>CM057342.1:526381737-529226289 GCA_030015575.1 Agapanthus africanus
AGGAATTCTGTCAGTCACGATTGTGGAGATTCAGCAGGTTGCGGTAGGCTCGAGCACTCGGGTAGGGACGTCCATTTCCATATCGCCTCGCGGGCATCGCCATTGGAAGTCTTTCCACAGCAGGGTCTTGATCTTCTGGTCCTTCATCCTCGGATAGAGCTTCTTCATCGAGGTCTGATTCCATGTGATTTCCTTCTTATGGATTTTCTTCCACGGGATTTTCCCCAACTGGATTTTCTTCTATCGGGTCTTCATCGGGATGTTCCTCTATCGGATCTTCCTCTATAGGGTTCTCTTCAGGATCTCCTTCTTCTTCGTCGGAATCAGCTAACGCGTTAAACTCTGGGGCAGCTACTCCTTCGTCCTCTGAGTCGTTGTTTCCGAAGTTGGCATGGGGACCGTTGGCTTCATCATCAGAACCCATCAGTGTGCGATCTAAGGAAACGCATGACTGTGCATCCTCGTCTAGATGCGGCGCTGCTCCAGGGTGGGCCATGGTCAGAAAGGAAAGTCATGATCAGATAGTGGGATACGTCAAGGAAAAAGGCTCAGGGTACGAAGTGTAGGTATATATGCGGTTGTAGAAACTGAAAATCAGGATAGAAACGCTGTGATAACAAATAATATGAACAAGGAGAAAACAAGAGAATAATGTATATATTATGATTCAAATTTTATTGCATTCAATTAAAGTTCAGCGGTTACAAGATTTCAAATGAAAAGAGATATTCATAGAAAGATGACAATATTATACTGAAATTGGAAAACATAAAAATTCTTTTTCGCTAAGCCGCTGCATCATCGTAACGCGAGTTGAATCCGGTGTTGGGTCCGCTTTATCCTCGAAGGGCGAACCACGCAATAATCGTCATTCGGCAGAAGTAGGAAGTGTGGACGAATCTCCTCCCTGTAGTTCTTTTCTTTCTGGGCAGCCGTTGATGAGATGTTTGTTGGACCCGCATATCAGACATTTCCCTTGAGCACGACGACAATCCCTCTGAAGGTGTCCTGGCCTCTTACAATATCCACAGCAAAGGTTTTTCTGATGCTTCTGTAGACGCTTCATCTTCTTCTCTTTTCCTCGTCCAATAAAGATCCCTTTATGATAGGAGACTCCCGCTGGGGTCTGATTCACCTGTCTTCTCAGTCCTTCAGCCAAGAAGTCGTTTGTTCGCTCCTGGGCTCCCTTAGACTTCTCAGTGTACTCAGAATTTCAACGGTCCGATTCTGGGGAGCGGAAACAGATGAAGAGTTGTTGGAAGACATGATCCTGAGACAACAATTTTGAGAATGATATAAGTCACACGCTGAATGAATCAAAATATGATATGGATAGAACAAGGATTCAAGAATATCAGAGATGAGTCAAAACGTAATATGGATAGGACAAAAATTCAGGAATATTATAGGTGATGAATCTATTACAAGTGAAGAATCAACGGTATGATTTTAAGTAAACCATAGCGAATAGATAGCTGAACACACGATGTGAATATGGATCAAGGATATCAAGTTTACAATCTAGACTGAGGGATGTCATAGATTGCCAGACTATACACGGAAAACTGCAATCCCAATCGATGCAAAACCTGGCTCTGATACCAACTAAACCATGTCACGCCCCGCTTCCCAAAATACGGAATACGAGGGGCAGACAAGGCCAGCCATGCTCCTACGGTCAAGGAAATGTCCTGCCGTAGTCACACTTCGGCTTCTAGTTTATCATGGTAAACAGTAAATAATGCGCAGGTAATGAGAAATGCAGTAACTGAAAGAAACGATGTAAAGACTGACCTGAAGTGGAACAAATGAATGTAACTCGGGAAGGCGAGTCAAGAAGTCTGTGATGCACTGGTCCAGGCTAACTCTTCTCCTCACACTGAGCATGCATACTCAGGTCGTCAGAGCGACACAATAGCAATATAATGTATATAGTTAAATAACAGTTCTAACAGTGGTAAAGAATATGAATAACAGTAAATCAGTGACAGCATGAATATAAATGAGCAGAGATCAATGCAGCGGAAAAGTAAAGCAGTATAACAATATGTCACGAATGTCAACACAGTATAGAAGGAATGTAAATGACAGTAACCCTATCAGTCTCTAAGTCTCACTGCACAGGTCAATAAGCCTATCGTCAGTCCAAGTGTGAGAGTCAACCACTCGCGAGTGTCCTCCACCCAAGGGTAGAACCCAAGGGCAAGGGACCACGGGCCCAACATGTAACGAATGTATCACGGTGTCTATAGCACATACCCTGTAAATCTCCATATAACTCCCTAAATATATAAGCCGGCATGGGACTCCTGAGATTCTGTTGAATTCACACTTGAACTACCCCACACCCCGAGGTCTACATCAAACACTAACCATCAATCTAAATACTAATCGATCCGTGACAAGTCTGCGCGAGAACTGGAGGCAGGACCTCCATCAAGCACGTCCCGACTAATACCTAAGATAAATGGCAGTGTCTGGTGTCTTATCTGTGACACCCGTGCAAACGCTTCCATAAGTGTCCCATTCCACTTATTAGTCACACGTGCACGCATCCCACAGACGTCGACAATGCAATAGAATAATATGGTCACTGATTGTGCACAAGTACGTATCACTTTCACTTAATCACGAATACACGAACACTGACGTACTTGCCACAATCAACACTAAAATCTAACACTGGGTAAATGCACGATGTCACTAGGTTATCACTACAATGATATAGGTGTGATATGATGCGTGAACAAGTATATAAACATGATGAGGATGTTATGGATCAGCATTCTTTCACTTGCACGATTTATCATGAAACATACGTATATAATTTGGCGAAATGATCAACAGGTAGTAATTAGTATGTTCAGTTATCTATCCATCTAATTTGGTTTCAAGCTAAACGGGTTCCAGGATCATTAGTTATAACTGTTTCATTTTAAGCGCACGCGGCTGGAAATCCGGCTTCAGAATCAGGAATCCATTTCGCAACGCATTTTAACCCCAGTTGGGATCATAATTTAGCGACGCTACAGTTGAATGAATTCTATGGTTTTCAGTAAAGTTTTCAACGCAACAAACGGATCTTCAATCGCGTCTGTACGTTAGGAGTTATAATCTGTTTAATATCAACATGTCAATTCCGATTCTGCTGGGACTGTTGTGTGTCCCGATCTTCTAAATTACAGATTAAATAGTAAATGATAACGAAACAGGATGAAACCAAAAGTGTTGTCTAGCTAACAGAATTACCTACAATAATCAGCGGAGTTCCGCAACCTACGAGTTAAGGGAATCCCATGGTATCCATTACGGAACAGCAAGCGATGACTGGAGTAGCTCTGGACTGCAGTCCAGAGTCGCACTCCGATACAATTATCATCCCAATTTAAGTACAGGAATATCTGGAAACTAGCACAGGGTTAAATTTCGTCGAGTTAGCTTCGAATTGAGCCCTCGAACGCACCATTCTAATATGTATATGATTTATGATGAATTTAACTATTTTCAGGTGCAATAGAATTACCGTTTTACGATTAAACTTGGGGGCAGTTGTTTTAGTCGTTATCGATCAAATTATCCAACGAAAATCACATACTATGTTCACAGCCCTACGGGCCAACCTACACCATCGAGTTCCGTCAAATCTGATAATATTTTCCTAAGGGAACAAGTATCGAACAGTTACAACACATAATTCTAACTAATCTTGCAACTTTAATATTTATGTAATTAACATTTGCATCATAGGTAAATAGCATGTAAGCAAGTAAAAACTTGCCTGGAGATGTTGGGGCACACGGTAGCGAGTACAGTACGGTCACGCGACGAACTGGCACGACGACGGCAGCGGGTGAGCTCGGGCAGTGAGGCTCGTCGGCGTCATCGGGGTGTCTGCGGTGATCGAAGCTTTTGATGGCGGGGCTGCTTGTGTGGTGGTGGCCGGAAGGTGGAATGTTGGCCACCGAGAGAAAGAGAATTGCTGAGAAAGAGAGAGAGAAAGAGATTTAGAGAGAGAGAATTACAGAGAAAGAGAGAGAGACAGAATGAGAATAGAGAGAGAGAGTGAGATGCAGAGTGAGAAACAGAGGGAGAAAGAGAGCTGGGTGAGAAAGAGAGAGAGGGACAGAGTGAGAAAGAGGCAGAGAGAGAGAGATCGGGGAGAGAGAGAGAGATGAGAGGTGTACAGAGGGGGAGAGAGAGAGATTGAGAGGGAGATTGTAGAGAGAGAGAGATGTACAGAGGGAGAACGGAGGAGGGAGAGGGGGTGGTGCTGGCGGTCGGTGGGGCTTGATTGCCGACGAGGTGATGGAGGTGGTGTCGATGAGGAGGAGGCGATGGTTGTTGGGTCGGGGTGTGTAGGGGGTTGAGGTGAGCTGCGGGATCGCGGCGACGAGGGCGATGAAAAGGAGGGGCGGTAAGGATGATCGGGGAAGGAGGTGAGAAACTCGGGGAGAAGCGAGTGCGATGGTGATGGACGGAGGTGGCCGGAGGCGGAGAAGGCGTAGTCGGGAGAGTTGGAGAGGAGTGGAGACGATTTTGCAAACGGTAGAGACGAGAGAGGTGAGGAGGTGAGGAAGTGAGGAAGAGAATGAGGGTTGACGTCGTGGGCGTAACGTCGCAAAACGGGCGTGGGCGTGGGCGCGAGCTGCGGCGGAGGAGACGTTCGCGAGCGGGAAAGGGGGAGAGCCGTTGGGGAAGAAGAGTTGAAGCGGGTCGGGTCGGGGAGCGTGTGCGGGTTGTGGCAGAAGGAGAGAGGGCCTGGGCCGGGTCGGAAGAAAATAAGGGATTAATTGGGAAAAAGAGCGGGCCGGGCCAACAAAATTTCCTTTTATAGAAGAGTTGAGGAGGTGGGCTCGTACGGAGTTTTTAAAGGGATTGGTTTTAAACTAAAAAAAAAACAGTGGGCTGGGATATTAGGGATTAATTAGGGAAAAATTTTGTTAGCCGAGTAAAATATTTATATAAAAGGGAAAAATGGAAAAGGCCGGGCCGAGGGGATTTGTTAAAGAAAAGAATGGGTGGCCTCGGGGTTTTATAAAAATAAAGGAGAAAAACATGGGTTGGCTGGAATAGATAAGAGAAAGGAAGCAGAGGTTGGCTTTGGGCTGTGAGATTTTGGGCTAAAGAAAAAGGATTTATTTAATGAATGAGATTGGATTTCTATTAAAGGCGAATGGTATTGGCTAAGGGAAATTGTTGGAAAAAAATATCTATAATAGGGTCTGGGTTTTGAAAATAATAATAATAAATTTATAAAATAAAATAAGAGATAGATAATTCATAATTAAGAAATAAGTAGAATTAAAGGTACGAATTTTGGTATAAAAAGGGCTGGGTATTACAGAACTCCTACTGAGCCGGAGTGTGACATTCTCCGTACAGTCCGGTCTGTTCGTCTGATACATCGCATGGCGGGCCTAGGGGGCGGTAAACGTCAGTACCCCAATAGCGGTACAAGTCGTGTCGGAGCGAAGCCCAAAACACCCTGAGATAACACTGGAAACCTACCAGTATATCTCGTTTGCCCTGGCCAGGGACTACTCGTGTAATGGCTCTCCTAGACACAGCGTGATGTCAACCCTCAATACCGGGAGAGACGAATCCTGTCTAACCGTCACTGCCTCCAAGTGCTTCGGGACTGCACCCAACCACTACCTGTTTGCACGACTCCTTTGAGCCGTGGTAGGGTAGTGATCAAAGTACAGTGGGAACACACTCGAGGCGAAGTGACAGTGTCAAGTCAGCGGACTAAGCTGTACTCATGTCACCTGGGAACTGATAACTGACGATAGGCATAATACCAACTAGTCAGTTCCCGACGAGTCCTGTCCAGTGTACCCGTAACCTAACGAGCACCCGCATACTATCTCAAGTACGACGTACTGACGGCTGTGGGACAGACCGTCTCCCACACTGGGATGAGAAGCGCATGCGCTGGTCTACTCCGGAGTATCGATGCCCTGTCTCGATAGTCCTGCGACCAGGGACCTGCATAAGGATGTGCTTATAGATTACCCAGCCCCACTAGTGTGACGGCCATCACATCGCTGGTAATCAAGCAAAGATCCTAAGGGCTCCACTAATGTGTATAGGCGATATACAAAATTAAACACATGTACACATTGAAGTAGAAACAAACCAAGTAGCATACTACTATTTTGAGCAAGATTGTATATACAAGGTGAATATCCCAAGCTTCCATTAAGTAATATACAAACTAGTATGATACAGTAATGGCCTCTAGGGCATATACACTAACAATCTCCCACTTGCACTAAGGCCATGTACTGGCGTATCGAAGACCTATAATCTCGATCAGCCGCTCGAACTGAGTCTGGGGCAGGGCCTTGGTGAATGGATCTGCAGTGTTATCTTCTGAAGCGACTCTCCGAACCTCGATCTCCTGGCGATCTACGATCTCCCTGATCAGGTGATACCGCCTCAAGATATGCCTGGATCTCTGATGGGACCTGGGTTCCTTCGCTAAAGCTATAGCCCCGTTGTTGTCGCAATACAGAGGTATTGGATCAACAATGGACGGAACCACCTGAAGTTCTTTCAAGAACTTCCTCATCCAGACAGCTTCTTTTGCTGCTCAGATGCAGCGATGTATTCCGCTTCCATCGTCGAGTCTGCAACGGTTTCTTGTTTGGAACTCTTCCAACACACCGCCCCTCCATTGAGGGTAAAGACAAAACCCGACATGGACTTGGAATCATCCTTGTCACTCTGGAAGCTGGAGTCAGCAAAGGCCTCGATCTGGAGGTCTTTTCCGCCATACACCAAGAACATCTCCTTAGTCCTTCTCAGGTACTTGAGAATGTTCTTTACCGCTATCCAGTGTTTCTTCCCAGGGTTTGACTGATACCGGCTTACCACACTAAGTGCATAAGCTACATCCGGTCTGGTACACAACATCGCATACATTATAGAGCCTACCGCAGAAGCGTAGGGTATAATAGACATGCGATCCCTCTCCAAATCAGTCTTGGGAGACATCTCTTTAGAGAGGGTGATCCCGTGACAAGCCGGTAGGTTACCGCGCTTGGAATCTTCCATACTGAATCTTTTCAGTATGGTGTCGATGTACCTGGACTGTGAATGTCCTAATATCCTCTTGGATCTATCACGATGGATCCGGATCCCCAGGATGTATGAGGCATCACCCAGGTCTTTCATGGAGAACCTGTGCGACAAGAACCCCTTGACAGATTGTAGCATAGGAATGTCATTTCCTATTAAGAGAATGTCATCCACGTATAAAACGAGGAATACTACAGTTCTCGCTACAAATCTACTATAGATGCATGGTTCATCTGGATTTTTGATAAAGCCAAATTCTTTGACCGTCTCATAAAAGCAGATGTTCCAACTCCGCGATGCCTGCTTTAGTCCATAGATGGACTTAAGCAACTTGCACACCTTTCCGCTGCTCCCACTCTGAATGAAACCCTCTGGCTGGTCCATATAGACACACTCTTCTAAATTTCCATTTAGAAAAGCTGTCTTTACGTCCATTTGCCAGATCTCATAATCGTGGAAGGCAGCAATGGCAAGAAGGATCCGAATGGATTTCAGCATGGCTACTGGAGAAAAGGTTTCGTCATAGTCCAAGCCAGGTCTTTGACGAAAACCCTTTGCTACCAGCCTAGCTTTATAGGTCTCAACCTGTCCATCTACACCAATCTTCCTTTTGAAGATCCATTTGCATCCTACGGGTTTTACCCCGTCTGGAGCAATGTCCAACGTCCATACCTTGTTGGTGTACATGGACTCCATTTCGGTCCGCATTGCATCCAGCCATTTCACTGAGTCAACGCTCTGAACGGCCTGCTGGAAGCTAGTAGGCTCATCATAATCTATGATGCAATCCTCTCTATCCCCGTCTATGAGAAAACCGTAGTATCTCTCGGGCGGATGAGACTGCCTACTACTCCTGCGGAGCGGCGTAGGAATGTCCTGTTCTTCCGAACCCTCTGGTTCCACTAAACTTTCAGTAATAGTCCGTGGCTCTGGAATTTCTTCCAGTTCTACTGCGCTCCCACTTATCTGGTTTTCCAAAAACTCAGTTTCCAAGAAGTAGGCATGACGAGAAACAAGAACTTTTTGTTCCTCTTCACAGTAGAAGAAATATCCTTTGGAATTCTTTGGATATCCCACAAACTTGCACTGTACTGAGCGTGCCTCGAGCTTGTCCGCATGCTACTTTTTGACAAAAGCTGGACATCCCCATGTCTTAATGTGCTTAAGATAGGGTCTCTTCCCACACCACATCTCATATGGCGTAGTAGGCACAGTCTTAGTAGGAACTCGGTTCAAAAGATATGCAGCTGATTCTAGCGCATATCCCCAGAATGATCGCGGTAACTCAGCGTTACCCATCATGGACCGCACCATATCCAATAGGGTGCGGTTCCGTCTTTCCGATACACCGTTATGTTGCGGAGTGTATGGAGGAGTAAGCTGAGAGAGAATTCCGTTTTCTTTTAAATAGTCCAGGAACTCGGCACTTAAGTATTCTCCACCTCGATCCGATCTTAGAATCTTAATACTTTTGCCGGTCTGTTTCTCTACTTCATTCTTATACTCCTGGAATTTTCCAAAGGCTTCGGACTTATGTTTCATTAAGAAGACATAACCGTACCTTGAGAAGTCATCCGTAAAAGTAATGAAGTAAGAATAGCCGCTTCGCGCATGTGTAGACATTGGACCGCACACGTCACTGTGTACGAGTCCCAAGAGCTCGCTCGCTCTTACTCCATGTCCAGTAAACGGAGTCTTTGTCATCTTTCCTTTGAGACAAGATTGACAAGTGGCATACGATTGATATTCGAACGCATTCAAATATCCTTCTGTATGTAACTTAGTCAACCTTCTCTCATTGATGTGACCCAGTCTACAATGCCACAAGAAAGTCTGATTTATTTCTGGAGACTTTCTTTTGTGTGTATTCTGGACATTGAAAATCTGTGGTTGGTTCAATACGTATATACCATTACTCAATGTACCTGACCCAATCAGAACTTGATTAAGGTGAATGTTTACAACATTACATACAAACGCAAATTCATAACCTTCTTTAGAAACTAAAGATACAGAAATGATATTACAAGTTGCGTTGGGTACAAAAAAGCAATTACGCAAAACCAAAACATGTCCATCTGACATTCCCAGGTGATAGTCCCCCACGGCTTTAGCATCCATGCTAGCTCCGTTCGCAACTCTGAGGGTCATGTCACCTGCCTTCAAAACCCTACGGTTTCTCAACGCCTGCAAAGAATTACAGATATGAGATCCTGATCCGGTATCCAATACCCAGGAAGTAGAGTTTATTGAAAGACAGTTTTCAATAACATACACACCTGAAGCTGAAGCTGCAACCTGCTTCAATTCCTGTGTTCTGGCCTTCCAGGCCCTGCAATCATTCTTCCAGTGTCCTTTCTTATGACAATAGAAGCATTCTTCCTTATCCACAAGCTTCCCCGCTATCTTTGTTGCTTTAGCTTTTCCCTTCGTATCCACTTTACTAACACCGCCCCTTGGTTTGGCGGGGGCTTTCTTCTTCTTTCCCTTGGCTTTCGCCTTGGACCTAGAAGAAGATGATCCTCCTACAAACAAAGTGGATGTTTCCCTACCTTTCTGTAGGGTGCCCTCTGCGCTCCTCAGCATGTTGAGGAGCTCTGAAAGTTCAACCTCTTTTTCTTGTAAGTTGAAGTTCAGTATAAACTGGGCGTAAGTGGAAGGAAGGGACTGGAGAACTATATCCGTATAGAGTTCACTCTCCAATGTGGTCCCTAGGTCCGCGAGCTCCTCAATGTAGCCGATCATCTTTAGCACGTGCTCGGCTACTGATGATCCGACGGCCATCTTTGCTGAAAATAACTTTTTCGACGCTTCGTATCTTGCGATACGTGACTGCTCTCCATACAGTTCTTTTGTATGGAGAAATATGGATTCAAGATCCATATTCTCGTGCCTCCTCTGATGTTCGTTGTCCATCGAGGCAAGTACGAGGCACTTGGCCTTCGCGCTATCAATCTCCCAAGTCTTGCGGATTTCCTTATCCGCGACGCTGGAAGTGGGACCAGGGACAGGGGGAGCTTTGGTGGTAAGAAGATACCCCAGCTTGTCGTAAGTGATTGCTATCTTGACATTCCTGAGCTAATCTTTGTAGTTTGGCCCTGTCAGTTTGTTTTTATCTAGAAGTAACTTAAGTCCAGTCATGTCGATTGGTCGCTGCAATTAGGAGAGAGAAGAAGAAACACTCAGCATGATGCTCTTGCAAGTTTAGAGTGGTTTTTAGTTTGTCTAAACAGGATGGCTCCCACTGTTTCTCGAATCCCTCCTCAAACCATAAAGGAAGAATTAGTCGGGATCAATCCCACCGCACAATACTTGCTTAACCGTTCAGCCAGGCCGGTGTCGGTACTTCGAGGGAGGTTTTCCAACGCTTTCGCGAAGTTCCTTAATTAAAGAACCTCTTTTCCCTGGGGGCGTAGCCCCGCTAACACCTTTCTAGGCACCTACTAGGTTTATAGCATTGATCGATTAGTGAGAAATTTCCCGAGGAGTAGCATATACTCACAGTAGGATCGGGATCCAAATATCATCGCGTGAAGAAACTGAAGGAATCCTACCAGAATCATCACACTCCAAATGGTATGCAAATCTAGCAAGTTTCAGTACTTATGAAACTCCCGATGTGGATTTTTGCCCCATGCTCTTATGACCTTGACTTTAGCCAACAAATCATAAGTCACATGTCAAGTTCTACCCGTCGTTCTCCAGGTTAATTTGAATCCACCCGCACCTACCCTTGACTTTGGCCAACAAGGCAGTGCGACTGTTCCAAACCAACGCATCTATCTATGCTGCACATGAATACCCAATAGCTACCAATCACTATGCCTTGACTTTGGCCAACAAACACAGCTTGAATACTATTGACTATTCATGTGAAACGACGGAGGGCTACGAATGGTTTTGGCAAAATCGTGAACGTAGTGAACTTGATTTGGTCGATAGAACGAGATAGCTTTTAAAAGGAGTGGCTCAAGCTCCGCATTTAAAAGTTGGTTTTGAAAAGAACCGAGTGGTTTTTCGAAAGTGTTCCAACGACTTTAACTTGGTTTATTATCTTGCATTAGTTCTTTTAATGCGTGATATTCTTGCATTAGTTCTTTTAATGCGTCCCATCATTTAATCCTACCATTGCAGAAAACAACCAAAATATGACGTACGCTTATGCCATTCGCATTCGCCACGGGGCCCCGTCATTACCCGTTAGGTTACTTAACTAACGACAGAGCGGGGGCTGGGCTAGCACGGCTGTAAAACATAAGCAACGCCTAAATAATATCATATATAGATATACTGCAATGATAAACATTTCAGATCACAGATGAATACATTGGATATACTAGGAATCTGTAATTCGCACGAGCCTGTAACGAAAAACAGATTACACGGTCGCGGTGAATAGCCAAATACCCCACCCAAGACCCCTACGGGTGCGGCAAACTACCCGCCAAGTACCCGAAGCCTAGTAACCTCCCTCATCTCCATGAGTAGGCCACTCAACACTTCGGCATACCCGGTAGTTTGTGCACCCCCTCCATGGGTCTATCCTAGGAGCAAAAACAGTAAAAAGAAATTATACAATGACGGCTACAACCCCGACCCGGTTGTGCGGCCATACAAATAATTATTACATCAATTTACAAATTTACATGAATTGAATGAAAAGAAAACTCTCGTCTCACAACCCCCGGCTATTCACCCGCGACAATCCAACATATTCATATCCACATTCCAGCAACATTACAGATCACAGATTTGTATAACCCCCACTAATCGACATATAGCGATTAGTAGACGTTCAATACAAATATCACATTACAGAAAACCCGTTAGCTTAAGTCTTTTAGAAGTTCGATCAAAAATACGGATTTTCGGGACCCCAAAAATAAAATTTTCGTTCTGGAAAATCTGGGCAGAAAATATATATTCCAAAAATCCCAAAATACCCCCAGAATAACACTGCACCAAAGATTGACCTCGGCCGAGTCAACTCGGCCGCGGATCCGCGGCGGGAGCGTGCTCCCGCCGCGTTTCCGCGGCGATTTGACTCGATCGTGGGACCATCTTTGGTGGTTATTCACACAAAAGCCTGAGCCGATTTTAGGTGTTAAAATAATCAACTTTTGAACAGTAAAAAAATCGACAGAAAGTTTGAATTTCGGGGTTCGTTTTTGGGACTTTTCTTTGATCGATCTTCTAGTTACTTGCTAACATGTTAGATAGAGTTTAACTAGGCTCTGATACCACTGTAAGTCCATGCTACCTCTCCCGGTACTTTCGGGAATGCGGAATTTGGTAAAAAACGATTTTTATAGAGGTGGTAACATGGACCTAAAAGCCGGATCTTGGTTAAACATCTATCTAACAACCTAACTACGAGTTTCTAGCTACTCGGTTAGGGGGTTATACCTTGCTTGTCTTGAACTCCTTCGTCTTCAAGCTCCGATGGTGGTCCGGATTGGCTTCTTCCCGTCGTCTCCGTACGCCGAAGATAGATCCACCTGAAAGCTCCAACCTTTGGCTCCTTCTTCGTTCTTTGAAGAAACTAGTTCACTCGGTTTGCTAAACCTTGTGAACTAGAGTGAGTAGAGAAGAGTTTGTATGGGATTTTATCTATGGTTCTTGATTCTCAACTTATGAGATAAGAGAACCATAGATTAAAGAGAGGGAGCAAGAGCAAGAGGGTGAGAGCAAAACAAGAGAGCTCAAGAACAAGAGAGAGAATGAGCAAGAAAGAATGAGCAAGTCTTTTGTCTTTCACCCTCTCATAATCCAAAGTCATGATAACTCATCATACCAAAAAAGTCTTATGTGATGGTTGAAGCAACCATAACCATATCATTTCATGCACTCATTTTACACAAATGAGCAAGTAAGTAAAAGTCTTTGCCATGAAATGATGGCTATGGTTATCATGATGGTCAACTAGTCAAGCCTAGTCAACCGGTCAACAAAGTCAACAAAAGTCAACAAGTCAACAAAGTCAACAAAAGTCAACAACCATGTCACCATAATACTTAATTAATATAATAGTTAATCACATATCATATTCTCATTAGGGTTGAGCAAAAAGCCAAATAGTCAACGGTCAACTGTCAACAACCCTAATGAGAATCCGCTGCCTCTGCCTCCCTGTCAACTGTGCATACACACCCGCATCCGCGTTCCGAGGAACACGAATGCACACTGGATAAATCCTATCCCAAAAGGTACACTAGGATCTGGCTTAAACCAAAGCCCGCTAGTGTAAACTGTCCGGACACTGTACGTGCACAAGTGCACGGATGTGACCGAACCCTGTCGCAAAACCATGCGACCTGTCGCAATACCATGCGACCTCTACCCTTTTGCCTAAAGGCGAAAAGCTTTCTGTGTGGGACTCTAAAGACTCGACACTACGCTGGCAGTGGGTTTAACCACAGACCGCAAGCGGCACTAGCTGTGCGTAACGGTCCCCAGGTAATGCCGACAAGAAGACCGACGAGGCGAAACCCATCTGAACTCCTACTGAGCCGGAGTGTGACATTCTCCGTACAGTCCGGTCTGTTCGTCTGATACATCGCATGGCGGGCCTAGGGGGCGGTAAACGTCAGTCCCCCAATAGCGGTACAAGTCGTGTCGGAGCGAAGCCCAAAACACCCTGAGATAACACTGGAAACCTACCAGTATATCTCGTTTGCCCTGGCCAGGGACTACTCGTGTAATGGCTCTCCTAGACACAGCGCGATATCAACCCCCAATACCGGGAGAGACGAATCCTGTCTAACCGTCACTGCCTCCAAGTGCTTCGGGACTGCACCCAACCACTACCTGTTTGCACGACTCCTTTGAGCCGTGGTAGGGTAGTGATCAAAGTACAGTGGGAACACACTCGAGGCGAAGTGACAGTGTCAAGTCAGCGGACTAAGCTGTACTCATGTCAACTGGGAACTGATAACTGACGATAGGCATAATACCAACTAGTCAGTTCCCGACGAGTCCTGTCCAGTGTACCCGTAACCTAACGAGCACCCGCATACTATTCTCAAGTACGACGTACTGACGGCTGTAGGACAGACCGTCTCCCACACTGGGATGAGAAGCGCATGCGCTGGTCTACTCCGGAGTATCGATGCCCTGTCTCGATAGTCCTGCGACCAGGGACCTGCATAAGGATGTGCTTATAGATTACCCAGCCCCACTAGTGTGATGGCCATCACATCGCTGGTAATCAAGCAAAGATCCTAAGGGCTCCACTAATGTGTATAGGCGATATACAAAAATAAACACATGTACACATTGAAGTAGAAACAAACCAAGTAGCATACTACTATTTTGAGCAAGATTGTATATACAAGATGAATATCCCAAGCTTCCATTAAGTAATATACAAACTAGTATGATACAGTAATGGCCTCTAGGGCATATACACTAACAGGATAGACCCAAGGAGGGGAGCATAAGTAACCGGGTTCTGCGGTCTAGTGGGAGACCAACTCGAGGAGTCGAGTCCGGGTCTCCTAACTCCAGAATTGGTAGGGTTGCTTGCCGCTCTCGTAGGGGTCTAGGGGTGTGGGTTTGGCTATTCATCACGACCGTGGAATCCGTGTTTTATACTGGCTCGTATTGAAAATACGGATGTCCTAGTATATCCAATATTTCATATGATTCTTCTGCCGCGATATCTGTGATGTGATCATGTGATATTCTGTGATAGATACAGTATATAGTATATATGATATATTATATAGACGTTACTTATGTTTTACACCCGCGCTAGCCCTATCCCGCTCTGCCGTTAGTTACCTAACCTAACGGTGCACGAGGGGACATCGAGGCGAATGCGGATGGCATAAGTGTACGTCGTATTTATCTGTGATGTTTAGGTACTCAAATGATGGGACTTCATTAATGTGATTAATGAAATAAAAGAAACCTAAGATGTTGTAGAATCGAATTTCAAAATAAAACAGGTAGCTACAGTTCTTGCTTTGCACAGAGGTATATATGATATATCCTGCACCTTATTCGATAAGGAAAGGACCGAGATCCCTTCACCGGGAGTGACTCCTTTAGCAATAACTGGCAGATGCTACACATTCGGTTTGTCTTTTGATTGCTTTTAAGTGTTTTTGCTTTGCACAGTGATATATATGATATATCCCGCACCTCATTCGACGAGGAAAGGACCGACGATCCCTTCACCGGGAGTGACTCCTTTAGCAAAACTAGAAAAGCCTCAAAAACACTCCATTTCAAAATTCATTTGATCCTACAACGATATCAAGTTCATTACGCAATAGGTTTTCAGAAAAACCTGTCGTAGCCCTCCGACATTTTAGATAAGTTGTATATAGTATTCGTGCTGCATTTGTTGGCTTTCGTCAAGGTGCAGTGTGCGGTAGCTATATGCTGCTTATCTGCAGCATACGATGCGATTGGATTAGGGTAGTCGTGCGGCTTTGTTGGCTTTCGTCAAGGGTCGTGCGGGTGGGTTTAATTCGATCAAGAAATGTACGGGTTGAACTTGACTAGCGGGCTATGGTTTGTTGGCTTTCGTCAAGCTCATAGCACGTTAGGGGCAAAAGATTATCGGGAATTTCAAGTGTTGAAATTTGCAATGAGATTGCATACCTTCTATGAGATAGTTGGATCCCGATACCCGCTGCGAGTAAGAGTTAGTCCTGGGAGAGTTTTACACGTTACAATTAGCCGATCAAGTAGGTTTCTAGAAAGGTGTCAACGGGGTTACGCCTCTGGGAAAACGAGGCTTACATTAATTAGGTTCGTGCGAAAGCACGGGGGACCTCCCTCAAAGTACCGACACTGGCCTGGCTGAAAGATTGGCGAACTTGTAGTGTGTAATTAATCCCGGCTAGTCTTTCCTTTTAGGGTTTGAAGGAAGATTTGATAAAAAGCAGTGGGAGCCATCCTGATTAGATAAAATAATAACCAATCTATTCTTGCAAGAGCGCACGCTGAGTGTTTTCTTCTCTCTCTCTCCTGGTAGCGACCATATCACGCCTTAATCAAGATAATAATACAGATATTTGACCGAACCCGCTTGTTATACTGAGCTGGGAAACGTTGGTCCCGCTCCAACTTATAATTGTTATAAGACAGAGCAGGAAATTGGGGAATACCAGATTTCCCGTGCCGCCCAAACGAAGAGAGTGCATGCTAATGCATCATCTTCAGGTGTGTTCATTACAGAGAACTGTTTCTCAGTATCCTTTACGTCCTGGGTATATGATACCGGATCAGGATCCCAAATATGTAATCTGTTACATAGGGCTACAGATAGGTAGAGAACTGAGAACGGGGGATAAGTTTCATGAGGCAGAAAACGGGGCAAGTGTTGCAGCCAAGTCTGTTGGTCACTGTCACCCTGTATTACCAATACATTGATTCTGAACGAATGTTATTAGATACCGAACCTGATATACAAAATCATATCTGTCTCTTTATTAGTAAAGAAACGGTAAAATTTTGTATTGTTGGATAATGTTTTGAACATTTCCTATATCAAAAGTTGATCGGTTCAGGCACGTTATCTAAAAGCGTTGATGTTCTAAATCAAACTACAGTTCTTAGTATACAGAACACACACAAGAGGAAGAGTTCAGAATTGAACGATTCCTTCTTGAGGTATTGTAGACTAGGTCAGATCAATGTGACCCGAATAGCTAGAGTTACATAAAGATGCATATTTAAATTAGTTTGAATTTACATCTTGTGAAACTCGCCAGTCATGTCACAAAGATATAATGACACCAGCTCTGTTTATTGGAAACAGAGAAAGAGTTAGTAAACTCTTGGGATGATACATGTTGATGTATGTAGGTCCCCTGTCTACACATGCCAAGAATGGTTCTTTGTACTTCATTACGTTCTCTGATAATCTCTCAAGATTCAGACATATGTTCCTGTTGAAACACAAGTCTGAACCTTTTGAGATATTCACAGAATATAAGTTAGAAGTAGAGAACCAATACGGGTATAAGTATTATGTCCTGTGATGAGATCAAGGAGGAGAATACTTGAGCACGGAATTCCTGGATTGTTCTAAAGGAGAATAAGATTCTCTCTCAGCATTACTCCTCCGTATACACCATTGCAAGATGGTATATCGGGGTGGAGCAGATACACCCTATTTGATATGGTGTCCTCTATGATGAGTACTACTGAGTTACCTATTTCCTTTTTGGGAGTTATGCACTTGAGAAGCTGCATACCTATTGAATAGGGTTCAAATCAAATCAGTTGCCTACCGCTCCATATGAGATATGGTATGGGAAGAGCCCATGTCTTAAGCTAGTTAAGATTTGGGGTTGTCCGGCCTATGTCTAAAAGCAAAATCCGGACAAACTCGAGGCAAGGTCAGTTATGTAGAACTAGAAAGGTTCCAGCTATACAAACTGCAGCCAATGATTTGATAAAACCAAAGGATTCAATAGTTACCAACGAATCTCAGCCTCTCTGCCGATCTAGTAGGGTTCCTCACCCACCTGAGAGATACTTCGGTTTCTCTATGACAGTGGGAGCGAGGATTGCATCATGAGATGATGACCCAACTAGTTTCGAGCAGGCCATCGAGAGTAGTGACTCTGTAAGAATGGCTGGATGCTTATCGATCTGAGATGGAATATTTATACACCAACAAAGTATGGACTTTGGTTGCTATATCTGAAGGGTTAAATCCCCATCAGGAGCAAGTATATCTTGAGAAGATTACTTGGTGTACATAGAAGAGTTGAGACTTTCAAAGCTAGACTAGTTAAAGGATTGCATCATTGACCAGGTGTGGATCATGATAAAACTTTTTCTAGAGAACTATGCTTAAGTCCATCCAGATCCTACTTGCCACGGCTACATACCATGACTACGATATCTGGCGGTTGGGTGCCATGACTGCTTTTCTAAAATGATGTTTTAGAAGAGAACGTCTATAAGTACACAGCCAGAGGGCTTCGTAGACAGTGGGAGCAGCGGAAACGTGTGCAAGATGTTTTATAGGATAAAGCAGGCATCGCGGAGATGGAACATCTGTTTTGATGAATTAGTCAAAGAAGTTGACATCATCAAAATGGTAGATGAACCTTGTATAAACAAAAAGGTAGTAGGGAGTATGGTGACGATCCTCGTAGAGTACGTGGATGACATACTCTTGATAGGGAAGGAGTTTCCTATGCTACGCTCGATCAATCTCCGCTTATCACAAAGATTCTCCATATAGGATCAAAGTGATACCTCCTAAATCCTGGATTTTGGATCTATGAGATAGATTTAATTGGATGTTAGGATTCTCACTAGTTGTAGTGAGATGGTATCAATCGATCCTGGGGAGAATCACTGGAAGGGTTCCAGGGTGATAAAGACGACTGAATGTCAGTCACAGGCATTGTCTTTACCCTCAGTAAAGGGACGGTATGTTGGAAGAGTTCCAAGCTAGATACCATGACATACTAGACGATAAAAGCAGGATAAATCGCTACTTAAGATACTACCAAAGAGGCAGTCTGGATGTATATTAGTTCATGAGATGAACTTAGTTCCTCCCATTGTATGACAATGGAGTTGTGGCTTATGCCAAGGAACGCCCGTCCCATCAGTGATCCAGACATATTCTAAGGCAGTATCACCTGATCATGGAGATGCTTGATCTCCAAGGGATAGAGGTTAGGAGAGTAGACTCAGAGGACAACACAGCGGATCCACTCACAAAAGCCTGTTCCCAGAGAGAGATTTTTATGGGATGGTTGAGTATGAGATACTACAACCACTGCTATCAGATGGCCCTAGTGCAAGTGGGAGATTGTTAGTTATATGTATGCCCTAGAGGCCATTACTATACATAGGATGTATATTGTAGTGGATGCTTGGACATATATAGGGAGGACTTTCTTGCTCGACATGATAGTATGCTATCTGGTTGATCTTTACCTTAACGTGTACACTGATTGTCTCCCTGTTACATGTTGGTAAAGCCCTTAGGATCTGTACTTGACTACCTGGACTATGATGCGGATCATACTAGTGGGGATATGGTAGTCCATAAGTACATCCTTCAAAGTCCCTAGTCGAGGGTGTATCGAGACGGGGCATCGATATACCAGAGTAGACTAGCGTATACCTTCTTGACCCATACAGATGGGCAATGGATGATCCCATATCCATTGGTGTTTGACATCAGAGATGATATACGGGTGCTCAGTAGAGACTGGGTACACTGGACGGACTCGCCGAGAACTCCCAGATGGTATTATACCTCACGTCAGATGGCAGTTCTCTGGTGACACTGGTACAGAGTAGTCTGTTGACCCGAGATCGTCATAGAGTCTTGTGTGGTTCCCACTGTGCTTTGATTTCCATCTTACCACGTCCAAGAGGGCGTGCAAAACGGTGGTTTTTTGGGTACAGTCCCGAATCACATGGAGGCAATGAGCGATAGGAGGGGATTCGTCTCTCCCGGTATAGGGAGTTGATGTTGCGTTGTGTTCGATTGGCTATAACAGGAAATCCCTGGCCAGGGTTGCTGAGATTTACTGGTAAATGTTACCAGTAGTTTCTCGAAGTGTTATAGACCTCATATCGACACGACTTATCGAGCTATTGGGGTCTGACGTTTATCACCCCTAGGCGAGATATGCGACATATCAGACGATCAGACCGGACTGTACGGTAGTGTTACTGGTTGGATTCACTGGAGTGTGAGCGGGCTTGCTCGTCGATCTTCTGATCGCTCAATACCCGGGTGGCCGTTACGTTTAGCAGACCGCTTGCGGCTTGTGGGTGTTTGATATGATCATCATCTGCTGCCGGCGTATTGACGAGTCTTTAGAGTCCTACACAGAGGTTTCCTGGTTCAAGCGAAACGAAATAGGAGCGCATATGAGATATGTGCGGGACCGAGAATAATATGTGTATGTGATACCGTATTCCATTCTCGCGATGAATGTGTCGAATGGTTGTATGCGATATAACCTAGTTATCGAATCAAGGATTGATTCGATAAGCCGATACATTGTATACTAGTCGGTTGTGTGCGACATGACCGGATCATTGAATCAAGTGTTGATTTAATGATTTAATGCATAATTATATATTTGATATATTACTTTGCATTAACTAGTATTGGTTCACTTAAGATGGATTTTCTCACTCGGATGTGCACATTGTATATGTGATATACTTTTTGTGCACTTGATTGTATCATGTTTGATGATACATGTTTGCTTGAGTTTGTGTAAAGATTGAACCATGGTTATTTAAATGATTAGGGTTTACATTTTCATATCTATTTATTTATTATGGAAATGATAATGAGAAGAATGGTTGCTAGTTTTGTTTTATTCTTTGAACCTTCATGAAGCATTGACTTTAGTCAACCATTCTTATCTCATCCTTAACCCTAACCATTCCAACTAACCTTGGTTTAATCTCTACACTTGACCATGGTTTACATTATGATAAGTTTTCATTTTCTTTTCATTTTGATAATTAACTTATCATAACAATATTCTTCATCTTCTTCTTCTTCTTCACTTCAAGAAAAAGCTTGAAAGCTTTAATGGCAAAGTGAGAAAAAGAGTGAGAAATCCAAATCTAAAGTCTACCCACTTCCTATTTCTTCATCCTCTACCTCTTGCCAAGTAGTGGAGTGTGTTTTCTTCACAAGTTTCATAACTTGGTGAAGTGAGAGCTTGATCTTGCGATGCTTCGACGTAGATCATCTTCGGCATGGACATCGACGACCTAGCTCGCCATTTCTCCGACGAAGCCGACGCTAGAGCCCGGGAATTCATTTGGACAGCGAGGGGACTTCGTTGCGGAACTATGGAGGTGGAGCACCGGATCTACAAAGGTTGTATTTCCGTATTCTCTTAGTTAAGTGTTAACTAGTTTGTTTTTCGCCTAGAAATCTAGCCAACGATCCGTTCTAGGGTTTCTCGGCACCGTTTAAATTTGAAAATGGCATGGTTGATGCCTTGTGAGACCTCATTAGGATGCCTAGGAACCCTACAGTCGCCCGTTTCACCCGCAACACAGACACCACGAGGCAAACGTCGCGCCTCCCCATGCGAAACCGAAACGACGCCACTCCGGCACTTCGCCTTCACCGCGCCCTCGTGACACGTATCCCCGCGACTGTCCCACTCTTCGGTACTCACTTTGGGAAGGTCGGACAGAACCTTGCTAAGAGACAACCGAGCAGCTTCACTGCTCGGTCCTTCCTCATGGAGCTAAGCCCTAAACAAGAGGCCGCCGAGCGGCTACCCCGCTCGGCTATCCCTGGCTGGTAGCTTCCCTACCCCACCACGCTAGGGATCTAAGCCCTCAACGAGAGGCAGTCAAGTGGCTACCCCGCTCGGCTATTCCTGGCTGGTAGCTTCCCTACCCACAATGCCAGGGATCTAAGCCCTCAACAAGAGGTAGCCCAGCGGCTATCCCGCTCGGCTATCCCTGGCTGGTAGCTTCCCTATCCCACAACGCCAGGGATCTAAGCCCTCAACAAGAGAAAGCACAGCGGCTACCCCGCTCAGCTATCCCTGGCTGTTAGCTTCCCTACCTCACAACACCAGGGATCTAAGCCCTCATTGAGAGGCAGCCGAGCGGCTACCATGCTCGGCTATCCCTGGCTGGTAGCTACCCTACCCCACAACGCCAGAGATCTAAGCCCTCACTAAGAGGCAGCCGAGCGGCTACCCTGCTCGGCTATCCCTGGCTGGTAGCTTCCCTACCCCATAATGCCAGGGATCAAAGCCCTCACCAAGAGGCACCGGGCAGCAACCCTGCTTGGCCATCCTTAAGGATCAAAAGCCCTCGCCAAAAGGCACCAGGCAGTAACCCTGCTCGGCTTATCCTTAGTAGGCCACTTACGGCCCCTCCCGCGCTAAGGATCAAAAGCCCTCGCAAGAGGCAGCCGGGCCTGATCTTGCCCGGCTATCCCTGGCTGGTAGCTCCCTACCCCAACACATCAGGGACCAAAGCCCTCACCAAAAGGCACCGGGCAGCAACCCTGCTCGGCCATCCTTAAGGATCAAAAGCCCCTCGCAAAGAGGCACCAGGCAGTAATCTTGCTCGGCCTATCCTTAGTAGGCCACTTACGGCCCCTCCCACGCTAAGGATCAAAAGCCCTCGTAAGAGGCATCCGGGCCTGACCTTGCCTGACTATCCCTGGCTGGTAGCTCCCTACCCCAACACACCAAGGATCAAAGCTCTCACCAAGAGGCATCGGGCAGCAACCCTGCTCGGCCATCCCTAAGGATCAAAAGCCCTCGCAAGAGGCAGCCGGGCCCGACCTTGCCCGGCTATCCTTGAATGGTAGCTCCCTACCCATACACACCAGGGATCAAAGCCCTCACCAAGAGGCACCGGGCAACAACCCTGCTCGGTCTATCCTTAGTAGGCCACTTATGGCCCCTCCCGCGCTAAGGATCAAAAGCCCTCGCAGAGGCAACCGGGCCAGCCATTGCTCAGTTATCTCTGGCTGGTAACTCACTGCCCTAATACACCAGGGATCAAAGCCCTCGGCAAGAGGCAACCAAGCAGCTTCACTGCTTAGTCCATCCCTGACGGACTTGTACGGCCCTTACAACACCAGGGATCGAAGCCCTCGTCTAGAGGCACCGGGCAGCTAGCAGGCCTTGCACGACCCATCCCGCACTATGGAACATGACCTCACCAAGAGGCATCCAGGCTATCTACGTCTGCGTGATCTCCACCTCGACTTCGGGGCCATGGAGATACCGTCTTCCCGCCGGTCTTTGCAAACTTGGCAAGTGAACATATTCAACTCGACGCGTAGTCGCTAGACGAAGAAATGACACAACACAAAGGCAGTATCGTGCAAATACAAGTGTTTACCGACAAAGGAAAATACGACCACAAACACTACTGCAAAAAGTCTTTATTCACAAAATCAAAGTCTTTATAAGGGTATTGTAGGCTCCCCAGCCTTACAAAATGCCCGGAGGCCTACAGAATTCCCGATGCAACGAAAAAAGAGAAGAAACAAGAAGACAAGGGGCTTCAGGCCTCAGGGCCAGGCACAACCCCAGGAAACTCAACGCTTACCACGATTCGGGAGGCGTCCGGGGGATCATCACCCATCACATCGACCTCGGCGTCGCCCTCGCCGGGAATCACTTACACGGCATCGCCATCGGGGTCGTCCCCCTGCTCGTCATCCTCACGAGGATACTCGACTCAGAGCTCTTCATCAGAAAACTCCGGCATCCAAGCCTTGATGGTGTCGAGGGCCTCATGCCAGATGGCGGTAATGGCCGAGGCTAGGATGGTGTAAAAATGTTCCGACTTCTGGAAGTTCTCCACCGCCTTTGCCGCTCTGAGGTCGGCTCGCTTTGCCGCCTCTACCGCCGCCCCCAACTCCTTCCGGAGGGTGCTCGCCGACTTTTTCATGGTGCCGACGAGCACCTCGGAATCCTGAAGCTTGGCCTCAGCGATCTGGGCAGCCTCACGGAACCTGGCAACCTCCTGCTTCGCGGCCGCCACCTCCTGCTTCGCGGCCGCCACTTCGCCCTCAAGGGCAGTGAACCTCGCCATCGCCGCCTTCAGCTCCCGCTTTGAGCTCTCCCCCTATGAGGAGAGCTCGCCCGCGGCTCGCATCGCCAGGGCTATTTCATCCTCCTCCATCCGGACGACGAGAGTGACGTGTTGGAGGACCTGCAGAGATCATAGGGGGTCAGAAAGAAAGAGGGGCGCCAAGTCTCGCGAACGGCGGGATGCTGAGTGAAAAATCGAGTGAGGTACGAGCCCTAACCTGAATGGCCTCTTGGGCGATGGACAACATCCGTGCCTTCAGAGTTCCCCCAGGGACCTTGCCTCCGACCGACCTCTCCATGTCGGACAGCACGCTGTCGGCGACGGAGAGCCCCGAGGGCACCTCAAAGCGGAGCCCCCCCCGTCCACCAAGATTGGGGAGGCCGGGGTCCGTGGGGCTGGTCTCTGCTTCCGAAGCCGGGGCCTCCTGCCCCCGAACCCGCTTTCGGCTCGGCGCCTTGCTGGGCCCCAGGGCACGATCCGTGCTCGAGCGCTGGGGCGGAACGGCTGCTGGGGGAGCCGGGATCGACGTCTGACGAGAAGAGCTGGCCCCCAACCTTTGACCCCTTCTTCGGCTTGTGCATGGCCGCTCGGAGGTACCTCAAGTCCATAGGTTCTGCTCAAGGCAAGATACAATGAAGTTAGCAACATAAACAAAATGAAAGTAGACGCAAGCCCAACAGAACGCCTACGAGCTCCTAACTTACCGACGAATTGGACGGGACTGAGCCCGACCCAACTAAGGACCCGCTCGGAAAGTAGCACGTCAGCCCGGGGAATGGGCTCCCACTCCGCCACTCTCAACACGTCGAGGTCGTTGGACGGGCTTCCCCGCCAGCACCTATCCCTAGACCACTGGATGAGCACGGGCCAATCCTCGCCTTCTGGCAGCCTAACAAAGAAAAACTTCTTCTTCCAATCGTGGATGGAAGAAGGCAAGACGACGACTCTTGATCCGGCTGCACTCCCCCGTCGTTTCCTAAAGGAGAGGTGTTTCCCCAATTAGAGCAAAGCTCTGTTCAGAATTCAAACTTTGAATTAAATCTGCGTTTTTATAAAAGCGCTGTGCTACAATTAGCGCACCCCGTGCAAAGCGCATAGGCGCTAGCGCTAGATGCGCTGCAAGTAGCGTACCATGTGCAAAGCACGTGTGCGCTAGCGCTAAGAGCGTTGCGCTCCAAGTAGCGCACCATGGGCAGAGCGCATAAGCGCTAGCGCTGGAGCTAAATGTTCCTCACCGTTGGATCAAATATCCAACGGATATGATTGAATCATCAATTAACAAGAATGAGATTCTGTTGAATCTTTTCAAACAGAAAAGATTGTGCCCTGAATTTGGAACACCGTTGGATCAATGATCCAATGGTGATTGAAAATCACTAAAATACAGAACAAATTCTGTAAAGGGGAAAGATTTCTCAATCTTATTAAAACAAGAAGATTATCTTCTGTAAACCAGAAGCCCTTGGATCAAAGATCTGACGGTAGGGAAATTCCCAAATCAATTAGAGAATAAATCTCTTTAACCGATTCAACAAATCAGCCTCCCCTATATAAAGGACCCAAGACTTCAAGTCTTGTACAGAGGAACCCCCTATAAACATTGAGAAAATCTCAGAAAGAAGAAGAAGCTCTCAACAAAAGAGGACAATTCTTTTTCAAGGTAAAAAGAATCGAAAGACGAAATCGTCTCAATATAAACATAAGCATTTACTTCTTTCACAGATCATAGATCTATAAGACAAAGTTGTCTTTCACAAAAGAGATTATGAACATCTCATTATAAAAGGGGGGAGAATTATTCAATTCTCTTAGGATCCTAGATCCATAAAGGCAAAGCCTTTCATCAAAAGAGATTGAAATATCTCCTATAAATTAAAAACTTTGTTCTTAGATTCTTGAGACAAAGTCTCTTATCAAAAGGAAGGTAATCTTCAGAGCGCAAAGTTAACCTAAGAAGAGCCTTAGCGCTCCTGATTTAAAAGTGCCTTAGTGCTCTTCATCTAGCGCAAAGCACTGCAGTGCAATAGCATTTCAAACACAGCGCACTGCGCTCATTGGCTAGCGCTCAGCGTTAAGCGCGCCACGTGCTCCTCACGTGTGCGCTGTATTACTAAAAGCGCTTTGCGCTCATTATATGGCACCGGCGCCAAACGCCTCAACGCTTCAACTATAGCACATCAGCGCTCTACATCTAGCGCAAAGCGCTAAGCGCATCTGCGCTCTTCATTTAGCGCAAAGCGCTAAGCGCATTAGCGCTTCACATCTGGCGCAAAGCGCCAAGCGCACTAGCGCTTTAACTATAGTGCCCTACGCTCATTGACTGGCGCTAGTGCCAAGCGCACTACATGCTTTTATGTGCGCTTGGGTAGAACATAAATTGTTCTTTGAATAAGCCCCAGAGCTATGATGAATGCTCAGCATTCAGTAAAAGACAAACATTGTCAAAAGCTAGACCTCAAAGATTTGTGACTCCGCCTTTCCCTCTCAATGCTCAGCATTGTTAAAAGGGCCGAGCTCAAACAAATGCTTAGTAGCCCAAAATAAATGTTAAAACATTTTAACTTGATTGGACTTAGCCCAAGATTGGCCATAAGTCCTCAAATTCAGCTTAATTGAGCCCACATGCTCATAAATCACAGATCTTGGTTCCAAATTAGACTACAGATCTACCAATCAAAATTGGTTCAAGGGTACATCTCTGAACTCCTTTGATATTTGTCGTTGTAATCCTTCAACGTCTTCAGAGAGGTGACGGGTCCCGACAACCAGACATTCTACGGACTGTGGGGTCTTTAAACCCATGGACTATGATGTCCTTAACCTTGACTGTGAGGTCTTTAAACTCACGGACTATGATGTCCTTAAGCTTGACTGTGAGGTCTTTAAACTCACGGACTATGATGTCCTTAACCTCGGACCGAGATGTCCTTAAACTAACACTGGACCACCATGTCCTTAAACTGGTAATGGACCGCGATGTCCCTAAACTAAACAATAGAGCCCAAATGCTCTTTTGTTGCAACTAAATGATCTCGTTGAGTAGATCTTAGTCTAAAATTAGACTAACGTATCCTTAACAAACGTTTAAGTTGATCTTAGTCTCAAATGAGACTAACGTATCCTTAAACCCAACCCCTCAAACCCAAATCTAAGAAAATACGCATTTGGACTAATCCACGCCCTACGGGCGACAACTGTTGGATATAATGCCCTCAGAGTCAATTATTGGATCACAGGCACGTGATTGCAATGATTGAGGGAGGACCTATGCCGGTAGGTCAGTCTTACTCAAGATGATAGTATGCTATCTGGTTTATCTTTATCATCGTGTACTGCTTTAGGTGACCTTACAAGTCACTATTGCACGTTGATAGAGCCCCTAGGATTCTTGCTTGACTGCCAGCAGTATGAGGGCGATCATATACGTGGAAGCTGGGGTCTATAAGCACATCCTTAAAAGGTCCCTAGTCGTGGGAGTTTCGAGACAGGGCATCAATACTCTAGAGTAGACTAGTGTATACAGTCGAGACCCCGACGAGGGGCGGTGGCCGGTCTCACAAGCCACTGGTGTCAGTTGGTTCACCTAAGATGTATACAGGTGCTCATTGGGTTATGAGTACACCGGACAGGACTCGCCGGGAACATGCTAGTTGGTTTTATACCAGACGTCAGATAGCAGTTCCCTGGTGACATGTGTATAGGTTAGTTCATCGACCTGAGATCGTCATTTGTCTCATGTGAGTTCCCACTGTACTTTGATTACTACCCTACCACGCTCAAAGGAGTCGTGCAAACAGGTTTTAGTTGGGTACAGTCCCGAGCCACATGGAGGCAGTGAGCGGATCTTCAGGGGTTCATCTCTCCCGGTATTGGGGGTGAGGTCGCGCTGTGTCTAGGAGAGCCATTACACGAAGTCCTTGGCCAAGGCAGGAGATTTACTGGTAGGTATTCCAGTAGTATCTCAGGGTGTTCTAGGCTACACTCCGACACGACTTGTACCGCTTTTGGGGGTCTGACTTTTACCAACCCCCTAGGCCCGCCATGCGATACTCATAGACGAACGGACCGGACTGTACGGATATTGTCACTGACAGGCTCAGTAGGGTCTCAGGATGAGTTCGCTCATCGACGTCCCTTTTGGTCAATACCTGGTAGCCCGTTACGTATGGCTAATATCTCTGACGTGCTAGTGGTTAAATCCACAACCAAAGTATTGACGAGTCTTTAGAGTCCCCCACAGACCGTTTTCTTAAGTTTCGGGCGAAATGCTGTAGAGGCCGTATGGAGATATGGCAGGGTTCGATCATGTACGTGCGGTATTGCACGGATCATGATTGGACGGATAATACTATTGGGCTTTGGTTTAAGCCGGATCCTAGTATTGTACAGTGTAGATTTTGTCTCATTTCATTTGTATTCAGTGGGAATACAAATGCGGGTATGTATATACAGTCGCGGGGTTTTCCTGTAATTTATTACGGGGTCAGTTTTCTGAAGTTGCCAGTTTGTATACCGTTTCGGCCAGTTTTCCTTTGTTCCTTCACGGCCGGACTTTTGTGATGAGAGGGGCTAATTTGCATATTTGCAAATTAGCAATTGTGGAGGGGGTTTATTTGTAAATGGAGGATTATGATGGGTAAAGCATCTTTGCCTTTTCATTCATGATGGTTTTCATTTATGAGATTGGATTTGTGTTGATGGTGGTGTGACCCTTTTACCTCATTATCTTCATATTCTCTTATGGTCATCTTCCTACTTTTCTTGTGCTCACCTCCCTTGTGTTTTTCCTCCACCATTTTGTAAGGGGCCGGCCACTTTTGAGAGAATGAGGGAATTCATTTGGGTGTGGGAAAAATGTTGATCTCATATTTTATGCTTGCTACAAAATTCTAGTTCATTTCCATATCTCCTTCTTCCATCAAGAAAAGGCAACTTCAACAACCCCATGAGACAAACCACTCTACACTAGCCTACAGCTTTCTTGGGCACGTCGGCTCGCCAACTTCATGCCCGAGTTGCCTCGGTCCAGAGGTGGGAGCCCATAAAAGAACCGGCGATGTGGTGCCCGTTCCGACGAGGAGATGAAGACCGGAGATTCCGCGAGGAGATCGGAGTGGAGGCCGAAGACCGAAGGACACGGATCGCTCGGTATAGCTTCCTTCCCATTCTCTTGTTTGCTAGAGTTAGGTAAATGGCCCGATCCGGGATTTTAGTGCGCGGTGGTGCCGGTTTCTACAAGTTTAGAAAAGTTTCGTTTCCGCATTTTGGCCTCGGATTGACGGCCGGGGCGCCGCCGTGCACTTACACTGGTATCAGAGCCACGCCATTAACCTAATGCTAGCTTGCTCTAACGTGTTTACAAGTTCGATCGAACGGATTTTCCGAAAACCCAATTTCATGTGCATCAGTTTTCTGTCGATTTGTTTTTGGCTCGGAAAATTTTTCAGTACATTGCAGAAATCATTGCAGGAAATTATAAGAATTCTGTAAAAAATTAGTAAGGTGATACTGTAGACCGACCGCGGAACCGCGGCGAAACCCCCCTTCTGGCCGCGGTTCCGCCGCAGTACAGTGTCTTCACTGTACCAATTTTGTACAGAGCTCTTTAAATTTGGAATTGGGGTTATTGGAATGTTCTGTTTGGGCCTAGATTTTTCTTTGAGTGCTACAGTTGTGCTTGGGGCCCACTTCGGTAAATTTGATCGATCGAAAATTTTAAACATGTTAGTTCACAGTATTTACATTATATCTGCGACCGTGAATATCACTTGATCGGTAAATCCTGTCTAACTGCTATAGCCCTTTTAGACGGATTTGCGAACGTGACATTCACGTTGATGTTCTGTGTTGTGCTGTGATGTTGCGGATTGGTCGTGGGGGATAGCCTGGATGCAATGTTAGTACAGTTTCGTTTTATATGTATATTTAATATTGCGGGACGAGCGTCTGACATGTGGACTACCGTCACTGCCTGTTTGTATATTATTCTTTTAGGGCACGACCGGGCTGAGGTCGATGTACCCGTTGTATGTATATTTTACTTTCTGTACTAGAATTACCCCGCAGAGGGGTGCACGGATAGCCGGGTTCTAGAGGGCAACGGGCCCGCATCTCATGGCGTTGAGACGGAGGGGGCTTCACTCTAGAATTGGCGGGCTATTCTCCGCACTCGTAGGGGGTATAGGTTGACCCAAGGAGGGGTGCCCAAGTTACCGGATTCCATGAAGTGCTGGGTGGTCCATTCATGTTGTTGAAGGGGCTGCCTCGCTTCAGGTTTTGGTGGGTAACTTTCCGCGCCCGTAGGGGTCTAGGATTTCATTGCACAGGCTATCCACACGACCAGGGGAACGTCGGGTTTCAGTAGCGGCTCTATGAAACCCGGGGATCCCAGATATCTGTATTGTTCTGTGATGCTGGTTACATTTCTGTGATGTTGCATTTTATCACGCCTTGAGCGAGTATTATATATTGATATATATACTAGTAGATGTTGTATATGTTTTGCATCCGCGCTAGTCCAGTCCCCGCTCTGTCGTTAGTTAAGTAACCTAACGGGTGATGACGGGACCCAGTGGCGAATGCGGATGGCATATATGTACATCATTATTTTCGTTCTTTTGTGGTGTGATCAATTGATGGGACTGCATTGATTCGGATCAATGCAAGCTAAACAAACCTATTCTGATGTTGTTGGAGCATTTTTCAAAAAGCTATTATTGCAAGGGCGTTCTTTTTTGTTTTGCACAGTGGTATTCGGTTATGAATATCCAGCACCTCAGTCGACGAGGCAAGGGCCGAGATCCCTTCACCGGGAGTGACCCCTTGGACAGAAGTTTGCGTCAGGGCAATAACTTCACTATAGTCGTTTACTTTTGCTTTGCATCGTGGTATTCAGTTGGAATATCCTGCACCTCATTCTACGGGGAAAGAGCCGAGATCCCTTCACCGGGAGTGACCTCTTTAGCAAAGGTTTTCGCCACTATATTTTTATAAAGCTATCCGGTTCCTTCAACGATATCAAGTTCATTACGTTAAAGGTTTTCGCCAGAAACCATTCGTAGCCCTCCATCATTTCAGTTAAATATTGGTAGTATTCAAGCTATGTATTTTGACCTCACGCCAAGGCATAGTGATTGGTAGCTGCCGGATATTTATCTGTTGCATAGATAGAATGCGTTGGTTTGGGACAGTCGTACTACTATTTTGGCCTACGTCAAGGGTATGTACGGGTGGGTTCAAATTAACCTGGACAATGATGGGTAGAACTTGACATGTGACTTATGACATTTTGACCTCATGCCAAGGTCATAAGAGCATGGGGTAAAAATCACATCGGGAGTTTCTAAAGAAACTGAAACTTGCCAGATATGCGCATACCTTCTGGAGTGTGATAACGTGAGAGGATTCCGTCATGTTATCATGCGATGATAGTTGGATCCCGATTCCCACTGATGAGTTAGTTTACTCATCGGGTGATCCCGGCTAATTCTTCTTTCAGGTTTGGAGGAGAATTTGACGTTACAGTGGGAGGTTTCCTGATTAGATAAAGTGACAACCATTCTGATCTAGGTTAGAGTGCACGCTGAGTGTTTCTTTTCTCTCTCTCTTTGGCAGCGACCATGAACCGACCTTTGACTATGACTCAGTGACCAAGATTAACCGAACCTTCTTAAACACTGGCTTTTGGATTGTCAGAGTTGCAAACCTCATTGCCACTCCTACTTTTACCCTTTTCTCCAGGACACCTCGTATTACTACGAACGTCCACTTCCATTAGATAAAACTATCGTATGGTTATATACGAACTCGAAGGAATTTATTCGAGGATGGTTTCCGGTTCTGGAGAAAACGAATAGGACTATTCAGTTGTCTTTTCCTTTTACCTTCTTTCAGGTTGCGAGTGCTCCTTGGATTAGGACAGTACACCTATTAAGCAAATTTGATAGTCTTCTTCCAAACCATAGGCAGGTGCCGACCGGTAGGGAATGAAGAAAACCAATTAGCCTAAACGGTGTACAGAAGGTATTAAGTTAAGACAAATAAAGGGATTAGAAGGAGGGCAAAGTAAACTGCGACTGCTATTCACGACCAAACCAAGTATTTCTTCACCAATCCTACATCACTTTTGAATTTCTCCAGAACACTCCGTATCACTACGAAGATCCACAGTTTATTGGATATTCCATCGTATGGTTATATACGAACTCGAAAGGAACTTGTTCCAGTTCGGGGATGGATTCTGGTTCAGGAGAAATAGGAATAAGGTTTATTCGGTTGTCTTTTATCTTCACCTTCTCTCGCATTGCGAGTGCTCCTAGGATTAGGACAGTAGACCCATTATGCTTATTGGATAGTCTTCTTCCAAACCATAGGCTGGTGCCGAAAGGTAGGGAAGGAAGAAAACCATTTGGCCTAAAGGGGTGTGCAGAAGGTAATGACTAAAAGACATATAAAGGGATTTGGAGAGGTGGCAAAGAAATATACGGTTACAGTTGTGAATCTAGATAATGGAAGAGGCATTACTAGGAATACCTATGAAACATTTCAATGTTTCAGTTTCACCGTGTACTGTTAAAAGAAAACTGATTTCCCAGTTAGACACGTGCTCCAGGGTATGTATTTACCAGGTTTGATTCTCACATCTGTATGGTTTTACAGATGATGAGTGGGAGTAAGTTATTGGGAATTAGGTGATCATCCTCATTATATCGGAATTCGTTGTAATTGGTGATATTTGAGGAAATCGGTTGGGTTGTTTGCCGGACGGCAAATATTTGGTTTTGAATAACCGTCGTTGTGCACCAATTTCAAATTGATATCTGTACGTCTATTTTTATAGAGTGAGATATACCTTTTTGAAATTATGTCTATGACATTTACCTATATCAGTGGATGGTTAGGTAAGGAGCATTAAACAGCGGTGTAATTCTTCTTAACCATAAGTACGGTTTTCAACCTACGACACACAGTGAATAAGTCACAAGACTCAGGGGACTTATACAGAGTATTGTATATTGTCCAATGTCCATTAGGACAGAGGGGTTGGTCCTCGTACTATATTCGGTTTACTTATGACTTCTCTAGTTTTTAGACAGGTGTTTCGTAGAAACGCAAGGTCCAAGTTTTGAGAAGTTATAGGTATAAGAATAAAGTAGAGAACCAGATGTTGCAAGTATCGGGATTCTTCAAGGTGATCGAAGATGTAGATACTTGTGCATGGTATTCAGTTGATAGTAATGATTAAGAGAACTTGCTTCTCTTTCAGGTTACTTATAATTGGAAGCACTCCTAAGTTGAGTAACGCTGATCGGCCTCTTTCCATTTAGTTGACATGCACTGGAGACAGCTGCATGATTTGAATCTGGTTCCAATTAAATCAGTGCCTCTGTTTCTGTATTGGATATAGAACAGTTCGTTTCTTAACGATGTTAAGGTGTGGGGAGTTGTCCGGCTTATGCTTAAAACCAGACTCTGGGTAACTCAAGGCACGTTTCTGTAATGGCTGTTTGTGGGTTGACCCAGGTTATGACGAGGGTTGACTTTCTACCATCTGGAAGATCAATAGTGATATTGTTCTTGACTCGCCATAGTTTTAATAAAAATGGATTTTTTCAGAAAACAGTAGTGGGAGTATGGTAGAACTGGAAGTGATTCCAGAACCGCAAACGATTACTGAAGATTTGATAAGAACCTAAACATTCAATCTGGTTTGACATTCCATTGGCCACTCCGCAGATATGGTGGGTAACCTTAGGCACCCGAGAGGTACTCCGGTATGCTCAAAGACGGTGACAGGGAGGTTCTTGTTTACCCAGACTTGCCATTGCTGTTGTTCCAGGCTGTGAGACCCGGCAGGAGGATGAGTATAGCGTCGTTCTGAACTAGCTTTAGAAGTGTACGTCTCTATGACTCTGCCAGAGGGTTGTCGTAGTCAGTGGGAGCAGCGGAAGCATAGTGGACAAGTGGCTTATGTCTATTTATTGACTAAAGCAGATATAGCGGAGATAGATCATCTATTTCTGATGTGACAGTCATAGGTTTGACTTCATCAGAATAGGGGATGGATCTGTTAAGAAGGTAGTAGGGTGTGATGTCCTGGTATTTGGATGACATAAACAGAGTAGGAAGTGATATTCCTATACTACGATCGGTTATACTTTAGTTGTCACACAGTGATTCTCCACATAGGATATAGATGTTGTTTTTGCACTAGATGCAATAAGGTGATATTTATCCAATCCTGGAGAAATGGTCGGAAGCAGTTTTAGAACATAAGTGGATGTGCTAGGGATATGATAACGTTAGCCTTATTCGGGAGACGGTTATCATTCCAGGCTTCCAAGGTGACCTGGATGACAGAGTGACTGTCAGAGTTATAGTTTTCCTTCTGACGAGGGGCAGTATTTTGGACAGGTGGTCCAAGCAGATACTGAGGGAGGCATGGCGTAGGATACTGATTAAGTTCAGTTGACGATATAGTCTAAGAAGTTTGGATTTGGAGTTCATTTATGAACCGGGTCCCATCAGACATCCAGACATATTCTAAGAATGTATTGCTCATTTCGGGAGATGGGTTTCTCCGCGAACTTGAGATAAAGAGAGACATAGAAAGAAACATCACAGCGGATCCACTCACTGAGGCTATTCCTCGAACGCAATAGTTTCGCAAACGAGCTTTGTGAGACTGATTAGTAGAGGAGTTGGGTGTTCGGTATCACACGGGCTGTGAGTATGCGACATCGCAATAATTAGCCTTGAGTGCAAGTGGGAGATTGTTGGATATAATGCCCTCAGAGTCAATTATTGGATCACAGGCACGTGATTGCAATGATTGAGGGAGGACCTATGCCGGTAGGAAAGTCTTACTCAAGATGATAGTATGCTATCTGGTTTATCTTTATCATCGTGTACTGCTTTAGGTGACCTTACAAGTCACTATTGCACGTTGCTAGAGCCCCTAGGATTCTTGCTTGACTGCCAGCAGTATGAGGGCGATCATATACGTGGAAGCTGGGGTCTATAAGCACATCCTTAAAAGGTCCCTAGTCGTGGGAGTTTCGAGACAGGGCATCGATACTCTAGAGTAGACTAGTGTATACAGTCGAGACCCCGACGAGGGGCGGTGGCCGGTCTCACAAGCCACTGGTGTCAGTTGGTTCACCTAAGATGTATACAGGTGCTCATTGGGTTATGAGTACATCGGACAGGACTCGCCGGGAACATGCTAGTTGGTTTTATACCAGACGTCAGATAGCAGTTCCCTGGTGACATGTGTACAGGTTAGTTCATCGACCTGAGATCGTCATTTGTCTCATGTGAGTTCCCACTGTACTTTGATTACTACCCTACCACGCTCAAAGGAGTCGTGCAAACAGGTTTTAGTTGGGTACAGTCCCGAGCCACATGGAGGCAGTGAGCGGATCTTCAGGGGTTCGTCTCTCCCGGTATTGGGGGTGAGGTCGCGCTGTGTCTAGGAGAGCCATTACACGAAGTCCTTGGCCAAGGCAGGAGATTTACTGGTAGGTATTCCAGTAGTATCTCAGGGTGTTCTAGGCTACACTCCGACACGACTTGTACCGCTTTTGGGGGTCTGACTTTTACCAACCCCCTAGGCCCGCCATGCGATGCTCATAGACGAACGGACCGGACTGTACGGATATTGTCACTGGCAGGCTCAGTAGGGTGTCAGGATGAGTTCGCTCATCGACGCGCCTTTTGGTCAATACCTGGTAGCCCGTTACGTATGGCTAATACCTCTGACGTGCTAGTGGTTAAATCCACAACCAAAGTATTGACGAGTCTTTAGAGTCCCCTACAGACCGTTTTCTCAAGTTTCAGGCGAAACGCTGTAGAGGCCGTATGGAGATATGGCAGGGTTCGATCATGTACGTGCGGTATTGCACGGATCATGATCGGACGGATACAAATGTAGATTTTGTCTCATTGCATTTGTCTCATTGCATTTGTATTGTATAGTGTAGATTTTGTCTTAAGTCGGATCCTAGTATTGTACAGTGTAGATTTTGTCTCATTGCATTTGTATTCAGTGGGAATACAAATGCGGGTATGTATATACAGTCGCGGGGTTTTTCTGTAATTTATTACGGGATCGGTTTTCTGAAGTTGCCAGTTTGTATTCCGTTTCGGCCAGTTTTCCTTTGTTCCTTCACGGCCGGACTTTTGTGATGAGAGGGGCTAATTTGCATATTTGCAAATTAGCAATTATGGAGGGGGTTTATTTGTAAATGGAGGATTATGATGGGTAAAGCATCTTTGCCTTTTCATTCATGATGGTTTTCATTTATGAGATTGGATTTGTGTTGATGGTGGTGTGACCCTTTTACCTCATTATCTTCATATTCTCTTATGGTCACCTTCCTACTTTTCTTGTGCTCACCTCCCTTGTGTTTTTCCTCCACCATTTTGTAAGGGGCCTGCCACTTTTGAGAGAATGAGGGAATTCATTTGGGTGTGGGAAAAATGTTGATCTCATATTATATGCTTGCTACAAAATTCTAGTTCATTTCCATATCTCCTTCTTCCATCAAGAAAAGGCAACTTCAACAACCCCATGAGACAAACCACTCTACACTAGCCTACAGCTTTCTTGGGCATGTCGGCTCGCCAACTTCGTGCCCGAGTTGCCTCGGTCCAGAGGTAGGAGCCCGTAAAAGAACCTGGCGATGTGGTGCCCGTTCCGACGAGAAGATGAAGACCGGAGATTCCGCGAGGAGATTGGAGTGGAGGCCGAAGACCGAAGGACACGAATCGCTCGGTATAGCTTCCTTCCCATTCTCTTGTTTGCTAGAGTTAGGTTAATAGCCCGATCCGGGATTTTAGTGCGCGGTGGTGCCGGTTTCTACAAGTTTAGAAAAGTTTCGTTTCAGCATTTTGGCCTCGGATTGACGGCTGGGGCGCCGCCGTGCACTTACAACAACATACATTAGTCTCCGTATACAATCCACGGACAACCAAAAACAAAACAAACACCCACGACACGAAGTGACCATCTGGAGAAGGAGAAAGTGGTTACCGGGATGCGGTAGCGTAATTAACTGCAGGGGCTTGCGCCTGCAGGGAAGAGCGTCCCCACAATCAAAAACCCCTCAAATGAGGGGGAATCTGACGAAGTCTGCTAAATCGGCCGCATCCGTTTAAACCTTCGATACATGGTGTCATAAATCAACTTGGCATCTTCGGAGAGGTGGACGGATAGCACCAATTAGCATCTGCCTCGAAATTCAGGCGAGACGGACCTGCGCGGTCGCATCTCCATGTTTCGGTGGGGAACAAGAGGTAAACCCACCTCGGGTCGCCAGCGCGAGTGTCGGGGTGACTTTTGTAAATAAGAGAGGGGGCAAGGATGGACAGGCCGAAGGGGATCATCTGCAACTTCAAACGGACCAGGAACTCAAGGAGAATCCTCTATGAGTTCGGCACTAGCTGGCCCGGGGCCAGCCCGAAGTAATTTAGCGCTCTAACAACCTCGGTTGAGAAGGGCGGTCGCATTCTGGCCCAAAAGGATTCTAGATACAGGGCAATCTCTTTACCCCGTACCTGATCTGTCCTCTCCCCTTCCTCGACCAAGCGTAGGGTATAGCCGAAAGGGATATTGAAACAAGCCCGAGCGGTGGCAAGCTCGTCCTCATGCCTCACCAAGGAAGGCACACCAGGGGTGTCCGCCACCTCCGCTCGGGGATCCGCCCCTGACATGTGACCCCGGGAAGAAGATCTGACCCTAACTTCGAGGAGACTCCGACTCGGTGGAGGAATCCCTAGAATCTACCCCGACGACATCTACAAACTTCTCAAGCGAAGGCATCTAACCTGATGGAGAAGCCCTCAGGAGCGCAGAGATCCGACCTAAAGAGGAGAGCGCTGAGCTTACGAGTTCAAGAACGAGGAAGATATGAAGAGAGATAGGCCCTAAAAAGGACCTCACCTCTATTTATAGCCACCGGCGTCCTCATCCAAAGGAGACGGTCGGCTTCCACCAAAAACAACTCTTCGCATTCAACGGCCACGATCATTCCACCTGTTGCACGCACATTGGCCGGACCCCAACAGATGCCAGAAGCCTTGTAACACCCTAGTTCATTTATACCAGTTCTAGTTCAAGTATTTCTTTATTTATGGTATTTTCCTGATTTGCTGTATTTAGGGTGCGAATAGTGTATTTGACATCTGTATTTGCATCCGACCCGACCCGCTTGTTTGAAACCCGTCTTGATTCCTGTTTATGAGTTATCCCGGCTTGTTACGTGGATCCGTACACTTTCATTATTGTATACTGCATACTAGCATTATATTTGGTATCTGCATTTTTTTTATATAATATTTAAAGTCACGTAAAATATTTTAAAAATACATTGCATGGCCTGCATGATACCCCTGACCCTATGGTAGCATCCGCGCATCTTGTTCTCGTCCCGTTCAGTGAAATAGACTCGTTTGGATAGCTACGTGCACGTTACGTGTATCCGTTCTTGGGGGTATGCATTTTCGTTACCCGGTTATCCAATTTTGGTTTTGATCGACACGTATATTTTCCGTATTTTAAAACTGGATTTTTAGATCCGACTCGGGCGTGTTTTGGACTATTTTTGTATTAGCCAAAATATCAAGTTTTATTAATATTATATTATACTTATTTACTGTTATATATATATAATATTGTTAATAGAATATATCTTTTAAAGAAAGATTTTAAAAGTAAAAATCTTTTCTAACAGAAGCATTCTCTCTCTCCCCCTTTATATTATATTAATCCTTTAATTTTTTTAAACCCATTCTCTTCTCTCTCTCCCCCCTCTTTCTCACTCCTCTCGCTAATACTGTGCATTTCTCGAATCCCATCACCGCCTCCTTCACTACGCTCACCTCTCTCTTTCTCCTTCTTCTTTCTTTTTCGCCGCCACCTCCGTGAGAACCTAGCTCTCGCCCCCGCACCTCGCCTGCGCCCTTACCGGAGCTTCGTTCCCTCGGCCTTCTCCTCTCCTCCTCACCCTCGCACTCACCTCCATGCACCCCTCTCTTCTCCCGAGCCCATGCAGCCCCACAGTCGACGAGAACCTTAAACCTAACCCACGACTGACGCCTTAGCCTCGCGTGCACCTCGTCTCCATCGCCAACGTCACTTCGCCATCGTGTTCTCCATCTTCTTTTCTCTCCTCTCTCCTCCTTCCCGAGCTCTCTCCCCCTGCACAGAACCTGCACCGTAACCTAACCCGACCTCGCTTGCACCTCGACGGAGCTCCAGTCCCGTCGGCCTTACCCCATCACCACCATCTCCCTCCTCTATCCTCTCCTCACTTGAGCACCAAAAATCCTACACAACCCGATCCCCGACAATCTTGAAACCCCACTGCCTTTTCCGTGAAATATTGCCGGCAAACTCCATTGCCGGAAACCTATCGTCGACAACTCCCTTGCCACCTCCTTTGGCCCCAGCACCACACCAGAGCCACCCCAAATATTCCTTTCCTTCTTCTTCTTCTTCTCCTTTTCTTTCATTCTCTTTTCTTGATCTCGTTTCTTTTCCGGTGATCACCCGCCGGAGCCGTGCTCGTCGCTGACGATCCAGGAGATCCAGTGAACGTCCCCTACCCATGTGGTCACCTTCTTACTTTGTCTGGCCTCGTCCCGTGTGCCGTGTGTGCGTTGCGACGATTTACCGACGTAGGACGTGCCGTACGTATCCGTCGTGTGATCTAATCGAGGCAAGTTAATCTTGCTACATGCTATACTACAATATATTGCACACATGTGAATAATAACATTACTCATTGTTTAATTATGTATCCCACATTACCATTTTACTATTTTACTGTCTTCGGACATCCGTGTGCATCCATATCACTATTTACATATCTAGTCGCATGCTAATTCATCTTGCTACATGCTAGGTATATTATTATGCATTCATATGCGTAAAATGTTATCCGTTTATCACATTATACATCCATATTAAAGTTTTACCGTTTTCGGATACCCGTATGCATCCATATCATTTAATATACATGTAGCTGCATCTACAGATCACATTATTATATATTATTGTCATATTAACATCCCATATTTAATAATGTGCATCCCACTTAGTCTTGAAGCTGTAAATGTAACCCCAATCGATATTTGTGCATCCATACTATTAATTACATATCTAGTTGAATACCATAACACGTTATTTCATATTACTGCTACATTAACACCACATGCTAGATAATATGCATCCTACATAGTCATGAAGCTATAGTTGTAACCCCCGATAGTTATTTATGCATCCATATTTATTTGTGTATCTATACCATTAATTCTACATAACTAGTTGCACCCCATATTACATTAACTCATATTATTAATACATTAGTACCTCATGCTTGATATTATGCATCCTATTTAGTCATGATGTAACCCCTGATCGATATTTGTGCATCCTTACTTTTATTGTACATCCGTACTTTCACCCTGATCCAATACTTGCTACAGTTTGATTATGAGCACCCGCTTGATACCTGTGCACTACTAGACATGACCTGATACACCACTACTTGACATGACTTGATATATGTACACCACCTGACATGACCTGATATATCACTACTTGATATGTTACCTGATCCTGGTTTTAATGCCGACAATCCTGACATGTTGTCCCGATGGACATATCCTGTTGTCTATATTGACAAACCTGTTCCTGCTTGATCCTGTGTTGGCATTAACTTCAGATTTATTAATACCTGACTTGAACACATAACTTGGGATATGGAGAAATCAAGAATGTAACCGAACGTAACTCAAAGGGCTATCATATTGTTTGCCGTTTTTCCGGGCGTTACGGAATACCTATTGTTTGTCGTTTTTCCGGGCGTTACGGAATACCTATTATTTGCCGTTTTTCCGGGCGTTACGGAATAATCACCGATGGGTTAGGATGATGATTACATTAATTGATTTCGAAGACTTTAGAATAGATAACCCAGTAGCACAGTTTAGCTTACTCACTGCACATCACATATGCTTATACCCTTCACTGTTCCTTATTCGTGATACTGTTATACTCTTATTGCTGTTCGTACTCATGCCTGCATGTCTTGGTACCTCCTGATTGTATTATTGTTGATATTATGACGCAATGATGTCTGGGTTTTGTATGGCCCAGATCCTCTCTCCCTGTCGCAGGCCGTTCAGGGGTATTTCAGTCAGCAGGCCGAGCAGTTAGGACCTGTCAGTATTTTAGTTTAGTTTTCTTTTAGCACTTTTATTTCCTGTTGTGAGCCCGTATTTGGGACGTACTTTCCAGATTGTTATTGTTACTTGGATATATTGCTTCCGTATATTATTTCTTGACTCGTTTATTCTGGCATATGGACATGTACTAGATAGTTTATTTTATTTCTACCGTTCTTGATATCTCTAGACAGCCGTAATGTGACGGTGGAGAGATGTTTCCTAGCCACAGGTAGCATGGTTGGCTCTGTCACGTGCCGATCTTAGCACACTCTGGGAAGCGGGGCGTGACAGGGTTTGTTTGGTATCAGAGCCATAGGATTTAGCTTAATCGGGTTTGATTCTTTTGTAGTTGGGTATTGGAGCCAATACACGAATCAGAAAACCTATAATTAGGAACATGTCCTGCCACATTGTTATCGTGATTCTTGAATCATATCTTTCTCTCGACCCTTGTCTTGACGATATGCAAACAACTTTGCATCTCGGCTTGAAACCTTTTGGTTCCCTATTGTTTCTCCATGTTCCTTTGATTCCGATACTAGGATTTGGGCGACTTGAGTGGAGTTATGTGGTTGTGACTATGTACCGCGGCATGGTTACAATACAGTACTCTATTTAAGTAACTTGAAGTTCTAGTCTTGATTCATATCCTTGATTTATGGTCATCATTCATTGCAAGTTTTGAATCTTGTTTATCATACTAATCCTCTTCGGTGTCTTGGTTGCAGGATCATGGCAGACAGAAACCTGTGATCGTACCAGAGGCGTGTCGATGACGCCGCTTTGCTTGGAGTAATTCATAGGATGCTAGAGAACCAGAAGCGGTAGACCGAGCTGAACCAGCATCAAGCCGAAGCTTTTCAGGAAGGTTTGCGGACCGTCCAGCAGTCCGTAAACAATGTTGAGACCAAATCAGTAGAGCGTGTGGGTACCGTGGCGGATTTCAGGAGACCTGGTCCTTCCATTTTCACTGGTTTGGAGGAGCCGTTGCCAGCGGAGCAGTGGTTAGTCTATACGGAGAATCTGCTCGTTGCGGTACAGATTCCGGAAGACAAGAGAGTGGATATAGTACGCATCCAATTGATGGACTATGCCCGCGAGTGGTGGCTCGTGGAAGAAACCCGTTTGCCTAAGCCAATTAGTTGGGCAACTTTCTCGCAGAGTTTCTTGGAGAAGTTCTTTCCGCAGACTGCACAGGAAGAAATGGAAGAAAAGTTCATCAGTTTGAAGCAGAATGGTGGATCCATGGATGCGCATGCGGCTGAGTGGACATGGCTCAGTAGATTCGCTGGACCTTTGGTTGCCAACGATGCGGATAGGGCATGGAGGTTCATGCGCAGTTTGGACGTGGACATCCAGAGGCACATTATATCTCTGGGTTTGACCATTTTATCGCAAGTACTTAAAGCAGCCAGGGAGCAGCAGAGTTTATCATTGAAGACAGAGGGTACGCAGCAGCAGGTAGTTATGGTACGGAAGCCGGCGTTTATGCCAAATCGAACGCCTATACGCAGAGGTGCCTCGGTGGACAGGCGTGGCGTTGTACCGATGAAGAGGCCAGTTTTTCCCGAGCATAAAGGAAGGGTATTGTGCGATTACTGCCAACGACCGGGTCACTATCGAAGAGATTATCATAAGAGGCTTGGACTTTGTCTTATTTGCGGATCAGCTGATCACACCATTGATACTTGTCCGTCGAAGCTACGTTTGGAGGAAGATACTCAGAGGCCACCGCAGAAGCAGTTTCAGGGGCAGAAGCAGATAACTCAGGGACCTAATCAAGCTCGAGCCTTTACCCTGACGGCTGAAGAGGCCAAGAATTCAGATGAAGTTGTTTCAGGTTCCTACTTGTTCATGTTTTTCCTGCATTAGTATTATTCGATTCTGGTGCATCCTATTGTTGTATGTCGTCCAAGTTTATTGTTGCACACTTGATTGCATGCATGGCCCTGTCTTGTTGTTGGGACATACACACTGGGAACGGGAAGATCATATCTAGTAGTGAGTGTAAGGATTGTTCTGTTGTTATCTACGGACGAGAGTTATTTGCAGATTTCTTGGTGATCGATACCGGCAGTTATGATATTGTCTTGGGAATGGATTTTCTCGGCACTTTCTATGCCCACATTGATTGTAGAGCAAACAAAGTGATTTTCCAGATTCCCGGACATCCGGAGTTTGTTTTTGCTGGAAGTAGCAGTTCTGTCGGGCCAGTCGAGTTTAGGGACAGGCCGACAAACACCGTTCTTTCATCGATGGAAGTTGATAGGGAGGAATCGCCAGCTGTAGTTCGAGAATTCATAGATGTGTTCGAGGACATCTCGGGTTTACCACTAAAACGAGATGTGGAGTTCGCGATTGATCTTGTTCTTGGTGCAGCGCCAATTTCAAGGGCGTACTATCCGATGGCACCAGTGGAGTTGGAAGAAGTCTAGAAGCAGGTTACCGAATTGCTAAAGAAGGGTTGGATTCGCAGCAGTAATTCACCTTGGGGAGCTCCAGTTCTTCTAGTCAAGAAGAAAGATGGCACAAGAAGGATGTGCATCGACTATCGAGAATTAAACCGGGTGACTATTAAGAACAAGTACCCGATCTCTCGCATTGGAGAATTGTTCGAGCAGCTTAGTGGCGCGAGGGTATTCTCGAAGCTGGATTTGCGATCCGGATATCATCAAGTTCGAGTTAAATCAAAGGATATTTGCAAGACTGCATTCCGAACTCGGTATGGACATTATGAGTATTTAGTGATGCCATTCAGAGTCACGAATGCACCGGCGATATTTATGGACTTGATGAACCGAATCTTTCTACCGTTCTTGGATCAGTTTATAGTGGTGTTCATCGATAATATTCTGGTCTACTCGAGGAGCCTAGAGGAGCATGCTGAACTCTTGAAGACATGTTGAGAGCTTGCATGTTGGACTTCAAGGGTTTGTGGGAGGATCATCTACACTTGGTGGAGTTTTCTTACAGTAACAGCTTTCAGGCGACTATTCAGATGGCTCCATTCGAAACGTTGTATAGTCGCAAGTGTTGTTCACCCGTTTGTTGGGACGATGTTGGAGAACGAAGATTGTTGGGACCGGATTTGATCGTGCAAACAGTAGAGAAGGTTATTACTATCCGGAATCACATGAAGGCAGCACAAGATCGGCAGAAGAGTTGGGCTGATATATCGAGAAGACCTCTAGAGTTCGTTGTTGGTGATCTTGTGTTCTTGAAGATATCACCGACTAGAGGAGTGGTTCGTTTTGGGAGTCGAGACAAGCTTAGTCCTTGATTCGTGGGGCATTTCGAGATTATGGAGCGTGTTGGAGAAGTGGCTTATCGATTGGCGTTACCACAATCTTTGGCGAATGTTCATGACGTGTTTCATGTATCTCAACTCCGTAAGTATGTTCGAGATGAAACACACGTGCTAGATCATTCGGAGCTGACTGTAAGGGAGGATTTAACCTTTAAGGAGCGACCGATATCGATTGTTGATCGAAGAGAAAAGGTCCTTAAGAACAAGGTTATCCCTCTCGTACTTGTTTCTTGGGGAGATCGCTCGCACGGAGAATCGACTTAGGAATGAGAAGACGAGATTCGACAGATGTTTCCACACCTATTCCTGTAGTTTCATGTTTGTTATCTTTTCTTGTTTTAGGAATTTCGAGGACGAAATTCTTTTTGTAGTTGGGTATAATGTAACACCCTAGTTCATTTATACCAGTTCTAGTTCAAGTATTTCTTTATTTATGGTATTTTCCTGATTTACTGTGTTTAGTGTGCGAATAGTGTATTTGACATCTGTATTTGCATCCGACCCGACCCGCTTGTTTGAAACCCGTCTTGATTCCTGTTTATGAGTTATCCTGGCTTGTTACGTGGATCCGTGCACTTTCATTATTGTATACTGCATACTGGCATTATATCTAGTATCTGCATTTTTTATATAACATTTAAAGTCATGTACAATATTTTAAAAATACATTGCATGGCCTGCATGATATCCCTGACCCTGTGGTAGCATCCGCGCATCTTGTTCTCGTCCCGTTCAGTGAAACAGACTCGTTTGGATAGCTACGTGCACGTTACGTGTATCCGTTCTTGGGGGTATGCATTTTCGTTACCCGGTTATCCAATTTTGGTTTTGGTCGACACGTATATTTTCCGTATTTTAAAACTGAATTTTTAGACCCGACCCGGGCGTATTTTGGACTATTTTTGTATTAGCCAAAATATCAAGTTTTATTAATATTATATTATACTTATTTACTGTTATATATATAATATTGTTAACAGAATATATCTTTTAAAGAAAGATTTTAAAAGTAAAAATCTTTTCTAACAGAAGCATTCTCTCTCTCTCCCTTTATATTATATTAATCCTTTAATTTTTTTAAACCCATTCTCTTCTCTCTCTCCCCCCTCTTTCTCACTCCTCTCGCTAATACTGTGCATTCCTCGAATCCCGTCACCACCTCCTTTCACTACGCTCACCTCCCTCTTTCTCCTTCTTCTTTCTTTTTCGCTGCCGCCTCCGCGAGAATCTAGCTCTCGCCCCCGCACCTCGCCTGCGCCCTTACCGGAGCTTCGTTCCCCGGCCTTCTCCTCTCTTCCTCACCCTCGTACTCACCTCCACGCACCCCTCTCTTCTCCTGAGCCCATGAAGCCCCACAGTCGACGAGAACCTTAAACCTTACCCACGACTGATGCCCTAGCCTCGCGTGCACCTCGTCTCCATCGCCGACGTCGCTTCGCCGTTGTGTTCTCCATCTTCTTTTCTCCCCTCTCTCCTCCTTCCCGAGCTCTCTCCCCTGCACAGAACTTACACCGTAACCTAACACAGAGCTCCGACCCCGTCGGCCTTACCCCATCACCACCATCTCCCTTCTCTATCCTCTTCTCACTTGAGCACCAAAAACCCTACACACCCCGATCCCCGACAATCTTGAAACCCCACTGCCTTTTCCGTGAAATCTTGCCGGCAAACCCCATCGCCGGAAAACCATCGTCGACAACTCCCTTGCCACCTCCTCTAGCCCCAGCACCACACCAGAGCCACCCTAAATATTCCTTTCCTTCTTCTTCTTCTTTTCTTTCCTACTTTTTTCTTGATCTCGTTTCTTTTCCGGTGATCACCCGCCGGAGCCGTGTTCGTCGCTGACGATCCAGGAGATCCAGTGAACGTCCCCTACCTGCGTGGTCACCTTCTTGCTTTTCCTGGACTCGTCCCGTGTCCCGTGTGTGCATTACGACGATTTACCGACGTCGGACGTGCCGTACGTATCCGTCGTGTGATCTAATCGAGGCAAGTTAATCTTGCTACATGCTATACTACAATATATTGCGCACATGTGAATAATAACATTACTCATTGTTTAATTATGCATCCCACATTACCATTTTACTATTTTACTGTCTTCGGACATCCGTGTGCATCCATATCACTATTTACATATCTAATCGCATGCTAATTCATCTTGCTACATTCTAGGTATATTATTATGCATCCATATGCGTAAAATGTTACCCGTTTATCACATTATACATCCATATCAAAGTTTTACCGTTTTCGGATACCCGTATGCATCCATATCATTTAATATGCATGTAGCTGCATTTACAGATCACATTATTACATATTATTGTCATATTAACATCCAATGTTTAATAATGTGCATCCCACTTAGTCTTGAAGCTGTAAATGTAACCCCAATCGATATTTGTGCATCCATACCATTAATTACATATCTAGTTGAATACCGTAACACGTTATTTCATATTACTGCTACATTAACACCCCATGCTAGATAATATGCATCCTACATAGTCATGAAGCTATAGTTGTAACCCTTGATAGTTATTTATGCATCCATGTTTATTTGTGTATCCATACCATTAATTCTGCATAACTAGTTGCACCCCATATTACATTAACTTATATTATTAATACATTAGTACCCCATGCTTGATATTATGCATCCTACTTAGTCATGATGTAACCCCTGATCGATATTTGTGCATCCATGCTTTTATTGTACATTCGTACTTTCACCCTGATTCAATACTTACTACAGTTTGATTATGAGCACCCGCTTGATACCTATACACTACTTGACATGACCTGATACACCACTACTTGACATGACTTGATACATGTACACTACCTGACATGACCTGATATATCACTACTGACATGTTACCTGATCCTGGTTCTAATGCCGACAATCCTGACATGTTGTCCCGATGGACATATCCTGTTGTCTGCATAGACAAACCTGTTTCTGCTTGATCCTGTGTTGGCATTAGCTTCAGATTTATCAATACCTGACTTGAACACATAACTTGGGGGTATGGGGAAATCAAGAATGTAACCGAACGTAACTCAAAGGGCTATCATATTGTTTGCCGTTTTTCTGGGCATTACGGAATACCTATTGTTTGCCGTTTTTCCGGGCGTTACGGAATACCTATTGTTTGCCGATTTTCCGGGCGTTACGGAATAATCATCGATGGGTTACGATGAGGATTACATTAATTGATTTCGAAGACTTTAGAATAGATAACCCAGTAGCACAGTTTAGCTTACTCAATGCACATCACATGTGCTTATACCCTTCACTGTTCCTTATTCATGATATTGTTATACTCTTATTGCAGTTCATACTCATGCCTGCATGTCTTGTTACCTCCTGATTGTATTATTGTTGATATTATGACGCACTGACGTCTGGGTTTTGCATGGCCTAGATCCTCTCTCCCTGTCGCAGGCCGTTCAGGAGTATTTCAGTCAGCAGGCCGAGCATGTTGGATATAGCGCCCTCAAAGTCAATTATTGTATCGCAGGTACGTGATTGTGATGATTGAGGAAGGGCCTATACCGATAAAACAGTCTTACTCGAGATGATAGTATGCTATTTGGTTTGTCTTTATCACTGTTACACTTTGATAGAGCCCTTAGGATCTTGCTTGACTACCAACAGTATGATGGCGATCATATACGTGAGAGCTAGGGTCCATAAGCACATCCTTAAAGTGTCCCTAGTCGTGGGAGTTTTGAGACATGGCATCGATACTCCAGTATAGACTAGTGTATACAGTCGAGACCCCGACAAGGGGCGGTGGCCGGTCTCACAAGCCATTGGTGTTAGTTGGTTCACCTAAGATGTATACAGGTGCTCATTGGGTTATGAGTACACCGGACAGGACTCGCCGGGAACCTGCTAGTTGGTATTATATCTAGCGTCAGATAACAGTTCCCTGGTGACATGTGTACAGGTTAGTTCATCGACCTGAGGTCGTCAATTGTCTCGTGTGAGTTCCCACTGTGCTTTGATTTCTACCCTACCACGGCTCAAAGTAGTCGTGCAAATAGGTATTTTTTGGGTACAGTCCCGAGCCACATGGAGGCAGTGAGCAGATCGTCGGGGATTCGTCTCTCCCGGTATTGGGGGTGAGATCGCGCTGTGTTTAGGAGAGCCATTACACGAAATCCTTGGCCAGGGTAATTGAGATTTACTGGTAGGTATTCCAGTAGTATCTCAGGGTGTTCTGGGCTGCTCTCTGACACGACTTATACAGCTATTGGGGGTCTGACGTTTACCAGCCCCTAGGCCCTATAAGCGATACTCATAGACGAATGGATCGGACTGTACGGATATTGTCACTGTCAGGCTCAGTAGGGTTTCTGGATGAGTTCGCTCGTCAGCTTCCCTTCCAATCAATACATAGGCAACCGTTACGTACAGATAGTACCTCTGACGTGCTAGTGGTTATACCCAGTGCCAGTGTATTGATGAGTCATTAGAGTCCCCCACAGACAGTTTCCCAATTTCGGGCGAAACGTTGTAGAGGCCGTATGGTTTTATGGCAGGATTCGGAAAATGCACGTGCGTTTACGCACGTGTCATATTTTGGGGAGATAATACTGGTGGGTTTTGGTTTAAGCCGGATCCGAGTATTATACTGTGTAGATATAATATCTTTGTCTCACTTGCATTTGTATTCGGTCGTAATACAAATGCGGGTATGTTTATACTGTTACGGGGTTATCCTGAAATTCGTTTCGGGATCGCTTTTGGAAGTTGCCAGTTTCCAGTTTTCTATCACCCGTATTAAACATTCGGTTTAATACGGATTTATCTTTTCTTGAGTGAGTCATGGTTCTAGATGGTTCTAGATTAGGTGACTCATGGTTAGCATTTAATGATATGATGATTCATAGTTAAGCATTAAATGAAATGGTGATGTGTTATTATGAATCACCATTTTGCATTTAATGTTTTTAGTGATTCATTCATTCATTAAATGAAGAGATAAGATCTTGTGCTTATGATCACCCCCTACTCTCTCCTACACTCACCTCCCTCTTTTATGATATTGGCCGGCCCTTCTTGTGAGGGAGGGAGATTGATTCATTTGGAAAAAGTATATGAAATTTGCTTCATGGAAATTTCATAAGTTGATTTCTCATTTCACCCGATTCCAAAAGGCAACTCCATTAACCGTTCTTCCATGGCTTTGGACGAAGCGAGACGAAGTGTTCTACTCATTCTCTACATCAATCTTGGTCATCTCTTTTAGCAAACTTGATGTCCTAGTTGCCTCGATTCAGAGGCTGGAGCCCGTTTAAAGATCCGTCGACGTGGTGCCACCTGGACGAGAAGACTGGAGATTTAGGAGATCGGAGCAGCCGCAACAAAGCGTGGGATGATGGTTGAAGACCGAAGGACTCGAATTGTTCGGTATAACATTTCTACCCACTTTGTAGTTTGTTAGTTTAGCTTTAATGGCAGATCCGGGTTATAGTATATGATAGTGCCAGTTGTAAAAGTTTTTTGTTCCGCATTTGGCGTCTAAAAGACGGCCGGGGCGCTACCGTAGACTTACAGTGGTATCAGAGCCATGCCATTAAGCTTTACTAACTTGTTCTAACGCGTTTAAAATATCGATCGAACGTGATTTCGAAAACTGCAATTTTCAGTGTAAAGTTTATGTCGATTTTTAAAACAGGCCTAAAAATTATTTTGAGCATCTCAGAAAATCATGCAGGCTTTTTTAAGAATTATAGTGAAATTTGGTCAATTGAAACTTCCAAAGCACCGCGGAACCGCCGTGCAAACCCTAGTTTGGCCGAGATTCCGCCGCCGTTTTGGAGCTACAGTAAACCATTTTTCTACAGTAGGTTCTTCTTGTAAAATTGTTGTTTATGGAATATTTCTTTTGGGCCCAAATTTTTTACTGTACTGTAGATGTACGTGGGGCCCACTTCGGGAAATTTTGTCGATCGAAATGTTAAACTTGTTGGTATGCAGTACTTACATTATTTCTCCGACCGTGAATGTCATTCGAGCGGTAAACCGCGTCTGATTGCTATAGTTCTTTTAGACGGGTTTGCGAACGTGACATTCGCGTTGATGTTCTGTGTTGTGCTGTGATGTTGCGGATTTGTCGTGGTGGATAGCAGTGTGCAATGGTAGTGTAGTTTGGATTTATTTGTATATTTGATATTGCGGGGCGAGCGTCCAACATATGGACTGCCGTCACTGCCTATTTGTATATTATTCTTTTGGGGCACGATCGGGCTGAGGTCGATGTACCCGTTGTATATATTTTCTTTTCTGTACTAGGATTACCCCACGGTGGGGTGCACGGATAGCCGGGTTCTAGAGGGCAACGGGCTCGCATCTCATGGCGTTGAGACGGAGGGGGCTTCACTCTAGAATTGGCAGACTATTCATCGCACTCATAGGGGGTACAGGTTGATCCAAGGAGGGGTGCTCAAGTTACCGGATTCCGTGAAGTGCTGGGTGGTCCATTCACTTTGCTGTAAGGGGTTGCCTCGCTTCAGGTTTTGGCGGGTAACTTGCCGCACCCGTAGGGGTCTAGGTTTCATTGCACAGGCTATCCATACGACCAGGGGAACATCGGGTTTCAGTAGCGGCTCTGTGAAACCCGAGGATCCCAGATTATCTGTATTGTTCTGTGATGCTTATTACTTTTCTGTAATGTTGCATATTATCACGCCTGGAGCGATTATTGTATATTGGTATATATACTATTAGATGTTATATATGTTTTACACCCGCGCTAGTCCAGTCCCCGCTCTGTCGTTAGTTAAGTAACCTAACGGGTGATGACGGGACCCAGTGGCGAATGCGGATGGCATATACGTACATTATATTTTCGTTCTTTTCTGGTGTGATTAATTGATGGGACTGCATTGATTCTTATCAATGCAAGAATAAAACAAACCTATATTTGATGTTGTTGGAACCAAATTTAAAAAGGGTGTTATTACAAAGACGTTTCCTTTTGTTTTGCATAGCTGTATTCGGTTATGAATATCTAGCACCTCATTCGATGAGGCACGGGCCGATATCGCTTCACCGGGAATGACCCCTTGGGCGGAAGTTTGCGTCAGGGTAATAACTTCACTATAGTCGATTACAAGTTACTATGCATAGCGGTATTCAGTTAGAATATCCTGCACCTCATTCGACGAGAAAAGAGTCGAGATCCCTTCACCGGGAGTGACCTCTTTAGCAAAAGTTTTCGCCACTATATTTTTATAAAAAGCTATCAGGTTCCTTCAACGATATCAAGTTCATTACGTTAAAAGTTTTTCGCCAAAAACCAGCCGTAGCCCTCCGTCATTTCTTATGGATGGTCAGTAGTATTCAAGCTATGTTTGTTGGCCTACGTCAAGGCATAGTGTTTGGTAGCTGCTGGGGTATTCATTTGTTGCATAGATAGATGCGTTGGTTTGGGACAGACGTATAGCCTTGTTGGCCTACGTCAAGGGCCTGTACGGGTGCTTAAAATTAACCTGGATAATGACGGGTAGAACTTGACATATGGCTTATGATTTATTGGCCTACATCAAGGTCATAAGAGCATGGGATAAAAATTGCATCGGGAGTTTCAAACATACAGGAAACTTGCCAATCATGCGCATACCTTCTGGAGCGTGATAACGTGAGTGGATACCGTCACGTTATCATGTGATGAGAATTGGATCCCGATTCTCACTGATGAGTTAGTTTACTCTTCGGGTGATCCCGACTAATTCTTCTTTCAGGTTGGAGGAGAATTTAAGATAACAGTGGGAGGTTTTCTAATTAGATAAAGTGATAACCGTTCTGATCTAGGTTAGAGTGCACGCAGAGTGTTTCTTTTCTTTCTCTCTTTGGCAGCGACCTTTGACCGACCCTAGACTATGACTCAGTGACCAAGTTGACCGAACCTTCTTAAAATACTGGCTTTTGGATTGTCCGAGTTGCATAAGTCATTGCCGCTCCTTCTTTTACCCTTTGCATTTCTCAGAACACCCTGTATTATTATGGATATCCACTTCCATTGGATAGATCCATCGTATGGTTATATACGAACTCAGAGGGATTTCTTCGAGGATGGATCCAGGTTCAGGAGAAATTGAATTGGTTTATTCAGTTGTCTTCTATTATCACCTTCTCTCTAGTTGCGAGGGCTCCTTAGTTTAGGAGAGTGCACCTATTACGCTTATTGGATAGTCTTATTCCAAACCATAGGCAGGTACCAAAAGGTAGGGAATGAAGAAAACCAATTAGCCTAAGTAGGGTGTACAGAAGGTAATAACTAAAGGCAAAATAAAGGGATTAGAAAGAGGGCAAAGTAAATTGCGACTATTATCATTCACGACCAAACCGCATACTTCATCGCCACTCCTATTTCACCTTTGCTTTTTTTCCAGTTCGGGAGAAATAGAATAACGTATTATTCAGTTATTTTTTTATCATCACCTTCTCTCAAGTTGCGAGTACTCCTTGGTTTAGGAGAGTACACCTATTATGCTTACTGGATAGTCTTCTTCCAAACCATACGCTGGTGCCGAACGGTAGGGAAAGAAGAAAACCATTTAAGCCTAACGAAGGTGTACAGAAGGTAATGACTAAAGACAAATAAAGGGATTTGGAGAGATGGCAAAGAAATATACGGTTACAGTTATGAATTGGATTATGGAAGAGGCATTACTAAGAATACCAGGATACCCCTTCGAAACATTTTCATGTTTCAGTTACACTGTGCATTGTTAATTGTAAACTGATTTCCCAATTAAACCCTTGCTCCAGGGTATGTATTTACCAGGTATGCTTCTCACATCTGTATGGTTTTACAGATGATGAGTAGGAGTAAGCTATTGGGAATTAGGTGACCATCCTCATTATATCGGAATTCTTTGTAATTTGTGATATTTGAGGAAATCGCCTGGGTACAGTTTTCAACCTACGACGCACAGGTTTTGAGTTATTTAACTCAGCGGACTTATACAGAGTATTGTATGTTGTCCAGTGTCCATCAGGACAAAGGGGTTGGTCCTCGTACTATGTTCTGTTTACTTATAACTTCTCTAGTTTTTAGACTAGTGTTTCCTAGAAATACAATGTCTAAGTTTTGAGAAGTTGTGGGTATAAGAATAAAGTAGAGAACTAGGTGTCGCAAGTATCGGGATTCTTCAAAGAGATTGAAGATGTAGATTCTTGTGAATTGTATTCAGATGATAGTAATGGTTTTGAGAAACTTGTTTCTTTTTCAGGTTACTCATAATTGGATGGATTCCTAAGTTGAGTAATGCTGATTAGCCTCTTTCCATTAAGTTGATATGCACTGGAGACAGATGCATGATTAGAATATAGTTCCAATTAAATAAGTGCCAAATGTTTCTATATTAGATATAGAATGGTTCATATCTTAACGATGTTAAGGTACGATAAGTTGTCCAGCTTATGCTTAAAACCATACACTGGATAACTCAAGGCACGTTTCTGTAATGGCAGTTTGTGGGTTGACCCTGGCTTTGACGAGGGTTGATTTTCTACCATTTGGAAGATCAATAGTGATATTGTTCTTGACTCGCCACAGTTTTAGTAAAATGGATTTTTTCAGAAAACAGTAGTGGGAGTATGGTAGAACTGGAAGTGATTCCAGAACCGCAAAAGATTACGGAAAATTTAATAGGACCTATATATTCAATCAGGTTTGACATTCCAATAGCCACTCCGCAGATATAGTGGGTAACCTCAGACACCCGAGAGGTACTCAGGTAGCCTCAAGGACGGTGACAGGGAGGTTCTTGTTTATCCAGACTTGACACTACTGTTGTTCTAGACTTGACACTACTGTTGTTCTAGACTATGATACCCGGAAGGAGGATAAGTATAGCGTCGTTCTAAACTAGCTTTAGAAGTGTACGCATATATTATTCTGCCAGAGGGTTGTCGTAGTCAGTGGGAGCATCGGAAGCATAGTGGGCAAGTAGCTTAAGTCTATTTATAGACTAGAGCAGATATTGCGGAAAAAGATCATCTAATTTTTTGATGTGACAGTCATGGGTTTGACTTCATCAGAATAGGGGATGGATCTGTTAAGAAGGTAGTAGGGTGTGATGTCCTGGTATTTGGATGACATACACAGAGTAGGAAGTAAAATTCCTATATTATGATCGGTTATACTGTGGTTGTCACACAGTTGTTTCTCCACAAAGGACATGGATATAATATCTGACATTCTGGTTACTAGATCTATGGTTTTAGATCTAGATTTGGGTAGTTTCCCAATATGGGTACTTTGACCGTATTCTAATAGTATTTTAATAGATGACTCCTAGCATGGTGGTGTGCCTGCAGGTGATGGAGTCACCCTCTCTAAAGGTGTCTTACAGACTAAAGGGGAGAGGGATGTACATGATTGGCAGATCACTTGCTTAGGCAATTGAGTCAATCGTGAGATGTCAAGTACCACACCAGATGTTGTTTTTGCACTAGATGCGATAAGTTTATATTAATCCAATCCTGAAGAAACATAAGGAAGCAGTTTTAGAACATAAGTGCATGTTCTACGGATTTGATGACGGCAGCCTCCTTCAGAGACGGTTATCATTCCTGGCTTCAAAGGTGACATAGATGATAGAGTGATTGTCAGAGTTATAGTTTTCCCTCTGATTTGGGACAGTATTATGGACAGGTGGTCCAAAAGGATACTGTGGGAGGCATGGTGCTGGATACTGATTAGGTTCAGTTATCAATACAGTCTAAGAAGTTTGTAATTGGAGTTCATTTATGAACTAGGTCCCATCAGATATCCAGACATATTCTAAGACAGGTATTACTCGATTCAGGAGATAGATTTCTCCGCGAACTTGAGATTAAGAGAGACATAAAAAGAAACATCAAGGCGGATCCACTCACTGAGGCTATTTCTCGAACACAATAGTTTTGCAAACGAGCTTTGTGAAACTGATTAGTAGAGGAGTTGGATGTTCGGTATCACACGAGCTCTGAGTACGCGACATCGCAATAATTAGCCTTAAGTGTAAGTGGGAGATTGTTGGATATAGTGCCCTCAAAGTCAATTATTGGATCGCAGGTACGTGATTGTGATGATTGAGGAAGGGCCTATACCGATAAAACAGTCTTACTCGAGATGATAGTATGCTATCTGGTTTGTCTTTATCACTGTTACACTTTGATAGAGCCCTTAGGATCTTGCTTGACTACCAGCAGTATGATGGCGATCATATACGTGAGAGCTGGGGTCTATAAGCACATTCTTAAAGTGTCCCTAGTCGTGGGAGTTTCGAGACAGGGCATCGATACTCCAGTATAGACTAGTGTATACAGTCGAGACCCCGACAAGTAGCGGTGGCCGGTCTCATAAGCCATTGGTGTTAGTTGGTTCACTTAAGATGTATACAGGTGCTCATTGGGTTATGAGTACACCGGACAGGACTTGCCGGGAACCTGCTAGTTGGTATTATACCTAGCGTCAGATAGCAGTTCCCTGGTGACATGTGTACAGGTTAGTTCATCGACCTGAGGTCGTCATTTGTCTCGTGTGAGTTCCCACTGTGCTTTGACTTCTACCCTACCACGGCTCAAAGGAGTCGTGCAAACAGGTATTTTTTGGGTACAGTCCCGAGCCACATGGAGGCAGTGAGCAGACCGTCGGGGATTCGTCTCTCCCGGTATTGGGGGTGAGATCGCGCTGTGTTTAGGAGAGCCATTACACGGAATCCCTGACCAGGGTAATCGAGATTTACTGGTAGGTATTCCAGTAGTATCTCAGGGTGTTCTGGGCTGCTCTCTGACACGACTTATAAAGCTATTGGGGGTCTGACGTTTACCAGCACCTAGGCCCTATATGCGATACTTATAGATGAATGGACCGGACTGTACGGATATTGTCACGGTCAGGCTCAGTAGGGTTTCTGGATGAGTTCGCTCGTCAGCTTCCCTTCCAATCAATACATAGGCAACCGTTACGTACAGATAGTACCTCTGACGTGCTAGTGGTTATACCCAGTGCCAGTGTATTGATGAGTCATTAGAGTCCCCCACAGACAGTTTCCCAAGTTCGGGCGAAACGTTGTAGAGACCGTATGTTTATATGGCAGGGTTCGGAAAATACACGTGCGTTTACGCACGTGTCATATTTCGGGGCGATAATACTGGTGGGCTTTGGTTTAAGCCGGATCCGAGTATTATACTGTGTAGATATAATATCTTTGTCCCAGTTGCATTTGCATTCGGTCGTAATACAAATGCGGGTATGTTTATACTGTTACGGGGTTATCCTGAAATTCGTTTCGGGATCGCTTTTGGAAGTTGCCAGTTTCCAGTTTTCTATCACCCGTATTAAACATTCGGTTTAATACGGATTTATCTTTTCTTGGGCGAGTCATGGTTCTAGATGGTTCTAGATTAGGTGACTCATGGTTAGCATTTAATGATATGATGATTCATAGTTAAGCATTAAATGAAATGGTGATTTGTTATTATGAATCACCATTTTGCATTTAATGTTTTTAGTGATTCATTCATTCATTAAGTGAAGAGATAAGATCTTGTGCTTATGATCACCCCCTCCTCTCTCCTACACTCACCACCCTCTTTTATGATATTGGCCGGCCCTTCTTGTGAGGGAGGGAGATTGATTCATTTGGAAAAAGTATATGAAATTTGCTTCATGGAAATTTCATAAGTTGATTTCTCATTTCACCCGATTCCAAAAGACAACTCCATTAACCGTTCGTCCATGGCTTTGGACGAAGCGAGACAAAGTGTTCTACTCATTCTCTATATCAATCTTGGTCATCTCTTTTAGCAAACTTGATGTCCGAGTTGCCTCGATTCAGAGGCGGGAGCCCGTTTAAAGATCCGTCGACGTGGTGCCACCTGGACGAGAAGACTGGAGATTCAAGAGATCGGAGTAGCCGCAACAAAGCGTGGGATGATGGTTGAAGACCGAAGAACTCAGATCATTCGGTATAACATTTCTACCCAATTTATAGTTTGTTAGTTTAGTTTTAATGGCAGATCCGGGTTATAGTATATGATAGCGCCAGTTGTAAAAGTTTTTTGTTCCGCATTTGGCGTCTAAAAGACGACCGGGGAGCTACCGTAGACTTACAGAGCAGTGAGGACCTGTTAGTATTTTAGTTTAGTTTTCTTTCAGCACTTTTATTTCCTGTTGTGAGCCCGTATTTGGGACGTACTTTCCAGATTGTTATTGTTACTTGGATATATTGCTTCCGTATATTATTTCTTGACTCGTTTATTCTGGCATATGGACATGTACTAGATAGTTTATTTTATTTCTACTATTCTTGATATCTCTAGACAGCCGTAATGTGACGGTGGAGGGCTGTTTCCTAGCCACAGGTAGCATGGTTGGTTCTGTCACGTGCCGATCTTAGCGCACTCTGGGAAGCGGGGCGTGACAAGCCTGCGGCCCGTCACATCAACCAACCGTCGCCCGACACATAGGCTGTCGCTTCAGCGAAAGTACGCACGATCCAGCGCACCCTCTTTAATGCAAAAGATCTCACCCTGATTCGCCAGGGCATCATCCAGAAGATACAACGGATTATCCTGGGACACGCTCGACGATATTTTCGAAAAGGAGCTCACCTCAGGTGACCCGGAAGACCACTCTCGACCCGACCCATCAGCCGGTCGGGACAAGAGTGGGGGGCTAATGATGATGCTCAATATTGGTGATCTCCCAGATCATGACACGTGGCAGGTGACGTGTCCCAGAGCATGCAAGAAAGGACCTACAGTAACCGACCAGGCCGCTCCCAAGCCCGTCCTACAACAAAGCTGGCTCGCCTCCGAGACCCTAGTGCAATTGGCCTTCTCGGCCTCACAGCTCGTCTCCGGGCTACCGCAGAACCAAGATACCTTGGCTCTCCCGCTCGTCCGTGAGCTCTTACGCTGAGGTCATCTTCTCGGTCTCATCGACCGACCAATGGCACCGCTCACAGGCGCAACCGCCATCCCGCGAATCTCTCCATGTACGAGATATCCGCCGGCCACATTCCACGTTCCATGCCATCACGATCCCCATTAACGAGCCTGTCTCGCCATTAATGGGAGATCCCGCTCATCACGCGGGCGTGACGTCGGGAGCGTAACGGCCGGCGTGATTCTCGCGCTTGCCCTGCCTGCTGCCACCGCTATATAAACCCCTTCTTCAGACGATTCAAGTAAGCAATCTTGACTCCACTAAGCCGTTACTCTGCTCAGATTTCCTCTCTAACTTGACCGTCGGAGGGTCTTCGGTGGTACAACCATCTCGGGATTTCCTTGCAGGTAGCTCAGCCCAAACAACCTCAAACCTATTGAGATCCACACGCTTCAGGAGCCTGCCTCCAGATCCAATCTTAGCCATCCATCGCCGCCATTAGCAGATCAACGGAAGGCAATATCTTGGCGCGATCCCGGTCGCGTCACAACCAGAATCCACTTCTATATAATAATTTCTCAAAAGGAACAAAGACTGCTATTGTAGTTTTTAAAATATTCGTTATTTACATGATAATTTTCTCAAAAATATATTAAGCAAAAATATCCCCAAAAAGATAATTTGCTCATCTCTTTGTTCAAATTATGAGTACATACTCTAAATTCATCGACTAAATATAGAAATTACTTCTTTACCATCACAACATTGGCAGGTTGAAATTTCAAGCATAAAATTGCATCCCAAACCGAAAATTAGCGAAAAATTATATGCCGATCTTGATTTATAAACCAAGACGGATCGGTTTAACATGGTTCAACTTTAACAGAATAAAAACATATATAAAAATGGAACAAATAACAATAGAGAACATTTTTTGGAAGTTATAAGCATAACAAAAATTTTAAAAAAAAAAATCGCAAGTCAGAATACTCTAAATAATGAATCACATTTAAAAATTTCCAGCTCAAGTGATGTTATTTGCAGAGCACATAATAAAGGAGAGGGGTGCAAATTGAATGCAGAGGTGAGAATTAAATCAGTTTTGTGATAATTAATTTCATGGGTTATGTATTAAGAAGAACAAACACCCACATGGTATAATTCTGCCAAAAAAGGTTTTATCCAAAATAAAATGACAGAGAGATTAAAGCACCATATGTGATTGAAATCTATGACTCCATTTGATAAATGCAAATTAATCACTCTTCTTCATTCTAAACCAATTTTGAGCTTAAAAAAATCATTCGACGAAATCAACATACATCCAAAATAAAATCAGTCTAAGCCACAACGCTCAATATTACAAGAGCACAATACCTAAAATTTCAAGCATAAAATTGCATCCCAAACCGAAAATTAGTGAAAAATTATGTGCCGATCTCGATTTATAAACCGAGACGGATCTTTAACATGATTCAACTTTAACAGAATAGAAACATATATAAAAATGGAACAGATAACAACAGAGATTTTTTTTTAAGTTATAAATATAACAGAAATTAAAAAATTCACAACTCACAATACTCTAAATAATATGTCATATTTATAAATTTCCAGCTTTAGGATGTTATTTGCAGAGCACATAATAAAGGAGAGGGTTGCAAATTGAATGTAGCTGTGAGAATTAAATCAGTTTCGCGATACTTAATTTCTTACTTATGCACCGACATGGTACACCAATACACAGAACTTCCTAAAACAATACGCATATGAAACAAATTAAATCAGTTTTGTGATACTTAATTTCTTACCTGTGCACGGATATGGTACACCAATGCACAGAACTTCCTAAAACAATATGCATATGAAACCGAATGCTTATAAATAACCCAAAATGAAATAGAACAGGAGAAAATTGGGCTCGTACTTTGTATTCAAGTTCCGAGTACTCCTGATCTGATTCTCCAAGTGAAATTGTTGATGGATGGTTGCTTTCTCTCTTGTAAACAATGTCACCTGGCCAATTCCAAAGCAAGAATAAATCATTATCAAATATTAAATATATCAAAAAAATATAATAATTCAATTTCACTTCAAACAAAAATGCATAAAAAAATCACCTCTGCTCTCCTGCAGTGAGAATTGAGAATGAAGAAATGAAAAGGAGGGGTGTTTAATTATAAGGTGAGTATTCAAAAGATTTCGTAGAGAGAGTGTTGTTAAGAAGATGTGAAGGTTTTGTTAGAAAGCGAGATCAGTTGGGATGCGGGATCGGAGGAGATATGGGGAGCCGGGTTTTGTTAGAAACGAGATCAGTTGGGATGCGAGATATGGGGAGCCGGGTTTTGTTCGAGAAAAAAAAAGGTCAATTTGCTTTTAAGAATGTAATAGATTTATCATGGTATAAAATTTTTAAACCATGAATTTTCCGCAATTGAAGCAGCATTCATATTTCATATCAGAAACAGGTAAAAAAATTATTCCTAGTATTTTTCTAGATGTGAAATCTGAAGGCAGCCTATCACTTTGGAGACGAAATTTCTACCGTAAGAATTATTTCTAGTACCTGGCATGTCAACTTAGGGGAAAAATAAGCAAGAATAACGATAACTCAGAATGAATTTGAAAAAGGATTTTTTGTGTTTTGTTTTGAAAAGAGTGGTTTTCATTTTAATTTTTTTCGTTTTCTTTTACAACACCTGCAATAGGATTGCTCAAGAGGTTAAGACCAATATTTAACGATTAATGCATATCCAAAAAGAACCAATTAAATGTAACAAAAACAATGCTAAATAATTAATAAAAATATTAATATCTTTTCAGAATTGGGGAAAAGAGAAAAATCAACATAATTCAGGAATGCAAAGCTTAGCTTATGAATAAGAAAAAGAAATGTGATGATGCTCGGTATTGCCAACCTCTAAGGTCGCAACACGTGGCAGATGACGTGATGGAGCTCCTTTTCGGGCCTTCGTCAGATATTGTCTTCCGTTGATCTCGAGGCGAACTCGACTGGTTATCCTTCGTTGCGTGTGGGTCTCAATGGGTTTTGAGAGGAGAAGGCGGGGTGAGGAGGCCGTCGCCGAGTACCTGCAAAGAAGTCCCGGGATGGTTTGGTACCACCGAGGACCCTCCGACGCTCAAGTTAGCGATGATATCCGAGCAGAGTAACGGCGTAAAGTGTAAAAAATGGCTTACCCGACCCCTCTATGATGGGGGTTTATATAGCGGTGGTGGCACGCAGCGGTAGGCGCGAGAATCTCGCCGGCAGTTACGCTCCCGATGTCACGCCAGCGCAGAGAGCGGATTGCCCATTAATGGGGATCGTGAGGGCGTGGAACGTGGGATGTTGTTGGCGTAGAATCTGCGCATGGCGAGATTCGCGGAGCGGCGGTTACGCCTGTGAGTGGTGGAGTTGGTCGGAGGAACGAGGAAGACGGCCTCGGCTGAGGGCTCGGGGACGAGCGAGGAGGCCGAGGAGTCTTTGTCCTGTGGCAGCTCGGGCGAGCTGAGGGGCCGAAGAGGCTAATTTGCAGGGCCTCCCGAGGAGGGGCAGTTTGCGCTTGCAGGTCGGGCACAGGGGACCTGATCGGTCCCTGTGGGCCCTTTCTTCTGAGCCTTGGGACACGTCATCTGCTACGTGTCCTGATCTTGGAGGTCTCCAATATCGAGCGTCATCATTAGCCCCCCACTCTTGCCCCGTACAGCTAGCGGGTCGGGTCAGGAGTGGACTGCCGGGCCTCCCGAGGTGAGCTCCTTCTCGAGGTTATGCCGGGATGAGTCCTCGAGCCGCCGGTTGTCTTTTCCGCTAGCGAATCGAGGCGAGATCTTTACATTTAAGGAGGGTGCGCCAGTTCGTGCACTCTACAGTTGAAGCGACGGTCCACATGTCGAGCGCCAACTGCCTGATGTGACGTGTGTAGGTCTGCGGCGTCTGACGGGACGCGGCCAATCGCTGGGCTGCCACGTGGAGCGATCGGAGCCGCTGGGCGCAAGGGGCCGTTTCGGCGGGAGACGATGGGCGCCATTGGATGAGGCCGTATGCAGTAATAAATACGGGTGGGGCCGCCCTAGGGCCCTTACTCTCTCATATTCCTCATTCTCAAGCCCCAGCTGCTCGGCGCTCGTCTCCCCTCTCTCGTTCCCCACCTTTGAAGAGTTTCCTTCCCAGGTTAGATGTCTTCCCCTGTAGGATCAGTACACGTCGTAGGAGTAGATGATAGGGTTCCTTTAGATGTGTCCGAGTCCCCTCGGGGAGCAGGGGCTGGGCCCTCTCCCCGAGGTCGTGAGGCGGGGGCTGCTTCCAGGGAGGAGGCGGTAGATGTAGCCCCCAGCACCCCGTGCTGGGTGAGGTATGAGGACGAGCTCACCAATGCTCGAGCTCGCTTCCACATTCCCCCGTGCTACACGCTTCGTCTGGCCGACGAAGGAGAGAGGGCAGACCAGGTACGGGGCAGGGAGATTGCCCTGTATTTGGAAGCTTTTTGGGGCGGAATGCGCTTGCCCTTCTCTCCTGAGGTCGTCGCTGCTCTGAATTTCTTCGGCTTGGCTCCTGGATAGTTAGTGCCGAACGCGTGGAGGATCCTCCTTGGGTTCCTGATCCGCCTGAGGCTGCAGGCGATTCCTGTTCAGACCATAATATTGCATTTTCCATTCCCCTATTCTTATCCTTTTTATAAATAAACAGGTACTCTTGACGTACGTTTGTTGCATATTACAGGATACAGGTTTCTGGAGCAAATACAGTGAAAAAGACACAAAACAACAGAAAAAGGGACTTTTGACCAACAATTAGACGGATCCTAGTCAAGCCTAGACGAAGAACAGTGCAAGGTCCAAAATGTCAAAGTGAACGGTCAAAAGATACGAACAAGTTTTCACTGAAGATCTGGAGAAGACCCAGAAGCCAAACAGAGAAAAGTTATGAAGAATGCCCTAACAACCAAGATGCGGCCCAGAAAAGATGGCGGCCCAAGACCACCAAAGGGCCGCGGATCCGCGGCCCAAGCCAACATTTGCCGCGGATCCGCGGCCGTCTAATGCCTGTGTCGGCGCAAACTTTCTGAGTTGGTGCGTCGGTGCGGGTGTTGGGATTTTTCGTGGGCAAATCTGTAATTGCGCATGTGCGAGAATCTGTAACCCTAGGTTTCCTATTTTCCTATAAATTGTAATTTTAGATCTGTAAAATGTGATGCCTCTTTTCAACCAATAAATTTCAGAATTTCTGAGAGATAAATTCACATCTGTTCTTCTTGTTTGGAGGGAGCCGTCAACTTAGGAAGGTATGTTATTTCTGTTTCTTTTAATTAAAATGTTTTCTCATCCCCTAATGAGCGAGTAATCTCCTCGCTTGTTAGGGTTAGCCTTAGGGAAAGGGTTGAGAGATGAGATCTCTCATCCCTTTCAATGCCACTTTCACCTAATGAATTAGAACTCCACGCATACGAGCACAACCGCTCCCTGCGGCATCCTACCCTTCGAGGTAACGATGAACCGTAGTATAAAGGGCCGGTTGCGCGCGTCTTCCGTGGGGGTTAGGGTAATTATCAACAAAGGAAGGATACAAATCTAGAGGAAGAAATATCTTCCCAAAAGATTTGGATCCACTTTATTAATAATTACATTAACATCTAATAGATCTAAAATGAAGGCATTGAAAGCGGTGAAGAAAACGTTAATCTCCAAAACTTCCCCTAAGCCTAACCCTAGCAAGACTCTTAATTAGATTAATTAGATCAGTTTTTATAGATTTTTATAAACCAACCAAAACGACATTTTGAATCAACTCGTTAAAACACATAAAAGAAATTTACCCGTCTCTGTGGATCGACCCGTACTCACCGGCTAGCTGCGAAGCGACGCCGTTTCTGATTGCGGTAAACTTATATTTTTGACACCAATCAAATAGCGCCGTTGCCGGGGACGGCGTAATATTTCTTTTTGTGAATTTTCGGGTTGATATAAATTTTAAAAAATTATAAAAATCTGAAAATATAAAAAATATAAAAATTATCAATTTTGATCTGTTTGAAGGGTGTATCTTTTGAATCTTGCAGGAATAGCGAATCTGGAAATTTACATAGGGCAAAACAAAATTTGGTACATAAGAACAGAGAAGAATTACAAGCACAGAACAGCAGAATTTTTTTCCAGAGCCTAATCCCACTTCCCCGCCGCGTTTCCGCCGCAAAAGGGGGTCCCTGACCGCGGTTCCGCCGCGTCCTGGCCACGTCAGCACCTGAAAATTTGCTGGTTTGTTTCCTCCTTCTCCCCTCTGCAACCTCCATATCTCCACTGTAAAAATTTTTCTGCAGGAATTCTTTGCGTAAAGAGTCTTTCTCCCCCTTCTAAATAACAGATTTTCTGCAGGTTTCTTTGCGCCGCGCTAAAAATTGATTGCAAGTGAAATTTTATTGTTTTGCATAATTTAACCGGACTCTAAGGGGCTAATTGACCAAACTCAGATTGGGTGGGGATTTCATCACCCTTCCCAGGACCCCAGAAAACACCTAAAGCATTTTGCATCGACCACAATTAAATAAAAAAGACTAGACTCAGACCTAAGGACATCGAGCTCAATAGGAAAAGGACTAGTATAGGCATCGGCCGTTTATCCTAACCGACATTGCGGTGTCTAGGCTAGTGGTTATTAATTATGCCCACTGTAGTGGTGGTTCCTTCCTACTTACCTGGCCGTATTTGTCCGTGAAGAGGCGGTTTGAGGTCCTATTTCTAGCCCTAGTTAGGAGCTGTCTAGCAGACCTAGGTGACCCTAGATCTAGGCCTGATTGTGCATGTGTGGTTGATACATTTGTGTCACGAGTCCCTTTTCAAAGACCTCTTTGCAAAACTCACACAAAAAAAAGAAAAAAATATATAAATCTTTTCAAAAACTTGCAACTTGCCGCTAAAAACTTGCAACTCACTTCAACTCACTTCTTCTCATTGACGTTATCTTACCCCCACATTCTGTTTTTCTATTTTTTCTGACTACACTACTCCTTTAGTGTATGTCACTTTGGACTAGGGATACTAACGCCCGATTAGTCCGTGTTTCGTTGGTACCGACCGACGAACCCTTCGACGAACCCTTCGTCGACATTCCGTCCATTTCCTTACCTCCACCTTCAAATTCTTCTTTCGAAGGTATGTCGGGATACAACCCCAACGATACCTTACCGACGGGAATGATTCCACCTCCGCCAGGTGCGAATAACCCGAATCTTCCGCCTGTTGTAGCGCCCGCACGAGTTGCGCTCCAGGATCTCTTCTACCCCGTCCGCACTTCTTTACCTACATGTCTTTCATCCCCACCGGCAAATGGGGATAATTTTGAAATAAAACCACATTTCATCAATATGCTGCCAAAATTTCATGGTTTGGAATCCGAAGATGCGTATATTTTTATTAATAAATTCCAAAATGTATGCGCTATGATGAAAACAGCCCAATTAAGTGATGACGCTATAAGGCTAAGGATCATTCCTTTTACCTTATGTGACCTAGCCGAGAAGTGGCTATACAGCACCGCATCACATTCTATTAGAAATTGGGACGAGTTTGTAAGAGCTTTTCTGAAAAAGTTCTATCCTCATCACAAAACTGCTAGAATCCGTAACGAGATTATACAATTTTCACAGCTTCCTTCCGAACCATTTTGGAAGTGCTTCGAGAGATTTAAAGACCTACTCGTTCAATGCCCTCATCATGGGATCGAAAGTTGGCAACTTTGCCAAACATTATACGAGGGATTGAACTCGGCAACGAAGCAGTTGCTAGAAACAATATGTCAAGGTCATTTTCTCTCCAAGTCTAGTGACGAAGCATGGCAGTTTCTTGAGGATCTTAGTGAGTAAACAATTCAGTGGGAGAGTACCAAGACCACAGCATCTTCTTCTGTTGGTCAATCTAGGGCAGGCATACATCAAATAGATATGTCGATTGCTATGAAGGCCGAGATGGCCTCACTTATGAAAAAGCTAGAAGCCATTGAGACCAAAATCTCATCGTCTTCTCCTGCCACTACTCTACCCACACGAACTGTTTGTGCTTGTTGTGCGAATCCATCGCATCTAACCGAAGAGTGTCCTTATAATGCACCTATTCAAGGACAGGATCAAGTCAATGCTGCATTTCAGCAACGACAAACAAACGATCCATACTCTTCGACATACAATCAGGGGTGGAGGAATCACCCGAATTTCGCTTGGAACCAAAATCAACAAGTCCAAGGAAATAATAATTTTCAAAGACCTCCTCCTCCACAACAACAACAAGCACCTTTACAAACTCAAAACCAGCAACCTTTCCAACAACAACCTTATACAAATCAAACGAACAATTTAGTTCAACCAAATGATGATAAGGTTATCTCGCTCGAGAAAAGTCTAGAAGCATTTCTCAAGCAATCTACAGAATCCGCAGCAAGATTTGAAAGTTATGTTCAATCTTTAATGAATAACAACGCCTCACATGATCAAAGTATCAAATCTATTGAGGCACAAATTGCACAATTAACTGCTGCGTTGAGCGAGAGGGAAAAGGGAAAGCTTCCATCTCAACCATTGCCTAATCCCGGTCACCCACAAAACGCATATCACAATCACAATGTGAATGCGGTGACTACGTTGAGATCCAGAAGAGTGTTGCAAAATAATGTGGGAACTAGTGATGACATCCCCGCCGGTGGTTCTTCTTCTTCTTCTTCTCCACCGTCACCTTCATTTTCTTCACTTTCTTCACTTTCTACTTCTCCTTTTTCTTTAGAGCCTATTCTCCACCCTTCACACGGCTCTACTTCTTCTAGCTCTAACGGACCCATTTCTCACAACACGAACACATCTACACCGGGATCCGTTCCTAATCCACAGTCTGCTCCACAGACATTTGACTCAACTAATTTTCAAAATGCACCATTTCCAAACAGGTTGAGTCCTAATAAACCAACTGCATAAGTGGAGAAGATTGTGGAATTGTTTAAGCAGGTTAGCATAAATTACCTCTCTTGGATGCCATCCAAAAGTCCCTTCATACGCGAAAATTTTAAAGGGCTTGTGCACCTCGAAGAGAAAGGCATCTCAAGTACCCAAGAAAGTGCTAGTGGCTAGTGCAGTGAGCAATGCTATTAACCACCATCAAACCTTACCCCAAAAACGAAAGGACCCCGGCTGTCCTACTATTTCAATCACAATTGGGGATAAGAAAATTAATCGAGCACTTTTAGATCTTGGGTCTAGTGTTAACCTGATTCCCTACTCCGTGTACGAACAATTAGGGGTTGGAGAGTTGAAACCCACTCGTTGCACTCTCCAAATGGCTGATCGATCAATCACCCATCCAAGGGGTCAACTAGAGGATGTGTTGATCAAAGTCGGGGAGTTCATATTCCCCGTTGATTTTATCGTTATGGATACACAACCTGTTGCTAACCTAAGAAACCAAATTCCGGTGATCCTCGGTCGACCATTTTTGGCCACTTCCAATGCTGTAATAAACTGTCACAATGGCTCCATGACTCTATCCTTTGGGAAGATGTCTAGTGAGTTCAATATTTATAAGATGGGAGTCTGCCCCTCGTACCAAAAACTAGTACACGAGAAGTTTTCTCTATTCATGAAATCACGCAGGAGGACTGCGAGCTTGAAAGATTCTTGTTTAATGAAAACGTTTTGACGCCACTAGTGCGTCCCTCCTTGAGCCTACCACCTTTGACACAACCGATGTTGATTATGAATGTTTCACTTTTTTGGATGATGACGACTCACAGCCCGAATATGAGTCGTTTGAATTTTTGGATGAGTCAGTCGAGCCATCCGAATCGGTTGTTTGCAGTGATTTCGAACCTGTGTTGGAGTCCTTTGAGTTCGAGGTAAATTCCGCAATGATTCTTTCGCCTCTGAAACTCGAACTCACGCCCTTGCCGTCTCACCTTAGATATGCTTACATAGGTGAGAATGAGACCTTTCCTATTATCATATCGGCCTCTCTAACCCTCGAGCAAGAGAACGCCCTCTTAATGGTCTTACAAGATAGACGGCAAGTTTTCGATTGGACTATGGCGGACATCGAGGAGATAAGTTCCCTCATAAGAGGTCTCACAAGGCACGCTATAGAGGTCGCTCCCGCTCCCACCGCCCCGGTGGCGGTGCCCCGAGGACGCTCGGTGGTGGATGTAGGGTTCCTAGGCACGCTATAGAGGTCTCACAAGGCATCTACCATGCCAATTTCAAATTTTACGGTGCCGAGAAAACCTAGACTAGATCGTTAACTAGAATTTTAGGCGAAACAAATGCGAATAGTTAACAACTTAACTAAAAGAACGGAAATACAACCTTTGTAGATCCGGTCCTCCACCTCCATAGCTCCGCAATGAAGTCTCCTCGCTGTCCAAATCGAATCCCGGGCTCTAGCGTCGGCTTCATCGGAAAAATGGGCGGGCTAGGTCGTCGACTTCGATGCCGAAGATGATCTACGTCGAGGCATCACAAGATCAAGCTCCCACTTCACCAAGTCATGAAATTTGTGAAGAGAACACCCTATACTACTTGGCAAGAGGTAGAGGATGAAGAAATAGGAGATGGGTTCACTTTAGAATTGGATTTCTCACTCATTTTCACAAGTTGCCATTGTTGATAGCAAGCTTTTTCTTGAAGTGAAGAAGAAGAAGAAGAAGCAAGAATATGATAAGTGTTAATTCAAAATGGAAAAGAAAATCAATACTTATCATATTCAAACCATGATTAGGTATAGAGAATAAACTAGGGTTAAGTGGAATGGTTAGGTTAAAGGAAAGAAACAAAATGGTCAACTTTTCAAACCTTCATGAACTTTCAATATAAAACAAAACTAGCAACCATTTTATTTCTTGCCAAAATGAAATAAATAAATGAATAAATAAATAAAAACCTTAACCATTTACATAACCTGGTTTAAACCAAAACTACACCCAAGGGAGCATGTATCATCAAACATGATACAAACAAGTGCACAAAAGTATATCACATATACAAGTTGTGTACTTCAAGTGAGAAAATCCTTTTAAAGTGAACCAATACTAGTTAATGCAAAGTAATATATCAAATATATAATTATGCATTAAATCATCAAATCAACACTTGATTTAACGATCCGGTCGTATCTCATATGACCGACTAATATTCCATGTATCGATTTATCGAATCAATCCTTGATTCGATAACTAGGTTATATCGCATACAACCAGATCGATACATTCATCGCGAGAATAGAATACGGTATCACATACACGCATTATTCTCGGTCCCGCACATATCTCATATGCGCTCCTATTTCATTTCGCTTGAGCCAGGAAACCTCTGTGTAGGACTCTAAAGACTCGTCAATACGCCGGCAGCAGATGATGATCATATCAATCACCCACAAGCCGTAAGCGGTCTGCTAAACGTAACGGCCACCCGGGTATTGAGCGATCAGAAGATCGACGAGCAAGCCCGCTCACACTCCTGTGAATCCAACCAGTAACACTTACCGTACAGTCCGGTCTGATCGTCTGATATGTCGCATATCTTGCCTAGGGGTGGTAAACGTCAGACCCCAATAGCTCGATAAGTCGTGTCGATATGAGGTCTATAACTATTCGAGAAACTACTGGTAACACTTACCAGTAAATCTCAGCAACCCTGGCCAGGGATTTCCGGTTATAGCCAATCGAACACAGCGCAACATCAACTCCCTATACCGGGAGAGACGAATCCCCTCCTATCGCTCATTGCCTCCATGTGACTCGGGACTGTACCCAAAAACTACCGTTTTGCACGCCCTCTTGGACGTGGTAAGGTGGAAATCAAAGCACAGTGGGAACCACACAAGACTCTATGACGATCTCAGGTCAACAGACTACTCTGTACCAGTGTCACCAGAGAACTGCCATCTGACGTAAGGTATAATACCATCTGGGAGTTCTCGGCGAGTCCGTCCAGTGTACCCAGTCTCCACTGAGCACCCGTATATCATCTCTGATGTCAAACACCAATGGATATGGGATCATCCATCGCCCATCTGTATGGGTCGAGAAGGTATATGCTAGTCTACTCTGGTATATCGATGCCCCGTCTCGATATACCCACGACTAGGGACCTTGAAGGATGTACTTATGGACTACCCTGTCCCCACTAGTATGATCCGCATCATATTCCAGGTAGTCAAGTACACACCCTAAGGGCTTTACCAACATGTAACAGAGAGACAATCAGTATACCCGTTAAGGTAAAGAGTAACCAGATAGCATACTATCATGTCGAGCAAGAAAGTCCTCCCTATATATGTCCCAGCATCCACTACAATATACATCCTATGTATAGTAATGGCCTCTAGGGCATACATATAACTAACAATCTCCCACTTGCACTAGGGCCATCTGATAGCAGTGGTTGTAGTATCTCATACTCAACCATCCCATAAAAGTCTCTCTCTGGGAAAAGGCCTTTGTGAGTGGATCCGCCGTGTTGTCCTCTGAGTCTACTCTCCTAACCTCGATCCCTTAGAGATCAACCATCTCCATGATCAGGTGACACTACCTTAGAATATGTCTGGATCACTGATGGGACCCCCGTTTCTTGGCATAAGCCACAGCTCCATTGTCACACAATGGGAGGAACTAAGTTCATCTCATGAACTATTATACACCCAGACTGCCTTTTTGGTAGCATCTTAAGTAGCGATGTATCTTGCCTTTAATCGTCTAGTATGCCATGGTATTTAGCTTGGAACTCTTCCAACATACCGTCCCTTTACTGAGGGTAAAGACAATGCCTGTGACTAACTTTCAGTCATCCTTATCACCCTGGAACACTTCCAGTAATTCTCCCCAGGACCAATTGATACCATCTCACTACAACTAGTGAGTCTCCTAACATCCAATTAGATCTATCTCATAGATCTAAAATTCAGGATTTAGGAGGTATCACTTTGATCCTATATGGAGAATTATTGTGATAAGCGGAGATTGATCGAGCGTAGCATAGGAAACTCCTTCCCTATCAAGAGTATGTCATCCACGTACTCTACGAGGATCGTCACCATACTCCCTACTACCTTTTTGTTTATACAAGGTTCATCTACCATTTTGATGATGTCAAACTCTTTGACTACTTCATCAAAACAGACGTTCCAACTCCGCGATGCCTGCTTTATCCTATAAAGCATCTTGCACACGTTTCCGCTGCTCCCACTGTCTACGAGACCCTCTGGCTGTGTACTTATAGACGCTCTCTTCCAAAACATCATTTAGAAAAGCAGTCATGACACCCAATCACCAGATATCGTAGTCATGGTATGTAGCCGTGACAAGTAGGATTTGGATGGACTTAAGCATAGCTCCTTAGAAAAAGGTTTCAACATAATCCATGCCTGATGAATGATGCAAACCTTTAACAAGTCCAGCTTTGAAAGTCTCAACTTTTCCATCTACACCAAGTAATTTTCTCAAGATATACTTGCTCCCGATGGGGATTTAACCCTTCAGATATAGCAGCCAAAGTCCATACTTTGCTGGTGTATAAGGATTCCATCTCAGATCACTAAGCATCCAGCCATTCTTACGGAGTCTTACTCCTGATTGCCAGCTCGAAGCTAGTTGGGTCATCATCTCATGATGCAATCCTCGCTCCCACTGTCATAGAGAAACAGAAGTATCTCTCAGGTGGGTGAGGAACCCTACTAGATCGGCGGAGAGGCTGAGGTTCGTTGGTATCTATTGAATCCTTTGGTTCTATCAAGTCATCTGCTGCAGTTTGTATGGCTGGAACATTTCCAGTGCTACATAACAGACCTTGCCTCGAGTTTGTCCGGATTTTGCTTTTAGACATAGGCCGGACAACCCCAATCTTAACCATCTTAAGATATGGGCTCTTCCCTTTCCATATCACATATGAAGCGGTAGGCAACTGATTTGATTTGAACCCTATTCAATAGGTATGCAACTTCTCAAGCGCATAACTCCCAAAAAGGAAAAAGGTAACTCAGTAGTACTCATCATAGAGCGCACCTTATCATATAGGGTGTGATTGCTCCGCCCCGATATACCATCGTGCTATGGTGTATACGGAGGAGTAATGCTGAGAGAGAATCTCATTCTCCTTTAGAATAGTCCAGGAATTCCGTACTCAAGTATTCTCCTCCTTGATCTCATCAAAGGACATAATACTTATACCCGCTTTGGTTCTCTACTTCTAACTTATATTCTCTGAATATCTCAAAAGGTTCGGACTTGTGTTTCAACAGGAACATATGACTGAATCTTGAGAGATCATCAGAGAATGTAATAAAGTACCAAGAACCGGTCTTGGTAAGTGTAGACAGGGGACCTACATACATCAACATGTATCATCCCAAGAGTTTACTAACTCTTTCTCTGTTTCCAATAAACAGAGCTAGTGTCATTATATCTTTGTGACATGACCGGCAAGTTTCATAAGATGTAAATTCAAACAGATTTAAATATGTATCTATGTGCAACTTAGCTAGTCGGGTCGCATTGATATGACCTAGTCTACAATACCTCAAGAAGGATCCGTTCATTTCTGAACTCTTCCTCTTGTGTGTGTTCTGTATACTAAGAACTGTTGTTTGATTTAGAACATCGATGCTTTTAGATAACGTGCCTGAACCGATCAACTTTTGATATAGGAAATGTTCAAAACATTATCCAACAATACAGAATTTTATCATTTCTTTACTAATAAAGAGACTGATATGATTTTGTATATCAGGTTCGGTATCTAATAACATTCGTTCAGAATCAATGTATTTGTAATACAGGGTGACAGTGACCAGCAGACTTGGCTGCAACTCTTGCCCCGTTTTTTGCCTCATGAAACTTATCACCCGTTCTCAGTTCTCTACCTTTCTGTAGCCCTATGTAACAGATTACATATCTGGGATCCTGATGCGGTATCATATACCCAGGACATAGAGGATACAGAGAAACAGTTCTTTGTAACGAACACACCCAAAGAAGATGCATCATATGCACTTTCTTCGTTTAGGCGGCGCGGGAAATCTGGTATTCCCCAATTTCCTGCTCTGACTTATAACAATTATAAGTTGGAGCGGGACCAACGTTCCCCAGCTCAGTATAACAAGCGGGTTCGGTCAATAATCCGTATTATTATCTTGATTAAGGCGTGATATGGTCGCTACCTGGAGAGAGAGAGAAGAAAACACTTAGCGTGCGCTCTTGCAAGAATAGATTGGTTTTTATTTTATCTAATCAGGATGGCTCCCACTGTTTCTTATCAAATCTTCCTTCAAACCCTAAAAGGAAAGACTAGCCGGGATTAATTACACACTACAAGTTCGCCAATCTTTCAGCCAGGCCAGTGTCGGTACTTTGAGGGAGGTCCCCCGTGCTTTCGCACGAACCTAATTAATGTAAACCTCGTTTTCCCAGAGGCGTAACCCCGTTGACACCTTTCTAGACACCTACTTGATCGGCTAATTGTAATGTGTAAAACTCTCCCAGGAGTAACAATTACTCGCAGCGGGTATCGGGATCCAACTATCTCATAGAAGGTATGCAATCTCATTGCAAATTTCAACACTTGAAATTCCCAATAATTTTGCCCCTAGCGTCCTATGACCTTGACGCAGGCCAACAAACCATAGTGCGCTAGTCAAGTTCAACCCGTCATTTCCTGATTGAATTAAACCCACCCGCACGACCCTTGACGCAGGCCAACAAAGTCGCACGACTACCCTAATCCAATCTGCATCATATGCATAAGCAGATAAATACTAGTTAGCTACCGCACACTACGCCTTGACGCAGGCCAACAAACGTAGCATGAATACTAACTACCACTTATCTGAAATGACGGAGGGCTACGACAGGTTTTTCTGAAAACCTATTGCGTAATGAACTTGATATCGTTGTAGAATCAAATGATTTTAAAATGGAGTGTTTTTGAGGCTTTTCTAGTTTTGCTAAAGGAGTCACTCCCGGTGAAGGGATCGTCGGTCCTTTCCTCGTCGAATGAGGTGCGGGATATATCATATATATCACTGTGCAAAGCAAAAACTCTTAAAAGAAATCAAAAGACAAACCGAGTGTGTAGCATCATCCAGTTATTGCTAAAGGAGTCACTCCCGGTGAAGGGATCTCGGTCCTTTCCTTATCGAATAAGGTGCAGGATATATCATATATACCGCTGTGCAAAGCAAGAACTGTAGCTACCCTTTTTTTTTATTTTGAAATTCGATTCTACAACATCTTTAGGTTTCTTTTACTTTCATTAATCACATTAATGAAGTCCCATCATTTAAGTACCTAAACATCACAGATAAATATGACGCACACTTATGCCATCCGCATTCGCCTCGATGTCCCCTCGTGCACCGTTAGGTTAGGTAACTAACGGCAGAGCGGGGCAGGGCTAGCGCGGGTGTAAAACATAAGTAACGTCTATATAATATATCATATATACTATATAAAGTATCCATCACAGAACATATCACATGATCACATCACAGATATCGCAGCAGAAGAATGATATGAAATATTGGATATACTAGGACGTCCGTGTTTTCAATACGAGCCAGTATAAAACACGGATTCCACGGTCGTGATGAATAGCCAAACCCACACCCCTAGACCCCTACGAGAGCGGCAAGCAACCCTACCAATTCTAGAGTTAGGAGACCCGGACTCGACTCCTCAAGTTGGTCTCCCACTGGACTCCAGAACCCGGTTACTTGTGCTCCCCTCCTTGGGTCTATCCTAGTGCGGAAAAGTAAATAATATACAAAGGGTGACATCTTCCGCAACCTGGAAGTGCCCCAATAAAAGAATATTACATACAAGTTTTTTACATGAATGAAAATGAAAAAAACACCCATCTCACATAAAAAACCCCCGGCTATTCAAACACGACGATCCAATATAACATATCCAGCAACACATAACATCACATGTCATCAACGTAAGTAAATATGCGCATCCCAATTGCCGTTGACATATAGCAACGAAACCGGCGATATCACATATTACACTTACGGTCACAGAAAAGAAAGTGTAAAACTACAACAGTTGGAATTCGCAACCACCTCAGACATCGCATGCCTGACCAAATGAATTACTTAGACATCGCATGCCTAACAATTATAAACCCCGTATTTTAGTCTCATTATCGAAAACTCTTTTCAATATCGAGTCGGGCAATTCAACAAGATTCCCGACATCCTGATCGAATGCTCGTCGCAAACTTTAGTAGGCAGCTGCACTCCCGACGCCGTCGACGAAGTGCACCAAGGCGGAACACCGCTGCCGGGAGCACCCGAACGGATGCTTTCGGCGACGGGGTTCTCCTATAGTCACTTGGTCGGGGCTATGGGGCGAGGCTGTCTATTAAGTTTACCCGGCGAGTATCCGCGTACGCTACGTGATTGCGATGGACTTTTGATCACATCAAAATTCCGTGGCAACCGATCAAGTGAGACTAAAGTGCTATGTTTACAACATTCATTCAGTTATCTCATAACTACTTGTGAATTCCAATTATTGTATCCCATTCCAGATAAATAGAAAATGTTAAATTTTCCGATCGAACATTCAAACACCCAAGTTTTCCCGATACAGAACAACTCATGAAATAAGTTCAAAGACATTCGCTTCATGCCTCAGTACCAACGGTCCAGCCGTAGAAGGGTCAAGCCAACGCCTCACATGTGGCACGCCGTACTGCCCCAAACCCTAAGGTTCAAAGGGCAGTTCAAGACGGTCACATAATCGAGTTAAGGTTTGTTGTCTTCTAGAGGGACCATCGCGTTATTTGCACTACTTAGAACGTTATTAAACCACGGAAAGATCCAACACTTGGAAATTTCCCGACAGGGGAAAAGTTGGGTATTTATATCCGGTCGAACTTTTTAACATATTCTAAAATATCCGGAAAGCCACATAGACAAAATTAGACAATCCGATCGAAACACCGAGTCCCCAATACAACCCAGAAAACTCAACTCTTGAGTTCAGGAAAAAAATATCCCAGGAAAACCAGCACTGCAAAATAGGAATTACTGTGCAAAATTCAATGGGAGAAGAGACAAAATGGCCGCGGAACAGTCGCATTAGCACGCTAATGCCGCGGTTCCGCCGCACTTTAGACAGATCATTAGGTAATTTTTGCACCGTAATTCTTAGAATTTCCTGCTGAATTTTCTGCATATTTTTAATCTGGAAAAAACCCAATTTTTGGAAAAAGTCCAGAGAGCAAATTTGTGTTAGGGTTTCGGTTTAATCGGACTTCAAACTCCGTCTACGCATCACCTAAGGCTCTAGCTAGGCTCTGATACCACTGTAGGGTTCCTAGGCACGCTATAGAGGTCTTACAAGGCATCAACCATGCCAATTTCAAATTTTACGGTGCCGAGAAAACCTAGACTAGATCGTTAACTAGAATTTTAGGCGAAACAAATGCGAATAGTTAACAACTTAACTAAAAGAACGGAAATACAACCTTTGTAGATCCGGTCCTCCACCTCCATAGCTCCGCAATGAAGTCTCCTCGCTGTCCAAATCGAATCCCGGGCTCTAGCGTCGGTTTCATCGGAAAAATGGGCGGGCTAGGTCGTCGACTTCGATACCGAAGATGATCTACGTCGAGGCATCACAAGATCAAGCTCCCACTTCACCAAGTCATGAAACTTGTGAAGAGAACACCCTATACTACTTGGCAAGAGGTAGAGGATGAAGAAATAGGAGGTGGGTTCACTTTAGAATTGGATTTCTCACTCATTTTCACAAGTTGCCATTGTTGATAGCAAGCTTTTTCTTGAAGTGAAGAAAAAGAAGAAGAAGCAAGAATATGATAAGTGTTAATTCAAAATGGAAAAGAAAATCAATACTTATTATATTCAAACCATGATTAGGTGTAGAGAATAAACTAGGGTTAAGTGGAATGGTTAGGTTAAAGGAAAGAAACAAAATGGTCAACTTTTCAAACCTTCATGAACTTTCAATATAAAACAAAACTAGCAACCATTTTATTTCTTGCCAAAATGAAATAAATAAATGAATAAATAAATAAAAACCTTAACCATTTACATAACCAAGGTTTAAACCAAAACTACACCCAAGGGAGCATGTATCATCAAACATGATACAAACAAGTGCACAAAAGTATATCACATATACAAGTTGTGTACTTCAAGTGAGAAAATCCTTTTAAAGTGAACCAATACTAGTTAATGCAAAGTAATATATCAAATATATAATTTTGCATTAAATCATCAAATCAACACTTGATTTAACGATCCGGTCATATCTCATATGACCGACTAATATTCAATGTATCGATTTATCGAATCAATCCTTGATTCGATAACTAGGTTATATCGCATACAACCAGATCGATACATTCATCGCGAGAATAGAATACGGTATCACATACACGCATTATTCTCGGTCCCGCACATATCTCATATGCGCTCCTATTTCGTTTCGCTTGAGCCAGGAAACCTCTGTGTAGGACTCTAAAGACTCGTCAATACGCCGGCAGCAGATGATGATCATATCAATCACCCACAAGCCGCAAGCGGTCTGCTAAACGTAACGGCCACCCGGGTATTGAGCGATCAGAAGATCGACGAGCAAGCCCGCTCATACTCCTGTGAATCCAACCAGTAACACTTACCGTACAGTCCGGTCTGATCGTCTGATATGTCGCATATCTTGCCTAGGGGTGGTAAACGTCAGACCCCAATAGCTCGATAAGTCGTGTCGATATGAGGTCTATAACTATTCGAGAAACTACTGGTAACACTTACCAGTAAATCTCAGCAACCCTGGCCAGAGATTTTCGGTTATAGCCAATCGAACACAGCGCAACATCAACTCCCTATACCGGGAGAGACGAATCCCCTCCTATCGCTCATTGCCTCCATGTGACTCGGGACTGTACCCAAAAACCACCGTTTTGCACGCCCTCTTGGACGTGGTAAGGTGGAAATCAAAGCACAGTGGGAACCACACAAGACTCTATGACGATCTCGGGTCAACAGACTACTCTGTACCAGTGTCACCAGAGAACTGCCATCTGACGTAAGGTATAATACCATCTGGGAGTTCTCGGCGAATCCGTCCAGTGTACCCAGTCTCCACTGAGCACCCGTATATCATCTCTGATGTCAAACACCAATGGATATGGGATCATCCATCGCCCATCTGTATGGGTCGAGAAGGTATACGCTAGTCTACTCTGGTATATCGATGCCCCGTCTCGATATACCCATGACTAGGGACCTTGAAGGATGTACTTATGGACTACCCTGTCCCCACTAGTATGATCCGCATCATAGTCCAGGTAGTCAAGTACACACCCTAAGGGCTTTACCAAAATGTAACAGAGAGACAATCAGTATACACGTTAAGGTAAAGAGTAACCAGATAGCACATTATCATGTCGAGCAAGAAAGTCCTCCCTATATATGTCCCAGCATCCACTACAATATACATCCTATGTATAGTAATGGCCTCTAGGGCATACATATAACTAACAGTGGATCCCGCCCCGGGCCCCAGCAGAGTGTCAGGCCGGAAGCGGGCCCTGATTGTGGAGGACACGGCCTCGGAAGAGGAAATCGGCTCCCCCCCGGAGACGCTTAAGAGGAGTTCCCGGAGACCTTCCCGGGGCCAGTCTTCGCCGACCGTGGTGGAGGAAGGGGGGCTCCGGTTCACGGTGCCGTCCGGGCTGTCGGTCGCGGACAACCTCCTCCACGAGATAGAGACCTTGGCCGGGGGTCGGGTTCCCGGGGGAACCCTCGAGGCTCAGCTGGCGTCGATCGCCCAGGAAGCCGTGCAGGTAAGCCCCCAGTGCGCGGTGAGATTTAGTGTTTTCCTTCATACTTTCTGATCCTTCTCCTTTTTATGCCTTCCCAGACTCTCCAGCACGTGGCCCTCGCCCTTCGCATGGAGACCGAGGTGGTAGCACCGGCGGTGGAGGCCGCGGGCCAGCTTGCCGCATTGCAAGAGAGCTCCAGACGGGAGCAGGAGGCGATGTCGGCGAGGATCGCCGCCCTGGAGGGCGAGGTGAATGCCGGGAAGAGGGAGGTCACCCGGCATCGTGAGGCCGCCGCAATCGCCGAGGGAAAGTTCGAGGACTCCCAGGTGCTCGTCGGCAACCTCAAGAAGACGGTGAAGACCCTCCGGAAGGAGTTGGGGGCGGTGGCCGAGGTCTATAAGTCGGCGGAATCGAGGGCCGTGGCGAGCTACAAGGGGTCGAGGGGCTTTTATGACGATCTGGCCGTGGCCACGACTCGCATTTGGCACGACGCCCTTGATGCCGTCAAGTCTCGGATGCCAGAGTTTGACGACTCGAATCTGCGGGCCGAGTTCCCCCTCGTGGGCGTCGACGAGCAAGGGGGAGAGGCTGCCGGCGGGGAGGGAGCCGAGGACCCAGCGCCCCTAGTGGTGGAGGTTGAGGATCTCGAGGTCGTGCCCGGGCCCGAGGTGTAGAGCCCCCGCTCTCCTATCTTCATTTTGTCTTCCTTTGAATTTTGTAAGGCTGAGGAACCAGAAAATACCTTTTGTAAAAAACTTATGTTTGGCAGTAGTAATAAAGTTTTTCTTTTTCAGCTGTGATAAAGTTTTCCTTTCTGCCATCTGTTTGTGAAGAATACTTGCTTTGGGATATTTTTACTTGCGCCGTTGAGCTTTCATGTCAGGTTGGCTCTCTGTCCAATGATCGTCCGTCGACCTGACTGCAGTTGTTTGCCGACGAGCGTCTCCGAGGAGGTATCTCCTGGGGCCCCGAGGTCGAGTGGGAGATCGTTTAGGCTTGGGCATACCTGACATTTGTTTCTGATTTAGAGTATCGGCTGTCATCTGGGGGTGACCGGGCAGGGTAGCTGCACCGTCATTTCCCGCTAAGGCTTCACGCATTTGTTGCGGCGTTAGGGGGATTTAGAGTTGTTGGTAGGCGACTACCAGCCTTGGGGGGTTAAGCGTGGTAGCCGCTCCGATATTTTTGTGAGGGCTTTGATCCCTGGCGTAGATGGTAGGAGCTGGAGTTTGACCGAGCAGGGTAGCTGCTCGGGTCCTTCTGTATGAGGGCTTTTGATCATTAAGGACGGTGGTAGGAAGCTACCAGTTGTCGATGGCCAGGTAAGGGCCCGGCAGCCTCGGGGATGAATTTTGATCCCCGGCATGTGGCAGGGAAGCTGCCCGCCGGGGATAGCCGAGCGAGGGAACCTCGGGCTCGGCTGCCTCTGGGAGGGCTTTCAGATCCTATAGAATGGGGACCGAGCAGGGTTACTACCCGGTGCCTCTTGGCGAGAACTTTGATCGCTGTCGGTTATGGTAGGAGGCTACCAGCCGGGGATAGCCGGGCAAGGACCCGACTGCCTCTGGGAGGACTTTGGCCTTTGGCGCGAGGAAAGCTATAAGGCTGTAGGAAGCCCACCAAGGACCTTTGGCCAGGCAGGGTTACTGCCCGGTGCCTCTTGGCGAGGGTTTTTGTCCTGAAAGATAGCCGAGTGAGGGAACCTCTGGCCTCGACTGCCTCTGGAAGGGCTTTTGGATTCCCGGCATCGTGGCAAGGAAGCTGCCCGCGGGGGATAGCCGAGTGAGGGAATCTCTGGCCTCGACTGCCTCTGGGAGGGCTTTTTGATCCCCGGCGTCGTGGCAGGGAAGCTTCCCGCGGGGGATAGCCGAGCGAGGGAACCTCTGGCCTCGACTGCCTCTGGGAGGGCTTTTGGATCCCCGGCGTTGTGGCAGGGAAGCTGCCGGCCGGGGATGTTTGAGCAGGGCGACTGCTGGTTTGAACCTTTGACGAGGCGCAGCCTGGTCGTTCGGCTGTTGGTGCAGGGAATGGGAATGGTCAGGGCAGAGGCGTGCGCATCTAGTGCATTGAATGCTGGGGGAGGCGAAGCGACAGGGGCGCGTCGCTTCGTTCCCACCGAGTAACGTTGAAGGATGCCGCATGGCACGTCGCTTCATTTCCACCGGGTAACGATCGATGGACGCTGTGTGGCGGCCGTTGGGCTGCAGAGCGGGCTATATAAAGAGTACCGGTTCTTCCCCCTTCGCAGATAAGTGATTGATCTCAAAAACTGTCTATTACCGCAATCAAGAACGGCGTCGCTTTGCAGCTAGCCGGTGAGTACGGGTCGGTCCACAGGGATGTTGTGAATTTCCTAATCGCGCTAACGAGTTAATTCCGATTGTGGTCGGACAGATTATTAAATCTAAAAACTAAATTAATCTATATCTAAGTCTTGCTAGGGTTAGGTCTAGGTTAAGTTTGGAAAGTCTATAAATCTCACCGCTTTCTATACCCATATGAAGATCTAATTAGGTGTTATGGTAAATATTAATAAAAGGGATTAGGATGATTGGGAAGATTGTTCTTCCTCTAGATCCTTGTCCTTCCTTTCTTAATCTTTACCCTAACCTCCATGGAAAACCTTAAAATCCAGGCCTTTATACTACGATATCACCGCTACCTTGAGGGATAGGGTGCCGTAGGGAGCGGAATAAGAAGGTATGCATGGAATCCTATAAAAATATATGACGGGCAAGAAAGGGGATGAGAGGTCTTCGTCTCTCAAACCTTCCCTAGATCTAACCTTAACAAGCGAGGAGACTACTCACTCATTAGGGAATTGAAGAACATTTATCTAGGGCAGAGAATAAAAATTACCTAGGGCAAGAATTGAAATCTAAACTAGAGCAGGGAATTAAATCTACTTACAAATGCATCTCTCCAATCATCAACGCAGGGTTGTCAGATCTGAATTCATGAATTGAAAAGAAACACCGATGCTCTCCATAAAGAATTCTCAATTTATTATTAAAAGGAGGCATGAAAAGAATACAATGATTTGGGCTTCTATTTATAGGAGATAGAAACCCTAGGTTACAATTGATTCGCATGTCTACATTTACCAAAATATCCTTAGGAAGACCTAGTCAAAGTAGACTTCCAAGCTTTTGGTAAAATGTTATGTCTGGAAATTTTCGAACTGATTCTGGGCTTCTTGGGCTTTTTATTTTTTTGGATCTTTATTCAATTTGGCTTCTCTATTTCTTCCAGATCTCTAGTGAACAATTGCAGTGGACTTTTAACCGTTTGCTTTGTAATCTTGGATCTTGCGTTGCCTTGTACTGATCTTTTGTGTAGGCTTGATTAAGATCCTTCTATTTGTTGGTCAAAGTCCCTTTTTTGTGTCGTCTTTTGTCTTTTTCACTGTTTTCGCTCCAAGAACCTGTAACCTGTAATATGTAGCAGACATGCGTCAAAAGCACCTGTTTATTTATAAAAAGAATAAGAATGGGGAATATAATAATACAAAATTATGGTGTGAACAAATACCCCCAAACTTATCTTTTGCTCGTCCTCGAGTAAACTTATTTTTATTCTTGACAAAAACCAAACCGCACTTTCGCAGGGAAACGCGATTGCACTGAGCTCGTGCAACAAGCCGTTAAACTTCTAGGTGTCCCTTGTAGGAGGAGTGTTGTCTCCTGAGGGTTTTCAGCGGATACTACCCACAAAATCCTATCAATTTGGTTTTTTCGACTTTTGTTTTCCAATTAGGTTTTCTAACAAGGAATTCTATTATCTTCTACTTGTAAATTATCCACCCATATTCTTCACACTTCCTCATCATCTAACTTAAGATTATATATATCCTGCAGACCTACTTAGCTTTCGGCATTTCTTAAGTTTTCCTTCTAGGGTTCCATCTCCACTTAGGAATTTTTATCAACTCTACTAAAGATACAAGTTCTATTCTTCATCCCTTTCTATCATCTAAACTCCAATCACATATCCCCACGTGTGTGTATAAATGACCCCTACACTAGGAAATTCAAATCAAGCAATCATACTCTTGTCCGTTGTCCAAAGTACTTATTAGTAGGCGAATTTTTAATTGAAATTTTCTTACACATCCTTCATGTGACCGTTAATACTTCTTGAGGTACCAACAACCGATTACAAGATGCGTTTGCACTTTAAAGCGTAATTCCTAGTCTTGCAACACCCAAGGCTTTACCAGTGACTCCCAAACTAGTTGGTCTAAGGCACTAGGTGATGAAGCACCCTCGCTAATTTTTTTTCTATTTTTTAGCCTTAAGTAATCACAAAACCAGTGTTCATTTTTTTTATTCTTTATTCACACTTGTATTTTTTTATTTTCATTGTACTAAGAACTTTAGACAGGAGCATTTCAAGGTCTCCTCTACTATTCCAAGTTTCAATGTGCGTGATTGTGCAAATTGTATGGTATACATTTTCAGAATCTAGACTTAAGCTAGGAATTATTTTTCAAACTTATACTTTAATAAAAGCATCAATACTTTTCCTTTGTTTCGACTTAGCCCAAAAAGTGAACTCAAAATTTGCCTATTTCTAAATAAACTACAAAGCCATATACTTCCTACCGTTAAACTTTAAGGAAGGTTATTTTTAGGGGTTTTAATTTACTAAGTCTAAGATCTAGTTGTTCCTAGTCAGTTAACCTATTTGTCAAACTCAAGTCAAATATAACCAAAATTGAATGCAATACTTTTTATAATTTTTGAAAATTTTCAATTTTTATGGGTTTTAAAATAAGTATGCAAATGCAAAAATATGTACAAATGAATTCGAAGGAAGAAGACGTACCGAGCATACCCCCAAACTTGAACTTGACAGTGTCCTCACTGTCATGCTACACCAAGAGGGTCAAAATGCCGGCACTCTCCTGTTTATTTATTTACAATATTTTTTTTATTGTTTTGAAATTTTTTTGTTATTTTTTTTATAGAAAAAGAAAACAAAAAAATATATACATATATACAAAGGTTCCCCCCAAACTTAAGTTTGGCCTTACACAAGCCAAAGGTTAGCACCAACCATTCAAAAATCTTATCGTGGTAATGCTAGGGTTGGTGTCACGACCCGAAATTGGCACATGACGGCCCTAATACTACGCAACGCCTCCAGACGTAACGCAGTAAAAGAAAGCCAAAACCCAGAAATCTAAACCATAAAAATACGGAAAAGATAATAAATTTTTTTGAAATATTTGAAATCACAACCCAAATTCTTTATAAGTCCAACTTTATTTCCTTTAAAATTTTGGCAGCACCTCCTTTGTAAAAGCTAGCCCCAAAAATGGGAACAACATAAATATAAAGTAAAGCATCCCAAACGGGAGCAAAATCTATGCCCAACGGTGGAAAACAACACCACAACAGATATACGACGCCGTAGCGAAGAAATAAGAGACAAAAGAAAGGAAACTGTATAAAAGACAACAAATCCAACATAATATACAACATCGTCCTCACCAAGTCTCTAAGTCAATATGAAAATAGTAGATGGAGAGTACAGAGATACAACGAATATACAATACAACGAATAACCACAAAACCCACCTAAGCAAACTGCACACTGTGAGCTGATGCGGTATCCGTAGCAAAAGATGATAGATGAATAGCCAGCCTCGACTATTCTGGGGAACACTCTGTAACACCTGTGGCACAACGGGGGTGAGTTGCCAACTCGTGAATAGTAAATAACATATGCAGGTAATCGCAAGAATGTACGTACAGCATGAATCTAATATATGACAATTGCAGTAATAACAGGTCATGAGTACGAAATAATGGAAAGTACACTAACAAGTACCACCAATATATAAAGCAATAATGATATGACAACAGTATGCAATAATCATGCACTGGGGATATGAGAAAGTAAATGTGCAACACTCATGAAAGGTACACTCATAGGTACTCCTAATACATGGAACAGTGCACAAGTATATAAAGATGAGGTATGGAGTGAAATATGTCATTTCCACGGAATCCTGACATCGTGGTAGGATCACAATCCAGTAAGACAAATCAAAATCCCAATTCCTCAAATCAGCCCCCAAATTGGCTCTCATATCATCTAAATGCCACATCGCCTCAACTGCACAATATCAAGTATATCTCGCATATGTATCGAATGTACAACATCAAGTAGATCTCACCTATCTAGTATGTACAATATCAGGTATATCTCACATATATCAAATGTACAACATCAAGTGGATCTCACATATCTCGTATGTACAATATCAGCATATCTCACATATATCAAATGTACAACAGCAAGTGGATCTCACATATCTCGTATGTACAATATCAGTATATCTCACATATATCAAATGTACAACAGCAAGTGGATCTCACATATCTCGTATGTACAATATCAGTATATCTCACATATATCAAATGTACAACAGCAAGTGGATCTCACATATCTCGTATGTACAATATCAGTATCCAATCCCAATGAATCTCTTAAGTCCCAAATCAAATCTCCAGCACAGTTCTAACATCCTAATATAATGTCATAAATAAATATGATGAGGGCAATACACATATATTAGCGTCCCATTCCATTAATATTGGAGTAAGGGTATATATAACAGCGGCTCAATCCCCTGTTATATATACAAAGAAGTAATTAGAAATATCATGAAACCAATGTGCCAAGCATCGACACAGAAATGCTGATCCATCAGGTGCTGTCTCCATGACTGGCCCCCTGATGGGTACGTATCATACGCTATCCCGAGAGCTCGAGTGCCTAGCTCTGACCCTCGCCTCTCGACGTATCCATACGCACATGACTCCCGTCGGTATCCACTCGATAGCCGATGAGTCAATGGTCCTGTCACCGGAAAGTATGGTTCCCCTAAGCCTCATCGCCTAGCACCGCGCTGTCGACTCACACAGCGACAACGTTCTTGCTTCACGGTACCTCCGGGCCCCACCATGTACCCATACACGGATCCCTCCTTTCCTCGCGTAAGGTATATATATCAGCACCGATAAATCTCATGGTGGCTGCTAAAATATCATATCAAGAAAACCGGGTTTTTCAATGTATGCATAATTTCATGAACAACCACGGTTCCCAAATCCAGAAAACATCATGAAAAATCCGTATAACAATGCGATAATCCATGAATAAAGTATACGCAACATAAAAACTGTAATGAAAGCGTATAAAAGAAAAGCATAGCATTCACCAGATATAAATGAACACATGAATGGTACAGCAGAATATAGGTATCTACCTATATGATGATGTGATATACCTATCAGGTATAAGTAAAGTATAAAATGCAGGTACACCTGTAGCTATGTCCTTAGGTGTGTATGTACCTATCACTAATGGTACAATATCTTATAGGTAAATAGATAACTGTATGTCAATGTGATAAGAAATATGAATCAATGTCACAATGTCCCTAACCAAACAATATAACATCTATAAGTGGTTATGTGTGTGACATGGTAATTATTGACGGTGTGTGTAGCATAAAAACAGTGTTAGTGCAACATAAATCGTCAATAATATGTGCAGTGTCCTACTACTACTAGTCCAGGCACACTACAATCTAACTAATAGGGTAAACGCGCAATTCTAAACATGACATAGAATATGCGACAATGTAAATATTTCTAGCTCAGACGCATAACGCCATGCGGGCGATTCCCCTGTAGATGTTAAATCTACTCACCAACGCTCCAAACTAGGAGAAGGCTACCACCAGTATCCCCTTGTCATAGCGTCCGAAGTCCCCGCTTGCGAACCTAAAATTTCACAAACACAACACATAAGCTAAATATCCTAAAATGACGAAAAGACAACGAAACGCGACGAAAACGCCCGGAAAATTACACTGCGCGCTTAGCGCATCTATCGCGCACGATACCGGCCAAAACCCTAATTGGGGTCGCTAAACTACAAAACACCAATTCTGGACCCCGATCGTCCCGATCGCGCAACACAACACAAAAATTACGAGGAATACACTGGATATAACCTCGCAACTACCAAAAGAACCCTACGTCGGAAAAACCCCGAAATCTAGTAGGCAACCTATCGCAATATATCGCACTAGATTCAAGATAACACAAATCTAACAATTACAAATACCTTAAAATAGCTTAATTAATCTATCTAAACCAATCCTATATTTTTAAACTTACTTAATTAAGTTTTAGCAAAAATCTAGTAAGCAAAAACCCTTAATTAGACAAAGTAGTAATTAGCAAAATTTAGCCTTTTCTACTAGGTTAAGCTTTTCCAATTCACAAATTAACACTTAAATTAAATATTAAACACTTAAATTAAGCTTTAACCTTAACTTGAATTTCTAAAACCATTTCTAGAATTTTGAAACATGAAATTTAAAGCTTAAACTAATATCTAATTAAGCTAGCATAAAGTATTAAGCAACTAAAAAAAAGATTAGAGTTAAGGTTTTATATCTTCAAGAACATTCTTGAATCAAGGATAAAACCAAACATTATCCTCCAAAATCCTCACTAGAATGAAGATCCAAGCAACTTTTGTGAAGAAGAATGAAGGTTTTGGAATTTATTTGAATTTCTATAAATTTATTTGGATTATTCATGATTATTTTGAAGAAAAATGAGAAGAAATGAGATGAGAAACTTCAAGGACAGCAAGAGGAAGGATGTGGCCGGCCAAATGATGAAGGATATGATTTTTGGTGAATTATACAATTTTCTAGAAGAAAAAGGGAATAATTGGATAATAAAACAAAGCTTATGTTCACACTACTTTTCTTTTTCTTTATCTTTAAAAAAATAAATCCTTTGACCAAAAAAAATCTAGATATTTAAAAAGAACCTTCTAAAATAATTCTAGTGACAAAATTAATTTATTCACAAAATAAAATTTTTCCCGATTTACGTGCACAAAATACCGCTTAAAATAATATTTTATTCGGGAAAAAATCTATCTGAACCAAAACCTCTTAAATACTCCCAAAGTTCACGCACAAGCTTTATTTTGGCCAAATTAGGTGTCGGTAAGCTTATACGGTCGTTTGATCGAAATCGGGTTAAAACGGGAAAAACCGACAATTTTGCCCTAAAAAGGGAAAATTCGCAAAACGATTTCTGAAACGTTACAGTTGGTGAAAGAATGGGGTGGAAAGAAAAGAAATGAGAAGCACACGAGACCGAATGGGAAGAAGAGTGGAATATGGTCTCGGCGGAGGAGAAGAACGACGGAAAAGAGAAAGAAGTGGAGTACGATCTTAAGGGTGTAACTCGAGTGAGTAAATTAGCGCAATTTGTGATGAACGAAGTGTTAAAAATGATTGTGCTAGTCTATCAACTCGTCGTGAAATTGGGTCAAATCCCTCAAGATTCGCAAGAAGGCATGGGTACGCCGAACTCGGTATTGGAGATGAAAGCGTAAAGTTCTCTTGTACGGTCGGAACGATAGGAAGGACGAAAGTGAGTGAATTAGGGATAGTCTCATTCTCACCGTAGTAAACTGTTTCGAACTTGAAAGATTCCATCAATGGTTCGAAACAACTGTAAGCAACCGAGTCTGATGGTTCGACTAACTCATCTGAAAATTTAAAGGACTCAAACTCGGGCAGTGAGTCATCAACATCATCCGAAAAAGTGAAACACTCGTAAGTGTTATCGGCTGTGACAACCGTGTCAGATTCAAAGGAAAATTTTTCAAGCTCACAGTCTTCAAGTGTGATCTTTTGTGTGGTCGGAACGATGGAAAGGAGGGAGGGTGATTTAGTTAAAGGTTCAAGAGGCTGAATTGGAAAATCCGACACATCAAACAAAAATGGTTCAACCTCAATATTATCCTCAAGACTCTCCTCAATACTATCCTCATAAGTCTCCTCAATAGTTAACTCATTCATGCCATTATCATCAAAATTAAGACGCATATGAAGTTCGGGAGAAACATCTAATGACTCGGGATGATGAATGGGGTATAAAATTTCAATCAAATCGACTGGTTCATCATCCAAAATATTCCCGGCGTCTATATCCTCAATCAAGTGAAAATCAATTTTTTCTAACACCTCATCAAAAGAATGGATATTTATCGATTTAGGTTCTAAAGTGGAGGTGTAAAGGTCAAAAGGATTAGGTGTGGTTTCACTCGAAAGGGGTTCCTCACAATTTGGCAAATCAAGCACTACAAATTCACACAACTCGTTTTTATTTTCAACTGTTGAACTATTTTGGACAATCGATGGAAAACCGGAGTTGTGGGCTGGAATTGGGTATGGGTAGGTTTGATTTGGAAATCCTCTCAAATTCTCACTCTGTCTAACCGCCTCCTCATACATTGGAAAATTTGGAGCTAGTTGGAAACTAGCTACCGGTTCACTAGGTTGCATAAGGGCGGCCACGGACGCTTCCACATTCCTAACCATTTTGTTTGTTGCTAAAATATAAGCTTGCAACGACTGTTCCAAACTAGACATGGGTGGTGAAGGGGTTTCGGTAAAAGATTCGAAATTGTTTGGATACATGAAACTCCCAAAAGGTTGTGTAGAAACAGGGTCTAGTGAAGGTGGGAATGTCGGGTAGGACTGGTAGGAATTGGATGGTTGGACAGGAGTAGGGTCAACATGTGGATAAAAAGGTGAATGGACTTGTTGATCCCTAGAACTAGATGTGTGGAGAGGGGTGAAAGATCGGATACGAGATTGAGCAATATGCTCAGCAATGGACATCGGTTTAGGAGTTACAGCTGGACTTGAAAAAGTGGTATCAACATATGAAGGTGGTAAAGGTTGACTTGGTTGACACAAAGTGGGTTGTAAAGTAAAACTGTTTCTCCTAGACGCTTCTATTTGATCTTTCAACAAAATTATTGACACGGAGGGATCGTCTTTAAATTGACCGAACACATTAACGTATGACGCAAAATTAGGTTCGGGATACCAAAGTTCGGCAAGAGATTTATGATGTGGGGTACCCATGATAGAAGAAAGAGAAGATGAAGAAGGTAGGTGGTGCAAGGATTTCTCAGCGACAAAAGTTGCAAGTCTTTTTATAAAAAAAATTCCTTTTTCTCTTTATTTAGAACTGTTTGCAAAAAGATTTTCGAGAAAAGAGCTAAGACACACTTTCGATCAACCAAAAATGCACAATCAGGCCTAGATCTAGGGTCACCTAGGTCAGCTAGACAGCTCCTAACTGTTCCAAAGGGCTAGAAATAGGACCTCAAACCGCCAATTGCGGCCAGGTAATTGCCAGGTAAGTGGGAAGGAACCACACTCTGGGCCTAATTAAAAACCACTAGCCTTGACACACTTGCCCAGTCACCGCAAAGACATGTTAGGATAAACGGCCGATGCCTATACTAGTCCTCTGTCCTATTGAGCGCAACGTCCTTAGGGCTGAGTCTAATATTTTTTTAATTAAGAGTGGTCAATGCAAATGCTTTAAGTGATTTCTGGGGTCCTGGGAAGGGTGATGAAATCCCCACCCAATCTGAATTGGTCAAAAGCCCCTTAAAGTCAGTTTTAAAGATATGCAAAACAGAAAAATCACTTGCAATCAAAGATTTTTATTTTATGCGGCGCAAAGAATCCTGCACAAGATTTGTTATTTGGAAGGGAAAAGATTTTTAAGCGCAAAGAAATCCTGCAGGCAAATTTACAGAAGATATATCAAGATTTACAGAGAAGAAACAGAGGACTTACAGATTATTATTTTTTATTATTTTTTTTAACCGCGCTTCAGAATTTTTTGGGAAATCGATCCCTCACCCCTACCGCAGAACCGCCGCAAAAAGCACCCTCAGACCGCGGATCCGCCGCCGGTTGGTCACACCGGTTTTTTTTTTTAACCAGATCACAGCGATTCTTCTTGTTTGACTCGGTCCTCCAAATTTCTTCTGTTCCTCGGTTGTTGTGATATTCCTCTGTTTGTTCGGATTTGATATTTGCTGTTTTGATTTCTGTAGATTTCCAGATATGAATTTATTCGTAGATCCTGCAAAATTCATACAAAAATACCCTTTCCAAAAATAACAGATGATATATTTTTATATTTTTTTTGATTTTTTTGATTTTTATAATTTTTTGAATTTTGATTAACCCGAAATTGCAAAAAAAAAATTTTACGTCATTCCCGGCAATGGCGCCATTTGATTGATCTCAAAAACTATCTATTACTGCAATCAAGAACGGCGTCGCTTTGCAGCTAGCCGGTGAGTACGGGTCGGTCCACAGGGATGCTGTGAATTTCCTAATCGCACTAACGAGTTAATTTCGATTGTGGTCGGACAGATTATTAAATCTAAAAACTAAATTAATCTATATCTAAGTCTTGCTAGGGTTAGGTCTAGGTTAAGTTTGGAAAGTCTATAAATCTCACCGCTTTCTATACCCATATGAAGATCTAATTAGGTGTTATGGTAAATATTAATAAAAGGGATTAGGATGATTGGGAAGATTGTTCTTCCTCTAGATCCTTGTCCTTCCTTTCTTAATGTTTACCCTAACCTCCATGGTAAACCTTAAAATCCGGGCCTTTATATTACGATATCACCGCTACCTCGAGGGATAGGGTGCCGTAGGGAGCGGAATAAGAAGGTATGCATGGAGTCCTATAAAAATATATGACGGGCAAGAAAGGGGATGAGAGGTCTTCGTCTCTCAAACCTTCTCTAGATCTAACCCTAACAAGCGAGGAGACTACTCACTCATTAGGGAATTGAAGAACATTTATCTAGGGCAGAGAATAAAAATTACCTAGGGCAAGAATTGAAATCTAAACTAGAGCAAGGAATTAAATCTACTTACAGATATATCTCTCCAATCATCAACGCAGGGTTGTCATATCTGAATTCATGATTTGAAAAGAAACACCGATGCTCTCCATAAAGAATTCTCAATTTATTATTAAAAGGAGGCATGAAAAGAATACAATGATTTGGGCTTCTATTTATAGGAGATAGAAACCCTAGGTTACAATTGATTCGCATGTCTACATTTACCAAAATATCCTTAGGAAGACCTAGTCAAAGTAGACTTCCAAGCTTTTGGTAAAATTTTATGTCTGGAAATTTTGGAACTGATTCTGGGCTTCTTGGGCTTTTTATTTCTTTGGATCTTTATTCAATTTGGCTTCTCTATTTCTTCCAGATCTCCAGTGAACAATTGCAGTGGACTTTTAACCGTTTGCTTTGTAATCTTGGACCTTGCGTTGCCTTGTACCGACCTTTTGTGTAGGCTTGATTAAGATCCTTCTATTTGTTGGTCAAAGTCCCTTTTTTGTGTCGTCTTTTGTCTTTTTCACTGTTTTCGCTCCAAGAACCTGTAAACTGTAATATGTAGCAGACATGCGTCAAAAGCACCTGTTTATTTATAAACAGAATAAGAATGGGGAATATAATAATACAAAATTATGGTGTGAACAATAAGCCATCGAAAATGGAGGATTTCCCGTTCACTATCCCCGAAGTCATCAGTTCTGCGGATGTGTACCTTTATGACCGCGACCGCACCGAGGACACGGTGCAGTTGGTTGTTGCTCGCATTGAGGAGCACTTCGGTCGGCTGCTCCCCAGGCGCTCCTCCCTGCTGCAGCTACTGATGTACTCCATCTGGAGGGCATCGCCGGGGCTTTACAACCCCCTGTCGGAGCAGCTCTTCGACGAGGCCGTGGGCAAGCTGCGGTCCTTGAGGCGCTTCGGCTTGATCTCCGCGAACCGGCTGGCGTGTTCGGAGGCGCTAGTCCGCGAATGCTACTACCTGAGGCTCGGGGTCAGCGCCCGCGGGGGGAGTCAGGAGTAGAGTCTGGAACTTGCGCGACCCCGGTTGGCGGAGATCTTCGCTGAGTACCACGAGCAGTGCTCACTGCACCCCTTACCCCCGCTATTGTAACTTGGCATTTTTTTTGCATGTATGGCTGAGGAGCCCATAATACCTTTTGAATAAACAAAGATTTCCTTTCTTTTTCGCAATGCTCCATTGATCCTTATTTAGTCAACAGTAGATTCTAGGAAGAATTTACATTGCTTAAAAAAAAGAACAGGTACAGGTTAAAGGATGACTTTGTTGGTTCGGGCCGAGCCCCCTGAAGGGCTGCCGGCCCCCGTGCTTGGCATAGGGCATGGGGCTCCCTCCCTGAGCCCCGGGCTGGCTGTCCGCCGAAACGAGCATGATCTGGCCGATGGTCAGGTCGGTGGTGTTGTGCCACGGCAGCGCCCCGGCCTCGTACCCGAGGCCAAAATGCGGAATCAAAAATTTTCCTTACTCGGAAACCGGCGCTACCGCGGACAAAGAAAACCCGGATCGTTGACCATTAACCTAATGCTAGCAATCAAGAGATAGGGTGAGAAGTATACCGAGTGATCCGAGTCCTCCGGTCTTCTCGTCATCGTCCCGATCTCCCGCGGAAAGTGTTGCCTCCACATCGTCGCCTCCTCGCCGGAAGGGCACCACATCGCCTGCGTCTTTTACGGGCTCCCGCCTCAATACCGAGGCAACTCGGGCATGAAGCCGGCAACTCGACATGCTCAAGATATGCTGTAGAATGTGTAGTGTAGAGGCTATGTCTCATTTGGGGTTATGTTGCCTTGATGGAGGAATCAAGATGATATGAACTTGGGGATTTTTGTGGCAATGAAAATGATATGAATGATTAATTTTCCCACACCCTCACAAAATGAAATGAACCATTCTCACTCATCTAAAGAAGTGGCCGGCCCCTTCTAATCCAAATTGTGGAGAAAAAAAAAACCAAAGACAAGAAGGAAGGTGAGTGTAGGATAAAGGTGGAGGGTGACCACAAGCAAACATAATCATCACAAACCTATATCCAAACCATACCCTTTCATTTCTCATTAAATGTAAGTGATGGTGCAAGATATCATAATCAATACAATTGCAATAAAACCCTCCACAAAGTGTTATTTGCAAACTTGCAAATAACCCCCCTCCATCGGAAAAGTCCGGCCGGGAAAGAACAAAGGAAAACCGGCCGGAACGGAATGCAAACTGGCAACTCCAGAAAACTGGTCCCGTAATAAATTACAGGAAAACCCCGATACTGTGCATACACACCCGCATCTGTATTCCGTCCAGATACAAATGCAATGAGACAAAATCTATACTGTACTAAACTAGTACCGGCTTAAACCAAAGCCGGCTAGTAAAAATCGTTCGATCCTGATCCGTGCAATACCGCACGTATCTGATCGAACCCTGCCATATTTCCATACGGCCACTAGTACAAAACTGTCCGATCCTGATCCGTGCAACACCGCACGTATCTGATCGGACCCTGCCATATCTCCATACGGCTTCTACAGCGTTTCGCCCGAAAGCTTGAGTAACTGAAAGTGTGGTGGACTCTAAAGACTCGTCAATACTATGGCTGTGGATTTAACCACTAGCACGTCAGAGGTATTAGCCAATACGTGACGGGCCACCAGCTATTGACCAAAAGGGACGTCGATGAGCGAACTCATCCTGACACCCTACTGAGCCTGTCAGTGACAATATCCGTACAGTCCGGTCCGTTCGTCTATGAGGATCGCATGTCGGGCCTAGGGGGTTGGTAAAAGTCAGACCCCCAAAGGCGGTACAAGTCGTGTCGGAGTGTAGCCCAGAACGCCCTGAGATACTACTGGAATACCTACCAGTAAATCTCCTGCCTCGGCCGAGGGCTTTGCATAATGGCTCTCCTAGACACAGCGCGACCTCACCCCCAATACCGGGAGAGACGAACCCCTGCAGATCCGCTCACTGCCTCCATGTGGCTCGGGACTGTACCCAACTAAAACCTGTTTGCACGACTCCTTTGAGCCGTGGTAGGGTAGTAATCAAAGCACAGTGGGAACTCACACGAGACAAATGACGATCTCAGGTCGATGAACTAACCTGTACACATGTCACCTGGGAACTGCTATCTGACGTTTGGTATAATCCCAACTAGCAGGTTCCCGGCGAGTCCTGTCCGGTGTACTCATAACCCAATGAGCACCTGTATACATCTTAGGTGAACCAACTAACACCAGTGGCTTGTGAGACCGGCCACCGCCCCTCGTCGGGGTCTCGACTGTATACACTAGTCTACTAATGGAGTATCGATGCCCTGTCTCGAAACTCCTACGACTAGGGACCTTTTAAGGATGTGCTTATAGACTACCAGCTCCCACGTATATGATCGCCATCATACTGCTGGTAGTCAAGCAAGAATCCTAGGGGCTCTATCAACGTGTAATAGCGACATGTCAGGTCACCTAAAACAGTACACGATGATAAAGGTAAACCAGATAGCATACTATCATCTCGAGTAAGACTGTCCTACCGGGATAGGTCCTCCCTCAATCATTGCAATCACGTGCCTGTGATCCAATAATTGACTCTGAGGGCACTATCTCCAACAATCTCCCACTTGCACTCAAGGCTAATTATTGCGATGCCGCATACTCACAGCCCGTGTGATACCGAACACCCAACTCCTCTACTAGTCAGTCTCACAAACCTCGTTTGCGAAACTATTGCGTTCGAGGAATAGCCTCAGTGAGTGGATCCGCTGTGATGTTTCTTTCTATGTCTCTCTATATCTCAAGTTCGCGGAGAAAGCCATCTCCCGAAATGAGCAATACCTGTCTTAGAACGTCTGGATGTCTGATGGGACCTAGCTCATAAATGAACTTCAAATCCAAACTTCTTAGACTGTATCGTCAACTGAACTTAATCAGTATCCTGCGCCATGCCACCCTCAGTATTGCCTTGGACCACCTGTCCAAAATACTGCCCCTCGTCAGAAGGAAAACTATAACTCTGACAACCTCCTTGTCGTCCATGTCACCTTGGAAGCCTGGAATGATAACTGTCTCCCAAATGTGGCTGTCGTTATCATATCCCTAGAACATCCACTTATGTTCTAAGACTGCTTCCGACTGTTTCTCCAGGATTGGATCAATATCAACTTATTGCATCTAGTGCAAGAACAACATCTGGTGCGGTACTTGACATCTCATGATTGACTCAATTGCCTAAGCAAGTGATCTGCCAATCATGAGTATCCCTCTCCCCTTTAGTCTATAAGACACCTTTAGAGAGGGTGACTCCATCAACTGCAGGTGCACTACCGTGTCAGGAGTCGTCCATTCTAAATACTCATAGAATGCTGTCAAGGTACCCAGATTGGGAAACCACCCAAATCTAGATCTAAAACCATAGATCTAGTAACCAGTATGTCTGATATAATATCCAAGTCCCTTGTGGAGAAACCACTGTGTGACGACCAAAGTATAACCGATCGTAGTATAGGAATATCACTTCCTACTACCTTCTCAACAGATCCACCCCCTATTCTGATGACGTCAAACCTATGACTGTCACATCAGAAATAGATGATCTATCTCCGCTACATCTGCTTTAGTCTATAAATAGACATAAGCCTGATGTCCACCAATGCTTCCGCTGCTCCCACTGACTACGACAACCTTCTGGCAGAGTCATACAGACGTGCAGTTCTAAAGCTAGTTTAGAACGACGCTATACTCATCCTCCTGCCGGGTCTCGCAGCCTGGAACAACAGCAATGGTAATTGTGGGTAAACAAGAACTTCCCTGTCACCGTCCTTGAGGCTACCGGAGTACCTCTCGGGTGCCTGAAGTTACCCACCGTATCTGCGGAGTGGCCAATGGAATGTCAAACCAGATTGAATCTTTAGGTTCCTTATCAAATCTTCAGTAATCGTTTGCGGTTCTGGAATCACTTCCAGTTCTACCATACTCCCACTACTGTTTTTCTGAAAAAATCCATTTTTAATAAAACTGTGGCGAGTTAAGAACAATATCACTATTGATCTTCCAGATGGTAGAAAATCAACCCTCGTCATAGCCTGGGTCAACCCACAAACAGCCATTACAGAAACGTGCCTTGAGTTATTCAGTGTCTGGTTTTAAGCATAAGCCGGACAACTCCCCGTACCTTAACATAGTTAAGATATGAACTGTTCTATATCCAATATAGAACCAGAGGCACTGATTTAATTGAACCAGATTCAAATCATGCAGCTATTTCCAGTGCATGTAAACTAAATGGAGAGAGGCCGATCAGCGTTACTCAACTTAGGAATGCTTCCAATTATGAGTATCCTGAAAGAGAAGCAAGTTCTCTTAATCATTACTATCAACTGAATACCATACACAAGTATCTACATCTTCGATCACTTTGAAGAATCCCGATACTTGCTATACCTGGTTCTCTACTCTATTCAAATACCTATAACTCCTCAAAACTTAGACCCTGTGTTTCCACGAAACACATGTCTAAGAACCAGAGAAGTTAAAAGTAAACAGAATATAGTATGAGGACCAACCCCTCTGTCCTAATGGACACTGGACAACATACAATACTCTGTATAAGTCCTCTGAGTCTAACAACTCTTTCACTGTGTGTCGTAGGTTGAAAACTGTACTTATGGTTAAGAAGAATTACACCGCTGTTTAATGCTCCTTACCTAACCATCCACTGATATAGGTAAATGTCATTGACATAATATCAAAAGGTATATCTCACTCTATGAAAATAGACGTACAGATATATCAATTTGAAATTGGTGCATAACCGCGGATATTCAAAACCAAAAATTTGCCATCCGGCAAACAACCCAGGTGACTTCCTCAAATATCACCGATTACAACGAATCCCGATATAATGAGGATGATCACCCAATTCCCAATAACTTACTCCCACTCATCATCTGTAAAACCATACAGATGTGAGAGTCATACCTGGTAAATACATACCCTGGAGCAAGTGTCTAATTTGGAAATCAGTTTACCATTAACAGTACACAGTGAAAATGAAACATCGAAATGTCTCGTCGGGGTATCCTGGTATTCCTAGTAATGCCCCTTCCATTGTTCAGATTCACAACTGTAACCGTATATCTCTTTGCCATCTGTCCAAATCCCTTTATATGTCTTTAGTCATTACCGTCTGCACACCCCTTTAGGCCAATTGGTTTTCTTCCTTCCCTACCGTTCGGCACCAGCCTATGGTTTGGAAGAAGACTATCCAATAAGCATAAAGGGTGTACTGTCCTAATCCTAGGAGCACTCGCATCGCGAGAGAAGGTGAAGATAAAAGACACCTGAATGTACTTTATTCCTATTTCTCCTGAACCAGAATCCATCCCCGAACTGGAACAAGTTCCTTTCGAGTTCGTATATAACCATACGATGGAATATCCAAATATCTGTGGATCTTCGTAGTGATACGGAGTGTCCTGGAGAAATACAAAGGTGATTTAGGATTGGCGAAGAAATACTTGGTTTGGTCGTGAATATCAGTCGCAATTTACTTTGCCCTCCTACTAATCCCTTGCTTTGTCTTAATTTAATACCTTCTGTACACCGTTTAGGCTAACTGGTTTTCTTCATTCCCCACCGGTCGGCACCAGCCTATGGTTTGGAAGAAGACTATCCAATTTGCGTAATAGGTGTACTACTCCTAAACCAAGGAGTACTCGCAACCTGAGAGAAGGTGAAAAGAAAAGACAACTGAATAATCCTATTCGTTTTCTCCAGAACCAGAAACCATCCTCGAAGTCCTTCGAGTTCGTATATAAGCATACGATGGTTTTTGTCCAATGGAAGTGGACGTTCGCAGTAATGCGGGGTGTCCTGGAGAAAAGGGTAAAAGTAGGAGAGGCAATGAGGTCTGCAACTCTGACAATCCAAAAGCCAGTGTTAAGAAGGTTCGGTCAACTTGGTCACTGAGTCATAGTCCAGGGTCGAGTCAATGGTCGCTGCCAAAGAGAGAGAGAAAAGAAACACTCAGCGTGCACTCTAACCTAGATCAGAATGGTTATCACTTTATCTAATCTGGAAGCCTCCCACTGTACCTCAAATTCTCCTCCAAACCTGAAAGAAGAATTAGTCGGGATCACCCGAGGAGTAAACCAACTCATCAGTGGGAATCGGGATCCAACTATCATCGCATGATAACTTGACGGAATCCACTCAAGTCACCACACTCCAGAAGGTATGCGCATGTCTGGCAAGTTTCAGTTCTTTTGAAACTCCCGATGTGATTTTTACCCCTAGGACCCAAGTGACCTTGACACAGTCAACAAATCAAAGAGTCCTAGTCAAGTTCAGCCCGTCATTATCCTGGATTGCATTAAACCCACCCGTACGAGCCCTTGACACAGTCAACAAGGCCGCACGACTGTCCTAACCAATCCCATTAATATGCTGCAAACAAACACTACTTAGCTATCGCACACTACGCCTTGACACAGTCAACAAACGCAGCACGAATACTAAGTAATACTTGTAAGAAATGACGGAGGGCTACGACTGGTTTTTGGCGAAAAACCTTTAACGTAATGAACTTGATATCGTTGAAGGAACTGCATAGCCTTTTATAAAATATAGTGACGAAAACCTTCGCTAAAGAGGTCACTCCCGGTGAAGGGATCTCGGCTCTTTCCCCGTAGAATGAGGTGCAGGATATTCCAACTGAATACCACGATGCAAAGCAAAAGTAATCGGCTATAGTGAAGTTAATGCCCTGACGCAAACTTCTGTCCAAGGGGTCACTCCCGGTGAAGGGATCTCGGCCCTTGCCTCGTCGACTGAGGAGCAGGATATTCCAAATGAATACCACGATGCAAAACAAAAGTGAACGTCCTTGCAATAACAGCGTTTTGAAAAAGTGTTCCAACAACATCAGATTAGGTTTGTTTATCTTGCATTGATCCGAATCAATGCAGTCCCATCAAATGATCACACCACAAAGAACGAAAATATACTGACGTACGTATATGCCATCCGCATTCGCCACTGGGTCCCGTCATCACCCGTTAGGTTAGCTAACTAACGGCAGAGCGGGGACTGGACTAGCGCGGATGAAAAACATATACAACATCTACTAATATATATACCAATATATAGTATTTCGCTCAAGGCGTGATAAAATGCAACATCACAGAAATGTACAGCATCACAGAACAATACAGATATCTGGAAGCCCCGGGTTTCACAGAGCCGCTGCTGAAACCCGACGTTCCCCTGGTCGTGTGGATAGCCTGTGCAATGAAATCCTAGACCCCTACGGGCGCGGCAAGTTACCCGCCAAAACCTGAAGCGAGGCAGCCCCCTTCAGCTCCGTGAATGGACCACCCAGCACTCCACGGAATCCGGCAACTTAGGCACCCCTCCTGGGTCAACCTGTACCCCCTACGAGTGCGGCGAATAGCCCGCCAATCCCAGAGTGAAGCCCCCTCCGTCTCAATGCCATGAGATGCGGGCTTGTTGCCCTCTAGAACCCGGCCATCCGTGCACCCCACCGCGGGGTAATCCTAGTACAGAAAGTAAAATATACATACAACGGGTACATCGACCGCAACCAGGTCGTGCCCCAAAAGAATAATACAAACAGGCAGTGACGGCAGTCCACATGTCGGACGCTCGCCCCACAATATCAAATGTACATAATACAACAGCACTGTACTAGCATTGCATCCAGGCTATCCCCCACGACCGATCCGCAACAACACAGCAAATACATAGAACATCAACGTGAAGGTCACGTTCGCAAATCCGTCTAACCGGGCTATAGCAGTTAGACCGGATTTACCGATCGAGTGACATTCACGGTCGCAGATATAATGTAAATACTGTGAAAAATGTGTTTAAAATTTTCCGATTGACCAAAAATTAACAAGTGGGCCCCCAATCAAAACTGTAGCACTTACAGAAAACCTGGGCCCAATTTTAACATTCCAAAACCCCTAATTTCAGCCCATAAGCCCACTGCAAAAAAATAATCATACGATCCCACAATACTGCGGCGGAAGCGCGGCCAAAAGGGGGTTTTGGCCACCCTTCCGTGGTCGTACGGATGAGTCATGTCACAAAATTTTTGCAGTGTTCTTAGAACTCCCTGCACATCATTCTGAGACCACCTGAAAAATTTTTGGACTTCAAAAAATTTCGACAGAAACTGATGTGCTAGAAAAATACGGTTTTTGGAAATTTCGGTCGATCGGAAACGCAAACACATCAAACGAAGCTAGGTAAGGTTAATGGCGTGGCTCTGATACCATGTTGTGCCACGGCAGCGCCCCGGCCTCGTACCCGAGGCCAAAATGCGGAATCAAAAATTTTCCTTACTCGGAAACCGGCGCTACCGCGGACAAAGAAAACCCGGATCGTTTACCATTAACCTAATGCTAGCAATCAAGAGATAGGGTGAGAAGTATACCGAGTGATCCGAGTCCTCCGGTCTTCTCGTCATCGTCCCGATCTCCCGCGGAAAGTGTTGCCTCCACATCGTCGCCTCCTCGCCGGAAGGGCACCACATCGCCTGCGTCTTTTACGGGCTCCCGCCTCAATACCGAGGCAACTCGGGCATGAAGCCGGCAACTCGACATGCTCAAGATATGCTGTAGAATGTGTAGTGTAGAGGCTATGTCTCATTTGGGGTTATGTTGCCTTGATGGAGGAATCAAGATGATATGAACTTGGGGATTTTTGTGGCAATGAAAATGATATGAATGATTAATTTTCCCACACCCTCACAAAATGAAATGAACCATTCTCACTCATCTAAAGAAGTGGCCGGCCCCTTCTAATCCAAATTGTGGAGAAAAAAAAAACCAAAGACAAGAAGGAAGGTGAGTGTAGGATAAAGGTGGAGGGTGACCACAAGCAAACATAATCATCACAAACCTATATCCAAACCATACCCTTTCATTTCTCATTAAATGCAAGTGATGGTGCAAGATATCATAATCAATACAATTGCAATAAAACCCTCCACAAAGTGTTATTTGCAAACTTGCAAATAACCCCCTTCCATCGGAAAAGTCCGGCCGGGAAAGAACAAAGGAAAACCGGCCGGAACGGAATGCAAACTGGCAACTCCAGAAAACTGGTCCCGTAATAAATTACAGGAAAACCCCGATACTGTGCATACACACCCGCATCTGTATTCCGTCCGGATACAAATGCAATGAGACAAAATCTATACTGTACTAAACTAGTACCGGCTTAAACCAAAGCCGGCTAGTAAAAACCGTTCGATCCTGATCCGTGCAATACCGCACGTATCTGATCGAACCCTGCCATATTTCCATACGGCCACTAGTACAAAACTGTCCGATCCTGATCCGTGCAACACCGCACGTATCTGATCGGACCCTGCCATATCTCCATACGGCTTCTACAGCGTTTCGCCCGAAAGCTTGAGTAACTGAAAGTGTGGTGGACTCTAAAGACTCGTCAATACTATGGCTGTGGATTTAACCACTAGCACGTCAGAGGTATTAGCCAATACGTGACGGGCCACCAGCTATTGACCAAAAGGGACGTCGATGAGCGAACTCATCCTGACACCCTACTGAGCCTGTCAGTGACAATATCCGTACAGTCCGGTCCGTTCGTCTATGAGGATCGCATGTCGGGCCTAGGGGGTTGGTAAAAGTCAGACCCCCAAAGGCGGTACAAGTCGTGTCGGAGTGTAGCCCAGAACGCCCTGAGATACTACTGGAATACCTACCAGTAAATCTCCTGCCTCGGCCGAGGGCTTTGCGTAATGGCTCTCCTAGACACAGCGCGACCTCACCCCCAATACCGGGAGAGACGAACCCCTGCAGATCCGCTCACTGCCTCCATGTGGCTCGGGACTGTACCCAACTAAAACCTGTTTGCACGACTCCTTTGAGCCGTGGTAGGGTAGTAATCAAAGCACAGTGGGAACTCACACGAGACAAATGACGATCTCAGGTCGATGAACTAACCTGTACACATGTCACCTGGGAACTGCTATCTGACGTTTGGTATAATCCCAACTAGCAGGTTCCCGGCGAGTCCTGTCCGGTGTACTCATAACCCAATGAGCACCTGTATACATCTTAGGTGAACCAACTAACACCAGTGGCTTGTGAGACCGGCCACCGCCCCTCGTCGGGGTCTCGACTGTATACACTAGTCTACTAATGGAGTATCGATGCCCTGTCTCGAAACTCCTACGACTAGGGACCTTTTAAGGATGTGCTTATAGACTACCAGCTCCCACGTATATGATCGCCATCATACTGCTGGTAGTCAAGCAAGAATCCTAGGGGCTCTATCAACGTGTAATAGCGACATGTCAGGTCACCTAAAACAGTACACGATGATAAAGGTAAACCAGATAGCATACTATCATCTCGAGTAAGACTGTCCTACCGGGATAGGTCCTCCCTCAATCATTGCAATCACGTGCCTGTGATCCAATAATTGACTCTGAGGGCACTATCTCCAACAGGTGGTTGGGCGAGGCTGCTCCTGCTCGCGGTCGGTCTGCCGTTTGCCCCTTATGTAGGTGGCGAGGTGCCCGGACCGTATGAGCTCCTCGATATAGTCTCTCAGTTGCTTGCAGTCCTCCATAGCGTGGCCCAACACCCGGTGGAAAGCGCAGTAGGGGCCCCGGGTTCGCTTAGCGGCCTGACGTGGGACCGGGGGGAACTTGAAGAACCCCTCATTCTGGGCCTCCTCCAGCAACACCGCGAGGGAGACGTTGAGGGGGGTATACTCTTGGAACTTCGGGTGGTTGGGCTGCTGACGCTCCGGCCTGTTCTCCCGAGTCCTTTTCTTCTGGTCGGGCCGGTCCGCCCGGGGAAGGTTAGCATTCACTTCGGATTCTAGCTGGACCTCACGCTCGGTCCATGCCTTGACTTCGGCCATGGTCTTAGGTTGAGCCAGCGCGAAGGAGCGCAACCATTCTTTATGCCCAAGACCAGATCTGAGTGCCGTTATGACGGTCTCGTCCCGGTGCTAGGGCACCTCGAGGAGGGCGTTGTAGAAGCGAGTAATATAGGCCTTGAACGTTTCCTTGTCCTCGCTCTTAACCGTGAAGAGGTAGTCGACCGTGAGCTTCTGTCGACGGTTCCCCACGAAATGGCCGAGGAACTGGGTGGCCAGCTCGTCGAAGGTCGAAATTGAGCGGGGCTTGAGCCGCCGGAACCAGTCCCGGCCCGCGTGGATGAGGGTGGCCGGGAAGGCTTTGCACTGGGCGGCGTCAGAGTGATCTTGGAAGCTCATTCCCACGGTGAAAGCATCCAGGTGGTCCTTCGGGTCGGTTTTCCCGCCGAACAGAGAGACCTTCGGGGGCTTATTACGCGAGGAGACGCGCACGGCGAGCAGTCCCTCGGTGAATGGCTTCATGAGCGAGTCGGAGGCGTACTTAGCCCCGTCATTCGAGAAGTTAGCTTTTCGGCGCATGCCCTCGATCTTCTTCTCGAGGGCGTCGAGCCGACCGTGGTACCTTGAGGAATCGGCGCCTCGGGATTCCCGGGCCCCGCTGCGGGTGGACTGCGTCTGGGAGCAGCCCCGGTTTCTCTCGATAAGGTGCCTCAGGTCCCGGGATGGGGTAGCCCTTGAGTCACCGGGGCGGACCCCTTCTATGCGTTCTCTCCAATCATGGTGGGGTCGGCCACGCCCGTGGATAGGAGAGGTGACCGACATTTCCTCAGGGGGGTAAGGGTTGCGAGGAGGCTCGGGGCGAGGCTCCCTGGCGGCGGATCTTGGCGTGGAGCCCTGGGGCGCCCAGCGGGCCTCAGGGAGCACCGGTTCTAAGGACCAGTGGCGAGGGGATGCAGCCTGCTGGTGGTTGGCTGTCCAGACAGGGACAAAGTCTTCTGGAGGCGGAGGAACATCGATCTGGGGCCCGGGCGCGGTTGTTTGGACGCGGACGAGGGCCTCCACGAGGGATTGCAGGCGATCTATCTGGCCTGTGAGGGCATTAATGACGGTCATGGGGGGAGGTTCATCCCCGCCTTCGGTGAGCGGAAGACGGCGGCTGGTACTGGGATCCTCAGGATGGTCGTCTGTCATGAGAGAGGAGATAGGAAGGCCAACTTTGTATTTTGTGGAATTTAACGTTTCCCACAGACGGCGCCAACTGATGGGGCTCTTTTTCGGGCCTCCGCCAGATGTTGTCTTCCGTTGATCTCGAGGCGAACTCGACTGGTTATCCTTCGTTGTGTGTGGGTCTCAATGGGTTTTGAGAGGAGAAGGCGGGGTGAGGAGGCCGTCGCCGAGTACCTGTAAAGAAGTCCCGGGGTGGTTTGGTACCACCGAGGACCCTTCGACGCTCAAGTTAATGATGATATCCGAGCAAAGTAACGGCGTAAAGTGTAAAAAATGGCTTACCCGACCCCTCTGTGATGGGGGTTTATATAGCGGTGGTGGCACGCAGCGGCAGGCGCGAGAATATCGCCGGCAGTTACGCTCCCGACGTCACGCCTGCGTAGAGAGCGGATCGCCCATTAATGGGGATCGTGAGGGCGTGGAACGTGGGATGTTGTTGGCGTAGAATCTGCGCGTGGCGAGATTCGCGGAGCGGCGGTTACGCCTGTGAGTGGTGGAGTTGGTCGGAGGGACGAGGAAGACGGCCTCGGCTGAGGGCTCGGGGACGAGCGAGGAGGTCGAGGAGTCTTTATCCTATGGCAGCTCGGGCGAGCTGAGGGGCCGAGGAGGCTAATTTGCAGGGGGCCCCGAGGAGGGCCAGTTTGCGCTTGCAGGTCGGGCACAGGGGACCTGATCGGCCCCTGTGGGCCCTTTCTTCTGAGCCTTGGGACACGTCATCTGCCACGTGTTCTGATCTTGGAGGTCGCCAATATCGAGCGTTGATTGATTTTCGTTTTCTCGATGTGTATATAAGAAATGATGTTTCACAATCAAAGAAATTTTTGACCGCAATCAATAACGGTGTCGATTGTAGTGCGTTAGCGAGTGCGGATCATCCACAGGGAAAGTGAGACCCGTTTGAATTTGAATTAGATGAATTGAAAATTAAAGAAAAGAGAAAAGGTAATTCAATTCAATATTTATAAAATTGAAGTTCAAGAATTATCTAGATCTAAATCTAAAATCAAGAAAACATTTAAAAATCAAGAATCAAGAATTGAAGATTTCCAATCCAATAATCAAGAATCGAAGTGAGGCTCATAGGAATCGATCGAATCTATAGACGCGATGAAATATATTGATTACGTTTTCTTATCCATTAATGATTTGATACTAGATCGATGACGATTAATCGAGATTTAAGGATCTTTCGAAGAAACTAGGGTTTCTTCATCCCATCCTTTGTCCTTTCGATGAATCTCATTCAAAAACTAGCCTCTGGTAAATTCAAGAATCGATCGTGGATCACTAATTAAGAGCGAACACAATCAAGAAAGCATCGCTCGAAACTAGGTTGCCGATTCTTCAATTTACAAGAGTTTACAAAACTTATAGGAATTAAGAATCGTTTCAAGATTTGTAACATCATCATCCATTGATTCTCTCGACTCCTTCACGAGCGGAGTTTTACTCAAACATCATATCAAAGAACACAATCACAAATTGAGATCTAATCATGATGCAAGAATGTAAAGAAAGCAAGATATAGAAATTTCAGCTTTATTTATCAACAATTTTGTTACAATTCTCTCAAGATCTACAATGAGGAAAGAACTCGATCGTCGATTTCGGATTCGCTCGTCTCCTTGAGTCGCGGATCTCCTTGGATCACTTGCTCCGATGAAGTCCGGCGTCGCTTTCTAAAGGATTGAAGGCTTCTTGCTTGATTTGGTACTCAGTGTTCTTGATTTTTGGCTTTGGATTTTGAATTGGGGATTAGGGTTTACAAGTTGTGTCACTCAACTTGTGTTGGGGAAATTGGAGAACCCCAAAACCATAGATCTAGGTTTCCTTTTATAGCTATCTTAACCTTAGATCTAGACTTCAAATTTCAAATTTCCCTCCAATAGTTTGTTAGAGAGAGGCTTCTAGAAGAAGTTAGTTGGAGGGAATATTCTAGAGCTAGGTTGTTAGGCCGAGCCTTCTGGACGAAGCCACGTGGTGTTTCTGGAATCTTCTGGAAGCAGTTGCCGTTACAGGAAGCACATCGGAAAAATCTTTCATGCTGACGTCATCAATGCGCCGTGGATCCGCGACGGGAATGGGCCTTTGGCCGCGGATCTGCGGCACTATTGAGGCCTTGGGGCTTGGAATTCTCTGGTATTTCTTGGGCTGACATTGTGGCCTTTTTCAAATGTGTGGAATCTTATAATTCTCTTTATTTCACTGCCAGATCACAAGTCTTGGACTTGGCGTATTTTTCTCAGCACTTTTAACTGTTTTGGCTCTTTTCCTGCAATTTCCTGCACAGATTCTCGAGACAAGTGTTGCGCTATACAAAGATTATGCGATGCAATGATAAACACTCAATTTCCCTCAAAATGCCGGTTTTAGTATATAACACAAGTTATTTGGTATTTTACGGCTGTTTTGCTAATATGTGCTATGTTAATACCGAACACCTCTAGATGAGTGCAAATGGTAGGAAAATTGACGTGTTAAAAATACATTATTTTCGACTGATCAAGCGTCATCATGACGTGTCCCAGAACTCAGAAGAAGGGGCCCGCAGGGGCCGACCAAGCTATCCGTGTACTCGACCGGCAAGCTCTAGATGGCTCTCCTCAGAGCCCCTTGAGACTGGCCTCCTCGGCCTATCATCTCGCCCCGGGCTGCCACTAGTCGAAGCCTCCTCGGCCCTCTCGCTCGCCTCCGAGCTCCCCGGCCGAGGCTATCTCCCTTGGTCCCTCCGACCAACTAACTCCACCTCTCGCAGGCGTGACCACCGCTCCGTGAATCTCGCCATGCGCAGATCTTCCGCCAGCAACATCCCACGTTCTACGCCATCACGATCCCCATTAATGGGCGATCCGCTCTTTATGTGGGCATGACGTCGGGAGCGTAACTGCCGGCGAGATCTTCGCGCTTGCTGCTGCGTGCTCCCGCCGCTATAAAAACCCCCATCACAGAGGGGTCAAGTAAGCCATTTTTTTCCACCTAGTCGTTACTCTACTCGGATCTAGTACTAACTTGATCGTCGGAGGGTCCTCGGTGGTACCAAACCACCCCGAGACTTCTTTGCAGGTACTCGGCGCCAAACTCCTCAAATCACCAATCTCCTTAAACCCATTGAGACCAACACGCAACGGGAGATCACCTCCAAAATCCACCGGGAGATCGACGGAAGACAACATCTGACGGAGACCCGAAAAGGAGCTCCATCAGTTGGCGCCGTCTATGGGAAAACGACAACTCCACAAAACACAAAGTTGGCCTTTCGATCTCCATACACATGGCCACCGATCCCCCTGAAGATCCAAACACCCGCTGCCGCCTCCCCCTTAGCGGAGGTGTGGGCGAGCCTTCACCGAATGTTGTCGGCTTCCCCGCTGGCTGCCGTTTCACAGACTCCGGCAGCCGCAGGCCCCTCGACCCATCCCATTCGATCTTAAAGCCCCGCGTCGGGGAGCCTCGCCTCGAGCCTTGCCGCATCCCCATCCCAACCGAGGCGGTGACGGTCATCCTGCCTGCTTCCAGGCATGACCGGCATCCCCTCCCCCGACGGGGTCGCTCCCGCAAGGCCCACCAAGGCAGCCCGAGGACCACCTCACACCAGGGCCCGAAGGACCTCGCCAAAAGGAACCGGGGCCCATCGAGAACTATAGTCATGATGACAGGGGACCGGTCAAGCCCATGCGAGACTCGGCACCCCACACCGGCAGCGAACGCCGACGGCCGCCCGGGCAAAAGGGCCAGGGGCCACGAGCCTATCACCTTTGGCGACGGAGACCTCCACGGCATATCCGTGCCCCACAACGACCCTCTCGTGATCACAGCCCGGATCCACCGGTACGAGGTCCACCAGATACTTGTCAACTCCGGCAGCTCGGCAGACATCCTCTTCCACGATTTCTTCCTGCGCATGGGGCTTGCCCCAGCAGACCTGAAGCCAACCTCACACGTCCTTTCAGGGTTCACCAACCACTTCATTCCCGCGTAAGGGGTGGTCACCCTGCAGTTCAACATCGGTGAGCCCGGCCGCACCTGTACGTTGCCGGTGGACTTCATCGTAGCGAAGGTCCCATCTGCCTACAACGTCCTCCTCGGTCGCCCGACGCACAACTCCCTCCAGGCCCAGATATCGACCTACCACCTGTCGATGAAGTTCCCTCTCGATCAGGGAGGAACAGGTCGAGTCTACGGAAACTAGCGGATCACGATGATATGCCTTACCGAAACATCTTCGTCCGAGAAACCGACTGACGACGCTGAGGAAAAATACGACATCAAGGGTTCTCTGGACACTCGAGAAGAGCAGAAGGAGGTCCGAGGGATGCCGGTCAAACCACTGATCGAGGTGCCTCTTACAGAAAGGGACAACGAAAGAACCGTCCAAGTCGGATCGCTCCTGACAGGGGCTCGGCGAGATGACCTGGTCAGCTTCCTCAGAAATAACTCCGACGTATTCGCCTGGGCGCCCGCCGACATGCCCGGGATCGACCCCAAAATCATTTCTCACAAACTCGGAGTTGATCCTGCGGCCCGTCCCGTCAGACAGAAAAAGCGGAGTTTCGCCCCGGTCAAATAGAAGGCTATCGAAGATGAGGTTGATCGACTTCTCGCCGCCAACTTCATCCGGAATGTACCGTACTCAGAGTGGCTGGCTAACGTAGTTCTGGTCAAGAAGTCAAGCGGGAAGTGGTGCATGTGCGTCGACTTCACTGACCTCAATAAGGCCTGCCCTAAGGACAACTATCCACTCTCTCGGATAGATCAACTCGTCGACAGCTCAGCCGGCCACGAGCTGTTGAGCTTCATGGATGCTTTCTCCGGCTACAACCAGATTCGTATGAATCCGGAAGATGAAGATCTCACCGCATTCACAACGGTCCGGGGGGTATATTGCTATAAGGTGATGCCCTTCGGCCTCAAGAACGCCAGGGCCACGTACCAACGGTTGGTCAATCGCATGTTCAAGCCACAGATCGGCAGGAATATGGAGGTCTACGTTGACGATATGCTCGTCAAATCCGTCTCGACGGCCGACCATGCCAGGGATCTGGGCGAGGCCTTCGAAGTGCTCCGCAAGTTCAAGATGAAGCTAAACCCGCCAAGTGTGCATTCGGAGTCATCGGGGCAAAGTTCCTCGGGTTCATGGTCACTCACCGGGGAATCGAAGCCAACCTAGAGAAAATCGATGCTATCCTCAACATGGCCGCGCCTAAAACCAACGTCGAGATCATGCGGCTCACCGAACGAGTCGCCGCTCTGAGCCGCTTCATGTCTAGGTCAGGAGAGAAATGCCTCCCGTTCTTTAAGGCTCTGAGAAAGATCCCGAGGTTCGAGTGGTCGGAGGAATGCCAAGTCGCCTTCGACCAATTGAAGAAGCACCTCATGAAGCCACCACTGCTTACCCGACCAGTTGAAGGAGACGAGCTGTCGCTGTATATGGTGGTATCCGATCAAGCAGCAGGCTCGGTGCTCGTCCGGGAGGTCGAGGGAACGCAGAAGCCAGTGTACTATGTGAGCCACGTATTTAAGGACGCGGAAAAGAGGTACCCAGCCATAGAGAAGATTGTCTTATCCCTCGTGGTGGCCTCAAGGAAGCTGCGGCACTACTTCCAGGCACACACCATCATCGTCCTCACCGAGCGCCCGTTGGGAGCTATCCTCGCGTCACCAGAATCCTCGGGCCGCTTAGAAAAGTGGAGGTGGGAGCTATCTCAGTTCGATGTGAAATATCGCCTGAGACAGGCCATCAAAGCGCAGGCCCTGGTCGACTTCATCATTGAATGCACCATCCCTAGCAAGAAACCGGAGTCCACGCCGCCCCTCGCAACTCAGTGCCCCATCGTGAAGAGGCCTGGCTCGGTTCCTGAGTGGGTCATCTACGTCGACGGGTTTTCAACCGAGGAAGGCTGTGGTGCCGGTCTCATCATCCGGGGCCCGAACGAAGCGGAAATGGAGTACTCTCTGAAGCTTGGTTTCAAGGCCTCGAACAACGCGGCAGAGTACGAGGCCCTCCTGGCCGGACTGCGCATGACCGCCGGGCTGGGGATGAAGATAATTTGAATCCTCAGCGACTCAGCCCTTGTTGTCGGATAAGTGACTGGCCGCTTTGAAGCTTGGGAGCCTCTGATGGTGAAATACCTGGACGAGGTGAGGAAACTCCGGAGGAACTTTGACGAAGTCTAAGTAGAACAAATACCCAGGCAGCTGAATGTCCAAGCCGACGCCTTGAGCAAGCTGGCTTCATCATACTCAGCCAACAATAAGCGGTCCATCCTCTTCGAAACCCTGCCTCTGTCCAGTGTGGAAGACGGTGCAGCTACGCTCCACGTATATGCAGCGCAAGAAGGCGACCAAGACAGGAGGAAGCCCCTCATGGAATTCCTGAAGGACGGTACGCTCCCGGAAGACCTGGGGGCCGCCCGCCGCCTCCGGGCCAAAGCCCGCCACTCATCTGGAGCAATGGAAACCTTTATAAGAAGTCCTTCACTCAGCCCCTGCTTCGATGCGTTGACCCCCACGAAGCCGACTACGTCCTCCAGGAAATCCATGAAGGGGTTGGCGGCGCGCACCAAGGGGCCCGAACCTTCATCCAAAAGGCGTTGCTCCAGGGGTACTACTGGCCCACCATTCATGAGGACGCCCAGAAGATAGTCAGAAGATGCAAGAGTTGCCAGCTCCATGGCAGCATCCCTCGCCTTCCAGCTACCGAGCCGACCGCCCTAACATCCCCATGGCCGTTCGCCCAGTGGGGATTGGACATGATCGGCCAGTTCCTTACCGGTACAGGCGGGCATAAATACGTCCTCGTCGCAGTAGACTATTTCACCAAGTGGATCGAGGCCGTCCCCATCAGGAAGCCGGATGTCACCACTACCATCAAGTTACTGCAAAACAATCTGATACTCTGGTTCGGCATCCCAAGATGTATCATCACCGACCACGGGACGAACTTCGAGAATGAGAAAGTGAAGGACTTCTGCAAAGAATATCATATCCTCATGAAGTTCGCCGCGGTCGCGCATCCTGAATGCAATGGGCAGGCCGAAGTCGCTAACCGAGACGTCCTCCGAGGTCTCCGAACTCGCCTAGAAGGGCGACAAGGAAGTTGGGTCGAAGAATTGCCCCGGGTCTTATGGGCCCTGTGCACGTAAAAGAAGACCCCCACCGAGGAAATCCCCTTCAGTCTCTGCTACGGGACTGAAGCAATGGTCCCAGCAGAGATCGGGCTACCCAGTCATCGGGTCGAGCACTTCGACGATGATGCGAATACTTTGGCGCTACGGACCAACCTGGACATCTTGTTGGAGAAGAGGGACCGGGCCCAGATTAGAGCTGCCGCTTATCAACAGCAAACGGCCCGATACTACAATGCTCGGGTCAAGCACCGCTCCTTCCGGACCGGGGATCTGGTCCTATGGCGAAACGAGTTCGTTGATCAAGGCGGGCTACACAAGTTCCCCCTGAGGTGGGACGGTCCCTTCCTCGTCTCTGAGGTGCTCCCCGGCGGGGCCTATCGCCTGCAAGATGCGGACGGGCGCAAAGTCCCGCGGCCTTACAACGCCGAGAAGCTCAAGCTATACCAATGAGGTCAAGGCCAACAAGTGTGTACCCCTCCTTTCACAAAGACGATGTAAACGCTTTCCGAAAATCCTTTCCATTCGAATAAAGAAACATCGAAGCATTGCAAATAAAGTTCTATCTTTTCGGTCAAAGCCCACTTTAGAGGCAGCTCAGCAGCTACCCTGCTCGACTATCCCCGGCTGGTAGCTTCCTACCACGACCGACAGGGATCACAAAGCCCTTCCAGAGGCAGTCGAGCCCGAGGATCCCTCACTCGGCTATCCTTCAGGACAAAAGCCCTCGCCAAGAGGCACCGGGCGGTAACCCTGCCCGGCCAAGGTGTAAGTCCACGGCAGCGCCCCGGCCGTCTAACAGACGCCAAATTCGGAATAAAAACTTTTACAACTGGTGCTATCGTATACTATAACCCGGATCTTCCATTAAAGCTAAACTAACAAACTACAAAGGGGGTAGAAATGTTATACCAAACGATCCGAGTCCTCGGTCTTCAACCATCATCCCACGCTTTGTTGCGGCTGCTCCGATCTCCTGAATCTCCAGTCTTCTCGTCCAGGTGGCACCACGTCGACGGATCTTTAAACGGGCTCCCGCCTCTGAACCGAGGCAACTCGATCATCAAGTTTGCTAAAAGAGATGACCAAGATTGATGTAGAGAATGAGTAGAATACTTTGTCTCGTTACATCCAAAGCTATGGATGAACGGTTAATGAAGTTGCCTTTTGGAATGGAATGAAATGAGAAATTGAGCTATCTAATTTCCATGAATCCAAAACTATAATCTTTTTAACCAAAAAATCCTCTCTTTCTTCAAGAGGGGGCCGGCCACATATAAGTAAGGAGGGGGGTGAGTGTAGGAGAGGGGAGAGTAATTATAACATTAAATGAGTGAGAATGATTCATAATCCACCTTGCATTATCATTTAATGAAAACCATGAATCATCTAACCTAGTTACCAAAACATTAATTGAACAATTAATGCACTAATGAGTCACTAGCCACCTCATCATCCTAGTCACCATCTAGAAACTTCTAGAACCTTCCACACTCATCAAGAAAAGATAAATCCGTATTAAACCGAATGTTTAATACGGCTGATAGAAAACCGAAAACTGGCAACTTCCAAAAGCGATCCCAAAACGAATTTCAGGATAACCCCGTAACAGTATAAACATACCCGCATTTTTATTACGACCGAATAAAAATGCAACCGAGACAAAGATATTATATCTACACAGTATAATACTCGGATCCGGCTTAAACCAAAGCCTACCAGTATTATCTGCCCGAAATATGACACGTACGTAAACGCACGTGCATTTTCCGAACCCTGCCATAAAACAATACGTCCTCTACAACGTTTCGCCCTAACTTGGGAAACTGTCTGTGGGGAACTCTAATAACTCATCAACACACTGGCACTGGGTATAACCACTAGCACGTCAGAGGTACTAGCTGTACGTAATGGTTGCTTATGTATTGATTGGAAGGGAAGCTGACGAGCGAACTCATCCAGAAACCCTACTGAGCCTAACAGTGACAATATACATACAGTCCGGTCCGTTCGTCTATGAGTATCGCATATCGGCCTAGGGGGCTGGTAACGTCAGACCCCCAATAGCGGTATAAGTCGTGTCAGAGAGTAGCCCAGAACACCCTGAGATACTACTGGAGTACCTACCAGTAAATCTCCTGCCTCGGCCGAGGGCTTTGTGTAATGGCTCTCCTAGACACAGCGCGATCTCACCCCCAAAACCGGGAGATACGAATCCCCTGCCGATCCGCTCACTTGCCTCCATGTGGCTCGGGACTGTACCCAAAAAAGACCTGTTTCCACGACTCCTTTGAGCCGTGGTAGGGTAGAAATCAAAGCACAGTGGGAACTCACACGAGACAAATGATGACCTCAGGTCGATGAACTAACCTGTACACATGTCACCAGGGAACTGCTATCTGACGCTAGGTATAATACCAATTAGCAGGTTCCCGGCGAGTCCTGTCTGGTGTACTCATAACCCAATGAGCATCTGTATACATCTTAGGTGAACCAACTGACACCAATGGCTTGTGAGACCGGCTACCGCCCCTCGTCGGGGTCTCGACTGTATACACTAGTCTACTCTGGAGTATCGATGCCCTGTCTCGAAACTCCCACGACTAGGGACACTTTAAGGATGTGCTTACAGACCCCAGCTCCCACGTATATGATCGCCATCATACTGCTGGCAGTCAAGCAAGAATCCTATGGGCTCTATCAACATGCAATAGTGAACTAAAGCATGTATATGATGATAAAGATAAACCAGATAGCATACTATCATCTCGAGCAAGACTGTCATATTGGTATAGGTCCTGCCTCAATCATTGCAATCACGTACCTGCGATCCAATAATTGACTTTGAGGGCACTATATCCAACAATCTCCCACTTACACTTAAGGCTAATTATTGCGATGTCGCATACTTGATTTAAAGATTTTAACTAGCTTATGCGCTTTTAAAAGATGAATCAAAAATATTTAGTAACCGCAATCAAGAACGGCGTCGCTTGGTAGCTAGCCGGTGAGTACGGGTCGGTCCACAGGGATTTTGTGTTTTCCTAATCGCTGCGAACGAGTTAATTCCGATGGGTGTCGGATTGATTATTTCTAAAACCTAAATTGATTTATACTAAGATTATCTAGATCTAAGTCTTGCTAGGGTTAGGTTTAGGGGAAGATGAGAGATTAAAGGTTTCCTCACCGCTTTCAATGCCCTATTATAGATCTATTAGGTGTTATGGTAATTATCAATAAAGTGGATTAGAATCATTTGGGAAGATGTTTCTTCCTCTAGGTTCTTGTCCTTCCTTTATCGATCCTTACCCTAATTGTAAGTCGATGTACAACACCCCACGACTTGCGGGGAGGCGGAAAAATGAAAAACGATCTTGTTCTTTGCTTAAACATCGACTAACAGCACGAATCAAAGCTAAACGATAACTAACTACAAACATAGAGTTTCTATGCTACTATGTTTAGGGATTATACTTAATGAATCGTGTCCTTCGTCTTTGCGAACTCCACCTCCTCTTCGGCCTTCTCAAAGTAGTAGACGATCCACCCGAGAGCTTTACTCCAAGCTTAGCCTCTAAACTTGAGCAACTAACCTTCTTTAAGTGCTAATCAAAGAAGCTAGGTGATATAGAGTGAGGGTTATGGTTTAATTAGTCTAACTAATTCTTGTACTCAACACATGAGAGGGGAGGATTAGGGTTTGAAGAGGGAGAGCTTGAGGAGAGAGAAGATGAAGATAATAGTGAAGTGAGAAGAATGAGTTATCATAATATATATCAAGCATTTCTTTTTATCAAGAAAAGAAAAGAAATCATTTTACAACCATGCTTGATAAATATCTTGTGGTGATTCATCTCCATGAGTCATTAAGCAATTATGAAGCATTAATGACATGGATGAATCATCCATATGACCCACTAATCTCATTCAATGTATATGCCACCTAAACCTCCTTAGTCACCATCTTCTAGAAGCTTCTCGCGCAATTACGAGAACGCCCCTCCTTTCCGCAAAAATACGGAAAAACTTTAGACTGTATAAATCCAATAACCGGATACCAGTAACTGGCTTAAATCAAAGCCGACTGGTAAAAACTGTCCGAAAGTCGTACGTGCGTAAACACACGTATGCGTCCGAACCCTTGTCGTAAAACCATACGACCTCTATATCGTTTCGCCTGGAGTAGGGAAACTCTCTGTGTGGGACTCTAGAGACTCGACTACTACGCTGGCAGTGGGTTTAACCACAGACCGCAAGCGGCACTAGCTGTACGTAACGGTCCCCAGGTAGATGTCGATAAGAAGGCCGATGAGGAAACCCATCCGAACTCCTACTGAGTCTGATGTGACAATCTCCGTACAGTCCGGTCCGTTCGTCTTAGACTATCGTATATCGGGCCTAGGGGGCGGCAAGCGTCAGTCCCCTAATAGCGGTATAAGTCGTGTCGGAGCGAAGCCCATTACACCCTGAGAAACTACTGGAACCTACCAGCAAATCTCGCTTGCCCTGGCCAGGGACTTTGCGTAATGGCTCTCTGACACAGCGCGATATCAACTCCCAATATCGGGAGAGACGAATCCTGTCTAACCGCCACTGCCTCCAAGTGCTCGGGACCGCACCCAACTGCTACCTGTTTGCACGACTCCTTTGAGCCGTGGTAGGGTAGCAATCTAAGAACAGTGGGACACACTCGAGGCGAAGTAGCAGTGTCAAGTCTGCGGACTATGCTGTACTCATGTCACCTGGGAACTGTTCACTGACGACTGGTATAAAACCAACCAACAGTCCCCTGTGAGTCCTGTCCGGTGTACCCGTAACCTAACGAGCACCTGTATACTATCTCCAGTACAACGTACTGACGGCTGTGGGACAGACCATCTCCCCAACTAGGATGAGAAGCGTACACACTAGTCTACTCCGGAGTATCGATGCTCTGTCTCGATAATCCAACGACCAGGGACCTGAATAAGGATGTGCTTGTAGACTACCCAGCCCCCACTAGTGTGACTGCCATCACAACGCTGGTAGTCAAGCAAGATCCTAAGAGCTCTATCAATACGTATACTCACATATTAAGATAGAAAAACCAAGTAGCATATTACCATTTTTAGCAAGACTGTTATATACATGTGAATATCCCAAGCTTCCATTAAGTAATATACAAACTAGTATGATACAGTAATGGCCTTCTAGGGCATAAACACTAACAATCTCCCACTTGCACTAGGGCCATGTACTGGCGTATCGAAGACCGATGATCTCGAGTAGCCTCTCGAACTGAATCTGAGGTAGGGCCTTTGTGAATGGATCAGCAATGTTCTCTTCAGAAGCAACTCTCCGAACCTCGATCTCCTGACGATCAATGATCTCCCTGATCAGGTGATACCGCCTTAAGATGTGTCTGGACTTCTGATGGGACCTTGGTTCCTTCGCTAAAGCTATAGCTCCGTTGTTGTCACAATACAGAGGTATTGGATCAACTATGGTAGGAACCACCTGAAGTTCTGTTAGGAACTTCTTCATCCAGACTGCTTCTTTTGCGGCATCGCAAGCAGCTATATACTCCGCTTCCATCGTCGAGTCAGCAACGGTGTCCTGCTTGGAGCTCTTCCAGCACACCGCCCCTCCATTGAGGGTAAAGACATAACCCGACATGGACTTGGAATCATCCTTATCACTCTGGAAGCCGGAATCAGCAAAGGCCTCCAACCTGAGGTCTTTTCCGCCGTAAACCAAGAGCATCTCCTTAGTCCTTCTCAGGTACTTGAGAATGTTCTTTACTGCTATCCAGTGCTTCTCCCCTGGGTCTGACTGATACCGGCTTACCACGCTTAGTGCGTAAGCTACATCTGGTCTGGTACACAACATCGCATACATTATAGAGCCTACCGCAGAAGCGTAGGGTATAATAGACATGCGTTCCCTTTCCAAATCAGCCTTGGGAGACATCTCTTTGGAGAGGGTGATTCCGTGACAAGCCGGTAGATTACCGCGCTTAGAATCTTCCATACTGAATCTTTTCAGTACAGTGTCGATATACCTGGACTGCGAAAGTCCCAACATCCTCTTGGATCTATCACGATAGATCCGGATCCCCAGAATGTAAGAGGCATCACCCAGGTCTTTCATGGAGAACCTGTGTGACAAGAATCCTTTGACAGATTGTAGCATAGGAATGTCATTTCCTATCAATAGAATGTCATCCACGTACAAGACGAGGAATACGACACTTCTGGCTACAACTTTACTATATATGCACGGTTCATCTGGATTTTTGATAAAGTCATATTCTTTGACTGTCTCATCAAAACAGATGTTCTAACTCCGCGATGCCTGCTTTAGTCCATAAATGGACTTAAGCAGCTTGCATACTTTCCCGCTGCTCCCACTCTGATTGAAACCCTCTGGCTGATCCATATAGACGCACTCTTCTAAATTTCCATTCAGAAAAGCCGTCTTTACGTCCATCTGCCAGATTTCATAATCATGGAAGGCAGCAATAGCAAGAAGGACCCGAATGGATTTGACATAGTCACTGGAGAAAAAGTTTCGTCATAGTCCAAACCAGGTCTTTGACGAAAACCCTTTGCAACAAGTCTAGCCTTATAGGTTTCCACCTGTCCATCTACACCAATCTTTTTCTTGAAGATCCATTTGCATCCTATGGGTTTTACCCCATCTGGAGCAAAGTCCAAAGTCCATACTTTGTTGGTGTACATGGACTCCATTTCGGTCCGCATTGCATCTAGCCATCGTACCGAGTCGCCGCTCTGGATGGCCTGCTGGAAGTCAGTAGGTTCATCATCATCTATGATGCAATCCTCTCTATGCCCATCTATGAGAAAACCGTAGTATCTCTCAAGCGGATGAGACGGCCTACTACTCCTGCGGAGGGGTGCGGGAATGTCCTGTTCTTCTTGAACTATCGGTTTTACCAAACTTTCAGTATTAGTTTGTGGTTCTGGAATTTCTTCCAGTTCTATTTCACTCCCACTTGATTCCTTTTCTAAAAACTGATGTTCTAGAAAATGGGCATTACGAGAAACAAATGCCTTTTGTTCCTCTGCGTAATAGAATAGATATCCCCTGGAGTTCTTTGGATATCCCACAAACTTACACTTTACTGATCGTGCCTCGAGCTTGTCCACATGCTGCTTTTTAACAAAAGCTGGACATCCCCAAATCTTTATATACTGTAGATGGGGTTTCTTCCTGCTCCACATCTGATATGGAGTGGTAGGCACAGTCTTGGTAGGAACCATGTTCAAAAGATATGCCGCTGATTCTAGCGCATAACCCCAGAAAGATCGCGGTAACTCAGCATTACTCATCATGGATCGTACCATATCCAATAGGGTTCGATTCCGTCTCTCCGATACACCGTTATGCTGTGGAGTGTATGGAGGAGTAAGCTGAGAGAGAATTCCTTTCTCTTTTAGGTAACCAAGGAACTCGGCACTCAAGTATTCACCACCTCGATCAGATCTAAGTGTCTTGATACTTTTGCCGGTTTGGTTTTCTACTTCATTCTTATACTCTCGGAATTTCTCAAAAGCCTCGGATTTATGTTTCATCAGATAAATGAATCCGTATCTTGAGTAATCATCCGTGAAAGTAATGAAATAGGAAAAACCACCTCTTGCATGTGTAGACATCGGACCGCATACATCGCTGTGTATGAGTCCTAAGAGCTCGCTCGCTCTTACTCCTTGTCCAGTAAATGGAGTCTTTGTCATCTTTCCTTTGAGACAAGATTGACAAGTGTCATAAGTTTGATATTCGAACGAGTCCAAATATCCTTCTCTATGCAACTTAGTCAACCTTCTCTCATTGATGTGACCCAGTCTACAATGCCATAAGAAAGCTTTATTTAAATCTGGAGACTTTCTTTTTAGTGTGTTCTGGACATTGAAAATTTGGAGTTGGTTTAAAACATATATACCGTTATTTAGGGTACCGGACCCAATCAAACCATGATTAAGGTGGATGTTAACAACATCTCTTACAAACGTGAAATCATAACCTTTATTTGATAACAAGGAAACTGATATGATATTACACGTTAAGCTTGGTACAAAATAACAGTTATGTAAAACCAAAATGTGTCCACTCGTCAATCCTAGGTGATAATCCCCGACGGACGCAGCTCCCACGCTAGCTCCGTTAGCAACCTTTAAGGTCATATCACTTTCCTTCAGCACTCTACGGTTTCTCAGTGCCTGCAATGAATTGCAAATATGAGATCCTGATCCGGTATCCAATACCTAGGAAGTAGAGTTGATCGACAGACAATTCTCAATTACAAACACACCTGAAGTCGAAGCCACAGCTTGCTTCGGTTCCTGGTTCTTGGCGTTCCACGCCTTGCAATCCTTCTTCCAGTGCCCTTTCCTGTGACAATGGAAGCACTCATCCTGGCCAACTACTGGTACAGCAAACTTTTTCTTTCCCTTCCCTCCCACCTTACTAACACCTCCTCTAGGTTTGTTGGCGGCCTTCTTCTTCCTTCCTTTGGCCCTAGCCTTGGACCCGGAAGAAGATGCACCGCTAACAAACATAGCGGGTGTTTCCCTTGCTTTCTGTAAGGTGCCCTCTGCACTCCTTAACATGTTCAGGAGTTCCGAAAGTTCAACTTCTTTTCTTTGAAGGTTGAAGTTCAGGATAAACTGGGCGTAGGTGTGAGTAAGGGACTGGAGAATAAGGTCTGTATAGAGCTCATTATCCAAAGTCGTCCCAAGGTCTGCGAGCTCTTCAATATAGCCGATCATCTTTAGGACATGTTCTCCTACTGATGACCCGACAGCCAACCTCGCTCGAAACAAGTTCTTAGAGGTCTCGTATCTTGCTATACGAGATTGCTCTCCATAAAGTTCCTTTGTATGGAGAAATATGCCATCTAGGGTCATATCCTCGTGCCTCCTCTGATGTTCATTGTTCATTGAGGCAAGCACGATGCACTTGGCTTTCGCGCAATCTAAATCCCAGGTTTTGCGGATTTCTTTATCCGCATTGCTGGATTTGGGACCAGGGACAGCAGGTGCCGTAGCGGTGAGGACGTACCCCAATTTGTCATAGGTCAAAGCCATTTTGACATTCCGCAGCCAATCTTTATAGTTTGGCCCTGTCAGTATATTTTTCTCTAAAAGTAACTTAAGTCCAGTCATTTTCAGGGTCGCTGCAATTAGGAGAGAGAGAAGAAAACTCTTTAGCATGATGCTCTTGCAAGTTTAGAGTGGTTTTTAGTTTATCTAAACTGGATGGCTCCCACTGTTTCTCGAATCCTTCCTCAAACCATAAAAGAAGAATTAGCCAGGACTATTCTCACTGTACAATTCTTGCTTAACCGTTCAGCCAGGCTAGTGTCGATACTTCGAGGGAGGTTTTCCAACGCTTTCGCGAAGTTCCTTAATTAAATAACCTCTTTTCTCTGGGGGCGTAATCCCGCTGACACCTTTCTGGACACCTACTTGGTTTATAGCATTGATCGTTAAGTGACGAATCTCCTGATAAGTAGCATATACTCACAGTAGGATCGGGATCCAAATATCATTGTATGATAATGTTGAAGGAATCCTACCAACATTCATCAAACTCCAAATGGTATGCAACTCTTTGCAAATTTCAGTTTCTTTAGAAATTCCCGATATATATTTCTGCCCCATGCTCTTATGACCTTGGCGTTAGGTCAAAATGTCATAAGTCACATGTCAAGTTCTACCCATCATTATCTTGTCAATTTGAACCCATCCGTATATATCCTTGACGTTCGGCCAAAATGATAATACGACTGTCCCAAACTAACTCATCTATCTATGCAACAAATGAATACCCAGTAGCTACCAAACACTATGCCTTGGCGTTAGGTCAAAATACATAGCTTGAATACTACTGAATACCCAGATGAAATGACGGAGGGCTACGAATGGTTTTGGCGAAACCGTGAACGTAGTGAACTTGATATAACCGAAGGAACCTGATAGCTTTTAAAAGGAGTGGTTAAAGCTCCGCATTTAAAAATATCTGTTTTTAAAATTAACCGAGTGGTTTCTTTTAAATTGTTCCAACGATTAAACTTTTGGTTTATTTTCTTTGCATTATAAATAATGCGTCCCATCATTAACCTATCATTGCAGAAAACAATGAAAATACAACGTCCTCTTATGCCATCCGCATTCGCCACGGGGTCCCGTCATCACCCGTTAGGTTACTTAACTAACGACAGAGCGGGGGCTGGGCTAGCGCGGGTGTAAAACATAAGTGACGTCTAAATAGCTATCATATATAGATATTGTACATTCGTCAGACGCAATAATAGGCATTCCAGATCACAGATGAACTTTATTGGATTTGAAAGTAATCCGTGTTTGTTTTGAGCCTGCAACAAAAGACGGATTACACAGTTGTGATGAATAGCCATTACCCCACCCAAGACCCCAACGGGTACGGCAAACTACCCACCCGGCAGTTTGTGCACCCCACCTTGGGTCTGTCCTAGGAGCAAAAACGGTAAAATGAAATAATACAACGGTGGCTACAACCGCAACCTGGATGTTCCCCGCAAAATAATATTACAACAAATTACATTTACATCAAATGAATTAAATAATAACCCATCACATAACCCCGGCTATACATCACAACAGTCCAACACAGTTCATATCCACAAACAGTAAAAACCATTACAGAAATGTGCAACCCCCTGCAAACCGACATACTAGCAGTTAGGGGAGGTTTACGAACACATTATACAAACACAGATATAATCCAACAAGCAAATACTGTATAATTTCGATCGATTAAACACTTTTAATTTTGCTCCAATACTTCTCTGTAAACCTGAAACCTGAGCAAAAATAAAATATTCCAGAAAATACCAAATATCATATAGAAGCAACACAGGAAATTTGGGTTCCTGAATCGCCAACTCGGCGGCGGAAGCGCGGCGGATCGGTGCGATCCGCCGCGGTTCCGCGGCGCTTTAGGCGATTCAGGGGCCCAAATTTCTTGGGTGTTTTTCTACTGTCTTTTTAAGCTTTCTGAACCTGCCTGAAAAATTTTAGGACTTCATTTAAAATTCGACAGAAACTAGTGATTTTGGGGTTTTCCGGTTTCGTTTTTTCCGTTCGAAATTCATACAAATTTGCAAGTAAGTTATTTATTGTTTAGCGAGGCTCTGATACCACTGTAAGTCGATGTACAACACCCCACGACTTGCGGGGAGGCGGAAAAATGAAAAACGATCTTGTTCTTTGCTTAAACATCGACTAACCGCACGAATCGAAGCTAAACGATAACTAACTACAAACATAGAGTTTCTATGCTACTATGTTTAGGGATTATACCTAATGAATCGTGTCCTTCGTCTTTGCGAACTCCACCTCCTCCTCGGCCTTCTCGAAGTAGTAGACGATCCACCCGAGAGCTTTACTCCAAGCTTAGCCTCTAAACTTGAGGCAACTAACCTTCTTTAAGTGCTAATCAAAGAAGCTAGGTGATATAGAGTGAGGGTTATGGTTTAATTAGTCTAACTAATCCTTGTACTCAACACATGAGAGGGGAGGATTAGGGTTTGAAGAGGGAGAGCTTGAGGAGAGAGAAGATGAAGATAATAGTGAAGTGAGAAGAATGAGTTATCATAATATATATCAAGCATTTCTTTTTATCAAGAAAAGAAAAGAAATCATTTTACAACCATGCTTGATAAATATCTTGTGGTGATTCATCTCCACGAGTCATTAAGCAATTATGAAGCATTAATGACATGGATGAATCATCCATATGACTCACTAATCTCATTCAATGTATATGCCACCTAAACCTCCTTAGTCACCATCTTCTAGAAGCTTCTCGCGCAATTACGAGAACGCCCCTCCTTTCCGCAAAAATACGGAAAAACTTTAGACTGTATAAATCCAATAACTGGATACCAGTAACTGGCTTAAACCAAAGCCGACTGGTAAAAACTGTCCGAAAGTCGTACGTGCGTAAACACACGTATGCGTCCGAACCCTTGTCGTAAAACCATACGACCTCTATATCGTTTCGCCTGGAGTAGGGAAACTCTCTGTGTGGGACTCTAGAGACTCGACTACTACGCTGGCAGTGGGTTTAACCACAGACCGCAAGCGGCACTAGCTGTACGTAACGGTCCCCAGGTAGATGTCGATAAGAAGGCCGATGAGGAAACCCATCCGAACTCCTACTGTGTCTGATGTGACAATCTCCGTACAGTCCGGTCCGTTCGTCTTAGACTATCGCATATCGGGCCTAGGGGGGCTGCAAGCGTCAGTCCCCTAATAGCGGTATAAGTCGTATCGGAGCGAAGCCCATTACACCCTGAGAAACTACTGGAACCTACCAGCAAATCTCGCTTGCCCTGGCCAGGGACTTTGCGTAATGGCTCTCTGACACAGCGCGATATCAACTCCCAATACCGGGAGAGACGAATCTTGTCTAACCGCCACTGCCTCCAAGTGCTCGGGACCGCACCCAACTGCTACCTGTTTGCACGACTCCTTTGAGCCGTGGTAGGGTAGCAATCTAAGAATAGTAGGACACACTCGAGGCGAAGTAGCAGTGTCAAGTCTGCGGACTATGCTGTACTCATGTCACCTGGGAACTGTTCACTGACGACTGGTATAAAACCAACCAACAGTCCCCTGTGAGTCCTGTCCGGTGTACCCGTAACCTAACGAGCACCTGTATACTATCTCCAGTACAACGTACTGACGGCTGTGGGACAGACCATCTCCCCAACTGGGATGAGAAGCGTACACACTAGTCTACTCCGGAGTATCGATGCTCTGTCTCGATAATCCAACGACCAGGGACCTGAATAAGGATGTGCTTGTAGACTACCCAGCCCCCACTAGTGTGACTGCCATCACAACGCTGGTAGTCAAGCAAGATCCTAAGTGCTCTATCAATACGTATACTCACATATTAAGATAGAAAAACCAAGTAGCATACTACCATTTTTAGCAAGACTGTTATATACATGTGAATATCCCAAGCTTCCATTAAGTAATATACAAACTAGTATGATACAGTAATGGCCTTCTAGGGCATAAACACTAACACTAATCTCCATGGAAAACACGCGCAACCGGTCCTTTATACTACGGTATCACCTTTACCTCGAGGGGTAAGGTGCCGCAGGGAGCGGTATGTGCGTGTATGCATAGAGTTCTAATTATTGTGTGTGATGGGGCAAGAAAGGGGTGAGAGATCTCATCTCTCAAACCTTTCCCTAAAGCTAACCCTAACAAGCGAGGAGACTACTCGCTCATTAGGGGAATGAAAGACATTCTAAATTAAATTAAACTAATGCAAAGAAATAAAAGAACTTACTAATTTTTATTGATGGCTCCCTCCAAATATCAACACAGTACAGATCTGAATTTATGAAATGAAAAGAGGCATCGATGCTCTCCAAAAGAATTCTAAATTTTATTCATAAAAAGAGGCATAGGGAGGCATGAAAAGAATACAATGAATTAGATTTCTATTTATAAGAGATAGAAACCCTATGTTACAATTGATTCGCACGTCTGCATTTACCAAAATACCCTAGGTTGACCAGTCAAAACCGCCACAGATTATAGTAAAATTTTTATTCCTTAATCGCCCAACCCTGCCGCGGAACTGCGGACGCAGCCAGGGTTTGGCCACGGTTCCGCGGCCAAAAGACGGAATTGGGTCTTCATCTTTCTGGTGTTGGCTTTGCATGACTTTTACATCCTGTTTATGCAGGTCTTTTCTCAGATTGGTTTCTCGTTCTCTTCCAGATCTTTCCAGTGAACATTGTAGTAGACTTTTACTGTTTCTTCGTGTCGCTGCCTTTATACTTGGTGAACTGTTGTTCATTGTTCCTCACAATGTAGGCACGATCGAGATTTCACCATTTATCATTTGTAGTCTCACTTTTGTATTGTCTTCTATCTTTTTCACTGTTTCTGTCCAAGAACCTGTAACCTGTAATTAATTAGCAGACATGGGTCAAAAGCATCTGTTTATTTGTAAAATACATAAGAATGGGGAATATGATAATGCAATATTATGGTATGAACAAATACCCCCAAACTTATTTTTTGCTCATCCTCGAGCAAACTTATTTTTTTTATTCTCGACAAAAACCTAACCGTACTTTCACAGGGAAACGCGATTGCACTGAGCTCGTGCAACAAGCCGTTAAACCTCTAGGTGTCCCTAGTAGGAGGAGTGTTGTCTCCTGAGGGTTTACAGCGGATAATACCCACAAAATCCTTTCAATTAGGCCCATTGACTTTTATTCTCCAAGTAGGTTTTCTAACAAGGAATTCTATTATCTTTGACTCGTAAATTATCCACCCATATTCTTCACACTTTCTCATTATTTAACTTAAGATTATATATGTTTTATAGACTTACTTAGCTTTCGGCATTTCCTAAGTTTTCCTTCTAGGGTTCTATCTCCACTTAGGAATTTTTATCATCTCTATTAAAGATACAAGTCCTATTCTTCATTCCTATCTCTAATCTAAATCCCAATCACATACCCCTACGTGTGTGTATATATCACCCCTACACTTGGAAATTCAAATCAAGCAATCATACTCTTGTCCGGTGTCCAAAGCACTTCTTAATTGGTGAATTTTTAATTGAATATTTTGCTTACACATCCTTCATGCGACCGTTAATACTTCTTGAGGTACCAACGACCGATTACAAAATGCGTTTGCACTTTAAAGCATACTTCCTAGTCTTGTAACACCTAAGGCTTTTTAGCAGTGACTCCCAAACCAGTTGGTCTAAGGCACTAGGTGATGAAGCACCCTCGCTAAATATTTTTCTATTTTTGCAACCTTAAGTAATCACAAAAACCAGTGTTCATTTTTTTTCTTTATTCACACTTGTATTTTTTTTATTTTCTTCGTACTAAGGACTCTAGACAAGAGCATTTCAAGGTCTCTTCTACTATTCCAAGTTTCAAGGTGCGTGATTATGCAATTTGTAGGGTATACATTTTCAGATTCTAGACTAAGGTAGGAATTATTTTTCAAACTTTTACTCTAATAAAAATATCAATACTTTTCCTTTGTTTTGACTTAGCCCAAGAAGTGAACTCAAAATTTGCCTATTTATAAATAAACTACAAAGACATATACTTTCTACCGTTAAATTTTAAGGAAGGTTATTTTTAGGGTTTTTAATTTACTAAGTCTAAGATCTAGTTGTTCCTAGCCGGTTAACCTATTTGTCAAACTCAAGTCAAATATGGCCAAAATTGAATACAATAATTTTTATAATTTTTGAAATTTTTAATTTTTATGGGTTTTAAAATAAGTATGCAAATGCAAAAATATGTACAAATGAATGCGAAGGAAAGAAGGCTTACCGAGCATACCCCCAAACTTAACTTTTACAGTGTCCTCACTGTCATGCTATACCAAGAGGGTCAAAATGCCGGCACTCCCCTGTTTATTTATTTATAAATTTTTATATATTTTTTAATGTTTTGAATTTTTTTTATTTTTTTATAGAAAAAGAAAACAAAAAATATATATACATATATGCAACAAGGTTTTTCCCAAATTAAACAAAGCCTTACACAAGACAAAGGTTAGCACCAACCATTCAAAAATCTCATCGTGGTAATGGTAGAGTTGGTGAAAGAATGGAGTGGAAATAAGAGAAATGAGAAGCACACGAGACCACATGGAAGAAGAGTGGAATATGGTCTCGGTGGAGGAGAAGAGTGATGGAAAAGAGAAAGAAGTGGAGTACGATCTTGAGGGTGTAAATCGAGTTAATAAATTAGCACAATTTGTGTTGACCGATGTGTTAAAAGCGATTGTGCTAACCGATCAACCCGTCGAGAAATGGGGTCAAATCCCTCAAGATTCGCAAGAAAGCATAGGTACGCCGAACTTGGTATTGGAGATGAAAGCATAACGGTCTCTTGTAAGGTCGGAACGATAGGAAGGACGAAAGGGAGTGAATTAGGGATAGTCTCATTCTCACCGTAGTAAACTGTCTCGAACTTGAAAGATTCCATCAATGGTTCGAAATGACTGTAAGCAACCGAGTCTGATGGTTCAACTAACTCATCTGAAAATTCAAAGGACTCAAACTCGGGCGGTGAGTCTTCAACATCGTCCGAAAAAGTGAAACACTCGTAAGTGTTATCGGCTGTGAGAACTGTGTCAGATTCAAAGGGAAAATTTTCAAGCTCACAGTCTTCAAGCGTGATCTTGTGTGTGGTCGGAATGATGGAAAGGAGGGAGGGTGATATAACAGTTAAAGGTTTAGGAGGATGAATTGGAAAATCCAATACATCAAACAAAAATGGTTCAACCTCAATATTATCCTCAAGACTCTCCACAATACTATCTTCATAATTCTCCTCAATATTTACCTCATCCATGCCATTATCATCAAAATCAAGACGCATATGAAGTACGGGAGAAACAATCAATGACTCGGGATGATGAATTGGACATAAAATTTCAATCAAATCTACGGGTTCATCATTCGAAATATTCCCGGCGTCTATATCCTCAATCAAGTGAAAATCAATTTTTTCTGACACCTTATCAAAAGCATGGATATTTATCAATTCAGGTTCTAGATTGGAGGTGTAAAGATCGAAAGGATTAAGTGTGGTTTCACTCGAAAGGGGTTCTTCACAATCTGGCAAATCAAGTACTACAAAGTCACACAACTCGTTAGATGTTTTATTTTCAACTTGTGAACTATTTGGGACAATCGATGGAAACCGGAGTTGTGGGCTTCAACTGGGTATGGGTAGGTTTGATTTGGGAATGTGTAGAACTCACTCGCTCCTCTCAAATTCTCACTCTGTCCAGCCACCTCCTCATATATTGAAATATTTGGAGCTAGTTGGAAACTAGCTACCTGTTCACTAGGTTGCATAAGTGCGGCAATGGACGCATCCACATTCCTAACCATTTTGTTTGTTGCAGAAATATAAGCCTCCAACGACTGTTCCAAACTAGACATGGGTTTGAAGGGGTTTCGGTAAAAGAGTAGAAATTGTTTGAATATGTGAAACTCCCAACTGGCTGTATAGAATCAATGTCTAGTGAAGGTGGAAAAGTCGGGTAGGACTGGTAGGAATTGGATGAGTGGACAGGCGTAGGATCAATATGTGGATAAAAAGGTGAATGGACTTGTTGATCCCTAGAACTGGATGTGCGGAGAGGGGTGAAAGATCGGCTACGAGATTGAGCAATATGCTCAGCAATGGACATCGGTTTAGGAGTTACAGCAGAACTCGAAAAAGTGGTATCAACATACGAAGGTGGTGAAGGTGAACACGGTTGACACAAGGTGGGTTGCAAAGTCGAACTGTTTCTCCTAGACACTTCTATTTGATCTTTCAAAAAAATTTTGGGTATGGAGGGGTCTTCCTTAAATCGACCGAAACAATTGACGTACGAGGCAAAGTTAGGTTCGGGATACCAAAGTTCGGCAAGAGATTTGTGATGTGGGGTACCCATGATAGAAGAAAGAGAAGAGAGAGAAGGTAGGTGGTGCAAGGATTTCTTAGCGGCAAAATTTTGCAAGTTGTTAAAAAAAATTTCCTTTTTCCGTTTGCTCTTTATTTGGAAATTTTTGCAAAAAGATTTTCGATAAAAGATATGCAAAACAGAAAATCACTTGCAATCAATTTTTAATTTACGCGCGGCGCAAAGATTCCTGCACAAGATTTGTTATTTGGAAGGGGAAGATTTCTAAAGCGCAAAGAAATCCTACAGGCAAATTTACAGAAGATATATCAAGATTTACAGAGAAAGAACAGATGAGCTTACAGTGCAAATTCCACGTGATGACGTTAGCATAAGACCGCGTTTCCGCGGCTAACAGGCACCTCGGGCGGCGGTACCGCGGTCACACGTGCGGATCACGTCTTCAGATCTTGCTGACTTCACCAGGAGGCCGCGCTTCCACGGCGGGAGCAGCCTAATGCGGCGGATCCGCGGTCTGGTGGAGGTTTCCGAGCTTGAGATTTTTTCTGCTGTTCTGTTATTCAAATCTCCCTCTGTTCTGATCTGTTGTTTTCTGTTTCGCTTTCTGTAGATTTCCAGATCCGTCGATCCTTCAAAATTCTCACAAAAATACCCTTTCCAAAAATAACCGATGATATATTTTTAGTTATTTTTTTTTGATTTTTTTAATTTTTATGATTTTTTTAATTTTAGATTAACCCGAAATTGCAAAGAGGAAATTTTACGCCATCCCCGGCAACGACGCCATTTGATTTAAAGATTTTAACTAGCTTATGCGCTTTTAAAAGATGAATCAAAAATATTTAGTAACCGCAATCAAGAACGGCGTAGCTTGGTAGCTAGCCGGTGAGTACGGGTCGATCCACAGGGATTTTGTGTTTTCCTAATCGCGCGAACGAGTTAATTCCGATGGGTGTTGGATTGATTATTTCTAAAACCTAAATTGATTTATACTAAGATTATCTAGATCTAAGTCTTGCTAGGGTTAGGTTTAGGGGAAGTTGAGAGATTAAAGGTTTCCTCACCGCTTTCAATGCCCTATTATAGATCTATTAGGTGTTATGGTAATTATCAATAAAGTGGATTAGAATCATTTGGGAAGATGTTTCTTCCTCTAGGTTCGTGTCCTTCCTTTATCGATCCTTACCCTAACCTCCATGGAAATTACGCGCAACCGGTCCTTTATACTGCGGTATCACCTTTACATCGAGGGGTAAGGTGCCGCAGGGAGCGGTATGTGCGTGTATGAATGGAGTTCTAATTATTGTGTGTGATGGGGCAAGAAAGGGGTGAGAGATCTCATCTCTCAAACCTTTCCCTAAAGCTAACCCTAACAAGCGAGGAGACTACTCGCTCATTAGGGGATTGAAAGACATTCTAAATTAAATTAAACTAATGCAAAGAAATAAAAGAACTTACTAATTTTTATTGATGGCTCCCTCCAAACATCAACACAGTACAGATCTGAATTTATGAAATGAAAAGAGGCATCGATGCTCTCCAAAAGAATTCTAAATTTTATTCATAAAAAGAGGCATAGGGAGGCATGAAAAGAATATAATGAATTGGGTTTTTATTTATAAGAGATAGTAACCCTAGGTTACAATTGATTCACACGTCTGCATTTACCAAAATACCCCTAGGTTGACCAGTCAAAGCCGCCACAGATTATAGTAAAATTTTTATTCCTTAATCGCCCAACCCTGCCGCGGAACCGTGGCCGCAGCCAGGGTTTGGCCGCGGTTCCGCGGCCAAAAGACGGAATTGGGTCTTCATCTTTCTGGTGTTAGCTCTGCATGACTTTTACATCCTGTTTATGCAGGTTTTTTCTCAGATTGGTTTCTCGTTCTCTTCCAGATCTTTCCAGTGAACATTGTAGTGGACTTTTACTTTTTCTTCGTGTCGCTGCCTTTATACTTGGTGAACTGTTGTTCATTGTTCCTCACAATGTAGGCGCGATCGAGATTTCACCATTTATCATTTGTAGTCTCACTTTTGCATTGTCTTCTATCTTTTTCACTGTTTCTGTCCAAGAACCTGTAATCTGTAATTAATTAGCAGACATGGGTCAAAAGCACCTGTTTATTTGTAAAATACATAAGAATGGGGAATATGATAATGCAATATTATTGTAACATTTTAAAAATAATTAAATAAATAAAAAAATTTTTAAAGTGAATTTTAGGATTTTCGGTAAAGTAAAATGTATTTTTCGTAAAATCAAACCGTGATTGTTTTTTATTATAATTTAAAAATATCTATTTTAATTATGTTATTACTAGTAAATGGTGTTTATTTAGCCACTTATAAATTTTTAGTTCAATTAAATATTTTTCCTAAATTAAATATTTTAAATATTAACATAAGCTTTATTTTTTATTTAAATTAGTGTAAATTACAAATTTGAATGGTTTTAATTTGTAAAAATGAGCCATGGTATATTAGAATCAAGTGTGTAATATGCAAAATCTTTTCCAAAATCTCTCCATGGTTCTAGAAATTTCTAAGAAAAGGGTTAAATTGAAAAAGTTAGATAATAAAGGGTTTAAGTGAAAAAAATGCATTATTTATGAACTTTCTACACAATACCACACATTTTTCTCTCTCTCCACCCTCCTCCCTCTCCATGGCCGGCCTCCCCTCCATGGGTAGCCCCAAAATTTTCCCCCCATCATTTTTGCATTAAAAATCATCAAAATTCATCAAAAATTCCAAAAATAAATCTCAAAAATCAACATTCAACCTCTACCATTTTACTTTGACCTATTTAGCATGGATTTTGGAGATGGAAAGCATGCATTTGGAGGCTCATTTTCATGTTTGGGTTTCATATTTTGAAGGTATAAATTTCCTTTTTTTGTTTTATTTCTATTAGATGTTTCTTTTAAAGCATAATTAGATTTAATATATTAATTCTAGTTGCAAATTTTAAAATTCAAGTTAGGGTTTGTAAATTCAAATTGTGGTTTTTATTAATTAAATAAGGTTATAATAGCTAGTTTAACATCTTTTAGAGTGGAAAAATCTTGCATGGTTGTTGTATAATAAATTGTTTATTCAAATTGTTTTAATTAAATTATTTAGCTAACTAGATTTTTCTAAAATGTGTTTGTGGGTAAAATAAAATTCTTATTAAGGTTGTTATCATTAGATGGTAGTTTTAATGAGAATATTATCATATTAAAGGAATGAAAAACTTAGTTTGATCACTAGTTTCCTTTGATAATTGGAAAATAGTAATAAAATGCTAGTATTTTGTAAACTAGATTTTGGAAATTCCTATATAAATGAAATTAAAAATATAATCATGGTTTCATTATATCATTATCATCATGAATTGTAGTTTAATACATTAATTCATGCAAAATCGTGTTTTGTGGTGGAATTGTGGTATTTTGCTTAAAAAATGTTGAAAATTGTTAAAGGTTGCAAACTAGAAATTTCAAATTTATGCAAATTGTGTAATAAAAATATAGTAATGGTTTGTATAGTCTAGTTATGCTATTTAATGAGTTTTATGACCATTGGTTTCATTTAAATGTCAAGTTTTGATGAAAACGGTAAATTGGTATTTTCGGGTTTTACGAAATTGGACGGTTTGATGGATTTTAGGGTTTCGATAGATTTAATCATGTTTTATAATATAAGTAAGGTGTTTTAAAACTACGAGTTATTTGTTGATGTTTATTTTGATCCATCGGAGTTTGTACGCTGATATCGAGCGATATTTGGTTCTTTTGCGTGGACAGGACATAGGTTTTAACCTATGCTTGTTCCTTGTATCGTTTGACTTTCGTATGTGATTCAGTTTACGATACTATTTATATGTTTGCGTTTAGGTACCCCTCACGTGGACTGTGGGCGATGAAGAGGAGGATGGCGACACTGTCTTCGGCAGACATGGACCAGGTGAGTAGATGCATATCTACGGGGGGAAGTCGGGTGGATGGCGTTTAGCACCCCCGCAACGTAGAATAGGAATAGTATTTATTGTCATTAGGAAACCAGATGTGACCCTATATTCTTAATGAGTAGGACCCTAGTAATGACCCTAGGCTGGATTAGACTGATTTAGAAAGACATATCAGAGGATGAATACCCTGGAAGAGGTTCGTAGGTTTCAGGTAGAAACACACGCACGCACACACTGAAACTCGACATGGTGTATACGGGTATGTGTATATATATATAGGACTAGGTATAGGTATATATATAGATATATACAACACGTATGTGGGATACATTGATACACGGGAATGAAACAGGATAATTGGGCTTGATGCCGTGATTCTTGATTATACAGTCGTATTTAAGTGTTAGCGGATCATTAGAGAATGAGATAATGAACATGAATATATAAATTATAAAGAGTGGTGGTGATATTGATGCACATGGGACGCTAGAATAGTACCCGGACTGTAACTTGTGACTGATCACGATATGATATATGTATAACTTGATTACGACATTATATTGGTGTGACCTGATGCCGATATCATATAAGTATGACTTAATCACAATATGATACATATGACATGATATTTCTGAGGATAAACTAATGATGCTTATCATGATGGCAATGATATATGATTGATGTATGCGATCACAGTTTAGCACCTTGATCATGAGATGTGTTGATGATGACATTATACGAATGAGGAGACACCTAGGAGATACTTGACCGTACCCCGATATTGGGATGCCGTACGATGGATTTTACCGTACGAGACTTATATTTGATGATTGATCCGTACTCTTGATTCGAGGAAGCCGTACTACGTACGTGACGCTATTGAGGCGGGATCGCAGACTATTAGAGATATTGATTCAGAACTTAGGTAGACTCTAGTTTCTTACTGACTAGTCTATTAGGTTTAGTTCCTTAGGATGTTAGATGGACACTGGTTTAGGTTCGACTCACATAGTGGTAGTTGTACTCGTATCTCGCAGAGGAGTGGATAATGCACATCTGTGTTTACATTCATACTGTAATTATCATGGTGCATGTTCTTACATATGTTGCTATAATCAGTATAAACCTTACCTGTTAGGACACCCGCACCATTACCGATGATGCGCATATTCCACGCATACTTATTTGCCGGCTCACACACATCATCATCGGTAATTGCTATGCCACGTACACTTTAGATCTATTATCTTTTATTGATAGAATCAGTTAACAACTAAACCGATATAATACTGTGATTACTCTCTGATGTTAGTATAAGACATGATATTTATTACTTAGACATTCATGCATTCATATTTTCATGTTATCGCACAGTAGTATGGGCATATGCCGACACTTATCATATACTTACTCATGATTTTAAGATTTGGATTTCTATGAGATTTCTGGATTTTTGGGGAAAACCGCAAGAAATTATAAAAACTTCTCTCTCTCTCCTCCTCTCTTTTTAAAATAAGATGCGGTTTTCTCGTGATGTATGTGTCGTCCACCATGAGATTTCATGTTTTCTGTTGGATTTCGAGACCCGATTCGAGGAGTGGATGAACTGTCTCGGGTACATGGTGGGCCCGGTATGGTACCCCGGGGCAAGAAGATCGAGTTGTAGACGATGAGCCTGGCAGGGGAAGGCTACCTACCGGTGATGTCTGGTGCGGCGGATATCCGGAGGATACCGACCGTTGTCGTGAGATTTGATGATATGGACCGATTCGGACTGACGGAGCCCGAGGTATTGAGACTATGAGACTTGAGATTTACATGTTTGTGTCGATACTTGACACGGATTTCCATGGATTTCATTGTTGAGATTTCAGATTCCTATACATATTTTACTATGATAACAGCTAAAGATTTCTTATACAGATATTTCAGGATTTCAGGATTGATTATTTTATATTCATGATGCATGCATATCCATTCATATGACATAGTATGATATGAAGCACTGACATGAGCACGGAGTATCTATATTTACACGTAGTTTTTACCCTGCTATTACTAGATGATTAGGATATAATAGTGTATTATTATGACCTAGGATAGCGTCGTGCATTCGATTTCTTTTCGTAGATGTCTTCTACTCACGAGTTGGCAACTCACCCCCGTTGTGCCAAATTTTATTACAGGTTCGAGGTACAGGTTTCCCGGGCAGCTTGCTGGCACATCTTTTATTTCAGGGTGATTTGCATGGTAGGTTGGTTCACTTGTATCTGAACCACCATTGTATTTTATTCATTCATTTGTATCTAGTAAGCTCCATCAACCATACTTGTATTACTTGATAAGTTTATTGGACCAGTCTTTTATTTCGACCTTAGAGTCGCGCATGTATTATTCTGATCTGGTGGTTTTGTTTTCTTTTGAGTTTTGAGCCTCGCCTATTGGCGTTGTATATTATTGTGCTTGTTGTGGTTGTTTCCGCCTGTTGGCGTTGATGCTAGCTCCCGTTTGGGGATGCTTTTTATTGTTTATGTATATTATACTTGTTGTACCCGTTTGGGGGCCAGTTTTTACGGAGGAGACTCTGCCGAAATTTTTGCTAAAATTTGCTGATGTTTTTATACTTGTTTTCTTTTCTTTTCTTCTTTTTCTTCTTTTATGGTTTAGATTTCTGGGCTTCGGCTTACTTAGGTCACGTGGCGCCTCTAGACGCTTCGTAATCTAAGTGCCGGTCACGTTCCGTACTTTCGGGTCGTGACAAAGTTGGTATCAGAGCGCTAGGTTTAACCTTGTATAAGTCTAGGTGACCCTTGGTTGATGGAGTAGGCGATTTAGGTAGAGTAACGTACCGTGGGTATGGTCCGCGGTATACTTACGATACGCTACTCTGCTTAAGGAGCCTTAGGATGTACATTTGTTTGCACCGTATTTCATTCGTTCCTTTGATCTATCTTCGTCGATATCGGAGGGTAGTTTCTGTTACCACGGGCGCACGGGCAGAGGGAGCTGCGGCTCGAATGCGATAACCATTAGGGTATTGTTCATTCTTGAGGATTGGAGCATTGTTTAGCGTGCAGACGAAGGGTATTCACATGGTGTCCAGGCGAAGTTAAAAGGTTCGAACGATTATCAGAAAAACCATTTTCCCAAGTTTAAGGTATTCGGAAGAACATGCAGGTATTTCGATGGACCTTCTAGAAGAATGAAACCCTAACTCGACATAATGACCACGAGAACGCCCTTGAACCTTAGGGTTTACGGCAGTTCCGCGGTGCCATTAGTGAGGCTTGGGTTTGCCCTTCTACCGCTGGATCATCGATGCTGGGGTATGTACCGGATATTTTTAGACTGTACTTGAGTGTTGAGCTCTCGGGGAATTATGGGATTTTGATGGATCGATCGAAAAGTTTAATGTAGTCCGGATATCAAGTGAAGGGATCGACTATGTGGGAGACTCTAGACATGAGTATTGCCGTTGGTAGCGCAGTCAGCACACCTATGAAAGAACGAGTTCGAAGCAGTCGACATCAGAGGAAAGAGGCGCACATTGACGATAGTGTTTACGATTGTGATTTAGTGATTTGAATTTCCTATTTTCGTTGATTGGATTTTTGTATTTTGAGGACTTTGTTCTACGATTGGTATTTCCTGTGTGTACCTTCATTCTATCTGTGTTTCATATATCAGTTGTATTGATGTGATTTAGTACGCACCCAGTACACTTGATTTGGTTTTATATATTTTGAGATTTTTGATTTGATTTCGTGCATAGGGGTTACACATGATTTTGACATATGTTTTGACTTAGTTTTCATGCTTTTTTGTACTGTGATTTTGATTTTGATATTCGAGGTATGTTTTCGTGCACCATATGCACCTGATTAGGATTCTTGCGCATACTTGGCGCACTTGATGCGATTTTGTGTACATCAGATGCACTAAATCGGGGTTTTGTGCAGATTAGATGCACCTGATATTGAGTCGTGCACGCCCGTTGCACTTGACAGATGTTTTTGGTGCACACCTGTTGCACTTAGTTTTGTTTTTGTGTGTATTCATGGTATCTTTAGTCGGTTTCGATTTCAGTGCGCACCGGACGCACATGATATTTTTATGATGTGATTGGGATTGATTTCAGTTTGAGCAGTATGTTTTCATAGTCATTATTATTTGATTTAGTAACCAGGAGGGACGTGTATGCTAAATAAAAGATATGTATATAGCTATTTTTTTAAATTAAACGTCCGCTACTTATACCGTGACACGTGCATTGCACGGCGATTTTCAAGAGGGGTTTTTGTATGCTTCTTTATTATGAGGTTTAGGCGATTTTACTAGGATGCGAACTATATATAAGTTATAGATTGATGTATATTATGATGGTTTTCACATTGGGTTATGGTATTTTATTCTCGCCATAACTCCGATGATTGCGTTATGCTTGACGGAGTTGATTTTTGTTATGTGTTGATGATTTCGGAGCCCCGACGATTTGAGTGTTTTGCTAAATGTTTTAGTATTTGGAAGGGGAGTTTTAATTTAAATTCGGGGACCGAATTTCTTAAAGGGGGGAAGACTGTAACATTTTAAAAATAATTAAATAAATAAAAAATTTTTTTAAGTGAATTTTAGGATTTTCGGTAAAGTAAAATGTATTTTTCGTAAAATCAAACCGTGATTGTTTTTCATTATAATTTAAAAATATCCATTTTAATTATATTATTACTAGTAAATGGTGTTTATTTAGCCACTTATAAATTTTTAGTTCAATTAAATATTTTTCCTAAATTAAATATTTTAAATATTAACATAAGCTTTATTTTTTATTTAAATTAGTGTAAATTACAAATTTGAATGGTTTTAATTTGTAAAAATGAGCCATGGTATATTAGAATCAAGTGTGTAATATGCAAAATCTTTTTCAAAATCTCTCCATGGTTCTAGAAATTTCTAGGAAAATGGTTAAATTGAAAAAGTTAGATAATAAAGGGTTTAAGTGAAAAAAATGCATTATTTATGAACTTTCTACACAATACCACACATTTTTCTCTCTCTCCACCCTCTCCATGGCCGGCCTCCCCTCCATGGGTAGCCCCAAAATTTTCCCCCCATCATTTTTGCATTAAAAATCATCAAAATTCATCAAAAATTCCAAAAATAAATCTCAAAAATCAACATTCAACCTCTACCATTTTCCTTTGACCTATTTAGCATGGATTTTGGAGATGGAAAGCATGCATTTGGAGGCTCATTTTCATGTTTGGGTTTCATATTTTGAAGGTATAAATTTCCTTCTTTTGTTTTATTTCTATTAGATGTTTCTTTTAGAGCATAATTAGATTTAATATATTAATTCTAGTTGCAAATTTTAAAATTCAAGTTAGGGTTTGTAAATTCAAATTGTGGTTTTTATTAATTAAATAAGGTTATAATAGCTAGTTTAACATCTTTTAGAGTGGAAAAATCTTGCATGGTTGTTGTATAATAAATTGTTTATTCAAATTGTTTTAATTAAATTATTTAGCTAACTAGATTTTTCTAAAATGTGTTTGTGGGTAAAATAAAATTCTTATTAAGATTGTTATCATTAGATGGTAGTTTTAATGAGAATATTAGCATATTAAAGGAATGAAAAACTTAGTTTGATCACTAGTTTCCTTTGATAATTGGAAAATAGTAATAAAATGCTAGTATTTTGTAAACTAGATTTTGGAAATTCCTATATAAATGAAATTAAAAATATAATCATGGTTTCATTATATCATTATCATCATGAATTGTAGTTTAATACATTAATTCATGCAAAATCGTGTTTTGTGGTGGAATTGTGGTATTTTGCTTGAAAAATGTTGAAAATTGTTAAAGGTTGCAAACTAGAAATTTCAAATTTATGCAAATTGTGTAATAAAAATATAGTAATGGTTTGTATAGTCTAGTTACGCTATTTAATGAGTTTTATGACCATTGGTTTCATTTAAATGTCAAGTTTTGATGAAAACGGTAAATTGGTATTTTCGGGTTTTACGAAATTGGACGGTTTGATGGATTTTAGGGTTTCGATAGATTTAATCATGTTTTATAATATAAGTAAAGTGTTTTAAAACTACGAGTTATTTGTTGATGTTTATTTTGATCCATCGGAGTTTGTACGCCGATATCGAGCGATATTTGGTTCTTTTGCGTGGACGGGACATAGGTTTTAACCTATGCTTGTTCCTTGTATCGTTTGACTTTCGTATGTGATTCAGTTTACGATACTATTTATATGTTTACGTTTAGGTACCCCTCACGTGGAGTGCGGACGATGAAGAGGAGGATGGCGACACTGTCTTCGGCAGACATGGACCAGGTGAGTAGATGCATATCTACGGGGGGAAGTCGGGTGGATGGCGTTTAGCACCCCCGCAACGTAGAATAGGAATAGTATTTATTGTCATTAGGAAACCAGATGTGACCCTATATTCTTAATGAGTAGGACCCTAGTAATGACCCTAGGCTGGATTAGACTGATTTAGAAAGACATATCAGAGGATGAATACCCTGGAAGAGGTTCGTAGGTTTCAGGTAGAAACACACGCACGCACACACTGAAACTCGACATGGTGTATACGGGTATGTGTATATATATATAGGACTATGTATAGGTATATATATATATATACAACACGTATGTGGGATACATTGATACACGGGAATGAAACAGGATAATTGGGCTTGATGCCGTGATTCTTGACTATACAGTCGTATTTAAGTGTTAGCGGATCATTAGAGAATGAGATAATGAACATGAATATATAAATTATAAAGAGTGGTGGTGATATTGATGCACATGGGACGCTAGAATAGTACCTGGACTGTAACTTGTGACTGATCACGATATGATATATGTATAACTTGATTACGACATTATATTGGTGTGACCTGATGCCGATATCATATAAGTATGACTTAATCACAATATGATACATATGACATGATATTTCTGAGGATAAACTAATGATGCTTATCATGATGGCAATGATATATGATTGATGTATGCGATCACAGTTTAGCACCTTGATCATGAGATGTGTTGATGATGACATTATACGAATGAGGAGACACCTAGGAGATACTTGACCGTACCCCGATATTGGGATGCCGTACGATGGATTTTACCGTACGAGGCTTAGATTTGATGATTGATCCGCACTCTTGATTCGAGGAAGCCGTACTATGTACGTGACGCTATTGAGGCGGGATCACAGACTATTAGAGATATTGATTCAGACCTTAGGTAGACTTTAGTTTCTTACTGACTAGTCTATTAGGTTTAGTTCCTTAGGATGTTAGATGGACACTGGTTTAGGTTCGACTCACATAGTGGTAGTTGTACTCGTATCTCGCAGAGGAGTGGATAATGCACATCTGTGTTTACATTCATACTGTAATTATCATGGTGCATGTTCTTACATATGTTGCTATAATCAGTATAAACCTTACCTGTTAGGACACCCGCACCATTACCGATGATGCGCATATTCCACGCACACTTATTTGCCGGCTCACACACATCATCATCGGTAATTGCTATGTCACGTACATTTTAGATCATATTATCGTTTATTGATAGAATCAGTTAACAACTAAACCGATATAATACTGTGATTACTCTCTGATGTTAGTATAAGACATGATATTTATTACTTAGACATTCATCCATTCATATTTTCATGTTATCGCACAGTAGTATGGGCATATGCCGACACTTATCATATACTTACTCATGATTTTAAGATTTGGATTTTTATGAGATTTCTGGATTTTTGGGGAAAACCGCAAGAAATTATAAAAACTTCTCTCTCTCTTCTCCTCTCTTTTTAAAATAAGATGCGGTTTTCTCGTGATGTATGTATCGTCCACCATGAGATTTCATGTTTTCTGTTGGATTTCGAGACCCAATTCGAGGAGTGGATGAACCGTCTCGGGTACATGGTGGGCCCGGTATGGTACCCCGGGGCAAGAAGATCGAGTTGTAGACGATGAGCCTGGCAGGGGAAGGCTACCTACCGGTGATGTCTGGCGCGGCGGATATCCAGAGGATACCGACCGTTGTCGTGAGATTTGATGATATGGGCTGATTCGGACTGACGGAGCCTGAGGTATTGAGACTATGAGACTTGAGATTTACATGTTTGTGTCGATGCTTGACACGGATTTCCATGGATTTCATTGTTGAGATTTCAGATTCCTATACATATTTTACTATGATAACAGCTAAAGATTTCTTATACAGATATTTCAGGATTTCAGGATTGATTATTTTATATTCATGATGCATGCATATCCATTCATATGATATAGTATGATATGAGGCACTGACATGAGCACGGAGTATCTATATTTACACGTAGTTTTTACCCTGCTATTACTAGATGATTAGGATATAATAGTGTATTATTATGACCTAGGATAGCGTCGTGCATTCGATTTCTTTTTGTAGATGTCTTCTACTCACGAGTTGGCAACTCACCCCCGTTGTGCCAAATTTTATTACAGGTTCGAGGTACAGGTTTCCCGGGCAGCTTGCTGGCACATCTTTTATTTCAGGGTGATTTGCACGGTAGGTTGGTTCACTTGTATCTGAACCACCATTGTATTTTATTCATTCATTTGTATCTAGTAAGCTCCATCAACCATACTTGTATTACTTGATAAGTTTATTGGACCAGTCTTTTATTTCGACCTTAGAGTCGCGCATGTATTATTCTGATCTGGTGGTTTTGTTTTCTTTTGAGCTTTGAGCCTCGCCTATTGGCATTGTATATTATTGTGCTTGTTGTGGTTGTTTCCGCCTGTTGGCGTTGATGCTAGCTCCCGTTTGGGGATGCTTTTTATTGTTTATGTATATTATACTTGTTGTACCCGTTTGGGGGCCAGTTTTTACAGAGGAGACTCTGCCGAAATTTTTGCTAAAATTTGCTGATGTTTTTATACTTGTTTTCTTTTCTTTTCTTCTTTTTCTTCTTTTATGGTTTAGATTTCTGGGCTTCGGCTTACTTAGGTCACGTGGCGCCTCTAGATGCTTCGTAATCTAAGTGCCGGTCACGTTCCGTACTTTCGGGTCGTGACAATTATGGTATGAACAATACTCACAGCCCGTGTGATACCGAACACCCAACTCCTCTACTAATCAGTTTCACAAAGCTAGCTTGTAAAACTCTTGTGTTCGAGAAATAGCCCCAGTGAGTGGATCCGCCCTGATGTTTCTTTCTATGTCTCTCTTAATCTCAAGTTCGCGGAGAAAGCCATCTCCTGAATTGAGTAATACCTGTCTTAGAATATGTCTGGATATTTGATGGGACCTAGTTCATAAATGAACTCCAAATCCAAACTTCTTAGACTGTATCGATAACTGAACCTTATCAGTATTCAGCACCATGCCTCCCACAGTATCCTCTTAGACCAACTGTCCATAAAACTGTCCCTCGTCAGAGGAAAAACTATAACTCTGACAATCACTCTGTCATTCATGTCACCTTTGAAGCCTGGAATGATAACCGTCTCCCGAAGGAGGCTGCCGTCATCAAATCCGTAGAATATGCACTTATGTTCTAAAACTTCTTCCTTATGTTTCTTCAGGATTGGATTAATAAAAACTTATCGCATCTAGTGCATAAACAACATCTGGTGTGGTACTTGACATCTCATGATTGACTCAATTGCCTAAGCAAGTGATCTGTCAATCATGCACATCCCTCTCCCCTTTAGTCTGTAAGACACCTTTAGAGAGGGTGACCCCATCACCTGCAGGTACACCACCATGCCAAGAGTCATCTATTCTAAAATAATATTAGAATACTGTCAAAGTATCCATATTGGGAAACTACCTAATTCTAGATCTAAAACCATAGATCTAGTAACCAGAATGTCTGATATTATATCCATGTCCTTTGTGGAGAAACAACTGTGTGATGACCAAAGTACAACCGATCGGAGTATAGGAATTTTACTTCCTACTCTGTGTATGTCACCCAAATACCAGGACATCACACCCTACTACCTTCTTAACAGATCCATCCCCTATTCCGATGAAGTCAAAGCCATGACTGTTACATCAAAATTAGATGATCTTATCTCCGCTATATCAGCTCAAGCCTATAAATAGACATAAGCTACTTGTCCACTATGCTTCCGCTGCTCCCACTGAACACAACAACCCTCTGGCAGAATAATATATACGTGTACTTCTAAAACTAGTTTAGAACGATGCTATACATATCCTCCTGCCGGGTCTCATAGTCTAGAACAACAGTAGTGTCAAGTCTGGATAAACAAGAACCTCCCTGTCACCGTCCTTGAGGCTACTAGAGTACCTCTCGGGTGTCTGAGATTACCCACCATGTCTGTGGAGTGGCTATTGGAATGTCAAACCTGATTGAATATATAGGTCCTATTAAATTTTCCGTAATCGTTTGCGGTTTTGGAATCACTTCCAGTTCTACCATACTCCCACTACTGTTTTCTGAAAAAATCCATTTTACTAAAACTGTGGCGAGTCAAGAATAATATCACTATTGATCTGCCAGATGGTAGAAAATCAACCCTCGACATAGCCCGGGTCAACCCACAAACTGCCATTACAGAAACGTTCCTTGAGTTATCCAGAGTCTGGTTTTAAGCATAAGCCGGACAACTCCCCGTATCTTAACATCGTTAAGATATGAACCATTCTATATAGAAATAGAGGCACTAATTTAACTGGAACCAGATTCAAACCATGCAACTGTCTCCAGTGCATATCAACTTAATGGAGAGAGGCTAATCAGCATTACTCAACTTAGAAATACATCCAATTATGAGTAACCCGAAAGAGAAACAAGTTTCTCAAAACCATTACTTGAATACCAATTACAAGAATCTATATCTTCGATCTCTTTGAAGAATCCCGATACTTGCGATATCTGGTTCTCTACTTTATTCTTATACCCACAACTTCTCAAAACTTAGACATTGTATTTCTATGAAACACTTGTCTAAAAACTAGAGAAGTCACAAGTAAACAGAACATAGTACGAGGACCTACCCCTTTGTCCTGACGGACACTGGACAACATACAATACTCTGTATAAGTCCGCTGAGTTGAATAACTCAAAACCTGTGCATCGTAAGTTGAAAACTGTACCCTGGCGATTTCCTCAAATATCACCAATTACAACGAATTCCGATATAATGAGGATGATCATTTAATTTCTAATAACTTATTCCCACTCATCATCTGTAAAACCATACAGATGTGAGAATCTTACCTGGTAAATACATACCCTGGAGTAAGTATCTAATCGGGAAAACAGTTTTCCTTTAACAACGCATAGTGAAACTGAAACATGAAAATGTTTTGTAGGGGTATCCTGGTATTGCTAGTAATGCCTCTTCCATAATCCAATTCATGACTGTAACCGTATATTTCTGTGCCATCTCTCCAAATCCCTTTATTTGTCTTTAGTCATTTCCTTTTGTACACCCTTTTAGGCTAAGTGGTTTTCTTCCTTCCCTACCGTTCGGCACCAGCCTATGGTTTGGAAGAAGACTATCCATTTAGCGTAATAGGTGTGCCCTCCTAAACCAAGGAGTACTCGCAACTTGAGAGAAAGTGATGATAAAAGACAACTGAATAATACTTTATTCTGTTTCTCCCGAACTGGGGAAAAAAGCAAAGGTGAAATAGGAGTGGCGATGAAGTACGCGGTTTGGTCGTGAATGATAGCAGTCGCAATTTACTTTGCCCTCTTTCTAATCCCTTTTATTTTGTCTTTACATATTACCTTCTGTACACCCTACTTAGGCTAATTGGTTTTCTTCATTCCCTACCTTTCAGCACCTGTCTATGGTTTGGAAGAAGACTATCCAATAAGCGTAATAGGTATACTCTCCTAAACTAAGGAGCCCTCGCAACCTGAGAGAAGGTGATAATAAAAGACAACTGAATAAACCAATTCTATTTCTCCTGAACCTGGATCCATCCTCGAAAAAGTCCCTTCGAGTTCGTATATAACCATACGATGGATCTATCCAATGGAAGTGGATGTCCGTAGTAATACAGGGTGTTCTGAGAAATACAAAGGGTAAAAGAAGGAGCGACAATGACTTATGCAACTTTAGACAATCCAAAATCCAGTATTTTAAGAAGGTTCGGTCAACTTGGTCACTGAGTTATAGTCTAGGGTCGGTCAAAGGTCGCTGCCAAAGAGAGAGAGAAAAGAAACACTCTGCGTGCACTCTAACCTAGATCAGAATGGTTATCATTTTATCTAATCAGGAAACCTTCCACTGTAGTCTTAAATTCTCCTCCAAACCTGAAAGAAGAATTAGTCGGGATCACCCGAAGAGTAAACCAACTCATCAGTGAGAATCGGGATCCAACTATCATCGCATGATAACTTGATGGAAGCCACTCAAGTTATCACACTCCAGAAGGTATGCGCAAGTATGACAAGTTTCTTGTATGTTTGAAACTCCCAATGTAATTTTAATCCCATGCTCTTATGACCTTGACGTAGGCCAACAAATCATAAGTCACATGTCAAGTTCTACCCGTCGTTGTCCTGATTAATTTAGGTCCATCGTACATGCCCTTGACGTAGGCCAACAAGGATGTACGTCTGTCCTAAACTAATGCATCTATCTATGCAACAAATGAATACCCCAGCAGTTACCAAATACTATGCCTTGACGTAGGCCAACAAACATAGCTTGAATACTACTGACCATCCATAAGAAATGACGGAGGGTTACGGCTGGTTTTTGGCGAAAAACCTTTAACGTAATGAACTTGATCTCGTTGAAGGAACCTGATAGCTTTTTATAAAAATATAGTGGCGAAAACCTTTGCTAAAGAGGTCACTCCCGGTGAAGGGATCTCGGCTCTTTCCTCGTGGAATGAGGTGCAGGATATTCTAACTGAATACCGCGATGCAAAGCAACTTGTGATCGACTATACTGAAGTTATTACCCTGACGCAAACTTCTGCTCAAGGGGTCACTCCCGGTGAAGGGATCTCGGCCCTTGCCTCATCGAATGAGGTGCAGGATATTCATAACCGAATACCACTGTGCATAACAAAAGGAAACGTCTTTGTAATAACTCTTTTTTAAAATTTGTTCCAACAACATCAAATATAGGTTTGTATTATCCTTGCATTGATAAGAATCAATGCAGTCCCATCAATTAAACACACCAGAAAAGAACGAAAATATAATGTACGTATATGCCATCCGCATTCTCCACTGGGTCCCGTCATCACCCGTTAGGTTACTTAACTAACGACAGAGCGGGGACTGGACTAGCGCGGGTGTAAAACATATACAACATCTACCAGTATATATATATATATACTTATATACAGTAATCACTCCAGGCGTGATAATATGCAACATTACAGAAAAGTAATAAGCATCACAGAACAATACAGATAATCTGGGATCCCCGGGTTTCACAGAGCCGCTACTGAAACCCGACGTTCCCCTGGTCGTGTGGATAGCCTGTGCAATGAAACCTAGACCCCTACGGGTGCGGCAAGTTACCCGCCAAAAACTGAAGAGAGGCATCCCCCTACAGCATAGTGAATGGACCACCCGACACTTCACGGAATCCGGTAACTTGAGCTCCCCTCCTTGGGTCAACCTGTACCCCCTACGAATGCGGCAAATAGTCTGCCAATTCTAGAGTGAGGCCCCTTTGTCTCTCAAAGTCATGAGGTATAGACCCGTTGCCCTCCAGAACCCGGCTATCCGTGCACTCCGTCGCGGGGTAAACCTAGTACAGAAATAAAAATATGTACAACGGGTACATCGACCTCAGCCCGGTCGTACCCCAAAAGAATATTATACAGATAGGCAGTGACGGCAGTCCACATGTTGGACGCTCGCTCCGCAATATCAAATGTACAAATAAATTCAAATAGCACTACCATTGCACACTGCTATCCACCACGACAAATCCGCAACATCACAGCACAACACAGAACATCAACGCGAAAGTCACGTTCGCAAATCCGTCTAAAAGGACTATAGCAATTAGACGCAATTTACCGCTCGAATGACATTCCCGGTTGGAGATATAATATAAGTACTGCAAACTAACAAGTTTAAAATTTCGATAGACAAAACTTTCCGAAGTGGGCCCCACAAACATCTGCTGTACAGTAACAAAATCTGGGCTCAAAAGAAATATACCAAAAACTACAATTTCCCAAGACAAACTCACTGGAAAAATTTGGCTCACTGTTCCCACATACTGGCTGCGGTTCCGCGGTCAAACCCTAGCTTTGACCGCGGATCCGCGGTGGTACTGTGGGATCACGTGCCCAAATTTTCCCAGAATGCTTCAAAAACCCTGCACAATTTTCTGTGATATGCAAAATAATTTTTAGACCAGATTTAAAATCGACAGAAACTTTGTACAGAAAAATTGTAGTTTTCAAAAATCCGTTCGATCGATATTTTAAACGTGTTAGCACAAGTTAGTAAAGCTTAATGGTGAGGCTCTGATACCACTGTAAGTCCACGGTAGCGTCCTGGCCGTCTAACAGACGCCAAATGCGGAACAAAATTTTTTACAACTGGCGCTATCGTATACTATAACCCGGATCTGCCATTAAAGCTAAACTAACAAACTACAAAGGGGGTAGAAATGTTATACCAAACGATCCGAGTCCTTCGGTCTTCAACCATCATCCCATGCTTTGTTGCGGCTGCTCCGATCTCCTAAATCTCCAGTCTTCTCGTCCAGGTGGCACCACGTCGACGGATCTTTAAACGGGCTCCCGTCTCTGAACCGAGGCAACTCGATCATCAAGTTTGCTAAAAGAGATGACCAAGATTGATGTAGAGAATGAGTAGAACATTTTTTCTCGTTACATCCAAACCTATGGATGAACGGTTAATGAAGTTGCCTTTTGGAATGGAATGAAATGAGAAATTGAGCTATCTAATTTCCATGAATCCAAAACTATAATCTTTTTAACCAAAAATTCCTCTCTTTCTTCAAGAGGGGGCCGGCCACATATAAGTGAGGAGGGGGGTGAGTGTAGGAGATGGGAGAGTAACTATAACATTAAATGAGTGAGAATGATTCATAATCCACCTTGCATTATTATTTAATGAAAACCATGAATCATCTAACCTAGTCACCAAAACATTAATTGAACAATTAATGCACTAATGAGTCACTAGCCACCTCATCATCCTAGTCACCATCTAGAAACTTCTAGAACCTTCCACACTCATTAAGAAAAGATAAATCCGTATTAAACCGAATGTTTAATACGGCTGATAGAAAACTGGAAACTGGCAACTTCCAAAAGCGATCCCGAAATGAATTTCAGGATAACCCCGTAACAGTATAAACATACCCGCATTTGTAATACGACCGAATACAAATGCAACTGAGACAAAGATATTATATCTACACAGTATAATACTCGGATCCGGCTTAAACCAAAGCCTACCAGTATTATCTGCCCGAAATATGACACGTGCGTAAACGCACATGCATTTTCCAAACCCTGCCATAAAACCATACGTCCTCTACAACGTTTCCCCCGAACTTGGGAAACTGTCTGTGGGGAACTCTAATGACTCATCAACACACTGGCACTGAGTATAACCACTAGCACGTCAGAGGTGCTAGCTGTACGTAACGGTTGCCTATGTATTGATTGGAAGGGAAGCTGACGAGTGAATTCATCCAGAAACCCTACTGAGCCTAACAGTGACAATATACATACAGTCCAGTCCGTTCGTCTATGAGTATCGCATATCGGCCTAGGGGGCTGGTAACGTCAGACTCCCAATAGCGGTATAAGTCGTGTCAGAGAGTAGCCCAGAACACCCTGAGATACTACTGGAGTACCTACCAGTAAATCTCCTGCCTCGGCCGAGGGCTTTGTGTAATGGATCTCTTAGACACAGCGCGATCTCACCCCCAATACCGGGAGAGACGAATCCCCTGCCGATCCGCTCACTTGCCTCCATGTGGCTCGGGACTGTACCCAAAAAAGACCTGTTTGCATGACTCCTTTGAGCCGTGGTAGGGTAGAAATCAAAGCACAGTGGGAACTCACACGAGACAAATGACGACCTCAGGTCGATGAACTAACCTGTACACATGTCACCAGGGAACTGCTATCTGACGCTAGGTATAATACCAACTAGCAGGTTCCCGGCGAGTCCTGTCCAGTGTACTCATAACCCAATGAGTACCGGTATACATCTTAGGTGAACCAACTGACACCAATGGCTTGTGAGACCGGCCACCGCCCCTCGTCGGGGTCTCGACTGTATACACTAGTCTACTCTGGAGTATCGATGCCCTGTCTCGAAACTCCCATGACTAGGGACACTTTAAGGATGTGCTTACAGACCCCGGCTCCCACGCATATGATCGCCATCATACTGCTGGCAGTCAAGCAAGAATCCTATGGACTCTATCAACATGTAATAGTAAACTAAAGCATATATATGATGATAAACACAAACCATATAGTATACTATCATCTCGAGCAAGACTGTCATATCGGTATAGGTCCTGCCTCAATCATTGCAATCACATACCTGCGATCCAATAATTGACTTTGAGGGCACTATATTCAACACAATGGCCCTTGGTAGGCTTCTTACAGCCCCTCCCACGCTAAGGACCAAAGTCCTCCCAGAGGCAGTCGAGTCCTTGCTTGGCTATCCCCGGCTGGTAGTTTCCTACAACAACCGACAGGGATCAAAGTCCTCGCTAAGAGGCACTGGGTAGTAACCCTGCTTGGTCCCCGTCCTGAAGGATCAAAGCCCTCGCAAGAGGCAACCGAGCAGCTACCTTGCTCGGTCATCTCCGGCCGGTGGCTCCCTACCCATGACGCCAGGGATCGAAGCCCTCACAAGAGGTATCCGAACGGCTACCCCGCTCGGTCATCCCAGGCTGGTAGTTGCCTACCCGCGACGTCGGAGATCAAAGCCCTCACCAAGAGGCGACCGCGCAACATTACTGCCCGGCCATTGATTGAAAGAATTTGAGTTAACCGCAATCAAGACGGTGTCGCTATGCAGCTAGCCGGTTGAGCACGGGTCGATCCACATGGAGATGGTTGTATGTCCTTTCTTGTTTTAGACGAGTCAATAAAGAATTTGTACGAGTTTGTTCATTCTAACCTATGTGTATTATTTGCAAGTATAAAGTTGTTAAGAAAAAGATACGAGATTGTAAGCTAAAGAAATCCGTACTCAAAACCTTTGAGCCGAGTCTTGACCAATTGAAGCTAAAGCAATCGGCAACAATGTGGATTAGGGGATTTAAGCGCGGTATTCGTGGAATACGGCTTATTTACCCTTGTCCTTCCGTTCTTGTCTCTTGCTTTCGCCTCCGGCCAAACGGAACGCAACCGGTCGCGGTTAGGAATCACCGTTACCTTGTTAGGGTAGGGTGCCTAACGGAGCGCTTGCGTATGGTTTGGGCGGAGTTCAATGGAAAATAACGGGAAAAGGAAATGAGAAAGAAGATATTAACTTACAATACCGTATTTCATCTTAACAACAATAATTACAACCATTCACAAAATGAACAAAAGAGAGCAAAAGAAAAGAACAAAGAAAAGAAAAGATTACAAGTAATTAAGTGCATGAATTAAATTGCTAGAAAGTAAAGCAAGATAATAATAAGCAAGTAATAAAAAGCAATAAAAAGAACAAGAAACTAGAACTCAAGACAAGCATGTGATCAATAGCCAACCCTTAAACTTGCAAGCTCAATCAAGAGGTTGCAAGATCAAGGGAAGGGTAGAGAACGCATGTGAAATGAAGCGCTAATTCCATAAGAAAATACGACCCTTGAGATCAATAACTAACCCTTAACCATTCAAGCTCAATGAAGAGGTTGAATGATCAAGAGAAAGCAAGAATCTCAAGGGGAAGAAGAAACACAAGAGAATGATACAAAAAGCCCTCATCTTCATTGATCTCCCACTCAAAAAGCTCTCACTACAATTTTCATGGAAAAAGAATGAAGAAGAAGAAGAAGAACAAAACTAAAACTTACAAAAGAGGAACAAAAGAATGACCCTTGGTTGAGCTCAGTTCTGGAGTATTTATAGGCGGGGAAATGGAAACCTAGGGCAACAATCTGCCACCTAATAAGATTACCAAAAAGCCCCCAAAAGTTGACAGTGAGAGGGGTCCACATGGCCGCGGATCCGCGGCCAATACCCCACTTTGGCCGCGGATCCGCGGCCTTATTGATGAGTTGAGTCGTCGTACTTTGGGTGCTTCCCTGGTCTTCTGTCCCCTCTTGTCTGGTATATGTATTTTCTGAAAATACTTTCACATTTCTTCCAGAATTTCTGTTGAGGAAAGGTGGACTTTTGTGGATGCTTTTGTTATGATTGCCTCGAGCTCCGCGTAGATTTCTTGGAACTTGTTGTTGCCATTGAGCCTTGTGCATGAAGGTGACATTGATTTGACATTTTGTCTTCCTAAACTGGTATCTGGCAACATACGGATGACGAGCGGAGACCGTGTTTTCTCAGTGGTTGGCAGGAACCCGGATTTTGTCGTGTTTTCCATGAATTTCACCGTTTTAGAACCGAGAACCTGTATCCTGCAAATATGTAACAAACACGGATTAAAAGCACCTACCTATAAACAACCGAGCGTAAGAATGGACGGTATAAAATGCAGTATTCTGTGATGAACAGCCATCCCTAGTGGGCTTCTTACAGCCCCTCCAACGCTTAGGATCAAAGCCCTCGCAAGAGGCACCCGAGCAGTTGCCCTGCTCGGCCATATTCGGTAGCTCCCTACCCATGACGCCAGGGATCTAAGCCCCCACAGGAGGCATCCGAGCAGCTGCCCCGCTCAGTCATCCCAGGCCGGTAGTTGCCTACCCTTGACGCCAGAGATAAATCCCTCGCCAAGAGGCGGCCGCGCAGCTTCACTGCCCGGTCACCTTTAGTAGGCTTCTTACAGCCCCACCAACGCAGAGGATCCGAGGCCCCAAAAAAGGGGCAACCAATCTATCCAAGTCGAAGTGATCCCTCCTTGACTTCGGGGCCATGGAGATGCCTCCTCGGCAGGGCTTGGCAAGTGATCGAAATCAACTCGACGAACGATCGCTAGACAGATAGCTGACCCAACAGTGCAAGCAGAGATATTTTACAAGCGTTCTTCACACAGAGAAGATAAAATGCAAACCGACGAAACAAAATTTTTTATTAACAAAGATGAAGTTTTTACAAAGGTATTCTGGGCTCCCCAGCCTTACGAACTGCCCAGAGGCTTACAAGGAAGGACGAGGAAATGCCGAAAAAGGCCTAAGTCGCAAACCCCCCTGTGCGCTTCAGTCCCCTCATCGCCGGCATCACGGCTTGCCGGGGGCTTCACCACTGGAGGTTTTGCTACCAGGGGCGCGCCTCGCTCCCCTCGCGATTGTCTGTCGGAGGCCTCGCCACGGGGAGCGGAACCCGAGCACGGAGCTCGCCATCAGCGAACTTGGGAAGCTGCTCCTTCACGGCGTCCATAGTCTTATTCCACGCGATGGCAGAATACTCCCCGAGCTTGGCGTAAAACTTCTCTGACACCTTATAGTCGGCTACTGCTTTCCTAGCCTGAACCTCGGCGGTCTGGACCTCCAGAAGCGCCGCCTCAGCATCCCCCCTGTTGGCGTCCCTCTCCTTCTCCATGGCCGCGAAGCATTCGTTCAGATCTGCCAGCTTTCTCTCGGCGACCCGGAGGGATGCACTTAGACGACGATGGACACCCCGATTTGCTGAATTGGCAAGTTCCACAGCCTCCGCACGAGCCGCCAGGACGTCGGCCCTTGCCCTCTCCAGACGCAGGTCACGTCGCAAGACCTCGACCTCCGAGGGAAACGTTTCTACTGGCCTCGGTACGTGGAACGCCCCCTCGGCCTCCATTCGAGTAGCAAGGGCGCAGTGTTGTAGGACTTGACAGGAAGCGGATGAGAAACCGGGAGGTGCTCGAGCCAAAGAAAGGATTACCAAAAAGCTACGCGTAGAGGAGTTCGTACCTGGACCGTCCCTTGGGTTATGGCCTCCAGTTGGACCTACATGGTGCAATGCGGAAGCTTTCCCCCGGCCGACTCTTCCATCCCGGTGAGCAGGCCGGCAGGAACGGAAAGCCCAGACGAAACCATGAAGACGGCGTCGCCCTCCTGCACGGAAATCCCCTTAGGAACCTTCGACGACGACGCGCGAGAAATTGTCCTTTTTCTCTTAAGAGAGGGGTCGTCCTCACCCTCCCCTCTGTCTTCCGTCTGGGGCTCGGATGACCGTGGATGTCTATGGCCGCCGCCGGAACAATCACCAGGAGCCGTCAACGAAGCAGGCGGCCCTATCGCCGGCAGAACGTTCGGCACAGGGCTTGAGCCGGCCAGGGGCTCGGCCGTGCCACTAGCCTCCCTCTGACGCGAGCAACCCAAAGGGTGGGAACGAACCATGTATTCAAAAGAAGAAGAACGCCAAGCAGCCGAGACTTAGAAGAGAGGAAACATGAAGGAGTAGGGGCCCTGGAGCGGGCCCCACCCCTACTTATCGCCGTGAAAGATTTCATCCAACGGCACCCTTTATCTCCCGCTAAAGCGTCTCCTCAGGTCCAACGGCTCCGATTGCTCCACTTGTCGTCCCCATATGAGACCGTACCCCATCAGGCGTCGCGAGTCTGCACACGTCGCGTCGGCCAACCGACGCTTGACACGTGGACCGTCACTTCAGTGGCAGGGTGCGCGAACTGGCGCACCTTCCTTAATGAAGGGATCTCGCCCTGATTCGCTGACAGAAAAGACGGCTGACTGTCCGGGGACACGTCCCGATGAAACCTTAGGAGGGAGCTCACCCCGGACGGTCCGGCAGTCCACTCCTGACCCGACAATCTAGATGGTCGGGAAAAGAGTGGGGGGCTAATGATGATACTCGGTATTGGCGACCTCTAAGGTCGCAACATGTGGCAGATGACGTGTCCCAGAACTCAGAAGAAAGGGCCCGCAGGGCCGACCAATCCATCCGTGTACCCGACCTGCAAGCTTTAGATGGTTCTCCTCAGAGCCCCCTTGAGACTGGCCTCCTCGTCTTATCAGCTCGCCCCGGGCTGCCACTGGTCCAAGCCTCCTCGGCCCTCTCGCTCGCCTCCGAGCTTCCCGGCCGAGGCTATCTCCCTCGGTCCCTCCGACCAACCAACTCCACCTCTCGCAGGCGTGACCACCGCTCCGCGAATCTCACCAAGCGCAGATCCTCCGCCAGCAACATCCCACGTTCCACGCCATCATGATCCCCATTAATGGGCGATCCGCTCTTTACGCGGACGTGACGTCGGGAGCGTAATTACCGACGAGATCTTCGCGCTTGCTGCTGCGTGCCGCCGCCGCTATAAAAACCCCCATCACAGAGGGATCAAGTAAGCCATTTTTATTCCACCTAGCCGTTACTCTGCTCGGATCTAGTACTAACTTGATCGTCGGAGGGTCCTCGGTGGTACCAAACCATCCCGGGACTTATTTGCAGGTACTCGGCGCCAAACTCCTCAAATCACCAATCTTCTCAAACCCATTGAGATCCACACGCAACGGGAGATCACCTCCAAAATCCACCGGGAAATCGACGGAAGACAACATCTGACGGAGACCCGAAAAGGAACTCCATCAAAATGTAAACAGAGTAAAACTAATAATCTCATAAACAATAACCAAGTCTTTGCAGCCCATTCATATCACATATCAGCATGCATTCATACTGTTTCTAGTTTACGTTTTACATGGAAAACAAAAACATGTCACGATGCCAAGCAACATGAAAACCTCCATCTCTTCATCTGACCAAAATCCTATCCATTTGAACTGCTAAAGACAAATATTGGTCAAAACATACATATAAATATAACTTTCTTGCATTTGATAGATTATTTTGGGGAATTATCATGTCGAAGATCTCACGGCTTAAACAAACTAGCTTGCAACCAATTTCGCACCATACTCTGAAAATTTCATCGAGTATATATCCATCAGTTCATGGCACGGTTCAGAAAGGCGTAAAAAGGCCATGCACAGTGTTTTACTCTTGCGATTCTGTGTTTTCTTTTTCTTTGTTTTGCTTTAGGTACTCTTCCTCGATGGTTTCTTTAAGAATGACAAGTCTTTGGATGACCATAGGATCACTCATCTGCCGGACTTCAACGAAATCAGATTCCTCCTTGTTTATTTGGTGGGCATCAAACATGATTGTTATCCATTTATGCAGCTCCTTTGGCGTCCTGCCATACTGATAGCACTAGTTTACAACCCAAGCAATTTACTATTAAAGGTTATCATCTTATAACATTGATTGATCGTTAAAAAGTATTTTGTAAATAACCACAGTCAAGACAATGTCGCTAGTAGCTATCCGCGATGAATACGGGTCGTCCGCAGGAAAACGCGAATTATTTTCTTGTTTTAAACGAGTTGATAAAAGAGATGGATGATTGTTGTTATACTATTTTAATACGGATATAAAATTTATAATAAAAAACCTTGTAGGCTTTATAAGATTTAATAGTAATAGATAAATAATTAAAAATGATACTTTTATATTTTAATAATTTAAAACTAGATCGATAGTGATGAATGTAAATTAGGCTTCTTGGAAGAAACTACGGTTTCCCCACTATTTATCCTTGTCCTTTCATTGCTCTTTATTCATGTCTAGCCCTTAACAAAACAAGTATTAAACCGATTATAAATTGTGGTCGTGACTATCAATAAATTGGTAGTGCGCCAATAAGGAGGTTAACATTTATTTTGCTAAACTTTATAAACTTTAAAATGTATGAAAGAAGTTAAAAGATTTTCTCATCCATTGTTCTACCCTATCCTACAAATCGTAGCAAGCTAGGAATTACTCGCTCATGATTAAGTTAGAAGAAATGATGAAGAATGAAATCATAATGAAGATGCAGAAAAGTAAGTGCAGAAAATAAATGCAAAGAGAATTAAAACTAAAAACTACCTTTATTAATCAACTATTGCATTTACAATTCTTCTTGGAAAGTCGATTATAAGAACCCTGGTTTGCTCTAGATCTCATTTTTGTTGGAGGTAGATGAATAGATAATGATTACTCGGATACGTGGATCTCTTGATCTTTTCGGTGATGATTTTGAATGTGCAGCTCTCGGTCTCTTATATAGTCCTTGAAACCAGAAACTCTAAATTCCATCTGAGAATATATGCTGTTAAAATCCAAGCCACCAAATATCACATCCAACGGCCATCAAAGCACCGCGAATCCGCTGCGATTCCCCCTATTTGGCCGCCCTTCCGCCGCAACTCGGTGGAATTAAGATTATGGATTTTTTCTGGTATTTTGTGTTGATATTTGGAGATCCTCTTGATTTCTAGATTATGAAAATAATGCTCTAAGTCTCTACCATTGCTAGATCTCTCAATTTACTTCTAAATTTTGGCAGATTCGGTTTCGATATCCCGATTTAACTCGGATCTCTTGCTTGGATTCCAGACCTGAGCTGATATCTGCACAATATCTCAAATTATAGTGTTAGTAGAATTTGGTATTTTTGAAATATTATCCTAACCATTTATATGATATAATACATTAAGAATATTGATTAGAAATATTTGATATGATATGCATATCTTAATTACTAAGATTTCATATAGATATTATATGCATATATTTTCCTTCATTATGTTAAATATAATATAGAAACATATGATAATAAACTTTTTATAAATAAACCCTCATATGTTCTATATTTATAATAAACATCTTTTAGTACTTAATAATAGTAGGGAAAATGTTCAATCAAATGTGCAATATTTTAGACTAATCAAATACCCCCAAACTTATTTTTGATCGTCCCGAACAAACTAATCATTAAAGAGAAAAAAGAAAAAAAACTTAACTAGCACACATTCGTAAGCAACACGATTGCACTGAGCACATGCAACAAGCCTTTAAACCTCTAGATGTTCTTAGTAGGAGTGTTGTCTCTTGAGCGTTTTCAGTGGATTACACCCACAAAATCCCAAAATAAAAGACAGAAAATGAAAATTACATACAAAGATAAGAAACATATTGTTGGATATGTATGCCCTAAAGGCCATTATTGTATCTGTATACATCTAGATGCTAAGGATATGTATGTACAGGACAATCTTGCTCAGTTATATAGTATATTATTTGAGTTGTCTTTATCATGATATGTGTATTTCTTTCTTATGATGCTTTATATTGCTTGCACATATTGATAAAGTCTCGATACAGTAGTATACTATTATGGTTTGACTTTATCTTAATATGTGCATATATTATATATGTCGACCACATGTTAATAAAGCCCGTAGGATCTTGCTTGACTACCAGCGTTGTGATGGCAATCATACTTGTGGGAGCTGAGTAGTCTATAAGCACATCCTTACAAGTCCCAAGTTGCAGGAGTATCGAGATCGGGTATCGACGCTCCTGAGTAGACTTGTGTATACGTTTCTAGACCCCGATGAGAGGCGGTGGTGCTGGGTTCCCTAGGTCGCCGCTGGGTTTCGGGAGGCATCGACCATGCCATTTTAAAAAAAATGGCGCGCTAAAGAACCCTAACCCTAGAATCTTAACTAGAGAATTAGACGAAACTAGAACGTAAATATCTTTACAACTAAGTGAACAAGGAATACAACCTTTGTAGTCCGGTCCTTCACTTCAATAGCTCCGTGTAGTAGTCCCTTCGCTTCAAGTAGTGATCTCCCGGACTCTAGTAAGGCTCCACAAGGTGAAATAAACAAGCTTGCTTGAAGTCTTCGAGGCCGAAGATGATCAACGTCGATGAGACACTAACTCAAGCTACCTCTTCACTAAGTGATGAACTAGTGATGAAACAACCCAATCTAAATGGTTAGTAGAGAAGAGGTTGATGAAGTAGGAATTTTGCTCACTTTAGAAATAATTTTCTTACTAATTTTCTTCACCTCACAAGAAGCTAGAAAGCTTAAGGAAGGAGATGAAGAAAGCAACAATGGAATGAAGCAAGTGAAGAATGAATCAAGTGGTGAGAATAGAAACCATGGGTGAGTTAATATAATATACTAACTCATGTAGAGACTAAACCATGGCTAAACAATAATGGTTGGATTAGTAAATATTTTCAAGTAAAACAAAATTAGTGGACTTGATCAATGGTTCCACAAGCTTCTACAAGCTTCAACCATGTGACAATTTCCAGCTAATTTGATTTACTTTAAATAAACAAAACCTTACATTATTATAAACATGGTGTGAGTCTCATACACCCATGTAGTGTTGGAGATAGTGCCCTCATAGTCAATTATTGGATCGCAGGTACGTGATTGCAATGATTGCGGAGGACCTATCCCGGTAGAACAGTCTTACTCGAGATGATAGTATGCTATCTGGTTTGCCTTTATCAGTCGTGTACATGTTCAGGTGACTGATTGCATGTTACACTTTGATAGAGCCCTTAGGATCTTGCTTTACTACCAACAGTATGATGGCGATCATATAAGTGAGAGTTGGGTAGTTTATATGCATATCCTTAATTGTGGTCCCTAGTCGTGGGAGTTTCGAGACAGGGCATCGATACTCCGGAGTAGACTAGTGTATACAGTCGAGACCCCGATGAGGGGCGGTGGCCGGTCTCACAAGCCACTGGTGTCAGTTGGATCACCTAAGATGTATACAGGTGCTCATTGGGTTATGAGTACACCGGACAGGACTCGCCGGGAATCTGCTAGTTAGTACTATACCTATCGTCAGATAGCAGTTCCCAGGTGACATGTGTACAGGTTAGTTCATCGACCTGAGGTCGTCATTTGTCTCGTGTGAGTTCCCACTGTGCTTTGATTTCTACCCTACCACGGCTCAAAGGAGTCGTGCAAACAGGTAGCTTTTGGGTACAGTCCCGAGCCATATGGAGGCACGTGAGCGGATCGGCAGGGGATTCGTCTCTCCCGGTATTGGGGGCGAGGTCGTGCTGTGTCTAGGAGAGCCATTACACAAAGTCCATGGCCATGGCAGGAGATTTACTGGTAGGTACTCCAGTAGTATCTCAGGGTGTGATTCGGCTACACTCCGACACGACTTATACTGCTATTGGGGGTCTGACGTTACTAGCCCCCTAGGCGGATATGCGATACTCATTGACGAACGGACCGGACTGTATATACATTGTCACTGTTAGGCTCAGTAGGGTTTCCGGATGTGTTAGCTCATCGGTCACCCTTGAGTTCACTTATCAGTCTCCCTTGAGGTCAGTCCGTGGGCAACCGTTACGCATAGCTAGTGCCGCTGACGGTTTATGGTTAAACCCACTGCCAGGGTACTGACGAGTCATTAGAGTCCCCCACAGACAGTTTCCCAAGTTCGGGCGAAACGTTGTAGAGGCCGTATGGTTTTATGGCAGGGTTCGGAAAATGCACGTGCGTTTACGCACGTGTCAGTTTTCGGGCAGATGATACTGGTCGGCTTTGGTTTAAGCCGGATCCGAGTATTATATTGAGTAGGTATAATATCTTTGTCTCAGTTGCATTTGTATTCGGTCGTAATACAAATACGGGTATATTTATACAGTTACGGGGTTATCCTGAAAGTCGTTTCAGGATCACTTTTGGAAGTTGCCAGTTTCCAGTTTTCTATCAGCCGTCTTTTAACATTTGGTTGAAGACGGATTTATCTTTTCTTGGATGAGGGTGAGTCATGCTTCTAGAAGGTTCTAGATTTGATGAGGTGTCTTATGACTCATGCTTTGAATTCAACCATTTTTTGTTAAGCTTAAGATATTATTTTGTGTTCACATTATGATATTTATCCTATGGTTACTCTCCCCTCTCCTACGGTCACCCCCCCACTCCTATAAGTGGCCGGCCTCCTCTCTCTCCTCACACTCTCTCACACTTGATGTTTCATTTGGAGAAAAAGATTATGATAGTATTTGGGGTGCATGGAATTCTACAGTTCATTTCATTCCATCACTCAATTCCCTCGGCAACTTCATTAACCGTCCGTCCATAGGTTTGGACGGAACGAGACAAAGTCATCTACTCATTCTCTACATCATTCTTGGTCATCTCTTCTAGCAAACTTGACGACCGAGTTGCCTCAAGTCAGAGGCGGGAGCCCGTTTAAAGAATCGGTGATGTGGTGCCACCTGGACGAGCAGATCGGAGATCGACGAGATTGGAGCAGCCGCAACGGAGCGTGGGATGATGGTTAAAGAACGAAGGACTCGGATCGTTCGGTATAACCTTTCTACACTCTTTACAGTTTGTTAGTTTAGCAATAATGGCAGATCCGGGTGAAAGTATACGATAGCGCCAGTTAAAAAATTTTTGTTCCGCATTTGGCGTCTGTAGACGGCCGGGGCGCTAGCGTAGACTTACAGGGGTATCAGAGCCTCACCATTTTGCTATACTAACTTGTGCTAACGTGTTTAAAATATCGATCGAACCGGAAATCGAAAATTGCAAAATCCTACCTTGACAGTTTCTGTTGATTTTAAATGGTCTCAAAAATTAATTCTACATGTCTTAAAAATCTGTGCAGGGGTTTTTAAGCGTACGGACAAAATTTGAGCAAGTGATCTCACTAGAGTGCCGCGGATTAGCGGCCAAACCCATGGTTTGGCCGCACATCCGCGGCCGTTCTAGGGGATCAGTGCACCAAATTTTTTCTGTGTGTTCTCTGTTGGATTTTGTGGTTTTTGGTAAATATCGTTTTGGCCCAGATTTTGTTACTGTTCACCAGTAAGTCGTGGGGCCCACTTCTTGATATTTGGTCGATCGAAATTTAAACATGTTAGTTTACAGTGCTTACATTATATCTCCGACCGGGAATGTCATTTGATCGGTAAACCGCGTCCGATTGCTATAGTTCTTTTAGACGGGTTTGCGAACGTGACATTCGCGTTGATGTTCTGTGTTGTGCTGTGATGTTGCGGATTTGTCGTGGTGGATAGCAGTGTGCAATGGTAGTACAGTTTCAGTTTATTTGTACATTTGATATTGCGGGGCGAGCGTCCAACTTGTGGACTGCCGTCACTGCCTGTTGTATAATATTCTTTTGGGGCACGACCAGGTTGCGGTCGATGTACCTGTTGTACTATTTTTCATTACTGTACTAGGTTTTGCCCCGCGACGGAGTGCACGGATAGCCGGGTTCTGAGGGGCAACGGGTCCGCATCTCATGGCTTTGAGAGGCAGAGGGGCCCCACTCTAGAATTGGCAGACTATTCGCCGCACTCATAGGGGGTACAGGTTGACCCAAGGAGGGGTGCCCAAGTTTACCGGATTCCGTGAAGTGCCGGGTGTTCCATTCACTATGCTGTGGGGACTACCTCGCTTCAGATTTTGGCGGGTAACTTGCCGCACCCGTAGGGGTCTAGGTTTCATTGCACAGGCTATCCACACGACAGGGGAACGTCGGGTTTCAGCAGTGGCTCTGTGAAACTCGGGGATCCCAGATTATCTGTATTGTTCTGTGATGCTTATTACTTTTCTGTAATGTTGCATATTATCACGCCTGGAGCGATTATGTATATTGGTTTATATACTATTAGATGTTGTATATGTTTTACACCCGCGCTAGTCCAGTCCCCGCTCTGTCGTTAGTTAAGTAACCTAACGGGTGATGACGGGACCCAGTGACGAATGCGGATGGCATATACGTACATTTTATTTTCGTTCTTTTCTGGTGTGATTGATTGATGGGACTGCGTTGATTCTGATCAATGCAAAGTAAAACAAACCTGTTTGATGTTGTTGGAACAATTTAAAAGGTGTTATTGCAAAGACGTTTCCTTTTGTTTTGCATAGCGGTATTCAGTGGAATATCCTGCACCTCATTCGACGGGGCAAGGGCCGATATCTCTTCACCGGGACTGACCCCTTAGGCAGAAGTTTGCATCAGGGTAATAACTTCACTATAGTCGATTACATGTTGCTTTGCATAGCGGTATTCAGTGGAATATCCTGCACCTCATTCCACGAGGAAAGAGCCGAGATCCCTACACCGGGAGTGACCTCTTTGGCAAAAGGTTTTCGCCACTATATTTTAAAAAGCTATCAGGTTCCTTCAGCAATATCAAGTTCACTACGCTAAAGGTTTTTCGCCAAAAACCAATCGTAGCCCTCCGTCGTTTCTTATGGATGGTCAGTAGTATTCAAGCTATGTTTGTTGGCATACGTCAAGGCATAGTGTTTGGTAGCTGCTGGGTATTCATTTGTTGCATAGATAGATGAGTTGGTTTGGGACAGTCGTATTACCTTGTTGGCATACGTCAAGGGTATGTACGGGTGGGTTCAAATTAACAAGATAATGACGGGCAGAACTTGACATGTGACTTATGATTTGTTGACATACGCCAAGGTCATAAGAGCATGGGGCATAAATCTTATCGGGAGTTTCTAAAGAAACTGAAACTTGCCAGGCATGCGCATACCTTCTGGAGTGTGATAACGCGAGTGGATTCCGTCACGTTATCATGCGATGAGAGTTGGATCCCGATTCCCACTGATGAGTTGGTTTACTCTTCGGGTGATCCCGATTGATTCTTCTTTTAGGTTTGGAGGAGAATTTGACAGGACAGTGGGAGGTTTCCGGATTAGATAAAGTGATAACCATTCTGATCTAGGTTAGAGTGCACGCAGAGTGTTTCTTTTCTCTCTCTCTCTTTGGCAGCGACCTTTGACCGACCCTAGACTATGACTCAGTGACCAGGTTGACCGAACCTTCTCAAAATACTGGCTTTTGGATTGTCTATGTTGCATAAGTCATTGCCACTCCTTCTTTTACCCTTTGCATTTCTCAGAACACCCGTATTACTACGGATATCCACTTCCATTGGATAGATCCATCGTATGGTTATATACGAACTCGAAGGGACTTCTTCGAGGATGGATCCAGGTTCAGGAGAAATAGAATTGGTTTATTCAGTTGTCTTTTATTATCACCTTCTCTCAGGTTGCGAGGGCTCCTTGGTTTAGGAGAGTACACCTATTACGCTTATTGGATAGTCTTATTCCAAACCATAGGCAGGTGCCGAAAGGTAGGGAATGAAGAAAACCAATTAGCCTAAGTAGGGTGTGCAGAAGGTAATACGTAAAGACAAAATAAAGGGATTAGAAAGAGGGCAAAGTAAATTGCGACTGATATCATTCACGACCAAAACCGCGTACTTCATCGCCGCTACTATTTCACCTTTAAAGGAATAAGGTATTATTCAGTTGTCTTTTATCATCACATTCTCTCATGATATGAGTACTCCTTGGTTTAGGAGGGTACACCTATTATGCTTACTGGATAGTCTTCTTCCAAACCATAGGCTGGTGCCGAACGGTAGGGAAGGAAGAAAACCATTTAGCATAACGATGGTGTACAGAAGGTAACGACTAAAGACAAATAAAGGGATTTGGAGAGATGGCAATAAAATATACGGTTGAAGTCATGAATTGGATTATGGAAGAGGCATTGCTATGAATACCAGGATACCCCTATGAAACATTTTCATGTTTCAGTGCATTGTTAAAGAAAACCTGTTTTCCCGATTAGACACTTACTCCAAGGGTATGTATTTACCAGGTTTCATTCTCATATCTGCATGGTTTTACAGATGATGAGTGGGAGGAAGTTATTGGGAATTAGGTGATTATCCTCATTATATCGGAATTCGTTGTAATTGGTGATATTTGAGGAAATCGCCAGGGTACAGTTTTCAACCTACGACGCACAGGTTTTGAGTTGTTTAACTCAGCGGACTTATACAGAGTATTGTATGTTGTCCAGTGTCCATCAGGACAAAGGGGTAGGTCCTCGTACTGTGTTCTGTTTACTTATAACTTCTCTAGTTTTTAGACAAGTGTTTCATAGAAATTCAAGGTCTAAGTTTTGAGAAGTTGTGGGTATAAGAATAAAGTAGAGAACCAGGTATCACAAGTATCGGGATTCTTCAAAGAGATCGAAGATGTAGATTCTTGTGATTGGTATTCAGATGATAGTGATGGTTTTGAGAAACTTGTTTCTCTTTCAGGCTGCTCATAATTGGATGGATTCCTAAGTTGAGTAATGCTGATTAGCCTCTTTCCATTAAGTTGATATGCACTGGAGACAGCTGCATGATTTGAATATGGTTCCAATTAAATAAGTGCCAAAGTTTCTGTATTGGATATAGAATAGTTCGTACCTTAAAAGATGTTAAGGTACGGGGAGTTGTCCAGCTTATGCTTAAAACCAGACACTGGATAACTCAGGGCACGTTTCTGTAATGGCTGCTTGTGGGTTGACCCTGGCTATGACGAGGGTTGATATTCTACCATCTGGAAGATCAATAGTGACATTGTTCTTGACTCGCCACAGTTTTAGTAAAATGGATTTTTTCAGAAAACAGTAGTGGGAGTATGGTAGAACTGGAGGTGATTCCAGAACCGCAAACGATTACGGAAAATTTAATAGGACCTATATATTCAATCAAGTTTGACATTCCAATAGCCACTCCGCAGATATGGTGGGTAACCTCAGACACCCGAGAGGTACTTCGGTAGCCTCAAGGACGGTGACAGGGAGGTTCTTATCTACCCAGACTTGACACTACTGTTGTTCCAGGTTATGAGACCCGGTAGGAGGGTTGTCGTAGTCAGTGGGAGCAGCGGAAGCATAGTGGGCAAGTAGCTTATGTCTATTTATAGACCTGAGCAGTTATAGCGGAGATAGATCATCTAGTTTTGATGTGACAGTCATGGTTTTGACTTCAATCAGAATAGGGGATGGATCTGTTAAGAAGGTAGTAGGGTGTGATGTCATGGTATTTGGATGACATACACAGAGTAGGAAGTAAAATTCCTATACTACGATCGGTTGTACTGTGATCGTCACACAGTTGTTTCTCCAGACAGGATATGGATATAATATTTGACATTCTGGTTTCTGGATCTATGGTTTTAGATCTGGATTTGGGTAGTTTCCCAATGTGGGTACTTTGACAGATATTCTAATGGTTTTTAGAATAGTTGACTCCTAGCATGGTAGTGTACCTGCAGGTGATGGGGTCACCCTCTCTAAAGGTGTCGTATAGACTAAAGGGGAGAGGGATGTGCATGATTGACAGATCACTTGCTTAGGCAATTGAGTCAATCATGAGATGTCAAGTACCACACCAGATGTTGTTTTTGCACTAGATGCAATAAGTTTGTATTAATCCAATCCTGGAGAGACATAAGGAAGCAGTTTTAGAACATAAGTGGATGTTCTACGGATTTGATGACGGCTGCCTCCTTCGGGAGACGATCATCATTCCAGGCTTCAAAGGTGACATGGATGACAGAGTGATTATCAGAGTTATAGTTTTCCCTCTGACCAAGAGGGACAGTATTATGGACAGGTGGTTCAAGAGGATACTGTGGGTGGCAAGGTGCCGGATACTGATTAGGTTCAGTGATCGATATAGTCTAAGAAGTTTGGATATGGAGTTCATTTATGAACTAAGGTCCCATCAGATATCCAGACATATTCTAAGACGGGTATTACTCGATTCGGGAGATGGCTTTCTCCGCGAACTTGAGACAAAGAGAGATAAAGAAAGATACTTCTAGGCGGATCCACTCACTGAGGCTATTTCTCGAACACAATAGTTTTACAAACGGGCTTTGTGAAACTGATTAGTAGAGGAGTTGGATGTTCGGTTTCACACGGGCTGTGAGTAGTCGACATCGCAATATTAGCCTTGAGTGCAAGTGGGAGATTGTTGGAGATAGTGCCCTCATAGTCAATTATTGGATCGCAGGTACGTGATTGCAATGATTGCGGAGGACCTATCCCGGTAGGACAGTCTTACTCGAGATGATAGTATGCTATCTGGTTTGCCTTTATCAGTCGTGTACATGTTCAGGTGACTGATTGCATGTTACACTTTGATAGAGCCCTTAGGATCTTGCTTTACTACCAACAGTATGATGGCGATCATATAAGTGAGAGTTGGGTAGTTTATATGCATATCCTTAATTGTGGTCCCTAGTCGTGGGAGTTTCGAGACAGGGAATCGATACTCCGGAGTAGACTAGTGTATACAGTCGAGACCCCGACGAGGGGCGGTGGCCGGTCTCACAAGCCACTGGTGTCAGTTGGATCACCTAAGATGTATACAGGTGCTCATTGGGTTATGAGTACACCGGACAGGACTCGCCGGGAATCTGCTAGTTAGTACTATACCTATCGTCAGATAGCAGTTCCCAGGTGACATGTGTACAGGTTAGTTCATCGACCTGAGGTCGTCATTTGTCTCGTGTGAGTTCCCACTGTGCTTTGATTTCTACCCTACCACGGCTCAAAGGAGTCGTGCAAACAGGTAGCTTTTGGGTACAGTCCCGAGCCATATGGAGGCACGTGAGCGGATCGGCAGGGGATTCGTCTCTCCCGGTATTGGGGGCGAGGTCGTGCTGTGTCTAGGAGAGCCATTACACAAAGTCCATGGCCATGGCAGGAGATTTACTGGTAGGTACTCCAGTAGTATCTCAGGGTGTGATTCGGCTACACTCCGACACGACTTATACTGCTATTGGGGGTCTGACGTTACTAGCCCCCTAGGCGGATATGCGATACTCATTGACGAACGGACCGGACTGTATATACATTGTCACTGTTAGGCTCAGTAGGGTTTCCGGATGTGTTAGCTCATCGGCCACCCTTGAGTTCACTCATCAGTCTCCCTTGAGGTCAGTCCGTGGGCAACCGTTACGCATAGCTAGTGCCGCTGACGGTTTGTGGTTAAACCCACTGCCAGGGTACTGACGAGTCATTAGAGTCCCCCACAGACAGTTTCCCAAGTTCGGGCGAAACGTTGTAGAGGCCGTATGGTTTTATGGCAGGGTTCGGAAAATGCACGTGCGTTTACGCACGTGTCAGTTTTCGGGCAGATGATACTGGTCGGCTTTGGTTTAAGCCGGATCCGAGTATTATATTGAGTAGGTATAATATCTTTGTCTCAGTTGCATTTGTATTCGGTCGTAATACAAATACGGGTATATTTATACAGTTACGGGGTTATCCTGAAAGTCGTTTCAGGATCACTTTTGGAAGTTGCCAGTTTCCAGTTTTCTATCAGCCGTCTTTTAACATTTGGTTGAAGACGGATTTATCTTTTCTTGGATGAGGGTGAGTCATGCTTCTAGAAGGTTTTAGAAGGTTCTAGATTTGATGAGGTGTCTTATGACTCATGCTTTGAATTCAACCATTTTTTGTTAAGCTTAAGATATTATTTTGTGTTCACATTATGATATTTATCCTATGGTTACTCTCCCCTCTCCTACGGTCACCCCCCCACTCCTATAAGTGGCCGGCCTCCTCTCTCTCCTCACACTTGATGTTTCATTTGGAGAAAAAGATTATGATAGTATTTGGGGTGCATGGAATTCTACAGTTCATTTCATTCCATCACTCAATTCCCTCGGCAACTTCATTAACCGTCCGTCCATAGGTTTGGACGGAACGAGACAAAGTCATCTACTCATTCTCTACATCATTCTTGGTCGTCTCTTCTAGCAAACTTGACGACCGAGTTGCCTCAAGTCAGAGGCGGGAGCCCGTTTAAAGAATCGGTGATGTGGTGCCACCTGGACGAGCAGATCGGAGATCGACGAGATTGGAGCAGCCGCAACGGAGCGTGGGATGATGGTTAAAGAACGAAGGACTCGGATCGTTCGGTATAACCTTTCTACACTCTTTACAGTTTGTTAGTTTAGCAATAATGGCAGATCCGGGTGAAAGTATACGATAGCGCCAGTTAAAAAGTTTTTGTTCCGCATTTGGCGTCTGTAGACGGCCGGGACGCTAGCGTAGACTTACATGTAGCATGTGGCATCACGCATGACACAAAAGATGTACATTAATATGTAAGTCCACGTTACCTCTCCCGGTACTTACGAGCTTGCGGAAATGATGTAAAACGATTTTTCAAGAGGTGGTAACATGGACTCAAAATACGGATCTTTGTTAAACAACTACCTAACAACTTAACTAGAGTTTTGCCTACTCGGTTAGGGGGCTATACCTTTCTTGAACTCCTTCGTCTTCAACTCTTTCCGGTGTACGGATCGGCCTCACCTCGTCGTCTCCTTGCGCCGAAGATGGATCCACCTGAAAGCTTCTACCTTTGGCTTCTTCTTCGAACTTGAAGAAACTAGAACACTTGGTTTGCTAAACCTTGTGAATTAGGACGAGTAGAGAAGTGATATGGGTTTTCTTTTATCTCTAAGGCAATGTTTCTCAACTCATGAGAGGGTGTTGCCTTGAGCTAGAGAGAGCAAAGGGAATAGCAAGAGGGAGAGCTCAAGCAAGAGAGAGAAATGAAATGAGAGAATGAGTAAGTCTTTTGCCATCCAAGCTCTCATAATCCAAAACCATGATTACTCATAATAGTAATTGAGTATTATGTGATGGTTCAAGTCAAAATGGCCATATCATTTCATGTACTCATTTTGCAAAAACAAACAAGCAAGCAAAAGTCTTTGCCATGAAATGATAGCCATTGTAATGATGATGGTCAACTAGTCCAACCTAGTCAACCGGTCAACAAAGTCAACAAGTCAACAAAGTCAACCCCTCATCTCAACCATGACACAATAATACTTAATTAATATTATCATTAATCATATTTCTTATTCTCATTAGGGTTTAGCAAAAGTCAATGGTCAACAGTGAACAGTCAACAACCCCAATGAGAATCCTCTGCCTCTGTCTCTCTGTCAACTGTGCATACACACCCGCATCCGCGTTCCGAGGATCACGAATACAAACGAGATAAAACCAATCCTAAAATGTACACTAGGATCTGGCTTAAACCAAAGCCCGCTAGTGTTAACTGTCCGGACACTGAACATGCACAAGTGCACGGATGTGACCGAACCCTGTCGCAAAACCATGCGACTTGTCGTAAAACCATGCGACCTCTACTCTTTTGCTTAAAGGCGAATAACTTTCTGTGTGGGACTCTAAAGACTCAACACTACGCTGGCAGTGGGTTTAATCACAGACCGCAAGCGGCACTAGCTGTGCGTAACAGTCCCCAGGTAGATGCCGACAAGAAGACGGACGAGGTGAAACCCAACTGAACTCCTACTGAGCCTGAATGTGACAATCTCTATATAGTCCGGTCTGTTCGTCTGATACATCGCATGGCGGGCCTAGGGGGCGGTAAACGTCAGTCCCCTAATAGCGGTACAAGTCGTGTCGGAGTGAAGCCCAAAACACCCTGAGATAGCACTGGAAACCTACCAGTATATCTCGCTTGCCCTGGCCAGGGACTACTCGTGTAATGGCTCTCCTAGACACAGTGCGATGTCAACCCCCAATACCGGGAGAGACGAATCCTGTCTAACCGTCACTGCCTCCAAGTGCTTCGGGACTGCACCCAAAAACTACCTGTTTGCACGACTCCTTTGAGCCGTGGTAGGGTAGTAATCAAAGTACAGTGGGAACACACTCGAGGGGAAGTGACAGTGTCAAGTCAACGGACTAAGCTGTACTCATGTCACCTGAGAACTGATAACCGGCGATAGGTATAGTACCAACCAACAGTTCCCGACGAGTCCTGTCCAGTATTTTTGTAACCTAACGAGCACCCACATACTATCTCAAGTACGACGTACTGACGGATGTGGGACAGACCGTCTCCCAAACTGGGATAAGAAGCACATACGCTAGTCTATTCCGGAGTATCGATGCCCTGTCTCGATAGTCTTGCGACCAGGGACCTGCATAAGGATGTGCTTATAGATTACCCAGCCCCCACGAGTGTGACTGCCATCACAACGCTGGAAATCAAGCAAAGATCCTAAGGGCTCCACTAATGTGTATAGGTGATATACTAAAATAAACACATGTACACATTAAAGCAGAAACAAACCAAGTAGCATACTACTATATTGAACAAGATTGTCTATACAAGGTGAATATCCCAAGCTTCCATTAAGTAATATACAAACTAGTATGATACAGTAATGGCCTCTAGGGCATATACACTAACAATCTCCCACTTGCACTAAGGCCATGTACTGGCGTATCGAAGACCTATCATCTCGATCAGCCGCTCGAACTGAGTCTGGGATAAGGCCTTCGTGAGTGGATCAGCAGTGTTATCTTCCGTAGAAACTCTCCGAACCTCGATCTCCTGGCGACCCACGATCTCCCTGATCAGGTGATACCGCCTCAAGATGTGTCTGGACTTCTGATGGGACCTGGGTTCCTTTGCTAAAGCTATAGCCCCATTGTTGTCGCAATACAGAGGTATTGGATCAACAATGGACGGAACCACCTGAAGTTCAGTTAAGAACTTCCTTATCCAGACGGCTTCTTTTGCCGCATCTGCAGCAGCGATATATTCTGCTTCCATCGTCGAGTCAGCAACGGTTTCCTGTTTGGAACTCTTCCAACACACCGCCCCTCCATTGAGGGTAAAGACATAACCCGACATGGACTTGGAATCATCCTTGTCACTCTGGAAGCTGGAGTCAGTAAAGGCCTCGATCTGGAGGTCTTTTCCGCCATACACCAAGAACATCTCCTTAGTCCTTCTCAGGTACTTGAGAATGTTCTTTACTGCTATCCAGTGTTTCTCCCCAGGGTTTGACTGATACCGGCTTACCACATTCAGTGCATAAGCTACATCTGGTCTGGTACACAACATCGCATACATTATAGAGCCTACCGCAGAAGCGTAGGGTATAATAGACATGCGATCCCTTTCCAAATCAGTCTTGGGAGACATCTCTTTGGAAAGGGTGATCCCGTGACAAACCGGTAGATTACCGCGCTTGGAATCTTCCATACTGAATCTTTTCAGTATGGTGTCGATGTACCTGGACTGTGAGAGTCCCAGTATCCTCTTGGATCTGTCACGATAGATCCGGATCCCCAGAATGTATGAGGCATCACCCTGGTCTTTCATGGAGAACCTGTGTGACAAGAACCCCTTGACAGATTGTAGCATAGGAATGTCATTTCCTATTAAGAGAATGTCATCCACGTATAAAACGAGGAATACTACAGTTCTCGCTACAAATCTACTATAGATGCATGGTTCATCTGGATTTTTGATAAAGCCAAATTCTTTGACCGTCTCACCAAAACAGACGTTCCAACTCCGCGATACCTGCTTTAGTCCGTAGATGGACTTAAGAAACTTGCACACCTTTCCGCTGCTCCCACTCTGAATGAAACCCTCTGGCTGGTCCATATAAACACACTCCTCTAAATTTCCATTTAGAAAAGCGGTCTTTACGTCCTTCTGCCAAATCTCATAATCGTGGAAGGCAGCAATAGCAAGAAGGATCCGAATGGATTTCAGCATAGCTACTGGAGAAAAGGTCTCGTCATAGTCCAAACCAGGTCTTTGACGAAAACCCTTTGCAACCAGTCTAGCTTATAGGTCTCAACCTGTCCATCTACACCAATCATCCTTTTGAAGATCCACTTGCATCCTACGGGGTTTACCCCATCTGGAGCAACATCCAACGTCCATACTTTGTTGGTGTACATGGACTCCATTTCGGTCCGCATTGCATCCAGCCATTTTACCGAGTCAACGCTCTGAATGGCCTGCGGGAAGCTAGTCGGCTTATCATAATCAATGTTGCAATCTTCTCTATCCCCGTCTATGAGAAATCCGTAGTATCTATCGGACGGATGAGACTGCCAACTACTCCTACGGAGCGGTGTAGAATGTCATGATCTTTCGAACCCTCTGGTTCTACTAAGTTCTCAGTAATAGCTCGTGGTTTTGGAATTTCTTCCAGTTCTATTGCGCTCCCACTTATCTGATTTTCCAAAAACTCAGTTTCCAAGAAGTGGGCATGATGAGAAACATAAATCTTTTGTTCCTCTTCGCAATAGAAGAAATATCCCTTGGAGTTCTTTGGATATCCCACAAACTTGCACTGTACTGAGCGTGCCTCGAGTTTGTCCGCATGCTGCTTTTTGACAAAAGGTGGACATCCCCATGTCTTAATGTGATTAAGATAGGGTCTCTTCCCACACCACATCTGATATGGTGTAGTAGGCACAGTCTTAGTTGGAACTCGGTTCAAAAGGTATGCAGCTGATTCTAGTGCATATCCCCAGAATGATCGCGGTAACTCAACGTTACTCATCATGGACCGTACCATATCTAATAGGGTTCGGTTCCGTCTTTCCGATACACCGTTATGTTGCGGAGTGTATGGAGGAGTAAGCTGAGAGAGAATTCCATTCTCTTTTAAGTAATCTAGGAACTCGGCACTCAAGTATTCACCACCTCGATCAGATCTTAGTGTCTTGATACTTTTGCCGGTTTGTTTTTCTACTTCATTCTTATATTCCTGGAATTTTCCAAAGGCTTCGGATTTATGTTTCATTAAGAAGACATAACCGTACCTTGAAAAGTCATCCGTAAAAGTAATGAAGTAAGAATAACCGCTTCGCGCATGTGTAGACATTGGACCGCATACGTCGCTGTGTACGAGTCCCAAGAGCTCGCTCGCTCTTACTCCGTGTCCAGTGAACGGAGTCTTTGTCATCTTTCCTTTGAGACAGGATTGACAAGTGGCATACGATTGATATTCGAACGGATCCAAATATCCTTCTGTATGTAACTTCGTCAACCTTCTCTCATTGATGTGACCCAGTCTACAATGCCATAAGAAAGTCTGATTTATTTCCGGAGACTTTCTTTTGTGTGTATTCTGGATATTGAAAATTTGTGGTTGGTTTAGTACGTATATACCATTGCTTAATGTACCTGACCCAATCAGAACTTGATTAAGGTGAATGTTTACAACATTACTTACAAACGCAAATTCATAACCTTCTTTAGAAATCAAAGATATAGAAATGATATTACAAGTTGCGTTGGGTACAAAAAAGCAATTACGTAAAACCAAAACATGTCCATCTGACATTCCCAGGTGATAGTCCCCCACGGCCTTAGCATCCATGCTAGCTCCGTTTGCAACTTTGAGGGTCATGTCACCTGCCTTCAAAAAACCTACGGTTTCTTAACGCTTGCAAAGAATTACAGATATGAGAACCTGATCCGGTATCCAATACCCAGGAAGTAGAGTTTATTGATAGACAGTTTTTAATAACATACACACCTGAAGCTGAAGCCGCAACCTGCTTCAGATCCTGTGTTTTGGCTTTCCAAGCCCTGCAATTTTTCTTCCAGTGTCCACTCTTGTGACAGTAAAAGCACTCTTCCTTCCCCACAAGCTTCCCCACTATCTTTGTTGCTTTTTCCTTTCCTTTCATATCCACTTTACTAACACCATCCCTTGGTTTGGCGGGGGCTTTCTTCTTCTTTCCCTTGGCTTTCGCCTTGGACCTAAAAGATGAAGATCCTCCTACAAACAAAGTGGATGTTTCCCTACCTTTCTGTAGGGTGCCCTCTGCACTCCTCAGCATGTTGAGGAGTTCTGAAAGTTCAACTTCTTTTTCTTGCAAGTTGAAGTTCAGGATAAACTGGGCATAAGTGGAAGGAAGGGACTGGAGAATCAAGTCCGTATAGAGCTCGTTCTCCAACGTGGTCCCAAGGTCCGCGAGCTCCTCAATGAAGCCAATCATCTTAAGCACGTGTTCCGCTACCGATGATCCGATGGCCAACCTTGCCGAAAATAGCTTCTTCGACACTTCGTATCTTGCGATACGAGATTGCTCTCCATACAGTTCTTTTGTATGGAGAAATATGGATTCGAGGTCCATATTCTCATGCCTCCTCTGATGTTCATTGTCCATAGAGGCAAGTACGAGGCACTTGGCCTTCGCGCAATCGATTTCCAACGTCTTACGGATTTCCCTATCCGCGACGCTGGTTTTGGGACCTGGGACAGGGGGAGCTTTGGTGGTAAGGAGATACCCTAACTTGTCATAAGTGATTGCCATTTTGACATCCTAAGCCAATCTTTGTAGTTTGGCCCTGTCAGTATGCTTTTATCTAGTAGTAACTTAAGTCCGGTCATGATGTTTGGTCGCTGCAATTAGGAGAGAGAGAAGAAACACTTTAGCATGATGCTCTTGCAAGTTTAGAGTGGTTTTTAATTTGTCTAAACAGGATGACTCCCACTGTCTCTCGAATCCCTCCTCAAACCAAAAAGGAAGAATTAGTCAGGATCAATCTCACCGTACAATACTTGCTTAACCGTTCGGCCAGGCTGGTGTCGGTACTTCGAGGGAGGTTTTCCAACGCTTTCGCGAAGTTCCTTAATTAAATAACCTCTTTTCCCTGGGGGCGTAGCCCCGCTTACACCTTTCTAGACACCTACTTGGTTTATAGCATTGATCGTTAAGTGAGAAATTTCCCGAGGAGTAGCATATACTCACAGTAGGATCGGGATCCAAATATCATTGCGTGACAAAACTGAAGGAATCCTACCAGAATCATCACACTCCAAATGGTATGCAGCGCTAGAAAGTTTCAGTTCTTTTGAAACTCCCGATGTGGATTTTTGCCCCATGCTCTTATGACCTTGACTTTGGCTAACAAATCATAAGTCATATGTCAAGTTCTACCCGTCAATCTCCAGGTTAATTTGAGCCCACCCGCACATACCCTTGACTTTGGCCAACAAGGTAGAACGACTGTCCCAAACCAACACATCTATCTATGCTGCACATGAATACCCAATAACTACCAATCACTATGCCTTGACTTTGTCCAACAAACATAGCTTGAATACTTATTGACCATTCATGTGAAACGACGGTGGGCTACGAATGGTTTTGGCGAAACCGTGAACGTAGTGAACTTGATATAATTGAAGGAACGAGATAGCTTTTAAAAGGAGTGGTTTAAGCTCCGCGTTTAAAAGTTATTTAGAAAAGAAACCGAGTGGTTTTGAAAGTGTTCCAACGATTTTTACTTGGTTTATTTTTTTCTTGCATTAATTCCAATGCGTCCCATCATTTAATCCTACCATTGCAGAAAACAACCAAAATATGACGTACGCTTATGCCATCCGCATTCGCCACGGGGCCCCGTCATTACCCGTTAGGTTACTTAACTAACGACAGAGCGGGGACTGGACTAGCGCGGATGCAAAACATAAGCAACGTCTAAATAATATCATTTATAGATATATTGCAATGATAGCCATTCCAGATCACAGATGAACACATTGGATATACTAAGAATCTGCAATTCGTACGAGCCTGTAACGAAAAGCGGATTATACGGTCGCGATGAATAGCCAATACCCCACCCTAGACCCCTACGGGTGCGGCAAACTACCCTCCAAATATCCGAAGCGGAGCAACCTCCCTCAACGACGTGAGTAGGCCACTCGGCACTTCGAGATACCCGGTAGTTTGTGCACCCCACCTTGGGTCTATCCTAGGAGCAAAACCAGTAAAAAGAAATTATACAATGACGGCTACAAACCCCGACCCGGTTGTGCGGCCAAAAATAATATTACATCAATTTACATATTACATGAATTGAAAGATAAAAGAAAACTCTCATCTCACAACCCCCCGGCTATTCATCCGCGACAATCCAATGAATTCATATACACATACCATCAACATTACAGATCACAGATATGTATAACCCCCACTAATCGACGTATAGCGATTAGCGGATATTCAATACATATATCACATCACAGATATAACCTGTTAGCTTAAGTCTTTTAGAAGTTCGATCAAAATACGGATTTTTAGACCCCAAAACAAATTTTTCTTTCTGTAAAATCTGGGTAGAAAAAACATATTGTAAAAATCCCAAAACACCCCTATGACCTCACTGCAAGAAAAATCGTCCACGGCTGAGTCAACTCGGCCGCGGATCCGCGGCGGGAGCAAGCTCCTGCCGCGGTTCCGCGGCGCGTTGATGGGCTCTCTGGACCATTTTTCTACAGTGAGATGTAAAAACCCTGAGTCGAATTTTAAGCCAAGATTTATTAATTTTTGAACAGAGGAAAAATTCGACAGAAAGTATGCTATTCGGGTATGTTTCGTGATATTTTCTCCGATCGAACTTCTACTTACTTTGCTAACATGTTAGATAGTGTTTAACTAGTCTCTGATACCACTGTAAGTCCACGTTACCTCTCCCGGTACTTACGGGCTTGCAGAAATGATGAAAAACGATTTTTCAAGAGGTGGTAACAAGGACTCAAAATATAGATCTTTGTTAAACAACTACCTAACAACCTAACTAGAGTTTTGCCTACTCGGTTAGGGGGCTATACCTTTCTTGAACTCCTTCGTCTTCAACTCTTTCCGGTGTACGGATCGGCCTCACCTCGTCCTCTCCTTGCGCCGAAGATGGATCCACCTGAAAGCTTCTACCTTTGGCTTCTTCTTCGAACTTGAAGAAACTAGAACACTTGGTTTGCTAAACCTTGTGAATTAGGATGAGTAGAGAAGTGATATGGGTTTTCTTTTATCTCTAAGGCAATGTTTCTCAACTCATGAGAGGGTGTTGCCTTGAGCTAGAGAGAGAGCAAGAGGAAGAGCAAGAGGGAGAGCTCAAGCAAGAGAGAGAAATGAAATGAGAGAATGAGTAAGTCTTTTGCCATCCAAGCTCTCATAATCCAAAACCATGATTACTCATAATAGTAATTGAGTATTATATGATGGTTCAAGTCAAAATGGCCATATCATTTCATGCACTCATTTTGCAAAAACAAACAAGCAAGCAAAAGTCTTTGCCATGAAATGATAGCCATTGTAATGATGATGGTCAACTAGTCCAACCTAGTCAACCGGTCAACAAAGTCAACAAGTCAACAAAGTCAACCTCTCATCTCAACCATGACACAATAATACTTAATTAATATTATAATTAATCATATTTCTTATTCTCATTAGGGTTTAGCAAAAGTCAATGGTCAACAGTGAACAGTCAACAACCCTAATGAGAATCCTCTGCCTCTGTCTCTCTGTCAACTGTGCATACACACCCGCATCCGCGTTCCGAGGAACACGAATACAAACGAGATAAAACCAATCCCAAAACGTACACTAGGATCTGGCTTAAACCAAAGCCCGCTAGTGTTAACTTTCCGGACACTGAACGTGCACAAGTGCACAGATGTGACCGAACCCTGTCGCAAAACCATGCGACCTGTCGTAAAACCATGCGACCTCTACTCTTTTGCCTAAAGACGAATAGCTTTCTGTGTGGGACTCTAAAGACTCGACACTACGCTGGCAGTGGGTTTAACCACAGACCGCAAGCGGCACTAGCTGTGCGTAACGGTCCCCAGGTAGATGCCGACAAGAAGACGGATGAGGTGAAACCCATCTGAACTCCTACTGAGCCTGAATGTGACAATCTCTATACAGTCCGGTTTGTTCGTCTGAAACATCGCATGGCGGGCCTAGGGAGCGGTAAACGTCAGTCCCATAATAGCGGTACAAGTCGTGTCGGAGTGAAGCCCAGAACAGCCTGAGATAGCACTGGAAACCTACCAGTATATCTCGCTTGCCCTGGCCAGGGACTACTCGTGTAATGACTCTCCTAGACACAGCGCGATGTCAACCCCCAATACCGGGAGAGACGAATCCTGTCTAACCGTCACTGCCTCCAAGTTCTTCGGGACTGCACCCAAAAACTACCTATTTGCACGACTCCTTTGAGCCGTGGTAGGGTAGTAATCAAAGTACAGTGGGAACACACTCGAGGTGAAGTGACAGTGTCAAGTCAACGGACTAAGCTGTACTCATGTCACCTGGGAACTGATAACTGACGATAGGTATAGTACCAACCAACAGTTCCCGACGAGTCCTGTCCAGTGTACTCGTAACCTAATGAGCACCCGCATACTATCTCAAGTACGACGTACTGACGGCAGTGGGACAGACCGTCTCCCAAACTGGGATAAGAAGTGCATACGCTAGTCTACTCCGGAGTATCGATGCCCTGTCTCGATAGTCCTGCGACCAGAGACCTGCATAAGAATGTGCTTATAGATTACCCAGCCCTCACGAGTGTGACTGCCATCACAACGCTGGTAATCAAGCAAAGATCCTAAGGGCTCCACTAATGTGTATAGGTGATATACTAAAATAAACACATGTACACATTAAAGCAGAAACAAACCAAGTAGCATACTACTATATTAAGCAAGATTGTCTATATAAGGTGAATATCCCAAGCTTCCATTAAGTAATATACAAACTAGTATGATACAGTAATGGCCTCTAGGGCATATACACTAACATAATATATATCACATATATACTAAGTGTACACTAGTGAGAAAAAGAATACTTAAGTGAGCTAATATTAGTTAATGTAAGATAATATATCAAATATATAATTATACATTAAATTATTAAATCAACACTTGATTTAATAATCCGGCTATATCACATACAACCGACTAATATCAAATGTATCAACTTGTCGAATCAACACTTGATTCGACAGCCCGGTTATATCACATACAACCGACCGATATCATATATCACTAGAATAGAATACGGTATCACATATGCGTATTAATCTCGGTCCCACACATATCACATATGTGCTCCTATTTCGTTTCGCTTGAGCCAGGAAACCTCTGTATATGACTCTAAAGACTCGTCAATACGCCGACAATAGGTGGTGATCATATCAGTCACCCACAAGCCGCAAGTGGTCTGCTAAACGTAACGGCTACCCGGGTATTGAATGATTAGAAGATCAACAAGCAAGCCTGCGAATCCAATAAGTAACACTACCGTACAGTCCGGTCTCTTCGTCAGATATGTTGCATATCACAGCCTGGGGGTGGTAATCGTCAGACCCCAATAGCCTGATAAGTCATGCCGATGTGAGGCACATAACGGTTAGAGAAACTACTGATAATACTTACCGGTAGATCTCAGCAATCCTGGCCAGGGATTTCCTGTTATGGCCAATCAAGCTTAGCGCAATATCAACCCCCAATACCGGGAGAGACGGAATCCCCTCCTATCGCTCATTGTTTCCATGTGACTCGGGACTGTACCCAAAAACCACCGTTTTGCACGATCTCTTGAGCATGGTAAGATAGAAATCAAAGCATAGTGGGAATCATACAAGACTCTATGACGATCTCGGGTCGACAGACTAACCTGTACCAGTGTCACCAGAGAACTGCTATCTGACGATAGGTATAATACCATCTAGGAGTTCTTGGCGAGTCCGTCCAGTGTACCCAGTCTCCACTGAGCACCCGTATACCTTCTCTGATGTCAAACACCAATGGATGTAAGATCATCCATCGCCCATCATATGGGTCGAGAAGCGTATACGCTAGTCTACTCTGGAATATCGATGCCCCGTCTCGATACTCCCACGACTAGGAACATTTGAAGGATGTACTTACCAACTACCTCTGCTCCACTAGTATGATCTGCATCATAATCCTGGTAGTCAAGTACTCATCCTAAGAGCTTTATCAACATGTAATAGAGAGAAAAAAAGTGTACATATTAAGATAAAGAGCAACCGGATAGCATACTATCATGTCGAGCAAGAAAGTCCCCCCTATATATGTCCAAGCATCCACTATAATATACAACACATGTATAATAATGGCCTTTAGGGCATACATATAATTAACAGGTGGTTGGTCCCACAACCATTGGTGTGATCACCTAAAATTGTATACGAGTGCTCACTGGGGGTGAGTACACTGGACGGACTCGCCGAGAACCTCTAGATGGTACTATACCTATCGTCAGATAGCGGTTCTCACGTGACATGTGTACATGTTAGTCTTTGGACCTGAGGTCGTCATTTGTCTTGTGTGTGTTCCCACTGTGCTTTGATCACTATCCTACTACGGCTCTACTGAGTCGTGCAAATAGGTTTTGGTTGGGTGCAGTCCCGAGCCGCAGAGAGGCAGTGAGTGATTGTCAGGGATTCGTCTCTCCAGATATTGGGAGTCGATATCGCACTGTGTTCGATTGGCTAGGACCATAAGACCTTGGCCAAGGCAATTGGGATTTACTGATAGGTTGATCAGTAGTTTCCCGGATTGGTCCTGAGCAGCATCACCATGAATTATCGGGTTGTTAGAGTCCGACGTTCACCACCCCCTAGATCCGGTATGCGATACTCTTAGACGAAGAGACCGGGCTGTACGGATATTGTCACGGATAGGCTTAGTAGAGATCCGGATGAGTTTGCTCGTTGGCCTTCCTTTTCGACTAGTACCCGGGTAGCCGTTACGTACAGCTAGTACCGCTGACGTGCTTGTGGTTATGGATTTATCCAGTAACTCACTGTCGGCATATTGTCGAGTCTTTAGAGTCCCACACAGAGGGTTTCTCTGCTTCAGACGAAAAGATATAGAAGCCGTATGGTTTTACGGCAGGGTTCAATCACATACATGTACTTGTGCACGTATGATGTTCGGGCGGTTAATACTAGCAGGCTTTGGTTTAAACCAGATTCTAGTATTATATTGTTGGATTATTTTTGTCTTTTTGAATTCGTATTTTTCGGAATACGGATACAGATATGTATATACGGTAAGGGGTATTCTTGTAATTGTGCAAAATTCTTCTAGAAGAAGACACATCATTATTTGTTTTAACCATTTAGTTAAATGGTTAATGAGGTGGAGGGATGAGGTATTCATTTGTGATAAATGAAGCATGGCTACTTGGTGACTCATGTAGTGACTCATGGGGTGACGCATGGTTTACTATTAGGGTATGCTTGATATTTTGTAGGGTGAATTATTGTTTGCATTATTTTTGCACAACACTTAGCCATTCTTCATTCAATGCTCTTATAACACTCTCATCTCCTCCAAGCTTCATCTTCTTTTACCTCAAACCCTAATAGTCTCATGTGTTGAGAAACATAGGGTTAGTGAGACAAATCAATCCATCATCACTCTCTACATCATCTAGGATACATAGATTAGCATACTAAGTAACCTAGTTGCCTCGGTTTAGAGGTAGAAGCTCAAAGTAGACACTCTCGGGTGGATCATCATTGACGCGAGAAGACTGTCGATCAAGTGCAATCCGTACATCCTTTGAGGAGCTAAAGGAGAGGAGTGAAGACCTGTAACGTTTTAGATATCGTTTAGGATAATTATATAGTAATTAAAGATATAACATGTCTTTTCTATAAAAAAACCTAGTTAATAATTAGTCTTCCACATCGACAAATATATTCTTATTTACTATGTAATTACTTATCTTATTTGGTATTTATTTAGCTACTTATTTAATTTCTAGTATACTCATGTTTTTCCTTATTTATTAATTACTAAATTATTTTTAAACTTGCACTTACACACTAATCTAGTATTAATCATAAATTAGTATAGGTTAATACAAGTTTTTACTACCAGGACAAACTTAACACATTTTTGTAACATGTCACATTTTATTACAATGGTTTAGTCTTTTATTTTCTAGCATGGTTCTAGAATTCTCATTAAAAGAAAAATTAAAAATGAAAAAGGAAAGAGATGGCATGGTGCATTTAATGAGCCGTGGCAAGGTCTTCTCTCTTTCTAGAGACTTCCCTATTTCTCCTCCTCTTCTTTTTCTTCTCTTTCTCCCTTCACTTGATCACAAAACTCTTGCTACCTCACCCAAAAACACAACATAATCCTCACAAATTCACCACAAAATCACTCTAAAATCTCATTTTTCAACCTCTTAAAGAGTTCTTGAAGCAATCCTTCCTTTTGATGCAAACCCTATCAAGTTAGGGTCTTTCTTCTAACCTTTTTAAGGTATGAAACTAAGTTTCCTTCTTCTTGTGCTAATCCATGCTTTAATTAGTCTTAATTAGATGTTTAAGTAGTATTTTATGCAAGTTTAGAGTTTTAAAGAGAGGGTTGTGTTAAGTTAAGGTTTTTATGGCTTATTAGGATAGTTAAGAGTAGATTAGTGTCTAATAACCTTATTAATCCACTTTACTACACTAAAATACCATAATGTTTTAAAATTAGTGTTTAAAATTGTTTTTAGCTAAGTTTTCTGTTCTGTATGATCAGCTATCGTTTCAGTTACCTATAAATTAATCAAACAAATACAGCAGAATAATGTTTAAGCCCTAAATTGACCCTTGAAACCCGGACCCACTCCTCCAAACTTCGACTGGCAAGAAGCTTCTTTTTGCTGGCGCCGCCGGACTTCCTGTGATATTGGGGGTTGAGGTTTTGTAGGTAGCTCTCTGTGTGTGTTTTAGGATATTTGGTACGCTTTGTTTTTTTTATTTGGTCTGTAGATAAATCTGGGACTATTTTACTTTAATGTGAGTGTTTTGTTTATGCGCGCCACGTATGATTCGATACTAGACTTGGCGTTTTTGAGGAAAACAGCCAATCGAGATGGTTTTTGACGTTGTCACACACGTTTTGTGCACTAAGTGCACACGTATTTAACTAGTGCGCGCTAGTTCTTTCGTATCGTTTTGTTATCGAGTTTTATCGAATGTCTAGTCTTATATGTTATATTTGTAAGATTCTAGGATCGGTTGCGGAGATGTCGGACGCGGCAAGGAAAGGAAAGACAGTGATTGGATTCGATTAGCCAAGGCGTTCCGGTGAGTAGATGTTGTAAGTCCACGTTGCTCACCCCGGTTCTTACGGGGAGGCGGAAACGGCGAAAAACAATTATTTAGCGCAAAGGCAACATGGACTAAAAGCCGGATCTTTGCTAAACAAGAAACTAGCAAACTACTAGAGGCGTTAACTACTATGCCGTAGAAATTATACCTCACGAAACCGGTCCTTCGGGTCTTCTCTCCGCTGTCCGGCTCATCCATCCACGCTCCGAGGGTCGATCCGGATCCTGGTCACCTCCGCGGCCTTCTTCAGTCGAAGACGATCCACCCGAGAGATGTACACCGAGCTCCACCTCGAACCGAGGCAACTAGGGCAACAAGATCGCTAGTCTTGAAGTCCTAGGTTGTGTAGAAGAGGTTGATGGAAGTATTTGTCTATGTGGATTCTTTTTCTCTCAACACATGAGATCAAAAGAATGAATCAAGAGGAGGAAGAAGAAGGAGCACTAGCAACCATGGAGCTTTTCTTTTCTTCTCACTTTTTAGGAGAGAGAATCAGAAAAGAATAATAATGAACAAAGAAAATGAACCATGGTTCAATAATACTCAAAAATCATCATTACTAATCCTATCATGATAAAGTTGATGGCTACACTGACATGACCATTTTCATAATCCAAAAAGAAAAAGAAAACCAAAGAAGAGTGTAGACCTCTCATGAAGGTCAAGGTCAACTTTGGTCAATGGGTCAACAAAGTCAAGAGTGGTCAAGGTGGTCAAATGGTCAAAGCAATTAGCCATCACAAAATTATCACTGAAAGGATTAGTAAGTAATGTCCGCGGCTCATAATGGTTTTGACCGAACGAATTGCCAAAACCCTAATGAGCCTACCACATAACGGTTTTGCCCGAACCAACTGCCAAAACCCTAATGTGGCATCTCCTCCTTCTTCGCTCCTCACAACTGTGCATACACACCCGCATCCGCATTCCATAGAATGCGAATGACTGAAGACAAAACAAATCCATCCGTGCAATACTAGGATCCGGCTTAAACCAAAGCCCACTAGTATTGCCTGCCCGAACAGCATACGCACACAAGTGTACGTAAGTGATCGCAGCCCTGCCGTAAAACCATACGGCCTCTACACGTTTCGCTCAGTGCAGGGAAACTCTCTGTGTGGGACTCTAAAGACTCGACACTACGCAGGCAGTGGGTTTAACCACACACCGTAAGCGGCACTAGCTGTACGTAACGGTTCCCAGGTAGATGTCGATAAGAAGGCCGATGAGATAAACCCATCCGAACTCCTACTGAGCTTGTATATGACAATCTCCGTACAGTCCGGTCTGTTTGTCTGATACATCGTATGGCGGGCCTAGGGGGGCGGTAAACGTCAGTCCCCTACTAGCGATACAAGTCATGTCGGAGTGTAGCCCAGAACACATGAGATAACTCTGGAAACCTACCAGTCTATCTCGCTTGCCCTGGCCAGGGACTTTGTGTAATGGCTCTCCTAGACACAGCGCGATATCAACCCCCAATACCGGGAGAGACGAATCCTGTCTAACCGTCACTGCCTCCAAGTGCTTCGGGACTGCACCCAACTACTACCTATTTGCACGACTCCTTTGAGCCGTGGTAGGGTAGTAATCAAAGAACAGTGGGAACACACTCGAGGCGAAGTGACAGTGTCAAGTCAACGGACTAAGCTATACTCATGTCACCTGGGAACTGATAACCGACGATAGGTATAATACCAACCAACAGTTCCCGATGAGTCCTGTCCAGTGTACTCGTAACCTAACGAGCACCCGCATACTATCTCCAGTACGCCGTACTGATGGCTGCGAGACAGACCATCTCTCCTGTTGGGATGAGAAGCGCATACGCTAGTCTACTCCGGAGTATCGATGCCCTGTCTTGATAGTCCTACGACTAGGGACCTGTATAAGGATGTGCTTATAGATTACCCAGCCCCCACGAGTGTGACTGCCATCACAACGCTGGTAATCAAGCAAAGATCCTAAGGGCTCTACTAATATGTATAAGCGATATGCTAAAAGAAACACATGCACATATTGAAGTAGAAACAAATCAAGTAGCATACTACCATTTTGAGCAAGATTGTCTATACAACTGTGAATATCCCAAGCTTCCATTAAGTAATATACAAGCTAGTATGATACAGTAATGGCCTCTAGGGCATATACACTAACAATCTCCCACTTGCACTAGGGCCATGTACTGGCGTATCGAAGACCTATCATCTCGATCAGCCGCTCGAATTGAGTCTGGGGTATGGCCTTTGTGAATGGATCAGCAGTGTTATCTTCCTTATTTACTCTCTTCACCTCGATCTCTCGGCGATCTACGATCTCCCTGATCAGGTGGTACCGCCTCAAAATGTGCCTGGACTTCTGATGGGACCTGGGTTCCTTCGCTAAAGCTGTAGCGCCGTTGTTGTCACAATACAGCGGTATTGGATCAACACTGGTAGGAACCACCTGAAGCTCCGTGAGGAACTTCTTTATCCAGACAGCTTCCTTTGCGGCATCGCAAGCAGCTATGTACTCCGCTTCCATAGTTGAGTCAGCAACGGTCTCCTGCTTGGAACTCTTCCAGCAAACCGCCCCTCCATTGAGGTAAAGACATAACCCGACATGGACTTGGAGTCAACCTTGTCACTCTGGAAGCTGGAGTCAGCAAAGGCCTCGATCTGGAGGTCTTTTCCGCCATACACCAAGAACATCTCCTTAGTCCTTCTCAGGTACTTGAGAATGTTCTTTACCGCTATCCATTGTTTCTCCCCTGGGTTCGATTGATACCGGCTAACAACGCTTAATACGTATGCTACATCTGGTCTGGTGCATAACATCGCATACATTATAGAGCCTACCGCAGATGCGTAGGGTATAGATGACATGCGAGCCCTTTCCAAATCAGTCTTGGGAGACATCTCTTTGGAGAGGGTGATTCCGTGACAAGCCGGTAGATTACCGCGCTTGGAATCTTCCATACTAAATCGTTTTAGTATGGTGTCTATGTACCTCGACTGTGAAAGTCCCAACATCCTCTTAGATCTATCACGATAGATCTAGATCCCCAGAATGTAGTTGGCATCGCCCAGGTCCTTCATGGAGAACCTCTGCGACAAGAGTCCTTTGACTGACTGTAGCATAGGAATATCATTCCCTATTAGGAGTGTCATCGACGTACAAGACGAGAAATACCACAGTTCTCCCTACAATCTTACTGTAAATGCATGGTTCATCTGGGTTTTTGATAAAGTCGAATTCCTTGACAGTATCATCAAAGCAGATGTTCCAACTCCGCGATGCCTGCTTCAGTCCATAGATGGACTTGAGCAACTTGCACACTTTACCGCTGCTCCCACTCTGAATGAATCCCTCCGGCTGATCCATAAAGACGCACTCTTCCAAATTTCCATTTAGGAAAGCCGTCTTTACGTCCATCTGCCAGATCTCATAATCGTGGAAGGCAGCAATAGCAAGGAGGATCCGAATGGATTTAAGCATAGCCACTGGAGAAAAGGTCTCGTCATAGTCCAAACCAGGTCTTTGACGAAAACCCTTTGCTACAAGTCTAGCTTTATAGGTTTCAACTTGCCCATCTACACCAATCTTCTTTCTGAAGATCCATTTACAGCCTACGGGTTTTACCCCTTCTGGAGAAAAGTCCAAAGTCCAAACATTGTTGGTGTACATGGACTCCATCTCAGTCTGCATTGCATCCAACCATTTTACCGAGTCACCGCTCTGAATGGCTTGCTGGAAGCTAGTAGGCTCACCATAATCCATAGTGCAATCCTCTCTATCCCCGTCTATGAGAAAACCGTAGTATCTGTCGGGCGGATGAGACTGCCTACTACTCTTGCGGAGTGGCGCTGGGATGTCCGGTTCTCTTGAAACTTCTGGTTCTTCCAAGCTTTCAGTAATAGCTTGTGGTTCTGGAATTTCTTCCAGTTCTATTGCGCTCCCACTTATCTGATTTTCTAAAAATTCAGTTTCTAAGAAGTGGGCATGCTGAGAAACAAAAACCTTTTGTTCCTCTGCGGAATAGAAAAAATACCACCTGGAGTTCTTTGGGTATCCCACAAACTTACACAGTACTAAGCGTGCCTCGAGCTTGTCCGCATGCTGCTTTTTACAAAAGCTGGACATCCCCATGTCTTAAGATACTTAAGACAGGGTTTCTTCCCACTCTACATCTGATATGGGGTGGTAGGCACAGTCTTGGTTGGAGCCTTGTTTAAGAGATATGCAGCTGTTTCTAGTGCATAACTCCAGAAAGATCGTGGCAACTCAGCCTTACTCATCATGGAACGAACCATATCCAATAGGGTTCGATTCCGCCTTTCCGATACACCGTTGTGGTGTGGTGTGTATGGAGGAGTACGCTGAGAGAGAATTCCATTCTCTTTTAAGTAGTCCAGAAACTCAGCACTCAAGTATTCACCACCTCGATCAGATCTCAGTGTCTTGATACTTTTGCCTGTTTGTTTTTCAACTTCATTCTTGTATTCCTGAAATTTCTCAAAGGCCTCGGATTTGTGCTTCATCAAGAAGACATGCCCATACCTAGAGAAATCATCTGTGAAAGTAATGAAGTATGAATAACCACTTCGCGCATGTGTAGACATTGGACCACACACATCACTGTGTATGAGTCCCAAGAGCTCGCTCACTCTTTCTCCGTGTACAGTGAACGCAGTCTTTATCATCTTTCCCATGAGACAAGATTCACAAGTGGCATAAGACTGATACTCGAACGGATTCAAGTATCTCTCTTTATGTAACTTTGTTAACCGTGTCTCATTAATGTGACCCAGTCTACAATGCCATAAGAAAGCCTGATTTGTTTCCGGAGACTTTCTTTTAAGTGTGTTCTGGACACTGAAAATCTGAGCTTGATTTAATACGTATATACCGTTTTTTAATGTACCTGACCCAATCAGAACTTGATTTAGGTGGATGTTTACTACATCGCTTACAAAAGTAAAATCATATCCTTCCCTAGAAAGTAAGGATACAGATATGATATTACAAGTCGCACCTGGTACATAAAAACAGTTACGTAGAATCAATATCTTCCCAGTTGTCAGTCCAAGATGATATTCCCCTACGGATTCAGCGTACATGCTCATTCCGTTAGCAACCCTGAGAGTCATATCACCTATCTTGATAACCCTACGGTTTCTCAGAGCCTGTAACGAATTACAGATGTGAGATCCTGATCCGGTATCCAAAACCCAGGAAGTAGGATTAACTGACATACAGTTCTCTATCACAAACACACCCGAGAAGCCACAACATGCTTTGAATCCTGGCTACTGGCTTTGCAAGCCCTGCAATCCTTCTGCCAATGTTCATTCCTGTAACAATAGGAACATCCCTCTTTTACTATATCCAGTCCCGAAACTTCTGCCCTTCTCTTTCTTTCTACTTCCCTGGTTTCCTTCAGGGTAGTAGGTAGAGAGTGTTGAACTAAGTCAGCATCTGACCCGTTCTTCAACGTGGTCTTCAGGTCCGTGAGCTCAAAAGAGCTGGTCTCTGTAAGGACGTTGCCCCTTACAGATGACTCGATAGCCAACCTCGCTGGAAGCAATTCGTTCGGGGTCTCATATCTTGCGATACGAGATTGCTCTCCATATAAATCTTTGTTATGGAGGAAGATAGAAACTAAGTCCATCTTCTCGTGCTGCCTCTGGTATGCACCATCAACTGAGGCTAACACGAGGCACTTGGCTTTCGCATAGTTCTTTTCCGATGCCTGGCGGATATGAATATCCGTGACAGGGGAAACTGGACCTGAGACGGCAGGGGTTGGATCAATCAAGAGGTGTCCCAGCTTATCATGGGCAATGGCCATCTGGACAGACCTTTGCCAGTCAAAACAGTCAGATTCAGCCATTTTTGTTGGGTTAGCCTAGCACCTCATGAAGGGTTTGGAAGCATCACATGTACCAAAGATTGAATTTTTAGGGTGCTAAGTTAACAAACAAAGAATCATTCCTAGAAAAATTAGGGTTTCAAAGCTTGCATATCATCTCATGAAAGAAAAGCTAGGGTTTTGAGAGTACAACCTTTGTAGCTCCCTATGCTAGACTCCTCGGCTACTTGGGGTTTGGAAAAGGTCCGCTTGAACTCCTCTAGGTCACCGATGATCCACCCGGAGTCCGCTTTGTCCAAGCTAGCAACTTCGCAAGATCAAGAATGAAAATTGAAGCTAACACTCTAAACAAGTGGGCAAGACTTGTGTAGAATAATGTTGTGGTGGCTTTTCTCACTTCAAAATCCTAACTTGATGAGTATTTTGCTCACTTGAAAAATCTAGAGAGCAATGGAAGAAGGAGGAAGAAGATGGTGGCCTTTTTGAATAAGAGAGAAGAAAAACCTCATCTAGAAGAAGGAAAATATATCTATATATATTTTATATCTCTCATCTCAAACCATGGTTGATCAAATAGGATATTATTGAACTTGAGTTAAAAACCCAAAAGGAAAAGTAATCCATGGTCAAATGGTGGGTGAGCATGGTTAGATCAAGAAGAGTGTAGAAAGCATCCATGAATTAACCTTTTCTTTTCTCTTGTTTTTAAATCAAATGCAATAATAATTTATATATAAATCAAACCATGGTGTGAGTCTTATATTGCCACCATTTTCATGTATTTACAACCATGAAGGATGTATGTATGTATGTATGTATGTATGTATGTACATCCATATGTGCATGAATCTATAAAGAAAGCATACATGCATGCATATATCCATCAAACTCAAGAAAGGATTTCAAGTGAGAAGCTAATGGTTAAATGATAAATCAACACTTGATTTATCAATCCGGTCATATCACATACGACCCCACCAAAAACAAGCCGCCCGATCAATATACGGTATCCCATACGCGCATTTTAACCGGGTCCATGCGCATATCGCATACACGCACCACAACCTTTCGCCTGGACTAGGTTTTTTGTGGGACTCTAAGACTCATCAATACGCCGGCAGTGGGTGATGATCATATCAAGCACCCCCAAGCCGCAAGCTGTCAGCTAAACGTAACGGCCACCCGGGTATTGAACGATCAGAAGAGAACAAGCGAACCTGCAACAACTCCCGTCGAGCCAACCGGCAACACTACCATGCAGTCCGGTCTCTTCGTCTGATATGTCACATATCAAGTCTAGGGGCGGTAAACGTCAGACCCCAATAACCGATAAGTCGTGCCGATGTAAGGCTCATAACGGGTCGAGAAACTACTGATAACACTTACCAGTAAATCTCTAATCAGCCCTGGCCAGGGACTTCGCTGTTACGGCCAATCGAGCACAGTGCAACATCAACCCCCAATACCGGGACAGACGAAACCCCTCCTATCGCTCATTGCCTCCATGTGACTCGGGACTGTACCCAAAAACCACCATTTTGCACGCCCTCAAGGACGTGGTAAGGTGGAAATCAAAGCACAGTGGGAATCACACAAGACTCTATGACGATCTCGGGTCTACAGACTAACCTGCACAAGTGTCACCTGAGAACTGCCATCTGACGTGAGGTATAATACCATCTGGGAGTTCTCGGAGAGTCCGTCCAGTGTACCCAGTCTTCACTGAGCACCCGTATACCATCTCTGATGTCAAACACCAATGGATATGGGATCATCCATCGCCCATCTCATGGGTCGAGAAGCGTATACGCTAGTCTACACTGGTATATCGATGCCCCGTCTCGATACACCCACGACTAGGGACCTTGAAGGATGTACTTATGGACTACCATGTCCCCACTAGTATGATCCGCATCATAGTCCAGGTAGTCAAGTACACATCCTAAGGGCTTTACCAACATGTAACCATAAGACAGTATAAAGAGACAAGTATACATGTTAAGATAATGAGTAACCAGATAGCATACTATCATATCGAGCAAGAAAGTCATCTCTATATATGTCTAAGCATCCAATATAATATACATCATCTGTACAATACTGGCCTCTAGGGCATATATACAACTAACAATCTCCCACTTGCACTAGGGCCAGCTGCTGTAGTATCGCATACCGAGCATCCCGAAGAGTCTCTCAAACTGTATCTGGGCAATGGCCTTCATGAGTGGGTCCGCTGTGTTGTTCTTCGTGTCAACCCTCCTGACCTCGATCTCCCGGCGATCAACTATCTCCCGGATCAGGTGATACCGCCTCAGAATATGCCTGGATCGCTGATGGGACCTGGGTTCCTTGGCCAAAGCCACCGCTCCATTGTTATCGCAATACAAAGGTATTGGATTCTCAATGGATGGAACCACTCCAAGTTCAGTAATGAACTTCTTGATCCAGACAGCCTCTTTGGCAGCATCGTTGGCAGCGATGTATTCAGCCTCCATCGTCGAGTCTGCCACGGTTTCCTGCTTGGAACTCTTCCAGCTAACCGCCCCTCCGTAAAGGGTAAAGACAAATCCCGACTGCGACTTAGAGTCGTCCTTATCACTCTGGAAGCTCGAATCGGTAAAGGACTCCACTTGGAGTTTTCCGTTACCATACACCAAGAGCATCTCCTTAGTCCTTCGTAAGTACTTGAGAATGCTCTTTACAGCTGTCCAGTGACTCTCTCCAGGATCAGCTTGATACCTGCTCACTACACTTAGTGAGTATGCTATATCGGGTCTGGTACATAGCATCGCGTACATGATAGAGCCTACAGCCGAAGCATAGGGTATCCCTTGCATGCGAGCTCTTTCCAAATCAGTCTTGGGAGACATCTCTTTGGAGAGAGTGACTCCAGAGATCGTGGGTAAGTTCCCACGCTTGGATTCTTCCATACTAAACCTCTTTAGTATGGTGTCAATGTACCTGGATTGGGACAATCCCAATATCCGTTTGGATCTATCTCTATAGATCCTAATTCCCAATATGCAGGAGGCATCACCAAGATCTTTCATCGAGAATCTTTGTGATAAGAAGAGCTTGACCGATTGCAGCATAGGAATGTCATTTCCTATCAAGAGTATGTCGTCCACGTACAATACGAGGAAGACAACCTTACTCTCTTCTACCTTCTTGTAGATACAAGGTTCATCTACATTTTTGACGAAATCAAACTCTTTGATAATGACGTCAAAGCAGATGTTCCAACTCCGCGATGCTTGCTTTAATCCATAAATGGATTTAAGCAGCTTGCACACCTTCCCGCTGCTCCCACTATCTACGAAGCCCTCTGGCTGAGTCATGTACACGCACTCTTCTAAATCACCGTTTAGAAAGGCGGTCTTAACATCCATTTGCCAGATTTTGTAATCATGATATGCAGCGATGGCAAGCATGATCCGGATGGATTTAAGCATAGCCACTGGAGAAAAAGTTTCGTCATAGTCTACACCTGGTCTTTGACGAAAACCCTTTGCAACAAGTCTAGCTTTGAAAGTCTCCACTTTCCCATCTACACCAAGTTTTTTCTTGAAGATCCACTTGCTCCCAATGGGTTTTACCCCTTCAGGAGCATCTTCCAAAGTCCATACTTTGTTGGTGTACATGGATTCCATCTCGGACCGCATAGCATCCAGCCATTTCACTGAGTCTCCACTCGTGATGGCCTGCTCGAAGCTAGTTGGGTCATCATCCTCCATGATGCAATCCTCGCTCCCACCATCCATGAGAAAACCGTAGTATCTCTCAGGTGGGCGAGGAACCCTACTAGATTGGCGGAGTGGCTGGGGTTCATTGGGAACTACGGAATCCTCTGGTTCCACCAGATCTTCTGTTGCAACTTTTGTTGCTGGAACCTCTTCCAGTTCTACCTCATGACCACTAATCTCTTTTGCAAGAAATTCCTTTTCTAAAAAGGTGGCATGCCGAGAAACAAACACTCTTTGTTCCTCAGGGGGGTAGAAGATATACCCTTGTGAATTCTTGGGATATCCTATAAAGTTGCATAGAACAGACTGCCTCGAGTTTGTCCGGATTTTGTCGTTTGACATAGGTTGGACAACCCCATATCTTAACATAGTTAAGACATGGTCAACCAAGTAGCCATGACAAAAGGCAAAAGGTGATGATGTAAAGAGTTATATATATGATATGTCCTGCCTTTTGTCATATGATGGGCGAATAAACGGACGAAGGTTAAGGACGTCATAGTCCATGAGTTTTAACATTATCCACCACTGGATAAGGTGCTGGATGCCATGAGATCCGAAATGGAGTCTATGTACACCAACAAAGTATGGACTTTGGACGTTGTACCCCCTGGAGTAAAACCTGTAAGGTGCAAATGGATCTTTAAAAGAAAGATTGGTGTAGATGGACAGGTAGAGACCTATAAGGCAAGACTTGTGGCGAAGGGTTTTCGTCAAAGACCAGGTTTGGACTATGACGAGACTTTTTCGCCCGTAGCCATGCTTAAATCCATTTGGATCCTACTTGCTATTGCTGCTCACTACGACTATGAAATCTGGCAGATGGACGTTAAAACGGCATTTCTAAATGGAGATTTAGAAGAATGCGTTTATATGGATCAGCCAGAGGGCTTCATTGACAGTGGGAGCAGCGGGAAAGCATATAGATTGCTTAAATCCATATATGGGTTAAAGCAGGCATCACGGAGTTGGAACATCTGTTTCGATGATGTTATCAAAGAGTTTGATTTCATCAAAAATCCAGATGAACCTTGTGTTTATAAGAAGGCTGTAGGGAGAGCTGTCACATTCATCGTATTGTACGTGGATGACATCTTCTGATGGGAAATGACATTCCTATGCTACAGTCGGTCAAATCTTTCTTATCACTAAGGTTCTCCATGAAGGACCTGGGTGATGCCACATACATTCTGGGCATAAGGATCTATAGGGATAGATCCAAGAGGTTATTGGGATTGTCCCAAACCAGGTACATCAACACCATCCTAAAAAGGTTTAGTATGGAAGACTCCAAGCGCGGTGCCTTACCCGCTTGTCATGGGGTCACTCTCTCTAAGGACTCTTGCCCAAAGACCGATGAAGAGAGAGCTCGCATGTGCATTATACCCTATGCTTCGGCAGTAGGATCTATAATGTATGCGATGTTATGTACACGCCCAGATGTAGCTTATGCACTTAGTGTTGTAAGCAGGTATCAATCCAACCCAGGGGAGAATCACTGGATAGCTGTGAAGAACATTCTTAAGTACTTACGAAGGACTAAAGAATTGTTCTTGGTGTATGGTAATGGAGATCTCCAAATGGAGGCCTTTACCAATTCGAGCTTCCAGAGCGATAAGGACGATAGCAAATCTATCTCTGGGTTTGTATTTACCCTCAATGGAGGGGCGGTAAGTTGGAAGAGTTCCAAACAGGATACCGTTGCAGACTCTACGATGGAGGCTGAGTACATTGCTGCGAATGATGTCGCCAAGGAAGCCGTCTGGATGAGGAAGTTCATCTTGGAGGTAGGAATAGTTCCAACCATTATAGATCCAATACCATTGTATTGTGATAATAATGGGGCTATGGCGTTAGCCAAGGAGCCCAGGTCCCATCAGCGGTCCAAACACATCCTGAGGCGCTTTCATTTGATCCGGGAGATTGTAGATCGCCGCGAGATCGAGATTAAGAGACTAGACACAAAGAATAACGCCGCGGATCCACTCACCAAGGCCCTCCCTCAGCCGCAGCATGAGCGATTTTTTGAGATGTTGATTATGAGATACGCCAATAACTTGCCTTAGTGCAAGTGGGAGATTGTTGGATATATGTATGCCTTAGAGGCCATTATATGATAGTGGATGTATTTATACATGTATATATATATATATATATATATATATATATATTCAGTGTACATTCTTACTCGACATGATAATATGCTATGTGGTTCTTCTTTACCTGACATGTTGATTTGATCATGCTTTTATTCATTCACACATGTTGATAAAGCCCTGAGGATATAGGCTTGACTACTGTGATTATGATGGAGATCATACTAGTGCGACATCTATAGTTTATAAGCATATCCTGAAATGTCCCTAGTCGTAGGTGTATCAAGACGGGGCATCGATATACCAGAGTAGACTAGCGTATATGATACTAGACCCATATGATAGGCGATGGATGTTCCCACATTCATCGATGTTTGACATTGAGATCGTATACGGATGCTAAGTGGTGACTGGGGACACTGGACGGACTCACCGAGAACTCCTATATGGAATTATATCTATCGTCGGATAGCAGTTCTCAGGTGACACTGGTGCAGGTTAGTCTGTAGACCCGAGATCGTCATAGAGTCTTGTGTGCTCTCCCACTGTACTTTGATTACCACCCTACCACGGCTCTACTGAGTCGTGCAAATAGGTGGCCGTTGGGTACAGTCCCGAGACACACGAAGGCGATGAGCGATAGGAGGGGTTTCGTCTCTCCCGGTATTGGGAGTTGATGCTGTGCTGTGCTCGATTGGCTATATCAGTAAGTCCCTGGCTAGGGCTGTTGAGATTTACTGATAAGTGTTATCAGTAGTTTCTCGATCTGTTATAGACCTTTCATCGGCACGACTTATTAAGTTATTGGGGTCGACGTTACCATCCCTAGACTTGATATGCAGCATATCTGACGAAGAGACCGGACTGTACGGTAGTGTTGCCGGTTGGCTCGACGGGAGTTGTAACAGGTTCGCTTGTTTTCTTCTGATCGCTCAATACCAGGGTGGCCGTTACGTTTAGCTAACCGCTTGCACATTAGTATATAGACTATTGTCCATAGGTACCTTAATATCACAAAGATTGTAGCTGACGTTGATTCGTGCCGCTAACTTGCACATTAGTATACTTGGTTGACCATCTCAAGGTGAAAGAGAGGGAGGGGTCAAACTTGATATCACAGTATCAGGACGATGATGAATTAGTGACAGTATCAGGAGTTGTATCTACTAGGTAAGATGATTATACCTCAAGCTACAAGTCCTTCTTCTCCTCTTTGATGTGAGCTCCTTGAAGTGATGATGGATGCGCCTCCTCGTCGGCTTCTCGAAGTCGAAGAAGATCCACCCGAAAGTTCCAACCTTGAGCTAAACCTCCAAGATGAGGCAACTAGATCACTTGAGGTGCTAGACTAAGTGACCTAGAATGAGTAGAGTGTGATTATGAGTAGTTTGTCTCAATAAACCCTTGATTCTCAACTCATGAGACACTAGGGTTTGAGAGGAAGAAGAAGAGAGCAAGCTTATGAGAGAGAATGTGTTTTTGATAATGATAATAAAATATTGTAATGGCTAGCTTATATATGACCATTTGTCATGGCAAGAAAATATCTCATGAAAATATCTAAACCCAAAAATATCTCACCAAAATATCTAAAGTCAACAAGTCAAGCCAAGTCAAATGGTCAACCAAGTAGCCATGACAAAAAAAGATTATCATTTATCAAAATAACAAATACTTTTCCTTTTTGTCATATTTGATTTAACCAAATCAATGGTCAAAACCCTAATAAGATGTCTCCTTCTTCACCCCCTCTCATCCGTATATACATACCTGCATCCGTGTTCCGAGAAACACGAATACAATAAGACGAAGCTAATCCAATAATCAAATACTAGGATCCGTCTTAAACCAAAGCCCACTAGTATTGTCCGCTCGAACACCACACGCGCACAAGTACACGTATGTGATCAAACCCTGTCGTAAAACCATACGACCTCTACTCATTTCGCCCGAAGCTGGGAAACTCTCTGTGTGGGACTCTAAAGACTCGACACTACGCTGGCAGTGGGTTTAACCACAGGGCTCAAGCGGTACTAGCTGTACGTAACGGTCCCCAGGTAGATGTCGATAAGAAGGCCGATGAAGAAATCCATCTGAACTCCTACTGAGCCTGAATGTGACAATCTCCGTACAGTTCGGTCTGTTCGTCTAAGAGTATCACATATCGGGCCTAGGGGCGGTAAACGTCAGAGCCCTAATAGCGGTATAAGTCATGTAAGAGTGTAGCCCATTACACCTTGAGAAACTACTGGAGTACCAACCAGTAAATCTTGCTTGCCCTGGCCAGGGGCTTTGCTCAATCGGTACGATCAGGTATCCAATACTCAGGACGCTCCTAATATACCAGAAAACATGTACCAAAGATTGAATTTTTAGGGTGCTAAGTTAACAAACAAAGAATCGTTCCTAGAAAAATTAGGGTTTCAAAGCTTGCATATCATCTCATGAAAGAAAAGCTAGGGTTTTGAGAGTACAACCTTTGTAGCTCCCTACGCTAAACTCCTCAGGTACTTAGGGTTTAGAAAAGGTCTGCTTGAACTCCTCTAGGTCACCGATGATCCACCCGGAGTCCGCTTTGTCCAAGCTAGCAACTTCGCAAGATCAAGAATGAAAATTGAAGCTAACACTCTAAACAAGTGGGCAAGACTTGTGTAGAATGATGTTATGGTGGCTTTTCTCACTTCAAAATCCTAACTTGATGAGTATTTTGCTCACTTGAAAAATCTAGAGAGCAATGGAAGAAGGAGGAAGAAGATGGTGGCCTTTTTGAATAAGAGAGAAGAAAAACCTCATCTAGAAAAAGGAAAATATATCTATATATATTTTATATCTCTCATCTCAAACCATGGTTGATCAAATAGGATATTATTGAACTTGAGTTAAAAACCCAAAAGGAAAAGTAATCCATGGTCAAATGGTGGGTGAGCATGGTTAGGTCAAGAAGAGTGTAGAAAGCATCCATGAATTAACCTTTTTTTTCTTTTGTTTTTAAATCAAATGCAATAATAATTTATATATAAATCAAACCATGGTGTGAGTCTTATATTGCCACCATTTTCATGTATTTACAACCATGAAGGATGTATGTATGTATGTATGTGTGTATGTACATCCATATGTGCATGAATCTATAAAGAAAGCATACATGCATGCATACATCCATCAAACTCAAGAAAGGATTTCAAGTGAGAAGCTAATGGTTAAATGATAAATCAACACTTGATTTATCAATCCGGTCATATCACATACGACCCCACCAAAAACAAGCCGCCCGATCAATATACGGTATCCCATACGGGCATTTTAACCGGGTCCATGCGCATATCGCATACGCGCACCACAACGTTTCGTCAGGACTAGGTAACTCCTTTGTGGGACTCTAAGACTCGTCAATACGCCGGCAGTGGGTGATGATCATATCAAGCACCCCCAAGCCGCAAGCGGTCAGCTAAACGTAACGGCCACCTGGGTATTGAACGATCAGAAGAGAACAAGCGAACCTGCTACAACTCCCGTCGAGCCAACCGGCAACACTACCGTGCAGTCCGGTCTCTTCGTCTGATATGTCGCATATCAAGTCTAGGGGCGGTAAACGTCAGACCCCAATAATCGATAAGTCGTGCCGATGTGAGGCTCATAACGGGTCGAGAAACTACTGATAACATTTACCAGTAAATCTCTAATCTGCCCTGGCCAGGGACTTCCCTGTTACGGCCAATCGAGCACAGTGCAACATCAACCCCCAATACCGGGAGTGACGAAACCCCTCCTATCGCTCATTGCCTCCATGTGACTCGGGACTGTACCCAAAAACCACCGTTTTGCACGACCTCAAGGACGTGGTAAGGTGGAAATCAAAGCACAGTGGGAATCACACAAGACTCTATGACGATCTCGGGTCTATAGACTAACCTGCACAAGTGTCACCTGAGAACTGCCATCTGACGTGAGGTATAATACCATCTGGGAGTTCTCGGCGAGTCCGTCCAGTGTACCCAGTCTCCACTGAGCACCCGTATACCATCTCTGATGTCAAACACCAATGGATATGGGATCATCCATCGCCCATCTCATGGGTCGAGAAGCGTATACGCTACTCTACACTGGTATATCGATGCCCCGTCTCGATACACCCACGACTTGGGACCTTGAAGAATGTACTTATGGACTACCATGTCCCCACTAGTATGATCCGCATCATAGTCCAGGTAGTCAAGTACACATCCTAAGGGCTTTACCAACATGTAACCATAAGACAGTATAAAGAGACAAGTATACATGTTAAGATAAAGAGCAACCAGATAGCATGCTATCATATCGAGCAAGAAAGTCATCTCTATATATGTCCAAGCATCCAATATAATATACATCATCTGTACAATACTGGCCTCTAGGGCATACATACAACTAACAATCTCCCACTTGCACTAGGGCCAGCTGCTGTAGTATCGCATACTGAGCATCCCGAAGAGTCTCTCAAACTGTATCTGGGCAATGGCCTTCATGAGTGGATCCGCTGTGTTGTTCTTCGTGTCAACCCTCCTGACCTCGATCTCCCGGCGATCAACTATCTCCCGGATCAGGTGATACCGCATCAGAATATGCCTGGATCGCTGATGGGACCTGGGTTTCTTGGCCAAAGCCACCGCTCCATTGTTATCGCAATACAAAGGTATTGGATTCTTAATGGATGGAACCACTCCAAGTTCAGTAATGAACTTCTTGATCCAGACAGCCTCTTTGGCAGCATCGTTGGCAGCGATGTATTCAGCCTCCATCGTCGAGTCTGCCACGGTTTCTTGCTTGGAACTCTTCCAGCTAACCGCCCCTCCGTAAAGGGTAAAGACAAATCCCGACTGCGACTTAGAGTCGTCCTTATCACTCTGGAAGCTCGAATCGGTAAAGGACTCCACTTGGAGTTCTCCGTTACCATACACTAAGAGCATCTCCTTAGTCCTTCGTAAGTACTTAAGAATGCTCTTTACAGCTGTCCAGTGACTCTCTCCAGGATCAGCTTGATACCTGCTCACTACACTTAGTGAGTATGCTACATCGGGTCTGGTACATAGCTTCGCGTACATGATAGAGCCTACAGCCGAAGCATAGGGTATCCCTTGCATGCGAGCTCTCTCCAAATCAGTCTTGGGAGACATCTCTTTGGAGAGAGTGACTCCAGAGATCGTGGGTAAGTTCCCACGCTTGGATTCTTCCATACTAAACCTCTTTAGTATGGTGTCAATGTACCTGGATTGGGACAATCCCAATATCCGTTTGGATCTATCTCTATAGATCCTAATTCCCAATATGCAGGAGGCATCACCAAGATCTTTCATTGAGAATCTTTGTGATAAGAAGAGCTTGACCGATTGCAGCATAGGAATGTCATTTCCTATCAAGAGTATGTCGTCCACGTACAATACGAGGAAGACAACCTTACTCTCTTCTACCTTCTTGTAGATACAAGGTTCATCTACATTTTTGACGAAATCAAACTCTTTGATAATGACGTCAAAGCAGATGTTCCAACTCTGCGATGCTTGCTTTAATCCATAAATGGATTTAAGCAGCTTGCACACCTTCCCGCTGCTCCCACTATCTACGAAGCCCTCTGGTTGAGTCATGTACACGCACTCTTCTAAATCACCGTTTAGAAAGGCGGTCTTAACATCCATTTGCCAGATTTCGTAATCATGATATGCAGCGATGGCAAGCATGATCCGGATGGATTTAAGCATAGCCACTGGAGAAAAAGTTTCGTCATAGTCCACACCTGGTCTTTGACGAAAACCCTTTGCAACAAGTCTAGCTTTGAAAGTCTCCACTTTCCCATCTACACCAAGTTTTTTCTTAAAGATCCACTTGCTCCCAATGGGTTTTACCCCTTCAGGAGCATCTTCCAAAGTCCATACTTTGTTGGTGTACATGGATTCTATCTCGGACCGCATAGCATCCAGCCATTTCACTGAGTCTCCACTCGTGATGGCCTGCTCGAAGCTAGTTGGGTCATCATCCTCCATGATGCAATCCTCACTCCCACCATCCATGAGAAAACCATAGTATCTCTCAGGTGGGCGAGGAACCCTACTAGATCGGCGGAGTGGCTAGGGTTCATTGGGAACTACGGAATCCTCTGGTTCCACCAGATCTTCTGTTGCAACTTTTGTAGCTGGAACCTCTTCCAGTTCTACCTCATGACCACTAATCTCTTTTGCGAGAAATTCCTTTTCTAAAAAGGTGGCATGCCGAGAAACAAACACTCTTTGTTCCTCAGGGGGGTAGAAGATATACCCTTGTGAATTCTTGGGATATCCTATAAATTTGCATAGAACAGACTGTGCCTCGAGTTTGTCCGGATTTTGTCGTTTGACATAGGCTGGACAACCCCATATCTTAACATAGTTAAGACATGGTCTCTTCCCTTTCCATATCTCATATGGAGTGGTAGGCACAGATTTGGTGGGGACCATATTCAATAGATGTATGGCTGTTTCAAGCGCATACCCCCAGAAGGAAATAGGTAACTCAGCTGTGCTCATCATAGAGCGCACTATATCTAATAGGGTGCGGTCCTCCGTTCTGATACACCGTTGTGCTGTGGTGTATATGGAGGAGTCAGCTGAGAGAGAATCCCATTCTCTTTTAGGAAGTCCAGGAATTCACTGCTCAAGTATTCACATCCTCGATCAGATCGAAGGATTTTAATACTTTTTCCGGTTTGGTTCTCGACTTCTTGTTTATATTCTCTAAATTTCTCAAAAGCATCAGACTTGTGTCTTATCAAGAACACATGTCCGTATCTTGAGAGATCGTCAGTGAATGTAATGAAGTATGAAGAACCATCCCTGGCATGTGTAGACATGGGACCACATACATCACTATGTATCAGTCCCAAGAGTTCGGTAACTCTTTCTCCGTGTCCCGTGAACGGAGTTTTGGTCATCTTTTCTTTAAGACATGACTGGCAAGTGTCATAAGATGAAAATTCGAACGGTTTCAAATATCCATCCTTATGCAACTTAGCTAGTCGTGTCGCATTGATGTGACCCAGTCTACAATGCCACAAAAAGGATTTGTTCAGTTCTGAACTCTTCCTCTTGTGTGTGTTTGTTATGCTCAGAACTGTTGATTGATTTAGAACATAAATGCCATTGCATAACGTGCCTGATCCAACCAACTTTTGGTTACGGAAAATGTTCATAACATTATCCTGTAATACAAAATTATATCCCTCTTTACTCAACAAAGAAACCGATATAATGTTGCATATCAGTTTCGGCATGTAATAGCATTCGTTCAGAACCAATGTATTACCAGTTGGTAATGCAAGGTGATATTCCCCGACAGTCTAAGCTGCAACAATTGCACTATTTCCAACTCTTATGTCTTTATCACCTTCTCCAAGTTCTCTACCTTTCCTAAGCCCATGTAACTGATTACATATATGGGATCCTGACCCGGTATCTAATACCCAGGACGTAGGGCAAATGGAGAAACAGTTCTCTGTAACGAACACACCCGAAGAAAATGCATCATCATGTACTTTCTTAATTCGGGAGGCAAGGGAATCCTGGTATTCCCCTATGTCATGTTCAGTCCTATAACTCTTATAAGAAAGAACGGAACCAACGTTCCCCAGCACAGTATAACTTGCGGGTTCGGTCAATACATCCATATTATTATCTTGATTAAGGCATGACATGGTCGCTACCTAGAGAGAGAGAGAGAGAAGAAAACACTTTAGCGTATGCTCTTGCAAGATCAGATTGGTTATTATCTTATCTAATCAGGATGGCTCCCACTGTTTTTATCAAATCTTCCTTCAAACCCTAAAACGAAGGACTAGCCGGGATTAATTACACCCTACAACTTCGCCGATCTTTCAGCCAGGCCAGTGTCGGTACTTTGAGGGAGGTTCCCCGTGCTTTCGCACGGACCTAATATAAGCAAACCTCGTTTTCCCAGAGGCGTAACCCCGTTGACACCTTTCTAGACACCTACTTGATCGGCTAATTGTCCTGTGTATAACTCTCCCAGGAGTAACAATTACTCACAGTGGGTATCGGGATCCAACTATCTCATAGAAGGTATGCAATCTCATTGCAAATTTCAACACTTGAAATTCCCGATAATATTTTGCCCCTAACGTGCTATGACCTTGATGAAAGCCAACAAACCATAGCGCGCTAGTCAAGTTCAACCCGTACATTTCTTGACTGAATTAAACCCACCCGCACGACCCTTGACGAAAGCCAACAAAGCCGTACGACTACCCTAATCCAGTCGCATCATATGCAGCAGATGAGCAGCATATAGCTACCGCACACTACACCTTGACGAAAGCCAACAAATGTAGCACGAATACTATATACGACTTATCTGAAATGATGGAGGGCTACGACAGGTTTTTCTGAAAACCTATTGCGTAATGAACTTGATATCGTTATAGAATCTAGTGAATTTTGAAACGGAGTGATTTTGAGGCTTTTATTAGTTTTGCTAAAGAGGTCACTCCCGGTGAAGGGATCTCGGCTCTTTCCTCATCGAATAAGGTGCGGGATATATCATATATATCACTGTACAAAGCAAAACTCCAAAAGCAGTCAAAAGTCAAACCGAGTGTTGTAGCATCTGCCAGTTTTGCTAAAGAGGTCACTCCTGGTGAAAGGATCTCGGCTCTTTCCCCATCGAATAAGGTGCAGGGTATATCATATATACCACTATGCAAAGCAAAACTGTAGCTACCCTTTTTGAAAATTTGATTCTACATCATCTTTTAGGTTTCTTTTCTTTCATTAATCACATTAATGAAGTCCCATCATTTAAGTCACCTAAACATCACAGATAAATACGACGTACACTTATGCCATCCGTATTCGCCTCGATGTCCCCTCGTGCACCGTTAGGTTAGGTAACTAACGACAGAGCAGGGCAGGGCTAGTGCGGGTGTAAAACATAAGTAACGCCTATATGATATATCATATATACTATATACTGTAACCATCACAACATATCAAATGATCACATCACAGATATCGCAGCAGAAACATAGATATAATGTGGGATATACTAGGACGTCCGTATTTAGTATTTAGCCAACAATAGAAAATACGGATTCCACAGTCGCGATGAATAGCCAAGCCCACACCCTGGACCCCTACGAGAGCGGCAAGCAACTCTACCAATTCTGGAGTTTAGGAGACCCGGTCTCGACTCCTCGAGATGGCCTCCCACTGAACCCCAGAACCCGGTCACCTGTGCTCCCCGACTTGGGTCCATCCTAATGCGGAAGAGTAAATAATATACAACACTGGTGGCAACAACCTCAACCCGGAAGTGCCCAAAATAAAAGAATATTACATTACATTTGAATTTACATGAATGAAAATATAAAACTCTCATCTCACAAAAAACCCCCCCGGCCATTCAATCGCGACAATCCTGCACATCATATCTCAGCAACACATAATATCTCATATCATCAACGTAAGTAAGTATGCATACACCGATTGTCGTCAACGTATAGCAACGACAATCGGCTATACCACTACATACTACACTTACGGTCACAGAAAAGAAAGTGTAAAACTGCAATATCTGGAATCCACATTCTCTTTAGACATCGTAAATGCGAAATATCACATACTTCGTATTTCATGTCTAGTAATATGAATTCCACACATTGCATCACATTCCAGATAATTAGACAGTATTAAAGTTTTCGAACGAACGATCAAATACCCAAGATTCGCTAAAGCTCAACACTTGAGCGGAGTTCAAAAACCCGGAGTGTGACACAGTAGTAGCGGTCCAGCCGTAGAAGGGTCAAGCCAACGCCTCACATGTGGCACGCCGTACTGCCCCAAACCCTAAGGTTCAAAGGGCAGTTCAAGACGGTTACATAATCGAGTTAAGGTTTGTTGTCTTCTAGAGGGTCCACCACAAAACTTGCACGTAGCTCCAAAAGATTTAAACCCCGTGAAAAGTGAGCAAATGACATTTGTTCGAACAATTCAATACTTTCTAATTTACCCGGAAAGGACACGAAATCAAAATTCCGATCGAATTTCGAGTCCAAAATCATCTCCAGAATTTACAGTACTAAATTCAGATTAAAAATACTCCAAAACAATATAGAAGCAGATAAATTAGTTACTGTACCAAAACGACACGATGAAGCAACAGAACGGCCGTGGAACCGCGGCCTAAGCAGGCTATTGCCGCGGTTCCGCGGTGTAATTAACTGTTCATGGCATCGTTTTTCACAGTAATTCTTATATTTACCTGCTGAATTTTTTGCATATTTTTAATTCTGAAAATAACCAGGTTTTAAAAATTGTCCAGAGAGTGTCCGAAAAGGTCGTATTTTGGTTCGATCATAGTTTTGACTTCGCTAAAGTGTCGCCTAATGTTCTAGTTCGGCTCTGATACCAATGTTGGGTTAGCCTAGCACCTCATGAAGGGTTTGGAAGCATCACATGTACCAAAGATTGAATTTTTAGGGTGCTAAGTTAACAAACAAAGAATCGTTCCTAGAAAAATTAGGGTTTCAAAGCTTGCATATCATCTCATGAAAGAAAAGCTAGGGTTTTGAGAGTACAACCTTTGTAGCTCCCTACTCTAAACTCCTCGGCTACTTGGGGTTTGGAAAAGGTCTGCTTGAACTCCTCTAGGTCACCGATGATCCATCCGGAGTCCGCTTTGTCCAAGCTAGCAACTTCGCAAGATCAAGAATGAAAATTGAAGCTAACACTCTAAACAAGTGGGCAAGACTTGTGTAGAATGATGTTATGGTGGCTTTTCTCACTTCAAAATCCTAACTTGATGAGTATTTTGCTCACTTGAAAAATCTAGAGAGCAATGGAAGAAGGAGGAAGAAGATGGTGGCCTTTTTGAATAAGAGAGAAGAAAAACCTCATCTAGAAAAAGGAAAATATATCTATATATATTTTATATCTCTCATCTCAAACCATGGTTGATCAAATAGGATATTATTGAACTTGAGTTAAAAACCCAAAAGGAAAAGTAATCCATAGTCAAATGGTGCTTGAGCATGGTTAGGTCAAGAAGAGTGTAGAAAGCATCCATGAATTAACCTTTTCTTTTCTTTTGTTTTTAAATCAAATGCAATAATAATTTATATATAAATCAAACCATGGTGTGAGTCTTATATTGCCACCATTTTCATGTATTTACAACCATGAAGGATGTATGTATGTATGTATGTATGTATGTATGTGTGTATGTACATCCATATGTGCATGAATCTATAAAGAAAGCATACATGCATGCATACATCCATCAAACTCAAGAAAGGATTTCAAGTGAGAAGCTAATGGTTAAATGATAAATCAACACTTGATTTATCAATCCGGTCATATCACATACGACCCCACCAAAAACAAGCCGCCCGATCAATATACGGTATCCCATACGGGCATTTTAACCGGGTCCATGCGCATATCGCATACGCGCACCACAACGTTTCGCCTGGACTAGGTAACTCCGTTGTGGGACTCTAAGACTCGTCAATACGCCGGCAGTGGGTGATGATCATATCAAGCACCCCCAAGCCGCAAGCGGTCAGCTAAACGTAACGGCCACCCGGGTATTGAACGATCAGAAGAGAACAAGCGAACCTGCTACAACTCCCGTCGAGCCAACCGGCAACACTACCGTGCAGTCCGGTCTCTTCGTCTGATATGTCGCATATCAAGTCTAGGGGCGGTAAACGTAAGACCCCAATAACCGATAAGTCATGCCGATGTGAGGCTCATAACGAGTCGAGAAACTACTGATAACATTTACCAGTAAATCACTAATCAGCCCTGGCCAGGGACTTCCCTGTTACGGCCAATCGAGCACAGTGCAACATCAACCCCCAATACCAGGAGAGACGAAACCCCTCATATCGCTCATTGCCTCCATGTGACTCGGGACTGTACCCAAAAACCACCGTTTTGCACGCCCTCAAGGATGTGGTAAGGTGGAAATCAAAGCACAGTGGGAATCACACAAGACTCTATGACGATCTCGGGTCTACAGACTAACCTGCACAAGTGTCACCTGAGAACTGCCATCTGACGTGAGGTATAATACCATCTGGGAGTTCTTGGCGAGTCCGCCCAGTGTACCCAGTCTCCACTGAGCACCCGTATACCATCTCTGATGTCAAACACCAATGGATATGGGATCATCCATCGCCCATCTCATGGGTCGAGAATCGTATACGCTAGTCTACACTGGTATATCGATGCCCCGTCTCGATACACCCACGACTAGGGACCTTGAAGGATGTACTTTTGGACTACCATGTCCCCACTAGTATGATCCGCATCATAGTCCAGGTAGTCAAGTACACATCCTAAGGGCTTTACCAACATGTAACCATAAGACAGTATACAGAGACAAGTATACATGTTAAGATAAAGAGCAACCAGATAGCATACTGTCATATCGAGCAAGAAAGTCATCTCTATATATGTCCAAGCATCCAATATAATATACATCATCTGTACAATACTGGCCTCTAGGGCATACATACAACTAACAATTTTATTATCTAGATGTAAGCTATGTCTGGTCACTGGGTCACTGCAATTAAGAGAGAGAGAAGTAAACACTTTAGCATGATGCTCTTGCAAGTTTAGATTCGTTTTTAATTTATCTAAACAGGATGGCTCCTACTGTCTCTCGAATCCCTCCTCAAACCATAAAGGAAGAATTAGTCGGGATCAATCTCACCGTACAATACTTGCTTAACCATTCAGCCAGGCCGGTGTCGGTACTTCGAGGGAGGTTTTCCAACGCTTTCGCGAAGTTCCTTAATTAAGTAACCTCTTTTCCCTGTGAGCGTAGCCCCGCTAACACCTTTCTAGACACCTACTTGGTTTATAGCATTGATCGTTAAGTGAGAAAGTTCCGGAGGAGTAGCATATACTCACAGTAGGATCGGGATCCAAATATCATTGCGTGACAAAACTGAAGGAATCCTACCAGAATCATCACACTCCAAATGGTATGCAGCGCTAGCAAGTTTCAGTTCTTTTGAAACTCCCGATGTGGATTTTTGCCCCATGCTCTTATGACCTTGACGAAGGTCAACAAATCATAAGTCACATGTCAAGTTCTACCCGTCATTGTCCAGGTTAATTTGAACCCACCCGTATATACCCTTGACGAAGGTCAACAAGGTAATACGACTGTTCCAAACCAACGCATCTATCTATGCTACATATGAACACCCAACAGCTACCAATCACTATGCCTTGACGAAGGTCAACAAACATAGCTTGAATACTATTGAATATTCATACGAAATGACGGAGGGCTACGAATGGTTTTGGCGAAACCGTGAACGTAGTGAACTTGATATAATCGATGGAACGAGATAGCTTTTAAAAAGAGTGGTTCAAGCTTCGCGTTTAAAAAAGCTGGTTTTTGAAAAGAACCGAGTGGTTTTCAAAGTGTTCCAACGACTTTTACTTGGTTTATTTTCTTGCATTAATTCCAGTGCGTCCCATCATTTAATCCTACCATTGCAGAAAACAACGAAAATATGACGTACGCTTATGTCATCCGCATTCGCCACGGGGTCCCGTCATCACCCGTTAGGTTACTTAACTAACGACAGAGCGGGGGCTGGACTAGCGCGGATGCAAAATATAAGCAACGCCTAAATATATATCATATAGATATATATAAACATTCGTCACATGCAATGATAGCCATTCCAGATCACAGATGAATACATTGGATATACTAGGAATCCGCAATTCGTACGAGCCTGTAACGAAGAACGGATTACACGGTCGCGATGAATAGCCAAAACCCCACCCTAGACCCCTACGGGTGCGGCAAACTACCCGCCAAGTACTCGAAGCGAAGCAACCTCCCTCAACACTGTAAGTAGGCCACTCGGCACTTCGAGATACCCGGTAGTTTGTGCACCCCACCTTGGGTCTATCCTAGGAGCAAAAACAGTAAAAAGAAATTATACATTGACGGCTACAACCCCGACCCGGTTGTGCGGCCAAACAAATAATATTACATCAATTTACATATTACAAGAATTGAAAGAATAAGAAAACTCTCATCTCACAACCCCCGGCTATTCATCCGCGACAATCCAACGAATTCATATACACAAACCATCAACATTACAGATCACAGATATGTATAACCCCCACTAATCGACGTATAGCAATTAGCGGACGTTCAATACATATATCACATCACAGATAATATCCATTAGCCAAAGTCTACGGAATATCGATCAAAATACGGATTTGTAACCACCCCAAAAATGAATTTGTTCTCTGGAAAATCTGGGTAGAAACAACATGCACTAAAAATCCCAAAACAGCCAACTAAGCACACTGCACTAAACTCGGTCCACGGCCGAGTCAACTCGGCCGCGGATCCGCGGCAAGAAGCATGTTCTTGCCGCGGAACCACGGCGCTTTGATCAGTTCAGTGGACCGTTTTTGGTCTGTGTCTTTAGAAAACCCTGAGCCGATTTTTCATATATATTAAATTACCTTTTGAACAGTATAAAAAATCGGCAGAAAGTTAAATTTTCCGGACTTGTTTTGCGAATTTTTTCCGATCGATATTTTAAATACTTTGCTAACTTGCTAGTTTATGTTTAGCTAGGCTCTGATACCACTGTAAGTCCACGTTGCTCACCCCGGTTCTTACGGGGTGGCGGAAACGGCGAAAAACAATTATTTAGCGCAAAGGCAACATGGACTAAAAGCCGGATCTTTGCTAAACAAGAAACTAGCAAACTACTAGAGGCGTTAACTACTATGCCGTAGAAATTATACCTCACGAAACCGGTCCTTCGGGTCTTCTCTCCGCTGTCCGACTCATCCATCCACGCTCTGAGGGTCGATCCGGATCTTGGTCACCTCCGTGGCTTTGTTGAGTCGAAGACGATCCACCCGAGAGATGTACACCGAGCTCCACCTCGAGCCTAGGCAACTAGGGCAACAAGATCGCTAGTCTTGAAGTCCTAGGTTGTGTAGAAGTGGTTGATGGAAGTATTTGTCTATGTGGATTCTTTTTCTCTCAACACATGAGATCAAAAGAATGAATCAAGAGGAGGAAGAAGAAGAAGCACTAGCAACCATGGAGCTTTTCTTTTCTTCTCACTTTTTTGGAGAGTGAATCAGAAAAGAATAATAATGAACAAAGAAAATGAACCATGGTTCAATAATACTCAAAAATCATCATTACTAATCCTATCATGATAAAGTTGATGGCTACATTGACATGACCATTTTCATAATCCAAAAAGAAAAAGAAAACCAAAGAAGAGTGTAGACCTCTCATGAAGGTCAAGGTCAACTTTGGTCAACGGGTCAACAAAGTCAAGAGTGGTCAAGGTGGTCAAATGGTTAAAGCAATCAGCCATCACAAAATTATCACTGAAAGGATTAGTAAGTAATGTCCGCGGCTCATAATGGTTTTGACCGAACGAATTGCCAAAACCCTAATGAGCCTGCCACATAACGGTTTTGCCCGAACCAACTGCCAAAACCCTAATGTGGCATCTCCTCCTTCTTCGCTCCTCACAACTGTGCATACACATCTGCATCCACATTCCGTAGAATGTGAATGCACAGAAGACAAAACAAATCCATCCGTGCAATACTAGGATCCGACTTAAACCAAAGCCCACTAGTATTGCCTGCTCGAACAGCATACGCACACAAGTGTACGTAAGTGATCGCAGTCCTGCCGTAAAACCATACGGCCTCTACACGTTTCGCTCAGTGCAGGGAAACTCTCTGTGTGGGACTCTAAAGACTCGACACTACGCTGGCAGTGGGTTTAACCACACACCGCAAGCGGCACTAGCTGTACGTAACGGTTCCCAGGTAGATGTCGATAAGAAGGCCGATGAGATAAACCCATCCGAACTCCTACTGAGCCTGTATGTGACAATCTCCGTACAGTCCGGTCTGTTCTTCTGATACATCGCATGGCGGGCCTAGGGGGCGGTAAACGTCAGTCCCCTACTAGCGGTACAAGTCGTGTCGGAGTGTAGCCCAGAACACCTGAGATAACTCTGGAAACCTACCAGTCTATCTCGCTTGCCCTGGCCAGGGACTTTGTGTAATGGCTCTCCTAGACACAGCGCGATATCAACCCCCAATACCGGGAGAGACGAATCCTGTTTAACCGTCACTGCCTCCAAGTGCTTCGGGACTGCACCCAACTACTACCTGTTTGCATAACTCCTTTGAGCCATGGTAGGGTGGTAATCAAAGAATAGTGGGAACACACTCGAGGCGAAGTGACAGTGTCAAGTCAACGGACTAAGCTGTACTCATGTCACCTGGGAACTGATAACTGACGATAGGTATAATACCAACCAACAGTTCCCGACGAGTCCTGTCCAGTGTACTCCTAACCTAACGAGCACCCGCATACTATCTCCAATACGACGTACTGATGGCTGCGGGACAGACCATCTCCCCTGCTGGGATGAGAAGCGCATACGCTAGTCTACTCCGGAGTATCGATGCCCTGTCTTGATAGTCCTACGACTAGGGACCTGTATAAGGATGTGCTTATAGATTACCCAGCCCCCACGAGTGTGACTGCCATCACAACGCTGGTAATCAAGCAAAGATCCTAAGGGCTCTACTAATATGTATAAGCGATATGCTAAAAGAAACACATGCACATATTGAAGTAGAAACAAACCAAGTAGCATACTACCATTTTGAGCAAGATTGTCTATACAACTGTGAATATCCCAAGCTTCCATTAAGTAATATACAAGCTAGTATGATACAATAATGGCCTCTAGGGCATATACATTAACAATTTGTTACATCTATAGGGGAATCGTTTGGATAGCGCAAAGCGCCAGATAGTTATGATCTATTTAAAGTTTCTTGTATTCATACGCGTAGACCATATTCATATTGCATATGCATCCTCATACACATTGATATTATCATCTAGGACACTTGCACCTTACCAATGGTTCATGCCGCACGTGCACCATTTTTATGTGAACACACACGCCCTTGGTTGCTATGTTACGAACACTAGAGAACTTGCTTAATAATCGGTAACCTTGCATTTGCATTATAATTGATATGTAGTCTTCTAGTCATATATCTCATTTCGTCGTTATTGATATGTAGTCTTCTAGTCATATATCTTATCTCATCATTATTGATATATAGTCTTCTAGTCATATATCTCATTACATCATTATTGATATGTAGTCTTCAAGTCATTCATCTCATTGCTTCATATTGACATTATGGATGTAATCTTCAAGTCATTCATCTCATTGCATCATATTGACATTTTGGACACTCACCATCATTGACATATTTATATATTGTGATTCTTCTTGGAGATTTCCGTATTCATGAGATTTCTGGATTTGGGGAAAACCGCAAAGAATTTTATAAACTTATTATCATTTTAAAATGCAAATTGCGGTTTTCTCGTGATATGATGTGTGCGGCGTCCACCATGAGTTTTCTCGGTTCTTGAGCCACGTATGTACATATACCCGATTCGAGGAGTGATGAGGCACCGTCTGCGGGTACATAGTGGACCCGGTGAGATACCCCGGGGCAAGAAGGACGTATAGAGAGACGTTGAGCCCGGCAGGGGAGCACTAATTATTGGCCCGGCGGAAATCTGGAGGATACCGAATGGAGTCGTGTGATTTAGACAGATTGGGGCCGATCTGAGAGACGACACCCGAGATATTGATATATTTTTGAGTGTCGATGCTTGACACAGATTTCTGTCGTTTTCTATTTGATGATACTCCAGTTTTACAACACCAAAACTACTAAGATATAATTCAGTTTTTCTTATAACAGATATACCCAGATTTCATATTTGATCATTCATTCATGTCGCATTCATATCAGTAAATCGCATCATACTATATATATATATATATAGTTTTTCGACGCATTTGCATGCATTGCTTGCGATTGTCTCATTAGATGTTACTTACTACTCACGAGTTGGCAACTCACCCCCGTTGTGCCACAGTGTCTTGCAGGACCGACCCGTCAGCATAATCGCGGAGGACGCACTACTACTACTCCTGTTGCTTCTTTTGCTTCGACTTGAGCACTTTGCCTATAGGTGGGTTTTGTGAGGATATTCTTTTGTTCCCACCATGTATATTTACTTTTGTATCTAGTTTACTCCATCTACCATTTGTATATTGACCTAGAGACGGGACTGTGAGACTTGTATTATTTTGATTTTTGGTGGCGAGCTCGTGTGAGCAGACTTCCATGATTTCCTATTTCTTGCTCTTTATATGGATTTTCAAATTATTATGATATATCTTGCCTGTGGTTGTGTTCCGCCATTCGGCGAAGAGCTAGCTTCCGCTTGGGGATGCCTTTTTTTATCAGTTCTTATATATATTCATGTATGTATCAGTTTGGGATCAGTTTTTACAAAGGAGACTCTGCCGAAATTTTCAGAAAACTTGATGCTTTTAAATGATTTTAATGTAACTCTATTTTGTTAAAAATCAACCTTTTAAGACTAGTGTTTTTATCACTCTATTTCTTTTCATGGTTTAGATTCTGGGTCTTGGCTTACTTGAATTACGCTACGCCTCTAGATGAAGCGTGATTTAAGTGCCAGTCACGTTCCACATTTCGGGCCGTGACAAAGTTTGTATCAGAGCGTTAGGTTTTACCTTTCTGAGTGTAGGATGACCCTCGGTATGATGGAGTAGGTGACTTAAGCAGAGTGGCGTAGCGTGTGCATGTTTCACGGCATATTCACGATACGATACTCCGCCTAAGTGACCTTAGGATATATAATTGCTTGTGATTCCTTCCTTGATTCCATCTATCCTTTTGATTCGACTGCAATATTCTTATCAAATCCCTTTTCTTGTTCTAACCGCTATGCCACCGAAGACTACGAGGGCCCAGAGGGCTGCCGCCAGAGACGAGGTTAGAGCGGACTCGTCTGAGATGAGGACCGACCACGGCAGTACGCCTACCCCTCAGGGACAGACTGATCCACTTCTGCAGGCCTGATTGCTAGGCTGGAGGCGAGTATTCAGGATTTGCGCCAGATGGTTGGATCTTTAGTCGAGGTCAGCCGAGCACTGAGATCTGATGATGTTCCTCCTCCTACGAAGACCATGATTGTACCAGCTGTATCTGTTGTTGGCTATAATGCCCTCAAGTCAATTATTGGATCACAGGCATGTGATTGCAATGATTGAGGGAGGACCTATACCGGTAGAACAGTTTTACTCGAGATGATAGTATGCTATCTGGTTTTTCTTTATCATCATGTACATGCTTTAGGTGACATTACAGATCACTATTACATGTTGATAGAGCCTATAGGGTTCTTGCTTGACTACCAGCAGTATGATGGCGATCATATGCGTGAGAGTTGGGTGGTCTATAAGCACATTCTTAAAGTGTCCCTAGTCGTGGGAGTTTCGAGACTGGGCATCGATACTCAAAGAGTAGACTAGTGTATACGGATCGAGACCCCGACGAGGGGCGATGGCCGGTCTCACAAGCCATTGGTGTTAGTTGGTTCACCTAAGATGTATACAGGTGCTCATTGGGTTATGGGTACACCGGACAGACTCGCCGGGAATATGCTAGTTGGTATTATACATATTGTCAGATAGCAGTTCCCTGGTGACATTTGTACAGGTTAGTCTATCGACCTGAGATCGTCATTTTTCTCGTGTGAGTTCCCATTGTGCTTTGATTACTACCCTACCACGGCTCAAAGGAGGCGTGCAAACAGGTTTTAGTTGGGTACAGTCCCGAGCCACATGGAGGCAGTGAGCGGATCGTCAGGGGATTCGTGTAACATTTCAGAAAATATAAAATATTATTTTTGGAATTTAATATTAAAATAATATATCTCGCGAAAACTACCCGATTTGCGAAATTGGGGTTTGCATAAAATGGTATAAATATATACCAATAATTATGAAATAATTGGAGATTAAAATGATTTATTCATTTAAAAATATATTTATCGGATTTGGCATTTTTATAATTTATTATATGCAGTTTGGATAAAAATTGATTAGTGCACTACTAATCGCGATTAGGCTAAATCCGTGTTTCTACATTTTTCCATGGTTAGTGCACCATGGCATGTTGCATTTGGTTGCATGTTGTTCATTTGTGTTTGTTGATATTTGGTTTAGGAAAAAAGAAAAGAAAAGATAAAAGGATATAATTGAGTGGTGAGCATAAGAGAGAGAGAGTGAGGGTAAGAGAGTGAGAATAAGAGAGAGAGAGAGAGAGAGGGCAGCCCCATTTTCTCACCCCATTATTTTCTTCAACTCCTTCATCCTCAAGCTTCCCTCCATATCTACCCCATGAAATCATCTCAAAATCCTTATCACAACCCTAAACCCCTTTAATTAAAAATGATCCCCACTTCATCCTCTATACATTGGACCTTGCAAGTTTGGATTTTGGAGACTTTGAAGAGGTAGGGTTTTTCTTGAGTTGCCCAAATGAGGTATCTCCTACACCATTAGCTTAGTAATTTAGTTGTTTTAGTTTCTATGTTAGTTTAGAATTGGTTTAGTGGTGATTAGTGATGTTGGAAATTTCAAGGGAAGGATTAGGGTTTGAGTTGTGTAGTGGTGATGTATAGTGGCTTTACTAGACCTTAGTGTGGGTTTCTGGTGCTGGAATTGGTCCAGTAGCTCACACACTCCATATACTACCCCATAGTACTGTTTGTTTATCCCCATTTTATCCGAGTCAAAATCTGGGAGCATATTGGAGTGTTTTCGGCTATGTTTTCCGTATTTTGAAATGCTTGGTTTTCGTATTTGGTATTGTATTTGGTTGTTGGGCGTTTGTACGTCAACAACAAGGGTTGTTTGATTATTTTGCATGCGAAGGCTATAGGTTCTAACCTATGAGCGCACCGTGTGCTGTATCGGTTTTCCGGATTCGATTTTAATAGCTATTGCGATTGTGTATTATTGTAGGTACCTTCGCGTGGATTCCGAGGCAACGGAGCATGGCATCATCGACTTCGGCAAGCAAGGATCAATGTGAGTAGATCTATATCTACAGGGGAAGTCGGGTGGATGGCGTATAGCACCCCCGCAAACTTTGATGGAAACCGATATATATAGAGTATGGTTAAGGTAACCATGTTAGAAACCTATAAATATGGTTAAAGAATTTTTAAGAGATAAGAAATATCTTGACTTAAAGTTATAGCTTATGGTTTAGGTGATATAGAATGATAGGAAAGATGTCCCGAATTGATGTTTAAGGATGCGAATTACTAGATATAGATAAGTAGTTGTAAAGAGAATCAATATGAGTTTATAGTGGCATGTTATGAGGTTGATAAATACGATTTTAGACTAATAAGATGACTGATTTGAGATTAATAAGCTAGAATGTATATGTCAAATGACTTAATGTGATGAAAATAATATACGAGGTGATATGATGATTTGATTGATATGTCGGTATACGGATGCGAGTTGATTGAGATGATTGATACCTTAGCCGGTCTCCTGATATGAGATTGTTATGGATGTGACTTGGGATATAGGTATATAGATATATATATAATATTATGAATTTTGAATGATAGGTCGTACGTGACGTTAGGTTCGTACCGTCAGAATCATATAGGTTGATAGGATCCCTAATGGTTTAATGCCGCCGTACGATGATTTACCGTATGTGATGAGTTTTATGATGATTGATCCATACCCTTGACTAGAGGATGCCGTACGACGGATTATACCGTATGTGATGATTGAGAGGCTGGATGCCGATTGATAGATTTACCGACTCGGTCATGTTAGATACGTATACCTTACAACATTTAGCTGACGATTTACCTTATGCTACGTTCATGTCATTCTCATTGCATTACATATACCTGTGCTAGTACACCTACATCATTATTGATGATGCGTATGTTACACTTACACAGATTGGACGGCTCACACACTTCATCATCGATAATTGCCATGTCATCACACAGTAGAATTGCTGCATCATGATTTGACTCCTTGCATGATTTACTTGCTATAGTTACATATACACCTTTATAAGATGTTGCATCTGACTTTGGAGAAATTGGGAACCGCAGGATATATTTAAAAACTGTATTCATTTAAAAGAGCGGTTTTCCCTTTATATGTTTGTAAGTCTACGGTAGAGCCCCAGCCGTCTGTCCGAGGCCAAAATGCGGAAACGAAAACTTTTTCTAAACTAGAAACCAGCGCCATCGCAGACTTTAATTCCGGATCGAACCATTAACCTATAAACTAGCAACTAGAAAAGGGATAGAAAAGCTATACCGATCGATCTGTATCCTTCGGTCTTTGGCCACCATCCCAAGCTCCTCGCGACATCTACGATCTCGATCTCCTCGTCGGAAAGGGCACCACATCATCGAGTCATTTTACGGTCTCCCGCTTCATCCGAAGCAACTCGGACACGAAGTTCGCTACCCGACGTGTCCAAGGTGAAGTAGAGAATGTGTGTGATCACTTTTTCTCAAGCATCCATTAATTCTCATCACATGAGAGTGTATGGATGGAGGTTGAAGATGAAGCCATCAATGGAGGTTGTGAGCTAGAGGAAGAAGAAGAAGAAGAAGCCTTTTCTTTTCTAGTTGTGTTGCTATGATAAAAATGAGAGAGTAAGTTTTGAAATAATACAAGAGCAAACATATCTATCATGGCTGCCCTTCTCTCTCTTCCTCTCATTTCAACACTCAAATCCATCACAAAATGTGACACATGCACAAAGAAAGAGACCATGAGTCACCACTTGTGCATGTGTCACAATTAATGCTCCAAATCATGATTTCTAGCTCACAATTTCCATTTGTAAACATTAACCCAAATGTTTACAACAATAAAAAAGATACGGCAACATCTAAAGTAAACTCGTGACGGATCACAAGGATACCCCTCACCTGTATATACATACCTGCATCCGCATTCCGACTGAATGCGAATGCGATGAGACTAAAGTAATCCAACAAATCTAATACTAGGATCCGGCTTAAACCAAAGCCCACTAGTATGATCCTTCTGATCATGATCCGTGCACTACTGCATGTATATCATCGAACCCTGCCATATATCATACGGCCTCTACAACGTTTCGCCCGAAACTTGAGAAACTGTCTGTGGGGGACTCTAAAGACTCGTCAATACTTTGGCTGTGGATTTAACCACTAGCACGTCAGTGGTACTAGCTGTACGTAATGGGCTACCAGGTATTGACCAAAAGGGAGGTCGATGAGCGAACTCATCCTGACACCCTACTGAGCCTGTCAGTGACAATATCCGTACAGTCTGGTCCGTTCGTCTATGAGCATCACATGGCGGGCCTAGGGGGTTGGTAAAAGTCAGACCCCCTAAAGCGGTACAAGTCGTGTCGGAGTGTAGCCCAGAACACCCTGAGATACTACTGGAATACCTACCAGTAAATCTCCTGCCTTGGCCAAGGACTTCGTGTAATGGCTCTCCTAGACACAGCGCGATCTCACCCCAAATACCGGGAGAGACGAAATCCCTGCCGATCCGCTCACTGCCTCCATGTGGCTCGGGACTGTACCCAACTAAAACCTGTTTGCATGACCCCTTTGAGCCGTGGTAGGGTAGTAATCAAAGCACAGTGGGAACTCACACGAGACAAACGATGATATCAGGTCGATGAACTAACCTGTACACATGTCACCAGGGAACTGCTATCTGACGTCAGGTATAATACCAACTAGCATGTTCCCGGCGAGTCCTGTCCGGTGTACTCATAACCCAATGAGCACCAGTATACATCTTAGGTGAACCAACTGACACCAATAGCTTGTGAGACCGGCCACCGCCCCTCGTCGGGGTCTCGACTGTATACACTAGTCTACTAATGGAGTATCGATGCCCAGTCTCGAAACACCCACGACTAGGGACCACTTAAGGATGTGCTTATAGACCCCGGCTTCCACGTATATGATCGCCATCATACTGCTGGCCGTTAAGCAAGAATCCTATGGGCTCTATCAACGTGCAATAGTGACCTGTAATGTCATCTAAAGCATGTACACGATGATAAAGATAAACCAGATAGCATACTATCATCTTGAGTATGACTGTCCTACCGGTATAGGTCCTTCCTCAATCATTGCAATCACGTGCCTGTGATCCAATAATTGACTCTGAGGGCACTATATCCAACAATCTCCTACTTGCACTCAAGGCTAATTATTGCAATGTCGCATACTCACAGCCCGTGTGGTACCGAACACCCAACTCCTTTACTAATCAGTTTCACAAAGCCCGTTTGCGAAACTATTGCATTCGAGGAATAGCCTCAGTGAGTGGATCCACCCTAATGTTTCTTTCTATGTCTCTCTTTATCTCAAGTTCGCGGAGACAGCCATCTCCCGAAATGAGCAATACCTATCTTTGAATATGTCTGGATGTCTGATGGGACCTAGTTCATAAATGAACTCCAAATCCAAACTTCTTAGACTGTATCGTCAACTGAACATAATCAATGTCCTGCGCCACACCTCCCTCAGTATCCGCTTGGACCACCTGTCCAAAATACTGCCCCTCGTCAGAGGGATAACTATAACTCTGACAGCCACTCTGTCATCCAGGTCACCTTGGAAGCCTGGAATGATAACTGTCTCCCAAAAGAGTCTGTTGTTATCATATGCCTAGAATATCCACTTATGTTCTAAAACTGCTTCCGAACGTTTCTCCAGGATATGATTAATATCAACTTATTGCATCTAGTGCAAAAGCAACATCTGGTGTGGTACTTGACATCTCATGATCAACTCAATTGCCTAAGTAAGTGATCTGTCAATCATGCACATCCCTCTCCCCTTTAGTCTGTAAGACACCTTTAGAGAGGGTGACTCCATCACCTGCAGGTATACTACCGTGCCAGGAGTCGTCTATTCTAAAACACCTTTAGAATGCTTTCTAAGTACCCAAATTGGGAAACTACCCAAATCTAGATCTAAAACCATAGATCTAGTAACCAGAATGTCTGATATAATATCCAAGTCCTATGTAGAGAAACCACTGTGTGACAACCAAAGTATAACCGATCGTAGTGTAGGAATTTCACTTCCTACTCTGTGTATGTCATCCAAATACCAGGACATCACACCCTACTACCTTCTTAACAGATCCATCCCCTATTCTCATGAAGTCAAAACCTATGACTGTTGTAAGTCCATGTCACGCACCCCACGAACTTGCGGGGAGGCAGAATATATGAAAAACGATTATCAAAGCTTCGTAACACGGACTTGAGCGAATGAATCGTATCTAAACCGTTACTAGCAAACTATGAGAGGTTTAACTACTCGGATTCGAAGTTATACCTCACGTTACTTGTCCTTCGGGTCTTCATTGCCGTCCTCCACTCCTCGTAGGCTCCTTGGAACATCGGCACCTTAACGGCCTCCTCGAGTCAAAGACGATCCACCCGAGAGCTCCTTCTCCAAGCTTGATCTCTAACTTGAGATAACTAGGTTGCTCAAAGTGCTAATCTAAGCTACCTAGGGGATATAGAGTGATGTTATGGATGTATTAGTCTACTTAACCCTTGATCTCAACACATGAGAGGTTAGGGTTAGGGTTTGAAGAGAGAGAGCTTGAGGAGAGAGAAGGTGAGAAAGTGAATCCTCTTGGATGAATGAAATCATTTGTGTATATATGAAACATATGATAATATTAAGTAAATAACAAATAATGAATTATCACCATGTTTCATTAATACACTAAGTGATTCATCACATGATTCATATAAAACATTAAATGAATCATTAACTCAATGTATGTATCACTACATGACTCATTAATCTAATTAATGCAAATGCCACCTTAGCCTCCAACTCATCATACTTCTAGAAGCTTCCCGGAAAATTACGAGAACGCCCCTCCAATCCGTGAAAACACGGAAAAACTTTAGACTGTATAAATCCAATAACCCAATACTAGAATCTGGCTTAAACCAAAGCCGGCTAGTAAAAACTGTCCGAACGTCGCACGTGCGTTTAAACATGTATGCGTCCGAACCCTTGTCGTAAAACCATACAACCTCTATATCGTTTCGCCTGGAGCAGGTAAACTCTCTGTGTAGGACTCTAAAGACTCGACACTACGCTGGCAGTGGGTTTAACCACAGACCGCAAGCGGCTCTAGCTGTACGTAACGGTCCCCAGGTAGACGTCGATAAGAAGGCCGATGAGGAAACCCATCCGAACTCCTACTGAGCCTGATGTGACAATCTCCGTACAGTCCGGTCTGTTCGTCTAAGACTATCGCATATCGAGCCTAGGGGGCGGCAAGCGTCAGTCCCCTAATAGCGGTATAAGTCGTGTCGGAGCGTAGCCCATTACACCCTGAGAAACTACTGGAACCTACCAGTAAATCTCGCTCGCCTTGGCCAGGGACTTTGCGTAATGGCTCTCTGACACAGCGCGATATCAACTCCCAATACCGGGAGAGACGAATCCTTTCTAACCGCCACTGCCTCCAAGTGCTGGGGACTGCACCCAACTGCTACCTGTTTGCACGACTCCTTTGAGCCGTGGTAGGGTAGCAATCTAAGAATAGTGGGACACATTCGAGGCGAAGTAGCAGTGTCAAGTCTGCGGACTATGCTGTACTCATGTCACCTGGGAACTGTTAACTAACGATGGGTATAATACCAACCAACAGTTCCCCTGTGAGTCCTGTCCGGTGTACCCGTAACCAGACGAGCACCTGTATACTATCTCCAGTACGACGTACTGATGGCTGTGGGCCAGACCATCTCCCCAACTGGGATGAGAAGCGTACACACTAGTCTATTCTGGAGTATCGATGCCCAGTCTCGATAATCCTACGACTAGGGACAAGTATAGGATGTTGCTTATAGATTACCCAGCCCCCACTAGTGTGAATGCCATCACAACGCTGGTAATCAAGCAAAGATCCTATGGGCTCTACTAATATGTATAAGTGATACGTTACAAGAAACATATGCACATATTAAAGTAGACACAAACCAAGTAGCATACTACCATTTTTAGCAAGACTGTATATACAACTGTGAATATCCCAAGCTTCCATTAAGTAATATACATACAAGTATGATACAATAATGGCCCCTAGGGCATATACACTAACAATCTCCCACTTGCACTAGGGCCATGAGCTGGCATATCGTAGACCTATCATCTCGAATAGCCTCTCGAACTGCGTCTGACGAATGACCTTTGTGAATGGATCAGCAATGTTATTCTCCGTCTCTACTCTTTTCACCTTGATCTCCCGGCGATCTACGATCTCCTTGATCAGGTGATACCGCCTTAAAATGTGTCTGGACTTCTAATGGGACCTGGGTTCCTTCACTAAAGCTATAGCTCCATTGTTGTCACAATACAGAGGTATTGGATCAACACTGGTAGGAACCACCTGAAGTTCTGTGAGGAACTTCTTCATCCAGACAGCTTTTTTTGCGGCATCGCAAGCAGCTATGTACTCCGCTTCCATCCTTGAGTCAACAACGGTCTCTTGTTTGGAACTCTTCCAACAGACCGCCCCTCCGTTGAGGGTAAAGACATAACCCGACATGGGCTTGGAGTCATCTTTGTCACTCTGGAAGCCGGAGTCGGCAGAGGCCTCCATCTGGAGGCTTTTCCGCCATACACCAAGAACATCTCTTTAGTCCTCCTCAGGTACTTGAGAATGTTCTTTACTGCTATCCAGTGATTCTCCCCTGGGTTTGCCTGATACCGGCTTACAACGATCAATGCGTATGCTACATCTGGTCTGGTACATAACATCGCATACATTATAGAGCCTACTGCTGAAGCGTAGGGTATAATCGACATGCGATCCCTTTCCAAATCAGTCTTGGGAGACATCTTTTTGGAGAGAGTGATTCCGTGACAAGCCGGTAGGTTACCGCGCTTAGAATCTTCCATACTGAATCTTTTTAATATGGTGTCTATGTACCCGGACTGCGAAAGTCCCAACATCCTTTTTGATCTATCACGATAGATCTGGATCCCCAGAATGTAGGTGGCATCACCCAGGTCTTTCATGGAGAATTTATGTGACAAGAATCTTTTGACTGACTGTAACATAGGAATATCATTTCCTATTAGGAGAATGTCATCCACGTACAAGATGAGGAATACTATAGCTCTCCCTACAATCTTTCTGTATATGCATGGTTCATCTGGATTTTTGATAAAGTCAAATTCTTTGACAGCATCATCAAAACAGATGTTCCAACTTCGAGATGCCTGCTTTAGTCCATAAATGGATTTAAGCAGCTTGCATACTTTACCGCTGCTCCCACTCTGAATGAATCCCTCTGGCTGATCCATATAGACGCTCTTTTCTAAATTTCCATTCGGAACGGCCGTCTTTACGTCCATCTGCCAGATCTCATAATCGTGAAAGGCAGCAATAGCAAGAAGGACCCGAATGGATTTGAGCATAGCCACTGGAGAAAAGGTTTCGTCATAGTCCAAACCAGGTCTTTGACGGAAACCCTTTGCAACAAGTCTAGCTTTATAGGTTTCAACCTGTCCATCTACACCAATCTTCTTTCTGAAGATCCATTTGCATCTTACGGATTTTACCCCATTTGGAGCAATGTCCAAAATCCATACTTTGTTAGTGTACATGGACTCCATTTCGGTCCGCATTGCATCCAGCCATTTTACCGAGTCACCGCTCTGAATGGCATGGTGGAAGCTAGTAGGGTCATCATTATCGATGACACAATCTTCTCGATCCCCGTCTATGAGAAAACCGTAGTATCTCTCAGGCGGATGAGACTTCCTACTACTTCTGCGGATAGGCGCTGGGATGTCCGGTTCTTCTGAAACCTCTGGTTCTACCAAGCTTTCAGTAATAGCTTGTGGTTCTGGAATTTCTTCCAGTTCTATTGCGCTCCCACGTATCTGATTTTCTAAAAACTCAGTTTCCAGGAAGCGAGCATTATGAGAAACAAAAATCTTTTGTTCCTCTGCGTAATAGAAATAATATCCTTTGGAGTTCTTTGGATATCCCACAAACTTACACTGTACTGATCGTGCCTCGAGCTTGTCCGCATGCTGCTTCTTTACAAAAGCTAGACATCCCCATATCTTAATGTGCTTAAGATAGGGTTTCTTTCTACACCACATCTGATATGGTGAAGTAGGCATAGTCTTAGTTGGAACTCGGTTCAAAAGGTATGCAGCTGATTCTAGTGCATATCCCCAGAATGATTGTGGTAACTCAGCCTTACTTATCATGGAACGAACCATATCCAATAGGGTTCGATTCCTTCTTTCCGATACACCGTTGTGTTGTGGTGTGTATGGAGGAGTAAGCTGAGAGAGAATTCCATTCTCTTTTAAGTAACCTAGGAACTCGGCACTTAAGTATTCACCACCTCGATCAGATCTCAGTGTCTTGATACTTTTGCCTGTTTGGTTTTCCACTTCATTCTTGTATTCTTGGAATTTCTCAAAGGCCTCGGATTTATGTTTCATTAAGAAGACATATCCATACCTAGAGAAATCATCCGTAAAAGCAATGAAGTAGGAATAACCACCTCGCGCATGTGTAGACATTGGACCACACACATCACTGTGTATGAGTCCCAAGAGCTCGCTCTCTCTTACTCCGTGTCCAGTAAACGGAGTTTTTGTCATCTTTCCCATGAGACAAGATTCACAAGTAGCATAAGATTGATATTCGAATGGATTCAAATATCCTTCTCTATGTAACTTAGTTAATCGTGTTTCATTGATGTGACCTAGTCTACAATGCCATAAGAAAGCCTGATTTATTTCTGGAGACTTTCTTTTTAAGTGTGTTCTAGACATTGAAAACCTGAGCTTGACTTAATACGTATATACCGTTATCTAATGTACCTGACCCAATCAGAACTTGATTTAGGTGGATGTTAACTACATCGCTTACGAATGTAAAATCATATCCCTCTCTCGAAAGTGAGGACACTGATATGATATTACAAGTCATACTAGGTATATATAAACAGTTACGTAAAATCAATATATGCCCACTTGTCAAACCTAGACGATATTCTCCCACGGATTCAGCGTTCACTGTCATTCCGTTTGCAACTTTGAGAGACCAATCACCTACCTTTATAACTCTACCGTTTCTCAAAGCATGTAATGAATTACAGATATGAGATCCTGCTCCGGTATCTAGCAACATGCTTCGTATCCTGGCTACTGGCTTCAAAAGCCCTGTAATCATTCTGCCAATGCCCAATCCCATAACAATAGGAATGTCCCTCTTTTACTACATTCAGTCCCGAAACTTTTGCCCTTCTCTTTCCTTCTACTTCCCTGGTTTCCTTCAGGGTAGAAGGAAGAGACTGTAGTATCAAGTCAGTATCTGACCTGTTTCCCAATGTGGTTTCCAGGTCCTGGAGCTCATCAATATAGCTAGTCATTGTATGGACGTTGTCCCCTACAGATGACCCGACAGCCATCCTCGCTTGAATTAATTCGTTCGAGGTCTCATATCTTGTGATATGAGATTGCTCTCTATATAAATCTTTGTTATGGAGAAAGATGGAAACTGAGTCCATCTTCTCGTGCTGCTTCTGGTATACACCATCAACTAAAGCTAACACGAGGCACTTGGCTTTCGCTTTATCCTTTTCCCTTGTCTGACGGATATCCATATCCGCGACGGTGGAAACTGGACCTGGGACGGCGGGACCTTGAGTAGTAATAGGGTGGTCCAGCTTGTCATAGGCAATGGACATCTGGACAGACTTTTGCCAGTCATATAAGTCAGATTCAGTCAATTTGTTATCTAGATGTAACCTAGTCGTGGTCACAAGGTCGCTGCAAATAAGAGAGAGAGAAGAAAACACTTTAGCATGATGCTCTTGCAAGTTTAGAGAGGTTTTTAATTTATCTAAACTGGATGGCTCCCACTGTTTCTCGAATCCTTCCTCAAACCATAAAAGAAGAATTAGCCAGGATTATTCTCACCGTACAATACTTGATTAACCGTTCAGCCAGGCTAGTGTTGATACTTCGAAGGAGGTTTTCCAACGCTTTCGCGAAGTTCCTTAATTAAAGAACCACTTTTCTCTAGGGGCGTAGCCCCGCTGACACCTTTCTAGGCACCTACTTGGTTTATAACATTTATCGTTAAGTCACGAATCTCTTGATAAGTAGCATGTACTCACAGTAGGATCGGGATCCAAAATATCATCGTATGATAATGTTGAAGGAATCCTACCAACATTCATCAAACTCCAAAATGGTATGCATCTCTCTGCAAATTTCAGTTTCTTTAGAAATTCCCGATATGGATTTTTGCCCCATGCTCTTATGACCTTGACTTTGGCCAAACAAATCATAAGTCACATGTCAAGTTCTACCCGTCATTTTCCAGGTTAATTTGAACCCACCCGTACATACCCTTGACTTTGGCCAAACAAGGCAGTACGACAGTCCCAAACCAACGCATCTATCTATGCAACATATGAATATCCAATAGCTACCAAACACTGTGCCTTGACTTTGGCCAAACAAACACAGCTTGAATACTATTGACTATCCACATGAAATGACGGAGGGCTACGACTGGTTTTGGCAAAACCATGAACGTAGTGAACTTTGTAAGTCCACGTTACTTCTCCCGGTACTTACGGGCTTGCGGAAATGATGAAAAACGATTTTTCAAGAGGTGGTAAGATGGACCCAAAAACGGATCTTTGTTAAACAACTACCTAACAACCTAACTAGAGTTTTTCCTACTCGGTTAGGGGGTTATACCTTTCTTGAACTCCTTCGTCTTCAACTCTTTCCGGTGTACGGATCGGCCTCACCTCGTCGTCTCCTTGCGCCAAAGATGGATCCACCTAAAAGCTTCTACCTTTGGCTTCTTCTTCGAACTTGAAGAAACTAGAACACTTGGTTTGCTAAACCTTGTGAAATAGGATGAGTAGAGAAGTGATATGGGTTTTATTTTATCTCTATGGCAATGTTTCTCAACTCATGAGAGGGTGTTGCCTTGAGCTAGAGAGAGAGCAAGAGGAAGAGCAAGAGGGAGAGCTCAAGCAAAAGAGAGAAATGAAATGAGAGAATGAGTAACTCTTTTGCCATCCCAGCTCTCATAATCCAAAACCATCATAACAAAAATAGTAATCAAGTATTGTGTGATGGTTCAAGTCAAAAAGGCTATATCATTTCAGGCACTCATTTTGCAAAAAGAAACAAGCAAGCAAAAGTCTTTGCCATGAAATGATAGCCATTGTCATGATGATGGTCAACTAGTCCAACCTAGTCAACCGGTCAACAAAGTCAACAAGTCAACAAAGTCAACCCCTCAATAACCATGTCACTATAATACTTAATTAATGTTATTGTTAATTATATTTCTTATTCTTATTAGGGTTTAGCAAAAAGTCAACAGTCAACAGTCAACAGTCAACAACCCCAATGAGAATCCTCTGCCTCTATCAACTGTGCATACACACCCGCATCCGCGTTCTGAGAAACATGAATACAAACGAGATAAAACCAACCCTAAAATGTACGCTAGGATCTGGCTTAAACCAAAGCCCGCTAGTATTAACTGTCTGGACACAGAACGTGCACAAGTGCACGGATGTGACCGAACCCTATCGCAAAACCATGCGACCTCTACTCTTTTGCCTAAAGGCGAATAGCTTTCTGTGTGGGACTCTAAAGACTCGACACTACGCTGGCAGTGGGTTTAACCACAGACCGCAAGCGGCACTAGCTGTGCGTAACGGTCCCCAGGTAGATGCCGATAAGAAGACGGACGAGGTGAAACCCATCTGAACTCCTACTGAGCCTGAATGCGACAATTTCCGTACAGTTCGGTCTGTTCGTCTGATACATCGCATGGAGGGCCTAGGGGGGCGGTAAACGTCAGTCCCCTACTAGCGGTACAAGTCGTGTCGGAGTGTAGCCCAGAACACCCTGAGATAACACTGGAAACCTTCCAGTATATCTCGCTTGCCCTGGCCAGGGACTACATGTGTAATGGCTCTCCTCGACACAGCGCGATGTCAACCCCCAATATCGGGAGAGACGAATCCTGTCTAACCGTCACTGCCTCCAAGTGCTTCAGGACTGCACCCAACTACTACCTGTTTGCACGACTCCTTTGAGCCGTGGTAGGGTAGTAATCAAAGTACAGTGGGAACACACTTAAGGCGAAGTGACAGTGTCAAGTCAGCGGACTAAGCCGTACTCATGTCACCTGGGAACTGATAACTGACGATAGGTATAGTACCAACCAACAGTTCCCGACGAGTCTTGTCCAGTGTACTCGTAACCTAACAAGCACCCGCATACTATCTCAAGTACGACGTACTGACGGCTGTGGGACAAACCGTCTCCCACACTGGGATGAGAAGCGCATACGCTAGTCTACTCCGGAGTATCGATACCCTGTCTCGATAGTCCGACGACTAGGGACCTGCATAAGGATGTGCTTGTGGATTACCCAGCCCCCACTAGTGTGACTGCCATCACAACGCTGGTAATCAAGCAAAGATCTTAAGGGCTCCACTAATGTGTATAGGTGATATTCTAAAATAAACACATGTACACATTAAAGCAGAAACAAACCAAGTAGCATACTACTATATTGAGCAAGATTGTCTATACAAGGTGAATATCCCAAGCTTCCATTAAGTAATATACAAACTAGTATGATACAGAAATGGCCTCTAGGGCATATACACTAACAATCTCCCATTTGCACTAAGGCCATGTACTGGCGTATCGAAGACCTATCATCTCGATTAGCCGCTCGAACTGAGTCTGGGGTAAGGCTTTTGTGAGTGGATCAGCAGTGTTATCTTCCGTAGAAACTCTCCGAACCTCGATCTCCTGGCGACCCACGATCTCCTTGATCAGGTGATACCGCCTCAAGATGTGTCTGGACTTCTGATGGGACCTGGGTTCCTTCGCTAAAGCTATAGCCCCGTTGTTGTCGCAATACAGAGGTATTGGATCAACAATGGACGGAACCACCTGAAGTTCAGTTAAGAACTTCCTTATCCAGACGGCTACTTTTGCGGCATCTGCAGCAGCGATATATTCCGCTTCCATCTTCGAGTCAGCAACGGTTTCCTGTTTGGAACTCTTCTAACACACCGCCCCTCCATTGAGGGTAAAGACATAACCCGATATGGACTTGGAATCATCCTTGTCACTCTGGAAGCTGGAGTCAGCAAAGGCCTCGATCTGGAGGTCTTTTCCGCCATACACCAAGAACATCTCCTTAGTCCTTCTCAGGTACTTGAGAATGTTCTTTACTGCTATCCAGTGTTTCTCCCTAGGGTTTGACTGATACCGGCTTACCACACTCAGTGCATAAGCTACATCTGGTCTGGTACACAACATCGCATACATTATAGAGCCTACCGCAGAAGCGTAGGGTATAATTGACATGCGATCCCTTTCCAAATCAGTCATGGAAGACATCTCTTTGGAAAGGGTGATCCCGTGACAAGTCGGTAGATTACCGCGCTTGCAATCATCCATACTGAATCTTTTCAGTATAGTGTCGATATACCTGGACTGTGAGAGTCCCAGTATCCTCTTGGATCTGTCACGATAGATCCGGATCCCCAGAATGTATGAGGCATCACCCAGGTCTTTCATGGAGAACCTGTGTGACAAGAACCCTTTGACAGATCGTAGCATAGGAATGTCATTTCCTATTAAGAGAATGTCATCCATGTATAAAACGAGGAATACTACAGTTCTCGCTACAAATCTATTATAGATGCATGGTTCATCTGGATTTTTGATAAAGCCAAATTCTTTGACCATCTCATCAAAACAGATGTTCCAACTCCGCGATGCCTGCTTTAGTCCGTAGATGGACTTAAGCAACTTGAACACCTTTCCGCTGCTCCCACTCTGAATGAAACCCTCTGGCTGGTCCATATAAACACACTCCTCTAAATTTCCATTTAGAAAAGCGGTCTTTACGTCCATCTGCCAAATCTCATAATCGTGGAAGGCAGCAATGGCAAGAAGGATCCGAATGGATTTCAGCATAGCTACTGGAGTAAAGGCCTCGTCATAGTCCAAACCAGGTCTTTGACGAAAACCCTTTGCAACCAGTCTAGCCTTATAGGTCTCAACCTGTCCATCTGCACCAATCTTCTTTTTGAAGATCCACTTGCATCCTACGGGTTTTACCCCATCTGGAGCAACGTCCAACGTCTATACTTTGTTGGTGTACATGGACTCCATTTCGGTCCGCATTGCATCCAGCCATTTTACCGAGTCAACGCTCTGAATGGCCTGCTGGAACCTAGTCGGCTCATCATAATCAATGATGCAATCCTCTTTATCCCCGTCTATGAGAAAACCGTAGTATCTCTCGGGCGGATGAGACTGCCTACTACTCCTGCGGAGCGGCGTAGGAATGTCATGTTCTTTTGAACCTTCTGGTTCTACTAAGCTTTCAGTAATAGTCTGTGGTTCTGGAATTTCTTCCAGTTCTATTTCGCTCCCACTTGTTTCCTTTTCTAAGAACTGGTGTTCCAGAAAATGGGCATTACGAGAAACAATGATCTTTTGTTCCTCTGCGTAATAGAAGAGATACCCCCTGGAGTTCTTTGGGTATCCCACAAACTTGCATAGTACTGAGCGTGCCTCGAGTTTGTCCGCATGCTGCTTTTTGACAAAAGCCGGACATCCCCAGATCTTTAGATATTGAAGATAGGGTTTCTTCCCACTGTATATCTCATATGGTGTGGTAGGCACAGTCTTAGTTGGAACTCGGTTCAAAAGGTATGTAGCTGATTCTAGTGCCCCCAGAATGATCGCGGAAACTCAGTGTTACTCATCATGGAACGTACCATATCCAGTAGGGTCCGGTTCCGTCTCTCCGATACACCGTTATGTTGCGGAGTGTATGGAGGAGTAAGCTGAGAGAGAATTCCATTCTCTTTTAAGTAATCCAGGAACTCGGCACTCAAGTATTCACCACCTCGATCCGATCTCAGTGTCTTGATACTTTTGCTGGTTTGTTTTTCTACTTCATTCTTATATTCCTGGGATTTTCCAAAGGCTTCGGATTTATGTTTCATTAAGAAGACATAACCGTACCTTGAAAAGTCATCCGTAAAAGTAATGAAGTAAGAATAACCGCTTCGCGCATGTAGACATTGGAACGCACACGTCGCTGTGTACGAGTCCCAAGAGCTCGCTCGCTTTTACTCCGTGTCCAGTGAACGGATTCTTTGTCATCTTTCCTTTGAGACAGGATTGACAAGCGGCATACGATTGATATTCGAACGGATCCAAATATCCTTCTGTATGTAACTTCGTCAACCTTCTCTCATTGATGTGACCCAGTCTACAATGCCATAAGAAAGTCTGATTTATTTCCGGAGACTTTCTTTTGTGTGTATTCTGGATATTGAAAATCTGTGGTTGGTTTAATACGTATATACAATTGCTTAATGTACCTGACCCAATCAGAACTTGATTAAGGTGAATGTTTACAACATTACTTACAAACGCAAATTCATAACCTTCTTTAGAAATCAAAGATACAGAAATGATATTACAAGTTGCGTTGGGTACAAAAAAGCAATTACGTAAAACCAAAACATGTCCATCTGACATTCCCAGGTGATAGTCCCCCACGGCCTTAGCATCCATGCTAGCTCCGTTTGCAACTTTGAGGGTCATGTCACCTGCCTTCAAAAACCTACGGTTTCTCAACGCCTGCAAAGAATTACAGATATGAGATCCTGATCCGGTATCCAATACCCAGGAAGTAGAGTTTATTGATAGACAGTTTTCAATAACATACACACCTGAAGCTGAAGCCGCAACTTGCTTCAGATCCTGTGTTCTGGCTTTCCAAGCCCTGCAATCTTTCTTCCAGTGTCCACTCTTGTGACAGTAAAAGCACTCTTCCTTCCCTATAAGCTTCCCCGCTATCTTTGTTGCTTTTGCTTTTCCCTTCGTATCCACTTTACTAACACCGCCCCTTGGTTTGGCGGGGGCTTTCTTCTTCTTTCCCTTGGCTTTCGCCTTGGACCTAGAAGAGGAAGATCCTCCTACAAACAAAGTGGATGTTTCCCTACCTTTCTGTAGGGTGCCCTCTGCACTCCTCAGCATGTTGAGGAGTTCTGAAAGTTCAACTTCTTTTTCTTGCAAGTTGAAGTTCAGGATAAATTGGGCGTAAGTGGAAGGAAGGGACTGGAGAATCAAGTCCGTATAGAGCTCGTTCTCTAACGTAGTCCTAAGGTCCGTGAGCTCCTCAATGAAGCCAATCATCTTAAGCACGTATTCCGCTACCGATGATCCGATGGCCAACCTTGCCGAAAATAGCTTTTTCGACACTTCGTATCTTGCGATACGAGATTGCTCTCCATACAGTTCTTTTGTATGGAGAAATATGGATTCGAGGTCCATATTCTCGTGCCTCCTCTGATGTTCGTTGTCCATAGAGGCAAGTACGAGGCACTTGGCCTTCGCGCAATCGATTTCCCACGTCTTACGGATTTCCCTATCCGCGACGCTCCTTTTGGGACCTGGGACAGAGGGAGCTTTGTTGGTATGGAGATACCCCAACTTGTCATAAGTGATTGCCATTTTGACATTTCTGAGCCAATCTTTGTAGTTTGGCCCTGTCAGTATGCTTTTATCTAGTAGTAACTTAAGTCCGGTCATGATGTTTGGTCACTGCAATTAGGAGAGAGAGAAGAAACACTTTAGCATGATGCTCTTGCAAGTTTAGAGTGGTTTTTAATTTGTCTAAACAGGATGGCTCCCACTGTCTCTCGAATCCCTCCTCAAACCAAAAAGGAAGAATTAGTCAGGATCAATCTTACCGTACAATACTTGCTTAACCGTCGGTCAGGCTGGTGTCGGTACTTCGAGGGAGGTTTTCCAACGCTTTCGCGAAGTTCCTTAATTAAATAACCTCTTTTCCCTGGGGGCGTAGCCCCGCTAACACCTTTCTAGACACCTACTTGGTTTATAGCATTGATCGTTAAGTGAGAAATTTTCCGAGGAGTAGCTATACTCACAGTAGGATCGGGATCCAAATATCATCGCGTGACAAAACTGAAGGAATCCTACCAGAATCATCACACTCCAAATGGTATGCAGTGCTAGCAAGTTTCAGTTCTTTTGAAAATCCCGATGTGGATTTTTGCCCCATGCTCTTATGACCTTGGCGTGAGGTCAAAATGTCATAAGTCACATGTCAAGTTTTTCCCATCATTATCCAGGTTAATTTGAACCCACCCGTACCTACCCTTGACGTAGGCCAAAATGGCAGTACGACTGTCTTAAACCAACGCATTCTATCTATGCAACAGATAAATATCCGGCAGCTACCAATCACTATGCCTTGGCGTGAGGTCAAAATACATAGCTTGAATACTACCGAATATTTAACTGAAATGATGGAGGGCTACGGATGGTTTTGGCAAAACCGTGAACGTAGTGAACTTGATATGATCGATGGAACGAGATAGCTTTTAAAAGGAGTGGCTTAAGCTCCGCGTTTAAAAGTTCTTTTTGAAAAGAAACCGAGTGGTTTTGAAAGTGTTCCAACGACTTTTACTTGGTTTATTTTTCTTGCATTAATTTTAATGCGTCCCATCAATTAATCCTACCATTGCAGAAAACAACGAAAATATGGCGTACGCTTATGCCATCCGCATTCGCCACGGGGCCCCGTCATTACCCGTTAGGTTACTTAATTAACGACAGAGCGGGGGCTGGACTAGCGCGGATGCAAAACATAAGCAACGCCTAAATAGATATCATATATAGATATACTCATTCGTCATATGCAATGATAGCCATTCCAGATCACAGATGAACACATTGGATATACTAGGAATCCGCAATTCGTAAGAGCCTGTAACGAAAAGCGGATTACACGGTCGCGATGAATAGCCAATACCCTACCCTAGACCCCTACGGGTGCGGCAAACTACCCACCAAATATCCGAAGCGGAGCAACCTTCCTCAACGACGTGAGTAGGCCACTCGGCACTTCGAGATACCCGGTAGTTTGTGCACCCCACCTTGGGTCTATCCTAGGAGAAAAAACAGTAAAAGAAATTATACAATGACGGCTACAACCCCGACCCGGTTGTGCGGCCAAAAATAATATTACATCAATTTACATATTACATGAATTGAAAGATAAAAGAAAACTCTCATCTCACAACCCCCCGGCTATTCATCCGCGACAATCCAATGAATTCATATACACATACCATCAACATTACAGATCACAGATATGTATAACCCCCACTAATCGACGTATAGCGATTAGCGGACGTTCAATACATATATCACATCACAGATATATACCCGTCAGCTTAATTCTTTAGAAGTTCGATCAAAATACGGATTTTCAAGCCCCAAAAACTAATTTTGCTTTCTGAAAAATCTGGGCAGAAAAAACATATTGTAAAAATCCTAAAACAACCCCAGAAACACTCTGCAAGAAAACAGTGCCACGACCGAGTCAACTCGGCCGCGGTTCCGCCGCGGGAGCAAGCTCCTGCCGCGGTTCTGCGACACTTTGACCGAGTCAGTGGACCTGTTTTCTTGGGTGTCCTAACAAAAGCCTGAGCCGATTTTTCATGTATGATTTATTATTTTTTTGAACAGAGGGAAAAATCGGCCGAAACTATGCTATTCGGGTATGTTTCGTGATATTTTCTCCGATCGAACTTCTACTTACTTTGCTAACATGTTAGATAGTGTTTAACTAGGCTCTGATACCACTGTAAGTCCACGTTACCTCTCCCGGTACTTACGGGCTTGCGGAAATGATGAAAAACGATTTTTTAAGAGGTGGTAACATGGACTCAAAAACGGATCTTTGTTAAACAACTACCTAACAACCTAACTAGAGTTTTGCCTACTCGGTTAGGGGGCTATACCTTTCTTGAACTCCTTCGTCTTCAACTCTTTCCGGTATACGGATTGGCCTCACCTCGTCGTCTCCTTGCGCCAAAGATGGATCCACCTGAAATCTTCTACCTTTGGCTTCTTCTTCGAACTTGAAGAAACTAGAACACTTGGTTTGCTAAACCTTGTGAACTAGGATGAGTAGAGAAGTGATATGGGTTTTCTTTTATCTCTAAGGCAATGTTTCTCAACTCATGAGAGGGTGTTGCCTTGAGCTAGAGAGAGAGCAAGAGGAAGAGCAAGAGGGAGAGCTCAAGCAAGAGAGAGAAATGAAATGAGAGAATGAGTAACCCTTTTGCCATCCCAGCTCTCATAATCCAAAACCATCATAACAAAAATAGTAATCAAGTATTGTGTGATGGTTCAAGTCAAAATGGCTATATCATTTCATGCACTCATTTTGCAAAAAGAAACAAGCAAGCAAAAGTCTTTGCCATGAAATGATAGCCATTGTCATGATGATGGTCAACTAGTCCAACCTAGTCAACCGGTCAACAAAGTCAACAAGTCAACAAAGTCAACCCCTCAACAACCATGTCACCACAATACTTAATTAATATTATTGTTAATCATATATCATATTCTCATTAGGGTTGAGCAAAAAGTCAATAGTCAACAGTCAACGGTCAACAACCCTAACGAGAATCCTCTGCCTCTGTCTCTCCGTCAACTGTGCATACACACCCGCATCCGCGTTCCGAGGAACACGAATATAAACGAGATAAAACCAATCCCAAAACGTACACTAGGATCTGGCTTAAACTAAAGCTCGCTAGTGTTAACTGTCCGGACACTAAACGTGCACAAGTGCACGGATGTGACCGAACCCTGTCGCAAAACCATGCGACCTGTCGCAAAACCATGCGACCTCTACTCTTTTGCCTAAAGGCGAATAGCTTTCTGTGTGGGACTCTAAAGACTCGACACTACGCTGGCAGTGGGTTTAACCACAGACCGCAAGCGGCACTAGCTGTGTGTAACGGTCCCCAGGTAGATGCCGACAAGAAGACGGACGAGGTGAAACCCATCTGAACTCCTACTGAGCCTGAATGTGACAATCTTTGTACAGTCCGGTCTGTTCGTCTGATACATCGCATGGCAGGCCTAGGGGGGCGGTAAACGTCAGTCCCCTACTAACGGTACAAGTCGTGTCGGAGTGTAGCCCAGAACACCCTGAGATAACACTGGAAACCTACCAGTATATCTCGCTTGCCCTGGCCAGGGACTACATGTGTAATGGCTCTCCTAGACACAGCGCAATGTCAACCCCCAATACCGGGAGAGACGGATCCTGTCTAACCGTCACTGCCTCCAAGTGCTTCGGGACTGCACCCAACTACTACCTGTTTGCACGACTCCTTTGAGCCATGGTAGGGTAGTAATCTAAGTACAGTGGGAACACACTTGAGGCGAAGTGACAGTGTCAAGTCAGCGGACTAAGCTGTACTCATGTCACCTGGGAACTGATAACTGACGATAGGTATAGTACTAACCAACAGTTCCCGACGAGTCCTGTCCAGTGTACTCGTAACCTAACGAGCACCCGCATACTATCTCAAGTACGACGTACTGACGGCTGTGGGACAGACCGTCTCCCACACTGGGATGAGAAGCGCATACGCTAGTCTACTCCGGAGTATCGATGCCCTGTCTCGATAGTCCCACGACTAGGGACCTGCATAAGGATGTGCTTATGGATTACCCAGCCCCCACTAGTGTGACTGCCATCACAACGCTGGTAATCAAGCAAAGATCCTAAGGGCTCCACTAATGTGTATAGGTGATATACTAAAATAAACACATGTACACATTAAAGCAGAGACAAACCAAGTAGCATACTACTATATTGAGCAAGATTGTCTATACAAGGTGAATATCCCAAGCTTCCATTAAGTAATTTACAAACTAGTATGTTACAGTAATGGCCTCTAGGGCATATACACTAACAAACTTGATATAATCGAAGGAACCTGATACTTTTTAAAAGGAGTGGTTAAAGCTCCGCAATTAAAAATTCTAATCTTTCAAAATAACCGAGTGGTTTTATTTAAATTTGTTCCAACGATTTAACTTTGGTTTATTTTCTTTGCATTATAATAATGCGTACCATCATTTATCCTATCATTGCAGAAAACAACGAAAATACCACGTCCTTTTATGCCATCCGCATTCTCCATGGGGCCCCGCCATCACCCGTTAGGTTACTTAACTAACGACAGAGCGGGGGCTGGGCTAGCGCGGGTGTAAAACATAAGTGACATCTAATAGCTATCATATATAGATATTGTACATTCGTCAGACGCAATAATAGGCATTCCATATCACAGATGAACTTTATTGGATATATTAGCAATCCGCGTTTGCTTTGAGCCTTCAACAAAAGACGAATTACACAGTTGTGATGAATAGCCATTACCCCACCCTAGACCCCTACGGGTACGGCAAACTACCCGCCAAGTACCCGAAGTGAAGCGGTCTCCTTCAACAACGTGAGTAGGCTACTAAACACTTTAACGTACCCGGTAGTTTGTGTACCCCACCTTGGGTCTATCCTAGGAGCAAAAACAGTAAAAAGAAATAATACAATGGTGGCTACAACCGCAACCTGGATGTGCCCCGCAAAAGAATATTACATCATATTACAATTTACATCGAATGAATGAATATAAAACACATCTCAAACCCCGGCTAATCATCACAACATTCCAATCAAGTCCATATACACAAACAGTAAACATTACAGAAATGTGCAACCCCCTGCCAACCGACATACTAGCAGTTAGGGGAGGTTTACGAACGCATTAAACACTACAGATAAAAACTCAATTAGCAAATAACTTAGAACATCGATCGACTTCCTTTTTCCGTGTCTACCCCAAAAGCAAAGCAGCATTGAAGTAACCTAGGTAGAAACAGAACATACAGGAAAACAGAACACCAAAATATATGAATTACTGCGCAAATCCGAGTCAACTCGGAGTTGACTCCGCCGCGGATCCGCGGCCAAAAGCACCATCTTGCCGCGGATCCGCGGCCATCTTGCCGAGTTAAGAGCTCGTATTTTCCCAGTTTTCTTATATTTCCTTGCTGTGAATTTTAAGGCATATCAAATATTTTTTTCGACACGTTTAAAATTACAGAAACTGTTAGGGTTCCGGGGTTTCATTTTCGTGTTTTCCATCGATCGAACCTATAATTAGTTTCTAACAAGCTAGTAATGGTTTAGTTGGCTCTGATACCACTGTAAGTCCATGTCACGCACCCCACGAACTTGCGGGGAGGCGGAATATATGAAAAACGATTATCAAAGCTTCGTAACACGGACATGAGCGCATGATGTTGGGGATAGTGCTCTCATAGTCTATTATTGGATCGCAGGTACGTGATTGCAATGATTGCAGAGGACCTATACCGGTAGGACAGTCTTACTCGAGATGATAGTATGCTATCTGGTTTGCCTTTATCAGTCGTGTACATGTTCAGGTGACTGATTACATGTTACACTTTGATAGAGCCCTTAGGATCTTGCTTTACTGCCAACAGTACGATGGCGATCATATACGTGAGAGTTGGGTGGTTTATATGCATATCCTTAATTGTGGTCCCTAGTCGTGGGAGTTTCGAGACAGGGCATCGATACTCCGGAGTAGACTAGTGTATACAGTCGAGACCCCGACGAGGGGCAGTGGCCGGTCTCACAAGCCACTGGTGTCAGTTGGATCACCTAAGATGTATACAGGTGCTCATTGGGTTATGAGTACACCGGACAGGACTCGCCGGGAACCTGCTAGTTGGTATTATACATATCGTCAGATAGCAGTTCCCTGGTGACATGTGTACAGGTTAGTTCATCGACCTGAGGTCGTCATTTGTCTCGTGTGAGTTCCCACTGTGCTTTGATTTCTACCCTACCACGGCTCAAAGGAGTCGTGCAAACAGGTAGTTTTTGGGTACAGTCCCGAGCCATATGGAGGCACGTGAGCGGATCGGCAGGGGATTCGTCTCTCCCGGTAATGGGGGCGAGATCGTGCTGTGTCTAGGAGAGCCATTACATAAAGCCCACGGCCGTGGCAGGAGATTTACTGGTAGGTACTCCAGTAGTATCTCAGGGTATTTTTGGGCTTCACTCCGACACGACTTATACTGCTATTGGGGGTCTGACGTTACTAGCCCCCTAGGCAGATATGCGATACTCATAGACGAACGGACCGGACTGTATATACATTGTCACTGTTAGGCTCAGTAGGGTTTCCGGATGAGTTCGCTCATCGGCCTCTCTTGAGGTCAGTCCATGGGCAGCCGTTACGCATTGCTAGTGCCGCTGACGGTTTGTGGTTAAACCCACTGCCAGGGTACTGACGAGTCATTAGAGTCCCCCACAGACAGTTTCCCAAGTTCGGACGAAACGTTGTAGAGGCCGTATGGTTTTATGGCAGGGTTCGGAAAATGCACGTGCGTTTACGCACGTGTCAGTTTTCGGGCAGACGATACTGGTCGGCTTTGGTTTAAGCCGGATTCGAGTATTGTATTGAGTAGATATAATATCTTTGTCTCAGTTGCATTTGTATTCGGTCGTAATACAAATGCGGGTATATTTATACAGTTACGGGGTTATCCTGAAATTCGTTTCGGGATCACTTTTGGAAGTTGCCAGTTTCCAGTTTTCTATCAGCCGTCTTTTAACATTCGGTTAAAGACGGGTTTATCTTTTCTTGAGATGAGTGTGGATACTTCTAGAAGGTTCTAGAAGCGGTGAGGTGTTGTTGTTTCATTGGTTGCTTTCTGTGTGTTCACACTGTGTGTTCACACTAGATATTTATTTGTGTTCACACTAGATATTTATTTGTGTTCACACTAGATATTTTTTTGTGTTCACACTCTTGTGGTCACCCCCCTCTCCTACACTCACCCTCCTCCTCCCTATATATGGCCGGCCCCTTCCCCCTCTCTCTCTCACTCTCACTTGATGTTTCATTTGCTAAAAAGATATGATAGATTTTGGGGTGTATGGAATTTCACAGCTCATTTCATTCCATCACCCGATTCGAGTGGCAACTTTATTAACCGTTCGTCCATAGCTTTGGACGGAACGAGACAAAGTCTTCTACTCATTCTCTACATCAATCTTGGTCGTCTCTTTTAGCAAACTTGACGACCGAGTTGCCTCAAGTCAGAGGCGGGAGCCCGTTTAAAGAATCGTCGACGTGGTGCCACCTGGACGAGCAGATCGGAGATCGAAGAGATCGGAGCAGCCGCAACGGAGCGTGGGATGATGGTTAAAGAACGAAGGACTCGGATCGTTCGGTATAACCTTTCTACACTCTTTACAGTTTGTTAGTTTAGCAATAATGGCAGATCCGGGTTAAAGTATACGATAGCGCCAGATAAAAAGTTTTTGTTCCGCATTTGGCGTCTGTAGACGGCCGGGGCGCTAGCGTAGACTTACAGTGGTATCAGAGCCTCACCATTTTGCTATACTAACTTGTGCTAACACGTTTAAAACATCGATCGAACCGGAAATCAAAAACCGCATTTTTTCAATTTCTCAGTTTCTGTCGATTTTAAATGATGTCCTAAAATTATTCCACATATCACAGAAATCTGTGCAGGGTTTTTTAAGCACACCGACAAAATTTAGGCAAGTGATTCGACTATACTGCCGCGGAGTCGCGGCCAAACCCATGGTTTGGCCGCGCATCCGCGGCCGTTCTATTGAATTAGTGCCCCAAATTTTGTCTGTGTCTTCTCTGTTGGAATTTGGGGTTTTTGGTATATATCTTTTAGGCCCAGATTTTGTTACTGTTCACCAGTTGTTCGTGGGGCCCACTTTGTGATATTTAGTCGATCGAAATTTAAACATGTTAGTTTATAGTACTTACATTATATCTCCGACCGGGAATGTCATTTGATCGGTAAACCGCGTCTGATTGCTATAGTTCTTTTAGACGGGTTTGCGAACGTGGCATTCGCGTTGATGTTCTGTGTTGTGCTGTGATGTTGCGGATTTGTCGTGGTGGATAGCAGTGTGCAATGGTAGTACAGTTTGTGTTTATTTGTACATTTGATATTGCGGGGCGAGCGTCCAACATGTGGATTGCCGTCACTGCCTGTTGTATAATATTCTTTTGGGGCACGACCAGGTTGCGGTCGATGTACCTGTTATACTATTTTTCATTACTGTACTAGGTTTTACCCCGCGACGGAGTGCACGGATAGCCGGGTTCTGGAGGGCAACGGTTCCGCATCTCATGGCTTTGAGAGGCAGAGGGGTCCCACTCTAGAATTGGCAGACTATTCGCCGCACTCGTAGGGGGTACAGGTTGACCCAAGGAGGGGTGCCCAAGTTTACCGGATTCCGTGAAGTGCTGGGTGGTCCATTCACTTTGCTGTAAGGGGCTGCCTCACTTCAGGTTTTGGCGGGTAACTTGCCGCACCCATAGGGGTCTATGTTCATTGCACAGGCTATCCACACGACAGGGGAACGTCGGGTTTCAGCAGCGGCTCTGTGAAACCCGGGGATCCCAGATTATCTGTATTGTTCTGTGATGCTTATTTCTTTTCTGTAATGTTGCATATTATCACGCCTGGAGTGATTATTGTATATTAGTTTATATACTATTAGATGTTGTATATGTTTTACACCCGCGCTAGTCCAGTCCCCGCTATGTCGTTAGTTAAGTAACCTAACGGGTGATGACGGGACCCAGTGACGAATGCGGATGGCATATACGTACATTTTATTTTCGTTCTTTTCTGGTGTGATTATTGATGGGACTACGTTGATTCTGATCAATGCAAAGTAAAACAAACCTGTTTACAGTTGTTGGAACAAATTTAAAAAGTGTTATTGCAAAGTCGTTTCCTTTTGTTTTGCATAGCGGTATTCAGTGGAATATCCTGCACCTCATTCGACGGGGCAAGGGCCGATATCCCTTCACCGGGACTGACCCCTTGGGCAGAAGTTTGCGTCAGGGTAATAACTTCACTATAGTCGATTACATGTTTCTTTGCATCGCGGTATTCAGTGGAATATCCTGCACCTCATTCCACGAGGAAAGAGCCGAGATCCCTTCACCGGGAGTGACCTCTTTAGCAATGGTTTTCGCCACTATATTTATAAAAAGCTATCAGGTTCCTTCAACGAGATCAAGTTCATTACGTTAAAGGTTTTTCGCCAAAAACCAGCCGTAGCCCTCCGTCGTTTCTTATGGATGGTCAGTAATATTCAAGCTATGTTTGTTGGCTTTCGTCAAGGCATAGTGTTTGGTATTTGCTGGGGTATTCATTTGTTGCATAGATAGATGTGTTGGTTTGGGACAGTCGTATTACCTTGTTGGCTTTCGTCAAGGGTATGTACGGGTGGGTTCAAATTAACAAGATAATGACGGGCATAACTTGACATGTGACTTATGATTTGTTGACTTTCGACAAGGTCATAAGAACATGGGGTAAAAATCACATCGGGAGTTTCTAAAGAAACTGAAACTTGCCAAGTATGCGCATACCTTCTGGAGTATGAGTACTATGGATGCATTCCATCACGTTATCATGCGATGAGAGTTGGATCCCGATTCCCACTGATGAGTTGGTTTACTCTTCGGGTGATCCCGATTGATTCTTCTTTAGGTTTGGAGGAGAATTTGACAGGACTGTGGGAGGTTTCCGGATTAGATAAAGTGATAACCATTCTGATCTAGGTTAGAGTGCACGCAGAGTGTTTCTTTTCTCTCTCTCTCTTTGGCAGCGACCTTTGACCGACCCTAGACTATGACTCAGTAACCAAGTTGACCGAACCTTCTTAAATACTGGCTTTTGGATTGTCTATGTTGCATAAGTCATTGCCACTCCTTCTTCTACCCTTTGCATTTCTCAGAACACCCGTTTTACTACGGACATCCACTTCCATTGGATAGATCCATCGTATGGTTATATACGAACTCGAAGGGACTTCTTCGAGGATGGATCAAGGTTCAGGAGAAATAGAATTGGTTTATTCAGTTGTCTTTTATTATCACCTTCTCTCGGGTTGCGAGGGCTCCTTGGTTTAGGAGAGTACACCTATTACGCTTATTGGATATTCTTATTCCAAACCATAGGCAGGTGCCGAAAGGTAGGGAATGAAGAAAACCAATTAGCCTAAGTAGGGTGTGCAGAAGGTAATATGTAAAGACAAAATAAAGGGATTAGAAAGAGGGCAAAGTAAATTGCGACTGTTATCATTCATGACCAAAACCGCGTACTTCGTCGCCACTCCTATTTCACCTTTAAATAGAATAAGGTATTATTCAGTTGTCTTTTATCATCACCTTCTCTCAGTTGTGAGTACTCCTTGGTTTAGGAGGGTACACCTATTATGCTTACTGGATAGTCTTCTTCTAAACCATAGGCTGGTGCCGAATGGTAGGGAAGGAAGAAAACCATTTAGCCTAACGATGGTGTACAGAAGGTAACGACTAAAGACAAATAAAGGGTTTGGAGAGATGGCAATAAAATATATGGTTAAAGTCATGAATTGGATTATGGAAGAGGCATTACTATGAATACCAGGATACCCCTACGAAACATTTTCATGTTTCAGTGCACTGTTAAAAGAAAACTGTTTTCCCGATTAGATACTTACTCCAAGGGTATGTATTTACCAGGTTTCATTCTCATATCTGTATGGTTTTACAGATGATGAGTGGGAGTAAGTTATTGGGAATTAGGTGATTATCCTCATTATATCGGAATTCGTTGTAATTGGTGATATTTGAGGAAATCGCCAGGGTACAGTTTTCAACCTACGACGCACAGGTTTTGAGTTGTTCAACTCAGCGGACTTATACAGAGTATTGTATGTTGTCCAAGTGTCCATCAGGACAAAGGGGTAGGTCCCCGTACTATGTTCTGTTTACTTATAACTTCTCTAGTATTTAGACAAGTGTTTCGTAGAAATACAAGGTCTAAGTTTTGAGAAGTTGTGAGTATAAGAATAAAGTAGTGAACCAGGTATCACAAGTATCGGGATTCTTCAAAGAGATCGAAGATGTAGATTCTTATGATTGGTATTCAGATGATAGTGATGTTTTGAGAAACTTGTTTCTCTCTCAGGTTGCTCATAATTGGATGGATTCCTAAGTTGAGTAATGCTGATTAGCCTCTTTCCATTAAGTTGATATGCACTGGAGACAGCTGCATTATTTGAATCAGGTTCCAATTAAATAAGTGCCAAAGTTTCTATATTGGATATAGAATGGTTCATACCTTAAAAGATGTTAAGGTACGGGGAGTTGTCCAGCTTATGCTTAAAACCAGACTCTGGATAACTCATGGCACGTTTCTGTGATGGCTGTTTGTGGGTTGACCCTGGCTATGACGAGGGTTGATATTCTACCATTTGGAAGATCAATAGTGATATTGTTCTTGACTCGCCACAGTTTTAGTAAAATGGAATTTTTTCAGAAAACAGTAGTGGGAGTTTGGTAGAACTGGAAGTGATTCCAGAACCGCAAACGATTACGGAAAATTTAATAGGACCTATATATTCAATCAGGTTTGACATTCCAATAGCCACTCCGCAGATATGGTGGGTAACCTCAGACACCCGAGAGGTACTCCGGTAGCCTCAAGGTTGGTGACAGGGAGGTTATTATCTACCCAGATTTGACACTACTGTTGTTCCAGGATATGAGACCTGGTAGGAGGGTTTTCGTAGTCAGTGGGAGCAGCGGAAGTTTAGTGGGCAAGTAGCTTATGTCTATTTATAGACTTGAGCAGTTATAGCGGAGATAGATCATCTAATTTTGATGTGACAGTCATGGATTTGACTTCAATCAGAATAGGGGATGGATCTGTTAAGAAGGTAGTAGGGTGTGATGTCATGGTATCTGGATGACATACACAGAGTAGGAAATAAAATTCCTATACTACGATCGGTTGTACTGTGGTCGTCACATAGTTGTTTCTCCAGATAGGATATGGATATAATATTTGACATTCTGGTTTCTGGATCTATGGTTTTAGATCTGGATTTGGGTAGTTTCCCAATGTGGGTACTTTGACAGTATTCTAATGGTTTTTAGAATAGATGACTCCTAGCATGGTGGTGTACCTGCAGGTGATGGAGTCACCCTCTCTAAAGATGTCTTACAGACAGAAGGGGAGAGGGATATGCATGATTGACAGATCATTTGCTTAGGCAATTGAGTCAATCATGAGATGTCAAGTACCACACCAAATGTTGTTTTTGCACTAGATGCAATAAGTTTATATTAATCCAATCCTGGAGAAACATAAGGAAGCAGTTTTGGAACATAAGTACATGTTCTAAGGATTTGATGACGGCAGCCTCTTTTGTGAGACGGTTATCATTCCAGGCTTCAAAGGTGACATGGTTGACAGAGTGATTGTCAGAGTTATAGTTTTTCCCTCTGACAAAGAGGAACAGTATTATGGACAGGTGGTCTAAGAGGATACTGTGGGTGGCATGGTGCCGGATACTGATTAGGTTCAGTGATCGATACAGTCTAAGAAGTTTGGATTTGGAGTTCATTTATGAACTAGGTCCCATCAGATATCCAGACATATTCTAAGACAGGTATTACTCAATTCGGGAGATGGCTCTCTTCGCGAACTTGAGATTAAGAGAGACATAGAAAGAAACATCCTGGCGGATCCACTCACTGAGGCTATTTCTCGAACACAATAGTTTTACAAACGGGCTTTGTGAAACTGATTAGTAGAGGAGTTGGATGTTCGGTTTCACACGGGCTGTGAGTAGTCGACATCGCAATAATTAGCCATGAGTGCAAGTGGGAGATTGTTGGGGATAGTGCTCTCATAGTCTATTATTGGATCGCAGGTACGTGATTGCAATGATTGCAGAGGACCTATACCGGTAGGACAGTCTTACTCGAGATGATAGTATGCTATCTGGTTTGCCTTTATCAGTCGTGTACATGTTCAGGTGACTGATTACATGTTACACTTTGATAGAGCCCTTAGGATCTTGCTTTACTGCCAACAGTATGATGGCGATCATATACGTGAGAGTTGGGTGGTTTATATGCATATCCTTAATTGTGGTTCCTAGTCGTGGGAGTTTCGAGATAGGGCATCGATACTCCGGAGTAGACTAGTGTATACAGTCGAGACCCCGACGAGGGGCGGTGGCCGGTCTCACAAGCCACTGGTGTCAGTTGGATCACCTAAGATGTATACAGGTGCTCATTGGGTTATGAGTACACCGGACAGGACTCGCCGGGAACCTGCTAGTTGGTATTATACATATGTTCAGATAGCAGTTCCCTGGTGACATGTGTACAGGTTAGTTCATCGACCTGAGGTCGTCATTTGCCTCGTGTGAGTTCCCACTGTGCTTTGATTTCTACCCTACCACGGCTCAAAGGAGTCGTGCAAACAGGTAGTTTTTGGGTACAGTCCCGAGCCATATGGAGGCACGTGAGCGGATCGGTAGGGGATTCGTCTCTCCCGGTATTGGGGGCGAGATCGTGCTGTGTCTAAGAGAGCCATTACACAAAGACCACGGCCATGGCAGGAGATTTACTGGTAGGTACTCCAGTAGTATCTCAGGGTGTTTTTGGGCTTCACTCCGACACGACTTATACTGCTATTGGGGGTCTGACGTTACTAGCCCCCTAGGCAGATATGCGATACTCATAGACGAACGGACCGGACTGTATATACATTGTCACTGTTAGGCTCAGTAGGGTTTCCGGATGAGTTCGCTCATCGGCCTCTCTTGAGGTCAGTCCATGGGCAGCCGTTACGCATTGCTAGTGCCGCTGACGGTTTGTGGTTAAACCCACTGCCAGGGTACTGACGAGTCATTAGAGTCCCCCACAGACAGTTTCCCAAGTTCGGGCGAAACGTTGTAGAGGCCGTATGGTTTTATGGCAGGGTTCGGAAAATGCACGTGCGTTTACGCACGTGTCAGTTTTCGGGCAGACGATACTGGTCGGTTTTGGTTTAAGCCGGATTCGAGTATTGTATTGAGTAGATATAATATCTTTGTTTCAGTTGCATTTGTATTCGGTCGTAATACAAATGCGGGTATATTTATACAGTTACGGGGTTATCCTGAAATTCGTTTCGGGATCACTTTTGGAAGTTGCCAGTTTCCAGTTTTCTATCAGCCGTCTTTTAACATTCGGTTAAAGACGGGTTTATCTTTTCTTGAGATGAGTGTGGATACTTCTAGAAGGTTCTAGAAGCGGTGAGGTGTTGTTGTTTCATTGGTTGCTTTCTGTGTGTTCACACTGTGTGTTCACACTAGATATTTATTTGTGTTCATACTAGATATTTTTTTGTGTTCACACTCTTGTGGTCACCCCCCTCTCCTACACTCACCCTCCTCCTCCCTATATATGGCCGGCCCCTTCCCTCTCTCTCTCTCACTCTCACTTGATGTTTCATTTTCTAAAAAGATATGATAGATTTTGGGGTGTATGGAATTTTACAGCTCATTTCATTCCATCACCCGATTCGAGTGGCAACTTCATTAACCGTTCGTCCATAGCTTTGGACGGAACGAGACAAAGTCTTCTACTCATTCTCTACATCAATCTTGGTCGTCTCTTTTAGCAAACTTGACGACCGAGTTGCCTCAAGTCAGAGGCGGGAGCCAGTTTAAAGAATCGTCGACGTGGTGCCACCTGGACGAGCAGATCGGAGATCGAAGAGATCGGAGCAGCCGCAACGGAGCGTGGGATGATGGTTAAAGAACGAAGGACTCGGATCGTTCGGTATAACCTTTCTACACTCTTTACAGTTTGTTAGTTTAGCAATAATGGCAGATCCAGGTTAAAGTATACGATAGCGCTAGATAAAAAGTTTTTGTTCCGCATTTGGCGTCTGTAGACGGCCGGGGCGCTAGCGTAGACTTACACATGAATCGTATCTAAACAGTTACTAGAAAACTATGAGAGGTTTAACTACTCGGATTCGAAGTTATACCTCACGTTACTTGTCCTTCGGGTCTTCATCGCTGTCCTCCACTCCTTGTAGGCTCCTTGGAACATCGGCACCTCAACGGCCTCCTCGAGTCGAAGACGATCCACCCGAAAGCTCCTTCTCCAAGCTTGATCTCTAACTTGAGATAACTAGGTTGCTCAAAGTGCTAATCTAAGCTACCTAGGGGATATAGAGTGATGTTATGGATGTATTAGTCTAGCTAACCCTTGATCTCAACACATGAGAGGTTAGGGTTAGGGTTTGAAGAGAGAGAGCTTGAGGAGAGAGAAGGTGAGAAAATGAATCCTCTTGGATGAATGAAATCATTTGTGTATAAATGAAACATATGATAATATTAAGTAAATAACAAATAATGAATTATCACCATGTTTCATTAATACACTAAGTGATTCATCACATGAGTCATATAAAACATTAAATGAATCATTAACTCAATGTATGAATCACTACATGACTCAATAATCTAATTAATGCAAATGCCACCTTAGCCTCCAACTCATCATACTTCTAGAAGCTTCCCGGAAAATTACGAGAACACCCCTCCAATCCGTGAAAACACTGAAAAACTTTAGACTGTATAAATCCAATAACCCGATACTAGAATCTAGCTTAAACCAAAGCCGGCTAGTAAAAACTGTCCGAACATCGCACTTGCGTTTAAACACGTATGCGTCCGAACCCTTATTGTAAAACCATACGACCTCTATATCGTTTCGCCTGGAGCAGGGAAACTCTCTGTGTGGGACTCTAAAGACTCGACACTACGCTGGCAGTGGGTTTAACCACAGACCTCAAGCGGCACTAGCTGTAAGTAACGGTCCCCAGGTAGATGTCGATAAGAAGGCCGATGAGGAAACCCTTCCGAACTCCTACTGAGCCTGATGTGACAATCTCCGTACAGTCCGGTCTGTTTGTTTGAGACTATCGCATATCGAGCCTAGGGGGCGGCAAGCGTCAGTCCCCTAATAGCGGTTAAGTCGTGTCAGAGCGTAGCCCATTACACCCTGAGAAACTACTGGAACCTACCAGTAAATCTCGCTTGCCCTGGCCAGGGACTTTGCATAATGGCTCTCTGACACAGCACGATATCAACTCCCAATACCGGGAGAGACGAATCCTTTCTAACCGCCACTGCCTCCAAGTGCTCGGGACTGCACCCAACTGCTACCTGTTTGCACGACTCCTTTGAGCCGTGGTAGGGTAGCAATCTAAAAACAGTGGGACACATTCGAGGCGAAGTAGCAGTGTCAAGTCTGCGGACTATGCTGTACTCATGTCACCTGAGAACTGTTAACTAACGACGGGTATAATACCAACCAACAGTTCCCCTGCGAGTCCTGTCCGGTGTACCCGTAATCTAACGAGCACCTGTATACTATCTCCAGTACGACATACTGATGGCTGTGGGACAGACCATCTCCCCAACTAGGATGAGAAGCATACACACTAGTCTACTTTGGAGTATCGATGTCCAGTCTCGATAATCCTACGACTTGGGACAAGTATAGGATGTTGCTTATAGACTACCCAGCTCCCACTAGTGTGACTGCCATCACAACGCTGGTAATCAAGCAAAGATCCTATGGGATCTACTAATATGTATAAGTGATACGTTACAAGAAACATATGCACATATTAAAGTAGACACAAACCAAATAGCATACTACCATTTTTAGCAAGACTGTATATACAACTGTGAATATCCCAAGCTTCCATTAAGTAATATACATACAAGTATGATACAATAATGGCCCCTAGGGCATATACACTAACAACTGTCACATCAGAAATAGATGATCTATCTCCGCTATATCTGCTTTAGTCCATAAATAGACATAAGCTACTTGTCCACTATGCTTCCGCTGCTCCCACTGACTACGACAACCCTCTGGCAGAGTCATATACACGTACACTTCTAAAGCTTTTTTAGAACGACGCTATACTCATCCTCCTGCCGGGTCTCACAGTCTGGAACAACAGCAATGTCAAGTCTGGGTAAACAAGAACCTCCTTGTCACCGTCCTTGAGGCTACCGGAGTACCTCTCGGGTGCCTGAGGTTACCCACCATATCTGCGGAGTGGCCAATGGAATGTCAAACCAGATTGAATCTTTAGGTCTTACTAAATTTTCAGTAATCGTTTGCGGTTCTGGAATCACTTCCAGTTCTACCATACTCCCACTACTGTTTTCTGAAAAAGAATCCATTTTACTGAAACTGTGGCGAGTCAAGAACAATATCACTATTGATCTTCCAAATGGTAGAAAGTCAACCCTCGTCATAGCCCGTGTCAACTCACAAATAGCCATTACAGAAACGTGCCTTGAGTTATCCAGAGTCTGGTTTTAAGCCTAAACCGGACAACTCCCCGTACCTTAACATCGTTAAGATATGAACTATTCTATATCTAATATAGAAACAGAGGCACTGATTTAATTGGAACCAGATTCAAATCATGCAGCTGTCTCCAGTGCATGTCAACTAAATGGAAAGAGGCCGATCAACATTACTCAACTTAGGAATACATCTAGATATGAGTAACCTGAAAGAGAAGCAAGTTCTCATAAACATTACTATCAACTGAATACCATACACAAGTATCTACATCTTCGATCACCTTGTAGAATCCTGATACTTGCAATACCTGGTTCTCTACTTTATTCATATACTTATAACTTCTCAAAACTTAGACCTTGCATTTCTATGAAACACATGTCTAAGAACTAGAGAAGTCATAAGTAAACGGAATATAGTACGAGTACCAACCCCTCTGTCCTAATGGACACTGGACAACATACAATACTCTGTATAAGTCCCCTGAGTCTAATAACTCATTCCCCGTGTGTCATAGGTTGAAAACTGTACTTATGGTTAAGAAGAATTACACCGCTGTTTAATGCTCCTTACCTAACCATCCACTGATATAGGTAAATGTCATGGACATAATTTCAAAAAGTTATATCTCACTTTATAAAAATAAATGTACAGATATATCAATTTGAAATTGGTGCATGACAACGGATATTCAAAACCAAATATTTGCCGTCCGGCAAACAACCCAGGCGATTTCCTCAAATATCACATCGAATCCCGATATAATGAGGATGATCATCCAATTCCCAATAACTTACTCCCACTCATCATCTGTAAAACCATACAGATGTGAGAATCAAACCTAGTAAATACATATCCTGGAGCAAGTACTAATTGGGAAATTAGTTTTTCTTTTAACATTACACAGTGAAACTGAAACATGTAAATGTTTCGAAGGGGTATTCGGGTATTCTTAGTAATGCCTCTTCCATTATCAGATTCACAACTGTAACCGTATATTTCTTTGCCATCTCTCCAAATCCCTTTATATGTCTTTAGTCATTACCTTCTGTACACCCTTTTAGGCTAAATGGTTTTCTTCCTTCCATACCGTTCGGCACCAGCCTATGGTTTGGAAGAAGACTATCCAATAAACGTAATAGGTGTACTGTAGAGAGTGTTTGAAAAAATACAAGGCCAAGCTCTCATATGGCAGCCCCTCCTCTCTCCTCTTATCATATCAAGCACAAATCAATCACAATATGTGACACATGCACAAAGAAAGAGACCATGAGTCACCACTTGTGCATGTGTCACAATTAATGCTCTTAATCATGATTTCTAGCTCATAATTTCCATTTGTAAACATTAACCCAAATGTTTACAACAATAAAAAGATACAGCAACATCTAAAGTAAACTCGTGATGGATCACAAGGATACCCCTCACCTGTATATACATATCTGCATCCGCATTCCGACTGAATGCGAATGCGAATAGACTAAAGTAATCCAACAAATCTAATACTAGGATCCGGCTTAAACCAAAACCCACTAGTATGATCCGCCCGATCATGATTCGTGCACTGCTGCATGTATATGATTGAACCCTCTTATATATCATACGGCCTCTACAACGTTTCGCCCGAAACCTTAGAAACTGTCTGTGGGGGACTCTAAAGACTCGTCAATACTTTGGCTGTAGATTTAACCACTAGCACGTCAGAAGTACTAGCTGTACGTAACGGGCTACCAGGTATTGACCAAAAGGGAGGTCGATGAGCGAACTCATCCTGACACCCTACTGAGCCTGTCAGTGACAATATCCGTACAGTCCGGTCCGTTCGTCTATGAGCATCGCATAGTGGGCCTAGGGGGTTGGTAAAAGTCAGACCCCCAAAAGCGGTACAAGTCGTGTCGGAGTGTAGCCCAGAACACCCTGAGATACTACTGGAATACCTACCAGTAAATCTCCTGCCTTGGCCAAGGACTTCGTGTAGTGGCTCTCCTAGACACAGCGTGATCTCACCCCCAATACCGGGAGAGACGAACCCCTGCCGATCCGCTCACTGCCTCCATGTGGCTCAGGACTGTACCCAACTAAAACCTGTTTGCACGACTCCTTTGAGCCGTGGTAGGGTAGTAATCAAAGCACAGTGGGAACTCACACGAGACAAATGACTATCTCAGGTCGATGAACTAACCTGTACACATGTCACCAGGGAACTGCTATCTGACATCAGGTATAAACCCAACTAGCAGGTTCCCGGCGAGTCCTGTCCGGTGTACTCATAACCCAATGAGCACCTGTATACATCTTAGGTGAACCAACTGACACCAGTGGCTTGTGAGACCGGCCACCGCCCCTCGTCGGGGTCTCGACTGTATACACTAGTCTACTCTGGAGTATCGATGCCCTGTCTCGAAACTCCCACGACTAGGGACCACTTTATGGATGTGCTTATAGACCCCAGCTCCTACGTATTTAATCGCCATCATACTGCTGGCACTCAAGAAAAAATCCTAAGGGCTCTATCAATGTGTAATAGCGACCTGTAAGGTCACCTAAAGCAGTACACGATGATAAAGATAAACCAGATAGCATACTATCATCTTGAGTAAGACTGTCCTACCGGCATAGGTCCTCCCTCAATCATTGCAATCACGTGCCTGTGATCCAATAATTGACTCTGAGGGCACTATATCCAACAATCTCCCACTTGCACTCAAGGCTAATTATTGCTATGTCGCATACTCACAGCCCGTGTGATACTGTATACCCAACTCCTCTACTGGTCAGTCTCACAAAGCCCATTTGCGAAACTATGCGTTCGAGGAATAGCCTCAGTGAGTGGATCCGCCCTAATGTTTCTTTCTATGTCTCTCTTTATCTCAAGTTCGCGGAGAAAGCCATCTCCCGAAATGAGCAATACCTGTCTTAGAATATGTCTGGATATTTGATGGGACCAAGTTCATAAATGAACTCCAAATCTAAACTTCTTAGACTGTATCGTCAACAGAACTTAATCTGTATCCTGTGCCATGCCTCCCTCAGTATCCGCTTGGACCTCCTGTCCAAACAACTGTAGGGTTCCTAGGCACCCTAATGAGGTCTCACAAGGCATCAACCATGCCAATTTCAAATTTAAACGGTGCCGAGAAACCCTAGAACGGATCGTTGGCTAGATTTCTAGGCGAAAATGAAACTAGTTAACAACTTAACTAAAGTTTAAACGGAAATACAACCTTTGTAGATCCGGTGCTCCACCTCCATAGCTCCGCAACGAAGTCCCCTCGCTGTCCAAATGAATTCCCGGGCTCTAGCGTCGGCTTCGTCGGAGAAATGGCGAGCTAGGTCGTCGATGTCCATGCCGAAGATGATCTACGTCGAGGCATCGCTAGATCAAGCTCCACCTTCACCAAGCCATGAAAACTTGTGAAGGAAACACCCTATACTACTTGGCAAGAGGTAGAAGATGAAGAAATAGGAGTTGGGTTCACTTTAGAATTGGATTTCTCACTCATTTTCATCAATCACCATTGATGAAGTGAAGGTTTCTTCAAGTGATGAAGAAGATGAAGAAGAAGAAGAAGATATGATAAGTTTTTAGAATAGAATAGAAAATCAATACTTATCATAATTCTAACTATGGTTATGTGTAGAGAATTGACCAAGGTTAAAGCAATGGTTAGGGTTAAGGATGAGATAAGAATGGTGGACTAGGTCAAAGCATCATGAAGCTTCAACTAAACAACAAATAAAGCCACCATTCTTTTCTCTTTTCCATTTATTTTCCAAAATATATAAACAAATAAATAAATGAATAAATAAGTAATGGAAAAATAAAACCCTAATTATATGTTTAACCATGGTTTAATTCTTTACACTTAACCAAGTAAACATGTATCATCAAACATAATACAATCATGTGTACAAAAGTATATCACAAATACAATGTGCACAAACCGAGTGAGAAAATCCATATAAAGTGAACCAATACTAGTTAATGCAAAGTAATATATCAAATATATAATTATACATTAAATCATTAAATCAACACTTGATTTAACGATCCGGTCATATCGCATATAACCGACTAGTATCCAATGTATCGGCTTATCGAATCAATCCTCGATTCGATAACTAGGTTATATCGCATACAACCATTCGACACATTCATCGCGAGAATAGAATACGGTATCACATACACGCATTATTCTCGGTCCCGCACATATCTCATATGCGCTCCTATTTCGTTTCGCTTGAGCCAGGAAACCTCTGTGTTGGACTCTAAAGACTCGTCAATACGCCGGCAGCGGATGATGATCATATCAAACATCCACAAGCAGCAAGCGGTCTGCTAAACGTAACGGCCACCCGGGTATTGAGCGATCTGAAGATCGACGAGCAAGCCCGCTCACACTCCAGTGAATCCAACCAGTAACACTACCGTACAGTCCGGTCTGATCGTCTGATATGTCGCATATCTCGCCTAGGGGTGGCAAACGTCAGACCCCAATAGCTCGATAAGTCGTGTCGATATGAGGTCTATAACAATTCGAGAAACTACTGGTAACACTTACCAGTAAATCTCAGCAACCCTGGCCAGGGATTTCCTGTTATAGCCAATCGAACACAGCGCAACATCAACCCCCTATACCGGGAGAGACGAATCCCCTCCTATCGCTCATTGCTTCCATGTGACTCGGGACTGTACCCAAAAACCACCGTTTTGCACGCCCTCTTGGACGTGGTAAGATGGAAATCAAAGCACAGTGGGAACCACACAAGACTCTATGACGATCTCGGGTCAACAGACTACTCTGTACCAGTGTCACCTGAGAACTGCCATCTGACGTAAGGTATAATACCATCTGGGAGTTCTCGGCGAGTCCGTCCAGTGTACCCAGTCTCTACTGAGCACCCGTATATCATCTCTGATGTCAAACACCAATGGATATGGGATCATCCATCGCCCATCTGCATGGGTCGAGAAGGTATACGCTAGTCTACTCTGGTATATCGATGCCCCGTCTCGATACACCCACGACTAGGGACTTTGAAGGATGTACTTATGGACTACCATGTCCCCACTAGTATGATCCGCATCATAGTCCAGGTAGTCAAGTACAGATCCTAAGGGATTTACCAACATGTAACAGGGAGACAATCAGTATACACGTTAAGGTAAAGATCAACCAGATAGCATACTATCATGTCGAGCAAGAAAGTCCTCCCTATATATGTCCCAGCATCCACTACAATATACATCCTATGTACAGTAATGGCCTCTAGGGCATACATATAACTAACAATCTCCCACTTGCACTAGGGCCATCTGTAGCAGTGGTTGTAGTATCTCATACTCAACTATCCCATAAAAATCTCTCTCTGGGAATAGGCCTTCGTGAGTGGATCCGCCGTGTTGTCCTCTGAGTCTACTCTCCTAACCTCGATCACCCTGGAGATCATCCATCTCCATGATCAGGTGATGCTGCCTCAGAATATGTCTGGATCACTGATGGGACCGTCGTTTCTCGGCATAAGCCACAACTCCATTGTCACACAATGGTTGGAACGTAGTTCATCTCATGAACCAATATACACCCAAACATCCTCCTTGGTAGCATCTTAAGTAGCGATGTATCATGCCTTTATCGTCTAGTATGCCACGGTATCTAGCTTGGAACTCTTCCAACATACCGTCCCTTTACTGAGGGTAAAGGCAATGCCTGCGACTGACATTCAGTCGTCTTTATCACCCTGGAACCCTTCCAGTGATTCCCCCCAGGATCGATTGATACCATCTCACTACAACTAGTGAGAATTCTAACATCCAATTAGATCTATCTCATAGATCCAAAAATCAGGATTTAGGAGGTATCACTTTGATCCTATATGGAGAATCATTGTGATAAGCGGAGATTGGCTGAGCGTAGCATAGGAAACTCCTTCCCTATCATGAGTATGTCATCCACGTACTCTACGAGGATCGTCACCATACTCCCTACTACCTTTTTGTTTATACAAGGTTCATCTACCATTTTGATGATGTCAACTTCTTTGACTAATCCATCAAAACAGATGTTCCAACTCCACGATGCCTGCTTTATCCTATAAAGCATCTTGCACACGTTTCCGCTGCTCCCACTGTCTACGAGGCCCTCTGGCTGTGTACTTATAGACGCACTCTTCTAAAACATCATTTTAGAAAAGCAGTCATGGCACCCAACCGCCAGATATCGTAGTCATGGTATGTAGCCGTGGCAAGTAGGATCTGGATGGACTTAAGCATAGCTACTTGAAAAAGTTTCATCATTATCCACGCCTGGTCGATGACGAAAAGCTTTAACAAGTCTAGCTTTGAAAGTCTCAACTTTTCTATCTACACCAAGTAATCTTCTCAAGATATACTTGCTCCTGATAGGGATTTAACCCTTCAGATATAGCAACCAAAGTCCATACTTTGCTGGTATACATGGATTCCATCTCAGTTCACTAAGCATCCAGCCATTCTTACAGAGTCCCACTCCTGATGGCCAGCTCGAAACTAGTTGGGTCATCATCTTATGATGTAATCCTCGCTCCCACTGTCATAGAGAAACCGAAGTATCTCTCAGGTGGGTGAGGAACCCTACTAGATCGGCGGAGAGGCTGAGGTTCGTTGGTAACTATTGAATCCTTTGGTTCTTTCAAATCATCAGCTGCAGTTTGTATAGCTGGAACATTTCCAGTTCTACATAACAGATCTTGCCTCGAGCTTGTCCGGATTTTGCTATTAGACATATGCCGGACAGCCCCAAATCTTAACTAGCTTAAGACATGGGCTCTTCCCTTTCCATATCGCATATGAAGTGGTAGGTAACTGATTTGATTTGAATCTATTCAATAGGTATGCAGCTTCTCAAGCGCATAACTCCCAAAAAGAAATAGGTAACTCAGTATTACTCATCATAGAGCACACCTTATCACATAGGGTGTAATTGCTCCACCCCGATATACCATCGTGCTATGGTGTATACAGAGGAGTAATGCTGAGAGAGAATCTCATTCTCCTTTAGAATAGTCCAGGAATTCCATGAACAAGTATTCTCCTCCCTGATCTCATCATAGGACATAATACTTATACCCGTATTTTGGTTCTCTACTTCTCGCTTATATTCTGTGAATATCTTAAAAGGCTCGGACTTGTGTTTCAACAGGAACATATGTCTGAATCTTGAGAGATTATCAGAGAATGTAATGAAGTACAAAGAACTGATCTTGGCATGTGTAGACAGGGGACCTTTATACATCAACATGCATCATCCCAAGAGTTCACTAACTCTTTCTCTGTTTCCAATAAACAGAGCTGGTGTCATTATATCTTTGTGACATGACTGGCAAGTTTCACAAGATGTAAATTCAAACTGATTTAAATATGCATCTACATGTAACTTTGCCAGTCGGGTCACATTGATATGACCTAGTCTACAATACCTCAAGAAGGATTCGTTCATTTCTGAACTCTTCCTCTTGTGTGTGTTCCATATACTAAGAACTGTAGTTTGATTTAGAACATTAATGCTTTTAGATATTGTGCCTGAACCGATCAACTTTTGATATAGGAAATGTTCAAAACATTATCCAACAATACAAAATTATATCCTTTCTTTACTAACAAAGAGACAGATATGATTTTGTATATCAGGTTCGGTATCTAATAACATTTGTTCAGAATCAATGTATTCGTAATACAGGGTGACAGTGACCAACAGACTTGGCTGCAACACTTGCCCCATTTTCTGCCTCATGAAACTTATCACCCGTTCTCAGTTCTCTACCTATCTGTAGCCCTATGTAACATATTACATATCTGGGATCCTGATCTGGTATCACATACCCAGGACGTAGAGGATACAGAGAAACAGTTCTTTGTAATGAACACACCCGAAGATGATGCATCAGCATGCACTCTCTTCGTTTGGGCGGCACGGGAAATCTGGTATTCCCCAATTTCCTGCTCTGTCTTATAACAATTATAAGTTGGAGCGGGACCAACGTTCCCCAGCTCAGTATAACAAGCGGGTTCGGTCAATATATCCGTTTTATTATCTTGATTAAGGCGTGATATGGTCGCTACCTGGAGAGAGAGAGAAGAAAACACTCAGCGTGCGCTCTTGCAAGAATAGATTGGTTTTTATTTTATCTAATCAGGATGGCTCCCACTGCTTTTTATCAAATCTTCCTTCAAACCCTAAAATGATAGACTAGCCGGGATTAATTACACACTACAAGTTCGCCAATCTTTCAGCCAGGCCAGTGTCGGTACTTTGAGGGAGGTCCCCCGTGCTTTCGCACGAACCTAATTAATGTAAACCTCGTTTTCCCAGAGGCGTAACCTCGTTGACACCTTTCTAGACACCTACTTGATCGGCTAATTGTAATGTATAAAACTCTCCCAGGAGTAACAATTACTCGCAGCGGGTATCGGGATCCAACTATCTCATAGAAGGTATGCAATCTCATTGCAAATTTCAACACTTGAAATTCCCGATAATATTTTGCCCCGAACGATCTATGACCTTGACAAGGTCAACAAACCATAGACCGCAAGTCAAGTTCAACCCGTCATTTCTTGATTGAATCAAACCCACCCGCACGACCCTTGATAAGGTCAACAAGGCCGCACGACTACCCTAACCCAATCTGCATCATATGCATAAGAAGATAAATACTGGTTAGCTACCGCACACTGCGCCTTGACAAGGTCAACAAACGCAGCACGAATACTAAACAGGATTTATCTGAAATGACGGAGGGCTACGACAGGTTTTTCTGAAAACCTATTGCGTAATGAACTTGATATCGTTGTAGGATCGAATGAATTTTGAAAATGGAATGTTTTTGAGGCTTTTCTAGTTTTGCTAAAGGAGTCACTCCCGGTGAAGGGATCGTCGGTCCTTTCCTCGTCGAATGAGGTGCGTGATATATCATATATATCACTGTGCAAAGCAAAAACTCTAAAAAGCAATCAAAAGACAAACCGAGTGTGTAGCATCTGCCAGTTATTGCTAAAGGAGTCACTCCCGGTGAAGGGATCTCGGTCCTTTCCTCATCGAATAAGGTGCAGGATATATCACATATACCGCTGTGCAAAGCAAGAACTGTAGCTACCTGTTTTATTTTGAAATTCGATTCTACAACATCTTAGGTTTCTTTTATTTCATTAATCATATTAATGAAGTCCCATCATTTAAGTACCTAAACATCACAGATAAATACAACGTACACTTATGCCATCCGCATTCGCCTTGATGTCCCCTCGTGCACCGTTAGGTTAGGTAACTAACGGCAGAGCGGGGCAGGGCTAGCGCGGGTGTAAAACATAAGTAACGCCTATATAATATATCATATAAACTATATACTGTATCTATCATAGAACATCACATGATCACATCACAGATATCGCAGCAGAAGAATCATATGAAATATTGGATATACTAGGACGTCCGTGTTTTCAATACGAGCCAGTATAAAACACAGATTCCACGGTCGCGATGAATAGCCAAACCCACACCCCTAGACCCCTACGAGAGCGGCAAGCAACCCTACCAATTCTAGAGTTAGGAGACCCGGACTCGACTCCTCGAGTTGGTCTCCCACTGGACTCCAGAACCCGGTTATTTGTGCTCCCCTCCTTGGGTCTATCCTAGTGCGGAAAAGTAAATAATATACAAAGGGTGACATCTTCCGCAACCTGGAAGCGCCCCAATAAAAGAATATTACATACAAGTTTTTACATGAATGAAAATGAAAAACACTCATCTCACATAAAAACCCCCCGGCTATTCAAACACGATGATCCAATATAACATATCCAGCAACACATAACATCACATGTCATCAACGTAAGTAAATATGCGCATCCCAATTGTCGTTGGCATATAGCAACGAAACCGGCGATATCACATATTACACTTACGGTCACAGAAAAGAAAGTGTAAAACTACAACAGTTGGAATCCGCAACCTCCTCAGACATCGCATGCCTGACCAAATGAATTACTTAGACATCGCATGCCTAACAATTATAAACCCCGCATTTTAGTCTCATTATCGAAAACACTTTTCAATACTAAGTCGGGCAATTCAACAAGATTCCCGACATTCTGATCGAATGCTCGTCGCAAACTTTAGTAGGCGGCCGCACCCCTGATACCGTCGACGAAGTGCACCAAGGCGGAACACCGCTACCGCGAGCACCCGAACGGATGCTTTCGGCGACGGGGTTCTCCTACAGTCACTTGGTAGGGGCTATGGAGTGAGGCTGTCTATTAAGTTTACCCGGCGAGTATCCGCGTACGCTACGTGATTGCGACGGACTTTTGATCGCATCAAAATTCCGTGGCAACCAATCAAGTGAGACTAAAGTGCTATGTTTATAACATTCATTCAGTTATCTCATAACTTCTTGTGAATTCCAATTATTGTATCCCATTCCAGATAAATAGAAAATGTTAAACTTTTCGATCGAACAGTCAAACACCCAAGTTTTCCCGATACAGATCAACACATGAAATAAGTCTAACAACATTCAGTTCGTGCCTCAGTACCAACGGTCCAGCCGTAGAAGGGTCAAGCCAACGCCTCACATGTGGCACGCCGTACTGCCTCAAACCTGAAGGTTCAAAGGGCAGTTCAAGACGGTCACATAATCGAGTTAAGGTTTGTTGTCTTCTAGAGGGTCCATCGAGTTACTTGCACTACTTAGAACGTCGTTAAACTACAGAAAAATCCAACACTTGGAAATTTCCCGACAGGGGAAAAATTGGGTATTTATATCCGGTCGAACTTTTTAACATATTCTAAAAATTATCCGGAAAGCCACACAGACAAAATTTGATACTCCGATCGAAACACCGAATCCACAAAACAACCCAGAAAATAAAACTCTGGAATAAATATTAAAAATTCCCAGAAAATCCAGCACCTGACAATAGGAATTACTGTGCATAAAACTAACAGTGATCTCATTTATTGGCCGCGGAACCGCCGCAGAAGCTAAGCTTCTGCCGCGGTTCCGCCGCACTGTAGCAGCTTCAATAAAAAATTTTTGCATCATAATTCTTAGTTTTCCCTGCTGAATTTTTTAGCAATTTTTAATTTGGAAAAATCCCAGTTTTTGAAAAAAGGACAGAGAGCATTTTTAGGGTTGGGGTTTCGGGTCGTTCAGACTTCAAACTCCGTCTAGACTTCGCCTAAGGCTCTAGCTAGGCTCTGATACCACTGTAGGGTTCCTAGGCACCCTAATGAGGTCTCACAAGGCATCAACCATGCCAATTTCAAATTTAAACGGTGCCGAGAAACCCTAGAACGGATCGTTGGCTAGATTTCTAGGCGAAAATGAAACTAGTTAACAACTTAACTAAAGTTTAAACGGTAATACAACCTTTGTAGATCCGGTGCTCCACCTCCATAGCACCGCAACGAAGTCCCCTCGCTGTCCAAATGAATTCCCGGGCTCTAGCGTCGGCTTCGTCGGAGAAATGGCGAGCTAGGTCGTCGATGTCCATGCCGAAGATAATCTACGTCGAGGCATCGCTAGATCAAGCTCCACCTTCACCAAGCCATGAAAACTTGTGAAGGAAACACCCTATACTACTTGGCAAGAGGTAGAGGATGAATAAATAGGAGTTGGGTTCACTTTAGAATTGGATTTCTCACTCATTTTCATCAATCACCATTGATGAAGTGAAGGTTTCATCAAGTGATGAAGAAGATGAAGAAGAAGAAGAAGATATGATAAGTTTTTAGAATAGAATAGAAAATCAATACTTATCATAATTCTAACTATGGTTATGTGTAGAGAATTGACCAAGGTTAAAGCAATGGTTAGGGTTAAGGATGAGATAAGAATTGTGGACTAGGTCAAAGCATCATGAAGCTTCAACTAAACAACAAATAAAGCCACCATTCTTTTCTCTTTTCCATTTATTTTCCAAAATATATAAACAAATAAATAAATGAATAAATAAGTAATGGAAAAATAAAACCCTAATTATATGTTTAACCATGGTTTAATTCTTTACACTTAACCAAGTAAACATGTATCATCAAACATGATACAATCATGTGTACAAAAGTATATCACATATACAATGTGCACAAACCGAGTGAGAAAATCCATATAAAGTGAACCAATACTAGTTAATGCAAAGTAATATATCAAATATATAATTATACATTAAATCATTAAATCAACACTTGATTTAACGATCCGGTCATATCGCATATAACCGACTAGTATCCAATGTATCGGCTTATCGAATCAATCCTCGATTCGATAACTAGGTTATATCGCATACAACCATTCGACACATTCATCGCGAGAATAGAATACGGTATCATATACACGCATTATTCTCAGTCCCGCACATATCTCATATGCGCTCTTATTTCGTTTCGCTTGAGCCAGGAAACCTCTGTGTAGGACTCTAAAGACTCGTCAATACGCCGGCAGCGGATGATGATCATATCAAACATCCACAAGCCGCAAGCGGTCTGCTAAACGTAACGGCCACCCGGGTATTGAGCGATCTGAAGATCGACGAGCAAGCCCGCTCACACTCCAGTGAATCCAACAAGTAACACTACCGTACAGTCCGGTCTGATCGTCTGATATGTCGCATATCTCGCCTAGGGGTGGCAAACGTCAGACCCCAATAGCTCGATAAGTCGTGTCGATATGAGGTCTATAACAATTCGAGAAACTACTGGTAACACTTACCAGTAAATCTCAGCAACCCTGGACAGGGATTTCCTGTTATAGCCAATCGAACACAGCGCAACATCAACCCCCTATACCGGGAGAGACGAATCCCCTCCTATCGCTCATTGCCTCCATGTGACTCGGGACTGTACCCAAAAACCACCGTTTTGCACGCCCTGTTGGACGTGGTAAGATGGAAATCAAAGCACAGTGGGAACCACACAAGACTCTATGACGATCTCGGGTCAACAGACTACTCTGTACCAGTGTCACCTGAGAACTGCCATCTGACGTAAGGTATAATACCATCTGGGAGTTCTCGGCGAGTCCGTCCAGTGTACCCAGTCCCTACTGAGCACCCGTATATCATCTCTGATGTCAAACACCAATGGATATGGGATCATCCATCGCCCATCTGTATGGGTCGAGAAGGTATACGCTAGTCTACTTTGGTATATCGATGCCCCGTCTCGATACACCCACGACTAGGGACTTTGAAGGATGTACTTATGGACTACCATGTCCCCACTAGTATGATCCGCATCATAGTCCAGGTAGTCAAGTACAGATCCTAAGGGCTTTACCAACATGTAACACGGAGACAATCAGTGTACACGTTAAGGTAAAGATCAACCAGATAGCATACTATCATGTCGAGCAAGAAAGTCCTCCCTATATATGTCCCAGCATCCACTACAATATACATCCTATGTACAGTAATGGCCTCTAGGGCATACATATAACTAACAACAACTGCCCCTCGTCAGAGGAAAAACTATAATTCCGACAGTCACTCTGTCATCCAGGTCACCTTGGAAGCCTGGAATGATAACCGTCTCCTTAAAGAGGCTGTTGTTATCATATCCCTAGAACATCCACTTATGTTCTAAAACTGCTTCCGAATGTCTCTCCAGGATAGAATTAATATCAACTTATTGCATTTCGTGCAAAAACAACATCTGGTGTGGTACTTGACATCTTATGATCAACTCAATTGCCTAAGCATGTGATTTGCCAATCATGCACATCCCTCTCCCCTTTAGTCTGTAAGACACCTTTAAAGAGGGTGACTCCATCACCTGCAGGTATACTACCGTGCCAGTAGTCGTCCATTCTAAAACACCTTTAGAATGCTATCTAAGTATCTTGATTGGGAAACTACTCAAATCTAGATCTAAAACGATAGATCTAGTAACTAGAATGTCTGATATTATATCTATATCCTTTATGGAGAAACCACTGTGTGACAACCAAAGTATAACCGATCGTAGTGCAGGAATATCATTTCCTACAATGTGTATGTCATCCAGATACCGGGACATCACACCCTACTACCTTCTTAACAGATCCATCCCCTATTTTGATGAAGTCAAACCCATGACTGTCACATAAAAAATAGATGATCTTTCTCCGCTATATCTGCTTTAGTCTATAAATAGACATAAGCTACTTGTCCACTATGCTTCCGCTGCTCCCACTGACTACGACAACCCTCTGGCAGAGTCATATAAACGTACACTTCTAAAGCTAGTTTAGAACGACGCTATACTCATCCTCCTACCGGGTCTCATAGCCTGGAAAAACAGTAGTGTCAAGTTTGGGTAAACAAGAACCTCCCTGTCACCGTCTTTGAGCATACCGAAGTACCTCTCGAGTGCCTGAGGTTACCCACCATATCTTCGGAGTGGCCAATGGAATGTCAATCCAGATTGAATCTTTAGGTCCTTATCAAATTTTCAGTAATCGTTTGCGGTTCTGGAATCACTTCCAGTTCTACCATACTCCCACTACTGTTTTCTGAAAAAATTCATTTTACTAAAACCGTGGCGAATCATGAACAATATCACTATTGATCTTCCAGATGGTAGAAAGTCAATCCTCGTCATAGCCCGGGTCAACCCACAAACAGCCGTGCCTTGAGTTATCCAGAGTTTCGTTTTAAGCATAAGCCGGACAACTCCCCGTACCTTAACATCGTTAAGATATGAACTATTCTATATCCAATATAGAAACAGAGGCACTGATTTAATTGGAACTAGATTTAAATCATGCAGCTGTCTCCAGTGTATGTCAACTAAATGGAGAGTGGCCGATCAGCATTACTCAACTTAGGAATTCATCTAGATATGAGTAACCTGAAAGAGAAGCAAGTTCTCATAATCATTACTATCAACTGAATACCATACACAAGTTGCTACATCTTCGATCACCTTGAAGAATCCTGATACTTGCAACACCTGGTTCTCTACTTTATTCTTATACCTATAACTTCTCAAAACTTAGACCTTGTGTTTCTACGAAACACTTGTCTAAGAACTAGAGAAGTCATAAGTAAACAGAATATAGTACGAGTACTAACCCTTCTGTCCTCATGGACACTGGACAACATACAATACTCTGTATAAGTCCCCTGAGTCTAATGACTCATTCCCTGTGTGTCATAGGTTGAAAACTGTACTTATGGTTAAAAAGAATTACACCGCTGTTCAATGCTCCTTACCTAACCATCCACTGATATAGGTAAATGTCATGGACATAATTTCAAAAAATTATATCTCACTTTTAAAAAATAAACGTACAGATATATCAATTTGAAATTGGTGCATAACAACGGATATTCAAAACCAAATATTTGCCGTGCGACAAACAATCCAGGTGATTTCCTCAAATATCACCAATTACAACGAATCCCGATATAATGAGGATGATCACCCAATTCCCAATAACTTACTCCCACTCATCATCTGTAAAACTATACAGATGTGAGAACCAAACCTGGTAAATACATACCCTGGAGCAAGGACTAATTGGGAAATCAGTTTCCTTTTAACAATACACAGTGAAACTGAAACATATAAATGTTTCGAAGGGGTATCCGGGTAGTCCTAGTAATGCCTCTTCCATTATCAGATTCACAACTATAACCGTATATTTCTTTGTCATCTCTCCAAATCCCTTTATATGTCTTTAGTCATTACCTTCTGTACACCCCTTTAGGCTAAATGGTTTTCTTCCTTCCCTACCGTTCGGCACCAGCCTATGGTTTGGAAGAAGACTATCCATTAAGCTTAATAGGTGTACAGTCCTAATCCTAGGAGCACTCGCAACCCGAGAGAAGGTAAAGATAAAAGACAACTGAATAAAACCTTATTCCTATTTCTCCTGAACCAGAATCAATCCCCGAACTGGAACAAGTTCCTTTGAGTTCGTATATAACCATACGATGGAGTATCCAAAAAACTGTGGATCTTCATAGTGATACGGAGTGTCCTGGAGAAATTCAAAGGTGAAATAGGAGTGGCGATGAAATACTTGGTTTGGTCGTGAATAACAGTCGCAGTTTACTTTGCCCTCTTTCTGATCCCTTTATTTGTCTTAACTTATTACCTTCTATACACCATCGTTAGGCTAATTGGTTTTCTTCATTCCCCACCGTTCGGCACCTGCCTATGGTTTGGAAGAAGACTATCCAATTAGCATAATAGGTGTACCGTCCTAATCCAAGGAGCACTCGCAACCTGAGAGAATGTAAAAGGAAAAGACAACTGAATAGTCCTATTCATTTTCTCCAGAACCGGAAACCATCATCGAATCTGGAACAAGTTTCTTCGAGTTCGTATATAACCATACGATGGTTTTATCCAACGGAAGTGGATGTTCGTAGTAATACGGGGTGTTCTGGAGAAAAGGGTAAAAGTAAGAATTGGCGGGTTCTAGAGGGAAACGGGCCCGCATCTCATGGCTTTGAGATGGAGGGGGCTTCACTCTAGAATTGGCAGGCTATTCGCCGCACTCGTAGGGGGTACAGGTTGACCCAAGGAGGGGTGATCAAGTTACCGGATTCCATGAAGTGCTGGGTGGTCCATTCACTTTGCTGAAGGGGGCTGCCTCGCTTCAGGTTTTGGAGGGTAACTTGCCGCGCCCATAGGGGTCTAGGATTTCATTGCACAGGCTATCCACACGACCAGAGGAACGTCGGGTTTCAGTAGCGGCTCTATGAAACCCGGTGATCCCAGATTATCTGTATTGTTCTGTGATGCTTATTACATTTCTGTGATGTTGCATTTTATCACGCCATGAGCGAATATTATATATTGATATATATATACTGGTAGATGTTGTATATGTTTTATACCCGCGCTAGTCCAGTCCCCGCTCTGTCGTTAGTTAAGTAACCTAACGGGTGATGACGGGACCCAGTGGCTAGTACCGCTGACGGCTGAGAGAAGGTAAAAGGAAAAGACAACTGAATAGTCCTATTCATTTTCTCCAGAACTGGAAACCATCCTCGATTCTGGAACAAGTTTCTTCGAGTTCATATATAACCATACGATGGTTTTATCCAACGGAAGTGGATGTTCGTAGTAATACGGGGTGTTCTGGAGAAAAGGGTAAAAGTAAGAATGGCAATGAGGTATGCAATTCAGACAATCCAAAAGCCTGTGTTTTAAAAAGGTTCGGTTAACTTGGTCACTGAGTCATAGTCAAGGGTCGGGTCATGGTCGCTGCCAAAGAGAAAGAGAAAAGAAATACTCCGCGTGCACTCTAACCTAGATCAGAATGGTTATCAATTTATCTAATCAGGAAACTTCCCACTGTATCCTTAAATTCTCCTCCAAACCTGAAAGAAGAATTAGTCGGGATCACCCGAGGAGTAAACCAACTCATCAGTGAGAATCGGGATGCAACTATCACCGCATGATGACGTGAAGGAATCCACTCACGTTATCACACTCCAAAAGGTATGCGCATGCCTGGCAAGTTTCAGTTTCTTTAGAAACTCCCGATGTGATTTTTACCCCTAGGACCCAAGTGACCTTGACGAATAATCAACAAATCAAAAGGTCCTAGTCAAGTTCAACCCGTCATCATCTTGATTGCGTTAAACCCACCCGCACGACCCTTGACGAATAATCAACAAAGTCATACGACCGTCCTAACCAATCCACATATCCATGCGACAGAAAAGCACAACAGAGCTACCGCACACTACGTTTCGGCGAATAGCAACGACAAACGTAGCGCGAATACTAAGCCATACTAATCTGAAATGATGGAGGGCTACGGCTGGTTTTTTGGCAAAAAACCTTTAACATATTGAACTTGATATCGTTGAAGGAACCAGATAACTTTTTATAAAAATATAGTGGTGAAAACCTTTGCTAAAGAGGTCACTCCCGGTGAAGGGATATCGGCTCTTTCCCCGTAGAATGAGGTGCAGGATATTCCAACTGAATACCAAGATGCAAAGCAAAAAGTAATCGGCTATAGTGAAGTTATTACCTCGACGCAAACTTCTGTCCAAGGGGTCACTCCCGGTGAAGGGATCTCGGCCCTTGCCTCGTCGACTGAGCTGCTGGATATTCATAACCGAATACCATTGTGCAAAACAAAAGAGAACATCCTTGCAATAACAGCCTTTTTTGAAAAATGTTCCAACAACATCAGAATAGGTTTGTTTAGCTTGCATTGATCTGAATCAATGCAGTCCCATCAATTAATCACACCACAAAAGAACGAAAATATGATGTACGTATATGCCATTCGCATTCGCCACTGGGTCCCGTCATCACTCGTTAGGTTACTTAACTAACGACAGAGCGGGGACTGGACTAGCGCGGGTGTAAAACATATACAACATCTACCAATATATATATCAATATATAATATTCGCTCATGGCGTGATAAAATGCAACATCACAGAAATGTAATAAGCATCACAGAACAATACAGATAATCTGGAATCCCCGGGTTTCATAGAGCCGCTACTGAAACCCGACGTTCCCCTGGTCGTGTGGATAACCTGTGCAATGAAATCCTAGACCCCTACGGGCACGGCAAGTTACCCTCCAAAACCTGAAGCGAGGCAGCCCCCTTCAACAAAGTGAATGGACCACCCAGCACTTCACGGAATCCGGTAACTTGAGCACCCCTCCTTGGGTCAACCTGTACCCCCTACGAGTTCGGCGAATAGCCCGTCAATTCTAGAGTGAAGCCCCCTCCGTCTCAAAGCCATGAGATGCGGGCCCGTTTCCCTCTAGAACCCGGCTACCCGTGCACCCCTCCGCGGGGTAATCCTAGTACAGAAAGTAAAATATATACAACGGGTACATCGATCTCAGCCCGATCGTGCAACAAAAGAATAATATACAAACAGGCAGTGACGGCAGTCCACATGTCGGACGCTCGCCCCGCAATATCATATGTACAAATACAACCAAACTTTACTACCATTGCATCCAGGCTATCCACCACGACAAATCCGCAACATCACAGCACAACACAGAACATCAACATGAATGTCACGTTCGCAAATCCGTCTAAAAGGGCTATAGCAATTAGACAAGATTTACCGATCAAATGACATTCACGGTCGCGGATATAATGTAAATACTATGAACTAACATGTTTAAAATTTTCGATCGACAAAATTTCCCGAAGTGGGCCCCAAGCACAATTCCCAGTACTCAAACAAATCTGGGCCCAAAATAAAAATACCAGAAACCCCAATTCCAACACAGATACCACTGTAGAAAATTTTATACAGTGTTGCTACAGTGCGGCGGCGGAACCGCGGCCAAAACGTGGGTACGGCCGCGGTTCCGCAGCGCTACAGTGCAATCATGCTTAGAAATTTTTGAAGTGTTCTTAAAAAAAGCCTGCCTGATTTTCTGCAATATTCAAAATAATTTTTCGACGACAAAAAAAAAATTCGACAGAAACTGTTAAATTGGAATCGCGGTTTTGGAAAATTCGGCCGATCGATGTTTTAAATACGTTAGAACAAGCTAGTAAAGGTTAATGGCGTGGCTCTGATACCATGTAAGTCTACGGTAGCGTCCCGGCCGTCTTTCCGAGGCCAAAATGTGGAAACGAAAACTTTTTCGAAACTTGAAACCGGCGCTATCGTATGCTTAAAACCCGGATCGAACCATTAACCTACAACTAGGTAACTAGAGAAGGGTTGGAAAGGCTATACCGATCGATCCGTGTCCTTCGGTCTTTAGCCACCATCTCTTGCTCCTCGCGGCATCTCCGTGAAGGGTTCCTAGGCACTCTAGTGAAGTCTCACAAGTGATCAAACATGCACAAATCAAATTTTACGGGTGCCTACAAACCCTAATACGGATCGTTTACTAGATATCTAGGCGAAGCATGCAAGTAAACGGAAATGTATCTAAAGGAAAAGGGCTACAACCTTTGTAGATCCGGTCCACCACTTCCTAAGCTCCGCGATGATCTCCCTCCGCTGTCCAAATCGAACCCATGACTCAAGTATTGGCATCATCGAAGAATAGGCGGGCTTGATCGTCGGTTCGATGCCGAAGATGATCTACGTCGAAGCATCACAAGAACAAGCTCCAACTTCACCAAGCTTTGAAAACTTGTGAAGTAAACATCCTATACAACTTGGCAAGAGGTAGAAGATGAAGAAATAGGAAGTGGGTAAACTTTAGATTTGGATTTCTCACACTTTTCCATTAATCACCATTGATGGTCAAGCTTTCTCTTTCTTGCTCAAGATGAAGAAGAAGAAGAAAAGATATGATAAGTTAATTAAAAATAGAAAAGAAAATACAATACTTATCATATCTTCAACCATGGTTTAGTGTAGAGACTTAACTTAGGTTAGATGAGTGGTTAGGGTTAGGCATGAGACAAGAATGGTGACTAAGTCAAATGCTTCATGAATCTTCAACTAAAAACAAATATAGCCACCATTCATTTCTCTTTTTCTTTTCAAATGAAATAAATAAAAAGATAAATGAATAAGCAAATGAAATGATACCCTAACCACCAACTAACCATGGTTCAATACTTTACACAAAACCAAGAAAGAATGTATCATCAAACATGATACAATCATGTGCACAAAAATATATCACATATACAATGTGCAATACAAGTGAGTAAATCCATTTAAAGTGAACCAATACTAGTTAATGCAAAGTAATATATCAAATATATAATTATACATTAAATCATTAAATCAACACTTGATTCAATGATCCGGTCATGTCGCATATAACCGGCCAGTATCCAACGTATCGGCTTATCGAATCAATCCTTGATTCGATAACTAGGTTATATCGCATATAACTAATCGATACAATCATCGCGAGAATAGAATACGGTATCACATACATGCATTATTCTCGGTCCCGCACATATCTCATATGCGCTCCTATTTCGTTTCGCTTGAGCCAGGAAACCTCTGTGTAGGACTCTAAAGACTCGTCAATACACCGGCAGCAGATGTTGATCATATCAAACACCCACAAGCCGCAAACGGTCTTCTAAACGTAACGGCCACCCGGGTATTGAGCGATCAGAAGATTGACGAGCAAGCCCGCTCACACTCCTGTGAATCCAACCAGTAACACTTACCGTACAGTCCGGTCTGATCGTCTGATATGTCGCATATCTCGCCTAGGGTTGGTAAACGTCAGACCCCAATAGCTCGATAAGTCATGCCGACGTAAGGTCCATAACATTCGTGAAACTACTGATAACTCTTACCAGTATATCACTGCAACCCTGGCCAGGGATTTCCTGTTATGGCCAGTCGAGCATAGCACAACATCAACCCCCAATACCGGGAGAGACGAATCCCCTCCTATCGCTCATTGCCTCCATGTGAATCGGGACTGTACCCAAAAACCACCTGTTTGCACGACTCAGTAGAGCCGTGGTAGGGTGGAAATCAAAGTACAGTGGGAGACACACAAGACTCTATGACGATCTCGGGTCAACAGACTAAGCTGTACCAGTGTCACCAGAGAACTGCCATCTGACGTGAGGTATAATACCATCTGGGAGTTCTCGGCGAGTCCGTTCAGTGTACCCAGTCTCCACTGAGCACCCGCATACCATCTTCGATGTCAAACACCAATGGATATGGGATCATCCATCGCCCATCTCATGGGTCGAGAAGATATACGCTAGTCTACTCTGGAATATCGATGCCCCGTCTCGATATTCCCACGACTAGGAACAATGAGGGATGTACTCATTGACTACCCAGGCCCCACTAGTATGATCTACATCATAGTCCTGGAAGTCGAGTACACATCCTAAGGGCTTTATCAACATGTAATCAGAGAGACAGAAAGTACACATGTTAAGATAAAATGCAACCAGATAGCGTACTATCATGTCGAGCAAGAAAGTCCTTCCTATATATGTCCCAGCATCCACTACAATATACATCCAATGTACAGTAATGGCCTCTAGGGCATACATATAACTAACAATCTCCCACTTGCACTAGGGCCATCTGTAGCAGTGGTTGCAGTATCACATACTCAACCATCCCCTAAAAGTCTCTCTTTGGGAAAAAGGCCTTCGTGAGTGGATCCGCCGTGTTGTCCTCTGAGTCTTCTCTCCTAACCTCGATCACCCTGGAGATCAACTATCTCCACGATCAGGTGATGCTGCCTCAGAATTTGTCTGGGTCACTGATGGGACCAGGGTTCCAGGGCCAAAGCCACACTTCCATTGTCATACAATGGCAGGAACCTAGTTCATCTTATGAACCAATATACACCCAAACTGCCTCTTTGGTAGTATCTTTAATAGCGATGTTACCAGCCTTTATCGTCTAGTTTGTCACGGTATCTTGCTTGGAAATCTTCCAACATACCGTCCATATACTGAGGGTAAAGACAATGCCTGTGACTGACATTCAGTCGTCTTTATCATCCTGGAACACTTCCAGTGATTCTCCCCAGGATCGATTGATACAATCTCACTATACCTAGTGAGAACCCTAATATCCCTTTAGATCTATCTCATAGGTCCAAATCTCAGGATTTAGGAGGTGTCATCTTTATCCTATTTGGAGAATCCTTGTGATAATAGGAGATTGATCGATCGTAGTATAGGAAACTCTTTTCCTATCAAGAGTATGTTGTCTTTGTACAATACGAAGATGACCACCTTACTCTCTACTACCCTTTTGTATATACAAGGTTCGTCTACCATTTTGATGAAGTCAAACACTTTGACTATCACATCAAAACAGACGTTCCAACTCCGCGATGCCTGCTTCATTATGTAAAGCAACTTGCACACGTTTCCGCTGCTCCCACTGTTTACGAAGACCTCTGGCTGTGTTCTTATAGACGTTCTCTTCTAAATCAGTATTTAGAAAAGCAGTCATGGCACCCAACCGCCAGATATCGTAGTCATGGTATGTAGCCGTGGTAAGTAGGATCTGGATAGACTTAAGCATAGCTACTGGAAAAAGGTTTCATCATTATCCACGCCTGGTCGATGACGAAAACCTTTAACAAGTCTAGCTTTGAAAGTCTCAATTTTTCCATCTACACCAAGTAATCTTCTCAAGATATACTTGCTCCTGATGGGGATTTAACCCTTCAGATATAGCAGCTAAAGTCCATACTTTGCTGGTGTACATGGATTCCATCTCAGATCGCTAAGCATCCAGCCATTCTTACAGAGTCCCTACTCTCGACGGCCTGCTCGAAACTAGTTGGGTCATCATCTCATGATGCAATCCTTGCTCCCACTGTCATCGAGAAACCGAGGTATCTCTCAGGCGGATGAGGAACCCTACTAGATCGGCGGAGAGGCTGAGGTTCGTCGGGAACTATAGAATCTTATGGTTCTGTCAAATCATCTACTGCAGTTTTGTATAGCTGGAACCGTTCCAGTTCTACAAAACTGATCCTGCCTCGATCTTGTCCGGATTTTGCTTTAAACATAGGCCGGACAACCCCAAATCTTAACTCGCTTAAGAGATGGGTTCTTCCCATACCATATCTCATATGGAGTGGTAGGCACTGATTTGATTCAAACCTAATTCAATAGGTATGCAGCTTCTCAAGTGCATAACCCCAAAAGGAAATAGGTAACTCAGTAATACTCATCATGGAGCACACCATATCTAATATCGTGCAATTGCTCCGCCCTGATACACCGTTGTGCTGTGGTGTATTCAGAGGAGTAACACTGAGAGAAAATCTCATTCTCCTTTAGAATAGTTCAGGAATTCTATGCACAAGTATTCTCCTCCCTGATCTTATCATAGGACATAATACTTATACCCGTATTTTGGTTCTCTACTTCTAACTTATATTCTGTGAATATCTCAAAAGGTTCGGACTTATGTTTCAACAGGAACATATGACTGAATCTTGAGAGATTATCAGAGAATATAATGAAGTATGAAGAACCAGTCCTGGCATGTGTAGACAGGAGACTTTACATACATCATCATGTATCAGTCCCAAGAGTTTGCTAACTCTTTCTCTGTTTACAGTAAACGGAGCTATGGTCATCTAATCTTTGTGACATGACTGGCAAGTTTCATAAGATGTAAATTCAAACTGATTTAAATATGCATCTAAAATGTAACTTCAGCCAGTCGGGTCGCATTGATATGACCTAGTCTACAATGCTTCAAGAATGATTCGTTCAATTCTGAACTCTTCCTCTTGTGTGCGTTCAGTATACAAGGAACTGTAGTTTGATTTAGAACGTCAATGCTTTTAGATAACGTGCCTGAACCGATCAACTTTTGATATAGGAAATGTTCAAAACATTATCCAACAATACAAAATTATATCATTTCTTTACTAATAAAGAGACTGATATGATTTTGTATATCAGGTTCGGTATCTAATAGCATTTGTTCAGAATCAATGTATTGGTAATACAGGGTGACAGTGACCAACAGACTTGGCTGCAACACTTGCCCCGTTTTCTGCCTCATGAAACTTATCACCCGTTCTCAGTTTTTCTACCTTTTTGTAGCCATATGTAACATATTACATATCTGGGATCCTGATCCGGTATCATATACCCAGGATGTAAAGGTTACTGAGAAACAGTTCTCTGTAATGAACACACCCGAAGATGATGCATCAGCATGCACTCTCTTCGTTTGGGCGGCACGGGAATTCTGGTAATCCCCTATTTCCTGCTCTATCTCATAACAATTATAAGTTGGAGCGGGACCAACGTTCCCCAGCTCAGTATAACAAGCGGGTTCGGTCAAATATCCGTATTATTATCTTGATTAAGGCGTGATATGGTCGCTACCAGGAGAGAGAGAGAAGAAAACACTCAGCGTGCGCTCTTGCAAGAATAGATTGGTTATTATTTTATCTAATCAGGATGGCTCCCACTGCTTTTTATCAAATCTTCCTTCAAACCCTAAAAGGAAAGACTAGCCGGGATTAATTACACACTACAAGTTCGCCAATCTTTCAGCCAGGCCAGTGTCGGTACTTTAAGGGAGGTCCCCCGTGCTTTCGCACGAACCTAATTAATGTAAATCTCGTTTTCCCAGAGGCGTAACCCCGTTGACACCTTTCTAGACACCTACTTGATCGGCTAATTGTAATGTGTAAAACTCTCCCAGGAGTAACAATTACTCGCAGTGGGTATCGGGATCCAACTATCACATAGAAGGTATGCAATCTCATTGCAAGTTTCAACACTTGAAACTCCCGATAAAGGTTTTTACCCCTAGCACCTATGACCTTAACTATGGTCAACAAATCATAAGTACTAGTCAAGTTCTACCCGTCATTTCGTGATTAATTAGACCCACCCACATGACCCTTAACTAAGGTCAACAAAGTCACGCGACTGTCCTAACTAATCGCATCATATGCGGTGTAGGACGACATCACTTAGCTACCGTACACTGTGCCTTGACTATGGTCAACAAACACAGCACGAATACTAAGTACTCTACTTCCTAAAATGACGGAGGGTTGCGACTGGTTTTTGTGAAAACCTTTAACGCTTTGAACTTGATCTCGTTGCGGAATCAAATGGTTTTTAAATGGGATGTTTTCGAGGCTTTTCTAGTTTTGCTAAAGGGGTCACTCCCGGTGAAGGGATCGTCGGCCCTTTCCTCGTCGAATGAGGTGCGGGATATATCATATCGAATGAGGTGCGGGATATATCATATATATCACTGTGCAAAGCGGAAACTATAGAAGCGATCAAAGACAAACCGAGTGTGTAGCATCTGCCAGTTATTGCTAAAGGAGTCACTCCCGGTGAAGGGATCTCGGTCCTTTCCTTATCGAATAAGGTGCAGGATATTCTACAAGGAACACCACGATGCAAAGCAAGAACTGTAGCTACCTGTTTTTATTTTGAAATTCGATTCCACAACATCAATTAGGTTTATTTTCTTTCATTAATCTCATTAATGAATATCCCATCATTTAAATTACCTAAACATCACAGATAGATATGACGTACACTTATGCCATCCGCATTCGCCTCGATGTCCCCTCGTGCACCGTTAGGTTAGGTAACTAACGGCAGAGCGGGGCAGGGCTAGCGCGGGTGTAAAACATAAGTAACGTCTATATAATATATCATATATACTATATATAATACCTGTCACAGAACATCATATGATCACAGCACAGATAAAGTACAGCAGAAGAAACATATGAAATATTGGATATACTAGGACGTCCGTGTTTTCAATACGAGCCAGTATAAAACACGGATTCCACGGTCGTGATGAATAGCCAATCCCACACCCCTAGACCCCTACGAGAGCGGCAAGCAACCCTACCAATTCTAGGGTTAGGAGACCCGGACTCGACTCCTCGAGTTGGTCTCCCTCTGGACCCTAGAACCCGGTTACTTGTGCTCCCCTCCTTGGGTCTATCCTAATGCGGAAAAGTAAATAATATACATCAACGGTGACAACTTCCGCAACCTGGAAGCGCCCCAATAAAAGAATATTACACACAAGTTTTTACATGAATGAAAATGAAAAACACTCATCTCACATAAAAACCCCCGGCTATTCAAATACGACGATCCAATATAACATATCCAGCAACACATAACATCACATGTCATCAACGTAAGTAAATATGCGTATCCCAATTGTCGTTGACATATAGCAACGAAACCGGCGACATCACATATTACACTTACGGTCACAGAAAAGAAAGTGTAAAACTACAACAGTTGGAATCCGCAACCACCTCAGACATCGCATGCCTGACCAAATGAATTCTTTAGACATCACATGCCTAACAATTATAAACCCCGCATTTTAGTCTCATTATCGAAAACTCTTTTCAATATCAAGTCGGGCAATTCAATAGGATTCCCGATATTCTGATCGAATGCTCGTCGCAAACTTCAGTAGACGGCCGCACCCCCGACGCCGTCGACAAAGTGCACCAAGGCGGAACACCGCTACCGCGAGCACCCGAACGGATGCTTTCGACGACGGGGTTCTCCTACAGTCACTTGGTCGGGGCTATGGAGTGGGGCTGTCTATCAAGTTTACCCGGTGAGTATCCGCGTACACTACGTGATTGCGACGGACTTTTGATCACATCAAAATTCCGTGGCAACAGATCAAGTGAGACTAAACTGCTATGTTTATAATATTCATTCCGTTATCTCATAACTATTTGTGAATTCCAATTATTGTATCAAATTCCGGATAAATAGAAAATGCTAAACTTTTCGATCGAACAATTGAACACCCAAGTTTTCCCGATACAGCTCAACACATGAAATAAGTCTAACAACATTCAGTTCGTGCCTCAGTACCAACGGTCCAGCCGTAGAAGGGTCAAGCCAACGCCTCACATGTGGCACGCCGTACTGCCCCAAACCCGAAGGTTCAAAGGGCAGTTCAAGACGGTCACATAATCGAGTTAAGGTTTGTTGTCTTCTAGAGGGTCCATCGCGTTACTTGCACTACTTAGAACGTCGTTAAACTACGGAAAAATCCAACAATTGGAAATTTCCCGGCAGGGGAAAAAGTGGGTATTTATATCCGGTCGAACTTTTTAACATATTCTAAAATTACCCGGAAAGCCATACCTACAAAATTAGACAGTCCTATCGAATATACAGAGTTCCCAATACAAGCCAGAAAATAAAACTCTGGAATAAATATTAAAATATTCCCAGGAAAACCAACACCAGAAACTAGGAGTTACTGTGCAAACAGTATTGGGCATTGTGACTGTACTGCCGCGGAACCGCCGCAGAAGCCATGCTTCGCCGCACTCTTGTCGAATCATAGACACGTGTTGCACAGTAATTCTTAGGATTCCCTGCTGATTTTTCTGGATATTTTTAATTTCGAAAAATCCACATTTTACAGAAAAGTCCAGAGAGCAATTTTCAAGTCGGGTTTTGGGTCGATCGGACTTCTGATTCCGTCGGGACTTCGCCTAAGGCTCTAGCTAGGCTCTGATACCACTGAAGGGTTCCTAGGCACTCTAGTGAAGTCTCACAAGTGATCAAACATGCACAAATCAAATTTTACGGGTGCCTACAAACCCTAATACGGATCGTTTACTAGATATCTAGGCGAAGCATGCAAGTAAACGGAAATGTATCTAAAGGAAAGGGGCTACAACCTTTGTAGATCCGGTCCACCACTTCCTAAGCTCCGTGATGATCTCCCTCCGCTGTCCAAATCGAACCCATGACTCAAGCATTGGCATCATCGAAGAATAGGCGGGCTTGATCGTCGGTTCGATGCCGAAGATGATCTACGTCGAAGCATTACAAGAACAAGCTCCAACTTCACCAAGCTTTGAAAACTTGTGAAGTAAACATCCTATACAACTTGGCAAGAGGTAGAGGATGAAGAAATAGGAAGTGGGTAAACTTTAGATTTGGATTTCTCACACTTTTCCATCAATCACCATTGATGGTCAAGCTTTCTCTTTCTTGCTCAAGATGAAGAAGAAGAAGAAAAGATATGATAAGTTAATTAAAAATAGAAAAGAAAATACAATACTTATCATATCTTCAACCATGGTTTAGTGTAGAGACTTAACTTAGGTTAGATGAGTGGTTAGGGTTAGGCATGAGACAAGAATGGTGACTAAGTCAAATGCTTCATGAATCTTCAACTAAAAACAAATATAGCCACCATTCATTTCTCTTTTTCTTTTCAAATGAAATAAATAAAAAGATAAATGAATAAGCAAATGAAATGATACCCTAACCACTAACTAACCATGGTTCAATACTTTACACAAAACCAAGAAAGAATGTATCATCAAACATGATACAATCATGTGCACAAAAATATATCACATATACAATGTGCAATACAAGTGAGTAAATCCATTTAAAGTGAACCAATACTAGTTAATGCAAAGTAATATATCAAATATATAATTATACATTAAATCATTAAATCAACACTTGATTCAATGATCCGGTCATGTCGCATATAACCGGCCAGTATCCAACGTATCGGCTTATCGAATCAATCCTTGATTCGATAACTAGGTTATATCGCATATAACTAATCGATACAATCATCGCGAGAATAGAATACGGTATCACATACACGCATTATTCTCGGTCCCGCACATATCTCATATGCGCTCCTATTTCGTTTCGCTTGAGCCAGGAAACCTCTGTGTAGGACTCTAAAGACTCGTCAATACGCCGGCAGCAGATGTTGATCATATCAAACACCCACAAGCCGCAAGCGGTCTGCTAAACGTAACGGCCACCCGGGTATTGAGCGATCAGAAGATCAACGAGCAAGCCCGCTCACACTCCTGTGAATCCAACCAGTAACACTTACCGTACAGTCCGGTCTGATCGTCTGATATGTCGCATATCTCGCCTAGGGTTGGTAAACGTCAGACCCCAATAGCTCGATAAGTCATGCCGACGTAAGGTCCATAACATTCGTGAAACTACTGATAACTCTTACCAGTATATCACTGCAACCCTGGCCAGGGATTTCCTGTTATGGCCAGTCGAGCATAGCACAACATCAACCCCCAATACCGGGAGAGACGAATCCCCTCCTATCGCTCATTGCCTCCATGTGAATCGGGACTGTACCCAAAAACCACCTGTTTGCACGACTCAGTAGAGCCGTGGTAGGGTGGAAATCAAAGTACAGTGGGAGACACACAAGACTCTATGACGATCTCGGGTCAACAGACTAAGCTGTACCAGTGTCACCAGAGAACTGCCATCTGACGTGAGGTATAATACCATCTTGGAGTTCTTGGCGAGTCCGTTCAGTGTACCCAGTCTCCACTGAGCACCCGCATACCATCTTCGATGTCAAACACCAATGGATATGGGATCATCCATCGCCCATCTCATGGGTCGAGAAGATATACGCTAGTCTACTCTGGAATATCGATGCCCCGTCTCGATATTCCCACGACTAGGAACAATGAAGGATGTACTCATTGACTATCCAGGCCCCACTAGTATGATCTACATCATAGTCCTGGAAGTCGAGTACACATCCTAAGGGCTTTATCAACATGTAATCAGAGAGACAGAAAGTACACATGTTAAGATAAAGTGCAACCAGATAGCGTACTATCATGTCGAGCAAGAAAGTCCTTCCTATATATGTCCCAGCATCCACTACAATATACATCCAATGTACAGTAATGGCCTCTAGGGCATACATATAACTAACACTCCGGTCTCCGGTCTTCTCGTCGGAAAGGGCACCATATCTTCGTGTCTTTTTACGGGCTCCCGCTTCTTCCGAAGCAACTCGGGCACGAAGTTCGCTAGCTGACGTGTCCAAGGTGAAGTAGAGAATGTGTGTGATCACTTTGTCTCAAGCATCCATTGATTCTCATCACATGAGAGTGTATGGATGGAGGTTAGAGATGAAGCCATTGATGGAAGTTTTGAGCTAGAGTAAGAAGAAGAAGAAGATCCCTTTTTCCTTATGTGTTTCTTATGATAAAATGAGAGAGTGTTTGAAAACAATACAAGACCAAGCTCTCATATGGCAGCACCTCCTCTCTCCTTTTATCATATCAAGCACAAATCAATCACAATATGTGACACATGCACAAAGAAAGAGATCATGAGTCACCACTTGTGCATGTGTCACAATTAATGCTTCTAATCGTGATTTCTAGCTCATAATTTCCATTTGTAAACATTAACCCAAATGTTTACAACAATAAAAAAGATACGGCAACATCTAAAGTAAACTCGTGACGGATCACAAGGATACCCCTCACCTGTATATACATACCTGCATCCGCATTCCGACTAAATGCGAATGCGATAAGACTAAAGTCCCAACAAATCTAATACTAGGATCCGGCTTAAACCAAAGCCCACTAGTATGATCCGCCCGATCATGATCCGTGCACTGCGGCACGTATATGATCGAACCCTGCCATATATCATACGGCCTCTACAACGTTTCGCCCGAAACATGAGAAACTGTCTGTGGGGGACTCTAAAGACTCGTCAATACTTTGGCTGTGGATTTAACCACTAGCACGTCAGAGGTACTAGCTGTACGTAACGGGCTACCAGGTATTGACTAAATGGGAGGTCGATGAGCGAACTCATCTTGACGCCCTACTGAGCCTATCAGTGATAATATCCATACAGTCCGGTCCGTTCGTCTATGAGCATCGCATGGCGGGCCTAGGGTGTTGGTAAAAGTCAGACCCCCAAAAGCGGTACAAGTCGTGTCGGAGTGTAGCCCAGAACACCCTGAGATACTACTGGAATACCTACCAGTAAATCTCCTGCCTTGGCCAAGAACTTCGTGTAATGGCTCTCCTAGACACAGCGCGATCTTACCCCCAATACCGGGAGAGACGTTACCCCTGCCGATCCGCTCACCGCCTCTATGTGGCTCGGGACTGTACCCAACTAAAACCTGTTTGCACGACTCCCTTGAGCCGTGGTAGGGTAGTAATCAAAGCACAGTGGGAACTCACACGAGACAAATGATGATCTCAGGTCGATGAACTAACCTGTACACATGTCACCAGGGAACTGCTATCTGACGTCAGGTATAATACCAACTAGCATGTTCCCGGCGAGTCCTGTCCCGTGTACTCATAACCCAATGAGCACCTGTATACATCTTAGGTGATCCAACTGACACCAATGGCTTGAGAGACTGGCCACTGCCCCTCGTCGGGGTCTCGACTGTATACACTAGTCTACTAATGGAGTATCGATGCCCAGTCTCGAAACTCCCACGACTAGGGACCACTTTAAGGATGTTCTTATAGACCCCAGCTCCCACGTATATGATCGCCATCATACTGCTGGCAGTCAAGTAAGAATCCTAAGGGCTCTATCAACATGTAATAGCGACCTATAAGGTCACCTAAAGCAGTACACGATGATAAAGATAAACCAGATAGCATACTATCATCTTGAGTAAGACTGTCCTACAGGCATAGGTCCTCCCTCAATCATTGCAATCATGTGCCTGTGATCCAATAATTGACTCTGAGGGCACTATGTTCAACACCCACTAGGTTAAGTCTTCCTAACCATCAATTAACAATTAACCCTTTCATCAAGTTAAACCCTAACTTGAACTTCACTAAAATTATCATGAATTAACTAAACATGAAATTAAAGCTATGTTAAACAAATCAAATAGCTAGCTTAATGATTTAAATACAACAATTAAAGATTAGGGTTTGAACGTATACCTCCTCAAGAACACCAAATCAACCTTCCAAAATGATGTTTTTCTTGAAGATCCATACTAGTTTAGTGAAGAATAATGATGGGTTAAGTTTTGTTTATGAGTTTTGTAGGATTATTTAAGGATTTTTGATGATTTAATGAGCTTGGAGATGAAGAAATTGGGCAAGGCAAAAGCAAGTCCAGAAATGGGGGAGGGCTCGGCCAAGGTAAGGAAGTGGGGGTAGTTTTGTGAAGTATGTGGAAATTTCTAGCAAAAAATGTAATAAATGCTCATTAATGCAAAATGCCACATTTTCTTTTCTTTTCTTTTCTTTTTAAAAATAATTTTCTTTTCACACAAATATCTAGATATTTCTATGGATGGATTAACTAAAAATCTAGTGATTAGATTAGCATAGATTCACATTAGAAGTAATTAACCCAAACCAAAAAATGTAATTACCACTAATTAAGTGCATAATTAACAACTTAAAATAATATTTAATTAGGGAAAAATTCTATGTGAACCAAAACTTCCAATTGACCCCTAAAGCCCGCAAACTAGCTTCATTCTAGCTAAACTAGGTGTCGTCAAGTCTATTCAGAAGTTTGATCGCAATCGGGTTAAAACGGAAAACACCGACTATTTTACCCTAAAACGGAAAAATTCGCATAACGATTTCTAAAACGTTACAATCTCCCCCCTTAAAGAAATTCAGTCCCCGAATTAAAAATTTAACTACGCGTACCTTCGAAGAGATGAGGAAATTTCTTCCGCATCTCTCTCTCGGCCTCCTAAGTGATCTCCTCACTAGTAGGGATACGCCAAAGAACCTTCACAGATGGCAAGACCTTTGACCGAAGTTTCTTCATCTGCCGATCCAAAATAACTACCGGCTGCTTGGTGAACGAAAGATCGCGCTCTAGCAGAACGGTCTGGTGCCGAATCATATGAGAAGGATCATGAAAGTATCTACGAAGCATCGACACATGGAAAACGGGGCGAACATCCAGAAAACTAGGCGGGAGCGCCAAACGATAAGCAACAGAACCCACTCGCTCAAGGATCTCGAAAGGACCTACAAATCTGGGACTGAGCTTCCCTCTCCTCCCAAATCTCATAACGCCCTTCATCGGAGAAATCCTCAGGAATACATGATCCCCCACTGCATGTTAGTTGTATGTATGCCCTAGAGGCCAGTATTGTACATATGATGTATATTATATTGGATGCTTGGACATATATAGAGAGGACTTTCTTGCTTGACATGATAGTATGATATCCGGTTGCTCTTTATCTTAACATGTATACTTGTCTCTTTATACTGTCTTATGGTTACATGTTGGTAAAGCCCTTAGGATGTGTACTTGACTACCAGGACTATGATGCAGATCATACTAGTGGGGCCATGGTAGTCCATAAGTTAATCCTTTAATGTTCCTAGTCGTGGGTGTATCGAGACGGGGCATCGATATACCAGAGTAGACTAGTGTATACGCTTCTCGACCCATGAGATGGGCGATGGATGATCCCATATCCATTGGTGTTTGACATCAGATATGGTATACAGGTGCTCAGTGGAGAATGGGTACACTGGACGGATTCGTCGAGAACTCCCAAATGGTATTATACCCCACGTCAGATGGCAGTTCTCTGGTGACACTTGTACAGATTAGTCTGTAGACCCGAGATCGTCATAGAGTCTTGTGTGATTCCTACTGTGTTTTGATTTCCACCTTACCACGTCCAAGAGGGAGTGCAAAACGGTGGTTTTTGGGTACAGTCCCGAGTCACATGGAGGCAATGAGCGATAGGAGGGGTTTCGTCTCTCCCAGTATTAGGAGTTGATGTTGCGTTGTGCTCGATTGACCATAACAGGGAAGTCCCTGGCGAGGGCTGATTTAGAGATTTACTGGTAAGTGTTACCAGTAGTTTCTCGACCCGTTATGAGCCTTATATCGGCATGACTTACCGGTTATTGGGGTCTGACGTTTACCATCCCTAGACTTGATATGCGACATATCAGACGAGGAGACCGAACTGTACGGCAAGTGTTACCGTCAGGCTTTTGCAGGAGTTGGAGAGGGCTTTCTTACTGATCTTCTGATCGCTTAATAACCGAACCTTGTGAGTGCTTTGACAAAGTCCACTCACTTTGTTTTACTTTAGATATTTGTTAACCTAACCATTTTAATTAGCCATGGTTATGTCTCTACATGAGTTAGTATATGATACTCACTCACCATGGTTCACTCTCTCACTTGATCATTTCATTCTCTTCTCATTTGTTCATCTTCTTCCTCAAGCCAAAAGCTTACTAGGGTTTGAAACAATTGAGAAAGTATTGTGAGAAAAATAATTCTAAAGTGAGCCCACTTCTTATTTCATCATCCTCTACTAGATTAGCACTTTAGTATAGGGTGTTTGCTTCACTAATTATTTAGTTAGTGAAGTAGAAGCTTGAGCTAGTATTCTCTCGACGTAGATCATCTTCGGCCTCGAAGACTGTAAACAAGATCGCTCTTTTCCCCTTGTGAAGCCATGCGAGAGTCCGGGAGTTCAACGATCGCAGCGAAGGGACTACTACAAGGAGCTTTAGAAATAAGGACCGATCTACAAAGGTTGTATTTCTATTTCACTTAGAAGTAAAAAGGTTTACTTTTGTTTCCGTATTATATTCTAGTTAACGATTCTAGTTTAGAGTTCCTTGAAACGGCAAATTTTAAAAAAATGGCATGGACGATACCTCCCAAAACCTTGCTGCCGTCGATAGGAACCCTATAGTGGTATCAGAGCCTAGCTAGAAAATTATACGGATAATATTAGATTACGAATATGAAACGAACTCCGAAACTTGAAACCCTAAATCCATGTTTCTGTCGATTTTAAAACGAGCTCCAAAATTTTTTCAAACAAGTTTTAAAATGCGGTGTTTGTTGATTCGATCGGAATGTTTAACATCGTCAAGTTTTTTTTGCGACCGTAAGTGTAATATGTGGTGTATCGCCGGTTTCGTTGCTATATGTCAACGACAATTGGGATACGCGTATTTACTTACGTTGATGACATGTGATGTTATGAGTTTCTGTATATGTTATATTGGATCGTCGTGTTTTGAATAGCCGGGGGTTTTATGTGAGATGGGAGTTTTTATTTTCATTCATGTAAAATTCAATGTATGTAATATTCTTTTATTGGGGCACTTCCGGGCTGAGGTTGATGTCACCATTGTTGTATATTATTTACTTTTCCGCATGAGGATAGACCTAAGGAGGAGAACACAAGTAACCGGGTTCTAGAGTCCAGTGGGAGACCAACTCTAGGAGTTGAGTCCGGGTCTCCTAACTCTAGAATTGGTAGGGTTGCTTGCCACTCTCGTAGGTGTCTAGGGGTGTGGGTTTGGCTATTCATCGCGACCGTGGAATCCGTGTTTTATAGAGGCTCAAAATAAAACACGGACCTCCTAGTATATCCATTATTTCATATGTTTCTTCTGCTGCGATATCTGTGATGTGATCATTTGATATGTTGAGATGGATACTGTATATAGTGTATATGATATATTATATAGACGTTGCTTATGTTTTACACCCGCGCTAGCCTTGTCCCGCTCTGCCATTAGTTACCTAACCTAACGGTGCATGACGGGACATCGAGGCGAATGCGGATGGCATAAATGTATGTCGTATTTATCTGTGATGTTTAGGTGACTAAAATGATGGGACTTCATTAATGTGATTAATGAAAGAAAAGAAACCTAAAAGATGTTGTAGAATCAAATTTTTAAAAAGGGTAGCTACAGTTTTGCTTTGCATTGTGATATATATGATATATCCCGCACCTTATTCGATGAGGAAAGAATCGAGATCCCTTCACCGGGAGTGACCTCTTTAGAAAAACTGGCAGATGCTACAACGCTCGGTTTATCTTTTGATTGCTATTGGAGTTTTGCTTTGCATAGTGATATATATGATATATCCCGCACCTTATTCGATGAGGAAAGAGTCGATATCCCTTCACCGGGAATGACCTCTTTAGCAAAACTAATGAAAGCCTCAAAAACACTCCTTTTCAAAATTCACTTGTTTCTACAACGATATCAAGTTCATTACGAAATAGGTTTTCAGAAAAACCTGTCGTAGTCCTCCGTCATTTCAGATAGATACTACTTAGTATTCGTGCTACGTTTGTTGACTATGTTAAGGCGTAGTGTGCGGTAGCTAATTAGTGTTTATCTGTTTATGCATATGATGCAGATTGGATTAGGGTAGTCGTACGACTTTGTTGACTATGTTAAGCTTCGTGCGGGTGGGTTTAATTCAATCAAGAAATGACGGGTTGAACTTGGCTAACGCTTATGATTTGTTGACTATGTTAAGGTCATGAGTTGCTAGGGGCAAAATATTATCGTGAATTTCAAGTATTGAAATTTGCAATGAGATTACATACCTTCTATGAGATAGTTGGATCCCGATACCCACTGCGAGTAATAGTTACTCCTGGGAGAGTTTTACACAGGACAATTAGCCGATCAAGTAGGTGTCTAGAAAGGTGTCAACAGGGTTACGCCTCTGGGAAAACGAGGTTTATTTTAATTGGGTTCGTGCGAAAGCACGAGGAACCTCCCTTAAAGTACCGACACTGGTCTGGCTGAAAGATTGGCGAAATTGTAGGGTGTAATTAATCACGGCTAGTCTTTCCTTTTAGGGTTTGAAGGAAGATTTGATAAAAACAGTGGGAGCCATCCTGATTAGATAAAATAATAACTAATCTAATCTTGCAAGAGCATACGCTAAAGTGTCTTCTTCTCTCTCTCTCCAGGTAGCGACCATATCATGCCTTAATCAAGATAATAATATGGATGTATTGACCAAACCCGCATGTTATATTGTGCTGGGGAACGTTGGTTCCGTTCTTTCTTGTAAAAGTTATAAGACTAAACAGGATATAGGGGAATACCAGGATTCCCATGCCACCCGAATGAAGAAAGTACATGATGATGCATTTTCTTCGGGTGTGTTCGTTACAGAGAGTTGTTTCTCCATTTGCTCTACGTCCTGGGTATTAGATACCGGGTCAGGATCCCATATATGTAATTTGTTACATGGGCTTAGAAAAGGTAGAGAACTTGGAGAAGGTGATAAAGACATAAGGGTTGGAAATGGTGCAATTGTTGCCGCTAAATCCATCGGGGAATATCACCTTGTATTACCAACCGGTAATACATTGATTCTGAACGAATGCTATTACATTCCAAACCTGATATGCAACATTATATCGGTTTCTTTATTACGTAAAGAGGGATATAATTTTGTATTACAGGATAATGTTATGAACATTTTTCTGAACCAAAAGTTGGTTGGATCAGGCACGTTGTGCAATGGCATTTATGTTCTAAATCAAACAACAGTTCTGAGTATAACAAACACACATAAGAGGAAGAGTTCAGAACTGAACTGTCACACCCCGCTTCCCAGAGTATGCTAAGGTAAGCACATGACATAGCCAACCATGCTACCTGTGGATAGGAATTATCCTTCCACAGTCACATTACAGCTGTAGAGATATCAAGAACAATAATAAACTATCTAACACATGTCCATAAGCCAAAATAAAATGAGTCAAGACTAAAATAATGCGGAAGCAAAAGATCCAATACAAGAATAACTGGAATGTATGTCCCATAATGCGGGCTCACATCAAGAATGAAAATACTGAAAATAAAAGAACTAACTACTAACGAGTCCTCACTGCTCAGCCTGCTGACTGAAGTACTCCTGCTCGGACTGCAGCAAAGGTACAGAATCTGGGCCATGCAAAACCCAGACGTCAGCGTGTCATAACATCAAGCAATAATATATAAACAGAGTAGCAAGACATGCAAGTACGATCATAAGCAGGTGTAACAGCAATATAAATCAGAGCAATGAAAGGTAGTGTGCTGTGAGTAAACTAAACTGGTCTATTGGGTTAGCTACTCTCAAGTCTTTGAAATCAATTTGATGAATCATCGATGTAACTTAATAGTATCCCGTGTGTGCCCGGGATCACGGTCTATGACTCTCGAGTTGAACCCGAGACGTGCCGCAAGACAGTAAAGGGTGGTAGGTAATGACGAGTGATGTCCGTAGCATCACTCCGGGGCTGGCCTAGCCCGTAAGACTGATCAGAAAAGGTATAGAACTGTCGAGTTACAAGTCAGGTTTCATCATTGATTTCCCCATACCCCCAAGTCATATGTGTTCAAGTCAGGTATTAAGTAATCTAGAGCTAATGCCAACATAGGATCAGGCAGGTACAGGTTTTTCTGGATAGACAACAGGAAATGTCCGTAGGGACAACAGGTCAAGATTGTTGGCATTAGTAATAAGATCAGGTAATAGGTAAAGCCATGGTACATCAGGTCAAGTCAAGTAATGTATATAGGTGTCCTGTCAAGTCAAGAGTTGCACGGTACCATGTCGTGTCAAGTAATAGGTGTAACAAGTCATGTCAGGGGTGCACATAATGTCATGTGGGTGCTCATAATCAACTATGTAAGCATGGGTGAACCAAACAAGCATGGGGTACTAGTGAAATAATAAAAATGAAACATGGTGATGATATATGCAAGGGTACAGATTAAAGCATATGGATGCACAGTTATAGATTAGAGTTAGGGTTGTGGTTCCAACATTAAGTATCCTACACTTAAATGAATATGGAATTGTTAAATCTCGTTATTATGGGTTAAATGATCTAGGTATGCAATTATATATAAAATATGTTCAATGGATGCAACCGGGTGTTCGAGGGTAGAAACTATTTAAAGGTGCTATGGGCTATGCAGATGATTATTAAGTAATTTAAACACGGATGTGGGTACACGATATTGTACTCTAACATGCAACAAGTTATAGTTCAAGATCCGAATCTAACATGATATATGGAACATCGAGAAGAAAAATGGAACATGTGGCGCTATATGTAATCTACAGTTTTACTATGCAGTTTAATAGGTATAAAAAATATTATAGATAGCATGTAGCAAGTTTCACTTGCCTCGATGGATCGCGATACGGTGTACGGAACATCACACGTTGGCGAGAAAGTCGCGACGCACGCACGGTACACGGAATGAGTCCAAACAACGCACGGGGATCACACGGGTCAGATATCCTCGCTGGGTCGTCGGGATCGTCGCCGGCACGGTCGGATTCCAGCAACCAAGAAACAATAGTGAATACTTAATAGAAAGAAAGTGCATGGAAAGGAAAAGAGAAAAAATGAAAGAGAATAGAGAAGATTGAGGGGAGAGTCTTACTCACTGGATTGCAGAGGGATGACGGTGTCGACGGTGATGATCGGCGAAGATCCGGCGAGGGTGCAGAGTGCTCGGGTGATGGGTTAGGGTTACACTAGGGTTTGGTGTCGGTTGGAGTTTATGTGCAGGGTTCTGGCGCTGGAGGGAGAGCAGAGGAGAGGGAGGAGATGGCGATGGCGATGGGAGATGGTCGGCGGCGATGGAAGGCGATGTTGGGTTCTTGGGTTTTCTTTGGGTGTGTGTGCAGGGGGAGAGAGGCTCGGGAAGAAGAAAGAGAAGAAGAAGATGGAGAGGAGGAGGAGAGGAGATGACGAGGCTCGGTTTGGGGTTGAGGAGGTGATGGAGTTAGGGTTAGGGTTTGAGGAGGTGATGAGGGTTTGTGGGTTGAAGGAGGAGGGCTCGGGGTTTTAAAACAGAAGAAGAAGATAGAAAGAAGGGAGGTGAGCGTAGCGGGGAGGCGGTGATGAGAATCGAGAAAGGAACAGTAAACGTGAGAGGAGAGAGAGGGCGCGAGAGGAGAGAGAGAGAGAGCTGCGCTCGGGGAGAGAGAAAGGAAAATAGAAAGATTTTGGGGGAAAGAGAGAGAGAGACGTGTGGGGCCTGGTGAATAAGAGGAATATTTTGATTGGTTGTGGGAAAATAAAAGAGAGAGAGAAGAGAGATAGAAGATAGAGAGGCTCGGTGGTGGGGTCAGCATAGAAACGAAAAGCTGGGATTGGTTGGGAAAATTTTAAAAAGATTTCAATCGTTAAAAATATTTTTTTCGTTAGCTGAGCAAGAATCTTTAGCTGTTAAAATATATTAAACTAATTTAAAGAAATTTAAAATAATTAGAATTTGGCGGGATACAAAACATTTCAGAAATGCGCTCGAGTCGGGTCCAAAATTTTGGATTTGAAATACGAAAATTTTATGCAAGTTCCAAAATTTAAAATGAAAGATTCTGTAACGAAAAAGCATACCCCCAAGAACGGACGCACGTATGTGCGCGTAGCCATCCAAACACGTTCGTTTCACTGAACGGGACGAGAACACGATGCAAGGACGCTACCACAGGGTTAGGGGTATCATGCATGCCATGTCATGTATTTTTAATTTATTTTACGTGACTTAAATTGTTATATGCAAAATACGTGATGCTAGGGTATTCTATAACCATAAAACAACAAGCTCAAGCAAGCGGGTCGAACGTAAAATAAACTACCATTCGCATCCAAACACGGTAAATGAAATAAACACCACAAACAACACATACGACAACAAAAATTGGTATAATTGAACTCGGTTGTTACATGAACGAATCCTTCTTGTGGCATTGTAGACTAAATCACATAAATGCGACACGGCTAGCTAAGTTATATAAGGATGGATATTTAAATCCGTTCGAATTTTCAACTTATGACACTTTCCAGTCATGTCTCAAAGGCAAGATGACCAAAACTCCGTTTACAGGACGGAGAAAGAGTTACTGAACTCTTGGGACTGATACATAGTGATGTATGCGGTCCCATGTCTACACATGTCAGGGATGGTTCTTCATACTTCATTACATTCACTGACGATCTCTCAAGATACGGACATGTGTTCTTGATAAAACACAAGTGTGAAGCTTTTGAGAAATTTAGAGAATATAAACAAGAAGTCGAGAACCAAACCGGGAAAAGTATTAAAATCCTTCGATCTGATCGAGGAGGTGAATACTTGAGCAATGAATTCCTGGACTTCCTAAAAGAGAATGGTATTCTCTCTCAGCTAACTCCTCCATATACACCACAGCACAACGGTGTATCAGAACGGAGGAATCGCACCCCATTAGATATGGTGCGCTCTATGATGAGCACAGCAGAGTTACCTATTTCCTTCTGGGGCTATGCACTGGAGACAGCGGCATACCTACTGAATAGGGTTCCTACCAAATCTGTGCCTACCACCCCATATGAGATATGGGAGGGGAAGAGACCATATATTAATTTTATTAAGATATGGGGTTGCCCAGCCTATGTCAAAAGACAAAAACCGGACAAACTCGAGGCAAGGTCTGTTTTGGGTAAGTTTGTTGGATATCCCAAGCATTCGCGAGGGTATATCTTCTACCACAGTGAGGAACAAAGGGTGTTTGTTGCTCAACATGCTACCTTTTTAGAAAAGGAATTTCTTGGAAAAGAGATTAGTGGTTCTGAGGTAGAACTGGAAGAAGTTCCAGCTGAGTTACCTATTTCCTTCTGGGGCTATGCGCTTATGACAGCTGCATACCTATTGAATCAAGTTCCATCTAAATCAGTGCCTACCACACCATATGAGATATGGAGTGGGAAGAGACCATATTTTAAATGAGTTAAGATATGGGGTTCTCCGGCCCATGTCAAAAGTCAAAATCCGGACAAACTCGAGGCACGATCAGTTCTTTGCAAGTTTGTGGGATATCCAAAGAATTCACAAGGATATATTTTCTACCACGCTGAGGAACAAAAAGTGTTTGTTTCTCAATATGCCACCTTTTTAGAAAAGGAATTTCTTGTAAAAGAAATTAGTGGCAAAGAGGTAGCGCTGGAAGAAGTTCTAGCAGCACAAACTGCAACTGAAGATTTGGTGGAACCAGAGGATTCGGTAGTTCCCAACGAACCTCGGCCTCTCCGCCGATCTAGTAGGGTTCCTCACCCACCTGTGAGATACTATGGTTTTCTCATGGATGGTGGGAGCGAGGATTGCATCATGGAGGATGATGACCCAACTAGTTTCGAGCAGGCCATTACGAGTGGTGACTCAGTGAAATGGCTGGATGCAATGCGGTCCAAGATGGAATCCATATACACCAACAAAGTATGGACTTTGGAAGATGCTCCTGAAGGGGTAAAACCCATTGGGAGCAAGTGGATCTTCAAGAAAAAACTTGGTGTAGATTGGAAAGTGGAGACTTTCAAAGCTAGACTTGTTGCAAAGGGATTTCGTCAACGACCAGGTGTCGATTATGACGAAACCTTTTCTCCAGTGGATATGCTTAAATCTATCCGGATCATGCTTGCCATCGCTACATATCATGACTACGAAATCTGTAAAATGGATGTTAAGACCGCCTTTCTAAATGGTGATTTAGAAGAGAGCGTGTACATGACTCAGCCAGAGGGCTTCATAGCTAGTGGGAGCAGCGGGAAGGTGTGCAAGCTGCTTAAATCCATTTATGGATTAAAGAAAGCATCGCGGAGTTAGAACATCTGCTTTGATGTCGTTATCAAAGAGTTTGATTTCGTCAAAAACGTAGATGAACCTTGTATATACAAGAAGGTGGCAGAGAGTAAGCTTGTCTTCCTCGTATTGTACGTGGACGACATACTCTTGATAGGAAATGACATTCCTATGCTGCAATCGGTCAAGCTCTTCTTATCACAAAGATTCTCAATGAAAGATCTAGGGGATGCCTCCTACATCTTGGGGATTAAGATATATAGAGATAGATCTAAACGGATACTGAGATTGTCCCAATCCAGGTACATTGACACCATACTGAAGAGGTTTAGTATGGAAGAATCCAAGCGCGGGTTTTTACCCACGATCTCTGGACACACTCTCTCTAAAGAGATGTTTCCCAAGACTGATTTGGAGAGAGCTCGCATGCAAGGGATACCCTATGCTTCGGAAGTAGGCTCTATCATTTACGTGATGCTATGTACCAGACCCGATGTAGCACATTCACTAAGTGTAGTGAGTAGGAATCAAGCAGATCCTGGAGAGAGTCACTGGACAGCTGTGAAGAGCATTCTCAAGTATCTGAGAAGGACTAAAGAGATGCTCTTGGTGTATGGTAATGGAGAACTCCAAGTTGAGTCCTTTACCGATTCGAGCTTCCAGAGTGATAAGGACGACTCTAAGTCGCACTTGGGATTTGTTTTTACCCGCAATGGAAGGGCGGTATGGTGGAAGAGTTCCAAGCAGGAAACCTTGGCAGACTCGATGATGGAGGCTGAATACATCGCTGCCAACGATGCTGCCAAAGAGGCTATCTGGATCAAGAAGTTTATAACTGAACTTGGAGTGGTTCCATCCATTGAGTATCCAATACCTTTGTATTGTGATAACAATGGAGCGGTGGCTTTGGCCAAGGAAGCCAGATCCCATCAGTTATCCAGGCATATTCTGAGGCAGTATCACCTGATCTGGGAGATAGTTGATCGCCGGGAGATTGAGGTCAGGAGAGTTGACACGAAGAACAACACTGCGGATCCACTCATGATGGCCATTCCCCAGATACAGTTCGAGAGACTCTTCGGGATGCTCGATATAAGATACTACAGCAGCTGGCCCTAGTGCAAGTGGGAGATTGTTAGTTGTATGTATGCCCTAGAGGCCAGTATTGTACATATGATGTATACTATATTGGATGCTTGGACATATAAAGAGAGGACTTTCTTGCTCGACATGATACTATGCTATTTGGTTTCTGTTTATCTTAACATGTATACTTGTCTCTTGATACTGTCCTTGCAGGGTTCCTAGGCACTCACACAAGGGTTAATAAGGCATCAACCATGCCCGAATAAAAATTTAGACGTGCCGAACAACCCAAAGCCGGGATCTTTGCTAGATTATTAGGGTTTAACATGCAAGTAAACATCTTTACAACTAAGTGTGAGGGATTACAACCTTTGTAGTCCGCTCATTCGCTTCATAAGCTCCGAGTAGAAGTCCCTTCGCCGCGATCCACGATCTCCCGGACTCAAGAGAGGCTCCACAACTCGAACGATCCATGCTAGCTTGTAGTGTTCCTTTTCTCCGATGATCTACCTCGAAGTTTCTATAACTCAAGCTCTCTCACTCTAATGACGTGAACACCCTAATCTAATTGGCTAGATTAGATGAGGATGATGGAGTAGTATTTATGCTTTCTTTTTATATCAAATTCTCACTCTTAATCATCACAAAATGAAAACCTAGTAAGCTTTCTCAAAGCTCAAGGTTGAAGAAGAAGAAGAAAAATGCATTAATCCTTTTGTGATGAATAATGAAATGATATATGATTAATAATGTAACCATGGTCAACCATGACTAAGCTAACCCATGTAGAGAATTAACTAAGGCTAGGGTTTGGGTTGAGTTAAAGAATGAGTCATAAGAAAATATCAACATAATATCTTAACACAAGATAAAAGAAAACCTTCTAGAATGTTCATGAAAGAACTAACCCAATTCAAACCCTAACCTTGTTTAATCTCCACTAAACATGTTTCATTAGTAATCATATCATGTTACAATAATATATATCACATATATATTATATATTTGTAACAAAAGAAAATAATACAATTAATATATATCGCATATATATCAATGTATTACCCGGTAAGAAAATGAAATAACAAAGCGAGCCAATATTAGATAATGTAATGCAATATAGTATATATATTATTATATATTAAATTATCGAATCAACACTTGATCCAACAATCCGGCTATATCGAATATAACCGACTAATATATCATGTACCGATTCATCGAATCAACACTTGATCCGATGACCTGGCTCATATCTAAATTTCGCGAGAATATAATACGGTATCTCATATCACATTATCCTCGGTCGTGCACATATCACATATGTGCCCCTACTCCGTTTTGCCTGAGTCAAGAAACCTCTGTGTAGGACTCTAAAGAATCGTCAATACGCCGGTAGCAGGTGATGATCATATCAAACACCCACAAGCTGCAAGCGGTCAGCTAAATGTAACAGCCACCCAGGTATTGAGCGATCAGAAGATCAACAAGCTAGCGTGTACATTCTCCTGTGAATCCAATCAGTAACACTCCCGTACAGTCCGGTCTCTTCGTCTGATATTTTGCCTATCTAGTCTAGGGGTGGTATACGTCAGACCCCAGTAACCGATAAGTCATGTCGATGTGAGGCTCATAACAGGTCGAGAAACTACTGGTAACACTTACCAGTAAATCTCTATATCAGCCCTGACCAGGGACTTCCAGTTATAGCCAATCGAACACAGCACAACATCAACTCCCTATACCGGGAGAGACGAATCCCCTCCTATCGCTCATTGCCTCCATATGATTCGGGACTGCACCCAAAAGCCACCGTTTGGCATGCCCTCTTGGACGTGGTAAGGTGGAAATCAAAGCACAGTGGGAATCACACAAGACTCTATGACGATCTCGGGTCTATAGACTACCCTGTACCAGTGTCACCGGAGAACTGCCATCTGACGTATGGTATATCACCATCTGGGAGTTCTCGGCGAGTCCGTCCAGTGTACCCAGTCTCCACTGAGCACCCGTACACCATCCTTGATGTCAAAACACCGATGGATATGGGATTATCCATCGCCCATCATATGGGTCAAGATGCGTATACGCTAGTCTACTCTGGTGTATCGATGCCCTGTCTCGACACACCCTCGACTAGGAACAGTTATAGGATGTACTCATCAACTACCGTGGCCCCACTAGTATGATCTCATCATAGTCCCAGTAGTCGAGTACAGATCCTAAAGGCTTTATCAACATATGAGAGTAAGACAGTAAACATATAAAAGTCAACCTGTTAAGATAAAGTGAAACCAAATAGCATACTATCATGACGAGCAAGAAAGTCCTATCTATATATATCCATGCATCCATTATAATATACATCATATGTACAACAATGGCCTCTAGGGCATATACATAACTAACAATCTCCCACTTGCACTAAGGCCAGCTGCTGTAGTATCTCATACCTAGCATCCCGAATGATCTCACAAACTGTATTTAGGGAATGGCCTTCATGAGTGGATCCGCAGTGTTGTCCTTCGTATCTACTCTCCTGGCCTCGATCTCCCGGTGATCAAATATCTCCCTGATCAAGTGATACCGCCTCAGAATATGTCTGGACTTTTGATGGGACCTGGGTTCCTTGGCTAAAGCCACAGCTCTATTGTTATCAAAATACAGAGGTATTGGATGTTCAATGGATGGAACCACACCAAGTTCACTAATGAACTTCTTTATCCAGACAGCCTCTTTGGCAGCATCGTTGGCAGCGATGTATTCAGCCTCCATTGTCGAATATGCAACGGTATCCTGTTTGGAACTCTTCCAACATACCGCCCCTCCATTGAGGGTAAAGACAAATCCCGAGTGCGACTTAGAGTCGTCCTTATCACTTTGGAATCTGGAATCGGTAAAGGACTCCACCTGGAGTTCTCTGTTGCCATACACCAAGAACATCTCTTTAGTCCTTCGTAAGTACTTGAGAATGTTCTTCACAGCTGTCCAGTGACTCTCTCCAGGATCTGCTTGATACCGACTCACTACACTTAGTGAGTATGCTACATCGGGTCTCGTACATAGCATCGCATACATGATAGAGCCTACTGCCGAAGCATAAGGTATCCCTTGCATGCGAGCTCTCTCCAAATCTGTCTTGGGAGATATCTCTTTGGAGAGAGTGAGTCTAGAGATCATGGGTAGGTTCCCACGCTTGGATTCTTCCATACTAAACCTTTTCAGTATGGTGTCAATGTACCTGGATTGGGACAATCCCAATATCCTTTTAGATCTATCTCTATAGATCATAATTCCCAGTATGCAGGAGGCATCACCTAGATCTTTCATTGAGAATCTTTGTGATAAGAAGAGCTTGACTGATTGCAGCATAGGAACATCATTTCCTATCAAGAGTATGTCATCCACGTACAATATGAAGAAGACTACCTTACTCTCTGCAACCTTCTTATAGATACAAGGTTCATCTATATTTTTGATGAAGTCAAACTCTTTGACTACAACATCAAAGTAGATGTTCCAACTCCGCGATGCTTGCTTTAACCCATAAATGGATTTAAGCAGCTTGCACACCTTTCCGCTGCTCCCACTATCTACGAAGCCCTCTGGCTGAGTCATGTACACGCACTCTTCTAAATCATCGTTTAGAAAGGCGGTCTTAACATCCATTTGCCAGATTTCGTAGTCATGGTATGCAGCAATGGCAAGTAAGATCCGGATGGACTTAAGCATAGCCACTGGAGAAAAGGTTTCTTCATAATCCACACCTGGTCGTTGACGAAAACCCTTTGCAACAAGTCTAGCTTTGAAAGTTTCAACTTTTCCATCTACACCAATTTTCTTTTTAAAGATCCACTTGCTCCCAATGGGTTTTACCCCTTCAGGAGCATTTTCCAAAGTCCATACTTTGTTGGTGTACATGGATTCCATCTCAGATCACATTGCATCGATCCATTTCACAGAGTCACCACTCATGATGGCCTGCTCGAAACTAGTTGGGTCATCATCTTCCATGATGCAATATTCGCTCCCACCATCAATGAGAAAACCGTAGTATCTTTCAGGTGGATGAGAAACCCTGCTAGATCGGCGGAGAGGCCGGGGTTCGTCGGGTACTACTGAATCCTCTGGTTCCACTAAATCTTCAGTTGCAGTTTGTGTTGCTGGAACTTCTTCCAGTTCTACCCCAAAGCCACTAATCTCTTTTGCAAGAAATTCCTTTTCTAAAAAAGTGGCATGCCGAGAAACAAATACCTTTTGTTCCTCGCGATGGTAGAAAAGATATCCATGTGAATGTTTGGGATATCCCACAAACTTGCATAGAACTGACCGTGCCTCGAGTTTGTCTGGATTTTGCCTTTTGACATAGGCCAGATAACCACATATTTTAACTCGTTTAAGACATGGTCTCTTCCCACTCCATATCTCATACGGTGTGGTAGGTACAGATTTAGTTGGAACTTGATTCAATAGGTATGATGCTGTCTCCAGCGCATACCCCCAGAAGGAAATAGGTAACTCAGCTGTACTCATCATCGAGCGTACCATATCTAATAGGGTGCGATTCCTCCGTTCCGATACACTGTTGTGCTGTGGTGTATAAGGAGGAGTAAGCTGAGAGAGAATCCCATTCTCTTTTAGATAATCTAGGAACTCATTGCTTAAGTATTCACCTCCTCGATTAGATCGAAGAATCTTAATGCTTTTGCCCGTTTGGTTCTCTACTTCGTGCTTATATTATCTGAATTTCTCAAAAGCTTCAGACTTGTGTTTCATCAGGAATACATGTCTGAATCTTGAGAGATCGTCAGTGAATGTAATGAAGTAAGAAGAACCGTTCCTGGCATGTGTAGACATGGGTCCGCATACATCACTATGTACCAGTCCTAAGAATTCCGTAACTCTTTCTCCGTGTCCACTAAACGGAGTTTTGGTCATTTTGCCTTTGAGACATGAATGACAAATATCATAACATGATAATTCGAACGGATTCAATTATCCATTCTTATGTAACTTAGCTAGCCGTGTCGCATTAATATGACCAAGTCTACAATGCCATAAGAAGGATTCGTTCATTTCTGAACTCTTCCTCTTGTGTGTGTTTTGTATATTAAGGACTGTATTTTGATTGAGAATGAATATGCCATTATGTAACGAGCCTGATCCAATCAACTTTTGATTCAGGAATATGTTCATAACATTATCCTGTACTACAAAATCATATCCTTCTTTACTTAATAAAGAAACTGATATAATGTTGCACATCATGTTCGGTATATAATAGCACTCATTCAGAATTAGTGTATTACTTCTTGGTAATACAAGGTGATATTCGCCAACTGCTTTGGCTGCAATATGTGTACCATTCCCTACTGTTACGGAATGATCACCCTTTCCCAGTTCTCTACCTTTACGTAGCCCATGTAACAAATCACATATGTGGGATCCTGATCCGGTATCTAATACCCAGGACGTAGGGTGAACTGAGAAACAGTTCTCAATAGCTAACACACCCTAAGAAGGTGCATCAACATGCTTATTCTTCGTTTGGGCGGCGTGAGAATCAAGATATTCTCCTGTTTCCTGCTCAGTCTTATAACACTTATAAGATAGAACGGGTCCAACGTTCCCCTGCTCAGTATAATAAGCGGGTTCAGTCAATACATCCATATTATTATCTTGATTAAAGCCTGACATGGTCGCTACCTGGAGAGAGAGAGAAGAAAAACACTTTAGCGTATGCTCTTGCAAGATTAAATTGCTTATTATCTTATCTAATCAGGATGTCTCCCACTGTTTTTATCAAATCTTCCCTCAAACCCTAAAAGGTAAGATTAGCCGGGATTAATTACACCCTACAATTTCGTCAATCTTTCAGCCAGATCAGTGTCGGTACTTGAGGGAGGTTCCCCGTGCTTTCGCATGGACCTAATTAAAATAAACCTCGATTTCCCAGAGGCATAACCCCGTTAACACCTTTCTAGACACCTACTTGATCGGCTAATTGTCCTGTGTAAAAATTCTCCCAGGAGTAACTCTTACTTGTAGTGGGTATCGGGATCCAACTATCTCATAGGAGGTATGCAATCTCATTGCAAATTTCAACACTTGAAATTCCCAATAATACTTTTGCCCCTAACCTCTATGACCTTGATAAAGGCCAACAAACCATAGGAAGCTAGTCAAGTTCAGCCTGTCATTTCTTGATTGAAATAAACCCACCCGCACGACCCTTGACAAAGGCCAACAAGGTCGTACGAATATCCTAATCCAATCGCATCACATGCTTAAACAGATAAGTACCAGTCAGCTACCGCACACTACGCCTTGACAAAGGCCAACAAACGCAGCACGAATACTAAATAGTTTTTATCTGAAATGACGAAAGGCTACGCAGGTTTTTCAGAAAACCATGAGCGTAATGAACTTGATATCGTTGTAGAAACAAGTATTTTGGAAAAGGAGTGTTTTTGAGGTTTTTCTAGTTTCGCTAAAGAAGTCACTCCCGGTGAAGGGATCTCGGCTCTTTCCCCATCGAATAAGGTGCATGATATATCATATATACCGCTGTGCAAAGCAAGAACTATATAAGCTGTCAAAAACTAAATCGCGAGTTTGTAGCATCTGCCAGTTTAGCTAAAGAGGTCACTCCCGGTGAAGGGATCTCGGCTCTTTCCTCATCGAATAAGGTGCAGAGTATATCATATATACCGTTATGCAAAGCAAAACTGTAGCTACCCTTTTTATAATGTTTTGATTCTATAATATCTTTTATGTTTCTTTTCTTTTATTAATCTCATTAATAAAACCCATCAGCTTATGCTTCCTAAGCATCACAGAAGAAACGAAAGCAGTAATATTTATATATCAGCATATATATATAGTATAAGCATTCATCTCAGGCAGTAATATGATCTCATCACATAACATTGCAGCCAGAGGAAAAGAAAGCAAAAGCGATTCAGAACATATATGAAATATTGGATATACTAGGATGTCCGTGTTTTTAATACGAGCCTGTATAAAACACGGATTCCACGGTCGCGATGAATAGCCAAACCTACATCCCTAGACCCCTACGAGAGCGGCAAGTAACACTGCCAATTCTAGGGTTAGGAGACCCGGTCTCGACTCCTCGAGATGGCCTCCCACTGGACCCTAGAACCCGGTTACTTGTGCTCCCCTCCTTGGGTCTACCTAATGCGGAAAAATAAATAATATACACTGGTGACATCAACCTCATCCCGGAAGTGCCCCAATAAAAGAATATTACATACAGATAGATTTTACATGAATGAAAATAAAAACTCTCATCTCACATAAAATCCCCGGCTATTCAGAACACGACAATCCAATATAACATATCACAACAATACATAATATCTCATATCATCAACGTAAGCAAGTATGCGTATCCTGATTGTCGTTGATGTATAGCAACGAAGCTAGCGATATCCCACATACTACGCTTACGGTCATAGAAAAGAAATTGTAACACTACAACATTTGGAATCCACAATCACTTTAGACATCGTAAATCCGAAATATCACATACTTCACATTTCATGCCTAACTATATGAATTCCACATATTGTATCACATTTCAGATAAATAGACAATATTAAACTTTCCGATCGAATAATCAAATACCCAAGATTTTCTAAATAGCTCAACACTTGAGTGGAGTTCAAATAATCCCAGAATATCTTACAGTACCAATGGTCCAGCCGTAGAAGGGTCAAGCCAACGCCTCACATGTGGCATGCCGTACTGCCCCAAACCCTAAGGTTTAGAGGCGGTTCAGACGGTCACATAATCGAGTTAAGGTTTGTGTTCTTCTAGAGGGACCACCGCGTTACTTGAACGTTTTTCCGAAAGATGTAAACTCAAGAAAAATTCAACACTTGAACGTTTTTCGTGCCGGGAAAAAATGAGTTAATGATATCCGTTTGAACATTTTAACAGTTTCTAAAATATCTGGAAAAAGAACGAAATTAAATTTTCCGATCGAATCAACGAATTCAAAATAATCCCCAGAACACTCAACACTTGAGTCAGATTAAAAATACCCAGAAGCAGCTACAAGCACCAACGGATATTACCCTGAAGACACGTGTCCAAAATGCCGAAGTTCGGCCGCGGAACCGCCGCGGGAAGCAGGTTGCTGCCGCGGTTCCGCGGCGACTTCATGGTATTTTGGGCTCGTATTTCATGGTAATTCTTAGAATTCCCTGCTGATTTTTTTGAGTATTTTTAATGCAAAAAAAATCACAGTTTTATAAAATTTCCAGAGAGGGGGTCTGTTTCGTCGTATCGGGGTTCGATCGGAGTTTTAACTCTGTATACACGTCGCCTAATGCTCTAGCTAGGCTCTGATACCACTGTAGGGTTCCTAAGCACTCACACAAGGGTTAATAAGGCATCAACCATACCCGAATAAAAATTTAGACGTGCCGAACAACCCAAAGCCAGGATCTTTGCTAGATTATTAGAGTTTAACATGCAAGTAAACATCTTTACAACTAAGTGTGAGGGATTACAACCTTTGTAGTCCGCTCCTTCGCTTCATAAGCTCCGAGTAGAAGTCCCTTCGCCGCGATCCACTATCTCCCGGACTCAAGAGAGGCTCCACAACTCGAACGATCCATGCTAGCTTGTAGTGTTCATTTTCTCCGATGATCTACCTCGAAGTATCTATAACTCAAGCTCTCTCACTCTAATGAGGTGAACACCCTAATCTAATTTGCTAGATTAGATAAGGATGATGGAGTAGTATTTATGCTTTCTTTTTATATCAAATTCTCACTCTTAATCATCACAAAATGGAAACCTAGTAAGCTTTCTCAAAGCTCAAGGTTGAAGAAGAAGAAGAAAAATGCATTAATCCTTTTGTGATGAATAATGAAATGATATATGATTAATAATGTAACCATGGTCAACCATGACTAGGCTAACCCATGTAGAGAATTAACTAAGGCTAGGGTTTTAGTTGAGTTGAGGAATGAGTCATAAGAAAATATCAACATAATATCTTAACACAAGACAAATGAAAACCTTCTAGAATGTTCATGAAAGAACTAACCCAATTCAAACCCTAACCTTGTTTAATCTCCACTAAACATGTTTCATTAGTAATCATATCATGTTACAATAATATATATCACATATATATTATATATTTGTAACAACAGAAAATAATACAATTAATATATATCGCATATATATCAATGTATTACCCGGTGAGAAAATGAAATAACAAAGCGAGCCAATATTAGATAATGTAATGCAATATATCATATATATTATTATACATTAAATTATCGAATCAAAACTTGATCCGACAATCCTGCTATATCGAATATAACCGACTAATATATCATGTACCGATTCATCGAATCAACACTTGATCTGATGACCCGGCTCATATCTAAATATCACGAGAATATAATATGGTATCTCATATCGCATTATCCTCGGTCGTGCACATATCACATATGTGCCCTACTCTGTTTTGCCTGAGTCAAGAAACCTCTGTGTAGGACTCTAAAGAATCGTCAATACGCCGGTAGCATGTGATGATCATATCAAACACCCACAAGCTGCAAGCGGTCAGCTAAACGTAACAGCCACCCAGGTATTGAGCGATTAGAAGATCAACAAGCTAGCATGTACATTCTTCTGTGAATCCAATCAGTAACACTCCCGTACAGTCCGATCTCTTCGTCTGATATGTTGCATATCTAGTCTAGGGGTGGTATACGTCAGACCCTAGTAACCGATAAGTCGTGTCGATGTGAGGCTCATAACAGATTGAGAAACTACTGGTAACACTTACCAGTAAATCTCTATATCAGCCTTGGCCAGGGACTTCCAGTTATAGCCAATCGAACACAGCACAACATCAACTCCCTATACCAGGAGAGACGAATCCCCTCCTATCGCTCATTGCCTCCATGTGATTCGGGACTGCACCCAAAAGCCACCATTTTGCACGCCCTCTTGGATTTGGTAAGGTGGAAATCAAAGCACAGTGGGAATCATATAAGACTCTATGACGATATCGGGTCTACAGACTACCCTGTACCAGTGTCACCGGAGAACTGCCATCTGACGTGTGGTATATGACCATCTGGGAGTTCTCGGCGAGTCCGTCCAGTGTACCCAGTCTCCACTAAGCACCCGTACACCATCCTTGAAGTCAAAACACCGATGGATATGGGATCATCCATCGCCCACCATATGGGTCAAGATGCATATACACTAGTCTACTCTGGTGTATCGATGCCCTGTCTCGACTAGGAACAGTTCTAGGATGTACTCATCGACTACCGTGGCCCCACTAGTATGACTCATCATAGTCCCAGTAGTCGAGTACAGATCCTAAGGGCTTTATAAACATGTGAGAGTAAGACAGTAAACATATAAAAGTCAACATGTTAAGATAAGGTGAAACCAAATAGCATACTATCAAGACGAGCAAGAAAGTCCTCTATATATATATCCAAGCATCCATTATAATATACATCATATGTACAACAATGGCCTCTAGGGCATATACATGACTAACAGTCTTATGGTTACATGTTGGTAAAGCCCTTAGGATGTGTACTTGACTACCAGGACTATGATGCATATCATACTGTGGGGTTATGGTAGTCTAATAGTTCATCCTTTAATGCTCCTAGTCGTGGGTGTATCGAGACGGGGCATCGATATACCAGAGTAGACTAGCGTATACGCTTCTTGACCCATAAGATGGGCGATGGATGATCCCATATCCATTGGTGTTTGACATCAGAGATGGTATACGGGCGCTCAGTAGAGACTGGGTACACTGGACGGACTCGCCGAGAACTTCCAGATGGTATTATACCTCACGTCAGATGGCAGTTCTCTGGTGACACTTGTACAGGTTAGTCTGTAGACCCGAGATCATCATAGAGTCTTATGTGATTCTCACTGTGCTTTGATTTCCACCTTACCACGTCCAAGAGGGCATGCAAAACGGTGGTTTTTGGGTACAGTCCCGAGTCACATGGAGGCAATGAGCGATAGGAGGGGTTTCGTCTCTCCCGGTATTGGGATTTGATGTTGCGTTGCGCTCGATTTACCATAACAGGGAATTCCCTGGCCAGGGCTGATTTAGAGATTTTCTGGTAAGTGTTACCAGTAGTTTCTCGACCCGTTATGAGCCTCATATCGGCATGACTTATCGGTTATTGGGGTCTGACGTTTACCACCCCTAGACTTGATATGCGACATATCAGACGAGGAGACCGGATTGTACAGCAAGTGTTATCGTCAGGATTTTGCAGGAGTTGGAGAGGGCTTGCTTGCTGATCTTCTGATCACTCAATACCCGGGTAGCCGTTACGTCCAGCTAGTACCGCTGACGGCTTGTGGATGCTTGATGTGATCATCAACTACTGCCGGCGTATTGACGAGTATTTAGAGTCCTACATAGTGGTTTTACTGGCTCAGGCAAAACGAAATAGGAGCACATATGTGATATCTGCGAGACCGAGAATAATGCGTGTATGTGATACCGTATTCTATTCTCGCGACTTTTGTATCAGTAGGTTATATGTGATATAGCCGGGTTATCGAATCAAGTGTTGATTCGATAAGATGGTACATTTAGTGTTAGTCGGTTATATGTGATATGGCCGGATTATTAAATCAAGTGTTGATTTAATAATTTAATGTATAATTGTATATTTGATATACTAATTTACATTAACTAACATTAGCTCACTTAAGCATTCTTTTCGCACTTGTGTGTACATGTAATATATATGTGATATATATTGATTTGCATTATTTATTTTAGTGTGTCATGGTTGTTGATACACTATACATGGGTGTATGAGACATACACCATTCTATTTATAATGGTGGATTATTAATGTTTAAAGTAATTACAAAATTAGTGGATTATTTGTTAAAAGCATGAAGCTTGTAGAAGCTTGTTAGTGCTTTGACAAAGTCCACTCACTTTGTTTTACTTTAGCTATTTGTTATCCTAACCATTTTAATTAGCCATGATTATGTCTCTACATGAGTTAGTATATGATACTCACTCACCATGGTTCACTCTCTCACTTGATCATTTCATTCTCTTCTCATTTGTTCATCTTCTTCTTCAAGCCAAAAGCTTACTAGGGTTTGAAACAAGTGAGAAAGTATTGTGAGAAAAATAATTCTAAAGTGAGCCCACTTCCTATTTCATCATCCTCTACTAGATTAACACTTTAGTATAGGGTGTTTTCTTCACTAATTCTTTAGTTAGTGAAGTAGAAGCTTGAGCTAGTATTCCCTCGACGTAGACCATCTTCGGCCTCGAAGACTTCAAGCAAGATCGCTCTTTTCCCCTCGTGAAGCCATGCAAGAGTCCGGGAGTTCAACAATCGCAGCGAAGGGACTATTACAAGGAGCTTTAGAAGTGAACGACCGATCTACAAAGGTTGTATTTCTATTTCACTTAGATGTAAAAAGGTTTACTTTTGTTTCCGTATTATATTCTAGTTAACGATTCTAGTTTAGAGTTCCTTGAAACGGTAAATTTTTTAAAATGGCATGGATGATGCCTCCCGAAACCTTGCTGCCGTCGATAGGAACCCTACACTGCGAACTCAAGTCAACGACGACGACGGTCGGCATAAGACTTCTGCCTGCACTGGGCTGCTCTCATCCTGTCCTGAATTAGCTGGATCTTCTCCGTAGTCTCCTGAACTAGCTAGGGTCCCAAAACCCTACTCTCCCTGAGTTCGGTCCAACAGACTGACGATCGACACTTCCTACCATACAAAGCCTCAAAAGGCGCCATCTGAATCGTCTCCTGATAACTGTTATTATACGAGAATTCAATCAATGGCAAGTGACGATCCCAACTGCCACAAAAATCAAGCACGCACGAAGCATATCCTCCAAGGTCTGTATTGTCCGCTCCGACTGACCGTCGGTCTGTGGATGAAAAGCGGTGCTAAAACTCAACCTGGTACCCAAAGCTTCCTGAAGCTTCTGCCAAAGACGGCTAGCAAACTGGGTGCCTCTATCAGATACAATGTATGTGAGAACTCCATGCAAACGCACAATCTCATCTATATACAACTGAGCATACTGAGCATAACTGAAAGTGGTCTTCACTGGAAGGAAGTGAGCCGCTTTCGTCAACCGGTCAACAATCATCCAAATGGAATCATACCCTCGACTAGTCCTAGGTAGACCCACAACTAAGTCCATGGAAATCTGCGCCCATTTCCACTCCGGAATGGGTAAAGGCTGCAACTCCCCTGCCGGCCTCTGATGCTCAGCCTTGACTTGCTGACAAGTCAGGCACCTTGAAACGAAGCCCAAAATATCGCGCTTCATCCCTTCCCACCAGTAAAAGTCTCTCAAGTTATGGTACATCTTGGTGGAACCTGGATGAACGCTAAGGGCTGACTGATGTGCCTGCTCTAGGATCTCGCGTCTCAAACCATCAGCATCTGGTACACATAAGCGAATCCCGCATCGTAGCACACCCTGGTCATCAATCGTGAACTCTGAAACTCTACCCTGCCGAACAAGCTCAAGAATCTCAGACAAACGGGAATCACTGGGCCGCGCCTCACAGATACGATTAAAGAGTAGTGGACGGGCGCGGACATGAGCAAGCTGTCCCCCAGTGGAAGTGAACTCAAACATTACTCTACCATCGCACAAGATCTGCCAATCTGCAGAAGACAGTCGCTGAACTGCGCTCAGCTGGGACAAGCTGCCCCCGGGCCTACGACTCAAAGCATCAGCTACCACATTCGCCTTGCCCGGGTGATAAAGGATCTCATAATCATAATCCTTCACAAGCTCCATCCAACGGCGTTGTCTCAGATTCAGATCCCGCTGTTGGAAGATGTACTTCAAGCTCTTGTGATCCATGAAGATCTAACACGACTCCCTGTACAAGTAGTGTCTCCAAATCTTCAACGCAAAGACCACCGCAGTCATCTCAAAATCATGAGTGGGGTAGTTCTGCTCGTGCTTCTTCAGCTGCCTAGAAGCATAAGCAATCACTCTATCATGCTGCATCAATACACAACTTAGCCCCAATAGAGAAGCATCACAGTAAACAACATAGCCCCCCGATTCAGAAGGCAAAGATAGAGCTGGTGCCGTCGTCAACCGAGTCTTCAACTGCTGAAAACTCTGCTCGCACGCATCAGTCCAAAGAAAAGGAACCCCCTTCCGGGTTAGTCCAGTCAGCGGTGCAGCGATACTCAAAAAATCCTGCACGAAACGGCGATAATAACCATCTAAGCCCAAAAAGATGCGGACCTCAGTCACAGATACAGGTCTGGGCCAAAGCTGCACAACCTCGATCTTCCTCGGGTCCACAAGAATACCATCTCCAGTCACCACATGACCCAGGAAATCCACTCTATCAAGACAAAATGCGTACTTTAAGAATTTAACATACAGCTGGTGCTCTCTCAACGTCTACAAAGCAATCCTCAAGTGCTGCTCATGCTCCTCACGACTCCTAGAGTAGACCAGAATGTCATCAATAAACATAATAATGAACTGGTCGAGGAACGGCCGGAAAATCTAGTTCATCAGATCCATGAATGCTGCTGGCGCATTAGTGAGTCCGAACGACAACACCAAAAACTCATAATGCCCATAGCGCATACGAAAAGCAGTCTTCGGAATGCCATCATTCCGAACCTGCAACTGATGATAACCCGAACGCAAATCTGTAATTCCACGTTGCCCACCCCGGTGCTTGCGGGGAGGCAGAAAATGGTATAAAAATCGGATTTTTATCGAACTAGGCAACATGGACTAACTAAAGGAGGATCTTTGCTAAACAAAAACTAACTACAAGCTAACTAGTATTAGCTACATGGAAGAAAGGTTATACCTTGGGCTTTATATCCTTCTCTCCTTGCTCCTTGGAGTGGAAGAAAGAGATCACCTTGTCGCCTTCTCAAGTCGAAGAAGGATCTACCCGAGAGCCTCAACCTTTGGCTTCAACTTCAAGCTAGAAGTAACTAAGATGCTAGAAGTGCTAATCCTAGAACCTTAGATGAGAGTAGAGATTATTTTAGAGAGGTTTATCTCAAGCTCAAGTGTTTTTCAACACATGAGAAGGGAGAGCTTGAGAGAGAGGAAGAGGAGGAGAGAGAATCTATATGATAGAATGAGAGAAAATAATGAACCATTCTTTCTAATATGGGTGAATTATGAAATTAGATAATTAGCTAGATAATTGTCATGGTTAATCATGACTTGACCATTATCATTTCATATTTAATGCAAATTGCAAGGATCAAAGAGCATCTTTTATATGGAATGATGATGGTCAAAGTGTAAACCCAAGTCAACAAGTCAAGTATGGTCAAATGGTCAACAACCCTAACCATGCACAATTATATTTAACTAATTTCAATTAATCATAATACACAAATAAGCATTAGGGTTAAGCAAATGACAATAGTCATCAACCCTAATCAAAGTCCTCTCCCTCTGTCTCAGTCAACTGTGCATACGCACCCGTATTCGTGATCCGAGGAACACGAATACAATGAGATAAAACCAATCCCAAATCATATACTAAAATCTGGCTTAAACCAAAGCCCGCTAGTATAAGCTGTCCGAACAGCAAACGTGCACAAGTGCGCGGATGTGAAAGAACCCTGTCGCAAAACCATGCGACCTCTACTCATTTTGCCTAAAGGTGAATAACTCTCTGTGTGGGACTCTAAAGACTTGACACTACGCTTGCAGTGGGTTTAACCACAGACCGCAAGCGGCACTAGCTGTACGTAACGGTCCCCAGGTAGATGCCGATAAGAAGACTGACGAGGTGAACTCATCTGAACTCCTACTGAGCCTGAATGTGACAGTCTCCATACAGTCCGGTCTATTCGTCTGATACATCGCATGGCGGGCCTAGGGGGCGGTAAACGTCAGTCCCCTAATAGCGGTACAAGTCGTGTCGGAGTGTAGCCCAGAACACACTGAGATAACACTGGAAACCTACCAGTATATCTCGCTTGCCCTGGCCAGGGACTACTTATGTAATGGCTCTCCTGGACACAGCGCGATGTCAACCCCCAATACCGGGAGAGACGAATCCTGTCTAACCATCACTGCCTCCAAGTGCTTCGGGACTGCACCCAACTACTACCTGTTTGCACGACTCCTTTGAGCCGTGGTAGGGTAGTAATCAAAGTACAGTGGGAACACACTCGAGGCGAAGTGACAGTGTCAAGTCAGCGGACTGAGCTGTACTCATGTCACCTGGGAACTGATAACTGACGATAGGTATAATACCAACCAACAGTTCCCGACGAGTCTTGTCCAGTGTACTCGTAACCTAACGAGCACCCGTATACTATCTCAAGTACGACGTACTGACGGCTGTGGGACAGACCATCTCCCACGCTGGGATGAGAAGCGCATACGCTAGTCTACTCCGGAGTATCGATGCCCTGTCTCGATAGTCCTACGACTAGGGACCTGTATAAGGATGTGCTTATGGATTACCCAGCCCCCACGAGTGTGAGCGCCATCACAACGCTGGTAATCAAGCAAAGATCCTAAGGGCTCTACTGATATGTATAAAAGCGATATGCTAAAAGAAACACATGCACATATTAAAGAAGAGACAAACCAAGTAGCATACTACCATTTCGAGCAAGATTGTATATACAACTGTGAATATCCCAAGCTTCCATCAAGTAACATACATACTAGTATGATACAGTAATGGCCTTTAGGGCATATACACTAACAATCTCCCACTTGCACTAAGGCCATGTACTGGCGTATCGAAGACCTATCATCTCGATCAGCCGCTCGAACTGAGTCTAGGGTAAGGCCTTCGTGAATGGATATGCAGTGTTATCTTCTGAAGCAACCCTCCGAACCTCGATCTCCTGGCGATCCACGATCTCCCTGATCAGGTGATACCGCCTCAAGATGTGTCTGGATTTCTGATGGGACCTGGGTTCCTTTGCTAAAGCTATAGCCCGTTGTTGTCGCAAAACAGAGGTATTGGATCAACAATAGACGGAACCACCTGAAGTTCTTTCATGAACTTCCTCATCCAGACAGCTTCTTTTGCGGCATCAGATGCAGCGATGTATTCCGCTTCCATAGTCGAGTCAGCAACGGTTTCCTGTTTGGAACTCTTCCAACACACCGCCCCTCTATTAAGGGTAAAGACAAAACCCGACATGGACTTGGAATCATCCTTGTCACTCTGGAAGCTGGAGTCAGCAAAGGCCTCAATCTGGAGGTCTTTTCCGCCATACACCAAGAGCATCTCCTTAGTCCTTCTCAGGTATTTGAGAATGTTCTTTACCGCTATCCAGTGTTTCTCCCCAGGGTTTGACTGATACCTGCTTACCACACTCAGTGCATAAGCCACATCTGGTCTGGTACACAACATCGCATACATTATAGAGCCTACCGCAGAAGCGTAGGGTATAATAGACATGCGATCCCTCTCCAAATCAGTCTTGGGAGACATCTCTTTGGAGAGGGTGATCCTGTGACAAGCCGGTAGATTACCGCGCTTGGAATCTTCCATACTGAATCTTTTCAGTATGGTGTCGATGTACCTGGACTGTGAGAGTCCTAAAATCCTCTTGGATCTGTCACGGTAGATCCGGATCCCCAGAATGTATGAGGCATCACCCAGGTCTTTCTTGGAGAACCTGTGTGACAAGAAACCTTTGACAGATTGTAGCATAGGAATGTCATTTCCTATTAAGAGAATGTCATCCACGTATAAAACGAGGAATACTACAGTTCTCGCTACAAATCTACTATAGATGCATGGTTCATCTGGATTTTTGATAAAGCCAAATTCCTTGACCGTCTCATCAAAACAGATGTTCCAACTCCGCGATGCCTGCTTTAGTCCATAAATAAACTTAGGCAACTTTCACACCTTTCCGCTGCTCCCATTTTGAATGAAACCCTCCGGCTGGTCCATATAGACACACTCCTCTAAATGTCCATTTAGAAAAGCGGTCTTAATTTACGTCCATTTGCCAAATCTCATAATCGTGGAAGGCAGCAATGGCAAGAAGGATCCGAATGGATTTCAGCATAGCCACTGGAGAAAAGGTTTCATCATAGTCCAAACCAGGTCTCTGACGAAAACCCTTTGCAACTAGTCTAGCTTTATAGGTCTCAACCTGTCCATCTACACCAATCTTCCTTTTGAAGATCCACTTGCATCCTACGGGTTTTACCCCATCTGGAGCAATGTCCAACATCCATACTTTGTTGGTGTACATGGACTCCATTTCGGTCCGCATTGCATCCAGCCATTTTACCGAGTCAACGCTCTGAATGGCTTGTTGGAAGCTAGTAGGCTCATCACAATCTATGATGCAATCCTCTCTATCCCCGTCTATGAGAAAACCGTTGTATCTCTCGGGCGGATGAGACTGCCTACTACTCCTACGGAGTGGCGTGGGAATGTCCTGATCTTTCGAACTCTCTGGTTCTACTAAGCTTTCAGTAATAACTTGTGGTTCTGGAATTTCTTCCAGTTCTATTGCGCTCTCACTTATTTCCTTTTCTAAGAACCGATGTTCCAGAAAGTGGGCATTGCGAGAAATAAGGACTTTTTGTTCCTCTGCGTAATAGAAAAGATACCCCCTGGAGTTCTTTGGGTATCCCACAAACTTGCACAGTACTGAGCGTGCCTCGAGTTTGTCCGCATGTTGCTTTTTGAAAAAAGCTGGACATCCCCAAATCTTCAGGTATTGAAGATAGGGTTTCTTCTCACTCCATAACTCATATGGTGTGGTAGGCACAGTCTTAGTGGGAACTCGGTTCAAAAGGTATGCAGCTGATTCTAGCGCATATCCCCAGAATGATCGCGGTAACTCAGCGTTACTCATCATGGACCGTACCATATCCAATAGGGTTCGGTTCCGTTTCTCCGATACACCGTTATGTTGCGGAGTGTATGGAGGAGTAAGTTGAGAGAGAATTCCATTCTCTTTTAAGTAACCCAGGAACTCGGCACTCAAGTATTCATTACCTCGATCAGATCTCAGTGTCTTGATACTTTTGCCTGTCTATTTTTCTACTTCATTCTTGTATTCCTGGAATTTTTCAAAAGCCTCGGATTTATGTTTCATTAAGAAGACATGTCCGAACCTTGAAAAATCATCCGTAAAAGTAATGAAGTAAGAATAACCGCTTCGCGCATGTGTAGACATTGGACCGCACACGTCGCTGTGTACGAGTCCCAAGAGCTCGCTCGCTCTTACTCCGTGTCCAGTGAACGGAGTTTTTGTCATCTTTCCTTTGAGACAGGATTGACAAGTTGCATACGATTGATATTCGAACGGATCCAAATATCCTTCTGTATGTAACTTCGTCAACCTTCTCTCATTTATGTGACCGAGTCTACAATGCCATAAGAAAGCCTGATTGATTTCAGGAGTCTTTCTTTTATATGTATTCTGGACATTGAAAATCTGTGGTAGGTTTAATACGTATATACCGTTGTTTAATGTACCTGACCCAATCAAAACTTGATTAAGGTGAATGTTCACAACATTACTTACAAATGCAAATTCATAACCTTCTTTAGACAATAAAGATACAGAAATGATATTACAAGTTGCATTTGGTATAAAATAACAACTACGTAAAACCAAAAAATGTCCATCTGACAATCCCAGGTGATAGTCCCCCACGGCCTCAGCATCCATGCTAGCTCCGTTTGCAACTCTGAGGGTCATATCACCTGCCTTCAAAACTCTACGCTTTCTCAACGCCTGCAAAGAATTACAGATATGAGATCCTGAACCGGTATCCAATACCCAGGAAGTAGAGTTTATTGATAGACAGTTTTCAATAACATACACACCTGAAGCTGAAGCCGCAACTCGCTTCAGATCCTGGGTTCTGGCCTTCCAAGCCTTGCAATCCTGTTTCCAGTGTCCACTTTTGTAACAGTAGAAGCATTCTTCCTTCCCTACCAGCTTTCCCGCTACCTTTGTTGCCTTTCCCTTTCCCTTCGTATCCACTTTACTGACACCGTCCCTTGGTTTGGCGGGGGCTTTCTTCTTCTTTCCCTTGGCTTTCGTCCTGGACCTAGAAGAGGAAGATCCTCCTACAAACAAAGTGGATGTCTCCCTACCTTTCTGTAGGGTGCCCCCAGCACTCCTCAACATGTTCAGAAGTTCGGAAAGTTCTACCTCCTTTCCTTGCATGTTGAAGTTTAGGAAAAACTGGGTGTAAGTGGAAGGAAGGGACTGGAGAATCAAGTCAGTGTAGAGTTCATTCTCCAACGTGGTCCCAAGGTCCGTGAGCTCCTCTATGTAGCCAATCGTCTTAAGCACGTGTTCCGCTACCGATGATCCGACGGCCAATCTTGCCGAAAATAGCTTCTTCGACACTTCGTATCTGGCGATACGAGACTACTCTCCATACAGTTCTTTTGTATGAAGAAATATGGACTCTAGGTCCATATTCTCATGCCTCCTCTGATGTTCATTGTCCATCGAGGCAAGCACGAGGCATTTGGCCTTCGCGCAATCAATCTCCCATGTCTTACCGATTTCTATATCCGCGACGCTGGAGGTGGGACCTGGGACAGGGGGAGCTTTGGTGGTAAGGACATACCCCAACTTGTCGTAAGTGATTGCCATCTTGACATTCCTGAGCCAATCTTTGTAGTTTGGCCCTGTCAGTATATTTTTATCTAGTAATAACTTAAGTCCGGTCATGTTGAATGGTCGCTGCAATTAGGAGAGAGAAAAGAAACACTTTAGCATGATGCTCTTGCAAGTTTAGAATGGTTTTTAGTTTGTCTAAACAGGATGGCTCCCACTGTCTCTCGAATCCCTCCTCAAACCATAAAGGAAGAATTAGTCGGGATCAATCTCACCGTACAATACTTGCTTAACCGTTCAGCCAGGCCAGTGTCGGTACTTCGAGGGAGGTTTTCCAACGTTTTCGCGAAGTTCCTTAATTAAGTAACCTCTTTTCCCTGTGGACGTAGCCCCGCTAACACCTTTCTAGACACCTCCTAGGTTTATAGCATTGATCGTTAAGTGAGAGTTTTTCCCGAGGAGTAGCATATACTCACAGTAGGATCGGAATCCAAATATCATCGCGTGATAAAACCGAAGGAATCCTACTAGAATCATCACACTCCAAATTGTATGCAGCGCTAGCAAGTTTCAGTACTTATGAAACTCCCGATGTGGATTTTTGCCCCATGCTCTTATGACCTTGGCGTGAGGTCAAAATGTCATAAGTCACATGTCAAGTTCTTCCCATCATTATCCAGGTTAATTTGAACCCACCCGTACCTACCCTTGACGTTGGCCAAAATGGCAGTACGACTGTCTCAAACCAACGCATTCTATCTATGCAACAGATAAATATCCGGCAGCTACCAATCACTATGCCTTGGCATGAGGTCAAAATACATAGCTTGAATACTACCGAATATTTAACTGAAATGATGGAGGGCTACGAATGGTTTTGGCGAAACCGTGAACGTAGTGAACTTGATATAATCTATGGAACGAGATAGCTTTTAAAAGGAGTGGTTCAAGCTCCGCATTTAAAAGTTTAGTTTTGAAAAGAACCGAGTGGTTTTCAAAGTGTTCCAATCGACTTTTACTTGGTTTATTTTCTTGCATTAAACTTAATGCATCCCATCATTTAAATCCTACCATTGCAGAAAACAACCAAAATATGGTGTACGCTTATGCCATCCGCATTCGCCACGGGGCCCCGTCATCACCCGTTAGGTTACTTAACTAAGGCCAGAGTGGGGGCTGGACTAGCACGGATGAAAAACATAAGCAACACCTAAATAGTTATCATATATATATATATATAGCAATGATAGTCAATCCAGATCACAGATGAACACTTTAGATATACTAGGAATCCGCGATTCGTTCGAGCCTGCAACGAAAAGCGGATTACACGGTCGCGATGAATAGCCAATACCCCACCCAAGACCCCTACGGGTGCAGCAAACTACCCGCCAAGTATCCAAAGCGAAGCAACCTCCCTCAACGACGTGAGTAGGCCACTCGGCACTTCGAGGTACCCGGTAGTTTGTGCACCCCACCATGGGTCTATCTTAGGAGCAAAAACAGTAAAAAGAAATTATACAATGACGGCTACAATCCCGAAACGGTTGTGCAGCCAAACGAATAATATTACATCAATTTACATATTACATGAATGAAAGAAAAAAGAAACTCTCATCTCACATCCACACCGGCTATTCATCCGCGACAATCCACCGAGTTCATATACACAAACCAATAAGCATTACAGATCACAGATATGAATAACCTCCACTAATCGATGTATAGCGATTAGCAGACGTTAAATACATATAAACATCACAGATATAACCCAATAGTCAAAGTATAGTGAAGTTCGATCAAAAAATACGGATTTATAGCCACCCAAATACAAATTTCTATTCTGGAAAATCTGGGCAGAAATAAAATATCTTAAAAATCCCAAAACCATATCAGAAGAACACTGCAAGAGAAACGAGCCGCGGCCGAGTCAACTCGGCCGCGGATCCGCGGCAGAAGCATGCTTCTGCCGCGGAATCGCGGTCGGTTGGTCGGTTCGCTGGTTCGTTTTTCTTGTGTGTACTGTAAAAACCCTGAGCCGATTTTTAAGGTGTGATTTATTATTTTTAAAGAAGATTTAAAAATCGGCAGAATCTAGGGTTTTTCGAAAAAAGTTTTGTGATTTTTACCGATCGAACTTCTATACACTTTACTAACTACCTAGTTTATGTTTAGTTAGGCTCTGATACCACTGTAAGTCCACGTTGCCCACCCCGGTGCTTGCGGGGAGGCGGAAAACGGTATAAAAATCGGATTTTTATCGAACTAGGCAACATGGACTAACTAAAGGAGGATCTTTGCTAAACAAAAACTAACTACAAGCTAACTAGAATTAGCTACATGGAAGAAAGGTTATACCTTAGGCTTTATGTCCTTCTCTCTTTGCTCGTTGGAGTGGAAGAAAGAGATCACCTTGTCGCCTTCTCAAGTCGAAGAAGGATCCACCCGAGAGCCTCAACCTTTGGCTTCAACTTCAAGCTAGAACTAACTAAGATGCTAGAAGTGCAAATCCGAGAACCTTAGATGAGAGTAGAGATTACTTTAGAGAGGTTTATCTCAAGCTCAAGTGTTTCTCAACACATGAGAGGGGAGAGCTTGAGAGAGAGAAAGAGGAGGAGAGAGAATCTATATGATAGAATGAGAGAAAATAATGAACCATTCTCTCTAATATGGGTGAATTATGAAATTAGATAATTAGCTAGATAATTGTCATGGTTAATCAAGACTTGACCATTATCATTTCATATTTAATGCAAATTGCAAGGATCAAAGAGCATCTTTTATATGGAATGATGATGGTCAAAGTGTCAACCCAAGTCAACAAGTCAAGTATGGTCAAATGGTCAACAACCCTAACCATGCACAATTATATTTAACTAATATCAATTAATCATAATACACACATAAGCATTAGGGTTAAGCAAATGACAATAGTCATCAACCCTAATCAAAGTCTTCTCCCTCTGTCTCAGTCAACTGTGCATACGCACCCGTATTCGTGATCCGAGTAACACGAATACAATGAGATAAAACCAATCCCAAATCATATACTAGGATCTGGCTTAAACCAAAGCCCGCTAGTATAAGCTGCCCGGACAGCAAACGTCGCAAGTGCGCGGATGTGAACGAACCCTGTCGCAAAACCATGTGACCTCTACTCATTTTTCCTAAAGGCGAATAACTATCTGTGTGGGACTCTAAAGACTCGACACTACGCTGGCAGTGGGTTTAACCATAGACCGCAAGTGACACTAGCTGTACGTAACGGTCCCCAGGTAGATGCCGATAAGAAGACTGACGAGGTGAACTCATCTAAACTCCTACTGAGCCTGAATGTGACAGTCCGGTCTGTTCGTCTGATACATCGCATGGCGGGCCTAGGGGGCGGTAAACGTCAGTCCCCTAATAGCGGTACAAGTCGTGTCGGAGTGTAGCCCAGAACACCCTGAGATAACACTGGAAACCTACCAGTATATCTCGCTTTCCCTGGCCAGGGACTACTTGTGTAATGGCTCTCCTGGACACAGCGCGATGTCAACCCCCAATACCGGGAGAGACGAATCCTGTCTAACCATCACTGCCTCCAAGTGCTTTGGGACTGCACCCAACTACTACCTATTTGCACGACTCCTTTGAGCCGTGGTAGGGTAGTAATCAAAGTACAGTGGGAACACACTCGAGGCGAAGTGACAGTGTCAAGTCAGCGGACTAAGCTGTACTCATGTCACCTGGGAACTGATAACTGATGATAGGTATAATACCAACCAACAGTTCCCGACGAGTCCTGTCCAGTGTACTCGTAACCTAACGAGCACCCGCATACTATCTCAAGTACGACGTACTGACGGCTGTGGGACAGACCGTCTCCCACGCTGGGATGAGAAGCGCATACGCTAGTCTACTCTGGAGTATCGATGCCCTGTCTCGATAGTCCTACGACTAGGGACCTGTATAAGGATGTGCTTATGGATTACCCAGCCCCCACGAGTGTGAGCACCATCACAACGCTGGTAATCAAGCAAAGATCCTAAGGGCTCTACTGATATGTATATAAGCGATATGCTAAAAGAAACACATGCACATATTAAAGCAGAGACAAACCAAGTAGCATACTACCATTTCGAGCAAGATTGTATATACAACTGTGAATATCCCAAGCATCCATCAAGTAATATACATACTAGTATGATACAGTAATGGCCTCTAGGGCATATACACTAACAAAATCAATCTTAGAAAAATGTTTCACACCTTGGAGATGATCAAATAAATCGTTAATGCAAGGTAAAGGATACCTATTCCGCACCGTAACTCGGTTCAATTGACGATAATCCATACACAACCTTAAACTACCGTCCTTCTTCTTTACGAACAGAACAGTAGCTCCCCACGGTGAAACACTCGGATGCACAAGTCCCCTATCAATCAACTCTTGCAATTGATCTTTAAGCTCTCTAAGCTCCGTCGGAGCCATCCGATAAGGCGGGATAGAAATTGGCCCCGCGCCGGGAATCAAATCAATGCAAAACTCAATATCGTGCTCTGGCGGCAACCCAGGTAACTCATCTGGAAAAATATCGGGAAACTCTCACACGGTAGGAACCGGATCCAAAGACTCCACTATGGCTCTAGTATCATGAATGAAAGCCAAGAATCCCCGACATCCCCTCCTCAAAAGCCGACTAGCGCAAAGGACAGAAATCAAACTGTGAGGGGCGGCACCACGGTCCCCCTACACAACAAAAACTGACTCGCTGGGAAAATAAAACCTAATTGTCTTCTCTCGGAAGTCCACGGACGCATAACAAGTAGCTAACCAGTCCATGCCCAGGAGAACATCGAAGTCCAACATCTCAAGAAGGATCAAGTTGATGGACAAGTCTCTATCTCCTATACTGACAGCACACGACCGGAACACGTGTCGCGCAACAAACGACTCTCCCACAGGAGTAGTCACGACAAGGGGATGATCTAGCAAACACGACTCTCAGCCTAACCTCAGCACGAAGTGCGAAGAAACATACGAATGCGTAGATCCCGGATCAAAAAGAATGTGTGCATCAAAAGAACATACAGAAAGGGTACCTGAAACTACTGCATTGGACGCCTGCGCGTCCTGGTGAGTCAAGGCAAACAACCGAGCCTGTCCTCTACCGGCGACTGGCTGACCTCCGCTTCTACCACCCCGCCCTCTCGGTACAAAACCACCACGACCCCGACCTCTCTACACATGAGTCTGAAGCGGAGCAACAACAGGCATAAGGGGCAACGCCCTCTGAGGTGGAGAAGGTGGTAAGGTAACCTGCGGTACAGCTGCCTCACTCACACGTGGCTCAGCACAATCTCGAGCCCGATGAACCCGACTCCCATACCGGTAGCATCCAGAAGCAAACTGCTGACTCTCCTGAGGATAAGAGCTAAAAAGAAGACCTCGTCCCGAACCTCCACCACCCCCAATATCTGAACGGGAACTGTCATGACGTCTAAATGCTCGCCTCCCCGCTGAATCACAAGTACGAACCCTCTTCGGTTCCGGAGCAACCGACGATTCAGAAATACGCTCCTCTACTAATAGGGCCGCGTCCACCGCTGCTGCATACGTGTCACAATGCTGTATGCTGATGGCTAGGAACAACTGGGTAAGCAGGCCTCGAACAAACCTCTTCACCCGCATCTCCTCGGTAGCAACCAAATACGGAGCATACACAGACAGCTCGGTAAATAGTACATCGTACTCAGCCACCGTCATCCCCAGAGTCTGTCGTAACGACTCGAACCTGCGCGCTCGCGCATCCCTGACGCTCGGTGGAAGAAAACGGGTGAGAAATACCGTCACAAACTTAGCCCAGGTCATAGGAGCAAGACCTGCGGCTCTGCCCCTCTCTAAGGACTCACATCACTTCTGGGCCAGACCCTCCAGACGGAAGCTCGCAAACTCTACCCATCTCTCGTCGGAGCATCAGAGCGAACGAAAAATCCTGGCCATCCGGTCGATAAACGACTGCGGATCCTCGGCTGCATCTATGCTAGTGAAAACCGAAGGCCTCAGCCTCATGAACTCTGACAGTAACACGGTGATAACCTCCGGAGTTGTAGCTGCGACTGCCGAAACAGTAGGTACCATCACAGCCCCCGCAACGGATGGAACAACCGCCTGCCCCTGCACTTAAATGGCCTCAACTAAAGACCCCATCATCTGGCGCAAGTCCTGCATACTAGCCCCAAGCAAGCAATCTGCTCCGGTACAATAAGCGTACCGCCCTGGTCAGTCCTCGTCTTAGACGAGTCAACTCTGACATCGGCCCTCGCGGCCGCTCTCTGTGCCTTCGTAGTCTTCGGCGGAATATAGGCTGGAAATTGAAACAAGATTCGATAAGGATACAGAAATCGAATCACAAGGATGTATATAATCACGGAAGGAGTTTCAATCAATAAGTCCTAAGGTCACTTAGGCGGAATACCGTGTCGTAAGTATGCCGAGGAACATACGCACGCTACGTTACTCTGCTTAAGCAACCTACTCCATCATACCAAGGTCATTCTATACTCCGAAAGGTAAAACCTAGCGCTCTGATACTAACTTTGTCACGACCCAAAATTTTGGCCTGCAACCGGTACTTAAACTACGTTACGTCTACAGGTGTACACAACTTAAGTAAGCCTAAACCCAGAAATCTAAACCACCCAAAACTGGATAAACGGAGAAAAAAACATAGTTTAAATCTCGAGTAAAATCTTTAACTTTAGTTTTCTTTCTTGAAAATTTCGGCAGCACCTCCTTTGTAAAAACTAGCCCCGAAAATGGGTACAACATAGAATATAAATAAAGCATCCCGAACGGGAGCAACTCACGCCCAAAGGCGGAGACAACCACCACAAGCATATATACGACGCCGTAGCGAAGAAATATAAGTGAAAACAACATAAGGAGGTAAAAACTTTACAACAAGACCGGCTCCCACGTGCACGATACCCAAATGTCACCAAAAAATATATACAACACCTATCCTCACAGCTCGTCTCTAAGTCAAATACAAGAAGTGGTAGATGGAGAATACTAGATCCAACAAAAGATAACCAAAGTACATAAACGGATAACTGCGAACCCACCTAATAGCAAAGGCCTCGCAGCCAACCGTAGTGGTATCCACAAAAGTATAGATAAGAATGCGCTCTGCCGCGACTACTCTGAGAGTAAGTCCTGCAAAACACTGAGGTACAACGGGGGTGAGTTGCCAACTCGTGAATAGTAATTAACATCATACAGTAATCGCAAGTATGCACGAAGAGCGATAAATCTATCACATGAAATCTGATAGCATAAGTATGGAAATATGAATATGCAACAGTTATGTAAAGGTACATCATCAGGGTACTACATCTACATGAAGCAATGCATATCAAAATAATCCTGAGTGTGGGTTGATATAATAAATAATCACATGCACAAATCAAAAGCATGGAAAAACGCGGTGTAAATCAACAACACCCCAAATACCAAAATCTTCAGGTCGGCCCTCAGATCGGCCCTGTAAATCTCATGTAACCTGAGTGTCAAACATCGACACCCGAAATATCATGAAAACTGGTGCCCAGCATTGACACATAAATACTCGTATCCATACATTCTTCGAAACCCAAGTGTCCAACCTCTACACTTGTGTTCCACGTATCGGTTTCCTGATATCCATACGTTCCTCAAAACCCAAGTGTCCAACCTCGACACTCGTGTTCTATGTATCGGTTGCTCTGATATACATACGTTCCTCGAAACCCAAGTGTCCAATCTCGACACTCGTGTTCCACGTATTAGTTTCCAATATCCATAAATCTCTCGGAATATAAGTGCCTAACATCGACACTAGAAATCCCTAAATCGCATGAAAACATATCTCAAATGCGTAAATCCATGTAATATAACATATGCAACATAGAACAACAATATGAGCATATCACGGGAAAAGTATGCTATTTAAATGCATCAAGTCATTAAATATATCACGCGGTTCCCAAGTATCCGAATCCCATATATATATATAACAGCGTCCCATACCACCGATATATATCGTATAAAACTGATCATGTAACAATAGCAAAGTATATGTGTGAGCATGTAGGTATAGCAAGGCATACTATATGTCATATGCGCCATCGCACAAAAATAAATGATTCTATGTCGTTAACCAATAGCAAGGTATATCATACGAATATCTGTGTTGTGCGTATCATGGCAATTACCGACAGTGTGTGTGTAGCATACAATAGGTGCTCGTGCAACATGGACTGTCAATAATAGTGCAGTGTACAATAGGTGCAGGTTCAGGCACAACAAGTAACTATATGCAATGAAGTTCATATGCAATCAACTCATATGCGAATAACATGCGGCTATCATATCATATCCAGCCCTGACGTATAACGCCATACGTGCGATTTTCCCGTAGATGTTAAATCTACTCACTGATGATCTCCAGCTACGAAAATCCGACCACCTGCTCCCCTTTATTCGCAGCGTCCGAAGTCCCCGCTTGCGACCCTAAATTTCACAAACACATCACATAAGCTAAATATCCTATGCCGACACAAAGATAACGAAACACAAGGATAACGCCCAGAAAATTACAATTCGCACCTAGTGCACAAAACCCGCACGAGATCGGCAAAAACCCTAGCTAGGGTCGCTAAACTACGCAACCACTAAGTCTAGACTCCGATCGTACCGATCACGCAAACACAATACAATAAAATACAAGGAAGATAATATATATAACCTCGCAACGACCAATTGAACCTACGTCCAAAATTCAACGAAACCTAGTAAGCAACTTATCGCATAATTTTGCACAAGTCTAAAGCTAACACGATTCTAACGATTACAAACATCGTACAGCAGCTTAACTAAGTTATCTAAACCACTTTCATAATTTTAATCTCACCCAATTATGCTTTATTAAAACCTATTTTGCTAAAAACTCAAATAGACAAATTAGGAATTAACAACAATTATCATATTCCCACTAGGTTAAGTTTTCCTAACCTTCAATTAACAATTAACCCTTTCATCAAGTTAAACCCTAACTTGAACTTCACTAAAATTATCATGAATTAACTAAACATGAAATTAAAGCTATGTTAAACAAATCAAATAGCTGGCTTAATGATTTAAATACAACAATTAAAGATTAGGGTTTGAACTTATACCTCCTCTAGAACACCAAATCAACCCTCCAAAATGATGTTTTTCTTGAAGATCCATGCTAGTTTAGTGAAGAAGAATGATGGGTTAAGTTTTGTTTATGAGTTTTGTAGGATTATTTAAGGATTTTTGATGATTTAATGAGCTTGGAGATGAAGAAATTGGGCAAGGCAAAAGCAAGGCCAGAAATGGGGGAGGGCTCGGCTAAGGTGAGGAAGTGGGGGCAGTTTTGTGAAGTGTGTGGAAATTTCTAGCAAAAAATGTAATAAATGCTCATTAATGCAAAATGCCACATTTTCTTTTCTTTTCTTTTTTTTAAAAATAATTTTCTTTTCACACAAATATCTAGATATTTCTATGGATGGATTAACTAAAAATCTAGTGATTAGATTAGCATAGATTCACATTAGAAGTAATTAATCCAAACCAAAAAATGTAATTACCACTAATTAAGTGCATAATTAACAACTTAAAATAATATTTAATTAGGGAAAATTCTATGTGAACTAAAACTTCCAATTGACCCCCAAAGCCCGCAAACTAGCTTCATTCTAGCTAAACTAGGTGCCATCAAGTCTATACAGAAGTTTGATCACAATCGGGTTAAAACGGAAAACACCGACTATTTTACCCTAAAACGGAAAAATTTGCATAACAATTTCTAAAAAGTTACACATACCGTTCCTCCACTGAGGATAAAGACAATGCCTGTGACTGACATTCAGTAGACCTTACCGCTCTGGAAGCTATCCAGTGATTCTCCCCAGGGTCGATTGATATCATGTCACTACACCTAGTGAGAATCCTAACATCCATTTAGATCTATCTCATAGATCCAAAATTTAGGATTTAGAAGGTATCACCTTAATCCTATATGGAGAATCCTTGTGATAAGAGGAGATTGACCGAGTGTAGTATAGGAAACTCCTTTCCTATCAAGAGTATATCATCCACGTACAATACGAGGATCACTACTATACTCCCTACTACCTTTTTGTATATACAAGGTTCATCTACCATTTTGATGAAGTCAAACGCTTTGAATACAACATCAAAATAGATGTTCCAACTCCGCGATGCCTGCTTTAACCCATAAACAACTTGCACATGTTTCCGCTGCTCCCTCTATCTACGAAGCCCTCTGGCTGTGTACTTATAGACGCTCTCTTCTAAATCACTATTTAGAAAAGCAGTCATGACACCAAACCGCCAGATATCGTAGTGATGGTATGTAGCAATGGCAAGTAGGATCCGGATGGACTTAAGCATAGGCACTGGAGAAAAGGTTTCATCATTATCCACACCTGGTCGACGACGAGAACCTTTTGCAACAAGTCTTAGCTTTGAAAGTCTCAACTTTTCCATGTACACCAAGTAATCTTCTCAAGATATACTTGCTCCTGATGGGGATTTAACCCTTCAGATATAGCAACCAAAGTCCATACTTTGTTGGTGTACATAGATTCCATCTCAGATCGCTTAGCATCCAGCCATTCTCGCAGAGTCCTCACTCTTGATGGCCTGCTCGAAACTAGTTGGGTCATCATCTCATGATGCAATTTTTGCTCCCACTGTCATAGAGAAAACCGAAGTGTCTCTCAGGTGGATGAGAAACCCTACTAGATCGGCAGAGAGGCTGAGGTTTGTCGGGAGCTATTGAATCCTCCGGTTCTACCAAATCATCGGCTGCAGTTTGTATAGCTGGAACTCCTTCCAGTTCTACCTCATGACGACTAATTTCTTTACAATAAATTCCCTTTCTAAAAGGTGGCATGCTGAGAAATAAAACACTTTTGATTCCTCGGTATGGTAGAAGATATTCCCTTGCGAATGCTTGGGATATCCAACAAACTTCCACAGAACTGACCTTGCCTCGAGCTTGTCTGGATCTTGCTTTTAGACATAGGCCAGACAACCCCAAATCGTAACTTTCTTAAGAGATGGGATCTTCCCATACCATATCGCATATGGAGTGGTAGGCACCTGAATTGGTTGGAACCCTATTCAATAGGTATGCAGCTTCTCAAGTGCATAACCCCCAAAAGGAAATAGGCAACTCAGTAGTACTCATCATAGAGCACACCATATCACATAGGGTGTGATTGCTCCGCCCCGATACACCGACGTGCTGTGGTGTATACGGAGGAGTAATGCTGAGAGAGAATCTCATTCTCCTTTAGAATAGTCGAGGATCTCCGTGTTCAAGTATTCTCCTCCCTGATCACATCAAAGAACATAATACTTATACCCGTTTTGGTTATCTACTTCTAACTTATATTCATTAAATTTCTCAAAAGCTTCAGACTTGTGTTTCTACAGGAACATATGTCTGAATCTTGAGAGATCGTCAGTTAATGTAATGAAGTACAAAGAACCTGTCCTGGCATGTGTAGACAGGGGAGCTTCATACATCATCATGTATCAATCCCAAGAGTTCACTAACTCTTTCCCTGTTTCCAATAAACAGAGCTATGGTCATCTTATCTTTGTGACATGACTGGCAAGTTTCACAAGATGTAATTTCAAACTGATTTAAATATGCATTTTTATGTAACTTAGCTAGTCGGGTCGGATTGATATGATCTAGTCTACAATGTCTCAAGAAGGATTCGTTCATTTCTGAACTCTTCCACTTGTGTGTGTTTTGTACGTTAAGAACCGTGGTTTGATTTAGAACGTATATGCTTTTAGATAACGTGCCTGAACCGATCAACTCTTGATATAGGAAATGTTCAAAACATTATCCAACAATACAAAATTATATCCTTCTTTACTAAATAAAGAGACTGATATGATATTGTATATCAAGTTTGGTATCTAATAACATTCGTTCAGAATCAATGTATTTGGTAATACAGGGTGATAACTGCCAACAACTTGACTGCAACAATTGCACCATTTTTAACTCTTAAAACTTATCACCCGTTCTCAGTTCTCTACCTTTCTGTAGCCCATGTAACATATTACATATATGGGATCCTGATCCGGTATCCCATACCCAGGACGTAAAGGATACTGAGAAACAGTTCTCGGCAATGAACACACCCGAAGAATATGTATCAACATATACCTTCTTCGTTTGGGCGGCACGGAAATTCTGGTAATCCCCTATTTCCTGCTCGGTCTTATAACAATTATAAGTTAGAGCGGGACCAATGTTCCCTAGCTCAGTATATCAAGCGGGTTCGGTCAATACATCCATATTATTATCTTGATTAAGACGTGACATGGTCGCTACCTGGAGAGAGAGAGAGAGAAGAAAACACTCAGCGTATGCTCTTGCAAGATTAGATTGGTTATAATTTTATCTAATCAGGATAGCTCCCACTGTTTTAGTCAAATCTTCCTTCAAACCCTAAAAGGAAAGACTAGCCGGGATTAATTACACCCTACAAGTTCGCCAATCTTTCAGCCAGGCCAGTGTCGGTACTTTGAGGGAGGTTCCCCGTGCTTTCGTATGGACCTAATTAAAATAAACCTCGTTTTCCCAGAGGCATAACCCCGTTAACACCTTTCTAGACACCTACTTGATCGGCTAATTGTAATGTATAAAACTCTCCGAGGAGTAACTCTACTCGTAGTGGGTATCGGGATCCAACTATCTCATAGAAGGTATGCAATCTCATTGCAAATTTCAACACTTGAAATTCCCGATAATATTTTTCCCCTAGTATCCTATGACCTTGACGGAGGCCAACAAACCATAGTCTACTAGTAAAGTGTTAGTTATATATATGCCCTAGAGGCTATTACTATACATGAGATGTATATTGTAGTGGATGCTTGGACATATATAGGGAGGACTTTCTTGCTCGACATGATAGTATGCTATCTGGTCACTCTTTACCTTAACGTGTACACTGATTGTCTCTCTGTTACATGTTGGTAAAGCCCTTAGGATGTGTACTTGACTACCTGGACTATGATGCGGATCATACTAGTAGGGATATGGTAGTCCATAAGTACATCCTTCAAGGTCCCTAGTCGTGGGTGTATCGAGACGGGGCATCGATATACCAGAGTAGACTAGCGTATACCTTCTCGACCCATATATGTGGGCGATGGATGATCCCATATCTATTGGTGTTTGACATCAGAGATGATATACGGGTGCTCAGTGGAGACTGGGTACACTGGACGGACTCGCCGAGAACTCTTAGATGGTATTATACCTTACGTCAGATGGCAGTTCTCTGGTAACACTGGTACAGGTTAGTCTGTAGACCCGAGATCGTCATAGAGTCTTGTGTGATTCCCACTGTGCTTTGATTTCCATCATACCACGTCCAAGAGGGCGTGCAAAACGGTGGTTTTTGGGTACAGTCCCGAGTCACATGGAGGCAATGAGTGATAGGAGGGGTTTCGTCTCTCCCGGTATTGGGGGTTGATGTTGCACTATGCTCGATTAGCTATAACTGGGAGGTCCCTGGCCAGGGCTGGTTTAGAGATTTACTGGTAAGTGTTACCAGTAGTTTCTCGACCCGTTATGAGCCTCATATCGGCATGACTTATCGGTTATTGGGGTCTGACGTTTACCACCCCTAGACATGATATGCGACATATCAAATGAGGAGACCGGACTATACGGTAGTGTCACTGTCAGGCTTTTTGCAGGAGTTGGAGCGGGCTTGCTTGCTGATCTTCTGATCGCTCAATGCCTAGGTAGCCGTTACGTCTAGCTAGTACTGCTGATGGCTTGTGGGTGCTTGATATGATCATCACCTACTTCCGGCGTATTGACGAGTCTTTAGAGTCCTACATAGAGGTTTTACTGGCTCAGGCAAAACGAAATAGGAGTGCATATGTGATATGTGCGGGACCGAGAATAATGCGAGTATGTGATATCGTATTCTATTCTCACGATGTTTGTATCGATCGGTTATATGCGATATAACCAGGTTATCGAATCAAGGATTGATTCGATAAGTCGATACGTTAGATGTTAGTCGATTATATGTGATATAACCGGATTATTAAGTCAAGTGTTGATTTAATAATTTAGTGTATAATTGTATATGTGATATACTAATTTACATTAACTAACATTGGTTCACTTAAGCATTTGTTTTTCTCTTCCTAGGCACTCTAACAAGGTTCTACAAGGCATCAACCAAGCCCGATTAAAATTTTAGCCGTGCCGAACAACCCTAAACAAGATCTTTGCTAGATTATTAGGGTTTCACATGCAAGTAAATACCATTTACGACTAAGTGAATACGAAATACAATCTTTGTAGATCGGTCCTTCACTTCTTAAGCTTCTTATAGTAGTCCCTTCGTTGCAATCATCGAACTCCCAGACTCTCGGACGGCTCCATGAGAAGAGGGCAACTGTTTTTCTTGAAGTCTTCGATGCCGAAGATGATCTACGTCGAGGGAATATGAACTCAAGCTTCTACTTCACTAACTAGAGAATTTGTGAAGCAAACACCCTAAGCTAAAGTGCTTGTCTAGTAGAGGATGATGAAATAGGAAATGGGTACACTTTAGAATTTCTTTTCTCACTATATTTCTCTCTCTTTATCAAACCCTAGCAAGCATTTGAAGGAGGAAGAAGATGAGCTCAAAAATGAGAATGAAAAACTAATCAAGAGAGAGAGAGCTAACCATGGGTGAGTGGGTATCATATACTAACTCATGTAGAGACATAACCATGGCTAATTATAGTGGTTAGGTTTATTAAATATCCTAAGTAAAACAAAACTAGTGGACTTTGGTCAATGCACTCACAAGTTTCATGAAGCTTCATGCACTTGAACAATTATCCACTAATTTTGTATTTACTTTGTATATTAAAACCCCGCCAATATAATTATAATGGTATATGTCTCATACACCTATGTAGAGTGTATCAACAACCATGATACAAAATGAACACAAATAAATATATATCACATATATATTAAGTTGTTCACAAGTGAGAAAAACAAATGCTTAAGTGAACCATGTTGGATATATGTATGCCCTAGAGGCCATTATATGATAGTGGATGTATTTATACATGTATATATATATATATAGATATATATATTCAGTGTACATTCTTGCTCGACGTGATAGTATGCCATCTGGTTCTTCTTTATCTGACATGTTGATTTGATCATGCTTTTATTCATTCATACATGTTGATAAAGCCCTGAGGATATAGGCTTGACTACTGTGATTATGATGGGGATCATACTAGTGGGACATCTGTAGTTTATAAGCATATCTTGGAATGTCCCTAGTCGTAGGTGTATCGAGACGGGGCATCAATATACCAGAGTAGACTAGCGTATATGATACTAGACCCATATGATGGGCGATGGATGTTCCCACATTCATCGATGTTTGACATCGAGATCGTATACGGGTGCTCAGTGATGACTGGGTACACTGGACGGACTCGCCGAGAACTCCTATATGGAATTATATCTATCGTCGGATAGCAGTTCTCAGATAACACTGGTACAGGTTAGTCTGTAGACCCGAGATCGTCATAGAGTCTTGTGTGTTCTCACACTGTACTTTGATTACCACCCTATCACGGCTCTACTGAGTCGTGCAAACAGGTGGCCGTTGGGTACAGTCCCGAGACACACGAAGGCGATGAGCGATAGGAGGGGTTTCGTCTCTCCCGGTATTGGGAGTTGATGCTGTGCTGTGCTCGACTGGCTATATCAGTAAGTCCCTGGCCAGGGCTGTTAGGATTTGCTGATAAGTGTTATCAGTAGTTTCTCGATCTGTTATAGACCATTCATCGGCATGACTTATTGAGTTATTGGGGTCGACGTTACCATCCCTAGACTCGATATGCAGCATATCTGACGAAGAGACTGGACTGTGCGGTAGTGTTGCCGGTTGGCTCGATGGGAGTTGTAGCAGGTTCGCTTGTTTTCTTCTGATCGCTCAATACCCGTGTGGCCGTTACGTTTAGCTGACCGCTTGCGGCTTTGGGGTGCTTGATATGATCATCACCCACTACCGGCGTATTGACGAGTCTTAGAGTCCCACAATGGAGTTACCTAGTCCAGGCAAAAAGTTGTGGTGCGCATATGCGATATGCGCATGGACCCAGTTAAAATGCGCGTATGAGATACCGTATATTAATCGGGCGGCTTGCTTTTGGTCGGGTCGTATGTGATATGACCGGGTTGCTAAATCAAGTGTTGATTTATCATTTAACCATTAGTTTCTCACTAGAAATCCTTTTCTTGTCTTTTTTGGATGTATGCATGCATGTATGCATTCATTCTTGTTCATGCACATATGGATGTGCATGCACACATACATGCATACATCATTCTATCATGGTTGTATATATAGAAGATGGTGGCAATATAAGACTCACACCTAATGATTATATATGGATATATATTTGTATTTGTTTTAAAAGAAAAGAAAAGAAAAAGATTAATCCATGGTTATCTTCTACACTCTTCTTTGAACTAACCATTGTTCACCCACTTTTTAACCATGTGTTAATCTTCCTTTTGTCTTTTAACTCAAGTACAATAATATCTTCATTATGTAACCATGGTTTGAGATGAAGAGTAGAATATATATATATACTTATATTTTCTATTTTTCATATTAAGCTTATCATTTTCTTTGAGCTTAGAAAGCCATCATCTTCTTCCTCCTTTCTCTCTTGCTCTCTAGTTCTTTCAAGTAAGCAAAAGAGTAAACAAGTTAGGATTTTGAAGTGAGAAAACCAACCACAACACCATTCTACACTAGTCTTGCCCACTTGTGAAGAGTGTTAGCTTCCATTTCTTCTCTTGATCTTGTGAAGTTTCAAGCTTGAACAAAGAGGACTCCGGGTGGATAATCGTGGACCTAGAGGTTCTCAAGCGGACGTTTTCCATCCCTCAAGTAGCCAAGGCGTCTAGCGTAGGGAGCTACAAAGGTTGTACTATCAAAACCCTAGTTTTTCTTACTTGTATTGTTATCAATGTTTTGAAACCCTAAAATTCTAGTGATGATTCTTTGTATGTTCACTTAGCACCTAAAAAATTTAATTTTGAGACATGTGATGCTTCCAAACCTTTTATGAGGTGCTATGTAAACCTAACATTGGTATCAGAGCCGACCTAGAACTTTAGGCGACACTTTAGCGAAGTTAAAACTCCAATCGAACAAAAAAATACGGATTTTAAACCCTCTCTGGACAATTTTTTAAACTGACTTATTTTCAGAATTAAAAATCCTTAAAAAATTCAACAGGGAAATCTAAGCACTACTGTAAAAAACGTAGCCATGAACAGTGCATTCCACCACGGAACCGCGGCCAGAGCTTGCTTGGGCCGCGACTCCGCGGCCGTACAGAGGCAATATTTTATTGTTTTTATACAGTAATGCTTATAACTGCTTTTATATATTTTTAGGAATTTTTAATCTGATTCAAGTGTTGAATGTTCTGGGGATGGTTTTGGATTCGGTGATTCGATCAGAATTTTAATTTCGTGCATTTTTCGGATAATTTAGAAAGTATTTAAAAGTTCGAACGGATATCATTAACACATTTTTTCCCGGCACGAAAATTTTTCAAGTGTTGAATCTTTTCTCGAGTTTAAATCTTTCGGAAATGCGTGCAAGTTTTGTGGTGGACCCTCTAGAAGACAACAAACCTTAACTCGATTATGTGACCATCTTGAACTGCCTTTTGAACCCCAGGGTTTGAGGCAGTACGGCGTGCCACATGTAAGGCGTTGGCTTGACCCTTCTACGGCTGGACCGCTACTACTGTGACACATTCCGGGTTTTTTGAACTCCGCTCAAGTGTTGAGCTTTAGGAAATTTTGGGTATTTGATTATTTGATCGAAATGTTTAATATTGTCTATTTATCTGGAATGTGATACAATATGTGGAATTCATATAGTTAGGCATGAATTGCGAAGTATGTGATATTTCGGATTTACGATGTCTAAAGAGAATGCGGATTCCAAATATTGTAGTTTTACACTTTCTTTTCTGTGACCGTAAGTGTAGTATGTCGCATATCGCCGGTTTCGTTTCTATACATCAACGACAATTGGGGTACGCATACTTACTTACGTTGATGATATATGATATTATGTGTTGCTGAGATATGATGTGCAGAATTGTCGCGATTGAATAGCTGGAGGTTTTATGTGAGATGAGAGTTTTATTTTTCATTCATGTAAAATTCAAATGTAATGTAATATTCTTTTATTTGGGGCACTTCCGGGTTGAGCTTGCTGTCACCAGTGTTGTATATTATTTATATTTCCGCATTAGGATAGACCCAAGGAGGGGAGCACAAGTGACCGGGTTCTGGGGTTCAGTGGGAGGCCATCTTGAGGAGTCGAGATCGGGTCTGCTAAACTCCAGGATTGGTTGGGTCGCTTGCCGCTCTCGTAGGGGTCTAGGGGTGTGGGCTTGGCTATTCGTCGCGACTTTGGAATCCGTATTTTCTATTGTTGGCTAAATACTAAATACGGACGTCCTAGTATATCCCACATTATATATATGTTTCTGCTGCCTGTGTTCTGTGATATCTGAGACGAATGATATATTATATATGAGATATATAGTAGACGTTGCTTATGTTTTACACCCGCGCTAGTCCCGTCCCGGTATGCCGTTAGTTAAGTAACCTAACGGTGCATAACGGAACATTGCGGCGAATGCGGATGGCATAAGCGTACGTTGTATTTTCGTTTCTTTTCTGTGATTGGCTTAAGGACTTAAATGATGGGACTACATTAATATGATTAATGTAAAGAAAATAAAGCTAAAAAGATGTTGTAGAATCGGATTTAAAAACCACTCGGCTCTTTATGAAAAAGCTATATTTCAAAACTGCGGAGCACAAGCCACTCCTTTTGAAAATCATTTGATTCTACGACGATATCAAGTTCCAAACGTTAAAGATTTTCTTAAAAATCATCCGCAACCCTCCGTCATTTTAGGAAGTAGAGTACTTAGTATTCGTGCTACGTTTGTTGACTTTAGTTAAGGCGTAGTGTACGGTAGCTAAGTGATGTCTTCCTACACTGCATATGATGCAAATTAATTAGGACATTCATGCGACTTTGTTGACCATAGTTAAGGGTCATATGGGTGGGTCTAATTAATCAAGAAATGACGGGTAGAACTTGACTGGTGCTTATGATTTGTTAACCATAGTTAAGGTCATAAGTACTAGGGGTAAAAATCACATCGGGAATTTCAAGTGTTGAGATTTGCAATGAGATTGCATACCTTCCATATGATGGTTGGATCCCGATCCCACTGTGGGCAATAGTTGCTCCTAGGAGAGTTTTGAAGTTTACAATTAGCTAACTCATTAGGTGTCTAGAAAGGTGTTAACGGGGCTACGCCTCTGGGAAAATGAGGTTTACTTTAATTAGGTCCGTGCGAAAGCACAGGGAACCTCCCTCAAGTACCGACACTGGCCTGGCTGAACGGTTAGCGAAGTTGTAGACTGTAATTAATCCTGGCTAGTTTTCTTTTTAAGGTTTGAAAGAAAAACTTGATTAAAGCAGTGGAAGACATCGATTAGACAAGATAATAACCAATCTGATCTTTGCAAGAGCTTTCGCTGAGTGTATTCTTTTCTCTCTCTTAATGGCAGATACCAATGACTGGACTCAAGCTTCTACTAGATAAAAATAAACTGAATGGGACCAATTATAAAGACTGCCCGAGGAATCTGAAAATAGCCTTGACTTATGATAAAGTATCATATGTCCTCACGGCTTCAGCCCCGCCCATCCCAGGTCCAAAATCCTCAGTTGCGGACAAAGAAGTCCGCAAGACATGGGATGCTGACTGTGCTATGGCCAAATGCCTCGGGCTCGCATCGATGGACAACACACATCAAAAGCAGCACGAGAATATGGAAATTCAAGCCATATTTCTCCATACAAAGGAGTTGTATGGAGAGCAATCCCGCGTATTACGATACGAAGAATCAAAGAAATTGTTTCAGATGTGAATGCACCGGGCACATCAGTAGAAGACCATGTTCTGAAGATGATAGCTCTCATAGAAGAACTTGAGGACCTTGGATGGACAATGGACAATGAACAATATACGGATATTATTCTGCAGTCCCTCCCCTCCACCTTTGCTCGGTTTATAGTTAACTTCAACATGCACAACATGGAGAGGGAACTACCTGAACTCCTTAATATGTTAAGGAGTGCAGAGAGCACACTGAAATCAGTGAAAACTTCCGTTATGACTGTTGGACAATCTTCCTCTTCACGCCCAAAGGCTAAGGCCAAGGGAAAGAAAAAAAAGAAGCCCACCAATCCTAAGGGTGGAGTTAAAAAGGTCAAGGGGAAGGAAAAGTCTAAAGCTGGAGAGTCGGGGAAAGGTGAATGTTTTCATTGCCACAAAACAGGACATTAGAAGCGCAACTGTACGGAGTACTTGAATCTCAAGAAGAAGCATGGGGATGCTTCCGCTTCAGGTGTGTTTGTGACAGAAAACTGTTTTTCAATAAACTGTGCTTCCTGGGTATTAGATACCAGTTCAGGTTCTCACATTTGCAATTCTATGCAGGGGCTGAGAAATAGCAAGGTTTTGAAGACAGATGACCATACTCTCCGCGTTGGAAATGGTTCCAATGTACATACAGTCGCAGTGGGAGAGTATCACTTGGGGTTGCCATCTGGGTGTATAGTGGTTTTGAACCCATGTTATTTTGTACCAAGTATGCTTTGTAATATAATATCTGTTTCTTTGTTAGACAATGAAGGATATAATTTTGTATTGCAGAACAATGTTATGAACATTCACCTGAATCAAATGTTGGTTGGGTATGGTACACTTAATAACGGGATATACGTCCTAAATCAACACACAGTTTTCAGCATACAACACACTAATAAAAGAAAACTTTCAGAAATAAATGAAGCTTTTCTTTGGCACTGTAGACTTGGTCATATTAACGAAACAAGACTAAACAAGTTACACAAAGATGGATATTTAAACCCTTTTGAATATAAATCTTATGCGACTTGCCAGTCTTGTATCAAGGGTAAAATGACCAAAACTCTGTTTACCGGACACGGAGAAAGAGCTACCGAGCTCCTAGGACTCATACATGGTGATGTATGTGGGCTAATGTCTACACAGTCTAGAGGCGGTTTTTCTTACTTCATTACTTTCACTGACGATTTCTCAAGATTCGATCATGTATTTTTATTAAAGCACAAATCCGAAGCTTTCGAGAAATTCACTGAATATAAACAAGAAGTAGAAAAACAAACCGGCTTGAGTATCAAGATACTTCGATCAGATCGAGGTGGAGAGTACCTCAGTACAGAATTTGCAAACTTCGTAAAAGAGAATAGGATTCTCTCTCAACTCACTCCTCCTTACACACCACAACACAACGGTGTGTCTGAACGACGGAATAGGACCCTATTAGATATGGTCCGATCCATGATGAGTGATGCTGAGTTTCCTGTCTCATTTTGGGGGCATGCACTGGAGACTGCAGCGTTTCTACTGAACAGAGTTCCAACCAAAACCGTGTCTACCACGCCATATGAGATATGGAATGGGAAGAGACCATCTCTTAAGAGAATTAAGATTTGGGGTTGCCCGGCCTATGTTAAAAAACAGAATCCGGACAAACTCGAGACACGGTCAGTCATGTGTAACTTTGTGGGATATCCAAGGAACTCTTATGGATATCTATTCTACCACAAGGAGGAACAAAAGGTGTTTTTTCTCAGTATGCCACATTCTTAGAAAAAGAGTTTTTCACAGGTAAAGATGATGGCAATGTGGTGGATCTAGAAGAGGTTCTAGAGACACAAACTACAAATGACGACTTGGTTGAACCGGCTGTTGCAATAAAAACTGAGGAACCTTGGCCACTCCGTAGGTCTGGTAGGACTTCTCGCCCACCGGAGAGGTACTACGGTTTCCTCATTGATGGTGACAGAGAAGACTGCATCATGGAGGATGATGACCCTACCAGTTTTCAGCAAGCTATCACGAGTAGTGACTCTGTGAAGTGGCTGGATGCCATGAGATCCGAAATGGAGTCTATGTACACCAACAAAGTATGGACTTTGGACGTTGTACCCCTGGGTAAAACCTGTGGGGTGCAAATGGATCTTTAAAAGAAAGATTGGTGTAGATGGGCAGGTAGAGACCTATAAGGAAAGACTTGTAGCGAAGGGCTTTCGTCAAAGACCATGTTTGGACTATGACGAGACTTTTTCGCCCGTAGCCATGCTTAAATCCATTCGGATCCTACTTGCTATTGCTGCTCACTACGACTATGAAATCTGGCAGACGGACGTTAAAACGGCATTTCTAAATGGAGATTTAGAAGAATGCGTTTATATGGATCAGCCGGAGGGCTTCATTGACAGTGGGAGCAGCGGGAAAGCATGTAGATTGCTTAAATCCATATATGGGTTAAAGCAGGCATCACGGAGTTGGAACATCTGTTTCGATGATGTTATCAAAGAGTTTGATTTCATCAAAAATCCAGATGAACCTTGTGTTTATAAGAAGGCTGTAGGAAAAGCTGTCACATTCCTCGTATTGTACATGGATGACATTCTTCTGATAGGAAATGATATTCCTATGCTACAGTCGGTCAAATCTTTCTTATCACTAAGGTTATCCATGAAGGACCTGGGTGATGCCATATACATTCTGGGCATAAGGATCTATAGGGATAGATCCAAGAGGTTATTGGGATTGTCCCAAACTAAGTACATCAACACCATCCTAAAAAGGTTTAGTATGGAAGACTCCAAGCGGGGTGCCTTACCCGCTTGCCATGGGGTCACTCTCTCCAAGGATTCTTGTCCAAAGACCGATGAAGAGAGAGCTCGCATGAGCATTATACCTTATGCTTCGGAAGTAGGATCTATAATGTATGCGATGTTATGTACATGCCCAGATGTGGCTTATGCACTTAGTTTTGTAAGCAGGTATCAATCCAACCTAGGGGAGAATCACTGGATAGCTGTGAAGAACATTCTTAAGTACTTGCGAAGGACTAAAGAATTGTTCTTGGTGTATGGTAATGGAGATCTCCAAATGGAGGCCTTTACCGATTCGAGCTTCCAGAGCGATAAGGACGACAACAAATCTATCTCAGGGTTTGTATTTACCCTCAATAGAGGGGCGGTAAGTTGGAAGAGTTCCAAACAGGATACCGTTGCAGACTCTACGATGGAGGCTGAGTACATTGCTGCGAATGATGCCGCCAAGGAAGCCGTCTGGATGAGGAAGTTCATCTCGGAGCTAGGAGTAGTTCCAACCGTTATTGATCCAATACCATTGTATTGTGATAATAATGGGGCTATGGCGTTAGTTAAGGAGCCCAGGTCCCATCAGCGGTCCAGACACATCCTGAGGCGCTTTCATTTGATTCGAGAGATTGTAGATCGCTGCGAGATCGAGATTAAGAGAGTAGACACAAAGAATAACGCCGTGGATCCACTCACCAAGGCCCTCCCTCAGCCGCAGCATGAGCGACTTTTTGAGATGTTGGGTATGAGATACGCCAATAACTGGCCTTAGTGCAAGTGGGAGATTGTTGGATATATGTATGCCCTAGAGGCCATTATATGATAGTGGATGTATTTATACATGTATATATATATGTATATATTCAGTGTACATTCTTGCTCGACATGATACTATGCTATCTGGTTCTTCTTTATCTGACATGTTGATTTGATCCTGCTTTTATTCATTCATACATGTTGATAAAGCCCCGAGGATATAGGCTTGACTACTTTGATTATGATGGAGATCATACTAGTGGGACATCTGTAGTTTATAAGTATATCCTGGAATGTCCCTAGTCGTAGGTGTATCGAGACGGGGCATCGATATACCAGAGTAGACAAGCGTATATGATACTAGACCCATATGATGGGCGATGGATGTTCTCACATTCATCGATGTTTGACATCGAGATCGTATACGGGTGCTTAGTGATGACTGGGTACACTGGACGGACTCGCCGAGAACTCCTATATGGAATTATATCTATCGTCGGATAGCAGTTCTCAGGTAACACTGGTACAGGTTAGTATGTAGACCCGAGATCGTCATAGAGTCTTGTATGTTCTCCCACTGTACTTTGATTACCACCCTACCACGGTTCTACTGAGTCGTGCAAACATGTGGTCGTTGGGTACAGTCCCGAGACACACGAAGGTGATGAGCGATAGGAGGGGTTTCGTCTCTCCCGGTATTAGGAGTTGATGCTGTGCTGTGCTCGACTGGCTATATCAGTAAGTCCCTGGCCAGGGCTGTTGGGATTTGCTGATAAGTGTTATCAGTAGTTTCTCGATCTGTTAAAGACCATTCATCGGCATGACTTATTGAGTTATTGGGGTCGACGTTACTATCCCTAGACTCGATATGCAACATATCTGACGAAGAGACCGGACTGTGCGGTAGTGTTGCCGGTTGGCTCGATGGGAGTTGTAGTAGGTTCGCTTGTTTTCTTCTGATCGCTCAATACCCGTGTGGCCGTTACGTTTAGCTGACCGCTTGCGGCTTGGGGGTGCTTGATATGATCATCACCCACTACCGGCGTATTGACGAGTCTTAAAGTCCCATAATGGAGTTACCTAGTCCAGGCAAAAAGTTGTGGTGCGCATATGCGATATGCGCATGGACCCGGTTAAAATGCGTGTATGAGATACCGTTTATTAATCGGGCGGCTTGCTTTTGGTCGGGTCGTATGTGATATAACCGGGTTGCTAAATCAAGTGTTGATTTATCATTTAACCATTAGTTTCTCACTAGAAATCCTTTTCTTGTTTATTTTGGATGTATGCATGCATGTATGCATTCATTCTTGTTCATGCACATATGGATGTGCATGCACACATACATGCATACATCATTCTATCATGGTTGTATATATAGAAGATGGTGGCAATATAAGACTCACACCTAATGATTATATATGGATATATATTTGTATTTGTTTTAAAAGAAAAGAAAAGAAAAAGATTAATCCATGGTTATCTTCTACACTCTTCTTAGAACTAACCATTGTTCACCCACTTTTTAACCATGTGTTAATCTTCCTTTTGTCTTTTAACTCAAGTACAATAATATCTTCATTATGTAACCATGGTTTGAGATGAAGAGTAGAAAATATATATACTTATATTTTCTATTTTTCATATTAAGCTTATCATTTTCTTTGAGCTTAGAAAGCCATCATCTTCTTCCTCCTTTCTCTCTTGCTCTCTAGTTCTTTCAAGTAAGCAAAAGAGTAAACAAGTTAGGATTTTGAAGTGAGAAAACCAACCACAACACTATTCTACACTAGTCTTGCCCACTTGTGAAGAGTGTTAGCTTCCATTTCTTCTCTTGATCTTGTGAAGTTTCAAGCTTGGACAAAGAGGACTCCGGGTGGATCATCGTGGACCTAGAGGTTCTCAAGCGGACGTTTTCCACCCCTCAAGTAGCCAAGGAGTCTAGCGTAGGGAGCTACAAAGGCTGTACTCTCAAAACCCTAGTTTTTCTTACTTGTATTGTTATCAATCTTTTGAAACCTTAAAATTCTAGTGATGATTGTTTGTATGTTCACTTAGCACCTAAAAAATTTAATTTTGAGACATGTGATGCTTCCAAACCCTTTATGAGGTGCTATGTAAACCTAACAAACCAATGTTAGTTAATGTAAATTGGTATATCACATATATAATTATACACTAAATTATTAAATCAACACTTGACTTAATAATCCGGTTATATCACATATAACCGACTAACATCCAAAGTATCGACTTATCGAATCAACCCTTGATTCGATAACCTGGTTATATCGCATATAACCGATCGATACAAACATCGCGAGAATAGAATACGGTATCACATACTCGCATTATTCTCGGTCTCGCACATATCACATATGCGCTCCTATTTCGTTTTGCCTGAGCCAGTAAAACCTCTATGTAGGACTCTAAAGACTCGTCAATACGCCGGCAGTAGGTGATGATCATATCAAGCACCCACAAGCCGTAAGCGGTACTAGCTGGACGTAACGGCTACCCGGGTATTGAGCGATCAGAAGATCAGCAAGCAAGCCTGCTCCAACTCCTGCAAAAATCCTGACAGTGACATTACCGTACAGTCCGGTCTCCTCGTCTGATATGTCGCATATCATGTCTAGGGGTGGTAAACGTCAGACCCCAATAACCGATAAGTCATGCCGATATGAGGCTCATTACGGGTCGAGAAACTACTGGTAACACTTACCAGTAAATCTCTAAACCAGCCCTGGCCAGTGACTTCCTTGTTATGGCCAATCGAGCATAGCGCAACATCAACCCCCAATACCGGAAGAGACGAAACCCCTCCTATCGCTCATTGCCTCCATGTGACTCGGGACTGTACCCAAAAACCACCATTTTGCACGCCCTCTTGGACGTGGTAAGGTGGAAATCAAAGCACAGTAGGAATCACACAAGACTCTATGACAATTTCGGGTCTACAGACTAACTTGTACCAGTGTCACCAGAGAACTGCCATCTGACGTAAGGTATAATACCATCTGGGAGTTCTCGGCGAGTCCGTCCAGTGTACCCAGTCTCCACTGAGCACCCGTATATCATCTCTGATGTCAAACACCAATGGATATGGGATCATCCATCGCCCATCTATATAGGTCGAGAAGGTATACGCTAGTCTACTCTGGTATATCGATACCCCGTCTCGATACACCCACGACTAGGGACCTTGAAGGATGTACTTATGAACTACCATGTCCCCACTAGTATGATCCGAATCATAGTCCAGGTAGTCTAGTACACATCCTAAGGGCTTTACCAACATGTAACAGAGAGACAATCAGTGTACACGTTAAGGTAAAGAGTGACCAGAAGCATACTATCATGTCGAGCAAGAAAGTCCTCCCTATATATGTCCAAGCATCCACTACAATATACATCTCATGTATAGTAATGGCCTCTAGGGCATACATATAACTAACAATCTCCCACTTGCACTAGGGCCATCTGATAACAGTGCTTGTAGAATCTCATACTCAACAATCCCATAATAGTCTCTTTCTGGAAAAAGGCCTTTGTGAGTGGATCCGCTGTGTTGCCCTCTGAGTCTACTCTCCTAACCTCGATCCCCTGGAGATCAACCATCTCCATGATCAGGTGACACTGCCTTAGAATATGTCTGGATCACTGATGAGACGGGCGTTCCTAGGCATAAGCCACAACTCCATTGTCACACAATGGTAGGAGCAAAGTTCATCTCATGAACTAATATACACCCAGACTGCCTCTTTGGTACCATCTTTGGTAACGATGTGTCTTGCCATTAATCGTCTAGTAAGTCACGGTATCTAGCTTGGGACTCTTCCAACATACTGTCCCTCTACTGAGGGTAAAGACAATGCCTGCGACTGACATTCAGTCGTCCTTATCACCCTGGAACCTTTCCAGTGATTCTCCCCAGGATCAATTGATACCATCTTACTACAACTAGTGAGTATCCTAACATCCAATTAGATCTATCTCATAGATCTAAAACCCAGGATTTAGTAGGTATCACTTTGATCCTCTTTGTAAAATCCTTGTGATAAGCGGAGATTGACCGAGCGTTGCATAGGAAACTCCTTTCCTATCAAGAGTATGTTATCCACATACTCTACGAGGATCTCCACCATACTCTCTACTACCTTTTTGTATATACAAGGTTCATCTACCATTTTGATGATGTCAAACTCTTTGACTAACTCATCAAAACCGATGTTCCAACTCCGCGATGCCTGCTTTATCACATAAAGCATCTTGCACACGTTTCCGCTGCTCCCACTGTCTACGAAGCCCTCTAGCTGTGTACTTATAGACGCTCTCTTCTAAATCAATATTTAGAAAAGCAGTCATGACACCCAACCTCCAGATATCGTAGTCATGGTATGTAGCCATGGTAAGTAGGATCTGGATGGACTTAAGCATAGCTTTGAAAGTCTCAACTTTTCCATGTACACCAAGTAATCTTCTCAAGATATACTTGCTCCTGATGTGGATTTAACCCTTCAGATAAGGCAACCAAAGTCCATACTTTGTTGGTGTATAAGGATTCCATCTCAGATCGTTAAGCATCCAGCCATTCTTACAGAGTCCCACTCCCGATGGCCAGCTCGAAACTAGTTGGGTCATCATCTCATGATGCATTCCTCGCTCCCACTGTCATAGAGAAACTCGAAGTATCTCTCAGGTGGGTGAAGAACCCTTCTAGATCGGCGGAGAGGCCGAGCTTCGTTGGTTACTATTGAATCCTTTGGTTCTACCAAATCATCAGCTGCAGTTTGTATAGCTGGAACTCTTTCCAGTTCTACCTTATGACCATTAATTTCTTCACAAGAAATTCCCTTTCACAAAGATGGCATATTGAGAAACAAAACATCTTTTGTTCCTTGGTTTGGTAGAAGATATTCCCTTGCGTATGCTTGGGATATCCAACAAACTTCTACAGAACTGACTTTGCCTCGAGCTTGTCCGGATTATGCTTTTAGACATAGGCTGGACAACCCCAAATCTTAACAAACTTAAGATATGGGCTCTTCCCTTTCCATATCTCATATGAAGTGGTAGGCAACTGATTTGATCGGAACCCTATTCAATAGGTATGCAACTTCACAAGTGCATAACTCCCTAAAAGAAAATAGGAAACTCAGTAGTACTCATCATAGAGCGTACCATAACAAATAGGGTGTGATTGCTCCGCCCCGATACACTGACGTGCTGTGGTGTATACGGAGGAATAATGCTGAGAGAAAATCTCATTCTCCTTTAGAATAATCCAGGAATTCCGTGCTCAAGTATTCTCCTCCTTGATCACATCAAAGGACATAATACTTACACCCGTTTTGGTTCTCTACTTTCTAACTTATATTCTGTGAATATCTCAAAAGCTTCGGACTTGTGTTTCAACAGGAACATATGTCTGAATCTTGAGAGATCATTAGAGAATGTAATTAAATACAAAGAATCGGTCTTGGCATGTGTAGACAGGGGACCTTCATACTGTTAGTTATATATATGCCCTAGAGGCCTTTACTGTACATAGGATGTATATTGTAGTGGATGCTGGGACATATATAGGTAGGACTTTCTTGCTCGACATGATAATACGCTATCTGGTTGCTCTTTATCTTAACCTGTATACTTTCTGTCTCTCTGTTACATGTTGATAAAGCCCTTAGGAAGTGTACTCGACTTCCAGGACTATGATGAAGATCATACTAGTGGGGCCTGGGTAGTCCATGAGTACATCCTTCAATGTTCCTAGTCATGGGAATATCGTGACGGGGCATCGATATTCCAGTGTAGACTAGCGTATATCTTCTCGACCCATGTGATGGGCGATGGATGATCCCATATCCATTGGTGTTTGACATCAGAGATGGTATGCGGGTGCTCAGTGGAGACTGGGTACACTGAACGGACTTGTCGAGAACTCCCAGATGGTATTATACCTCACGTCAGATGGCAGTTCTCTGGTGACACTGGTACAGCTTAGTCTGTTGACTTAAGATCGTCATAGAGTCTTGTGTGTCTCCCACTGTGCTTTGATTTCCACCCTACCACGGCTCTACTGAGTCATGCAAACAGGTGGTTTTTGGGTACAGTCCCGATTCACATGGAGGCAATGAGCGATAGGAGGGGATTCGTTTCTCCCGGTATTGGGGGTTGATGTTGCGCTATGCTCGACTGGCCATAACTGGAAATCCCTGGCCAGGGTTGCAGTGATATACTGGTAAGAGTTATCAGTAGTTTCACGCTTGTTATGGACCTTACATCGGCATGACTTATCAAGCTACTGGGGTCTAACGTTTACCACCCCTAGGCGAGATATGCGACATATCAGACGGACAGACCGGACTGTACGGTAAGTGTTACTGGTTGGATTCACAGGAGTGTGAGCGGGCTTGCTCGTTGATCTTCTGATCGCTCAATACCCGGGTGGCCGTTACGTTTAGCAGACCGCTTGCGGCTTGTGGGTGTTTGATGTGATCATCACCTGATGCCGGCATATTGACGAGTCTTTAGAGTCCTACACAGAGGTTTCCTAGCTCAAGCGAAACGAAATAGGAGCGCATATGAGATATGTGCGGGACCGAGAATAATACCAGTATGTGATACTGAATTCTATTCTCGCGATTTGTATCATCGGACGGTTATATAAGATATAGCCGGGTTACCGAATCAAGTGTTGATTCGATATATTGATACACTTGATATTAGTCGGTTATATGCAGTATGACCGGATCATTAAATCAAGTGTTGATTTAATGATTTAATGTATAATTATATATTTTATATATTACTTTACATTGACTAGTATTGTTCACTTAAGATGGATTTTCTCACTTGATTTTCACAAGTAGTATATGATATATTTTTTCTGTACTTGTTTGTATCATGTTTGATGATACATGCAAACTTGGGTGTGTGTATGCTATACACCATGTTTAGTGAATGGTTAGGGTTTCATTTGCCTTATTTATTTATTTTATTTTCTTTATTTATTTTTGGAAAGAAACAAAATGGTGGTGGCTTTTCTCACTTTGGCTTGAAGCTTCATGAAGCTTCATAGCATCTTTGACAAAGTCTAAGCCATTTTGTTTTATGCTTAACCTAACCATTTAACTAAACCCTAGTTTATTCTCTACATTAGTTACACTCACCCATGGTTGCTAAATGATAAGAATCACTTGGTTTTCTATTTTGAGACATTTGATTATTCATTTTCTTTTCTTCTTCTTCTTCTTCTTCATGAAGAGAAGAAAGCTCTCTTGAAAAATTCCAAGTGATGAATCCAAGTGAGAAATCCAATTCCAAAGTGAACCCACTTCCTATTTTTTCTTCCTCTACCACTTGCCATGTAGTAGAGAGTGTTATCTTCACAAGTTTCATGACCAAGTGAAGATGGAGCTTGAGTTTGAGTCGCCTCGACGTAGATCATCTTCGGCATCGAAGTCGATGACCTAGTCTGACAATTTCTCCGATGAAACCGTTACTAGAGTCCGGGATTCCGATGATCGCAGCGGAGGGACGTCAACACGAAGCTAGAGAAGTGGAGGACCGGATCTACAAAGGTTGTAGTCTTTTTCACTTTCTAGTAAAGTTGTTTACTTGTATAAGTTTCGCCTATCCTCTAGTTAACGATCTAGTATAGGGTTCTTTGGCACATGGAAAAACTTGAATTGGACATGTTTGATCAGTTGTAGAACCTCATGGGTGTGCCTAGGAACCCTACACATACATCAATATGTATCATCCCAAGAGTTCACTAACTCTTTCTCTGTTTCCTAAAAAAAGAGCTATGGTCATCTTATCTCTGTGACATGACCGGCAAGTTTCACAAGATGTAAATTCAAACTAATTTAAATATGCATCTATATGTAACTTCAGCTAGTCGGGTCACATTGATATGACCTAGTCTACAATACCTCAAGAAGGATTCGTTCATTTCTGAACTCTTCCTCTTGTGTGTGTTCTGTATACTAAGAACTGTAGTTTGATTTAGAACGTCAATGCTTTTAGATAACGTGCCTGAACTGATCAACTCTTGATATAGGAAATGTTCAAAACATTATCCAACAATACAAAATTATATCCTTCTTTACTAATAAAGAGACTGATATGATGTTGTATATCAGGTTCGGTATCTAATGACATTCGTTCAGAATCAATGTATTTTGGTAATACAGGGTGATAACTACCAACAGACTTGGCTGCAACACTTGCACCGTTTCTATCTCATGAAATTTATCACCCGTTCTCAGTTTCTCTACCTATCTGTAGCCCATGTAACAAACTACATTTGCGGGATCCTAATCCGGTATTTCATACCCAGGACGTAAAGGATACTGAGAAACAGTTCTTAGTAATGAACACACCCGAAGAAGATGCATCAGCATGCACTTTCTTCGTTCGGGCGGCACGGGAATTCTGGTAATCCCCAATTTCCTACTCTGTCTTATAACAATTATAAGTTGGAGCGGGACCAACGTTCCCAAGCGCAGTATTACAAGCGGGTTCGGTCAATACATCCGTATTATTATCTTGATTATGGCGTGACATTGTCGCTAACTGGAGAGAGAGAGAAGAAAACATTCAGCGTGCGCTTTTACAAGATTAGATTGGTTATCAATTTATCTAATCAGGATGGCTCCCACTGTTTTTATCAAATCTTCCTTCAAACCCTAAAAGGAAAGACTAGCCAGGATTAATTACACCCTACAATTTCACCAATCTTTCAGCCAGGCCATTGTCGGTACTTTGAGGGAGGTTCTCCGTGCTTTCGCACGAACCTAATGTAGCGTTTTGAAAATCGTTTCGGTGAAATTTCGGAAAATCGGTAAAATAAGGGGGTTTTCTGTAAAAAGTTAAAATACAAATATCTTATTATAAAAATTAAATATACATATTCTAGCTATGTAATTGTTAGTATTTGGTGTTTATTGAGCCACTGGTGAAATTTCAAATTTTCTGAAAAAAATATTATTTTAATATTATTTTAAGCCGTCACTAATACATTTAATTAGGGAAAATTACAAATTGGAATGAGTTGAAACAAATTTTATGCATCATAAAACATTAAATAAAATTTTATCATGTGGTTTTTGAAACGAAATCGGTTGCCAAATCGGTTTAGAAATTATTGAAGATAAAAGGCTTTTTTTTAGTGTAAATGGATGTTTGGGGTGTTATATTTATCATTTTTCATCACCCCACACCCATACCCACACTCACACACCCCCATTTACTTCTCTTCTTGGCTGAATTCAGCAGCCCCCACCCTTTTCCCCACTTGAATTTGAAGAGAAAAGCAAAAGAAAAAGAAAAAAAGAAAAGGGGTAATGTTTTATTAATGAAGTATGGGTAATTGTTGACTTGGTCTTGTGTTGACTTGAAACCCACACCTCTCTCTCACTCCCTCACCAATTTCTGGCGGAGCCTCTCTTGGGCAGCCCCCCCAAATTTCTCCTCTCATTTCCTCATCAAAACCCAACAAAAATCAACCATTTCTCTCACAAATTCAAAGCTAAACCCAAATCCAATCTCTACCCATTTTTCCTTAGCCCATTCTAACATGATTCTTGGAGAAAAATTTGTATTTGAGAGGCTAGATTGCAAGGTTTGATCCATAGTTTGTGAGGTATAAAATCTTGATCTTTTGTTACATTATTTGTTATTACTTCAAATTAAGTTAGTAAAGGGTTTAATTTTAGGTTTGAAATTTGCAAGTCCAAATTCATGAGATTAGGGTTTGTGAAAATGTAGTTAGGGTTTTGGGAAATGAGATTATAGTTGTGTGATGTATTTAACATGTTAATACTATGCAAAATTAATCTAGTTGCTATTTTCCAAATTGTAACATTTAAAATGTCCAAAATAATTTTTTTTGTTTTGCAAACTAGGTTTTGGAATTTAATTGCATGTGTGAGATTAAAAATGTAATTAGGGTTTTATGACTTCATTAACATTTTAAAATGTAGTTTAATGCTTTAAATCATGCAAATCCAAGCTAGATTGTTGTATGTGCATTTTTGCTATAAAATGGTTGAAATTGGTTAAAATTGCAAACTAGGTTTTTGAAATTGAATTAAATTGTGGGTTTAAAATTTACGCAGTGGTTTCTATGGCATAATTAAGATATTAAGTTATCATCTTGGTCACTAGAATTATTAAAACATCATGTTTTGTAAAAAAACGGTAATTTGTGCTTGCTATATTTTCGAAAAAATGACTTTTTAAGTGAAATTGGGGTTTTTGGGAATTGTAAGCTATTTTATATTATAATTAGTGCTTGTAATTGTACAAATGAGTGTGTTGGGAGTTTTCTCGATTGTTTTACGTTTGTACGCCGACGTCGAGGGTTTTTGGGTTCATTTGTGAAATCAACCATAGGTTTTGACTTATGCGGGATTCATATGTCGTTTTGGTCATGAGTCGGATTTTAATGCGATACGATGCGTTGTGATATGTAGGTACTCCCATGTGGACTTCGAGACGACAAGCAAGCGCGTGGCGACGTCGGCACCGGCGAGCGAGGACCAGGTGAGTAGATTTATATCTACGGGGAGAAGTCGGGTGGATGGCGTATAGCACCCCCGCAGTCCGTGGTGGTGAATACGGATGCGTATACACACCAAAAATTATTATATGTTATTTGGGATTAATAACGATGTTAGGATGGATATTGGTGTGTTGGATTACTTTAGTGTTGCGAAACCTGGGGTAGTATTGCACTACATATACACACATACATACACACATACATACTTGCATACATTCCTATTTATATGTGCTCATGGGATTCTTTATAGTTATGTGTTCACATGGGTATGGGACTATGTGTTCACATACGGATATGAGGACGATACTAGGGATTGAGCTGAGTCGATGAGATTTGTTTTGTGGTTGTGATATCGGTTTGTACGAGACTGTCGATCAGTAGTCATATCATGACTATATTGATGATATTAGTATTGTACTAGACATAGGTCAGTACCCTGGACTATGATCTTGGATAAAGAGGATACTAGATGAATAGTGTGATGAATATGATATTAACCCGTACTCAGATTTGGGGATGCCGTACGACGGATTTACGTACGAGCTATATTTTGATGATTGATCCGCACTCTTAACTTGGGATGTCTGATTATAGATATGGTATCGGATATGATATTATTGAGGCGGGATCACCGACTAATATATATATACAGGTATGTATATGTATCGACTCAGATATTAGGCGGTTTCCTTACCTGTAGCCCAGCTGGTCAGCTTAGCCCTTTAGTTTAGTTTAGTTGTTAGATTAGATTCGATTCTTACCTATTTCAAAACCAACGAATCGTGGGTATTTTAAAAGACAGACCAAGGGATCCTACAGATATTTCAAATGACGTATCTTTTCATAAAAACACCGTAGCCCCTATTTTCAAAACCCCATGATTCGTGTTATTTCAAAAGGCACCATTTGTAGGACTTATATTAGGTTATTGCAGATTAGTTATAGTTGCGTCTAGTATTCAGCTCCCGCTCTTTATTGTGGTTCGCTTCGCATCGCATGCTTATATTATGTTTCATACTCCATTATTGATATCATGCTGTTAGGACACCAGCATCATTACCGATGATGCGTATGTACCACGTACACTTACTTGCCGGCTCACACATCTTCATCGGTAATTGCCATGTCACGTACACCTTAGAAAATATTATTGCTTGACTTAGCTTGTTAGTTAGTAATTTGACATGATATTAGTGTACCTGCCTTATATGCCAGCTTAACATTGTAGTTATTACTTGTCACTTCATGCATACTGTTATTCATAGTTATGCCTATATTCATGGTTTTACATGCTATTGATGATTTGGATTCAGATTTCCATGAAATTTTCTGGATTTGGGGGGAAAACCGCAAAACTTATATAAACTGATTTCGCTCTTTTAAATAAAAAGTGCGGTTTTTCCTATGCTGTATGAGTCGTCCACCATGAGTTTGTTGATGGATTTCGAGACCCGATTCGAGGAGGAGGATGAACCGTTTTGGGTACATGGTGGACCCGGTAAGGTACCCCCGGGCAAGAAGCACGTGATGATGACGATGTGAGCCTGGCAGGGGAGCACTACCTACCGGTGATTTTACCCGACGCGTCGGATATCCGGAGGATACCGTCGTGGTCTTGAGATGGATGGTAGGGGCCGGTCTGGACTGATGGCGCCCTAGATATTGAGACTGTGATATTGAGATTTCGAGATATTGAGGTACAGAGACTGTGATACAGAGATATCGAGATATTGGGATTACGTTTTGTGCCGATGCTAGGCACTGTTTTATGCTGATTTTATTATGATACCTCATTTTAAAAATACAAAGGAAATCTCAGTAAATTATGAAAACAGTTCTTCATTTACATGTATTCTGTTTTCATGCATTCATACCTCATTCATATGATATATTGCTACCTGAGGCACTGACACGGGCACATGAGATTACACTCGGGTTAGATATCTACCCTAGCCTTGTTATAGGTTGCATGTTATTCTTATATTTGAGGATATATTATGATCATTGACCTAGGTTGCGTTATTTATGCGATTTCTGTGCGTAGATGTTTTTCTATTCACGAGTTGGCAACTCACCCCCATTGTGCCCCAGTTTCTTGCAGGTTGCCGTACAGGTTTCATTACGGCTTTGCGGGCATAGTTTTCTTCGGGTGATTTGCTAGTAGGTGGGTTTACTTGTATCGTACCCCCATTATATATCTTGTATATCATTATTCTGTTGTATCTAGAAGTTCCATCAACCAAACATGTATTTATTTTGAGATAGAGACCAGTGATGTTATTCCTTCGACCTTAGAGTCGCGCGTTTTATTTCTGTGGTTTTCTTGTGGTTTTGAGTTTCCTTTTGAATTTTGATCCTCGCCGTTGGCGTTGTATATTATATTGCTTGTGTGGTTGTGGCCGTCGATTGACGAAGAGCTAGCTCCCGCTTGGGATGCCTTTTTATTGATTTCGTATACTATTCATGTTGTATCCCGTTTGGGAGCCAGTATTTACAAAGAAGACTCTGCCGAAATTTTCAGTAAATTTTTGATGTTTTTAGAAACCCGCATAATTCGGCTTATGCTATTAAAACTACTTGATTTAAATTGGTTTTCCTTCACTCTACTATTTTTCTTGGTTTGGATTTCTGGGTTTTCGGCTTACTTAGATTACAAACGCCTCGAGACGTTTCGTAGTTTAAGTGCCGGTCATGTTCCGTACTTTCGGGTCGTGACAAAGTTGGTATCAGAGCGTTAGGTTTTACATTCGGAGCGTAGGATGACCCTTGGTTGATGGAATAGGTGACTAAAGTAGAGTGACGTACCGTGGGTATGTTCCGCGGCATACTTACGACACGCCACTCCACTTAAGGAGCCTTAGGATGTACATTTCTTTGTTCAGTATTATATTCATTCCGATCTAGCCTCATCAGTACCAGTTATGGTTTTGCTGCCATGATTACGGGCAGGGAGAGCTACAGCAAGAGTTGCGGTCAGCACGAGCTCATCACGAACGAGGACTGACCAGGGCGAAATTCCGGCAACACACGATTGCAGAGATGTGTCTTTTTACTGTGTTTCCGCGCCACGAGCGTTTGGCGGATCGCCTTTATGAGGTTACTCGGATGTGCTGATCGACACTAGAGGTTTGAGCCAATGATAGAGGCCAGCCAAATTTTGATAACCGTTGGTGTGTTGCTTATTCATGATAATCGAGGCACTGTTCAGCGTGCAGACGAGCGAGCCAGTTATTGTTGCGAACGACGAGATATTGCCTCAGATGCTGGAATTAGGACAGAACGAGTTGTACTAAGAGATGATAGAAGGTCGCTGGTCATCGAGGATGAATGACTAGGACATGTGGATCGTTCGCCTACCCCGATGCGAGGTCATCAGATAGATTGGTTCCAGCTAGAGACGACTTCACGCGGAGACGTTGGGAGTCGACAGAGACGATCGAATGTCAGAAACCTATTATTCCAAGTTTAAAGTAGTCGGAAAGACATGCAGGCAATTCTATGGTCCCTCTAGAAGAATGAAACCCTAACTCGACTTAATGACCGTGTGAAAGCCTTTGAACCTTCGGGTTTGCGGCAGTTCTACGGCGCCATTAGTGAGGCTTAGGTTTGCCCTTCTACGGCTGGACCACCGATGCTGTGGTATGTACTCGATACTATTAAACTGTGCCCAAGAGGTTGAGCTCTTGGGGGATTTTGAGGTTTTGACGACTCGATCGGATGGCTCGACTTAATTCGGATGCTAGGTCGTGAGATGCATTTCTTGGGAGACTCCCGATACGAGGATAGCCATTGGAGCTCAGTCCATGTAGCCACGATGAGACAAGTCCGAAGCAGTCGACATTAGAGAAAGTGGAGTAAAGAGGTCCGTACAAGATCTGGATAAGACGACGTTCCACTCCGCCGACATCAGAGATGTGATACGCATGCCGAGGCAGAGTACTGGATATACCTTCCAGAAGGAGTCGCGATGAGTATGCAGCCGTTCCAGAGCAAGATGCAGATATAGGAAAGGACGATGACTTCCGGACAGTTGGCAGGGACGAGACATGGAAGAGACCGTGAGCAGGATTCCTTCCAGGACACTGCTGCAATGATACTTGCACCCAGGATCAGATGTGTCACGTACATTCAGAGAGCCAGAGGCCGACGCCAGTGATATGCTGTCTTACGAGTGGTCGCGATGATTGACCGGGAGATGACAAGAGACGTGCCAGCACGGGATCATCCCCGTTAGCACACCGGACAAGGCCGATGAGCCGATGGACCGAGAGATTGGTAATTCCCAGTGAAGACCTTGACCTAGGAGTGGTTATTGTTACGCACACCAGCAGGCCAGAGTTCATGATCATCGACGAGACGTCCCACTAGTGACCGCGACAGTTGGCCCGAGATTCTTAGAGGATGCGCTTGAGCGGTACTATGCCGCCATTATTGATTTCGATGTTTTGGGTGATTTATTCGAATGATTTGATTTTGATGATTGAGGATTTACGATCTTTGCACAGTGTTGCACTTGATATTGTTTTCGTTCTTGGGTTTCACATATTTGTGATTTTATGGTTTTAGACATTTGAGTTGATTTTGTGCATATGCACGCACACGATTTGGTTCCTGCACTCTGTATAGTTTATATATGCTTGCAGTGCAGTGATACGCATTTTGTGCACTTAGATGCACTGGACTTCGATTTCGATTGTGATACTCGATATTTGTTTTTTGCACCTTGTGCACCTGATTTGATTTTGCGCATGTTCGGCGCTTGATATTGGATTTCATGATTTCGTGCATGATGGATGCACCTGCCTTGGATTTTCGCACATGTTGGGCGCATGTTTTGAGATGTGATTTTGGTGCACACCAGGTGCACTAAATCGAGATTTTTCGTGCATGTCAGATGCACCTGATTTTGCTGTCAGGCACACATGTTGCCTACGACAGATGTTTCATGCACACCCGATGCACTTGGATGTTGTTTCTATGCATATGTATGGCACATATTTGGATTTTGATTTCCGTCCACACCAGACGCACGTAGTACTCATACGCGTATTTTGGGATTGATTTTTCCTATAGAGCAGTACGTTTTTATGATATTTACTATGTGTTTTCGTACTGGGCAGGACTAGTCAGAGGACAGTACCTGAATATATTTGGCATTCATTTCCTTCAGATATTTACATATATAGATTTGATATTTACGTGTGTAGTTCCGAATTATAGCATATTGGTTTTGTATTGGATTTGACATTTGTGTCTTTACCATGACTCCAATGATGGCGGGATGCTTGACGGAGTTTTGATTTTGAGTTATATGCTCGTTGCTCATGCTCATGCATTGCGCTATGATGCGTATTATGTACTTATGGTTTCGGAGCCCCGACGACTTGATGATTTTGCTTAGATGTTTTTGTATTTGGGGGGAGTTTGAATTTAAATTCGGGGACCGAATTTTTTTAAGGGGGGAAGATTGTAGCGTTTTGAAAATCGTTTCGGTGAAATTTCGGAAAATCGGTAAAATAAGGGGATTTTCTGTAAAAAGTCAAAATACAAATATCTTATTATAAAAATTAAATATACATATTCTAGCTATGTAATTGCTAGTATTTGGTGTTTATTGAGCCACTGGTGAAATTTCAAATTTTCTGAAAAAAATATTATTTTAATATTATTTTAAGCCGTCACTAATACATTTAATTAGGGAAAATTACAAATTGGAATGAGTTGAAACAAATTTTGTGCATCATAAAACATTAAATAAAATTTTATCATGTGGTTTTTGAAACGAAATCGGTTGCCAAATCGGTTTAGAAATTATTGAAGAAAAAAGGCTTTTTTTTAGTGTAAATGGATGTTTGGGGTGTTATATTTATCATTTTTCATCACCCCACACCCATACCCACACTCACACACCCCCATTAACTTCTCCTCTTGGCTGAATTCAGCAGCCCCCACCCTTTTCCCCACTTGAATTTGAAGAGAAAAGCAAAAGAAAAATAAAAAAAATAAAAGGGGTAATGTTTTATTAATGAAGTATGGGTAATTGTTGACTTGGTCTTGTGTTGACTTGAAACCCACACCTCTCTCTCACTCCCTCACCAATTTCTGGCGGAGCCTCTCTTGGGCATCCCCCCCAAATTTTCCCTCTCATTTCCTCATCAAAACCCAACAAAAATCAACCATTTCTCTCACAAATTCAAAGTTAAACCCAAATCCAATCTCTACCCATTTTTCCTTAGCCCATTCTAACATGATTCTTGGAGAAAAATTTGTATTTGAGAGGCTAGATTGCAAGGTTTGATCCATAGTTTGTGAGGTATAAAATCTTGATCTTTTGTTACATTATTTGTTATTACTTCAAATTAAGTTAGTAAAGGGTTTAATTTTAGGTTTGAAATTTGCAAGTCCAAAATCATGAGATTAGGGTTTGTGAAAATGTAGTTAGGGTTTTGGGAAATGAGATTATAGTTGTGTGATGTATTTAACATACTAATACTATGCAAAATTAATCTAGTTGCTATTTTCCAAATTGTAACATTTAAAATGTCCAAAATAAGTTTTTTTGTTTTGCAAACTAGGTTTTGGAATTTAATTGCATGTGTGAGATTAAAAATGTAATTAGGGTTTTATGACTTCATTAACATTTTAAAATGTAGTTTAATGCTTTAAATCATGCAAATCCAAGCTAGATTGTTGTATGTGCATTTTTGCAATAAAATGGTTGAAATTGGTTAAAATTGCAAACTAGGTTTTTGAAATTGAATTAAATTGTGGGTTTAAAATTTATGTAGTGGTTTCTATGGCATAATTAAGATATTAAGTTATCATCTTGGTCACTAGAATTATTAAAACATCATGTTTTGTACAAAAACGGTAATTTGTGCTTGCTATATTTTCGGAAAAATGACTTTTTAAGTGAAATTGGGGTTTTTGGGAATTGTAAGCTATTTTATATTATAATTAGTGCTTGTAATTGTACAAATGAGTGTGTTGGGAGTTTTCTCGATTGTTTGGCGTTTGTACGCCACGTCGAGGGTTTTTGGGTTCATTTGTGAAAGCAACCATAAGTTTTGACTTATGCGGGATTCGTATGTCGTTTTGGTCATGAGTCGGATTTTAATGCGATACGATGCGTTGTGATATGTAGGTACTCCCATGTGGACTTCGAGACGACAAGCAAGCGCGTGGCGACGTCGGCACCGGCGAGCGAGGATCAGGTGAGTAGATTTATATCTACGGGGAGAAGTCGGGTGGATGGCGTATAGCACCCCCGCAGTCCGTGGTGGTGTATACGGATGCGTATACACACCAACAATTATTATATGTTATTTGGGATTAATAACGATGTTAGGATGGATATTGGTGTGTTGGATTACTTTAGTGTTGCGAACTCTGGGGTAGTATTGCACTACATATACACACATACATACTCACATACATACTTGCATACATTCCTATTTATATGTGCTCATGGGATTCTTTATAGTTATGTGTTCACATGGGTATGGGACTATGTGTTCACATACGGATATGAGGACGATACTAGGGATTGAGCTGAGTCGATGAGATTTGTTTTGTGGTTGTGATATCGGTTTGTACGAGACTGTCGATCAGTAGTCATATCATGACTATATTGATGATATTAGTATTGTACTAGACATAGGTCAGTACCCTGGACTATGATCTTGGATAAAGAGGATACTAGATGAATAGTGTGATGAATATGATATTAACCCGTACCCAGATTTGGGGATGCCGTACGACGGATTTACGTACGAGCTATATTTTGATGATTGATCCGCACTCTTGACTTGGGATGTCTGATTATAGATATGGTATCGGATATGATATTATTGAGGCGGGATCACCGACTAATATATATATACAGGTATGTATATGTATCGACTCAGATGTTAGGCGGTTTCCTTACCTGTAGCCCAGCTGGTCAGCTTAGCCCTTTAGTTTAGTTTAGTTGTTAGATTAGATTCGATTCTTACCTATTTCAAAACCAACGAATCGTGGGTATTTTAAAAGACAGACCAAGGGATCCTACGGATATTTCAAAAGACGTATCTTTTCATAAAAACACCGTAGCCCCTATTTTCAAAACCCCATGATTCGTGTTATTACAAAAGGCACCATTTGTAGGACTTATATTAGGTTAATGCAGATTAGTTATAATTGCGTCTAGTATTCAGCTCCCGCTCTTTATTGTGGTTCGCTTCGCATCGCATGCTTATATTATGTTTCACACTCCATTATTGATATCATGCTGTTAGGACACCAGCATCATTACCGATGATGCGTATGTACCACGTACACTTACTTGCCGGCTCACACACATCATCATCGGTAATTGCCATATCACGTACACCTTAGAAAATATTATTGCTTGACTTAGCTTGTTAGTTAGTAATTTGACATGATATTAGTGTACCTGCCTTATATGCCAGCTTAACATTGTAGTTATTACTTGTCACTTCATGCATACTGTTATTCATAGTTATGCCTATATTCATGGTTTTACATGCTATTGATGATTTGGATTCGGATTTCCATGAAATTTTCTGGATTTGGGGGGAAAACCGCAAAACTTATATAAACTGATTTCGCTCTTTTAAATAAAAAGTGCGGTTTTTCCCATGCTGTATGAGTCGTCCACCATGAGTTTGCTGATAGATTTCGAGACCCGATTCGAGGAGGCGGATGAACCGTTTTGGGTACATGGTGGACCCGGTAAGGTTCCCCGGGACAAGAAGCGCGTGATGATGACGATGTGAGCCTGGCAGGGGAGCACTACCTACCGGTGATTTTACCCGACGCGTCGGATATCCGGAGGATACCGTCGTGGTCTTGAGATGGATGGTAGGGGCCGGTCTGGACTGACGGCGCCCTAGATATTGAGACTGTGATATTGAGATTTCGAGATATTGAGGTACAGAGACTGTGATACAGAGATATCGAGATATTGGGATTACGTTTTGTGCCGATGCTAGGCACTGTTTTATGCTGATTTCATTATGATACCTCATTTTAAAAATACAAAGGAAATCTCAGTAAATTATGAAAACAGTTCTTCATTTACATGTATTCTGTTTTCATGCATTCATACCTCATTCATATGATATATTGCTACCTGAGGCACTGACATGGGCACATGAGATTACACTCGGGTTAGATATCTACCCTAGCCTTGTTATAGGTTGCATGTTATTCTTATATTTGAGGATATATTATGATCATTGACCTAGGTTGCGTTATTTATGCGATTTCTGTGCGTAGATGTTTTTCTATTCACGAGTTGGCAACTCACCCCCGTTGTGCCCCAGTTTCTTGCAGGTTGCCGTACAGGTTTCATTACGGCTTTGCGGGCATAGTTTTCTTCGGGTGATTTGCTAGTAGGTGGGTTTACTTGTATCGTACCCCCATTATATATCTTGTATATCATTATTCTGTTGTATCTAGAAGTTCCATCAACCAAACATGTATTTATTTTGAGATTGAGACCAGTGATGTTATTCCTTCGACCTTAGAGTCGCGCGTTTTATTTCTGTGGTTTTCTTGTGATTTTGAGTTTCCTTTTGAATTTTGATCCTCGCCGTTGGCGTTGTATATTATATTGCTTGTGTGGTTGTGGCCGTCGATTGACGAAGAGCTAGCTCCCGCTTGGGATGCCTTTTTATTGATTTCGTATACTATTCATGTTGTATCCCGTTTGGGAGCCAGTATTTACAAAGGAGACTCTGCCGAAATTTTTAGTAAATTTTTGATATTTTTAGAAACCCGCATAATTCGGCTTATGCTATTAAAACTACTTGATTTAAATTGGTTTTCCTTCACTCTACTATTTTTCTTGGTTTGGATTTCTGGGTTTTCGGCTTACTTAGATTACAAACGCCTCGAGACGTTTCGTAGTTTAAGTGCCGGTCATGTTCCGTACTTTCGGGTCGTGACACCTAATTAAAGTAAACCTCGTTTTCCCAGAGGCGTAACTCCATTGACACCTTTCTAAACACCTACTTGATCGGCCAATTGTCCTGTGTAAAACTCTCCCAGGAGTAACAATTACTCACAGTTGGTATCGGGATCCAACTATCTCATAGAAGGTATGCAATCTCATTGCAAATTTCAACACTTGAAAGTCCCGATAATATTTTGCCCCAAGCATCCCATGACCTTGACGGAGGTCAACAAACCACAGGGTGCAAGTCAAGTTCAACCGGTCATTTCTTAATTGAATCAAACCCACCCGCACGACCCTTGACGGAGGTCAACAAGGTCGTACGACTACCCTTATCCAATCTGCATCATATGCATAAGCAGATAAATACTAGTTAGCTACCGCACACTACGCCTTGACGGAGGTCAACAAACGTAGCACGAATACTAAGTAGGATTTATCTGAAATCACGGAGGGCTACGTCAGGTTTTTCTGAAAACTTATTGCGTAATGAACTTGATATCGTTGTAGAATCAAATAATTTTAAAATGGAGTGTTTTTTAGGCTTTTGCTAGTTTCGCTAAAGAGGCCACTCCCGGTGAAGAGATCTCGGCTCTTTCCTCGTCGAATGAGGTGCACGATATATCACATATATCACTATGCAAAGCAAAAACTCCAAAGGCAATCAAAAGACAAACCGAGTGTTGTAGCATCTGCCAGTTATTGCTAAAGGGGTCACTCCCGGTGAAGGGATCTCGGCCCTTTCCTTATCGAATAAGGTGCAGGATGTTCTACAAGGAACACCGCTATGCAAAGCAAGAACTGTAGCTACCTTGTTTTTCAAAATTCGATTCCACAACATCTTTTAGGTTTCTTTTACTTTCATTAATCACATTAATGAAGTCCCATCATTTAAGTCACCTAAACATCACAGATAAATACGACGTACACTTATGTCATCCGCATTCGCCTCGATGTCCCCTCATGCACCGTTAGGTTAGGTAACTAACGGCAGAGCGGGGCAGGGCTAGCGCAGGTGTAAAACATAAGTAACGCCTATATAATATATCATATATACTATATAAAGTATACATCTCAACATATCAAATGATCACATCACAGATATCGCAGCAGAAGAAACATATGAAACATTGGATATACTAGGACGTTCGTATTTTATTTTGAGCCTCTATAAAACACGGATTCCACGGTCGCGATGAATAGCCAAACCCACACCCCTAGACCCCTACGAGAGCGGAAAGCAACCATACCAATTCTAGAGTTAGGAGACCCGGACTCGACTCCTCGAGTTGGTCTCCTACTGGACTCTAGAACCCGGTTACTTGTGCTCTCTTCCTTGGGTCTACCTAATGCGGAAAAGTAAATAATATACAATGGTGACATCATCCTCATCCCGGAAGTGCCCCAATAAAAGAATATTACATACAAAGAATTTTACATGAATGAAAATAAAAACCCTCATCTCACATAAAACCCCTGGCTATTCAAAAACGTGACGATCCAATATAACATATCCAGCAACACATAACATCTCATGTCATCAACGTAAGTAAATATGCGCATCCCAATTGTCGTTGACATATAGCAACGAAACCGGCGATATCACATATTACACTTACGGTCGTAGAAAAGAAAGTGTAAAACTACAACAGTTGGAATCCGCAACCTCCTTAGACATTTTATGCCTAACCAAATGAATTCCTTAGACATCGCATGCCTAACAATTATAAACCCCGCATTTCAGTCTCTATATCGAAAATACTTTTCAATATCTAGTCGGGCAATTCAACAAGATTCCCGATATGTGATCGAATGCTCGTCGCAAACTTTAGTAGACGGCCGCACCCCCGGATGCCGTCGACGAAGTGCACTAAGGCGGAACACCGCTGCCGCGAGCACCCAAACGGATGCTTTTGGCGACGGGGTTCTCCTACAGTCACTTGGTCGGGGCTTTGGGGCGTGGCTGTCTATTAAGTTTACCCGGCGAGTATCCGCGTACGCTACATGATTGCAACGAACTTTTGATCGCATCAAAATCCCATGGCAACCGATCATTTGAGACTAAACTGCTATGTTTATAACATTCAAATTAGTTATCTCATAACTACTTGTGGATTCCAAATAATGTATCACATTCCAGATAAATAGACAATGTTAAACTTTCCGATCGAATGATCTGTAGGGTTCCTAGGCACACTAAGGAGGTTCCACAAGGCATCAACCATTCCAAACAAAATTTTTTCGGTGCCGAGAAACCCTAAAGAAGATCGTTAACTAGAAGGATAGGCGAAAAGCAAGCAAGCAAACGACTTTGCTACAAAGTGAAAGGGATTACAACCTTTGTAGATCCGGTCCACCATTTCTTTAGCTCCGTGTTAACGTCCCTCCACTGCGATCATCGGATCCCGGACTCTAGAAATGGTTTCGTCGGAGAAATGATCGGGCTAGGTCATTGACTTCGAGGCCGAAGATGATCTACGTCGGGGAGACTCAAACTCAAGCTATTCCTTCACTCGGTCAAAAACTTTTTGAAGAGAACACCCTATACTACATGGCAAGTAGTATAGATGAAGAAATAGGAAGTGGGTTCACTTTAGAATTGGATTTCTCACTCTTTTTCTCATGATGCCATTGGAGCTAGCAAGCTTTTTCAAGCTTGATGAAGATGAAGAAGAAGAAAGAATCATATGAATTATGAAAACTTATCCAAATGAATGATGGCACCATGGTTGAGTTAAGCCCTCATGCTTAACTCATGTAGAGATTTAACCAAACCATTAGGTTAAAGGTTAGGTTAAAGAATATCAAAAGAAATGACAAAAGAGTGGATTTTGTCAAAGCTTCTCCAAGCTTCTTCAAGCTTGATAACTTTGACTAAGTTAATCCCTTTTGTTAAATCTTAAGATGAAACAATAACCCTAATCTTTACCCTAATCTTGGTATGAATCTCATACACACAACTTGTTTGTATCATCAAGCATGATACAAACATGCACACTTGCATATATTACATATAAACAATGTGCACATTCAAGTGAGAAAAAAAATCTTAAGTGAACCAATACTAGTTAATGTAAATTAATATATCAAATATATAATTATACATTAAATCATTAAATCAACACTTGATTTAACGATCCGGTCATATCGCATATAACCGACTAATATCAATAGTAACAACTTATCGAATCAACACTTGATCCGATAACCCGGCTATATCGCATATAACCGATCAATGTCAAAAATCGCGAGAATAGAATACAGTATCACATACTGGTAATATTCTCGGTCCCGCACATATCTCATTTGCGCTCCTATTTCGTTTCGCTTGAGCCAGGAAACCCCTGTGTAGGACTCTAAAGACTCGTCAATACGCCGGCAGCAGGTGATGATCATATCAAACACCCACAAGCCGCAAGCGGTCTGTTAAACGTAACGGCCACTCGGGTATTGAGCGATCAGAAGATCAACGAGCAAGCCCGCTCACACTCCTGTGAATCCAACGAGTAACACTACCGTACAGTCCGGTCTGTTCGTCTGATATGTCGCATATCTCGTCTAAGGGTGGTAAACGTCAGACCCCAATAACTCGATAAGTCGTGTCGATATGAGGCTCATAACGGGTCGAGAAACTACTGGTAACACTTACCAGTAAATCCCTAAAGCTTCCTTGGCCAAGGACTTCCTGTTATAGCCAATCGAGCACAGTACAACATCAACTCCTTATACCGGGAGAGACGAAACCCCTCCTATCACTTATTGCTTCCATGTGATTCGGGACTGTACCTAAAAGCCACCTTTTTGCACGCCCTCTTGGACGTGGTATGATAGAAATCAAAGCACAGTGGGAATCACACAAGACTCTATGATGATCTCGGGTCTACAGACTAACCTACACCAGTGTCACCAGAGAACTGCCATCTGACGTAAGGTATAATACCATCTGGGAGTTCTCTGCGAGTCCGTCCAGTGTACCCAGTCTCTACTGAGCACCCGTATATCATCTCTGATGTCAAACACCAATGGATATGGGATCATCCATCGCCCATCTGTATGGGTCGAGAAGCTACACGCTAGTCTACACTGGTATATCGATGCCCCGTCACGATACACCCACGACTAGGGACCTTGAAGGATGTACTTATGGACTACCATGTCCCCACTAGTATGATCCGCATCATAGTCCAGGTAGTCAAGTACACATCCTAAGGGCTTTACCAACATGTAACAGAGAGACAATCAGTGTACACGTTAAGGTAAAGAGTAACCAGATAGCATACTATCATATCGAGCAAGAAAGTCATCCCTATATATGTCCAAGCATCCACTACAATATACATCCTATGTATAGTAATGGCCTCTAGGGCATACATATAACTAACATGATCAAACACCCAAGTTTTCCTAAATAGTTCTCAACACTTGAGGGGAGTTTAAAAACATCCATCACATGCCACAGTACTAATGGTCCAGCCGTAGAAGGGTCAAGCCAACGCCTCACATTTGGCAACGCCGTACTGCCCCAAACCCTAAGGTTTAAAGGCCGTTCAAGACGGTCACATAATCGAGTTAAGGTTTTTTGTCTTCTAGAGGGTCCATCGCGTAACTTGCACGATTTAGAACGTTCTTAAACAACGGAAAAATCCAACACTTGGAAATTTTCCGGGTCGGGAAAAAGTGAGTTATTGATATCCGCTCGAACTTTTTAATACTTTCTAAATTATCCGGAAAACATAACGAAATTAAATTTTCCGATCGAATCAACGTATACAAAATTATCCCCAGAACACTCAACACTTGAGGCAGATTAAAAATACCCACAAAGATACTGATCAGTCGCAAATATTGCATTCTTAACACGGTAATTTCCCCATCTTTTGCACTCATTTAGAAGTGTTCGGTATTCATATTTCACATATTAGCAAATCAGTCGTTAAATATCAGATTTCATGTGTTAGACTTTTAAACCGACACTTTAAGGGAAATTGACCGCATTTCATGGCATTGCATCATCTCTATATTGCGCAACACTTGTCTTGAGAAATTGTGCAGGAAAATCCGGAAGAAAAGCCAAAATTGTCATTTTGCTGATCAAACATTACACCAACTCCAAGTTTTGAGATCTGGTAGCAATCAAAAGGGAGAAATACAATTAAACATATCAAAAAAAGGCCCACAACTCAAGCCCAACAAGCACCAGAAGAACCAAGCCCTGAAGCTTCAAAAGAGCCGCGGAACCGCGGTGGGAGCCGGCTTGCGCCGCGGTTCCGCGGCGGTTTGGTTAGATCATCATGCCATTTTCAGTGCGTTATTCTTATCTCAGTGGCCACAGCTCAGAATGATATGTCAAATTCTAGAATTCTCTCGAAGCTTCTGCCAGATCAGCAAAGATCATTAAGCATGCTAATCCTAATTAAGTTCCTAACTAAGCTCTTCTAGAAGCTCCCTCCTAACTAATCACATCTAGAAGCTTCTCCTCAACAACCTTTTGGAGGGGAATTCAAATTTCATCTAACAAACTTTTGGAGGGAAACTTAAAATTCAAATCCTAGATCTAGGGTTTTGAGGGCTATAAATAGGAACCTAGATCTAAAGGTTAAGGGAGTTCAATCTTAGTTAGTTCTCCATTAGTTCCTAAATCTCTATCTTCTTCATCTTCTTCCACAAGTCTAGTGACAAGACTTGTGCGAAACCCTAACCCTAATTCCAATCCAAATTCAAGATCCCGAGTACCAATCAAGCAAGAAGCCCTTCAACCTTTTAGGAGCGGAGCCGATCTCCAATCGAGCAAGTGATCCAAGCCGATCCGCGACTCACGGAGCCGAGCGAAGCCAAATCGACGATCGAGTTCTTCCTCTTGTAGTTCTTGAGCGATTGTAATGAAATTGTTGATATAAATAAAAGGTGAAATTCTTTAATCTTGCTTTCTTTAAATTCTTGCATCATGATTCGATCTCAATTTGTAATTGTAGTTCTTGTGATGATGTTTGAGTAAAACTCCGCTCGACAAGGAGTCGAGACGATCAATAGAATGATGATATAACAAATCTTAAAACGATTTTTAAGTCCTACGAGTTTTGTAAACCCTAGCAAGTTCAAGAATCGATGACCTAGTTTCGTTGCGATGCTTTCTTGATTGTTATCGCTCGAAATTAGGGATCTACGATCGTTTCTTGAATTTACTAGAGGCTAGAATGTGAATGATATCGACGAAAGAACAAGGGATAAGATGAAACCCTAGTTTCACTAGAAATCCCTAATTCTTGTCGATTATCATTGATCTAGTATCAATTCATCGAAGGATAAGAATAGGTAATTATAAGATTACATCACATCTATAGATCCGATCGATTCCTACGAGCCTCATTTAGATTCTTGATATTTGGTTGGAAAAATCATCAAACTCTCAATTCTTGATTCTATCTTTTTCTTGTTATTAGATCTATATTTTCTAATTCTTGAACTTCAAATATAAATCATGAATTGTTTTGTTTTGTTTTCTTTAAAGTTTCAATTCATCTAATTCAAAAGACGAACTATTACACTGTCCCTGTGGACGATCCGCACTCACTTACAATCTACATCCGACACCGTAGTTGATTGCGGTCAAATAATTTTTGGTTGTGATTTCTTTACAATTTTCATACTACACAATCCGAAATCGTATCAATCAAATGGCGTTGCCGGGGATCATTTGATTCGATTTGATAAACACAACAAGAATTCAAACAATTAAATGGCGCCGTTGCCGGGGATCATTTGATAAACACAACAAAAATCATCAATCAGATACACTAGCAGATACGGGTATTACTGTACAAAAACCAAAGCAAAAGCTCACTATACGGCGGCGGATCCGCGGCACAAGCAGGGTATTGCCGCGGTTCCGCGGCGGTCCGTACGAGTTACTTTGTCGTTTTTCACAGTAATACCTACAATTCCCTGCTGAATTTTTTATGTATTTTTAATACAAAAAAAACCATATTTTAAAAAAATGTCCAGAGAGGGGGTCATTTTGACGTTACTGGGTTCGTTCGGAGTTTTAACTTCGAAAACATATCGCCTAATGCTCTAGCTAGGCTCTGATACCACTGTAGGGTTCCTAGGCACTCTAACAAGGTTCTATATAAAGTTCAACCCGTATATTTCATGATTGAATTAAACCCACCCGCATGACCCTTGACGGAGGCCAAACTACGCCGTACGAATACCCTAATCCAATCGCATCGTATGCAGGCAGATAAGCACTAGTCAGCTACCGTACACTACGCCTTGACGGAGGCCAAACTACCGCAGCATGAATACTAAGTAGTACTTATCTGAAATGACTGAGGGCTACGCAGGTTTTTAAGAAAACCATGAGCGTAATGAACTTGATATCGTTGTAGAATCGAGTGATTTTGAAAATGAGTGTTTTTGAGGCTTTTACTAGTTTTGCTAAAGAGGTCACTCCCGGTGAAGGGATCTCGTCTCTTTTCTTTTCGAATAAGGTGCGGGATATTTCTCAAATACTACTATGCAAAGCAAAGGCTATAGAAGCAATAAAAAGACAAAACCGAGGGTTGTAGCATCTGCCAGTTATTGCTAAAGAGGTCACTCCCGGTGAAGGGATCTCGGCTCTTTCCTTATCGAATAAGGTGCTGGATATTCTACAAAGAATACCGCTATGCATCGCAAGAACCAGAGCTACCAATTTTTAAACAAGTTTCTACAACATCTTTAGGTTTCTTTTATTTCATTAATCTCATTAATGAAGTCCCATCACTTTAAGTTACTTAAACATCACAGATAAATACAACGTACGCTTATGCCATCCGCATTCGCCTCGATGTCCCCTCATGCACCGTTAGGTTAGGTAACTAACGGCAGAGCGGGGCAATGCTAGCGCGGATGTAAAACATAAGCAATGTCTATATAATATATCACATATACTATATCCATATCTATCTCATCATATACAGTGATCACATCAAAGAATATCGCAGCAGAAAACAACATATGAAATATTGGATATACTAGGATTTCCGGGTTTTAAATTAAGCCAGTATAAAATACGGATTCCACGGTTGTGATGAATAGCCAAACCCACATCCCTAGACCCTTACGAGAGCGGCAAGCAACCCTTCCAATTCTAGAGTTAGGAGAACCGGACTCAACTCCTTGAGATGGTCTCCCACTGGACCCTAGAACTTCGGTTACTTGTGCTCCCCGCCTTGGGTCTATCCTAATGCGGAAAGGTAAATAATATACATCAACGGTGACATCTTCCTCTAACCGGAAGTGCCCCAATAAAAGAATATTACATACAATGAATTTTACATGAATGAAAATGAAAAACTCTCATCTCACTTAAAACCCCCGGCTATTCAAAACACGACGATCCAATATAACATATCCCAGCAACACATAACATCACATGTCATCAACGTAAGTAAATATGCGTATCCCAATTGCCGTTGACATATAGAAACGAAACCGGCGATACACTACATATTACACTTACGGTCGTAGAAAAGAAAGTGAAAAACTACAACAGTTGGAATCCGCAAACACCTTAGACATCATAAACCCGAAATATCACATACTTTAGATTTCATGCCTAACCAAATGAATTCCTTAGACATCACATGCCTAACAATTATAAACCCCACATTTTAGTCGCAATCTCGAAAATACTTTTCAATATCAAGTCAGGCAATTCAACAAGATTCCCGACATCCTGATCGAATGCTCGTCGGAAACTTTAGTAGACGGACACACCCCTCGATACCGTCGACGAAGTGCACTAAGGTGGAACACCGCAGCTGCGAGCACCCGAACGGATGCTTTAGGTAATGGGGTTCTCCTATAGTCACTTGGTCGGGGCTATGGGGTGTGGCTATCTAATAAGGTTAGCCGGCGAGTATCCGCGTACGCTACGTGATTGCAACGGGCTTTTGATCACATCAAAATCCTTTGGCAACTGATCAAATGAGACTAAACTGCTAGATTTATAAAATTCGAACAAGTTATCTCATAACTATTTTTGTGGATTCCAAGTATTGTATCCCATCACATAATATCCGGACGACGTTAAACTTTTCGATCGATTCATCAAAGTCCCACAATTTCCCGACAGATCAACACTTGAGCACAATTCAATAATACCCAGAATAAGCCACAGTACCAATGCACCAGCCGTAGAAGGGCAGACCCAAGCCTCACTCAAGTCGCCACGGAACTACGGCAAACTCTAGGGTATGACCGCGGTTCCGCGATAAAAAAAGTGGAGTTAGGGTTTCATGTTCTAGAGGGTTCATAGAATTACCTGCATGTTTTTCCGAATACGTTAAACTTGGAAAATGGGGTTTTTGATAATCGTTCGAACTTTTTAACTTCGCCTAGACAATATGTGAATAACCCAAAACAATGTTAAAACTACGAATACGAAACACTGCAAATTTCTTATAATGTAAGATTACATCCAATGCAAAATTAGCAAAAACAAACAACACCTGAAGCACCAAAACCCAGTCACTGGAACACAGTGAAAATTTCGAGCAAATCAACCAAAAAGTGGCCGGCCACAACTACCTTGATCTCGGCCAAAATCCGAGCAAACTGCCTGAAATTTTCATGGTGTTCATGATATATCCCATATAATATTCTGTACCTGTTTAAAAAAATTTTTGAGCACTTTTTAAAATCGATAGAAACTACATTTTCGCGTTTCAAGTTTCGGAGTATTACAGTTTCGTAATCTTAACAAAATCCGTCTAATTTTCTATCATGGCTCTGATACCACAGCAGGGCTGCCTAACACGGCAGTAAGGTTTTGGGAGGCATCGTCCATGCCAAATTCAAAATTTTGCCGTTCTAGCTAGCCCTAACCCTAGAATCATTTACTAGAAATCCGACGGAATAGAATGCAAACAACTTTGCAAGTAAAGTGAACAAGGAATTCAACCTTTGTAGACCGGTCCTTCACTTCATTAGCTCCGTGTAATATTCCCTTCGCTACGATCATGAACTCCCGACTCTTGAGAGGCTCCACAAGATGTACGGATCAAGCTTGCTAGAAGACTTCGAGGCCGAAGATGATCTACGTCGAGGAGACACTAACCCAACCTATCTCTTCACTAATTGTGGAATTAGTAAAGCAAACACCCTATACTAAATGGCAAGTAGTATATGACGATGAAGTAGGAAGTGGGCTCACTTTAAATTTGATATTCTCACATTTTTCCTCTCATCTCCATTAAAGCTAGAAAGCTTGAGAGGAAGAAGAAGAAGAAAAAACTCATGAAATTAACCAAGTGAATCATTGCAACCTTAGGTGAGTTAAGCATCATATACTTAACCTTTGTAAAGACATAACCATGTTTAGGATAATTGGTTGGGTTAACAAATATCTTAGGCAAAACAAAAGAGAGGACTTGGTCAATGAAGACTACAAGCTTCTACACGCTTTCATCCATGACAAAATACCACCATTTTGTAATTACCCAAATAAATAAAAACCCTAGCAATTAAACCAAGTATGGTGTAAGTCATACACACACCCAAGTTGCATGTATCATCAAGCACGACACAAAAACATGTACACAAATATATATCACATATATATACTTATGCACAAAGTGAGAAAAAGAAAACATAAGTGAGATAATACTAGTTAATGTAATGTAATATATCAAATATATAATTATAAATTAGATTATCAAATCAACTTTTGATTTAATAATCTGGCTATATCACATATAACCGACTAATATCATATGTAACAACTTATCGAATCAACACTTGATCCGATAACCCGGGTATATCGCATATAACCGACCAATATCATAAATCGTGAGAATAGAATACGGTATCTCATATCGTATCAATCTCGGTCCCGCACATATCACATTTGTGCTCCTACTCCGTTTCGCTTGAGCTAGGAAACCTCTGTGTAGGACTCTAAAGACTCGTCAATACGCCGGCAGTAGGTGATGATCATATCAAACACCCACAAGCCATAAGCAGTCTACTAAACATAACGGCCACCCGGGTATTGAGCGATCAGAAGATCAACAAGCAAGCCTACTCATATCCTGTGAATCCAATCGGTAACACTACCGTACAGTCCGGTCTCTTCGTCCGATATGTCGCATATTCGTCTAGGGGTGGCAAACGTCAGACCCCAGTAACTCGATAAGTCGTGCCGATGTGAGGCTCATAACGGGTCGAGAAACTGCTAATAACACTTACAGTATATCTCTGAAGCAGCCCTGGCCAGGGACTTCCTGTTATAGCCAATCGAGCACAGTGCAACATCAACCCCCAATACCGGGAGAGACGAAACCCCTCCTATCGCTCATTGCCTGCATGTGATTCGGGACTATACCCAAAAGCCACCGTTTTGCACATTCTCTTGAACGTGGTAAGGTGGAAATCAAAGCACAGTGGGAATCACACAAGACTTTATGACGATCTCGGGTCTACAGACTAACCTGTACCAGTGTCACCAGAGAACTCCCATCTGACATGAGGTATAATACCATTTGGGAGTTCTCGGTGAGTTCGTTCAGTGTACCCAGTTTCTACTGATCACCCATATACTATCTCTGATGTCAAACACCAATGGATATGGGATCATCTATCTCCTATCTACATAGGTCGACAAGCTATACGCTAGTCTACTCTGGTATATCGATGCCCTATCTCGATACACCCACGACTAGGAACATTTTAAGGATGTACTTAGCGACTACACTATCCCCACTAGTATGATCTGCATCATAATCCTGGTAGTCAAGTACTCATCCTAAGGGCTTTATCAACATGTAACACAGAGACAATCAGTGTACATGTTAAGATAAAGAGCAAACAGATAGCATACTATCATGTCGAGCAAAAAAGTCCTCCATATATATGTCCAAGCATCCACTACAATATACATCGTATGTACAGTAATGGCCTCTAGGGCATACATATTACTAACAGTTCGTAACTTGCGTAGGATATTGACTCGAAAAGTGCTATTGTCTTTTGCGACGAGTCATCGGATTCAAACTCGGGGATGGACTCATCGATGATATCCTCACTATAATAGTTTTCCAGATCAAACAATGTCGCACTAGTGTTGTCGAGATCATCATAGCAAAGTACTTCCGCTTCGCAGCTGTCAGAAGCTATCTCGTTGATGGAACAGACATCGATTAAATGAGCAGAAGGTTCAGATGGTTGACTTTCTAGCTTGTAAATATTAAGCTCAATTATCATCTTCCCGAAGGATAAGTTCATAGAACCGTTACGATAATTAATGACAGCGTTAGAAGTTGCTAGGAAAGGTCGACCGAGTATCACTGGGATTTGGTTACGTGGGTTTGCCACAGGCTGTATATCTAAAACAATAAATTCCACAAGGAATATGAATTCCCCGACTTTGATTAACACATCCTCTAATTCACCCCTAGGTTGGACGATAGATCGGTCTGCCATCTGGAGAGTGCAGTGGGTAGGTTTTTACTCTCCTATACCTAGCTGCTCATAGACGAAATATGGAAGCAAGTTAACACTAGCACCGATGTCAAGTAGAGCACGATTGATTCTTTTCCCCCCAATAGTTATAGATATTGTAGGACAACCGGGGTCCTTACGTTTCTTAGGCAATTGTTGGGTAAAAGCTGTGCTCACGTTACTTGTCATGAATACCTTTTTCGGCACTTGAGTTTTTCTCTTCCTAGTGCACAAGTCCTTAAGGATTTTTGCATAAGACGGAACTTGTTGAATAGCATCTAGGAGAGTGATATTTATATTAACTTGCTTAAATATTTCCACAACCTTCTCCATTTGTGCATTAGGTTTGTTGGACCTCAACCTGTTTGGAAATGTAGCTTTATCAATAAGTTTTGGGTCCAACATTTGTGGAGAAGTTTGTGGGGATAGAATTGATCCCAGAATTGGAGTGGGGATCATTTTAGGTAGATTCGAGGAAGTGGACGGAGTGTTAGAGCCTTGGGGAAAACGAAGAATAGGCTCGGAAGAAGGTGGGAGATTAGATGAAATTGGGCAAGAAGTGGAAGCCGGGGTTTCAATTGATTCCTCATCATCAATTTGTTCACCCATTTGATTGTTCAACACTCTTCCTGATCTCAACGTGGTAACGGCACTCACATTATGACTTTGTGAGTGGCCAGGATTCGGAAGGGGTTGAAACGGAAGTTTCCCTTTTTCTCTCCCACTAATCGCGGCATTTATTTATGCAAGTTGTGCTTCTATCGATTTTATACTCTCACCGTGGGAGTTGGTGGTCTGTGTTAAAGTTCGGATGGAAGACTTTATTTCATCCGTTGATTGCATGGAATGTTTAATAAACATATCCACACTTCATTCAAGTGCAGATGAGTTTTCAGTCCCGGCCGTTTAGAAAGAATTGTTGGCCGGGTTTTGAAAAGATTGCGATTGAAAGGGGTGCTGGTTCTGTGGTGGTGGTTGCTGCTGCTGTGGAGGAGGTCTTTGATAATTTCTTTGGAACTGGTTTTGATTTTGGGTTTGGTTTTGGTTCTAAGAAAAATTAGGATGATTCCTCCATCCCTGATTATACGTGGAAGAATAAGGATCGTTTCTTGGTCGCTGCTGAAAAGTAGAATTAGTGTGTTCTTGATTTTGAAACGGTACATTCATAGGACATTCTTCCGTCAAATGTGATGGATCGGAATAGCAACCACACACGGTCTTGGGGAGCGTTACCTGGTTTAGAGAGACTGATGAGAATTTGTTCTCTATATCGTCGAGTTTCTTTTGCATTGCTGCCATTTCGGTTTTTACTGCGATGGAAACATTGAGCTGATAGATGCCTCCCCTAGATGAAGGTGGTCTAACGCTTTCCCACTGCAAAGTGTTTTCAGCGAGATCTTCCAGATATGTCTAGGCTTCACCATCGTCTTTGGACATGAAATTGCATTGACACATGGTTTCAAGTATCTGCTTTGTCGCTGGATTAATGCCTTCATATATAATTCGGCACAGATCCCGTCTATGTATTCCATGATGAGGACACTGGACAAGCAGATCCTTAAACCGTTCAAAGCACTTCCAAAATGCTTCATTGAGAAGCTGGGTAAACTGGTTGATTTCGCTCCGAAAACGGGCGGTCTTAAGATTGGGGTAAAATTTCTTAAGGAATGCTATCACGAATTCATCCCAATTGGTAATAGAGTGTGCGGCTATGTTATAAAGCCATTTTTCAGCTAAATCGCACAAAGTGAATGGGAGAAGACGTAAGCGCATAGCATCCACAGACAGTTGTGATGTACCCATCATTGCGCATACGTTTTCGAATTTAGTGATAAAAACATATGCGTCTTCAGACTCAAGCCCGTGAAATTTGGGCAACAGGTTGATGAAGTGGGATTTAATTTCAAAATTATCCCCATTGGCTGGTGGAATAGATAAACATGTAGGAAGGGGACTGCGTATAGGATAGAATCTCTCTTGGAGAGAAATGCGCGGTGGATTTTGCGCACCGACGGGTGGTGGCAGGGTGGTGTTATAATCTGATGGAGAACCGTCCATTTCGGTCGATGTGGTGGGTGGAGGGGAAAAAGAAAATGAAGAAGTACCGACTTCGAAGTCGATAGCAGGAACGCGGACAAGACGAGCACTAGAATACCGTGTCCAGCCGAGCTTGCACTAAGCGGGTTTAGCGCAAGTGGCAGCGTGTGTGTGATTTAAAAATTGGTTTGTTTTAAAAAGTGTCGGACGTGAGACAGATCACACAAAAATGCACAATCAACCCTAGAACTAAGGTTACCTAGGTCAAGTCCTTAGACCGCTCCTAGACTTACAAAGGATTAATCCTCTAGCACCTCTTTATCGCTCTTGTGGCCAGGTAAGTGGGAGGTATCCTCTATACGAATCACCGAAAATAGCAGGCCTAATTAAGTAACTACTTACCTAGACACACTTGCCTAAGCACCACAAAAGAAATGCAGATAAGCGATAGATTACCTACGACCTTCCTCTGTCCTTATTGAGCGCGACAGTCCTTAGCATCTTGGTCTAGATATTTTTTAATTAATGTAGGTTGATGCGGATGCTCATTTTGTGATTTATGGGGCCTAGGAAGGGTGATGAAATCCCCACCTAATCTGAATTTGGTCTTGCCCTTTAATGTCCGTATTAAAATATGCAAAAACAAACCGCAAAACAAAACTCGCAAAAAGATTTTTGAGCAGCGATATTTTGCAAAGAATCCTGCAGAAAAGATAATTTATTGGATTTCAGAGGAGAGAGAAGAAGATAGGAAAGTTACCAGAGAAGTTGGGAAGCAAGATCCCCCAATTCCACCACGGTTCCGCCGCAAATATGGTGATTTGGCCGTGGTTTGTCAGCGGGAATGAGAGCTTGATCAAAAAATTTTGTTGCAGTGTCCTCCCTTGCACCTCTGGGTCTTGATGAATGTCTCTGGATCTCTGTTTCCTCAAATCTGTGACTCCAGATCCCCTTGCAAAATTCACACAATAATCGTTAAATACACAATTTGTTGTTTTGTTTATTTATGATATGGATCGAATAAGAATTCAACACGAATAGTAAGAATAAAAAAATTATGCACGTATCCCCGGCAACGGTGCCATTTGATTGGTTGGATGTTTTAGAGTTGTGTTTGTGTAGTAACCGCAATCAATAACGGTGTCGCGTGTTGCTAGACCGAGATGAGTACGGGTCGTCCTCAGGGAAACGTTGAATCTTTTAATCTTACCTTAGGCGTATTGATTAGGAAAGGAGGAAGAATAATGAATAGTGGAGAATGGTTGTAGATTCTAGATCTACGTCAATCACGGATGTAGGATATAGATCTAGATTAACTACGGATGTAGGTTTTATATTAGAAGGGGGCTTGTAGGGTTCGTTAAGATTTAGTAGTAATGGATGATTAAATAAAGATTACTCTTTTTATACTTTAATAGATTTAAAACTAGATCGACAGTGATTCATGTAGATTAGGGTTTCTGGAGGGAAAAGGGTGTAGGGTTGCCAGGCACACGCACAAGGGTCTACGAGGCATCAACCATGCCCGATTAAAAATTTAGCCGTGCCGAACAACCCAAAGCCAGATCTTTAAACTAGAGTTTATGCGAAAACAAGTATGTTAAACACTTTAACACTAAGTGAGAAGGATTACAACCTTTGTAGATCCGGTCCTTCACTTCTTAAGCTCCGTGTTGAGGTCCCTTCGCTGCGATAATCGTGTTCCGGACTCTCGAGAGGCTTCACGAAGAGAAAGGTGCAAGCTTGCTTCCGATCTTCGATAACAAAGATGATCTACCTTGAAGTTTCATTAACACAAGCTTGTAAGTCCATATTGCGACCCCCGGTACTTACGGGGAGGCGGAAACGGTATAAAAAACGAATTTTTATCGCAAGAGGCAACATGGACTAAACTGTGTCGGGATCGTTGTCTAAACTAAAACCAGTTAACAAGCTAAAGAGAGTTAGCTACTATGGAAGATGGTTATACCTAAACTTGAACTCCTTCTTCTTCAAACCTTGTAGAGGTTGATGGTTCTCTTTTCGTCGCCTTCTCCCGTCGAAGATGGATCCACCTCGAAGGTTCGACTTTGGGCTCTTCCTCGATCTTTGAGTGAACTAGGGTTTCCGGCTTGCTAAACCTTCATCCTAGAATGAGTAGAGAGTGATTAGGGTTTGCTTTTCTATCTAAAGAGAATGATTCTCAACACATGAGAAGGTTTCTCTTTTCAAGAGGAGGAAGAAGATGAAATGAGGAGAGAGAGAGGTTATGATAGAATGAGCTCAATAATTTCTTTCTTGCAACCATATTGCAAAAAGAAATGAATTATCTAAATGATAATAATTGAAATAAGAATAGTTGATGGTAAATATGGAATGACCACTATCATACCTCTTTTAATGAAGTGTAAGCATGAATCAAGGAAGACTTTCAAGGCATGAAAGTGGTCAATGGTCAACAAGTCAACCAAGGTCAACAAGTCAACAAAAAACAACCATAACATAATTCTTATTTAATTACTATTATTAATAGATAATATACAAATCCATTAGGGTTTGGAAAATGATAACTGTCAACTGTGCATACGCACCCGATCCGAAACCCTAATGAAAAACCTCATTCTCCGCCTCAAGCAACTGTGCATACACACCTGCATTCTCGTTCCGAGAAACAAGAATACCAAGATATAAAAGCAACCCCCAAAACATATACCAGTATCTGGCTCAAACCAGAGCCTGCCAGTATAATCCGTCCGGACTCCAAACGTGCACAAGTGCACGGATGAGAACGAACCCTGTCGCAAAACCATGCGACCTCTACTCTGTTTTGCCCAGAGGCGAATACCCTCTGTGTGGGACTCTAAAGACTCGACACTACGCTGGCAGTGGGTTTAACCACAGACCGCAAGCGGCACTAGCTGTGCGTAACGGTCCCAGGTAGATGCCGACAAGAAGGCTGACGAGGTGAAACCCCATCTGAACTCCTACTGAGTCTGAATGTGACATTCTCCGTACAGTCCGGTCTGTTCGTCTGATACATCGCATGGCGGGCCTAGGGGGCGGTAAAACGTCAGTCCCCCAATAGCGGTACAAGTCGTGTCGGAGTGAAGCCCAAAACACCCTGAGATAACACTGGAAACCTACCAGTATATCTCGCTTGCCCTGGCCAGGGACTACTCGTGTAATGGCTCTCCTAGACACAGCGCGATGTCAACCCCCAATACCGGGAGAGACGAATCCTGTCTAACTGTCACTGCCTCCAAGTGCTTCGGGACTGCACCCAACCACCACCTGTTTGCACGACTCCTTTGAGCCGTGGTAGGGTAGTGATCAAAGTGCAGTGGGAACACACTCGAGGCGAAGTGTCAGTGTCAAGTCAGCGGACTAAGCTGTACTCATGTCACCTGGGAACTGATAACTGACGATAGGTATAATACCAACCTGTCAGTTCCCGACGAGTCCTGTCCAGTGTACTCGTAACCCAACGAGCACCCGTATACTATCTCCAGTACGACGTACTGATGGCTGTGGGACAGACCATCTCCCACACTGGGATGAGAAGCGCATACGCTAGTCTACTCCGGAGTATCGATGCCCTGTCTCGATAGTCCTACGACTAGGGACCTGTATAAGGATGTGCTTATCGATTACCCAGCCCCCACTAGTGTGACTGCCATCACAACGCTGGTAATCAAGCAAAGATCCTAAGGGCTCCACTAATGCGTATAAGTGATATACTGAAATAAACACAAGTACACATTGAAGTAGAAACAAACCAAGTAGCATACTACTATATTGAGCAAGATTGTTTATACAAGGTGAATATCCCAAGCTTCCATCAAGTAATATACAAACTAGTATGATACAGTAATGGCCTCTAGGGCATATACACTAACAATCTCCCACTTGCACTAAGGCCATGTACTGGCGTATCGAAGACCTATCATCTCGATCAGCCGCTCGAACTGAGTCTGGGGTAGGGCCTTGGTGAATGGATCTGCAGTGTTCTCTTCTGAAGCAACCCTCCGAACCTCGATCTCCTTGCGATCCACGATCTCCCTGATCAGGTGATACCGCCTCAAGATGTGCCTGGATCTCTGATGGGACCTGGGTTCCTTTGCTAAAGCTATAGCCCCGTTGTTGTCGCAATACAGAGGTACTGGGTCAACAATGGACGGAACCACCTGAAGTTCTTTTAAGAACTTCCTTATCCAGACAGCTTCTTTTGCGGCATCAGATGCAGCGATGTATTCCGCTTCCATAGTCGAGTCTGCAACGGTTTCCTGTTTGGAACTCTTCCAACACACCGCCCCTCCGTTGAGGGTAAAGACAAAACCCGACATGGACTTGGAATCATCCTTGTCACTCTGGAAGCTGGAGTCAGCAAAGGCCTCAATCTGGAGGTCTTTTCCGCCATACACCAAGAACATCTCCTTAGTCCTCCTCAGGTACTTGAGAATGTTCTTTACCGCTATCCAATGTTTCTCCCCAGGGTTTGACTGATACCGGCTTACTACACTCAGTGCATAAGCTACATCCGGTCTGGTACACAACATCGCATACATTATAGAGCCTACCGCAGAAGCGTAGGGTATAATAGACATGCGATCCCTCTCCAAATCAGTCTTGGGAGACATCTCTTTAGAGAGGGTGATCCCGTGACAAGCCGGTAAGTTACCACGCTTGGAATCTTCCATACTGAATCTTTTCAGTACGGTGTCGATGTACCTGGACTGTGAAAGTCCTAATATCCTCTTGGATCTATCACGATGGATCCGGATCCCCAGGATGTAAGAGGCATCACCCAGGTCTTTCATGGAGAACCTGTGTGACAAGAAACCCTTGACAGATTGTAGCATAGGAATGTCATTTCCTATTAAGAGAATGTCATCCACGTATAAAACAAGGAATACCACAGTTCTCGCTACAAATCTACTATAGATGCATGGTTCATCTGGATTTTTGATAAAGTCAAATTCCTTGACCGTCTCATCAAAACAGATGTTCCAACTCCGCGATGCCTGCTTTAGTCCATAGATGGACTTAAGCAACTTGCACACCTTTCCGCTGCTCCCACTCTGAATGAAACCCTCTGGCTGATCCATATAGACACACTCCTCTAAATTTCCATTTAGAAAAGCGGTTTTTACGTCCATCTGCCAAATCTCATAATCGTGGAAGGCAGCAATGGCAAGAAGGATCCGAATGGATTTCAGCATAGCCACTGGAGAAAAGGTTTCGTCGTAGTCCAAGCCAGGTCTTTGACGGAAACCCTTTGCTACAAGTCTAGCTTTATAGGTCTCAACCTGTCCATCTACACCAATCTTCCTTTTGAAGATCCACTTGCATCCTACGAGTTTTACCCCGTCTGGAGCAATGTCCAACGTCCATACTTTGTTGGTGTACATGGACTCCATTTCGGTCCGCATTGCATCCAGCCATTTTACCGAGTCAATGCTCTGAACGGCCTGCTGGAAGCTAGTAGGCTCATCATAGTCTATGATGCAATCCTCTCTATCCCCGTCTATGAGAAAACCGTAGTATCTCTCGGGCGGATGAGACTGCCTACTACTTCTACGGAGCGGCATAGGAATGTCCTGTTCTTTTGAACCGTCTGGTTCCACTAAGCTTTCAGTAATAGTCTGAGGTTCTGGAATTTCATCCAGTTCTACTGCGCTCCCACTTATCTGATTTTCCAAAAACTCAGTTTCCAAGAAGTGGGCATGACGAGAAACAAGGACTTTTTGCTCCTCTGCGTAATAGAATAGATACCCCTTGGAGTTCTTTGGGTATCCCACAAACTTACACTGTACTGAGCGTGCCTCGAGCTTGTCCGCATGCTGCTTTTTTACAAAAGCCGGACATCCCCATGTTTTAAAGGCTTTAAGACAGGGTTTCTTCCCACTCCACATCTGATATGGAGTGGTAGGCACAGTCTTAGTAGGAACTTGGTTCAAGAGATGTGCAGCTGTTTCTAGTGCATATCCCCAGAAAGATCGCGGTAACTCAGCCTTACTCATCATGGAACGAACCATATCCAATAGGGTTCGATTCCTCCTTTCTGATACACCGTTATGTTGCGGAGTGTATGGAGGAGTACGCTGAGAGAGAATACCATTCTCTTTTAAATAGTCCAGGAACTCGGCACTCAAGTATTCACCACCTCGATCCGATCTTAGGATCTTGATACTTTTGCCTGTTTGTTTTTCAACTTCATTCTTGTAATCCCGAAATTTCTCAAAGGCCTCGGATTTGTGCTTCATTAAGAAGACATGTCCATACCTAGAGAAATCGTCTGTGAAAGTAATGAAGTATGAATAACCGCTTCGGGCATGTGTAGACATTGGACCACACACGTCACTGTGTATGAGTCCCAAGAGCTCGCTCGCTCTTTCTCCGTGTCCAGTGAACGGAGTCTTTGTCATCTTTCCCATAAGACAAGATTCACAAGTGGCATAAGACTGATACTCGAACGGATCCAAGTATCCTTCTTTATGTAACTTAGTCAACCGTGTCTCATTGATGTGACCCAGTCTACAATGCCATAAGAAAGCCTGATTGATATCTGGAGACTTTCTTTTGTGTGTATTCTGGACATTGAAAATCTGTGGTTGGTTTAATACGTATATACCATTGCTCAGTGTACCTGACCCAATCAGAACTTGATTAAGGTGAATGTTTACAACATTACTTACAAACGCAAATTCATAACCTTCTTTAGAAACCAAAGATACAGAAATGATATTACAAGTTGCGTTGGGTACAAAAAAGCAATTACGCAAAACCAAAACATGCCCATCTGTCATTCCCAGGTGATAGTCCCCCACGGCTTTAGCATCCATGCTAGCTCCGTTCGCAACTCTGAGGGTCATGTCACCTGCCTTCAAAAACCTACGGTTTCTCAACGCCTGCAAAGAATTACAGATATGAGATCCTGATCCGGTATCCAATACCCAGGAAGTAGAGTTTATAGAAAGACAGTTTTCAATAACATACACACCTGAAGCTGAAGCCGCAACCTGCTTCAGTTCCTGTGTCCTGGCTTTCCAAGCCCTGCAATCTTTCTTCCAGTGTCCACTCTTGTGACAATAGAAGCATTCCTCTTTACCAACAAGCTTCCCCGCTATCTTTGTTGCCTTTTCCTTTCCCTTCGCACCCACTTTACTAACACCGCCCCTTGGTTTGGCGGGGGCTTTCCTCTTCTTTCCCTTGGCTTTCGCCTTGGACCTAGAAGAAGAAGATCCTCCTACAAACAAAGTGGATGTATCCCTACCCTTCTGTAGGGTGCCCTCTGCGCTCCTCAGCAGGTTGAGGAGTTCTGAAAGTTCAACTTCTTTTTCTTGCAAGTTGAAATTCAGTATGAACTGGGCGTAAGTGGATGGAAGGGACTGGAGAATTATATCCGTGTAAAGTTCACTATCCAACGTGGTCCCAAGTTCCGCGAGCTCCTCAGTGTAGCCAATCATCTTAAGCACGTGGTCCGCTACCGATGATCCGACGGCCAACTTTGTCGAAAATAACTTCTTCGACACTTCGTATCTTGCGATACGAGACTGCTCTCCATACAGTTCTTTTGTATGAAGAAATATGGATTCCAAATCCATATTCTCGTGCCTCCTCTGATGGTCATTGTCCATCGAGGCAAGTACGAGGCATCTGGCCTTCGCGCTGTCAATCTCCCAAGTCTTACGGATTTCCTTATCCGCGACGCTGGAGGTGGGACCTGGGACGGGGGGAGCTTTGGTGGTAAGAAGATACCCCAGCTTGTCGTAAGAGATTGCCAATTTGACATTCCTGAGCCAATCTTTGTAGTTTGGCCCTGTCAATATGTTTTTATCTAGAAGTAACTTAAGTCCAGTCATTTCGATTTGGTCGCTGCAGGGGGAGAGAAGAAACACTTAGCACGATGCTCTTGCAAATTTAGAATGGTTTTTAATTTGTCTAAACAGGATGGCTCCCACTGTCTCTCGAATCCCTCCTCAAACCACAAAGGAAGAATTAGCCGGGATCAATCCCACCGTACAATACTTGCTTAACCGTTCAGCCAGGCCAGTGTCGGTACTTCGAGGGAGGTTTTCCAACGCTTTCGCGAAGTTCCTTAATTTAAGAACCTCTTTTCCCTGGGGGCGTAACTCCGCTAACACCTTTCTAGGCACCTACTAGGTTTATAGCATTGATCGTTTAGTGAGAAATTTCCCGAGGAGTAGCATATACTCACAGTAGGATCGGGATCCAAATATCATCGTGTGACGAAAAATGAAGAATCCTACCATAATCATCACACTCCAAATGGTATGCAAATCTAGCAAGTTTCAATACTTATGAAACTCCCGATGTGAATTTTTGCCCCATGCTCTTATGACCTTGACTAAGGCCAACAAATCATAAGTCACATGTCAAGTTCTTCCCGTCGTTATCCAGGTTAATTTGAACCCACCCGTATATACCCTTGACTATGGCCAACAAGGCAATACGACTGTCCCAAACCAACGCATTCTATCTATGCAACATATGAATACCCACCAGCTACCAAACACTGTGCCTTGACTAAGGCCAACAAACACAGCTTGAATACTGTTGAATATTCATATGAAACGACGGAGGGCTACGGATGGTTTTGGCGAAACCGTGAACGTAGTGAACTTGATATAATCGATGGAACGAGATAGCTTTTAGAAGGAGTGGCTCAAGCTCCGCATTTAAAAGTTAGTTTTGAAAAGAACCGAGTGGTTTTTCGAAAGTGTTCCATCGACTTAAACTTGGTTTATTATCTTGCATTAGTTCTTTTAATGCGTGATATTCTTGCATTAGTTCTTTTAATGCGTCCCATCATTTAATTCCTACCATTGCAGAAAACAACCAAAATATGACGTACGCTTATGCCATTCGCATTCGCCACGGGGTCCCGTCATCACTCGTTAGGTTACTTAACTAACGACAGAGCGGGGGCTGGGCTAGCGCGGCTGTAAAACATAAGCAACGCCTAAATAGAAAGCAATGATAGACATTACAGATCACAGATGAATACATTGGATATACTAGCAATCCGCATTTCTTTCGAGCCTGAAACGAAAAGCGGATAACACGGTCGCGGTGAATAGCAAATACCCCACCCAAGACCCCTACGGGTGCGGCAAACTACCCGCCAAGTTCCCGGTAGTTTGTGCACCCCACCATGGGTCTATCCTAGGAGCAAAAACAGTAAAAAGAATTATACAATGACGGCTACAACCCCGACCCGGTTGTGCGGCCAAACAAATAATATTATTACATCAATTTACATTTACAATGAATGAAAGAAAAACAAAAGCTCATCTCACATCCACCCCGGCTATTCACCCGCGACAGTCCAACACATTCATATACACATTCCAGCACATTACAGATCATGTATAACCCCGACTAATCGACTTATAGCGATTAGCCGACGTTCAATACATGCAAACATCACAGATATAACCAACATAGTCAAAGTGCAGTGAAGTTCGGAAAAAAATACGGAATTATAGGACCCCAAAAAGAAATTTCTGTTCTGGAAAATCTGGGTACATATAATATATTTTAAAAATCCCAAAACCAACACAGACACACACTGCATGAAAAACGATGCACAGAGGACTACAGAACGCGGCGCTTCCGCGGCGGAAACAGGGGTCACGCGGCGGATGGGCGGCGGCTTTGAGGAATTACTGCATCGTTTTTCTTGGGCGTTCATAAAAAACCCTGAGACGATTTTACAAGTATAAAGTTTTTCATTTTGAGCCAAAAAAAAATTCAACAGAAACTCAGGTTTTTAGTTTTCCGGTTTTGCGATTTTTTTGTTTCCGAACTTCGTTACACCTTACTACCAAGCTAGTTTAAGTTTAGTTAGGCTCTGATACCACTGTAAGTCCATATTACGACCCCCGGTACTTACGGGGAGGCGGAAACGGTATAAAAAACGAATTTTTATCGCAACAGGCAACATGGACTAAACTGTGTCGGGATCGTTGTCTAAACTAAAACCAGTTAACAAGCTAAAGAGAGTTAGCTACTATGGAAGATGGTTATACCTAAACTTGAACTCCTTCTTCTTCAAACCTTGTAGAGGTTGATGGTTCTCTTTTCGTCGCCTTCTCCCGTCGAAGATGGATCCACCTCGAAGGTTCGACTTTGGGCTCTTCCTCGATCTTTGAGTGAACTAGGGTTTCCGGCTTGCTAAACCTTCATCCTAGAATGAGTAGAGAGTGATTAGGGTTTGCTTTTCTATCTAAAGAGAATGATTCTCAACACATGAGAAGGTTTCTCTTTTCAAGAGGAGGAAGAAGATGAAATGAGGAGAGAGAGAGGTTATGATAGAATGAGCTCAATAATTTCTTTCTTGCAACCATATTGCAAAAAGAAATGAATTATCTAAATGATAATAATTGAAATAAGAATAGTTGATGGTAAATATGGAATGACCACTATCATACCTCTTTTAATGAAGTGTAAGCATGAATCAAGGAAGACTTTCAAGGCATGAAAGTGGTCAATGGTCAACAAGTCAACCAAGGTCAACAAGTCAACAAAAAACAACCATAACATAATTCTTATTTAATTACTATTATTAATAGATAATATACAAATCCATTAGGGTTTGGAAAATGATAACTGTCAACTGTGCATACGCACCCGATCCGAAACCCTAATGAAAAACCTCATTCTCCGCCTCAAGCAACTGTGCATACACACCTGCATTCTCGTTCCGAGAAACAAGAATACCAAGATATAATAGCAACCCCCAAAACATATACCAGTATCTGGCTCAAACCAGAGCCTGCCAGTATAATCCGTCCGGACTCCAAACGTGCACAAGTGCACGGATGAGAACGAACCCTGTCGCAAAACCATGCGACCTCTACTCTGTTTTGCCCAGAGGCGAATACCCTCTGTGTGGGACTCTAAAGACTCGACACTACGCTGGCAGTGGGTTTAACCACAGACCGCAAGCGGCACTAGCTGTGCGTAACGGTCCCCAGGTAGATGCCGACAAGAAGGCTGACGAGGTGAAACCCCATCTGAACTCCTACTGAGTCTGAATGTGACATTCTCCGTACAGTCCGGTCTGTTCGTCTGATACATCGCATGGCGGGCCTAGGGGGCGGTAAAACGTCAGTCCCCCAATAGCGGTACAAGTCGTGTCGGAGTGAAGCCCAAAACACCCTGAGATAACACTGGAAACCTACCAGTATATCTCGCTTGCCCTGGCCAGGGACTACTCGTGTAATGGCTCTCCTAGACACAGCGCGATGTCAACCCCCAATACCGGGAGAGACGAATCCTGTCTAACTGTCACTGCCTCCAAGTGCTTCGGGACTGCACCCAACCACCACCTGTTTGCACGACTCCTTTGAGCCGTGGTAGGGTAGTGATCAAAGTGCAGTGGGAACAGACTCGAGGCGAAGTGTCAGTGTCAAGTCAGCGGACTAAGCTGTACTCATGTCACCTGGGAACTGATAACTGACGATAGGTATAATACCAACCTGTCAGTTCCCGACGAGTCCTGTCCAGTGTACTCGTAACCCAACGAGCACCCGTATACTATCTCCAGTACGACGTACTGATGGCTGTGGGACAGACCATCTCCCACACTGGGATGAGAAGCGCATACGCTAGTCTACTCCGGAGTATCGATGCCCTGTCTCGATAGTCCTACGACTAGGGACCTGTATAAGGATGTGCTTATCGATTACCCAGCCCCCACTAGTGTGACTGCCATCACAACGCTGGTAATCAAGCAAAGATCCTAAGGGCTCCACTAATGCGTATAAGTGATATACTGAAATAAACACAAGTACACATTGAAGTAGAAACAAACCAAGTAGCATACTACTATATTGAGCAAGATTGTTTATACAAGGTGAATATCCCAAGCTTCCATCAAGTAATATACAAACTAGTATGATACAGTAATGGCCTCTAGGGCATATACACTAACAAAGCTCTCACTCATAAAATGATGTGAACACTCTCATCTAAATGGCAAGGGTAGATGAGGATGATGAAGTAGGATTTTTGCTCTCATTTGTTTTCTTATTCTCACTCATTTTTCATCAGAAAATCAAAGCAAGAAAGCTTTTCATGAAGAACTCAAGCAAGAAGAAGATGAATAATCAATTGAATCCTTTTGTGATGAATAATGAAAATATAATCATGATGAATAATGCAACCATGGTTAACTAAACCTTTGTAGAGATTTAACTAGGGCTAGGGTTTGGGTTGGGTTAAAGCATGAGTCATTTGAAAATATCTTAGCAAAAACAAAAAGAAACCTTCTACAATCATCAAGAAGGAACTAACCCAAAACAAACCCTAACCTTGTTTAATCTCTACTAAGCATGTTGCATTAGTTATCATATCATGTTACAATATTATATATCATATATATAATATTTATCGTAACAATATAAAATAATACAATTAACATATATCGCATATATATCAATGTATTACCCGAATGAGAAAAAGAATCTTTTAGTGAGCTAATATTAGTTAATGTAATTTAATATATCATATATATTAGTATACATTAAATTATCGAATCAACACTTGATCCGACAATCCGGCTATATCGCATATAATCGACTAATATGATGACCCGGCTATATCACATATACCCGGCCTATATCTCATTTCGCGAGAATCCAATACGGTATCACATACCGCATTATTCTCGGTCCCGCACATACCACATATGTGCTCCTACTCCGTTTTGCCTGAGCCAAGAAACCTCTGTGTAGGACTCTAAAGAATCGTCAATACGCCGGCAGTAGGTGATGATCATATCAAACACCCACAAGCTGCAAGCGGTCAGCTAAACGTAATAGCCACCCAGGTATTGAGCGCTCAGAAGATCAACAAGCATGCCTGTACATTCTCCTGTGAATCCAATCAGTAACACTCCCGTACAGTCCGGTCTCGTCGTCTGATATGTCACATATCTCGCCTAAGGGTGGTAAACGTCAGACCCCAGTAGCTCGATAAATCGTGTCGATATGAGGTCTATAACAGTTCGAGAAACTACTGATAACTCTTACCAATAAATCTCAGCAACCCTGGCCAGGGATTTCCGGTTATAGCCAATTGAACACAGCACAACATCAACTCTCTATATCGGGAGAGACGAATCCCCTCCTATCGCTCATTGCCTCCATGTGATTCGGGACTGTACCCAAAAGCCACCTTTTTGCACGCCCTCTTGGACGTGGTATGATGGAAATCAAAGCACAGTGGGAATCACACAAGACTCTATGATGATCTCGGGTCAACAGACTACTCTATACTTGTGTCACTGGAGAACTGCCATCTGACGTGAGGTATAATACCATCTGGGAGTTCTCGGCGAGTCCTTCCAGTGTACCCAGTCTCCACTGAGCACCCGTACACCATCCTTGATGTCAAACACCGATGGATATGGGATCATCCATCGCCCATCATATGGGTCAAGATGCGTATACGCTAGTTTACTCTGGTGTATCGATGCCCTGTCTCGATACACCCTCAACTTGGAACAGTTATAGGATGTACTCGTCGACTATCGTAGCCCCACTAGTATGATCTCATCATAGTCCCAGTAGTCTAGTACATATCCTAAGGGCTTTATCAACATGTAACATAGAGACAATCTGAGTACATGTTAAGATAAAGAGCAACCAGATAGCGTGCTATCTTGTCGAGTAAGAAAGTCCTCCCTATATATGTCCAAGCATCCATTAAAATATACATCATATGTACAGTAATGGCCTCTAGGGCATACATATAACTAACAATCTCCTACTTGCACTAGGGCCATCTGTTGTGGTATCACATACCTAACAATTAGCTATGGTTGAAGTATCTCATACTCAACCATCCCATAAAAGTCTCTACTGGGAAAAAGACCTTTGTGAGTGGATCCGCGCTGTTGTCCTCTGTGTCTACTCTCCTAACCTCGATCTCCATGGAGATCTACCATCTCCATGATCAGGTGATACTGCCTATGAATTATATCTGGATTTCAGATGGGACGGGGTGTTCCTTGGCAAAAGCCACAACTCCATTGTCACACAATGGTAGGAACGAAGTTCATCTCATGAACTTATATATCCAGACTGCCTCTTTGGTAGCATCCTTGGTAACGATGTATCTTGCTTTTAATCGTCTAGTAAGTTATGGTATCTAGCTTGGAACTCTTCTAACATACAGTTCCTCCACTGAGGGTAAAGACAATGCCTGCGACTGACATTTAGTCGTCTTTATCACCCTGGAACATTTCTAGTGATTCTCTCCAGGATCGATTGATACCATCTCACTACAACTAGTGAGTATCTTAACATCCAATTAGATCTATCTCATAGATCCAAAACCCAGGATTTAGGAGGTATCATTTTGATCCTATATGGAGAATCCTTGTGATAAGCGGAGATTGACCGATCGTAGCATAGGAAACTCCTTCCCTATCAAGAGTATGTCATCCACGTACTCTACGAAGATCACCACCATACTCTCTACTACCTTTTTGTATATACAAGGTTCATCTACCATTTTGATGAAGTCAAACTCTTTGACTACCACATCAAAATAGACGTTCGAACTCCGCGATGCCTACTTTATCACTTAAAACATATTGCACATGTTTCCGCTGCTCACACTATCTACGAAGCCCTCTGGCTGTGTACTTATAGACGTTCTCTTCTAAAACATCATTTAGAAAAGCAGTCATGACACCCAACCACTAGATATCGTAGTCATGGTATGTAGCCGTGGCAAGTAGGATCTGGATGGACTTAAGTATAGCTTTGAAAGTCTCAACTTTTCCATGTACACCAAGTAATCTTCTCAAGATATACTTGCTCCTGATGGGGATTTAACCCTTCAGATAAAGCAACCAAAGTCCATACTTTGTTGGTGTATAAGGATTCAATCTCAGATCGATAAGCATCCAGCCATTCTTACAGAGTCTCACTCCTGATGGCCAGCTCGAAACTAGTTGGGTCATCATTTCATGATGCAATCCTCGCTCCCACTGTCATAAAGAAACCAATGTATCTCTCAGGTGGGTGAGGAACCCTACTAGATCGGCGGAGAGGCTGAGGTTCGTTGGTTACTGTTGAATCCTTCGGTTCTACCAAATCATCTGCTGTAGTTTGTATAGCTGGAACTCCTTCCAGTTCTACCTCATGACCACTAATTTCTTCACAAAAAAATCCCTTTCACAAAGGTGGCATGTTGAGAAACAAAAACATCTTTTTTTCCTCGGTTAGGTTGAAGATATTCCCTTGCAAATGCTTGGGATATCCAACAAACTTCCATAGGCCGGACAACCCCAAATCTTAACAAACTTAAGATATGGGCTCTTCCCTTTCCATATCATATATGAAGTGGCAGGCAACTGATTTGATTTGAACCTTATTCAATAGGTATGCAGCTTCTCAAGCGCATAACTCCCAAAAGAAAATAGGAAACCCAGTAGTACTCATCATAGAGCACACCATATCATATAGGGTGCTATTGCTCCGCCCCGATATAACATCGTGCTATGGTGTATACATAGGAGTAATGCTGAGAGAGAATCTCATTCTTCTTTAGAATAGTCCAGGAATTCCGTGCTCAAGTATTCTCCTCCTTGATCTCATCAAAGGACATAATACTTATATCCGGATTTTGGTTCTCTACTTCTAATTTATATTCTGTGAATATCTCAAAAGGTTCAGACTTGTGTTTCAACAGGAACATATGTCCGAATCTTGAGAGATCATCAGAGAATGTAATGAAGTACAAAGAACTAGTCCTGGCAGTAGGATTACTAGGCACTCTAACAAGGTCTACAAGGCATCAACCATACCCGATTAAAATTTTAGCCGTGCCGAATAACTCTCAACAAGTTCTTTGCTAGATAATTAGGGTAACACATGCTAGTAAATAACAATTATCACTAAGTGAATACGAAATACAACCTTTGTAGATCGGTCCTTCACTTCTAAAGCTCCTTGTTGTAGTCCCTTCGCTGCGATCATCGAACTCCCGGACTCTCGGACGGCTCCATGAGAAGATTGCAACGGTATTGCTTGAAGTCTTCGAGGCCAAAGATGATCTACATCGAGGGAATACGAACTCAAGCTTCTACTTCACTAACTAGAGAACTAGTGAAGCAAACACCCTACACTAAAGTGCTAGTCTAGTAGAGGATGATGAAATAGGAAATGGGTACACTTTAGAATTTCTTTTCTCACTATGTATCTCTCTCTTTATAAAACCCTAGAAAGAAATTGAAGGAGGAAGAAGATGAGCTCAAAATGAGAATTAAAACTAATCAAGAGAGAGTTAGCTAACCATGGGTGAGTGGGTATCGTATACTAACTCATGTAGAGACATAACCATGGCTAATTATAGTGGTTAGGTTAATTAATATCTTAAGTAAAACAAAACTAGTGGACTAAGTCAATGCAACCATAAGCTTCATGAAGCTTCATGCACTTGAACAATTATCCACTAATTTTGTATTTACTTTATATATTAAAACCCTACCAATATAATTAGTATGGTATATGTCTCATACACCCATGATAGTTGTATCAACAGCCATGATAAAAAATATACACAAATAAATATATATCACATATATATTAAGTTGTGCACAAGTGAGAAAAACAAATGCTTAAGTGAACCAATGTTAGTTAATGTAAATTAGTATATCACATATACAATTATACACTAAATTATTAAATCAACACTTGATTTAATAATCCGGTTATATCATATATAACCGACTAAAATTGAATGTATCGACTTATCGAATCAACCCTTGATTCGATAACCTGGTTATATCGCATATAACCGATCGATACAAACTTCGCGAGAATTGAATACGGTATCACATACTCACATTATTCTCGGTCCCGCACATATCACATATGCGCTCCTATTTCGTTTACCCTGAGCCAGTAAAACCTCTATGTAGGACTCTAAAGACTCGTCAATACGCCGGCAGTATGTGATGATCATATCAAGCACCCACAAGCCGTCAGTGGTACTAGCTGGACGTAACGGCTAACCGGGTATTGAGCGATCAGAAGATCAGCAAGCAAGCCCGCTCCAACTCCTGCAAAAAGCCTGACAGTGACATTACCGTACAGTCCGGTCTTCTCGTCTGATATGTCGCATATCAAGTCTAGGGGTGGTAAACGTCAGACCCCAATAACCGATAAGTCATTCCGATATGAGGCTCATAACAGGTCGAGAAACTACTGGTAACACTTACCAGTAAATCTCTAAACCAGCCCTGGCCAGGGACTTCCCTGTTATGGCCAATCGAGCATAGCGCAACATCAACCCCCAATACCGAGAGAGACGAAACCCCTTCTATCGCTCATTGCCTCCATGTGACTCGGGACTGTACCCAAAAACCACCGTTTTGCATGCCCTCTTGGACGTGGTAAGGTGGAAATCAAAGCACAGTGGGAATCACACAAGACTCTATGACGATCTCGGGTCTACAGACTAAGCTGTACCAGTGTCACCAGAGAACTGCCATCTGACGTAAGGTACAATACCATCTGGGAGTTCTCGGCGAGTCCGTCCAGTGTACCCAGTCTCCACTGAGCAACCGTATATCATCTCTGATGTCAAACACCAATGGATATGGGATTATCCATCGCCCGTCTACATGGGTCGAGAAGGTATACGCTAGTCTACTCTGGTATATCGATGCCCCGTCTCGATACACCCACGACTAGGGACCTTGAAGGATGTACTTATGGACTACCATGTCCCCACTAGTATGATCCACATCATAGTCCATGTAGTTAAGTACACATCCTAAGGGCTTTACCAACATGTAACAGAGAGACAATCAGTGTACACGTTAAGGTAAAGAGTAACCAGATAGCATACTATCATGTCGAGCAAGAAAGTCCTCCCTATATATATCCAAGCATCCACTATAATATACATCTCATGTATAGTAATGGCCTCTAGGGCATACATATAACTAACATTGGCATGTGTAGTCAGGGGACTTTCATACATCAGCATGTATCAATCCCAAGAGTTCACTAACTCTTTCTCTGTTTCTAGTAACCGGAGCTGTGGTCATCTTATCTCTGTGTTTCATCTACCATTTTGATGATGTCAAACTCTTTGACTAACTCATCAAAACAGATGTTCCAACTCCGCGATGCTTGCTTTATCACATAAAATATCTTGCACGCGTTTCCGCTGCTCCCACTATCTACGAAGCCCTCTGGCTGTGTACTTATAGACGCTCTCTTCCAAATCATCATTTAGATAAGCTGTCATGACACCCAACCGCCAGATATCGTAGTCATGGTATGTAGCAGTGGCAAGTAGGATCTGGATGGACTTAAGTATAGCTACTTAGAAAAGGTTTCATCATAATCCATACCTGGTCAAATGATGCAAACCTTAACCATGTCTAGCTAAAGTCTCAACTTTTCCATGTACACCAAGTAATCTTCTCAAGATATACTTGCTCCTGATGGGGATTTAACCCTTCAGATAAAGCAACCAAAGTCCATACTTTGTTGGTGTATAAGGATTCCATCTCAGATCGTTTAGCATCCAGCTATTCTTACAGAGTCCCACTCCTGATGGCCAGCTCGAAACTAGTTGGGTCATCATCTCATGATGCATTCCTCGCTCCCACTGTCATAGAGAAACTGAAGTATCTCTCAGGTGGGTGAGGAACCCTACTAGATCGGCGGAGAGGCTGAGGTTCGTTGGAAACTATTGAATCTTTTGGTTCTGTAAGTCCACGTTGCTCACCCCGGTTCTTACGGGTAGGCGGAAACGGAGAAAAACAAATTTTGGGCGCAAGGCAACATGGACTAAAAGCCGGATCTTTGCTAAACTAGAAACTAGCATACAACAAGAGGCTTTAACTACTATGCCATAGAAATTATACCTCATGAAACCGGTCCTTCGGGTCTTCATTCCGCTGTCCCGCTCGTCCGTCCAAGCTCCAAGGAACGATCCGGATCTTGGTCACCTCCGCGGCCTTCTTGAGTCGAAGAAGATCCACCCGAGAGTTGTACACTGAGCTCCACCTCGAGCCGAGGCAACTAGGGCAACGAGACCGCTAGTCTAGATGCCCTAGGTTGTGTAGAAGAGAAAGATGGAGGTGTTTGTCTATGTGGATTCTTTTTCTCTCAACACATGAGATCAAAAGAATTTTTCAAGAGGAGGAAGATGAAGGAAGAGAAGCAACCATGGAGCTCTTTCTTTCTTCTCACTAGCAAGAGAGAGAATGAGAAAGGAGAAATGAAATTGTTAACCAAAGAAAAAGCTAACCATGGTTGCAATAATACACAAAAGCTATCATTACAAATCCTATCATGATAAAGTTGATGCTACATTGAATTGACCATTTTCATAATAAAAAAGAAAACGAAAATCCAAAGAAGAGTGTAGATCTCTCATGAAGGTCAATGGTCAACACCGGTCAACGGGTCAACAAAGTCAAGAGAGGTCAAGGTGGTCAAATGGTCAATGCAATTAGCCATCACAAAATTATCACAAAAGGATTAGTAAAATAATGTCTCCGGCTCATAATGGTTTTGACCGAACGAATTGTCAAAACCCTAATGAGCCTGCCACATAACGGTTTTGGCCGAACCAACTGCCAAAACCCTAATGAGGCACCTCGTCCTTCATTGCTCCTCAAAACTGTGCATACACACCCGCATCCGCATTCCGTAGAATGCGAATGCACAGTAGACAAATCAAATCCATCAGTGCAATACTAGGATCTGGCTTAAACCAAAGCCCGCTAGTATTTCCTGCCCGAACAGCATACGCACACAAGTGCACGTAAGTGATCGCAGCCCTGCCGTAAAACCATACGGCCTCTACACGTTTCGCTCAGTGCAGGGAAACTCTCTGTGTGGGACTCTAAAGACTCCACACTACGCTAGCAGTGGGTTTAACCACGGACCGCAAGCGGCACTAGCTGTACGTAACGGTCCCCAGGTAGATGTCGATAAGAAGGCCGATGAGGTAAACCCATCCGAACTCCTACTGAGCCTGTATGTGACAATCTTCGTACAGTCCGGTCTGTTCGTCTGATACATCGCATGGCGGGCCTAGGGGCGGTAAACGTCAGTCCCCTAATAGCGGTACAAGTCATGTCGGAGTGAAGCCCAGAACACCCTGAGATAACACTGGAAACCTACCAGTATATCCCGCTTGCCCTGGCCCGGGACTACTCGTGTAATGGCTCTCCTAGACACAGCGCGATGTCAACCCCCAATACTGGGAGAGACGAATCATGTCTAACCGTCACTGCCTCCAAGTGCTTCGGGACTGCACCCAACTACTACCTGTTTGCACGACTCCTTTGAGCCGTGGTAGGGTAGTAATCTAAGTACAGTGGGAACACACTCGAGGCGAAGTGACAGTGTCAAGTCAGCGGACTAAGCTGTACTCATGTCACCTGGGAACTGATAACCGACGATAGGTATAATACCAACCAACAGTTCCCGATGAGTCCTGTCCAGTGTACTCGTAACCTAACGAGCACCCGCATACTATCTCAAGTACGACGTACTGACGGCTGTGGGACAGACCGTCTCCCCCGCTGGGATGAGAAGCACATACGCTAGTCTACTCCGGAGTATCGATGCCCTGTCTCGATAGTCCAACGACTAGGGACCTGTATAAGGATGTGCTTATGGATTACCCAGCCCCCACGAGTGTGACTGCCATCACAACGCTGGTAATCAAGCAAAGATCCTAAGGACTCTACTAATATGTATAAGCGATATGCTAAAAGAAACACATGCACATATTGAAGTAGATACAAACCAAGTAGCATACTACCATTTTGAGCAAGATTGTCTATACAACTGTGAATATCCCAAGCTTCCATTAAGTAATATACAAGCTAGTATGATACAGTAATGGCCTCTAGGGCATATACACTAACAGGCTCTACCAAATCATCAGCTGCAGTTTGTATAGCTGGAACTCCTTCCAGTTCTACCTCATGTCCACTAATTTCTTCACAAGAAATTCTCTTTCACAAAGGTGGCATATTGAGAAACAAAACATCTTTTGTTCCTTGGTTTGGTAGAAGATATTCCCTTACATATGCTTGGGATATCCAACAAACTTCTACAAAACTGATTTTGCCTCGAGCTTGTCCGGATTTCGCTTTTAGACATAGGCCGGACAACCCCAAATCTTAACAAACTTAAGATATGGGCTCTTCCCTTTCCATATCTCATATGAAGTGGTAGGAAACTGATTTGATTGGAACCCTATTCAATAGGTATGCAACTTCTCCAGTGCATAACATCCAAAAGGAAAAAGGTAACTCAGTAGTACTCATCATAGATCACACCTTATCACATAGGGTGTGATTGCTCCGCCCCGATACACCGACGTGCTGTGGTGTATACGGAGGAGTAATGCTGAGAGAGAATCTCATTCTCCTTTAGAATAATCCAGGAATTCCGTGCTCAAGTATTCTCCTCCTTGATCATATCAAAGGACATAATACTTATACCCATTTTGGTTCTCTACTTCTAACTTATATTCTGTGAATATCTCAAAAGCTTCGGACTTGTGTTTCAACAGGAACTTATGTCTGAATCTTGAGAGATCATCAGAGAATGTAATGAAGTACAAAGAACCGGTCTTGGCATGTATAGACAGGGGACCTTCATTCATCAACATGTATCATCCCAAAAGTTCACTAACTCTTTCTCCGCTTCTAATAAACAGAGCTATGGTCATCTTATCTCTGTGACATGACCGGCAAGTTTCACAAGATGTACATTCAAACTAATTTAAATATGCATCTTATGTAACTTCAGCTAGTCGGGTCACATTGATATGGCCTAGTCTACAATATCACAAGAAGGATTCGTTCATTTCTGAACTCTTCCTCTTGTGTGTGTTATGTATACTAAGAACTGTAGTTTGATTTAGAACGTCTATGCTTTTAGATAACGTGCCTGAACCGATCAACTCTTGATATAGGAAATGTACAAAACATTATCCAACAATACAAAATTATATCCTTTCTTTACTAATAAAGAGACTGATATGATGTTGTGTATCAGGTTCAGTATCTAATAACATTCGTTCAGAATCAATGTATTCTGGTAATACAGGGTGATAGTGACCAACATACTTGGCTGCAACACTTGCACCGTTTTCTATCTCATGAAACTTATCACCCGTTCTCAGTTCTCTACCTATCTGTAGTCCATGTAACAGATTACATATGCGGGATCCTGATCCGGTATCTCATACCCAAGACGTAAAGGATACTGAGAAACAGTTCACTGTAATGAACACACCCGAAGAAGATGCATCATCATGCACTTTCTTCGTTTGGGCGGCACGGGAAGTCTGGTAATCCCCAATTTCCTGCTCTGTCTTATAACATTTATAAGTTGGAGCGGGACCAAAGTTCCCCAGCTCAGTATAACAAGCGGGTTCTGTCAATACATCCGTATTATTATCTTGATTAAGGCGTGATATGGTCGCAAACTGGAGAGAGAGAGAAGAAAACACTCTGCGTGCGCTCTTGCAAGATTAGATTGGTTATTATTTTATATAATCAGGATAGCTCCCACTGTTTTTATCAAATCTTCCTTCAAACCCTAAAAGGAAAGACTAGCCGGGATTAATTACACCCTACAACTTCGCCAATCTTTCAGCCAGGCCAGTGTCGGTACTTTGAGGGAGGTTCCCCGTGCTTTCGCACGGACCTAATTAAAGTAAACCTCGTTTTCCCAGAGGCGTAACCCCGTTGACACCTTTCTAGACACCTACTTGATCGGCTAATTGTAATGTGTAAAACTCTCCCAGGAGTAACAATTACTCGCAGTGGTTATCGGGATCCAACTATCTCATAGAAGGTATGCAATCTCATTGCAAATTTCAACACTTGAAATTCCCGATAATTTTGCCCCTAACCTCCTATGACCTTGACAAAGGCCAACAAACCATAGGATGCTAGTCAAGTTCAACCTGTCATTTCTTGGTTGAATTAAACCCACCCGCATGATCCTTGACCAGGGCCAACAAGGTCGTACGACAACCCTAACCCAATCTGCATCATATGCATAAGCAGATAAGCACTAGTCAGCTACCGCACACTACGCCTTGACAAAGGCCAACAAACGCAGCACGAATACTAACTACTACTTATCTGAAATGACGAAGGGCTACGACAGGTTTTTCTGAAAACCTATTGCGTAACTAACTTGATATCGTTGTAGAATCAAATAATTTTAAAATGGAGTGTTTTTGAGGCTTTTGCTAGTTTCGCTAAAGAGGTCACTCCCGGTGAAGGGATCTCGGCTCTTTCCTCATCGAATGAGGTGCAGGATATATCATATATATCATTGTGCAAAGCAAGAACTAGAAAAGCAATCAAAAGACAAAACTGAGGGGTGTAGCATCTGCCAGTCATTGCTAAAGGGGTCACTCCCGGTGAAGGGATCTCGGCCTTTTCCTTATCGAATAAGGTGCAGGATGTTCTACAAGGAACACCGCGATGCAAAGCAAGAACTGTAGCTACCTGTTTTTGAAAATTCGATTCCACAACATCTTTTAGGTTTCTTTACTTTCATTAATCATATTAATGAAGTCCCATCATTTAAGTCACCTAAACATCAAAGATAAATACGACGTACACTTATGCCATCCGCATTCGCCTCGATGTCCCCTCATGCACCGTTAGGTTAGGTAACTAACGGCAGAGCGGGGCAGAGCTAGCACGGGTGTAAAACATAAGTAACGTCTATATAATATATTATATATACTATATACTATATACAGTATCTATCTCAACATATCAAATGATCACATCACAGATATCGCAGCAGAAGAAACATATGAAATAATGGATATACTAGGACGTCCATGTTTTATTTTGAGCCTCTATAAAACACGGATTCCACGGTCACGATGAATAGCCAAACCCACACCCCTAGACCCCTACGAGAGCGGCAAGCAACCCTACCAATTCTAGAGTTAAGAGACCCGGACTCGACTCCTCGAGTTTGTCTCCCATTGGACTCTAGAACCCGGTTACTTGTGCTCTCCTCCTTGGGTCTATCATAGTGCGGAAAAGTAAATAATATACAAATGGTGACATCAACCTCATCCTGGAAGTACCCCAATAAAAGAATATTACATACAATGAATTTTACATGAATGAAAATAAAAACCCTCATCTCACATAAAACCCCCGGCTATTAAAAAACGCGACGATCCAATATAACATATCCAGCAACACATAACATCACATGTCATCAACGTAAGTCAATATGCGCATCCCAATTGTCGTTGACATATAGCAACGAAACCGGCGATTTCACATATTACACTTACGGTCGCAGAAAAGAAAGTGTAAAACTACAACAGTTGGAATCCGCAACCTTTTTAGACATCGCATGCCTAACCAAATGAATTCCTTAGACATCACATGCCTAGCAATTATAAACCCCGCATTTCAGTCTCTATATCGAAAACACTTTTCAATATCTAGTCGGGCAATTCAACAAGATTCCCGACATCCTGATCGAATGCTCGTCGCAAACTTTAGAAGACGGCCGCACCCTCGGATGCCGTCGACGAAGTGCACTAAGGCGGAACACCGCTGCCGCGAGCACCCAAACGGATGCTTTTGGCGATGGGGTTCTCCTACAGTCACTTGATCGGGGCTATATGGCATGGCTGTCTATTAAGTTTACCTGGTGAGTATCCGCGTACGCTACGTGATTGCGACGGACTTTTGATCGCATCAAAATTCTGTGGCAACCGATCATTTGAGACTAAACTGCTATGTTTATAACATTCAAACTAGTTATCTCATAACTACTTGTGGATTCCAAATATTGTATCACATTCCAGATAAATAGACAATGTTAAACTTTTCGATCGAATGATCAAACACCCAAGTTTTCCCAAATAGTTCTCAACACTTGAGGGGAGTTTAAAAACATCCATCACATGCCACAGTACCAATGGTCCAGCCGTAGAAGGGTCAAGCCAACGCCTCACATGTGGCAACGCCGTACTGCCTCAAACCCTAAGGTTCATAAGGCAGTTCAAGACGGTCACATAATCGAGTTAAGGTTTGTTGTATTCTAGAGGGTCCATTGCGTAACTTGCACGATTTAGACGTTCTTAAACTACGGGAAAAATCCAACACTTGGAAATTTCCCGGGTCGGGAAAAAGTGAGTTATTGATATCCGTTCAAACTTTTTAATACTTTCTAAATATCCGGAAAACATAACGAAATTAAATTTTCCGATCGAATCAACGAATACAAAATAAACCCCAGATCACTCAACAAATGAGTCAGATTAAAAATACCCATATAATATAACATACAGATATGGATATTTCTGTTGAAGAACAAAGGCCCAATTCAACAGTACCACCGCGGTTCCGCAGCCCAAGAGAGGTATGGTCGCGGTTCCGCGGCGGAATGTACGGATTGCTACCTCGTTTTTCACAGTAATATTTATAATTCCCTGCTGAATTTTTAGGTATTTTTAATTCTGAAAATAACACAGTTTTAAAAAATGTCCAGAGAAGGGTTTAAATTGACGTTGCGGGGTTCGTTCGGAGTTTTAACTTCGTATACACGTCGCCTAATGCTCTAGCCTGGCTCTGATACCACTGTAGGGTTACTAGGCACTCTAACAAGGTTCTATAAGGCATCAACCATGCCCGATTAAAATTTTAGCCATGCCGAATAACTCTAAACAAGATCTATGCTAGATAATTAGGGTAACACAAGCTAGTAAATAACAATTATCACTAAGTGAATACGAAATATAACCTTTGTAGATCGGTCCTTCACTTCTAAAGCTCCTTGTTGTAGTCCCTTCGCTGCGATCATCGAACTCCCGGACTCTCAGACGGCTCCATGAGAAGATTGCAACGGTATTGCTTGAAGTCTTCGGGGCCGAAGATGATCTACGTCGAGGGAATACGAATTCAAGCTTCACTTCACTAACTAGAGAACTAGTGAAGCAAACACCCTAAACTAAAGTGCTAGTCTAGTAGAGGATGATGAAATAGAAAATGGGTACACTTTAGAATTTCTTTTCTCACTATGTATCTCTCTCTTTATCAAACCCTAGAAAGAAATTGAAGGAGGAAGATGATAAGCTCAAATGAGAATGAAAACTAATCAAAAGAGAGTTAGCTAACCATGAGTGAGTGGGTATCATTTACTAACTCATGTAGAGACATAACCATGGCTAATTATAGTGGTTAGGTTAATTAATATCTTAAGTAAAACAAAACTAGTGGACTAAGTCAATGCAACCATAAGCTTCATGAAGCTTCATGCACTTGAACAATTATCCACTAATTTTGTATTTACTTTGTATATTAAAACCCTACCAATATAATTAGTATGGTATATGTCTCATACACCCATGATAGTTGTATCAACAACCATGATACAAAATGTACACAAATAAATATATATCACATATATATTAAGTTGTGCACAAGTGAGAAAAATAAATGATTAAGTGAACCAATGTTAGTTAATGTAAATTAGTATATCACATATACAATTATATACTAAATTATTAAATCAACACTTGACTTAATACACATATAACCGACTAACATCGAATGTATCGACTTATTGAATCAACCCTTGATTCGATAACCTGGTTATATCGCATATAACCGATCGATACAAACATCGCGAGAATTGAATACGGTATCACATACTCGCATTATTCTCGGTCCCGCACATATCACATATGCGCTCCTATTTCGTTTTTCCTGAGCCAGTAAAACCTCTATGTAGGATTCTAAAGACTCGTCAATACGCCGGCAGTAGGTGACGATCATATCAAGCACCCATAAGCCATCAGCGGAACTAGCTGGACGTAACGGCTACCCGGGTATTAAGCGATCAGAAGATCAGCAAGCAAGCCAGCTCCAACTCCTGCAAAAAGCCTGACAGTGACACTACCGTACAGTCCGGTCTCCTCATCTGATATGTCGCATATCAAGTCTAGGGGTGGTAAACGTCAGACCCCAATAACCGATAAGTCATGCCAATATGAGGCTCATAACGGGTCGAGAAACTACTGGTAACACTTACCAGTAAATCTCTAAACCAGCCCTACCCAGGGACTTCCCCGTTATGGCCAATCGACCATAGCGTAACATCAACCCCCAATACCGGGAGAGACGAAACCCCTCTTATCGCTCATTGCCTCCATATGAATCGGGACTGTACCCAAAAACCACCATTTTGCATGCCCTCTTGGACGTGGTAAGGTGGAAATCAAAGCACAGTGGGAATCACACAAGACTCCATGACGATCTCGGGTCTACACACTAAGCTGTACCAGTGTCACCAGAGAACTGCCATCTGACGTAAGGTATAATACCATCTGGGAGTTCTTGGCGAGTCCGTCCAGTGTACCCAGTCTCCACTGAGCACCCGTATATCATATCTGATGTCAAACACCAATGGATATGGGATCATCCATCGCCCATCTACATGGGTCGAGAAGGTATACGCTAGTCTACTCTGGTATATCGATGCCCCGTCTCGATACACCCACGACTAGGGACCTTGAAGGATGTACTTATGGACTACCATGTCCCCACTAGTATGATCCGCATCATAGTCTAGGTAGTCAAGTACACATCCTAAGGGCTTTACCAACATGTAACAGAGAGACAATCAGTGTAAACGTTAAGGTAAAGAGTAACCAGATAGCATACTATCATGTTGAGCAAGAAAGTCCTTCCTATATATGTCCAAGCATCCACTATAATATACATCTCATGTATAGTAATGGCCTCTAGGGCATACATATAACTAACACTGGCATGTGTAGTCAGGGGACTTTCATACATCAGCATGTATCAATCCCAAGAGTTTACTAACTCTTTCTCTATTTCCAATAAACGAAGCTGTGGTCATCTTATCTCTGTGACATGACCGGCAAGTTTCACAAGATGTAAATTCAAACTAATTTAAATATGCATCTATATGTAACTTCAGCTAGTAGGGTCGCATTGATATGACCTAGTCTACAATACCTCAAGAAGAATTCGTTCATTTCTGAACTCTTCCTTTTGTGTGTGTTCTGTATACAAGAACTGTAGTTTGATTTAGAACGTATATGCTTTTAGATAACGTGCCTGAACCGATCAACTCTTGATATAGGAAATGTTCAAAACATTATCCAACAATACAAAATTATATCCTTTCTTTACTAATAAAGAGACTGATATGATGTTGTATATCAGGTTCGGTATCTAATAACATTCGTTCGGAATCAATGTATTCTGGTAATACAGGGTGATAGTGACCAACAGACTTGGCTGCAACACTTGCACCGTTTCTATCTCATGAAACTTATCACCCCTTCTCAGTTCTCTACCTGTCTGTAGCCCATGTAACAGATTACATATGCGGGATCCTGATCCGATATCTCATACCCAGGACGTAAAGGATACTGAGAAACAGTTCTCTGTAATGAATACACCCGAAGATGATGCATCAACATGAACTTTCTTCGTTTGGGCGGCACGGGAAATCTGGTATTCCCCAATTTCCTGCTCTGTCTTATAACAATTATAAGTTGGAGCGGGACCAACGTTCCCCAGCTCAGTATAACAAGCGGGTTCGGTCAATACATCCGTATTATTATCTTGATTAAGGCGTGATATGGTCGCTACCTGGAAAGAGAGAGAAGAAAACACTCAGCGTATGCTCTTGCAAGATTAGATTGGTTATCAATTTATCTAATCAGGATGTCTCCCACTGTTTTAATCAAATCTTCCTTCAAACCCTAAAAGGAAAGACTAGCCGGGATTAATTACACTCTGCAAGTTCGCCAATCTTTCAGCCAGGCCAGTGTCGGTACTTTGAGGGAGGTTCCCCGTGCTTTCGCACAGACCTAATTAAAGTAAACCTCGTTTTCCCTAGGGTGTAACCCCGTTAACACCTTTCTAGACACCTACTTGATCGACTAATTGTAATGTGTAAAACTCTCCTTGGAGTAACTCTTACTCGCAGCGGGTATCGGGATCCAACTATCTCTTAGAAGGTATGCAATCTAATTGCAAATTTCAACACTTGAAATTCCCAATAATATTTTGCCCCAAGCGTCCTATGACCTTGACAGAGATCAACAAACCATAAGCTGCTAGTCAAGTTCAACCCGTCATTTCCTGATTGAAGTAAACCCATCCGCAAAACCCTTGACTGAGGTCAACAAGGTCGCACGACTACCCTAAATCAATCACATCATATGCTTATACAGATAAGCAATAATCAGCTACCGCACACTACGCCTTGACAGAGGTCAACAAACGCAGCACGAATACTAACCAGTACTTATCTGAAATGACGGAGGGCTACGACAGGTTTTTAAGAAAACCCTTTACGTAATGAACTTGATATCGTTGTAGAATCGAGTAATTTTAAATGGAGTGTTTTTGAGGCTTTTCTAGTTTTGCTAAAGGGATCACTCCCGGTAAAGGGGTCGTCGGCCTTTTCCTCATCGAATAAGGTGCAGGATATTTCATAAATATCACTATGCAAAGCAAGAACTATAGAAGCAATCAAAAGACAAACCAAGTTTGTAGCATCTGCTAGTTTTACTAAAGAGGTCACTCCCGGTGATGGGATCTCGGCTCTTTCCTTATCGAATAAAGTGTTGGATGTTCTACAAGGAACACCTCTATGCAAAGCAAGAACTAGAGCTACCAGTTTTTAAACAAGTTTCTACAACATCTTTAGGTTTCTTTTAGTTTCATTAATCTCATTAATGAAGTCCTATTTTATTATGCTTCACAAGAATCAGATATGAAACGAAATCAACAATATATAATATATATCTCATATATATAATATAAACATTCGTCTCAGGCAGTAATATGATCTCATCACAGAACATTGCAGCAGAAGAACATATATGAAATATTGGATATATTAGGATGTCCGCGTTTTCAATACGAGCCTGTATAAAACACGGATTCCACGGTCGCGATGAATAGCCTAACCCACATCCCTAGACCCCTACGAGAGCGGCAAATAACACTGCCAATTCTAGGGTTAGGAGACCCGGTCTCGACTCCTCGAGATGGTCTCCCACTGGACCGTAGAACCCGGTTACTTGTGCTCCCCGCCTTGGGTCTACCAAATGCGGAAAAGTAAATAATATACAACGGTGACATCATCCTCAGCCCGGAAGTGCCCCAATAAAAGAATATTACATACAAATGAATTTTACATAAATGAAAAAGAAAAACTCTCATCTCACATAAAACCCCCGGCTATTCAAAATGCGATGATCGAATATAACATATCACAGCAACACATAATATCTCATATCATCAACGTAAGCAAGTATGCGTATCTCGATTGTCGTTGATGTATAGCAACGAAGCCGGCGATACACCACATACTACGCTTACGGTCACAGAAAAAAAAGTGTAAAACTACAAAAGTTGGAATCCGCAACCTCCTTAGACATCGCATGCCTAACCAAATGAATTCCTTAGGCATCGCATGCCTAACAATTATAAACCCCGCATTTTAGTCTCTTTATCGAAAACTCTTTTCAATATCAAGTCGGGCAATTCAACAAGTTTCCCGACATCCTGATCGGATGCTCGTCGCAAACTTTAGTAGACGGCAGCACCCCCGATGCCGTCGACGAAGTGCACTAAGGCGGAACACCGCTCCCGCGAGCACCCGAACGGATGCTTTTGGCGACGGGGTTCTGCTACAGTCACTTGGTCAGGGCTATGGGGCGTGGCTGTCTGTTAAGTTTGTTAGTTATATGTATGCCCTAGTGGCCATTACTGTACATAGGATGTATATTGTAGTGGATGCTGGGACATATATAGGTAGGACTTTCTTGCTCGACATGATAGTACGCTATCTGGTTGCTCTTTATCTTAACGTGCATACTTTCTGTCTCTCTGTTACATGTTGATAAAGCCTTTAGGATGTGTACTCGACTTCCAGAACTATGATGTAGATTATACTAGTGGGGCCTGGGTAGTCCATGAGTACATCCTTCAATGTTCCTAGTCGTGGGAATATCGAGACGGGGCATCGATATTCCAGAGTAGACTAACGTATATCTTCTTGACCCATGTGATGGGCGATGGATGATCCCATATCCATTGGTGTTTGACATCAGAGATGGTTTGCGGGTGCTCAGTGATGACTGGGTACACTGAACGGACACGCCGAGAACTCCCAGATGGTATTATACCTCACGTCAGATGGCAGTTCTCTGGTGACACTGGTACAGCTTAGTCTGTTGACCCGAGATCGTCATAGAGTCTTGTGTGTCTCCCACTGTACTTTGATTTCCACCCTACCACGGCTCTATTGAGTCGTGCAAACAGGTGGTTTTTTGGGTACAGTCCCGATTCACATGGAGGCAATGAGCGATAGGAGGGGATTCGTCTCTCCCGGTATTGGGGGCGCTATGCTCGACTGGCCATAACTGGAAATCCCTGGCCAGGGTTGCAGTGATTTACTGGTAAGAGTTATCAGTAGTTCCATGCTTGTTATGGACCTTATATCGGCATGACTTATCAAGCTATTGGGGTCTGACGTTTACCACCCCTAGGCGAGATATACGACATATCAGACGAACAGACCGGACTGTACGGTAAGTGTTGCTGGTTGGATTCACAGGAGTGTGAGCGGGCTTGCTCGTTGGTCTTCTGATCGCTCAATACCCGGGTGGCCGTTACGTTTAGCAGACCGCTTGCGGCTTTTGGGTGTTTGATATGATCATCACCTGCTGCCGGCGTATTGACGAGTCTTTAGAGTCCTACACAGAGGTTTCCTGGCTTAAGCGAAACGAAATAGGAGCACATATGAGATATGTGCGGGACCGAGAATAATACCAGTATGTGATACTGTATTCCATTCTCGCGATTTGTATCATTGGACGGTTATATATGATATAGCCGGGTTACCGAATCAACTGTTGATTCGATACATTGATACACTTGATATTAGTCGGTTATATGCAGTATGACCGGATCATTAAATCAAGTGTTGATTTAATGATTTAATATATAATTATATATTTGATATATTACTTTACATTAACTAGTATTAGTTCACGTAAGATGGATTTTCTCACTTGATATGCACATTGTATATATGATATTGTTTTGTGCACTTGTTTGTATCATGTTTGATGATAGATGCAAACTTGGGTGTGTGTATGCTTTGAACCATGTTTAGGTAAATGGTCAGGGTTTTAATTTATTTATTCATTTATTTATTTATTCATTTTAGCAAGAAATAAAATGGTGGCTAACTTTGGGTTTTCTTTGAAGCTTCATGAAGCTTTGAAAAGTTCAACCATTTTGTTTCTTTTGCTTAACCTAACCATTTGCCTAAACCATAGTTTATTCTCTACATGAGTTTATCTCACCCATGGTTGCAATATGATAGATATCACTTGAATTTTCTTTTTGTGATAATTCTTTTTCCATTTTCTTCTTCATCTTCTTCAAGTGAAGAAGAAAGCTTTCTTGAAAATTTCCAAGTGATGATTCCAAGTGAGAAATCCAAATCCAAAGTGAACCCACTTCCTATTTCTTCATCCTCTACCACTTGCCATATAGTATAAGGTGTTTTCTTCACAAGTTTCATGACTTGGTGAAGGTGGAGCTTGATCTTGAGTTGCCTCGACGTAGATCATCTTCGGCATCGATGTCAACGACCTAACCCGATCATTTCTCCGATGAAACCGACAAGAGAGTCCGGGATTCCGATGATCGCAGCGGAGGGATTTCAACACGGAGCTAGAGAAGTGGAGGACCGGATCTACAAAGGTTGTAGTCACTTTCCTTTTAGTTAAAGTTGTTAACTTGCATAGTTTCGCCTTTACCTCTAGTTACGATCTTGCTTAGGGTTTCTTTGGCCCTTGAATTTTTTGAATTGGACATGATTGATCACTTGTAGAACCTCATGGGTGTTCCTAGGATCCCTACAGTGGTATCAGATCTAAGCTAGAGCCTTAGGCGATGAGCAGACGAAGTTAGAAACCCGATCAAACCCGAAACCCTAATTCAAAACCATTCTCTGTACATTTTTTGAAATCGGGGATTTTTGTGAATTAAAAATATCCAGAAAATTCAGCAGGCTTTTTCATGAATTACTGTGAAGCACGTGAGGGTAACTCGACCACGTGGCCACAGAACCGCGGCACGAGCATGGCATGTGCGGCGGTTCCACGGCCATATAGGAGTATCATGGAATTTTCTTTGCATAGTAATACCTTTATGCAATGCCTGTGTTTTCTGGGAATTTTTAAAGTTTACTCAAGAGTTAAGTTTTCTGGGTTGTATTGGGAGTTCGCAGATTCGATCGGATTATCTAATTTTGTCTATGTGTTTTTCCGGGTAATTTTAGAATATGTTAAAAAGTTGGACCGGATATAAATACCCATTTTTTCCTTTGTCGGGAAATTTCCAAATGTTGGATTTTTCCGTGGTTTAAAGACGTTCTAAGTAGTGCAAGTAACGCGATGGATCCTCTAGAAGACAACAAACCTTAACTCGATTTTGTGACCGTCTTGAACTGCCCTTTGAACCTTAGGGTTTGGGGCAGTACAGCGTGCCACATGTGAGGCGTTGGCTTGACAGTTCTACGGCTGGACCGTTGGTACTGAGGCATGAAGTGAATGTTGTTTAAATCTATTTCATGTGTTGAGCTGTTTCGGGAAAACTTGGGTGTTTGACTGTTCGATCGGAAAGTTTAACATTTTCTATTTATCTGGAATGTGATACAATATTTGGAATCCACAAGTAGTTATGAGATAACTGATTTAGATGTTATAAACATAGCAGTTTAGTCTCACTTGATTGGTTTCCACGGGATTTTGATGTGATCAAAAGTCCGTCGCAATCATGTTGATTACGCGGATACTCGCTGGTAAACTTAATAGACATCTACACCCCATAGCCCCGACCAAGTGACTGTAGGAGAACCCCGTCGCCAAAAAGCATCCGTTCGGGTGCTCGCGGCAGCGGTGTTTCGCCTTAGTGCACTTCGTCGACGGTATCGAGGGTGCGGCCGTCCACTAAAGTTTGCGACGAGCATTCGTTTTGGATGCCGGGAATCTTGCTGAATTGCCCGACTTTATATTGAAAAGAGTTTTCGATAATGAGACTAAAATGCGGGGTTTATAATTGTTAGGCATGCGATGTCTAAGGAATTCATTTGGTTAGGCATGCGATGTCTAAAGAGTTTGCGGATTCCAACTGTTGTAGTTTTACATTTTTTTCTGTGAACGTAAGTGTAATATGTGATATCGCCGGTTTCGTTGCTATATGTTAACGATAATTGGGATGCGCATATTTACTTACGTTGATGACATGTGATGTTATGTGTTGCTGGATATGTTATATTGGATCGTCGTGTTTGAATAGCCGGGGTTTTTTATGTGAGACGAGTGTTTTTCATTTTCATTCATGTAAAAAAACTTGTATGTAATATTCTTTTATTGGGGCACTTCCAGGTAGCGGAAGATATCTCCGTTGATGTATATTATTTACTTTTCCGCATTAGGATAGACCCAAGGAGGGGAGCACAAGTAACCGGGTTCTAGGGTCCAGTGGGAGACCATCTCGAGGAGTCGAGTTCGGGTCTCCTAACCCTAGAATTGGTAGGGTTGCTTGCCGCTCTCGTAGGGGTGTAGGGGTGTGGGATTGGCTATTCATCGCGACCGTGGAATCCGTGTTTTATACTTGCTCGTATTAAAAACACGGACGTCCTAGAATATCCAATATTTCATATGATATTTTCTGCTGCGTTATCTGTGATGTGATCATGTGATATGTTCAGATATATATTGTATATAGTATATATGATATATTATATAGACGTTGCTTATGTTTTACACCCGCGCCAGCCCTGCCCCGCTCTGCCGTTAGTTACCTAACCTAACGGTGCAGACGGGACATCGAGGCGAATGCGGATGACATAAGCGTACGTTATATTTATCTGTGATGTTTAGGTGGACTTAAATGATGGGATATTCATTAATGAGATTAATGAAAGAAAATAAACCTAAAAGATGTTGTGGAATTGAATTTCAAAATAAAACAAGTAGCTACAGTTCTTGCTTTGCATCGTGGTGTTCCTTATAGAACATCCTGCACCTTATTCGATAGGGAAAGGACCGAGATCCCTTCGCCGGGAGTGACTCCTTTAGCAATAACTGGCAGATGCTACATCCCTCGGTTTGTCTTTTGATTGTTTCTGTAGTTTTTGCTTTGCACAGCGGTATATATGATATATCCTGCACCTTATTCGATGAGGAAAGGGCTGACGATCCCTTCACCGGGAGTGACCCCTTTAGCAAAACTAGAAAAGCCTCAAAAACACTCCATTTAAAAACCATTTGATTCCGCAACGAGATCAAGTTCAAAGCGTTAAAGGTTTTCATAAAAACCATTCGCAACCCTCCGTCATTTTAGGAAGTAGAGTACTTAGTATTCGTGCTGTGTTTGTTGACCATAGTCAAGGCACAGTGTATGGTAGCTAAGTGATGTCTTCCTACACCACATATGATGCGATTAGTTAGTACAGTCGCGTGACTTTGTTGACCTTAGTTAAGGGTCATATGGGTGGGTCTAATTAATCACGAAATGATGGGTAGAACTTGACTAGTTCTTATGATTTGTTGACCATAGTTAAGGTCATAAGTGCTAGGGGTAAAAACCACTATCGGGAGTTTCAAGTGTTGAAATTTGCAATGAGATTGCATACCTTCTATGTGATAGTTGGATCCCGATACCCACCGCGAGTAATTGTTACTCCTGGGAGAGTTTTGCACTTTACAATTAGCCGATCAAGTAGGTGTCTAGAAAGGTGTCAACGGGGTTACGCCTTTGGGAAAACGAGGTTTACTATAATTAGGTCCGTGCGAAAGCACGGGGAACCTCCCTCAAAGTACCGACACTGGCCTGGCTGAAAGATTGGCGAACTTGTAGAGTGTAATTAATCCCGGCTAGTCTTTCCTTTTAGGGTTTGAAGGAAGATTTGATAAAAACAGTGGGAGCCATCCTGATTAGATAAAATATATAACCAATCTAATCTTGTAAGAGCGCACGCAGAGTGTTTTCTTCTCTCTCTCTCTCTCCAGGTAGCGACCATTTCACGCCTTAATCAAGATAATAATATAGATGTATTGACCGAACCCGCTTGTTATACCGAGCTGGGGAACGTTGGTCCCGCTCCAACTTATAATTGTTATAAGACAGAGCAGGAAATAGGGAAATACCAGAATTCCTATGCCGCCCAAACGAAGAAAGTGCATATGATGCATCTCCTTCGGGTGTGTTCATTATACAGAACTGTTTCTCAGTATCCTCTGCGTCCTGGGTATCTGATACCGGATCAGGATCCCAGATATGTAATCTATTACATAGGGCTACAGAAAGGCAGAAAACTGAGAACGGGTGATAAGTTTCATGAGACAGAAAACGGGGCAAGTGTTGCAGCCAAGTCTGTTGGTCACTGTCACCCTGTATTACCAGTACATTGATTCTGAACAAATGTTATTAGATACCGAACCTGATATACAAAATCATATTAGTCTCTTTATTAGTAAAGAAAGGATATAATTTTGTATTGTTGGATAATGTTTTGAACATTTCCTACATTTCAAAAGTTGATCGTTTCAGGCACGTTATCTAAAAGCATTGACGTTCTAAATCAAACTACAGTTCCTAATATACGGAACACACACAAGAGGAAGAGTTCAGAAATGAACGAATCCTTCTTAAGGCATTGTAGACTAGGTCATATCAATGCGACCCGACTGGCTGAAGTTACATTTAGATGCATATTTAAATTAGTTTGAATTTACATCTTATGAAACTTTCCAGTCATGTCACAAAGATTAGATGACCATAGCTCTGTTTATTGGAACAGAGAAAGAGTTAGTGAACTCTTGGGACTGATACATAGTGATGTATGCAAGGTCCCCTGTCTACACATGCCAGGAACGGTTCTTTGTACTTCATTACATTCTCTGATGATCTCTCAAGATTCAGCCATATATTCCTGTTGAAACATAAGTCCGAAGTTTTTGAGATATTCACAGAATATAAGTTAGAAGTAGAGAACCAAAAACTGGGTATAAGTATTATGTCCTATGATAAGATCAGGGAGGAGAATACTTGTGCATGGAATTCTTAGACTATTCTAAAGGAGAATGAGATTCTCTCTCGGTGTTACTCCTCTGAATACACCACAACACAACGGAGTGTCGGGACAGAGAAATCGCACCATATTAGATATGGTGTGCTCTATGATGAGTACTACTGAGTTACCTATTTTCTTTTGGGGTTGTGCACTTGAGAAGTTGCATACCTATTGAATTGGATTCGAATCAAATCAGTGCCTACCACTCCATATAAGATATGGTATGGGAAGAACCTATCTCTTAAGTAAGTTAAGATTTGGGATTGTCCGGCCTATGTCAAAAGCAAAATCCGGACAAGATCGAGGCAAGGTCAGTTCTGTAGAACTGGAAGGAGTTCCAGTTATACAAACTACAGCTGATGATTTGACAGAACCAAAGGATTCTATAGTCCCCAACGAACCTCAGCCTCTCCGCCGATCTGGTCGGGTTCTTCATCCGCCTGAGAGATACTTCGGTTTCTCGGTGACTGTGGCAGCGAGGATTGCCTCATAAGATGATGACCTAACTAGTTTCGAGCTGGCCATCAAGAGTGGGGACTCTGTAAGAATGGCTGGATGCTTAGCGATCTGAGATGGAATCCATGTACACCAACAAAGTATGGACTTTGGTTACTATATCTGAAGGGTTAAATCCCCATCAGGAGCAAGTATATCTTGAGAAGATTACTTGGTGTAGATGGAAAAGTTGAGACTTTCAAAGCTAGACTTGTTAAAGGTTTTTGTCATCAACCAGGCGTGGATAATGATGAAACCTTTTCCAGGGACGATGCTTAAGTCCATCCAGATCCTACTTGCCATTGCTGCATACCATGACTACGATATCTGGTGGTTGGGTGCCATGACTGCTTTTCTAAATAATGATTTAGAAGAGAACGTCTATAAGTACACAGCCAGAGGACTTCGTAAATAGTGGGAGCAGCGGAAACGTGTGCAAGTTGCTTTACAGGATAAAGCAGGCATCGCGGAGTTGGAACGTCTGTTTTGATGTGGTAGTCAAAGAGTTTGACTTCATCAAAATGGTAGATGAACCTTGTATGTACAAAAAGGTAGTATGGAGTATGGTGATGATCCTCGTAGAGTACGTGGATGACATACTCTTGATAGGAAAATAGTTTCCTATGCTACGCACGGTCAATCTCCTCTTATCACATGGATTCTCCATATAGGATCAAAGTGATACCTCCTAAAATCCTAGGATTTGGGTCTATGAGATAGATCTAAATGGATGTTAGGATTCTCACTAGCTGTTGTAAGATGGTATCAATCGATCCTGGGGAGAATCACTGGAAAGGTTCCAAGGTGATAAGGACGACTGAATATCAATCGCAGGCATTGTCTTTACCCTCAGTGGAGGGACGGTATGTTGGAAAAGTTCCAAGCTAGATACCGTGGCAGACTAGACGATAAAGGCTGGTGACATCGCTATCAAAGATACTACCAAAGAGGCAGTTTGGGTGTATATTGGTTCATAAGATGAACTAGGTTCCTACCATTGTGTGACAATGGAAATGTGGCTTTGTCCATGGAACCATGATCCCATCAGTGACCCAGAAATATTCTGAGGCAGCATCACCTGATCAAGGAGATAGTTGATCTCCAAGGTGATCAAGGTTAGGAGAGTAGACTCAAAGTACAACACGGCGGATCCACTCACAAAGGCCTTTTCCCAGAGAGAGACTTTTATGCGATGGTTGAGTATAAGATGCTGCAACCACTGCTACAGATGGCCCTAGTGCAAGTGGGAGATTGTTAGTTATATGTATGCCCTAGAGGCCATTACTGTACATAGGATGTATATTGTAGTGGATGCTGGGATATATATAGGTAGGACTTTCTTGCTCGACATGATAGTACGCTATCTGGTTGCTCTTTATCTTAACGTGTATACTTTCTGTCTCTCTGTTACATGCTGATAAAGCCTTTAGGATGTGTACTCGACTTCCAGGACTATGATGTAGATCATACTAGTGGGGCCTGGGTAGTCCATGAGTACATCCTTCAATGTTCCTAGTCGTGGGAATATCGAGACGGGGCATCGATATTCCAGAGTAGACTAGCGTATATCTTCTCGACCCATGTGATGGGCAATGGATGATCCTATATCCATTGGTGTTTGACATCAGAGATGGTATGCGGGTGCTCAGTGATGACTGGGTACACTGAACGGACTCGCCGAGAACTCCCAGATGGTATTATACCTCACGTCAGATGGCAGTTCTCTGGTGACACTGGTACAGCTTAGTCTGTTGACCCGAGATCGTCATAGAGTCTTGTGTGTCTCCCAGTGTGCTTTGATTTCCACCCTACCACAGCTCTATTGAGTCATGCAAACAGGTGGTTTTTTGGGTATAGTCCCGATTCACATGGAGGCAATGAGCGATAGGAGGGGATTCGTCTCTCCCGGTATTGGGGGTTGATGTTGCGCTATGCTCGACTGGCCATAACTGGAAATCCCTGGCCAGGGTTGCAGTGATTTACTGGTAAGAGTTATCAGTAGTTTCATGCTTGTTATGGACCTTATATCGGCATGACTTATCAAGCTACTGGGGTCTGACGTTTACCATCCATAGGCGAGATATACGACATATCAGACGAACAGACCGGACTGTACGGTAAGTGTTGCTGGTTGGATTCACAGGAGTGTGAGCGGGCTTGCTCGTTGATCTTCTGATCGCTCAATACACGGGTGGCCGTTACGTTTAGCAGACCGCTTGCGGCTTTTGGGTGTTTGATATGATCATCACCTGCTGCCGGCGTATTGACGAGTCTTTAGAGTCCTACACAGAGGTTTCCTGGTTCAAGCGAAACGAAATAGGAGCGCATATGAGATATGTGCGTGACCGAGAATAATACCAGTATGTGATACTGTATTCCATTCTCGCGATTTGTATCATTGGACGGTTATATATGATATAGCCGGGTTACCGAATTAAGTGTTGATTCGATATATTGATACACTTGATATTAGTCGGTTATATGCAGTATAACCGGATCATTAAATCAAGTGTTGATTTAATGATTTAATGTATAATTATATATTTGATATATTACTTTACATTAACTAGTATTAGTTCACTTAAGATGGATTTTCTTACTTGATATGCACATTGTATATATGATATAGTTTTGTGCACTTGTTTGTATCATGTTTGATGATACATGCAAACTTGGGTGTGTGTATGCTTTGAACCATGTTTAGGTAAATGGTTAGGGTTTTAATTTATTTATTCATTTATTTATTTATTCATTTTAGCAAGAAATAAAATGGTGGCTAACTTTGGATTTTCTTTGAAGCTTCATGAAGCTTTGTAAAGTTCAACCATTTTGTTTCTTTTGCTTAACCTAACCATTTGCCTAAACCATAGTTTATTCTCTACATGAGTTTATCTCACCCATGGTTGCAATATGATAGATATCACTTGAATTTTCTTTTTGTGATAATTCTTTTTCCATTTTCTTCTTCATCTTCTTCAAGTGAAGAAGAAAGCTTTCTTGAAAATTTCCAAGTGATGATTCCAAGTGAGAAATCCAAATCCAAAGTGAACCCACTTCCTATTTCTTCATCCTCTACCACTTGCCATGTAGTATAGGGTGTTTTCTTCACAAGTTTCATGACTTGGTGAAGGTGGAGCTTGATCTTGAGTTGCCTCGACGTAGATCATCTTCGGCATCGATGTCTACGACCTAGCCCGATCATTTCTCGGATGAAACCGACAAGAGAGTCCGGGATTCCGATGATCGCAGCGGAGGGACGTCAATACGGAGATAGAGAAGTGGAGGAACGGATCTACAAAGGTTGTAGTCACTTTCCTTTTAGTTAAAGTTGTTAACTTGCATAGTTTCTCCTTTACCTCTAGTTACGATCTTGCTTAGGGTTTCTTTGGCACATGAATTTTTTGAATTGGACATGATTGATCACTTGTAGAACCTCATGGGTGTGCCTAGGATCCCTACAAAGTTTACCCGGCGAGTATCCACGTACGCTACGTGATTGGGACGGACTTTTGATCGCATCAAAATCCGTGGCAACCGATCATCTGAGACTGAACTGCTAGATTTATAACATTCATATTAGTTATCTCATAACTACTTGTGGATTCCATATATTGTATCACATTCCAGATAAATAGACAATGTTAAACTTTCCGATCGAATAATCAAACACCCAAGTTTTCCCAAATAGCTCAACACTTGAGCGGAGTTCAAAAAATATCAATCACATGCCACAGTACCGATGGTCCAGCCGTAGAAGGGTCAAGCCAACGCCTCACATGTGGCAACGCCGTACTACCACAAACCCTAAGGTTCAGAGGCAGTTCAAGACAGTCACATAATCGAGTTAAGGTTTGTTGTCTTCTAGAGGGTCCACCGCATTACTTGCACGACTTAGAACGTTCTTAAACTCGAGAAAAAATCCAACTTTTGAAAAAATTTCCGACAGGGGAAAAAGTGAGTTATTGATATCTGTTCGAACTTTTTAACAGTTTCTAAAATTACCCGAAAAAACTAAACGAAGTTATATTATCCGATCGAATCAACGAGTCTCCAATACAACCCTAGAAAACTCAACACTTGAGTAGAATTAAAAATTCCCAGAAACATGCAGAGACACCTACGGATATTACTGTATAAAATTGAGTGCCTAATCTTCACATAGGGCCGCGGAACCGCCGCCAAAAGCAGGGTATGGCCGCGGTTCAGCGGTGCTACAGTGGAATTAGGTGATCGTATTTTACAGTAATTCCTATGTTTCCCTGCTGATTTTTCTGAGTATTTTTAATTCACAAAAAATCACAGTTTTGAAAATTTTCCAGAAACTAGGTTATATCGTGTATTCGGAGTTCGATCGGACTTTAAAGTTTGCGTAGATTTCGCCTAAAGCTCTAGCTTGGCTTTGATACCACTGTAGGGTTGCTAGGCACACGCACAAGGGTCTACGAGGCATCAACCATGCCCGATTAAAAATTTAGCCGTGCCGAACAACCCAAAGCCAGATCTTTAAACTACAGTTTAGGCGAAAACAAGTATGTTAAACACTTTAACACTAAGTGAGAGGGATTACAACCTTTGTAGATCCAGTCCTTCACTTCTTAATCTCCGTGTTGAGGTCCCTTCGCTGCGATCATCATGTTCCGGACTCTCGAGAGGCTTCACGAAGAGAAAGGTGTAAGCTTGCTTCCGATCTTCGATAACAAAGATGATCTACCTTGAAGTTTCATTAACACGAACTCTCACTCATAAAATGATGTGAACACTCTCATCTAAATGGCAAGGGTAGATGAGGATGATGAAGTAGGATTTTTGCTCTCATTTTTTTTCTTATTCTCACTCATTTTTCATCACAAAATCAAAGCAAGAAAGCTTTTCATGAAGAACTCAAGCAAGAAGAAGATGAATAATCAATTGAATCCTTTTGTGATGAATAATGAAAATATAATCATGATGAATAATGCAACCATGGTTAACTAAACCTTTGTAGAGATTTAACTAGGGCTAGGGTTTTGGTTGGGTTAAAGCATGAGTCATTTGAAAATATCTTAGTAAAAACAAAAAGAAACCTTCTAGAATCATCAAGAAGGAACTAACCCAAAACAAACCCTAACCTTGTTTAATCTCCACTAAACATGTTGCATTAGTTATCATATCATGTTACAATATTATATATCACATATATAATATTTATCGTAACAATATAAAATAATACAATTAACATATCTCGCATATATATCAATGTATTACCCGAGTGAGAAAAAGAATCTTTTAGTGGGATAATATTAGTTAATGTAATTTAATATATCATATATATTATTATACATTAAATTATCGAATCAACACTTGATCCGACAATCCGGCTATATCGCATATAACCGACTAATACGATGACCCGGCTATATCACATATACCCGGCCGATATCTCATATCGCGAGAATCCAATACGGTATCACATACCGCATTATCCTCGGTCCTGCACATACCACATATGTGCTCCTGCGCCATTTTTCCTGAGCCAAGAAACCTCTGTGTAGGACTCTAAAGAATCGTCAATACGCCGGCAGTAGGTGATGATCATATCAAACACCCACAAGCTGCAAGCGGTCAGCTAAATGTAACAGCCACCCAGGTATTGAGCGCTCAGAAGATCAACAAGCAAGCCAGTACATTCTCCTATGAATCCAATAAGTAACACTCCTGTACAGTCCGGTCTCGTCGTCTGATATGTCGCATATCTCGCCTAGGGGTGGTAAACGTCAGACCCCAGTAGCTCGATAAGTCGTGTCGGTATGAGGTCTATATTAGTTCGAGAAACCACTGATAACTCTTACTAGTAAATCTCAGCAACCCTGGCCAAGAATTTCCGGTTATAGCCAATCGAACACAGCACAACATCAACTCCCTATACCGGGAGAGACGAATCCCCTCCTATCGCTCATTGCCTCCATGTGATTCGGGACTGTACCCAAAAGCCACCTTTTTGCATGCCCTCTTAGACGTGGTATGATGGAAATCAAATCACGGTAGGAATCACACAAGACTCTATGATGATCTCGGGTCAACAGACTACTCTGTACCAGTGTCACCGGAGAATTGCCATCTGACGTGAGGTATAATACCATCTGGGAGTTCTCGGCGAGTCCGTCCAGTGTACCCAGTCTCCACTGAGCACCCGTACACCATCCTTGATGTCAAACACCGATGGATATGGGATCATCCATCGCCCATCATATGGGTCAAGATGCGCATACGCTAGTCTATTCTGGTGTATTGATGCCCTGTCTCGATACACCCTTGACTAGGAACAGTTATAGGATGTACTCGTCGACTACCGTGGCCCCACTAGTATGATCTCATCATATTCCTAGTAGTCGAGTACATATCCTAAGGGCTTTATCAACATGTAACATAGAGACAATCTGAGTACATGTTAAGATAAAGAGCAACCAGATAGCGTACTATCATGTCGAGCAAGAAAGTCCTCCCTATATATGTCCAAGCATCCATTACAATATACATCATAGGTACAGTAATGGCCTCTAGGGCATACATATAACTAACAAAGGGTTCCCACTCTTAACCCCTATCTTGACATGGATCTCCGTTCATGTCTAGCTTTTACCAAAACAATTGTTAATCTAATCTCTAATCGTGGTCGTGAATATCAATGAATTGATAGCGCGCCCGATTAGGATGTTAACTATTCTTTTGATAAAGTTTATAAACTTTATAGGACGTAAAAGGTGTTAAAGGATTTTTAATCATCCATTGATCTACCCTAATCCTACGAACCCTAACAAGCGGAGAATTACTCGCGCATGATGAAGATAGAAGAACGGATAGAGATCATGATGTAAATAAAGAAAATAAAATTCAATAAGAATAAAACAACTACCTTTCTTAATCAACTTGATCAATTACACTTTGTTCCTTTAGAAAATGATTACAAAACCCTAGTTTGCTTCTCGATCTCTTCTTAAGGAAGTAGATGAACAGCTGATGATCAACCTGGATTCATGAGCCGTCTTGGACTTCATGATCTCGTCGGATTGAGGATTTTTCCAAGAGGCTCTTGGTCCTTTAAATAGCCTCAAATCCAGAATCCTTAGTTTCCTAATAGGGTAACTAGTTGTTAGGATCGTAGCCACAAAATCTCAAATCCCAACTCCCCATAGAGACCGCGGATCCACCGCAATAATGGGCATTTGGCCGCGGTTGGGCGGCATCTTGGTGTGATCTTTGGATCAAAATTCTGGAGCTTCATCTAGTTGACATGTGGTGATCTTTTGAATGTATGGATTTTGGAAATCTTCTCTAAGTCTCTGCCAGAATTGATTTCTTCGATTTACTTTAATATTTCGGTAGATTTGATCTCGATAACTCGGATTTCCTTGATTCCAGTCCTGATGTAATTTCTGCACAATATCTCAACAAATAATGTTAGTAGAATTTGTTTTTATTGAGATATTATCCTAACCATTTGATATGATATTATAGTTTAAGAAAATTGGTTAAGCATATTTGATAATGTAAGCATATTTAAATGGACTAAATATTATATAGATATTATATGCTTACATTTTCCTTCATAATGTTAATTATGATATATAAACATATGAAAATAGTATTTTTACAGATAAACCCTCATATGTGTCATATTTATAATAAACACCTTTAGATATTTAAGAAAAGTAAGGAAAATGTTATATCAAAAGTGCGATATTTTCGACTGAACAAATGTGCAAATCATGGCACAAGTAGCGGACGTTCATTATAAAGAAAATAGCTATACATATATATCCTTTGTTCAACATATACGTTCCGCCTTTGAAAATGATTTAGAAGGGTTTTCTTTATAAAATTTCGTGTCATCATGGACACGTAGAAAAATATGGAGACTATAACTCCTTTGAAATCCCCTCACAAGTATCGGTGCATGCAAAAATACCCAGGAACTGTCCTCAGACTAGTCATGTTCGGTTATTAAACTATATAGTATATATATCATAAAAACATGATGTTCGAAGGAAATCAGTCCCAAAAATGTATACAAGAATGCCACGTGCGTCTGGTGCGCACGGAAATCGAAATCAAATACAGGTGCCACGAATGTGTACGGAAATAAAACTAAGTGCAACGGGTGTGCACGAAAACATATGTCGAGTGCAACGGGTGTGCACAACAACAATATCAGGTGCATCTGATATGCACGAAGAATCTCGATTTAGTGCATCTGGTGTGAACAAAATCACATCTAGTGTGCCATGTATGCATAAGAATCTCACTCAAGTGCTCAAGGTGCACAAAAATATAAATCCAGTGCACTAAAGTGCACGAAAACAAATATCGAGTATCAAAACCAAAATCAACGGTATATGACATACATCAATCGAAATCAAGTATACCACGGTATATAAACTCATAAACATGTGCATCTGCGTGCACAAAACCTATATCAAAACTGAAAACTCATGTAACTACACCGAATGCATAAGTCAAAATCATGTGCATACTGTATGCAAGAAATCGAAATCAAATATCTCGGAATGAATAAAAATCAAGTGCAATGGGTACGCACAAAACGAAATCAGTACAACTGATACAAGAAAATACGAATCAAGTGCAGCTGTAGTGCACATAGGAAATATCAATCATGAAACAAATCATCAAAATACTGGAATCCAAAATGATGAAAACGTGATGTCCGAATCACCAAGGCGAAATTCGTAATAACTGCCGTCAAAGTGCCATTCCTCCAATATTGAAAGGTGCTGGTGCATCTAAGGCTGAAAGAGCAAGATATCTATTTGCCTCTTGCCCACGGTATGTTGTCCTCTACTGTTAGGTCCTCGTTTTTCTCTGCGGATTACCAGTTACATGACTCCTCGGCTCAACAGCTCGATTCGGAGTAATGACGGAAACAGTCCCGTTCTGGCGCTTCTTTGAAGATCTCCTGGCCAATTCACATGGCCACTCGTGACGTATCACGCCAACGATAGAAGTCTCTGGCCCACTGAGTGTGCGCGATACAATCGATCATGGTTTAAGTCTATATGGAAAAGAGCTTCCGAAAAATCCTGTCCGGGTCTCTTTCCAATCTCATCTCTGCCGAACTGCCCGGAAGTTGGCACTCTTTACTTAATCCGTTTCTTGTTCCGGGACAGCTGCATTCTCATCACGATGTTCTTCTGGAAAGGTGTCCGTATCTAACGGGTCTGCGTGCGTAGTAAATCACTGACATCAACGGAGTGGAATGAAAACTCATGGAAATTGTAACATTTCAAAAAAAAAAATTTTATTTTTGGGAATTTTTATAATTTAATATTATTTTATTGAATATTTTAATATTTCGGTATAATTAAATACCGATAAATGGGGGGAAATTTTGGAAAAATTATGGGAAATTCTAAAATAGGGTATTTTATGGAATTATTCCATTTTAAAGTTTTTATGATTAGTTTGACACTAATTTAGTGCTAATCGCGATTAAAAAGCGCTAATTGGATTTTTGGCATTTTTGTGCAAAACATGCACATATCATTTTTTTGTGCTCTACACTTGTGCATTTCTACCATGGTTTTTTTATTTGGGTTTACTATTTGAGTGAGAAGGAATTTGAATAGAAAAGGAAAAGAAAAAGAAAGGAAAGAGAAAGGATTATTATATGAGGTATGGTGAGAGAGAGAGAGGTATGGGTTTCTTTTGACCAAGGACTTAGCCATTTCCCTTCATCCCTTCCCTCATTTCTCTCCCTCTTCCTCCATAACTGCTGCTGCTCCTGCTCCTCATTTTCCCCCTCTTCAACTCCCCAAAACACCTCTAAAACAACTCCAAAACCCTATCACCATTTCATTAAAAGTGTGCACAAGATCAAGACTAACACATTGGACAAAGAAAGCAAGGATTTTGGCCACTAGGGACAACTCAAGAAAATTCTTGAGTTGCCAAATGAGATATTTACTGAACCATTAGCTTAGTTTTAGCATTTCTTATACCCCTATGTTAAGATTAGAATCGATATCGTGTGATTTTGTGGATTTAGGAAAACCTAGTTAGGGTTTAGTGGAAATTGTGGGTTATGATGTGAAATTGAGCTCAGTAGAGGCGACACAAATACCTTAGTGCTAGATTTGAGATCCAAAATTAAGACTAGAAACCCGGAATACATAATTATGAAATCGATATCGGGGAAAACTGTAAATCTGTCACTGTTTTTGGAGATTTGCTTTCACCCCGATGCTCCTAAAATAAAATTGGTTTGACAGAGAGATGTGCAGGCATCCTGGAACCACCAAAAAAATCCCCAGCCCCTAACCCTTTATCCTGGCTGCAGATTTAATCCCTCTGGCTGCAAATTACGGCCAGAGCAGGTTGAAACCCCCTCGTTTTTGGTGCAGGGCCCTATCTCCAGTAAATTTGACCTTTGGTATGTGCAATTTTGACTGATTCCTTCTAGGATAGAATCTGGGGTAGTTTTCTTGTGTTGGCGCATGTTTTACGACTTGTTTTAGAATGGATTTTAGGATTTGATGATTCGTTTCTGTCGGGTGGCGTTTGAACGTCAACGGCAAAGGGTTATTGATCGTGTTTGCATGCGAGACTATAGGTTTTTACCTATGGGCGTAGCGTGTGCCGTTTTGGTTTCCGATGTGATTTTCATGTGCTTTAGCATTTGTGATATCCTTGTAGGTACCCCACGTGACGTCGAGGAGTTGAATATAAAGATGGCAACATCGGCATCGGCACACATGAAGCAAGTGGGTAGATTTATATCTACAGGGAGAAGTCGGGTGGATGGCATATAGCATCCCCGCAGTTCATGGTGATGTATACGAATACGTATACACAAATATATTGAATATATTGTTTGAGATTATTGATGTTAAAAGATGGATATTTGGTGTGTTTGGATTGGTTTAGTGTTGCGAAACCCTAGAGTAGTGGTTGCATCACACACACACACACACACCCATACTTGCATACATTCTTCTTTCATATGTGCTTATATGGGAATATATGGCTATATGTTCACTTGTGTATGGGACTATGTGATCATATACAAGATTTGAGGATAGTATTTGGGATTTGAGATGAGTCGATGAGATGTGATTTGAGACCGTGAGATCAGTGATATGGCAGGATTCGTATTTGAGATACGTCATGATGTTTTAGCGGATCTTTGGACGACGATACCATGTGAATAGTGATTTATATAAAATGGTTGACATGAGATCAGATATGTTAAGATATTCATAATAAGTCGCATTGGGCGGTGTATACCTCTTTATGACGATATATGATGATGATATCGGTTTGTATGAGACTGTCGATCAATAGTCAGGTCACGATTATATTGATGATATTAGTATTGTACTAGACATAGATCAGTACCCGGATTGTGATCTTTGATAAAGAGGATACCAGATGAATAATATGATAAATGTGATATTGACCCGTACCCAGATTTGGGATGCCGTACGACGGATTTACGTACGAGCTATATATTGATGTTTGATCCGCACTCTTGACTTGGGAATATCTGATTATAGATATGGTATCAGATGTGATATTATCGAGGCGAGATCACCGACTAATATATATATGTATATATATGTATCGACTCAGATGTTAGGCGGTTTCTTTACCTTCAGTTAGTCTGTTAGCTCAGCCGTATAGTTTAGTGTAGCTGTTAGACTAGATTCGACTCCTACCTATTTCAAAAACTAACGGATCGCGGGTATTTTAAAGACCGGTCAAGGGATTCTACGGATATTTCAAAGGACTTATCTTTTCTTAAAAACACCGTAGCCTTTATTTTCAAAACACCGCGATTCGTATTATTTCAAATGGCACCACTGTAGAACTCATATTTTATTAAATGCAGATTAGTTATCGTTGTGTCTAGTATTCAGCTCCCGCACATTATTGTTGTTCGCTCCGCATCGCATACTTATTTTGTGATTCATATGCCATTGTTGATATTATGCTGTTAGGACACCAGCACCATTACCGATGATGCGTATGTACTACGTACACTTACTTGCCGGCTCACAACATCTTCATCGGTAATTGCCATGTCACGTACACTTAGAAAATACTATTACATTGACATAGCTTGTTAGCTAATAGTTTAGACATAATATTAGTGTACTTGCCTTATATGCTAGTTCAGACATTATAGTTATTACCTACTACTTCATGCATGTTATTATTCACTATTATGCCGCATTCATGGATTCTCATGCCTATATTCACTGTTTACATGCTATTGAGGATTTGGATTCGGATTTTCATGAGATTTCCTGGATTTGGGGGAAAACCGCAAAAACATATATAAACTTCTTTTCTCTCTCTTTTAAATGAAAAGTGCGGTTTTCCCATGATGTATGAGTCGTCCACCATGAGTTTGCTGATGGATTTCGAGACCCGATTCGAGGAGTTGGATGAACCGTTTCGGGTACATGGTGGGCCCGGTGCGGTACCCCGGGGCGAGATGGTCGTGTTGTTGACGTTGAGCCTGGCAGAGGAGTACTACCGACCGGTGATTTTAACTGACACGTCGGATATCCGGAGGATACCGTTGTGGTCTTGAGATTGATGGTAGGGGCCAGTCTGGACTGACGGCGCCCTAGAAAGTGAGATTGAGATACTGAGATTTCGAGATATTGAGGTACTGAGATTTGATGATACAGGCCAGTCCGGATAGCCGGAGCCTGGGATTTTGAGACATTGGGATTTATGTTTTGTTTCGATGCTAGACACTGTTTATGCTGATTTCACTTATGATACCTCGTTTTAAAAATACAGTAATCTCACTAAGTTATGAAAGCAGTTTCTTAAGTACATGTATTTTGTTTTCATGCATTCATACATCATCCATATGATATATTGCTATCTGAGGCACAGACACGAGCACTTGGTATTACTGTTGTTTAGAGGTATACCCTTGCTATTGTTATAGGTTGCTAGTTATATATTTGAGGATATATATTGATCGTATGACCTAGGATTGCGTCATACATGCAATTCCTGTTCGTAGATGTATTCTATTCCCGAGTTGGCAACTCACCCTCGTTGTGCCACAGTTTCTTGCAGGTTTTGCTGTACAGGTTTCATTACGGCTTTGCTGGCACTGCTTCGTTTCGGGTGACTTGCTAGTAGGTGGGTTTATTTGCATCGTACCCATCATTATACCTTGTATATTATTATTCTGTTGTATCTTGAAGTTCCATCAACCAAACATGTATTTATTTCAGGGATAGAGACCAGTGATCTTTATTCTTTCAACCTTAGAGTCGCGCGTTGTATTTCTATGGACTTCTTGCTGTTTTGAGTTTCCTTTTCTGTTGTGATCCTCGCCTTTTGGCGTTGTATATTATTGTTGGAGATAGTGCCCTCAGAGTAAATTATTGGATCACAGGCACGTGATTGCAATGATTGAGGGAGGACCTATACCGGTAGGACAGTCTTACTCAAGATGATAGTATGCTATCTGGTTTATCTTTATCATCGTGTACTGCTTTAGGTGACCTTACAGGTCACTATTGCACGTTGATAGAGCCCCTAGGATTCTTGCTTGACTTCCAGCAGTATGAGGGCGATCATATACGTGGGAGCTGGGGTCTATAAGCACATCCTTAAAAGGTCCCTAGTCGTGGGAGTTTCGAGACAGGATATCGATACTCCAGAGTAGACTAGTGTATACAGTCGAGCCCTCGACGAGGGGCGGTGGCCGGTCTCACAAGCCACTGGTGTCAGTTGGTTCACCTAAGATGTATACAGGTGCTCATTGGGTTATGAGTACACCGGACAGGACTCGCCGGGAACATGCTAGTTGGTCTTATACCTGACGTCAGATAGCAGTTCCCTGGTGACATGTGTACAGGTTAGTTCATCGACCTGAGATCGTCATTTGTCTCGTATGAGTTCCTACTGTACTTTGATTACTACCCTACCACGCTCAAAGGAGTTGTGCAAACAGGTTTTAGTTGGGTACAGTCCTGAGCCACATGGAGGCAGTAAGCGGATCTGCAGGGGTTCGTCTCTCCCGGTATTGGGGGTGAGGTCGCGCTGTGTCTAGGAGAGCCATTACATGAAGTCCTTGGCCAAGGCAGGAGATTTACTGGTAGGTATTCCCGTAATATCTCAGGGTGTTCTTGGCTACACTCCGACACGACTTGTACCGCTATTGGGGGTCTGACTTTTACCAACCCCCTAGGACCGCCATGCGATGCTCATAGACGAACGGACCGGACTGTACGGATATTGTCACTGACAGGCTCAGTAGGGTGTCAGGATGAGTTCGCTCATCGACGTCCCTTTTGGTCAATACCTGGTAGCCCGTCATGTATGGCTAATACCTTTGACGTGCTAGTGGTTAAATCCACAGCCAAAGTATTGACGAGTCTTTAGAATCCCCCACAGACCGTTTTCTCAAGTTTCGGGCGAAACGCTATAGAGGCCGTATAGAGATATGGCAGGGTTTGATCATATACGTATGGTATTGCACGGATCATGATTGGACGGATAATACTAGCGGGCTTTGGTTTAAGCCGGATCCTAGTATTGTACAGTGTAGATTTTGTCTCATTGCATTTGTATTCAGTGGGAATACAAATGCGGGTATGTGTATACAGTCGCGGGGTTTTCCTGTAATTTATTACGGGATCAGTTTTCTGAAATTTCCAGTTTGTATTCCGTTTCGGCCAGTTTTCCTTTGTTCCTTCACGGCCGGATTTTTTCCGATGGAGGGGGTTATTTGCAAGTGTGCAAATTAGATATGGGGGGGGGTTCTTGTAAATGGAGATATTATGATAATCTAGCATCTTTAGATTCCATTCTTTTCTTCACATGGTTAGCATTAAATGAGATAGGAAATGATTTGGCTTTGGTGTGACATTAATTCCTCATTATCATCACATTTTCTTATGGTCACCTTCCACCTAGCTTGTGCTCCCCCCTTCATATTTCTCACTCTCATTTGGCCGGCCATTTGGGGGAAGATGAGAGATTTTTGTGAGTGAGGAATTTTTGCTATCTCATTTTTCCATTCATGTAACAAAGATTAGCTCCACTTAAAAGTTCATTTTTCCTTCACCTCCATCAAAAATGGCAACTTCACACCCCCTTTGAGACAATGGATTCTACACTTAGCCTACAGTATTCTTGGGCACGTCGGCTCGTCAACTTCGTGCTCGAGTTGCCTCGGTCCAGAGGTGGGAGCCCGTAAAAGATCCCAGGGATGTGGTGCCCGTTCCGACGAGGAGATGAAGACCGGAGATTCCACGAGGAGATCGGAGTGGAGGCCGAAGACCGAAGGACACGGATCGCTTGGTATAGCTTCCTACTCTTTCTCTAGTTCGCTAGCATTAGGTTAATGGCCCTATCCGGGTTTATAGTGCGCGGTAGTGCCGGTTTACAAGTTTCGTAAAAGTTTCGTTTCCGCATTTTGGCCTCGGAATGACGGCCGGGGCGTGTAAGTCCACGTTACCTCTCCCGGTACTTACGGACTTGCGGAAATGACGAAAAACGATTTTTCAAGAGGTGGTAACATGGACTCAAAATATGGATCTTTGTTAAACAACTACCTAACAACCTAACTAGAGTTTTACCTACTCGGTTAGGGGGATATACCTTTCTTGAACTCCTTCGTCTTCAACTCTTTGCGGTGTACGGATCGGCCTCACCTCGTCGTCTCCCTGCGCCGAAGATGGATCCACCTGAAAGCTTCTACCTTTGGCTTCTTCTTCGAACTTGAAGAAACTAGAACACTTGGTTTGCTAAACCTTGTGAACTAGGATGAGTAGAGAAGTGATATGGGTTTTCTTTTATGTCAAAGGCAATGTATCTCAACTCATGAGAGGGAGTTGCCTTGAGCTAGAGAGAAAGCAAGAGGAAGAGCAAGAGGGAGAGCTCAAGCAAGAGAGAGAAAGCAAATGAGAGAATGAGTAAGTCTTTTGCCATCCAAGCTCTCATAATCCAAAACCATCATAACAAATAATAGTAATCAAGTATTATGTGATGGTTCAAGTCAAAATGGCCATATCATTTCATGCACTCATTTTGCAAAAAGAAACAAGCAAGCAAAAGTTTTTGCCATGAAATGATAGCCATTGTCATGATGATGGTCAACTAGTCCAACCTAGTCAACCGGTCAACAAAGTCAACAAGTCAATAAAGTCAACCCCTCAACAACCATGTCACTATAATACTTAATTAATATTATTGTTAATCATATTTCTTATTCTCATTAGGGTTTAGCAAAAAGTCAATAGTCAACAATCAACAGTCAAAAGTCAACAGTCAACAACCCCAATGAGAATCCTCTGCCTCTGTCTCTCTGTCAACTGTGCATACACACCCGCATCTGCGTTCCAAGGAACATGAATACAAACGAGATAAAACTAATCCCAAAACGTAAACTAGGATCTGGCTTAAACCAAAGCCCGCTAGTGTTAACTGTCCGGACACTAAACGTGCACAAGTGCACGGATGTGACCGAACCCTGTCGCAAAACCATGCGACCTGTCGCAAAACCATGCGACCTCTACTCTTTTGCCTAAAGGTGAATAGCTTTCTGTGTGGGTGTTGCGTTTTGAAAATCGTTTCGGTGAAATTTCGGAAAATCGGTAAAATAAGGGGGTTTTCTGTAAAAAATCAAAATACAAATATCTTTATTATAAAATTAAATATACATATTCTAGCGATGTAATTGCTAGTATTTGGTGTTTATTGAGTCACTGGTGAAATTTCAAATTTTCTGAAAAAAATTTATTTTATTATTATTTTAAGCCGTCACTAATACATTTAATTAGGGAAAATTACAAATTGGAATGAGTTGAAACAAATTTTGTGCATCATAACACATTAAACAAAATTTTATCATGTAGTTTTTGAAATGAAATGGTTTGCCAAAACGGTTTAGAAAATATCGAAGAAAAAGGCTTTTTTCGGTGAAATTAGTGTCGATGGAAGTGGGGTACAACATTTATCTTTTTTTCTCACCCAAACAAAACCCACACCCCCTCCCCTATAGATCTGGCCGGCCCCTTTACAGCCCACCATTCTTGGGCCTCTCATCTCACAAAAAAAAACAATGAAAAGAGAACAAAGGAATGAAAGAAATTGGGCAAAAGGAGTTTGGGCTTTGACTTTTGGGTATTACCTTGACTTTTTCCCCACCTCTCTCTCTCTCCCCCCTCCCCATTCAGCCGACCCTCTCTCTCTCCTTTCCCTCAACAGCAGCCCCTCTCTCTTTTCCTCTCATTTCTCATGAAAATTTCATCACAAAATGCCCAAAAATCAACACAAAAATCCCACAAAATAAAAATCCAATCCCTACCCATTTTCCCTTATCTCTTTTAGCATGGATCTTGATGCAAAGATTTCAATTTGGAGGCCATGTTCTATGTATGTTCCATTGTTCTTGAGGTATAATAAAACTTGGCTTTTTGTTAAATTATTTGATTATTTCTTCAATTAAGTTAATGGGTGGTTTAAATTATGTTTTGAATTGCTAGTTAGAATTTTAAAGTTAGGGTTTGGAAATTCTAGAATTGGGTTTTTAAAATCAAGTGAGGGTTTTTAACATTGTTTATGATTGTATAGTGTAGTTATCATGCTAAGTCATGCAAAGTGTAATCTAAGTGCCAAATTTGCTAATTTCTACATCTAAATTATCATAATTAAGCTAATTGCAAACTAGTTTTTTTTAGATCTATTATAATTAGTGAGTTTAAAATTTAGTTTGGGTTTGGGTGACTTAATTAAGTTATTTAGTGGGCATTTTAGCCACTAGAATTGTTAAAATAGTTAAAGTTGATTAAAACACCAAGTTTTGAGCTAAAATTGAAAATTGTGCTTGTTTTGTTAACTAGGTTTTGTAAATATATATATTTTGATGAGAATAAATTATTGTAATGGTTTATATGACTTGGTTATGATATTGAGTGGATATTGCGGCTGCTAGATTTGTTTAAATATCGAGTTTTGTACTAAAACGGTAAATTTTTGCTTGCTAGATTTTCGGAAAAATGGCTTTTAAAGTGAGTTTGAGTTTTTTGTGAGTTTTAACCTGTTTTATATTAAAATTAGTTTTCGTGAATGTGCAAATGAGTGTATTTGGGTTTTTCTTGATGGTCTGGCGTTTGTACACCGACGTCGAGAGTTTTTGGGTTGATTTGTGAAAGCAACCATAGGTTTTGACCTATGTGGGATTCGTGAGTCGTTTTGGTCATGAGTCGGATTTTAATGCGATACGGTGCGTTATGATATGTAGGTAACCCATGTGGACTTCGAGACGACAAGCAAGCGCATAGCGACGTCGGCACCGGCTAGCGAGGACCAGGTGAGTAGATTTATATCTACGGGGAGAAGTCGGGTGGATGGCGTATAGCACCCCCGCAGTCCGTGGTGGTGTATACGGATGTGTATACACACCAACAATTATTATATGTTATTTGGGATTAATAACGATATTTAGGATGGATATTGGTGTGTTGGATTATTTTAGTGTTGCGAACCCTAGGGTAGTGTTGCACTACACATACACATATACATACTTGCATACATTCCTATTTATATGTGCTCATGGGATTCTTTATAGTTATGTGTTCACATGGGTATGGGACTATGTGTTCACATACGGATTTGAGGATGATACTTGGGATTGAGCTGAGTCGATGAGATTTGTTTTGTGGTTGTGATATCGGTGATATGGCAGGATTCGTACTTGAGGTACATCCTGGTGTTATAGCGGATCTTGGGGCGGCGATACGGGTGAATAGTGTTATAAATAAAATGGTCGACATGTGATCGTGATATGAGACATGATATGCTAGGATATTGATATTAGGCCGTATCGGGCGATGTATACCCCTTGATGATGATATGTGCTGACGATATCGGTTTGTACGAGATTGTCGATTAGTAGTCAGATCATGAGTATATTGAGGATATTAGTATTGTACTAGACATAGGTCAGTACCCTAGACTATGATCTTGGATAAATAGGATACCAGAGGAATAGTGTTAGGAATATGATATTGACCCGTACCCAGATTTGGGGATGCCGTACGACGGATTTACGTACGAGCTATATCTTGATGATTGATCCGCACTCTTGACTTGGGATGTCTGATTATAGATATGGTATCGGATATGATATTATTGAGGCGGGATCACCGACTAATATATATACAGGTATGTATATGGATCGACTCAGATGTTAGGCGGTTTCCTTACCTGTAGTCCAGCTTGTTAGCTTAGCCCTTTAGTTTAGTTTAGTTGTTAGATTAGATTCAATTCTTACCTATTTCAAAAACTAACGAATCGTGGGTATTTTAAAAGACAGCCTAAGGGATCCTACGGATATTTCAAAAGACGTATCTTTTCATAAAAACACCGTAGCCCCTATTTTCAAAACCCCATGATTCGTGTTATTTCAAAAGGCACCATTTGTAGGACTTATATTAGATTAATGCAGATTAGTTATAGTTGCGTCTAGTATTCAGCTCCCGCTCATTATTGTGGTTCGCTTCGCATCGCATGCTTATATTATGTTTCATACTCCATTATTGATATCATGCTGTTAGGACACCAGCACCATTACCGATGATGCGTATGTACCACGTACACTTACTTGCCGGCTCACACACATCTTCATCGGTAATTGCCATGTCACGTGCACCTTAGAAAATATTATTGCTTGACATAGGTTGTTAGCTAATAGTTTAGACATGATATTAGTGTACTTGCCTTATATGCTAGTTAGACATTGTAGTTATTGCCTACTACTTCATGCATGTTATTATTCACTGTTGTGTCGCATTCATGGATTCTCATGCCTATATTCACTGTTTACATGCTATTGATGACTTGGATTCGGATTTCATGAGATTTCTTGGATTTGGAGGAAAACCGCAAAAACATAAATAAACCTTTTATCTCTTTTAAAATAAAAAGTGCGGTTTTCCCATGATGTATGAGTCGTCCACCATGAGTTTGCTGATGGATTTCAAGACCCGATTCGAGGAGTGGAGGAACCGTTTCGGGTACATGGTGGGCCCGGTGCGGTACCCCGGGGCAAGAGGATCGTGTTGTTGACGTTGAGCCTGGTAGGGGAGCACTACCGACCGGTGATATTACCCGACGCGTCGGATATCTGGAGGATACCGTCGTAGTCTTGAGATAGATGGTAGGGGCCGGTCTGGATTGACGGCGCCCTAGATATTGTGATTGAGATATTGAGATTTTGAGAAATTGAGGTACTGAGATTTTGATACAGAGATATCGAGATATTTGGACACTTGTTTTGTGTCGATGCTGGGCACTGTTTTATGCTGATTTCATTTATAGTACCTCACTTTTAAAATACAGAAATCTCACTAATTTATGAAAGCAGTTTTCGTCAGTACATGCATTCTATTCCATGCATTCATACCTCATTCATATGATATATTGCTACCTGAGGCACTGACACGGGCACACGAGATCACACTCGGGTTAGATATTACCCTAGCCATTGTTATAGGCTGCATGTTATTCATATATTTGAGGATATATTATGATCATTGACCTAGGTTGCGTTATTTATGCGATTTCTGTGCGTAGATGTTTTTCTATTCACGAGTTGGTAACCCACCCCCGTTGTGCCCCAGTTTCTTGCAGGTTTGCTGTACAGGTTTCATTACGGCTTGCGGGTATAGTTTCCTTCGGGTGATTTGCTAGTAGGTGGGTTTACATGTATCGTACCCCCCATTATATAACTTGTATATTATTACTCTGTTGTATCTAGAAGTTCCATCAACCAAATATGTATTTATTTGAGATAGAGACCAGTGATGTTTATTCTTTCGACCTTAGAGTCGCGCGTTATATTTCTGTGGATTTCTTGTTGTTTTGAGTTTCTATTTAAGTTTTGATCCTCGCCCTTGGCGTTGTATATTATATTGCTTGTGCGGTTGTGACCGTCGATTGACGAAGAGCTAGCTCCCGCTTGGGGATGCCTTTTTTTTATTTCGTATACTATTCATGTTGTATCCCGTTTGGGGGCCAGTATTTACAAAGGAGACTCTGCCGAAATTTTTAGGAAATATTTGATGTTTTTAAAAAGGCATAATTCGGCTTATGCTATTAAAACTACTTGATTTAAATTGGTCTTCCTTCACTCTACTACTTTTCTTGGTTTGGATTTCTGGGTTTTTCGGCTTACTTAGATTACGTACGCCTCGAGACGTTTCGTAGTCTAAGTGCCGGTCATGTTCCGTACTTTCGGGTCGTGACAGTGGGACTCTAAAGACTCGACACTACGCTGGCAGTGGGTTTAACCACAGACCACAAGCGGCACTAGCTGTGCATAACGGTCCCCAGGTAGATGCCGACAAGAAGACGGACAAGGTGAAACCCATCTGAACTCCTACTGAGCCTGAATGTGATAATCTCCATACAGTCCGGTCTGTTCATCTGATAACATCGCATGGCAGGCCTAAGGGGCGGTAAACGTCAGTCCCCTAATAGCGGTACACGTCGTGTCGCAGTGTAGCCCAGAACACCCTGAGATAACACTGGAAACCTACCAGTATATCTCGCTTGCCCTGGCCAGGGACTACTTGTGTAATGGCTCTCCTAGACACAGCGCGATGTCAACCCCCAATACCGGGAGAGACGAATCCTGTCTAACCGTCACTGCCTCCAAGTGCTTCGGGACTGCACCCAACTACTACCTGTTTGCACGACTCCTTTGAGCCGTGGTAGGGTAGTAATCAAAGTACAGTGGGAACACACTCGAGGCGAAGTGACAGTGTCAAGTCAGCGGACTAAGCTGTACTCATGTCACCTGGGAACTGATAACCGACGATAGGTATAATACCAACCAACAGTTCCCAACGAGTCCTGTCCAGTGTACTCGTAACCTAACGAGCACCCGTATACTATCTCAAGTACGACGTACTGACGGCTGTGGGACAGACCGTCTCCCACACTGGGATGAGAAGCGCATACGCTAGTCTACTCCGGAGTATCGATGCCCTGTCTCGATAGTCCTACGACTAGGGACCTGCATAAGGATGTGCTTGTGGATTACCCAGCCCCCACTAGTGTGACTGCCATCACAACACTGGTAATCAAGCAAAGATCCTAAGGGCTCCACTAATGTGTATAGGTGATATACTAAAATAAACATATGTACACATTAAATTTGAAACAAACCAAGTAGTATACTACTATATTGAGCAAGATTGTCTATACAAGGTGAAAATCCCAAGCTTCCATTAAGTACTATACAAATTAGTATGATACAGTAATGGCCTCTAGAGCATATACACTAACAATCTCCTACTTGCACTAAGGCCATGTACTGGCGTATCGAAGACCTATCATCTCGATCAGCCGCTCGAACTGAGTCTGGGGTAAGGCCTTTCTGAATGGATCAGCAGTGTTATCTTCCGTAGAAACTCTCCGAACCTCGATCTCCTGGCGACCCACGATCTCCCTGATCAGGTGATGCCGCCTCAAGATGTGTCTGGACTTCTGATGGGACCAAGGTTCCTTCGCTAAAGCTATAGCCCCGTTGTTGTCGCAATACAAGGGTATTGGATCAACAATGGACGGAACCACTTGAAGTTCTGTTAAGAACTTCCTTGTCCAGACGGCTTCTTTTGCGGCATCTGCAGCAGCGATATATTCCGCTTCCATCGTCGAGTCAGCAACGGTTTCCTGTTTGGAACTTTTCCAACACACCACCCCTCCATTGAGGGTAAACACATAACCTGACATGGACTTGGAATCATCCTTGTCACTCTGGAAGCTGGAGTCAGCAAAGGCATCGATCTGGAGGTCTTTTCCTCCATACACCAAGAACATCTCCTTAGTCCTTCTCAGGTACTTGAGAATGTTCTTTACCGCTATCCAGTGTTTCTCCCCAGGGTTTGACTGATACCGGCTTACCACACTCAGTGCATAAGCTACATCTGGTCTGGTACACAACATCGCATACATTATAGAGCCTACCGCAGAAGCGTAGGGTATAATAGACATGCGATCCTTTTCCAAATCAGTCTTGGGAGACATCTCTTTGGAGAGGGTGATCCCGTGACAAGCCGATAGATTACCGCGCTTGGAATCTTCCATACTGAATCTTTTCAGTATGGTGTCGATGTACCTGGACTGTGAGAGTCCCAGTATCCTCTTGGATCTGTCACGATTGATCCGGATTGCCAGAATGTATGAGGCATCACCCAGGTCTTTCATGGAGAACCTGTGTGGGAAGAACCCTTTGAAAGATTGTAGCATAGGAATATCATTTCCTATTAAGAGAATGTCATCCATGTATAAAACGAGGAATACAACAGTTCTCGCTAAAAATCTACTATAGTTGCATGGTTCATCTAGATTTTTGATAAAGCCAAATTCTTTGACCGTCTCATCAAAACAGATGTTCCAACTCCGCGATGCCTGCTTTAGTCCATAGATGGACTTAAGAAACTTGCACACCTTTCCGCTACTCCCACTCTAAATGAAACCCTCTGGCTGGTTCATATAAACACACTCCTCTAAATTTCCATTTAGAAAAGCGGTCTTTACGTCCATCTGCCAAATCTCATAATCGTGGAAGGCAGCAATGGCAAGAAGGATCTGAATGGATTTCAGCATAGCTACTGGAGAAAAGGTCTCGTCATAGTCCAAACCAGGTCTTTGACGAAAACCCTTTGCAACCAGTCTAGCTTTATAGGTCTCAACCTGTCCATCTACACCAATCTTCCTTTTGAAGATCCACTTGCATCCTACGGGTTTTACCCCATCTGGAGCAACGTCCAACGTCCATACTTTGTTGGTGTACATGGACTCCATTTCGGTCCGCATTGCATCCAGCCATTTTACCGAGTCAACGCTCTGAATGGCCTGCTGGAAGCTAGTCGGCTCATCATAATCAATGATGCAATCTTCTCTATCCCCGTCTATGAGAAAACCGTAGTATTTCTCGGGCGGATGAGACTGCCTACTACTTCTGCGGAGCGGCGTAGGAATGTCCTGATCTTTCGAACCCTCTGGTTTTACTAAGCTTTCAATAATAGCTCGTGGTTCTGGAATTTCTTCCAGTTCTATTGCGCTCCCACTTATCTGATTCTCCAAAAACTGAGTTTCCAAGAAGTGGGCATGCCGAGAAACAAAAACCTTTTGTTCCTCTTCGCAATAGAAGAAATATCCCTTGGAGTTTTTGGATATCCCACAAAGTTGCACTGTACTGAGCGTGCCTCGAGCTTTTCCGCATGCTGCTTTTTGACAAAAGCTGGACTTCCCCATGTCTTAATGTGATTAAGATAGGGTCTCTTCCCACACCACATCTGATATGGTGTAGTAGGCACAGTCTTAGTTGGAACTCGGTTCAAAAGGTATGCAGTTGATTCTAGTGCATATCCCCAGAAAGATCGCGGTAACTCAGCGTTACTCATCATGGACCGTACCATATCCAATAGGGTGCGATTCCGTCTCTCCGATACACCGTTATGTTGCGGGGTGTATGGAGGAGTAAGCTGAGAGAGAATTCCATTCTCTTTTAAGTAATCTAGGAACTCGGCACTTAAGTATTCACCACCTCGATCAGATCTCAGTGTTTTGATACTTTTGCCTGTTTGTTTTTCTACTTCAATCTTATATTCCTGGAATTTTCCAAAGGCTTCGGATTTATGTTTCATTAAGAAGACATAACCGTACCTTGAAAAGTCATCCGTAAAAGTAATGAAGTAAGAATAACCGCTTCGTGCATGCGTAGACAATGGACCGCACACGTCGCTGTGTACGAGTCCTAAAAGCTCGCTCGCTCTTACTCTGTGTCCAGTGAACGGAGTCTTTGTCATCTTTCCTTTGAGACAGGATTGACAAGTGGCATACGATTGATATTCTAACGGATCCAAATATCCTTCTGTATGTAACTTCGTCAACCTTCTCTCATTGATGTGACCCAATCTACAATGCCATAAGAAAGTCTGGTTTGTTTCTGGAGACTTTCTTTTGTGTGTATTCTGGACATTGAAAATCTGTGGTTGGTTTAGTACGTATATACCATTGCTTAATGTACCTGACCCAATCAAAACTTGATTAAGGTGAATGTTTACAACATTACTTACAAATGCAAATTCATAACCTTCTTTAAATAATAAAGATACAGAAATGATATTACAAGTTGCATTGGGTACAAAAAAGCAATTACGTAAAACCAAAACATGTCCATCTGACATTCCCAGGTGATAGTCCCCCACGGCCTTAGCATCCATGCTAGCTCCGTTTGCAACTTTGAGGGTCATTTCACCTGCCTTCAAAAACCTACGCTTTCTCAACGCCTGCAAAGAATTACAGATATGAGATCCTGATCTGATATCCAATACCCAGGAAGTAGAGTTTATTGATAGACAGTTTTCAATAACATACACACCTGAAGCTGAAGCCGCAACTTGCTTCAGATCCTGTGTTCTGGCTTTCCAAGCCCTGCAATCTTTCTTCCAGTGCCCACTCTTATGACAGTAAAAGCACTCTTCCTTCCCCACAAGCTTCCCCGCTATCTTTGATGCTTTTGCCTTTCCCTTCGTATCCACTTTACTAACACCGCCCCTTGGTTTGGCGGGGGCTTTCTTCTTCTTTCCCTTGGCTTTTGCCTTGGACCTAGAAGAGGAAGATCCGCCTACAAACAAAGTGGATGTTTCCCTACCTTTCTGTAGGGTGCCCTCTGCACTCCTCAGCATGTTGAGGAGTTCTGAAAGTTCAACTTCCTTTTCTTGCAAGTTGAAGTTCAGGATAAACTGGGCGTAAGTGGAAGGAAGGGACAGAAGAATCAAGTCCGTATAGAGCTCATTCTCCAACATGGTCCTAAGGTCCGCGAGCTCCTCAATGAAGCCAATCATCTTAAGCACGTGTTCCGCTACCGATGATCCGACGGCCAATCCTGCCGAAAACAACTTTTTCGACACTTCGTATCTGGCGATACGAGATTGCTCTCCATACAGTTCTTTTGTATGGAGAAATATGGATTCAAGGTCCATATTCTCGTGTCTCCTCTGATGTTCGTTGTCCATAGAGACAAGCACGAGGCACTTGGCCTTCGCGCAATTGATTTCCCAGGTCTTATGGATTTCCCTATCCACGATGCTGGTTTTGGGACCAGGGACAGGGGGAGCTTTGGTGGTAAGGAGATACCCTAAGTTATCATAAGTGATTGCCATTTTGACATTCCTGAGCCAATCTTTGTAGTTTGGCCCTGTCAGTATATTTTTATCTAGTAGTAACTTAAGTCCGGTCATGATGTTTGGTCGCTACAATTAGGAGAGAGAGAAGAAACACTTTAGCATGATGCTCTTGCAAGTTTAGAGTGGTTTTTAATTTGTCTAAACAGAATGGCTCCCACTGTCTCGCGAATCCCTCCTCAAACCAAAAAGGAAGAATTAGTCAGGATCAATCACACCGTACAATACTTGCTTAACCGTTCGGCCAGGCTGGTGTCGGTACTTCGAGGGAGGTTTTCCAACGCTTTCGCGAAGTTCCTTAATTAAATAACCTCTTTTCCCTGCGGGCGTAGCCCCGCTAACACCTTTCTAGACACCTACTTGGTTTATAGCATTGATCGTTAAGTGAGAAATTTCCCGAGGAGTAGCATATACTCACAGTAGGATCGGGATCCAAATATCATCACTTGACAAAACTGAAGGAATCCTACCAGAATCATCACACTCCAAATGGTATGCAGCGCTAGCAAGTTTCAGTTGTTTTGAAACTCCCGATGTGGATTTTTGCCCCATGCTCTTATGACCTTGACTTTGGCCAAAATATCATAAGTCACATGTCAAGTTCTACCCGTCATTCTCCAGGTTAATTTGAGCCCACCCGCACATACCCTTGACTTTGGCCAAAATAGTAGAACGACTGCCCCAAACCAACACATCTATCTATGCTGCACATGAATACCCAATAGCTACCAATCACTATGCCTTGACTTTGGCCAACATACATAGCTTGAATACTTATTGACCATTCATGTGAAACGACGGAGGGCTATGAATGGTTTTGGCAAAACCGTGAACGTAGTGAAGTTGATATAATCGATGGAATGAGATAGCTTTCAAAAGGAGTGGTTCAAGCTCCGCATTTAAAAGCTTGGTTTTGAAAAGAACTGAGTGGTTTTCAAAGTGTTCCAACGACTTTTACTTGGTTTATTTTTCTTGCATTAATTTTAATGCATCCCATCATTTAATCCTGCCATTACTGAAAACAACCAAAATAAGACGTACGCTTATGCCATCCGCATTCGCCACGGGGCCCCGTCATTACCCGTTAGGTTACTTAACTAACGACAGAGCGGGGGCTGGACTAGCGCGGATGCAAAACATAAGCAACGCCTAAATAATATCATATATAGATATATTGCAATGATAGCCATTTCAGATCACAGATGAACACATGGATATACTAGGAATCCGCAATTCGTACGAGCCTGTAACGAAAAGTGGATTACACGGTCGCGATGAATAGCCAATACCCCACCCTAGACCCCTACGGGTACGACAAACTACCCGCCAAGTACCCGAAGCGAAGCAACCTCCCTCAACACCGTGAGTAGGCTACTCAGCACTTCAAGATACCTGGTAGTTTATGCACCCCACCTTGGGTCTATCCTTGGAGCAAAAACAGTAAAAGAAATTATACAATGACGGCTACAACCCCGACCCGGTTGTGCGGCCATAAATAATATGACATCAATTTACATATTACATGAATTGAAAGATAAAAGGAAAAACTCTCATCTCACAACCCCCCGGCTATTTATCCGGGACAATCCAATGAATTCATATACACATACCATCAACATTACAGATCACAGATATGTATAACCCCCACTAATCGACGTATAGCAGTTAGCGGACGTTCAATACATATAACACATCACAGATATATACCCGTCAGCTTAAGTCTTTAGAAGTTCGATCAAAATACGGATTTTCAAGCCCCAAAAACTAATTTTGCTTTCTGGAAAATCTGGGCAGAAAAATCATATTGTAAAAATTCCAAAATACCCCACTAAACAAACTGTGAGAAAAATCGCCTACGGCCGAGTCAACTCGGCCGCGGATCCGCGGCGGGAGCAAGCTCCCGCCGCGGTTCCGCGGCGCGTTGATCGGTTCAGTGGACCATTTTTCTACAGTTGCTTCTAAAAACCCTGAGCCGAATTTTAAGATAAGATTTATCATTTTTTGGAACAGAAAAAATTCGGCAGAAAGTAGGCATTTCGGGCGTATTTCGCGACTTTTTCTCCGATCGAATTTCTAGTTACTTTGCTAACATGTTAGATAGTGTTTAACTTGGCTCTGATACCACTGTAAGTCCACGTTACCTCTCCCGGTACATACGGGCTTGCGGAAATGATGAAAAACGATTTTTCAAGAGGTGGTAACATGGACTCAAAATACGGATCTTTGTTAAACAACTACCTAACAACCTAACTAGAGTTTTATCTACTCAGTTAGGGGGCTATACCTTTCTTGAACTCCTTCGTCTTCAACTCTTTGCGGTGTACGGATCGGCCTCACCTCGTCGTCTCCTTGCGCCGAAGATGGATCCACTTGAAAGCTTCTACCTTTGGCTTCTTCTTCGAACTTGAAGAAACTAGAACACTTGGTTTGCTAAACCTTGTGAACTAGGATGAGTAGAGAAGTGATATGGGTTTTCTTTTATCTCAAAGGCAATGTTTCTCAACTCATGAGAGGGAATTGCCTTGAGCTAGAGAGAGAGCAAGAGGAAGAACAAGTGGGAGAGCTCAAGCAAGAGAGAGAAAGCAAATGAGAGAATGGGTAAGTCTTTTGGCATCCAAGCTCTCATAATCCAAAACCATCATAACAAATAATAGTAATCAAGTATTATGTGATGGTTCAAGTCAAAATGGCTATATCATTTCATGCACTCATTTTGCAAAAAGAAATAAGCAAGCAAAAGTCTTTGCCATGAAATGATAGCCATTGTCATGATGATGGTCAACTAGTCCAACCTAGTCAACCGGTCAACAAAGTCAACAAGTCAACAAAGTCAACCCCTCAACAACCATGTCACTAGAATACCTAATTAATATTATTGTTAATCATATTTCTTATTCTCATTAGGGTTTAGTAAAAAGTCAATAGTCAACAGTCAACAGTCAACAGTCAACAACCCCAATGCGAATCCTCTGCCTCTGTCTCTCTGTCAACTGTGCATACACACCCGCATCCGCGTTCTGAGGGACACGAATACAAACGAGATAAAACTAATCCCAAAACGTACACTAGGATCTGGCTTAAACCAAAGCCCGCTAGTGTTAACTGTCCGGACACTAAACGTGCACAAGTGCACGGATGTGACCGAACCCTGTCGCAAAACCATGCGACCTGTCGCAAAACCATGCGACCTCTACTTCTTTGCCTAAAGGAGAATAGCTTTCTGTGTAGGACTCTAAAGACTCGACACTACGCTGGCAGTGGGTTTAACCACAGACCGCAAGCAGCACTAGCTGTGCGTAACGGTCCCCAGGTAGATGCCGACAAGAAGACGGACGAGGTGAAACCCATCTGAACTCCTACTGAGCCTGAATGTGACAATCTCCGTACAGTCCGGTCTGTTCGTCTGATAACATCGCATGGCGGGCCTACGGGGCGGTAAACGTCAGTCCCCTAATAGCGGTACAAGTCGTGTCGGAGTGTAGCCCAGAACACCTTGAGATAACACTGGAAACCTACCAGTATATCTCGCTTGCCCTGGCCAGGGACTACTTGTGTAATGGCTCTCCTAGACATAGCGTGATGTCAACCCCCAATATCGCGAGAGACGAATCCTGTCTAACCGTCACTGCCTCCAAGTGCTTCGGGACTGCACCCAACTACTACCTGTTTACACGACTCCTTTGAGCCGTGGTAGTGTAGTAATCAAAGTATAGTGGGAACACACTCGAGGCGAAGTGACAGTGTCAAGTCAGCGGACTAAGCTGTACTCATGTCACCTGGGAACTGATAACTGACGATAGGTATAGTACCAACCAACAGTTCCCAACGAGTCCTGTCCAGTGTACTCGTAACCTAACGAGCACCCGTATACTATCTCAAGTACGACGTACTGACGACTGTGGGACAGACCGTCTCCCACACTGGGATGAGAAGCACATACGCTAGTCTACTCCGGAGTATCGATGCCCTGTCTCGATAGTCCTACTACTAGGGACCTGCATAAGGATATGCTTGTGGATTACCCAGCCCCCACTAGTGTGACTGCCATCACAACGCTGGTAATCAAGCAAAGATCCTAAGGGCTCCACTAATGTGTATAGGTGATATACTAAAATAAACACATGTACACATTAAAGTAGAAACAAATCAAGTAGCATACTACTATATTGAGCAAGATTGTCTATACAAGGTGAATATCCCAAGCTTCCATTAAGTAATATACAAACTAGTATGATACAGTAATGGCCTCTAGGGCATATACACTAACAGGGCGCTGCCTTGCACTTACAATTATATTGCTTGCGTGGTTGTGACCGTCGATTGACGAAGAGCTAGTTCCCGCTTGGGGATGGCTTTATTCATTATATATGCTTTATCAGGTTTTGTACCCGTTTGGAGTCAGTTTTTACAAAGGAAACTCTGCCGAAATTTTTAGAAAAGACTTGTGTTTTTAAAATGCATATTTCGGCGTATGTTGCAAACTATTTGATTTAAAATGGTTTTCCTTCACTCTACTACTTTTCTTGGTTTGGATTTCTGGGTTTTCGGCTTACTTAGATTACGTACGCCTCGAGACGTTTCGTAATTTAAGTGCCGGTCATGTTCCGTACTTTCGGGTCGTGACAAAGTTGGTATCAGAGCGTTAGGTTTTACCTTCGGAGTGTAGGATGACCCTTGGTTGATGGATTAGGTAGCTTGAGTAGAGTGACGTACCGTACGTATGTTCCGCGGCATATTTACGATACGCTACTCCACTTAAGAAGCCTTATGATGTACATTTCTTTGCTCATTATTATATTCATTCATGATCTAGCCTCATCGGTACCAGTTATGGTTTTGCTGCCACGATTACGGGCAGGGAGATCTACGGCTAGAGTTACGATCAGCACGAGCTCGTTACGAACGAGGACTGACCAGGGCGCAATTCCGGTGACACACGATTACAGAGATGTGTCTTTTTATGGTGTTTTCGCGCCATGAGCGTTTGATAGATCGCTATATGAGACTACTCGGACGTGCAGATCGGCACCAGGGGATTGAGCCATGGACAGAGGCCAGCCAGATTTTGATGATCGCTGATATATTGCTTATTCATGATGATTGAGGCACTGTTCAGCGTGCAGACGAGTGAGCCAGTTGTTGCTGCAAACGACGAGATATCGCCCTAGACGTTGGAACTATTGCGGTACGAGTTGTACTAAGAGATGATAGAAGGTCGCTAGTCACCGAGGATGAATGACTAGGACATGGAGTTCGTTCGCTACCCCGATGCGAGGTCATCAGATAGATTGATTCCAGCTAGAGACGACTTCACGCGGATATGTGGAGAGCCGACAGAGACGATCGAATGTCAGAACCTATTATTCCAAGTTTAAAGTATTCGAAAAGACATGCAGGCAATTCTATGGACCCTCTAGAAGAATGAAACCCTAACTCTACATAATGACCTTGTGAAAGCCTTTGAACCTTAGGGTTTACGGCAGTTCCGCGACGCGATTAGTGAGGCTTGGGTTTGCCCTTCTATGGCTGGACCATCGATGCTGTGGTACGTACTCGATACTGTTGAACTGTACCCAAGATGTTGAGCTCTTGGGGGATTATGAGGTTTTGACGAATCGATCGGATGGTTTGACTTCATTCGGATGCTTGGTGGTGAGATACACTTCTTAGAAGACTCCAGATACGAGGATAGCCGTTGGAGCCCAGTCCATGCAGCCACGACGAGACGAGTCCGAAGCAGTCGACAATAGAGAAAAGTGGAGTAAGAGGTTCGTACAAGATATGGATAAGATGACGTTCCCCTCCGCCGACATCAGAGATGCAATACGTATGCAGAGGCATTGTACTTGGATATACCTTCCAGAAGGAGTCGCGATGAGTATGCAGCCGTTCCGGAGCCAGAAATAGATATAGTAAAGGACGATGACTTCCGGACAGTTCGGCAGAGACGAGATTTGGGAGAGACCTCGACAGGGCCTTTCTAGAATAAATTACGAGAAAACATGGACCCAGGAGTGGTCATGTTACGCACACCAGCAAGCCAGATTTCAGGATCGGCGACGAGACATGCTATGAGTGACCACGACAGTTGTCCAGAGATTCTTGGAGGTTGTGATTGAGCGGGACTATTCCGCCACACTTGATTTTGGTATTTTAGGCGATCTATTCGCATGATTGATTCTGATGATTGAGTTTCATGATATTTGTTGCACCTACTGAGTATTTACGCTTTTGCACAGTTGTTGCACTTGATATCGTTTTCGTGCCTTGGTTTCACATGTTTATGATTTTATGGGTTTCATACAGTTGAGTTGATTTTGTGCATATGTACGCACACGATTTGATTTTTGCACTCGGTATAGTTCGCATATGCTTGCAGTGCAGTGTTACGCATTTTGTGCACTTTGATGCATTGGACTTCGATTTCGATGGTGATGCTCGATATTTGTTTTGTGCACCTTGTGCACCTGATTAGATTTTGCGCATGTTCGGCGCTTGATATTGGATTTCATGATTTCGTGCACGATGGATGCACCTGATTTGGATTTTCACGCATGTTGGGCGCATGTTATGATATGTGATTTTGGTGCATGCCTGATGCACTAACTCGAGATTCTTCGTGCGTGTCAGATGCACCTGTTTTTGCTGTCAAGCACACCTGTTGCCCTTGACAGATGTTTCGTGCACACACGATGCACTTAGATATTGTTTCTGTGCGCATGTATGGCACATTCATGGATTTTGATTTCCGTGCGCACCAGACGCACATAGTATTCATATGCACATTTTAGGATTGATTTCCTATGGAGCAGTACGTTTTTGTGATGTTTTATTATTGTTTTCGTACTGAGCAGGACGAGTCAGATGGCAGTACCTGAGTATATTTTGCATGCATTGATAGATTTCAAAGGGATTTCCAAAAATCGAGCTATAGTCTCAGTATTTACCTACATGTCTGATATGACACGAAACATTTAAAACAAGGGAACCCTTCTAAATTGTTTTCAAAATGGCGGAACGTACACATTAAACAAAAGATATATACGTATATGGTTATTTTCTTATGGTAGACGTCCGCCACTGTGCAGTATTATGCGCATTGCACAGCGACTTTAAAAGATTTGGCATGCATTTCCTCCAGATATTTACATGTATAGATTTGGTATTTACATGTATAGTTCCGAATTATAGCATATCGGGTTTGCTTTGGATGATGACGGAGTTTGATTTTGAGTTATCTACTCATTACTCATGCGCATGCATTGCGCTATGATGCGTTTTATGTATTGACGATTTCGGAGCCCCGACGACTTGGACATTTTATTGAAATGTTTTAGAATTTGGGGGTTTAAATTTAAATTCGGGGACCGAATTTCTTTAAGGGGGGAAGATTGTAACATTTCAAAAAAAAATATTATTTTTGGGAATTTTTATAATTTAATATTATTTTATTGAATATTTTAATATTTCGGTATAATTAAATACCGATAAATGGGGGGAAATTTTGGAAAAATTATGGGAAATTCTAAAATAGGGTATTTTATGGAATTATGCCATTTTTAAGTTTTTATGATTAGTTTGACACTAATTTTGTGCTAATCGTGATTAAAAAGCGCTAATTGGATTTCTGGCATTTTTGTGCAAAACATGCACATATCATTTTTTTATGCTCTACACTTGTGCATTTCTACCATGGTTTTTAATTTGGGTTTACTATTTGAGTGAGAAGGATTTTGAATAGAAAAAGAAAAGAAAAGAAAAGGAAAGAGAAAGGATTATTATATGAGGTATGGTGAGAGAGAGATATGGGTTTCTTTTGACCAAGGACTTAGCCATTTCCCTTCACCCCTTCCCTCATTTCTCTCCCTCTTCCTCCATAGCTGCTGCTGCTCCTGCTCCTCATTCTCCCCCTCTTCAACTCCCCAAAACACCTCTAAAACAACTCCAAAACCCTATCTCTATTTCACTAAAAGTGTGCACAAGATCAAGACCAACATATTGGACCAAGAAAGCAAGGATTTTGGCCACTAGGGGCAACTCAAGAAAATTCTTGATTTGCCAAATGAGGTATTTACTGAACCATTAGCTTAGTTTTAGCATTTCTTATACCCCTATGTTAAGATTATAATCGATATCGTGTGATTTTGTAGATTTAGGAAAACCTAGTTAGGGTTTAGTGGAAATTGTGGGTTATGATGTGAAATTGAGCTCAGTAGAGGCGACACAAATACCTTAGTGCTAGATTTAAGACCCAAACCTGAGACTAGAAACCCAGAATACGGAATTATGAAATCTATATCAGGGAAAACTGTAAATCTGTCACTGTTTTTGGATATCTGCTTTCACCCCGAGGCTCCTAAAATAAAATTGGTTTGACAGAAAGATGTGCAGGCACCCTGAAACCACCACACAAATCCCCATCCCCTAACCCTTTAACCTGGCCGTAAATTTAATCCCTTTGGCCGCAAATTGCGGCCAGAGCAGGTTGAAACCCCCTCGTTTTTGGTGCAGGGCCCTATCTCCAGTAAATTTGACCTTTGGTATGTGCAATTTTGATTGATTCCTTCTAAGATAGAATCTGGGGTAGTTTTCTTGTGTTGGTGCATGTTTTATGACTTGTTTTAGAATGGATTTTAGGATTTGATGATTCGTTTATGTCGGGTGGCGTTTGAACGTCAACGGCAAAGGGTTATTGATCATGTTTGCATGCGAGACTATAGGTTTTTACCTATAGGCGTAGCGTGTGCCGTTTTGGTTTCCGATGTGATTTTCATGTGCTTTACCATTTGTGGTATCCTTGTAGGTACCCCACGTGACGTCGAGGCGTTGAAGATAAAGATGGCGACATCGGCATCGGCACACAAGAAGCAAGTGGGTAGATTTATATCTACAGGGAGAAGTCGGGTGGATGGCGTATAGCATCCCCGCAGTTCGTGGTGATGTATACGAATACGTATACACACATATATTGAATATATTGTTTGAGATTATTGATGTTAAAAGATGGATATTTGGTGTGTTTGGATTGGTTTAGTGTTGCGAAACCCTAGAGTAGTGGTTGCACCACACATACACACACACACCCATACTTGCATACATTCTTCTTTCATATGTGCTTATATGGGAATATATGGTTATGTGTTTACATGGGTATGGGACTATGTGATCATATACAGGATTTGACGATAGTATTTGGGATTTGAGATGAGTCGATGAGATGTGATTTGAGACCGTGAGATCGGTGATATGGCAGGATTCGTATTTGAGATACGTCATGATGTTTTAGCGGATCTTTGGACGACGATACCATGTGAATAGTGACTTATATAAAATGGTTGACATGAGATCAGATATGTTAAGATATTCATAATAAGTCGCATTGGGCGGTGTATACCTCTTTATGACGATATATGATGATGATATCGGTTTGTATGAGACTGTCGATCAATAGTCAGGTCACGATTATATTGACGATATTAGTATTGTACTAGATATAGATCAGTACCCGGATTGTGATCTTTGATAAAGATGATACCAGATGAATAATATGATGAATGTGATATTGACCCTTACCCAGATTTGGGATGCCGTACGACGGATTTACGTACGAGCTATATATTGATGTTTGATCCGCACCCTTGACTTGGGAATATCTGATTATAGATATGGTATCGGATGTGATATTATCGAGGCAGAATCACCGACTAATATATATATGTATATATATGTATCGACTCAGATGTTAGGCGGTTTCCTTATCTTCAGTTAGTCTGTTAGCTCAGCCGTATAATTTAGTGTAGTTGTTAGACTAGATTCGACTCCTACCTATTTCAAAAACTAACGGATCGCGGGTATTTTAAAGACCGGTCAAGGGATTCTACAGATATTTCAAAGGACTTATCTTTTCTTAAAAACACCGTAGCCCTTATTTTCAAAACACCGCGATTCGTGTTATTTCAAATGGCACCACTGTAGAACTCATATTTTATTAAATGCAGATTAGTTATCGTTGTGTCTAGTATTCAGCTCCCGCACATTATTGTTGTTCGCTCCACATCGCATACTTATTTTGTGATTCATATGCCATTGTTGATATTATGCTGTTAGGACACCAGCACCATTACCGATGATGCGTATGTACCATGTACACTTACTTGTCGGCTCACACACATCTTCATCGGTAATTGTCATGTCACGTACACTTAGAAAATACTATTATATTGACATAGCTTGTTAGATAATAGTTTAGACATGATATTAGTGTACTTGCCTTATATGCTAGTTCAGACATTGTAGTTATTATCTACTACTTCATGCATGTTATTATTCATTGTTATGTCGCATTCATGGATTCTCATGCCTATATTCACTGTTTACATGCTATTGAGGATTTGAATTCGGATTTTCATGAGATTTCCTGGATTTGGGGGAAAACCGCAAAAACATTTATAAACTTCTTTTCTCTCTCTTTTAAATGAAAAGTGCGGTTTTCCCATGATGTATGAGTCGTCCACCATGAGTTTGCTGATGGATTTCGAGACCCGATTCGAGGAGTTGGATGAACCGTTTCGGGTACATGGTGGGCCCGGTGTGGTACCCCGGGGCGAGAAGGTCGTGTTGTTGACGTTGAGCCTGGCAGGGGAGCACTACCAACCGGTGATTTTACCCGACGCGTCGGATATCCGGAGGATACCGTCGTGGTCTTGAGATTGATGGTAGGGGCCGGTCTGGACTGACGCGCCCTAGATAGTGAGATTGAGATACTGAGATTTCGTGATATTGAGGTACTGAGATTTGATGATACAGGCCAGTCCGGATAGCCGGAGCCTGGGATTTTGAGACATTGGGATTTATGTTTTGTGTCGATGCTAGACACTGATATGCTGATTTCACTTATGATACCTCGCTTTAAAAATACAGTAATCTCACTAAGTTATGAAAGCAGTTTCTTCAGTACATGTATTCTGTTTTCATGCATTCATACATCATCCATATGATATATTGCTATCTGAGGCACAGACACGAGCACTTGGTATTACTGTTGTTTAGAGGTATACCCTAGCCATTGTTATAGGCTGCTGGTTATATATTTGAGGATATATATTGATCGTATGACCTAAGATTGCGTCATACATGTGATTCCTGTTCGTAGATGTATTCTATTCACGAGTTGGCAACTCACCCCCGTTGTGCTACAGTTTCTTGCAGGTTTTGCCGTACAGGTTTCATTACGGCTTTGCTGGCACTGCTTCCTTTCGGGTGACTTGCTAGTAGGTGGGTTTATTTGCATCGTACCCATCATTATACCTTGTATATTATTATTCTGTTGTATCTAGAAGTTCTATCAACTAAACATGTATTTATTTCAGGGTTAGAGACCAGTGATGTTTATTCTTTCGACCTTAGAGTCACGCGTTGTATTTCTATGGATTTCTTGCTGTTTTCAGTTTCCTTTTCTGTTGTGATCCTCGTCTTTTGGCGTTGTATATTATATTGCTTGCGTGGTTGTGACCGTCGATTGACGAAGAGCTAGCTCCCGCTTGGGGATGCCTTTATTCATTATATATGCTTTATCAGGTTTTGTACCCGTTTGGGGTCAGTTTTTACAAAGGAAACTCTGCCGAAATTTTTAGAAAAGACTTGTGTTTTTAAAATGCATATTTCGGTGTATGTTGCAAACTATTTGATTTAAAATGGTTTTCCTTCACTCTACTACTTTTCTTGGTTTGGATTTCTGGGTTTTCGGCTTACTTAGATTACGTACGCCTTGAGACGTTTCGTAATTTAAGTGCCGGTCATGCTCCGTACTTTCGGGTCGTGACAGAAAGCTGGCATGAACTTCTTACTCCGCTTCCCTACAGTATGGACCAATTCGGAATCATCTCTTTGTAGCTGTGGGGACTGCGCTCCCTTTGGCTGTACTCATCTTTAGAGTCTCTTTCGAAGCTACGAACCCATCATCTCTAATACCCTGTGGAAGGTGTCTGGCCAATTTCATCCTCGGGGACTTGTCCAAGTCATCGGAGTAATGTGCTTTCGCTCGTCCTTTCTTGATTGACTCACAACACGTCTGTGTGAGGTCCTCATCTAACTGAGACTAGGCAATTTGATGTCCTCGCATCGGAGCATCCAAATGAACAAACTTTCCTAGTCACTTATCCAAGGGTGACTAGCGATCTTCTATCACATCTCCGTGTATGGCCTTATGTTGCATTAGCTTCAAAGGTCTGGGGGCGATATCTTATCAAGCTCAGCAACAGCTGGCTCATCTGTCCGCACGGTAGACAACGCCTCGATCATCTAGTGTAGATGGTACCTTAATAGTTTTCACAATTTGGCTGGCCTCTAGCAATGGCCCGATCATCCGGTACAGATCTCGAACGTTCGTGTCAACGAGACAACATTGTAAAACAATTATCAAGACATTCGTGTGTCACCGGAATACATCCTGGTCAGTCCTCGTTCCTGACGAGCTTATGCTAACCGCATCTCTAGTCGCAGCTCTCTCTGCTCGTGTAGCTATGGTAACGGAAACCATGATCCGATATCGATGAAGATAGATCATAGGAACGAATAGAAATATAATGCCTAAGAAATGTACATCCTAAGTCTACTTAAGCGAAGTAGCGTATTGTAAGTATGTCGCGGAACATACATATGGTACGTCACTCTACTTAAGTCACCTACTCCATCAACCAAGGCGAACCTACACGACGAAAGTTCGGGTCTAATACCCCCTCGGCCAAGTCTAAGTTCCGTAAGGTCAAGCCTAGGTTCCGAAATATATATATACGCCCTAAACTCCGCATAGTCAAACCTAGACTCGCACCAAGGTTAAACCTAATGCTCTGATACCAACATTGTCATGACCCGGAAAAGGAACTTGACTGGCACTTGAATCATGTGAAGTCTATAGGACCCCACCTAATTCAAGTAAGCTAAAAGTCCAGAAATCTAAACTTTTTTTAGGGAAAATAGCGGAGGTGAAGTTTTGAAATAAAGGTTTACTGAATTCAGGTTCTTCTTTTACCGGTATAAGTAAAAATCATATGAGAATGTAATGTTTATATCTATCTTGAAAACATTTTTCGACGTTTGAAATTTCGGTAACACCTTCTTTGTAATTTTTAACCCGAAAACAATACAAACAATAATAATTATAGGCATCCCCAAGCGGGAGCAAGCTCTTCACCAATTGGCGAAAACAACCACGCAAGAATATAAATATACAACGCTGAAGGCGAGGATCAAAACACAGAAAGAAAGCAAGAAAACTAAAGCATCATCAAGAAACCAAAACAATAATGAATAAGTAGAAAAGCGTGACTCTAAGTCCGAAAGAATATACAATAGCATTTTCTAAGTCTACAAATATACATAGTCTGGTTGATGGAGCTTTTAACTAGATACAATAGAATGAATATAAAAGTACAACGGTAGTCACGATGCAAGTGTATCCCACCTAAACAATGCAATCACCCGGAAGAAAGTGGTGTGCTAGCAAGCCGGAACGGAACCTATGCGGTCAAACCTGCAAAAAAACTGCGGCACAACGGGGGTGAGTTGACAACTCGCGAGTAGAAACCGAATGTATGATGATCTCCTAGGTCATACAGTACAATACGATAATAGTAATAACACGATAACATCGAGTAGTAGCAAAGATAATAAAAGGCATAAGTGTAACATCAAGTACTCGTGTCCGTGTCATAAAGTAACTACATGTCATGTGTATCATGTATAAATGCATCATCCAACGTGTGTCCAGCAACGACATACAAAAATCATGATAAAACCTGAGTGCCCAGCACCGACACTCGAAAACATCATGAAATCCGTGTCCAGCAGCAACACAAAATCCTTATATCTCGGACTCCGCCAGTCCGGATCGGCCCCATATCATCTGATTTCATGACTACGGTCGGTATCCTCCGGATATCCGCCGCGCCAAATATCACCGGTCGGTAGTGCTCCTATGCCGGGCTCAATATCTCTCTATACGATCTTCTTGCCCGGGGGTACCGCACCGGGTCCACCATGCACCCGCAGACGGTGCCTCCTCTCTCCTCGAATCAGGTAAGCAATATAGCTCAAGAACCGAGAAAACCCATGGTGGACGCCACACATCATATCAAGGAAAACTTTTCTTTTAAAATGATCATATGTTTTCAAATTCATAAGAAGTTTTCCAAATCCAGAAATCTCATGAAAAAACGGAATCTCATAATCATGAGCTTATAACGAAACAATGAATACCAGCATAAAGCCAAACTACAGTGCATAACTGAATGTATGTATATGAATGGATGTGGCATCTAAGTAAGAAATGCAATGTCTAAACTAGCATGTGAGATCATGAATGTTAAACAATACAATTAACTACAAGCTATCAAGTTATACAAGTGAAGCAACGTTTTCTAATGTGTACGTGATATGGAAATTACCGATGATGATATGTGTGAGTAGGCAAGCAAGTGTACGTGTAACATACGCATCATCGGTAATGGTGCAGGTGTCCTAACAAATGAGATCATAACGGCTAATGAAAGCACATGCATCTATGCAATGCGATGAGAACAGCATGAACATAGCGGAAAAGTAAACAGAAAACGCAACATTATAAAATATCCATATCTATATATGAGCCATACAGTTATAGTATTAGAAATAGCACGAATCGTTGGTTTGGAAAAGTAGGGCTACGGTGTTTTTGAGAAAAGAGATATCTTTTGAAAATCTGTAGTATCCCTTGGGTTGCCTTTTGAAAATACATACGATTCGTTTGTGTTAGTTGTATATATGCCCTAGATGTCATTGTTGTGCATATGATGTATATTATAGTGGATACTTGGATATATATAGAGAGGACTTTCTTGCTCGATATGATAGTATGCTATCTAGTTTCACTTTGTCTAAACATGTTGACTTGTATTGGTTTACTGTCTTGCACTCACATGTTGATAAAGCACTTAGGATATGTACTCGACTACTAGGACTATGATGCAGATCATACTAGTAGGGCCAGGGTAGTCCAAGAGTACATCCTATAACTGTTCCTAGTCGAGGGTGTATCGAGACAGGGCATCGATACACCAGAGTAGACTAGAGTATACACATCTTGACCCATATGATGGGCGATGGATGATCCCATATCCATCGGTGTTTGACATCAAAGATGGTGTACGGGTGTTCAGTGGAGACTGGGTACACTGAACGGACTCGCCGAGAACTCCTAGATGGTATTATACCTATCGTCAGATAGCAGTTCTCTGGTGACACTGGTACAGGTTGGTCTGTAGACCCGAGATCGTCATTGAGTCTTGTGTGATTCCCACTGTGCCTTGATTTCCACCTTACCACATTCAAGAGAACGTGCAAAACGGTGGCTTTTAGGTACAGTCCCGAATCACATGGAGGCAATGAGCGATAGGAGGGGTTTCGTCTCTCCCGGTATTGGGGGTTGATGTTGCGCTGTGTTCGATTGGCTATAACTGGAAGTCCCTGGCAAGGGCTGTTATGGAGATTTACTGGTAGGAGTTATCAGTAGTTTCTCGACCTATTATGAGCCTCACATCGACACGACTTATCGGTTAATGGGGTCTGACGTTCACCACCCCTAGACTGGATATGCGACATATCAGACGAAGAGACCGGACTGTACGAGTAATGTTACTGATTGGCTCGACGGGAGTTTTGATAGCTTCGCTGGTTTTCTTCTGATCGCTCAATACCCGAGTGGCCGTTACGTTTAGCTGACCGCTTGCGGCTTGTAGGTGTTTGATATGATCATCACCTACTGCCGGCGTATTGACGAGTCTTAGAGTCCCACATAGGAGTTTCCTAGCTCAGGCAAAACGATGTGGTGTGCATATGAGATATGCGTGGAGACCCGATTGAATGCGAGTATGTGATACCGTATATTAATCGGGCGTTTGTCTATTGGTCAGGTCATATGTGATATGACCAGTTTGTTAAATCAAGTGTTGATTTAACATTTTACTTTTAGTTTAATTCTTTATTTAAACCCTTTTCTTTGTTGATGATGTATGCATGCATGTATGCACATGTTGATGTGCATGGACACATACATGCATACATGGATAGTTATCATGGTTGATGATACACTATATGGTGGTAATGCAAGACTCACATGGTAGTTAATATACATATATATATGTCACGACCCGAATATTTCGACTCGTGACCGGCACTTAACCAGGCTACGTCTACAGGTGTAACGCGACTAAGTAAGCCGAACCCAGAAATCAAAACCATTTAAAAGTAGTGAGTGTTGAAAACATTTAATTAAAAACATTTAGAAAACCTTAATTAGTTCAATGAGGTTCTTTTTAAAGTTAAATTATCCATATAATAATTTTGCAACATTTCCTTTGTAAAAGTAACCCCGAGAATCGGGTAAAACATGATATAAGTGAAAAAGAGATATAATGAACAAAGCATCCCTAACCGGGAGCAATCACGCCCAACGACGGAAACCATCACCACAAGAGTAATATACGACGTCGTAGCGAAGAATGAGCAAAAAGTAACATCCCAGAATAATAACTGCAAATATAAAGTCGGCTCCCACGAGCTCGACACCAGAATACAAAATATACATCATCGTCCTCACACTGTCTCTAAGTCAAGTACATATATAGTAGATGGAGAATACTAGATACAAAAGTGTGTACAATAAAAGTAACCAGATACCACAACCCACCTAAATAGCAAAATAGCTCTCGCACAAACTGTAGTGGTATCTGAAGCCAAAAGATGCAAAAAGGCAGCCTGCCGCGACTACTCTGAGGGGCAACCTGCAAATACTGTGGCACAACGGGGTGAGTTGCCAACTCGTGAATAGAGATAACATATAAAGGTAATCACGAGCATGCACGTACTGCGCTACGCTATCATATGCCAGCAGGTAAATCTATATGCGACAAGCAGTAAGTGCAATAATCATGGAAATGCTCTATCAGGTAAAATAACTACAGGATGAGATATATGATAATCACTGCTGAGCATGGGATAAACAACATCTACACGAAATATCTATCGTGGAAAAAAATAGTCGGTGCCCAAGCTGCACCTAAATCCCAAATAAACTCAGGCGCCGGCACTCTCCTCGGCCCTCAAATCCTGTACATCTCTGAGAATCACGAGTGCCCAACATCGGCACCCAAAATATCATAAATACTCGTGTCCGGCATCGACACGCAAATCCTCATACATCGGCTCCGTAAGTCCGGATCACCCACGGGCTCCGTCTGCGGTATCGGCCCTCGGCCCCGGTAGTACGGATCATCCCGCATCCATCTCTCGACTCTGGTCAGTATCCTCCAGATAACCGCCAGGTCCAACCAATCACCGGTAGGTACTCGCCCACCTCCAGGCTCAATCGGTAAAGTCCATCGATCATCTTGCCGAGGGGAACCATACCGGGTCCACCACGAACCCGCAAACGGATCATCTACTCCACGAATCGGGTTTCAAGCACACGTCTCAGCACCGAGAAAACGCGTGGTGGACGCACCAAAATATCATATCACGAGGAACCGGGTTTTCAAATAGTGCATCTTTTCTTAAATAATTCCACGGTCCTCAAAACCAGAAATCACATAAAAATCCAACACCAATGAGTAAATCAAATACGATGTGCTATGTACATCAAGTCATCATAATATAGGTACAAGGGAGAAACCGCGTTTCTTAAGATAGTTCAGTTTTCAAAGACAGCATGCGGCTTCCAATTTCTATGAAGATCATATCGAATCATATGTGAAATGAACTACAGTATAATGATCATGGCAATTCTACAGTGAGTGTGTCATGGCAATCACTAACGGTGTGTGTGTAACATGTAGATTAGTGCTCGTGCAACATAAACCGTTAGTAATAGTGCGGTGTTCCATCAATTCTATGTTTTCATACACATAGTAGGGAATGCAGTATGCAACAACAGTATCCATGAACAGTCAATGTAGGTAAATGCAATGTGTAGCTATAAAGTCCTATCAACCCTGACGTAGAACGCCATGCGGGCGATATCCCCGTAGATGTTAAATCTACTCACCGAAGTCTCGCGCTAAGTGTAGCCGACGACTTGTTTCCCCTTCTTCGCAGCGTCCGTCTCACTCGCCTGCGAACCTAGATTTACACAATATATCACACATAAGCTCAAATCCACCAAAAACGCAATATTAAGGTCAAACTAGAAACCCGTGTTGCAACCCAAGTGCGTGTGTGCGCGATACGCTAAAACGTGTGATCACACTCCTGAAGCTAACCTGACACGTCGCGACACGCAGCACAACCCAAAACCACACACGTAACACGTGTGTCGCGGAGATTTAAAGTACGTAAAATAGGGTAATAGGTCCCAGATTTTGATACAGAATTGAAATTACAAAAATAAATATATCATAAAACCCCAAATATCAGCAAACACCAACCACCAAAACCCCAACCCAAAACCCTCCCATCTGGCCGCAAATTGCGGCCAGAACGATTATTTTGGCGGCCTGGGTAGGGGGTGGGCTCCCGGGTTTGGTGTGTGCACTCCATATCCCCTGTGTATATCCCAGTAATTACAATTTTATTCTGAAACACCCCGGGTAGTAGCAGTTTCAACAGAACCCAAATTCAAGTTAGAAAATCACACTTTGCACTAAAATGATACTTTAGAGTATTTTTCTGAAACCTGAAACAACCCCAAGTCTGAAACCACTCTAATATCACATTACCAAGCTAATCAAGCCATAAAAAGTTAATTTTTATCACAACCTCACTAAATCCCTTTATAAAGCACAAAACATGCATAAAATGTGATATTTTGCTAGAAATACTATAAGTTATGTAAAAGAGGTGCTAAGGGTGAGTCAATACCTTCAAAACACCTTAAGAAACACCAACAATCCTTGCTTTTTCCTCAAGTATGCAGATCCACCACCAAACACCTCAAAAGCTCATTTTTTTCTATGGTTTGTGAAGGAAAAGTGTTGTTTTGAGTAGGGTTTGAATGGGGGTTTAATGAGAAATGAAAAGAGAAGAGAGAATGGAGAAAATGGTGTTGTTGCTGCTTCTCTTTCTGCTGGAGCTCAGAAGTGAGGGAAAGAGAGAGAAAAGAGAGAGAAGCAATGGTCAAACAAAGTCAAATCCCATACCTAACCACCATACCTTCATTTCTATTTGAATTTGCATTATAAAGAAAAGGTTTTGACTTGTTTAAATAGGTGGGATAAGTAAAACCATGCAAGAAAAGAAAAAGGGTTAACATGATACACTTTTTAACCAAAGTCACAAAATGTGCTAAGTGTGCATGTGTACACTAACAAAATTTCCAATTAGGGTAAACACAACTAAAAATAATTAACAACCCTATAAATATATATATATATATATATATATATATATATATATATATATATATATATATATATCCATAAAAACACTTCACAACACAAAAGACCACTAGCCAAGAAGGAAAATAAGATATCCGTTTTCTTTTTTTTTTTGAAAAATACGCACACTTGCTACTTAACGCGAAAACATTCTAAACGAATTTCATGGTGTTACAATCTACCCCCCTTAAAGAAATTCGGTCCCCGAATTTAAAAATCTAACAATATATACATTCAAAAAGATGGGGATACCTCTTCCTCATCTCGCTCTCGGTCTCCCAAGTGACCTCCTCGCCGCTCTGGCCACGCCAAAGTACCTTGACTGACGGTATGTCCTTCGATCTCAATTTCTTCACTTGTCGATCCAAGATCATCACCGGATGTTCTGCATAGGAAAGGTCACGCTCAAGCTGGATCGTCGGGTGCTGAATCGCATGCGAAGGATCATGAAGATATCTGTGGAGCATCGAAACGTGAAATACCGGGTGCACATCTGAAAAACTGGGCGGAAGGGCTAAACGATACGCAACCGCACCAACTCGCTCGAGGATCTCGAAGGGGCCCACATACCTGGGACTAAGCTTCCCCTTCTTCCCAAATCTCATCACACTTTTCATTGGGGAGACCCTCAAGAAAACATAATCCCCAACAGAAAACACAAGTCTGCGCCGACGACGGTCCGCATAAGATCTCTGCCTACTCTGGGCTTCTCTCATCCTATCGCGAATCAACTGGATCTTCGCGGTCGTCTCCTCCACAATCTGCGGCCCTAAGATACTGCTCTAACTGAGCTCTATCCAACAGGCGGGCGATCTACATCTCCTCCCATAAAGAGCCTCAAACGGTGCCATCAGAATGGTCTGCTGGTAGCTGTTGTTATAGGAGAACTCTATTAGGGGCAAATGATGATCCCAGCTACCTCCGAAGTCTAATACGCACGCTCTGAGCATGTCCTCGAGAGTCTGAATAGTCCGCTCTGACTGTCCGTCGGTCTGCGGATGAAAGGCTGTGCTGAAACTCAAGCGGGTGCCCAAAGCCTCCTGAAGCCTCTGCCATAGTCGGCTGGTAAACAGGGTGCCTCTGTCGGACACAATACATGTCGGAACTCCGTGTAGTCGTACAATCTCATCAATGTAAATCTGGGCATATTGAGCAAATCCGAATGTCGTCTTCACCGGTAGGAAGTGAGCCGCTTTCGTCAAACGATCCACGATCACCCAGATGGAGTCATACCCTCGACTAGTCCTGGGTAGACCCACAATAAAGTCTATAGAAATCTGTTCCCATTTCCACTCCGGAATGGGCAACGGCTGTAGCTCTCCCGCGGGCCTCTGATGCTCAGCCTGGACTTGCTGACAAGTCAGGCATCTCGACACAAAATCTGCGATGTCCCTCTTCATCCCGTCCCACCAATAAACATTTCTCAAATCGTGGTACATCTTGGTGGACCCTGGATGAACACTATACACCGATCGATGTACCTCCTCAAGAATCTCACGCCGCAGTTCCTCAGCATCTGGTATGCACAATCTGGTCCCAAATCGTAGTATCCCTTGATCATCGATCACGAACCCGGAAAATCTGCCCTGTCCCATCTGCGTCCTGATCTCTGAACAACGGTCATCACTGTGCTGTGCCTCATATATACGATCAAGCAACTGTGGGCGTGCACGAACATGCGCAATCTGTCCTCCGATCGGCGTAAACTCAAACTGTACCCGGCTGTCGCATAATATCTGCCAATCTGCCGACGACTGCCTCTGCACTGCGCTCAAACGACATAGACTATCTCCGGGCCTCCTACTCAAAGCATCCGCCACTACATTAGCCTTGCCCGGGTGGTACAAGATCTCGCAGTCGTAGTCCTTCACTAACTCCATCCATCGGCGCTGTCTAAGGTTCAGGTCTCGCTGCTGGAATATATACTTTAAGCTCTTGTGATCAGTGAATATCTGGCACAACTCGCCGTATAGGTAATGTCGCCAGATCTTAAGTGCAAAGACCACTGCAGCCATCTCCAAATCGTGAGTGGGGTGGTTCTGTTCATGTTTCTTCAATTGCCGCGAAGCATACGCGATCACCCTGTCATGCTGCATCAGAACACACCCTAGCCCCACTAGAGAAGCATCACAATATACCACAAATCCACCTGACCCTGAAGGCAATGATAATACTGGCGCCGTAGTCATTAGAGCCCGTAACTGCTGAAAACTGTGCTCACACTCCTCTGTCCAAACGAAAGAAACTCCCTTCCGGGTCAACCCGGTCAAAGGTGTAGCAATGCGAGAGAAATCCTGCACAAATCGCCTGTAGTAGCCGGCCAGCCCTAGAAAGCTGCGAATCTCCGTAACTGATGTGGGTCTGGGCCAACTCCGAACGGCCTCGATCTTCCTCGGGTCTACACATATACCGTCTCGTGAAATCACGTGCCCCAAGAAGTCTACGCTGTCCAGCCAGAAAGCACACTTGGAGAATTTGTCAAAAAGCTGATGATCTCTCAAGGTCTGCAGTGTAATCCGCAGGTGCTGCTCGTGCTCCTCTCTACTCCGAGAATACACCAGAATATCGTCAATGAATACAATGATGAACAGATCAAGATACGGCCGGAAAATACGGTTCATCAAATCCATGAATGCTGCTGGCGCATTGGTGAGTCCGAACGACATCACCAAAAACTCGTAATGGCCATAGCGCGTACGGAAAGCTGTCCTAGGAATGTCCTCCTGTCGAACCCGCAGCTGATGATAGCCTGATCGCAAATCGATCCTCGAAAAGTATCCTGCCCCCTGAAGCTAGTTGAACAAATCGTCGATACGGGGCAAAGGATATCTGTTGCGCACTGTAACCCTGTTCAGCTGGCGATAGTCGATACACAGACGCAAACTGCCGTCCTTCTTTTTGACGAACAGGACTGGAGCACCCCAAGGAGAAACACTGGGTCGAATAAGTCCCTTGTCCAGCAAATCTTGCAACTGACCCTTCAATTCTCGAAGTTCCGCCGGGGCCATCCGATAAGGCGGTATAGAAATAGGCCCCGCGCCAGGAACCAAATCAATACAGAAAGAAATGTCGCCCTCGGGCGGTAGCCCAGGAAGCTCGTCAGGGAACACATCAGGGAACTCGCTAACAACCGGAACCTGATCCAGAGGAACCTCTATAGCTCTAGTATCACAAACATAGGCGAGAAATCCCTGACATCCCTTCCTCAAAAGCTGTCCAGCGCGAAAAGAAGAATCACACAGTGTGGGGCGGCACCACGGTCCCCCAACACAACAAAAACCGACTCGCCGGGAAAATAAAATCTAACTGTCTTCTCACGACAGTCCACAGAAGCATAGCACGTGGCTAACCAATCCATGCCCAAAAGAACGTCGAAGTCCAACATCTTAAGAAGGATCAAATCGACAGGCAACTCTCTCTCTCCAATACAGACAGTACAGGATCGGAACACGTTTCTAGCAACAAACGACTCTCCCACAAGAGTAGTCACAACAAGCGGCTGATCAAGCAAACCGGACTCTCTACCCAAACTCGACACGAAGTGTGTAGATACATACGAGTGCGTGGATCCGGGATCGAACAATACGTGTGCATCAACAGAACATACTAGAAGGATACCTGAGACCACCGCATTGGACGCCTGTGCGTCCTGATGCGTCAAAGCAAAAACTCGTGCTTTCCCTCCACCTGTGACTGACTGTCCTCTGCCTCGGTCATCCCGTCCTCTCTGAGCAACTCCTCCACGCCCATGACCTCTCTATGTATGAGTATGACGCGGAGTAACAGTAGGAACAACAGGCAACGCCCTCTGGGGTGGTGAAGGTGGTAAGGTGACGTGCGGTGCTGCTGTCTCCCTCCGTTAAATCTCAGGACAATCTCTGATGAGGTGAAGTAAACTGCCACATCTAGAGCAACCTCGCGACGACTGCTGACTCTCTCGTGGATACGAACTAAACATCTGGCCTCGTCCCGAATCTCTGCCACTCCTCGCACCAGAACGATACCTGTCGCGGCGTCTGAATGTCTGTCTCCGTGCTGATATACCAGTACGAACTCTCTTCGGCTCTGGAACTACCGAAGTCTCAGCAAGGCGCTCCTCGACTAATAGAGCTGCATCTACCGCTGCTGCATATGTCTCGTAGTGCTGCGCGCTGATCGCAAGGAACAGTGGTGTAAGCAAGCCTCGAACAAATCTCTTGACTCGCAACTCCTCGGTAGCCACTAGATACGGCGCATAAATAGATAGCTCTATGAACAGCACGTCATACTCTGCCACTGACATCTCCGGAGTTTGGCGTAAGGACTCGAACCTGCGTGCTCTAGCATCTCTGACACTCAGGGGAAGAAAGCGGGAATGGAATAGCGCCACGAACTCTGTCCAGGTCATAGGAGGAAGACCCGAATATTTCGACTCATGACCGGCACTTAACCAGGCTACGTCTACAGGCGTAACGCGACTAAGTAAGCCGAACCCAGAAATCAAAACCATTTAAAAGTAGTGAGGGTTGAAAACATTTAATTAAAAACATTTAGAAAACCTTAATTAGTTCAATGAGGTTCTTTTTAAAGTTAAATTATCCTTATAATAATTTTGGCAACATTTCCTTTGTAAAAGTAACCCTGAGAATCAGGTAAAACAGGATATAAGTGAAAAAGAGATATAATGAACAAAGCATCCCTAACCGGGAACAATCACGCCCAACGGCGGAAACCATCACCACAAGAGTAATATACGACGCCGTAGCGAAGAATGAGCAAAAAGTAACATCCCAGAATAATAACTGCAAATATAAAGTCGGCTCCCACGAGCTCGACACCAGAATACAAAATATACATCATCGTCCTCACACTGTCTCTAAGTCAAGTACATATATGGTAGATGGAGAATACTAGATACAAAAGTGTGTACAATAAAAGTAACCAGATACCACAACCCACCTAAATAGCAAAATAGCTCTCGCACCAACTGTAGTGGTATCTGAAGCCAAAAGATGCAAAAAGTGTTGGAGATAGTGCCCTCATAGTCAATTATTGGATCGCAGGTACGTGATTGCAATGATTGCAGGACCTATCCCGGTAGGACAGTCTTACTCGAGATGATAGTATGCTATCTGGTTTGCCTTTATCGGTCGTGTACATGTTCAGGTGACTGATTGCATGTTACACTTTGATAGAGCCCTTAGGATCTTGCTTTACTACCAACAGTATGATGGCGATCATATACGTGAGAGTTGGGTAGTTTATATGCATATCCTTAATTGTGGTCCCTAGTCGTGGGAGTTTCGAGACAGGGCATCGATACTCCGGAGTAGACTAGTGTATACAGTCGAGACCCCGACGAGGGGCGGTGGCCGGTCTCACAAGCCACTGGTGTCAGTTGGATGACCTAAGATGTATACAGGTGCTCATTGGGTTATCAGTACACCGGACAGGACTCGCCGGGAATCTGCTAGTTAGTACTATACCTATCGTCAGATAGCAGTTCCCTGGTGACATGTGTACAGGTTAGTTCATCGACCTGAGGTCGTCATTTGTCTCGTGTGAGTTCCCACTGTGCTTTGATTTCTACCCTACCACGGCTCAAAGGAGTCGTGCAAACAGGTAGCTTTTGGGTACAGTCCCGAGTCATATGGAGGCACGTGAGCGGATCGGCAGGGGATTCGTCTCTCCCGGTATTGGGGGCGAGGTCGTGCTGTGTCTAGGAGAGCCATTACACATAGTCCATGGCCATGGCAGGAGATTTACTGGTAGGTACTCCAGTAGTATCTCAGGGTGTTATTGGGCTACACTCCGACACGACTTATACTGCTTCTGGGGGTCTGACGTTACTAGTCCCCTAGGCGGATATGCGATACTCATAGACGAACGGACCGGACTGTATATACAATGTCACTGTTAGGCTCAGTAGGGTTTTCGGATGAGTTCGCTCATCGGCCTCCCTTGAGTTCGCTCATCGGCCTCCCTTGAGGTCAGTCCATGGGCAGCCGTTACGCATAGCTAGTGCCGCTGACGGTTTGTGGTTAAACCCACTGCCAGGGTACTGACGAGTCATTAGAGTCCCCCACAGACAGTTTCCCAAGTTCGGGCGAAACGTTGTAGAGGCCGTATGGTTTTATGGCAGGGTTCGGAAAATGCACGTGCGTTTACGCACGTGTTATTTTTCGGGCAGATGATACTGGTCGGCTTTGGTTTAAGCCGGATCCGAGTATTATATTGAGTAGGTATAATATCTTTGTCTCAGTTGCATTTGTATTCGGTCGTAATACAAATGCGGGTATATTTATACAGTTTCGGGGTTATCCTGAAAGTCGTTATATCACTTTTGGAAGTTGCCAGTTTCCAGTTTTCTATCAGCCGTCTTTTAACATTTGGTTAAAAACGGATTTATCTTTTCTTGGATGAGGGTGAGTCATGCTTCTAGAAGGTTCTAGAAGGTTCTAGATATGGTGAGGTGTCTTGTGACTCATACTTTGATTTCAACCATTTCTTGTTTTCCTTAAGATCTTTATGCTTGATATTTTCATGTGTTCACACATGATATTTTTCTTAAGGTTACTCTCCCCTCTCCTACACTCACCCCCCCACTCTTATAAGTGGCCGGCCCCCCTCCTCTCTCTCTCATGAGCTTGAGTTTTTCATTTGTGGAAAAGATTATGATAGGTTTTAACGGTGTATGGAATTTTACAGTTCATTTCATTCCATCACCCAATTCCCTCGGCAACTTCATTAACCGATCGTCCACGGACTTGGACGAAGTGAGACAAAGTCATCTACTCATTCTCTACATCATTCTTGGTCGTCTCTTTTAGCAAACTTGACGACCGAGTTACCTCGAGTCAGAGGCGGGAGCCCGTTTAAAGAATCAGTGATGTGGTGCCACCTGGACGAGCAGATCAGAGATCGACGAGATCGGAGCAGCCGCAACGGAGCGTGGGATGATGGTTAAAGAACGAAGGACTCGGATCGTTCGGTATAACCTTTCTACACTCTTTACAGTTTGTTAGTTTAGCAATAATGGCAGATCCGGGTTAAAGTATACGATAGCGCCAGTTAAAAAGTTTTTGTTCCGCATTTGGCGTCTGTAGACGGCCGGGGCGCTAGCGTAGACTTACAGTGGTATCAGAGCCTCACCATTTTGCTATACTAACTTGTGCTAACGCGTTTAAAACATCAATCGAACCAGAAATCAAAAATCGCAATTTTTGAGCTTGACAGTTTCTGTTGATTTTAAATGGTGTCCTAAAAATATTTCACACATCTCAGAAAACTGTGCAGGGATTTTTAAGAACGACGTACAAATTTGAGCACGTGAGTCGACAAGACAGCCGCGGAAACGCGGCCAAACCCATGGTTTGGCCGCGCATCCGCGGCAGTTCTGGGCGATCATGCCCCCAAATTTGCACAGTGTGTTCCCCTCTGGAAATTATGGTTTTTGGTATATATATTTTGGGCCCAGATTTTGTTACTGTTCTACAGATGTTCGTGGGGCCCACTTTATGATATTTTGTCGATCGAAATTTAAACATGTTAGTTTACAGTGCTTACATTATATCTCCGACCGGGAATGTCATTTGATCGGTAAACCGCGTCCGATTGCTATAGTCCTTTTAGACGGGTTTGCGAACGTGACATTCGCGTTGATGTTCTGTGTTGTGCTGTGATGTTGCGGATTTGTCGTGGTGGATAGCAGTGTGCAATGATAGTGCAGTTTGAGTTTATTTGTACATTTGATATTGCGGGGCGAGCGTCCAACTTGTGGACTGCCGTCACTGTCTGTTGTATAATATTCTTTTGGGGCACGACCAGGTTGCGGTCGATGTACCTGTTGTACTATTTTTCATTACTGTACTAGGTTTTGCCCCGAGACGGAGTGCACGGATAGCCGGGTTCTGGAGGGCAACGGGTCCGCATCTCATGGCTTTGAGAGGCAGAGGGGCCCTACTCTAAAATTGGCAGACTATTCGCCGCACTCGTAGGGGGTACAGGTTGACCCAAGGAGGGGTGCTCAATTTACCGGATTCCGTGAAGTGCCGGGTGTTCCATTCACTATGCTGTGGGGACTACCTCGCTTCAGGTTTTGGCGGGTAACTTGCCGCACCCGTAGGGGTCTAGGTTTCATTGCACAGGCTATCCACACGACAGGGGAACGTCGGGTTTCAGCAGCGGCTCTGTGAAACTCGGGGATCCCAGATTATCTGTATTGTTCTGTGATGCTTATTACTTTTCTGTAATGTTGCATATTATCACGCCTGGAGCGATTATTGTATATTGGTTTATATACTATTAGATGTTGTATATGTTTTACACCCGCGCTAGTCCAGTTCCCGCTCTGTCGTTAGTTAAGTAACCTAACGGGTGATGACGGGACCCAGTGACGAATGCGGATGACATATACGTACATTTTATTTTCGTTCTTTTCTGGTGTGATTATTGATGGGACTGCGTTGATTCTGATCAATGCAAAAAGTTATACAAACCTGTTTATAGTTGTTGGAATAGATTTAAAAAGGTGTTATTGCAAAGACGTTTTCTTTTGTTTTGCATAGCGGTATTCAGTGGAATATCCTGCACCTCATTCGACGGGGCAAGGGCCGATATCCCTTCACCGGGACTGACCCCTTGGGCAGAAGTTTGCGTCAGGGTAATAACTTCACTATAGTCGATTACATGTTGCTTTGCATCGCGGTATTCAGTGGAATATCCTGCACCTCATTCCACGAGGAAAGAGCCGAGATCCCTTTACCGGGAGTGACCTCTTTAGCAAAAGGTTTTCGCCACTATATTTTAAAAAGCTATCAGGTTCCTTCAGCGATATCAAGTTCACTACGCAAAAGGTTTTTTGCCAAAAACCAGCCGTAGCCCTGCGTCACTTCTTTTGGGTATTCAGTAGTATTCAAGCTATGTATTTTGACCAACGCAAAGGCATAGTGTTTGGTAGCTGCTGGGTATTCAATTGTTGCATAGATAGATGAGTTGGTTTGGGACAGCCGTTCTGCCATTTTGACCTAACGCCAAGGGCATGTGCGGGTGGGTTCAAATTAACAAGATAGTGATGGGTAGAACTTGGCATGTGACTTATGACATTTTGACCTAACGCCAAGGTTATAAGAGCATGGGGCAAAAATCTGATCGGGAGTTTCTAAAGAAACTGAAACTTGCCAAGTATGCGCATACCTTCTGGAGTATGAGTAACGTGGATGCATTCCATCACGTTATCATGCGATGAGAGTTGGATCCCGATTCCCACTGATGAGTTGGTTTACTCTTCGGGTGATCCCGATTGATTCTTCTTTTAGGTTTGGAGGAGAATTTGACAGGACAGTGGGAGGTTTCCGGATTAGATAAAGTGATAACCATTCTGATCTAGGTTAGAGTGCACGCAGAGTGTTTCTTTTCTCTCTCTCTTTGGCAGCGACCTTTGACCGACCCTAGACTATGACTCAGTGACTAGGTTGACCGAACCTTCTTAAAATACTGGCTTTTGGATTGTCTATGTTGCATAAGTCATTGCCACTCCTTCTTTTACCCTTTAAATTTCTCAGAACACCCGTATTACTACGGATATCCACTTCCATTGGATAGATCCATCGTATGGTTATATACGAACTTGAAGGGACTTCTTCGAGGATGGATCCAGGTTCAGGAGAAATAGAATTGGTTTATTCAGTTGTCTTTTATTATCACCTTCTCTCAGGTTGCGAGAGCTCCTTGGTTTAGGAGAGTACACCTATTACGCTTATTGGATAGTCTTCTTCCAAACCATAGGCAGGTGCCGAAAGGTAGGGAATGAAGAAAACCAATTAGCCTAAGTAGGGTGTGCAGAAGGTAATATGTAAAGACAAAATAAAGGGATTAGAAAGAGGGCAAAGTAAATTGCGACTGATATCATTCACGACCAAAACCGAGTACTTCATCGCCACTCCTATTTCACCTTTTAAAAGAATAAGGTATTATTCAGTTGTCTTTTATCATCACCTTCTCTCAAGATACGAGTACTCCTTGGTTTAGGAGGGTACACCTATTATGCTTACTGGATAGTCTTCTTCCAAACCATAGGCTGGTGCCGAACGGTAGGGAAGGAAGAAAACCATTTAGCCTAACGATGGTGTACAGAAGGTAACGACTAAAGACAAATAAAGGGATTTGGAGAGATGGCAATAACATATACGGTTGAAGTCATGAATTGGATCATGGAAGAGGCATTGCTATGAATACCAGGATACCCCTACGAAACATTTTCATGTTTCAGTGCATTGTTAAAGGAAAACTGTTTTCCCGATTGGACACTTACTCCAAGGGTATGTATTTACCAGGTTTCATTCTCATATCTGTATGGTTTTACAGATAATGAGTGGGAGTAAGTTATTGGGAATTAGGTGATTATCCTCATTATATCGGAATTCGTTGTAATTGGTGATATTTGAGGAAATCGCCAGGGTACAGTTTTCAACCTACGACGCACATGTTTTGAGTTGTTTAACTCAGCGGACTTATACAGAGTATTGTATGTTGTCCAAGTGTCCATCGGGACAAAGGGGTAGGTCCTCGTACTATGTTCTGTTTACTTATAACTTCTCTAGTATTTAGACAAGTGTTTCGTAGAAATACAAGGTCTATGTTTTGAGAAGTTGTGGGTATAAGAATAAAGTAGAGAACCAGGTATCACAAGTATCGGGATTCTTCAAAGAGATCGAAGATGTAGATTCTTGTGTTTGGTATTCAGATGATAGTGATGGTTTTGAGAAACGTGTTTCTCTTTCAGGTTACTCATAATTGGATGGATTCCTAAGTTGAGTAATGCTGATTAGCCTATTTCCATTAAGTTGATTTGCACTGGAGACAGCTGCATGATTTGAATATGGTTCCAATTAAATAAGTGCCAAAGTTTCTATATTGGATATAGAGTAGTTCGTACCTTAAAAGATGTTAAGGTACGGGGAGTTGTCCAGCTTATGCTTAAAACCAGACTCTGGATAACTCAGGGCACGTTTCTGTAATGGCTGTTTGTGGGTTGACCCTGGCTATGACGAGGGTTGATATTCTACCATTCGGAAGATCAATAGTGATATTGTTCTTGACTCGCCACAGTTTTAGTAAAATGGATCTTTTTCAGAAAACAGTAGTGGGAGTATGGTAGAACTGGAAGTGATTCCAGAACCGCGAAGGATTACGGAAAATTTAATAGGACCTATATATTCAATCAGGTTTGACATTCCAATAGCCACTCCGCAGATATGGTGGGTAACCTCAGACACCCGAGAGGTACTTCGGTAGCCTCAAGGACGGTGACAGGGAGGTTCTTATCTACCCAGACTTGACACTACTGTTGTTCCAGGATATGAGACCCGGTAGGAGGGTTGTCGTAGTCAGCGGGAGCAGCGGAAGTTTAGTGGGCAAGTAGCTTATGTCTATTTATAGACTTGAGCAGTTATAGCGGAGATAGATCATCTAATTTTGATATGACAGTCATGAGTTTGACTTCAATCAGAATAGGGGATGGATCTGTTAAGAAGGTAGTAGGGTGTGATGTCATGGTATCTGGATGACATACACAAAGTAGGAAGTAAAATTCCTATACTACGATCGGTTGTACTGTGGTCGTCACAAAGTTGTTTCTCCAGACAGGATATGGATATAATATTTGACATTCTGGTTTCTAGATCTATGGTTTTAGATCTGGAATTGGGTAGTTTCCCAATGTGGGTACTTTGACAGATATTCTAATGGTTTTTAGAATAGTTGACTCCTAGCATGGTGGTGTACCTGCAGGTGATGGAGTCACCCTCTCTAAAGGTGTCGTATAGACTAAAGGGGAGAGGGAAGTGCATGATTGGCAGATCACTTGCTTAGGCAATTGAGTCAATCATGAGATGTCAAGTACCACACCAGATGTTGTTTTTGCACTAGATGCGATAAGTTTGTATTAATCCAATCCTGGAGAAACATAAGGAAGCAGTTTTAGAACATAAGTGGATGTTCTACGGATTTGATGACGGCAGCCTCCTTCGGGAGACGATTATCATTCCAGGCTTCAAAGGTGACAGAGATGACAGAGTGATTGTCAGAGTTATAGTTTTTCCCTCTGACGAAGAGGGACAGTATTATGGACAGATGGTCCAAGAGGATACTGTGGGTGGCATGGTGCCGGATACTGATTAGGTTCAGTGATCGATACAGTCTAAGAAGTTTGGATTTGGAGTTCATTTATGAACTAGGTCCCATCAGATTTCCAGACATATTCTAAGACAGGTATTACTCGATTCGGGAGATGGCTTTCTCCGCGAACTTAAGATTTAGAGAGATATAGAAAGAAACATTTAGGCGGATCCACTCACTGAGGCTATTTCTCGAACACAATAGTTTTACAAACGGGCTTTGTGAAACTGATTAGTAGAGGAGTTGGATGTTGGGTTTCACACGGGCTGTGAGTAGTCGACATCGCAATAATTAGCCTTGAGTGCAAGTGGGAGATTGTTGGAGATAGTGCCCTCATAGTCAATTATTGGATCGCAGGTACGTGATTGCAATGATTGCGGAGGACCTATCTCGGTAGGACAGTCTTACTCGAGATGATAGTATGCTATCTGGTTTTCCTTTATCAGTCGTGTACATGTTCAGGTGACTGATTGCATGTTACACTTTGATAGAGCCCTTAGGATCTTGCTTTACTACCAACAGTATGATGGCGATCATATACGTGAGAGTTGGGTAGTTTATATGCATATCCTTAATTGTGGTCCCTAGTCGTGGGAGTTTCGAGACAGGGCATCGATACTCCGGAGTAGACTAGCGTATACAGTCGAGACCCCGACGAGGGGCGGTGGCCGGTCTCACAAGCCACTGGTGTCAGTTGGATCACCTAAGATGTATACAGGTGCTCATTGGGTTATGAGTACACCGGACAGGACTCGCCGGGAATCTGCTAGTTAGTACTATACCTATCGTCAGATAGCAGTTCCCTGGTGACATGTGTACAAGTTAGTTCATCGACCTGAGGTCGTCATTTGTCTCGTGTGAGTTCCCACTGTGCTTTGATTTCTACCCTACCACGGCTCAAAGGAGTCGTGCAAACAGGTAGCTTTTGGGTACAGTCCCGAGCCATATGGAGGCACGTGAGCGGATCGGCAGGGGATTCGTCTCTCCCGGTATTGGGGGCGAGGTCGTGCTGTGTCTAGGAGAGCCATTACACATAGTCCATGGCCATGTCAGGAGATTTATTGGTAGGTACTCCAGTAGTATCTCAGGGTGTTATTGGGCTACACTCCGACACGACTTATACTGCTTCTGGGGGTCTGACGTTACTAGCCCCCTAGGCGGATATGCGATACTCATAGACGAACGGACCGGACTGTATATACATTGTCACTGTTAGGCTCAGTAGGGTTTTCGGATGAGTTCGCTCATCGGCCTCCCTTGAGTTCGCTCATCGGCCTCCCTTGAGGTCAGTCCATGGGCAGCCGTTACGCATAGCTAGTGCCGCTGACGGTTTATGGTTAAACCCACTGCCAGGGTACTGACGAGTCATTAGAGTCCCCCACAGACAGTTTTCCAAGTTCGGGCGAAACGTTGTAGAGGCCGTATGGTTTTATGGCAGGGTTCGGAAAATGCACGTGCGTTTACGCACGTGTTATTTTTCGGGCAGATGATACTGGTCGGCTTTGGTTTAAGCCGGATCCGAGTATTATATTGAGTAGGTATAATATCTTTGTCTCAGTTGCATTTGTATTCGGTCGTAATACAAATGCGGGTATATTTATACAGTTTCGGGGTTATCCTGAAAGTCGTTTCGGGATCACTTTTGGAAGTTGCCAGTTTCCAGTTTTCTATCAGCCGTCTTTTAGCATTTGGTTAAAGACGGATTTATCTTTTCTTGGATGAGGGTGAGTCATGCTTCTAGAAGGTTCTAGAAGGTTCTAGATATGGTGAGGTGTCTTGTGACTCATACTTTGATTTCAACCATTTCTTGTTTTCCTTAAGATCTTTATGCTTGATATTTTCATGTGTTCACACATGATATTTTTCTTAAGGTTACTCTCCCCTCTCCTACACTCACCCCCCCACTCTTATAAGTGGCCGGCCCCCCTCCTCTCTCTCTCATGAGCTTGAGTTTTTCATTTGTGGAAAAGATTATGATAGGTTTTATCGGTGTATGGAATTTTACAGTTCATTTCATTCCATCACCCAATTCCCTCGGCAACTTCATTAACCGATCGTCCACGGACTTGGACGAAATGAGACAAAGTCATCTACTCATTCTCTACATCATTCTTGGTCGTCTCTTTTAGCAAACTTGACGACCGAGTTGCCTCGAGTCAGAGGCGGGAGCCCGTTTAAAGAATCAGTGATGTGGTGCCACCTGGACGAGCAGATCAGAGATCGACGAGATCGGAGCAGCCGCAACGGAGCGTGGGATGATGGTTAAAGAACGAAGGACTCGGATCGTTCGGTATAACCTTTCTACACTCTTTACAGTTTGTTAGTTTAGCAATAATGGCAGATCCGGGTTAAAGTATACGATAGCGCCAGTTAAAAAGTTTTTGTTCCGCATTTGGCGTCTGTAGACGGCCGGGGCGCTAGCGTAGACTTACAAAAAGGCAGCCTACCGCGACTACTCTGAGGGGCAACCTGCAAATACTGTGGCACAACGGGGTGAGTTGCCAACTCGTGAATAGAGATAACATATAAAGGTAATCACGAGCATGCACGTACTGCGCTACGCTATCATATGCCAGCAGGTAAATCTATATGCGACAAGCAGTAAGTGCAATAATCATGCAAATGCTCTGTCAGGTAAAATAACTACAGGACGAGATATATGATAATCACTGCTGAGCATGGGATAAACAACATCTACACGAAATATCTATCGTGGAAAAAAAATAGCCGGTGCCTAAGCTGCACCTAAATCCCAAATAAACTCAGGCACCGGCACTCTCCTCGGCCCTCAAATCCTGTACATCTCTGAGAATCACGAGTGCCCAACATCGGCACCCAAAATATCATAAATACTCGTGTCCGGTATCGACACGCAAATCCTCATACATCGGCTCCATAAGTCCGGATCAGCCCACGGGCTCCGTCTGCGGTATCGGCCCTCGGCCCCGGCAGTACGGATCATCCCGCATCCATCTCTCGACTCTGGTCAGTATCCTCCAGATAACCGCCAGGTCCAACCAATCACCGGTAGGTACTCGCCCACCTCCAGGCTCAATCGGCAAAGTCCATCGATCATCTTGTCGAGGGGAACCATACCGGGTCCACCACGAACCCGCAAACGGATCATCTACTCCACGAATCGGGTTTCAAGCACACGTCTCTGCACCGAGAAAACACGTGGTGGACGCACCAAAATATCATATCACGAGGAACCGGGTTTTCAAATAGTGCATCTTTTCTTAAATAATTCCACGGTCCTCAAAACCAGAAATCACATAAAAATCCAACACCAATGAGTAAATCAAATACGATGTGCTATGTACATCATGTGATCATAATATAGGTACAAGGGAGAAACCGCGTTTCTTAAGATAGTTCAGTTTTCAAAGACAGCATGCGGCTTCCAATTTCTATGAAAATCATATCGAATCATATGTGAAATGAACTACAGTATAATGATCATGGCAATTCTACAGTGAGTGTGTCATGGCAATTATTAACGGTGTGTGTATAACATGTAGATTAGTGCTCGTGCAACATAAACCATTAGTAATAGTGCGGTGTTCTATCAATTCTAAGTTTTCATACACATAGTAGGGAATGCAGTATGCAACAACAGTATCCATGAACAGTCAATGTAGGTAAATGCAATGTGTAGCTATAAAGTCCTATCAGCCCTGACGTAGAACGCCATGCGAGCGATATCGCTATAGATGTTAAATCTATTCACCGAAGTCTCGCGCTAAGTGTAGCCGACTTGTTTCCCCTTCTTCGCAGCGTCCGTCTCACTCACCTGCGAACCTAGATTTACACAATATATCACACATAAGCTCAAATCCACAAAAAAACGCAATATTAAGGTCAAACTAGAAACCCGCGTTGCAACCCAAGCGCGCGTGTGCGCGATACGCTAAAACGTGTGATCACGCTCCTGAAGCTAACCTGACGCGTCGCGACACGCAGCATAACCCAAAACCACACACGTAACACGTGTGTCGCGGAGATTTAAAATACGTAAAATAGGGTAATAGGTCCCAGATTTTGATACAGAATTGAAATTACAAAAATAAATATATCACAAAACCCCAAATATCAGCAGACACCAACCACCAAAACCCAACCTAAAACCCTCCCATCTGGCCGCAAATTGCGGCCAGAACGATTATTTTGGCAGCCTGGGTAGGGGGTGGGCTCCCGGGTTTGGTGTGTGCACTCCATACCCCCTGTGTATATCCCAGTAATTACAATTTTATTCTGAAACACCCTGGGTAGTAGCAGTTTCAACAGAACCCAAATTCAAGTTAGAAAATCACACTTTGCACTAAAATGATACTTTAGGGTATTTTTCTGAAACCTGAAACAACCCCAAGTCTAAAACCACTCTAATATCACATTACCAAGCTAATCAAGCCATAAAAAGTTAATTTTTATCACAACCTTACTAAATCCCTTTATAAAGCACAAAACATGCATAAAATGTGATATTTTGCTAGAAATACTATAAGTTATGTAAAAGAGGTGCTAAGGGTGAGTCAATACCTTCAAAACACCTTAAGAAACACCAACAATCCCTGCTTTTTCCTCAAGTGTGCAGATCCACCACCAAACACCTCAAAAGCTCATTTTTTTCTATGGTTTGTGAAAGAAAAGTGTTGTTTTGAGTAGGGTTTGAATGAGGGTTTAATGAGAATTGAAAAGAGAAGAGAGAATGGAGAAAATAGTGTTGTTGCTGCTTCTCTTTCTGCTGGAGCTCAGAAGTGAGGGAAAGAGAGAGAAAAGAGAGAGAAGCAAAGGTCAAACAAAGTCAAATCCCATACCTAACCACCATACCTTCATTTCTATTTGAATTTGCATTATAAAAAAAGGTTTTGACTTGTTTAAATGGGTGGGATAAGTAAAACCATGCAAGAAAAGAAAAAGGGTTAACATAATACACTTTTTAACCAAAGTCACAAAATGTGCTAAGTGTGCATGTGTACACTAACAAAATTTCCAATTAGGGTAAACACAACTAAAAATAATTAACAACCCTATATATATATATATATATATATATATATATATATATATATCCATAAAAACACTTCACAACACAAAAGACCACTAGCCAAGAAGGAAAATAAGATATCCGTTTTTTTGTTTTTTTGAAAAACATGCACACTTGCTAATTAACGCGAAAACAATCTAAACGAATTTCAAGGTGTTACAATATATATTTATTTTTGAGTTAAGTTTAAAGATAATTCACTCATGGTTAATGTTTATCTTGCTTTGACTTTTTGACCATTCTTGACCTAACTTATAACCATGAGTTAGTTCTCTTTTGTCTATTTAACTCAATGTAAAATATCTAGATATTAACTAACCATGGTTTGAGGAGAGAAGGATTTAATATGATTATTTCATTCTCATCTAAGTTTAGTTTTATTATTCATCACAAAAGCTTTTGAGCTTGAGCTTTGTCATCAACTTCATCTTCCTCCCTCTCTTGAGTTTACATTTGAGTGAGTTAGAGAAAAAGAAAGGGTTTTGATTAGAGAATACAAACCACCTCATCATTCTACACACATCTAGTGTCACGACCCAAAGTTCGGCCCTTGACCGGCACTTAACTACGTAACTTCTACAGGCGTAACGCGACTAAGTAAGCCGAACCCAGAAATCAAAACCATTTTGAAGTAGCGAGTGTTGAAAACATTTATTAGAACATTTGTTAAAACGTTTAGAAAACCTTAAGTAATTCAGTAAAATTCTCTAAAGTTGAAGTTATTATCTTAAAAAAATTTGGCAGCATTTCCTTTGTAAAAACTAGCCCCAAAATCGGGTACAAGACAATATATGAATACAATGATATACAATAAGAATAAAGCATCCCAAACAGGAGCAATCATGCCCAACGGCGGAAACAATCACCACAATGCTAATATACGACGCCGTAGCGAAGAAATGTGCAGTATAAGTGAAAACAAGTATCATGAAGATAAAGCTGCATAAATTAAGTCGGCTCACAATGAGCTCGACATCAGAGTACAAAATAATATACATCGTCCTCACAACTGGTCTCTAAGTCAATACATGAAAGTAGATGGAGAGTACTAGATACAACAGTGTATACAACTGGGAAATAAACAGATACCACACAAAAACCCACCTATCAGCAAATCTCGCACGCCAACTGTAGTGGTATCTGTATCAAAAGATGCAAGAAAGCAGCCTGCCGCGACTACTCCAAGGGGCAACCTGCAAACACTATGGCACAACGGGGGTGAGTTGCCAACTCATGAATAGTAGATAACATATAAAGGTAATCACGAGTATGCACGTTCTGCTATACTCTAACATATGCCAGCAGATAATGTCTATATGATGAACTGGATACGCAATAATCATGCCTAACAGGTGCAATTTAATAACATCAATATATATATGATGAGCAGGATATGCAATAATCATACAAAAGTACTCTACCAGGTACTATAGCTACAGTATGAGATGAAAAATAATGAATGCTGAGTATGGGAATAAATATCATCTATACGGAATGTCAACGTGGAAGAATAACCGGTATCTATCAATGCACCCAAATCCCAGTAAAACTCAGGCGACGTCACTTTGATCGGCCCTCAAATCCAGTACAGCTCATGGAATCGTGAATGTCTAGCATCGGCACTCAAAAATATCACAAATCATCGTGTCAAGCATCGACACGCAAATCCTCAAGTATTGGGCCCGTCTGCGGAATCGGCCATCGGCCCCAGCAGTACGTGTCGTCCTGTATCCATCTATCGACTCTGGTCGGTATCCTCCGGATAACCGCCAGGTCCAACCAATCACCGGTAGGTAGTAGTCCCTGTGCCAGGCTCACCGTCTGTATACAGAGCATCCCTTTCTTTCCCCGAGGTACCATACCGGGTCCACCATGTACCCGCAATCGGCCTAGTCCAGCTCCTCGATTCGGGTTCACATGTCACACGTCTCAGAACCGAGAAAACGCATGGTGGACGCACTGAAATATCATATCAAGAGAAACCGGGTTTGTAAAACAGTGTGTATTTTCTTAAAATAGTACCACGGTTCTCAAATCCAGAAATCACATAAATCTAAAGTCAATGCGTAAATCCATGCAATGTGTCGTATGACATTAAAAGTAAAAAGGGAAAACAGCTCTATTAAAAAGATCCAGTTTTGAAAATATCTCGCGCGGTCCCTTAGTTTTCAAATCATGTCAATATTACCTATGTATGTAACATATGTATGTATATAGGTATGGATGTGTGAATGGATATGTACGCAATGTGAGTGTAGCAATGTATATGTGCACAAGTAGGGATATGTCAAGCAATGTGTGCACTACTATGAATAGACCGTATGCATGTGCCAATATGCAACAAGTCATGTCTAATTATCAATGTATGATTTGTAGCAATCCTATAGTGTGTGTGCCATGACAATCACTAACGGTGTGAGTGTAACATACAAATAGTGCTCGTGCAGCTTGAACCGTTAGTGACAGTGCAGTGTTGTATACTACCATTCCTACATGCAACAGAAAGAGGTATGCTACAATAATACATATAAATATCTACGACTAAAATATCTTATCACGGCCTGACGCTTAACTCCATACGGGCGATTTCCCCGTAGATGTTAAATCTACTCACAGTGGTCTCGTGCTAAGTGTAGCCGACGACTTGTTTCCCCTTCTTCGTGGCGTCCTCGTACTCGCCTGCAAACCTAGAATTTCACAAAATAATACACATAAGCTAAAATCTACAAAAACGCGACATTAAAGCCGAACGAGAAACCCGCGTCGCGAACAAAACGCGTGTGTGTCCGATACGCTAAAACGTGTGATTACGCGCCTGAAGCTACCCCGACACGTCGCGATACGCGGAAAATCACCAAATCCACACACGTATCACACGTGTCGCGAAAGTTAAAATTGTAGGAAATAGGGTATTTGGTTCCAGATTTTGATACAGATAGAATTTTAGAAAATTTCATACACTATAGGTCTTAGAAATGTAGTAGACACCAACAGAAAAAAAACACCAACACCCAGGTCCCGCATCTGGCCTCAATTTGCGGCCAGAATAATTATTCCGGCGGCCAACCCAGGGAGTTGTGCTCCCGTACTTTGTGTGTGTTCTCTAAACCTAGTGTACATGCTTCAGTAAATACAATTTTTGCCTGAAGCAAACGGGCTACAAACAGATCACAACAGAGCCCAATACTTAGTTAAAAAGCTATTTTAACACTAAACTAAAACATTATGGTGTTTTAGTGAAACCTGAAACAAAACCTAAGTTAAAACAACACTAACCACACTTAATTAAGTTAAACAAGCCATAAAAATGCTAACTTAACATAAACTTCACTAAATCCCCTTCATTAGCACTAAAAATGCACAAAATATGATTTTTAGCAAACAAAACTACAAGTTATGAACTAAGGCGATATGGGTGAGTTTAATACCTCCAAAAGATCCCAGGGAACCCTAACTTCCAGCCCTTGCCTTCAAAGGCACTGATTTGCCACCAAAATCTTCAAAAGTGCCATTTTTCCAAAGGTTTTTGTGAAGGAATATGAGCTTTTTGTGTAGGGTTGTATATAGATCAAAGAGAAGCAAAAGAAAAAGAAGATGATGATGATGTTGCTGCTGCTGCTGCTCTCTGTACTGAGATATTCAGAAATGAGAGGAAAAGAGAGAATTGAGAAAGAAGTGTGGTCAAAAGTCAAGCCCATTCTCACCTAACCCACACCATACCTCCCATTTCTTCAAATTTATTTTAAAAATTAAAGGTTGACTTGGTTATTTGGGGAAAATAGAACCATGCAAGAAGAAAATAAAATGGTTACACTTAACCTACGTTACAAAACAAATGATAAGTGTGCATGTAGTTACACTAATCCTAGCTTAAGAAAAGTAATTAAGGAAAAAAAATTTATTAAGGTGAACACAAGCTAAATTATAATTAATAAACCCCATTTATATAAAAACACTTCTCATCACAATTAGAACTAGTTTTATTCGAGTTTAAAAAGGAAAATAAGATTTACAGGATTTTATGAAAAACACACATCATTACTAACTAACGCGAAATTAACCTAAACGAATTTCAAAGCGTTACAATCTACCCCCTTAAAGAAATTCGGTCCCCGAATTTAAAAATATATTGCTACGCGTACCTTCAAAGAGATGAGGGAACTTCTTCCGCATCTCGCCCTCGGCCTCCCAAGTGATCTCTTTACCATTCGGGCTGCGCTAAAGCACCCTCACTGATGGCAAGACCTTCGATCGAAGTTTCTTCACCTGCCGGTCCAATATCACGACTGGCTGCTCGGTGAACGAAAGATCGCGCTCGAGCTGAACGGTCTGATGCTGAATCATGTGCGAAGGGTCATGTAGGTATCTGCGAAGCATCAACACGTGGAAAACGGGGTGAACATCTGGGAAGTCGGGTGAAAGAGCCAAACGATATGCTACTGCACCCACACGCTCGAGGATCTCGAAGGGACCTATGAATCTGGGGCTAAGCTTCCCCTTCCGTCCAAACCTCATCACTCCCTTCATCAGAGAGACCCTCAGAAAAACGTGATCGCCAACTGCGAACTCTAATCTGCGGCGGTGTCTGTCAGCATACGATTTCTGCCTGCTCTGAGCTGTCCTCATCCTATCTCGAATCAGCTGAATCTTCTCGGTCGTCTCCTGTATGATCTGTGGCCCCAAAATACTGCTCTCACTGAGCTCTGTCCAACAGACGGGCGATCTACATCTCCTCCCATACAAAGACTCGAAAGGTGCCATCTGAATAGTATCCTGGAAACTATTGTTGTAGGAGAATCCACCAAGGGTAAATGATGATCCCAGCTACCACCAAAGTATAAAACGCATGCTCGGAGCATGTCCTTGAGAGTCTGAATAGTCCGCTCTGACTGGCCGTCGGCCTACGGATGAAATGCTGTGCTGAAACTCAAGCGGGTGCCCAAAGCCTCCTGAAGCCTCTGCCATAGTCGGCTGGTAAACTGGGTGCCTCTGTCGGACACGATACACGTCGGGACTCCATGCAGTCGTAAAATCTTGTTGATGTATATCTGGGCATACTGAGCAAATCCGTAAGTCGTCTTCACCAGCAGGAAGTGAGCCGCCTTCGTCAAATGATCCACAATCACCCAGATGGAGTCATACCCTCGCCTAGTCCTAGGTAAACCCACGATGAAGTCCATAGAAATCTGCTCCCATTTCCACTCCGGAATGGGTAACGGCTGTAGCTCTCCCGCGGGCCTCTGGTGCTCGGCCTTGACTTGCTGACAAGTCAGGCATCTTGACACGAAGTCTGCGATGTCCCTCTTCATTCCGTCCCACCAGTAAACATCTCTCATATCATGGTACATCTTGGTGGAACCCGGATGAACACTGTACACCGATCGATGTGCCTCCTCAAGAATCTCACGCTGCAGTCCCTCAGCATCTGGTACGCACAGTCTAGTCCCAAATCACAGTATCCCCTGATCATCGATCACGAACTCGGAAAATCTGTCCTGTCCAATCTGTGCCATGATCTCTGAACAACGGTCATCACTGTGCTGTGTCTCATATATACGGTCAAGTAACTGTGGGCGTGCACGAACATGCGCAAGCTGTCCCCCGATCGGCGTGAACTCGAACTGCACTCGGCTGTCGCATAAAATTTGCCAATCTGCCGACGACTGCCTCTGCACTATGCTCAAACATGATAGACTACCCCCGGGCCTCCTGCTCAAAGCATCCGCTACTACATTCGCCTTGCCCGGGCGATACAAGATCTCACAATCGTAGTCCTTTACTAGTTCCATCCAACGGCGCTGTCTAAGATTCAGGTCCCGCTGCTGAAATATATACCTTAAGCTCTTGTGATCAGTGAATATCTGGCACGACTCGCCGTATAGGTAATGTCGCAAGATCTTGAGTGCAAAGACCACCGCAGCCATCTCCAAATCGTGAGTGGGGTAGTTCTGCTCATGTCTCTTCAACTGCCGTGAAGCATACGCGATTATCCTGTCATGCTGCATTAATACGCATCCTAGCCCCACTCGAGAAGCATCACAATAGACCATAAATACGCCTGATCCTGAAGGCAATGATAACACCGGCGCCGTAGTCAAACAAGTCTGTAGCTGCTGAAAGCTGTGCTCGCACTCCTCCGTCCAATCGAAAGGAACTCCCTTCCAGGTCAACCCGGTCAAAGGTGCAGCAATACGGGAGAAGTCCTGCACAAATCGCCTGTAGTAACAGGCCAATCCTAGAAAGCTGCGGATCTCAGGAACTGATGCGGGTCTGGGCCAACTCTGAATGGCTTCGATCTTCCTCGGGTCCACACATATACCATCTCGTGTAATCACGTGACCCAAGAACTCTACGCAGTCCAGCCAGAATGCACACTTGGAGAATTTTGTGAAAAGCTGGTGCTCCCTCAGAGTTTGCAGTGTGATCCGCAGGTGCTGCTCGTGCTCCTCTCTGCTCTGGGAATACACCAAGATATCGTCAATGAATACGATGATCAACAAATCAAGATACGGCCGGAAAATACGGTTCATCAAGTCCATGAATGCTGCTGGGGCATTGGTGAGTCCGAACGACATCACCAAAAACTCATAATGGCCGTAGTGCATGCGGAAAGCTGTCCTCGGTATGTCCTCATGTCGAACCCGTAGCTGATGGTATCCTGATCGCAAGTCGATCCTCGAAAAATATCCTGCCCCTTGAAACTGGTCGAACAAGTTGTCGATGCGTGGCAAAGGATATCTGTTCCGCACGGTAACCCTGTTCAGCTGGCGGTAGTCGATACATCAACGCAAACTGCCGTCCTCCTTCTTGATAAACAGGACCGGAGCACCCCAAGGAGAAACACTAGGTCGAATAAGTCCCTTATCCAGCAAATCTTGCAACTGGCCTTTCAACTCTCTAAGCTCCGCCGGTGCCATCCGATAAGGCGGTATAGAAATAGGCCCCGTGCCGGAAATCAAATCAATAAAGAAAGCAATATCGCGCTCAGGCGGTATCCCAGGAAGCTCATTAGGAAAAACATCAGGGAACTCACAAACAATTGGAACCCGTTCCAACGGAACATCCGTAGCTCTAGTATCGCAAACATAGGCTAGAAATCCTTGACATCCCTTCCTCAAAAGCTGTCCAGCGTGAAGAGATGAAATCAAAATATGAGGGGCGGCACCACGGTCCCCCTGCACAACAAAAGCCGACTCGCCAGGAAAACAAAATATAACTGTCTTCTCGCGGCAGTCCACAGACGCATAGCACGTGGCTAACCAATCCATGCCCAAAAGAACGTAGAAGTCCAACATCTCAAGAAGGATCAAGTCGACAGGCAACTCTCTCTTGCCAATACGGACAACACAGCATCAGAACACGTGCCTAGCGACAAACGACTCTCCCACAGGAGTGGTCACAACAAGCGGCTGATCAAGCAAACCGGACTCTCTACTCAAACTCGGTACGAAGCGTGTGGAAACGTACGAGTGCGTGGATCCGGGATCAAACAACACGTGTGCGTCAACAGAACATAAGGAAAGGTTACCTGAGACCACTGCATTGGATGCCTGCGCGTCCTGATGCGTCAACGCGAAAACCCATGCATGTCCTCTACCTACGACTGGCGGTCCCCTACTAGCAACTGGTTGCACTCTGCCGGTAGCTGGCTGTCCTCTGCCTCAGCCACCTCGCCCTCTCTGAGCAAACCCTCTGCGACCACGGCCGCTCTATGCATGAGTCTGTCGCGGAGCAATAGTAGGTACAATAGGCAATGCCCTCTGGGGTGGAGAAGGTGGAAGTGTGACATGTGGTGTAAATCCCCATTTCCTTTCTAAATGAAGTTTCCTATTTTCTGAGTTCTAGAGATTACTTTATTCTTGTCCTCGTATATTTTAATTGGTTGTTAGGCTTAATATTTATATTTTCCAAACCCTCAAAGCCTAAACCCAGGATTTAAATTAAAGCCAGAGTAAATCGAAACCAAAATTTTATCAATAAAATCCTAACCCATTATTTAAAACCCTAAGTTTTATTCAGCCCACTTATGTTTTATTTCAAAGGGAATTTCTTTTTTTATATAGCCCAGCCCTCACTTTTTCCCAGCCCGCTGCCCACCAGCCCACATCCCACCTTTAAATAATTCCTTACCCAAATTATCGAGCCGGCCCGTCTCTCCTCTGCAGCCCAAAATGTTTTAAGGAATTATATTTTTTTATTACTGCGGCCCACTCCCTGCGGCCCGTGTCCAAATCCCCGCTCACCCGACCCCTCACTGTTCATCTTCCTTCAAAAAAATTTCCCCCAACGGTAACCTCCCAAACTTGCGCGCGCGACCCGCCTCCTCCGCCGTCGCTCATGCCCACGCCCACGCACCCGTCGTGCGACGTTACCCCCTCGCACTCCTCTCTCTAACCCGTCGCCCTCATCTCTCTCTTACTCACCAACACCATCACAGAAAAACTCCCATCCCTCTCAAATTTCTCCACGAACCCACTGCAACCTCGACGCCGGCGATCACCCCATATCTTCGTCGATCTCACCATTCCACCACGCTCTCTTCCCTCCACAACTCACCCCCACCAAGCTCCCTACATCTTCAACCGCCGCCAAGAACCCCAGCACACCCAATCCCCTGTACCATTCGGCCACCCCTTTTCACTCGACGCCGGCGAGCCCCCAACTTCCTTGACCGCCCCAGTCGACACCTTTGCACCCTCTACATCCACAGCACCACTCGCATCGCTCCAATCCCGACCCCCACTGCTCCCCTCTCTCTCCATAACCCACACCCATTGATCACTAAAAGCTTCGACCCCCGCTGCTGTCAATTGCCGGAGCACCGACGCCGACCCAAACACACCCTGGGAGACCCACAGAGCACCACTCTATACTCCCGGCAAGCACAAGACGACTCCGGACAAAACGACGCGTGATCCGCATCTCGATCCAAGCTCGCGCGAATCGGTTCCACGGCGTATATCACGCGTTCGTAGCGACGTTGCTGCCTTGCGACCCCGAGACTCTTTCCAGGCAAGTGTTTACTTGCTTCATGCTACAATATTAGTGGTACAAATTTAAAATAATGTAATTATAAACTTCCCGAATAACGATATATCTTGTGACGTATGTGTTCGATGCAAGATCCCAATGGAAATGATTGTTTATTCTGACGGAAATTGATAATTTCTGTTGGCCCATAGGATGATAATTATAGTGTAGGAATCTCGCTGAAAAATACGATTGTTCGTGACAAAAATTGATACCCCCATATATGTCGTTAAAACTAGAATTCTCTCGTACCTAAAAACGAATAAAAACACCATAAATCATACACATATTGGAAAGACGCGTTCGAGGGCTTAAATCGAAGCCGACTCGACGAATTTTAACCCTATGTAAAATTTTGATGATTTCTGTTATGTAACCATGAAGTTAATTGGATCGGAACGCGACTCTGGACTGCAGTCCAGAGCGTTTCTGATTATTGTGTTCTGCCCAAGGACCTGCGTCACTGTGTTTCCTGAAATCGTACATTCCGGAACCTTACAGTAAATTAGATATAATTCTGTTAGCTAAACAAAACAAGTGGTTCCATTCTGATTCATTGCCGTTTGCTATTTTAAACTATATTTAAAAGGGCAGAACGTATAACTGTTCAGAACAGATTCTGAAATGATATATTGTGGTTAAACTGTGTATAACTTTCAACGTACAGATGCGATTGAGGATCCGTCTGTTGCGTTGAATACTTTATTGAAAACCCTAGATTTCATTCAACTGAAACATCACTAGATTCTGAGCCCAACTGGGTGAAATTCGTGGAGCGAAACGGACGTTCAGTTCTGAAATTGAAATTCCAGCCGCGAGCACTTAAACTGAAACAGTTATATCTTGAAAACCGAAATTCCGATTGAACTGAAACAAATTTTGATGAATTACTGACTGATTGTTCTATATATCTTACTTACATCATTTTTGCTGAATTCTTAACATATTAATTTGTGCAATTTATTTTAGTTCATGACATGCATGTTAATTCATAACATACATAGCTTATTGGTAGCATACAATACATATATCATACCCTTGTCATATACTCAGTGTTAGTGCGCGTGGACATTGCATTATCGTGCGTGATAGATGTTGGTTTAGGAGTGACGAGTATACCAATGGAAAGTGAATATTCGTGACAGTGATTGATACAGTGGACAGTGATGAAACAGTGCCATTGGTATACTTGTACACAACTAGATCAATATCATAAATAGTGTAACCTGGGGAAAAAGAGGAAATCAAAGTGGAAAGAGTATCGTATTTAGCGGGACCGTGTTTAGAGGATGATCATTCGAACCGTGATACTTATACGTGTAGGACAGGATCTAGCGATTCGGCTGACAGGGTTATGTCCCGGGTATGTGGGCCATTGTCTCGGGTATGTATGAGACTCCTGTTAAACATGATCCTCCTTCAACTATGTGATTTCAAACATGACCTAGAGACCGATAGGGACACATATCATATTCTGCATCATATAGTGACATAGTGATTACTTGCATTATTCTCATACCAGTATTACCTCATTTACCTGTTCCATCTGATTATAATAATATTATTATTGTGTCGCTCTGACGACCTGAGTATGCATGCTCAGATTCCGCGGGAGAACCAGCACAGGAGACGGATCTACCCTTCGAGTTTACAGAGATATAGTCTGGTGTACTCCCTATCTTTATTGCTTTTCTTAGAGTGATCGTGATATTGAACTTGGTTAGTTATTGTTCTTATTATCTGTAATTTATGAACAACGGAATTTTAATGTAATAAATTAGTGATGTGATTCCTTTAATACTGTGCTTTATTTACTGATTACCCTGTAGTGCTAGAAGCCGAAGTGTGACTACGGTGGGATGATTCCTTGATCGTAGGAGCATGGCTGGCCTAGTCATCTCTCGTTTTCCGTATTTTGGGAAGCGAGGCGTGACATGGTTTAGTTGGTATCAGAGCCAGGGTTTAGTATCAAGGAATAACATTAACTATACTGTATTACGTTATTCTTGTTTCACTACTCTTGATTTCTATCCTTGAATCTGGTCCTATTCTTTTGAATCTTCCAGTGGTATGACGTCCCCGAACGACCCCTCCTCGGACTCCAGCTCTCAGGACCACACGGAAAGAATACTCAGTGCACTGACCACTCTCACGGAAGCTCAGGAGAGGAAGACAGATTTGCTTACTGAGGGACTCAGGGCGATTACCGCTGCAGGAGGACCCTCCGCACTCATTACCGCCCCTGAGGGGGCTACTCCACCAGCTTATCAGGCTAGGGCTGGTACCGTATCAGACTTCCGACGGTTACACCCAGCTGCGTTCACAGGGCTAGCTGGACCCCTTGAGGCTGAACAATGGCTGGTGAACATGGAGAATTTATTGACAGCCACTAGGGTTCCAGAGGAAGACAAAGTGGATGTGAGAAAGATACAATTAGAAGACGAGGCCCGTACATGGTGGTCGGTAGAAGAAAGCAGACTTGAAGAGCTGATTGAATGGAGCAAGTTTAAGGAGTGCTTCCTAGATCATTATTTTTCTCCCACAGCCAAGGCAGAAATGGAGGAAAGGTTTATTCTTTTGAAGCAGAATGGACGCCCAGTGGACGTTTATGCGGCAGAATTCAATAGTCTGAGCCGTTTTGCTTCCTACATGGTCAAATCAGAGGCCACCAGGGCCAGGCGCTTCCTTCAGGGGTTAGATTTTGAGTTGCAGCAGTTGATTGCATCGTTGGATTTGCAGACTTTCGCACAGGTACTCAACGCGGAGAGAGTTCAGGAGCAATTGATTAACAAGTTCAGAAGACCCCCAGTCGTTCCAGCACGTACCCACGCGCCTTCTCGAGGAGCCATACCGGTTCACAGAGCAGGAACGACACAAATGAAGCGCCCGTTCGTACCACAGCATCGCCCCCAGAGACAGGGCGTAACTTGCGGCTATTGCGGTAGAGGAGGGCATACCCAGAAGGACTGTCGCCGTGCTAAGGGACAGTGCCTAATTTGCGGTTCCAGTCAGCACAGGATTAACAGCTGCCCTGAGCGAGCAGAAATACAGGGAGGTTCTGGACCGCCACAGCAGAGGCCACAGGAGCAGAAGCAACCATTTACAAGTCGCGGTCAGGGACAGGCTTTCACCTTGACCGCCGAGCAGGAAGAAGCGTCAGGAGATGTGGTTACAGGTACTCTACTCGTACATTCCTTGCCAGCTAGAGTACTATTTGATTCAGGAGCATCGCATTGTTTCTTGTCTGAGCATTTCACTAATACACACTCAATACCACATGAACCACTAACCAAGGGATGGGAGATTCATACGGGTAATGGCATTATTATATCTAGTCGAGAATATAGATTATGCCCGGTTGTAGTGTGTGGCAGGGAATTCTATGTGAATTTCCTCCTAATTGGGACAGGCAGTTACGACGCAATTCTTGGGATGGATTGGATGAGCACTTTTCATGCGGTTATCGATTGTTGTGCTAGGAAGGTGATCTTCCGCATCCCCAATCACCCGGAGTTTATTTTCGAGGGCGGAAGCGAATCTTTGGAGCCAGCTAAGTACAGAGCAAAGCCTAAGGAGCTGACAGCTATGGAGGTTGATAAGAGCCTAGCCCCAGAAATTGTTCGGGACTTTCTAGACGTATTTCCTGAAGATCTACCAGGTCTACCACCTCCTCGAATTTTGGAATTCTCAATCGACTTGACTCCAGGCACAGCCCAAGTATCCAGGGCCCCATACAGAATGGCACCAGTTGAATTGGCGGAATTGAAGAAGCAGGTTGAAGAACTTTTGGAGAAGGGATTTATTCGGCCGAGTGCTTCACCGTGGGGTGCACCAGTCCTGTTAGTAAAGAAGAAGGATGGATCGCTGCGAATGTGTATAGATTATCGGGAGCTGAACAAGGTCACAATAAAGAACAAGTACCCAATACCGCGCATCGACGACCTATTCGATCAGCTAAGTGGAGCCGAGGTTTTCTCGAAGTTGGACCTCCGTTCTGGATATCATCAAATCAGAGTAGCAGCCGAGGATGTATTCAAGACGGCTTTCAGGACCCGATACGGACATTACGAGTTTCTTATGATGCTGTTCGGTGTTACCAATGCCCCAGCAATATTCATGGATTTAATGAACAGAGTGTTCGCAAAATACTTGGACACGTTTGTCATTGTGTTTATCGACAACATACTTGTCTACTCGAAGACTTGGGAAGAGCATGCTGAGCATTTGCGCACGGTCCTACAAATTCTTCGGGAAGAGAAGCTATATGCGAAACTGAGCAAGTGTGAATTCTGGCTCGACAAAGTTCAGTTTTTGGGACATATTGTTTCGGGCGAAGGCATCTCGGTGGACCCGGCAAAGATAGAATCGGTCAGAGATTGGCCAACGCCAAAGTCAGTAGCCGAGATCAGGAGTTTTCTGGGATTGGCAGGTTATTATCGGAGATTCGTCCAAGATTTCTCAAGAATCGCGGAACCATTGACGAGGCTGACACGGAAGGATGTGCCGTTTACATGGACAGAGGAATGCACTCAGGCATTCGACACACTAAAGCAGAAGTTAACCACGGCGCCTATTCTTACTGTACCAGATGATTCAGGTGCTTTGGTGATACACAGTGATGCCTCTAGGAAGGGTTTAGGCTGTGTTTTGATGCAGCATGGCCGAGTGGTTGCTTACGCCTCTCGACAACTGAGAAACCACGAGAAGAACTACCCCACGCATGACTTGGAGTTAGCCGCTGTAGTCTTTGTGTTGAAGATTTGGAGGCACTATCTATTGGGTGAGAAAGTGGAGGTCACGGATCATAAAAGTTTGAAGTATGTTTTCACTCAGAAGGAACTGAACATGAGGCAGCGCCGATGGTTAGAGCTAATGGCAGATTATGACTTGGACCTTCAGTATCACCCGGGGAAGGTCAATGTTGTACCAGATGCGCTAGTCGCAAACCAGCGGTCATGATGTTGACCGATCAGAAGAGCATTATTGAGGATTTCCAGAGACTTGAACTTGAGGTCATTACTCCGAACGCACTCAGTCAATTTTGGCAACTACAGGTGCAATCTTCCCTGGTGGATCGCATCAAGATTGCGCAAGCGGATGATCCCCGATTACAAAAGTTCAGAGAGCAAGTGGAAGCTGGACTGAGAACGGATTTGATTATACATGAGGATGGCTCTCTGAGATTCGGTAGCAGACTCTGTGTACCTAAAGGAGATGTTCGAGAAGAAGTTTTGGCTGAAGCACACAGTTCAGCTTATTCTGTGCATCCAGGAGGTACAAAAATGTATCAGGATCTAAAGCAGCACTTTTGGTGGAACGGAATGAAGCGGGAAATTGCGAGGTTCGTATCCAGGTGCTTGGTATGTCAGCAGGTGAAGGCGGAACATCAAAGGATAGCAGGATTATTACAACCGTTGCCGATACCTGAATGGAAGTGGGAGCACATCACTATAGATTTTGTGACGGCCTAACCACGGAGCCCTAGAGGCAATAACGCCATCTGGGTTATCGTCGATCGCCTCACAAAAGCTGCACATTTTCTACCTTTCCAAGTGGGACAATCGACGGAATCACTGGCAGAAAGATATATGCAGGAGATAGTACGACTTCATGGTGTTCCCGTCAGCATTGTGTCAGACCGGGACACGAGATTCTTGTCGCACTTTTGGAAGAGCTTACAAGGGAGTTTGGGAACCCGCCTTAAATTCAGCATAGCTTATCACCCACAGACGGATGGACAATCCGAGCGTACGATTCAGACGCTCGAGGATATGTTGAGAGCCTGTATGTTGGACTTTCAGGGTTCTTGGGAGGACCATCTGCACCTAGTCGAGTTTTCTTATAACAATAGTTATCAGACTAGTATTCAGATGGCTCCTTTTGAAGCACTATACGGGCAGAAGTGTCGATCCCCAGTATGTTGGGATGATATTGGAGAACGAAGATTACTGGGCCCCGAACTTATTGTTCAGACAGTTGACAAGGTTCAAATGATCAGGCAGCGTATTAAGACGGCTCAGGATCGACAGAAGAGTTGGGCAGATACCAGCAGAAGAACACTTGAGTTCGAAGTCGGAGATCATGTGTCCTTGAAGATTTCCCCTACTCGTGGAGTTATCAGGTTCGGAGGTCGGGGAAAGCTTAGTCCCCGCTTTATCGGACCTTTCGAGGTGCTAGAGCGAGCAGGAGAGGTGGCCTATCGACTTGCCTTGCCTCCATCGCTAGCTGGTGTGCACAATACCTTCCATGTGTCACAGTTGCGGTGTTATGTCCGGGATGAGAGTCATGTCCTGGACCATTCAGAGCTAGTTTTGGGAACCGATCTGTCATACGAGGAGCAGCCTACTACCATCCTCGACCGCAGAGAGAAAGTGCTGAAGAATAAGGTCATTCCGTTAGTCCGAGTGTCTTGGGGCGGTCGTTCCCCAGGGGAATCCACCTGGGAGCGGGAGGAAGATATCCGTGATCGTTATCCACATCTATTTGTTTAGTACATTGTTTCTTGTTCTTTGTTAAATTTCGAGGACGAAATTTTGTTAAGGGGGGCATGATGTAAATCCCCGTTTCCTTTCTAAATGAAGTTTCCTATTTTCTGAGTTCTAGAGATTACCTTATTCTTGTCCTCGTATATTTTAATTGGTTGTTAGGCTTAATATTTATATTTTCCAAACCCTCAAAGCCTAAACCCAGGATTTAAATTAAAGCCAGAGTAAATCGAAACCAAAATTTTATCAATAAAATCCTAACCCATTATTTAAAACCCTAAGTTTTATTCAGCCCACTTATGTTTTATTTGAAAAGGAATTTCTTTTTTTATATAGCCCAGCCCTCACTTTTTCCCAGCCCGCTGCCCACCAGCCCACATCCCACCTTTAAATAATTCCTTACCCAAATTATCGAGCCGGCCCGTCTCTCTTCTGCAGCCCACGATGTTTTAAGGAATTATATTTTTTTTTTTACTGCGGCCCACTCGCTGCGGCCCGTGTCCAAATCCCCGCTCACCCGACCCCTCACTGTTTATCTTCCTTCAAAAAAATTTCCCCCAACGGTAACCTCCCAAACTTGCGCGCGCGACCCGCCTCCTCCGCCGTCGCTCGCGCCCACGCCCACGCACCCGTCATGTGACGTTACCCCCTCGCACTCCTCTCTCTAACCCGTCGCCCTCATCTCTCTCTTACTCACCAACTCCATCACAGAAAAACTCCCATCCCTCTCAAATTTCTCCACGAACCCACTGCAACCTTGACGCCGGCGATCACCCCATATCTTCGTCGATCTCACCATTCCACCACGCTCTCTTCCCTCTACAACTCACCCCCACCGAGCTCCCTACACCTTCAGCCGCCGCCAAGAACCCCTGCACACCCAATCCCCTGTACCATTCGGCCACCCCTTTTCACTCGACGCCGGCGAGCCCCCAACTGCCTTGAACCGCCCCAGTCGACACCTTTTCACCCTCTACATCCTCAGCACCACTCGCATCGCTCCAATCCCGACCCCCACTGCTCCCCTCTCTCTCCATAACCCACACCCATTGATCACTTAAAGCTTCGACCCCCGCTGCTGTCAATTGCCGGAGCACCGACGCCGACCCCAACACACCCCGGGAGACCCACAGAGCACCACTCTATACTCCCGGCAAGCACAAGACGACTCCGGACAAAACGACGCGAGATCCACATCTCGATCCAAGCTCGCGCGAATCGGTTCCACGGCGTATATCACGCGTTCGTGGCGACGTTGCTGCCTTGCGACCCCGAGACTCTTTCCAGGCAAGTGTTTACTTGCTTCATGCTACAATATTAGTGGTACAAATTTAAAATAATGTAATTATAAACTTCCCGAATAACGATATATCTTGTGACGTATGTGTTCGATGCAAGATCCCAATGGAAATGATTGTTTATTCTGACGGAAATTGATAATTTCTGTTGGCCCATAGGATGATAATTATAGTGTAGGAATCTCGCTGAAAAATACGATTGTTCGTGACAAAAATTGATACCCCCATATATGTCGTTAAAACTAGAATTCTCTCGTACCTAAAAACGAATAAAAACACCATAAATCATACACATATTGGAAAGACGCGTTCGAGGGCTTAAATCGAAGCCAACTCGACGAACTTTAACCCTATGTAAAATTCTGATGATTTCTGTTATGTAACCATGAAGTTAATTGGATCGGAACGCGACTCTGGACTGCAGTCCAGAGCGTTTCTGATTATTGTGTTCTGCCCAAGGACCTGCGTCACTGTGTTTTCTGAAATCGTACATTACGGAACCTTACAGTAGATTAGAGATAATTCTGTTAGCTAAATAAAACAAGTGGTTCCATTCCGATTCATCGCTGTTTGCTATTTTAAACTATATTTAAAAGGGCAGAACATATAACTGTTCAGAACAGATTCTGAAATGACATATTTAGCTTAAACTGTGTATAACTTTCAACGTACAGATGTGATTGAGGATCCGTATGTTGCGTTGAATACTTTATTGAAAACCCTAGATTTCATTCAACTGAAACATCACTAAATTCTGAGCCCAACTGGGTTAAATTCGTGGCGCGAAACGGACGTTCAGTTCTGAAATTGAAATTCCAGCCGCGAGCACTTAAACTGAAATAGTTATATCTTGAAAACCGAAATTCCGATTGAACTGAAACAAATTTTGATGAATTACTGACTGATTGTTCTATATATCTTACTTACATCATTTTTGCTGAATTCTTAACATATTAATTTGTGCAATTTATTTTAGTTCATGACATGCATGTTAATTCATAACATACATAGCTTATTGGTAGCATACAATACATATATCATACCCTTGTCATATACTCAGTGTTAGTGCGCGTGGACATTGCATTATCGTGCGTGATAGATGTTGGTTTAGGAGTGACGAGTATACCAATGAAAAGTGAATATTCGTGACAGTGATTGATACAGTGGACAGTGATGAAACAGTGCCATTGGTATACTTGTACACAACTAGATCAATATCATAAATAGTGTAACCTGGGGAAAAAGGGGAAATCAAAGTGGAAAGAGTATCGTATTTAGCGGGACCGTGTTTAGAGGATGATCATTCGAACCGTGATACTTATACGTGTAGGACAGGATCTAGCGATCCGGCTGACAGGGTTATGTCCCGGGCATGTGGGCCGTTGTCTCGGGTATGTACGAGACTCCTGTTAAACATGATCCTCCTTCCACTATGTGATTTCAAACATGACCTAGAGACCGATAGGGACACATATCATATTCTGCATCATATAGTGACATAGTGATTACTTGCATTATTCTCATACCAGTATTACCTCATTTACCTGTTCCATCTGATTATGATAATATTATTATTGTGTCGCTCTGACGACCTGAGTATGCATGCTCAGATTTCGCGGAAGGACCAGCACAGGAGACGGATCTACCCTTCGAGTTTACAGAGATATAGTCTGGTGTACTCCCTATCTTTATTGCTTTTCTTAGAGTGATCGTGATATTGAACTTGGTTAGTTATTGTTCTTATTATCTGTAATTTGTGAACAATGGAATTTTAATGTAATAAGTTAGTGATGTGATTCCTTTAATACTGTGCTTTATTTACTGATAACCATGTAGTGCTAGAAGCCGAAGTGTAACTACGGTGGGATGATTCCTTGATCGTAGGAGCATGGCTGGCCTAGTCATCCCTCGTTTTCCATATTTTGGGAAGCGGGGCGTGACATGTGGTACGGCAGTCTCGCCCTCGCGTGGCTCTGGGAAATCTCGAACACGATGATAAGTACTCCCGCATCGGAAACATCTAGATGGTGCCGGCTGACCCTTCTGGGGATAAGTGTTGAATAGCTGACCTCGTCCCGATCCTCCGCTAACCCCCGTACCTGAAAGGAACCTGTCGCGGCGCCTAAACGGCTGTCTCTATGCTGACGTATCTGTACGAACCCTCTTCGGACTTGGAACTATCGAAGTCTCAGTTAGGCGCTCCACGACTAATAAGGCTGCATCTACGGCTGCTGCATATGTTCGCAATGCTGTGCGCTGATCGTGAGGAACAGTGGGGTAAGTAAGCCTCGAACAAATCTCTTGACTCGCATCTCCTCAGTAGCCACTAAGTATGGGGCATAAACGGATAGCTCGGTGAATAGCACATCATACTCTGCCACCGTCATCTCTGACGTCTGGCGTAAAGACTCGAACCTGCGCACTCGGGCATCCCTAACACTCTGGGGAAGGAAACGGGCTAGAAATACCGTCACAAACTCGGTCCAGGTCATAGGAGGAAGACCTGCAGCTCTGCCCTTCTCGATCGATTCACACCATTTCTGCGCAAGACCTTCCAGGCGAAAGCTCGCGAACTCTACCCATCTCGCATCTGAGCATCTGAGGAAACGACATATCCGGGCCATCCTATCAATAAAAGACTGTGGGTCCTCGGCTGCATCGGTGCCTGTGAAGACCGGAGGCTTCAGCCTCATGAACTCTGATAGCAATACTGTAATCACCTCCGTGGCTGTAGGGGCAACTTCCTGTACTGTAGGTACCATCGCGGTCCCCGTGACGGGTGGAGCTACCTCTGGTTGCTGCGCTCGAAGTGTCTCGACTAGTGACCCTATCGTCTGGCGCATCTCCTGCATACCGGATCCCATCATCTGGCGCATCTCCTGCATACCGGCCCCTAGCATAGCGATCTGGTCTGTCGAAGGAGGAACAGTCTGCTCTGGTGAAACGGGTGTACTACCCGGGTCTGTCCTCGTCTCTGACGAATCAACTCTAATCTTGGCTCTCACGGCCGCACTCTGTGCCCTCGTAGTCTTTGGCGGCATAATGGCTAAAAAGAAAGTAGGATTCGATAAGGATACGGAAATCGAATCACAAGAATGTATACAATCATGAAGAATTTCCAATCAATAAGTTCTAAGGTCGCTTAGGCGGAGTACCATGTCGTGAGTATGCCGCGGAACATACGCATGATATGCCACTCTGCTTCAGCTACCTACTCCATCATACCAGGGTCATCCTACACTCCGAAGGTAAAACCTACGCTCTGATACCAACTTTGTCACGACCCAAAGTTCGGCCCGTGACCGGCACTTAACCACGTAACGTCTACAGGCGTAATGCGACTAAGTAAGCCGAACCCAGAAATCAAAACCATTTGAAGTAGCGAGTGTTTAAAACATTTATTAGAACATTTGTTAAAATGTTTAGAAAACCTTAAGTAATTCAGTAAAATTCTTTAAAGTTCAAGTTATTATCTTAAAAAAAATTGGGAGCATTTCCTTTGTAAAAACTAGCCCCGAAATCGGGTACAAGACAATATATGAATACAATGATATACAATAAGAATAAAGCATCCCAAACGGGAGAAATCACGCCCAACGGCGGAAAAAATCACCACAATGCTAATATACGACGCCGTAGCGAAGAAATGTGCAGTATAAGTGAAAATAAGTATCATGAAGATAAAGCCGCATAAATAAAGTCGGCTCACAACGAGCTCGATACCAGAGTACAAATAATATACATCGTCCTCACAACTGGTCTCTAAGTCAATACATGAAAGTAGAAGGAGAGTAATAGATACAACAGTGTATACAACTGGGAAATAAACAGATACCACACAAAAACCCACCTATCAGCAAAGCTCACACGCCAACTGTAGTGGTATCTGTATGAAAAGATGCAAGAAAGCAGCCTGCCGCAACTACTCCGAGGGGAAACCTGCAAACACTGTGGCACAACGGGGATGAGTTGCCAACTCGTGAATAGTAGATAACATATAAAGGTAATCGTGAGTATGCACATACTGCGATACTCTAACATATGCCAGCAGATAATGTCTATATGATGAACTGGATATGCAATAATCATGCCTAACAGGTGCAATTTAATAACATCAATATATATAATGAGCAGGATATGCAATAATCATGCAAAAGTACTCTACCAGGTACTATAGCTATAGGATGAGATGCAAAATAATGAATGCTGAGCATGGAAATAAATATCATCTACACGGAATGTCAACGTGGAAGAATAACCGGTATCTATCAATACACCCAAATCCCAGTAAAACTCAGGCGGCGTCACTCTGATCGGCCCTCAAATCCTGTACAGCTCATGGAATCATGAATGCCTAGCATCGGCACTCGAAAATATCACAAATCATCGTGTCAAGCATCGACACGCAAATCCTCAAGTATCGGGCCCGTCTGCGGAATCGGCCCTCGGCCCCGGCAGTACGTGTCGTCCTGTATCCATCTATCGACTCTGGTCAGTATCCTCCGGATAACCGCCAGGTCCAACCAATCATCGGTAGGTAGTAGTCCCTCTGCCAGGCTCACCCTCTGTATACACAGCATCCCTTTCTTGTCCCGGGATACCATACCGGGTCCACCATGTACCTGCAATCGGCCTCGTCCAGCTCCTCGATTCGGGTTCACATGTCACACGTCTCAGAACCGAGAAAACGCATGGTGGACGCACTGAAATATCATATCAAGAGAAACCGAGTTTTTAAAACAGTTCGTATATTCTTAAAATAGTACCACGGTTCTCAAATCCAGAAATCGCATAAATCCAATGTCAATGCGTAAATCCATGCAATGTGTCGTATGACATTAAAAGTAAAATAGGAAAACCGCTCTTTTAAAAAGATCCAGTTTTGAAAATATCTCGCACGGTCCCTTAGTTTTCAAATCATGTCAATATTACCCATGTATGTAACATATATATGTATATAGGTATGAATGTGCGAATGGATATGTACGCAATGTGAGTGTAACAATGTATATGCGCACAAGTAGGGATATGTCAAGCAATGTGTGCACTACTATGAATAGACCGTATGCATGTGCCAATATGCAACAAGTCATGTCTAATTATCAATTTATGATTTGTAGCAATCCTATAGTGTGTGTGCCATGGCAATCACTAACTGTGTGAGTGTAACATATAAATAATGCTCGTGCAGTTTGAACCGTTAGTGATAGTGCAGTGTTGTATACTACCATTCCTACATGCAACAGAAGGAGGTATGCTACAATAATACATATAAATATCTACGACTAAAATATCCTATCATGCCCTGACGCTTAACGCCATACGGGCTATTTCCCCGTATATGTTAAATCTACTCACAGTGGTCTCGTGCTAAGTGTAGCCGACGACTTGTTTCCCCTTCTTCACGGCGTCCGTCGTACTCGCCTGCAAACCTAGAATTTCACAAAATAATACACATAAGCTAAAATCTACAAAAACGCGACATTAAAGCCAAACGAGAAACCCGCGTCGCGAACAAAACGCGTATGTGTCCGATACGCTAAAACGTGTGATTGCGCGCCTGAAACTACCCCGACACGTCGTGATACGCAGAAAATCACCAAACCCACACTGTAAGTCGATGTACAAACCCCACGACTTGCGGGGAGGCGGAATAATGAAAAACGATCTTGTTTTATGCGTAAACATCGACTAACCGAGAATCTTTGCTTAAACAATAACTAACAAGAAACCATAGAAGAGTTAATTACTATGATAAGTGATTATACCTAAAGAACCGAGTCCTTCGTCTTGTCGTTCTCCATGTCCTCTCCGGCCTTCTCTATATAGTAGAAGATCCACCCGAGAGCTTTACTACAAGCTTCACCTATAACTTGAGGTAACTAGGTTTCTTAAATCGCTAATCTAAATAACCTAGGTGATATAGAGAATGGTTAAGGATTAAGTAGTCTACTCTAATCCTTGGTCTCAACACATGAGAGGGGAGGATTAGGGTTTGAAGAGAGAGAGAGCTTGAGGAGAGAGAAAGTGAGCAAGAGAATGAGATGAGATAATGAGCTATCATAATATATATCAAGCATTATCATTTATCCAATAATAGAAAATAAAGGATTAATCATCATGCTTAATAAATACAAGAGGGTGATTCATCTCCATGGGTCATTAAGCATTTATGATGCATTAATGACATGGATGAATCACTCAAATGACTCACAAATCTCATTTAATGCATATGCCACCTTAACCCCCAAGTCACCATCTTCTATAAGCTTCTCGCGCAATTACGAGAACTCCCCTCCTATCCGTGAAAACACGGAAAAACTTTAGACTGTATAAATCCAATAACCGGATACTAGAAACTGGCTTAAACCAAAGCCGGCTAGTAAAAACTGTCCGGATGTCGTACGTGCGTAAACACACGTATGCGTCCGAACCCTTGTCGTAAAACCATATGACCTCTATATCGTTTCGCCTGGAGTAGGGAAACTCTCTGTGTGGGACTCTAGAGACTCGACTACTACGCTGGCAGTGGGTTCAACCACAGACCGCAAGCGGCACTAGCTGTACGTAACGTTCCCCAGGTAGATGTCGATAAGAAGGGCGATGAGGAAACCCATCCGAACTCCTACTGAATCTGATGTGACAATCTCCGTACAGTCCGGTCCGTTCGTCTAAGACTATCGCATATCGGGCCTAAGGGGCGGCAAGCGTCATTCCCCTAATAACGGTATAAGTCGTGTCGGAGCGAAGCCCATTACACCCTGAGAAACTACTGGAACCTACCAGCAAATCTCGCTTGCCCTGGCCAGGGACTTTGCGTAATGGCTCTCTGACACAGCGCGATATCAACTCCCAATACCGGGAGAGACGAATCATGTCTAACCGCCACTGCCTTCAAGTGCTCGGGACTGCACTCAACTGCTACCTGTTTGCACGACTCCTTTGAGCCATGGTAGGGTAGCAATCTAAGAAGAGTGGGACACACTCGAGGCGAAGTAGCAGTATCAAGTCTGCGGACTATGCTGTACTCATATCACCTGGGAACTGTTCACTGACGACTGGTATAAAACCAACCAACAGTTCCCTATGAGTCCTCTCCGGTGTGCCCGTAACCTAACGAGCACCTGCATACTATCTCCAGTACGACGTACTGACGACTGTGGGACAGACCATCTCCCCAACTGGGATGAAAAGCGTACACACTAGTCTACTCCGGAGTATCGATGCCCTGTCTCGATAATCCTACGACTAGGGACCTGAATAAGGATGTGCTTGTAGACTACCCAGCCCCCACTAGTGTGACTTCCATCACAACGCTGGTAGTCAAGCAAGATCCTAAGAGCTCTATCAATACGTATACTCACATATTAAGATAGAAAAACCAAGTAGCATACTACCATGTTTAGCAAGACTGTTATATACATGTGAATATCCCAAGCTTCCATTAAGTAATATACAAACTAGTATGATACAATAATGGCCCCTAGGGCATATACACTAACAATCTCCCACTTGCACTAGGGCCATGTACTGGCATATCGATGACCGATGATCTCGAGTAGCCTCTCGAACCGAATCTGAGGTTGGGCCTTTGTGAATGGATCAGCAATGTTCTCTTCAGTAGCAACTCTTCGAACCTCGATCTCCCGACGATCAATGAACTCCCTGATCAGGTGATACCGCCTTAAGATGTATTTGGACTTCTGATGGGACCTTGGTTCCTTTGCTAAAGCTATAGCTCCGTTGTTGTCGCAATACAGAGGTATTGGATCAACAATGGTAGGAACCACCTGAAGTTCTGTTAGGAACTTCTTCATCCAGACCGCTTCTTTTGCGGCATCGCAAGCAGCAATATACTTCGCTTCCATCGTCGAGTCAGCAACGGTGTCCTGCTTGGAACTCTTCCAGCACACCGCCCCTCCATTGAGGGTAAAGACATAACCTGACATGGACTTGGAATCGTCCTTATCACTCTGGAAGCCGGAATCAACATAGGCCTCCATCCTGAGGTCTTTTCCGCCGTAAACCAAGAACATCTCCTTAGTCCTCCTCAGGTACTTGAGAATGTTCTTTACTGCTATCCAGTGCTTCTTCCCTGGGTCTGACTGATACCGGCTTACCACGCTCAGTGCGTAAGCTATATCTGGTCTGGAGCACAACATCGCATACATTATAGAGCCTACCGCAGAAGCGTAGGGTATAATAGACATGCGTTCCCTTTCCAAATCAGTCTTGGGAGACATCTCTTTGGATAGGGTGATTCCGTGACAAGCCGGTAGATTACCGCGCTTAGAATCTTCCATACTGAATCTTTTCAGTACAGTGTCGATATACCTGGACTGCGAAAGTCCCAACATCCTCTTGGATCTATCACGATAGATCCGGATCCCCAGAATGTAAGAGGCATCACCCAGGTCTTTCATGGAGAACCTGTGTGACAAGAATCCTTTGACAGATTGTAGCATAGGAATGTCATTTCCTATCAATAGAATGTCAGCCACGTACATGACGAGGAATACGACAGTTCTTGCTACAACTTTACTATATATGCACGATTCATCTGGATTTTTGATAAAGTCATATTCTTTGACTGTTTCATCAGAACAGATGTTCCAACTCCGCGATGCCTGCTTCAGTCTATAAATGGACTTAAGCAACTTGCATACTTTCCCGCTGCTCCCACTCTGATTGAAACCCTCCGGCTGATCCATATAGACTCACTCTTCTAAATTTCCATTCAGAAAAGCTGTCTTTACGTCCATCTGCCAGATTTCATAATTATGGAAGGCAGCAATAGCAAGAAGGACCCGAATGGATTTGAGCATAGCCACTGGAGAAAAAGTTTCGTCATAGTCCAAGCCAGATCTTTGAAGAAAACCCTTTGCAACAAGTCTAGCCTTATAGGTTTCCACCTGTCCATCTACACCAATCTTTTTCTTGATGATCCATTTGCATCCTATGGGTTTTACCCCATCTGGAGCAAAGTCCAAAGTCCATACTTTGTTGGTGTACATGGACTCCATTTCGGTCCGCATTGCATCTAGCCATCGTACCGAGTCGCCGCTCTGGATGGCCTGCTGGAAGCCAGTAGGTTCATCATCATCAATGATGCAATCCTCTCTATCCCCATCTATGAGAAAACCGTAGTATCTCTCAGGCGGATGAGACGGCCTACTACTCCTGCGGAGGGGTGCGGAAATGTCCTGTTCTTCTTGAACTACTTGTTCTGCCAAACTTTCAGTATTAGTTTGTGGTTCTGGAATTTCTTCCAGTTCTATTTCGCTCCCACTTGTTTCCTTTTCTAAAAACTGATGTTCTAGAAAATGGGCATTATGAGAAACAAATACCTTTTGTTCCTCTGTGTAATAGAATAGATATCCCCTGGAGTTCATTGGATATCCCACAAACTTACACTTTACTGATCGTGCCTCGAGCTTGTCCACATGCTGCTTTTTAACAAAAGCTGGACATCCCCAAATCTTTATATATTGAAGATGGGGTTTCTTCCCACTCCACATCTGATATGGGGTGGTAGGCACAGTCTTGGTAGGTACCATGTTCAAAAGATATGCCGCTGATTCTAGCGCATAACCCCAAAAAGATCGCGGTAACTCAGCATTACTCATCATGGAACGTACCATATCTAATAGGGTTCGATTCCGTCTCTCCGATACACCGTTATGCTGTGGAGTGTATGGAGGAGTAAGCTGAGAGAGAATTCCTTTCTCTTTTAGGTAACCTAGGAACTTGGCACTCAAGTATTCACCACCTCGATCAGATCTTAGTGTCTTGATACTTTTGCCGGTTTGGTTTTCTACTTCATTCTTATACTCTTGGAATTTCTCAAAAGCCTCGGATTTTTGTTTCATCAGATAAATGAATCCGTACCTTGAGTAATCATCCGTGAAAGTAATGAAATAGGAAAAACCACCTCTTGCATGTGTAGACATTGGACCACATACATCGCTGTGTATGAGTCCTAAGAGCTCGCTCGCTCTTACTCCATGTCCAGTAAATGGAGTCTTTGTCATCTTTCCTTTGAGACAAGATTGACAAGTGGCATAAGTTTGATATTCGAACGAGTCCAAATATCCTTCTCTATGTAACTTAGTCAACCTTCTCTCATTGATGTGACCCAGTCTACAATGCCATAAGAAAGCTTTGTTTAAATCTGGAGACTTTCTTTTTAGTGTGTTCTGGACGTTGAAAATTTGGAGTTTGTTTAACACATATATACCGTTATCCAGTGTACCGGACCCAATCAAACTATGATTAAGGTGGATGTTAACAACATCACTTACAAACGTGAAATCATAACCTTTATTTGATAACAAGGAAATAGATATGATATTACACGTTAAGCTGGGTACACAAAAACAGTTATGTAAAACCAAAATGTGTCCACTCGTCAATCCCAGGTGATAATCCTCTACGGACACAGCTCCCACGCTAGCTCCGTTAGCAACCATCAGGGTCATATCACCTTCCTTCAGCACTCTACGGTTTCTCAGTGCCTGCAATGAATTGCAAATATGAGATCCTGATCCGGTATCCAATACCCAGGAAGTAAAGTTGATTGACAGGCAATTCTCAATTACAAACACACCTGAAGTCGAAACCACAGCTTGCTTCAGTTCCTGGTCCTTGGCGTTCCACGCCTTGCAATCCTTTTTCCAGTGTCCTTTTCTGTGACAATGGAAGCACTCATCCTGGCCCACTACCGGTACTGCAAACTTTTTCTTTCCCTTCCCTCCCACCTTACTTACACCTCCTCTGGGTTTGGTGGCGGCCTTCTTTTTCCTTCCTTTGGCTCTAGCCTTGGACCCGGAAGAAGAAGCACCGCTAACAAACATAGCGGGTGTTTCCCTTGCCTTCTGTAAGGTGCCCTCTGCACTCCTCAACATGTTAAGGAGTTCCGGAAGTTCAACTTCTTTTCTTTGAATGTTGAAGTTCAGAATAAACTTGGCGTAGGTGGAAGGAAGGGACTGGAGAATAAGGTCTGTATAGAGCTCATTATCCAAAGTCGTCCCAAGGTCTGCGAGCTCTTCTATGTAGCCAATCATCTTTAGGACATGTTCTCCTACCGATGATCCGACAGTCAACCTCGCTCGAAACAAGTTCTTAGAGGTCTCGTATCTTGCTATACGAGATTGCTCTCCATAAAATTCCTTTGTATGGAGAAATATGGCATCTAGTTCCATATCCTCGTGCCTCCTCTGATGTTCATTGTTCATCGAGGCAAGCACGATGCACTTGGCTTTCGCGCAATCATACTCCCAGGTTTTGCGGATTTCCTTATCCGCATTACTGGATTTGGGACCTGGGACTGCAGGTGCCTTAGCGGTGAGGACGTAGCCCAATTTGTCATAGGTCAAAGCCATTTTGACATTCCGCAGCCAATCTTTATAGTTTGGCCCTGTCAGTATGTTTTTCTCTAAAAGTAACTTAAGTCCAGTCATTTTCAGGGTCGCTGCAATTAGGAGAGAGAGAAGAAAACTCTTTAGCATGATGCTCTTGCAAGTTTAGAATGGTTTTTAATTTATCTAAACTGGATGGCTCCCACTGTTTCTCGAATCCTTCCTCAAACCATAAAAGAAGAATTAGCCAGGACTATTCTCACTGTACAATACTTGCTTAACCGTTCAGCCAGGCTGGTGTCGGTACTTCTAGAGAGGTTTTCCAACGCTTTTGCGAAGTTCCTTAATTAAATAACCTCTTTTCTCTGGGGGCGTAACTCCGCTGACACCTTTCTTGACACCTACTTGGTTTATAGCATTGATCGTTAAGTGACAAATCTCCTGATGAGTAGCATATACTCACAGTAGGATCGGGATCCAAATATCATCGTATGATAATGTTGAAGGAATCCTACTAACATTCATCAAACTCCAAATGGTATGCAACTCTTTGCAAATTTCAGTTTCTTTAGAAATTCCCGATATATATTTTTGCCCCATGCTCTTATGACCTTGGCGTTAGGTCAAAATGTCATAAGTCACATGTCAAGTTCTACCCATCATTATCTTGTTAATTTGAACCCATCCGTACATATCCTTGACGTTCGGCCAAAATGATAATATGACTGTCCCAAACTAACTCATCTATCTATGCGACAAATGAATACCCAGCAGCTACTAAACACTATGCCTTGGCGTTAGGTCAAAATACATAGCTTGAATACTACTGAATACCCAAATGAAATGACGGAGGGCTACGAATGGTTTTGGCGAAACCGTGAACGTAGTGAACTTGATATGACCGAAGGAACCTGATAGCTTTTAAAAGGAGTGGTTAAAGCTCCGCAATTTAAAAAATATAATCTGTTTTAAAATAACCGAGTGGTTTCTTTTAAATTGTTCCAACGATTCATCTTTTGGTTTATTTTCTTTGCATTATAAATAATGCGTCCCATCATTAACCTATCATTGCAGAAAACAACGAAAATACAACGTCCTCTTATGCCATCCGCATTCGCCATGGGGTCCCGTCATCACCCGTTAGGTTACTTAACTAACGGCAGAGCGGGGGCTGGGCTAGCGCGGGTATAAAACATAAGTGACGTCTAAATAGCTATCATATATAGATATTGTACATTCGTCAGACGCAATAATAGGCATTCCAGATCTCATATGAACTTTATTGGATTTGCAAGCAATCCGCGTTTGTTTTAGAGCCTACAACAAAAGACGGATTACACAGTTGTGATGAATAGCCATTACCCCACCCTAGACCCCTACAGGTACGGCAAACTACCCGTCAAATACCCGAAGTGAAGCGGTCTCCCTCAACAAAGTGAGTAGGCCACTAAACACTTCAAAATACCCGGTAGTTTGTGCACCCCATCTTGGGTCTATCCAAGGAGCAAAAACAGTAAAATGAAATAGTACAACGGTGGCTACAACCGCTACCTGGATGTGCCCCGCAAAATAATATTACAACATATTACAATTACATTGAATGAATGAATATAACAACCCATCTCAAATCCCGGCTAATCATCACAACAGTCCAATACAGTTCACAACCACAAACAGTAAAAACCATTACAGAAATGTGCAACCCCCTACCAACCGACATACTAGCAGTTAGGGGAGGTTTACGAACACATTATACAAACACAGATATAATCAAATTAGCAAACATCATATAATTTCGATCGAGAAAACATATCATATTCTACTCCCAAAACTTCTCTGTGCACCTGAGACTTTGAGCAGAAAATAAACATTCCAGAAAACATAACAATATCACAAAAGAATAACAGGAGCAAACTGGGTCGAATCGGCCCCAACTCGGCCGCGGATCCGCGGCGGATCGGTGGGATCGGCCGCGGTTCCGCGGCTGTATGGCCGATTCACTAACCCATTTTTCTCCAGTGTTCTTATCTTTCTATACTTGTTACTCTGCAACAACCTGAAAAATTTTTAGAGCCTGTTTAAAATTCGACAGAAACTTGTGATATCGTTGTCGTTTTTTGGTTCGTTTTGCATTCGAAATTCATACGACTTTGCTAATGAGTTAATTATTGTTTAGCGAGGCCCTCATACCACTGTAAGTCGATGTACAACACCCCACGACTTGCGGGGAGGCGGAATAACGAAAAACGATCTTGTTTTATGCGTAAACATCGACTAACCGAGAATGTTTGCTTAAACAATAACTAACAAGACACCATAGAAGAGTTAACTACTATGATAAGTGATTATACCTAAAGAACCAAGTCCTTCGTCTTGTCGTTCTCCACGTCCTCTCTGGCCTTCTCTATGTAGTAGAAGATCCACCCGAGAGCTTTACTACAAGCTTCACCTCTAACTTGAGGTAACTAGGTTTCTTAAATCGCTAATCTAAGTAACCTAGGTGATATAAAGAATGGTTAAGGATTAAGTAGTCTACTCTAATCCTTGGTCTCAACACATGAGAGGGGAGGATTAGGGTTTGAAGAGAGAGAGCTTGAGGAGAGAGAAAGTGAGCAAGAGAATGAGATGAGATAATGAGCTATCATAATATATATCAAGCATTATCATTTATCCAATAAAAGAAAATAAAGGATTAATCATCATGCTTAATAAATACAAGAGGGTGATTCATCTCCATGAGTCATTAAGCATTTATGATGCATTAATGACATGGATGAATCACTTAAATGACTCACTAATCTCATTTAATGCATATGCCACCTTAACCCCCAAGTCACCATCTTCTAGAAGCTTCTCGCGCAATTACGAGAACGCCCCTCCTATCCGTGAAAATACAGAAAAACTTTAAACTGTATAAATCCAATAACCGGATACTAGAAACTGGCTTAAACCAAAGCCGACTAGTAAAAACTGTCCGGATGTCGTACGTGCGTAAACACACGTATGCGTCCGAACCCTTGTCGTAAAACTATATGACCTTTATATCGTTTCGCCTGGAGTAGGGAAACTCTCTGTGTTGGACTCTAGAGACTCGACTACTACGCTGGCAGTGGGTTCAACCACAGACCTCAAGCGGCACTAGCTGTACGTAACGGTCCCCAGGTAGATGTCGATAAGAAGGCCGATGAGGAAACCCATCCGAACTCCTACTGAGTTTGATGTGACAATCTCCATACAGTCCGGTCTGTTCGTCTAAGACTATAGCATATCGGGCCTAGGGGGCGGCAAGCGTCAGTCCCCTTATAGCGGTATAAGTCGTGTCGGAGCGAAGCCCATTACACCCTGAGAAACTACTGGAACCTACCAGCAAATCTCGCTTGCATTGGTCAGGGACTTTGCGTAATAGCTCTCTGACACAGCGCGATATCAACTCCCAATACTGGGAGAGATGAATCCTGTCTAACCGCCACTGCCTCCAAGTGCTCGGGACTGCACCCAACTGTTACCTGTTTGCACGACTCCTTTGAGCCGTGGTAGGGTAGCAATCTAAGAACAGTGGGACACACTCGAGGCGAAGTAGCAGTATCAAGTCTGCGGACTATGCTGGCTAGTATAAACTGTCCGAAAGTCGTACGTGCGTAAACACACGTATGCGTCCGAACCCTTGTCGTAAAACCATACGACCTCTATATCGTTTCGTCTGGAGCAGGGAAACTCTCTGTGTGGGACTCTAATGACTCGACTACTACGCTGGCAGTGGGTTTAACCAAAGACCGCAAGTGGCACTAGCTGTACATAACGGTCCCCAGGTAGTTGTCGATAAGAAGGCCGATGAGGAAACCCATCCGAACTCCTACTGAGTCTGATGTGACAATCTCCGTACAGTCCGGTCTGTTCGTCTAAGACTATCGCATATCGGGCCTAAGGGGCGGCAAGCGTCAGTCCCCTAATAGCAGTATAAGTCGTGTCGGAGCGAAGCCCATTACACCCTGAGAAACTACTGGAACCTACCAGCAAATCTCGCTTGCCCTGGCCAGGGACTTTGCGTAATGGCTCTCTGACACAGCGCGATATCAACTCCCAATACCGGGAGAGACGAATCATGTCTAACCGCCACTGCCTTCAAGTGCTCAGGACTGCACCCAACTGCTACCTGTTTGCACGACTCCTTTGAACCATGGTAGGGTAGCAATCTAAGAATAGTGGGACACACTCGAGGCGAAGTAGCAGTATCAAGTCTGCGGACTATGCTGTACTCATGTCACCTGGGAACTGTTCACTGACGACTGGTATAAAACCAACCAACAGTTCCCTATGAGTCCTCTCCGGTGTACCCGTAACCTAACGAGCACCTGCATACTATCTCCAGTACGACGTACTGACGGCTGTGGGAAAGACCATCTCCCCAACTGGGATGAGAAGCGTACACACTAGTCTACTCCGGAGTATCGATGCCCTGTCTCGATAATCCTATGACTAGGGACCTGAATAAGGATGTGCTTGTACACTATCCAGCCCCCACTAGTGTGACTGCCATCACAACGCTGGTAGTTAAGTAAGATCCTAAGAGCTCTATCAATACGTATACTCACATATTAAGATAGAAAAACCAAGTAGCATAGTACCATGTTTAGCAAGACTGTTATATACATGTGAATATCCTAAGCTTCCATTAAGTAATATACAAACTAGTATGATACAATAATGGCCCTAGGGCATATACACTAACACACACACGTATCACACTGTTGTGCCACGGCAGCGCCCCGGCCGTCCATCCGAGGCCAAAATGCGGAATCAAAATTTTTCTTAACTTTAAACTGGCGCTGCCGCGGACAATATACCCGGATCGTAACCATTAACCGATACTAGCTATCAAGAGAAAGGGTGAGAGATATACCGAGTGATCCGAGTCCTCCGGTCTTCTCGTCATCGTCCCGATCTCCCGCGGAAACTCCGGTCGTCGCCTCCTTGCCGGAAGGGCACCACATCGTCTGTTTCTTTTACGGGCTCCCGCCTCTATACCGAGGTAACTCGGGCATGAAGCTGGCAAGTCGACATGCCCAAGATGTGCTGTAGAATGTAGTGTAGATGATATGTCTCATTGGGGTTTTAGTTGCCATGGAGGATGAAGGAGGAGGTTAGGAAAATTGGTGCTTTCAATTTTTCTAGCAAGAGGAATATGAGAACAAGAATGATGCCACCACAACCAAAATGAAACCCTCTCATTTTTCCTCCCCTCTCCAAAATTGTGGCCGGCCTCATCTATTTGAAATGGTGGTGGAGACAAAGTATATCACAAGAGGGAGGTGAGTGTAGGAGATAGAAAAGGTGACCACATCATAAAGCAAAGAAACATCAACCATGCTTATCACTCCAAAACCAATACCCTCTCTTTAATGCAAGTCATGGTGGAAAAGAAAAGATGCCATCATAATCAAAGCATTTGCAAGAAACCCCACCACAATGTGTTATTTGCAAACTTGCAAATAACCCCCTCCATCGGAAAAGTCCGGCCGGGAAAGAACAAAGGAAAACCGGCCGGAACGGAATGCAAACTGGCAACTCCAGAAAACTGGTCCCGTAATAAATTACAGGAAAACCCCGATACTGTGCATACACACCCGCATCTGTATTCCGTCCGGATACAAATACAAAGAGACAAAATCTACAATGTACTAAACTAGGATCCGACTTAAACCAAAGCCGGCTAGTAATATCCTTTCGATCCCGATCCGTGCAATACCGCACGTATCCGATCGAACCTTGCCATATATCTATACGGCCTCTAGTACTAACCATCCGATCCTGATCCGTGCAATACCGCACGTATCTGATCGGACCCTGCCATATCTCCATACGGCCTCTACAGCGTTTCGCCCGAAAGCCTGAGTAACTGAAAGTGTGGTGGACTCTAAAAACTCGTCAATACTATGGCTGTGGATTTAACCACTAGCACGTCAGAGGTATAAGCCAATACGTAACGGGCCACCAGCTATTGACCAAAAGGGACGTCGATGAGCGAACTCATCCTGACACCCTACTGAGCCTGTCAGTGACAATATCCATACAGTCCGGTCCGTTCGTCTATGATCATCGCATGTCGGGCCTAGGGGGTTGGTAAATGTCTGACCCCCAAAAGCGGTACAAGTCGTGTCGGAGTGTAGCCCAGAACACCCTGAGATACTACTGGAATACCTACCAGTAAATCTCCTGCCTTGGCCAAGGACTTCGTGTAATGGCTCTCCTAGACACAGCGCGACCTCACCCCCAATACCGGGAGAGACGAACCCCTGAAGATCCGCTCAATGCCTCCATGTGGCTCGGGACTGTACCCAACTAAAACCTGTTTGCACGACTCCTTTGAGCCGTGGTAGGGTAGTAATCAAAGCATAGTGGGAACTCACACGAGACAAATGACGATCCCCAGGTCGATGAACTAACCTGTACACATGTCACCTGGGAACTGCTATCTGACGTCGGGTATAAGACCAACTAGCATGTTCCCGGCGAGTCCTGTCCGGTGTACTCATAACCCAATGAGCACCTGTATACATCTTAGGTGAACCAACTGACACCAGTGGCCTGTGAGACCGGCCACCGCCCCTTGTCGGGGTCTCGACTGTATACACTAGTCTACTCTGGAGAATCGATGCCCTGTCTCGAAACTCCCACGACTAGGGACCATTTAAGGATGTGCTTATAGACTCCAGCTCTCACTTATATGATCGCCCTCATACTACTGGCAGTCAAGCAAGAATCCTAAGGGCTCTATCAACGTGCAATAGTGACCTGTCAGGTCACCTAAAGCAGTACACGATGATAAAGGTAAACCAGATAGCATACTATCATCTCGAGTAAGACTGTCGTACCGGGATAGGTCCTCCCTCAATCATTGCAATCACGTGCCTGTGATCCAATAATTGACTCTGAGGGCACTATCTCCAACAATCTCCCACTTGCACTCAAGGCTAATTATTGCGATGTCGCATACTCACAGCCCGTGTGATACCGAACACCCAACTCCTCTACTAGTCAGTCTCACAAAGCCTGTTTGGAAGACTATTGCGTTCGAGGAATAGCCTCAGTGAGTGGATCCGCTCAGATGTTTCTTTCTATGTCTCTCTATATCTCAAGTTCGCAGAGAAAGCCATCTCCCGAAATGAGCAATACCTGTCTTAGAATGTCTGGATGTCTGATGGGACCGAGCTCATAAATGAACTCCAAATCCAAACTTCTTAGACTGTATCGTCAACTGAACTTAATCAGTATCCTGCGCCATGCCTCCCTCAGTATCTGCCTGGATCACCTGTCCAGAATACTGTCCCTCGTCAGAAGGAAAACTATAACTCTGACAACCTCCTTGTCGTCCATGTCATCTTGGAAGCCTGGAATGATAACTGTCTCTCAAATGAGGCTGTCGTTATTATATCCCTAGAACATCCACTTATGTTCTAAAACTGCTTCCGACTGTTTCTCCAGGATTGGATCAATGTCAACTTATTGCATCTAGTGCAAGAACAACATCTGGTGTGGTACTTGACATCTCATGATTGACTCAATTGCCTAAGCATGTGATCTGCCAATCATGCACATTCCTCTCTACTTTAGTCTATAAGACACCTTTAGAGAGGGTGACTCCATCACCTGCAGGTACACTACCGTGCCAGGAGTCACCCATTCTAAATACTCTTAGAATGCTGTCAAAGTACCCTGATTGGGAAACTATCCAAATCTAGATCTAAAAACCAATGGTCTAGTAACCAGTATGACTGATATAATGTCTAAGTCCTTTGTGGAGAAACTACTGTGTGACGACCAAAGTATAACCGATCGTAGTATAGGAGTTTCCTTTCCTACTTTGTGTATGTCATCCAAATGCCATGACATCACACCCTACTACCTTCTCAACAGATCCATCCCCTATTCCGATGACGTCAAACCCATGACTGTCACATCAGAAATAGATGATCTATCTCCGCTACATCTGCTTTAGTCTATAAATAGACATAAGCCTGATGTCCACCAATACTTCCGCTGCTCCCACTGACTACGACAACCCTCTGGCAGAGTCATATAGACGTGCACTTCTAAAGCTAGTTTAGAACGACGCTATACTCATCCTCCTGCCGGGTCTCGCAGCCTGGAACAACAGCAATGGCAAGTGTGGGTAAACAAGAACTTCCCTGTCACCGTCCTTGAGGCTACCAGAGTACCTCTCGGGTGCCTGAAGTTACCCACCTTATCTGCGGAGTGGCCAATGGAATGTCAAATCAGATTGAATCTTTAGGTTCCTTATCAAATCTTCAGTAATCGTTTGCGGTTCTGGAATCACTTCCAGTTCTACCATACTCCCACTACTGTTTTTTGAAAAAATCCATTTTTAATAAAACTGTGGCGAGTCCAGAACAATATTTCTATTGATCTGCCAGATGGTAGAAAGTCAACCCTCGTCATAGCCTGGGTCAACCCACAAACATCCATTACAGAAACGTGCCTTGAGTTATCCAGAGTCTGGTTTTAATCATAAGCCGGACAACTCCCCGTACCTTAACAATGTTAAGATATGAACTGTACTATATCCAATATAGAACCAGAGGCACTGATTTAATTGAACCAGATTCAAATCATGCAGCTATCTCCAGTGCATGTCAACTAAATGGAAGGAGGCCGATCAGCGTTACTCAACTTAGGAATGCTTCCAATTATGAGTAACCTGAAAGAGAAGCAATTTCTCTTTATCATTACTATCAACTGAATACCATACACAAGTATCTACATCTTCGATCACTTTGAAGAATCTCGATACTTGCTACACCTGGTTCTCTACTCTACTCAAATACCTATAACTCCTCAAAACTTAGACCCTGTGTTTCTACGAAACACATGTCTAAGAACTAGAGAAGTTAAAAGCAAACAGAATATAGTATGAGGACCAACCCCTCTGTCCAAATGGACAATGAACGACATACAATACTCTGTATAAGTCCGCTGAGTCTAACAACTCTTTCACTGTATGTTGTAGGTTGAAAACTGTACTTATGGTTAAGAAGAATTACACCGCTGTTTAATGCTCCTTACCTAACCATCCACTGATATAGGTAAATGTCATCGACATAATATCAAAAGGTATATCTCACTCTATGAAAATAGACGTACAGATATATCAATTTGAAATTGGTGCACAACAGCGGATATTCAAAACCAAATATTTGCCGACCGGCAAACAGCCCAGATGATCTCCTTAAATATCACTGATTACAACGAATCTCGATATAATGAGGATGATTACCCTATTCCCAATAACTTACTCCCACTCATCATCTGTAAAACCATACAGATGTGAGAATCAAACCTGGTAAATACATACCCTGGAGCAAGTGTCCAATCGGGAAATCAGTTTTCTTTTAACAGTACACAGCTGAACTGAAACATTGAAATGTTTCGATGGGGTATCCTGGTATTCCTAGTAATGCTTCTACCATTATCCAGATTCACAACTATAACCGCATAATTCTTTACCACCTCTCCAAATCCCTTTATATGTCTTTAGTCGTTACCTTCTGCACACCCCTTAGGCCAAATGGTTTTCTTCCTTCCCTACCGTTCGGCACCAGCCTATGGTTTGGAAGAAGACTATCCAATAAGCATAATGGGTGTACTGTCCTAGTCCTAAGAGCACTCGCAATGCGAGAGAAAGTGAAGATAAAAGACAACCGAATAAACCTTATTCCTATTTCTCCTGGACCAGAATCCATCCCCGAACTGGAACAAGTTCCTTTCGAGTTCGTATATAACCATACGATGGATTATCCAATAAACTGTGGATCTTCATAGTGATACGGAGTGTCCTGGAGAAATACAAAGGTGATTTAGGATTGGCGAAGAAATACTTGGTTTGGTCGTGAGTATCAGTCGCAATTTACTTTGCCTTCTTACTAATCCCTTGCTTTGTCTTAATCTTAATACCTTCTGCACACCATCGTTATGCTAATTGGTTTTCTTCATTCCCCACTGTTCGGCACCAGCCTAAAGTTTGGAAGAAGACTATCCAATTTGCGTAATAGGTGTACTATCTCCTAAACTAAGGAGTACTCGCAACTTGAGAGAAGGCAAAAAGGAAAAGACAACTGAATAAATCTTATCCGTTTTCTCCAGAACCGGAAACCATCCTCGAATTCCTTCGAGTTCGCATATAACCATACGATGGTTTTGTCCAATGGAAGTGGACGTTCGCAGTAATATGGGGTGTCCTGGAGAAAAGGGTAAAAGTAAGAGTGGCAATGAGGTCTGCAACTCTGACAATCCAAAAGCCAGTGTTTTAAGAAGGTTCGGTCAACTTGGTCACTTAATCATAGTCTAGGGTCGGGTCAATGGTCGGTGCCAGAGAGAGAGAGAAAAGAAACACTCAGCGTGCACTCTAACCTAGATCAGAATGGTTACCAATTTATCTAATCTGGAAACCTCCCACTGTACCTCAAACTCTCCTCCAAACCTGAAAGAAGAATTAGTCGGGGTCACCCGAGGAGTAAACCAACTCATCAGTGGGAATCGGGATCCAACTATCATCGCATGATAACGTGACGGAATCCGCTCACGGTATCACACTCCAGAAGGTATGCGCATATCTGGCAAGTTTCAGTTCTTTTGAAACTCCCGATGTGATTTCTGCCCCATGCTCTTATGACCTTGACGAAGGTCAACAAATCATAAGTCACATGTCAAGTTCCACCCGTCATTGTCCAGGTTAATTTGAACCCACCCGTACAAGCCCTTGACGAAGGTCAACAAGGCTATACGACTGTCCCAAACCAACACATCTATCTATGCAGCAGAAAGGCAACAAGCAGCTACCATGCACTATGCCTTGACGAAGGTCAACAAACATAGCATGAATACTACGTGCTACCTGTCTGAAACGACGGAGGGCTACGAATGGTTTCTGGCGAAAACCTTTAACGTAATGAACTTGATATCGTTGAAGGAACGGATAGCTTTTTAGAAAATATAGTGACGAAAACCTTTACTAAAGAGGTCACTCCCGGTGAAGGGATCTCGGCTCTTTCCCCGTAGAATAGGGTGCAGGATATTCCAAATGAATACCACGATGCAAAGCAAAAGTAATCAGCTATAGTGAAGTTAATGCCCTGACGCAAACTTCTGTCCAAGGGGTCACTCCCGGTGAAGGGATCTCGGCCCTTGCCTCGTCGACTGAGGAGCAGGATATTCCAAATGAATACCACGATGCAAAACAAAAGTGAACGTCCTTGCAATAACAGCTTTTTGAAAAGTGTTCCAACAACATCAGAATAGGTTTGTTTTAACTTGCATTGATCCGAATCAAGGCAGTCCCATCAATTGATCACACCACAAAGAACGAAAATATACTGATGTACGTATATGCCATCCGCATTCGCCACTGGGTCCCGTCATTACCCGTTAGGTTAGCTAACTAACGACAGAGCGGGGACTGGACTAGCGCGGATGTAAAACATATACAACATCTACTAATATATATACCAATATATTATATTCGCTCAAGGCGTGATAAAATGCAACATCACAGAAATGTACAGCATCACAGAACAATACAGATATCTGGGATCCCCGGGTTTCACAGAGCCACTACTGAAACCCGACGTTCCCCTGGTCGTGTGGATAGCCTGTGCAATGAAATCCTAGACCCCTACGGGCGTGGCAAGTTACCCGCCAAAACCTGAAGCGAGGCAGCCCCCTTCATCACCGTGAATGGACCACCCAGCACTTCACGGAATCCGGTAACTTGGGCACCCCTCTTGGGTCAACCTGTACCCCCTACGAGTGCGGCGAATAGCCCGCCAATTCTAGAGTGAAGCCCCCTCCGTCCCAATGCTATGAGATGCGGGCTTGTTGCCCTCCAGAACCCGGCTATCCATGCACCCTACCGCGGGGTAATCCTAGTACAGAAAGTAAAATATACATACAACGGGTACATCAACCGCAACCAGGTCATGCCCCAAAAGAATAATACAAACAGGCAGTGACGACAGTCCACATGTCGGACGCTCGCCCCACAATATCAAATGTACATAATACAACAACACAGTACTAGCATTGCATCCAGGCTACCCCCACGACCGATCCGCAACATCACAGCAAAACACAGAACATCAACGTGAAAGTCACGTTCGCAAATCCGTCTAACCGGGCTATAGCAGTTAGACCGGATTTACCGATCGAGTGACATTCACGGTCGCAGATATAATGTAAATACTGTGAAATAATGTGTTTAAAATATCCGATCGATCAAAAATTAACAAGTGGGCCCCCAAGCAATACTGTAGCACTCACAGAAAATCTGGGCCCAATTTTAATATTCCAAAACCCCTATTTTTAGCCCACAAGCCCACTGCAAAAAAACGATGACATGATCCCTCATTCCTGCGGCGGAACCGCGACCTAAAGAGTGGTTATGGCCGCGGTTCCGCGTTCGTACGGAGGGATCGTGTTGTCGAATTTTTCCAGTGTTCTTAGAACTCCCTGCACATCATTCTGAGACAACCTGAAAATTTTTGGACTTCAAAAAATTTCGACAGAAAACTGATGTAAAGAAAAACGCGGGTTTTTGGAATTTTGGTCGATCGGAAATGCAAACACATCAAACAAAGCTAGACGAAGTTAATGGCGAGGCTCTGATACCACTGTAAGTGCACGGCGGCGCCCCGGCCGTCCATCCGACATGAGAGATATACCGAGTGATCCGAGTCCTCCGGTCTTCTCGTCATCGTCCCGATCTCCCGCGGAAACTCCGGTCGTCGCCTCCTTGCCGGAAGGACACCACATCGTCTGTTTCTTTTACGGGCTCCCGCCTCTATACCGAGGCAACTCGGGCATGAAGCTGGCAAGTCGACATGCCCAAGATGTGCTGTAGAATGTAGTGTAGATGATATGTCTCATTGGGGTTTTAGTTGCCATGGAGGATGAAGGAGGAGGTTAGGAAAATTGGTGCTTTCAATTTTTCTAGCAAGAGGAATATGAGAACAAGAATGATGCCACCACAACCAAAATGAAACCCTCTCATTTTTCCTCCCCTCTCCAAAATTGTGGCCGGCCTCATCTATTTGAAATGGTGGTGGAGACAAAGTATATCACAAGAGGGAGGTGAGTGTAGGAGATAGAAAAGGTGACCACATCATAAAGCAAAGAAACATCAACAATGCTTATCACTCCAAAACCCATACCCTCTCTTTAATGCAAGTGATGGTGGAAAAGAAAAGATGCCATCACAATCAAAGCATTTGCAAGAAACCCCTCCACAATGTGTTATTTGCAAACTTGCAAATAACCCCCTCCATCGGAAAAGTCTGGCCGGGAAAGAACAAAGGAAAACCGGCCGGAACGGAATGCAAACTGGCAACTCCAGAAAACTGGTCCCGTAATAAATTACAGGAAAACCCCCATACTGTGCATACACACCCGCATCTGTATTCCGTCCGGATACAAATGCAAAGAGACAAAATCTACACTGTACTAAACTAGGATCCGGCTTAAACCAAAGCCGGCTAGTAATATCCTTTCGATCCCGATCCGTGCAATACCGCACGTATCCGATCGAACCTTGCCATATATCTATACGGCCTCTAGTACTAACCGTCCGATCCTGATCCGTGCAATACCGCACGTATCTGATCGGACCCTGCCATATCTCCATACGGCCTCTACAGCGTTTCGCCCGAAAGCCTGAGTAACTGAAAGTGTGGTGGACTCTAAAGACTCGTCAATACTATGGCTGTGGATTTAACCACTAGCACGTCAGAGGTATAAGCCAATACGTAACGGGCCACCAGCTATTGACCAAAAGGGACGTCGATGAGCGAACTCATCCTGACACCCTACTGAGCCTGTCAGTGACAATATTCGTACAGTCCGGTCCGTTCGTCTATGATCATCGCATGTCGGGCCTAGGGGGTTGGTAAAAGTCAGACCCAAAAAGCGGTACAAGTCGTGTCGGAGTGTAGCCCAGAACACCCTAAGATACTACTGGAATACCTACCAGTAAATCTCCTGCCTTGGCCAAGGACTTCGTGTAATGGCTCTCCTAGACACAGCGCGACCTCACCCCCAATACCGGGAGAGACGAACCCCTGAAGATCCGCTCACTGCCTCCATGTGGCTCGGGACTGTACCCAACTAAAACCTGTTTGCACGACTCCTTTGAGCCGTGGTAGGGTAGTAATCAAAGCACAGTGGGAACTCACACGAGACAAATGACGATCCCCAGGTCGATGAACTAACCTGTACACATGTCACCTGGGAACTGCTATCTGACGTCGGGTATAAGACCAACTAGCATGTTCCCGGCGAGTCCTGTCCGGTGTACTCATAACCCAATGAGCGCCTGTATACATCTTAGGTGAACCAACTGACACCAGTGGCCTGTGAGACCGGCCACCGCCCCTCGTCGGGGTCTCGACTGTATACACTAGTCTACTCTGGAGAATCGATGCCCTGTCTCGAAACTCCCACGACTAGGGACCATTTAAGGATGTGCTTATAGACTCCAGCTCTCACTTATATGATCGCCCTCATACTGCTGGCAGTCAAGCAAGAATCCTAGGGGCTCTATCAACGTGCAATTGTGACCTGTCAGGTCACCTAAAGCAGTACACGATGATAAAGGTAAACCAGATAGCATACTATCATCTCGAGTAAGACTGTCGTACCGGGATAGGTCCTCCCTCAATCATTGCAATCACGTGCCGTGATCCAATAATTGACTCTGAGGGCACTATCTCCAACACACACGTGCCGCGAAAGTTAAAATTGTAGGAAATAGGGTATTTGGTTCTAGATTTTGATACAAATAGAATTTTAGAAAGTTGCATACACCATAGGTCTTAGAAATGTAGCAGACACCAACAGAAGAAAAAAAAACCCAACACCTAGGTCCCCCATCTGGCCGCAATTTGCTGCCAGAATGATTATTCTGGCGACCAACCCAGGGAGTTGTGCTTCCGTGCTTTGTGTGTGTTCTCTAAACCTAGTGTACATGCTCCAGTAAATACAATTTCTGTCTGAAGCAAACGGGCTACAAGCAGATCACAACGGAGCCCAATACTTAGTTAGAAAGCTATTTTAACACTAAACTAAAACATTATGGTGTTTTAGTGAAACCTGAAACAAAACCTAAGTTAAAACAACACTAACCACACTTAATTAAGTTAAACAAGCCATAAAAATGCTAACTTAACATAAACTTCACTAAATCCCCTTCATTAGCACTAAAAATGCACAAAATATGATTTTTAGCAAACAAAACTACAAGTTATGAACTAAGGTGATATGGGTCAGTTTAATACCTCCAAAAGATCCTAGGGAACCCTAACTTCCAGCCCTTGCCTTCAAAGGCACTGATTTGCCACCAAAATCCCCAAAAGAGCCATTTTTCCAAAGGTTTTTGTGAAGGAATATGAGATTTTTGTGTAGGGTTGTATATGGATCAAAGAGAAGCAAAAGAAGAAGAAGATGATGATGATGTTGCTGCTGCTGCTGCTATCTCTGCTGAGATATTCAGAAATGAGTGGCAAAGAGAGAAATGAGAGAGAAGTGTGGTCAAAAGTCAAGCCCATTCTCACCTAACCCACACCATACCTCCCATTTCTTCATATTTATTTTAAAAATTAAAGGTTGACTTGGTTATTTGGGGAAAATAGAACCATGCAAGAAGAAAATAAAATGGTTACCTCTTAACCTATGTTACTAAACGAATGATAAGTGTGCATGTAGTTACACTAATCTTAGCTTAGGAAAAGTAATTAAGGAAAAAAAATTTATTAAGGTGAACAAAAGCTAAATTATAATTAATAAACCCCATTTATATAAAAAAACACTTCTCATCACAATTAGAACTAGTTTTATTCGAGTTTAAAAAGGAAAATAAGATTTACGGATTTTTATGAAAAACACATATCATTACTAACTAACGCGAAATTAACTTAAACGAATTTCAAGGCATTACATCTAGCCCATTTGTGTAGGGTGTTTGCTACACTTCTTCCATGGATCAAGTAAAGCAAGGAGCTTTGGGCAAAGGGACTTCGGGTGGATCATCGTGGACATGGAAGGTTGCTAGCGATCCATTCCAAACTCTCAAAGGTCCAAGAAGTCACCAAAGAGAGACTACAAAGTTTGTAATCTCCACTCTTAGTAATAGATTGTTCTTTATATGTGATACAAAGTTTCTAGTTAAGATTCTTGGTTTGTTTGCTTTGCACCTCTCTAAATTTTAAAGTGGCATGAGTGATGCTACTAAACCCTAGACTAGGTGCAAGGGAAATCCAACAGTGGTATCAGAGCCAAACTAGAATTTTAGACACGGTGTTTTAACAAATACGAAAATGAAATCGACTCCGAAAATACGGTATTATGAAACCCTAAAATTGCTCTCTGGAAATTTTCTAAAAAGCCGTTTTAAAATTTTTTAAACAGGTGCAGAACATTGTATAGGAGAACCTAAAAACATGGGTGAAATACAGGGAGTGGTGCTCGGATTTTGTCCGAGCACCAGGCCAGAAATTCCTAACTGGCCGGTCCCTGATCAGTCGAAAATAGTGCATTCTCAACACGTTAATTTACCTACTCTTATCATTCATATATAGGTGTTTATTGTAAATAAAACACGGATTACGAATTCAACTGTAAAATACCAAATAACATGTGTTATAGTTATAATCGACATTCTAGAGGGAAATTGAGTGTTTATTACTACACGCATGATTTTGTATATCTCAACACTGTTTATCAAGATTGTGTGCAGAAAATCCTTCAGCTTAAAGAGCCGGAATCACAAAAGTGCCGACAAAATGCAGAAAGTCCAAGACTTGAGATCTGGCAGCAAACAAGAAAGAAATATAATATTCCAGGCATCAGAAAAGTACCCAAAAGATAACAGGAAACACCCCTGAAGATTGAAGGCAGCGAGCCCACTATATGGTCGCGGATCCGCGGCCGAGTTGGCCGATCCGCCGCGGATCTGCGGCCTGTTAGACACGTCATCAACTCATATTTCTCCACATGCCTTCTTGTAACGGCCAAGCTTCTAGAATACTCTCTAAAGATCACGTGGCTTTATCCAGAAGGCTCGGCCTAACAACCTTATCCTAGAATATTCCTTGGAAAGAATATTCCCTCTAACAAACCACCACATTCTAGAAGGTTCTCTCCAACAACCTAGCTTTGGAGGGAAGATTCAAATGAGTGGTTATAAAAAGGGAGCTAAACCTAGGGTTTGGGTTGTTCATCAATTAGGATAAAAATTCTAGCAAGATCCAAATCAATTCTAAACAAATTGAGTGACACAATTTGATCCAAATCAAGATCCATCGAGTACCAAATCAAGCAAGCCTTCAACGAGCCTTTGAAGTAACGCCGATCTTCATCCGAGCAAGAGATCCACGACGATCCGCGACTCAAGAAGACGATGCGAAGCTAGTTCGACGATTTAGTTCCTCCTCAAATCTTGTAATCTTTGAGTGTATTGTAACAAAACGTCGATTAATAAAAGGTGAAAATTCTTGATCTTGTTTTTCTTTACATTTGAGCATTATGAAGAGTTATCGATTTTTGATTGTTTTCTTTTTCATGATGTTTGAGTGAAAACTCCGCTTGTGGAGGAATCGAGAAAATAGGTAGATGATGATGATTAAATTCTTGAACGATTCTTAAGCCTTATGAGTTTTGTAAACTTTAGGAAATTGAATTAACGATGACCTAGATTTTAGCGAGATGCTTTCTTGAATATTTTCGCTCCAAATTAGAGATCAACGATCGATAATTGAATTTCCTAGAGGCTAGAATTTGAATGCTAATCAACGAAAGGACAAGGGATGATGATGAAGAAACCCTAGTTTCTTAAATAGATCCCTAAACCTCGTTGATTGTCATCGATCTAGCAACAAATATTTAATATATAAGAATTTGTAATCAAAAGTATTCATCATCACTATCAATTGGATCGATTCCTACAAGCCTCTTTACAAATCTTGATAATTCATTCGATTTGGACATCTTCTTGATCTTTTGTATTTCTTGATTTTAGACCTATTTCTTGATGATTCTTGAAACTAAATTTCACAATTATTGAATCATTTTCTTTTATCTTTTAATTTTCAACTCAAATAAAATGACTACGAACGAATCACACTTTCCCTGTGGACGATCCGTACTCGCTAAACGAACCTACAAAAGACACCGATTATTGATTGCGGTTTTTATAAATTTTATTGGTTGTGATATATTTTACATTTTCCAAACACGACACGGAATTTAAGACCAATCAGCCCCTTACCCCCTCTGCACTCCGTATTTCTCCTGTGCTCTTCTTTTCTGTATTTGCTGTAAGTCTATGTTGTTGCGCCACGGCAGCGCCCCGGCAGTCTATCCGAGGCCAAAAAGCGGAATCAAAATTTTTCTTAACTTTAAACTGGCGCTACCGCGGACAATATACCCGGATCGAAACCATTAACCTATACTAGCTAACTAGAGATGGGGTGAGAGATATACCGAGTGATCCGAGTCCTCCGGTCTTCTCGTCGTCGTCCCGATCTCCCGCGGATCCTCCGGTCGTCACATCCTTGCCGGAAGGGCACCACATCGTCTGCATCTTTTACGGGCTCCCACCTCAATACCGAGGCAACTCGGGCGCGAAGTTGGCTAACCGACACGCCCAAGATATGCTGTAGAACAGTGTAGTGTCTATGTCTCTTTGGGGTTTGGTGTAGTTGCCATGATGGAGGAATTGATGTATGAAAACTTTTGAAGAGAATGGTGCTCTCATTTTTCTAGTAGAGAAAAATGAGATCAAGCAAGCACACATGAAAATGAATCCCTCTCATACTCCCTCAATGTGGCCGGCCCTCATCATGTAGGAATGGGGAGGTGAACCAAAGAAGAGAAGGAAGGTGATGGTTGGAAGGGGTGACCACAAGCAAACATAATCATAACCAAAACTCAAATCCAAATCAAATCCTTTCACATCACAATTAATGCAAGTGATGGTGCAAAAGAAATGATGCTATCATAATCAAAGCATTTGCAAGAAACCCCCTCCTCAAATGTTATTTGCACAATTGCAAATAACCCCCTCCATCGGAAAAGTCCGGCCGGGAAAGAACAAAAGAAAACCGGCCGGAACGGAAAGCAAACTGGCAACTCCAGAAAACTGGTCCCGTAATAAATTACAGGAAAACCCTGATACTGTGCATACACACCCGCATCTGTATTCCGTCCGGATACAAATGCAAAGAGACAAAATCTACACTGTACTATACTAGGATCCGGCTTAAACCAAAGCCGGCTAGTAATATCCGTTCGATCCTGATCCGTGCAATACCGCACGTATCTGATCGAACCCTGCCATATAACCATACGGCCACAAGTACAAACCGTCCGATCCTGATCCGTGCAATACCGCACGTATCTGATCGGACCCTGCCATATCTCTATACGGCCTCTACAGCGTTTCGCCCGAAAGCTTGAGTAACTGAAAGTGTGGTGGACTCTAAAGACTCGTCAATACTATGGCTGTGGATTTAACCACTAGCACGTCAGAGGTATTAGCCAATACGTGACGGGCCACCAGCTATTGACCAAAAGGGACGTCGATGAGTGAACTCATCCTGACACCCTACTGAGCCTGTCAGTGACAATATCCGTACAGTCCGGTCCGTTCGTCTATGAGTATCGCATGGCGGGCCTAGGGGGTTGGTAAAAGTCAGACCCCCAAAGGCGGTACAAGTCGTGTCGGAGTGAAGCCTAGAACACCCTGAGATACTACTGGAATACCTACCAGTAAATCTCCTGCCTCGGCCGAGGGCTTTGTGTAATGGCTCTCCTAGACACAGCGCGACCTCACCCCCAATACCGGGAGAGACGAACCCCTGCAGATCCGCTCACTGCCTCCATTTGGCTCGGGACTGTACCCAACTAAAACCTGTTTGCACGACTCCTTTGAGCCGTGGTAGGGTAGTAATCAAAGCACAGTGGGAACTCACACGAGACAAATGACGATCTCAGGTCGATGAACTAACCTGTACACATGTCACCTGGGAACTGCTATCTGACGTATGGTATAATCCTAACTAGCAGGTTCCCGGCGAGTCCTGTCCGGTGTACTCATAACCCAATGAGCACCTGTATACATCTTAGGTGAACCAACTGACACCAGTGGCTTGTGAGACCGGCCACCACCCCTCGTCGGGGTCTCGACTGTATACACTAATCTACTCTGGAGAATCGATGCCCTGTCTCGAAACTCCCACGACTAGGGACCTTTTAAGGATGTGCTTATAGACCACAGCTCCCACGTGTATGATCGCCATCATACTGCTGGTCATCAAGCAAGAATCCTAGGGGCTCTATCAACGTGTAATAGCGACCTGTAAGGTCACCTGAAACAGTACACGATGATAAAGGTAAACCAGATAGCATACTATCATCTCGAGTAAGACTGTCCTACCGGGATAGGTCCTCCCTCAATCATTGCAATCACGTGCCTGTGATCCAATAGTTGACTCTGAGGGCACTATCTCCAACAATCTCCCACTTGCACTCAAGGCTAATTATTGCGATATCGCATACTCACAGCCCGTGTGATACCGAACTCCCAACTCCTCTACTAGTCAGTCTCACAAAGCTCGTTTGCGAAACTATTGCGTTCGAGGAATAGCCTCAGTGAGTGGATCCGCCTAGATGTTTCTTTCTATGTCTCTCTATATCTCAAGTTCGGGGAGAAAACCATCTCCCGAAATGAGCAATACCTGTCTTAGAGTATGTCTGGATATCTGATGGGACCTAGCTCATAAATGAACTCCAAATCCAAACTTCTTAGACTGTATCGATAACTGAAATTAATCAGTACCCAGCGCCATGCCTCCTTCAGTATTGCCTTGGACCACCTGTCCAAAATACTGCCCCTCGTCTGAAGGAGAAACTGCAACTTTGACAGCCACTCTGCCATCCATGTCACCTTGGAAGCCTGGAATGATAACTGTCTCCCAAATGAGGCTGTCGTTATCATATCCCTAGAACATCCACTTATGTTCTAAAACTGCTTCCGACTGTTCCTCCAGGATTGGATCAATATCAACTTATTGCATCTAGTGCAAGAACAACATCTGGTGCGGTACTTGACATCTCATGATTGACTCAATTGCATAAGTAAGCGATCTGCCAATCATGCACATCCCTCTCTACTTTAGTCTATAAGACACCTTTAGAGAGGGTGACTCCATTACCTGCAGGTACACTACCATGCCAGGAGTCGTCCATTCTAAATACTCTTAGAATGCTGTCAAAGTACCCTGATTGGGAAACCACCCAAATCTAGATCTAAAACCATAGATCTAGTTACCAGTATGTCTGATATAATGTCCAAGTCCCATGTGGAGAAAACACTGTGTGACGACCAAAGTATAACCGATCGTAGTATAGGAATATCACTTCCTACTTCCTTCTCAACAGATCCATCCCCTATTCTGATGATGTCAAACCTATGACTGTCACATCAGAAACAGATGATCTATCTCCGCTATATCTGCTTTAGTCTATAAATAGACATAAGCCTGATGTCCACCAATGCTTCCGCTGCTCCCACTGACTACGACAACCCTCTGGTAGAGTCATATAGACGTGCACTTCTAAAGCTAGTTTAGAACGACGCTATACTCATCCTTCCACCGGGTCTCGCAGCCTGGAACAACAGCAATGGCAAGTATGGGTAAACAAGAACTTCCCTGTCACCGTCCTTGAGGTTACCGGAGTACCTCTCGGGTGCCTGAAGTTACCCACCGTATCTGCAGAGTGGCTAATGGAATGTCAAATCAGATTGAATCTTTAGGTTCCTTATCAAATCTTCAGTAATCGTTTGCGGTTCTGGAATCGCTTCCAGTTTTACCATACTCCCACTATTGTTTTCTGGAAAAATAACCATTTCCTTTTAAAATGTGGCGAGTGAAGAACAATATCACTATTGATCTTCCAGATGGTAGAAAATCAACCCTCGTCATAGCCTGGGTCAACCTACAAACAGCCATTACAGAAACGTGCCTTGAGTTATCCAGAGTCTGGTTTTAATCATAAGCCGGACAACTCCCCGTACCTTAACAATGTTAAGATATGAACTGTACTATATCCAATATAGAACCAGAGGCACTGATTTAATTGAACCGGATTCAAATCATGCAGCTGTCTCCAGTGCATGTCAACTAAATGGAGAGAGGCCGATCAGCGTTACTCAACTTAGGAATGCTTCCAATTATGAGTAACCTGAAAGAGAAGCAATTTCTCTTCATCATTACTATCAACTGAATACTATACACAAGTATCTACATCTTCGATCACCTTGAAGAATCCCGATACTTGCTACACCTGGTTCTCTACTCTATTCAAATACCTATAACTCCTCAAAACTTAGACCCTGTGTTTCTACGAAACATATGTCTAAGAACTAGAGAAGTTAAAAGTAAACAGAATATAGTATGAGGACCAACCCCTCTGTCCCAATGGACACTGGACAACATACAATACTCTGTATAAGTCCGCTGAGTCTAACAACTCTTTCACTGTGCGTCGTAGGTTGAAAACTGTACTTATGGTTAAGAAGAATTACACCGCTGTTTGATGCTCCTTACCTAACCATCCACTGATATAGGTAAATGTCATCGACATAATATCAAAAGGTATATCTCACTTTATGAAAATAGACGTACAGATATATCAATTTGAAATTAGTGCACAACAGCGGATATTCAAAACCATATATTTGCCGACCGGCAAACAACCCAGGTGGCTTCCTCAAATATCACCAATTACAACGAATCCCGATATAATGAGGATGGTCACCTAATTCCCAATAACTTACTCCCACTCATCATCTGTAAAACCATACAGATGTGAGAATCATACCTGGTAAATACATATCCTGGAGTAAGTATCTTATCGGGAAATCAGTTTTCTTTTAACATTACACAGTGAAACTGAAACATTGAAATGTTTCGGTGGGGTATCCTGGTATTCCTAGTAATGCCTCTACCATTATCCAGATTCACAACTATAACCGTATAATTCTTTGCCACCTCTCCAAATCCCTTTATATGTCTTTAGTCATTACCTTCTGCACACCCTTAGGCCAAATGGTTTTCTTCCTTCCCTACCGTTCGGCACCAGCCTATGGTTTGGAAGAAGACTATCCAATAAGCATAATGGGTGTACTGTCCTAATCCTAGGAGCACTCGCAATGCGAGAGAAGGTGAAGAGAAAAGACAACCGAATAAACCGTATTCCTATTTCTCCTGGACCAGAATCCATCCCCGAACTGGAACAAGTTCCTTTCGAGTTCGTATATAACCATACGATGGAGTATCCAAAAACTTGGGATCTTCGTAGTGATACGGAGTGTCCTGGAGAAATACAAAGGTGATTTAGGATTGGCGAAGAAATACTCGGTTTGGTCGTGAATAGCAGTCGCAATTTACTTTGCCCTCTTACTAATCCCTTTCTTTGTCTTAACTTAATACCTTCTGCACACCATCGTTATGCTAATTGGTTTTCTTCATTCCCCATCGTTCGGCACCAGCCTAAGGTTTGGAAGAAGACTATCCAATTTGCATAATAGGTGTACTATCTCCTAAACCAAGGAGTACTCGCAATGAGAGAAGGTGAAAAGAAAAGACAACTGAATAATCCTATTCGTTTTCTCCAGAACCAGAAACCATCCTCGAAGTCCTTCGAGTTCGTATATAACCATACGATGGTTTTGTCCAATGGAAGTGGACGTTCGCAGTAATACGGGGTGTCCTGGAGAAAAGGGTAAAAGTAGGAGTGGCAATGAGGTTTGCAACTCAGACAATCCAAAAGCCAGTGTTTAAGAAGGTTCGGTCAACTTGGTCACTGAGTCATAGTCTTAGGGTCGGGTCAATGGTCGCTGCCAAAGAGAGAGAGAAAAGAAACACTCAGCGTGCACTCTAACCTAGATCAGAATGGTTATCACTTTGTCTAATCTGGAAACCTCTCACTGTAACCTCAAATTCTCCTCCAAATCTGAAAGAAGAATTAGTCGGGATCACCCGAGGAGTAAACCAACTCATCAGTGGGAATCGGGATCCAACTATCATCGCATGATAACGTGACGGAATCCACTCACGTCACCACACTCCAGAAGGTATGCGCATGTCTGGCAAGTTTCAGTTCTTTTGAAACTCCTGATGTGATTTTTACCCCAAGCGGTTTATGACCTTGACTAGGTCAACAAACCATAAACCGCCAGTCAAGTTCAACCCGTCATTTTTCTGGATTGCATTAAACCCACCCGTACGTGCCCTTGACTAGGTCAACAAGGCCGCACGACTGTCTTAACCAATCCCACTTATGCAACAAACAAGTACCACTTAGCTACCGTACACTACGTCTTGACTAGGTCAACAAACGCAGCACGAATACCAAATAATACCTGTAGGAAATGACGGAGGGCTACGAATGGTTTTTGGCGAAAAACCTTTAACGTAATGAACTTGATATCGTTGAAGGAACTGCATAGCCTTTTATAAAAATATAGTGACGAAAACCTTCGCTAAAGAGGTCACTCCCGGTGAAGGGATCTCGGCTTTTTCCCCGTAGAATGAGGTGCAGGATATTCCAACTGAATACCACGATGCAAAGCAAAAGTAATCGGCTATAGTGAAGTTAATGCCCTGACGCAAACTTCTGTCCAAGGGGTCACTCCCGGTGAAGGGATCTCGGCCCTTGCCTCGTCGACTGAGGAGCAGGATATTCTAAATGAATACCACGATGCAAAACAAAAGTGAACGTCCTTGCAATAACAGCTTTTTGAAAAGTGTTCCAACAACATCAGAATAGGTTTGTTTTAACTTGCATTGATCCGAATCAACGCAGTCCCATCAATTGATCACACCACAAAGAACGAAAATATACTGACGTACGTATATGCCATCCGCATTCGCCTCTGGGTCCCGTCATCACCCGTTAGGTTAGCTAACTAACGGCAGAGCGGGGACTGGACTAGCGCGGATGAAAAGCATATACAACATCTACTGATATATATACCAATATATTATATTTCGCTCAAGGCGTGAATAAAATGCAACATCACAGAAATGTACAGCATCACAGAACAAAACAGATATCTGGGATCCCCGGGTTTCACAGAGCCGCTGCTGAAACCCGACGTTCCCCTGGTCGTGTGGATAGCCTGTGCAATGAAAACCTAGACCCCTACGGGCGCGGCAAGTCACCCGCCAAAACCAGAAGCGAGGCAGCCCCCTTCACCAACGTGAATGGACCACCCAGCACTTCACGGAATCCGGTAACTCGGGCACCCCTCCTGGGTCAACCTGTACCCCCTACGAGTGCGGCGAATAGCCCGCCAATCCTGGAGTGAAGCCCCCTCCGTCCCAATGCCATGAGATGCGGACTTGTTGCCCTCCAGAACCCGGCTATCCGTGCACCCCTCCGCGAGGCAATCCTAGTACAGAAAGTAAAATATACATACACCGGGTACATCGACCGCAACCAGGCCGTGCCCTAAAAGAATAATACAAACAGGCAGTGACGGCAGTCCACAGGTCGGACGCTCGCCCCGCAATATCAAATGTACATATAAAACAAAATTGTACTAACATTGCATCCAGGCTATCCCCCACGACCGATCCGCAACAACACAGCATAAACATAGAACATCAACGTGAAAGTCACGTTCGCAAATCCGTCTAACCGGGCTATAGCAGTTAGACGGGATTTACCGATCAAGTGACATTCACGGTCGCAGATATAATGTAAATACTGTGAAATAATGTGTTTAAAATATCCAATCGATCAAAAATTAACAAGTGGGCCCCCAAGTAATACTGTAGCACTCACAGAAATTCTGGGCCCAAATTTAATATTCCAAAACCCCAAAATCAGCCCACAAGCCCACTGGAAATATTGGACACAGTGAGGATACTAAAGTGCGGCGGAACCGCGGCCCAAAGGAGGTTTTGGCCGCGGTTCCGCGCTTTAGTTATCGACTGACTGTGTCGAATTTTTACAGCAGTCTTAGAATTTCCAGTATATTAGTTTTATACAACCTGAAAAATTTTTAGACACCAAAAATTTTCAACAGAAAACTGATGTGAACGAAAATGTAGTTTTTGGAATTTTGGTCGATCGGATAAGTAAAACACATTAGAACAAGCTAGACAAGGTTAATGGCGTGGCTCTGATACCATGTTGCGCCACGGCAGCGCCCCGGCCGTCTATCCGAGGCCAAAAAGCGGAATCAAAATTTTTCTTAACTTTAAACTGGCGCTACCGCGGACAATATACCCGGATTGAAACCATTAACCTATACTAGCTAACTAGAGATGGGGTGAGAGATATACCGAGTGATCCGAGTCCTCCGGTCTTCGCGTCGTCGTCCCGATCTCCCGCGGATCCTCCGGTCGTCACATCCTTGCCGGAAGGGCACCACATCGTCTGCATCTTTTATGGGCTCCCACCTCAATACCGAGGCAACTCGGGCGTGAAGTTGGCTAACCGACACGCCCAAGATATGCTGTAGAACAGTGTAGTGTCTATGTCTCTTTGGGGTTTGGTGTAGTTGCCATGATGGAGGAATTGATGTATGAAAACTTTTGAAGAGAATGGTGCTCTCATTTTTCTAGTAGAGAAAAATGAGATCAAGCAAGCACACATGAAAATGAATCCCTCTCATACTCCCTCAATGTGGCCGGCCCTCATCATGTAGGAATGGGGAGGTGAACCAAAGAAGAGAAGGAAGGTGATGGTAGGAAGGGGTGACCACAAGCAAACATAATCATAACCAAAACTCAAATCCAAATCAAATCCTTTCACATCACAATTAATGCAAGTGATGGTGCAAAAGAAATGATGCTATCATAATCAAAGCATTTGCAAGAAACCCCCTCCTCAAATGTTATTTGCACAATTGCAAATAACCCCCTCCATCGGAAAAGTCCGGCCGGGAAAGAACAAAGGAAAACCGGCCGGAACGGAAAGCAAACTGGCAACTCCAGAAAACTGGTCCCGTAATAAATTACAGGAAAACCCCGATACTGTGCATACACACCCGCATCTGTATTCCGTCCGGATACAAATGCAAAGAGACAAAATATACACTGTACTATACTAGGATCCGGCTTAAACCAAAGCCGGCTAGTAATATCCGTTCGATCCTGATCCGTGCAATACCGCACGTATCTGATCGAACCCTGCCATATAACCATACGGCCACAAGTACAAACCGTCCGATCCTGATCCGTGCAATACCGCACGTATCTGATCGGACCCTGCCATATCTCCATACGGCCTCTACAGCGTTTCGCCCGAAAGCTTGAGTAACTGAAAGTGTGGTGGACTCTAAAGACTCGTCAATACGATGGCTGTGGATTTAACCACTAGCACGTCAGAGGTATTAGCCAATACGTGACGGGCCAACAGCTATTGACCAAAAGGGACATCGATGAGTGAACTCATCCTGACACCCTACTGAGCCTGTCAGTGACAATATCCGTACAGTCCGGTCCGTTCGTCTATGAGTATCGCATGGCGGGCCTAGGGGGTTGGTAAAAGTCAGACCCCCAAAGGCGGTACAAGTCGTGTCGGAGTGAAGCCTAGAACACCCTGAGATACTACTGGAATACCTACCAGTAAATCTCCTGCCTCGGCCGAGGGCTTTGTGTAATGGCTCTCCTAGACACAGCGCGACCTCATCCCCAATACCGGGAGAGACGAACCCCTGCAGATCCGCTCACTGCCTCCATGTGGCTCGGGACTGTACCCAACTAAAACCTGTTTGCACGACTCCTTTGAGCCGTGGTAGGGTAGTAATCAAAGCACAGTGGGAACTCACACGAGACAAATGACGATCTCAGGTCGATGAACTAACCTGTACACATGTCACCTGGGAACTGCTATCTGACGTATGGTATAATCCCAACTAGCAGGTTCCCGGCGAGTCCTGTCCGGTGTACTCATAACCCAATGAGCACCTGTATACATCTTAGGTGAACCAACTGACACCAATGGCTTGTGAGACCGGCCACCGCCCCTCGTCGGGGTCTCAACTGTATACACTAGTCTACTCTGGAGAATCGATGCCCTGTCTCGAAACTCCCACGACTAGGGACCTTTTAAGGATGTGCTTATAGACCCCAGCTCCCACGTGTATGATCGCCATCATACTGCTGGTCATCAAGCAAGAATCCTAGGGGCTCTATCAACGTGTAATAGCGACCTGTAAGGTCACCTGAAACAGTACACGATGATAAAGGTAAACCAGATAGCATACTATCATCTCGAGTAAGACTGTCCTACCGGGATAGGTCCTCCCTCAATCATTGCAATCACATGCCTGTGATCCAATAATTGACTCTGAGGGCACTATCTCCAACATATGTAACCCACTCCGGTACTTACGGGGAGGCGGAAAGAGAAAAAATGGATTTTTATCACAAGAAAACATAGACTAACCATAAAGGATCTTTGCTAAACAAAAACTAACAAACTAACTGCAAGTTCTAGCTACTAGGTAAGATGGTTATACTTTGTTCTTGAACTCCTTCTCTTCTTATTGTGGTCCTCCTTGTTGCTAGCTCCTTGGAGTGGTGTAGACGGCTCCTCCTCTTCGTCTTCTCTTTGCCGAAGAAAGATCCACCCGAAGACCTCTACCTTGAGCTCCTACCTCAACCAAGAGGTAACTAGAGTGCTTGGCTTGCTAGACTAAGAACCCTAGAATGAGTAGAGAGTTGCCTTGATGGTTTTATCTCATAAAGCTCATGTTTTTCAACTCATGAAACAAGAGAGCTTTGAGAGAGAGGAAGAGGAAGAGCTTTGCAAGAGAGAGAATGAGCAAGAGAGAATGAGAGAGTAATCTCAACCTTGCTCTCATATGAGAAAGATATGTGAATAATAATACTGATTAAGAAAATTGTGATGGTTAGTTGATTTGACCATTATCATTTCACATTAAATGATAATGCAAGCTTCAAGAAGCATCTTTGCAAAAGAAATCATCATGGTCAACAAAAGTCAAAAAGTCAAATGGTCAACCCAACCCTAACCATGGCATAATTATTCTTAATTAATATTATTAATCATATTTCTCATTCTCATTAGGGTTTAGAAAAAGTCAACGGTCAAAAACCCTAATGAGGTTCATCTGCCTCTGTCAACTGTGCATACACACCCGCATCCGTGTTTCAAGGAACATGCATACAATGAGACAAAACCAATCCCAAAACAAATACTAGGATCTGGTTTAAACCAAAGCCCGCTAGTAATAACTTCCCGGGCACTAAACATGCACAAGTGCGCGTATGTGAACGAACCCTGTCGCAAAACCATGCGACCTCTACTCTATTTTGCCTAAAGGCGAACAACCCTCTGTGTGGGACTCTAAAGACTCGACACTACGCTGGCAGTGGGTTTAACCACAGGCCACAAGCGGTACTAGCTTTACGTAACGGTCCCCAGGTAAATGCCGATAAGAAAACCGATGAGGTGAACCCATCCGAACTCATACTGAGCCTGAATGTAACAATCTCCGTACAGTTCGGTCTGTTCATCTGAGAGTATTGCATGTCGGGCCCAGGGGGCGGTAAACGTCAGTCCCCTAATAGCGGTACAATTCGTGTCAGAGTGTAGCCCAGAACACCCTGAGAAAATGCTGGAAACACTACCAATAAATCTTGCTTGCCCTGGCCAGGGACTTTGTGTAATGGCTCTCCTAGACACAGCGCGATATCAACTCCCAATACAGGGAGAGATGAATCCTGTCTAACCGTCACTGCCTCCAAGTGCTTCGGGACTGCACCCAACTACTATCTGTTTGCACGACTCAATAGAGCCGTGGTAGGGTAGTAATCTAAGAACAGTGGGAACACACTCGAGGCGAAGTGACAGTGTCAAGTCAACGGACTAAGCTGTACTCATGTCACCTGGGATAACCGACGATAGGTATAATACCAATCAACAGTTCCCAGCGAGTCCTGTCTAGTGTACTCGTAACCTAACGAGCACCTGCATACTATCTCCAGTACGACGTACTGATGGCTGTGGGACAGACCATCTCCCCTCCTGGGATGAGAAGCGTATACACTAGTCTACTCTGGAGTATCGATGCCCTGTCTCGATAATCCTTCGACCAGGGACCTGTATAAGGATGTGCTTATAGACTACCTAGCCCCCACTAGTGTGACTGCCATCACAACGCTGGTAGTCAAGCAAAAGATCCTAAGGGCTCTATCAATATGTATTAGCAATATGTCAAAAGAAACACATACACATATTAAGATAAATACAAACCAAGTAGCATACTACCATATTGAGAAAGAATGTCAATCCGTGTATATATCCCAAGCTTCCAAAATGTAATATACAAACTAGTACAATACAATAATGGCCTTTAGGGCATATCACACTAACAATCTCCCACTTGCACTAAGGCCATGTGCTGGCATATCGCAGACCTATCATCTCGAATAGCCTCTCGAACTGCGTCTGAGGAATGGTCTTTGTGAATGGATCTGCAGTGTTATCTTCTGTAGCAACCCTCCGAACCTCGATCTCCCGTCGATCCACGATCTCCCTGATCAGGTGATACCGCCTCAAGATGTGTCTGGACTTCTGATAGGACCTGGGTTCCTTTGCTAAAGCTATAGCCCCGTTGTTGTCGCAATACAGAGGTATTGGATCAACAATGGACGGAACCACCTGATGTTCTGTCAAGAACTTCCTTATCTAGACGGCTTCTTTTGCGGCATCAGATTTTGCGATATATTCTGCTTCTATCGTCGAGTCAGCAACGGTTTCCTGTTTGGAACTCTTCCAACACACCGCCCCTCCATTGAGAGTAATGACATAATCCGACATGGATTTGGAGTCATCCTTGTCACTCTGGAAGCTAGAGTCAGCAAAAGCCTCGATTTGGAGGCCTTTTCCGCCGTAAACCAAAAACATATCCTTAGTCCTTCTCAGGTACTTCAGAATGTTCTTTACCGCTATCCAGTGCTTCTCCCCAGGGTTTGACTGATACCGGCTTACTACACTCAGTGCATAAGCTATATCTGGTCTGGTACACAACATCGCATACATTATAGAGCCTACCGCAGAGGCGTAGGGTATAATTGACATGCGATCCCTTTCCAAATCAATCTTGGAAGACATCTCTTTGGAGAGGGTGATCCTGTGACAAGCCGGTAAATTACCGCGCTTGGAATCTTCCATACTGATCTTTTCAGTATGGTGTCGATGTACCTGGACTGTGAAAGTCCTAATACCCTCTTGGGCCTATCACGATAGATCCGGATCTCCAGAATGTAAGAGGCATCACCCAGGTCTTTCATGTAGAACCTGTGTGACAAGAACCCTTTGACAGATTGTAGCATAGGAATGTCATTTCCTATAAAGAGAATGTCATCCACGTATAAAATATGGAATACGACAGTTCGCGCTACAATCTTACTATAAATACATAGTTCATCTGGATTTTTGATAAAGCCAAATTCTTTGACCATTTCATCAAAACAGGTGTTCCAACTCCATGTTGCCTGCTTCAGTCTATAAATGGACTTAAGCAACTTGCACACCTTCCCGCTGCTCCCACTCTGAATGAAACCCTCTGGCTGGTCCATATAGACATACTCCTCTAAATTTCCATTTAGAAAAGCGGTTTTTTCGTCCATCTGCCAAATCTCATAATCGTGGAAGGCAGCAATGGCAAGAAGGATCCGAATGGATTTGAGCATAGCCACCGGAGAAAAGGTTTCGTCATAGTCCAAACCAGGTCTTTGATGAAAACCCTTTGCAACAAGTCTAGCCTTATAGGTCTCAACCTGTCCATCTACACCAATCTTCCTTTTGAAGATCCATTTGCAGCCTACGGGTTTTACCCCTTCTGGAGCAACGTCCAAAGTCCATACTTTATTGGTGTACATGGACTCCATCTCGGTCCGCATTTCATCCAGCCATTTTACCGAGTCAGTGCTCTGAATGGCCTGCTGGAAGCTAGTCGGCTCATCATTATCAAAGATGCAATCCTCTCTATCCCCGTCTATGAGAAAACCGTAGCATCTCTCGGGCGGATGAGACTGCCTACTACTTCTGTGGAGTGGCGCAGGAATGTCCTCTCCTTTCGAACCTTCTGGTTCTACTAAGCTTTCAGTAATAGCTTGTGGTTCTGGAATTTCTTCCAATTCTATTGCGCTCCCACTTATCTGATTTTCTAAAAATTCAGTTTCCAAGAAGCAGGCATGACGAGAAACAAAAACCTTTTTTTCCTCTGCGTACTAGAAGAAATATCCCTTGGAGTTCTTTGGATATCCCACAAACTTGCACTGTACTGAGCGTGCCTCGAGTTTGTCCACATGCTGTTTTTTGACAAAAGCTGGACATCCCCATGTCTTAATGTGTTTAAGATAGGGTTTCTTCCCACTCCACATCTGATATAGTGTAGTAGGCACTGACTTAGTTGGAACTCGGTTTAAAAGATATGCAGCTGATTCTAGTGCATATCCCCAGAAAGATCGTGGTAACTCAGCGTTATTCATCATGGAACGTACCATATCCAATAGGGTTCGGTTCCGTCTCTCCGATACACCATTGTGTTGTGGTGTGTATGGAGGAGTAAGTTGAGAGAGAATTCCATTCTATTTTAGGTAACCCAGGAACTCGTCACTCAAGTATACACCACCTCGATCAGATCTCAGTGTTTTGATACTTTTGTCTGTTTGTTTTTTTACTTCATTCTTGTATTCCTGGAATTTTTCAAAGGTTTCAGATTTATGCTTCATTAAGAAGACATGTCCATACCTTGAAAAATCATCCGTAAAAGTAATGAAGTAAGAATAACCACTTCGCGCATGTGTAGACATTGGACCACACACATCGCTGTGTACGAGCCCCAAGAGCTCGCTCGCTCTTACTCCGTGTCCAGTAAACGGAGTCTTTGTCATCTTTCCTTTGAGACATGATTGACAAGTTGCATATGATTGATATTCGAACGGATCCAAATATCCTTCTTTATGCAACTTAGTTAACCTTGTCTCATTGATGTGACCCAGTCTACAATGCCATAAGAAAGCATGATTTAATTCTGGAGACTTTCTTTTGTGTGTATTCTGGATATTGAAAATCTGTGGTTGGTTTAATACGTATATACCGTTGCTTAATGTACCCGACCCAATCAGAACATGATTAAGGTGAATGTTTACAACATTGCTTACAAATGCAAAATCATAGCCTTCTTAAGACATTAAAGATACGGATATGATATTACAAGTCGAACTGGGTACAAAATAACAGTCACACAAAACCAAAAAATGTCCATCTGTCAATCCCAAGTGATAGTCCCCCACAGACTTAGCATCCATGCCTTCTCCGTTTGCAACTCTGAGGATCATATCACCTGCTTTCAAAACTCTACGCCTTCTCAGTGTCTGCATAGAATTACAGATATGGGATCCCGATCTGGTATCCAATACCCAGGAAGTAGAGTTGATTGATAGACAGTTTTCAATAACATACACACCTGAAGCCGAAGCCATAACTTGCTTCGGGTCCTGGTTCATGGCCTTCCAAGCCCTGCAATCTTTCTTCCAGTGTCCTTTCTTGTGACAATAAAAGCACTCTTCCTTTCCTACAAGCTGTCCCGCTACCTTTGCTACCTTTGCCTTTCCCTTGGCTTCCACCTTACTAACACCGCCCCTTAGTTTGGTGGGGGCCTTCCTCTTCTTTCCTTTGGCTTTCGCCTTGGACCTAGAAGAGGAAGCTCCTCCAACAGACAAAGAGGGTGTTTCCCTGACTTTCTGTAGGGTGCCCTCTGCAATTCTCAACATGTTGAGGAGTTCCGGAAGTTCAAGTTCTTTTCCTTGCATGTTGAAGTTCAGGATAAACTGGGCGTAAGTGGAAGGAAGTGACTGGAGAATCAAGTCGGTGTAGAGCTTGTTCTTTAACGCGGTCCCGAGGTCCGCGAGCTCCTCAATGTAGCCAATCATCATAAGCACGTGTTCCGCTATAGATGATCTGATGGCCAACCTCGCTGAAAACAACTTTTTCGAGGTTTCGTATCTGGCGATACGGGATTGCTCTCCATAAAGATCCTTAGTATGGAGAAATATGGATTCAAGATCCATATTCTCGTGCCTCCTCTGATGTTCATTGTCCATAGAGGCAAGCACGAGGCACTTGGCCTTCGCTCGGTCAATCTCCCAGGTCTTACGGATTTCCTTATCCGCGACACTGGATTCTGGACCTGGGACGGCGGGGGCTTTAGTAGTAAGGAGATACCCCAACTTGTCATAAGTGATTGCCATTTTGACATTCCTGAGCCAATCTTTGTAGTTTGGCCCTATCTGTATATTTTTATCTAGTAGTAACTTAAGGCCGGTCATGATGTTTGGTCGCTGCAATTAGGAGAGTGGGAAGAAACACTTTAGCATGATGATCTTGCAAGTTTAGAGTGGTTTTTAGTTTGTCTAAACAGGATGGCTCCCACTGTTTCTCGAATCCTTCCTCAAACCATAAAATAAGAATTAGTCGGGAGCAATCTCACCGTACAATACTTGCTTAACCATTCATCCAGTCCAGTGTCGGTACTTCGAGGGAGGTTTTACGACGCTTTCGCGAAGTTCCTTAATTAAATATCCTCTTTTCCCTGTGGGCGTAGCCCCGCTAACACCTTTCTAGACACCTACTTGGTTTATAGCATTGATCGTTAAGTGAGAAAGTTTCCCGAGGAGTAGAATATACTCACAGTAGGATCAGGATCCAAATATCATCGTGTGGCAAAGCCGAAGGAATCCTACCAAAATCATCACACTCCAAATAGTATGCTACACTAGCAAGTTTCAGTTTCTTTAGAAACTCCCGATGTGGATTTTTGCCCCATGCTCTTATAACCTTGACTTTGGCCAACAAATCATAAGTCACATGTCAAGTTCTACCCATCATTTTCCAGGTTAATTTGAACCCACCCGTACCTACCCTTGACTTTGGCCAACAAGGCAGTACGACTGTCCCAAACCAACGCATCTATTTATGCTACATATGAATATCCAATAGCTACCAATCACTATGCCTTGACTTTGGCCAACAAACACAGCTTAAATACTATTGACTATCCATATGAAATGACGGAGGGCTACGAATGGTTTTAGAGAAACCGTGAACGTAGTGAACTTGATATAATCGAAGGAACGTGATAGCTTTTAAAAGGAGTGGTTTAAGCTCCGCGTTTTTAAAAGTTTTCTATTTTGGGAAAATCCGAGTGGTTTTGAAATTGTTCCAACGATTAAACTTTGGTTTGTTTTCTTTGCATTAATTTAATGCGTCCCATCAATTAATCCTACCATTGCAGAAAACAACGAAAATATAACGTACGCTTATGCCATCCGCATTCGCCATGGGGCCCCGTCATCACCCGTTAGGTTACTTAACTAACGACAGAGCTGGGGCTGGACTAGCGCGGATGCAAAACATAAGCAACGCCTACTAGATATCATATATAGATATATACATTCGTCAGACGCAATGATAGCCATTCCAGATCTCAGATGAACACATTGGATATGCTAGGAATCCGCGTTTCGTTCGAGCCTGCAACGAAAGACGGATTACACGGTCGTGATGAATAGCCAAACCCCACCCTAGACCCCTACAGGTGCGGCAAACTACCCGCCAAGTACCCAAAGTGAAGCAACTTCCCTCAACAACGTGATTAGGCCACTCGGCACTTCAGAGTACCCGGTAGTTTGTGCACCCCACTTTGGGTCTATCTTAGGAGCAAAAACAGTAAAAGAAATAATATACAATGGCGGCTACAACCTCAACCCGGATGTACGGCCATAAAAATAATATTACATCAATTTACAATTTACATCAAATGAAAGATAAATAAACACTCATCTCACAACCCCGGCTATTCATCTGTGACAATCCAACAAGTTCATATACACAATCCAACATCACAGATCATTGATATGTACAACCCCCACTAATCGACATATAGCTATTAGTCGACGTTCAGTACATATATCACATTACAGATATAACCAATTAGCTAAAGTTTATAGAATTTTTATCAATATTCCAATTTGAAACTACCCAAAACACAACACTGTTCTCAGAAGAATCTGGGCAGAAACAAAGCATCTTAAAAATCACAAAACATCAATCTGGACACACTGCAGGAAAAACGAGTTGACTCCGAGTCGACTCGGCCGCGGATCCGCGGCGAAACGCATGGTTTCGCCGCGCTTCCACGGTGGTCTAACCGAGTCATGAGCTCGTTTTTCTTGGGTGTTCCTAAAAACCCTGCACGTATTTTTCAGGTCTGTGGAAATATTTTTAGACCTGTTTTTAAAAACGGCAGAAAACATAGATTTTTGACGTATTTTGCGATTTTTCCCGGATTGAAGTTCTAAACACTTTGCTAACATGTTAGTTGTTGTTTAACCTGTCTCTGATACCACTGTAAGTCTATGTAACCCACCCCGGTACTTACGGGGAGGCGGAAAGAGAAAAAAAACGGATTTTTATCACAAGGAACATAGACTAACCATGAAGGATCTTTGCTAAACAAAAACTAACAAACTAACTACAAGTTCTAGCTAGTAGGTAAGATGGTTATACCTAGTTCTTGAACTCCTTCTCTTCTTGTTGTGGTCCTCCTTGTTGCTAGCTCGTTCGAAAGGTGTAGACGGCTCCTCCTCTTCGTCTTCTCTTTGCCGAAGAAAGATCCACCCGAAGTCCTCTACCTTAAGCTCCTACCTCAACCAAGAGGTAACTAGAGTGCTTGGCTTGCTAGACTAAGAACCCTAGAATGAGTAGAGAGTTGTCTTGATGGTTTTATCTCAAAAAGCTCATGTTTTTCAACTCATGAAACAAGAGAGCTTTGAGAGAGAGGAAGAGAGAGAGCTTTGTAAGAAAAAGAATGAGCAAGAGAGAATGAGAGACTAATCTCAACCTTGCTCTCATATGAGAAAGATATGAGAATAATAATACTAGTTAAGAAAATTGTGATGGTTAATTGATTTGACCATTATCATTTCACATTAAATGATAATGCAAGCTTCAAGAAGCATCTTTACAAAAGAAATCATCATGGTCAACAAAAGTCAACAAGTCAAATGGTCAACCAAACCCTAACCATGGCACAATTATCCTTATTTAATATTATTAAGCATATTTCTTATTCTCATTAGGGTTTAGGAAAAGTCAACGGTCAAAAACCCTAATGAGGTTCCTCTGCCTCTGTCAACTGTGCATACACACCCGCATCCATGTTCCGAGGAACATGAATATAATGAGACAAAAACAATCCCAAAACAAATACTAGGATCTGGCTTAAACCAAAGCCTGCTAGTAATAACTGCCCGGACACCAAACGTGCACAAGTGTGCGTATCTGAACGAACCCTGTCGCAAAACCATGCGACCTCTACTCTGTTTTGCCTAAAGGCGAACAACCCTCTGTGTGGGACTCTAAAGACTCGACACTACGCTGGCAGTGGGTTTAACCACAGGCCGCAAGCGGTACTAGCTGTATGTAACGGTCCCCAGGTAGATGCCGATAAGAAGACCGATGAGGTGAACCCATCTGAACTCCTACTGAGCCTGAATGTGACAATCTCCGTACAGTCCAGTCTGTTCGTCTGAGAGTATCGCATGTCGGGCCTAGGGGTGCGGTAAACGTCAGTCCCCTGATAGCGGTACAAGTCGTGTCGGAGTGTAGCCCAGAACACCCTGAGAAAATGCTGGAAACAATACCGGTAAATCTCGCTTGCCCTGGCCAGGGACTTTGTGTAATGGCTCTCCTAGACACAACGCGATATCAACTCCCAATACCGGGAGAGACGAATCCTGTCTAACCGTAACTGCCTCCAAGTGCTTCGGGACTGCCTCCAAGTGCTTCGGGACTGCACGACTCAATAGAGCCGTGATAGGGTAGTAATCTAAGAACAGTGGGAACACACTCGAGGCGAAGTGACAGTGTCGAGTCATCGGACTAAGCTGTACTCATGTCACATGGGAACTGATAACTGACGATAGGTATAATACCAACCAACAGTTCCCAGCGAGTCCTGTCCAGTGTACTCGTAACCTAACAAGCACCTGCATACTATCTCCAGTATGACGTACTGATGGTTGTGGTACAGACCATCTCCCCTCCTGGGATGAGAAGTGTATACACTAGTCTACTCTGGAGTATCGATGCCTTGTCTCGATAATCCTTCGACCAGGGACCTGTATAAGGATGTGCTTATAGACTACCCAGCTCCCACTAGTGTGACTGCCATCACAACGCTGGTAGTCAAGCATCCTAAGGGCTCTATCAATATGTATTAGCAATATGTCAAAAGAAACACATACACATATTAAGATAGATAAAAACCAAGTAGCATACTACTATATTGAGCAAGAATGTCAATCCGTGTATATATCCCAAGCTTCCAAAATGTAATATACAAACTAGTACTATACAATAATGGCCTCTAGAGCATATCACACTGACATTTGGGGTTTCTAGTATTGTTTGCTTAGCCCAATTTTCATGTGATGATTATTTTGACCTGGGGCTAATTCGTAGTGTTTCGTAGTCGTATAATTTAACACTATATTGGTAACCTTGACAATGTTTAGCAGTTTGAACGAACTTCGAACACCACATTTTGTACCCCGCTGAAATTTCCAAGTGTTGTGATTTTCCTTAGTTGATTGTATTCGTAAAATCGTGCAAGTACCCCAATGGACCCTCTAGAAGAACATACTAATCTTAACTCGATTCTATGCCCACAGAACCGCGATCGAACCCTAGGGTTTGCCGTAGTTCCGTGGTGTCATAGGTGAGGCATTAGTTAACTCCTTCTACGGTTGGTCCATGGACACTGTGGCACAGTTTCTGAGTATTTTTGACTTTGCTCAAGTTTTGAGCTCACGGGGTAATTTGTGAGTGTATGTTGATTCGATCGAAACGTTAAAAATTGTCTTGATATATCTGTAATGTGATACAATATGTGGAATTCATAAAGTTAGGCATGAAATCAGTAATATATGATATTTCGGGTTTACGATGTCTAAGGTGATTTTGGATTCCAAATATTGTAGTTTTTCACTTTCTTTTCTGCGACAGTAAGTGTAGTATGTGGTGTATCGCCGGCTTCATTGCTATACATCAACGACAATCGGGATACGCATACTTGCTTACGTTGATGATATGAGATATTATGTGTTGTTGTGATATGTTATATTGAATCGTCGTGTTTTGAATAGCCGGGGGTTTTATGTGAGATGAGGGTTTTTATTTTCATTCATGTAAAATTCATTGTATGTAATATTCTTTATTGGGGCACCTCCGGGTTGAGGATGATGTCACCATTGTATATTATTTATTTTTCCGCATTAGGATAGACCCAAGACGGGGAGCACAAGTAACCGGTTTCTAGGGTCCAATGGGAGGCCATCTCCAGGAGTCGAGACCGGGTCTCCTAACCCTAGAATTGGTAGGGTTGCTTACCGCTCTCATAGGGGTCTAGGGATGTGGGTTTGGCTATTCATCGCGACCGTGGAATCCGTGTTTTATATAGGCTCAAAATAAAACACGGACATCCTGGTATATCCAATATTTCATATGTTATCTTCTGCTGCTGATATTATGTGATGTGATTATATTATATGCGTGTCACGAATGCTTTATTATTGTATATATGATATATAATAAATGTTGCTTATATTTTACACCCGCGCTAATCCCGTCCCGCTATGCCGTTAGTTAAGTAACATAACGGTGCATAACGGGACACTGTGGCGAATGCGGATGGTATAAGCGTACGTTGTATTTTCGTTTCTTCTGTGATGCTTATGAAGCTTAAATGATGGGATTCATTAATAAGATTAATGAAAGAAAAGAAACCTAAAAGATATTGTAGAATCAAATTTATAAAAAGGGTAGCTCTAGTTTTGATTTGCATAGCGGTATTCCTTGTAGAATATCCAACACCTTATTCGATAAGGAAAGAGCCGAGATCCCTTCACCGGGAGTGACCTCTTTAGCGAAACTAGCAGATGCTACAAACTCACGGTTTAGTTTATTATTGCTTCTATAGTTTTTGCTTTGCATAATGGTATTTATGAAATATCCTGCACCTTATTCGATAAGGAAAGAGCCGAGATCCGTTCACCGGGAGTGACCTCTTTAGAAAAACTAGAAAAAGCCTCAAAAACACTCCTTTTCAAAATCACTTGTTTCTACAACGTTATCAAGTTCATTACGCGAAAGGTTTTCTGAAAAACCTGTGTAGCCCTCCGTCATTTCAAATATGTATTATTTAGTATTCGTGCTACGGTAGTTTGGCATGCATCAAGGCGTAGTGTACGGTAGCTGATTAGTACTTATCTGTAGCATAAGATGTGATTGGATTAGGGTATTCGTACGGCGTTGTTTGGCATGCGTCAAGGATCGTACGGGTGGGTTTAATTCAATTAGGAGATGTACGGGTTGAACTTGACTAGCGAACTATAAGTTGTTTGGCATGCGTCAAGGTCATAGCACGCTAGGGGTAAAAGCATTATCGGGAGTTTCAAGAGTTGAAATTTGCAATGAGATTACATACCTTCTATGAGATAGTTGGATCCTGATACCCACTGCGAGTAAGAGTTACTCCTGGGAGAGTTTTACACAGGACAATTAGCCGAACAAGTAGGTGACTAGAAAGGTGTTAACGAGGTTATGCCTCAGGGAAATCGAGGTTTATTTTAATTAGGTCCGTGCGAAAGCAGGGGAACCTCCCTCAAAGTACCAACACTGGCCTGGCCGAAAGATTGGTGAACTTGTAAGGTGTAATTAATCCCAGCTAGTCTTACCTTTTAGGGTTTGAAGGAAGATTTGATGAAAAAAGTGCGAGCCATCCTGATTAGATAAGATAATAACCAATCTAATCTTGCAAGAGCATACGCTAAAGTGTTTTCTTCTCTCTCTCTCCAGGTAGCAACCATGTCAGGCCTTAATCAAGATAATAATATGGAAGTATTTAATGAACCCGCTTATTATAGTGAGCAGGGGAACGTTGGTCCCGCTCCAACTTATAATTGTTATAAATTCGAGCAGGGAATATGAGAATATATAGATTCTCATGCAGTCCAAATGAAGAATAAGCATGATGATGCATCTTCTTCAGGTGTGTTAGTGATCAGTCGAAAATATTGCATTTCTAACACGACAATTTCCCTACCATTTGCACTCATCTAGAGGTGTTCGGTATGAATATAGCACATATTAGAAAAACATCGTAAAATACCAAATAACTTGTGTTGTATACTAAAACAGACATTTTGAGGGAAATTGAGTGTTTATCATTGCATCTCATAATCTTTGTATAGCGCAACACTTGTCTCGAGAATCTGTGCAGGAAATTCCAAGAAAAGAGCCGAAATAGTTAAAAGTACTATTAAAAATACGCCAAGTCCAAGACTTGAGATCTGGCAGTGATCAAGAAAGAATTATGAGATTCTACACAACATGAAACAGTACTAAAGCCAACCCAAGAAATACCAGAGATTTTCATGCACAGAGGCACCAAAAGGGTCGCGGATCCGCCGCCGGAGCAGGGCTTGGGCGGCGGATCCACGGCCACGTGGGTATGACGTCAGCCTATTTCAGTTGCAGGTTTCTCAATTCAAGGTGTACACTCATTTCAGCCACTCAAAAGTCCAGAGATCTCTAGAAGTTTCTGCCAGAACAGCAAGGCTTATCATTCAAAGCTAAACATCCTCAAGCTTCCAAAGCAAGCTACTTAACTACCTAAGCCTAGAAGCTTCTCCCTAACCTCCAAGCTTATGAAGGAAGCTAACCCTAACTAACTAACTCTAGAACCTTCTACCTAACTACCAAGCTTACAAGGGAAGCTAAACTAAACCTAGCTTCTAAAGGAAGCTAATCCTAATCAAGGCTATAAAAGGGACCCTAAGGCTTCACTTCTAAGGCGGTTCTCCAATTCCCAACACAAGTTGAGTGACACAACTTGTAACCCTAACCCTAATCCAATCACCAAAACCAAATTCAAGATCATCGAGTACAATTCAAGCAAGAAGCCTTCAACCTTTTAGGAGCGAAGCCGATCTTCAACCGAGCAGGAGATCCAAGACGATCCGCGACTAACGAAGACGTGCGAAGCCAAATCGACGATCTAGTTCTTTCCTCATTGTAGATCTTGAGAGAATTGTAACAAAATTGTTGATAAATAAAAGGTGAAATTCTTTATCTTGCTTTCTGTAGGGTTCCTAGGCACTCCCAAGTGGTCTCACAAGGCATCAACCATGCCAATTTCAAATTTTACGGGTGCCGAGAAACCCTAATACGGATCGTTAACTAGATATCTAGGCGAAAGATGCAACTAGTAAACTACTTTACTAAGAGAACGGAAATACAACCTTTGTAGATCCGGTTCTCCACCTCCATAGCTCCATGATGAAGTCTCCTCGCTGTCCAAATGGAATCCCGGGCTCTAGCGTCGGCTTCATCGGAGAAATGGGCGGGCAAGGTCGTCGGCTTCGTGCCGAAGATGATCTATGTCGAAGCATCACAAGATCAAGCTCCCACTTCACCAAGTCATGAAACTTGTGAAGAAAACACACTCTACTACTTGGCAAGAGGTAGAGGATGAAGAAATAGGAAGTGGGTAGACTTTAGAATTGGATTTCTCACTCTTTTTCATCACTTGCCATTGATGTAGCAAGCTTTCTTCATGGAAGAAGAAGATAATGTTATGATAAGTATTATAATAAGAATAATAAAATCATTCTTATCATAATAATGAACCATGGTCAAGTGTAGAGAACTAACTAAGGTTCAAGTGAATGGTTAGGGTTAAGCATGAGACAAAATGGTCACTTTAGTCAAAGCTTCATGAAGCTTCAAAGATAAAACAAAACTAGCAACCATTTTCCCTTTTTCTTTTCCAAAGTAAAATAAATGAAATAAATAAAAGAAAACCCTAACCATTTACTTAACCATAGGATTAACTCTTTACACATACCCTAGCAAACATGTATCATCAAACATGATACAATCAAGTGCACAAAAGTATATCACATCTACAATATGCACAACCAAGTGAGAAAATCCATTTAAACTGAACCAATACTAGTTAATGCAAAGTAATATATAAAATATATAATTATACATTAAATCATTAAATCAACACTTGATTTAACGATCCGGTCATATCGCATATAACCGACTAGTATCCTATGTATCGGCTTACCGAATCAACCCTTGATTCGATAACTAGGTTATATCGCATATAACCATTCGATACATTCATCGCGAGAATAGAATACAGTATCACATACTGGTATTATTCTCGGTCCCGCACATATCTCATATGCGCTCCTATTTCGTTTCGCTTGAGCCAGGAAACCTCTGTGTAGGACTCTAAAGACTCGTCAATACGCCGGCAGCAGGTGATGATCATATCAAACACCCACAAGCCGCAAGCGGTCTGCTAAACGTAACGGCCACCCGGGTATTGAGCGATCAGAAGATCGACGAGCAAGCCCGCTCACACTCCAGTGAATCCAACCAGTAACACTACCGTACAGTCCGGTCTGATCGTCTGATATGTCGCATATCTCGCCTAGGGGTGGTAAACGTCAGACCCCAATAGCTCGATAAGTCGTGTCGATATGAGGTCTATAACAATTCGAGAAACTACTGGTAACACTTACCAGTAAATCTCAGCAACCCTGGCCAGGGATTTCCGGTTATAGCCAATCGAACACAGTGCAACATCAACTCCCTATACCGGGAGAGACAAATCCCCTCCTATCGCTCATTGCCTCCATGTGACTCGGGATTGTACCCAAAAACCACCGTTTTGCACGCCCTCTTGGACGTGGTAAGGTGGAAATCAAAGCACAGTGGGAACCACACAAGACTCTATGACGATCTTGGGTCAACAGACTACTCTGTACCAGTGTCACCAGAGAACTGCCATCTGACGTGAGGTATAATACTATCTGGGAGTTCTCGGCGAGTCAGTCCAGTGTACCCAGTCTCTACTGAGCACCCGTATATCTCCTCTGATGTCAAACACCAATGGATATAGGATCATCCATCGCCCATCTGTATGGGTCGAGAAGGTACACGCTAGTCTACTCTGGTATATCGATGCCCCGTCTCGATACACCCACGACTAGAGACTTTGAAGGATGTACTTATGGACTACCATGTCCCCACTAGTATGATCCGCATCATAGTCCAGGTAGTCAAGTACACATCCTAAGGGCTTTACTAACATGTAACACAGAGACAATTAGTATACACGTTAAGGTAAAGAGTAACCAGATAGCATACTATCATGTCGAGCAAGAAAGTCCTCCCTATATATGTCCCAGCATCCACTACAATATACATCCAATGTACAGTAATGGCCTCTAGGGCATACATATAACTAACAATCTCCCACTTGCACTAGGGCCATCTGATAGCAGTGGTTGTAGTATCTCATACTCAACCATCCCATAAAAGTCTCTCTCTGGGAAAAGGCCTTCGCGAGTGGATCCGCCGTGTTGTCCTCTTAGTCTACTCTCCTAACCTCGATCCCTTAGAGATCAACCATCTCCATGATCAGGTGATACTGCCTTAGAACATGTCTGGATCACTGATGGGACCTGCGTTCCTTGGCATAAGCCACAACTCCATTGTCTCACAATGGTAGGAACGTAGTTCATCTCATGAACCATTATACACCCAAACAGCCTCTTTGGTAGCATCTTAAGTAGCGATGTATCCTGCCTTTATCGTTTAGTATGCCACGGTATTTAGCTTGGAACTCTTCCAACATACCGTCCCTTTACTAAGGGTAAAGACAATACCTGTGACTGACATTCAGTCGTTCTCATTACTCTGGAACACTTCCAGTGATTTTCCCCAGGATCGACTGATACCATCTCACTACAACTAGTGAGTATCCTAACATCCATTTAGATCTATCTCATAGATCCAAAACCCAGGATTTAGTAGGTATCACTTTGATCCTATGTGGAGAATCATTGTGATAAGCGGAGATTGATCAAGCGTAGCATAGGAAACTTCTTCCCTATCAAGAGTATGTCATCACGTACTCTACGAGGATCGTCACAATACTCCCTACTCCCTTTTTGTTTATACAAGGTTCATCTACCATTTTGATAATGTCAAACTCTTTGACTAATCCATCAAAACAGATGTTCCAACTCCGCGATGCCTGCTTTATCAAATAAAACATCTTGCACACGTTTCCGCTGCTCCCACTGTCTACGAAGCCCTCTGGCTGTGTACTTATAGACTCCCTCTTCTAAAACATCATTTAGAAAAGCTGTCATGACACCCAACCACCAGATATCGTAGTCATGGTATGTAGCCGTGGCAAGTAGGATCTGGATGGACTTAAGCATAGCCACTGGAAAAGGTTTCATCATTATCCACGCCTGGTTGATGACGAAAACCTTTAACAAGTCTAGCTTTGAAAGTCTCAACTTTTCCATCTACACCAAGTAATCTTCTCAAGATATACTTGCTCCTGATGGGGATTTAACCCTTCAGATATAGCAACCAAAGTCCATACTTTGTTGGTGTAGAAGGATTCCATCTCAGATCGCTAAGCATCCAGCCATTCTTACAGAGTCCTTACTCTCGATGGCCTGCTCGAAGCTAGTTGGGTCATCATCTCATGATGCAATCCTCGCTCCCACTGTCATAGAGTAACCGAAGTATCTCTCAGGTGGGTGAGGAACCTCACTAGATCGGCGGAGAGGCTGAGGTTCGTTGGTAACTATTGAATCCTTTGGTTCTACCAAATCATCTACTGTTGTTTGTATAGCTGGAACCTTTCCAGTTGTACATAACAGACCTTGCCTCAAGCTTGTCCGGATTATGCTTTTAGACATAGCCCGGACAACTCCAAATCTTAACCAACTTAAGATATGGGCTCTTCCCTTTCCATATCACATATGAAGCGGTAGGCAACTGATTTGATTGGAACCCAATTCAATTGGTATGCAGCTTCTCAAGTGCATAACTCCCAAAAAGGAAACAGGTAACTCAGTATTACTCATCATAGAGCACACCTTATCACATAGGGTGTTATTGCTCCGCCCCGATATACCATCGTGCTATGGTGTATTCGGAGGAGTAATGCTGAGAGAGAATCTCATTCTCCTTTAGAATAATCCAGGATTTTCGTGCTCAAGTATTCTCCTCCTCGATCACATCAAAGGACATAATACTTATTCCCGTATTTTGGTTCTCTACTTCTAACTTATATTCTGTGAATATCTTAAAAGGTTCGGACTTGTGTTTCAAGAGGAACATATGTCTGAATCTTGAGAGATTATCAGAGAATGTAACGAAGTACAAAGAACCGTTCTTGGCATGTGTAGACAGGGGATCTTACATACATCATCATGTATCAATCCCAAGAGTCGACTAACTCTTTCTCTGTTTCCAATAAGCAGAGCTATGGTCATCTAATCTTTGTGACATGACTGGCAAGTTTCATAAGATGTAAATTCAAACTGATTTAAATATGCATATATATGTAACTTCAGCTAGTCGGGTCGCATTGATATGACCTAGTCTATAATGCCTCAAGAAGGATCCGTTCATTTCTGAACTCTTCCTCTTGTGTGTGTTCCGTATACTAAGAACTGTAGTTTGATTTAGAACATCAATGCTTTTAGATAACGTGCCTGAACCGATCAACTTTTGATATAGGAAATGTTCAAAACATAATCCAACAATACAAAATTTTATCATTTCTTTACTTATAAAGAGACTGATATGATTTTGTATATCAGGTTCGGTATCTAATAACATTCGTTCAGAATCAATGTATTTGGAATACAGGGTGACAGTGACCAACAGACTTGGCTGCAACACTTGCCCCGTTTTCTGCCTCATGAAACTTATCACCCGTTCTCAGTTCTCTACCTTTCTGTAGCCCTATGTAACAGATTACATATCTGGGATCCTGATCTGGTATCACATACCAAGGACGTAGAGGATACAGAGAAATAGTTCTTTGTAATGAGCACAACTGAAGATGATGCATCAGTATGCACTTTCTTCGTTTGGGTGGCACGGGAATTCTGGTAATCCCCAATTTCCTGCTCTGTCTTATAACAATTATAAGTTGGAGCGGGACCAACGTTCCCCAGCTCAGTATAACAAGCGGGTTCGGTCAATATCCGTATTATTATCTTGATTAAGGCGTGATATGGTCGCTACCAGGAGAGAGAGAGAAGAAAACACTCAGCGTATGCTCTTGCAAGATCAGATTGGTTTTTATTTTATCTAATCAGGATGGCTCCCACTGCTTTTTTATCAAATCTTCCTTCAAACCCTAAAAGGAAAGACTAGCCGGGATTAATTACACACTACAAGTTCGCCAATCTTTCAGCCAGGCCAGTGTCGGTACTTTGAGGGAGGTCCCCCGTGCTTTCGCACGAACCTAATTAATGTAAACCTCGTTTTCCCAGAGGCGTAACCCCGTTGACACCTTTCTAGACACCTACTTGATCGGCTAATTATATTGTGTAAAACTCTCCCAGGAGTAACTCTTACTCGCAGCGGGTATCGGGATCCAACTATCTCATAGAAGGTATGTAATCTCATTGCAAATTTCAACACTTGAAATTCCCGATAATATTTTGCCCCTAGCAGCTATATGACCTTAACATAGTCAACAAATCATAAGTACTAGTCAAGTTCAACCCGTCATTTCCGGATTGAATTAAACCCACCCGCACGACCCTTAACATAGTCAACAAAGTCGCACGACTACCCTAATCCAATCGCATCATATGCTTATGCAGATAAGCACTAATTAGCTACCGCACACTACGCCTTAACATAGTCAACAAACGTAGCACGAATACTAACTAGTACTTATCTGAAATGACGGAGGGCTACGACAGGTTTTTCTGAAAACCTATTGCATAATGAACTTCATATCGTTGTAGGATCGAATGATTTTAAAATGGAGTGTTTTTGAAGCTTTTCTAGTTTTGCTAAAGGAGTCACTCCCGGTGAAGGGATCGTCGGTCCTTTCCTCATCGAATAAGGTGCGAGATATATCATATATATCACTGTGCAAAGAAAAAACTCTTAAAAGCAATCAAAAGACAAACCGAGTGTGTAGCATCTGCCAGTTGTTGCTGAAGGAGTCACTCCCGGTGAAGGGATCTCGGTCCTTTCCTTATCGAATAAGGTGCAGGATATATCACATATACCTCTGTGCAAAGCAAGAACTGTAGCTACCTGTTTTATTTTTGAAATTCGATTCTACAACATCTTTAGGTTTCTTTTATTTCATTAATCATATTAATGAAGTCCCATCATTTAAGTACCTAAACATCACAGATAAAAACGATGTACACTTATGCCATCCGCATTCGCCTCGATGTCCCCTCGTGCACCGTTAGGTTAGGTAACTAGCGGCAGAGCGGGGCAGGGCTAGCGCGGGTGTAAAACATAAGTAACGTCTATATAATATATCATATATACTATATACAGTATTTATCACAGAACATATCACATGATCACATCACAGATATCACAGCAGAAGAATCATATGAAATATTGGATATACTAGGACGTCCGTGTTTTCAATACGAGCCAGTATAAAACACGGATTCCACGGTCGCGATGAATAGCCAAACCCACACCCCTAGACCCCTACGAGAGCGGCAAGCAACCCTACCAATTCTAGAGTTAGGAGACCCGGACTCGACTCCTCGAGTTGGTCTCCCACTGGACTCCAGAACCCGGTTACTTATGCTCCCCTCCTTGGGTCTATCCTTGTGCGGAAAAGTAAATAATATACAAAGGGTGACATCTTCCGCAACCTGGAAGTGTCCCAATAAAAGAATATTACATACAAGTTTTTACATGAATGAAAATGAAAAACACTCATCTCACATAAAAAACCCCGGCTATTCAAACATGACGATCCAATATAACATATCCAGCAACACATAACATCACATGTCATCAACGTAAGTAAACATGCGTATCCCAATTGTCGTTGGCATATAGCAACGAAACCGGCGATATCACATATTACACTTACTGTCACAGAAAAGAAAGTGTAAAACTACAACAGTTGGAATCCGCAACCTACATAGACATCGCATGCCTAATCAAATGAATTACTTAGACATCGCATGCCTAACAATTATAAACCCCGCATTTTAGTCTCATTATCGAAAACACTTTTCAATATCAAGTCGGGCAATTCAACAAGATTCCCGACATCCTGATCGAATGCTCGTCGCAAACTTCAGTAGACGGCCGCACCCCCGATACCGTCGACGAAGTGCACCAAGGCGGAACACCGCTACCGCGAGCACCCGAACGGATGCTTTCGGCGACGGGGTTCTCCTACAGTCACTTGGTCGGGGCTATGGAGTGAGGCTGTCTATTAAGTTTATCCGGCGAGTATCCGCGTACGCTACGTGATTGCGACGGACTTTTGATCACATCAAAATTCTGTGGCAACCGATCAAGTGAGACTAAACTGCTATGTTTATAACATTCATTCAGTTATCTCATAACTTATTGTGAATTCCAATTATTGTATCACAATCCAGATAATTAGAAAATGTTAAACTTTCCGATCGAACATTCAAACACCCAAGTTTTCCCGAAACAGATCAACACATGAAACAAGTTCAAAGACATTCACTTCATGCCTCAGTACCAACGGTCCAGCCGTAGAAGGGTCAAGCCAACGCCTCATATGTGGCACGCCGTACTGCCCCAAACCCGAAGGTTCAAAGGGCAGTTCAAGACGGTCACATAATCGAGTTAAGGTTTGTTGTCTTCTAGAGGGACCATCGCGTTACTTGCACTATTTAGAACGTCATTAAACAACGGAAAGATCCAACACTTAGAAATTTCCCGACAGGGGAAAAGTTGGGTATTTATATCCGGTCGAACCTTTTAACATATTCTAAAATATCCGGAAAGCCGCATAGACAAAATTAGTCAATCCGATCGAAACACCGAGTCCCCAATACAACCCAGAAAACTCAACTCTTGAGTTCAGAAAAAAATGTCCCAGGAAAACCAGCACTGCAAAATAGGAATTACTGTGCAAAATTCAATGGGAGAAGAGACAAAATGGCCGCGGAACCGCCGCATTAGCATGCTAATGCCGCGGTTCCGCCGCACTTTAGACAGATCATTAGGTAATTTTTGCACCGTAATTCTTAGAATTTCCTGCTGAATTTTCTGCATATTTTTAATCTGGAAAAAACCCAATTTTTGGAAAAAGTCCAGAGAGCAATCTCGGGTTAGGGTTTCGGGTCGATCGGGTTTCAAACTCCGTCTACGCATTGCCTAAGGCTCTAGCTAGGCTCTGATACAACTGTAGGGTTCCTAGGCACTCCCAAGAGGTCTCACAAGGCATCAACCATGCCAATTTCAAATTTTACGGGTGCCGAGAAACCCTAATACGGATCGTTAACTAGATATCTAGGCGAAAGATGCAACTAGTAAACTACTTTACTAAGAGAACGGAAATACAACCTTTGTAGATCCGGTTCTCCACCTCCATAGCTCCATGATGAAGTCTCCTCGCTGTCCAAATGGAATCCCGGGCTCTAGCATCGGCTTCATCGGAGAAATGGGCGGGCAAGGTCGTCGGCTTCGTGCCGAAGATGATCTACGTCGAAGCATCACAAGATCAAGCTCCCACTTCACCAAGTCATGAAACTTGTGAAGAAAACACACTCTACTACTTGGCAAGAGGTAGAGGATGAAGAAATAGGAAGTGGGTAGACTTTAGAATTGGATTTCTCACTCTTTTTCATCACTTGCCATTGATGTAGCAAGCTTTCTTCATGGAAGAAGAAGATAATGTTATGATAAGTATTATAATAAGAATAATAAAATCATTCTTATCATAATCATGAACCATGGTCAAGTGTAGAGAACTAACTAAGGTTCAAGTGAATGGTTAGGGTTAAGCATGAGACAAAATGGTCACTTTAGTCAAAGCTTCATGAAGCTTCAAAGATAAAACAAAACTAGCAACCATTTTCCCTTTTTCTTTTCCAAAGTAAAATAAATGAAATAAATAAAAGAAAACCCTAACCATTTACTTAACCATAGGATTAACTCTTTACACATACCCTAGCAAACATGTATCATCAAACATGATACAATCAAGTGCATAAAAGTATATCACATATACAATATGCACAACCAAGTGAGAAAATCCATTTAAAGTGAACCAATACTAGTTAATGCAAAGTAATATATAAAATATATAATTATACATTAAATCATTAAATCAACACTTGATTTAACTATCCGGTCATATCGCATATAACCGACTAGTATCCTATGTATCGGCTTACCGAATCAACCCTTGATTCGATAACTAGGTTATATCACATATAACCATTCGATACATTCATCGCGAGAATAGAATACAGTATCACATACTGGTATTATTCCCGGTCCCGCACATATCTCATATGCGCTCCTATTTCGTTTCGCTTGAGCCAGGAAACCTCTGTGTAGGACTCTAAAGACTCGTCAATACGCCGGCAGCAGGTGATGATCATATCAAACACCCACAAGCCACAAGCGGTCTGCTAAACGTAACGGCCACCCGGGTATTGAGCGATCAGAAGATCGACCAGCAAGCCCACTCACACTCCAGTGAATCCAACCAGTAACACTACCGTACAGTCCGGTCTGATCGTCTGATATGTCGCATATCTCGCCTAGGGGTGGTAAACGTCAGACCCCAATAGCTCGATAAGTCGTGTCGATATAAGGTCTATAACAATTTGAGAAACTACTGGTAACACTTACCAGTAAATCTCAGCAACCCTGGCCAGGGATTTCCGGTTATAGCCAATCGAACACAGTGCAACATCAACTCCCTATACCGGGAGAGACAAATCCCCTCCTATCGCTCATTGCCCCCATGTGATTCGGGACTGTACCCAAAAACCACCGTTTTGCACGCCCTCTTGGACGTGGTAAGGTGGAAATCAAAGCACAGTGGGAACCACACAAGACTCTATGACGATCTCGGGTCAACAGACTACTCTGTACCAGTGTCACCAGAGAACTGCCATCTGACGTGAGGTATAATACCATCTGGTAGTTCTCGGCGCGTCCGTCCAGTGTACCCAGTCTCTACTGAGCACTCGTATATCTCCTCTGATGTCAAACACCAATGGATATGGGATCATCCATCGCCCATCTGTATGGGTCGAGAAGGTACACGCTAGTCTACTCTGGTATATCGATGCCCCGTCTCGATACACCCACGACTAGGGACTTTGAAGGATGTACTTATGGACTACCATGTCCCCACTAGTATGATCCGCATCATAGTCCAGGTAGTCAAGTACACATCCTAAGGGCTTTACCAACATGTAACTGAGAGACAATTAGTATACACGTTAAGGTAAAGAGTAACCAGAGCATACTATCATGTCGAGCAAGAAAGTCCTCCCTATATATGTCCCAGCATCCACTACAATATACATCCAATGTACAGTAATGGCCTCTAGGGCATACATATAACTAACACTTTCTTTAAATTCTTGCATCATGATTAGATCTCGATTCTTGATTGTGTTCTTTGATATGATGTTTGAGTAAAAACTCCGCTCGTAAAGGAGTCGAAAGAATCAATAGATGATGATGTTACAAATTTTGAAACGATTCTTAATTCCTATAAGTTTTTTAAAATTTTGTAAATTGAATCATCGACAACCTAGTTTCGAGCGAGATGCTTTCTTGAATATTTTCGCTCGTAACTAGAAATCGACGATTGGTGATTCAATTTACTAGAGGCTAGTTTTTGAATGAGATTCATCGAAAGGACAAAGGATGAGATGAAGAAACCCTAGATTCTTTGAAAGATCCTTAAACCTCGATTAATCGTCATCGATCTAGTATCAAATCATTAATGGATAAGAAAACGTAATCACTAATTTCATCACGTCTATAGATTCGATCAATTTCTACGAGCCTCACTTCGATTCTTGAAACCTAATTCGATTGGATATCATCAATTCTTGATTCTTGATTTTAATGTTTACTTGTTATTAGATCTAGATTTTAATAATCCTTGAAATTCGCTTTTAAATCTTGAATTGAATTGTATTTTCTTTTCTCTTTAATTTTCGACTCATCTAATTCAATTACTAGCAAATCTCACTTTCCCTGTGGACGATCCGCACTCGCTAACGCGCTACAATTGACACCGTTATTGATTGCGGTCAAAAATTTCTTTGGTTGTGATTTCTTACACTTTTCTTATATATACACCGAGAATCATTCAATCAAATGGCGCCGTTGCCGGGGATCGTGTGCTAATTTGTTCGTTTTTGAAATTTGAGTTGAAAATTTTATTCCATCAAAATTTTTAGATCAAAATTCGCGCAAACACTAAACGATTTGTTTTGATTTGTTGCGAGGAAATCTGGAATCTGTGGAGCTTGAGGAAAAATATTTTGAATATTCCAGAGAGCTCAGGGAGTCAACAGAACCATTCTCTGAAAATTTTGTGCAGTGAACAAATCATCAAGCGGCGGAACCGCGGCCTAAGCAACTTATTGCGGTGGAAGCGCGGCGCTACTGTAGCATAGCTGTACGAAAATTCCTTGGTGACTTCTTTACTTTCTTATATCCTCCCTCATCTGATCCAATAACAAATTTCTGCAGGTTTTCTTTGCAAAAATTCGCAGCGCCGCAAAAAGTAAAAATTGTGCGTGTTTGTTTGCATTTACGGAAATTAAGGGGCAAAGACCAAATTCAGATTAGGTGGGGAGTTCATTACCCTTCCTAAGCCCCAAAAATCACAAAACTGCATCCGCATCACCTTCATTAACTAAAAAATATCTAGACAAGACTCTAAGGACCGTCGCGCTCAATTAGGACAGAAGAAGGTCGTGGGTAATCTATTGCTTATCCGCGTTTCTTTTGTGGTGTCTAAGGCAAGTGTGTCTAAGACAAGTGGTTACTTAATTAGGCCCACTACTTGCGTAGTGGAGAACCTCCCACTTACCTGGTACTTACCTGGCTACAGAAAGGGCAAAGAGGCAGTAGAGGATCTATCTTGCGACTTGTCTTCTGGAAGTCTAGGAGCGGTCTAGTGACTTGACCTAGGTGACCATTAGATCTAGGATGGTGTGTGCATTTTTTGTGATTTGATTTTTCAAAAATCCGTATTCTTTTTCAAAACAAACACCAACTTATCATTTTCCTTAATTATATTAACGCTGCCACTTGTACTAAACCCTTTAGTGCATGCTCGGCTGGACACGGGATTCTAGTGCCCGTCTTGTCCGCGTTTCCCCGATCGACTCCGAAGTCGGTAATTCTAGGTCTACTTCTTCTTTACCCCCCACCACACCAACTTCGATGGACGGTTCTCCATCGAACTTCTTTACCACTACTCTGCCGCCGTCCGCAGGTGCGCAGAATCCACCCCGCATCTCTCTCCAGGAGAGATGCTATGCTATGCGAGGTCCTCTTTCGACATGTCTCACCATTTCACCAGCCAACGGGGACAATTTTGAGATTAAACCCTAATACATCAACCTTCTACCCAAATATCACGGTCTCGAGTCTGAAGACGCATATGTCTTTATTACTAAATTTGAAAATGTATGCGTTATGATGGGTACCTCACAGCTTTCTGTGGATGCTATGCGTCTTCGTCTTCTCCTATTCACCTTGTGCGATATAGCCGAGAAGTGGCTTTATAATCCAACCGCACATTCTATTTCAAATTGGGAAGAATTTGTAAAAGCATTCCTAAAGAAATTCTACCCGAATCATAAGACAGCTCGAGTCCGTAGCGAAATAAACCAATTCACCCAGCATCCAAATGAAACATTCTCGAAGTGTTTTGAACGCTCCAAGGATCTGTTAGTTCAATGTCCACATCACGGAATCCCTAGATGGGATCTGTACAGAATCATACATGAGAGCATTAATCCTACTACAAAACAGACCCTTGAATCTATGTGTCAAGGAACTTTCATGACCAAAGACGATGGGGAAGCTTGGAAATTCCTAGAAGATTTCGCTGAAAGATCCTTACAGTGGGAAGGTGTGAGTCAATCGTCTAGGGGGCAATAACCAATCTGATGTTTCCATAGGAGTTAGAGCTGAGATGTCAGCGATGCAAAAGAAACTTGAAACTATGGAAAATAAATTTTTAGCCGCCGCCCTAAATCAAATGTCACTTTCTAAAACTGTATGTGGATGCTGTTCTGATCCGTCTCATCTCACAGAAGAATGTCCACTAAATTCTCCGTTTCAAGGTCATGAGCATATCAATTCTGCTTTTCAAAGACCTAGAAACGATCTGTATTCTTCTACATATAATCAGGGTTGGAGGAATCACCCTAATTTTGCTTGGAACCAATCACAAAACACGGTTCCAACCCAGAACAATTTCCAAAGGGCTCTTCCACCACAACAGCAACCACTTCAATTGAGTCAGCACCCCTACCAATCAAAGTTAGGGGTAGGGGTTAGAGCTGAGATGTCAGCGATGCAAAAGAAACTTGAAACTATGGAAAATAAATATTTAGCCGCCCCCCTAAATCAAATGTCACTTTCTAAAACTGTATGTGGATGCTGTTCTGATCCGTCTCATCTCACAGAAGAATGTCCACTAAATTCTCCGTTTCAAGGTCATGAGCATATCAATTCTGCTTTTCAAAGACCTAGAAACGATCTGTATTCTTCTACATATAATCAGGGTTGGAAGAATCACCCTAACTTTGCTTAGAACCAATCACAAAACACGGTTCCAACCCAGAACAATTTCCAAAGGGCTCTTCCACCACAACAGCAACCACTTCAATTGAGTCAGCACCCCTACCAATCACAAAACTTTCATAATCCGGCCAACACTTTTGCACCACATGAAAACTCTTTGCAAATAGCCGATACTGATAATTCCTCTGCACTAGCACAAACCTTGGATACTTTCATGAAACAATCCATCCAAGGGACGGCAAAAATGCAATCTTCCTTCGATAATGTGATGAAGATCATTGTCTCTCAAAATGAAAATATTAAATAGATGGAAGAACAAATTGCACAATTAAAAGCCGAAATGATTGCAAGAAAGAAAGGGAAACTTCCAGCTCAATCTTTACCCAATCCTGGCTATTCACATTATATGAACGCTATAACCATGTTGAGATCTAGAAGAGTGCTTGACAATCATGTCGGTAGAAAGATTGATAATAATGAAGAATCAATCGATGATACCCCGGCTGAGACCTTTCCTTCCACTTCTACTTCTAATTCTGACCCCAGTTCGTCTACCTCACCATTTTCTTCCGAGCCTATTCTCCGTTTTCCTCAAGGCTCGACACCTCAGCCCATCTCTTCTAGTCCACCGAAAACGATCCCCACTCCTATTCTTAGATCGTTTCCACCCACACGGTCTTCTCCAGTGTTGGACCCCGACCTTATTGCCCAAGCTCCTTATCCGAATCGGTTAAGGGGAAACACACTGAGTCCGCAAATGGAGAAGATCATTGAAATATTTAAACGGGTTAACATCAACATCCCTCTTCTAGATGCAATGCAACAAGTCCCCGCTTATGCGAAAACTCTTAAGGACTTGTGCACTAGAAAGAGGAAGACTCAAGTGCCCAAGAAGATATTCATGGCAAAGACAGTAGACACAGCCTTTCCCCAACAATTACCGAGGAAACGTAAGGATCCTGGCTATCCTACTTTTTCCATTTCTATTGGGGATAAACACATTAATCGTGCTCTACTTGACCTTGGCGCAAGTGTTAATCTGCTTCCTTTCTCGGTTTACGAGCAATTAGGGATCGGAGAGTTGAAACCAGCTCATTTAACTCTTCAGATGGCCGACCGATCAATCACCAAACCTAGGGGTGAACAGGAGGATGTGTTGATAAAAATCGGGGAATTTGTATTCCCTGTGGACTTTATTGTAATTGATACACAGCCTGTAGTAAACCTACGGAATCAAATTCCGGTGATTCTTGGTCTCTCCTTTTTGGCCACTTCCAATTCTATAATCAACTGTTGTAATGGCTCTATGACCCTATCTTTCGAGAATAGGTCAATTGAGCTGAACATTTACAAGTTGGGAAGTGTACCCTCCGAACCTACTGCTCAGGTCTGTTCTGTCGAATTAATGGTTGTCGACAGCAGCGAATTTGAAGATCCTCATGATACCTGATCAGTCGAAAATACTGCATCTTTTAACCGGCAATTTCCCTATCATTTGCACTCATCTAGAAGTGTTCAGCATTCATATAGCACATATTAGTAAATCAGTCGTAAAATATCAGATTGCATGTGTTAGGCTTTAAAACCAGCACTATAAGGGAAATTGACTGCATTTCATAGCATGGCATCATTCCTATATATCGCAACTTGTGTTTCGAAGTCTGTGCAGGACATTACAGAAGATCGGTCAAATTTACAAACGAAGACTGTTAAAAAGACGCCAACTCATGGATTTGGAATTTGGTATTAATATAGAGGGAATTATACAATTCAACATATCAGAATGTACATTCTAAGACAGAACAAAGCAACACTGAAAAGATGAAGCTCCAAAGCAGCCATGTGGCCGCGGAACCGCGGCCGGAGCCGCCTTGCGCCGTGGTTCCGCGGCGGCTTGTCCACGTCACCACCCCAAATTTGCTTCATAACTCCTACATCAGCTTCAACATTTCAGAAAGACATTACATTCTCCAGAAAGCCCCAGAAGCTTCTGCCAGTTTAGTAAACCTAGGGTTCCCAACTAAACACCCCTAGCTTCCTTAACAAGCTTCACTTAAACTCTATTAAGGACCTAGAACTTCCTCCTAACCTTCTAGCTTAGGGTAGAAGCTAATCCCCTAACTAATTAACTACTTCTAGAAGCCTCTTCCTCTAACTAACTTTTGGAGGGAAAACTCAAATTTGAATTCCTAGACCTAGGGTTTGGAAAACCTATAAATAGACCCCTAGGCTCACTTGTTCATGGTTACTCATTGTTGGCTAAATTCTAGTTCAATCTTCATCTTCCCCAATTTCCACCCACAAGTCTAGTGACAAGGCTTGTGTCAAAACCCTAACCCTAATCCAATCCAAAATCAAGAAACTTCAAGATTCTTTGAGTGCAAGCCAAGCAAGTCTTCAAGATCCTTTAGAAGCAGAACCGGATTTCAACGGAGCACGAGATCGAAGCGATCCAAGACTCAAGAAGCCAAGCGATGCTAGATTCGACGAGCGAGGTTCCTACCTCTTGTAAATCTTGAGAGTTGTAACTACTTGTTGATATAATAAAGGTGAAGATTCTTTAAACTTATTTACATTTCAATTCGAGCATTATGCTTATATTTCAATTCTTGAATATATTCTTTGTGATGATGCTTGAATAAAAATCCGCTCGTGGAGGAATCGAAACAATTGTAAAATGATGATGTTGATAAATTGTTAAACGTTTTCTTAAGTCTTAAAACAATTGTAAATTCTTGAAAATCGATTGATCGATGATCTAGATCGATGAGAATGTGTTCTTGATTCCTTTCGCACGATCTAGAGATCAACAATTGATCATTCGACTTTCAAGAAGCTATCTAGTGAATGTTATTCATCGAAAGGACAAAGGATAGGATGAGGAACCCTAATTCTTCGCAAGATCCTTGATCCTTGATGAATTATACATCGATTTAGCATCAATTTGTTAATAGATAAGAAATCGTAATCTTGAATCTTCATCACATCTACAATTTACTCGATTCCTACGAGCTTTACTTCAAATCTTGAAACCTAAAGTGATTGGAATTCTATCGATACTTGATTTTTGATATTTATCATTTTCTTGATTCTTGATTAGAATAGTGATACTTGAAAATCATCGATAAAAAACTTGAATCATGTTTTCTTTTCTTTTCTATTAAGTTTTCGATTCAAACAAATCAAGATACGAATGAATCGCGCAATCCCTGTGGACGATCCGCACTTACTAACGCGCTACATCCGACACCGTTATTGATTGCGGTCAAATATTTTTTGGTTGTGATTCTATATTCTATTTCTAAAAACCGACAACGAAGAAAAAGATCAATCAAATGGCGCCGTTTCCGGGGATCGCGCGCTAATTCGTTCTATATTGAAATTTGAATTGAAAGATTTATTCCATTATAAATTTGTGATCAAAATTCGCGCAAAAATCTAAACAATTTGTTGTGGTGTATTGCAAGGAAAATCTGGAGCATGCCGTGCAATTCAAAAATTTTTTGGAAATTTCCAGAGAGCTGGAGGAATCAACAGCAAGCTGCTGTTGAATTTTAGTGCAGGGAACAGTACCATGGGGTGCGATTCTGCGGTCCTAACCAGCATTGGCGGTGGTTCCGCGTGTCGGTGAAGGGTTCTCAATGCAAAAATTCCACAGTAAGCTTCTATCTTTCTTATCTCCTTCTCAAATATGCTCCAATTAACATTTTGTGCAGGCTTCTTTGCAAAAATCGCAGCGCCGCGCAAAAAGCAAAATTAAATTGTGCTTGTTTTGATTTTTGTGATTGTTTGCATAATTAATACGGACATTAAGGGGAAAAGACCAAATCCAGATTAGGTGGGGAGTTCATTACCCTTCCTAAGCCCCGAAAATCGCAAAACTTGCATCCGCATTTACCCCAATTAACTAAAAGAAATCTAGAGATGACTCTAAAGACCGTTGCGCTCACTTAGGACAGAAGAAGGCCGTGGGCAATTCATTGCTTATCCGCGTTTCTCTTGTGGTGTCTAAGGCAAGTGTGTCGAAGGCTAGTGGTTACTTAATTAGGCCCACTACTTACGTAGTGGAGAACCTCCCACTTACCTGGCACTTACCTGGCCACAGGAGAGACAAAGAGGCAGTGGAGGATTTATCCTGCGACTTGTCTTTTGGCAGTTAGGAGCGGTCTAGAGATTTGACCTAGGCGACCCCTAGAATTAGGGTTTTGTGTGTTGCATTTGTTGTGTTGCATCATATTTTCAAAAATCCGTCCAATTTTCAAAACAAACACAGCATTCATTCATATATCATACCCCTAATTATAAGCAACGCTGCCACTTGTACTAACCCTTTTTAGTGCAAGATAAGCTGGACATGGGATTCTAGTGCCCGTTTAGTCCGCGTACCCTTTATCGACTCCGAAGTCGGTATTTCTCCATTTACTTCTTCTTTACCCACCACCACACCCACATCGATGGATCCGCCTCCATCGAATTTCTTTAACACTAATCTGCCGCCGTCCGTTGGTGCACAGAATCCACCCCGCATCTCTCTCCAAGAGAGGTGCTATCCATTGTGAGGTCCTCTTTCGACCTGCTTATCCATTCCACCAACCAACGGGGATAATTTTGAAATTAAACCCCAATACATCAACCTTTTACCCAAATTCCACGGACTCGAGACTGAGGACGCTTACGTTTTCATTACCAAATTTGAAAACGTATGCGCAATGATGAGTACGTCACAACTTTCAGTAGATGTTATGCGTCTACGACTTCTTCCATTTACTTTGTGCGATATAGCCGAGAAGTGGCTATATAACACTACCGCACATTCAATCACGAATTGGGAAGAATTCGTCGCGGCATTCCTTAAGAAATTTTACCCTATGCAAAAGACAGCTCGAATCCGTAGCGAACTGATTCAATTTACCCAGCTCCCTACTGAACCATTCTCTAAATTCTTTGAACGTTTCAAGGATCTATTGGTTCAATGTCCTCATCACGGCATCCCGAGATGGGATCTTTGCCGAATCATATATGAGGGTATTAACCCAAACACTAAACAGAACCTTGAAAATATGTGTCAAGGCACCTTTATGACCAAGGTTGATGGGGAAGCATGGAAATTTTTAGAAGAGTTCGCTGAAAAATCACTACAGTGGGAGAGTGGAACCCAACCATTGAATAGGGGTGGCATACACCAAATTGATGTGTCTATAGGTGTTCGAGCTGAGATGGCAGCAATGCAAAAGAAGCTCGACGCTATGGAACACAAATTTTCAGCAGCCTCCCTAAACCCAATGTCGCTCCCCAAAACTGTATGTGGCTGCTGTTCTGATCCGTCTCATTTAACGGAAGAATGTCCATTAAACTCTGCGTTTCAAGGTCACGAGCGTACTAATGCCGCATTTCAAAGACCTAGAAACGATCCATATTCTTCCACGTACAATCAGGGTTGGAGGAATCACCCGAATTTTGCTTGGAACCAACAACAATCTCAAAACACGGTTCCAAGCCAAAATAATTTTTAAAGGGCTCTTCCACCACAACAGCAGCCACTTTAACTCACTCAGCACCCCTACCAGTCACAAAATTTCCACAATCAGGTCAACACTCCTGCACAGTCTAATCCTATGCAGTTGTCATGTTCTGACGAATTCTCTCAATTCACTCAAACCATGAAATCACTCTTGTCAAATTTCATAGAGGTTTCGGCTGAGGTTAGAACTTCCGTCAGTGAGATAAAGAAAAACTCAGCATCCCAAGCTGAGAGTATCAGATCGATGGAAGCTGAAATCGCATGACTTAAAGCCGAGATGAGTGCGAGAGAAAAAGGGAAACTTCCTTCTCAACCCCTACCAAATCCTGGGCATTAAAATGTAAATGCTGTCACAACGTTGAGATCGGGAAGAGTGCTGAACAACCATGTTGGGGAAGGAATTGATGATATTGAAAATCCTATCAATAACACCCCGGCTGAGACCTTTCCTCACACACACACTTCTACTTCTGATCCTTGTTCTTCTACCACACCGCCTTCTCGCGAGCCTATTCTCCATTTCCCACTAGGCTCGACACCTCAGTATAGCCCTTCTAGTTCTCCACAGACGATCCCCACTCCTCTTTTGGGATCACGTATACCCCCTCTTTCTTCTCCTATGATGGACCCGGCGCTTATTGCGAAAGCTCCTTACCCGAATCGGTTAAGGGTTAACAGATCGAGTCCTCATATGGAGAAAATTATGGAAATGTTCAAACAGGTTAACATCAACATCCCTCTCCTAGATGCGATTCAACAAGTCCCCGCTTATGCGAAAATTCTTAAGGACTTGTTCACTAGGAAGAGGAAGACTCAAGTGCCAAAGAAGGTCTTCATGTCTAATAATATTAGCACTGCTTTTATCCTCCAGCTACCAAAGAAACTTAAAGACCCAGGATGTCCTACAATATCGATTTCTATTGGGGGTAAAAACATAAATCGTGCTCTTTTAGACCTTGGCGCAAGTGTTAACCTACTTCCATATTCTGTATATGAGCAATTAGGGATTAGAGAGTTGAAACCTACTCACTGCACTCTCCAAATGGCAGACCGTTCAATCACCAAACCAAGGGGTGAACTAGAGGATGTGTTGATAAAGGTCGGGGAATTTGTATTCCCTGTAGACTTCATTGTACTTGATACATAGCATGTAGCAAACCCCCGGGGCCAAATTCCGGTGATTCTGGGTCGTCCTTTCCTTGCCACTTCCAACGCTGTTATAAACTGTAGAAATGGTTCAATGAACTTATCATTTGGAAATATGACCATTGAACTAAACATCTACAAAGTTGGAAGTCAGCCATCAGAACCCTCTGCTCATATTCTTGATGTGTGCTCTGTCCACGAGATCGCTCCCGATAGTTGTGGAGCTGAGGAACTTCGCTTTACAGATCTCGACGACATTACCACATCTCTGTTTGATCCTACACATGATCTTAGTGAGGACACTTTTCCTATACTTGAGTCCTACACTCCTGACTTTTCTCCACCCGAGTCTGTATCTTTTACAGGCTCTGAGCTTCTTTGTAATTCCAAAAATCACTCAATGATCCCACCTTCTATCATTTCTCCGCCCGAATTAGATCTCAAAATCTTACCTTCTCATCTTAAATATGCTTATTTAGGTGAGAAGGAGTCTTTACCGGTTATCATATCCGCTTCTCTAGCATCAGAGCAAGAGAATGCACTTTTCTCGGTATTGAGATCTAACAAAGAGGCGTTTGGTTAGACTATGGCGGACATCAAAGGGATTAGTCCCTTGATTGTTGAACATCATATACATGTGATGAATGATGCCAGACCAACCCGAGAACCACAGAGACGGTTGAATCCCGTCATGAAGGAAGCGGTGATGAAAGAGATCGTCAAATGTCTAAATAGTGGTATTATATACCCAATCTCCGATAGCCAATGGGTAAGTCCTATACATGTCGTTCCTAAGAAATCCGGCATCACTGTTATAACCAATGAGGCAAATGAGTTGATTCAGACACGCACCCAAACTGGGTGGCGTGTATGTATCGATTATAGAAAACTCAATGCTGCCACGAGGAAAGACCACTTTCCTCTACCATTCATTGATCAGATGCTGGAACGCTTAGCCGGACGAGAGTATTATTGCTTTATGGAAGGATACTCAGGCTATAATCAGGTCCCCATCGCCAAAAAGGATCAAGATAAAATCACTTTTACTTGTCTTTTCGGTACCTTTGCTTACAGTCACATGCCCTTTGGGTTATGCAATGCTCCCGCTACATTTCAGCGGTGTATGATGGGGATATTCTCTAATATGGTAGAGAATTTTTTGGAGATCTTTATGGACGATTTCTCGATTTTTGGAGACTCTTTTTCTGATTGCCTATCGAATCTTGACGCAGTTCTTACCCGTTGCAAAGAGAAGAACTTAACTTTGAATTGGGAAAAATGCTATTTCATGGTCCAAGAAGGAATTGTACTTGGACATGTCATTTCACAGAAAGGCATTGAGGTTGACAGAGCTAAGATAGATGTCATTCAAAACCTCCCTCATCCCAAAAGCGCCAAAGATATTCGATCTTTCCTTGGCCATGCGGGCTTTTATAGGAGATTCATTAAGGATTTTAGCAAAATTGCTAGACCTTTAACTCTTCTCTTGGCCAAGGATACGACCTTCCAGTTTGACTCGGACTGTGAGGCAGCTTTCGACTCACTTAAACACTCCCTCACTTCAGCCCCCGTTCTATCGTCTCCAAATTGGGACTACCCCTTTGAGCTGATGTGTGATGCATCCGATTTTGCAGTAGGTGCAGTCTTAGGACAGCACATTGAAAAGATGCCACACGTGATATACTATGCGAGTAAGACCCTGAATGATGCACAAATCAACTATACAACCACCGAAAAGGAACTTTTAGCGGTTGTATTTGCATTAGAAAAATTCAGGCCCTAATTAATTGGCTCTCCTATAGTTGTGTACACTGCCATTCCGCCTTAAAACATCTTCTGGCAAAGAAAGATGCGAAAGGTCGACTAATACGTTGGATCCTTCTGTTACATGAATTTGATCTTGTTATCAAAGATAAGAAAGGATTTGAAAACGTAGTAGCCGACCATCTTTCACGCATCTCTTCTTCCCCTGTGACCCTGCCGATCAATGATTCGTTTCCCGACGAACAACTCTTGAGCGTATCCAATGAACCTTGGTTCAGGGATATTGTGAACTATCTTGTCACGGGACTGATACCCAGCGATTGGTCAAAACAGGACAAATACCGTTTTCTTTCCTAAGTAAAACACTTTTACTGGGATGATCCATATTTGTTTAAGTATTGTCCTAATCAGATCATTCGCCGGTGTGTCCCGAAAGAAGAGTTCAAGAGTGTTCTTTCTTTTTGTCATGATCAGGCTTGCGGGGGTCACTTCGGTCCTAAAAGACGGCGGAGAAGGTTTTGCAATGTGGATTTTATTGGCCGACCTTATTCAAGGACGCATTTGACTATTGCAAAACCTGTACACAATGTCAGTACACGGGTAGAATCTCCCGGAGAAATGAAATGCCTCAGCAACCCATCTTGGTTGTTGAAATTTTCGATGTTTGGGGCATTGATTTTATGGGTCCCTTTCCCAACTCCTTTGGGAATTTGTACATACTGCTGGCGGTTGATTATGTCTCAAAATGGGTTGAAGCCATTCCATGTCACACTAATGACAGGAAAGTTATCATTAAGTTCTTGAAAGAGAATATCTTTTCGCGATTTGGACACCCACGCGCTATTATTAGCGATAATGGGACACATTTCTGCAACAGGTCTTTCGAGACTCTGATGCGGAAATACTCAATCAACCACCGACTTTCTACACCCTATCATCCCCAAACGAGCGGGCATGCTGAGATCTCAAACAGACAGATCAAACTAATCCTGGAGAAGATTGTTGCTAAGAATAGAAAAGACTGTTCGACCAAACAGACGGATGCTCTTTGGGCATTCCGAACTGCTTTTAAAACCGACCTAGGGATGTCTCCATATAGGATAGTGTTTGGGAAGGTCACTTACCCGTCGAGATTGAGCATAAAGCATTGTGGGCTATTAAGGAAATCAATTTTGACCTAAACCAAGCTTGCACCTTTCGGAAGCTGCAAATAAATGAGCTAAGCGAACTCCGCGATGAAGCTTATGATAACGTTGTGATCGTAAAGAATAGGACTAAGGTTTTTCACGATAAAAACATTTTAAGGAAAACATTTTCACCTGGTCAAAAAGTCCTTCTTTATGATTCACGACTACACCTTCACACGGGTAAGCTCCGATCTCGGTGGAAAGGACCTTTTGTTGTGCGGTCTGTATACCCGCACGGGGCAGTAGAAGTAGAAAATATTAAAAACGGCACATTTTTCAAAGTGAATGGACATAGACTAAAGCCGTATTTTTCCACTAACCCCACGGAGGAGCTCCTGTTCTTACAGGAGCCATTTTATTTGGATTAAAATTCCTCCGTCTCACCTTCATGTCCAGTATATCATTGCATCATCTTTTGAATGGAGGTGAGTGAAAAGAGTAAGTTTGGGGGAGGTTCTTCACTTATATATTTTGCCCCCACTAATAAATTCCTCCCAGGCTTACAGGTTTTGTAGATATAACGGTTGGCCACAGTGAGGACACTGTTGAAAACAAGTTTGGGGGGAGATTTGTGCTTATTTTTGCATCATTTGCATATCATTTGCATAAGCACAAAACATTTCTTTAATAAAAACTATAAAAATTTAAAATTTTCAAAACCTATAAAAATTGAAAAATTTTCAAAATATAAAAATATTTTAATATTTAAACATTTTTGTACATAAAAAAGATAATGAAAAATTACATCCATGAGATTAGAAAAATTTAAGAAAACCAAGAAAATTAGAAGTTTTCTTATACGAACTAGTAATAAGTAGTTATGAGCCATTGTCCCAAGAGTTAGTAAGATGAAGGACGTTACTAATCTGAGGATAAAAATAAGTCTGAAAAATAGTTTCTATTCTGGAAGCCAAACATTTTGAACGTTGATACCCTGCTATTCGCACTTACACACGTCTTGAAACTCGGGATAGTAGAGGATACCTTGAAATGCTCTTGTCTAAAAGCCGATGTATGAAGGAAATAAAATAAAAAATGAATAAAATATAAAATGGTGAGAAAAATGAACACTGGTTTTGTTATCGCCATGGCAGCAATAAAAAAATATAGCTAGGGTGCCTCTTCACCTAGTGCCCTAAGGCCAACTGGTCTGGGAGTCACTGCTAAGCCTTAGATGGTGCAAGACGAGGAAAATACACCAAGTAAGCAAGCACAGGAGTAATCGGTTGGTTAGTACCTCAAGAAGTATTAACGGTCGCATGAAAGTGTGTGAGCAATCTCATCTAAATATTCATTAATTAAAAAGTACTGAGGCTGATGGGCAAGAGTATGATAGCTTGAATTGAATTCTCCGGGTGTAGGGATGTCTTTACACACACGCAGGGTTATATGATTGATGTTTGGAAGAAAGATAAGAATGAAGAATAAGATGATGTTTTAATTGAGGGAGGACGTGATTTCTAACATCTTTTTATGACTATTAAGATAGGGCTCATGACAACCGAAAAGCTAGCTTAGTTGGAAACCCTAATTTTCAAAGTCTTTCTTTTACAATTCTTTTTCTTTAAATGTAAATTTCATGATCTTCTTTTTATAATTGGATTTTGTGGGTGCAATCCGCTGAAAACCCTCAGGAGACAACACTCCTCCTACTAGGGACACCTACAGATTTAAAGGCTTGTTGCACATGCTCAGTGCAATCGTGTTGCCTACGAAAGTGTGCTAGTTAGTTTTTCTCTTTCTTTATTTTCTCCTTCTCTTTTTAATAAAAAGTTCGCTCGAGACGATCGAAAATAAGTTTGGGGGAATTTGATCAGTCGAAAATACTGCATCTTTTAACCGGCAATTTCCCTATCATTTGCACTCATCTAGAAGTGTTCGGCATTCATATAGCATATATTAGTAAATCAGTCGTAAAATATCAGATTGCATGTGTTAGGCTTTAAAACCAGCACTATAAGGGAAATTGACTGCATTTCATAGCATGGCATCATTCCTATATATCGCAACTTGTGTTTCGAAGTCAGTGCAGGACATTACAGAAGATGGGTCAAATTTACAAACGAAGACTGTTAAAAATACGCCAACTCAAGGATTTGGAATCTGGTATTAATATAGAGGGAATTATACAATTCAACATATCAGAATGTACATTCAAAGACAGAACAAAGCAACACTGAAAAGATGAAGCTCCAAAGCAGCCATGTGGCCGCGGAACCGCGGCCGGAGCCGCCTTGCGCCGCGGTTCCGTGGCGGCTTGTCCACGACACCACCCCAAATTTGCTTCATAACTCCAACATCAGCTTCAACAAATCAGAAAGACATTACATTCTCCAGAAAGCCCCAGAAGCTTCTGCCAGTTCAGCAAACCTAGGGTTCCCAACTAAACACCCCTAGCTTCCTTAACAAGCTTCACTTAAACTCTATTAAGGACCTAGAACCTTCCCCCTAACCTCCTAACTTAGGGTAGAAGCTAATCCCCTAACTAACTACTTCTAGAAGCCTCTTCCTCTAACTAACTTTTAGAGGGAAAACTCAAATTTGAATTCTTAGACATAGGGTTTGGAAAACCTATAAATAGACCCCTAGGCTCACTTGTTCATGGTTACTCATTGTTGGCTAAATTCTAGTTCAATCTTCATCTTCCCCAATTTCCACCAACAAGTCTAGTGACAAGGCTTGTGTCAAAACCCTAACCCTAATCCAATCCAAAATCAAGAAACTTCAAGATTCTTTGAGTGCAAGCCAAGCAAGTCTTCAAGATCCTTTAGAAGCGGAACCGGATTTCAACGGAGCACGAGATCGAAGCGATCCAAGACTCAAGAAGCCGAGCGATGCTAGATTCGACGAGCGAAGTTCCTACCTCTTGTAAATCTTGAGAGTTGTAACTACTTGTTGATGTAATAAAGGTGAAGATTCTTTAAACTTGTTTACATTTCAATTCGAGCATTATGCTTATATTTCAATTCTTGAATATATTCTTTGTGATAATGCTTGAATAAAACTCCGCTCGTGGAGGAATCGAAACAATTGTAAAATGATGATGTTGATAAATTGTTAAACGTTTTCTTAAGTCTTAAAACATTTGTAAATTCTTGAAAATCGATTGATCGATGATCTAGATCGATGTGAATGTGTTCTTGATTCCTTTCGCACGATCTAGAGATCAACAATTGATCATTCGACTTTCAAGAAGCTATCTAGTGAATGTTATTCATCGAAAGGACAAAGGATAGGATGAGGAACCCTAATTCTTCGCAAGATCCTTGATCCTCGATGAATTCTACATCGATTTAGCATCAATTTGTTAATAGATAAGAAATCGTAATCTTGAATCTTCATCACATCTACAATTTACTCGATTCCTATGAGCTTTACTTCAAATCTTGAAACCTAAAGTGATTGGAATTCTATCGATACTTGATTCTTGATGTTTATCATTTTCTTGATTCTTGATTAGAATAGTGATACTTGAAACTCATCGATAAAAATCTTGAATCATGTTTTCTTTTCTTTTCTATTAAGTTTTCGATTCAAACAAATCAAGATACGAACGAATCGCGCAATCCCTGTGGACGATCCGCACTTACTAACGCGCTACATCCGACACAGTTATTGATTGCGGTCAAATATTTTTTGGTTGTGATTCTATATTCTATTTCTAAAAACCGACAACGAAGAAAAATATCAATCAATACTGATCTTGACTCTTTTCATATGTTGTTGTTTCACCCAACTATGTATCATACACATACGGACTCTTCCACTGAGTTGTCCGGGTCAACAACTAATACTGATTATGAACCGTTTTTAGAGTCTGAAGATCACCCTGCGCTTTGTGATGACATTATTCTTCGGGGTATTGATGAGACTTTTGAGGAGATCTTCGCTGAAGAACTCGCATTTCTGAATGACACGGGTGTTGAGATGAATCCATATCAAAACAATGAAATTGAACCTCCACCCTTTCTTCTGGACTGTAAAAAGAATGCGAGTAATCCATCACATACACTGAGTCGTCTCTCCAAAACGAGACGCAAACACATTCTATTCCACCACTTATCTTTTCCCCACTTCTTCTTCCACCAACCAATGCACAACATTGATAAAATTTTCGAATGGTCGGTGTTAACTTTCGGTCTTTGCAAAGCTTGGCATCGACCACTAATTTTGACCCCCTCTTGTGATTTTCAAAGATTAACATTGCTTAACTCAAGTTTGGGGGGGGGTATAATCTGGCTCTTGAAATGAAAATTTTTACTCAAAAATGATGAGCCAAAAATAAGTTTGGGGGAGGATTTTCACGATCATATTTATTGCCCCCATTAATAAATTTCCTCCCAAGCTTACAGGTTTTTTGAGATTTACTGGATGGAAACAGTGAGGACACTGTTGAAAACAAGTTTGTGGGAGATTTGTGCTTATTTTTGCATCATTTGCATCATTCTTTGCATAAGCACAAAACATTTAAAACCTATAAAAATTTAAAAAATTTCAAAAGATATAAAAATATGTAATATTTAATTTTGTACATAAATAAGATAATAAAAGATTAGATAGTGAAAAATTACACCCAAAAGATTGGAAAAATTTAAGAAAACCAAGAAAATTAGATGTTTTCTTAAACGAACTAGTAATAAGTAGTTATGAGCCGTTGTCCCACGGGTTAGTAAGATGAAGGAAGTCACTAATCTGAGGATAAAAATAAGTCTGAAAAATAGCTCATATTCTGGAAGCCAAACATTTGAACGTTGATACCCTACTATATGCACTTACACACGTCTTGAAACTCGGGATAGTAGAGGATACCTTGAAATGCTCTTGTCTAAAAACCAAAGTATGAAGGAAATAAAAAATGAATAAAATATAAAATGGTGAAGAAAAATGAACACTGGTTTTGTTATCGCCAAGGAAGCAATAAAACAATATAGCGAGGGTGCTTCATCACCTAGTGCCTTAGACCAACTGGTCTGGGAGTCACTGCTAAGCCTTAGGTGGTGCAAGACGAGGAAAAACACCTAATAAGCAAGCACATGAGTAATCGGTCGGTTAGTATCTCAAAAAGTATTAACGGTCGCATGAAAATGTGTGAGCAATCTCATCTAAATATTCATTAATTAAAAAGTACTGAGGCAGATGGACAAGAGTATGATAGCTTGAATTGAATTCTCCTGGTGTAGGGATGTTCTTTACACACACGTAGGGTTATATGATCGATGTTTGGAAGAAAGATAGGAATGAAGAATAAAGACGATGTTTTATTGAGGGATGATGTGATTTCTAACATCTTTTCAAGACTATTAAGATAGGGCTCATGACAACCGAAAAGCTAGTATAGTTGGAAACTCTAATTTTCAAAGTCTTTCTTTTACAATTCTTATCTTTATATGTAACTTTCACGGTCTTCCTTTTATTATTGGATTATGTGGGTGCAATCCACTGAAAACCCTAAGGAGACAACACTCCTCCTACTAGGGACACCTAGAGGTTTAAAGGCTTGTTGCACGTGCTCAGTACAATCGTGTTTCCTACGAAAGTGTGCTAGTTAGTTTTTCTCTTTCTTTATTTTCTCCTTCTCATTTTAATAAAACAGTTCGCTCGAGACGACCGAAAATAAGTTTAGGGGAATTTGATCAGTTGAAAATATTGCATTTCTAACACGACAATTTCCCTAACATTTGCACTCATCTAGAGGTGTTCGGTATGAATATAGCACATATTAGCAAAACATCCGTAAAATACAAAATAACTTGTGTTGTATACTAAAACAGACATTTTGAGGAAAATTGAGTGTTTATCATTGCATCGCATAATCTTTGTATAGCGCAACACTTGTCTCGAGAATCTGTGTAGGAAATTCTAGGAAAAGAGCCAAAACAGTTAAAAGTGCTGTTAAAAATACGCCAAGTCCAAGACATGAGATCTGGCAGTGATCAAGAAAGAATTATGAGATTCTACACATCATGAAACAGTACTAAAGCCATCCCAAGAAATACCAGAAATTTTCATGCACAGAGGCACCAAAAGGGCCGCGAATCCACGGCCGGAGCAGGGCTTGCGTGGCGGATCCGCGGCCACATGGGTATGACGTCAGCCTATTTCAGTTGCAGGTTTCTCAATTCAAGGTGTACACTCATTTCAGCCACTCAAAAGTCCAGAGATCTCTAGAAGTTTCTGCCAGAACAGCAAGGCTTATGGTTCAAAGCTAAACATCCTCAAGCTTCCAAAGCAAGCTACTTAACTACATAAGCCTAGAAGCTTCTCCCTAACCTCTAAGCTTATGAAGGAAGCTAACCCTAACTAACTAACTCTAGAACTTTCTACCTAACTACCAAGCTTACAAGGGAAGCTAAACTAAACCTAGCTTCTAAAGGAAGCTAATCCTAATCAAGGCTATAAAAGGGACCCTAAGACTTCACTTCTAAGGTGGTTCTCCAATTCCCAACACAAGTTGAGTGACACAACTTGTAACCCTAACCCTAATCCAATCACCAAAGCCAAATTCAAGATCACCGAGTACAATTCAAGCAAGAAGCCTTCAACCTTTTAGGAGCGAAGCCGATCTTCAACCGAGCAAGAGATCCAAGACGATCCGCGACTCATGAAGACGTGCGAAGCCAAATCGACGATCAAGTTCTTTCCTCATTGCAGATCTTGAGAGAATTGTAACAAAATTGTTGATAAATAAAAGGTGAAATTCTTTATCTTGCTTTCTTTACATTCTTGCATCATGATTAGATCTCGATTCTTGATTGTATTCTTTGATATGATGTTTGAGTAAAAACTCCACTCGTAAAGGAGTCGAGAGAATCAATAGATGATGATGTTACAAATTTTGAAACGATTCTTAATTCCTATAGGTTTTTTAAACTTTTGTAAATTGAATCATCGACAACCTAGTTTTGAGAGAGATGCTTTCTTGAATGTTTTCGCTCGTAACTAGAAATCGACGATTGGTGATTCAATTTACTAGAGGCTAGTTTTTGAATGAGATTCATCGAAAGGACAAAGGATGAGATGAAGAAACCCTAGTTTCATTGAAAGATCCTTAAACCTCGATTATTCGTCATCAATCTAATATCAAATCATTAATAGATAATGTTCCCCCAATCAGAGCAAGGCTCTGCTTAAATTTTGAAAATTCAAATTTTGAAGCAACGCTTCAGTTCCCGTGCGCTGCGCGCAACGCGCCACGTGTCAGAAGTTGACACGGCAGCACAACGCCCAAGACAGTACGTCCAATCAGAGCAAGGCTCTTTAAAAAACATAAGCAACGTTCAACTGCGCAAGCGCACAGCAGCGCGACACGTGTCTGCGCAGTTGCGCAAGCGCACGGCTGCGCGACACGTGTCTGCGCAGTTGCGCAAGCGCTGTTGCGCAAGCGCACCGCTGCGCGACACGTGTCTGCGCACTTGCGCAAGCGCTGTTGCGTCTGCGCAGTTGCGCAAGCGCTGTTGCGCAAGCGCACCGCTGCGCGACACGTGTCTGCGCAGTTGCGCAAGCGCTGTTGCGCAAGCGCCTCACTGCGCGACACGTGTCACGCGCTGGTGAGTTGCGCAACAACAGAATGAAGATTTAAGGATTTTTTTTCTGTTCTTGTTTAAACAAGAAGATTTCTTCTGTAAAACAGGAGCCTTTGGATCAAACATCCAACGGTGGGGAAAATCCCCCAAATCACTCAGAAAAGATCTTTTTAACAAATTTAACTGATTTTTGAGTACTATAAAAAGAACCCCAGACCCCATTTCAAAGAGGATAGAGAATTGGATTAAAAAAAAAAGAAAGTGAGAAAAGAGCTCTGGAGAACTTCTTGAGAACAAAAAAAAAAGAAGGTAAAAACCTTTGAAATAAGGGAAAATTCTCTTAGGAATAGATCATTGATCTAAAAGACAAGATCAGTGATCTTCAATAAATAAATAGATAAATAAAAATAATAAAAAATAGTGCCTTGCACTTGCTAGAGAACCTCTGGTTCTCTGAGATAGAAAGAAAGAAAAGATTTTTCTTCTTTTCTTTGATCTAAATCTAGATCAAGAAATTAAAAAGTGCTCTGCACTCCTTTCCTTGAATCTAAAAGATTCTTGGTGCTTTGCACAAATGCAATGCATTACTTAAAGGGCCAGGCCCAAATCAAAAAGACCTAGCAGGCCAAAATAAATTGCAAGGCAATAAAAGGGCTGAGCCCAAATAAAATTGATGCTCTGCATCATTCATAGAGAACAGAGCCCAAAAACAAATTGATGCTCTGCATCCTTTCTGGGTAAAGCCCAAATAAAAATAAAAAAAAGAAATGCAATGCAAAAGCAAATAAAATGTTGGACATTTCAACTGGACTTAGCCCAATTTTGGCCATAAGTCCTTAAATTAAATAGACTGAGCAAAATTGCTCTTCTAAATCAATTTACATCCGGTTCGAGGGTACATCTCCGAACTCCTTTGACATCCGTCGTTGTAATTCCTCAACGACGTCAAAGAGGTGACGGGTCCCAATGACCACACATCGATACGGACTGCGGGGTCCTTAAACTCGTGGACCGAAACGTCCTTAAACTAATATCGGACCGAAACGTCCGTAAACTAATATTGGACCGAAACGTCCCTAAACTAATATCGGACCGAAACGTCCCTAAACTAACATTGGACCACCACGTCCCTAAACTGGAATATGGACCACCACGTCCCTAAACTGGCACAATAGAGCCCAAATGTTCTTTTGTCGGATCTAAACGGTCCCGTTAAGTTGATCTTAGTCTCAAACTGGACTAACGTATCCTTAACAAACGTTTGAGTCGATCTTAGCCTCAAAAATAGCTAACGTATCCTCCAAACAGACTTTAGTCCCAAATTGGACTATGAATCTCCCAAACTGGAACAATAGAGCCCAAACGCTCTTTTGTCGGATCTAAACGATCACGTTAAGTTGATCTTAGTCTCAAACAGGACTATCGTATCCTTAACGAACGTTTAAGTTGATCTTAGCCGCAACGCGACTAATGCATCCTTAAACTAAAAACACCAAACCCAAATCTAAGTAAATACGGATTTGGACTAATCCACGTCCTACGGGCGACGGCATTACTCAGTCTCCGTATACAATCCACGGGCAACCACAAACAAAACAAACACCCACGACACGAAGTGAAATTCTGGAGGAGGAGAAAGTTGTTACCGCGATGCGGTAGCGTAATTAACTGCAGGGGCTTGCGCCTGCAGGGAAGAGTGTCCCCACAATCAAAAACCCCTCAAGCGAGGGGGAATCTGACGAAGTCTGCTACATCGGCCGCATCCGTCTAAACCTCCGATACACGGTGCCATAAATTAACTTGGTATCTTCGGAGAGGTGGACGGATAAAACCAAATAGCATCTGCCCCGAATCTCAGCGTCAGGACATCGCGGTCCTGTGCGCCACCTTTCGGAGGGGAACAGATTCTGGCACGCCCGGTGGGACCTCTTCCTCTTTCCACTCCACACTTCGTGTGTCGTGTTCGCGAACAAATCGCGGTTTGCTGTGATTGCCTGTGGATTCAAGGTACTAAGATTTGGTGTCTTGCTTTATGCAGAAAACAGAAAATCGATGGCTTCGAACTGCACCGCCCGCAGCAATACTCTCGCTCCGTCATTGCTGGAGGAGTGACTTATGGGCCCCAAGCGGCCTCCCTTTTCAAAATGCCGGTGGAGCAGATGGCTCAAGCCACCACTGGACTATTTTTTGGGACCATGCTCCCACCAATGAGCTTCAACGCCCCAATGACATTGTAAGAAGCTCCAAAGAAGTCGGTCTTCGATCGACTTACCACTGCCGCGACCCCTCTCAACGGGTCGTCCAACTCCACTGCTTCAGTTTTTAACGGACTAGGCCAGAGCTCTAACAGGCTCATGAAGAAGCCTGCCATACCAGAAGGCGTTATCCCGAAGCGGATAGCCATTCCAACTCACGTTCCTGGCAAAATCACCAAGGTTGCTTCCCATGTTCAGAAGTCCGCTTCTGACAAGTTGGCCGTCCCCGTTCAACGGACGTCGATCTTTAAAAAGCTAGTACCAGTATATTCTGACCAACACAGGGGGCATGAGAAGGTCACCCCTATAGCTGAAACAACTCCATCGGCACGACACGCTCGACGTCGCCACTGGCGTCGAGTAAGGAAGGCTGGGGGCAACTCCCCCTCTGGGATAACTCCGTCAGCTCCGATGGTGAGGATCGATGCTGCTGTTCCAACCAAGAACAGCTTTGAACTACTCAACAAGGTGCGCAGAAACTCTCCTACTGCAATGTTGAAACAAACTCCTTCACCTGTGGAGAATACTCCAGAGAAGAAGCTAGAGCAGCCCTCTCAACGGCTGTCCTCTAAAATTTACAAAGTCTGGCGACAGGTCCAAGAGTCGGTGATCGATCAAGACTGCCTCCGACGACAGAAAAAGATGAAGGTTCGGCAGGGGAAGGATTACTCTGTCAAACCACAAAAAGCAAAAGCTACTTGGGTGCCCACTACAACGGCTCCCTTAACTCCAATCACTCAAAAAAGGAGGCCACAAAAAGCCCCTGTGAACATGGCGAAGCATAAAAGCGCTGAACACAAACGCCCCAAGTCTGGGGGCATGGTGGTGCACACTGTTTATATGACTTCTGGAAAGGATGAAAGCCGCACTTCTACGGGCCACCGACCGCTCACCCGATCCGTGACGAAAGCCCAGGAGCAACAACAAAAGCTTCAGGAAATGATGACTACAATGGCTGCACTCACTGAGCCAAAAGAAAGCTCTGAAACGTTTTCGGATGAGCGTCAAGAACAAGAAACCGACGTTGACTTTTTACGCAGAGTCCTCGAAAAGAGGGACAAAGAAGCTGCAGAGCAAGCGGCTAACATAAAACAGATGGCGCTCCTCTTCCAAGAGATGGTAGGGATGATGTTACAGCCGGACCCTCCTGCTGAAGATCCTCCGATCGTCCTTGAAGACGACAGGGGAGAAACATCAAATCCTCCGCCGGCTCTGTCAACAGCCAAGGAGGAGGCAATCTCCAAAGTTGACCTAGACGAATATATAGCTCAGCAGATCCGGGTTCATCAGGCGAATGAAGCGGCTGGGCAAATTGTTAGAACCGGACGACCGTATCCGAGCTGGTATGACCAAATCAGTTACCCGCCAGGATATACGATCCCTAAATTCCACGTATATAAAGGGACAGGGAATCCGCATCAGCATGTCGCTTAATTCAGGGCCTTATGCGGCAATACTGGAGGCGATGACAAATTGTTGCTACGTCAATTCGTCGGCAGCTTAGCAGAAACAGCCTTTGAATGGTATTCGGAGCTACCTAACGACTCTGTCAAAACATTTGCAGAGATGGAACTGCTGTTTACACAAAGATTCGCAAGTGCTAGTGAACGCACCCCGATTACAGCACTGATAAATGCCAGGATAAGGCCCGGCGAAACGTGGGTCCAATACGCAACACGATGGCGAAACCTATGGTCGAAATGCGAACAACGCATAGAAGAGGCACCTGCGGTAGGCATGTTTGTGGGCACTCTCGATCCGCAGGCGACCATCTCGCAATTCATGATGTTCTTCAGGCCGACCACCTTCCAGGCCTTGATCGACAAATTAACCCAAATGGACCAGATGGGCCATAGACCGTCTCCTCCAAGACCCGATCCCCGAAATGAGAAAGGAAAAGCGATCATCGTTGCCAACGCTCAGCAACAGTCGAGCAACTCAAAGCCGGTCGCTCGCCAAAACAACGTGCGTCCACGCCCATCCCTCAAAGAGAGGCTAGGACGTCATTACTCGTTTCCTCAGAATAAAACGAGAAGACTGTTCGAGCTGGCAGTGCACAACAGACTCATTAATCTGCCGAATCCAAAACGTCCGTTGCAGCCAGGCGATCTTAATAATCCCAATTATTGCCCTTACCACCAAACGGTAAGTCACCCGATTGAGGATTGTTTCGTCTTTAAGAGATGGATCGAGGATCAATACCTGCAAGGCAAGTTCGCGCTGTCTGAAAGCTGGAAGGTAAACCCCCCACAGCCGCACTCTCCAAAGAAGACGGACACGCCGGGGGCAACTTGTTCTTTCGTCGAGGATGAAAACAATGGAGAAAACTCATCGGATGAATCCGAAGACTACGCAGCGACTTGTCATATGATTTCTCATTCACTGACGGATGATAAAGAGGCTCCTTGCGCTGAGAAACCAATGGCGAATCCTGAGCCGGAGATTCTACAGCCATCAGACGAGTTGATCGATGTCTTCCTAAGTGAAATTCGTCTGAAAGCAAAAGCCAATCAAGAACGTGAAATGGCCATACTAGAAAGAACCAAGGTATTCCCGTCAAATCAAAAGCCATACACTGCGGGTAAAAACAAATTCAAGACGAGGAAACGGTTCGCCAAAGCTCTATCAGTAGGAATGAAGCTACCGCCCTCTGAAGAAAATTCTTTCTCTGAGGTAGAGATATACCCTAACTTCTGTTTATATCATCAGAAGATCATACATCCTACCGAAGACTGCGAGTCCTTTAACTGTTGGTGGCAAGGGTATGTCGCTCAAAAGCAACACTTCGACAGGACAAAGTGTGAAGCTTGTGGACATCGGAAAAATGCGATATATGAGCGCAAAGGAGCCGCCGCAAACTGTCATATAGCCGACTTCAAGGGATCACAAATTATCACCTTTGGAAGCGACTCTGACGAAGAAGCTATCCCCAACTCTTCCCTCGGGGAATCTATTTCAAAAATAAAGGAATTGAGAAGCTGCGAGAACGTTCAGCCATGCAATCGCATGCTACTCGGAAAAAATCCCGACCCCGTAAGCAAGGGACCGAACAAGAAGAACAAAGGAAAAGGAAAAACGGCCCTCGTCGCCAGCGCTCAACAACAATCAGGTGACCCTAGACAGGTGGCTTGCCAAAGCAACAAACGGCAATCCCTCCAGGAAAAGTTGAAACGTCCTTACTCGTTTCCGCAAAATAAAACAAGGGGACTGTTCGAGCAGGCAGTGTGCGACAGACTCATCAATCTGCCGAGTCCAAAACGTCCGTTGCGGCCAGGCGATATTAATAATCCTAATTATTGCCCTTACCACCAAACGGTAGGTCATCTGATCGAGGATTGCTACGTCTTCAAAAACTGGGTTGAAGACCAATACCAACAGGGCAAGTTTGCGCTGTCTGAAAACTGGAAGGTGAGTCCGCCACAACCGCACGCTCCGAAGAAGATGGATACGCCGGGGGCATCATGTTCATTCATGGAGAAGGACTCATAGACCGAAAAGTCAATAAACCCGATATTCGCCTCAAATACGGCGACAACGGACCGAAACGTCCTTAAACTAACAACGGACCGAGATGTCCTTAAACTAATAATAGACCGCAATGTCCTAAAACTTGCAAATGACCGAAATATTTTTTTAAACTACTACCGCAGTATTCTCAGGCTGACGAGAATATAAAAAAAAAACAAAAAAAACGGTATGTCCATAAGCAAAATGGGCACGGATGAAAACCCGAAAGGGCTCCGTGAGTAAAAACAGCAGGACTACTGGCGAGTGTTCGTGAAAACCCGAAAGGGCGCGACCTCGTTAATAAAAAACAAAATAGAAGAAGAAAATAAAGAAAAAAAAACGGTATGTCCATAAGCAAAACGGGCATGGAGGAAAACCCGAAAGGGCTCCGTGAGTAAAAACAGCAAGGCTACCGGCGAGTGTTCGTGAAAACCCGAAAGGGCGCGACCTCGTAAAAAATAAAAAAAATAAAATAAAATAAAAAGAATAAAAAAAACGGTATGTCCATAAGCAAAACGGGCACGGATGAAAACCCGAAAGGGCTCCGTGAGTAAAAACAGCAGGGTTACCGGCGAGTGTTCGTGAAAACCCGAAAGGGCGCGACCTCGTAAAAAAAAAGAGAGAAAGAGAAAAAAATAAAAGGAATGAAAAGGAAAAAAAAGGGTAAGTCCATAAGCAAAATGGGCACGGATGAAAACCTGAAAGGGCTCCGTGAGTAAAAACAGCAGGACTACCGGCGAGTGTTTGTGAAAACCCGAAAGGGCGCAACCTCGTTAAGAAACACTTATAGGGGCCTCTCGACCCTATAAGGAGAAACCACCCGCGTGAGATCCTTACGACTCATAAGGGAACAACACACTTAGGAATCCCCACGATTCCTAAGGAGAAAATACACTTGCGAGATCCTCACGACTCGTGAGGAGAAGGCTCTTATGGGACCCTCACGGCCCGTAAGATTTGAAAGTCTTAAGTTACAGAGACCTAAACCTGTGCTTAAGCAACCCCCACAACTTTCAACATTGCCCTACAAGTGGTCCTATATTGGCCCTTGTATACAATCCACGGGCGCGAATAAACATTTCCCTAACCAAGTCCCATCCGTGACTGGAGATATGTCCACACGGTGAACAACCCTTGTGAGTCCTCTCGACTCATAAGGAGATAACACTCTTGTAAGATCCTTACGACTTATAAGAGAACATACACTTAGGAATCCTCATGATTCCTAAGGAGAAAACGCACCTGCGAGATCCTCACGACTCGTAGGGAGAAATACCTTTGTGAGACCCTTACGGCTCATGAAGTCAAAAGCCTTAGTCGACAGAATCCTAACCCTGTTTACTAAGGCACCCTTTATTCGATATCGACAAAGGCAAATGATGATTCGCTCCTGGCAATATTCCGGTTGTAGCGATGCTGATGCCTAAATCGGTATCAAATTCCAAGTCCTTTCATGGCAGATGATGATTCGCTCCTGGCAATATCCCAGTTGTAGCGATGCTGATGCCTAAATCGGTATCAAATTCCAAGTCCTTTCACGGCAAATGATGATTCGCTCCTGGCAATATTCCGGTCGCAGCGATGCTGATGCTAAGATTGGTATCAGATCCCAAAACCCACACTCGCGATAAAAAAAAATCAGCGAGCCAAAAATGCATATGAAATAGCCGAAACGATAGGGCAACTTGCAATAAAAAGCAGCAAGTAAAAATGTATGCATGCAAAATAGCCGAAATGATTGGGCACCACGAAAAATAGCCGAAATGATTGGGCAATCGCGACCTTCGCGATATAAAAAGCTGAAATGATAGAGCATCACGGAAAGAATAAAAAAAATGAAAAAATGAAACTTTTTGCCCTACAGGTGAAATCACATCGATCCCTGTATACAATCCAGGGGCACAGATAAAAAGGAAACAATACCTTCCCAACAGGCTCCATCAGAAAGCGAAGCCAAATCTCGACGGTTCATAGATAACCTAGAGACCATCTCAACATTTGTCGCAATATTACAGACACGATGTCAACAAATGAAGCAAAGGAAGGTCCCTAACTTCAGGGTCTCGACGTCAATATCGACAACTTAAAGATCACCAACGGCGTTTCTCCTCACTCCAACTAGATGCAGACATGACGTCAACAACTGACCTCAGAATCGCAACGAAACGGAACCATGACAAAGTCCCTAGTTCCAAATCTCAATGGCCACGTCTACAGCCTGGAGACCAACAAGGTGTGCCTCCTCATTCCAACAGGACACAGATGTTACACCATCAAGCGGAGCGATGGCAAAATCCCAGCTTCACCTCAGCATTCGTCTCGATACAGTAGACGCAATGTCAACAACAGCGTTCCTCCGCAGTCCAGCTGGAGGCAGATGCAACGTCAACAAAAGACCTCACGGTCGAAACAAAGCGGAGTAACGGCAAAATCCCAACTCCACCTTAGCATTCGTATCGTTACAACAGACGCAATGTCAACAACGGCGTTCCTTCGCAGCCCAGCGGGGTGTACATGCAAAGTTAACAGAAGACCCCATGGTCGAAACAAAGCGGAGTGATGGCAAAATCCCAGCTCCACCTCAGCATTCATCTCAATACACCAGACGCAGTGTAAGCAAACGAAGCGAAGGCCATATTCCTAGCTTCAACGTCTTTACGGCAACTCACATAAAACCGGAAAGACAATCGGAGACCATCTCACATAAAGTGGTCACCTCCTTGACGTTCGTCTCGATACAGTAGACGAAATGTCAACCTCAGCGTTCTTCCTCCAGCAGGGATTTAGACATGACAAAGCAAATGAAGCGAAGGCCACATTCCTAGCTTCAACGTCTTTACGGTAACTCACATAAAACCGGAAAGACAATCGGAGATCATCTCGCACCGGCACGGAATGATCACCACCTCGACGTCCGTCTCAATACAGCAGACGAGGTGTCACCCCAACGTTCGTCTCGACACAGCAGGCGCAACGTCATTAAATGAATGGAGCCACGGCAAAATCCCTAGTTCCAAATCTCGGCGGTTCACCAGCAACCTAGAGACAACCTCGACGTCCGTCTCGATACAGCAGACTAGATGTCACCCCAACGTTCGTCTCGATACAGCAGACGCAACGTCATCAAACAAACGGAGCCACGGCAAAATCCCTAGTTCCCACCATGACATTCGTCTCGATACAGAGGACGCAATGCCAGCAAACGAAGCAAAGGCCAAATTCCTAGCTTTAGGGTCTTAACGGCAAGTCATATAAAGCCTGAAAGACTATCGGAGATCATCCCACACCAGCGCGGAGTGGGTATGACTCATCGGGGCTCTCCAAAATGAGCCTAACCTCAAGTAAAAAGCGGCATGGCAAATTCCTAGCGCTTGCTCTTCCGACGGTCAAACTGCCAAGGAGGATTGCTTGAAGACGTCTTGTCCAGCCCCCGAAGGGATCAGAGACACGGCAGTCGCAGGGCTACTCGAACAGCACGATTGCCTATCGAGGACTATATCAGCTTATGCGACGGTACGATGGCAAAACCCTAAGTACCACCAACCTTAACGGGCTTCTGTCGTAAAGAGCAGAGGTTAAATGCGACGTTAAGATGTTCTTGCGAGAAACATTCGATTCGTCTCGACTTGTGAAAAATTGTCGAGGCGGCTCGACTCGTGGGATGAATCCTTAGGCAGTGGGCATAAAAGAAGCCTGTTTCCTAAGCATTGGGACCCTGCGAGTTGGCCCAAAACGGTCTCTTGCATACCATCCACGGGTCTCTCTCTCCAACATCGAACTTCGACAAGGAGGGAAACAACCGCTTACAAGTCCTCTCGACTCGTAAGAGGGAAAAATTCTCTTGTAGGATCCTTACGACTTACAAGAGAAAACCACACTTAGGAATCCTCATGATTCCTAAGGAGAAAAACCCACCTACGAGATCCTCTCGATCCGTAGGGAGAAAAGTCTCTATGAGACCCTCACGGCTCATAGAGTTGAAAAGTCCTAGGCGGCAGATCTGAACCTGCAGTCTAGGCCATCGTTATCTCTGGGAGAAATGAAGTTATCTGTCAATAAGGTGTATTAAATATGCCATGCTGAAAAGAATGAAAAAGGCGTAGAAATGACATAAGACGTTACAAAAATGTGTATCTTTTATTCATGAACATTGACTGGATACAGGATACATTGTACTAAAGAATAAAAAAAATATATACATATATTTTACGAGTACAAATGATACAAGGAGAAATTACTGGGAAGGAAGCGTCTTTCATAGATTTAACAATTGCTCGCATACTTCCTTCCACGTCTTCTCTCGATCGGCTACCACCGCCAGCTCTGCCTCCACTTGGGCTCGCTGCTGCAAGACCGACGCAAGCTGCTCCCTGACTACCTGATAGGCAGCTTCCCGACTTGGGGTATTGCGCTCAGCTACGTCAAGCTTCCGCTTCAAGTTTAGTCCATAGGAGATACGCTCCAAGAGACCCTCGAAGATAGTCTTCTTGGGCCGCATTTGCCTCAACCTCAGCGCGCAGATGGGCCGTTTCGTTCGAGGTCTTTTGGCATTCCCTTAGTCTTGAAGCTGCTTCTTGTTCCAAGTGGCGGAGGTGCGAAGTGCTTTGCTCGAGCCAAGTTTTGCGTTGGGTGCTCAGAGCTAAAACTTCAGGAGAAGGGCGCATCGACTCCAGCCGATGTAGACAGGCCTCGATCCCCCTGCAGTGGTTAACCCAAGATTCGACGACGCCTTCGTTATGAAAATTTACGAGCGCCGCCAACATCGGGTTAACCTCCGCGGAAAAATCTACGGCAGAAGGGAGAGCGTCCACATTGAGCTCTTCAATATACCCGCTCAGCATGCCCAAACTCATCACAGCACCCTTGGAAGATGGACATCTCAAGAAAGGGCCTGCCGGTGAAAGGACGCGAGCCTCAAAGGGGACCGGAGCCAGAACAATAGCTGCAAAACAAAACATGGTTAAACGATGGTTCAGAAGATGTTAAAGGATTACCAAAAAATGAAATTTACTATACCAGCTGCAACGGACGGTAAAGCCGGAAGGGCCGGTGGCGCGGCAGGTCTTGCATCCCCTCCTTCGATTTGTGGCACTGTAATAAAGGAAAGGAAAAGTCAGAAATTATCCCATTGCTAGAAAAAAGGGGGTAAGTAAAGATATTATAGTGAAGGTATACTCACCGGCGCCACCAGAGGGAGAAGCGAGTTCGGATGGGAAAGAGAAGTGTGGGAGCAACACTTGATATAAATGATCGAAGAGCACTCCTGCAAAGGCACAATGGTATAACGTTAGTACAAAGCTACATTTTTGAAAGATTAATGCATGATTCGTGAATCCATACCTTCCAACATCCATGATGGTACAAGGGAAGGCGGGGAGGTGACCACCGCCAAAGCAGTAGTCGACGGTGCTCCCTCGAGCAAAGGAGCATCTGCACTAGCCGCACCTGCAAAGACAAGCTTGTTAGAAGAGATCGCAAGATATATAAAAAGGGGGGAACGCTGGTAAAAAAAAAAATTTTACCTGATGAGCTACCAGCAGAAACTGAAGCAATCCCCTCATCCATTGACATGAGACCACCGCCCGTAGCCTCATCACCCGACTCGATGGGAACCGTTGTGCTCGCGAGCCCGGGAGACGGCAAGGAACCATACGCGGGGAGGGCTATGATCGGAGTATTACCAGATTCCTGAGAAAGAGCAGTTCGCTCCTCCTCAGGAATCGTGGCCGCCTCACCCGATACTCCCTCGGTTTCTGCGGTCACGGTTGTCTCGTCCACCGTCACCGCGAGATCTCCAGCCTCGAGCGCTTCGCCCTCTACCGCCTTCGCCTCGGTTAAGACAATCATCTCATCTACCGCCACGTCAGGAGCGGCATCAATGACCTTCTCGGCGGTGGATCCTTCAACTTCTGTTTCAGGCACCGTGACCCCGACGACGGTGCCCACCGTCGGCTCAGGTTCGGCAGGCGCCGCTTCCGCCATTTCCTGGGGTCCAACAGTCTCCGCCTCCTCCTCAGTCGGACTTGGTCCTGCAAGATGGAATGCATATGAGCCAATGGCTTTATAATAATTCTTACAACAAGGTTCTGAAAGAGATGCTACCTGAAGGGGATTTATTGTTTGCACTTCGGGCCGCGCGTGCCACTTGCCTATAAGCAGTAAACAGGGAGTCAGGGGCCTCTTCAGAAGGAGTGTCAGCACGAGGAATGGTACTGAGACCCGCTCCCGCAGCCAAAGCAGCTCTACGCGCCTTTGCTTCGCGTCTCAACCACTTCCGCTCCTCCCGAGCCGTTGAGACGGATGCCACTAGAGCTTCCCTAATTGAGGTGTCCTCGTCCGTGAATAGGGAAGCCTCTAAGGTTTTCAGGGCATCCCTCGTCGTTTTGTCAAGCCGAGGCTCTTGCGGCAACTTCGACGAAGCCGGGACTTCAGTAACAGGCTCGGGAAGAATCCCCGCATCAACTGATATAACCTCTGCTAAGAAACGAAAGAAGGTTACGTTGACCATCATAAAAAGACAACAAACTTTCCTTATAAAAGAGATAGGGGTGAAACATACCAGCGCCTGCTAGGGCACGCTTCTCCTCCTCCTCCTGGAAGGTTTTCAGGGAGGCAGCAATAGCCTCTTCAGTAGAGACACCTGTTGAAAATGGAGCAAATGTTAGTTAAATATAACAATACAAAGTGCAATAAAATGAAAAATAAAGCGTCTGATGATTACCGGACTCAGCGAGTTTGCTTAACATCGCTTCAAGCCTCGCCGATCGCTCCGAAGCTGCAATGGCGGCAGCCAAATTGGTGTCCGCAGGGTCTACCACGAAGCCCTCATTGCTGCCATACTCATATATGGCCTCGGCAGGAAGAGCCGCAGGCTTTAAGCTAAGGATCGCGTCGAGGGATAGGGTGGACTTCTTCTTCTTCTGTCCGCCAGCTTTAGATCCACCCGGAGTAGCTTTGCGCTTGGCAGTCACTTTAGGGCGGCGAGTCCCGATATCTGCTCCTGCGCCAGACTCTGGTGATACCACTTTAACCGTCTTTGTGGGAGCACGGGGCGCCGGTGGTGCATCCACCGTAGTAGGCAGTGGCAATCCACGTGGGGGGCTCAACACGCGCGGTCGGTCAGCCCTGGCATCTTTTATCGGGGGGATGACCTGGATCCTTGGCTGCAAGGGAGCCTTGCGATTACCACCAGGAGGCGCACCCCTACGGTCAACCAGCAGGCGTTTCTCCATTAAAATGATTGGGCCCATAGCATGCGCATACCAGGCTACATACGGATGGATTATTTTAGGGGCACAAATAGGCTCACTGATGAAAAAATAAGAGCCTGTATTGAGCCGGGTGAAATGATGCATAGCATTCCTTATTCCCCCTTGGTTGGCCGCGGGTGTTTCCAGAAAGGCTTCCATCGGGATCCCTTGATTGTAACTCGATTGTCGGGCAAATCGATGTGGGTTATACCTCATAAAGAGAGCCGTCTCATTCTGCCTAAATACTAGGTAGCCCGGCCGAATGGAGTAAAGGTGAAGGATTTCCCGAGCCTTCAGTACAGAAACCCCGCCCTTAAAATCATCACGCAGTGACACCACTGACTTAGTGGTCTCGGAGCCTATGGTGATGACCTTATCCACAAAAGTGGTCTTCGCTCCGACTAGATGTGAACGCAGGAGCAGTCCCCTAGACTCCCGCGGAGGTGCAACCACAATTGAAGCCCCGACCAACCGCATGATTCTTGGGAGTCTATATTTCTCAAAAAACGGAGGAGTCTTATGGGCACCAAACACCCCTCGCACATGCAGCTCCATCCAAGAAGTGAAGTAGTGCATCGGGAAGTTAGCAGGCTGTACCCCAGGCTCATTAGCATCTGCCGCTACGCTAAGTCCATTGTAGAGGTAAGCCAGCCCAGCGATCCCTACTGATAACTGTAAACCAGCCGCCATTCGATGCGCCGGGTAAAAGACAGAGGACCGCATGAGGCGTGGGTGCATGGGAAGCGCGAAGCTGCATAGCCATAGACCCAAGAACCCTATGAAAAAAGTCTCTTCGTCCATGCCAGGAACGGCGATCTCTGAGAAAGGGACGCTGGCAGTGCCGGGGAAATAAAAATCCCGCTGGTCATTTTCCGATGAAGGTCGGCGGTCCAAGCCGAAACCAAAGGGGTCAGCAAGCTGAGCGAACTTCTCGCCCTGCTCTGATAGGAACTCCGGGCGGATAAAACGAGCAATGAAATCCGCGAAACTGACGCCCCGGTCGCCCGATTCCAAATGGAGTTCCTCATAAATCTCCAACACCTTCACCAAGCCCGGGTGCTGATGCTGAATAGCATTTTCCGGAGTTAAGTCAAATACAAGCTGCTTGGTGGCGAAGACATACTCGTCAGGAGGAAGCAGCTCCTCGTAGTGTTCTCCCCTCATTGGAAGACCTAAAATCTCAGCAAACTCCTCCAGAGAGATGGAGACTTCCCTATCTGCTGTTAGGAAGGTATGGGTGGGGATATTCCATTGTTCGATGAAGGCCTTTATCCACCACGTCGGAGGAGAGGGATACTCGAAAAGCGAGACGTAGACAGCCGAGTATAAACCAATCGTCGTCAGGAGAGCCCTCTTCGTCGCCAAAATGTAACGGGCCCATTGCAAATATCCGGCAAGCGGCCGCGGGATCAATCCAATGTTATAAGCCTGTCCCCAAGGGCGTGCTTCACCCTGACAGATTCGCCTCCCCAAGATATCTATAGCCGGCGGCGGCTGCACCGGAATGGCACCAATTGCAGGCTGAAGGAGGTCGTCGGCATTCCAATTTTTAACCTCCACGGCATACTCCACCGGGGGCTTGTCTGCATAAGGGATCGTAACTATGGGCTCAGAAGGCGAAGCGGAGCTGAAGCTGCGACGGCCTTGGATGATTTGGCTGTACCACCTTCCCCATAGGTGAAGTTTCTTGCACTCGGGATCGTGATCTTTAATCAGAGCAAACACCATCCGATCCACTGGCGAATGTGGGAACCCTCCTTCTGAGCGAACGAAAGGGAAAGACAGATCTTCGGACATGTTTCCTGTAGAAAAAAATATATAATCGTTAGTGTTCCAATGCTTCACATTTCAAAGTCCTACATCACACTACAATGCAGTGGGTAGGGAACCAAAGGGGGACCCACAAAATCAAGATGACGGCGCATCATTTGATGAGACAGTCCCATCATGGGATGAGACTGTCAGTCAATGAAAAAGACCCCCAAGAGAATATCCTCATTGGGGGGGGAATCCCTAGAGACAAGGAGAAAATCTCCTCTTTTAGAGCAAAGCTCTGTCACAGAGTGACATTTGTCAAACTCTGGTCTCAAAGGAATGAAACTTCTTAAAAAAGAGCCTAGCTCTGTAACAGTAATGATAACTATAACCCCTAAGGATTAAAAGAAAAATTTTGGGATCTTAAAAATTCAGGGAAACTTTTAGGAGTTCTCCACTTTTATATATATATATATATATATATATATATATAAAAAGAGGGGGTGGAGGTCTACATTTGATCTATGAGCAGGGCTCTGCTCATGGGTTAAAACCCAAGAACAAGATCTCTGTAGAATTTTGAGAGCAAGGCTCTGTTGATGAAACCCCAAAGGGGTTTTTCTTTAGATCAAAGATCTATGAGAGCAAGGCTCTGTTGAAGAAACCCTAAAGGAGTTTTTCTTAGATCAAAGATCTACAAGAGCAAGGCTCTGTTAATTTAATTTCATTTAATCTAATTTAAATTTTTTACCTAGAGTGATTCTAAATGCTGAACTTTGAAGTTCTTGGGAAAGTACAAGAGCAAGGCTCTGAAAGTTCCTAAGCAAGAGCAAGGCTCTGAAATTTAAATTCTTGAAAATGGTAAAAGAATTACTAAGGACCAAGGGTCCTATTTATAGACGCCTGCGTCTCTTCAACTGACCCCCATGATCCAACGGTCAGGATCTTGCCACCGCTGCACTCACGTGCGCGCCACGTGAGCGCAACGGTGGGGGGCAATTGTTCCCCCAATCAGAGCAAGGCTCTGCTTAAATTTTGAAAATTCAAATTTTGAAGCAACGCTTCAGTTCCCGTGCGCTGTGCGCAACGCGCCACGTGTCAGAAGTTGACACGGCAGCACAACGCCCAAGACAGTACGTCCAATCAGAGCAAGGCTCTTTAAAAAACATAAGCAACGTTCAACTGCGCAAGCGCACGGCAGCGCGACACGTGTCTGCGCAGTTGCGCAAGCACAACTGCGCAAGCGCACGGCTGCGCGACACGTGTCTGCGCAGTTGCGCACGCGCTGTTGCGCAAGCGCACCGCTGCGCGACACGTGTCTGCGCAGTTGCGCAAGCGCTGTTGCGTCTGCGCAGTTGCGCAAGCGCTGTTGCGCAAGCGCACCGCTGCGCGACACGTGTCTGCGCAGTTGCGCAAGCGCCTCACTGCGCGACACGTGTCACGCGCTGGTGAGTTGCGCAACAACAGAATGAAGATTTAAGGATTTTTTTCTGTTCTTGTTTAAACAAGAAGATTTCTTCTGTAAAACAGGAGCCTTTGGATCAAAGATCCAACGGTGGGGAAAATCCCCCAAATCACTCAGAAAAGATCTTTTTAACAAATTTAACTGATTTTTGTGTACTATAAAAAGAACCCCAGACCTCATTTCAAAGAGGATAGAGAAATGGATTAAAAAAAAAAGAAAGTGAGAAAAGAGCTCTGGAGAACTTCTTGAGAACAAAAAAAAAGAAGGTAAAAACCTTTGAAATAAGGGAAAATTCTCTTAGGAATAGATCATTGATCTAAAAGACAAGATCAGTGATCTTCAATAAATAAATAGATAAATAAAAATAATAAAAAATAGTGCCTTGCACTTGCTAGAGAACCTCTGGTTCTCTGAGATAGAAAGAAAGAAAAGATTTTTCTTCTTTTCTTTGATCTAAATCTAGATCAAGAAATTAAAAAGTGCTCTGCACTCTTTTCCTTGAATCTAAAAGATTCTTGGTGCTTTGCACAAATGCAATGCATTACTTGAAGGGCCAGGCCCAAATCAAAAAGACCTAGCAGGCCAAAATAAATTGCAAGGCAATAAAAGGGCTGAGCCCAAATAAAATTGATGCTCTGCATCATTCATAGAGAACAGAGCCCAAAAACAAATTGATGCTCTGCATCCTTTCTGGGCAAAGCCCAAATAAAAATAAAAAAAAGAAATGCAATGCAAAAGCAAATAAAATGTTGGACATTTCAACTGGACTTAGCCCAATTTTGGCTATAAGTCCTTAAATTAAATTGACTGAGCAAAATTGCTCTTCTAAATCAATTTACATCCGGTTCGAGGGTACATCTCCGAACTCCTTTGACATCCGTCGTTGTAATTCCTCAACGACGTCAAAGAGGTGACGGGTCCCAACGACCACACATCGATACGGACTGCGGGGTCCTTAAACTCGTGGACCGAAACGTCCTTAAACTAATATCGGACCGAAACGTCCGTAAACTAATATTGGACCGAAACGTCCCTAAACTAATATCGGACCGAACGTCCCTAAACTAACATTAGACCACCACGTCCCTAAACTGGAATATAGACCACCACGTCCCTAAACTGGCACAATAGAGCCCAAATGCTCTTTTGTCGGATCTAAACGGTCCCGTTAAGTTGATCTTAGTCTCAAACTGGACTAACGTATCCTTAACAAACGTTTGAGTCGATCTTAGCCTCAAAAATGGCTAACGTATCCTCCAATCAGACTTTAGTCCCAAATTGGACTATGAATCTCCCAAACTGGAACAATAGAGCCCAAACGCTCTTTTGTCGGATCTAAACGATCACGTTAAGTTGATCTTAGTCTCAAACAGGACTATCGTATCCTTAACGAACGTTTAAGTTGATCTTAGCCGCAACGCGACTAATGCATCCTTAAACTAAAAACACCAAATCCAAATCTAAGTAAATACGGATTTAGACTAATCCACATCCTGCGGGCGACGGCATTACTCAGTCTCCGTATACAATCCACGGGCAACCACAAACAAAACAAACACCCACGACACGAAGTGAAATTCTGGAGGAGGAGAAAGTTGTTACCGTGATGCGGTAGCGTAATTAACTGCAGGGGCTTGCGCCTGCAGGGAAGAGTGTCCCCACAATCAAAAACCCCTCAAGCGAGGGGGAATCTGACGAAGTCTGCTACATCGGCCGCATCCGTCTAAACCTCCGATACACGGTGCCATAAATCAACTTGGTATCTTCGGAAAGGTGGACGGATAAAACCAAATAGCATCTGCCCCGAATCTCAGCGTCAGGACATCGCGGTCCTGTGCGCCGCCTTTCGGAAGGGAACAAATAAGAAAACGTAATCACTAGTTTTCATCATGTCTATAGATTCGATCAATTTCTACGAGCCTCACTTCGATTCTTGAAACCTAATTCTATTAGATATCATCAATTCTTGATTCTTGATTTTAATGTTTTCTTGTTATTAGATCTAGATTTTAATAATTCTTGAAATTCACTTTTAAATCTTTAATTGAATTGTCTTTTCTTTTCTCTTTAATTTTCGACTCATCTAATTCAATTACAAGCAAATCTCACTTTCCCTGTGGACGATCCGCACTCGCTAACGCGCTACAATTGATATCGTTATTGATTGCGGTCAAAAATTTCTTTGGTTGTGATTTCTTACACTTTTCTTATATACACACCGAGAATCATTCAATCAGTTAGTTATCGAGAATTGTTTCTCAGTTCACTCTACGTCCTGGGTATTAGATACCGGATCAGGATCCCATATATGTAATATGTTACATGGGCTACGGAAAGGTAGGGAACTGGGAAAGGGTGATCATTCCGTAAGAGTAGGGAATGGTGCAAATGTTGCAGCCAAAGCTGTTGGGGAATATCACCTCGTGTTGCCAAATGGTAATACAATGATTCTGAACGAATGCTATTACATTCCGACCCTGATATGCAATCTTATATCAGTTTCTTTATTGAGTAAAGAAAGATATAATTTTGTAATACAGGATAATGTTATGAACATCTTCCTGAATCAAAAGTTTATGGATCAGGCTCGTTAAATAATGGCATATACATTCTGAATCAAACTACAGTACTTAATGTACAAAACACACACAAGAGAAAAAGTTCAGAAATGAACGAATCCTTCTTGTGGCATTGTAGACTAGGTCATATCAATGCGACACGACTAGCTAAGTTACATAAAGATGGATATTTGAAACCGTTTGAATTTTCATCTTATGACACTTGTCAGTCATGTCTCAAAGGCAAGATGTCCAAAACCCCATTTAGTGGACACGGAGAAAGAGTTACAGAACTCTTGGGACTGATACATAGTGATGTATGTGGTCCCATGTCTACACATGCCAGGAACGGTTTCTCATACTTCATTACATTCACTGACGATCTCTCAAGATATGGACATGTGTTCCTGTTGAAACACAAGTCTGAAGCTTTTGAGAAATTCAGAGAATATAAGAACGAAGTAGAGAACCAAACGGGTAAAAGTATTAAGATCCTTCGATCAGATCGAGGAGGAGAATACTTGAGCAATGAGCTCCGCGACTGTCTAAAAGAGAATGGGATTCTCTCTCAACTTACTCCTCCCTATACACCACAGCACAACGGTGTATCGGAGCGGAGGAATCGCACCCTATTGGATATGGTGCGCTCTATGATGAGCACTGCTGAGTTGCCTATTTCCTTCTGGGGATATGCACTGGAAACATCTGCATACCTATTGAATATAGTTCCCACCAAATCTGTGCCAACCACTCCATATGAGATATAGAAAGGAAAGAGACCATATCTTAATTATGTTAAGATATAAGGTTGTCCGGCATATGTGAAAACACAAAATCCGGACAAGCTCGAGGCAAGGTCTGTTCTGTGCAAGTTTATTGGATATCCTAAGTATTCGCAAGGGAATATCTTCTACCACTCCGAGAAACAAAAAATGTTTGTTTCTCGACATGCCACTTTCTTAGAAAAGGGTTTTCTTATGAAACAAGATAGTGGCAATGAGGTAGAACTGGAAGAAGTTCCAGCTACACAAACTGCAACAGAAGATTTGGTGGAACCGAAGGATTCGATAATTCCCAACGAACCCCAGCCTCTCCGCCGATCTAGTAGGGTTCCTCATCCACCTGAGAGATACTACGGTTTTCTCATTGATGGTGGAAGCGAGGACTGCATCATGGAAGATGATGACCTGACTAGCTTCGAGCAGGCCATCACGAGTGGGGACTCTGTGAATCGGTTGGATGCAATGCGATCTGAGATGGAATCCATGTACACCAACAAAGTATGGACTTTGGATGTTGCTTCTGAAGGGGTAATCCCCATTGGGAGCAAATGGATGTTTAAGAAGAAACTTGGTGTAGATGGAAAAGTTGAGACTTTCAAAGCTAGACTTGTTGCAAAGGGTTTTCGTCAACGACCAGGTGTGGATTATGACGAAACCTTTTTTCCAGTGGCTATTCTTAAGTCCATCCGGATCCTGCTTGCCATTGGTGCATACCATGACTACGAAATCTGGCAGATGGATGTTAAGACCGCCTTTCTGTCACGACCCGAAATGGCACGTGACTGGCACTTGAATCATATGAAGTCTATAGGACCCTATCTAATTCAAGTAAGCCAAGACCCAGAAATCTAAACCATTTTAAGAAAGAAGTGAAGAAAACATGTTTTAAAGCAAGTGGTTTTAATAACATAAGCCGAAGTGTGCATTTTTAAAATCTCAAGTCTTTTCTGAAAATTTTGGCAGAGTTTCCTTTATAAATACTGGTCCCAAAAGGGTACAACATGCATAATATGATAAAGGCATCCCCAAGCGGGAGCTAGTTCTTAGTCAATTGACGGTCACAACCACGCAAGCAATAAAATATACAACGCCGAAGGGCGAGGATCAAAAGTCAAAAGGAAACTCAAAATCATCAAGAAAACCATAATAATACAAGCGCGACTCTACAGTCGAAATAATATACAACTGGTCTTCTAGGTCTGAAATAATATACAAGGCTGGTTGATGGAGTTTACTAGATACAACTGAATAAAAATAAAGTACAATGGTGGTCACGATGCAAGTGAACCCACCTACCAAAGCAATCACCCGGAATGAAAGCGGTGTGCCAGCAAAACCGCAACGAAACCTGTACGGCAAAACCTGCAAGAAACTGTGGCACAACGGGGGTGAGTTGCCAACTCGTGAGTAGAAAACATCACAGAGCAGAAATCGCATGTATAACTCAATCCTAGGTCAAAACGATCATAATATATATATATATATATATATATATATATATATATATATATCTATCCTCAAAATGATAAGGTTTGAAGCATGATAAGGTGGCAAGGGTAAACATCCATACAAAGTGTAATACCAAGTGCTCGTGTCAGTGCCTCAGGTGGCAACATATCATAAACATGAGGTGTGAAAAATGTAATCATCATTAAATCAGTGTCAACTAGATCATGAAGTCTACAAGTATGTGGATATCATCCAACTATGTAATAAATGCATGTATTTATGTGAGTCTCGTCCATGCGTCAACCAATGACACAACAACATCATGCACGTAAATATCATAAAAGCATAGGCATGAAAGTATGAGGATATAAATCAACGTGTGTCCCTCGCGACACATCAAAATCATAGAACCTGAGTGTCCAACATCGACACTCGAAACATCATGAAACCCGTGCCCACCATCGGCACGTAAATCCTCATATCTCTCAGGCTTCGTCAGTCCGGATCGGCCTATAATATCTCTCGACTCCGGTCGGTATCCTCCGGATAGCCGCCAGGTCTAACCAATCACCGGTAGGTACTAGACACCCTATCAGGCTCATCGTCTACTCCACGAAAAACATTTCTCGCCCCGAGGAACCATACCGGGTCCACCATGAACCCGCAAACGGATCATCCGCCTCCTCGAATCGGGTTTCATATACACGCGTCTCAGAACCGAGAAAATGCATGGTGGACGCACTGAAATATCATATCAAGAGAAACCGGGTTTTTAAAACAATACTTACATTCTTTTGAAATAACCACGGTTCACAAATCAAGAAATCTCATGAAAACGACATATCCCAATGCGTATAATCATAAAGCATGATGTATGTGACATATAACAGAAATGTAAGCATATCCGTATATCATGCAACATGGAACAGTAATATGCACATATCAAGGGAAAACTGCTCTTTTAAATGAATCCAGTTTTAAAATATATCTTGTGGTTCCCAAATTTCCAAAATCAAGCCAGAATCATCTATGTGTGTGCAAATATGTATGTATACAAGTATGGGTGTACAATATGTATGTACGCAAGTATGAGTGTACAATATGTATGTATGCAAGTATGAGTGTACAATATGTATGTATGCGAGTATGAGTGTACAATATGTATGTACGCGAGTATGTCATGCAAGGAGTCATATCCTAATGCAACAATCCTACTGTGTACTGACATGGCAATTATCGATGATGAAGTGTGTGAGCCGGCAAGCAGGTGTACGTGGAGCATACGCATCATCGGTAATGGTACTGGTGTCCTAACAGCATGGGTTTCAATATAACAATAAAACACAGTTAAGCATGCAACGCGATGCGAATAACAAGGATATGCGGAAAAATGAATAATAAACGCAATAGTGAAGAATCTACATCAATATATATGATTCATACAGTTTTGCCATTTGAAATAACACGAATCATGGTGTTTAGAAAATAAGGGATGCTGTGTTTTTAAGAAAAGATGTGTCCTTTGATAATATCCATAGAATCCCTTGGCCTGGCCTGTCTTTGAAATACTCACGATTCATTAGTTTTGAAATAGGTATAACTCGAGTCTAGTCTAACATCAATAAGTAAACTATAGGACTAAACTAACCGGCTAATCGAAAAGGTAAGGAAACCACCTAAATCTAAGTCGATACATATAAATATAATAGTCAGTGATCCCGTCTCAATTGTATCACATACGATACAATATGTAACATGACATCCTCGAGTCAAGAGTGTGGATCTATCATCAATATATAGCTCGTACGGTAAATCCATGGTACGGCATCCCAAATCTGGGTACAGGTCAAATATCACATTCATCTCATTATTCATCTGGTATCCATATCATCATATCCTGTATTAGGGGTACAGATCTAAGTCTAGTACAAACTGATACCATCTACATATATATGGGCGTATGAAAACACACGCCTAAAGACCCGCTATAATCTCATGTCGTATCTCATAATACGAATCAAAACAAATCACCGATCTCTTGGCATCATGCCTAAACTCATCGACTCATCTCTAAGTACCATGTACAATCCTCATCATCCTTGTATAGGTATACGTATATATATACATAGTCCCATACCTATATGTGTATATATATATACATATCCTCATATACGCACAAGTAAACAAGTAAGCATGTGTGTGTGTGTGGGTGTAAGCCTATTCTAGGGTTTGCGACTAATACGCTAACAACGACACTATCATCCAATTATACTAAAATTAACCATGACTCCCAAAGTCTATCTAGATAATCATAATCTCACGATAACATATAAATATATCCACATAATATATATACCATACACTACACTACGAACTGCGGGGGTGCTATACGCCATCCACCCGACTTTCCCCGTAGATATATATCTACTCACCTTGATCCTCGCTTGCTGGAGTCGATGACGCTACGCTCTCCTCGTCGTCTCGAAATCCACGTGGGGGTACCTACATATCACGCATAGTATCGTAAACTGAAATCGCGAACGAAAACCAAAACGATACACGAAACATACATAGGTTAAAACCTATGGTCTAAACATACACGAATAACCAACAACTCTCGACGATTGACGTGTAAACGTGAATCGACCGAGATAAAACACAAATACCCAATTCCAACTCATTAAAACTGCAAAATGAATTCAGAAACTTTGTAAAACACCTCCAGATTTTACCCTAGCTGAAATTAGTCAAATTTGCATATGTAAAGGGTCAAATTTACAGACAATGGAGCCATGGACCCAATACGAAGCCCAAAGCTCCAGGTCTGGCCGCAAATTGCGGCAAGAAAGGTTATTTATACGGCCAAGTAGAGGGTGTAGGGGCTGGGGTCTTGGGATTATCATCTAGGTTGCCTGCTTATACCACAGTGTTTGCTAAATAATTTTCCAGGTCCCCAAATGTTAGCAGATTACCAAAACTCATCACAATTTCCACAAAATACTAATATCGGGGATTTCGAAGTTTGCTAATTGGGGTTTAAGTCTCTGTTTTAGGTCCAAAATACAATCATTATAGGGGTTTAAGGTCACTATAAACCTCAATTACACATCACAACTCAAGAATTCCTCAAACCCTAACTAGAAATTTCCAAACCTCACTAAACGACACTAAATCGGTTCTAATCAAACATGGATGTAAAAGCAATAGAAATACTATGCTAATGGTTAAGAGAATACCTCATTTGGCAACTCAAGAAAATTCTTGAGTTGCCCCAAGTGTCCAAAATCCTTGCTTTCTTGGTCCAAAGTGTAGCTTGTAAGCTTGTGCACATTTTTTTATGAAATGGAGATGGACTTTTTGTGTTGATTTGATGATGTTTTGAGGGTTTGAAGTGGAGGGGGAGTGAGGAGGCATCCATGGAGTGAGAGGGGAAAAGATGAAGAGGAAACAATGAAGGGGACATAATGGGAGCTTAGTCAAAGACCCTTCACCTCTCTCTCTCTCCTTCTCTCTCTTGCCCATACCCCATTTTCTAATAATTTCCTTTTTTCTTTATTTTGTTTACTTTATCTTTTCTATTCTTTTAACTATAGAATCCCAAATGAAGCCATGGTTACAAAAATGTAACAAATGTGAAAAAAAAAGACATGGTGCATGTAATGTGCACAAAACCGGATTAATGCAAGATTAGCGATATTTAATCGCGATTAGCATTAGAAGTGAATATAATATATCATAAAAATTCATAATTAGCTTAATACATTTAAAACACTCACTTTTTAGTAATTTCTATAATTTTCCAAATATTTCCCAATTTATCGGTATTTAATTATACCGAAATATTAAAATATTCATGATATTTATTATTTAATTATAAAAATTCCCAAAAATAATATTTTATTTTTCTGAAATGTTACACTTTCTAAATGGTGATTTAGAGGAGTGCATGTACATGACTCAGCCAGAGGGATTCATAGATAGTGGGAGCAGCGGAAAGGTGTGCAAACTGCTTAAATCCATCTACGGGTTAAAGCAGGCATCGCGGAGTTGGAACATCTGCTTTGATGTGGTAGTCAAAGAGTTTGACTTCATCAAGAACGTAGATGAACCTTGAATCTACAAGAAAATTGCAGAGATTAAGGTTGTCTTCCTCGTATTGTACGTGGATGACATACTCTTGATAGGAAATGATGTTCCTATGCTGCACTCAGTCAAGCTCTTCTTATCACATAGATTCTCAATGAAAGATCTAGGTGATGCATCCTGCATTTTGGGAATTAAGATCTATAGAGATAGATCTAAACGGATACTAGGATTGTCCCAATCCAGGTACATTGACACCATACTAAAGAGGTTTGGTATGGAAGAATCCAAGCGTGGGAACCAACCCACGATCTCTGGACTCACTCTCTCCAAAGAGATGTCTCCTAAGACTGATTTGGAGAGAGCTCGCATGCAAGGGGTACCCTATGCTTCGGCAGTAGGCTCTATCATGTACGCAATGCTATGTACCAGACCCGATGTAGCATACTCACTAAATGTAGTGAGTAGGTATCAAGCAGATCCAGGAGAGAGTCACTGGACAGCTGTGAAAAACATTCTCAAGTACTTGAAAAGAACTAAGGAGATGTTCTTGGTGTATGGTAACGGAGAACTCCAGGTAGAGTCTTTTACCGATTCAAGCTTCCAAAGTGATAAGGACGACTCTAAGTCGCACTCAGGATTTGTCTTCACCCTAAATGGAGGGGCGGTTTGTTGGAAGAGTTCCATGCAAGAAACCGTGGCAGACTCGACGATGGAGGCTGAATACATCGCTGCCAACGATGCTGCCAAAGAGGCTGTCTGGATGAAGAAGTTCATCACTGAACTTGGTGTGGTTCCATCCATTGAGCATCCAATACCTTTGTATTATGATAACAATGGAGCTGTGGCTTTGGCCAAGGAACCCAGGTCCTATCAGAAGTCCAGACATATTCTGAGGCGGTATCACATGATCCGGGAGAGAGTTAATCACCGCGATATCGAGGTCAGGAGAGTTGACATGAAGGACAACACTGCGGATCCACTCACAAAGGCCATACCCCAGATACAATTTGAGAGACTTTTCGGGATGTTGGGTATGAGATACTACAACAGCTGTCCTTAGTGCAAGTGGGAGATTGTTTGTTGTATATATGCCCTAGAGGCCATTGTTGTACATATGATGTATATTATAGTGGATGCTTGGATATATATAGAGAGGACTTTCTTGCTCGATATGATAGTATGTTATCTGATTTCACTTTTTCTAAACATGTTGACTTGTATTGGTTTATTGTCTTGCTCTCACATGTTGATAAAGCCCTTAGGATATGTACTCGACTACTAGGACTATGATGCAGATCATACTAGTGGGGGCCAGGGTAGTCCAAGAGTACATCCTATAACTATTCCTAGTCGAGGGTGTATCGAGACAGGGCATCGATACACCAGAGTAGACTAGCGTATACGCATCTTGACCCATATGATGGGCGATGGATGATCCCATATCCATCGGTGTTTGACATCAAAGATGGTGTACGGGTGCTCAGTGGTAACTGGGTACACTGAACGGACTTGCCAAGAACTCCTGGATGGTATTATACCTATAGTCAGATAGCAGTTCTCTGGTGACACTGGTACAGGTTAGTCTGTAAACCCGAGATCGTCATAGAGTCTTGTGTGATTCCCACTGTGCTTTGATTTCCACCTTACCACGTTCAAGAGAACGTGCAAAACGGTGGCTTTTGGGTACAGTCCCGAATCACATGGAGGCAATGAGCGATAGGAGGGGTTTTGTCCCTCCCGGTATTGGGGGTTGATGTTGCGCTGTGTTCGATTGGCTATAACTGGAAGTCTCTGGCCAGGGCTGTTATGGAGATTTACTGGTAAGAGTTATCAGTAATTTCTCGACCTGTTATGAGCCTCACATCGACACGACTTATCAGTTACTGGGGTCTGGCGTTCACCACCCCTAGACTGGATATGCGACATATCAGACGAAGAGACCGGACTGTACGGGTAGTGTTACTGATTGGCTCGACGGGAGTTTTGACAGCTTCGCTGGTTTTCTTCTGATCGCTTAATACCCGGGTGGCCGTTACGTTTAGCTGACCGCTTGCGGCTTGTAGGTGTTTGATATGATCATCACCTACTGCCGGCGTATTGACGAGTCTTAGAGTCCCACATAGGAGTTTCCTAGCTCAGGCGAAACGATGTAGTGTGTATATGAGATATGCGCGGGGACCCGATTGAATGCGAGTATGTGATACCGTATATTAATCGGGCGTTTTTCTATTGGTCAGGTCGTATGTGATATGGCCGGTTTATTAAATCTAGTGTCGATTTAACATTTGACTTTTAGTTTAATTCTTTTTTAAACCCTTTTCTTTGTTGAAGATGTATGCATGCATGTATGCACATGTTGATGTGCATGGACACATACATGCATACATAGATAGTTATCATGGTTAATGATACACTATGTGGTGGCAATGCAGGACTCACATGGTAGTTAATATACATATATATATTTATTTATTTTTGAGTTAAGTTTAAAGATAATTCACTCATTGTTAATGTTTATCTTGCTTTGACCATTCTTGACCTAACTTATAACCATGAGTTAATTCTCTTTTGTCTATTTAACTCAATGTAAAATATCTAGATATTAATTAACCATGGTTTGAGGAGAGAAGGATTTAATATGATTACTTCATTCTCATCTAAGTTTAGTTTTATTATTCATCACAAAAGCTTTTGAGCTTGAGCTTTGCCACCATCTTCTTCTTCCTCCCTCTCTTGAGTTATCATTTGAGTGAGTTAGAGAAAAAGAAAGGGTTTTGATTAGAGAATACAAACCACCTCATGATTCTACACACATCTAGCCCATTTGCGTTGGGTGTTTGCTACACTTCTTCCATGGATCAAGTAAAGCAAGGAGCTTTGGGCAAAGGGACTTCGGGTGGATCATCGTGGACAAGGAAGGTTGCTAGCGATCCATTCCAAACTCTCAATGGTCCAAGGAGTCACCAAATAGAGACTATAAAGGTTGTAATCTCTACTCTTAGTGAGAGATTGTTCTTTATATGTGATACAAAGCTTGTTACCCTAAATATTCTAGTTAAGATTCTTGGTTTGTTTGCTTTTCACCTCTAAATTTTAAAGTGGCATAAGTGATGCTACCAAACCCTAGACTAGGTGCAAGGGAAACCCAACAGTTTGTTTTGAAAATAGGTATGAATCGAGTCTAATCTTGTTGGATATAGTGCCCTCAGAGTCAATTATTGGATCGCAGGCACGTGATTGCAATGATAAAGGGAGGGCCTATATCGGTAGGACAGTCTTACTCAAGATGATAGTATGCTATCTGGTTTATCTTTATCATCGTGTACTGATTTAGGTGACCTTATAGGTCGCTATTACACATTGATAAAGCCTTTAGGATTCTTGCTTGACTACCAGCAGTATGATGGCGATCATATACGTCGGAGCTGGGGTCTATAAGCACATCCTTAAAAAGACCCTAGTCGTTGGAGTTTCGAGACTGAGCATCGATACTCTATTAGTAAACTAGTGTATACAGTCGAAACCCCGACGAGGGGCGGTGGCCGGTCTCACAAGCCATTGGTGTCAGTTGGTTCACCTAAGATGTATACAGGTGCTCATTGGGTTATGAGTACACCGGACAGGACTCGCCGGGATCATGCTAGTTGGTATTATACCTGACGTCAGATAGCAGTTCCCTGGTGACATGTGTACAGGTTAGTTCATTGACCTGAGATCGTCATTTGTCTCGTGTGAGTTCCCACTGTTCTTTGATTACTACCCAACCATAGCTCAAAGGATTCGTGCAAACAGGTTTTAGTTGGGTACAGTCCCGAGCTGCATGGAGGCAGTGAGTGGATCGGCAGGGGTTTCATCTCTCCCGGTATTGGGGGTGAGATCGCGCTGTGTCTAGGAGAGCCATTACACGAAGTCCTTGGCCAAGGCAGGAGATTTACTGGTAGGTATTCCAGTAGTATCTCAGGGTGTTCTGAGCTATACTCCGACACGACTTGTACCGCTTTTGGGGGTCTGACTTTTACTAACCCCCTAGGCCTGCCATGCGATGCTCATAGATGAAGGGACCGGACTGTACGGATATTGTCACTGACAAGCTAAGTAGGGTGTCAGGATGAGTTCGCTCATCGACCTCCCTTTTGGTCAATACCTGGTAGCCCGTTACGTACAGCTAGTACCACTGATGTGCTAGTGGTTAAATTCACAGCCAAAGTATTGACGAGTCTTTAGAGTCCCCCACAGCCCGTTACGTACAGCTAGTACCACTGACGTGCTAGAGGTCGTATGATATATAGCAGGGTTCGATCATATACGTGCGGTAGTGCATGGATCATGATCGGGCGGATCATACTAGTGGGATTTGGTTTAAGACGGATCCTAGTATTAAATTTGTTGGAATACTTTAGTCTCTTCGTATTCATATTCAGTCGGAATGCGGATGCAGGTATGTATATACATGTGAGGGGTATCCTTGTAATCCGTCACGAGTTTACTTTAGATGTTGCCGTATCTTTCTATTGTTGCAAACATTTGGATTAATGTTTGCAAATGGAAATTGTGAGCTCAAGGTTATGATGGAGTGCATTTAATGTGGCATGTGCAAGGGTAGTGACTCATGGTCTCTTTTTATGTGCATATGTCACATAATTGTTTGATTTGTGTGTTGATATGATATGAGGAGAGAGGGAGGGCAGCCACGAGAAGGGGTTAGCTCTTGTATTTTTCATTCATACACTCTCACTCTCTCATTATATCATACAACATAAGAAAAGAAAAGGTCTCTTCTTCTTCTTCTTCCTCTAGCTCACCACTTTCATTGATGGCCTCATCTTCAACCTCCATCCATGCTATGGATGCAAGAGACAAAGTGATGACACACATTCTCTACTTCACCTTGGACACGTCGGCTAGCGAACTTCATGCCCGAGTTGCTTCAGATGAAGCGGGAGCTCGTAAAAATGACTCGAAGATGTGGTGCCCTTTCCGATGAGGAGATCGAGATCGGAGATGCCGCGAGGAGCTTGGGATGGTGGCCAAAGACCGAAGGACACGGATCGATCGGTATAGCTTTCCAACCCTTTCTCTAGTTGCTAGTTGTAGGTTAATGGTTCGATCTGGGTTTAAAGTCTGCGATAGCGCCGGTTTCTAGTTTAAGAAAAGTTTTCGTTTCCGCATTTTGGCCTTGGACAGATGGCCGGGGCGCTATCGTAGACTTACATGGTATCAGAGCCACGCCATTAACCTTTACTAGCTTGCTCTAATGTGTTTAAAACATCGATCGGCCGAATTTTCCAAAACCGCGATTCCAATTTAACAGTTTCTATCGAATTTTTTTTATCGTCAAAAAATTATTTTGAGTGTTGCAGAAAATCAGGCAGGCTTTTTTAAGCAATCTAAGAAAATTTGGTACATTGATCGCACTGTAGCGCCGCGGAACAGCGGCATTACCCTTCTTTTTGCCGCGGTTCCGCCGCACTACTGTAGCATCAGTCCACCAAATTTTCTACAGTAGCCTCTGAGTTGGAATTGGGGTTTCTGGTATTTTCAGTTTTGGCCCAGATTATTTTGAGTACTGGAAATTGTGCTTGGGGCCCACTTCGGGAAATTTTGTCGATCGAATTTAAATATGTTAGTTCACAATATTTACATTATATTTGTGACCGTGAATGTCATTTGATCGGTAAATCTTGTCTAATTGCTATAGCCCTTTTAGACGGATTTGCGAACGTGACATTCACGTAGATGTTCTGTGTTGTGCTGTGATGTTGCGGATTTGTCGTGGTGGATAGCCTGGATGCAATGGTAGTACAGTTTGGTATTATTTGTACATTTGATATTGCGGGGTGAGCAAACTGGCAACTCCAGAAAACTGGTCCCGTAATAAATTACAGGAAAACCCCGATATTGTGTATACACACCCGCATCTGTATTCCGACCGAAATACAAATGCAATGAGACAAAATCTAAACTGTACTATACTAGGATCCGGCTTAAACCAAAGCCGGCTAGTAATATCCGTTCGATCCTGATCCATGCAATACAGCACGTATCTGATCGAACCCTGCCATATAACCATATGGCCTCTAGTACTAACCGTCCGATCCTGATCCGTGCAATACCGCACGTATCTGATCGAACCTTGCCATATCTCCATACGGCCTCTGCAGCTTTTCGCCCGAAAGCTTGAGTAACTGAATGTGGGGGACTCTAAAGACTCGTCAACACCTTGGTTGTGGATTTAACCACTAGCACGTCAGAGGTATAAGCCAATACATAACGGGCTACCAGGTATTGACCAAAAGGGACGTCGATGAGCGAACTCATCCTGACACCCTACTGAGCCTGTCAGTGACAATATCCGTACAGTCCGGTCCGTTCGTCTATGAGCATCGCATGGCGGGCCTAGGGGGTTGGTAAAAGTCAGACCTCCAAAAGCGGTACAAGTCGTGTCGGAGTGTAGCCCAGAACACCCTGAGATACTACTGGAATACCTACCAGTAAATCTCTTGCCTCGGCCGAGGGCTTCGTGTAATGGCTCTCCTAGACACAGCGCGACCTCACCCCCAATACCGGAAGAGACGAACCCCTGAAGATCCGCTCACTGCCTCCATGTGGCTCGGGACTGTACCCAACTAAAACCTGTTTGCACGTCTCCTTTGAGCGTGGTAGGGTAGTAATCAAAGTACAGTGGGAACTCACACGAGACAAATGACTATCCCCAGGTCGATGAACTAATCTGTACACATGTCACCAGGGAACTGCTATCTGACGTCAGGTATAAGACCAACTAGCAGGTTCCCGGCGAGTCCTGTCCGGTGTACTCATAACCCAATGAGCACCTGTATACATCTTAGGTGATCCAACTAACACCAGTGGCTTGTGAGACTGGCCACCGCCCCTCGTCGGGGTCTCGACTGTATACACTAGTCTACTCTGGAGTATCGATGTCCTGTCTCGAAACTCCCACGACTAGGGACCTTTTAAGGATGTGCTTATAGACTACCAGCTCCCACGTATATGATCGCCCTCATACTGCTGGTGGTCAAGCAAGAATCCTAGGGGCTCTATCAACGTGTAATAGCGACATGTCTGGTCACCTAAAACAGTACACGATGATAAAGATAAACCAGATAGCATACTATCATCTCGAGTAAGATTGTCCTACTGGGACAGGTCCTCCCTCAATCATTGCAATCACGTGCCTGTGATCCAATAATTGACTCTGAGGGCACTATCTCCAACAATCTCCCACTTGCACTCAAGGCTAATTATTGCGATGTCGCATACTCACAGCCCGTGTGATACCGAACACCCAACTCCTCTACTAGTCAGTCTCACAAAGCTCGTTTGCGAAACTTATTGCGTTCGAGGAATAGCCTCAGTGAGTGGATCTGCTTTGATGTTTCTTTCTATGTCTCTCTATATCTCAAGTTCGCGGAGAAAGCCATCTCCCGAAATGAGTAATACCTGTCTTAGAATGTGTCTGGATGTCTGATGGGACCTAGCTCATAAATGAACTCCAAATCCAAACTTCTTAGACTGTATCGTCAACTGAACTTAATCAGTATCCTGCGCCAAGCCTCCCTCAGTATTGCCTTGGACCACCTGTCCAAAATACTGCCCCTAGTCAGAAGGAAAAACTATAACTCTGACAACTTGCCTGTCGTCCAAGTCACCTTAGAAGCCTGGAATGATAACTTTCTCCCGAAAAAGGCTGTCGTTAGCACTTCCCTAGAACATCCACTTATGTTCTAAAACTGCCTCCGACTGTTTCTCCAGGATTGGATCAATGTCAACTTATTGCATCTAGTGCAAGAACAACATCTGGTGTGGTACTTGACATCTCATGATTGACTCAATTGCCTGAGCAAGTGATCTGCCAATCATGCACATCCCTCTCCCCTTTAGTCTATAAGACACCTTTAGAGAGGGTGACTCCATTACCTGCAGGTATACTACCGTGCCAGGAGTCGTCCATTCTAAATACTCTTAGAATGCTGTCTAAGTACCCTGATTGGGAAACCACCCAAATCTAGATCCAAAACCATAGATCTAGTAACCAGTATGTCTGATATAATGTCCAAGTCCCATGTGGAGAAACTACTGTGTGACGACCAAAGTATAACCGATTGTAGTATAGGAATATCACTTCCTACTCTGTGTGTCATTCAAATACCAGGACATCACACCCTACTACCTTCTCAACAGATCCATCCCTTATTCTGATGAAGTCAAACCTATGACTGTCACATCAGAAATTGATGATCTATCTCCGCTATATCTGCTTTAGTCTATAAATAGACATAAGCTACATGTCCACCAATGCTTCCGCTGCTCCCACTGACTACGACAACCCTCTGGCAGAGTCATATACACGTACACTTCTAAAACTAGTTTAGAACGATGCTATACTCATCCTCCCGCCGGGTCTCGCAACCTGGAACAACAGCAATGGCAAGTGTGGGTAAACAAGAACTTCCCTGTCACCGTCCTTGAGGCTACAGAGTACCTCTCGGGTGCCTGAAGTTACCCACAATATCTGCGGAGTGGCCAATGGAATATCAAACCAGATTGAATCTTTAGGTTCCTTTCAAATCTTCAGTAATCGTTTGTGGTTCTGGAATCACTTCCAGTTCTACCATACTCCCACTACTGTTTTCTGAAAAAATCCATTTTTGTTAAAACTGTGGCAAGTCAAGAACAATATTACTATTGATCTTCTAGATGGTAGAAAGTCAACCCTCGTCATAGCCTGGGTCAACCCACAAACTGCCATTACAGAAACATGCCTTGAGTTATCCAGAGTCTGGTTTTAAGCATAAACCGGACAACTCCCCGTACCTTAACATCGTTAAGATATGAACTGTTCTATATCCAATATAGAAACAGAGGCACTGATTCAAATCATGCAGCTGTCCCCAGTGCATGTCTACTAAATGGAGAGAGGTCGATCAGCGTTACTATGTAAGTGCACGGCGGCGCCCCGGCCGTCAATCCGACGCCGGAATGCGGAAGCGGTGAATAACTTAAAATTTGCGGACTTAGCAAACCGGCACCACCGCGCACTATAACCCGGATCGTAACCATTAACTAGTCTAAGCCAACTACAAGAAAGGGAAAGGAGATATACCGACGATCCAAGTCCTCCGGTCTTCTCGCCATCGTCCCGATCACTTGCGGAATGTCCCGTCTCCTCCTCGTCGCCGGAAGTGCACCACATCGCCTTCTTCGTTTACTGGCTCCCACCTCAATGCCGAGGCAACTCGGGCACGAAGCCGGCTACTCGACGTGCCCAAGGTTCGTTGTAGAATGTGTAGTAGAAGAAGTCTCATTTGGGGTTTATGGAGATGCCATTGTGGTGGAGGATTGATACAAGCTTTTGGAGGAGAAGCTAATATGATTTTTTTTCAAGCCAAAAGAGTGTAAATCCCTACACTAGAATTTTGGACAGCCCTTGAGGGGAGAGGCCGGCCATGCAAGTGAGGGGTGAGTGAAAAAGGAGAGAGACCCTCAACTCAAGAGAGTGAATCAAGAGAATAAGCAAGTGAAAGGCTATCATCAAAAGAAATGATCACAAGCCTAAACTAACACTCCAACAACCTCATCATCAACAACCATGATGACAAAGGAAAAACCAACACTCCACCTCAACCATCACCTCACCAAGTCAAGCAATCATGAAAAAGGAAAGTCAAGTGATGGTGCTCATCATGAAAACCATCATGATGCAACAAGATGCAAAGAACCCCCTCCACTAATGCTTATTTGCAACAATGCAAATAAGCCCTCCTCCACCAATCTTCGGCCAATGAACGGAACAATGGAAATTGGCCGAAACGGAAAGCAAACTGGCAACTCCAGAAAACTGGTCCCGTAATAAATTACAGGAAAACCCCGATACTGTGCATACACACCCGCATTTGTATTCCGACCGAAATACAAATGCAATGAGACAAAATCTACACTGTACTATACTAGAATCCGGCTTATACCAAAACCGGATAATAATATCTGTTCGATCCTGATCCGTGCAATACCGCACGTATCTGATCAAACCCTGCCATATAACCATACGGCCTATAGTACAAACTGTCCGATCCTGATCCGTGCAATACCGCACGTATCTGATCGGACCTTGCCATATCTCCATACGGCCTCTACAACGTTTCGCCCGAAAGCTTGAGTAACTGAAAGTGTGGCGGACTCTAAAGACTCGTCAATACAATGGCTGAGGATTTAACCACTAGCACGTCAGAGGTATATGCCAATACGTGACGGGCCACCAGCTATTGACCAAAATGGACGTCGATGAGGAAGCTCACCCCGACACCCAACTGAGCCTGTCAGTGACAATATCCGTGCAGTCCGGTCCGTTCGTCTATGAGCATCGCATGGCGGGCCTAGGGGGTTGGTAAAAGTCAGACCCCCAAAAGCGGTACAAGTCGTGTCGGAGTGTAGCCCAGAACACCCTGAGATACTACTGGAATACCTACCAGTAAATCTCCTTGCCTTGGCCAAGGACTTTGTGTAATGGCTCTCCTAGACACAGCACGACCTCACCCCCAATACCGGGAGAGACGAACCCCTGAAGATACGCTCACTGCCTCCATGTGGCTCGGGACTGTACCCAACTAAAACCTGTTTGCACGACTCCTTTGAGCCGTGGTAGGGTAGTAATCAAAGTACAGTGGGAACTCACACGAGACAAATGACGATCCCCAGGTCGATGAACTAACCTGCACACATGTCACCAGGGAACTGCCATCTGACGTCTGGTATATGACCAACTAGCATGTTCCCGGCGAGTCCTGTCCGGTGTACTCATAACCCAATGAGCACCTGTATACATCTTAGGTGATCCAACTGACACCAGTGGCTTGTGAGACCGGCCACCGCCCCTCGTCGGGGTCTCGACTGTATACACTAGTCTACTAATGGAGTATCGATGCCCAGTCTCGAAACTCCCACGACTAGGGACCTTTTAAGGATAAGCTTATAGACCTCCAGCTCCCACTTATATGATCGCCCTCATACTGCTGGTGGTCAAGCAAGAATCCTAGGGGCTCTATCAACGTGTAATAGCGACGTGTCATGTCACTTAAAACAGTACACGATGATAAAGGTAAACCAGATAGCATACTATCATCTCGAGTAAGACTGTCCTACCGGGATAGGTCCTCCCTCAATCATTACAATCACGTACCTGTGACCTAATAATTGACTCTGAGGGCACTATCTCCAACAATCTCCCACTTGCACTCAAGGCTAATTATTGCGATGTCGCATACTCACAGCCCGTGTGATACCGAACATCCAACTCCTCTACTAGTCAGTCTCACAAAGCTCGTTTGCGGAACTATTGCGTTCGAGGAATAGCCTCAGTGAGTGGATCCGCTTAGTTGTTTCTTTCTATGTCTCTCTATATCTCAAGTTCGCGGAGAAAGCCATCTCCCGAAATGAGCAATACATGTCTTAGAACGTGTCTGGATGTCTGATGGGACCTAGCTCATAAATGAACTCCAAATCCAAACTTCTTAGACTGTATCGACAACTGAACTTAATCAGTATCCTACGCGCCATGCCTCCCTCAGTATTGGCTTGGACCACCTGTCCAAAATACTGCCCCTCATCAGAAGGAAAAACTATAACTCTGACAACCTCCTTGTCGTCCATGTCACCTTGGAAGCCTGGAATGATAACTGTCTCCTGAATGAGGCTGTCGTTATCATATCCCTAGAACATTTGCTTATGTTCTAAAACTGCTTCCGACTGTTTCTCCAGGATTGGATCAATGTCAGCTTATTGCATCTAGTGCAAGAACAACATCTGGTGTGGTACTTGACATCTCACGATTGACTCAATTGCCTGAGCAAGTGATCTGCCAATCATGCCCGTCCCTCTTCCCTTTAGTCTGTAAGACACCTTTAGAGAGGGTGACTCCATTACCTGCAGGTACACTACCGTGCCAGGAGTCGTCCATCCTAAATACTCTTAGAATGCTGTCAAGTACCCTAATTGGGAAACCACCCAAATCTAGATCTAAGACCATAGATCTAGTAACCAGTATGTCTGATATAAAATCCATTTCCTTTGTGGAGAAACAACTGTGTGACGACCAAAGTATAACCGATCGTAGTGTAGGAGTTTCTTTTCCTACTTGGTGTATATCATCCAAATACCAGGATATCACACCCTACTACCTTCTCAACAGATCCATCCCCTATTCTGATGAAGTCAAACCCATGACTGTCACGTCAGAAACAGATGATCTATCTCCGCTACATCTGCTCTAGTCTATAAATAGACATAAGCAACCTGTCCACCAATGCTTCCGCTGCTCCCACTGACTACGACAACCCTCTGGCAGAGTCATATAGACGTACACTTCTAAAACTGGTTTAGAACGACGCTATACTCATCCTCCCGCCGGGTCTCGTAACCTGGAACAACAGCAATGGCAATTGTGGGTAAACAAGAACTTCCCTGTCACCGTCCTTGAGGCTACCGGAGTACCTCTCGGGTGCCTGAAGTTACCCACCTTATCTGCGGAGTGGCCAATGGAATGTCAATCCAGATTGAATCTTTAGGTTCCTTATCAAATCTTCAGTAATCGTTTGTGGTTCTGGAATTACTTCCAGTTCTACCATACTCCCACTGCTGTTTTCTGAAAAAATCCATTTTTATTAAAACTGTGGCGAGTCTAGAACAATATCGCTATTGTTCATCCAGATGGTAGAAAGTCAACCCTCGTCATAGCCTGGGTCAACCCACAAACAGCCATTACAGAAACGTGCCTTGAGTTGTCCAGTGTCTGGTTTTAATCATAAACCGGACAACTCCCCGTACCTTAACATCGTTAAGATATGAACTGTTCTATATCCCATATAGGACCAGAGGCACTGATTTAATTGAACCAGATCCAAATCATGCAATTGTCTCCAGTGCATGTCAACTAAATGGAAGGAGGCCAGATCAGCGTTACTCAACTTAGGAATACTTCCAATTATGAGTAACCTGAAAGAGAAGCAATTTCTCTTAATCATTACTATCAACTGAACACCATATACAAGTATCTACATCTTCGATCTCTTTGAAGAATCCCGATACCTGCTATACCTGGTTCTCTACTCTATTCAAATACCTATAACTTCTCAAAATTCAGATCCTGTGTTTCCACGAAACACTTGTCTAAAAACTAGAGAAGTCATAAGTAAACCGAATATAGTACGAGGACCAACCCCTGTGTCCTGATGGACCCTGGACATCATACAATACTCTGTACAAGTCCCTTGAGTCTGATAACTCTTTCACTGTGTGTCGTAGGTTGAAAACTGTACTTATGGTTAAGAAGAATTACACCGCTGTTTGATGCTCCTTACCTAACCATCCACTGATATAGGTAAATGTCATCGACATAATATCAAAAGGTATATCTCACTCTATGAAAATAGACGTACAGATATATCAATTTGAAATTGGTGCACAACAGCGGATATTCAAAACCATATATTTGCCGACCGGCAAACAACCCAGGTGATCTCCTCAAATATCACCGATTACAACGAATCCCGATATAATGAGGATGATCACCCAATTCCCAATAACTTACTCCCACTCATCATCTGTAAAACCATACAGATATGAGAATCAAACCTGGTAAATACATACCCTGGAGCAAGTGTCTAATCGGGAAATCAGTTTCCTTTAACAGTACATAGTGAGACTGAAACATTGAAATGTTTCGATGGGGTATCCTGGTATTCTTAGTAATGCCTCTTCCAGATTCACGACTGTAACCGTATAGTTCTTTGCCACCTCTCCAAATCCCTTCATATGTCTTTAGTCTTTACCTTCTGCACACCCCTTTAGGCCAAATGGTTTTCTTCCTTCCCTACCGTTCGGCACCAGCCTATGGCTTGGAAGAAGACTATCCAATAAGCATAATGGGTGTACTGTCCCAATCCTAGGAACACTCGCAATGAGAGAGGGTGAAGATAAAAGACAACCGAATAAACCTTATTCCTATTTCTCCTGAACCAGAATCCATCCCCGAACTGGAACAAGTTCCATTCGAGTTCGTATATAACCATACGATGGAGTATCCAAATAAACTGTGGATCTTCGTAGTGATACGGAGTGTCCTGGAGAAATACAAAGGTGATTTGGGAGTGGTAATGAAATACCTGGTTTGGTCGTGAATATCTGTTGCAATTTACTTTGCCCTCTTACTAATCCCTTGCTTTGTCTGAACTTAATACCTTCTGCACACCATCGTTATGCTAATTGGTTTTCTTCATTCCCTACCGGTCGGCACCAGCCTAAGGTTTGGAAGAAGACAATCCAATTTGCGTAATAGGTGTACTACCCCTAAACCAAGGAGTACTCGTAACCTGAGAGAGGGTAAAAGGAAAAGACAACTGAATAATCCTATCCGTTTTCTCCAGAACCGGAAACCATCCTCGAATAATTCTTTCGAGTTCGTATCTAACCATACGATGGTTTTGTCCAATGGAAGTGGACGTTCGTAGTAATACGGGGTGTCCTGGAGAAAAGGGTAAAAGTAGGAGTGGCAATGAGGTCTGCAACTCTGACAATCCAAAAGCCGGTGTTTAAGAAGGTTCGGTCAACTTGGTCACTGAGTCAAAGTCTTAGGGTCGGGTCAATGGTCGCTGCCAAAGAGAGAGAGAAAAGAAACACTCAGCGTGCACTCTAACCTAGATCAGAATGGTTACCAATTTATCTAATCTGGAATCCTCCCACTGTACCTCAAATTCTCCTCCAAACCTGAAAGAAGAATTAGTCGGGGTCACCCGAGGAGTAAACCAACTCATCAGTGGGAATCGGGATCCAACTATCATTGCATGATAACGTGACGGAATCCGCTCACGCTATCACACTCCAGAAGGTATGCGCATATCTGGCAAGTTTCAGTACTTTTGAAACTCCCGATGTGATTTCTGCCCCATGCTCTTATGACCTTGGCGTGAGGTCAAAATATCATAAGTCACATGTCAAGTTCTGCCCATCATTATCCAGGTTAATTTGAATCCACCCGTACATACCCTTGACGTAGGCCAAAATAGTAGTACGACTGTCCCAAACCAACGCATCTATCTATGCAACAGATAAATACCCGGCAGCTACCAAACACTATGCCTTGGCGTGAGGTCAAAATACATAGCTTGAATACTACCGAATATTTAACTGAAATGATGGAGGGCTACGAATGGTTTCTGGCGAAAACCTTTAACGTAATGAACTTGATATCGTTGAAGGAACGGATAGCTTTTTGAAAATATAGTGACGAAAACCGTTGCTAAAGAGGTCACTCCCGGTGAAGGGATCTCGGCTCTTTCCCCATAGAATGGGGTGCAGGATATTCCAACTGAATACCACGGTGCAAAGCAAAAGTAATCGGCTATAGTGAAGTCAATGCCCTGACGCAAATTTCTGTCCAAGGGGTCACTCCCGGTGAAGGGATCTCGGCCCTTGCCTCGTCGACTGAGGAGCAGGATATTCCAATGAATACCACGATGCAAAACAAAAGTAAACGTCCTTGCAATAACAGCTTTTTGAAAAGTGTTCCAACAACATCAGATTAGGTTTGTTTTAACTTGCATTGATCCGAATCAATGCAGTCCCATCAATTGATCACACCAAAAAGAACGAAAATATACTGATGTACGTATATGCCATCCGCATTCGCCACTGGGTCCCGTCATTACCCGTTAGGTTAGCTTACTAACGACAGAGCGGGGACTGGACTAGCGCGGATGCAAAACATATACAACATCTACTAATATATATACCAATATATTATATTCGCTCAAGGCGTGAATAAAAATACAACATCACAGAAAATGTACAGCATCACAGAAACAATACAGATATCTGGGATCCCCGGGTTTCACAGAGCCGCTGAAACCCGACGTTCCCCTGGTCGTGTGGATAGCCTGTGCAATGAAATCCTAGACCCCTACGGGCGCGGCAAGTCACCCGCCAAAACCTGAAGCGAGGCAGTCCCCTTCAGTGCCGTGAATGGACCACCCAGCACTTCACGGAATCCGGCAACTTGGGCACCCCTCCTGGGTCAACCTGTACCCCCTACGAGTGCGGCGAATAGCCCGCCAATCCTAGAGCGAAACCCCCTCCGTCTCAATGCCATGAGATGCGGGCTTGTTGCCCTCCAGAACCCGGCTATCCGTGCACCCCTCCGCGAGGCAATCCTAGTACAGAAAGTAAAATATACATACACCGGGTACATCGACCGCAACCAGGTCGTGCCCCAAAATAATAATACAATCCGGCAGTGACGGCAGTCCACATGTCGGACGCTCGCCCCACAATATCAAATGTACATAATACAACAGCACAGTACTAGCATTGCATCCAGGCTATCCCCCACGACCGATCCGCAACATCACAGCAAATACATAGAACATCAACGTGAAAGTCACGTTCGTAAATCCGTCTAACCGGGCTATAGCAGTTAGACCGGATTTACCGATCGAGTGACATTCACGGTCGCAGATATAATGTAAATACTGTGAAAAATGTGTTTAAAATATCCGATTGATCAAACTTTAACAAGTGGGCCCACAAAGAATACTGTAGCAGTCACAGAAATAATTGGCCCAATTTTAATATTCCAAAACCCATACTTTAAGCCCAGAAAACTACTGAAGAAATTTGATGCAGGGATCAGAACAGTAAGCGGCGGAAGGGCGGCGCTTAAGGAAGGTCAGGCCGCGCTTCCGCGCTTGTACGGTTGACTGACACTCTCGAATTTTCTCAGTAGCCTTGAAATCTCCAGTACATTAATATTTTACAACCTGAAAAAATTTTCGAGACCAAAAATTTTCAACAGAAAACTGATGCGACAAAATACGGGTTTTTGGACTTTTTGATCGATCGGAAATGCAAACACATTACACAAAGCTAGACTAAGTTAATGGCGAGGCTCTGATACCACTGTAAGTGCACGGCGGCGCCCCGGCCGTCAATCCGACGCCGGAATGCGGAAGCGGTGAATAACTTAAAATTTGCGGACTTAGCAAACCGGCACCACCGCGCACTATAACCCGGATCGTAACCATTAACTAGTCTAAGCCAACTACAAGAAAGGGAAAGGAGATATACCGACGATCCAAGTCCTCCGGTCTTCTCGCCATCGTCCCGATCACTTGCGGAATGTCCCGTCTCCTCCTCGTCGCCGGAAGTGCACCACATCGCCTTCTTCGTTTACGGGCTCCCACCTCAATGCCGAGGCAACTCGGACACGAAGCCGGCTACTCGACGTGCCCAAGGTTCGTTGTAGAATGTGTAGTAGAAGAAGTCTCATTTGGGGTTTATGGAGATGCCATTGTGGTGGAGGATTGATACAAGCTTTTGGAGGAGAAGCTAATATGATTTTTTTTCAAGCCAAAAGAGTGTAAATCCCTACACTAGAATTTTGGACAGCCCTTGAGGGGAGAGGCCGGCCATGCAAGTGAGGGGTGAGTGAAAAAGGAGAGAGACCCTCAACTCAAGAGAGTGAATCAAGAGAATAAGCAAGTGAAAGGCTATCATCAAAAGAAATGATCACAAGCCTAAACTAACACTCCAACAACCTCATCATCAACAACCATGATGACAAAGGAAAAACCAACACTCCACCTCAACCATCACCTCACCAAGTCAAGCAATCATGAAAAAGGAAAGTCAAGTGATGGTGCTCATCATGAAAACCATCATGATGCAACAAGATGCAAAGAACCCCCTCCACTAATGCTTATTTGCAACAATGCAAATAAGCCCTCCTCCACCAATCTTCGGCCAATGAACGGAACAATGGAAATTGGCCGAAACGGAAAGCAAACTGGCAACTCCAGAAAACTGGTCCCGTAATAAATTACAGGAAAACCCCGATACTGTGCATACACACCCGCATTTGTATTCCGACCGAAATACAAATGCAATGAGACAAAATCTACACTGTACTATACTAGAATCCGGCTTATACCAAAACCGGATAATAATATCTGTTCGATCCTGATCCGTGCAATACCGCACGTATCTGATCAAACCCTGCCATATAACCATACGGCCTATAGTACAAACTGTCCGATCCTGATCCGTGCAATACCGCACGTATCTGATCGGACCTTGCCATATCTCCATACGGCCTCTACAACGTTTCGCCCGAAAGCTTGAGTAACTGAAAGTGTGGCGGACTCTAAAGACTCGTCAATACAATGGCTGAGGATTTAACCACTAGCACGTCAGAGGTATATGCCAATACGTGACGGGCCACCAGCTATTGACCAAAATGGACGTCGATGAGGAAGCTCACCCCGACACCCAACTGAGCCTGTCAGTGACAATATCCGTGCAGTCCGGTCCGTTCGTCTATGAGCATCGCATGGCGGGCCTAGGGGGTTGGTAAAAGTCAGACCCCCAAAAACGGTACAAGTCGTGTCGGAGTGTAGCCCAGAACACCCTGAGATACTACTGGAATACCTACCAGTAAATCTCCTTGCCTTGGCCAAGGACTTTGTGTAATGGCTCTCCTAGACACAGCACGACCTCACCCCCAATACCGGGAGAGACGAACCCCTGAAGATACGCTCACTGCCTCCATGTGGCTCGGGACTGTACCCAACTAAAACCTGTTTGCACGACTCCTTTGAGCCGTGGTAGGGTAGTAATCAAAGTACAGTGGGAACTCACACGAGACAAATGACGATCCCCAGGTCGATGAACTAACCTGCACACATGTCACCAGGGAACTGCCATCTGACGTCTGGTATATGACCAACTAGCATGTTCCCGGCGAGTCCTGTCCGGTGTACTCATAACCCAATGAGCACCTGTATACATCTTAGGTGATCCAACTGACACCAGTGGCTTGTGAGACCGGCCACCGCCCCTCGTCGGGGTCTCGACTGTATACACTAGTCTACTAATGGAGTATCGATGCCCAGTCTCGAAACTCCCACGACTAGGGACCTTTTAAGGATAAGCTTATAGACCTCCAGCTCCAACTTATATGATCGCCCTCATACTGCTGGTGGTCAAGCAAGAATCCTAGGGGCTCTATCAACGTGTAATAGCGACGTGTCATGTCACTTAAAACAGTACACGATGATAAAGGTAAACCAGATAGCATACTATCATCTCGAGTAAGACTGTCCTACCGGGATAGGTCCTCCCTCAATCATTACAATCACGTACCTGTGACCTAATAATTGACTCTGAGGGCACTATCTCCAACATACTCAACTTAGGAATGCTTCCAATTATGAGTAACCTGAAAGAGAAGCAAGTTCTCTTAACCATTACTATCAACTGAATACCATACACAAGTATTTACATCTTCGATCACCTTGAAGAATCCCGATACTTGCAATATCTGGTTCTCTACTTTATTCAAATACCTATAACTTCTCAAAAATTCGGACCCTGTGTTTCCACGAAACACCTGTCTAAAAACTAGAGAAGTCATAAGTAAACCGAATATAGTACGAGGACCAACCCCTCTGTCCTGATGGACCCTGGACAACATACAATACTCTGTATAAGTCCCTTGAGTCTAATAACTCATTCACTGTGTGTCGTAGGTTGAAAACTATACTTATGGTTAAGAAGAATTACACCGATGTTTAATGCTCCTTACCTAACCATCCACTGATATAGGTAAATGTCACAGACATAATTTCAAAAAGGTATATCTCACTCTATGAAAATAGACGTACAGATATGTCGATTTGAAATTGGTGCATAACAGCGGATATTCAAAACCGAATATTTGCCGATCGGCAAACAGCCCAGGTGATTTCCTCAAATATCACCGATTACAACGAATCCCGATATAATGAGGATGATCACCTAATTCCCACTAACCTACTCCAACTCATCATCTGTAAAACCATACAGATGTGAGAATCATACCTGGTAAATACATACCCTGGAGTAAGGACTAATTGGGAAATCAGTTTTCCTTTAACAGTACACAGTGAAACTGAAACATTGAAATATTTCGATGGGGTATCCCGGTATTCCTAGTAATGCCTCTTCCAGATTCACGACTGTAACGTATAATTCTTTGCCATCTCTCCAAATCCCTTCATATGTCTTTAGTCATTACCTTCTGTACACCCCTTTAGGCCAAATGGTTTTCTTCCTTCCCTACCGTTCGACACCAGCCTATGGTTTGGAAGAAGACTATCCAATAAGCATAATGGGTGTACTGTCCCAATCCTAGGAACACTCGCAATGCGAGAGAAGGTGAAGATAAAAGACACCTGAATAAACCTTATTCCTATTTCTCCTGAACCAGAATCCATCCCCGAACTGGAACAAATTCCTTTCGAGTTCGTATATAACTATACGATGGAATATCCAATAAACTGTGGATCTTCGTAGTGATACGGAGTGTTCTGGAGAAATACAAAGGTGATTTAGGATTGGCGAAGAAATACTTGGTTTGGTCGTGAATATCAGTTGCAATTTACTTTGCCCTCTTACTAATCCCTTGTTTTGTCTTAACTTAATACCTTCTGTACACCATCGTTAGGCTAATTGGTTTTCTTCATTCCCTACCGGTCGGCACCAGCCTAAGGTTTGGAAGAAGACTATCCAATTTGCGTAATAGGTGTACTATCTCCTAAACCAAGGAGTACTCGCAACCTGAGAGAAGGTAAAAGGAAAAGACAACTGAATAGTCCTATCCGTTTTCTCCAAAACCGGAAACCATCCTCGAATAAATCCCTTCGAGTTCGTATATAACCATACGATGGTTTTGTCCAATGGAAGTGGACGTTCGTAGTAATACGGGGTGTTCTGGAGAAAAGGGTAAAAGTAGGAGTGGCAAAGAGGTCTGCAACTCTGACAATCCAAAAGCCAGTGTTTAAAAAGGTTCGGTCAATTTTGGTCTCTGAGTCATAGTCTTAGGGTCGGGTCAATGGTCGCTGCCAAAGAGAGAGAGAAAAGAAACACTCAGCGTGCACTCTATCCTAGATCAGAATGGTTACCAATTTATCTAATCTGGAAACCTCCCACTGTACCGTCAAATTCTTCTCCAAACCCAAAAGAAGAATTAGTCGGGGTCACCCGAGGAGTAAACCAACTCATCAGTGGGAATCGGGATCCAACTATCATCGCATGATAACGTGACGGAATCCGCTCACGCTATCACACTCCAGAAGGTATGCGCATATCTGAAAAGTTTCAGTTCTTTTGAAACTCCCGATGTGATTTTTACCCCATGCTCTTATGACCTTGACTTTGGCCAACAAATCATAAGTCACATGTCAAGTTCTACCCGTCATTCTCCAGGTTAATTTGAGCCCACCCGCATAAGCCCTTGACTTTGGCCAACAAGGCTGTACGACTGCCCCCAAACCAACGCATCTATCTATGCTGCATATGAATACCCCAATAGCTACCAAACACTGTGTCTTGACTTTAGCCAACAAACACAGCTTGAATACTATTGACCACCCATATGAAACGACGGAGGGCTACGAATGGTTTCTGGCGAAAACCTTTAACGTAAAGAACTTGATATCGTTGAAGGAACGGATAACTTTTAAAAATATAGCGACGAAAACCTTTGCTAAAGAGGTCACTCCCGGTGAAGGGATCTCGGCTCTTTCCCCGTAGAATGAGGTGCAGGATATTCCAACTGAATACCACGGTGCAAAGCAAAAGTAATCGGCTATAGTGAAGTTAATGCCCTGACGCAAACTTTTTGTCCAAGGGGTCACTCTCGATGAAGGGATCTCAGCCCTTGCCTCATCGACTGAGGAGCAGGATATTCCAACTGAATACCACGATGCAAAACAAAAGTGAACGTCCTTGCAATAACAGCTTTTTGAAAAGTGTTCCAACAACATCAGATTAGGTTTGTTTTTAACTTGCATTGATTCGAATCAACGCAGTCCCATCAATTGATCACACCACAAAGAATGAAAATATACTGATGTATGTATATGCCATCCGCATTCGCCACTGGGTCCCGTCATTACCCGTTAGGTTAGCTAACTAACGACAGAGCGGGGACTGGACTAGCGCGGATGCAAAACATATACAACATCTACTAATATATATACCAATATATTATATTTCGTTCAAGGCGTGAAAAAAAATGCAACATCACAGAAATGTACAGCATCACAGAAACAATACAGATATCTGGGATCCCCGGGTTTCACAGAGCCGCTGAAACCCGACGTTCCCCTGGTCGTGTGGATAGCCTGTGCAATGAAATCCTAGACCCCTACGGGCGCGGCAAGTTACCCGCCAAAACCTGAAGCGAGGCAGCCCCCTTCAGCAACGTGAATGGACTACCCAGCACTTCACGGAATCCGGTAACTTGGGCACCCCTCCTGGGTCAACCTATACCCCCTACGAGTGCGGCGAATAGCCCGCCAATCCCAGAGTGAAGCCCCCTCCGTCTCAATGCCATGAGATGCGGGCTTGTTGCCCTCTAGAACCCGGCTATCCGTGCACCCCTCCGCGGGGTAATCCTAGTACAGAAAGTAAAATATACATACAATGGGTACATCGACCGCAACCTGGTCGCGCCCCAAAATAATAATACAAACAGGCAGTGACGGCAGTCCACATGTCGGACGCTCGCCCCACAATATCAAATGTACATAATACAACAAAACTGTACTAGCATTGCATCCAGGCTATCCCCCACGACCGATCCGCAACATCACAGCAATACACAGAACATCAACGTGAAAGTCACGTTCGCAAATCCGTCTAACCGGGCTATAGCAGTTAGACAGGATTTACCGATCAAGTGACATTCACGGTCGCAGATATAATGTAAATACTGTGAAATAATGTGTTTAAAATATCCGATCGATCAAATTTACCAAGCGGGCCCCCAAGTACTACTGTAGCACATCAAGAAATTCTGGGCCCAAAATTAATATTCCAGAAACCACATTTTCAACTCAGGAACATTCTGCGAAATTTTGGGGCACTGAACAGTTCAAGTAGCGGCGGAACCGCGGCCCAAGCATGGGTTTGGCTACGGTTCCGCGGTGGTTTGGACTGTTCACGAGCCCAACTTTTCACAGAACTCTTACAATTCCCTGCACATCATTCTGAGACAACCTGAAAAATTTTTGGACTTCAAAAAAAATTTCGACAGAAACTGATGTGAAGAAAAATACGGTTTTCGGAAAATTGTTCGATCGGAAATGTAAAACACATTAGACAAAGCTAGACTATGTTAATGGCGAGACTCTGATACCACTGTAAGTGCACGGCGGCTCCCCAGCCTCCATCCCGAGGCCAAATGCGGAAGCGATGGTTAACTTTAATTTTCTTGAACTAGCAAACCGGCACCACCGCGCACTAAAAAACCCGGATCGAACCATTAACTAGTCCTAGCTAACTACAAGATGGGGAATAGAGATATACCGACTGATCCGAGTCCTCCGGTCTTCTCGTCGTCATCCCGATCTCCCGCGGAATGTCCTGTCTCCACCTCGTCGCCGGAAGTGCACCACATCGCCTACATCTTTTACGGGCTCCCACCTCTATGCCGAGGCAACTCGGGCACGAAGCTGGAAAGTCGACGTGCCCAAGATTTGCTGTAGAATATAGTGTGGATTACTATGTCTCTTTTTGGGGTTGTAGGAATTGCCATATAGGTGGAGGAATGATACAATCTCATGGAGATGGAACTTGTGGGATTTTTCCAAGAGCAAAAGAGCAAAAATCCCACACTAAAATTTTGGACAGCCCCTAGCCTTTCTTGGCCGGCCATGGGTTGTGGAATGGAGAGAATGAGAGAGGTGGTGTATCAAAATGAAGGGAGCCACACAATAATACAAGTGAGAGAGAGGTCAAATGATATCATGAAAGGAAATGATAGCTAGGAAAGCCCAACACTCAAACAACAATCATCACTTCCAAAAGTCATGCCATCATCAACAACCATATCATATAAAAATCAAGCCATGATGGATGAAGAAGTCAAATGGTCGAGGGATGGATCATCATCATGATCCAACAAAATGCAAAGAACACCCTCTACAAATGCTTATTTGCACAAATGCAAATAAGCCCTCCTCCACCAATCTTCGGCCATTGAAAGATACAAATGAAAATGGCCGAAACGGAAAGCAAACTGGCAACTCCAGAAAACTGGTCCCGTATTAAATTACAGGAAAACCCCGATATTGTGTATACACACCCGCATCTGTATTCCGACCGAAATACAAATGCAATGAGACAAAATCTACACTGTACTATACTAGGATCCGGCTTAAACCAAAGCCGGCTAGTAATACCCGTTCGATCCTGATCCATGCAATACCGCACGTATCTGATCGAACCCTGCCATATAACCATATGGCCTCTAGTACTAACCGTCCGATCCTGATCCGTGCAATACCGCACGTATCTGATCGAACCTTGCCATATCTCCATACGGCCTCTACAGCTTTTCGCCCGAAAGCTTGAGTAACTGAATGTGGGGCACTCTAAAGACTCGTCAACACCTTGGTTGTGGATTTAACCACTAGCACGTCAGAGGTATAAGCCAATACGTAACGGGCTACCAGGTATTGACCAAAAGGGACGTTGATGAGCGAACTCATCCTGACACCCTACTGAGCCTGTCAGTGACAATATCCGTACAGTCCGGTCCGTTCGTCTATGAGCATCGCATGGCGGGCCTAGGGGGTTGGTAAAAGTCAGACCCCCAAAAGCGGTACAAGTCGTGTCGGAGTGTAGCCCAGAACACCCTGAGATACTACTGGAATACCTACCAGTAAATCTCTTGCCTCGGCCGAGGGCTTCGTGTAATGGCTCTCCTAGACACAGCGCGACCTCACCCCCAATACCGTGAGAGACGAACCCCTGAAGATCCGCTCACTGCCTCTATGTGGTTCGGGACTGTACCCAACTAAAACCTGTTTGCACGTCTCCTTTGAGCGTGGTAGGGTAGTAATCAAAGTACAGTAGGAACTCACACGAGACAAATGACGATCCCCAGGTCGATGAACTAACCTGTACACATGTCACCAGGGAACTGCTATCTGACGTCAGGTATAAGACCAACTAGCAGGTTCCCGGCGAGTCCTGTCCGGTGTACTCATAACCCAATGAGTACCTGTATACATCTTAGGTGATCCAACTAACACCAGTGGCTTGTGAGACCGGCCACCGCCCCTCGTCGGGGTCTCGACTGTATACACTAGTCTACTCTGGAGTATCGATGCCCTGTCTCGAAACTCCCACGACTAGGGACCTTTTAAGGATGTGCTTATAGACTACCAGCTCCCACATATATGATCGCCCTCATACTGCTGGTGGTCAAGCAAGAATCCTAGGGGCTCTATCAACGTGTAATAGGGACATGTCAGGTCACCTAAAACAGTACACGATGATAAAGATAAACCAGATAACATACTATCATCTCGAGTAAGACTGTCCTACTGGGACAGGTCCTCCCTCAATCATTGCAATCACGTGCCTGTGATCCAATAATTGACTCTGAGGGCACTATCTCCAACAAAAATTACATCGGGAGTTTCTAAAGAAACTGAAACTTTCCAGATATGCGCATACCTTCTGGAGTGTGATAACGTGAGTAGATTCCATCACGTTATCATGCGATGATAGTTGGATCCCGATTCCCACTGATGAGTTGGTTTACTCCTCGGGTGATCTCGACTAATTCTTCTTTTAGGTTTGGAGGAGAATTTGAGGTTACAGTCGGAGGTTTCATAATTAGATAAAGTGATAACCATTCTGATCTAGGTTAGAGTGCACGCGGAGTGTTTCTTTTCTCTCTCTCTCTTTGGCAGCGACCATGGCCCGACCCTTGACTATGACTCAGTGACCAAGATTAACCGAACCTTCTTAAACACTGGCTTTTGGATTGTCAGAGTTACATACCTCATTGCCACTCCTACTTTTACCCTTTTTCTCTAGAACACCCAATAATACTACGAACATCCACTTCCATTGGATAAAACCATCGTATGGTTATATATGAACTCGAAGGAACTTATTCGAGGATGGTTTCCGGTTCTGGAGAAAACGAATAGGATTATTCAGTTGTCTTTTCCTTTTACCTTCTCTCAGGTTGCGAGTGTTCCATGGATAAGGACGGTACACCTGTTACGTGTTCATACCATAATATTGCATTATTATATTCCCCATTCATATTCGTTTTATAAATAAACAGGTGCTTTTGACGCATGTCTGCAACATAGTACAGGTTACAGGTTCTTGGAGCGAAAACAGTGAAAAAGACAAAAGATGATACAAAAGAGGGGCTTTTGACCAATAAGTAGAAGGATCCTAGTCAAGCCTAGACGAAGAACAGTTCATAATTGTACAAGGCAACGCAAGGTCCAAGTTGTCAAAGTGAACGGTTAAAAGACCACTACAAGTTTTCACTGAAAGATCTGGAGAAGACCCAGAAGCCAAATGGAGAAAAGAACTAAAGAAATAAAAAGCCCTAAATTCTCAGAAGCAACCCACAAAAACACATCAGACGACCACACCATAGTGCCGCGGAACCGTGGCCCTACCCCCACCCATGTCGCGGTTCCGCGACCATCTATTGCACGTGTCGGTGTAGAAAAATTGCGGCGGTGCGTCGGTGCGTTTGTTGGGATTTTTAGGGGGTATTTTTGTAATAGCAGATGTGCGAGTCATTGTAACCCTAGGGTTTCCTATCCTCTATAAATAGAAACTCTAAATTCTGTATGAGGCTATGCCTCTTTTCATTTCACAAATTCAGATCTGTACTGCGTTGATGTTTGGAGAGAGCCATCAATAAAAATTAGTAAGTTACTTTTATTTCTTGTTTTATTTCTCTTTTAAATTAGAATGTCTTTTAATCCCCTAATGAGCGAGTAGTCTTCTCGCTTGTTAGGGTTAGCCTTAGGGAAAGGTTTGAGAGATGAGATCTCTCACCCCTTTCTTACCCCTTCACACCTAAGAATTAGAACTCCATGCGTACATGCACACACCGCTCCCTGCGGCACCCTACCCCTCGAAATAACGGTGATACCGTAGTATAAAGGACCGGGTGCGCATGTTTTCCATGGAGGTTAGGGTAAGGATCGATAAAGGAAGGACAAGAACCTAGAGGAAGAAACATCTTCCCAAAAGATTCTAATCCACTTTATTGATAATTACCATAACATCTAATTGATCTAAAATAGGGTATTGAAAGCGGTGAGGAAACCTTTGATCTCTCAACTTCCCCTAAGCCTAACCCTAGCAAGACTTAGATCTAGATAATTTTAGTACAACTTAATTTGGTAGTTTTTTAGATTTAATAAATCAATCCGAACATTTATCGGAATTAACTCGTTAGCGCGACTAGGAAAACACAAAATCCCTGTGGACCGACTCGTACTCACCGGCTAGCTACCAAGCGACGTCGTTCTTGATTGCGGTAAATTATATTTCTGATCGATAAAATCTCTCTAATCAAATAGCGCCGTTGCCGGGGATAGCGTAGTTTTTCCTCTTTGCAATTTCGGGTTAATCAAAATTAAAAAAAATCATAAAAACAGAAAAAGTGAAATTATAAAAAATTTATCTTTTATTGTTTGAAGGGTATTTTTTATGAATCTTTGCAGGATCGACGGATCTAGAAAAATCCAGAGTGCGAAACAGAAAAAGGTAGATCGGAACAGAAGGGGATTGGAACAACAGAACCACAGAATTTTTTCAGTGACCTGAGCCCTCCATCCCACCGCTAACCGCGGCCGTAAGTGGGTATTTGCGGCGGAACCGCGGTCCCCTTGGGGCTTCATCGCGCGGAATTTGTACTGTTTGTTTTCTCTTTCTCCCCTCTGCAAATCTCCATATATCTTTTGTCAAATCTCCTGCAGGATTTCTTTGCGCTAAAAATCTTCTTCCCCCTTCCAATAATTGATTCTCTGCAGGATTCTTTGCGCCGCGCATAAAATAAAAATCTTTGATTGCAAGTGATTTACTGTTTTGCATATCTTTAAAACTGATTTTAAGGGGCTTTTGACCAATTCAGATTGGGTGGGGATTTCATCACCCTTCCCAGGACCCCAGAAATCACATAAGGCATTTGCATTGACCAATCTTTTATTAAAAAATACTAGACTCAGCCCTAAGGACATCGAGCTCAATAGGACAGAGGAATAGTTATAGGCATCAGCCGTTTATCCTAACCTGACTTTGCGGTGTCTAGGCAAGTGTATCAAGGCAAGTGGTTACTTAATTAGGACCGCTACTTGTAGCGAGGAGCCTCCCACTTACCTGGCACTTACCTGGCCGCAATTGGCGGTGAAGAGGCGGTTTGAGGACCTATCTCTAACCCTTTGGAACAGTTAGGAGCTGTCTAGCCGACCTAGGTGACCCTAGAGTTAGGCCGATTGTGCATTTTTGGTTGATCGAAAGTGTGCCTTAGCCCTTTATCAAAAATCTTTTTTGCAAACGGTTCCAAATAAAAAAAAGGAAAAAAATCTTTTATAAAAACTTGCAACTTGTCGCGTAAAATCCTTGCACCCCACCACCACTCACTTTCTTCTCATTGACGTTATCTTACCTCTACATTCTGTCTTTCATTTTTCTAACTACACTACCCCTTTAGTGTATGTCACTTTGGACTAGGGACACTAGCGCCCGATTAGTCTGTGTTTCGTTGGTACCGACCGACGAACCTTTCGACACCGAATTCGAAATTCCCTCCATTTCCTTACCTCCACCTTCAAATTCTTCTTCCGAAGGTATGTCGGGACACAATCCTAACAACACCTTACCCACGGGACTGATTCCACCTCCGTTAGGTGCGAATAACCCGAATCTCCCGCCTGTTGTAGCGCCCCAACGAATCGCGCTCCAGGATCTCTTTTACCCTGTCCGCACCTCTTTACCTACCTGTCTTTCACCCCCACCGGCAAATGGGGACAATTTTGAAATAAAACCCCACTTCATCAATATGCTGCTAAAATTTCATGGATTGGAATCCGAAGATGCTTATATATTTATAAATAAATTCCAAAACGTTTGTGCCAAGATGAAAACAACCCAATTATGTGATGACGCTATAAGGCTAAGGGCCATTCCTTTCACCTTATATGACTTAGCCGAGAAGTGGCTATACAGCACAGCATCACATTCAATTCGAAATTGGGACGAGTTTGTTAAAGCTTTTCTTAAAAAGTTTTATCCTCATCACAAGAACGCGAGAATACGCAATGAAATAATACAATTTTCCCAGCTTCCTTCCGAACCATTTTGGAAGTGTTTTGAATGATTCAAAGACCTACTTGTTCAATGCCCTCATCATGGAATCGAAAGTTGGCAACTTTGCCAAACATTATACGAGGGATTGAACCCGGCAACGAAGTAGTTGCTAGAAACCATTTGTCAAGGTCACTTTCTAACCAAATCTAGTGAGGAAGCATGGCAGTTTCTCGAGGATCTTAGTGAACAAACAATTCAGTGGGAGAGCACAAAGACCACCTCATCTTCTTCTATTGGTCAATCTAGGGCAGGCATACATCAAGTAGATATGTCGATTGCTATGAAGGCCGAGATGGCCGCACTTATGAAAAAGCTTGAAGCCATTGAGACCAAAATCTCTTCGTCTTCTCCTGCCCCTGCTTTACCCCCACGAACTGTTTGTGCTTGTTGTTCGGATCCATCACACCTTACCGAAGAGTGTCCTTATAATCCACCTGTTCAAGGACAAGATCAAGTCAATGCTGCCTTTCGGCAACGACAAAGAAATGATCCTTACTCTTCGACCTACAATCCGGGTTGGAGGAGTCACCCAAATTTTGCTTGGAATCAAAATCAGCAACTCTAAGGAAACAACAACTTTCAAAGGCCTCCTACAAAACAACAAGCACCCCAACAAACTCAAAACCAGCAACCTTTCCAACCACAACCTTATCCAAATCAAACGAACAATTTGGTTCAACCAAATGATGATAAGGTTATCTCGCTAGAAAAAAGTCTAGATGCGTTTCTCAAGCAATCTACAGAATCCGCAGCAAGATTGGAAAATTGCGTCCAGTCTTTAGTACACAACAATGCTTCACAAGATCAAAGCATCAAATCTATTGAGGCACAAATTGCACAATTAACTGCTGAGTTGAGTGAGAGAGAAAAGGGAAAGCTTCCATCTCAACCATTGCCGAATCCCGGTCACACACAAAACGCATATCACAATCACAATGTAAATGTGGTGACCACGTTGAGATCTGGAAGAGTGTTGCAGAATAATATGGGTACTAGTGATGACATCCCCGCCGGTGGTTATTCTCCTTCTTCTCCTTCTTCACCCTCATCTCCTCCGCTAGAGCCTATTCTCCATTCTTCAAAAGGCTCTTCTTCTTCTAATCCGAACGGACCCACTTCTCACTTCACGAACACACCCACACTGGGATCCGTTCCAACTCCACATTCTACTCCACAGACATTGGACTCAACAGATTTTCAAGATGCTCCATTTCTAAACAGGTTGAGTCCCAATAAACCAACTGCACAAATGGAAAAGATTGTGGAGTTATTTAAACAGGTTAGCATAAATATACCTCTCTTGGATGCAATCCAACAAGTCCCTTCATACGCGAAAATCTAAAAGGGCTTATGCACATCCAAGAGAAAGTCGTCTCAAATACCCAAGAAAGTGCTAGTGGCTAGTGCAGTGAGCAATGCTATAACCAACCTCAACCCTTACCCCAAAAACGAAAGGACCCCGGCTGTCCTACGATTATAAGAAAATCAATCGAGCAATTTTAGATCTTGGGTCGAGTGTTAACCTACTTCCCTACTCCGTGTTCGAGCAATTAGGGGTTGGAGAGTTGAGACCCACTCTTTGTACTCTCCAAATGGCTGATCGATCAATCACCCATCCTAGGGGTGAGCTAGAGGATGTGTTGATCAAAGTTGGGGATTTCATATTCCCCGTTGATTTTATTGTTACGGACACACAACCTGTTGCTAACTCACGGAACCAAATTCCGGTGATCCTCGGTCGACCATTTTTGGCCACTTCCAATGCCGTAATAAACTGTCGCAATGGCTCCATGACTCTATCCTTCGGGAAGACGTCTAGTGAGTTCAATATTTACATGTTAGGAAGTCTACCCCCCGTGCCTAAAACTAGTACACGAGAAGTTTGCTCTATTCATGAAATCACGCAGGAGGACTGCGAGCTTGAAAGATTTTTGTTTGATGAAAACAGTTTTGACGCCACTAATGCGTCCCTCCTTGAGCCTACCACAGTTGACACAACCGATATTGATTATGAATGTTTCACTTTTTCGGATGATGACGACTCACAGCCCGAATATGAGTCTTTTGAATTTTTGGATGAGTTAGTTGAACCATCCGAATCGGTTGTTTGCAGTGATTTCAAATCTGTGTTGGAGTCCTTTGAGTTCGAGGTAGATTCCCAATGATTCTTTTGCCTCCAAAACTCGAACTCATGCCCTTGCCGTCTCACCTTAAATATTCTTACATAGGTGAGAATGAGACCTTTCCCATTATCATATCGGCCTCTCTAGCCTTCGAGCAAGAGAACGCTCTTTTAATGGTCTTATAAGATAGGCGACAAGTTTTCGGCTGGACTATGGCGGACATCGAGGAGATTAGTTCCCTCATAATTGAATATCATATGCATATGATGGATGATGCCAAGTCGATAAAGGATCCACAAAAATATCTTGGGGATAGTGTGGTTAGTCAACCTCCTCCTTTAGAAGTTGAACCACCTCCATTTCTTTCAATAAGCTACGAGAATGCCAATATTCCACTGATTGCTGATCATTCACATTCTCATTTTGATTCATCACCACCTCCTATATATTCACTTCCACACTTTCCATAACACCACTTCTATCTTTCCCAATTCTTTTTGGATCGGTACAACATGTTCTTCCACCAACCAATACTATTTACAGATAAATTTTTCGACTGGTTGGTGTTGACTTTTGGTCTATGCAAAGTTTGGCAGTAATGTCTAACATTGTTTCACTGAAGTTTGGGGGGCCTTTCTGTATATATTTTTGTTTTTCTTATAACAATAAAATTAAAAAAAATTATAAATAAATAAACAGGGGAGTGCCGACATTTTGACCCTCTTGGTGTAGCATGACAGTGAGGACACTGTCAAGTTTAAGTTTGGGGGTATGCTCGGTAAGTCTTCTACCTTCGCATTCATTTGTACATATTTTTTGCAACCCATAAAAATTGAAAAAATTCAAAAATTATAAAAATTATTGTATTCAATTTTGGCTTATTTGACTAGAGTTTGACAGATAGGTTAACTAATTAGGAACAACTAGATCTTTGACGTAGTAAACTAAAAACCCTAAAGATAACCTTCCTTAAAGTTTAACGGTAGAAAGTATATGCCTTTGTAGTTTATTTAGAAATAGGCAAATTTTGGGTTCACTTCTTGGGATAAGTTAAAACAAAGGAAAAGTATTGATGTTTTTATTAGAGTATAAGTTTGAAAAATAATTCCTAGCTTAAGTCTAGATTCTGAAAATGTATACCCTACAATTTGCACAATCACGCACCTTGAAACTTGGAATAGTAGAGGAGACTTTGAAATTCTCTTGTCTAAAGTCCTTAGTACGATGAAAAATAAAAAATAATACAAGTGTGAATAAAGAAAAAAAATGAACACTGTTTTTTGTGATTACTTAAGGCTGCAAAAATAGAAAAATATTTAGCGAGGGTGCTTCATCACCTAGTGCCTTAGACCAACTGGTTTGGGAGTCACTGCTAAAAAGCCTTGGGTGTTGCAAGACTAGGAAGTATGCTTTAATGTGCAAACACATCTTGTAATCGGTTGTTGGTACCTCAAGAAGTATTAACGGTCGCATGAAGGATGTGTAAGCAAAATTCATTTAAAAATTCACCAATTAAGAAGTGCTTTGGACAACGGACAAGAGTACGATTGCTTGATTTGAATTTCCAAGTGTAGGGGTGATTTATACACACACGTGGGGATATATGATTGGAGTTTAGATAAGAGAAAGGAATGAAGAATAGAACTTGTATCTTTAGTAGAGTTGATAAAAATTCCTAAGTGGAGATGGAACCCTAGAAGGAAAACTTAAGAGATGCCGTAAGCTAAGTAAGTCTATAGAACATATAAAATCTTAAGTTAAATGTTGAGGAAGTGTGAAGAATACGGGTGGATAATTTACGGGTCAAAGATAATAGAATTCCTTGTTAGAAAACCTAATTGGAGAATTAAAGTCGAAAAGCCAAATTGATAGGATTTTGTGGGTAGTATCCACTGAAAACCCTCAGGAGACAACACTCCTCCTACTAGGGACACCTAGAGGTTTAACGGCTTGTTGCACATGCTCAGTGCAATCGCGTTTCCCTACGAAAGTGCGGATAGGTTTTTGCCGAGAATAAAAAAATAAGTTTGCTTGATGACGAGCAAAAGAAAAGTTTGGGGGTATTTGTTCATACCATAATATTGCATTATTATATTCCCCATTCTTATTCGTTTTATAAATAAACAGGTGCTTTTTACGCATGTCTGCTACATATTACAGGTTACAGATTCTTGGAGCGAAAACAGTGAAAAAGACAAAAGAGGGACTTTTGACCAACAAGTAGAAGGATCCTAGTCAAGCCTAGATGAGGAACAGTTCACAATTGTAAAAAGAAATGCAAGGTCCAAGTTGTCAAAGTGAACGGTTAAAAGACCACTACAAGTTTTCACTGAAAAATCTGGAGAAGACCCAGAAGCCAAATGGAGAAAAGAACTAACAAAATAAAAAGCCCTAAATTCTCAGAAGCAGCCCACAAAAACACATCAGACGACCACACAATAGGGCCGCGGAACCGCGGCCCTACCCCAACCCATGTCGCGGTTCTGTGGCCATCTATTGCATGTGTCGGTGCAGAAAAATTGTGGCGGTGCGTCGGTGTTAGTGTATATGCCCTAGGGGCCATTATTGTAACATACTAGCATGTATATTACTTAATGGAAGCATGGGATATTCACAGTTGTATATAACAGTCTTGCTAAACATGGTAGTATGCTACTTGGTTTGAGTCTACTTTAATATGTGCATATGTTTCTTGTAACGTATCACTTATATATATTAGTAGAGCCCATAGGATCTTTGCTTGATTACCAGCGTCGTGATGGCAGTCACACTAGTGGGGGCTGGGTAGTCTGTAAGCAACATCCTATACAGGTCCCTGGTCGTTGGATTATCGAGATAGGGCATCGATATTCCAGAGTAGACTAAGTGTATACGCTTCTCATCCCAGTTGGGGAAATAGTCTGTCCCACAGCCATCAGTACGCCGTACTGGAGATAGTATACAGGTGCTCGTTAGGTTACGGGTACACCGGACAGGACTCGCCGAGGAACTGATTGGTTGGTATTATACCCATCGTCAGTTGTCAGTTCCCAGGTGACATGAGTACAGCATAGTCCGCAGACTTGACACTGCTGCTTCGCCTCGAGTGTGTCCCACTGTTCTTAGATTGCTACCCTACCACGGCTCAAAGGAGTCATGCAAACAGGTAGCAGTTGGGTGCAGTCCCGAGCACTTGGAGGCAGTGGCGGTTAGATAGGATTCGTCTCTCCCGGTATTGGGAGATGATATCGCGATGTGTCAGAGAGCCATTACACAAAGTCCCTGGCCAGGGCAAACGAGATATACTGGTAGGTTCCAGTAGCTTCTCAGGGTGTAATGGGCTTCGCTCCAACACGACTTATACAGCTATTAGGGGACTGACGCTTGCCGCCCCCTAGGCTTGATATGCGATAGTCTTAGACGAACAGACCGGACTGTACAAAGATTGTCACATCAGGCTCAGTGGGAGTTCGGATGATTTTCCTCATCGGCCTTCTTATCGACATCTACCTGGGGACCGTTACGTACAGCTAGTGCCGCTTGCGGTCTGTGGTTAAACCCACTGCCAGCGTAGTGTCGAGTCTTTAGAGTCCCACACAGAGAGTTTCCCTGCTCCAGGCGAAACGATATAGAGGTCGTATGGTTTTACGACGAGCGTTCGGATGTATACGTGTGTTTTCGCACGTACGACTTTTCGGACAGTTTATACTAGCCGGCTTTGGTTTAAGCCAGATTCTAGTATAAGGTTATAGGATTTATACAGTCTAAAGTTTTTCCGTGTTTTCACGGATTGGAGGGGCGTTCTCGTAATTTTTCGAGAAGGTTCTAGAAGAGTGGTGACATGAGGGGTTGCGGTGGCTTTTTCATGATTACTTTGTGTGACTCATTTATATGATTCATCATATCATTAATGCTTCATTAATGATCTAATGACTTACATGATGAATCACTCTCCTTGATTAAATGAAACATGGTGAATAATCAATTAATTGATATTATTTGATAATTCATTATGTATCATATATTCAAGTGAGAAGGATTTTTGTTCTCATTCTCATCTTCTCCTTCTCTCTCCTCAAGCTCACTCTCTCTTGAAACCCTAACCCTAACCTCTCATGTGTTGAGATCAAGGGTTAGATAGACTAAAACATTCATAACCTCACTCTATATCCTCTAGGTAGCTTAGATTAGCACTTTAAGCAACCTAGTTATCTCAAGTTTGAGATTAAGCTTGGCGTTGAAGCTTTCGGGTGGATCGTCTTTGATTCGAGGAGGCCGTGAAGTTGCCGATATTCCAAGGAGCCTACGAGGAGTGGAGGACAGCGATGAAGACCCGAAGGACATGTAACGTGAGGTATAACTCCGGTACCGAGTAGTTAAACCTCTAGTATAACGTTAGCAATGGTTTAGATTACGATTCATGCGCTCAAGTCCGTGTTACGAAGCTTTGATAATCGTTTTTCATATATTCCGCCTCCCCGCGAGTTAGTGGGGTGCGTGACATGGACTTACAGTGGTATCAGAGCCAACTAAACCATTACTAGCTTGTTAGCAACTGATTAGAAGTTCGATCGACGGAAAAACACGGAAAACAAAACCCTAATCCTTGACAGTTTCTGTTAATTTTAAAAGTGTCGTAAAAATTTTTTGACATACCTTAAAATTCACAGCAGGGAATTGTAAGAAATCTGGGAAAATTCGAGGATGCAACTCGGCAATACGACCGCGGTTCCGCGGCAATAGAGAGCTTTTGCCGCGGAACCGCCGCCGAGTCAACGCCGAGTTGACTCGGAGTTTCACAGTAATTCATAATTTTGGGTTTTTTGTTTTCCTGTATATACTGTTTCTGCCCAGGTTGCCTCTGTGATGATTTGCTTTTGGGGTAGACACGGATATAGGTAATCGATCGATGTTCTAATCAATTTGCTAATTGGATCTTTATCTGTAATGTTTAATGTGTTCGTAAACCTCCCCTAACTGCTAGTATGTCGGTTGGCAGGAGGTTGCACATTTCTGAAATGTTTATTGTTTGTGTATATGAACTGTATTGGACTGTTGTGATGATTAGCCGGGGGTTTGAGATGTATTTAATATTCATTCAATGTAAATGTAATTTGATGTAATATTATTTTGCGGGGCACATCCAGGTTGCGGTTGTAGCCACCGTTGTATTATTATTTCTTTTTACTGTTTTTGCTCCTAGGATAGACCCAAGGTGGGGTGCACAAACTACCGGGTATTTTGAAGTGTCGAGGCAGACCGCTTTACTTCTGGTATTTGGCGGGTAGTTTGCCGTACCCGTAGGGGTCTGGGGTGGGGTAATGGCTATTCATCACAACTGTGTAATCCGTCTTTCCTTGCAGGCTCAAAAGAAACGTGGATTACTTGCATATCCAATAAAGTTTATCTGTGATCTGGAATGCTTATTATTGCGTCTGACGAATGTACAATATCTATATATAAATAGCTATTAGACGTCACTTATGTTTTACACCCGCGCTAGCCCAGCCCCCGCTCTGTCGTTAGTTAAGTAACCTAACGGGTGATGACGGGACCCCGTGGCGAATGCGGATGGCATAAGAGGACGTTGTATTTTCGTTGTTTTCTGCAATGATAGGTTAATGATGGGACGCATTATTATGCAAAGAAAATAAACCAAAGTTGAATCGTTGGAACAAATTTAAAAAAAACCGATCGGTTATTTTAAAAGATCAGAATTTTTAATTGCAGAGCTTTAACCACTCCTTTTAAAAAGTATCAGGTTCCTTCGATTATATCAAGTTCACTACGTTCACGGTTTTGCCAAAACCATTCGTAACCCTCCGTCATTTCATATAGATAGTCAATAGTATTCAAGCTGTGTTTGTTGACTAAAGTCAAGGCACAGTGTTTGGTAGCTGTTGGATATTTATATGCAGCATAGATAGATGCGTTGGTTTGGGACAGTCGTATTACCTTGTTGACTAAAGTCAAGGGTATGTACGGGTGGGTTCAAATTAACCTGGACAATGACGGGTAGAACTTGACATGTGACTTATGATTTGTTGACTAAAGTCAAGGTCATAAGAGCATGGGGCAAAAATCCACATCGGGAGTTTCTAAAGAAACTGAAATTTGCAGAGAGAGCATACCATTTTGGAGTTTGATGAATGTTGGTAGGATTCCTTCAACATTACCATACGATGATATTTTGGATCCCGATCCTACTGTGAGTACATGCTACTTATCAGGAGATTCGTCACTTAACGATCAATGCTGTAAACCAAGTAGGTGCCAAGAAAGGTGTCAGCGGGGTTACGCCCCCAGAGAAAAGAGGTTATTTAATTAAGGAACTTCGCGAAAGCGTTGGAAAACTTCCCTCGAAGTATCGACACTAGCCTGGCCGAACGGTTAAGCAAGTATTGTACGGTGAGAATTTTCCTGGCTAATTCTTCTTTTATGGTTTGAGGAAGGATTCGAGAAACAGTGGGAGCCATCCTGTTTAGATAAACTTAAAACCAATCTAAACTTGCAACAGTATCATGCTAATAGTATCTTCTTCTCTCTCTTAAATTGCAGCGACCCTGTGACCACACATAGGTTACATCTAGATAATAATTTGACTGAATCTGACTTATATGACTGGCAAAAATCTGTCCAGATGTCCATTACCTATGACAAGCTGGACCACCCTATTGAGGGACATTCCTATTGCTATGGGATTGAACATTGGCAGAATGATTGCAGGGCTTTAGAAGCCAGTAACCAGAATGAGAAGCATGTTGTGGCTTCAGCCTCAAGTGTGTTTGTTATTGAGAACTGTATGTCAGTTAACCCTACTTCCTGGGTATTGGATACCGGGTCAGGAACTCACATCTGTAATTCATTACAGACTCTGAGAAACCGTAGGGTTATCGGGATAGGTGATATGACCCTCACGGTTGCTAACGGAATAAGCATGAACGCTGAATCCGTAGGGGAATATCATCTTGGACTGACAACTGGGCAGATATTGATTCTGCGTAACTGTTTTTATGTACCAGGTACGAGTTGTAATATCATATCTGTACCCTTACTTTCTAAGGAAGGATATGATTTTGCTTTTACAAGAGATGTGGTTCACATCCACCTAAATCAAGATTTGATTGGGTCAGGTACATTAGAAACGGAATATACGTATTAAATCAAGCTCAGGTTTTCAGTGTCCAGAACACACTTAAAAGAAAGTCTCCGGAAACAAATCAGGCTTTCTTATGGCATTGTAGACTAGGTCACATCAATGAGAGAAGGTTGACTAAGTTACATGGAGAAGGATATTTGAATCCATTCGAATATCAATCTTATGCTACTTGTGAATCTTATCTCATGGGAAAGATGACAAAGACTCCGTTTACTGGACACGGAGTAAGAGCAGGCGAGCTCTTGGGACTCGTACACAGTGACGTGTGCGGTCCAATGTCTACACATGCGCGAGGTGGTTATTCCTACTTCATTACTTTTACGGATGATTTCTCTAGGTATGGATATATCTTCTTAATGAAGCATAAATCTGAGGCCTTTGAGAAATTCCAAGAATACAAGAATGAAGTAGAAAAACAAACCGGCAAAAGTATCAAGACACTGAGATCTGATCGAGGTGGTGAATACTTAAGTGCCGAGTTCCTAGGTTACTTAAAAGAGAATGGAATTCTCTCTCAGCTTACTCCTCCATACACACCACAACATAACGGTGTATCAGAGAGACGGAACCGAACCCTATTGGATATGGTATGTTCCATGATGAGTAACGCTGAGTTGCCACGATCATTCTGGGGATATGCACTAGAATCAGCTGCATATCTTTTAAACTGAGTTCCAACCAAGACTGTGCCCACCACACCATATCAGATGTGGAGTGGGAAGAAACCCTGTCTTAAGTATCTTAAGACATGGGGATGTCCAGCTTTTGTAAAGAAGCAGCATGCGGACAAGCTCGAGGCACGCTCAGTATAGTGTAAGTTTGTGGGATATCCAAAGAACTCCATGGGATATTATTTCTATTACGCAGATGAACAAAAGGTCTTTGTTTCTCAACATGCCCGCTTCTTAGAAACTGAGTTTTTAGAAAATCAGAAGAGTGGGAGCGCAATAGAACTGGAAGAAATTCCAGAACCACAAGCTATTACTGAAACCTTGGTAGAACGAGAAGGTTCAGGAGAACAGGACATCCCGACGCCACTCCGCAGGAGTAGTAGGTCGTCTCATCCGCCTGAGAGATACTACGGTTTTCTCATAGATGGGGATAGAGAGGATTGTGTCATTGATAAAGATGACCTTACTAGCTTCCAGCAAGCCATTCAGAGCAGCGACTCGGTAAAATGGCTGGATGCAATGCGGACCGAAATGGAGTCCATGTACACTAACAAAGTATGGACTTTGGACGTTGCTCCAGATGGGGTAAAACCTGTAGGATGCAAATGGATCTTCAAAAAGAAGATTGGTGTAGATAGACAGGTTGAAACCTATAAGGCTAGACTTGTTGCAAAGGGTTTCCGTCAAAGACCTGGTTTGGACTATGACGAAACCTTTTCTCCAATGGCTATGCTTAAATCTATTCGGGTCCTTCTTGCTATTGCTACCTTCCACGATTATGAAATCTGGCAGATGGACGTAAAGACGGCCTTTCTAAATGGTAATTTGGAAGAAAGTGTCTATATGGATCAGCCAGAAGGATTCATTCAAAGTGGGAGCAGCGGTAAAGTATGCAAGCTGCTTAAGTCCATTTATGGACTAAAGCAGGCATCGTGGAGTTGGAACATCTGTTTTGATGATGCTGTCAAAGAATTTGACTTTATCAAAAATCCAGATGAACCATGCATATACAGTAAGATTGTAGGGAGAGCTGTAGTATTCCTCGTCTTGTACGTGGATGACATTCTCCTAATAGGAAATGATATTCCTATGTTACAGTCAGTCAAAAGATTCTTGTCACATAAATTTTCCATGAAAGACCTGGGTGATGCCACCTACATTCTGGGGATCCGGATCTATCGTGATAGATCAAAGAGGATATTGGGACTTTCACAGTCCAGGTACATAGACACCATAGTAAAGAGATTCAGTATGGATGATTCTAAGCGCGGTAACTTACCGGCTTGTCACGGAATCACCCTCTCCAAAGAGATGTCTCCTAAGACTGATTTGGAAAGGGATCGCATGTCGATTATACCCTACGCTTCTGCAGTAGGCTCTATAATGTATGCGATGTTATGTACCAGACCAGATGTAGCATACGCATTGAGCGTTGTAAGCCGGTATCAGGCAAACCCAGGGGAGAAGCACTGGATAGCAGTAAAGAACATTCTCAAGTACCTGAGGAGGACTAAGGAGATGTTCTTGGTGTATGGCGGAAAAGACCTTCAGATGGAGGCCTTTGCCGACTCCGGCTTCCAGAGTGACAAAGATGACTCCAAGTCCATGTCGGGTTATATCTTTACCCTCAATGGAGGGGCGGTCTGTTGGAAGAGTTCCAAGCAGGAGACCGTTGCAGACTCAACGATGGAAGCAGAGTACATAGCTGCTTGCGATGCCGCAAAAGAAGCAGTCTGGATGAAGAAGTTCCTCACAGAACTTCAGGTGGTTCCTACCTGTGTTGATCCAATACCTCTGTATTGTGACAACAACGGCGCTATAGCTTTAGCGAAGGAACCCAGGTCCCATCAGAAGTCCAGACACATCTTAAGGCGGTATCACCTGATCAGGGAGATCATAGATCGCCGGGAGATCGAGGTGAAGAGAGTAAAGACGGAGGATAACATTGCTGACCCATTCACAAAGGCTATTCCTCAGACGCAGTTCGAGAGGCTATTCGAGATGATAGGTCTACGATATGCCAGCTCATGGCCCTAGTGCAAGTGGGAGATTGTTAGTGTATATGCCCTAGGGGCCATTATTGTATCATACTAGCATGTATATTACTTAATGGAAGCTTGGGATATTCACAGTTGTATATAACAGTCTTGCTAAACATGGTAGTATGCTACTTGGTTTGAGTCTACTTTAATATGTGCATATGTTTCTTGTAACGTATCACTTATACATATTAGTAGAGCCCATAGGATCTTTGCTTGATTACCAGCGTCGTGATGGCAGTCACACTAGTGGGGGCTGGGTAGTCTGTAAGCAACATCCTATACAGGTCCCTGGTCGTTGGATTATCAAGATAGGGCATCGATATTCCAGAGTAGACTAAGTGTATACGCTTCTCATCCCAGTTGGGGAAATGGTCTGTCCCACAGCCATCAGTACGCCGTACTGGAGATAGTATACAGGTGCTCGTTAGGTTACGGGTACACCGGACAGGACTCGCCGAGGAACTGATTGGTTGGTATTATACTCATCGTCAGTTGTCAGTTCCCAGGTGACATGAGTACAGCATAGTCCACAGACTTGACACTGCTGCTTCGCCTCGAGTGTGTCCCACTGTTCTTAGATTGCTACCCTACCACGGCTCAAAGGAGTCGTGCAAACAGGTAGCAGTTGGGTGCAGTCCCGAGCACTTGGAGGCAGTGGCGGTTAGATAGGATTCGTCTCTCCCGGTATTGGGAGATGATATCGCGATGTGTCAGAGAGCCATTACACAAAGTCCCTGGCCAGGGCAAACGAGATATACTGGTAGGTTCCAGTAGCTTCTCAGGGTGTAATGGGCTTCGCTCCAACACGACTTATACAGCTATTAGGGGACTGACGCTTGCCGCCCCCTAGGCTTGATATGCGATAGTCTTAGACGAACAGACCGGACTGTACGAAGATTGTCACATCAGGCTCAGTAGGAGTTCGGATGATTTTCCTCATCGGCCTTCTTATCGACATCTACCTGGGGACCGTTACGTACAGCTAGTGCCGCTTGCGGTCTGTAGTTAAACCCACTGCCAGCATAGTGTCGAGTCTTTAGAGTCCCACACAGAGAGTTTCCCTGCTCCAGGCGAAACGATATAGAGGTCGTATGGTTTTACGACGAGCGTTCGGATGTATACGTGTGTTTTCGCACGTACGACTTTTCGGACAGTTTATACTAGCCGGCTTTGGTTTAAGCCAGATTCTAGTATAAGGTTATTGGATTTATACAGTCTAAAGTTTTTCCGTGTTTTCACGGATTGGAGGGGCGTTCTCGTAATTTGTCGAGAAGGTTCTAGAAGAGTGGTGACATGAGGGGTTGAGGTGGCTTTTTCATGATTACTTTGTGTGACTCATTTATATGATTCATCATATCATTAATGCTTCATTAATGATCTAATGACTCACATGATGAATCACTCTCCTTGATTAAATGAAACTTGGTGAATAATCAATTAATTGATATTATTTGATAATTCATTATGTATCATATATTCAAGTGACAAGGATTTTTGTTCTCATTCTTATCTTCTCCTTCTCTCTCCTCAAGCTCACTCTCTCTTGAAACCCTAACCCTAACCTCTCATGTGTTGAGATCAAGGGTTAGATAGACTAAAACATTCATAACCTCACTCTATATCCTCTAGGTAGCTTAGATTAGCACTTTAAGCAACCTAGTTATCTCAAGTTTGAGATTAAGCTTGGCGTAGAAGCTTTCGGGTGGATCGTCTTTGATTCGAGGAGGCCGTGAAGTTGCCGATGTTCCAAGGAGCCTACGAGGAGTGGAGGACAGCGATGAAGACCCGAAGGACATGTAACGTGAGGTATAACTCCGGTACCGAGTAGTTAAACCTCTAGTATAACGTTAGCAATGGTTTAGATTACGATTCATGCGCTCAAGTCCGTGTTACGAAGCTTTGATAATCGTTTTTCATATATTCCGCCTCCCCGCGAGTTAGTGGGGTGCGTGACATGGACTTACAGTCGGTGCGTTTGTTGGGATTTTTAGGGGGTATTTTTGTAATAGCAGATGTGCAAGTCATTGTAACCCTAGGGTTTCCTATCCTCTATAAATAGGAACTCTAAATTCTGTATGAGGCTATGCCTCTTTTCATTTCACAAATTCAGATCTGTACTGCGTCGATGTTTGGAGAGAGCCATCAATAAAAATTAGTAAGTTGCTTTTATTTCTTGTTTTATTTCTCTTTTAAATTAGAATGTCTTTTAATCCCCTAATGAGCGAGTAGTCTCCTCGCTTATTAGGGTTAGCCTTAGGGAAAGGTTTGAGAGATGAGATCTCTCACCCCTTTCTTACCCCTTCACACCTAAGAATTAGAACTCCATGCATACATGCACACACCGCTCTCTGCGGCACCCTACCCCTCGAGGTAATGGTGATACCGTAGTATAAAGGACCGGGTGCGCATGTTTTCCATGGAGGTTAGGGTAAGGATCGATAAACGAAGGACAAGAACCTAGAGGAAGAAACATCTTCCCAAAAGATTCTAATCCACTTTATTGATAATTACTATAACATCTAATTGATCTAAAATAGGGTATTGAAAGCGGTGAGGAAACCTTTGATCTCTCAACTTCCCCTAAGCCTAACCCTAGCAAGACTTAGATCTAGATAATTTTAGTATAACTTAATTTGGTAGTTTTTTAGATTTAATAAATCAATCCAAACATTTATCGGAATTAACTCGTTAGCGCGACTAGGAAAACACAAAATCCCTGTGGACCGACCCGTACTCTCCGGCTAGCTACCAAGCGACGCCGTTCTTGATTGCGGTAAATTATATTTTTTATCGATAAAATCTCTCTAATCGTTACGCTAATTGGATAGTCTTCATCCAAACCATAGGCAGGTGCCGAACGGTAGGGAATGAAGAAAACCATTTTGCCTAAAAGATGTACAGAAGGTATTAAATAAAGACAAATAAAGGGATTGGTAAGAGGGCAAAGTAAATTGCGACTGCTATTCACGACCAAACCAAGTATTTCTTCGCCAATCCTACATCACCTTTGTATTTCTCCAGAATACTCCGTATCACTACGAAGATCCACAGTTTATTGGATACTCCATCGTATGGTTATATACGAACTCGAAGGGACTTATTCCAGTTCGGGGATGGATTCTGGTTCAGGAGAAATAGGAATAAGGTTTATTCGGTTGTCTTTTATCTTTACCTTATCTCGGATTGCGAGTGCTCCTAGGATTAGGACAGTACACCTATTACGCTTATTGGATAGTCTTCTTCCAAACCATAGGCTGGTGCCGAACGGTAGGGAAGGAAGAAAACCATTTAGCCTAAAGGGGTGTACAGAAGATAATGACTAAAGACATATAAAGTGATTTGGAGATGGCAAAAAAATATACGGTTATAGTTATGAATCTGATAATGGAAGAGGCATTACTAGGAATACCCGGATACCCCTTCGAAACAATTACATGTTTTAGTTTCACTGTGTATTGTTAAAGGAAAACCGATTTCCCAATTAGTCCTTACTCCAGGGTATGTATTTACCAGGCATGATTCTCACATCTGTATGGCTTTACAGATGATGAGTGGGAGTAAGTTATTGGGAATTGGGTGATCATCCTCATTATATCGGGATTCGTTGTAATTGGTGATATTTGAGGAAATCGCCTGGGTTGTTTGCCGGACGGCAAATATTTGGTTTTGAATATCATGTCTTGGATCATTCGGAGTTGACTGTACGAGAGGACCTGACTTTTGAGGAGCGACCAGTTGAAATCAAGGATCGAAGAGAAAAGGTTCTTAAGAACAAGGTTATCCCTCTTGTGCTAGTTTCTTGGGGTAACCGATCGTATGGAGAATCCACTTGGGAGCGAGAAGACGAGATCCGACAGAAATTCCCTCACCTTTTCCAGTAGTTAGCTATCTTGTATCCTTGGAATTTCGAGGACGAAATTCTTTTGTAGTTGGGTATGATGTAACACCCGAGCCCAATAATACTATCTATATTACTAGTTGAGGGTTATATATTGCTCATTTCCAATTATTCTGTTTTTCTGGGGTTTATTGCTAAATTTTAACCGGTTAAGTCATTTTGGCACATAACAAATTTTAACCCCTAAAATAAAATTAAAAGTGTCCATGTTGGTCTACTCGTCGCCACTAGTCGCGTGGTAGCGTCCGCGTGTCGAGATTCCGTCCCGTTCGGCTAAACGGGCAAGTTTGGACGACTACGCGCGCGTGCAAGTGTCCGACTTGGGGGCATGCATTTTAATCATTAAACACCTCTTTTCAAAATTTGGAACCGGCTTAAAATCCTATAATTTGAATTTGGAACATTTGGGCGCAAACCGGGCGCGATTTGGAAATGTTTCATTTCGCGCCAAAAAGGCCCATTTAAATTTAATATCTTAAACTATTTTATACGAATATATATTTTTCCCTAACTAAAAATCATTCGAATCCTTCAATTCCTTCTCCTTTACCTCGTGATCAGCCAATCACGAGGCTGATTTTTCGTGGGCCCCGCCTCCAAATCCTTCCCCTGTCTCTCTCTCTCATCATCACCAAATCCTTTCTCTCTCTCTCCAATCTCTCTCTCTCTCTTCCTCTATAAATTTTCACACATGCAGCCGCCCCTACCGATCCTCTTCATCGCGAGAAAACGTCTCGAACCCTAACCCTAGCTTCTCGCAACCTCACCGCCGATCTCCCCGCGACCTCGCCGTCGCCGCCCTCGCCACCGCGAGTTCGACCGCACCTCCTACCTCCTTCCTCCGTTCCTCTTCCCGTGCCTGCAACCAACCCCGACGCCTCCAACCACTGCAGAGCCCGACGTCGACGCCGCCTCTCGCCGCCGACGACTCCCACGACTCCCTCTCACCCTCCTCGTCCCGACCTCGTCGTCGTTTCCTTCCTCCCCTCGCCGGACCACCAACCCGAGCCCTTAACCCATCGCCTACCCTCCGCTGTTCGCCGGAGAACGCGCCGGCGACCTCGCCGTCGTCACCAGGGCCACCTCCGTCTCCCCCTCGACCACCAGAGCCGACCACCCTTTCCTCCACTCGCCGCAACACCCTCTCCCGCGCACCCCGAGGCCATTCAGCCCTTGCAGCCGACACCGTTGCCTCGCCGGCGTTCCAGCGCCGTCGAGCTCGCCGGAGTCACCTGGTATATCTCTCTGTAAGCTTCCTCTTCCTTCCTTCTGTGCAAATCACCCCCGCTGATCGTATTAAGTTATCATGTGTTGCTAACTCGTTGCCGTGTTTTGCCGGAATCCGACCGTGCCGTCTTGGCGAACCCGACGCTCCAGCGAAGTACCCTGGTCCGCGTGATCCCGTTGTTCTCTGTTGGGGCTCGATCCGTGGCCCGTGCTATCATATCGTGTTTTCTGCCGACATCGCATCCATATTCCAGATTGCAGAACCGTCGAGGCAAGTATCTGAATACTTGCTCTAACATGCTTGCGTGCGAGATCTAGTCTTGCCACGCAATTGAATTCATACTATAGGACAACCTAATGATGGTAATTGATATCATACTATTGCAGTCATCTTTATCATGGAATCGTTACAACAATTCCTCGTAATCAATCAACCCACATCAATCCATATTTCAACTAAATAAAACGACTAGATCATATCTGCTTAAACTGTTAAATCATTCACGAGACAATTATCATACGTAGTGTAAATTCCTGTAGCTTCATTACTTCATAATTGTGGATATTGCTTCACCTTGTGACCATTGCATCCTAAAGGTGCTTGAACCTGTTAATAAGAGAATACAAACATCACTGTGGTTACATGGAATATTACGGTTATTTACTGTTTCCTGCTGCTGTTCATTATTGATTGTATACCTGTTGTGAGCACATACCCGATTGCACTACATATTGGCCTGACCCTGCTACACCTGACATATACATACATACCGACTCATCCTGTTGTACTATGACATTACTTGTTTCATGATTTCATGCCTAATGCCGACAAACCCGACCATCCCCGCTGTCTATCCAGACAGACCTACTCTTACCGGATTTTGTGTTGGCATTAGTCCTTGACTACTGAATACCTGACCTGACATACATAGCTTGGGGGTATGGGGAAATCAAAGATGAACCTGACTTGTAACTCGACAGTTCACTACCGTTCGAGTGTACACATTCCTATTCTGTGCCTAACGGCATGTCTCGGTTTAAGCCGAGAATATTGTGGCCGTGATCCCGGGTATGTACGGGGTAATACCGAGTGTACACTTTCCCATTCTGTGCCTAACGGCATGTCTCGGCTGCCGCCGAGAATATTGTGGCCGTGGTCCCGGGTATGTACGGGATACTAACACCTTCCTATTCTGTGCCTAACGGCATGTCTCGGCTGCCGCCGAGAATATTGTGGCCGTGGTCCCGGGTATGTACGGGATACTATTGGGTTACATCGACGATTCATCAATTGGTTTCAAAGACTATAGAGTAGAAAACCTGATAGGACAGTTTAGTCACCATTGCACATTACCCTGCTTGTTATTTCTTATTACTGCTTTATTCATGTTCATACTTGCATTGCTTATTACCATGTTTATACTATATACTTGATGTCATGACGCGCTGACGTCTGGGTTTTGCATGGCCCAGATTCCGTACCATTGTCGACGACCGAGCAGAAGTACTTCAGCCAGCAGGCTGAACAGTGAGTCCTTAGGGTTTAGTTTATTTATTTCTTTTCATTTCCAGATGTGAGCCCGCATTATGGGACGTACTGTTTATTCATTGTATTGGATCATTAGCTTCCGCACTTATTGTTTATTGATTCTTGTTATTATGGATTTGGACATGTATTAGATTAGTTTTTATCTGGTTCTTGATATCCTTACAACCGTAATGTGACTGTGGATGGATACTTCCTACCCACAGGTAGCATGGTTGGCTATGTCACGTGCCCAATCTTGCGTACTCTGGGAAGCGGGGCGTGACAATTAAACAGCGGTGTAATTCTTTTTAACCATAAGTACAGTTTTCAACCTACGACACACATGGATTGAGTTATTAGACTTAGGGGACTTATACAGAGTATTGTATGTTGTCCAGTGTCCATGAGGACAGAGGGGTTGGTACCCGTACTATATTCTGTTTACTTATGACTTCTCTAGTTCTTAGATAAGTGTTTCGTAGAAACACAAGGTCTAAGTTTTGAGAAGTTATAGGTATATGAATAAAGTAGAGAACCAGGTGTTGCAAGTATCAGGATTCTTCAAGGTAATCGAAGATGTAAATACTTGTGTATGGTATTCAGTTGATAGTAATGATTAAGAGAACTTGCTTCTCTTTCAGGTTACTCATAATTGGAAGCACTCCTAAGTTGAGTAATGCTGATCGGCCTCTCTCCATTTAGTTGACATGCACTGGTGACAGCTGCATGATTTGAATCTGGTTCCAATTAAATCAGTGCCTCTATTTCTATATTGTATATAGAATAGTTCATATCTTAACGATGTTAAGGTATGGGGAGTTTTCCGGCTTATGCTCAAAACCAGACTCTGGATAACTCAAGGCATGTTTCTGTAATGGCTGTTTGTGGGTTGACCTGGGCTATAACGAGGGTTGATTTTCTACTATCTGGAAGATCAATAGTGATATTGTTCTTAACTCGCCACAGTTTTAGTAAAATGGACTTTTTCAGAAAACAGTAGTGGGAGTATGGTAGAACTGGAAGTGATTCCAGAACCGCAAACGATTACTGAAAATTTGATAAGAACCTAAAGATTCAATCTGGTTTGACATTCCATTGGCCACTCCACAGATATGGTGGGTAACCTCAGGCACCCGAGAGGTACTCCGGTAGCCTCAAGGACGGTGACAGGGAGGTTCTTGTTTACCCAGACTTGCCATTACTGTTGTTCCAGACTGTGAGACCCGGCAGGAGGATGAGTATAGCGTCGTTCTAAACTAGCTTTAGAAGTGTACGTGTATATGACTCTGCCAGAGGGTTGTCGTAGTCAGTGGGAGCAGCGGAAGCATAGTGGACAGGTAGCTTATGTCTATTTATAGACTAAAGCAGATATAGCGGAGAAAGATCATCTATTTCTGATGTGACAGTCATAGGTTTGACTTCATCAGAATAAGGGATGGATCTGTTAAGAAGGTAGTAGGGTGTGATGTCCTGGTATTTGGATGATATACACAGAGTAGGAAGTGATATTCCTATACTACGATCGGTTATACTTTGGTTGTCACACAGTGGTTTCTCCACATAGGACATGGATATTATATCAGATATTCTGGTTACTAGATCTATGGTTTTAGATCTAGATTTGGTTAGTTTCCCAAACTGGGTACTTAGACATCATTCTATAGGTATTTAGAATGGACGACTCCTGGCATGGTAGTGTACCTGCAGGTGATGGAGTCACCCTCTCTAAAGGTGTCTTATAGACTAAATGGGAGAGGAATGTGCATGATTGGCAGATCACTTGCTTAGGCAATTGAGTCAATCATGAGATGTCAAGTACCACACCAGATATTGTTTTTGCACGAGATGCAGTAACTTGATATTAATCCTATCCTGGAGAGACATTCGGAAGAAGTTTTAGAACATAAGTGGATGTTCTAGGGATATGATAACAACAGCCTCTTTCGGGGGACGGTTATCATTCCAGGCTTCCAAGGTGACCTCGATGACAGAGTGACTGTCAGAGTTATAGTTTTCCCTCTGACGAGGGGCAATATTTTGGACAGGTGGTCCAAGCGGATACTGAGGGAGGTGTGGTGCAGGATACTGATTAAGTTCAGTTGACGATACTGCCTAAGAAGTTTGGATTTGGAGTTCATTTATGAACTAGGTCCCATCAGATATCCAAACATATTCTAAGACAGGTATTGCTTATTTCGGGAGATGGCTTTCTCCGCGAACTTAAGATAAAGAGAGACATAGAAAGAAACATCAGGGCGGATCCACTCACTAAGGCTATTCCTCGAACGCAATAGTTTCACAAACTGGCTTGTGAGACTGATTAGTAGAAGAGTTGGGTGTTCGGTATCACACGGGCTGTGAGTATGCGACATCGCAATAATTAGCTTTGAGTGCAAGTGGGAGATTGTTGGATATAATGCCCTCAGAGTCAATTATTGGATCACAGGCACGTGATTGCAATGATTAAGGGAGGACCTATACCGGTAGGACAGTCTTACTCAAGATGATAGTATGCTATCTGGTTTATCTTTATCATCGTGTACTGCTTTAGGTGACCTTATAGGTCGCTATTACACATTGATAGAGCCCTTAGGATTCTTGCTTGACTACCAGCAGTATGATGACGATCATATACGTGGGAGCTGGGGTCTATAAGCACATTCTTAAGGTCCCTAGTCGTGGCAGTTTCGAGACTGGGCATCGATACTCTATTAGTAGACTAGTGTATACAGTCGAGACCCCGACGAGGGGCGGTGGCCGGTCTCACAAGCCATTGGTGTCAGTTGGTTCACCTAAGATGTATACAGGTGCTCATTGGGTTATGAGTACACCGGACAGGACTCGCCGGGAACATGCTAGTTAGTATTTTACCAGACATCAGATAGCAGTTCCCTGGTGACATGTGTACAGGTTAGTTCATCGACCTGAGATCGTCATTTGTCTCGTGTGAGTTCCCACCGTGGTTTGATTACTACCCTACCATGGCTCAAAGGAGTCGTGCAAACAGGTTTTAGTTGGGTACAATCCCGAGCCACATGGAGGCAGTGAGCGGATCGGCAGGGGTTTCGTCTCTCCCGGTATTGGGGGTAAGATCGCGCTGTGTTTAGGAGAGCCATTACATGAAGTCCTTGGCCAAGGCTGGAGATTTACTGGTAGGTATTCCAGTAGTATCTCAGGGTGTTCTGGGATACACTCCGACACGACTTGTACCGCTTTTGGGGGTCTGACTTTTACCAACCCCTAGGCCCGCCATGCGATGCTCATAGACGAACAGACCGGACTGTACGGATATTGTCACTGACAGGCTCAGTAGGGTGTCAGGATGAGTTCGCTCATCGACCTCCCTTTTGTACAATACCTGGTAGCCCGTTACGTATAGCTAGTACCACTGACGTGCTAGTGGTTAAATCCACAGCCAAAGTATTGACGAGTCTTTAGAGTCCCCTACAGACAGTTTCTTAAGTTTCGGGCGAAACGTTGTAGAGGCCGTATGATATATGGCAGGGTTCGATCATATACGTACGGTAGTGCACGGATCATGATCAGGCGGATCATACTAGTAGGCTTTGGTTTAAGCCGGATCCTAGTATTAGATTTGTTGGATTACTTTAGTCTCTTCGTATTCGCATTCAGTTGGAATGCGGATGCAGGTATGTATATACAGGTGAAGGGTATCCTTGTGATCCGTCACGAGTTTACTTTATATGTTGCCGTATCTTTTTATTGTTGCAAACATTTGGATTAATGTTTGCAAATGGAAATTGTGAGCTCAAGGTTATGATGGAGTGCATTTAATGTGGCATGTGCAAGGGTAGTGACTCATGGTCTCTTTTTATATGCATATGTCACATTATTGTTTGATTTGTGTGTTGATATGATATGAGGAGAGAGGGAGGGCAGCCATGAGAAGGGGTTAGCTCTTGTATTTTCATTCTTACACTTTCACTCTCTCATTATATCATACAACACAAGAAAAGAAACGGTCTCTTCTTCTTCTTCTTCCTCTAGCTCACCACTTCCATTGATGGCCTCATCTTCAACTTCCATCCATGCTATGGATGCAAGAGACAAAGTGATAACACACATTCTCTACTTCACCTTGGACACGTCGGCTAGCGAACTTCGTGCCCGAGTTGCTTCGGATGAAGCGGGAGCCCGTAAAAAAGACTCGAAGATGTGGTGCCCTTTCCGACGAGGAGATCGAGATCGGAGTTGCCGCGAGGAGCTTGGGATGGTGGCCAAAGACCGAAGGACACGGATCGATCGGTATAGCTTTCCAACCCTTTCTCTAGTTGCTAGTTGTAGGTTGATGGTTCAATCCGGGTTTAAAGTCTGCGATAGCGCCGGTTTCTAGTTTAAGAAAAGTTTTCGTTTTCGCATTTTTGCCTCGGACAGACGGCCGGGGCGCTACCGTAGACTTACAAATCTAACATCTACCTAAGCAACTAAAAGACTAAACTAAGAACCTAGTCGAAGATGATAAGAAATCTATAACATTCCGAGTCGATATATCTAACAGTCGGCGATCCAGCCTCATATCATCACGTACGGTATAGTCCATCGTACGGCATCCTCGAGTCAAGATCGCGGATCATTCATCATATATATCTCGTACGGTAAAATCCATCGTACAACATCCTTAAATCGAGGGTACGGGTCAAATATCATAATATATCATATATAGATCATAGTTCATACGGTATCATCTGTCGTACAAGATCATAATCAAATGTACGGACTAAGGTCACGTACAATCTATTATCTCATCAAATCACATGTTATTGCATGTTTTGTATACATCTCCCAATGATCTTTTATATATATATCATATAGTATCATACACGATGTCCCAAGCTCAAAATCATATATCATAATCTCTTGTCATCATATCCAATCATATCGACTCAAATCCATCAACATATAATATCATCATCTCACATGTATATGTGTGTGTATATCAACACACACACACACACACACACACACACACACACACACACATATATATATATGTTAGTTGTATATATGCCCTAGAGGCCATTGTTGTACATATGATGTATATTATAGTGGATGCTTAGATATATATAGAGAGGACTTTCTTGCTCGATATGATAGTATGCTATCTGGTTTTACTTTATCTTAACATGTTGACTTGTATTGGTTTACTGTCTTGCTCTCACATGTTGATAAAGCCCTTAGGATATGTACTTGACTACTAGGACTATGATGCAGATCATACTAGTGGGGCCAGGGTAGTCAACGAGTACATTCTATAACTGTTCCTAGTCGAGGGAGTATGGAGACAGGGCATCGATACTCCATAGTAGACTAGCGTATACGCTTCTCGACCCATATGAAGGGCGATGGATGATCCCATATCCATTGGTGTTTGACATCAGAGAAGGTATACGGGTGCTCAGTGGAGACTGGGTACACTGGACGGACTCGCCGAGAACTCCTAAATGGTATTATACCTATCGTCAGATAGAAGTTCTTTGGTGACACTGGTACAGGTTAGTCTGTACCCCTGAGATAGTCATAGAGTCTTGTGTGATTCCCGCTGTGCTTTGATTTCCACCTTACCATGTTCATGAGAACGTGCAAAACGGTGGGTTTTGGGTACATTCCCGAATCATAGATGGTATTATACCAGGTATCATAAAATATACTGCTCCAAAAGAAATCAATCCCAAATATATATATGAATGCCGCGTGCGTCTGGTGCGCACGGAAATCGAAATCCATGAATGTGCCATACATGTGCACAGAAATAACATCTAAGCACAATGGGTGTGCACGAAACACCTGTAAGAGGCAACGTGGTGCCTGACACCAAAACCAGGTGCATCTGATATGGACGAAAAATCTCGATTTAGTGCATCTGGTGTGCACCTAAATCGCATCAAGTGCCTTAAATATGCTTGCACAATGTGCATGAAAGCGAATATCGAATATCACAATCGAAATCGACGGTATACAACACACTTCAACCAAAATCCCAATCAGGTATACCGTGGTAAAAAATCTCACCATCCTGTGCATCGGCGTGCACAAAAGCAAATCGAATACTAGAAGTGCATGAAAACTATGCCGAAAGCATAAGTCAAATCATATACATGCCCTAGGCATGAAATCACATATCATGAAACTCGGTCATCAAAACTCAATCATGAAATAAATCACCCAAAAATACTGAAATCCAAAGCGACGGATACGTGATAGTCAATCATAAAATCACAACTCATAAATACTATCGTCGATATGTCCGTCCTTCAAAGTCGAGAAGGTGTCGGTGCATCCAATGCTAGCAGAGCAAGATATCTACTTATCTCCTGATCATGGCCTGTCGCCTGGTGCCCTTAGGCTCTTGTCTCTTACTGCGAATTGCTAAGTACATAGCTCCTCAGCTTAACGGTCAAATATGGAAACGATAACGGAAGCAGTCCCTCTGACACATCCTCTAAATATCTCTGGTCAACTATCATGGTTACTCATAACATGGCTCGTCGACGATACCGAACTCTGACCTACTGGGTGTGCGCCATATGACTGCTCCTGGGTCCAGGTCTTCTCTTTTAGTATTTCCAGAAAGATCTTGTCGGGGCCTCTCCCAAATCTCGTTCCTGTCGAACTGCCCGGAAGTTATCATCTCTTACTAAATCTATGTCTGGTTCCGGAACGGCTGCATATTCAACATGACTCCTTCTGGAAGATATATTCATATACAACACCTCTGCATGCGTATCACATCTCTGATGTCGGCGGAGTGGAACGTTATCTCATCAAGATCTTGTATGAACCTCTTACTCCACTTTTTTCTAATATCGAATGCTTCGGACTCGTTTCTTCGCGGCTGCATGGACTGCGCTCTAACGGCTATACTCGTATCTGGAGTCTCCCAAGCAATGCATCTTATCACCTGATATCCGAATGAAGTCGAATCATCCGATCGATTTGTCAAAACCACATAATCCCCCAAGAGCTCAACATCTTGGGTACAGTTTAATAGTATCGAATATATGCCACAGCGCCTATGGACCAACCGTAGAAGGGCAGACCCAAGCCTCACTAATGGCACCGCTAAACTGCCGCAAACCCTAAGGTTCACCGGCGTTCCATGGTCATTAAATCGAGTTAGGGTTTCATAGGGTCCGTAGAATTGCTTGCATTGTTTTCCGAATACTTTAAACTTAGAAAATGGGTTTCTCACATTCGATCGTCTCTATCGACTCTCAACGTATCAGCGTGACATCTCCTCTAGCTGGAATCAATCCATCTGATGACCTCGCATCGGGGAAGGCAATAAATCATATGTCCTAGTCTTTCATCTCTGGTGACTAGCAATCTCCTATCATATCTCGAAGTATAACTCGTGCGGTGTTAGCTTCAAACATCTGGGGCGATATCTTTTCATTCGCCAAAATCACTGGCTTATTCGTCCGCATGCTGAACAGTGCCTCAATCATCAAAATAATCTGTACTCTGAAGGTCATCTCAATCTGGCTTGCCTCTTGAAGTGGCCCAATCCTCTGGAGCTGATCTACACGTCCGAGAAATCTCGTAAAAGCGATCCATCAAACGCTCATGGTGCGAAAACACACTAAAACAACGCATCTATGCAATCATATGCCCCTGGAATCACGCTCTGGTCAGTCCTCGTCCATGACAAGCTCATGCTGACCGCAACTCTAGCCGTAGCTCTCCACGCCCGTACCACCGTGATAACAAAACCATAAACTGGTACTGATGAGGCTAGATCATGGGAAGGAATATAATACTGTGCAAGGAAATGTACATCCTAAGGCTTCTTAAGCGAAGTAGCGTATCGTAAGTATGCCGCGGAACATACGTACGGTACGTCACTCTACTCAAGCTACCACTCTATCAACCAAGGGTCATCCTACACTCCGAAGGTAAAACCTAACGCTCTGACACCAACTTTGTCACGACCCGAAAAGTACGGAACAAGACCGGCACTTAAATTACGAACGTCTCGAGGCGTACGTAATCTAAGTAATCCAAAACCCAGAATTAAAACCAAAAGAAACAGTAGAGTGAACGAAAAACCAATTTAAAGCACGTAGTTTTAATCAACATAGACCGAAATATGTATTTTTAAAATCCAAGTATTTTCTGAAAATTTCGGCAGAGTCTCCTTTGTAAATACTGGCCCCAAACGGGATACAACATGAATAGTATACGAAATCAATAAAAAGGCATCCCCAAACGGGAGCTAGCTCTTCGTCAATCGACGGCCACAACCACGCAAGCAATATAATATACAACGCCAAGGGCGAGGATCAAAACTCAAAAGAAACTCAAAACAACATGAAAAACATAATAATACAACGCGCGACTCTAAGGTCGAAAGAATAACAGGTCTGGTTTTCTATCTCTCTCAAATATACAATCTGGTTGATGGAGTTTCTAGATACAACTGAAATAATAATAAACAATGGTGGTCCTGATGCAAAGAACCCACCTGCCAAAGCAATCACCCGAAAAGAACAGTGTGCCAGTAAAGCCGCAAAGAACCTGTACGGTAAAACCTGCAAGGAACTGTGGCACAACGGGGGTGAGTTGCCAGCTCGTGAGTAGAAAACATCTACGAGTAGAAATCGCATGCATAACGCTATCCTAGGTCATATCAGGTAATATACTCAATAAAAATCCTGGTCCAGCTATGAATAATGTAATACTACATGCCCGTGTCAGTGCCTCAGATAGCAACATATCGGATATATGATGTATGAAAGCATTACGAATGGAAACAGAATATATCATGAGTGAGAAAACTGTTTTCTTTAATCAATGAGATTTCTATATGTATGTCAATCACGTATCATTAATGAATGCAACAGAGAAATCAGTGTCAAGTATCAACACAAAACATAAGTCACAGTATCTCAGTGTCAAATCTCAAAATCTCAAATCTCAAATCAAGCCTCAAATATCAATACCTCAGGCATCCGTATCATCTGCGGGATCAGCCCGCGGGCTACGGAAGAAGGGATCAGCCCATATCATCAATCTCACGGCCATGAACGGTATCCTCCGGATATCCGCCGCGCCAGGTAAAATCACCGGTAGGTATCTTCCCCTGCCGGGCTCATCATCTACTACTCGAACTTCTTGCCCCGGAGTACCATTCCGGGTCCACCATGTACCCGCAGACTGTTCATCCAACTCCTCGAATCGGGTCTCGAAAACTATCTCAGAATGGAGAAAACCTCATGGTGGACACTACTCATCATATCAAGGAAAAACCGCATTTTTCTCTTTAAAATACATCTTCAGTCATAAAACTTTGACATGCAGTTTCCAAATCCAGAAAATCTCAAGACGGATCCGAAAACATCAAATCACCATGTCAATGAAAGTGAAAACCGACATAATGTCCATAATACTGTATAACCAATGAATATATGAATGCATCTGATATCATGCAATAGTTAAACTAGCATACGAAAGCTATAACATATTGCAATATAAGCTATCAAGCTATGCCAATGAAATGGTATTTTCTAAAGTGTACGTGACATGCCAATTACCGATGAAGATGTGTGTGAGCCGGCAAGCAAGTGTATGTGGAGCATACGCATAATCGGTAATGGTGCTGGTGTCCTGACAGCATGGTTCATAATCACTAAGTACACAATAACCATGCAATGAGACAATAACAACATGATAAATGGAAATGAGTAGTAATTACAACAATAATATGCGGAACATGAATGGTAACGTAATAATAAGGAATCTACACTGCTACCCCTGTGTTGTACTGGTTTGCCGTTTGAAAATGTACGAATCGTGGTGTTTTGAAAATAAGGGCTATGGTGTTTTCAAGAAAAGGTACGTCTTTTGAAATATCCGTAGTATCCCTTGACATGTCTTTAAAATCCTCACAATTCGTTAGTTTTGGAAATAGGTATGACTCGGGTCCAGTCTAACATCTTCTAGGTAAGCTACAGGTCTAACTAACAGCCAATTTAAAGGGGTATGGAAACCACCTACAACTGAGTCGATATATATATACATGTATAATAGTCGGTGATCCCGCCTCAATGATATCACGTACGATACAACATATCATATGACATCCTCGAATCAAGAGTGTGGATCTATCGTCAATATATAGCTTGTACAGTAAATCCTTCGTACGGCCACCCAAATCTGGGTACGGGTCAAATGTCACATCTATCACATTAATCATCTGGTATCTTCTTATCAAATATTATGATCGGGGTACAGATCTACGTCTAGTACAATACTGATACCATCTATGAATTGCATGCGTGTGTATGAAAACACCACACCTAAAGAACCCGCTAAAATATCTTGTCGTATCTCAAATATGGACCATATCACATCACCGATCTCATGGCCTCAAGCCCAATCTCATCGACTCATCTCCAAATATCATACAATATCCTCAACATTCATGCATGTGTATATGAATGTATATATGCAGAGTCCCATACCCATGCGTATATACATATATACACATTCCCATATACGCACAAGAAAATGATATATGCAAGTGTATATGTGTGCGTGTATGCAAATCCTTACTCTAGGGTTTCGTGACTAAGAAATCCGCTGAAGTCCTTTCTTCAATTTTCGTTAATCCTAAACCCATAAGCTCCTAAGGCTTCTCTTACTAGGTGTTCATATCTCATAATAGCATATAAAAGTATATCGTTACCACATCACCTCATTCCTCATAACTTTGCGGGGGTGCTATACGCCATCCACCCGACTTCTCCCCGTAGATATAAATCTACTCACCTGATCTTCGCTTGTCGATGCCCAAGTCGCCACGCGCTTGCTTGTCGTCTCGAAGTCCTCGTGAGGGTACCTACATATCATAACGCACCGTATCGCATAAAAATCCGACTCATGACCAAAACGACACACGAATCTCACATAGGTCAAAACCTATGGTTTGCTTTCACAAATCAACCCAAAAACCCTCGACATCGGCGTACAAACGCCGATTGATCGAGAAAAACCCCAAACATACCAATTATGGTTTCAAAACTCACCAACTGTATAAGAAATAGGGTTTAATTCATCAAAACCAAAAAATTAAACAAATCGTTTTATTTCCCAAAAACCTAGTTAGCACAAATTCCCATTTCGGTTCAAAACTTGATGTTTTAGCCAATCTACATATTTTAACGATTCAAATGGCCAAAATGCTCATTAAATATCATAATTAGGTCATACAAATAACTTTCAAATTTTATTCTCATCAATTTGTATTAAAACAAAATTTCTAGTTTGCAAAGATATCAATTTTAACATTTTTAAAGCAAGATTCACAATTCAACAACTAGCCAAGATTTTGCATAACCCTAAAGTGTTAAACTACACATTAAATTGCTAATGAGGTGATAAAAACCCTAACCATAATTTTAATCCCACATTCTAATTCAATTTCAAAAACCTAATAAGCATGAAAATAGAAATTTGCGCAAACATCGCGGATTTGCGACAAAATGGTCACAACATCGCACAATCACCCAATCCATACTACTAGCTAGCTACAACACTCAAATACCCATTTACAATGCTTCAATTCCCATTTCCAAATTCAACCCCTTCTCTTGATTTTTCTAGAACAAGCAACAACAACTAATTTAACACTTTAAATTTCTAAATTAGCATATTTAGACTACAATTTAAACATTAGAGTAGAATTATACCTCCCAAGTTTGAAACCCTAGGTTGCTCTAGCCTCCAAAGATGCCATCTTTCACCTTGCATTAAACCAATTTGGGTATTAGAAGAGGTAGAATAGGGATTAGCTTGAATTTGTAAAGGATTTTTGTGGATATTTTTGTGGATTTTGAGGTGAATTTGAAGCAAAATGAGATGGGAATTTGGGGGGGGGGGGGGAAATGGGGCTGCTGCAGGGATGGTTTCGGCCAGGTGAGGGATGGGGGAGAGTGAGGGAGAATGGTGTAAAAAAAACCAAGTCAAAGCCCTCTCAATTTACCATAATACCCCCACCTACCTTAAAATATAATAAAACCTTTATTTTAACTCATTTCATCACATGAATAAGGACAAAATGGAGGGGGGGAGTGAGTGGGCTGCTGCCAAGTGGTGGGGCTGGCCACAAGGAGGTGAGGTGGTGTGATGGGGTGTACAAGAAAATTTCATGCAAAAAAAACCCCTCAAGTTACCAAATTGCAAGTTTTAATTTAATTTATTTAAATTTTTTGTTTCCTTTGATTATAACCAATTAGAACTTGAAATAAATTGCTAAAAATTTTATATTACTAACTAGATTTTAGTTGTCATGGTTCTATAGTTTGTAATTAGCCTATTCAAATTTGTATTTTTCGCTAATTTAATGTATTTTTAACAGCTTAAAATAATATTAAAATAATTAATTTCGGGAAAAAATTCAGAAAATTAGAAATTTTCCCAGTGGATCAATAAACCCCAAATACTAGCAATTACATAGCTAGAATATGTATATTTAATTTTATATTAAAAGATATTTATATTTTGACTTTTTACAGAAAACCCCCTTTATTTTACCGATTTTCCGAAATTTCACCGAAACGATTTTCAAAACGTTACAATCTTCCCCCCTTAAAGAAATTCGGTCCCCGAATTTAATTTAAAAACTCCCCCAAATACTAAAACGTTTCAGCAAAACAATCAAGTTGGCGGGGCTCCGAAATCATAAATACATAAAACATATATCATAACACAATGCATGCGCATGAAAAGGAGTGTATAGCTCAAAATCAAAACTCTGTCAAGCATCGTGCAATCATCGGAGTCATGGGGAAGATATCAATGTCCAAATCCAATACGAAAACCAATATGATATACATCAACACTATACATATAAACATCTGAAGGAAATGCATGCCAAAACCTTTTAAGTCGCTGTGCGATGCGCATAACACTACACAGTGGCGGACGTCTATCGTAAGAAAATAACTATATATATACATATATATATATATATCCTTTGTTTAATATGCATGTCCCGCCGTTTTGAAAACACTTTTAGAAGGGTTTCCCTTTTAAACAGTTTCGTGTCATCACTGACACGTAGGTAAATACTGAGACTATAGCTCCTCTTTGGAAATCCCTTCGATAACTATCAATGCATGCAAAAATATACTCAGGTACTGTCCTCTGACTAGTCCAGCTCAGTACTAATCCAGATAGAAAGTATCATAAAATATACTGCTCCAAAAGAAATCAATCCTAAATATATATATGAATGCCACGTGCGTCTGGTGTGCACGGAAATCGAAATCCACGAATTTGCCATACATGTGCACAGAAATAACATCTAAGTGCAACGGGTGTGCATGAAACACCTGTCAGAGGCAACATGGTGCCTGACAGCAAAACCAGGTGCATCTGATATGCAGGAAAAATCTCGATTTAGTGCATCTGGTGTGCACCTAAATCGCATCAAGTGCCTTAAATATGCCCAAAATCCAAATCAAGTGCATAATGTGCATGAAAACTAATATCGAATATCACAATCGAAATCGACGGTATACAACACACTTCAATCAAAATCCCAATCAGGTATACCGTGGTATAAAATCTCACCATCCTGTACATCGGCATGCACAAAAGCAAATTGAATACTAGAAGTGCATGAAAACTATGCCGAAAGCATTAGTCAAATCATATACATGCCCTAGGCATGAAATCATATATCATGAAACTCGGTCAATCATGAAATAAATCACCCAAAAATACTGAAATCCAAAGTGACGGATACATGATAGTCAATCATAAAATCACAACTCATAAATACTGTCGTCGATATGTCCGTCCTTCAAAGTCGAGAAGGTGTCGGTGCATCCAATACTAACAGAGCAAGATATCTACTTGCCTCCTGATCATGGCCTGTCTCCTGGTGCCCTTAGGCACTCGTCTCTCACTGCGAATTGCTAAGTACATAGCTCCTCGGCTCAACGGTCCAATATGGAAACGATAACGGAAGCAGTCTGCTCTAACACATCCTCTAAAGATCTCTGGTCAACTATTATGGTTACTCATAACATGTCTCGTCGACGATGCCAAACTCTGACCTACTGGGTGTGCACCATATGACTGCTCCTGGGTCCAGGTCTTCTCGTTTAGTATTTCCGGAAAGATCTTTTCGGGGCCTCTCCCAAATCTCGTTCCTGCCGAACTGCCCGGAAGTTATCATCTCATACTAAATCTATGTCTGGTTCCGGAACGGCTGCATATTCATCATGACTCTTTCTGGAAGATATATTCATATACAACACCTCTGCATGCGTATCACATCTCTGATGTGGGTGGAGTGGAACGTCATCTCATCAAGATCTCGTACGAACCTCTTACTCTACTTTTCTCTAATGTCGACTGCTTCGGACTCGTTTCTTCGCGGCTGCATGGACTGCGCTCTAACGGCTATACTCGTATCTGGAGTCTCCCAAGCAATGCATCTTATCACCTGATATCCAAATGAAGTCGAATCATCCGATCAATTTATCAAAACCTCATAATCCCCCAAGAGCTCAACATCTTGGGTACAGTTTAATAGTATCGAATATATGCCACAGCACCTATGGACCAACCGTAGAAGGGCAGACCCAAGCCTCACTAATGGCACCGCTAAACTGCCGCAAACCCTAAGGTTCACCGACGTTCCATGGTCATTAAATCGATTTAGGGTTTAATTCTTCTAGAGGGTCCGTAGAATTGCTTGCATTGTTTTTCAAATACTTTAAACTTGGAAAATGGGTTCCTGACATTCGATCGTCTCTATCGACTCTCAACGTATCAGCGTGACGTCTCCTCTAGCTGGAATCAATCCATCTGATGAACTCGCATCAGGATAGGCAATAAATCATATGTCCTAGTCTTTCATCTCTGGTGACTAGCAATCTCCTATCATATCTCGAAGTATAACTCATGCGGCGTTAGCTTCAAACATCTGAGGCGATATCTTTTCATTCGCCAAAATCACTGGCTCATTAGTCTGCATGCTGAACAGTGCCTCAATCATCAAAATAATCTGTGCTCTAACGGTCGTCTCAATCTGGCTGGCCTCTTGAAGTGGCTCAATCCTCTGGTGCCGATCTGCACGTCCGAGAAATCTCATAAAAGCGATCCATCAAACGCTCATAGCGCGAAAACACACTAAAACAACGCCTCTATGCAATCATATGCCCCTGGAATCACGCTCTGGTCAGTCCTCGTCCATGACGAGCTCATGCTGACCTCAACTCTAGCCGTAGCTCTCCATGCCCGTACCACCGTGATAACAAAATCATAAACTGGTACTGATGAGGCTAGATCATGGGAAGGAATATAATACTGTGCAAGGAAATGTACATCCTAAGTCTTCTTAAGCGGAGTAGCGTATCATAAGTATGCCGCGGATCATACGTACGGTACGTCACTCTACTCAAGCTACCTACTCTATCAACCAAGGGTCATCCTACACTATGAAGGTAAAACCTAACGCTCTGATGCCATCTTTGTCACGACCCGAAAAGTACGAAACATGACCGGCACTTAAATTAAGAACGTCTCGAGGCGTACGTAATCTAAGTAAGCCAAAACCCAGAATCAAAACCAAAAGAAACAGTAGAGTGAAGGAAAAACCAATTTAAAGCATGTAGTTTTAATCAACATAGGCCGAAGTATGTATTTTTAAAATCCAAGTATTTTCTGAAAATTTCGGCAGAGTCTCCTTTGTAAATACTGGCCCCAAACGGGATACAACATGAATAGTATACGAAATCAATAAAAAGGCATCCCCAAGCGGGAGCTAGCTCTTCGTCAATCGACGGCCACAACCACGCAAGAAATATAATATACAACGCCAAGGGCGAGGATCAAAACTCAAAAGAAACTCAAAACAACATGAAAAACATAATAATACAACGCACGACTCTAAGGTCGAAAGAATAACAGGTCTGGTTTTCTATCTCTCTCAAATATACAATCTGGTTGATGGAGTTTCTAGATACAACTGAAATAATAATAAACAATTGTGGTCCTGATGCAAAGAACCCACCTGCCAAAGCAATCACCCGGAAAGAACAGTATGCCAGCAAACCCGCAAAGAACCTTTACGGCAAAACTTGCAAGGAACTGTGGCACAACGGGGGTGAGTTGCTAACTCATGAGTAGAAAACATCTACGAGTAGAATCGCATGCATAACGCTATCCTAGGTCATATCAGGTAATATCCTCAATAAAAATCCTGGTCCAGCTTTGAATAATGTAATACTACATGCTTGTGTCAGTGCCTCGGATAGCAACATATCAGATATATGATGTATGAATGCATTACGAATGGAAACAGAATATATCATGAGTGAGACAACTGTTTTCTTTAATCAATGAGATTTTTATATGTATGTCAATCACGTATCATTAATGAATGCAACAGAGAAATCAGTGTCAAGTATCGACACAAAACATAAGTCACAGTATCTCAGTATCAAATCTCAATATCTCAAATCTCAAATCAAGCCTCAAATATCAATACCTCAGGCATCCGTATCATCTGCGGGATCGGCCCGCGGGCTCCAGCAGAACGGATCAGCCCATATCATCAATCTCACGGCCACGAACGGTATCTTTGGATATCCGCCGCGCCAGGTAAAATCACTGGTAGGTAGTCTTCTCCTGCTGGGCTCATCGTCTACTACTCGAACTTCTTGCCATGGGGTACCATTCTGGGTCCACCATGTACCTACAGACGGTTCATCCAACTCCTCGAATCGGGTCTCGAAAACTATCTCAGAATGGAGAAAACCTCATGGTGGCCACTACTCATCATATCAAGGAAAAACCGCATTTTTCTCTTTAAAATACATCTTCAGTCATAAAACTTTCACATGCAGTTTCCAAATCCAGAAAATCTCAAGACGGATCCGAAAACATCAAATCACCATGTCAATGAAAGTGAAAACCGACATAATGTCCATAATACTGTATAACCAATGAATATATGAATGCATCTGATATCATGCAATAGTTAAACTAGCATACGAAAGCTATAACATATTGCAATATCAGCTATCAAGCTATGCCAATGAAATGGTATTTTCTAAAGTGTACGTGACATGTCAATTACCGATGAAGATGTGTGTAAGCCGGCAAGCAAGTGTATGTGGAGCATACGCATCATCGGTAATGGTGCTGGTGTCCTGACAGCATGATTCATAATCACTAAGTACATATTAACCATGCAATGAGACAATAACAACATGATAAATGGCAATGGGTAGGAATTACAACAATAATATGCGGAACATGAATGGTAACGTAACAATAAGGAATCTACACCGCTACCCCTGTGTTGTACTGGTTTGCCGTTTGAAAAGGTACAAATCGTGGTGTTTTGAAAATAAGGGTTACGGTGTTTTTAAGAAAAGGTACATCTTTTGAAATATCCGTAGTATCCTTTGACATGTCTTTAAAATCCTCACGATTCGTTAGTTTTGGAAATACGTATGACTCGGGTCCAGTCTAACATCTTCTGTTAGTGTTTATGCCCTAGAAGGCCATTACTGTATCATACTAGTTTGTATATTACTTAATGGAAGCTTGGGATATTCACATGTATATAACAGTCTTGCTAAACATGGTAGTATGCTACTTAGTTTTTCTATCTTAATATGTGAGTGTACGTATTGATAGAGCTCTTGGGATCTTGCTTGTCTACCAGCGTTGTGATGGCAGTCACACTAGTGGGGGCTGGGTAGTCTACAAGCACATCCTTTTTCAGGTCCCTGGTCGTTGGATTATCGAGATAGAGCATCGATACTCCGGAGTAGACTGGTGTGTACGCTTCTCATCCCAGTTGGGGAGATGGTCTGTCCCACAGCCGTCAGTACGTCGTACTGGAGATAGTATACAGGTGCTCGTTAGGTTACGGGTACACCGGACAGGACTCACAGGGAACTGTTGGTTGGTTTAATACCAGTCGTCTGTGAGCAGTTCCCAGGTGACATGAGTACAGCATAGTCTGCAGACTTGACACTGCTACTTCGCCTCGAGTGTGTCCCACTGTTCTTAGATTGCTACCCTACCACGGCTCAAAGGAGTCGTGCAAATAGGTAGCAGTTGGGTGCAGTCCCGAGCACTTGGAGGTAGCAGTTGGGTGGCGGTTAGACAGGATTCGTCCCTCCCGGTATTGGGAGTAGATATCGTGCTGTGTCAGAGAGCCATTACGCAAAGTCCCTGGCCAGGGCAAGCGAGATTTGCTGGTAGGTTCCAGTAGTTTCTCAGGGTGTAATGGGCTTCCCTCCGACATGACTTATACCGCTATTAGGGGACTGACGCTTGCCGCCCCCTAGGCCCGATATGCGATAGTCTTGGACGAACGGACCGGACTGTATGGAGATTGTCACATCAGACTCAGTAGGAGTTCGGATGGGTTTCCTCATCGGCCTTCTTATCGACAACTACCTGGGGACCGTTACGTACAGCTAGTGCCGCTTACGGTCTGTGGTTAAACCCACTGCCAGCGTAGTAGTCGAGTCTCTATAGTCCCACACAGAGAGTTTCCTACTCCAGGCGAAACGATATAGAGGTCGCATGGTTTTGTGACAAAGGGTTCGGACGCATACGTGCGTTTACGCGCGTACGACTTTCGGACAGTTTTTACCAGTCGGCTTTGGTTTAAGCCAGTTACTGGTATCCGGTTATTGGATTTATACAGTCTAAAGTTTTTCCGTATTTTTACGGATCGGAGGGGCGTTCTCGTAATTACTCGAGAAGCTTCTAGAAGGTGGTGACTAAGGAGGTTTAGGTGTCATTTGCATTAAATGAGTTTAGTGAGTTATGAGGGTGATTCATGCATATCATTAATGCATGATAAATGCTTAGTGAGTCATGATAATGAATCACCATTAGATATTTGTAAAGCATGCTTATTCATTATGTATTATTCTTTTCTTCAAAAATAAGAATGCTTCATATTTATTATGATAACTTACTATTCTCATGATAATTCATTCTCACCTTCTCTCTCCTCAAGCTCTCCCTCTTCAAAGACTAATCCTCCCTTCTCATGAGTTGAGTACAAGGGTTAGTAAGACTAATCAATCCATAACCATCACTCTATTTCATTCTATCTTCTTTGATTAGCAATCCAAGAAGGTTAGTTGCCTCAAGTTTAGAGGTTAAGCTTGGAGTTTTGCTCTCGGGTGGATCGTCTACTACCTAGAGAAGGCCGAGGAGGACAAGGAGATCGTAAAGACGAAGGAGTTGGTTCATTAGGTATAATCCCTAAATATAGTAGTTTAGAAACACTTTGTGTTTGGTTATTTATAGTTTAGCTTCGATTCAAGCGGTTAGTCGATGTTCGTTCACTAAACAAGTTCGTTTTTGAAAATTCCGCCTCTCCACAAGTACTGGGGTGTAGTACATCGACTTACAGTGGTATCAGAGCCTCGCTAAACAATAAATAACTTTATTGCAAATTTGTACGAATTTCGAACGGAAAAACGAAGCCGGAAAACCCTAAAAATGTCAAGTTTCTGTCGAAATTTAAATGAAGTCCAAAAATTTTTCAGGGCTGCTCAGAAAGCTTGAAAAGGGTCCAGAAGAACACCCATGAAATTTGAGCCCATGAATCGGCTAAAGCGCCGCGGAAGCGCGGCGGATTCCACCGATCCGCCGCGGTTCCGCGGCCGAGTTGCCGAGTCATGGACTCATCTTTCCTGTATGGGTCCTCTCTGGTATTTGGGGTTTTCTGGAATATTTTAATTTTGCTCAGGTTTCCAGTTTACAGAGCAGTTTTTGGAGCAATATTAAAGATGTTTAATCGATCGAAATTGTACAGTATTTGCATGTTGGATTATATCTGTGATTGATAAATGTGTTCGTAAACCTCCCCTAACTGCTAGTATGTCGGTTGGCAGGGGGTTGCACATTTCTGTAATGGTTTTATCTGTTTGTGCATATGAACTGTATTGGACTGTTGTGGTGTATAGCCGGGGTTTAGCAATGGGTTATTGTTTAATTCATTTGTTGTAAATGTAATTTGTTGTAATATTATTTTTGCGGGGCACATCCAGGTTGCGGTTGTAGCCACCGTTGTATTATTTCATTTTACTGTTTTTGCTCCTAGGACTGACCCAAGGTGGGGTACACAAACTGCCGGGCGGGTAGTTTGCCATACCCGTAGGGGTCGAGGGTGGGGTAACGGCTATTCATCACAACTGTGTAATCTGTCTTTTCTTGCAGGCTCAAAAGAAATACAGATTGCTTGCAAATCCAATATTGTTTATCTGTGTTCTGGAATGTATATCATTGCGTCAGACGAATGTAAAATATCTATATATATGATAGCTATTTAGACGTCACTTATGTTTTACACCCGCGCTAGCCCAGCCCCCGCTCTGTCGTTAGTTAAGTAACCTAACGGGTGATGACGGGACCCCGTGGCGAATGCGGATGGCATAAGAGGACGTTGTATTTTCGTTGTTTTATGCAATGATAGGTTAATGATGGGACGCATTATCCATAATGCAAAGAAAAACAAACCAAAGTTTAAATCGTTGGAACAATTTAAAAGAAACCACTTGGTTAATTTTAAAAAAAGATATTTTTAAATGCGGAGCTTTAACCACTCCTTTTAAAAGCTATCAGGTTCCTTCGGTTATATCAAGTTCACTACGTTCACGGTTTCGCCAAAACCAGTCGTAGCCCTCCGTCATTTCTTATGGATAGTCAGTAGTATTCAAGCTATGCTTGTTGGCATACGTCAAGACATAGTGTTTGGTAGCTGCTGGGGTATTCATTTATTGCATAGATAGATGTGTTGGTTTGGGACAGTCGCATTACCTTGTTGGCATACGTCAAGGGTATATACGGGTGGGTTCAAATTAACAAGATAATGATGGGCAGAACTTGACATGTGACTTATGATTTGTTGGCATACGTCAAGGTCATAAGAGCATGGGGCAAAAACTTATATCAGGAATTTCTAAAGAAACTGAAATTTGCAAAGAGATGCATACCATTTGGAGTTTGATGAATGTTGGTAGGATTCCTTCAACATTATCATACGATGATATTTGGATCCCGATCCTACTGTGAGTATATGCTACTTATCAGGATATTCGTCACTTAACGATCAATGCTATAAACCAAGTAGGTGTCCAGAAAAGTGTCAGCGGGGTTACGCCCCCAGAGAAAAGAGGTTATTTAATTAAGGAACTTCGCGAAAGCGTTGGAAAACCTCCCTCGAAGTATCGACACTGGCCTGGCTGAACGGTTAAGCAAGTATTGTACGGTGAGAATAGTCCTAGCTAATTCTTCTTTTATGGTTTGAGGAAGGATTCGAGAAACAGTGGGAGCCATCCAGTTTAGATAAACTAAAAACCACTCTAAACTTGCAAGAGCATCATGCTAAAGAGTTTTCTTCTCTCTCTCCTAATTGCAGCGACCCTGAAAATGACTGGACTTAAGTTACTTTTAGAGAAAAATATACTGACAGGGCCAAACTATAAAGATTGGCTGCGGAATGTCAAAATGGCCTTGACCTATGACAAATTGGGGTACATCCTCACCGCTACGGCACCTGCTGTCCCTGGTCCCAAATCCAGCAATGCGGATAAGGAAATCCGCAAAACCTGGGATTTAGATTGCGCGAGAGCCAAGTGCATCGTGCTTGCCTCAATGAACAATGAACATCAGAGGAGGCACGAGGATATGTCCCTAGATGGCATATTTCTCCATACAAAGGAACTTTATGGAGAGCAATCTCGTATAGCAAGATACGAGACCTCTAAGAACTTGTTTCGAGCGAGGTTGGCTGTCGGGTCATCGGTAGGTGAACATGTCCTACAGATGATCCGCTATATTGAAGAGCTCGCAGACCTTGGGACGACTTTGGATAATGAGCTGTATACAGACCTTATTCTCCAGTCCCTTCCTCCCACCTACGCCCAGTTTATCCTCAACTTCAACCTTCAAGGAAAAGAAGTTGAACTTGCGGAACTCCTGAACATGTTAAGGAGTGCAGAGGGCACCTTGCAGAAGGCAAGGGAAACACCCGCTATGTTTGTTGGCGGTGCATCTTCTTCCGGGTCCAAGGCTAGGGCCAAAGGAAGGAAGAAGAAGGCCGCACCCAAACCTAGAGGAGGTGTTAGTAAGGTGGGAAAGAAAGGAAAGAAAAAGTTTGCGGTACCGGTAGTGAGCCAGGATGAGTGCTTCCATTGTCACAGGAAAGGGCACTGGAAGAAGGATTGCAAGGCGTGGAACACCAAGAACCAGGAACCGAAGCAAGCTGTGGCTTCGACTTCAGGTGTGTTTGTAATTGAGAATTGTCTGTCGATCAACTCTACTTCCTGGGTATTGGATACCGGATCAGGATCTCATATTTGCAATTCATTGCAGGCACTGAGAAACCGTAGAGTGCTGAAGGAAGGTGATATGATCCTCAGGGTTGCTAACGGAGCTAGCGTGGGAGCTGCGTCCGTCGGGGATTATCACCTAGGATTGACGAGTGGACATATTTTGGTTTTACATAACTGTTATTTTGTACCAAGCTTAACGTGTAATATCATATCAGTTTCCTTGTTATCAAATAAAGGTTATGATTTCACGTTTGTAAGAGATGTTGTTAACATCCACCTTAATCATGGTTTGATTGGGTCCGGTACTCTAAATAACGGCATATATGTGTTAAACCAACTCCAAATTTTCAATGTCCAGAACACACTAAAAAGAAAGTCTCCAGATTTAAATAAAGCTTTCTTATGGCATTGTAGACTGGGTCACATCAATGAGAGAAGGTTGACTAAGTTGCATAGAGAAGGATATTTGGACTCGTTCGAATATCAAACTTATGACACTTGTCAATCTTGTCTCAAAGGAAAGATGACAAAGACTCCATTTACTGGACAAGGAGTAAGAGCGAGCGAGCTCTTAGGACTCATACACAGCGATGTATGCGGTCCAATGTCTACACATGCAAGAGGTGGTTTTTCCTATTTCATTACTTTCACGGATGATTACTCAAGATACGGATTCATTTATCTGATGAAACATAAATCCGAGGCTTTTGAGAAATTCCAAGAGTATAAGAATGAAGTAGAAAACCAAACCGGCAAAAGTATTAAGACACTAAGATCTGATCGAGGTGGTGAATACTTGAGTGCCGAGTTCCTAGGTTACCTAAAAGAGAACGGAATTCTCTCTCAGCTTACTCCTCCGTACACTCCACAGCACAATGGTGTATCGGAGAGACGGAATCGAACCCTATTGGATATGGTACGATCCATGATGAGTAATGCTGAGTTACCGCGATCTTTCTGGGGTTTTGCGCTAGAATCAGCGACATATCTTTTGAACAGAGTTCCAAGCAAAACTGTGCCTACCACACCATATCAGATGTGGAGTGGGAAGAAACCCTATCTTCAGTACCTGAAGACATGGGGATGTCCAGCTTTTGTAAAAAAGCAGCATCCGGACAAGCTCGAGGCACGCTCAGTAGAGTGTAAGTTTGTGGGATATCCAAAGAACTCTCATGGATATTGTTTCTATTACGCAGAGGAACAAAAGGTTTTTGTTTCTCGTTATGCCCGCTTCTTAGAAACTGAATTTTTGGAAAATCAGAAGAGTGGGAGCGTAGTAGAACTGGAAGAAATTCCAGAACCACAAACTGCTACTGAAAGTTTGGTAGAACCAGTAGTTCAAGAAGAACAGGACATTCCCGCACCCCTCCGCAAGAGTAGTAGGCCGTCTTATCCGCTTGAGAGATACTACGGTTTTCTCATAGATGGGGATAGAGAGGATTGCATCATAGATGATGATGAACCTACTGACTTCCGGCAGGCCATCCAGAGCGGCGACTCGGTACGATGGCTAGATGCAATGCGGACCGAGATGGAGTCCATGTACACCAACAAAGTATGGACTTTGGACTTCGCTCCAGATGGGGTAAAACCCATAGGATGTAAATGGATCTTCAAGAAAAAGATTGGTGTAGATGGACAGGTGGAAACCTATAAGGCTAGACTTGTTGCAAAGGGTTTTCGTCAAAGACCTGGTTTGGACTATGACGAAACCTTTTCTCCAGTGGCTATGCTCAAATCCATTCGGGTCCTTCTTGCTATTGCTGCCTTCCATGATTATGAAATCTGGCAGATGGACGTAAAGACGGCTTTTCTGAATGGAAATTTAGAAGAGAGCGTCTATATGGATCAGCCAGAGGGTTTCAATCAGAGTGGGAGCAGCGGGAAAGTATGCAAGCTGCTTAAGTCTATTTATGGACTAAAGCAGGCATCGCGGAGTTGGAACATCTGTTTTGATGAGACAGTCAAAGAATATGACTTTATCAAAAATCCAGATGAACCATGCATATATAGTAAAGTTGTAGCCAGAAGTGTCGTATTCCTCGTCTTGTACGTGGATGACATTCTATTGATAGGAAATGACATTCCTATGCTACAATCTGTCAAAGGATTCTTGTCACACAGGTTCTCCATGAAAGACCTGGGTGATGCCTCGTACATTCTGGGGATCCGGATCTATCGTGATAGATCCAAGAGGATGTTGGGACTTTCGCAGTCCAGGTATATCGACACTGTACTGAAAAGATTCAGTATGGAAGATTCTAAGCGCGGTAATCTACCGGCTTGTCACGGAATCACCCTCTCTAAAGAGATGTCTCCCAAGACTGATTTGGAAAGGGAACGCATGTCTATTATACCCTACGCTTCTGCGGTAGGCTCTATAATGTATGCGATGTTGTGCACCAGACCAGATGTAGCTTACGCACTGAGCGTGGTAAGCCGGTATCAGTCAGACCCAGGGGAGAAGCACTGGATAGCAGTAAAGAACATTCTTAAGTACCTGAGGAGGACTAAGGAGATGTTTTTGGTTTACGGCGGAAAAGACCTCAGGTTGGAGGCCTTTGCTGATTCCGGCTTCCAGAGTGATAAGGACGATTCCAAGTCCATGTCGGGTTATGTCTTTACCCTCAATGGAGGGGCGGTGTGCTGGAAGAGCTCCAAGCAGGACACCGTTGCTGACTCGACGATGGAAGCGGAGTATATAGCTGCTTGCGATGCCGCAAAAGAAGCAGTCTGGATGAAGAAGTTCCTAACAGAACTTCAGGTGGTTCCTACCATAGTTGATCCAATACCTCTGTATTGCGACAACAACGGAGCTATAGCTTTAGCAAAGGAACCAAGGTCCCATCAGAAGTCCAGACACATCTTGAGGCGGTATCACCTGATCAGGGAGATCATTGATCGTCAGGAGATCGAGGTTCGGAGAGTTGCTTCTGAAGAGAACATTGCTGATCCATTCACGAAGGCCCTACCTCAGATTCAGTTCGAGAGGCTACTCGAGATCATCGGTCTACGATATGCCAGTACATGGCCCTAGTGCAAGTGGGAGATTGTTAGTGTTTATGCCCTAGAAGGCCATTACTGTATCATACTAGTTTGTATATTACTTAATGGAAGCTTGGGATATTCACATGTATATAACAGTCTTGCTAAACATGGTAGTATGCTACTTGGTTTTTCTATCTTAATATGTGAGTGTACGTATTGATAGAGCTCTTGGGATCTTGCTTGTCTACCAGCGTTCTGATGGCAGTCACACTAGTGGGGGATGGGTAGTCTACAAGCACATCCTTTTTCAGGTCCCTGGTCGTTGGATTATCGAGACAGAGCATCGATACTCCGGAGTAGACTGGTGTGTACGCTTCTCATCCCAGTTGGGGAGATGGTCTGTCCCACAGCCGTCAGTACGTCGTACTGGAGATAGTATGCAGGTGCTCGTTAGGTTACGGGTACACCGGACAGGACTCACAGGGAACTGTTGGTTGGTTTGATACCAGTCGTCAGTGAGCAGTTCCCAGGTGACATGAGTACAGCATAGTCCGCAGACTTGACACTGCTACTTCGCCTCGAGTGTGTCCCACTGTTCTTAGATTGCTACCCTACCACGGCTCAAAGGAGTCGTGCAAACAGGTAGCAGTTGGGTGCAGTCCCGAGCACTTGGAGGCAGTGGCGGTTAGACAGGATTCGTCCCTCCCGGTATTGGGAGTAGATATCGTGCTGTGTCAGAGAGCCATTACGCAAAGTCCCTGGCCAGGGCAAGCGAGATTTACTGGTAGGTTCCAGTAGTTTCTCAGGGTGTAATGGGCTTCCCTCCGACACGACTTATACCGCTATTAGGGGACTGACGCTTGCCGCCACCCTAGGCCCGATATGCGATAGTCTTGGACGAACGGACCGGACTGTATGGAGATTGTCACATCAGACTCAGTAGGAGTTCGGATGGGTTTCCTCATCGGCCTTCTTATCGACAACTACCTGGGGACCGTTACGTACAGCTAGTGCCGCTTGCGGTCTGTGGTTAAACCCACTGCCAGCGTAGTAGTCGAGTCTCTAGAGTCCCACACAGAGAGTTTCCTACTCCAGGCGAAACGATATAGAGGTCGCATGGTTTTACGACAAAGGGTTCGGACGCATACGTGCGTTTACGCGCGTACGACTTTCGGACAGTTTTTACCAGTCGGCTTTGGTTTAAGCCAATTACTGGTATCCGGTTATTGGATTTATACAGTCTAAAGTTTTTCCGTATTTTTACGGATCGGAGGGGCGTTCTCGTAATTACTCGAGAAGCTTCTAGAAGGTGGTGACTAAGGAGGTTTAGGTGTCATTTGCATTAAATGAGTTTAGTGAGTCATGAGGGTGATTCATGCATATCATTAATGCATGATAAATGCTTAGTGAGTCATGATAATGAATCACCATTAGATATTTGTGAAGCATGCTTATTCATTATGTATTATTCTTTTCTTCAAAAATAAGAATGCTTCATATTTATTATGATAACTTACTATTCTCATGATAATTCATTCTCACCTTCTCTCTCCTCAAGCTCTCCCTCTTCAAAGACTAATCCTCCCTTCTCATGAGTTGAGTACAAGGGTTAGTAAGACTAATCAATCCATAACCATCACTCTATTTCATTCTATCTTCTTTGATTAGCAATCCAAGAAGGTTAGTTGCCTCAAGTTTAGAGGTTAAGCTTGGAGTTTTGCTCTCGGGTGGATCGTCTACTACCTAGAGAAGGCCGAGGAGGACAAGGAGATCGTAAAGACGAAGGAGTTGGTTCATTAGGTATAATCCCTAAACACAGTAGTTTAGAAACACTTTGTATTTGGTTATTTATAGTTTAGCTTCGATTCAAGCGGTTAGTCGATGTTCGTTCACTAAACAAGTTCGTTTTTGAAAATTCCGCCTCCCCACAAGTACTGGGGTGTAGTACATCGACTTACATCTTCTAGGTAAGCTACAGGTCTAACTAACAGCCAATCTAAAGGGGTATGGAAACCACCTACAACTGAGTCGATATATATATACATGTATAATAGTCGGTGATCCCGCCTCAATGATATCACATAAGATACAACATATCATATGACATTCTCGAATCAAGAGTGCGGATCTATGATCAATATATAGCTCGTATGGTAAATCCGTCGTCCGGCCTCCCAAATTTGGGTACGGGTCAAATGTCACATCTATCACATTAATCATCTGGTATCCTCTTATCAAATATCATGATCGGGGTACTGATCTACGTCTAGTACAATACTGATACCATCTATGAAATGCATGCGTGTGTATGAAAACACCACGCCTAAAGAACCCGCTAAAATATCTTGTCGTATCTCAAATATGGACCATATCACATCACCGATCTCATGGCCTCAAGCCCAATCTCATCGACTCATCTCCAAATATCATACAATATCCTCAACATTCATGCATGTGTATATGAATGTATATATGCAGAGTCCCATACCCATGCGTATATACATATATACACATTCCCATATACGCACAAGAAAATGATATATGCAAGTGTATATGTGTGCGTGTATGCAAATCCTTACTCTAGGGTTTCGTGACTAAGAAATCCGCTAAAGTCCTTTCTTCAATTTTCGCTAATCCTAAACCCATAAGCTCATAAGGCTTCTCTTACTATGTGTTCATATCTCATAATAGCATATAAAAGTATATCATTACCACATCACCTCATTCCTCACAACTTTGCGGGGGTGCTATACGCCATCCACCCGACTTCTCCTCGTAGATATAAATCTACTCACCTGATCTTCGCTTGCTGATGCCCAAGTCGCCACACGCTTTCTTGTCGTCTCAAAGTCCTCGTAAGGGTACCTACGTATCATAACGCACCGTATCGCATAAAAATCCGACTCATGACCAAAACGACACACGAATCTCACATAGGTCAAAACATATGGTTTGCTTTCACAAATCAACCCAAAAACCCTCGACATCGGCGTACAAACGCCGATTGATCAAGAAAAACACCAAACGTACCAATTATGGTTTCAAAAATCACCAACTGTATAAGAAATAGGGTTTAATTCATCAAAACCATAAAATTAAACAAATCGTTTTATTTCCTAAAAACCTAGTTAGCACAAATTCCCATTTCGGTTCAAAACTTGATGGTTTAACCAATCTACATATTTTAACGATTCAAATGGCCAAAATGCTCATTAAATATCATAATTAGGTCATACAAGTCACTTTCATATTTTAATCTCATCAATTTGTATTAAAACAAAATTTTTAGTTTGCAAAGATATCAATTTTAACATATTTAAAGCAAGATTCACAAATCAACAACTAGCTTAGGTTTTGCATAACCCTAAAGTGTTAAACTACACATTAAATTGCTAATGAGGTGATAAAAACCCTAACCATAATTTTAATCCCACATTCTAATTCAATTTCAAAAACCTAGAAAGCATGAAAATAGAAATTTGCGCAAACATCGCGGATTTGCGACAAAATGGTCACAACATCGCGCAATCACCCAATCCACACTACTAGCTAGCTACAACACTCAAATAACCCATTTACAATGCTTCAATTCCCATTTCCAAAATCAACCCATTCTCTTGATTTTTCTAGAACAAGCAACAACAACTAATTTAACACTTTAAATTTCTAAATTAGCATATTTTGACTACAATTTAAACATTAGAGTAGAATTATACCTCCCAAGTTTGAAACCCTAGGTTGCTCTAGCCTACAATGAAAGGTTTGTCTAGCACCCCATAATGAGTTTTGAAGCATCACATGTCCCAAAGTTTAAATTTTTATGGTGCTAAACGAACATGCAAAGGAATCGATCCTAGAAAATTAGGGTTTCGAAATATAAAGCGAACTAATCTAGGGTTTCGAGACTACAACCTTTGTAGCTCCCTTTCGCTGGACTCTTTGGTCTCTAGGGTGTTGAATGGAGGTCCTCTTGAAGTCCTCTTGTGTCCACGACGATCCACCACGGAGTTCTCCGTCCAAGCTCGCAACTTCGTAAAACCGAAGAGAACACTCTAAACAAGTTGGCTAAACTTGTGTAGAATGAAGTTGTGGTTAAGATTCTCACTTCAAAAACCTTTCTTTAAGTGTGATTTACTCACTAGAAAAAACTAGAGAGCAAATGAGAAAGAGGAAGAAGATGGTGGCAATATTTTTCACAAGAGATGATAAAGATAATCTTAGTCCAAAAAGAAAATGAAATATATCACTATATATATTTATTTCCTTCTTACAACCAACCATGGTTAAGTGATGGAGAGTTTATTTAACTTGAGTTTTAAATGATAAAGAGAAGGATAACTCAAGTTAAGAGGTAGGTGAGCTAGGTTAGGTTAAAAGAAGAATGTAGAAACTAGTAAGAATTATCCTTTTCTTTTCAATTTGTTTTAAATCCAAAATAAAATAATAATCCATTACTTAAACCATGGTGTGAGTCTTATATTGCCACCATTTCCATATGTTAACAACCATGACAGATGGGTGTATGTATGTGTGTATGTATGCACATCCATATGTGCATGAAACTAGCATGAAAGAAAGAAAGAAAAGCACGCATGCATGCACACATCCATCATCCAAGAAAAGGTTTTAAGTGAGAAAACTAATGGTTAAACAATAAATCAACACTTGATTTATCAATCCGGTCATATCTCATATGACCCCACCAAAAGTAGTTCACCCGATCAATGTTCGGTATCATATACGCACATTTTAATCGGGTGCATGCGCATATCGCATACGCGCACCACAACGTTTCGCCTGGACTGGGTAGCTCCTTTGTGGGACTCTAAGACTCGTCAATATGCCGGCAGAGGGTGATGATCATATCAGGTACCCCCAAGCCGCAAGCGGTCAGCTAAACGTAACGGCTACCCGGGTATTGAGCGATCAGAAGAAAACAAGCGAACCTGCTACAACTCCCGTCGAGCCATCCGGCAACACTACCGTACAGTTCGGTCTTTTCGTCAGATATGCTGCATATTGAGCCTAGGGATGGTCACGTCGACCCTAATAACTAAATAAGTCGTGCCGGTGAATGATCTATAACAGATCGAGAAACTACTGATAACACTTATCAGCAAATCTCAGCAGCCCTGGCCAGGGACTTACTGATATAACCAGTCGGGCACAGTACAGCATCAACTCCCAATATCGGGAGAGACGAAACCCCTCCTATCGCTTATTGCCTTCGTGTGTCTCGGGACTGTACCCAACGGCCACCTGTTTGCACGACTCAGTAGAGCCGTGGTAGGGTGGCAATCAAAGTACAGTGGGAGAACACACAAGACTCCATGACGATCTCGGGTCTACAGACTAACCTGTACCAGTGTCACCTGAGAACTGCTATCTGACGATAGATATAATTCCATATAGGAGTTCTCAGTGAGTCCGTCCAGTGTACCCAGTCACCACTGAGCACCCGTATATGATCTTGATGTCAAACATCGATGAATGTGGGAACATCCATCGCCCATCGTATGGGTCTAGTATCATATACGCTAGTCTTCTCTGGTATATCAATGCCCCGTCTCGATATACCTACGACTAGGGACTTTCCAGGATATGCTTATAGACTACAGATGTGCCACTAGTATGATCTCCATCATAATCAGAGCAGTCAAGCCAATATCCTCAGGGCTTTATCAGCATGTATGAGTGAATAAAAGCATGATCAAATCAACATGTCAGATAAAGAATAACCAGATAGCATACTATCATGTCGAGCAAGAATGCACACTGAATATATATATATATATATATATATATATATATACATGTATAGATACATCCACTATCATATAATGGCCTCTAGGGCATACATATATCCAACAATCTCCCACTTGCACTAAGGCCAGTTATTGGCGTATCTCATACCCAACATCTCAAAAAGTCGCTCATGCTGCGGCTGAGGGAGGGCCTTGGTGAATGGATCCGCGGCGTTATTCTTTGTGTCTACCCTCCTAATCTCGATCTCGCGGCGATCTACAATCTCCCGGATCAAATGAAAGCGCCTTAGGATATGTCTGGACCGCTGATGGGATCTGGGCTCCTTGGCTAACGCCATCGCCCCATTATTGTCACAATACAAAGGTATTGGATCAATAATGGTTGGAACTACTCCTAGCTCCGAGACGAACTTCTTCATCCAGACGGCTTCCTTGGCGGCATCATTTGCAGCAATGTACTCAGCTTCCATCGTAGAGTCTGCAACGGTATCTTGTTTGGAACTCTTCCAACTCACCGCCCCTCCATTGAGGGTAAATGCAAACCCAGAGATAGATTTGCTGTCGTCCTTATCACTCTGGAAGCTCGAATCGGTAAAGGCCTCCATTTGGAGATCTCCATTACCATACACTAAGAACAATTCTTTAGTCCTTCGTAAGTACTTAAGAATGTTCTTCACAGCTGTCCAGTGATTCTCCCCTGGGTTGGATTGATACCTGCTTACTACACTAAGTGCATAAGCTACATCTGGGCGTGTACATAACATCGCATACATTATAGATCCTACTGCCGAAGCATAGGGTATAATACTCATGCTGTAAGTGCACGGCGGCGCCCCGGTCGTCAATCCGACGGCCAAATGCTGAAGCGGTGATAAACTTTAATTTTGCGAACTTAGCAAACCGGCACCACCGCGCACTAAAAAACCCGGATCTGGCCATTAAACTAGATCTAGCAAAGTAACAAGATAGGGAAGAGATATACCGAGTGATCCGAGTCCTCCGGTCTTCTCGTCATCGTCCCGATCTCCCGCGGAAACTCCGGTCGTCGCCTCCTTGCCGGAAAGGCACCACATCGTCTGTATCTTTTACGGGCTCCCACCTCAATGCCGAGGCAACTCGGGCACGAAGCTGGCAAGTCGACGTGCCCAAGATGTGCTGTATAATGTAGTATAGATGATGCTTGTCTCTTTGGGGTTATGTTGCCTTGATGGAGAAATGGATTGGAACTTTCAAGTGGAACTCTCATTTATCAAGCATGGAATGAGATGATGAAATTTCCTCACCAAAAATGAAACCTCTCATTTTCTCTCCTCTCCAAAATTGTGGCCGGCCTAGTTCAAATGTGAGAATGGTGGAGTGGATAATACAAGGGAGGTGATGGTAGTATAAAGCAAGAGGTGACCATATCCAAACATCAACCATACTTATCACTTCTAATCACATCAAACCCATACCCTCTCTTATCTTAATTAATGCAAGTGATGGTGCATCAAAAGAAAAGATGGAAAGGGAATCTAAAGATGCTATCATAATCTCTCATCTCACAAATAAACCCTCCACAAAATGTTATTTGCAAACTTGCAAATAACCCCCTCCATCGGAAATGTCCGGCCGGGAAAGAACAAAGGAAAACCGGCCGGAACGGAATGCAAACTGGCAACTCCAGAAAACTGGTCCCGTAATAAATTACAGGAAAACCCCCATACTGTGCATACACACCCGCATCTGTATTCCGACCGGATACAAATGCAATGAGAAAAAATCTACATTGTACTATACTAGGATCCGGCTTAAACCAAAGCCGGCTAGTAATATTCGTTGGATCCTGATCCGTGCAATACCGCACGTATCTGATCGAACCGAGCCATATTACCATACGGCCTCCAGTACAAAACGTCCGATCCTGATCCGTGTAATACCGCACGTATCTGATCGGACCCTGCCATATCTCCATACGGCCTCTACAGCGTTTCGCCCGAAAGCTTGAGTAACTGAAAGTGTGGTGGACTCTAAAGACTCGTCAATACTATGGCTGTGGATTTAACCACTAGCACGTCAGAGGTATAAGCCAATACGTAACGGGCCACCAGCTATTGACTAAAAGGGACGTCGATGAGCGAACTCATCCTGACACCCTACTGAGCCTGTCAGTGACAATATCCGTACAGTCCGGTCCGTTCGTCTATGAGCATCGCATGTCGGGCCTAGGGGGTTGGTAAAAGTCAGACCCCCAAAAGCGGTACAAGTCGTGTCGGAGTGTAGCCCAGAACACCCTGAGATACTACTGGAATACCTACCAGTAAATCTCCTGCCTTGGCCAAGGACTTCGTGTAATGGCTCTCCTAGACACAGCGCGACCTCACCCCCAATACCGGGAGAGACGAACCCCTGAAGATCCGCTCACTGCCTCCATGTGGCTCGGGACTGTACCCAACTAAAACCTGTTTGCACGTCTCCTTTGAGCGTGGTAGGGTAGTAATCAAAGCACAGTGGGAACTCACACGAGACAAATGACGATCCCCAGGTCGATGAACTAACTTGTACACATGTCACCTGGGAACTGCTATCTGACGTCAGGTATAAGACCAACTAGCATGTTCCCGGCGAGTCATGTCCGGTGTACTCATAACCCAATGAGCACCTGTATACATCTTAGGTGAACCAACTGACACCAGTGGCTTGTGAGACCGGCCACCGCCCCTCGTCGGGGTCTCGACTGTATACACTAGTCTACTCTGGAGAATCAATGCCCTGTCTCGAAACTCCTACGACTAGGGACCTTTTAAGGATGTGCTTATAGACTACCAGCTCCCACGTATATGTAACGTTTTAGAAATCGTTTTGCGAATTTTTCCGTTTTAGGGCAAAATTGTCGGTTTTTCTCGTTTTAACCCGATTTCGATCAAACGACCGTATAAGCTTACCGACACCTTATTTGGCCAAAATAAAGCTTGTGCGCAAACTTTGGGAGTATTTGGGAGGTTTTGGTTCAGATAGATTTTTTCCCGAAAAAAAAATTATTATTTTAAGCGGTGTTTTGTGCACGTAAATCGGGAAAATTTTTCTTTTGTGAATAAATTAATTTTGTCACTAGAATTATTTTAGAAACTTCTTTTTAAATATCTAGATATTTTTGGAGCGCAAAAGGAATTATTTTAAAAAGAAAAGAAAAGGTGAAAAGGTGGCAAAATGCATTTATTAGCTTTTATTACTCATTTTCCTAGCAATTTCTTCACCCAAAATTCACAAAAATACCCCCCACTCACCTTGGCCGACCCTAACTCCCCCATTTCTGTCCAAAATCATTCCAAGCTCATTTCTCTCTCATTTTCTTTCAAAAAACACAAAAAGATATCCAAAAATAAATCCAAAAATTCCTATATAAATATTAAACCTTTTTCCTTCACTAATCCTTCATGGATCTTCATCAAAGCTTGAGTTTTGGAGGCTAAAGTGATGGATCTAAGTTCTTTTTGGTGTTCTTAAGGAGGTATAATTTCTTGCCTTAATCCATAATTAATTGCTTTAATCTTTAACTAGCTAATTTAGTTAACTAGTTAAGTGCTTAGTTTAGCATTTAAATCATGATTAATTCATTATATTTGGTTTAAGAAATTCATGTTAGGGTTAATTTTTGATTAAGTGATTAGTGTTTATTTGAAGTGTTAAATTGGGTTTCAGAAAAGATTAATCTAGTAGAAAATGTTAAAAATTGCTAATAAGCATTTTGTTTAATTAAGCAAAGTTGCTTACTAGATTTTTGCTAAAACATAATTAGCGAGTGTAAAAAATATAGGATTGGTTTAGATAGCTTAGTTAAGCTATTTTAAGGTATTTGTAATTGTTAGATTTGTGTTATCTTGAATCTAGTGCGATATATTGCGATAGGTTGCTTACTAGATTTCGGGGTTTTCCGACGTAGGGTTCGTTTGGTAGTTGCGAGGTTATATCCAGTGTATTCCTCGTAATTTTTGTGTTGTGTTGCACGATCGGGACGATCGGGGTCCAGATGTGGTGTTTTGTAGTTTAGCGACCCCAATTAGGGTTTTGGCCGGTATCGTGCGCGATAGATGCGCTAAGCGCGCAGTATAATTTTCCGGGCGTTTTCGTCGCGTTTCGTTGTCTTTCCGTCATTATAGGATATTTAGCTTATGTGTTGTATTTATGAAATTTTAGGTTCGTAAGCAGGGACTTCGGGTGCTGCGGACAAGGGGAAGCAGGTGGTCGGATTTTCTTAGCTCGAGACCATCGGTGAGTAGATTTAACATCTACGGGGAAATCGCCCGTATGGCGTTATGCGTCGGGGCGAATATGATATGATAGCTGCATGTATTTGCATATTAGTTACTTTCATATGAATGTCATTGCATAGCATTATCTGTTGTACTTGACTCGTACCTTTAGATATAACACATTACTGACGGTTCATGTTGCACGAGCACTAAATTGTATGCTACACCCACACCGTCTGTAATTGCCATGACACGCACAAACACCTACATATGTGATATGATAGTGGATAGGAATGATTAGAGTAGTAACTCATATTCTATTGTGCATATGAAATACTGTGGACACATACATACGTGATATTGCATTGGGCAGGAATAGTTAAGGTAGTGAACCTTATTCCACTTCACTTATATCTTGTTATAATTACCTATACATCATGCATACATATTGACATGTACACCCTCGTACTTGATTACATGTGGATACTTAAACCCTGCTACACTTACATGTACACTTCATATGATACTGCATTTATTTTCGAAGGAATTGGGAACCGCCTGATATGTTTTTAAAGCTAGATTCAATTTAAAGAGCGGTTTTCCCTTTATATGCTCATATTGATGTTTTATGTTGCATATATCAGTTTTATATGGATTTTACGCATTGAGATATGGATTTCATATGATTTATGGATTTGAGAACCGTGGGGGATATTTTCAAGAAAACTTTATATTGTTTGAAAACCCGGTTTATCTTGATATGATATTTGATGCGTCCACTATGTGATTTCTCGGTTCTGAGATTTGGCTTGTGATACCCGATTCGAGGAGCGGGATGCACCGTCTGCGGGTACATGGTGGACCCGGTATGGTACCCCGGGGTGAGTGGTGATTTCGTGGTGTAGACGATAAACCTGACGGTGGGACCACTACCTACCGGTGATTGTATTTGGACTCGGCGGTTATCATGGAGATACCGACCGGAGTGAGGTATGACATATCGTCAGGGCTAGTCATGGTGACAGCGCCTGAGTTATGAGAATTTACGTGTCGATGCTAGACACGGGTTTCATGATGTTTCGAGTGTCGGTGTTTGACACTTAGGTTTTCGTGAGACATACAGGATTTGAGGGCCGATCTTAGGATGCGGTGCCTGAGGATTTGGGATTTGATGTGTCAGTGAGGGACACTGGTGTTTTTCCATGCTGATGATTTTTGCATGAGATTTTATATTATATCATCCCACACTCAGGATTATGTTGATATGCATTGTTTCATGTAGTTGTAGTACCCTGATGATGTACCTTTACATGATTGTTGCATATTCACCTATCATACTTATGCTATCGGATTACTTGTGATAGATAGATCGCTGTTCGTGCATACTTGCGATTACTGTATGATGTTAGTTACTATTCACGAGTTGGCAACTCACCCCTGTTGTGCCACAGTGTTGTGCAGGACTTACCCTCTGAGTAGTCGCGGCAGGGCATCTTTTCATCTCTACTTTTGCGGATACCGCTACGGTTGGCTGTGAAGCCTTGCTTTTAGGTGGGTTGCGGTTATCTGTTTGTACTTTGTATATTTTTTTGTTGGATCTAGTATTCTCCATCTACCACTATGTTGTATATGACTTAGAAACGACTTGTGAGAATTCAGTGTTATATTTTGTGGTGACTTTGGGTGCCGTGCTCGTGGGAGCCGGTTTTTGTTGAAAAGTTTTACTTCTTTATGCAGTTTTCTTTTATATTTCTTCGCTTCGGCGTCGTATATATGTTGTGGTGGTTGTCTCCGCCGTTGGGCGTGATTTGCTCCCGTTTGGGATGCTTTTATTTATTATCTATGTTGTACCCGTTTTCGGGGTTAGTTTTTACAAAGGAGGTGCTGCCGAAATTTTTAAGAACGAAAACTAAACTTAAAGATTTTTACTTGAAAATTTCCGAATATTTAAAACTATGTTTTTCTCCGTTGATCCAGTTTTGGGAGGTTTAGATTTCTGGGTTTCGGCTTACTTAAGTTGCGTACGCCTTTAGACGTTACGTAGTTTAAGTGCCGGTTACGGGACAAATTTGGGTCGTGACAAAGTTGGTATCAGAGCGCTAGGTTTTTACCTTTCGGAGTGTAGGATGACCTTGGTATGATGGAGTAGGTAGCTTAAGCAGAGTGGCGTAGCGTGTGTATGTTCCGCGGCATACTTACGACATGGTACTCCGCCTAAGTGACCTTAGGATTTATTGATTGATGTTCCTTCCGTGATTGATATACATCCTTGTGATTCGATTTCCGATTCCTTATCGAATCTTGTTTCAATTTCCAGCCTATATGCTGCCGAAGACTACGAGGGCACAGAGAGCGACCGCGAGGGCCGAGGCCAGAGTTGACTCGTCTGAGGCGAGGGTTGACCAGGGCGATACACCTGTGGTACCGGAGCACATTGCTATGATTGGTGCTGGTATGCAGGATCTGCGCCAGATTGTGGGGACTTTAGTAGAGGCCATTCGAGCACAAGGGCAGGCTGTTGTTCCACCCGTTGCAGGGACCACGATGGTACCTACTGATCCGGCAGTTGTAGTTTCAGCTCCAGAGGTTATTACCGTGTCACTGACGGAGTTCATGAGGCTGAGGCCTCCGGTGTTTACTGGCACAGATGTTACTGAGGATCCGCAGTCGTTCATCGACCGGATGGCCAGGATTTGTCGCTCACTCCGATGCTCTGACGAGAGATGGGTAGAGTTTGCGAGTTTCCGGCTGGAGGGTATGGCCCAGAAGTGGTGTGAGTCATTGGAGAGGGGCAGAGCCACTGGTCTTGCTCCTATGACCTGGGCTGAGTTTGTGACGTCGTTTCTTGCCCGTTTTCTTCCACCGAGCGTCAGGGATGCGCGAGCGCGCAGATTTGAGTCTTTACGTCAGACGCCGGGGATGACGGTGTCGGAGTATGATGTATTGTTTACTGAGCTGTCGGTGTATGCTCCGTACTTGGTGGCGACTGAGGAGATGAGGGTGAAGAGGTTTGTTCGAAGCCTGCTTACCCAGTTGTTCCTAGCCATCAGCATTCAGCATTGCGACACGTATGCGGCAGCTGTCGATGCAGCCCTATTGGTGGAGGAGCGTCTAGCTGAGTCATCGGTTGTTCCAGAACCGAAGAGGACTCGTACGGATGAGCCAGCACGAGGACCGAGGTTTGTCCGCAGAGGCAGAGTTCCATCAGAATCGGGGAGTAGCAGAGACGTGGGACGTGGCCAGTTATTCAGTTCTTATTCCCAGGAGGGCCAGCGACCGTCTTATGGATGCTTTGGTTGTGGCAGTTTGCAGCATCTTGTTCGGAATTGTACTGTGGTGCGTCAGAGAGGGCCAGCAGTACCGCAGGTTACCTTACCACCTTCTCCGCCTCAGAGAGCGTTGCCTCTTATTCCTGTTGTTGCGCCGCGTCAGACTCCTACTCAGAGAGGTCGTGGTCGCGGTGGTTTTGTGCCGAGAGGACGAGGTGGCAGAGGCAGAGGACAGCCAGTAGCCGGTAGAGGGCAGGCACGGGTTTTTGCCTTGACTCACCAGGACGCTCAGGTGTCTAATGCTGTGGTTTCAGGTACCCTTTCCTTATGTTCTTTTGATGCACATGTTCTTTTCGATCCGGGATCTACGCATTCGTATGTTTCTACGCACTTCGCGCCGAGGTTAGGCCGAGAGTCGTGTTTGCTAGATCAGCCGTTAGTAGTGACTACTCCTATGGGAGAGTCGTTTGTTGCGCGGCACGTGTTCCGATCATGTGCTGTCCGCTTAGGAGACAGAGATCTGTCCGTCGACTTGATCCTTCTTGAGATGTTGGACTTCGACGTTCTGTTGGGCATGGATTGGCTAGCTACTTGCTATGCGTCCGTGGACTGCCGCGAGAAGACAGTTAGATTTTGTTTTCCCGGCGAGTCAGTGTTTGTTGTGCAGGGAGACCGTGGTGTCGCCCCTCACAGTTTGGTTTCTGTTCTGTGCGCTAGTCGGCTTTTGAAGAGGGGATGTCGGGGATTCTTAGCTTTCATTCATGATACTGGAGTTACGGTGGAGTCGTTGGACCAGGTTTCTACCGTGCGAGAATTTTCCGATGTCTTTCCCGATGAATTACCTGGGTTGCCGCCAGAGCGCGATATTGAGTTTTGCATTGATCTGATTCCTGGCACGGAGCCTATTTCTATACCGCCTTATCGGATGGCTCCGGCAGAGCTTAGAGAGCTTAAAGATCAATTGCAAGAGTTGCTTGTTTTAGGACTTGTGCGTCCGAGTGTTTCGCCGTGGGGAGCTCCTGTTCTGTTCGTCAAGAAGAAGGACGGCAGTTTGAGGCTATGTGTGGATTATCGTCAGTTGAACCGAGTTACGGTGCGGAACAAGTATCCTTTACCCCGTATTGACGATTTATTTGATCAGCTCCAGGGTGCGAAACATTTTTTGAAGATTGATTTGCGTTCGGGTTATCATCAGTTGCGGGTTCTGAATGATGACATTCCGAAGACTGCTTTTCGTACGCGCTATGGGCATTATGAGTTTTTGGTGATGTCGTTCGGACTCACCAATGCGCCAGCAGCGTTCATGGATCTGATGAACCGGATTTTCAGGCCGTTCCTCGACCAGTTCATTATAGTGTTTATTGATGACATACTGGTCTACTCTAGGAGTCATGAGGAGCATGAGCAGCACTTGAGGATTACTTTGCAGATATTGAGAGAGCACCGGCTGTATGCTAAATTCTCAAAGTGCGCATTTTGGCTTGATCGAGTTGACTTCCTGGGTCATGTGGTGACTGGTGATGGTATTCTTGTGGACCCGAGGAAGATCGAGGCTGTACAGCTTTGGCCCAGACCTGTATCAGTGACGGAGGTCCGCAGCTTTTTGGGCTTAGCTGGTTATTATCGCCGTTTTGTGCAGGATTTCTCGAGTATCGCTGCACCGCTGACTGGACTGACCCGGAAGGGGATTCCTTTTCTCTGGACTGATGCGTGCGAGCAGAGTTTTCAGCAGTTGAAGACTCGGTTGACGACAGCACCGGTTCTTTCTTTACCTTCTGGATCAGGCGGCTTTGTTGTTTATTGTGATGCTTCTCGAGTGGGGCTCGGCTGTGTTTTGATGCAGCATGATAGGGTGATTGCATATGCTTCTAGGCAGCTGAAGAAGCACGAGCAGAATTACCCCACTCACGATCTTGAGATGGCAGCGGTAGTCTTTGCGTTGAAGATTTGGAGACACTACTTGTATGGAGAGTCGTGTCAGATCTTCACGGATCACAAGAGCTTGAAGTACATCTTCCAGCAGCGAGATCTGAACCTGAGACAGTGCCGATGGATGGAGCTGGTGAAGGATTATGATTGTGAGATCCTTTATCACCCGGGCAAGGCGAATGTGGTAGCTGATGCTTTGAGTCGTAGGCCCGTGGGTAGCTTGTCCCAGTTGAGCGCAGTTCAGTGTCAGTCTTCTGCAGATTGGCAGCTCTTGTGTGATAGTAGAGTGCAGTTCGAGTTCACTTCTGCTGGGGGACAGCTTGCTCATGTCCGCGCCCGTCCACTTCTTTTTGATCGTATCCGTGAGGCGCAGCCCAGCGATGCCCGTTTGATTGAGATTCTTGAGCTTGTTCGGCAGGGAAGAGTTTCGGAGTTCATGATTGATGACCAGGGTGTGCTACGATGCGGGACTCGTTTGTGTGTACCAGATGTTGATGGGTTGAGACGCGAGATCCTAGAGCAGGCACATCAGTGGGCCTTTAGCGTTCATCCAGGTTCCACCAAGATGTACCGTGACTTGAGGGACTTCTACTGGTGGGAAGGGATGAAGCGTGATATATCGGACTTCGTTTCGAGGTGCCTGACTTGTCAGCAAGTCAAGGCTGAGCATCAGAGACCGGCTGGAGAGTTGCAGGCTTTACCCGTTCCGGAGTGGAAATGGGAGCAGATTTCCATGGACTTCATTGTGGGTCTACCCAGGACCAGTCGAGGGTATGACTCCATTTGGGTTATTGTAGACCGGTTGACGAAAGCGGCTCACTTTCTTCCAGTGAAGACCACTTTCAGTTATGCTCAGTATGCTCAGTTATACATAGATGAGATTGTGCATTTGCACGGTGTTCCCACATGCAAAGTATCCGACAGAGGCACCCAGTTTACTAGCCGTCTTTGGCAGAAGCTTCAGGAAGCTTTGGGTACCCGGCTGAGTTTTAGTACCGCTTTTCATCCACAGACCGATGGCCAGTCGGAGCGGACTATACAGACTCTGGAGGATATGCTCCGTGCATGTGTGCTTGATTTTGGTGGCAGTTGGGATCGTCACTTGCCGTTGATTGAGTTCTCCTACAACAACAGCTTTCAGGAGACTATTCAGATGGCACCTTTTGAGGCTTTATATGGTAGGAAGTGTCGATCGCCAGTCTGTTGGACCGAGCTTAGTGAGAGTTTGGTTTTGGGACCCCAGCTAGTTCAGGAGACCACGGAGAAGATCCAGCTGATTCAGGATAGGATGAGAGCAGCCCAGTGCAGGCAGAAGTCTTATGCCGACCGTCGTCGTCGCAGACTTAAGTTCGCAGTGGGGGATCATGTATTCCTGAGGATTTCTCCGATGAAGGGCGTTATGCGATTTGGGAAGAGAGGGAAGCTCAGTCCCAGATTTGTAGGTCCTTTCGAGATCCTTGAGCGAGTGGGTTCTGTTGCTTATCGTTTGGCGCTCCCGCCCAGTTTTCCGGATGTTCACCCCGTTTTTCATGTGTCGATGCTTCGTAGATACCTTCATGATCCTTCTCACACGATTCAGCACGAGACCGTTCAGCTTGAGCGTGACCTTTCATTCACCGAGCAGCCGGTAGTTATTTTGGATCGGCAGGTGAAGAAACTTCGGTCAAAGGTCTTGCCATCTGTGAAGGTTCTTTAGCGTAGCCCGACTAGTGAGGAGATCACTTGGGAGGCCGAGAGCGAGATGCGGAAGAAATTCCCTCATATTTTTGAAGGTACGCTTAGTATGAAATTTTAATTCGGGGACCAAATTTCTATAAGGAGGGGAGATTGTAACGTTTTAGAAATCATTTTGCGAATTTTTCCGTTTTAGGGCAAAATTGTCGGTTTTTCCCGTTTTAACCCGATTTCGATCAAACGACCGTATAAGCTTACCGACACCTTATTTGGCCAAAATAAAGCTTGTGCGCGAACTTTGGGAGTATTTGGGAGGTTTTGGTTCAGATAGATTTTTTCCCGAAAAAAAAATATTATTTTAAGCGGTGTTTTGTGCACGTAAATCGGGAAAAAATTTCTTTTGTGAATAAATTAATTTTGTCACTAGAATTATTTTAGAAACTTCTTTTTAATTATCTAGATATTTTTGGAGTGCAAAAGGAATTATTTTAAAAAGGAAAGAAAAGGTGAAAAGGTGGCAAAATGCATTTATTAGCTTTTATTACTCATTTTCCTAGCAATTTCTTCACCCAAAATTCACAAAAATACCCCCCACTCACCTTGGCCGACCCTAACTCCCCCATTTCTGTCCAAAATCATTCCAAGCTCATTTCTCTCTCATTTTCTTTCAAAAAACACAAAAAGATATCCAAAAATAAATCCAAAAATTCCTATATAAATATTAAACCTTTTTCCTTCACTAATCCTTCATGGATCTTCATCAAAGCTTGAGTTTTGGAGGCTAAAGTGATGGATCTAAGTTCTTTTTGGTGTTCTTGAGGAGGTATAATTTCTTGCCTTAATCCATAATTAATTGCTTTAATCTTTAACTAGCTAATTTAGTTAACTAGTTAAGTGCTTAGTTTAGCATTTAAATCATGATTAATTCATTATATTTGGTTTAAGAAATTCATGTTAGGGTTAATTTTTGATTAAGTGATTAGTGTTTATTTGAAGTGTTAAATTGGGTTTTAGAAAAGATTAATCTAGTAGAAAATGTTAAAAATTGCTAATAAGCATTTTGTTTAATTAAGCAAAGTTGCTTACTAGATTTTTGCTAAAACATAATTAGCGAGTGTAAAAAATATAGGATTGGTTTAGATAGCTTAGTTAAGCTATTTTAAGGTATTTGTAATTGTTAGATTTGTGTTATCTTGAATCTAGTGCGATATATTGCGATAGGTTGCTTACTAGATTTCGGGGTTTTCCGACGTAGGGTTCGTTTGGTAGTTGTGAGGTTATATCCAGTGTATTCCTCGTAATTTTTGTGTTGTGTTGCGCGATCGGGACGATCGGGGTCCAGACATGGTGTTTTGTAGTTTAGCGACCCCAATTAGGGTTTTGGCCGGTATCGTGCGCGATAGATGCGCTAAGCGCGCAGTGTAATTTTCCGGGCGTTTTCGTCGCGTTTCGTTGTCTTTCCGTCATTATAGGATATTTAGCTTATGTGTTGTATTTATGAAATTTTAGGTTCGCAAGCAGGGACTTCGGGTGCTGCGGACAAGGGGAAGCAGGTGGTCGGATTTTCTTAGCTCGAGACCATCGGTGAGTAGATTTAACATCTACGGGGAAATCGCCCGTATGGCGTTATGCGTCGGGGCGAATATGATATGATAGCTGCATGTATTTGCATATTAGTTACTTTCATATGAATGTCATTGCATAGCATTATCTGTTGTACTTGACTCGTACCTTTAGATATAACACATTACTGACGGTTCATGTTGCACGAGCACTAAATTGTATGCTACACCCACACCGTCTGTAATTGCCATGACACGCACAAACACCTACATATGTGATATGATAGTGGATAAGAATGATTAGAGTAGTAACTCATATTCTATTGTGCATATGAAATACTGTGGACACATACATACGTGATATTGCATTGGGCAGGAATAGTTAAGGTAGTGAACCTTATTCCACTTCACTTATATCTTGTTATAATTACCTATACATCATGCATACATATTGACATGTACACCCTCGTACTTGATTACATGTGGATACTTAAACCCTGCTACACTTACATGTACACTTCATATGATACTGCATTTATTTTCGAAGGAATTGGAACCGCCTGATATGTTTTTAAAGCTAGATTCAATTTAAAGAGCGGTTTTCCCTTTATATGCTCATATTGATGTTTTATGTTGCATATATCAGTTTTATATGGATTTTACGCATTGAGATATGGATTTCATATGATTTATGGAATTGAGAACCGTGGGGGATATTTTCAAGAAAACTTTGTATTGTTTGAAAACCCGGTTTCTCTTGATATGATATTTGATGCGTCCACCATGTGATTTCTCGGTTCTGAGATTTGGCTTGTGATACCCGATTCGAGGAGCGGGATGCACCGTCTGCGGGTACATGGTGGACCCGGTATGGTACCCTGGGGTGAGTGGTGATTTCGTGGTGTAGACGATAAACCTGACGGTGGGACCACTACCTACCGGTGATTGTATTTGGACTCGGCGGTTATCATGGAGATACCGACCGGAGTGAGGTATGACATATCGTCAGGGCTAGTCATGGTGACAGCGCCTGAGTTATGAGAATTTACGTGTCGATGCTAGACACGGGTTTCATGATGTTTCGAGTGTCGGTGTTTGACACTTAGGTTTTCGTGAGACATACAGGATTTGAGGGCCGATCTTAGGATGCGGTGCCTGAGGATTTGGGATTTGATGTGTCAGTGAGGGACACTGGTGTTTTTCCATGCTGATGATTTTTGCATGAGATTTTATATTATATCATCCCACACTCAGGATTATGTTGATATGCATTGTTTTATGTAGTTGTAGTACCCTGATGATGTACCTTTACATGATTGTTGCATATTCACCTATCATACTTATGCTATCGGATTACTTGTGATAGATAGATCGCTGTTCATGCATACTTGCGATTACTGTATGATGTTAGTTACTATTCACGAGTTGGCAACTCACCCCCGTTGTGCCACAGTGTTGTGCAGGACTTACCCTCTGAGTAGTCGCGGCAGGGCATCTTTTCATCTCTACTTTTGCGGATACCGCTACGGTTGGCTGTGAAGCCTTGCTTTTAGGTGGGTTGCGGTTATCTGTTTGTACTTTGTATATTTTTTTGTTGGATCTATTATTCTCCATCTACCACTATGTTGTATATGACTTAGAGACGACTTGTGAGGATTCAGTGTTATATTTTGTGGTGACTTTGGGTGCCGTGCTCGTGGGAGCCGGTTTTTGTTGAAAAGTTTTACTTCTTTATGCAGTTTTCTTTTATATTTCTTCGCTTCGGCGTCGTATATATGTTGTGGTGGTTGTCTCCGCCGTTGGGCGTGATTTGCTCCCGTTTGGGATGCTTTTATTTATTATCTATGTTGTACCCATTTTCGGGGTTAGTTTTTACAAAGGAGGTGCTGCCGAAATTTTTAAGAACGAAAACTAAACTTAAAGATTTTTACTTGAAAATTTCCGAATATTTAAAACTATGTTTTTCTCCGTTGATCCAGTTTTGGGTGGTTTAGATTTCTGGGTTTCGGCTTACTTAAGTTGCGTACGCCTTTAGACGTTACGTAGTTTAAGTGCCGGTTATGGGCCAAATTTGGGTCGTGACAGTATATGACCGCCCTCATACTGCTGGCAGTCAAGCAAGAATCCTAGGGGCTCTATCAACGTGCAATAGTGACATGTCAGGTCACCTAAAGTAGTACACGATGATAAAGGTAAACCAGATAGCATACTATCATCTCGAGTAAGACTGTCCTACCGGGATAGGTCCTCCCTCAATCATTGCAATCACGCGCCTGTGATCCAATAATTGACTCTGAGGGCACTATCTCCAACAATCTCCCACTTGCACTCAAGGCTAATTATCGCGATGTCGCATACTCACAGCCCGTGTGATACCGAACACCCAACTCCTCTACTAGTCAGTCTCAAAAAATCCGTTTGTGAAACTATTGCGTTCGAGGAATAGCGTCAGTGAGTGGATCCACCTTGATGTTTCTTTCTATGTCTCTCTCTATCTCAAGTTCGCGGAGAAAGCCATCTTCCGAAATGAGCAATACCTGTCTTAGAATGTCTGGATGTCTGATGGGACCTAGCTCATAAATGAACTCCAAATCCAAACTTCTTAGACTGTATCGTCAACTGAACTTAATCAGTATCCTGCGCCATGCCACCCTCAGTATTGCCTTGGACCACCTGTCCAAAATACTGCACCTCGTCAGAAGGAAAAACTATAACTCTGACAACCTCCCTGTCGTCCAGGTCACCTTGGAAGCCTGGAATGATAACTGCCTCCCGAATGAGGCTGTCGTTATTATATCCTTAGAACATTCACTTATGTTCTAAAACTGCTTCCGACTGTTCCTCCAAGATTGGATCAATATCAACTTATTGCATCTAGTGCAAGAACAACATCTGGTGTGGTACTTGACATCTCATGATTGACTCAATTGCCTAAGCAAGTGATCTGCCAATCATGCACATCCCTCTCTACTTTAGTCTATAAGATACCTTTAGAGAGGGTGACTCCATCACCTGCAGGTACACTACCGTGCCAGGAGTCGTCCATTCTAAATACTCTTAGAATGCTGTCAAAGTACCCTGATTGGGAAACCACCCAAATCTAGATCTAAAACCATAGATCTAGTAACCAGTATGTCTTATATAATATCCAAGTCCTTTGTGGAGAAACCACTGTGTGACGACCAAAGTATAACCGATCGTAGTATAGGAGTTTCTTTTCCTACTCTGTGTATGTCATCCAAATACCAGGATGTCACACCCTACTACCTTCTCAACAGATCCATCCCCTGTTCTGATGAAGTCAAACCTATGACTGTCACATCAGAAATAGATGATCTATCTCCGCTACATCTGCTTTAGTCTATAAATAGACATAAGCCTGATGTCCACCAATGCTTCTGCTGCTCCCACTGACTACGACAACCCTCTGGCAGAGTCATATAGACGTGCACTTCTAAAGCTAGTTTAGAACGACGCTATACTCATCCTCCTGCCGGGTCTCGCAGCCTGGAACAACAACAATGGCAAGTGTGGGTAAACAAGAACTTCCCTGTCACCGTCCTTGAGGCTACCGGAGTACCTCTCGGGTGCCTGAAGTTACCCACCTTATCTGCGGAGTGGCCAATGGAATGTCAAATCAGATTGAATCTTTAGGTTCCTTATCAAATCTTCAGTAATCGTTTGCGGTTCTGGAATCACTTCCAGTTCTGCCATACTCCCACTACTGTTTTTGAAAAAATCCATTTTTAATAAAACTGTGGCGAGTCTAGAACAATATTTCTATTGATCTGCCAGATGGTAGAAAGTCAACCCTCGTCATAGCTTGGGTCAACCCACAAACAGCCATTACAGAAACGTGCCTTGAGTTGTCCAGTGTCTTGTTTTAATCATAAGCCGGACAACTCCCCGTACCATAACAACGTTAAGATATGAACTGTTCTACCAGAGGCACTGATTTAATTTAACCAGATTCAAATCATGCAGCTGTCTCCAGTGCATGTCAACTAAATGGAGAGAGGCCGATCAGCGTTACTCAACTTAGGAATGCTTCCAATTATGAGTAACCTGAAAGAGAAGCAATTTCTCTTTATCATTACTACCAACTGAATACCATACACAAGTATCTACATCTTCGATCACTTTGAAGAATCCCGATACTTGCTACACCTGGTTCTCTACTGTATTCAAATACCTATAACTCCTCAAAACTTAGACCCTGTGTTTCTACGAAACACATGTCTAAGAACTAGAGAAGTTAAAAGTAAACAGAATATAGTATGAGGACCAACCCCTCTGTCCCAATGGACACTGGACAACATACAATACTCTGTATAAGTCCGCTGAGTCTAACAACTCTTTCACTGTGTGTCGTAGGTTTAAAACTGTACTTATGGTTAAGAAGAATTACACCGCTGTTTAATGCTCCTTACCTAACCATCCACTGATATAGGTAAATTTCATCGACATAATATCAAAAGGTATATCTCACTCTATGAAAATAGACGTACAGATATATCAATTTGAAATTGGTGCACAACAGCGGATATTCAAAACCAAATATTTGCGGACCGGCAAACAGCCCAGATGATCTCCTCAAATATCACCGATTACAACGAATCCCGATATAATGAGGATGATCACCCTATTCCCAATAACTTACTCCCACTCATCATCTGTAAAACCATACAGATGTGAGAATCAAACTTGGTAAATACATACCCTGGAGCAAGTGTCCAATCGGGAAATCAGTTTTCTTTTAACAGTACACAGTTGAACTGAAACATTGAAATGTTTTGATGGGGTATCCTGGTATTCCTAGTAATGCCTCTACCATTATCCAGATTCACAACTATAACCGTATAATTCTTTGCCACCTCTCCAAATCCTTTTATATGTCTTTAGTCATTACCTTCTGCACACCCCTTAGGCCAAATGGTTTTCTTCCTTCCCTACCGTTCGGCACCAGCCTATGGTTTGGAAGAAGACTATCCAATAAGCATAATGGGTGTACTGTCCTAATCCTAGGAACACTCGCAATGCGAGAGAAGGTGAAGATAAAAGAAAACCGAATAAACCTTATTCCTATTTCTCCTGAACCAGAATCCATCCCCGAACTGGAACAAGTTCATTTCGAGTTCGTATATAACCATACGATGGAGTATCCAATAAACTGTGGATCTTCGTAGTGATACGGAGTGTCATGGAGAAATACAAAAGTGATTTAGGATTGGCGAAGAAATACTTGGTTTGGTCGTGAATATCAGTCGCAATTTACTTTGCCCTCTTACTAATCCCTTGCTTTGTCTTAACTTAATACCTTCTGTACACCATCGTTAGGCTAATTGGTTTTCTTCATTCCCCACTGTTCGGCACCAGCCTAAGGTTTGGAAGAAGACTATCCAATTTGCGTAATAGGTGTACTATCTCCTAAACCAAGGAGTACTCGCATTGTGAGAGAAGGTAAAAGAAAAAGACAACTGAATAGTCCTATTCGTTTTCTCCAGAACCAGAAACCATCCTCGAATAATTCCTTCGAGTTCGTATCTAACCATACGATGATTTTGTCCAATGGAAGTGGACGTTCGTAGTAATACGGGGTGCCCTGGAGAAAAGGGTAAAAGTAGGAGTGGCAATGAGGTCTGCAACTCTGACAATCCAAAAGCCAGTGTTTAAGAAGGTTCGGTCAACTTGGTCACTGAGTCATAGTCTTAGGGTCGGGTCAATGGTCGCTGCCAGAGAGAGAGAGAAAAGAAACACTCAGCGTGCACTCTAACCTAGATCAGAATGGTTACCAATTTATCTAATCTGGAAACCTCCCACCGTACCTCAAATTCTCCTCCAAACCTGAAAGAAGAATTAGTCGGGGTCACCCGAGGAGTACACCAACTCATCAGTGGGAATCGGGATCCAACTATCATCGCATGATATCGTGATGGAATCCGCTCACGGTATCACACTCCAGAAGGTATGCGCATATCTGGCAAGTTTCAGTTCTTTTGAAACTCCCGATGTGATTTCTACCCCATGCTCTTATGACCTTGGCGTGAGGTCAAAATATCATAAGTCACATGTCAAGTTCTACCCATCATTGTCCGGGTTAATTTGAACCCACCCGTACATACCCTTGACGTAGGCCAAAATAGTAGTACGACTGTCCCAAACCAACGCATCTATCTATGCAACAGATAAATACCCGGCAACTACCAAACACTATGCCTTGGCGTGAGGTCAAAATACATAGCTTGAATACTACCGAATATTTAACTGAAATAATGGAGGGCTACGAATGGTTTCTGGCGAAAACCTTTAACGTAATGAACTTGATATCGTTGAAGGAACAGATAGCTTTTTAGAAAATATAGTGACGAAAACCTTTACTAAAGAGCTCACTCCCGGTGAAGGGATCTCGGCTCTTTCCCCGTAGAATGGGGTGCTGGATATTCATAACCGAATATCACTGTGCAAAGCAAAAGCAATCGGCTATAGTGAAGTTAATGCCCTGACGCAAACTTCTGTCCAAGGGGTCACTCCCGGTGAAGGGATCTCGGCCCTTGCCTCGTCGACTGAGGAGCAGGATATTCCAAATGAATACCACGATGCAAAACAAAAGTGAACGTCCTTGCAATAACAGCTTTTTGAAAAGTGTTCCAACAACATCAGATTAGGTTTGTTTATCTTGCATTGATCCGAATCAATGCAGTCCCATCAATTGATCACACCACAAAGAACGAAAATATACTGACGTACGTATATGCCATCCGCATTCGCCACTGGGTCCCGTCATCACCCGTTAGGTTAGCTAACTAACGGCAGAGCGGGGACTGGACTAGCGCGGATGAAAAACATATACAACATCTACTAATATATATACAAATATATTATATTTCGCTCAAGGCGTGAATAAAATGCAACATCACAGAAATGTACAGCATCACAGAACAATACAGATATCTGGGATCCCCGGGTTTCACAGAGCCACTACTGAAACCCGACGTTCCCCTGGTCGTGTGGATAGCCTGTGCAATGAAATTCTAGACCCCTACGGGCGCGGCAAGTTACCCGCCAAAACCTGAAGCGAGGCAGCCCTATTCAGCACCGTGAATGGACCACCCAGCACTTCACGGAATCCGGTAACTTGGGCACCCCTCCTGGGTCAACCTGTACCCCCTACGAGTGCGGCGAATAGCCCGCCAATTCTAGAGTGAAGCCGCCTCCGTCCCAATGCCATGAGATGCGGGCTTGTTGCCCTCCAGAACCCGGCTATCCGTGCACCCCACCGCGGGGTAATCCTAGTACGGAAAGTAAAATATACATACAACGGGTACATCGACCGCAACCTGGCCGTGCCCCAAAAGAATAATACAAACAGGCAGTGACGGCAGTCCACATGTCGGACGCTCGCCCCGCAATATCAAATGTACATAATACAACAAAACTGTACTAGCATTGCATCCAGGCTATCCCCCACGACCGATCCGCAACATCACAGCAAAAACACAGAACATCAACGTGAAAGTCACGTTCGCAAATCCGTCTAACCGGGCTATAGCAGTTAGACAGGATTTACCGATCAAGTGACATTCACGGTCGCAGATATAATGTAAATACTGTGAAATAATGTGTTTAAAATATCGGATCGATCAAAAATTAACAAGTGGGCCCCCAAGCAATACTGTAGCACTCACAGAAATTCTGGGCCCAATTTTAATATTCCAAAACCCCTATTTTTAGCCCACAAGCCCACTGCAAAAAAAACGATGACATGATCCCTCATACCTACGGCGGAACCGCGGCCTAAGAAAGGTCAATGGCCGTGGTTCCGCGGTCTTACGGAGGGATCGTGTTGTCGAATTTTTCCAGTGTTCTTAGAACTCCCTGCACATCATTCTGAGACAACCTGAAAAATTTTTGGACTTCAAAAAATTTCGACAGAAAACTGATGTAAAGAAAAACGCGGGTTTTTGGAATTTTGGCCGATCGGAAATGCAAACACATCAAACAAAGCTAGACGAAGTTAATGGCGAGGCTCTGATACCACTGTAAGTGCACGGCGGCGCCCCGGTCGTCAATCCGACGGCCAAATGCGGAAGCGGTGATAAACTTTAATTTTGCGAACTTAGCAAACCGGCACCACCGCGCACTAAAAAAACCGGATCTGGCCATTAAACTAGATCTAGCAAAGTAACAAGATAGGGAAGAGATATACCGAGTGATCCGAGTCCTCCGGTCTTCTCATCATCGTCCCGATCTCCCGCGGAAACTCCGGTCGTCGCCTCCTTGCCGGAAGGGCACCACATCGTCTGTATCTTTTACGGGCTCCCACCTCAATGCCGAGGCAACTCAGGCACGAAGCTGGCAAGTCGACGTGCCCAAGATGTGCTGTATAATGTAGTGTAGATGATGCTTGTCTCTTTGGGGTTATGTTGCCTTGATGGAGGAATGGATTGGAACTTTCAAGTGGAACTCTCATTTATCAAGCATGGAATGAGATGATGAAATTTCCTCACCAAAAATGAAACCTCTCATTTTCTCTCCTCTCCAAAATTGTGGCCGGCCTAGTTCAAATGTGAGAATGGTGGAGTAGATAATACAAGGGAGGTGATGGTAGTATAAAGCAAGAGGTGACCATATCCAAACATCAACCATACTTATCACTTCTAATCACATCAAACCCATACCCTCTCTTATCTCAATTAATGCAAGTGATGGTGCATCAAAAGAAAAGATGAAAAGGGAATCTAAAGATGCTATCATAATCTCTCATCTCACAAATAAACCCTCCACAAAATGTTATTTGCAAACTTGCAAATAACCCCCTCCATCGGAAAAGTCCGGCCGGGAAAGAACAAAGGAAAACCGGCCGGAACGGAATGCAAACTGGCAACTCCAGAAAACTGGTCCCGTAATAAATTATAGGAAAACCCCCATACTGTGCATACACACCCGCATCTGTATTCCGACCGGATACAAATGCAATGAGACAAAATCTACACTGTACTATACTAGGATCCGTTTTAAACCAAAGCCGGCTAGTAATATCCGTTCGATCCTGATCCGTGCAATACCGCACGTATCTGATCGAACCGAGCCATATTACCATACGGCCTCCAGTAAAAAACGTCCGATCCTGATCCGTGCAATACCGCACGTATCTGATCGGACCCTGCCATATCTTCATACGGCCTCTACAGCGTTTCGCCCGAAAGCTTGAGTAACTGAAAGTGTGGTGGACTCTAAAGACTCGTCAATACTATGGCTGTGGATTTAACCACTAGCACGTCAGAGGTATAAGCCAATACGTAACGGGCCACCAGCTATTGACTAAAAGGGACGTCGATGAGCGAACTCATCCTGATACCCTACTGAGCCTGTCAGTGACAATATCCGTACAGTCCGGTCCGTTCGTTTATGAGCATCGCATGTCGGGCCTAGGGGGTTGGTAAAAGTCAGACCCCCAAAAGCGGTACAAGTCGTGTCGGAGTGTAGCCCAGAACACCCTGAGATACTACTGGAATACCTACCAGTAAATCTCCTGCCTTGGCTAAGGACTTCGTGTAATGGCTCTCCTAGACACAGCGCGACCTCACCCCCAATACCGGGAGAGACGAACCCCTGAAGATCCGCTCACTGCCTCCATGTGGCTCGGGACTGTACCCAACTAAAACCTGTTTGCACGTCTCCTTTGAGCGTGGTAGGGTAGTAATCAAAGCACAGTGGGAACTCACACGAGACAAATGACGATCCCCGGGTCGATGAACTAACCTGTACACATGTCACCTGGGAACTGCTATCTGACGTCAGGTATAAGACCAACTAGCATGTTCCTGGCGAGTCATGTCCGGTGTACTCATAACCCAATGAGCACCTGTATACATCTTAGGTGAACCAACTGACATCAGTGGCTTGTGAGACCGGCTACCGCCCCTCGTCGGGGTCTCGACTGTATACACTAGTCTACTCTGGAGAATCGATGCCCTGTCTCGAAACTCCTACGACTAGGGACCTTTTAAGGATGTACTTATAGACTACCAGCTCCCACGTATATGATTGCCCTCATACTGCTGGCAGTCAAGCAAGAATCCTAGGGGCGCTATCAACGTGCATTAGTGACATGTCAGGTCACCTAAAGCAGTACACGATGATAAAGGTAAACCAGATAGCATACTATCATCTCGAGTAAGACTGTCCTACCGGGATAGGTCCTCCCTCAATCATTGCAATCACGCGCCTGTGATCCAATAATTGACTCTGAGGGCACTATCTCCAACACATGCGAGCTCTCTCTTCATCGGTCTTTGGACAAGAATCCTTGGAGAGAGTGACCCCATGGCAAGTGGGTAAGGCACCCCGCTTGGAGTCTTCCATACTAAACCTTTTTAGGATGGTGTCAATGTACCTGGTTTGGGACAATCCCAATAACCTTTTGGATCTATCCCTATAGATCGTTATACCCAGAATGTACGTGGCATCACCCAGGTCCTTCATGGAGAACCTCAGTGATAAGAAAGATTTGACCGACTGTAGCATAGGAATATCATTTCCTATCAGAAGAATGTCGTCCACGTACAATACGAGGAATGTGACAGCTCTCCCTACAGCTTTCTTATAAACACAAGGTTCATCTGGATTTTTGATGAAATCAAACTCTTTGATGACATCATCGAAACAGATGTTCCAACTCCGTGATGCCTGCTTTAACCCATATATGGATTTAAGCAATTTACATGCTTTCCCGCTGCTCCCACTGTCAATGAAGCCCTCTGGTTGATCCATATAAACGCATTCTTCTAAATTTCCATTTAGAAATGCGATTTTAACGTCCATCTGCCAGATTTCATAGTCGTAGTGAGCAGCAATAGCAAGTAGGATCTGAATGGATTTAAGTATGGCTACGGGAGAAAAAGTCTCGTCATAGTCCAAACCTGGTCTTTGACGAAAACCCTTCGACACAAGTCTTGCCTTATATGTCTCCACCTGCCCATCTACACCAATCTTTCTTTTAAAGATCCATTTGCACCCCACAGGTTTTACCCCAGGGGGTACAACGTCCAAAGTCCATACTTTGTTGGTGTACATAGACTCCATTTCGGATCTCATGGCATCCAGCCACTTCACAGAGTCTTTACTCGTGATAGCTTGCTGAAAACTGGTAGGATCATCATCATCCATGATGCAATCTTCTCCGTTACCATCAATGAGGAAACCGTAGTACCTCTCCGGTGGGCGAGAAGTCCTACCAGACCTACGGAGTGGCCGAGGTTCTTCAGTTTCTGCTGCAACAGCCGGTTCAACCAAATCGTCATTTGTAGTTTGTGTCTCTAGAACCTCTTCTAGATCTACCACCTTGCCATCATCTTTATCTGTGAAAAACTCTTTTTCTAAGAATGTGGCATACTGAGAAACAAACACTTTTTGTTCCACTTTGTGGTAGAATAGATATCCATAAGAATTCTTTGGATATCCTACAAAGTTACATATGACTGACCGTGTCTCGAGTTTGTCCGGATTCTGCTTTTTAACATAGGCCGGGCAACCCTAAATCTTAATTCTTTTAAGAGATGGTCTCTTCCCATGCCATATCTCATATGGCGTGGTAGACACGGCTTTGGTTGGAACCCTGTTTAGCAGAAACGCTGCAGTCTCCAATGCATGCCCCCAAAATGAGACGGGTAACTCAGCGTCACTCATCATGGACCGGACCATATCTAATAGGGTCCTATTTCGTCGTTCTGACACACCGTTGTGCTGTGGTGTGTAAGGAGGAGTGAGCTGAGAGAGAATCCCATTCTCTTTTAAGAAGTTTGCAAATTCTGTACTGAGATACTCACCACCTCGATCTGATCGAAGCATCTTGATACTCAAGCCGGTTTGTTTTTCTACTTCTTGTTTATATTCAATGAATTTCTCAAAAGCTTCGGACTTGTGTTTTAATAAAAATACATGACCGAATCTTGAGAAATCGTCAGTGAATGTAATGAAGTATGAAAAACTGCCTCTAGCCAGTGTAGACATAGGCCCACATACATCACTATGTATGAGGCCCAGGAGCTGAGTAGCTCTTTCTTCGTGTCCGGTAAACGGAGTTTTGGTCATTTTACCCTTGATACAAGACTGGCAAGTCGCATAAGATTTATATTCAAAAGAATTTAAATATCCATCTTCGTGTAACTTGTTTAGTCTTGTTTCGTTAATATGACCAAGTCTACAGTGCCAAAGAAAAGCTTCATTTAATTCTGGAATTTTTCTTTTATTAGTGTGTTGTATACTGAAAACTGTGTGTTGATTTAGGACATATATTCCGTTATTAAGCGTACCATACCCAACCAACATTTGATTTAGGTGAATGTTCATAACATTGTTCTGCAACACAAAATTATATCCTTCATTGTCCAACAAAGAAATGGATATTATATTACATAGCATACTTGGTACAAAATAACATGGATTCAAAATCAAAATACATCCAGATGGCAACCCCAAGTGATACTCTCCCACTGCGACTGTATGTACATTGGAACCATTTCCAACGCGGAGAGTATGGCCACCTGTCTTCAAAACCTTGCTATTTCTCAGCCCCTGCATAGAATTGCAAATGTGAGAACCTGAACCGGTATCCAATACCCAGGAAGCAGAGTTTATAGAAAAACAGTTTTCAGTCACAAACGCACCTGAAGCGGAAGCATCACCATGCTTCTTCTTGAGACTTAAGTACTCCATGCAATTGCGCTTCCAATGTCCTGTCTTGTGGCAGTGAAAACATTCGCCCTTCCCTGAGTCTCCAGCTTTGGACTTTCCCTTTCCCTTCACCTTTTTAACTCCGCCCTTAGGATTAGTGGGTTTCTTCTTTTTCTTTCCCTTGGCCTTGGCTTTCGGGCGAGAAGAGGAAGACTGTCCAATAGTCATAACGGGAGTTTTTGCTAACTTCATAGTGCTCTCTGCACTCCTTAACATATTAAGGAGTTCAGGGAGGTCCTTCTCCATGCCATGCATGTTGAAGTTCACTATGAACTGAGCAAAGGTGGAGGGGAGGGACTGCAGAATAATATCTATATATTGTTCATTGTCCATCGTCCATCCAAGGTCCTCAAGCTCTTCTATAAGAGCTATCATCTTTAGAACATGGTCTCCTACTGGTGTGCCAGGGGCCATTCGCATCTGAAACAATTTCTTTGATGCTTCGTATCATAATACGCGGGATTGCTCCCCATACAACTCCTTTGTATGGAGCAATATACCGTGAATGTCCATGTCCTCGTGCTGCTTTTGATGTGTGTTATCCATCGATGCAAGCGCGAGGCATGTGGCCGTGGCACAGTCAGCGTCCCATGTCTTGCGGACTTCAATGTCCGCAACTGAGGATTTTGGACCAGGGACGGGCGGGGCTGAAGCCGTGAGGACATATGATACTTTATCATAAGTCAAGGCGATTTTCAGATTCCTCAGCCAGTCTTTATAGTTGGTCCCATTCAGTTTGTTTTTATCTAGTAAAAGCTTGAGTCCAGTCATGGGTATCTGCCATTAAGAGAGAGAAAAGAATACACTCAGCGAAAGCTCTTGCATAGATCAGATTTGTTATTATTTTGTCTAATCGATGTCTCCCACTGCTTTTATCGAGTCTTTCTTTCAAACCTTAAAAAGAAAAACTAGCCAGGATTAATTACAGTCTACAACTTCGCTAACCGTTCAGCCAGGCCAGTGTCGGTACTTGAGGGAGGTTCCCCGTGCTTTCGCACGGACCTAATTAGAGTAAACCTCGTTTTCCCAGAGGCGGAGCCCCGTTAACACCTTTCTAGACACCTAATGAGTTAGCTAATTGTAAATTGTAAAACTCTCCTAGGAGCAACTATTGCCCACAGTGGGATCGGGATCCAACCATCACATGGAAGGTATGCAATCTCATTGCAAATTTCAACTATTGAAATTCCCGATGTGGTTTTTACCCCTGGCACTTATAAACTTAACTAAGGTCAACAAATCATAAGCACCAGTCAAGTTCTACCCGTCATTTCTTGATTAATTAGACCCACTTATATGACCCTTAACTAAGGTCAACAAAGTCATAAGAATGTCCTAATTAATCTGCATCATATGCAATGTAGGAAGACATCGCTTAGCTACCGTACACTACGCCTTAACTATAGTCAACAAACGTAGCACGAATACTAAGTACTCTACTTCCTAAAATGACGGAGGGTTGCGGATGATTTTTAAGAAAATCTTTAACGCTTTGAACTTGATATCGTTTGTAGAATCAAATGGTTTTCAAAAGGAGTGGCTTAAGCTCCGCAGTTTTGAAATATAGCTTTTTCATAAAAAGCCGAGCGGTTTTTCAAATCCGATTCTACAACATCTTTTTAGGTTTATTTTCTTTACATTAATCACATTAATGTAATCCCATCATTTAAGTCCTTAAGCCAATCACAGAAAAGAAACGAAAATAACACGTACGCTTATGCCATCCGCATTCGCCGCAATGTTCCGTTATGCACCGTTAGGTTACTTAACTAACGGCATACCGGGACGAGACTAGCGCGGGTGTAAAACATAAGCAACGTCTACTATATATCATATATAGAATATGTCATTCGTCTCAGATATCACAGAACACAGGCAGCAGAAATATAGATATAACGTGGGATATACTAGGACGTCTGTATTTAGTATTTAGCCAGAATAGAAAATACGGATTCCACAGTCGTGATGAATAGCCAAGCCCACACCCTGGACCCCTACGAGAGCGGCAAGTGACCCTGCCAATTCTGGAGTTTAGGAGACCCGGTCTTGACTCCTTGAGATGGCCTCCCACTGAACCACAGAACCCGGTCACCTGTGCTCCCCTCCTTGGGTCCATCCTAATGCGGAAAAGTAAATAATATACAACACTGGTAACACAACCTCAACCCGGAAGTGCCCCAAATAAAAGAATATTACATTACATTTGAATTTACATGAATGAAAATATAAAACTCTCATCTCACATAAAAAAAAACCCCGGCTATTCGATCGCGACAATCCTGCACATCATATCTCAGCAACACATAATATCTCATATCATCAACGTAAGTAAGTATGCATACCCCAATTGTCGTTGACGTATAGCAACGAAACCGGCGATATCGAACATACTACACTTACGGTCACAGAAAAGAAAGTGTAAAACTACAATATTTGGAATCCACATTCTCTTTAGACATCATAAATGCGAAATATCACATATTTCGTATTTCATGCCTAAACTATATGAATTCCACATATTGTATCAAAATCCAGATAAACAGACAGTATTAAAGTTTTCGAACGAACGATCAAGTACCCAAGATTCACTAAAGCTCAACACTTGAGCAGGGTTCAAAAATCCGGAGTGTGACACAGTAGTAGCGGTCCAGCCGTAGAAGGGTCAAGCCAACGCCTCACATGTGGCACGCCGTACTGCCCCAAACCCTAAGGTTCAAAGGGCAGTTCAAGACGGTCACATAATCGAGTTAAGGTTTGTTGTCTTCTAGAGGGTCCACCAAAAAAAGACTTGCACGTATCTCCAAAGTATTTAAACCCCGTGAATAGTGAGCAAATGATACTCGTTCAAACACTTCAATACTTTCTAATTTACCCGGAAAAACCACGAAAACAAAATTCCGATCGAATCGACGGGTCCAAAATCATATCCAGAATTTTTCAAAACTAAATACAGATTAAAAATACCCAAAAAAATATACAAGCAGATTCCTGAATTACTGTAAAAAAATTATCCATCAATTAATATATACGGCCGCGGAACCGCGGTCTAAGCAAGCTTAGACCGCGTTTCCGCGGCAACAATCACTGTTCATTGAATAATTTTTGTACCGTAATCCTTATTTTTTCCTGCTGTATTTTTTACATATTTTTAATTCTGAAAAATGTCAATTTTTAGAAAACTTCCAGAGAGCACCCTTAAAAACCGTATTTCGGTTCGATCGGAGTTTTGACTTCGTAAAAGGGTCGCCTAATGTTCTAGGTCGGCTCTGATACCAATGAAAGGTTTGTCTAGCACCCCATAATGAGTTTTGAAGCATCACATGTCCCAAAGTTTAAATTTTTATGGTGCTAAACGAACATGCAAAGGAATCGATCCTAGAAAATTAGGGTTTCGAAATATAAAGCGAACTAATCTAGGGTTTCGAGACTACAACCTTTGTAGCTCCCTTTCGCTGGACTCTTTGGTCTCTAGGGTGTTGAATGGAGGTCCTCTTGAAGTCCTCTTGTGTCCACGACGATCCACCACGGAGTTCTCCGTCCAAGCTCGCAACTTCGTAAAACCGAAGAGAACACTCTAAACAAGTTGGCTAAACTTGTGTAGAATGAAGTTGTGGTTAAGATTCTCACTTCAAAAACCTTTCTTTAAGTGTGATTTACTCACTAGAAAAAACTAGAGAGCAAATGAGAAAGAGGAAGAAGATGGTGGCAATATTTTTCACAAGAGATGATAAAGATAATCTTAGTCCAAAAAGAAAATGAAATATATCACTATATATATTTATTTCCTTCTTACAACCAACCATGGTTAAGTGATGGAGAGTTTATTTAACTTGAGTTTTAAATGATAAAGAGAAGGATAACTCAAGTTAAGAGGTAGGTGAGCTAGGTTAGGTTAAAAGAAGAATATAGAAACTAGTAAGAATTATCCTTTTCTTTTCAATTTGTTTTAAATCCAAAATCAAATAATAATCCATTACTTAAACCATGGTGTGAGTCTTATATTGCCACCATTTCTATATGTTAACAACCATGATAGATGGGTGTATGTATGTGTGTATGTATGCACATCCATATGTGCATGAAACTAGCATGAAAGAAAGAAAGAAAAGCACACATGCATGCACACATCCATCATCCAAGAAAAGGTTTTAAGTGAGAAAACTAATGGTTAAACGATAAATCAACACTAGATTTATCAATCCGGTCATATCTCATATGACCCCACCAAAAGTAGTTCACCCGATCAATGTTCGGTATCATATACGCACATTTTAATCGGGTGCATGCGCATATCGCATACGCACACCACAACGTTTCGCCTGGACTGGGTAGCTCCTTTGTGGGACTCTAAGACTCGTCAATACGCTGGCAGAGGGTGATGATCATATCAGGTACCCCCAAGCCGCAAGCGGTCAGCTAAACGTAACGGCTACCCGGGTATTGAGCGATCAGAAGAAAACAAGCGAACCTGCTACAACTCCCGTCGAGCCATCCGGCAACACTACCGTACAGTCCGGTCTCTTCGTCAGATATACTGCATATTGAGCCTAGGGATGGTCAAGTCGACCCTAATAACTCAATAAGTCGTGCCGGTGAATGGTCTATAACAGATCGAGAAACTACTGATAACACTTATCAGCAAATCTCAGCAGCCCTGGCCAGGGACTTACTGATATAACCAGTCGGGCACAGTACAGCATCAACTCCCAATATCGGGAGAGACGAAACCCCTCCTATCGCTCATTGCCTTCGTGTGTCTCGGGACTGTACCCAACGGCCACCTGTTTGCACGACTCAGTAGAGCCGTGGTAGGGTGGCAATCAAAGTACAGTGGGAGAACACACAAGACTCCATGACGATCTCGGGTCTACAGACTAACCTGTACCAGTGTCACCTGAGAACTGCTATCCGACGATAGATATAATTTCATATAGGAGTTCTCAGTGAGTCCGTCCAGTGTACCCAGTCACCACTGAGCACCCGTATATGATCTTGATGTCAAACATCGATGAATGTGGGAACATCCATCGCCCATCGTATGGGTCTAGTATCATATACGCTAGTCTACTCTGGTATATCAATCCCCGTCTCGATATACCTACGACTAGGGACTTTCCAGGATATGCTTATAGACTACAGATGTTCCACTAGTATGATCTCCATCATAATCAGAGCAGTCAAGCCAATATACTCAGGGCTTTATCAGCATGTATGAGTGAATAAAAGCATGATCAAATCAACATGTCAGATAAAGAATAACCGGATAGCATACTATCATGTCGAGCAAGAATGCACACTGAATATATATATATATATATATATATATATACATGTATAGATACATCCACTATCATATAATGGCCTCTAGGACATACATATATCCAACATACAAAGATGCCATCTTTCACCTTGCTTTAAACCAATTTGGGTATTAGAAGAGGTAGAGTAGGGATTAGCTTGAATTTGTGAAGGATTTTTGTGGAATTTTTGTGGGTTTTGAGGTGAATTTGAAGCAAAATGAGATGGGAATTTGGGGGGGAAATGGGGCTGCTGCAGGGATGGTTTCATCCAGGTAAGGGATGGGGGAGAGTGAGGGAGAATGGTGTAAAAAAAACCAAGTCAAAGCCCTCTCAATTTACCATAATACCCCCACCTACCTTAAAATATAATAAAACCTTTATTTTAACTCATTTCATCACATGAATAAAGACAAAATGGAGGGGGGGAGTGAGTGGGCTGCTGCCAAGTGGTGGGGCCGGCCACAAGGAGGTGAGGAGGTGTGAGGAGGTGTACAAGAAAATTTCATGCAAAAGGAACCCCTCAAGTTACCAAATTGCAAGTTTTAATTTAATTTATTTAAATTTTTAGTTTCCTATGATTATAACCAATTAGAACTTGAAATAAATTGCTAAAAATTTTATATTACTAACTAGATTTTAGTTGTCATGGTTCTATAGTTTGTAATTAGCCTATTCAAATTTATATTTATCGCTAATTTAATATATTTTTAACAGCTTAAAATAATATTAAAATAATTAATTTCGGGAAAAAATTTAGAAAATTAGAAATTTTCCCAGTGGCTCAATAAACACCAAATACTAGTAATTACATAGCTAGAATATGTATATTTAATTTTATATTAAAAGATATTTATATTTTGACTTTTTACGGAAAACCCCCTTATTTTACCGATTTTCCGAAATTTCACCGAAACGATTTTCAAAACGTTACAATATCCTCAAAATGATAAGGTCTGAAGCATGATAAGGTGGCAAGGGTAAACATCTATACAAAGTGTAATACTAAGTGCTCGTGTCAGTGCCTCAGGTAGCAACGTATCATAAACATGAGGTGTGAACAATGTAATCATCATGAAATCAGTATCAACTATATCATGAAGTCTATAAGTATATGGATATCATCCAACTATGTAATAAATGCATGTATGCATGTGGGTCTCGTCCACGCGTCAACCAATGACACAACAACATCATGCACGTAAATATCATAAAAGCATATGCATGAATGTATGAGAATATAAATCAACGTGTGTCCCTCGCGACACATCAAAATCACGGAACCTGAGTGTTCAGCATCGACACTCGAAACATCATGAAACCCGTGCCAACCATCGGCACATAAATCCTCATATCTCTCAGGCTCCGTCATTCCGGATCGGCCCATAACATCTCTCAACTCCGGTCGGTATCCTCCGGATAGCCGCCAGGTCCAACCAATCACCGGTAGGTACTAGCCACCGTGCCAGGCTAATCGTCTACTCCACGAAAAACATTTCTCGCCCCGGTGAACAATACCGGGTCCACCATGAACCCGCAAACGGATCATTCGCCTCCTCGAATCGGGTTTCACATATCACACGTCTCAGAATCGAGAAAACGCATTGTGGATGCACTGAAATATCATATCAAGAGAAACCGGGTTTTTAAAACAATACTTACTTTCTTTTGAAATAACCACGGTTCTTAAATCCAGAAATCTCATGAAAACGACATATCCCAATGAGTATAATCATAAAGCATGATGTATGTGACATATAACAGAAATGTAAGCATATCCGTATATCATGCAACATGGAACAGTAATATGCACATATCAAGGGAAAACCGCTCTTTTAAATGAATCCAGTTTTAAAATATATCTTGCGGTTCCCAAATCTCCAAAATCAAGCCAGAATCATCTATGTGTGTGCAAATATGTATGTATACAAGTATGGGTGTACAATATGTATGTATGTAAGTATGAGTGTACAATATGTATGTACGCGAGTATGAGTGTACAATATGTATGTACGCGAGTATGTCATGCAAGGAGTCATATCCTGATGCAACAATCCTACTGTGTAGTGACATGGCAATTATCAATGATGAAGTGTGTGAGCCGGCAAGCAGGTGTACGTGGAGCATACGCATCATCGGTAATGGTACTGGTGTCCTAACAGCATGGGTTTCAATATAACAATAAAACACAGTTAAGCATGCAACGCGGTGCGAATAACAAGGATATGCGGAAAAATGAATAATAAACGCAACAGTGAAGAATTTACGTCAATATATATGAGTCATACAGTTTTGCCATTTGAAATAACACGAATCATCGTGTTTAGAAAATAAGGGATGCGGTGTTTTAAGAAAAGATGCGTCCTTTGAAAATATCCGTAGAATCCCTTGGCCTGGCCTGTCTTTGAAATACTCATGATTCGTTAGTTTTGAAATAGGTATGACTCGAGTCTAGTCTAACATCAATAAGTAAACTATAGGACTAAACTAACCGGCTAATCGAAAAGGTAAGGAAACCACCTAAATCTGAGTCGATACATATAAATATAATAGTCGGTGATCCCGCCTCAATAGTATCACATACGATATAATATGTAACATGACATCCTCGAGTCAAGAGTGCGGATCTATCATCAATATATAGCTCGTACGGTAAATCTATCGTACGGCATCCCAAATCTGGGTACGGGTCAAATATCACATTCATCTCATTATTCATCTGGTATCCATATCATCATATCCTGTATTAGGGGTACAGATCTTAGTCTAGTACAAACTGATACCATCTACATATATATGCGTGTATGAAAACACACGCTTAAAGGCCCGCTATAATCTCATGTCGTATCTCATAATACGAATCAAAACAAATCACCGATCTCATGGCATCATGCCTAAACTCATCGACTCATCTCTAAGTATCATGTACAATCCTCATCATCCTTGTATAGGTATACGTATGTATATACATAGTCCCATACCTATGTGTGTGTATATATATACATATCCTCATATACGCACAAGTAAAACAAGTAAGCATGTGTGTGTGTGGGTGTAAGCCTTATTCTAGGGTCCGCAACTAATACGCTAACAACGAAACTATCATCCAATTATACTAAAATTAACCATGACTCCCAAAGTCTATCTAGATAATCATAATCTCACGATAACATATAAATATATCCATATAATATATATACCATACACTACACTACGAACTGCGTGGGTGCTATACGCCATCCACCTGACTTCCCCCGTAGATATATCTACATACATTGATCTTCGCTTGCTGGAGTCGATGACGCTACACTCTCCTGTTCATCTCGAAATCCACGTAGGGGTACCTACATATCACACATAGTATCGTAAACTGAAATCGCGAACGAAAACCAAAACGATACACGAAACATACATAGATTAAAACCTATGGTCTAAATATACACGAATAACCAACAACTCTCGACGATTGACGTGTAAACATGAATCGACCGAGATAAAACACAAATACCCAATTCCAATTCATTAAAACTGGAAAACGAATTCAGAAACTTTGGAAAACACCTCCAGATTTTACCCTAGCTGAAATTAGTCAAATTTGCATATGTAAAGGGTCAAATTTACAGACAATGGAGCCCTGGACCCAATACGAAGCCCAAAGCTCCAGGTCTGGCCGCAAATTGCGGCCAGAAAGGTTATTTCTGCGGCCAAGTAGAGGGTGTAGGGGATGGGGTCTTGGGATTATCATCTAGGTTGCCTGCTTATAACACAGTGTTTGCTAAATAATTTTCCAGGTCCCCGAATGTTAGCAGATTACCAAAACTCATCACAATTTCCACAAAATACTAATATCGGGGATTTCGAAGTTTGCTAATTGGGGTTTAAGTCTCTGTTTTAGGTCCAAAATACAATCATTACAGGGGTTTAAGGTCACTATAAGCCTCAATTACGCATCACAACTCAAGAATTCCTCAAACCCTAACTAGAAATTTCCAAACCTCACTAAACGACACTAAATCGGTTCTAATCAAACATGGGTGTAAAAGCAATGGAAATACTATGCTAATGGTTAAGAGAATACCTCATTTGGCAACTCAAGAAGATTCTTGAGTTGCCCCAAGTGTCCAAAATCCTTGATTTCTTAGTCCAATGTGTAGCTTGTGAGCATGTGCACATTTTTTATGAAATGGAGATGGACTTTTGGTGTTGATTTGATGATGTTATGAGGGTTTGAAGTGGAGGGGGAGAGAGGAGGCAGCCATGGAGTGAGAGGGGAAAAGATGAAGAGGAAACAATGAAGGGGACTCAATGGGAGCTTAGTCAAAGACCCCTCACCTCTCTCTCTCCTTCTCTCTCTTGCCCATACCCCATTTTCTAATATTTTCCTTTTTTCTTTTATTTTGTTTTCTTTATCTTTTCTCTTCTTTTAACTATAGAATCCCAAATAAAGCCATGGTTACAAAAATGTAACAAATGTGAAAAAAAGACATGGTGCATGTAATGTGCACAAAACCGGATTAATGCAAGATTAGCGATATTTAATCGCGATTAGCATTAGAAGTGAATATAATAAATCATAAAAATTCATAATTTGCTTAATTCATTTAAAAGACTCTCTTTTTAGTAATTTCTATAATTTTCCAAATATTTCCCAATTTATCGGTATTTAATTATACCGAAATATTAAAATATTCATGATATTTATTATTTAATTATAAAAATTCCCAAAAATAATATTTTGTTTTTCTGAAATGTTACACTTTCTAAATGGTGATTTAGAGGAGTGCGTGTACATGACTCAGCCAGAGGGATTCGTAGATAGTGGGAGCAGCGGAAAGGTGTGCAAGCTGCTTAAATCCATCTACGGGTTAAAGAAGGCATCGCGGAGTTGGAACATCTGCTTTGATGTGGTAGTCAAAGAGTTTGACTTCATCAAGAACATAGATGAATCTTGTATCTACAAGAAAGTTGCAGAGAGTAAGGTTGTCTTCTTCGTATTGTACGTGGATGACATACTCTTGATAGGAAATGATGTTCCTATGCTGCACTCGGTCAAGCTCTTCTTATCACATAGATTCTCAATGAAAAATCTAGGTGATGCCTCCTGCATTTTGGGAATTAAGATCTACAGAGATAGATCTAAACGGATACTAGAATTGTCCCAATCCAGGTACATTGACACCATACTAAAGAGGTTTAGTATGGAAGAATCCAAGCGTAGGAACCAACCCTCAATCTCTAGACTCACTCTCTCCAAAGAGATGCTCTTCAGTCTGATTTGGAGAGAGCTCGCATGCAAGGGATACCCTATGCTTCGGCAGTAGGCTCTATCATGTACGCAATGCTATGTACCAGACCCGATGTAGCATACTCACTAAATGTAGTGAGTAGGTATAAGCAGATCGAGGAGAGAGTCACTGGAGAGCTGTGAAGAACATTTTCAAGTACTTGAGAAGGACTAAGGAGATGTTCTTGGTGTATGGTAACGGAGAACTTCAGGTGGATTCCTTTACCGATTCAAGCTTCCAAAGTGATAAGGACGACTCTAAGTCGCACTCAGGATTTGTCTTCACCCTAAATGGATGGGCGGTTTGTTGGAAGAGTTCCAAGCAAGAAACCGTGGCAGACTTGACGATGGAGGCTGAATACATCGCTGCCAACGATGCTGCCAAAGAGGCTGTCTGGATGAAGAAGTTCATCAGTGAACTTGGTGTGGTTCCATCTATTGAGCATCCAATACCTTTGTATTGTGATAACAATGGAGCTGTGACTTTGGCCAAGGAACCCAGGTCCCACCAAAAGTCCAGACATATTCTGAGGCGGTATCACCTGATCCGGGAGATAGTTGATCGCCGTGATATCGAGGTCAGGAGAGTTGACACGAAGGATAACACTGTGGATCCACTCACAATGGCCATACCCCAGATACAATTTGAGAGACTTTTCGGGATGTTGGGTATGAGATACTACAACAGCTGGCCTTATTGCAAGTGGGAGATTGTTAGTTGTATATATGCCCTAGAGGCCATTGTTGTACATATGATGTATATTATAGTGGATGCTTGGATATATAGAGAGAGGACTTTCTTGCTCGATATGATAGTATGCTATCTGGTTTCACTTTGTCTAAACATGTTGACTTATATTGGTTTACTGTCTTGCTCTCACATGTTGATAAAGCCCTTAGGATATGTACTCGACTACTAGGACTATGATGCAGATCATGCTAGTGGGGCTAGGGTAGTCCAAGAGTACATCCTATAACGGTTCCTAGTCGAGGGTGTATCGAGACAGGGCATCGATACACCAGAGTAGACTAGCATATACGCATCTTGACCCATATGATGGGCGATGGATGATCCCATATCCATCGGTGTTTGACATCAAAGATGGTGTACGGGTGCTCAGTGGTAACTGGGTATACTGAACGGACTCGCCGAGAACTTCTAGATGGTATTATACCTATCGTCAGATAGCAGTTCTCTGGTGATACTGGTACAGGTTAGTCTGTAAACCCGAGATCGTCATAGAGCCTTGTGTGATTCCCACTGTGCTTTGATTTCCACATTACCACGTTCAAGAGAACGTGCAAAATGGTGGCTTTTGGGTACAGTCTCGAATCACATGGAGGCAATGAGCGATAGGAGGGGTTTCGTCCCTCCCGGTTTGGGGGTTGGTGTTGCGCTGTGTTCGATTGGCTATAACTGGAAGTCCCTGGCTAGGGCTGTTATGGAGATTTACTGGTAAGAGTTATCAGTAGTTTCTCGACCTGTAATGAGCCTCACATCGACACGACTTATCGGTTACTGGGGTCTGACATTCACCACCCCTAGACTGGATATGCGACATATCAGACGAAGAGACCGGACTGTATGGGTAGTGTTATTGATTGGCTCGACGGGAGTTTTGACAGCTTCGCTGGTTTTCTTCTGATCGCTCAATACCCGGGTGGCCGTTACGTTTAGCTTACCGCTTGCGGCTTGTAGGTGTTTGATATGATCATCACCTACTGCCGGCGTATTGACGAGTCTTAGAGTCCCACATAAGAGTTTTCTAGCTCAGGCGAAACGACGTGGTGTGCATATGAGATATGTGCGGGGACCCGATTGAATGCGAGTATGTGATACCGTATATTAATTGGGCGTTTTTCTATTGGTCAGGTCGTATGTGATATGGCCGGTTTGTTAAATCAAGTGTTGATTTAACATTTGATTTTTAGTTTAATTCTTTATTTGAACCCTTTTCTTTGTTGAAGATGTATGCATGCATGTATGCACATGTTGATGTGCATAGACACATACATGCATACATGGATAATTATCATGGTTGATGATACACTATATGGTGGCAATGCAAGACTCACATGGTAGTTAATATACATATATATATTTATTTTTGAGTTAAGTTTAAAGATAATTCACTCATGGTTAATGTTTATCTTGCTTTGACCATTCTTCTCCTAACTTATAATCATGAGTTAATTCTCTTTTGTCTATTTAACTCAATGAAAATATCTAGATATTAATTAACCATGGTTTGAGGAGAGAAGGATTTTATATGATTATTTCTAAGTTTAGTTTTATTATTCATCACAAAAGCTTTTGAGCTTGAGCTTTGCCATCATCTTCTTCTTCCTACCTCTCTTGAGTTATCATTTGAGTGAGTTAGAGAAAAAGAAAGGGTTCTGATTAGAGAATACAAACCACCTCATCATTCTACACACATCTAGCCCATTTGTGTAGGGTGTTTTCTACACTTCTTCCATGGATCAAGTAAAGCAAGGAGCTTTGGGCAAAGGGACTTCGAGTGGATCATCGTGGACAAGGAAGGTTGCTAGCGATCCGTTCCAAACTCTCAAAGGTCTAAGGAGTCACCAAAGAGAGACTACAAAGGTTGTAATCTCTACTCTTAGTGATAGATTGTTCTTTATATGTGATACAAAGCTTGTTACCCTAAATATTCTAGTTAAGATTCTTTGTTTGTTTGCTTTGCACCTTTCTAAATTTTAAAGTGGCATGAGTGATGCTACCAAACCCTAGACTAGGTGAAAGGAAAACCCAATAGTTTGTTTCGAAAATAGGTAAGAATCGAGTCTAATCTAACATCCACCTAAGCAACTAAAAGACTAAACTAAGAACCTAGTCGAAGGTGATAAGAAATCTATAACATTCTGATTCGACATATCTAACAGTCGGCGATCCAGACTCATATCATCACGTACGGTATAGTCCATCGTACGGCATCCTCGAGTCAAGATTGCGGATCATTCATCATATATATCTCGTACGGTAAAATCCATCGTACAGCATCCTTAAATCGAGGGTACGGGTCAAATATCATAATATATCATATATAGATCATAGTTCGTACGGTATCATCTGTCGTATAAGATCATAATCAAATATACGGATCTAAGGTCACGTACAATCTATTATCTCCTCAAATCACATGTTATCGCATGTTTTGTATACATCTCCCAATGATCTTTTTTATATATATCATATCGTATCATACACGATGTCCCAAGCTCAAAATCATATATCATAATCTCTTGTCATTATATCCGATCATATCGACTCAAATCCATCAACATATAATATCATCATCTCACATGTATATGTGTGTGTGTATATCAATATACACGCGCGCGCGCGCATACACACACGCACACACACACACACATATATATATATATATGTTAGTTGTATATATGCCCTAGAGGTCATTGTTGTACATATGATGTATATTATAGTGGATGCTTGGATATATATAGAGAGGACTTTCTTGCTCGATATGATAGTATGCTATCTGGTTTTACTTTGTCTTAACATGTTGACTTGTATTGGTTTACTGTCTTGCTCTCACATGTTGATAAAGCCCTTAGGATATGTACTTGACTACTAGGACTATGATGCAGATCATACTAGTGGGGCCAGGGTAGTCAACGAGTACATCCTATAACTGTTACTAGTCGAGGGAGTATTGAGACAGGGCATCGATACTCCAGAGTAGACTAGCGTATACGCTTCTCGACCCATATGATGGGCGATGGATGATCCCATATCCATTGGTGTTTGACATCAGAGAAGGTATATGGGTGCTCAGTGGAGACTGGGTACACTGGACGGACTCACCGAGAACTCCTAGATGGTATTATACATATCGTCAGATAGCAGTTCTCTGGTGACACCGGTACAGGTTAGTCTGTAGACCCGAGATCGTCCTAGAGTCTTGTGTGATTCCCACTGTGCTTTGATTTCCACCTTACCACGTTCATGAGAACGTGCAAAACGATGGCTTTTGGGTACAGTCCCGAATCACATGGAGGCAATGAGCGATAGGAGGGGTTTCGTCTCTCCCGGTATTAGGGGCTGATGTTGCGCTGTGTTCGATTGGCTGTAACTGGAAGTCCCTGGTCAGGGATGATATGGAGTGCTACTGGTAAGTGTTATCAGTAGTTTGAGCCTCACATCGACACGACTTATCGGTTACTGGGGTCTGACGTTTACCACCCTTAGACTGGATATGCGACATATCAGACGAAGAGATCGGACTGTACGGTAGTGTTGCTGATTGGATTCACAGGAGTGTGTGCAGGCTTGCTTGTTGATCTTCTGATCGCTCAATACCCGGGTGGCTGTTACGTTTAGCTAACCGCTTGCAGCTTGTGGGTGTTTGATATGATCATCACCTACTGCCGACATATTGACGATTCTTTAGAGTCCTACACAGAGGTTTCCTGGCTCAGGCAAAACGGAGTAGGAGCACATATGTGATATGTGCTGGACCGAGAATAATACGTGTATGTGATGCCGCATTCAATTCTCGCGATATGAGATATCGGCCGGGTATATGTGATATAGCCAGGTCATCGGATCAAGTGTTGATTCGATGAACTGATACATGTTATATTAGTCGGTTATTTGCAAAATAGCCGGATTACCGGATTAAGTGTTGATTCGATAATTTAATGTATAAATATATATTTGATATATTAAATTACATTAACTAATATAAGCTCACTTAAATGATTCTTTTTCTCACTTGATGGATACATTGATATATATGTGATATATGTTAAATATATTCTTTTGTTACATTAAATATTATATATGTGATATATAATATTGTAACATGTTGGTTTATATATGCAACTAGTGTATGAGAGACTTATACCATGCTAGGGTTAAGATTAGGGTTTGTTTTTATTCTTAAGTAATTCAAAATTGTGGAATTGTTCAAAGCTTGTAAAAGCTTGTAGGTTATTTGACCAAGTCCACTCTTTTGTCAAGCTTAAGATATTTAGCAACCTAACCTTTAACCATAGCTAATGGTTAAGTCTCTACAAGGGTTAAGCATGATACATTTTAACCCATGGTTGCAATTATAACCTCACAACAATAATTCATTTTATTCTTTCATCGCTTCTTCTTGCTCTTGAAAAAGCTTGCTAGAATTTTTCTTTGTGTTGAAAGATTGAGAGAAAAAGAAAACTAAAGAGAGAAAAATTCCTACTTCATCATTGTCTTCTATACAAGCCATATAGATTAGTGTGTTAGCTTCACTAATCTCTAATTAGTGAAGTAATAGCTTGGGCTTGTGATTCCTCAAGGTAGATCATCTTGGATAGTGAACACTTCAAGCAAGCATGCATCATTCACTTCATGGAGCCTCTCAAGAGTATGGAAGCTTGATGATCGCAGCGAAGGGACCTCAACTCGGAGCTTATGAAGCGAAGGAATGGACTACAAAGTTTGTAATCCCAAACTCTTAGAACTAAAGTTGTTTACTTGGTGTTTTAGTTTGATTCTCTAGTTAAAGATCTAGGGTTAGGGTTGTCTAGAATGGCAAAAATTTAAACTTGGCATGGATGATGCCTCCCGAAACCTTGTTGCCGTTGTAGGTAACCCAACAATATACATATACACTCATCATACTACGTGTGTGCGCGCGCGCGTGTGTGTGACAACATATACCCTACAGGTTTGCGACTAAGAAACTAAACTAAGAGTAAACCTTCCTACAAGTATGCTTAATCTAACCTATAGTCTCCTAGAAACATTATTTGCTAGGTATCTAAGTCTCGCGTTAACATATATAATGTAGATAATTATCCTAATCTACGATTGCGGGGGTGTTATACGCCATCCACCCGACTTCCTCCGTAGATATACATCTACTCACCTTCGATCCTCGCTTTCCAAAGTCGATGACGCCTTGCTTTTCCTTGTCGTCCCGAAGTCTACGCGAAGATATCTACAATTTCAAGCACATCGTATCGTAAACAAGAATCTAACACGAAAACCGATACGGCACGTGGAGTGCACATATGTTAAAACCTGCGGCTTGCGCATGCAAGAATAATCAACAACTCTCGACGTCGACGTGCAAACGTCAATTGACCGAGTCAAAACCCAAATATAAAAACTACAGTTTACAAAACACGCAAAACGAAATCAGCAACCCAAGAAAACACCTTCAGATTTTACCCTACGTTGAATTAGAAAATTTTGCATATAGAATAGGTCTAATTACAAGATATAGGAGCCATGGACCAAGCACGAAGCAATTCCCTCGTACCCAGGCCGCAATTTGCGGCCAAAGGTGGGGGTTTGGGTCTCGGGTCCCTAGCGTAGTTTTCTAATCACTTGCTTGTCTCACTGTGATGGCTAATTAATTTTCAGAATCTCAGGGTAGCAGCAGATCTCAATATCCCATCACAAATCCCACAAAAATTCAATATCAGCAAATTCAAAGTTCATTTCTTAGGGTTCTAACTCAGTTTTGGTCAAGATTTCTATCACTACAGAGGTTTGTGGTCACTACTAAACCTCAATTACACATTTTCAATTCATAATATACTCTAATCCTCATTTTGGAAAATTCTAACATCGCTAATCCATATTAGTTTAACTCTAACACACTATAGGATACTAGGAAAACTAGAAACTTAACTAAAAGGGTCGAAATATATCTCATTTGGCAACTCAAGAAAATTCTAGTGTTGCCCAAGTGCCTCAAAGTCCCAACTTGATCTACCCATGGGGTTTAGAATGAGGTAAGGAATAATTTTTATGAAGATGGCATGGTGTTTTGTGGTGTTTTGGAGGGTGTTTTGTGGGGTGGTAGTGGAGGTTGAGGAGGAGGAGAAGGAGATGGAGAAAAGGAAGAAAAATGAAGTGAGGTGGAGAATGATAAAGGCTATGGTCAAAAGCCAAAGAAAAATGTAGAAGGTTCGTCGAGCACAGCACAGCATCAACTCCCAATACCGGGAGAGACGAAACCCCTCCTATCGCTCATCGCCTTCATGTGTCTCGGGACTGTACCCAACGGCCACCTGTTTGCACGACTCAGTAGAGCCGTGGTAGGATGGTAATCAAAGTACGGTAAGAGAGCATACAACTCTATGACAATCTCGGGTCTACAGACTAACCTGTACCAGTGTCACCTGAGAACTGCTATCCAACGATAGATATAATTCCATATAGGAGTTCTCGGTAAGTCCGTCCAGTGTACCCAGTCACCACTGAGCACCCATATATGATCTTGATGTCAAACATCGATGAATGTGGGAACATCCATCGCCCATTATATGGTTCTAGTATCATATACGCTAGTCTACTCTGGTATATCGATGCCCCGTCTCGATACACCTACGACTAGGGACATTTCAGGATGTGCTTATAAAGTACAGATGTCCTACTAGTATGATCTCTATCATAATCACTGTAGTCAAGACAGTATCCAGAGGGCTTTATCAACATGTATGAATGAGTAAAACCATGATCAAATCAACATGTCAGATAAAGAAGAACCAGATAGCATACTATCATGTCGAGCAAGAATGTACACTGAATATATATATATAGATATATATATACATGTATAAATACATCCACTATCACATAATGGCCTCTAGGGCATACATATATCCAACAATCTCCCACTTGCACTAAGGCCAGTTATTGGCGTATCTCATACCCAACATCTCAAAAAGTCGCTCATGCTGCGGCTGAGGGAGGGCCTTGGTGAGTGGATCCGCGGCGTTATTCTTTGTGTCTGCTCTCTTAATCTCGATCTTGCGGTGATCTACAATCTCCTGGATCAAATGAAAGCGCCTCAGGATGTGTCTGGACCGCTGATGGGACCTGGGCTCCTTGGCTAACGCCATAGCCCCATTATTATCACAATACAATGGTATTGGATTAATAATGGTTGGAACCACTCCTAGCTCCGAGACGAACTTCTTCATCCAGACGGCTTCCTTGGTGGCATCATTTGCAGCAATGTACTCAGCCTCCATCGTAGAGTCTGAAAGGTTATCCTGTTTGGACTCTTCCAACTTACCGCCCTTCCATTGAGGGTAAATACAAACCCTGAGATAGATTTGCTGTCGTCCTTATCGCTCTGGAAGATCGAATCGGTAAAGGCCTCCATTTGGAGATCTCCATTACCATACACCAAGAACAATTCTTTAGTCCTTCGTAAGTACTTAAGAATGTTCTTCACAGCTGTCCAGTGATTCTCCCCTGGGTTGGATTGATACCTTCTTACAACACTAAGTGCATAAGCTACATCTAGGCGTGTACATAACATCGCATACATTATAGATCCTACTGCCGAAGCATAGGGTATAATGCTCATGCGAGCTCTCTCTTCATCGGTCTTTGGACAAGAATCCTTAGAGAGAGTGACCCCATGGCAAGAGGATAAGGCACCCCGCTTGGAGTCTTCCATACTATACCTTTTTAGGATAGTGTTGATGTACCTGGTTTGGGACAATCCCAATAACTTTTTGGATCTATCCCTATAGATCCTTATGCCCAGGATGTATGTGGCATCACCCAGGTCCTTCATGGAGAACCTTAGTGATAAGAAAGATTTGACCGACTGTAGCATAGGAATATCATTTCCTATCAGAAGAATGTCATCCATATACAATACGAGGAATGTGACAGCTCTTCCTACAGCCTTCTTATAAACACAAGGTTCATCTGGATTTTTGATGAAATCAAACTCTTTGATAACATCATCGAAACAGATGTTCCAACTCCGTGATGCCTGCTTTAACCCATATATGGATTTAAGCAATCTACATACTTTCCCGCTGCTCCCACTGTCAATGAAGCCCTCTGGCTGATCTATATAAACGCATTCTTCTAAATCTCCATTTAGAAATGTTGTTTTAACGTCCATCTGCCAGATTTCATAGTCGTAGTGAGCAGCAATAGCAAGTAGGATCCGAATGGATTTAAGCATGGCTATAGGCGAAAAAGTTTCGTCATAGTCCAAACCTGGTCTTTGACGAAAACCTTTCGCCACAAGTCTTGCCTTATAGGTCTCTACCTGCCCATCTACACCAATCTTTCTTTTAAAGATCCATTTGCATCCCACAGGTTTTACCCCAGGGGGTACAACATCCAAATTCCATACTTTGTTGGTGTACATAGACTCCATTTCGGATCTTATGGCATCCAGCCACTTCACAGAGTCTCCACTCGTGATAGCTTGCTGAAAACTGGTAGGATCATCATCATCCATGATGCAGTCTTCTCCGTCACCATCAATGAGGAAACCGTAGTACCTCTCCGGTGGGCGAGAAGTCCTACCAGACCTTCGGAGTGGCCGAGGTTCCTCAGTTTCTATTGCAACAGCCGGTTCAACCAAGTCGTCATTTGTAGTTTATGTCTCTAGAACCTCTTCTATATCCACCACATTGCCATCATCTTTATCTGTGAAAAACTCTTTTTCTAAGAATGTGGCATGCTGAGAAACAAATACCTTTTGTTCCTCCTTGTGGTAGAATAGATATCCATAAAAGTTTCTTGGATATCCCACAAAGTTGCACATGACTGACCGTGTCTCGAGTTTGTCCGGATTCTGCTTTTTAACATAGGCCGGGCAACCACAAATCTTAATTCTCTTAAGAGATGATCTCTTCCCATGCCATATCTCATATGGGGTGGTAGATATGGTTTTGGTTGGAGCCCTGTTCAAAAGAAACGCTGCAGTCTCCAATGCATGCCCCCAAAATGAGACAGGTAACTCAGCGTCACTCATCATGGACCGGACCATATCTAATAGGGTCCTATTCCGTCGTTCAGACACACCGTTGTGCTGTGGTGTGTAAGGAGAAGTGAGCTGAGAGAGAATCCCATTCTCTTTTAGGAAGTCTGCAAATTCTGTACTGAGGTATTCCCCACATCGATCTGATCGAAGCATCTTGATACTCAAGCCGGTTTGTTTTCTACTTCTTGTTTATATTCAGTGAATTTCTCGAAAGCTTCGGATTTGTGCTTTAATAAAAATACATGACCGAATCTTGAGAAATCGCCAGTGAAAGTAATGAAGTAAGAAAAACCGCCTCTAGCTTGTGTAGACATTGGCCCACATACATCACTATGTATGAGTCCTAGGAGCTCGGTAGCTCTTTCTCCGTGTCCGGTAAACGGAGTTTTGGTCATTTTACCCTTGATACAAGACTGGCAAGTCGCATAAGATTTATATTCAAAAGAGTTTAAATATCCATCTTTGTGTAACTTGTTTAGTCTTGTTTCGTTAAAATGACCAAGTCTACAGTGCCAAAGAAAAGCTTCATTTAATTCTGAAAGTTTTCTTTTATTAGTGTGTTGTATACTGAAAACTGTGTGTTGATTTAGGACGTATATCCCGTTATTAAGTGTACCATACCCAACCAACATTTGATTCAGGTGAATGTTCATAATATTGTTCTGCAATACAAAATTATATCCTTCATTGTCTAACAAAGAAACAGATATTATATTACATAGCATACTTGGTACAAAATAACATGGGTTCAAAACCAATATACACCCAGATGGCAACCCCAAGTGATACTCTCCCACTGCGACTGTATGTACATTGGAACCATTTCCAACGCGGAGAGTATGGTCACCTGTCTTCAAAACTTTGCTATTTCTCAGCCCCTGCATAGAATTGCAAATGTGAGAATCTGAACAGGTATCTAATACCCATAAAGCAGAGTTTATTGAAAAACAGTTTTCTGTCACAAACACACCTGAAGCGGAAGCATCCCCATGCTTCTTCTTGAGGTTCAAGTACTCCGTTCAGTTGCGCTTCCAATGTCCTGTCTTGTGGCAATGAAAACATTCACCTTTCCCTGAGTCTCCAGCTTTGGACTTTTCCTTTCCCTTCACCTTTTTAACTCCACCCTTAGGATTGGTGGGCTTCTTCTTTTTCTTTCCCTTGGCCTTAGCCTTTGGGCGAGAAGAGGAAGATTGTCCAATAGTAATAACGGGAGTTTTCACTGATTTCATAGTGCTCTCTGCACTCCTTAACATATTAAGGAGTTCAGGTAGCTCCTTCTCCATGCCGTGCATGTTGAAGTTAACTATGAATTGAGCAAAGGTGGAGGGGAGGGACTGCAGAATAATATCCGTATATTGTTCATTGTCCAATGTCCATCCAAGGTCCTCAAGCTCTTCTATAAGAGCTATCATCTTCAGAACATGGTCTCCAACCGGTGTGCCAGGGGCCATTCGTATCTGAAACAATTTCTTTGATGCTTCGTATCGTAATACGCGGGATTGCTCTCCATGTTAGTGTATATGCCCTAGGGGCCATTATTGTATCATACTAGGTTGTATATTACTTAATGGAAGCTTGGGATATTCACAGTTGTATATAACAGTCTTGCTAAAAATGGTAGTATGCTACTTGGTTTGTGTCTACTTTAATATGTGCATATGTTTCTTGTAACGTATCACTTATACATATTAGTAGAGCCCATAGGATCTTTGCTTGATTACCAGCGTTGTGATGGCAGTCACACTAGTGGGGGCTGGGTAGTCTATAAGCAACATCCTATACAGGTCCCTGGTCGTTGGATTATCGAGATAGGGCATCGATATTCCGGAGTAGACTAAGTGTGTACGCTTCTCATCCCAGTTGGGGAGATGGTCTGTCCCACAGCCATCAGTACGTCGTACTGGAGATAGTATACAGGTGCTCGTTAGGTTACGGGTACACCGGACAGGACTCGCAGGGAACTGATTGGTTGGTATTATACCCATCGTCAGTTAACAGTTCCCAGGTGACATGAGTACAGCATAGTCCGCAGACTTGACACTGCTACTTCGCCTCGAGTGTGTCCCACTGTTCTTAGATTGCTACCCTACCACGGCTCAAAAGAGTCGTGCAAACAGGTAGCAGTTGGGTGCAGTCCCGAGCACTTTGAGGCAGTGGCGGTTAGATAGGATTCGTCTCTCCCGGTATTGGGAGTTGATATCACGCTGTGTCAGAGAGCCATTATGCAAAGTCCCTGGCCAGGGCAAGCGAAATATACTGGTAGGTTCCAGTAGCTTCTCAGGGTGTAATGGGCTTCGCTCCGACACGACTTATACAGCTATTAGGGGACTGACGCTTGCCGCCCCCTAGGCTTGATATGCGATAGTCTTAGACGAACAGACCGAACTGTATGGAGATTGTCACATCAGGCTCAGTAGGGGTTCGGATGGTTTTCCTCATCGGCCTTCTTATCGACATTGTAACGTTTTGAAAATCGTTTCGGTGAAATTTCGAAAAATCGGTAAAATAAGGGGGTTTTCTGTAAAAATTCAAAATACAAATATCTTATTATAAAAATTAAATATACATATTCTAGCTATGTAATTGCTATTATTTGGTGTTTATTGAGCCGCTGGTGAAATTTCAAATTTTCTGAAAAAAATATTATTTTATTATTATTTAAGCCGTCACTAATACATTTAATTAGGGAAAATTACAAATTGGAATGAGTTGAAACAAATTTTGTGCATCATAAAACATTAAATAAAATTTTATCATGTAGTTTTTAGAATGAAATCATTTGCCAAAACGGTTTAGAAATTATTGAAGAAAAAAGGCTTTTTTTTAGCGTAAATGGATGTTTGGGGTATTATATTTATCATTTTTCATCACCCCACACCCGTACCCACATCCACACACTCCCATTTACTTCTCCCCTTGAAGAATTCAGCAGCCCACTTCTCCCCCACAAAAATTTCTCCATCTCATTTGTATGGGTGAAATAGAGTTTATAGGTGTAGGTTAAGATGTATTGTTTTGGAGGCTCATTGTACCTTGATTTGAGGGGGGTTGACTTGACCAATCGTGCACAACACCCACACCATACCCCCCATCACCCCATGGCCGAAATTCTGCAGCCCTTCCCCGTTCATTTTCCCTCTTTTCATTTCCTTCAATTTAAATCAAAAAATTGCTCCAAAATCCAATTTAAATCTCACAAATTGATTTCCATTCTTCATCCCATTCTCCTTAGCTTTTATCACTTGGATCATGGTGTTATGAAGCCATCATTGGAGGCAAATTCTTCTTGCTAGATCACTAGATTTTAAGGTATAATTTCTACCCATTTAAATTCTTATGTTTAGATTTATTTAATTGAGTTGTTTTAGTGTTAATTTTAGTGCTATTTGCATACTAGTTTTTTTTAAAAAGTTTATGGCTTGAGTTGAATTAGGGTTTTGTTGTGGAAATGGGTTATGATAAATTGTGCATGGTTTTGTGTTGTGGATTAACATCTTAAGTTTTATAGAAAGCTAATTTAGTTGTTAATTCCAAACCATTACTTATAAAATGCCCTAATTAAGTTATTTTGCTAACCAGAGTTTTGGAAAATTATTAAATGCCTTAGATTAAATTATAATTATGGTTTCATGTCATTATAGATAATATATTGAGTGGGTTAATGCTTTTAGTTCATGAAAATCCTAGCTAAATTGTTGTTTGTGCATTTTTGCTATAAATTGTAAAAAAAATTGGGTATTTTGTATACTAGAATTTTGGGGTTAATGGAATTTAATGAGATTAAATTATGGAAATTTTTTTTATGACTTGTTTAAGATATTTAATAAGTATTATGGCCACTAGATTTGTTTAAACATCATGTTTTGTACAAAAATGGCGAATTGTGCTTGCTAGATTTTCGGAAAAATGACTTTTTAAGTGAAATTGGGTTTTTTGTGAATTTTAACCTATTTTATATTAAAATTAGTGTTCGTGAATGTGCAAATGAGTGTATTTGGGTTTTTCTCGATGATTTGGCATTTGTACGCCGACGTCGAGGGTTTTTGGGTTGATTTGTGAAAACAACCATAGGTTTTGACCTATGTGGGATTCGTGTGTCGTTTTGGTCATGAGTCGGATTTTAATACGATACGGTGCGTTATGATATGTAGGTACCCCATGTGGACTTCGAGACGACAAGCAAGCGCGTGGCGACGTCGACACCGGCGAACGAGGACCAGGTGAGTAGATTTATATCTACGGGGAGAAGTCGGGTGGATGGCGTATAGCACCCCCGCAGTTCGTGGTGATGTATACGAATACGTATACACACAGATATTGATTATATGTTGTTGAGATTATTGATGATAAGATGGATATTTGGTATTTTTGGATTGGTTTAGTGTAGTTGCGAAACCCTAGAGTAGTGGTCGCACTCACACACGCACACACACACATACTTGCATACATTCTTCTTTTATATGTGCGTATATGGGAGTATATATTTATGTGTTCACATGGGTATGTTACTATGTGTTCATATACTGGATATGAGGATAGTATTTGGAATTTGAGATGAGTTGATGATATTGGGCCTGAGGCCAGAAGATCGGTGATGTGATTTGGTTCGTATTGAGATACGACATAATGTTTTAGCGGGTCTTTTGACGTAGCAATTCTTACACCTGTATGCATGCTTAAGCGGTATCAGTATTGTACTAGACGTAGGACATTGTCCCGGATCATGATATTTGATAAAGAAGATACCAGATGAATAGTGTGATTGAATGTGATATTAACCCGTACCCAGATTTGGGGATGCCGTACGACGGATTTACGTACGAGCTATATTGATGATTGATCCGCACTCTTGACTTGGGATGCCTGATTATAGATATGGTATCGGATATGATATTATTGAGGCGGGATCACCGACTATACATATACAGGTATGTATATGTATCGACTCAGATGATAGGCGGTTTCCTTACCTGTAGTTCAGCTTGTTAGTTCAGCCGTATAGTTTAGTGTAGTTGTTAGATTAGATTAGACTTCTTACCTATTTAAAAAACTAACGAATCGTGGGCATTTTTAAAGACAGCCCAAGGGATCCTACGGATATTTCAAAAGACGTATCTTTTCATAAAAACACCGTAGCCCCTATTTTCAAAACCCCATGATTCGTGTTATTTCAAAAGGCACCATTTGTAGGACTGATTTTAGATTAATGCAGATTAGTTATAGTTGCGTCTAGTTTTCAGCTCCCGCTCATTTTTGTGGTCCGCTTCGCATCGCATGCTTATTTTATGTTTCATACTCCATTATTGATATCATGCTGTTAGGACACCAGCACCATTACCGATGATGCGTATGTACCACGTACACTTAATTGCCGGCTCACACACATCTTCATCGGTAATTGCCATGTCACGTACACCTTAGAAAATGTTATTGCTTGACATAGCCTGTTAGCTAATAGTTAGACATGATATTAGTGTACTTGCCTTATATGTTAGTTTAGACATTGTAGTTATTACCTGCTATTTCATGCATACTGTTATTCATTGTTATGCCGCATTCATGGATTCTCAAGCATATAATCACTATTTTACGTGTTATTGAGGTTTTGGACTCGGATTTCCATGAGATTTTCTGGATTTGGAGGAAAACCGCAAAAACTTATATGAACTGATTTCTCTCTTTTTAAAATAAAAAGTGCGGTTTTCCCATGATGTATGAGCCGTCCACCATGAGTTTGCTGATGGATTTCGAGACCCGATTCGAGGAGACGGATGAACCGTTTCGAGTACATGGTTGACCCGGTAAGGTACCCCGGGGCAAGAAGCGCGTGATGATGACGATGTGAGCCTGGCAGGGGAGCACTACCTACCGGTGATTTTACCCGACGCGTCGGATATCCGGAGGATACCGTCGTGGTCTTGAGATGGATGGTAGGGGCCGGTCTGGACTGACGGCGCCCTAGATATTGAGGTACAGAGACTGTGATACAGAGATATCGAGATATTGGGATTACGTTTTGTGCCGATGCTAGGCACTGTTTTATGCTGATTTCATTATGATACCTCATTTTAAAAATACAAAGGAAATCTCACTAAATTATGGAAACAGTTCTTCATTTACATGTATTCTGTTTTCATGCATTCATACCTCATTCATATGATATATTGCTACCCTTGGGCACTGACACGGGCACATGAGATTACACTCGGGTTAGATATTTACCCTAGTCTTGTTATAGGCTACGTGTTATTCATATATTTGAGGATATATTATGATCATTGACCTAGGTTGCGTTATTTATGCGATTTCTGTGCGTAGATATTTTTCTATTCACGAGTTGGCAACTCACCCCCGTTGTGCCTCAGTTTCTTGCAGGTTGCCGTACAGGTTTCATTACGGCTTTGCGGGCTCAGTTTCATTCGGGTGACTTGCTAGTAGGTGGGTTTTTCTTGTATCGTACCCATCATATTACCTTGTATAATATTATTCCGTTGTATCTAGTAAATTCCATCAACCAAACATGTATTTTTTTGAGATAGAGACCAGTGTTGTTTATTCTTTCGACCTTAGAGTTGCTCGTTATATTTCTGGTGGTTTTGAGTTTCCTTTTGAGTTTTGATCCTCGCCGTTGGCGTTGTATATTATATTGTTTGTATGGTTGTGACCGTCGATTGACGAAGAGCTAGCTCCCGGTTGGGGATGCCCTTTTCTTGTTTTCGTATACTATTCATGTTGTATCCCGTTTGGGGGCCTGTATTTACAAAGGAGACTCTGCCGAAATTTTCAGTAAATTTTTGATGTTTTAAAAACCGCATAATTCGGCTTATGCTATTAAAACTACTTGTTTTAAATTGGTTTTCTTTCACTCTACTTCTTTTCTTGGTTTGGATTTCTGGGTTTTCGGTTTACTTAGATTACGTACGCCTCGAGACGTTTCGTAGTTTAAGTGCCGGTCATGTTCCGTACTTTCGGGACGTGACAAAGTTGGTATCAGAGCGTTAGGTTTTAACCTTCGGAGCGTAGGATGACCCTTAGTTGATGGAATAGGTGACTAAAGTAGAGTGACGTACCGTTGGTATGTTCCGCGGCATATTTACGACACGCCACTCCATTTAAGAAGCCTTAGGATGTACATTTCCTTGTTCAGTATTATATTGCTTCCTGATCTAGCCTCATCGTTACCAGTTTGGTTTTGCTGCCACGATTTCGGGCAGGGAGAGATACGGCTAGAGTTGCGGTCAACAGGAGCTCGTCACAAATGAGGACTGACCAGGGCGTGATTCCGGCGACACTCAATTGCAGAGATGTGTCTTTTTACTGTGTTTCCGCGCCACGAGCGTTTGGCGGATCGCCTTTATGAGGTTACTCGGAGGTGCTGATCGACACTAGAGAATTGAGCCAATGATGGAGGCCAGCCAGATTTTGATGACCGTTGGTGTGTTGCTTACTCCTGATGATTGAGGCACGGTTCAGCATGCAGACGAGTGAGCCAGTTATTGCTGCGAACGACGAGATATCGCCCCAGATGTTGGAGCTATTGCAGTATAAGTTGTACTAAGAGATGATAGAAGGTCGCTAGTCATCGAGGATGAATGACTAGGACATGTGGATCGTTCGCCTACCCCGATGCGAGGTCATCAGATAGATTGATTCCAGCTAGAGACGACTTCACGCGGAGACGTTGGGAGTCGACAGAGACGATCGAATGTCAGAAACCTATTATTCCAAGTTTAAAGTAGTCGGAAAGACATGCAGGCAATTCTATGTTCCCTCTAGAAGAATGAAACCCTAACTCGACTTAATGACCGTGTGAAAGCCTTTGAACCTTCGGGTTTGCGGCAGTTCTACGGCGCCATTAGTGAGGCTTGGGTTTGCCCTTCTACGGCTGGACCACCGATGCTGTGGTACGTACTCGATACTATTATACTGTACCCAAGATGTTGAGCTCTTGGGGGATTATGAGGTTTTGACGACTCGATTGGATGGCTCGACTTAATTCGGATGCTAGGTGGTGAGATGCATATCTTGGGAGACTCCCGATACGAGGATAGCCGTTGGAGCTCAGTCCATGCAGCCACGACGAGACGAGTCTGAAACGGTCGACCTTGGAGAAAAGTTGAATAAGCGGTGCGTACGAGATCTTGATAAGATGATGTTCTACTCTGCCGACATCATAGATGCGATACGCATGCCGAGGCAATGTACTTGGATATACCTTCCAGAAGGAGTCGCAATGAGTATGCAGCCGTTCCGGAACAAAGAGCAGATATAGTAAAGGACGATGACTCCCAGACAGTTGGCAGAGATGAGACTGGAAGAGACCTTGAGTAGGATTCCTTTCAGGACAATGCTACAATGATATTTGCACCCAGGATCAGATGTGTCACGTGCATTTAGAGAGCCAGGGGCCGACTCCAGTGACATGTTGCTTTACGAGTGGTCGTGCGGATTGACCGAGAGATGACCAGAGAAGTGCCAAAACGGAATCGTCCCCGTTAGCACACCTGACAAGGCCGATGAGCCGATGGACCGAAAGATTGGTAATTCACAGTGAAGACCTTGACCCAGGAGTGGTCATGGTTACGCACGCCAGCAGGATAGAGTTCATGATCATCGACGAGACGTCCCACTAGTGACCGCGACAGTTGGCCGAGATTCTTAGAGAATGCGCTTGAGCAGTACTATTCCGCCATTATTGATTACGATGTTTTGGGTGATTTATTCGTATGATTTGATTTTGATGATTGAGGATTTACGATCTTTGCACAGTGTTGCACTTGATATCGTTTTCGTGCTTCAGTTTCACAAGTTTGTGATTTTACGATTTTAAACAGTTGAGTTGGTTTTGTGCGTATGCATGCACACGATTTCGTTCCTGCACTCGGTATAGTTTATATATGCTTGCAGTGCAGTGATACGCCTTTTGTGCACTTAGATGCACTGGACTTCGATTTCGATTGTGTTACCCGATATTTGTTTTGTGCACCTTGTGCACCTGATTGATTTTGCGCACGTTCGGCGCTTGATATTGGATTTCATGATTTCGTGCATGATAGATGCACCCGATTTTGCTGTCAGGCACACATGTTGCCTACGACAGATGTTTCGTGCACACCCGATGCACTTAGATGTTGTTTCTGTGCGCATGTATGGCACATTCATGGATTTTGATTTCCGTGCGCACCAGACGCACGTAGCATTCATGTGCATATTTTGGGATTGATTTCGTATAGAGCAGTACGTTTTTATGATATTGCTATGTATTTTCGTACTGAGCAGGACTAGTCAGAGGACAGTACCGGAAATATTTTGCATGCATTGATAGTTATTGAAGGGATTTCCAAAAAGCGAGCTATAGCCTCAGTATTTACCTACGTGTCTGATATGACACGAAATGTTTAAAACAAGGAGACCCTTCTAAATTGTTTCCAAAACGGCGGAACGTACATTTCAAACAAAGGTATATATGTATATAGTTATTTTCTTATGATAGACGTCCGCCACTGTGCATTGTTATACGCGTTGCACAGCGACTTAAAGAGATTTGGCATGCATTTCCTTCAGATACTTACAGATATAGATTCGATGTTTACATGTATAGTTTCGAGTTATATCATATTGGTTTGATTTAGATTTGGCATTGATGTCTTCTCCATGACTCCGATGATTGCGGGATGCTTGACGGAGTTTTGATTTGAGTTATATACTCATTTTTCAAGCGCATGCGCTGCGCTACGATTTGTTTTATGTAGTTACAATTTTGGTGCCCCGACGGCTTGATGGTTTTTCTTAGATGTTTTAGTATTTGGGGGAGTTTGAATTTAAATTCGGGGACCGAATTTCTTTAAGGGGGGAAGATTGTAACGTTTTGAAAATCGTTTCGGTGAAATTTCGAAAAATCGGTAAAATAAGGGGGTTTTCTGTAAAAATTCAAAATACAAATATCTTATTATAAAAATTAAATATACATATTCTAGCTATGTAATTGCTATTATTTGGTGTTTATTGAGCCGCTGGTGAAATTTTAAATTTTCTGAAAAAAATATTATTTTATTATTATTTAAGCCGTCACTAATACATTTAATTAGGGAAAATTACAAATTGGAATGAGTTGAAACAAATTTTGTGCATCATAAAACATTAAATAAAATTTTATCATGTGGTTTTTGGAATGAAATCATTTGCCAAAACGGTTTAGAAATTATTGAAGAAAAAAGGCTTTTTTTAGCGTAAATGGATGTTTGGGGTATTATATTTATCATTTTTCATCACCCCACACCCGTACCCACATCCACACACTCCCATTTACTTCTCCCCTTGAAGAATTCAGCAGCCCACTTCTCCCCCTCAAAAATTTCTCCATCTCATTTGTATGGGTGAAATAGAGTTTATAGGTGTAGGTTAAGATGTATTGTTTTGGAGGCTCATTGTATCTTGATTTGAGGGGGGTTGACTTGACCAATTGTGCACAACACCCACACCATTCCCCACATCACCCCATGGCCGAAATTCTGTAGCCCTTCCCCCATCATTTTCCCTCTTTTCATTTTCTTTCAATTTAAATCAAAAAATTGCTCCAAAATCCAATTTAAATCTTACAAATTGATTTCCATTCTTCATCCCATTCTCCTTAGCTTTTATCACTTGGATCATGGTGTTATGAAGCCATCATTGGAGGCAAATTCTTCTTGCCAGATCATTAGATTTTAAGTTATAATTTCTACCCATTTAAATTCTTATGTTTAGATTTATTTAATTGAGTTGTTTTAGTGTTAATTTTAGTGCTATTTGCATACTAGTTTTTTTAAAAAAGTTTATGGCTTGAGTTGAATTAGGGTTTTGTTGTGGAAATGGGTTATGATAAATTGTGCATGGTTTTGCGTTGTGGATTAACATCTTAAGTTTTATAGAAAGCTAATTTAGTTGTTAATTCCAAACCATTACTTATAAAATGCCCTAATTAAGTTATTTTGCTAACCAGAGTTTTGGAAAATTATTAAATGCCTTAGATTAAATTATAATTATGGTTTCATGTCATTATAGATAATATATTGAGTGGGTTAATGCTTTTAGTTCATGAAAATCCTAGCTAAATTGTTGTTTGTGCATTTTTGCTATAAATTGTAAAAAAAATTGGGTATTTTGTATACTAGAATTTTGGGGTTAATGGAATTTAATGAGATTAAATTATGGAAATTTTTTTTATGACTTGTTTAAGATATTTAATAAGTATTATGGCCACTAGATTTGTTTAAACATCATGTTTTATACAAAAATGGCGAATTGTGCTTGCTAGATTTTCGGAAAAATGACTTTTTAAGTGAAATTGGGGTTTTTGTGAATTTTAACCTATTTTATATTAAAATTAGTGTTCGTGAATGTGCAAATGAGTGTATTTGGGTTTTTCTCGATGATTTGGCATTTGTACGCCGACGTCGAGGGTTTTTGGGTTGATTTGTGAAAACAACCATAGGTTTTGACCTATGTGGGATTCGTGTGTCGTTTTGGTCATGAGTCGGATTTTAATACGATACGGTGCGTTATGATATGTAGGTACCCCATGTGGACTTCGAAACGACAAGCAAGCGTGTGGCGACGTCGGCACCGGCGAACGAGGACCAGGTGAGTAGATTTATATCTACGGGGAGAAGTCGGGTGGATGGCGTATAGCACCCCCGCAGTTCGTGGTGATGTATACGAATACGTATACACACAGATATTGATTATATGTTGTTGAGATTATTGATGATAAGATGGATATTTGGTATTTTTGGATTGGTTTAGTGTAGTTACGAAACCCTAGAGTAGTGGTCGCACTCACACACGCACACACACACATACTTGCATACATTCTTCTTTTATATGTGCGTATATGGGAGTATATATTTATGTGTTCACATGGGTATGTTACTATGTGTTCATATACTGGATTTGAGGATAGTATTTAGAATTTGAGATGAGTTGATGATATTGGGCCTGAGGCCAGAAGATCGGTGATGTGATTTGGTTCGTATTGAGATACGACATGATGTTTTAGCGGGTCTTTTGACGTAGCAATTCTTACACCTGTATGCATGCTTAGGCGGTATCAGTATTGTACTAGACGTAGGACATTGTCCCGGATCATGATATTTGATAAAGAAGATACCAGATGAATAGTGTGATTGAATGTGATATTAACCCGTACCCAGATTTGGGGATGCCGTACGACGAATTTACGTACGAGCTATATTGATGATTGATCTGCACTCTTGACTTGGGATGCCTGATTATAGATATGGTATCGGATATGATATTATTGAGGCGGGATCACCGACTATACATATACAGGTATGTATATGTATCGACTCAGATGATAGGCGGTTTCCTTACCTGTAGTTCAGCTTGTTAATTCAGCCGTATAGTTTAGTGTAGTTGTTAGATTAGATTAGACTTCTTACCTATTTAAAAAACTAATGAATCGTGGGCATTTTTAAAGACAGCCCAAGGGATCCTACGGATATTTCAAAAGACGTATCTTTTCATAAAAACACCGTAGCCCCTATTTTCAAAACCCCATGATTCGTGTTATTTCAAAAGGCACCATTTGTAGGACTGATTTTAGATTAATGCAGATTAGTTATAGTTGCGTCTAGTTTTCAGCTCCCGCTCATTTTTGTGGTCCGCTTCGCATCGCATGCTTACTTTATGTTTCATACTCCATTATTGATATCATGCTGTTAGGACACCAGCACCATTACCGATGATGCGTATGTACCACGTACACTTAATTGCCGGCTCACACACATCTTCATCGGTAATTGCCATGTCACGTACACCTTAGAAAATGTTATTGCTTGACATAGCCTGTTAGCTAATAGTTAGACATGATATTAGTGTACTTGTCTTATATGTTAGTTTAGACATTGTAGTTATTACCTGCTACTTCATGCATACTGTTATTCATTGTTATGCCGCATTCATGGATTCTCATGCATATATTCACTATTTTACGTGTTATTGAGGTTTTGGACTCGGATTTCCATGAGATTTTCTGGATTTGGAGGAAAACCGCAAAAACTTATATGAACTGATTTCTCTCTTTTTAAAATAAAAAGTGCGGTTTTCCCATGATGTATGAGCCGTCCACCATGAGTTTGCTGATGGATTTCGAGACCCGATTCGAGGAGACGGATGAACCGTTTCGGGTACATGGTGGACCCGGTAAGGTACCCCGGGGCAAGAAGCGCGTGATGATGACGATGTGAGCCTGGCAGGGGAGCTCTACCTACCGGTGATTTTACCCGACGCGTCGGATATCCGGAGGATACCGTCGTGGTCTTGAGATGGATGGTAAGGGCCGGTCTGGACTGACGGCGCCCTAGATATTGAGGTACAGAGACTGTGATACAGAGATATCGAGATATTGGGATTACGTTTTGTGCCGATGCTAGGCACTGTTTTATGCTGATTTCATTATGATACCTCATTTTAAAAATACAAAGGAAATCTCACTAAATTATGGAAACAGTTCTTCATTTACATGTATTCTGTTTTCATGCATTCATACCTCATTCATATGATATATTGCTACCCTTGGGCACTAACACGGGCACATGAGATTACACTCGGGTTAGATATTTACCCTAGCCTTGTTATAGGCTACGTGTTATTCATATATTTGAGGATATATTATGATCATTGACCTAGGTTGCGTTATTTATGCGATTTCTGTGCGTAGATATTTTTCTATTCACGAGTTGGCAACTCACCTCCGTTGTGCCCCAGTTTCTTGCAGGTTGCCGTACAGGTTTCATTACGGCTTTGCGGGCTCAGTTTCATTCGGGTGACTTGCTAGTAGGTGGGTTTTTCTTGTATCGTACCCATCATATTACCTTGTATAATATTATTCCGTTGTATCTAGTAAATTCCATCAACCAAACATGTATTTTTTTGAGATAGAGACCAGTGTTGTTTATTCTTTCGACCTTAGAGTTGCTCGTTATATTTCTGGTGGTTTTGAGTTTCCTTTTGAGTTTTGATCCTCGCCGTTGGCGTTGTATATTATATTGTTTGTGTGGTTGTGACCGTCGATTGACGAAGAGCTAGCTCTCGGTTGGGGATGCCCTTTTCTTGTTTTCGTATACTATTCATGTTGTATCCCGTTTGGGGGCCTGTATTTACAAAGGAGACTCTGCCGAAATTTTCAGTAAATTTTTGATGTTTTAAAAACCGCATAATTCGGCTTATGCTATTAAAACTACTTGTTTTAAATTGGTTTTCTTTCACTCTACTTCTTTTCTTGGTTTGGATTTCTGGATTTTCGGTTTACTTAGATTACGTACGCCTCGAGACGTTTCGTAGTTTAAGTGCCGGTCATGTTCCGTACTTTCGGGACGTGACAGACATCTACCTGGGGACCGTTACGTACAGCTAGTACCGCTGCGGTCTGTAGTTAAACCCACTGCCAGCGTAGTGTCGAGTCTTTAGAGTCCCACACAGAGAGTTTCCCTGCTCCAGGCAAAATGATATAGAGGTCGTATGGTTTTACGACAAGGGTTCGGACGCATACGTGTGTTTATGCACGTACGACTTTTCGGACAGTTTTTACTAGTCGGCTTTGGTTTAAGCCAGTTTCTAGTATCAGGTTATTGAATTTATACAGTGTAATGTTTTTCCGTGTTTTCACGGATTGGAGAGGCGTTTTCGTAATTTGTCGAGAAACTTCTAGAAGAGTGGTGACTTGGGGGGTAAGGTGGCATTGCTTTAAATGAGATTAGTGACTCATTTGTGTGATTCATCCATGTCATTATTGCATCATAAATGCTTTATGACTCATGGTGATGAATCACTCATAGATATTTATGAAGCATGGTTGTTAATTCTATTATTTCACTTTTGGATAAATAAATAATGCTTCATATATATTATGATATATCATTATCTCATTTCATTATCATCTTCACCTTCTCTCTCCTCAAGCTCACTCTCTCTTCAAACCCTAACCCTAACCTCTCATGTGTTGAGATCAAGGGTTAGCTAGACTAATACACCCATAACCTCACTCTATATCCCCTAGATAGCTTAGATTAGCACTTTAAGCAACCTAGTTATCTCAAGTTTGAGATTAAGCTTGGCGTAGGAGCTTTCGGGTGGATCGTCTTTGATTCGAGGAGGCCGTTGAGGTGCCGATGTTCCAAGGAGCCTACAAGGAGTGGAGGACCGCGATGAAGACCCTAAGGACAAGTAACGTGAGGTATAACTTCGTATCCGAGTAGTTAAACCTCTAGTAGATAGTTAGCAATGGTTTAGATAACGATTCATGCGCTCAAATCCGTGTTACGAAGCTTTGATAATTGTTTTTCATATATTCTGCCTCCCCGCAAGTTCGTGGGGTGCGTGACATGGACTTACAGTGGTATCAGAGCCAACTAAACAATTACTAGCTTGTTAGCAATTGATTAGAAGTTCGATCGACAGAAAAACACGAAAACAAAAATTCGAAACCCTAATTTTCTGTTAATTTTAAAAGTGTCTAAAAAATTTTTTGACATACCTTAAAATTCACAGCAGGGAAATTATTCAATACTGGAAAAATACGAGCCAATGACTCGGCAAAATGGCCGCGGATCCGCGGCAATAGAGTGCTTCTGCCGCAGATCCGCCACCGGGTCAACGCCGAGTTGACTCGGAGTTGCACAGTAATTCATAATTTTTGGGTTTTTATCTTCCTGTATGTTCTGTTTCTACCCAGGTTACTTCAGTACAGGTTTGCTTTTGGGGTAGACACGGAATTTGGTATTCGATCGATGTTCTAAGATATTTGCTAATTGGGTTTCTATCTATAATGTTTAATGTGTTCGTAAACCTCCCCTAACTGCTAGTATGTCGGTTGGCAGGGGGTTGCACATTTCTGAAATGTTTACTGTTTGTGTATATGAACTGTGTTGGACTGTTGTGATGATTAGCCGGGGTTTGAGATGGGTTTAATATTCATTCATTCAATGTAAATGTAATTTGATGTAATATTCTTTTGCGGGGAACATCTAGGTTTCGGTTGTAGCCACCGTTGTATTATTTCTTTTTACTGTTTTTTGCTCCTAGGAAAGACCCAAGGCGGGGTACACAAACTACCGGGTACGTTGAAGTGTTTAGTGGCCTACTCACATCGTTGAGGGAGACCGCTTCACTTCGGGTACTTGGCGGGTAGTTTGCTGTACCCGTAGGGGTCTAGGGTGGGGTAATGGCTATTCATCACAACTGTGTAATCCGTCTTTTATTGCAGGCTCAAAGCAAATGCGGATTGCTAATAAATCCAATAAAGTTCATCTGTGATCTGGAATGCTTATTATTGCGTCTGACGAATGTACAATATCTAAATATGATAGCTATTAGACGTCACTTATGTTTTACACCCGCGCTAGCCCAGCCCCCGCTCTGTCGTTAGTTAAGTAACCTAACGAGTGATGACGGGTCCCCGTGGCGAATGCGGATGGCATAAGAGGACGTGGTATTTTCGTTGTTTTCTGCAATGATAGGATAAATGATGGGACGCATTATTATAATGCAAAGAAAATAAACCAAAGTTTAATCGTTGGAACAAATTTAAAAGAAACCACTCGGTTATTTTAAAAGATCAGATTTTTTAATTGCGGAGCTTTTAACCACTCCTTTTAAAAAGTATCAGGTTCCTTCGATTATATCAAGTTCACTACGTTCACGGTTTTGCCAAAACCATTCGTAGCCCTCCGTTGTTTTATATAGATAGTCAATAGTATTCAAGCTGTGTTTGTTGACTAAAGTCAAGGCACAGTGTTTGGTAGCTGTTGGATATTCATATGCAGTATAGATAGATGCGTTGGTTTGGGACAGTCGTATTACCTTGTTGACTAAAGTCAAGGGTATGTACGGGTGGGTTCAAATTAACCTGGATAATGACGGGTAGAACTTGACATGTGACTTATGATTTGTTGACTAAAGTCAAGGTCATAAGAGCATGGGGCAAAAATCCACATCGGGAATTTCTAAAGAAACTGAAATTTGCAGTGAGAGCATACCATTTTGGAGTTTGATGAATGTTGGTAGGATTCCTTCAACATTATCATACGATGATATTTTGGATCCCGATCATACTGTGAGTATATACTACTTATCAGGAGATTCGTCACTTAACGATCAATGCTATAAACCAAGTAGGTGCCTAGAAAGGTGTCAGCGGGGTTACGCCCCCAGAGAAAAGAGGTTATTTAATTAAGGAACTTCGCGAAAGCGTTGGAAAACCTCCCTCGAAGTATCGACACTGACCTAGCTGAACGGTTAAGCAAGAATTGTACGGTGAGAATAGTCCTGGCTAATTCTTCTTTTATAGTTTGAGGAGGGATTCGAGAAACAGTGGGATCCATCCTGTTTAGATAAATTAAACCACTCTAAACTTGCAAGAGCATCATGCTAATAGTACTTTCTTCTCTCTCTTAAAATTGCAGCGACCTTATGACCACACATAGGTTACATCTAGATAACAAATTGACTGAATCTGACTTATATGACTGGCAAAGGTCTGTCCAGATGTACATTGCCTATGACAAGCTGGACCACCCTATTACTACTCAAGATCCCGCCGTCCCAGGTCCAGTTTCCACTGTCGCGGATATGGATATCCGTCAGACAAGGGAAAAAGATAAAGCGAAAGCTAAGTGCCTCGTGTTAGCTTCAGTTAATGGTGTATACCAGAAGCAGCACGAGAAGATGGACCTATTTTCCATCTTTCTCCATAACAAAGATTTATATGGAGAGCAATCTCATATCACAAGATATGAAACCTCAAACGAATTAATTCAAGCGAGGTTAGCTGACGGGTCATCTGTAGGGGACAACGTCCTTACAATGACTAGCTATATTGATGAGCTCATGGACCTGAAGACCACGTCGGAGAACGGGTCAGATACTGACCTGATTCTGCAGTCTCTACCTTCTACCCTGAAGGAAACCAGGGAAGTAGAAGGAAAGAGAAGGGCAAAAGTTTCGGGACTGGATATAGTAAAAGAGGGACGTTCCTATTGTTACAGGAATGAGCATTGGCAGAATGATTGTAGGGCTAGCAAAGCCAGTAGCCAGGATTCGAAGCATGTTGTGGCTTCACCCTCAAGTGTGTTTATGATAAAGAACTGTATGTCAGTTAACCGTACTTCCTGGGTATTGGATACCGGGTCAGGATCTCACATCTGTAATTTGTTATAGGCTCTGAGAAACCGTAGGGATATCAGGATAGGTGATATGACCCTCACAGTTGCTAACGGAATAAGCATGGACGCTGAATCCGTAGGGGAATATCATCTTGGACTGACAACTGGGGAGATATTGATTCTGCGTAACTATTTTTATGTACCAGGTACAACTTGTAATATCATATCTGTATCCTTACTTTCTAAAGAAGGATATGATTTTACTTTTATGAGTGATGTGGTCCACATCCACCTAAATCAAGTTCTGATTGGGTCAGGTACATTAAATAATGGTATATACGTATTAAATCAAGCTCAGATTTTCAGTATCCAGAACACACTTAAAAGAAAGTCTCCTAAATTAAATCAGGCTTTCTTATGGCATTGTAGACTGGATCACATCAATGAGAGAAGGTTAACTAAGTTACATAGAGAAGGATATTTGAATCCGTTCGAATATCAATCTTATGCCACTTGTGAATCTTGTCTCATGGCAAAGATGACAAAAACTCCGTTTACTGGACACTGAGTAAGAGCAAGCGAGCTCTTGGGACTCGTACACAGTGACGTGTGCGGTCTAATGTCTACACATGCACGAGGAGGTTATTCCTACTTCATTACTTTTACGGATGATTTTTCTAGCTATGGATATATCTTCTTAATGAAGCATAAATCCGAGGCCTTTGAGAAATTCCAAGAATACAAGAATGAAGTGGAAAACCAAACCGGCAAAAGTATCAAGACACTGAGATCTGATCGAGGTGGTGAATACTTAAGTGCCGAGTTCCTGGGTTACTTAAAAGAGAAAGGAATTCTCGCTCAGCTTACTCCTCCATACACACCACAACACAACGGTGTATCAGAAAGGAGGAATCGAACCCTATTAGATATGGTTCGTTCCATGATGAGTAAAGCTGAGTTACCACGATCATTCTGGGGATATGCACTAGAATCAGCTGCATATCTTTTGAACCGAGTTCCAACCAAGACTGTGCCTACCACACCATATCAGATGTGGAGTGGGAAGAAACCCTGTCTTAAGTATATTAAGACATGCGGATGTCCAGCTTTTGTAAAGAAGCAGCATACGGACAAGCTCGAGGCACGCTCAGTACAGTGTAAGTTTGTGGGATATCCAAAGAACTCCATGGGATATTGTTTCTATTACGCAGAGGAACAAAAGGTCTTTGTTTCTCAACATGCCCGCTTCTTGGAAACTGAATTGTTGGAAAATCAGAAGAGTGGGAGCGCAATAGAACTGGAAGAAATTCCAGAGCCACAAGCTATTACTGAAACCTTGGTAGAACAAGAAGCTTCAGGAGAACAGGACATCCCAACGCCACTCCGCAGGAGTAGTAGGAAATCTCATCCGCCCGAGAGATACTACGGTTTTCTCATAGACGGGGATAGAGAGGATTGCACTATTGACTATGATGAGCCTACTAGCTTCCAACAAGCCATTCAGAGCGGTGACTCGGTAAAATGGCTGGATGCAATGGGGACCGAAATAGAGTCCATGTACACTAATAAAGTATGGACTTTGGACGTTGCTCTAGATGGGGTAAAACCCGTAGGATGCAAATGGATCTTCAAAAAGAAGATTGGTGTTGATAGACAGGTTGAAACCTATAAGGCTAGACTTGTTGCAAAGGGTTTCCGTCAAAGACCTGGTTTGGACTATGACGAAACCTTTTCTCTAGTGGCTATGCTTAAATCTATTCGGGTCCTTCTTGCTATTGCCGCCTTCCACGATTATGAAATCTGGCAGATGGACGTAAAGACGGCCTTTCTAAATGGTAATTTGGAAGAGAGTGTCTATATGGATCAGCCAGAGGGATTCATTCAGAGTGGGAGCAGCGGTAAAGTATGCAAGCTGCTTAAATCCATTTATGGACTAAAGCAGGCATCGCAGAGTTGGAACATCTGTTTTGATAATGCTGTCAAAGAATTTGACTTTATCAAAAATCCAGATGAGCCTTGCATATACAGTAAGATTGTAGGGAGAGCTGTAGTATTCCTCGTCTTGTACGTGGATGACATTCTCCTAATAGGAAATGATATTCCTATGTTACAGTCAGTCAAAAGATTCTTGTCACATAAATTCTCCATGAAAGACCTGGGTGATGCCACCTACATTCTGGGGATCCGGATCTATCGTGATAGATCAAAAAGGATGTTGGGACTTTCGCAGTCCAGGTACATAGACACCATAGTGAGGAGATTCAGTATGGATGATTCTAAGCGCGGTAACCTACCGGCTTGTCACGGAATCACACTCTCCAAAGAGATGTCTCCCAAGACTGATTTGGAAAGAGATCGCATGTCGATTATACCCTACGCTTCTGCAGTAGGCTCTATAATGTATGCAATGTTATGTACCAGACCAGATGTAGCATACGCATTGAGCGTAGTAAGCCGGTATCAAGCAAACCCAGGGGAGAAGCACTGGATAGCAGTAAAGAACATTCGCAAGTACCTGAGGAGGACTAAGGAGATGTTCTTGGTATATGGCGGAAAAGACCTCCAGTTGGAGGCCTTTGCCGACTCCGGCTTCCAGAGTGACAAAGATGACTCCAAATCCATGTCGGGTTATGTCTTTACCCTCAATGGAGGGACGGACTGTTGGAAGAGTTCCAAACAGGAAACCGTTGCTGACTCAACGATGGAAGCGGAGTACATAGCTGCTTGCGATGCCGCAAAAGAAGCAGTCTGGATGAAGAAGTTCCTCACAGAACTTCAGGTGGTTCCTACCAGTGTTGGTCCAATACCTCTGTATTGTGACAACAACGGCGCAATAGCTTTAGCGAAGGAACCCAGGTCCCATCAGAAGTCCAGACACATCTTAAGGCGGTATCACCTGATCAGGGAGATCGTAGATCGCCGGGAGATCGAGGTGAAGAGAGTAGAGACGGAGAATAACATTGCCGATCCATTTACAAAGGCCCTTCCTCAGACGCAGTTCGAGAGGCTATTCGAGATGATAGGTCTACGATATGCCAGCTCATGGCCCTAGTGCAAGTGGGAGATTGTTAGTGTATATGCCCTAGGGGCCATTATTGTATCATACTAGGTTGTATATTACTTAATGGAAGCTTGGGATATTCACAGTTGTATATAACAGTCTTGCTAAAAATGGTAGTATGCTACTTGGTTTGTGTCTACTTTAATATGTGCATATGTTTCTTGTAATGTATCACTTATACATATTAGTAGAGCCCATAGGATCTTTGCTTGATTACCAGCGTTGTGATGGCAGTCACACTAGTGGGGGCTGGGTAGTCTATAAGCAACATCCTATACAGGTCCCTGGTCATTGGATTATCGAGATAGGTCATCGATATTCCGGAGTAGACTAAGTGTGTACGCTTCTCATCCCAGTTGGGGAGATGGTTTATCCCACAGCCATCAGTACGTCGTACTGGAGATAGTATACAGGTGCTCGTTTGGTTACGGGTATACCGGATAGGTCTCGCAGGGAACTGATTGGTTGGTATTATACCCATCGTCAGTTAACAGTTCCCAGGTGACATGAGTACAGCATAGTCCGCAGACTTGACACTACTACTTCGCCTCGAGTGTGTCCCACTGTTCTTAGATTGCTACCCTACCACGGCTCAAAGGAGTCATGCAAACAGGTAGCAGTTGGGTGCAGTCCCGAGCACTTGGAGGCAGTGGTGGTTAGATGGGATTCGTCTCTCCCGGTATTGGGAGTTGATATCGCGATGTGCCAGAGAGCCATTACGCAAAGTCCCTGGCCAGGGCAAGCGAGATATACTGGTAGGTTCCAGTAGCTTCTCAGGGTATAATAGGTTTCGCTCCGACACGACTTATACAGCTATTAGGGGACTGACGCTTGCCGCCCTCTAGGCTTGATATGCGATAGTCTTAGATGAACAGACCGGACTGTACGGAGATTGTCACATCCGGCTCAGTAGGGGTTCGGATGGTTTTCCTCATCGGCCTTCTTATCGACATCTACCTGGGGACCGTTACGTACAGCTAGTACCGCTTGCGGTCTGTGGTTAAACCTACTGCCAGCATAGTGTCGAGTCTTTAGAGTCCCACACAGAGAGTTTCCCTGCTCCAGGCGAAATGATATAGAGGTCGTATGGTTTTACGACAAGGGTTCGGACGCATACGTGTGTTTACGCATATACGACTTTTCGGACAGTTTTTACTAGTCGGCTTTGGTTTAAGCCAGTTTCTAGTATCAGGTTATTAGATTTATACAGTCTAAAAGTTTTCCGTGTTTTCACGGATTGGAGGGGCGTTCTCGTAATTTGTCGAGAAGCTTCTAGAAAAGTGGTGACTTGGGGGGTAAGGTGGCATTGCTTTAAATGAGATTAGTGACTCATTTGTGCAATTCATCCATGTCATTATTGCATCATAAATTCTTAATGACTCATGGTGATGAATCACTCATAGATATTTATGAAGCATGGTTGTTAATTCTATTATTTCATTTTTGGATAAATAAATAATGCTTCATATATATTATGATATATCATTATCTCATTTCATTATCATCTTCACCTTCTCTCTCCTCAAGCTCACTCTCTCTTCAAACCCTAACCCTAACCTCTCATGTGTTGAGATCAAGGGTTAGCTAGACTAATACATCCATAACCTCACTCTATATCCCCTAGGTAGCTTAGATTATTACTTTAAGCAACCTAGTTATCTCAAGTTTGAGATTAAGCTTGGCGTAAGAGCTTTCGGGTGGATCGTCTTTGATTCGAGGAGGCCGTTGAGGTGCCGATGTTCCAAGGAGCCTACGAGGAGTGGAGGACCGCGATGAAGACCCGAAGGATAAGTAACGTGAGGTATAATTTCATATCCGAGTAGTTAAACCTCTTGTAGATAGTTAGCAATGGGTTATATAATGATTCATGCGCTCAAGTCCGTGTTACGAAACTTTGATAATTGTTTTTCATATATTCCGCCTCCCCGCAAGTTCGTGGGGTGCGTGACATGGACTTACACTCCATATAACTCCTTTGTATGGAGGAATATGTCATGAATGTCCATATTCTAGTGCTACTTTTGATGTGTATTGTCCATCGATGCAAGCGCGAGTCATTTGGCCATGGCACAGTCAGCGTCCCATGTCTTGCGGACTTCAATGTCCGCAACTGAGGATTTTGGACCTGGGGTGGGCGGGGCTGAAGCCGTGAGGACATATGATACTTTATCATAAGTCAAGTCTATTTTCAGATTCCTCAGCCAGTCTTTATAATCGGTCCCATTCAGTTTGTTTTTATCTAGTAAAAGCTTGAGTCCAGTCATTGGTATCTGCCATTAAGAGAGAGAAAAGAATTCACTCAGCGAAAGCTCTTGCATAGATCAGATTGGTTATTATCTTGTCTAATCGATGTCTCCCACTGCTTTAATCAAGTTTTTCTTTCAGACCTTAAAAACAAAACTAGCCAGGATTAATTACAGTCTACAACTTCGCTAACCGTTCAGACAGGCCAGCGTCGGTACTTGAGGGAGGTTCCCCGTGCTTTCGCACGGACCTAATTAAAGTAAACCTCGTTTTCCCAGAGGCGTAGCCCCGTTAACACCTTTCTAGACACCTAATGAGTTAGCTAATTGTAAACTGCAAAACTCTCCTAGGAGTAACTATTGCCCACAGTGGGATCGGGATCCAACCATCATATGGAAGGTATGCAATCTCATTGCAAATCTCAACACTTGAAATTCCCGATATGATTTTTACCCCTAGTACCTATGACCTTGGCTATGGTCAACAAATTATAAGTACTAGTCAAGTTCAGCCCGTCATTTCTTGATTAATCAGACCCGTTTACATGACCCTTGGCTAAGGTCAACAAAGTCATATGCCCGTCCTAATTAATCTGCATCATATGCATTGTAGGAAGACATCACTTAGCTACCGTACACTACGCCTTGGCTAAGATCAACAAACGTAGCACGAATACTGAGTACTCTACTTCCTAAAATGACGGAGGGTTGCGGATGATTTTTAAGAAAATTTTTAACGCTTTGAACTTGATATTGTCGTAGAATCAAATGGCTTTCAAAAGGAGTGGCTTGTGCTCCGCAGTTTTGAAATATAGCTTTTTCCTAAAGAGCCGAGTGGTTTTCAAATCTGATTCTACAACATCTATTTTAGGTTTATTTATCTTTACATTAATCATATTAATGTAATCCCATCATTTAAATCCTTAAGCCAATCATAGAAAAGAAACGAAAATAACACGTACGCTTATGCCATCCGCATTCGCCGCAATGTTCCGTTATGCACCGTTAGGTTACTTAACTAACGGCATACCGGGACTGTTTCCTGATTTAAAATCAGGAAAGCCTACGGAAGAGGCTTCAGAAAAGGGTCACGTGCTCACACGTGACCAGCAGTCACGTGTTGGCACGTGACATCTAAAAGCATCGGCAAGGCAGATTCAGTTTCCTGACTACATCAAAGAAAAGGGCTTCAGAAAGGGTCACATGCTCCCACGTGACATTTAAAAGCGGCTTCAAAGGCACATCAGTTCCCTGATCAAATCAAGGAAAAGGCTTCAGAAGAGGTCACGTGCTCACACGTGACCAGGGGTCACGTGTTGGCACGTGACATTTAAAAGCAGCGGACTCATTCTCCGGTTAAATCAAGAAAAAGGCTCCAGACAAGGGTCACGTGGTGGCATGTGACGGCTAAGCAGCGGAAGAAGGCAGAGCGCGAAAAGAAGAAGAGGGCTCGTTCCAAGGGGTCACGTGCCCACACGAGACCAGGGGTCACGTGGCCACACGTGACCGGCTTTCAAAGCCTATTTATTTAACAGAATCAAATTCTGAGAAGAAATCACTCAAATCTTTCCAAAGGAAAATGATTATTTGGAACCGATTGAATTAAAAATTTAAAGGTGATTAAATATCACCTATCTATGGAAAAATCTTGAATTCGGAAAGATTTCCCCTTAAAATCTAACCGAAATAACAAAGGAAAATCTCTGGATTTAAAATCCAATGGCGAATAAAATTCACCTAACAATCCAAAGGTCCAAACGAATGGTGAATATAAATCAAATCTCTCAATGAAAGATTCACCAAAAACTAATTGATTCTGCTCCTTCTCCTATAAATAGGAGCCAAGAGACACACAGAGAGATATAGGCAGAGGGATCGATAACATAGAGAAAAGAGAGAGCCTTGATACTTTGGAGGAATTTGGATCTTCTGCAAAAGAAAAGCTTAGGTAAGAAAGGGAAGGCCTTAAAAGAGAATTTAATTCTCAACAGAGTTTAACTCTGATATAAAACAGAAGAACATGGTTCTCTCTTTGGTGGAGGATCTGTAAAGTGCACATCTCCCCTTGAATTGAGAATTTAATTCTCATTGGGTTGAGATCCTGCCATGCAGATCCAAAGCATAGAGAGGGAATGGAAGCTTGAGAATTTAATTCTCACAGAACTATAGGAATTTAATTCCTTTAAAATAAAATTAGGGTTTAACCCTATGTTATGGGAATTTAATTCCTTCAGAATGAACAGAATCAGGGTTTAACCCTAGTTAAAAACTTAGTTCTGTTAAAATAACAGGAATTTAATTCCTTTAAGAAAGAAGAAATTAGGGTTTCACCCTATGACAAAATCTCATTCCTCAGAATAATTCTCTAAAAGAGAGTGGGAACTTAATTCCTTAAAAGCTGTTATTAGGGTTTAACCCTATGATAGAATACAGTTCTTCACATATATGAGGAATTTAATTCCTACAGAAAATTCAGAGTCCAACTCTATCACAGAATATAAATCTTCAGAAGGAAATATGAATTTAATTCCCCGAGAATTTATCGTTAGGGTTCAACCCTACGAAGAATTTAATTCTTAAAAAAGGGATTAACAGATCTTCTAAAAAACATACAAAGTGGCAGGGTCACGTGCCACCACGTGACCCCCAAAAAGATCCACAGAGAAGGACCTTTGAGGTAGTGCCTCACGTGACCCACATGATCTTTGGCAGAAGCTTTAACATACAAGCATTTAAATGCCCGTCACGTGATGGCACGTGATGCTCAAAAATATGCAATATTCTCAGCAGAACAAATGAAGGGAGGGCGCCCTCACGTGCTACCACGTGACCTCTCTTGCCTCGGTGTTTAACACTAAATTGAAATCTCTGTCACCAGTGTTTAACACTGATTATTCTTAGTGTTTAACACTAATTTGAAACCTCTGCTGCTAGTGTTTGACACTGATTTGCTCTAGTGTTTAACACTAATTTGAACCCCCTGTTGCTGGTGTTTAACACCAACTGTCTTTTAGTGTTAAAACACTAACTTGATCCCAGTGTTCAACACTGCTGAATTAACGTTAGCCCAATTGGCTAAATGGCCAGAGGCAAAGCCTCTCCTTCAATGGACCAACAGGAAGCCAATATTCCAAACATGATTGGACTTAGCCCAAGATGGCCATAAGTCCTCAATTCAGACTTAACTGGGCTAATGGGCTCATAACATAATTAATTGGTCTTGATCCCAAATTGGGCCAAAGACTATTTAATCCACCCCGGTTCAAGGGTACATCTCTTCACTCCTTTGATACTTGGCGTTGTAATTCCTCAACGTCTTCAAAGAGGTGACGGGTCCCGATGACCACACATTGATACGGACTGTGGGGTCCTTAAACCCATGGACTATGAGGTCCTTAACCTTGACCGAGATGTCTTAAAACTAACATCGGACTGTGGGGTCCTTAAACCCACGGACTATGAGGTCCTTAACCTTGACCGAGATGTCTTAAAACTAACATCGGATTGTGGAGTCCCTAAATCCACGGACTATGAGGTCCTTAACCTTGACCGGGATGTCTTAAAACTAACTACGGACTGTGGAGTCCCTAAATCCACGGACTATGAGGTCCTTAACCTTGACCGCGACGTCTTAAAACTAACATTGAACCGCAATGTCCTTAAACTACCCATGGACCGCAATGTCCTTAAACTACCTACCGACCGTAATGTCACTAAACTAAACAACAGAGCCCCCCTTTTTATTGCTCTCTTGTTGGATCTAAACGATCCCGTTAAGTTGATCTTAGTCTAAAAACTAGACTAACGTATCCTTAACAAACGTTTAAGTCGATCTTAGTCTCAAATGAGGCTAACGTATCCTTAAACCCAAACCCCCACACCCAAATCTAAGATAATACGGATTTGGACTAGTCCACGCCCTACGGGCGACGACATAACTCAGTCTCCGTATACAATCCACGGGCAACTAAGCATAAAATAAATACACACGACACGAAGTGACCATCTGGAGAAGGAGAAAGTGGTTACGGCGATGCGGTAGCGTAATTAACTGCAGGGGCTTGCGCCTGCAGGGAAGAGCGTCCCCACAATCAAAAACCCCTCAAGCGAGGGGGAATCTGACGAAGTCTGCTACATCGGACACATCCGTTTAAACCTTCGATATACGGTGCCATAAATCAACTTGGCATCTTCGGAGAGGTAGACGGATAGCACCAATTAGCATCTGCCCCGAGCCTCAGGCGAGACGACCACGCATCTCGGCCGCCGTTCGGAGGGGAACAGATTCTGGCACGCCCGGTGGGACCTTTTCCTCTTTCCACTCCACACTTCGTGTGTCGTGATTCGCGAACCAATTGCGGTTCGCTAATGGTTGCCCTTGGGTTTCGAAGTACTGAGATTTGGTGTTTCGTTTGCTGCAGAAAGCAAAGAATCGATGGCCTCCACTTCTGCGACATGCTCGGACTGCAATTGCAACCAACGCTCTGCCTCGCCAGGAGGTATAGCCTACGGACCCCAAGCTGCTTCGCTATTCACAATGTCCGTGGAACAGGTCACTCGAGCCACCACAGGATTGTTTTTTGGGACCATGCTCCCGCCGACAAGCTACACCGCTCCGGTGCTGACAAAAGAAGCTCCCAAGAAGTCGGTCTTTGATCGTCTTACCCCTGCCGCGACCTTTCTCAACGGGTCGCCCAACACCAGCGCCTCGGTCTTCTCCAGACTGGGCCAGAGCTCCTGTGGAACCGCAATGGGGCCTGCAATCCCAGATAAGGCTGCTCCTAAGAAAATAACTAGTCTCGCTCCTGAAGTCGTCAAGGCGGCTTCTCCTTCCAAAAAGTCGGTCCTTACAAAATTGATTGTTCCAGCTCCCACTCCTGCTACGCAAAGGACATCGGTCTTTGACAGGCTGACACCAGCAGCGACCCCCCATCTACACGGGGAGCAAGACGAGGTTATCACCCTCACCAAGCCTGTTCCATCAGCACGACGCGCTCGACGTCGTTACTGGCGCCGAATGAGGAAGGCTGGGAGCAACTCTCCCTCTGGGCTAACTCCACCAGCCTCGATGGCAGAAGTTAATGCTGCTGTTCCAACTGGGAACAGCTTTGAGATGCTAAATAAGGTGCGTAGGAATTCTCCTACCGCGGTGCTAAAGAGGTCTCCCCCTCCGCTGAAAAAGGCTGTAGAAGTAAAAACAGAACAGCCCCAATCTCCTCAACGGCTATCCTCCCGAATCTATAAAGTCTGGCGGCAGGCCCGAGACTCGATGATCGATCCAAACTTCTCCTGCCAGCACAAGAAGCTGAAAATCCAACGGGAAACCAGTCACCAGGCTAAGCCACAAAAAGCCGTCTGGATGCCCACCTCAACGGCCCCCTCAACTTCCACTGCTCATAAAAAGAGGAGGCTGGAGAAGATCCCCGGGCCTGCAACGAGAGCTAAAAGCACTGAACCCAGACACCCTAAGGCTGGGGGCAGGATGGTCCATACTGTATACATGGCGTCGGGGAAGGAAGACAGTCGTGCGCCTACAGGCCATAGACCGCTTACACGGTCAGTAACCAAAGCTCAGGAGCAACAGCAAAAGCTCCAGGAAATGATGATTGCAATGGCCGCGCTTACTGGGCCGAAAGAAAGCCCCAAGGCTTCCTCGGATCAGCAACAAGAACAGGAAACCGACGCCGAGTTCCTCCGGAGGATGTTGGAAATGAAGGATAAAGAGGCTGCGGAACAAGCGGCCAATATAAAGCAGATAGCCCACTTATTCCAAGACATGGTGGGAATGATAATCCAACAAGATCCTCCCGCTGAAGATCCCCCGACCATACTTGAAGACGATAGGGGAGAAACGTCGAATCCTCCGCCGGCCCTCTCAACGGCCAAGGAGGAGACAATCTCTAAGGATGACTTGGACGACTATATAGCCCAGCAAATCCGGGTTCATCATGCGACTGAGGCAGCTGGTCAAGTCGTAAAAACGGGGCGGCCATATCCAAGCTGGTACGACCAAATCAAATATCCGCCGGGTTATACAATACCAAAATTCCACGTGTATAATGGGACCGGCAATCCCCATCAACATGTTGCCCAGTTCAGGGCGCTTTGTGGTAACACTGGTGGCGACGATAAACTGTTGCTTCGCCAATTCGTGGGTAGCTTATCAGAAACGGCGTTCGAATGGTATTCGGAACTCCCGAACGATTCTATCAAGACGTTCGCTGAAATGGAGTTGCTATTCACTCAGCGATTCGCAAGCGCCAGCGAACGCACTCCAATAACGGCATTGATTAATGCCAGGGTGAAACCAGGCGAAACATGGGTCCAGTATGCTATACGCCGGCGAAATTTGTGGTCGAAATGCGAGCAACGCATTGAGGAAGCGCCCGCGGTGGGCATGTTCGTGGGAACCCTAGACCCTCACGCAACTATCTCCCAGTTTATGATGTTCTTTAAGCCAACCACATTCCAGGCTCTAATCGACAAGTTGGCCCAGATGGACCAAATGGGTCATAGACCGTCTCCCCCGTAGCCCGAGCCTCGGAATGACAAGGGTAAAGGAAAGGCAACCTTCGTCGCGAATGCCCAACAGCAACCCAATGCCCTAAAGCTGGCGGATCAATTGGAAGAAAGGCGCCGGTATTATAACGAAAAAATAAAGCGTCCCTACTCGTTCCCACGGGACAAGACGAAACGGTTATTCGAGCTGGCGGTACGCAACAGACTTATAAACCTGCCAAATCCAAGGCGACCGCCACAACCCACTGAGGTGAGTAACCCTAACTATTGCCCTTACCATCAAACGGTAAGTCATCCGATTGAGGATTGCTTCGTCTTCAAAGGATGGATTGAAGATCAATACCTCCAGGGGAAGTTTGCGCTGTCCGAAAAGTAGAAGGTGAACCCACCGCAGCCGCATACTCCTAAGAAAGCAGATACACCGGGGGCAACCTGTTCCTTTATTGAGAAAGCTCCATGGGAGGTCGTGCTGTCAACTAAAACCAAAAGAATGCTGAAGGACCTTCATGCGTGCCCGGCAGTCGAATGGAAGGACCCGCTGGAACCCCAGATCATTGAAGGAATGCTGAGGCCGCGCCCAACTACAAAACGTGGTGGTGATGGCCCAAATACTCATGCCCTACCGTCAGAATTGTCGAAGAAAAAGAAGAAATCAAAGAAGCCCGTGAAGCCTGGAGACAAGCGCACGAACTTGCAGAAGCAAATCGACGCACTGGAAGAGTACAATCAAAAGGCGCGAACTCCTGTCACGCTGCAAGAGTTCCTCAACCACATCTTTCAAGTGGAAAATGATGGAGAGAGCTCGTCGGATGAATCCGAGGGATATGTGGCGAGTTGTAACGTAATCTCCCACTCGTTTACCGATGATGAGAAAACTCCTGGCACTAAGAAACTGGGGACAGAGCTTGAACCAGAGCTTGTGTGGCCAATAGATGAAATGATCGACGCCTTTCTAGACGAGATTCGTCTGAAGAGTAAAGCGGATCAGGAGCGTGAGATGGCCGCATCGGAAGGAGCCAAACGCAAGCGACTAAACGAAAGAGTTGAAGTACTCCCGCCAGATCAAAAGGCATCCGAGGCAGACAAAAAGATATTCAAGATGAGGAAAAGGTTTGCCAAAGCCATGTCAATGGGAATGAAGCTACCACCCTCGGAAGAAAACACGCTCAATGGGGCGGAGAAGCACCCCAATTATTGCGCATATCATCGGAAAATTTCACACCCTACGGAGGAGTGAGACGCCTTTAGGATATGGTGGCAGGGATATGTTACTCATCGGCAACATTTTAAGCGCATGAAACGCAAGACTCGTCGGGAACGAAGAAGTACTGCCGACAGGCACAACATAGCTACTGGCAACTGTTACATGGTTAACGCTGGAGGGTCACAAGTTCTCACCTTTGGAAGCGACTCTGATGAAGAAATGGCTCTGGGCCCTCTCTTTAAAGAATCCGTTTTAGGGAAAGAGGAAGAACCAGAAGCCTGCGAAAAAATTCAACTGCGCAATCGTACGCTCCCGGAAAAGAATCTCGGGCATGCAAATAGAAAAGATAAGGGAAAGGAAAAGGTCACTGAGGATATCACTTTAGATGACCAAGTCATGAAAGAGCTGACTGCCAAGGACCCTCCCAGGAAGGGTAAGGTGGACTACAACATCCTAGCGCACCTAAGGAAGCTACCTTCTCAGCTCAGCATTCTTGATGCCCTCCTATTATCCAAAGAAGCGCGAGATTCATTAATCAAGGCGTTACAAGAACCCGAGCAATTCCAAGCCTTCCTCGCCACAGAAAGGATGAAGGATGAACTGGAAGAAGTGCACACGGCCGACATCACGTTCGGTGACGAAGACCTTCTCCTCGGGACGAGCGACCACAACCGTCCCCTATATACCTCAGGATACTGCCATGATATCAAGATAGGCAAGATCCTAGTGGATAATGGATCCTCCGTCAATCTCCTGAATGTTCGGGTGTTGAAGGAAATCTGCATGAGCGTACAGCATCTCGCTCGTGACAAAATTATCATCTCCGGATTCGACTCCCAGTTATCACGGACTCTCGGATCTGTAATACTAACATTACGCTTCGGACTACTCGTCACGGACATCAAGTTTCACGTCATCGACGCCAAGACCTGCTACAACGCCTTGATCGGTCGTCCTTGGTTACATGAGTACAACATCATCCTTTCTACACAGCATCAGTGTATGAAGTACTTCAAGGATGGTTTTGAGTATACCGTAACAGGTGAGCCGAACCCATTTTCCGTGAACGAAGTCCGCAAGTACGAAGATGCAAAATACTTTTTGCCAGACTTCGAGGATACAGAAAAGTGTCGCAAGCCGGAGAACAAAGTCGTCGCCACCATCCCTATTTTCGGGAGCGATACCGAAGAAGAAGAAGAGATAGTTTATGCTGGGCCGTCTCGACGCAACAACCCGGGAAAGTCCGCCCCCATGTTGATCTTCGGAAGTGACTCGGAAGATGAGGTTAATGCCGTGTTCTTCAGTCGGCCGTCAATACAGGCATCCCCTAGTGATAATCAGAGTTTGCAAATCACCATGGTGCCGTGGAAACACTACAAAGATCTCGACGCACTTCAAGCTTACAATGTGCGGGACCTGCAGACGTTTTACGTCCCTCCCAGGCGAAAGGGTGAAAAGGTGATCCTATTCTACCAATCCACATAAACGAGAGTGGAGAAAGAGATATGGCATGGCGTGGATGCTACACTCGACAGGCTCCAACCCATCTGTTTGCCCAGATATTACACAAATGGACTAAAGAGGCTACTGAAGCGCCAAGGAGTACCCTTAAAACAGACTGTTCGACAAGCTCGGTTCTACAACAAGATTTGGAATGTCCCTAGGACTCGGCGCAAATTGCCCAACGGGAGAATGGAAACGCTTGGGCTTGGATATGTGAGATCCAGGAAATGGGGGCGAGTCCACGGCAGCTACGCCATATATAACTTCGATGAGGAGGAGGACACCCTGTCGGGGAATGCTAACCCCTCGTCAAAACTAGATCCCGCGAGCGAAGTGCCGAGTCCGTCATTTGAAGAACAAGTGGACAAGCTTATCAGGAAAGCAGGTCAAAAGGATCGGGAAGACCACAACCACGAGATAGCCATCTACGAGAAGGCCAGGACGCAACGTCTGTTTCAACAGGCTGCAAAAGACAAAGATGCTCCTCCCTGTCAATCCGTTGTAAAAAAGGCCCGACGCAGAGGCAGAAATAAATCAAGAAGCGGAAAGAAGAGCCGACAACAACGACGCGAGATTAGAGAGTTACGTGATCGGGTATTGCGCGGCTCGGATTTGTCCCTCATGAAGAAGATGAGTCGAGCGTATTCCTTCCCCCGAGACAAGAAGAAGAAGTTACTCGAGCTCTCTATAAAACATCAAATGATCGCACTTCCAGAGTCTAAGCACCCTGAGCAAGCTAACAAGGTTTCTTATCCGGGCTATTGCTCTTATCACCGAGCCATAGGACACCCTATCGAAGACTGCTTCACCTTCAAGAACTGGGTCGAAGACCAGTACCAACAAGGCAGATTTGCTTTATCCAGCAACTGGAGGGTAACGCCGCCACAAAAGCACGAACCCAAAGCCGCAAAAGCAGAGCCAGATCCACATCAATCTTGGAAGCGGATTCGCACCTGTTACACGATTACAATATTAAAAGAAGAGCCCGAAGACATAGATGAGCTCCCCTGGTGCTTCGAAAACAATGACAATGAGGTAATCTCAGAATTTCCACCGGCTCCGAAAGAACTGGAAGATGGCATACATACTACTGCAGATAACCTCGAGAAGATTGAGTTGGGATCGGCAGACGATCCGCGACCGACATTCGTCAGTGAGCGGCTATCTGAAGAAAGGGTGGCTGCATTAAAGGACGTGCTTCTACAGCATAAAGATTGCTTCGCGTGGAACTATTCTGAGATGCCGGGATTAGATCCGGAGATTGCTGTGCATAAATTAGCAATATCCCCGGATATCAAGCCAGTCAAGCAGGCGCCGAGAAGGATGCGGCTCGAGCTTGAGATGAGCATCAACGCCGAAGTCAAGAAGCTGATCGATTCTGGATTTATCCAAGAAGTCCAATATCCTGACTGGATTGCCAACATCGTCCCGGTAATGAAGAAAAATGGGACGGTGCGCATATGCGTGGATTTCAGGGATCTCAATAAATCCTGCCCGAAGGACGATTTTCCAGTACCGGTAACCGATCTAATGATAGATAACACGTCCACTCACGAGGTTTTCTCTTTTATGGACGGTTCATCATGGTACAATCAGATAAAGATGGATCCCGAAGACCAGAAGCACACCGCTTTCCGGACCCCTTTGGGTATATTCTGCTACAAGGTTATGCCCTTTGGTCTCAAGAACGCCGGTGCTACCTATCAAAGGGCCATGACAAAGATCTTCGATGATCTCATACATGACATCGTCGAGTGTTATATTGATGACCTCGTAGTGAAGAGCATGTCATACGAAGAGCATTTAGAGCATCTGAAGACTGTATTTCAACGCCTTCGGCAATATAATTTGAAGATGAATTCCCTCAAATGCGCGTTCGGAGTCTCCTCGGGTAAATTCCTAGGATTCATCATCCGACACCGAGGTATCGAAATAGATCCATCTAAGATCAAGGCGATCATGGAAATGCCTCCGCCAAGAACCTTCAAACAGTTGCGGTCTCTCCAAGGGAAGCTCGCATACATCCGGCGGTTTATCACCAATCTTTCAGGCAAGTGCCGTCCTTACAGCCACCTGATGAAGAAGGGAACTCCATTCGTTTGGGATCGCAAATGCCAAGGCGCACTGGACGAAATCAAGCAGTACCTGCAGAACCCTCCAGTCTTGGCTGCGTCGGTCAAGGGAAAGCCTCTCATTCTTTATACAACTGCCCTAGAAGGTTCTTTAGGCACATTATGGGCGCAAGAGAATGACCAAGGAAAAGAAAGAGCACTCTACTACTTAAGTCGAGTTCTGCTGGAGGCAGAAAGCAATTACTCTCCCACTGAAAAACACTGCCCGGCGTTGATCTTTGCGATAACAAAGCTCAGGCATTATGCATTGGCGCACGAAGTCCGTCTCATCTCGAAGGTGGACTCTCTTAAATATTTGATGTCAAAGGCTATATTGACGGGTCGACTCGCTAAATGGGATCTACTCTTGATAGAGTTCTCGATAACGTATCGACCTCTCAAGGCAGTGAAAGGCCAGGCCATTGCCGACTTCCTTGCCGAGCATCCAGTACCTGCCGGCTCTCCTCTAAACTGCGATTTGCCGGACGAACATGCATTTGATGCGATCAGCGGCGGTGATACCCGATGGGAACTCTATTTTGATGGGGCATCTTCCATGAAGAAGCGCAAACAATGTACCCCCATAATCAAATCGGGGGCAAGCCTCGTCTTCGTAACTCCACAAGGAGGGATAATGCGCTTCGCTTTCTCCTTAACAGAACCGAGGACGAACAATGAAGCCGAATACGAAGCTTTGATAGCAGGCCTCAAGATCGCCATTGACATGGGAATTGAAAACTGTTGGAGGTAGTGCCCTCAGAGTCAATTATTGGATCACAGGTACGTGATTACAATGATTGAGGGAGGACCTGTCCCAGTAGGACAGTCTTACTCGAGATGATAGTATGCTATCTGGTTTACCTTTATCATCGTGTACTGCTTTAGGTGACCTCACAGGTCACTATTACACGTTGATAGAGCCTCTAGGATTCTTACTTGACCACCAGCAGTATGAGGGCGATCATATAAGTGGGAGCTGGGGGTCTATAAGCATATCCTTAAATGGTCTCTAGTCGTGGGAGTTTCGAGACAGGGCATCGATACTGCAGAGTAGACTAGTGTATACAGTCGAGACCCCGACGAGGGGCAGTGGCCGGTCTCACAAGCCATTGGTGTCAGTTGGATCACCTAAGATGTATACAGGTGCTCATTGGGTTATGAGTACACCGGACAGGACTCGCCGGGAACATGCTAGTTGGTCTTATACCAGACGTCAGATAGCAGTTCACAGGTGACATGAGTACAGGTTAGTTCATCGACCTGAGAATCGTCATTTGTCTCGTGTGAGTTCCTACTGTACTTTGATTACTACCCAACCACGCTCAAAGGAGACGTGCAAACAGGTTTTAGTTGGGTACAGTCCCGAGCCACATGGAGGCAGTGAGCGTATCTTCAGGGGTTTGTCTCTCCCGGTATTGGGGGTGAGGTCGTGCTGTGTCTAGGAGAGCCATTACACGAAATCCTTGGCCAAGGCAGGAGATTTACTGGTAGGTATTCCAGTAGTATCTCAGGGTGTTCTAGGCTACACTCCGACACGACTTGTACCGCTTTTGGGGGTCTGACTTTTACCAACCCCTTAGGCCCGCCATGCGATGCTTATAGACGAACGGACCGGACTGTACGGATATTGTCACTGACAGGCTCAGTAGGGTGTCAGGCTGAGTTCGCTCACAGACGTCCCTTTTGGTCAATACCTGGTAGCCCGTTACGTATTGGCTTATACCTCTGACGTGCTAGTGGTTAAATCCACAACCAAGGTGTTGACGAGTCTTTAGAGTCCCCCACATTCAGTTACTCAAGCTTTCGGGGGAAAAGCTGTAGACGCCGTATGGAGATATGGCAAGGTCTGATCAGATACGTGCGGTATTGCACGGATCAGGATCCGACGGTTAGCACTAGCCGGCTTTGGTTTAAGCCGGATCCTAGTATTGCACAATGTAGATTTTGTCTCATTGCATTTGTATTTCGGTCGGAATACAAATGCGGGTGTGTATGCACAGTATCGGGGTTTTTCCTGTAATTTATTACGGGACCAGTTTTCTGGAGTTGCCAGTTTGCTTTCCGTTTCGGCCAATTTCCTTTGTATCGTTCATTGGCCGAAGATTGGTGGAGGAGGGCTTATTTGCAATTGTGCAAATAAGCATTTGTGGAGGGGGTCTTTGCATATTTCTTTAGATCAAGATAATTCCTCCACCATTTGACTTCTCCTTCTCATCATGGCTAGTCTTGTAGTGTCATGATGGCATGACTTTTGTGGACATGATTGTTGATGATGGTTGTGGTTGAGTGTGGATGTTTTTGTGATCATGTTCCTTCATGATTTCATTTTGATTCCCTCTTGCATTATTGATCAAGCCAACCTCACTCTCATTCTCACTCTCCTCTCACTCTCACCATGGCCGGCCAAGCATGGAGTGGGGCTGCCCATTTTTTCCATGTGGGGATTTTTGTATCTTTGGCTTTGTAAAATCCCTACAACTCCATCTCCAAAAGCTTATCTCATTATCCTCCACCAAAGGCAATTCCATACAACCCCAAATGAGACTTGCTCACTACATATCTACAGCAAACCTTGGGCACGTCGACTAGCCAGCTTCGTGCCCGAGTTGCCTCGGCATTGAGGTGGGAGCCCGTAAAAGATGTAGGCGATGTGGTGCACTTCCGGCGACGAGGTGGAGACAGGACATTCCGCGGGAGATCGGGACGATGACGAGAAGACCGGAGGACTCGGATCAGTCGGTATATCTCTATTCCCCATCTTGTAGTTAGCTAGGACTAGTTAATGGTTCGATCCGGGTGTTTAGTGCGCGGTGGTGCCAGTTTGCTAGTTTGCAAAATTAAAGTTTATCACCGCTTCCGCATTTGGCCTCGGGATGGAGGCCGGGGCGCCGCCGTGCACTTACAGTGGTATCAGAGCCTCGCCATTAACATAGTCTAGCTTTGTCTAATGTGTTTTACATTTCCGATCGAACAAAATTCCAAAAACCCGCGTTTTCTTCACATCAGTTTTCTGTTGAATTTTTCCTGTTTCGAAAATTTTTTCAGGTTGCAGAAAAGTGATGTACTGGAAATTATAAGAACACTGTAGAAATTCGATACAGTGACTCCACAGTGGGAGCACGGAACCACGGCCAAACACCCCTTTGGGCCGCGGTTCTGCCGCACTCTGTTGAGATCACTGCATCAAATTTCTGCAGTTGCTCTCTGGGTTGATTTTAGGGTTTCTGGAATATTAATTTTGGGCCCAGAATTTCTTGATGTGCTACAGTAGTACTTGGGGCCCACTTGTTAAAATTTGATCGATCGGATATTTAAAACACATTAGTTCACAGTTTTTACATTATATCTGCGACCGTGAATGTCACCTGATCGGTAAATCCGGTCTAACTGCTATAGCCCGGTTAGACGGATTTGCGAACGTGACCTTCACGTTGATGTTCTATGTATTGCTGTGATGTTGCGGATCGGTCGTGGGGGATAGCCTGGATGCAATGCTAGTACAGTTTTGTTGTATTATGTACATTTGATATTGCGGGGCGAGCGTCCGACATGTGGACTGCCGTCACTGCCTGTTTGTATTATTATTTTGGGGCACGGCCAGGTTGCGGTCGATGTACCCGTTGTATGTATATTTTACTTTCTGTACTAGGATTGCCCCGCGGAGGGGTGCACGGATAGCCGGATTCTAGAGGGCAACAAGCCCGCATCTCATGGCATTGAGACGGAGGGGGCTTCACTCTAGGATTGGCGGGCTATTCGCCGCACTCGTAGGGGGTACAGGTTGACCCAGGAGGGGTGCCCGAGTTGCCGGATTCCATGAAGTGCTGGGTGGTCCATTCACGTTGCTGAAGGGGGCTGCCTCGCTTCAGGTTTTGGCGGGTAACTTGCCGCACCCGTAGGGGTCTAGGTTTTCATTGCACAGGCTATCCACACGACCAGGGGAACGTCGGGTTTCAGTAGTGGCTCTGTGAAACCCGGGGATCCCAGATATCTGTATTGTTCTGTGATGCTGTACATTTCTTTGATGTTGCATTTTTATCACGCCTTGAGCGAAATATAATATATTGGTATATATATTAGTAGATGTTGTATATGTTTTGCATCCGCGCTAGTCCAGTCCCCGCTCTGTCGTTAGTTAGCTAACCTAACGGGTAATGACGGGACCCAGTGGCGAATGCGGATGGCATATACGTACGTCAGTATATTTTCGTCCTTTGTGGTGTGATCAATTGATGGGACTGCGTTGATTCGGATCAATGCAAGTTAAAAACAAACTTAATCTGATGTTGTTGGAACACTTTTCAAAAAGCTGTTATTGCAAGGACGCTCTCTTTTGTTTTGCACAGTGATATTCGGTTATGAATATCCTGCTCCTCAGTCGACGAGGCAAGGGCCGAGATCCCTTCACCGGGAGTGATCCCTTGGACAAAAAGTTTGCGTCAGGGCATTAACTTCACTATAGCCGATTACTTTTGCTTTGCATCGTGGTATTCAGTTGGAATATCCTGCACCTCATTCTACGGGGAAAGAGCCGAGATCCCTTCACCGGGAGTGACCTCTTTAGCAAAGGTTTTCGTCACTATATTTTTAAAAGCTATCCGTTCCTTCAACGATATCAAGTTCATTACGTTAAAGGTTTTCGCCAGAAACCATTCGTAGCCCTCCGTCATTTCAGACGGGTAGCACGTAATATTCATGCTATGTTTGTTGGCCTTCGTCAAGGCATAGTGTATGGTAGCTGCTTGTTGCCTTTCTACAGCATAGATAGATGCGTTGGTTTGGGACAGTCGTATAGCCTTGTTGGCCTTCGTCAAGGGCTTGTGCGGATGGGTTCAAATCAACCTGGAGAATGACGGATAGAACTTGACATGTGACTTATGATTTGTTGGCCTTCGTCAAGATCATAAGAGCATGGGGCAAAAATCTCATCGGGAGTTTCAAAAGAACTGAAACTTGCCAGATATGCGCATACCTTCTGGAGTGTGATAGCGTGAGCGGATTCCGTCACGTTATCATGCGATGATAGTTGGATCCCGATTCCCACTGATGAGTTGGTTTACTCCTCGGGTGTTCCCGACTAATTCTTCTTTTAGGTTTGGAGGAGAATTTGACGGTACAGTGGGAGGTTTCCAGATTAGATAAATTGGTAACCATTCTGATCTAGGTTAGAGTGCACACTGAGTGTTTCTTTTCTCTCTCTTTGGCAGCGACCATTGACCCGACCCTACGACTATGACTCAGTAACCAAGTTGACCGAACCTTCTTAAACACTGGCTTTTGGATTGTCAGAGTTGCAAACCTCATTGCCACTCCTACTTTTACCCTTTTCTCCAGGACACCCCGTATTACTACGAACGTCCACTTCCATTGGACAAAACCATCGTATGGTTAGATACGAACTCGAAAGAATTTATTCGAGGATGGTTTCAGGTTCTGGAGAAAACGGATAGGATTATTCAGTTGTCTTTTCCTTTTACCTTCTCTCAGGTTGCGAGTACTCCTTGGTTTAGGAGATAGTACACCTATTACGCAAATTGGATAGTCTTCTTCCAAACCATAGGCAGGAGCCGACCGGTAGGGAATGAAGAAAACCAATTAGCCTAACGATGGTGTACAGAAGGTATTAAGTTAAGACAAAGCAAGGGATTAGTAAGAGGGCAAAGTAAATTGCGACTGATATTCACGACCAAACCAAGTATTTCTTCGCCAATCCCAAATCACCTTTGTATTTCTCCAGGACACTCTTTATCACTACGAAGATCCACAGTTTATTGGATACTCCATCGTATGGTTATATACGAACTCGAAAAGGATCTTGTTCCAGTTCGGGGATGGATTCTGGTTCAGGAGAAATAGGAATAAGGTTTATTCGGTTGTCTTTTATCTTCACCTTCTCTCGCATTGCGAGTGCTCCTAGGATTAGGACAGTACACCCATTATGCTTATTGGATAGTCTTCTTCCAAACCATAGGCTGGTGCCGAACGGTAGGGAAGGAAGAAAACCATTTGGCCTAAAGGGTGTGCAGAAGGTAATGACTAAAGACATATAAAGAGATTTGGAGAGGTGGCAAAGAATTATACGGTTACAGTCGTGAATCTGGAAAGAGGCATTACTAGGAATACCGGGATACCCCTTCGAAACATTTCAATGTTTCAGTTTCACTGTGTACTGTTAATGGAAAACTGATTTCCCAATTAGACACTTGCTCCAGGGTATGTATTTAACAGGTATGATTCTCACATCTGTATGGTTTTACAGATGATGAGTGGGAGTAAGCTATTGGGAATTGGGTGATTGTCCTCATTATATCGGGATTCGTTGTAATCGGTGATATTTGAGGAAGTCACCTGGGTTGTTTGCCAGACGGCAAATATTTGGTTTTGAATATCCGCTGTTGTGCACCAATTTCAAATTGATATATCTGTACGTCTATTTTCATAGAGTGAGATATACCTTTTGAAATTATGTCTATGACATTTACCTATATCAGTGGATGGTTAGGTAAAGAGCATTAAACGGCGGTGTAATTCTTCTTAACCATAAGTACAGTTTTCAACCTACGACACACAGTGAATGAGTTATCAGACTCAAAGGACTTATACAGGGTATTGTATGTTGTTCAGGGTCCATCAGGACAGAGGGGTTGGTCCTCGTACTATATTCGGTTTACTTATAACTTCTCTAGTTTTTAGACAGGTGTTTCGTGGAAACACAGGGTCCGAATTTTGAGAAGTTATAGGTATTTGGATAGAGTAGAGAACCAGGTGTTGCAAGTATCGGGATTCTTCAAAGTGATCGAAGATGTAGATACTTGTGTATGGTATTCATTTGATAGTAATGATTAAGAGAACTTGCTTCTCTTTCAGGTTACTCATAATTGGAAGTACTCCTAAGTTGAGTAACGCTGATCGGCCTTCTTCCATTTAGTTGACATGCACTGGAGACAGCTGCATGATTTGAATCTGGTTCAATTAAATCAGTGCCTCTGGTTATATATTGGATATAGAACAGTTCATATCTTAACGATGTTAAGGTACGGGGAGTTGTCCGGCCTATGCTTAAAACCAGACTCTGGATAACTCAAGGCACGTTTCTGTAATGGCTGTTTATGGGTTGACCCAGGCTATGACGCGGGTTGACTTTCTACCATCTGGAAGATCAATAGTGATATTGTTCTTGACTCGCCACAGTTTTATTAAAAATGGATTTTTTCAGAAAACAGTAGTGGGAGTATGGTAGAACTGGAAGTGATTCCAGAACCATAAACGATTACTGAAGATTTGATAGAAACCCAAAGATTCAATCTGGTTTGACATTCCATTGGCCACTCCGCAGATACGGTGGGCAACTTCAGGCACCCGAGAGGTACTCCGGTAGCCTCAAAGACGGTGACAGGGAAGTTCTTGTGCACCCACACTTGCCATTGCTGTTGTTCCAGACTGTGAGACCCGGCAGGAGGATGAGTATAGCGTCGTTCTAAACTTGCTTTAGAAGTGTACGTTTATATGACTCTGCCAGAGGGTTGTCATAGTCAGTGGGAGCAGCGGAAGCATTGGGGGACAGGTAGCTTATGTCTATTTATAGACTAAAGAAGTTATAGCGGAGAGAGATCATCCATTTCTGATATGACAGTCATAGGTTTGACTTCATCAGAATAGGGGATGGATCTGTTAAGAAGGTAGTAGGGTGTGTGTGTCCTGGTATTTGGATGACATACACAGAATAGGAAAAGAAATTCCTACTACGATCAGTTATACTTTGGTCGTCACACAGTGGTTTCTCCACATGGGACCTGGACATTATATCAGACATACTGGTTACTAGATCTATGGCTTTAGATCTAGATTTGGGTGGTTTCCCAATCAGGGTACTCAGACAGCATTCTAAGAGTATTTAGAATGGACGACTCCTGGCACGGTAGTGTACCTGCAGGTAATGGAGTCACCCTCTCTAAAGGTGTCTTACAGACTAAAGGGGAGAGGGATGTGCATGATTGGCAGATCACTTGCTTAGGCAATTGAGTCAATCATGAGATGTCAAGTACCACACCAGATGTTGTTCTTGCACTAGATGCAATAAGTTGACATTAATCCAATCCTGGAGAAACAGTCGGTAGCAGTTTTAGAACATAAGTGGATGTTCTAGGGATATGATAACGACAGCCTCATTCGGGAGACAGTTATCATTCCAGGCTTCCAAGGTGACATGGATGACAAGGAGGTTGTCAGAGTTATAGTTTTCCTTCTGACGAGGGGCAGTATTTTGGACAGGTGGTCCAAGGCAATACTGAGGCAGGCATGGCGCAGGATACTGATTAAGTTCAGTTGACGATACAGTCTAAGAAGTTTGGATTTGGAGTTCATTTATGAGCTAGGTCCCATCAGACATCCAGACACATTCTAAGACAGGTATTGCTCATTTCGGGAGATGGGTTTCTCCGCGAACTTGAGATATAGAGAGACATAGAAAGAAACATCAAGGCGGATCCACTCACTGAGGCTATTCCTCGAACGTAATAGTTTCGCAAACGAGCTTTGTGAGACTGACTAGTAGAGGAGTTGGGTGTTTGGTATCACACAGGCTGTGAGTATGCGACATCGCAATAATTAGCCTTGAGTGCAAGTGGGAGATTGTTGGAGATAGTGCCCTCAGAGTCAATTATTGGATCACAGGTACGTGATTACAATGATTGAGGGAGGACCTGTCCCAGTAGGACAGTCTTACTCGAGATGATAGTATGCTATCTGGTTTACCTTTATCATCGTGTACTGCTTTAGGTGACCTCACAAGTCACTATTACACGTTGATAGAGCCCCTAGGATTCTTGCTTGACCACCAGCAGTATGAGGGCGATCATATAAGTGGGAGCTGGGGGTCTATAAGCATATCCTTAAATGGTCCCTAGTCGTGGGAGTTTCGAGACAGGGCATCGATACTCCAGAGTAGACTAGTGTATACAGTCGAGACCCCGACGAGGGGCGGTAGCCGGTCTCACAAGCCATTGGTGTCAGTTGGATCACCTAAGATGTATACAGGTGCTCATTGGGTTTTGAGTACACCGAACAGGACTCGCCGGAAACATGCTAGTTGGTCTTATACCAGACGTCAGATAGCAGTTCCCAGGTGACATGTGTACAGGTTAGTTCATCGACCTGAGAATCGTCATTTGTCTCGTGTGAGTTCCCACTGTACTTTGATTACTACCCTACCACGCTCAAAGGAGACGTGTAAACAGGTTTTAGTTGGGTACAGTCCCGAGCCACATGGAGGCAGTGAGCGTATCTTCAGGGGTTCGTCTCTCCCGGTATTGGGGGTGAGGTCGTGCTGTGTCTAGGAGAGCCATTACACGAAGTCCTTGGCCAAGGCAGGAGATTTACTGGTAGGTATTCCAGTAGTATCTCAAGGTGTTCTGGGCTACACTCCGACACGACTTGTACCGCTTTTGGGGGTCTGAATTTTACCAACCCCCTAGGCCCGCCATGCGATGCTCATAGACGAACGGACCAGACTGTACGGATATTGTCACTGACAGGCTCAGTAGGGTGTCAGGCTGAGTTCGCTCACAGACGTCCCTTTTGGTCAATACCTGGTAGCCCGTTACGTATTGGCTTATACCTCTGACGTGCTAGTGGTTAAATCCACAACCAAGGTATTGACGAGTCTTTAGAGTCCCCCACATTCAGTTACTCAAGCTTTCGGGCGAAAAGCTGTAGACGCCGTATGGAGATATGGCAAGGTCCGATCAGATACGTGCGGTATTGCACGGATCAGGATCGGACGGTTAGCAGTAGAGGCCGTATGGAGATATGGCAGGGTTCGATCAGATACGTGAGGTATTGCACGGATCAGGATCGGACGGATAATACTAGCCGGCATTGGTTTAAGCCGGATCCTAGTATTGCACAGTGTAGATTTTGTCTCATTGCATTTGTATTTCGGTCGGAATACAAATGCGGGTGTGTATGCACAGTATCGGGGTTTTTCCTGTAATTTATTACGGGACCAGTTTTCTGGAGTTGCCAGTTTGCTTTCCGTTTCGACCAATTTCCTTTGTATCGTTCATTGGCCGAAGATTGGTGGAGGAGGGCTTATTTGCAATTGTGCAAATAAGCATTTGTGGAGGGGGTCTTTGCATATTTCTTTGGATCATGATAATTCCTCCACCATTTAACTTCTCCTTCTCATCATGGCTAGTCTTGTAGTGTCATGATGGCATGACTTCTGTGGACATGATTGTTGATGATGGTTGTGGTTGAGTGTGGATGTTTTTGTGATCATGTTCCTTCATGATTTCATTTTGATTCCCTCTTGCATTATTGATCAAGCCAACCTCACTCTCATTCTCACTCTCCTCTCACTCTCACCATGGCCGGCCAAGCATGGAGTGGGGCTGCCCATTTTTTCCATGTGGGGATTTTCGTATCTTTGGCTTTGTAAAATCCCTACAACTCCATCTCCAAAAGCTTATCTCATTATCCTCCACCAAAGGCAATTCCATACAACCCCAAATGATACTTGCTCACTACATATTCTACAGCAAACCTTGGGCACGTCGACTAGCCAGTTTCGTGCCCGAGTTGCCTCGGCATTGAGGTGGGAGCCCGTAAAAGATGTAGGCGATGTGGTGCACTTCCAGCGACGAGGTGGAGACAGGACATTCCGCGGGAGATCGGGACGATGACGAGAAGACCGGAGGACTCGGATCAGTCGGTATATCTCTATTCCCCATCTTGTAGTTAGCTAAGACTAGTTAATGGTTCGATCCGGGTGTTTAGTGCGCGGTGGTGCCAGTTTGCTAGTTTGCAAAATTAAAGTTTATCACCGCTTCCGTATTTGGCCTCGGGATGGAGGCCGGGGCGCCGCCGTGCACTTACAAAAACCCCCTCATATACGGGGATTCTCAACTGGTCGTTAGTCAAGTAAACGGCGACTACCAAACGTGCAAACCGGAGTTGGTGAAGTACGGTGAAAAGGTGCAACAACTATTGACCCAAATTCCCTCCTACTCTTTAGAAAGCATACCACGTGCGGAAAATAGCAAAGCAGACGCGTTAGCTAAGCTCGCTAAAGAACTGGTTGACGAGAACCTCGATGACGTCAAAATCATGGTACAAAGCCGTCGAGTGCTCGCCCCGGCAGAAATGTCTCCCGAATCATACGAAGAAAAAGGAGCGGCTGAGCAGACAACCCTACAAATAAAAGACCGTGAGAAGGCTGAAGACTGGAGGGAAGTCTTCATAGACTACTTTAATTCCCACCGAATCCCCAAAGAAGCGTCCTCAAGACATCAGCTCATGAAACGAGCTCTATATTTCGCTTTCGTCAATGATACTCTGTATAAGAGGTCGTTTGATTCTCTGAGGCTGAGATGTTTAGGACCTGACGAAGCAGAAAGAGTCGTTCAAGAGGTTCATGATGGAATCTGTGGTTCTCATCAAGCAGGCCCGAAGATGAAGTTAAAAATTAAACGGATGGGTTATTACTGGCCCACGATGATCCAGGACTGCCTCGAATATGCGAAGCAATGCCACTCATGCCAAATCCACGGGGATTTCATCCACCAGCATCCGAATCCACTACATCCGACGGTGGCTAGCTGGCCATTCGAAATGTGGGGGACTGACATAGTCGGCCCCATCGAACCGGCATCGTCCCGGGGACATCGTTCCATCCTGGCGACAACTGATTACTTCTCCAAATAGGCAGAAGCAGTACCGCTAAGGGAAGTGAAGACGGAGAATATCCTCCACTTCTTCAAGACGCACGTCATCTATCGGTTTAGAACTCCACGGTGGATTATCTCCGATAACGGACCAGCCTACAGAAGCCATATGATTAGCCGCTTCGCGCAGCAGCACAATATAGACTGGAGATATTCTTCAGTTTACAATCCACGAGCTAACGGTTTGGCCGAGGCCTTCAATAAGACCTTGACAAAGATCATAAAAAGGACGGTGTCCCGAAATAAGAAAGACTGGCACGAGAGACTGCAAGAGGCTCTTTGGGCCTATCGAACTACGTTCAAGACGGCCACGAACACGACGCCATACGCACTAGTATTCGGTACGGAAGCGGTACTCCCCCTCGAGATAGAGCTGCCTTCTCTACGAATGGCAGTCCACCACGAATTGACAAACGAAGAAAATTCTCTCCTTCGGCTTGAGGAGCTTGATGCCCTCGATGAAACCCGGCTCATAGCGCAACAAAATCTGGAAGCTTATAAAGCAAAGATGACGCGCTCATACGAAAGATTGACCCGACCGAGGACATTCCGCCAAGGTGAACTCGTGCTAATGGTTAAAAGGCCTATGATCCCCAATCGCGCCAAGCGGGAAAATTCGAGCAGAACTATGAAAGCCCGTACATCATAGACAAGGTCTATCAAGGTGGAGCCTATTTACTCATAGATATGCACGGTGAAAGGCCTTTTCAGGCCAATAAACGGCCGCTTCTTAAAGAAATACTACGCTTAATGAGCCACAGCCTGGGTCAATGATAGATGACGACGACTATGTCCGCTCGCTATCTTCCTAAACTCAGACTTTATAAGCATTAGCCGGCCTTCCCCTGAATGGACCGAAACGTCCTTAAACTAACAATGGACCGAAACGTCCTTAAACTAACGACGGACCAAAACGTCCTTAAACTAACGATGGACCGAAACGTCCTTAAACTAATGACGGACCGAAACGTCCCTAAACTACTACCGCAGCATCTTTAGGCTGACGAGATGAATAAAAAAAAGAAAAAAATATATATAAAAAAAATAATAAAATAAAAAAAAACGGTATGTCTATAAGCAAAATGGGCACGGATGAAAACCCGAAAGGGCTCCGTGAGTAAAAACAGCAGGGCTACCGGCAAGTGTTCGTGAAAACCCGAAAGGGCGCGACCTTGTAAAAAAAAAGAGAAAAAGAATAAAAAAAAACGGTATGTCCATAAGCAAAAGGGGCACGGATGAAAACCCGAAAGGGCTTCGTGAGTAAAAACAGCAGGACTACCGGCGAGTGTTTGTGAAAACCCGAAAGGGCGCAACCTCGTTAAAAGACACTTACAAGATCCTCTCGACCTTGTAAGGAGAAACCACCCGCGTGGGATCCTTACGACTCACAAGGGAACGAACACTTAGGGATCCCCACGATTCCTAAGGAGAAAATACACTTGCGAGATCCCCACGACTCGTAAGGAGAATTCTCTTATGGGACCCTCATGGCTCATGAGATTTGAAAATCTTAAGTTACAGAAACCTAAACCTGTTCTTAAGCAAATCCCCCACAACCTTCGATATTGCCCTACAAGCGGCTCAATACTGACCCTTGTATACAATCCACGGGCGCGAATAAACATTTCTCCAGCAAAGTCCCACCCGTGACTAGGGATATGTCCATATGGTGAGCAACCCTTGTAGGTCCTCTCGACCTTTAAGGAGAAAACCCTCTTGTAAGAGCCTTACGACTTGCAGAGGAACACACACTTAGGAATCCTCACGATTCCTAGGGAAAAAATACACCTACAAGATCCTCACGACTTGTAGGGAGAAATACCTTGTGAGACCCTTACGGCTCATGAAGTCAAAAGCCGTAGTCGACAAGACCCTAACCCTGTTTGCTAAGCCACCTTTGTGCAACATCGACAGAGGCAAATGATGATTCGCTCCTGGCAATATCCCAGTGGTAGCGATGCTGATGCCGAAAGAGGCGTCTAAAACCCAAGCTTGCAGCGAAAAGGCTAGCAAGCCACACATACCTACAAAATAGCCGAAATGATAGGGCGACTCGCAATAAAAAGCAGCGAGTAGAAAATAAATAAATAGCCGAAATGATTGGGCACCGCGAAAAATAGCCGAAATGATGGGGCAATCGCGACCTCCGCAATATAAAAGCTGAAATGATAGAGCATCGCGGAAAAAGAAATAAAATAAAAAAAAAGTTTTAATTTATGCCCTACAGGTGATGTTCCATCACACCCTGTATACAATCCAAGGGCGTAAACAAAAAAGGGATCATACTTCTCCCCCAGGGTTCATCATAAGAAAGAAGCTAAATCTCGACGGGCCGCAAGCGACCTAGAGATCATCCCAACACTCGTCTCATAACAACGGAAACAACTTCAAACAAAGCGGAGCAGCGGCAACCCCTAGTTCCATGGCTCAGCGATATACCTATCACCAACAGTCAAATCTCCATTCTGTGAAATGCGGATACAATCAGCAAAATTTCTGGTTACGTGGAACGCGGATAACGTCACTCTTTGACCCCGTGGAAAACGTCCAGAGCAGATCCTGGTCCTCGCAGAACACGGCAGTGAACCCGTGTGAAGCATCCAGAGCGGAGCCTAGTCCTCGCCGAACACGGCAGTGAACCCGTGTGAAGCATCTAGTGCAAAATTACTGGTTACGTGGAACGCGGATAACGTCACTCTTTGACCCCGTGGAAAACGTCCAGAGCGGATCCTGGTCCTCGCAGAGCACGGCAGTGAGCCCGTGTGAAGCATCCAGAGCGGAGCCTAGTCCTCGCCGAACACGGCAGTGAACCCGTGTGAAGCATCTAGTGCAAAATTCCTGGTTACGTGGAACGCGGATAACGTCACTCTTTGACCCCGCGGAAAACGCCCAGAGCGGAGCCTAGTCTTCGCCAAGCACGGCAGTGAACCCGTGTGAAGCATCTAGTGCAAAATTCCTGGTTACGTGGAACGCGGATAACGTCACTCTTTGACCCCGTGGAAAACGTCCAGAGCGGATCCTGGTCCTCGCAGAGCACAGCAGTGAACCCATGTGAAGCATCCAGAGTGGAGCCTAGTCCTCGCCGAGCACGGCAGTGAATCCGTGTGAAGCATCTAGTGCAAAATTCCTAGTTACGTGGAATGCGGATAACGTCACTCTTTGACCCCGTGGAAAACGTCCAGAGCGGATCCTGGTCCTCGCGGAGCACGGCAGTGAACCCGTGTGAAGCATCCAGAGCGGAGCCTGGTCCTCTCCAAGCACGGCAATGAACCAGTGTGAAGCATCTAGAGCAAACACCGGACTGTGGAGTCCCTAAAATCCACGGACTATGATGTCCTTAACCTCGACCGTAATGTCTTAAAACTAACAATCAACCACCCCGATTCCCTACGGATTCTGCCTTGGTTTAAGGGTACATCTCTTCACTCCTTTGATACCTGGCGTTGTAATTCCTCAACGTCTTCAAAGAGGTGACGGGTCCCTGCAACCAAACATCGGACTGTGGAGTCCCTAAATCCACGGACTATGAGGTCCTTAACCTTGACCGAGATGTCTTAAAACTAACATCGGACTGTGGAGTCCCTAAATCCATGGACTATGAGGTCCTTAACCTTGACCGTGATGTCTTAAAACTAACATCGGACTGTGGAGTCCCTAAATCCATGGACTATGAGGTCCTTAACCTTAACCGTGATGTTTTAAAACTAACATCGGACTGTGGAGTCCCTAAATCCACAGACTATGAGGTCCTTAACCTTGACCGTGATGTCTTAAAACTAACATCGGACTGTGGAGTCCCTAAATCCACGGACTATGAGGTCCTTAACCTTGACCGTGATATCTTAAAACCAACATCGGACTGTGGAGTCCCTAAATCCACGGACTATGAGGTCCTTAACCTTGACCGTGATGTCTTAAAACTAACATCGGACTGTGGAGTCCTTAAATCCACGGACTATGAGGTCCTTAACCTTGACCGTAATGTCTTAAAACTAACATCGGACTGTGGAGTCCTGAAATCCACGGACTATGAGGTCCTTAACCTTGACCGCGACGTCTTTAAACTACGATGCCTCGAGGAACCCCTGACTCCGTGAAACACGAATAAGGGTGACCACATCCAGCACTTGCAGGTCCTCACGACCTGTGAGGAAGAAAAGCTCTCTTGTGAGATCCTTACGACTCTCCAGGGAAAACCCGCTTAAGAATCCTCACGATTCTTAAGAAGAACTTACACCTATGGGATCCTCTCGACCTGTAGGGAGAAAAACTCTTTATGAGACCCTCGTGGCTCATAAAGCGCAAAGTCTTAGGAAGCAGACCTTAACCCTGAATCCTAAGCCATCGCTGCCCTGCAAGGAGATCAAGATAAATTGTCCGCAAAACACATTCAACAAAAAGGAGACGCACCATTGAGAAGAAAAATGTATCTTTTATTCATAAACCAAAATGGATACAAAGTACAATTCATGAAGGAACAAAAAGAAAATACTCTCATTCAGAAGTATATACAAAAGGAAGGAAAAGATACAAGTCTTCAAGCCGGCGGGTGATGTAGCAGTTTTACCAGCTCATCTTTCTGTTGCTGAGTCACGGCTTCATGATTCAGGATCGCTTGAAGACGAGCCTCCGCCTGAGCCTACTGGGCCTGATACGAAGCAAGCCGAGCTTCAAGCTCTTTCTCAGTGGCTTTATGAACCTCGACCCTTTCACGAGTGAACGTGGCAGCTTTATCGAGAGCCACCACCTCTTTGATTAACTCCTGAAGCACCCGCCGAAGCTCGTATGCTTTGTTGGCCTTGGCGGTAAAAGTAGCGCGAAGCTCGCTCAGCGCCGTGGAAGCTAGCTCCCTTTCCGAGAATTTGCGGCCAAGCCTTTTCTTGCATGACGTCATATTGGCCGCGCATCGTGCTATCAGACCCTGCAACTCCGCTTTTGCAGCCACGACTTCCGAGGAAAGGCGAGAACATTCAAGGGCGTGCAAGCGAGCCTCCACCTGCCGACAGAACTCCACCCCGACTCGCACCACTTCTTCGCTATGGTAGGTGGCAAGAAAAGGAAGAGAACCGTTAGCTTCGGCGGCAAACGCTTCAGCTGTGTTCGCACTGCCAGCACGGAGCTCCTCAATCAAAGATGATAAGGAGACAAGGCTTAATTGGGCCAAGCGTTCTGAAGCCCGCAAAGCATAAGGGCCGGGCGGCATCACGATGCGCGACTCCAACGCCGTGGAGACTGGCAGAGCTGTTCAAATTTGAAAGATGTCAATAAAATTCTTAAGCAAAGAACGAATGAGAGTATGATGAAATGTCACTTACCGACAGTCATGCAAGTAGGAGCTGAAGGTTCCTCTGGCCCTTCGAGAACCTCGACCTCATCATCGGCCTCCAAAACTGTAGAGAACATCAATGTCAATACGCCAAATAACAATGATGCTATGAGAAGTGATGAACAACACTCACCTTGTCCAGACGAGAGGACGATGCGTTGAGGAGATATCGCCTGCGGAGCAGTCATTTCCAAAAGACGCTGGAAGGACTGCCGAGGAGATAGATCGACAATGGAGGCAGCCAGTCCACGCAATTCTGAAAAGATAAAAGAGTTCAGCTAACAGAAAGATTACTAGCTCAAAACGTGGAAGGTTACCTTTGACACTCCTCCCATTCTGAGCCAGGGGGATAGCAGCTTCAGCGGCCTCTGTCGTGACCTCAGGCTCCAACAAAGGGAGGGTAGTCCCGACTACCTCCATCTCAATCTCTAGGCCGCCTTCGGGTAAAGTCGTTGGGACGGCGACCACCGAGGGAACCTCTCCCAAAGGAGCGAGTACCCTGGAATCAAGAGCCGCCACCGGAGGATCTATTGCGAGAGGAGTGGCATTGCCGGCCCCATCGAGTAGGGCTGCATCGGGAATGTCGACGGGCTCTAGCTGCAGCAAGCCAGTGGGGATCTCTCCCAGCGTCGAAGATTCTGCACAATTCAAATAAGAATAAGGATACATATGCACGAGCATAAATAATCCAAAGAACTACAAAAAGAACCACAACGTACCGATGCGCAAAGAAGCCCTCAATATGGCTTCTTCAAGCCGCTGCTCCTTCTCAAGGAGGCGTGCTCGCCGGGGTTCAAGAGTAGACTCATGGCCGCCGGTCCATAAAGAGAGTGCGTCCGCCGCGTCCTCTGAAACAGCCTGCTTCAAGGCCCTTTCCCCCATTCCTCCAAAGGGCCTATAAATCGCCGCCGAATCCACGAGGGGTCTTCGTAAAAGATTACAGCAGGATAGGGCTTCTTCGGAACCCTGGCGTTCTGAGACGCGTCTTTGGAACGCCTTATAGCCTCAGCCAACTGTGCAGCTTCCTCGGCGGCTGAACTGGGAAAAAGTAGTTCAGCATTTGATTCCGGTAAGGCCAACGGCTCATCTTCAAGGATGGGCTCAGACTCCGTTAAAGAGTCGAGCAAATTAGTAGCCACCTTCCTTCGACGCTTGGACCCAGAACCAGTCGCCGAGGACGACCGTCTCTTTCCCTTCGAAGCCTTAGTGCGGCGTTGGCCCACGTCGCCCTCAACACCCTCTCCCCGGGCCACAACTGGAGATGACACTGCCATCGTCGATGACACGGAGGGTGGTGCTGCCTCGGGTGGGGGTACTGTTACCGGAGCCCGTTTACCCCGCGACCGAGTACCCAGGGGCATACCAACTATTGGAGTAAGATCTACTCCCGACTCTCCAGGAATAATCGCAGTGCCGACATCCCTCAGGGGAAAGCGGACTGGGGCACGTAGTCGCAGCATGGCTCCCGGGGCTGGAACCTGAATAGGGGCGCCATGGCCAAGAAGCACCCTTCTCTCCTCAATAATAACTGGGTTCACCCGATGGAGATACCAGCCCGTGAACGACCCCACGCATCGGGGGATGTAATCACCATCGGGGATCATGAACTGAGAACCGGTGTTCAGCCTCACAAAGTGGTGGGCGGCATCCCGGACGGCTTCGAGCGAAGGAACAGGCGCGATTATGAAAGCTTCAAACGGGACGCCCTGATCATATCCAAACTGCCGGGCAAAGCGATGCAGATTGTACCGCATAAAGAGAGCCGAACTATCCTGACGAAACACCAGGTAACCCGGTCTGATTGCATATAAGCGCGCGGCCTCCCGGGGCTTCAAAGTGGGCGCGTCATCTTTCGACCGGTCCCAAAGCGGCTGGGCCGAACCCGTGGAAGAAGATAAGACCCGATCATTAAATATTAATCCGCCGGCAGTAGCGTAAGAAGAAATCAACGCCCGAATAGCCCCGAATTGAGTTGGGTCAGCGGCAGAAGCATCCACCAATCACATAAGCCGAGGGAAAGTGTAGGCGTCATAGAATGCAGGCCTCTGATGCATAGCAAAAGCCCCCAACACGTACATTTCGATCCAGGATGTGAAGTAATGAAGCGAAAAATTCACCACGTCTACGCCAGGGCTGGAGGTATTAGCTGCGGTGCCCAACCCATGATAATGATGCACCAGCACCGGGATGCCGATAGCCAATCGCGTCCCCTCAACAATACGATGAGCCGGGTAGATAACCGAGGCTCTCATGAAGCGGCGATGCATGGGGATAGCGAACCAACTGAGCCAGACACTGACAAACCCCACGAAGAACGTCTCTTCATCCAAACCGGGTACTGTAATGGACTCAAAAGACATCGGCGACATGATGGGGATATAGTATTGAGGTAGATCCGATTCAGTGGTCGGCAGCTTCTTCGGACCAAACCCAAAGGGGTCTCTAATGTTGGCGAACTTCGGGGCTGTCTTCGACAAGACGTCCTCGCGAAGGAAACGAGCGATGAAGCTCTTGAAAGTAACACCCTGCTCTTCGGATTCGGTGAATAATCGGTCGAAGATGTTGGAGATAGTGCCCTCAGAGTCAATTATTGGATCACAGGCACGTGATTGCAATGATTGAGGGGAGGACCTGTCCCAGTAGGACAGTCTTACTGTAGATGATAGTATACTATCTGGTTTATCTTTATCATCGTGTACTGCTTTAGGTGACCTTACGAGTCGCTATTACACGTTGATAGAGCCCCTAGGATTCTTGCTTGACTACCAGCAGTATGAGGGCGATCATATAAGTGAGAGCTGGAGTCTATAAGCACATCCTTAAAAGGTCCCTAGTCGTGGGAGTTTCGAGACAGGGCATCGATTCTCCAGAGTAGACTAGTGTATACAGTCGAGACCCCGACGAGGGGCGGTGGCCGGTCTCACAAGCCACTGGTGTCAGTTGGTTCACCTAAGATGTATACAGGTGCTCATTGGGTTATGAGTACACCGGACAGGACTCGCCGGGAACCTGCTAGTTGGTATTATACCTGACGTCAGATAGCAGTTCCCTGGTGACTTGTGTACAGATTAGTTCATCGACCTGAGATCGTCATTTGTCTCGTGTGAGTTCCCACTGTGCTTTGATTACTACCCTACCACGGCTCAAAGGAGTCGTGCAAACAGGTTTTAGTTGGGTACAGTCCCGAGCCACATGGAGGCAGTGAGCGGATCTGCAGTGGTTCGTCTCTCCCGGTATTGGGGGTGAGGTCACGCTGTGTCTAGGAGAGCCAGAACATGAAAAGTCCTTGGCCAAGGCAGGAGATTTGCTGGTAGGTATTCCAGTAGTATCTCAGGGTGTTCTGGGCTACACTCCGACACGACTTGTACCGCTATTGGGGGTCTGACTTTTACCAACCCCCTAGGCCCGCCATGCGATGCTCATAGACGAACAGACCGGACTGTACGGATATTGTCACTGACAGGCTCAGTAGGGTGTCAGGATGAGTGCGCTCATCGACGTCCCTTTTGGTCAATACCTGGTAGCCCGTCACGTATTGGCTTATACCTTTGACGTGCTAGTGGTTAAATCCACAGTCATAGTATTGACGAGTCTTTAGAGTCCACCACACTCAGTTACTCAGGTTTCGGGCGAAACGCTGTAGAGGCCGTATGGAGATATGGCAGGGTTCGATCAGATACATGCGGTATTGCACGGATCGTGATCGGACGGATTTTACTAGCCGACTTTGGCTTAAGCCGGATCCTAGTATTAGATAGTGTAGATTTTGTCTCTTTGCATTTGTGTTCAGTGGGAATACAAATGCGGGCATGTATTTGCAGTAGTGGGGTTTTCCTGTAATTTATTACGGGATCAGTTTTCTGAAGTTGCCAGTTTGCATTCCGTTCCGGCCGGTTTTCTTTTATTCTTTCACGGCCGGACTTTTTGGTGGAGGGGTTAATTGCAAGTCTGCAATTAACTTATTTGATGAGGGCTTTCTTGCATATGTGAGGCATAATGAGTGTTCTTTCATGATGAGATTCCTTTTTAATCAACTCATTGCTTTTCATATGATGGTGCTTTGTTATGATGAGATTTGAAATTGGTTGTGACAATTATTCCTTTTTTCCCACTTGGAAATTGAGGGGCCGGCCACTGTTCAAGAAGGGGAGTGGTTTATTTGTGTGGGAAAAATTCCCTTCATGCTATTTTCGTAGGTCCCCCCCCTTTGTTGTGAGTGTGCTGTTGTTTAAGAGGTGGGAATTTCCTTATGTTTGTTTTTGATTAATACATACAACCCACCATTTGATTTATGGGCCGGCCACAGATTGGAAAAGGAGGGTAGTGCTCATTTTATGTGTGGGATTGATCAATCTCATTTTCATGCTTCTATGCTTGCTAAAATTCAAAACTTCTCTCCTTCATTTTTCATTCTCCACCTCCACCATCATCAAGGCAACTTGATAACCCCAAAAGAGACATAGTATTCTACACTAGTCTACCGCATCCCTTGGACGCGTCGGCTAACCAACTTCGCGCCCGAGTTGCCTCGGTCCAGAGGTGGGAGCCCGTAAAAGATTCCGGCTACGTGGTGCCCTTTCCGACGAGGAGGAGATGAACGGAGTTTCCGCGGGAGATCGGAGTGGAGACGAAGACCGAAGGACACGGATCGCTTGGTATAACTCTCTACCCGTATTTTACTTTGCTAGTTGCTAGGTTAATGGCCCGATCCGGGTGAAAAGTGCGCGGTGGTGCCGGTTTACTAGTTTGCAAATTTAAAGTTTTTCGCTTCCGCATTTTGGTGTCGGATCGACGGCCGGGGCGCCGCCGCGGGCTTACATTGGTATCAGAGCCACGCCATTAACCATGCCTAGCTTGCTCTAGTATGTTTAAAACCCGATCGAACAAAAATCGCAAAAACTGTATTTCTAGTGCATGTGTTCTCTGTTGAAATTTTTCCAGCTCCAAAAATTTTTTCAGGTCATTGCAGAAAGACATGCAAGTAATTCTAAGAATTCTGGGAAAATACGATTCACTGATTCCTTACTATGACCGCGGAAACGCGGCCAAACCCTTGGTTTGGCCGCGGTTCCGCGGTGGGTAAGTGGAATCGTTGAACCAAATTTTTCCAGTGGGCTTTTGAATAGGAAATAGGGGTTTTGGGATATTATTTTTGGGCCCAGATTTTCTGTAAGTGCTACAGTATTGCTTGGGGCCCACTTGATAGAATTTGTTCGATCAGATATTTTAAACATGCCAGTTCACAGTATTTACATTATATCTGCGACCGTGAATGTCACTTGATCGGTAAATCCAGTCTTACTGCTATAGCCCGGTTAGACGGATTTGCGAACGTGACATTCACATTGAGGTTCTGTGTTTTGCTGTGTTGTTGCGGATCGGTCGTGGGGATAGCCTGGATGCAATGTTAGTACAGTTTTGTTTTTATATGTACATTTGATATTGCGGGGCGAGCGTCCGACATGTGGACTGCCATCACTGCCTGTTTGTATTATTATTTTGGGGCACGACCAGGTTGCGGTCGATGTAACCGTTGTATGTATATTTTACTTTCTGTACTAGGATTACCCCAAGGAGGGGTGCATGGATAGCCAGGTTTTAGAGGGCAACGAGCCCGCATCTCATGGAGTTGAGACGGAAGGGGCTTCACTCTAGAATTGGCGGGCTATTCGCCGCACTCGTAGGGGGTACAGGTTGACCCAGGAGGGGTGCCCAAGTTACCGGATTCCGTGAAGTGCTGGGTGGTCCATTCACGTTGCTGAAGGGGGCTGCCTCGCTTCAGGTTTTGGCGGGTAACTTGCCGCGCCCGTAGGGGTCTAGGATTTCATTGCACAGGTTATCCACACGACCAGGGGAACGTCGGGTTTCAGTAGCGGCTCTATGAAACCCGGGGATCCCAGATATCTGTATTGTTCTGTGATGCTGTACATTTCTGTGCTGTTGCATTTTATCACGCCTTGAGCGAAAATTATATATTATATATATACAAGTAGATGTTGTATATGTTTTGCATCCGCGCTAGTCCAGTCCCCGCTCTGTCGTTAGTTAGCTAACCTAACGGGTGATGACGGGACCCAGTGGAGAATGCGGATGGCATATACGTACATCAGTATATTTTCGTTCTTTGTGGTGTGATCAATTGATGGGACTGCGTTGATTCGGATCAATGCAAGATAAACAAACATAATCTGATGTTGTTGGAACACTTTTCAAAAAGCTGTTATTGCAAGGACGTTCTCTTTTGTTTTGCACAGTGGTATTCAGATGGAATATCCTGCTCCTCAGTCGACGAGGCAAGGGCCGAGATCCCTTCACCGGGAGTGGCCCCTTGGACAGAAGTTTGCGTCAGGGCAATAACTTCACTATAGCCGATTACTTTTGTTTTGCATCGTGGTATTCAGTTGGAATATCCTGCACCTCATTCTACGGGGAAAGAGCCGAGATCCCTTCACCGGGAGTGAGCTCTTTAGCAAAGGTTTTCGTCACTATATTTTTAAAAGCTATCCGGTTCCTTCAACGATATCAAGTTCATTACGTTAAAGGTTTTCGACAGAAACCATTCGTAGCCCTCCATCATTTCAGTTAAATATTCGGTAGTATTCAAGCTATGTATTTTGACCTCACGCCAAGGCATAGTGTTTGGTAGCTACCGGGTATTTATCTGTTGCATAGATAGATGCGATGGTTTGGGACAGTCGTACTACTATTTTGGCCTACGTCAAGGGTATGTACGGGTGGGTTCAAACTAATCTGGACAATGATGGGTAGAACTTGACATGTGACTTATGATATTTTGACCTCACGCCAAGGTCATAAGAGCATGGGGCAAAAATCCACATCGGGAGTTTCAAAAGAACTGAAACTTGCCAGATATGCGCATACCTTCTGGAGTGTGATAGCGTGAGCGGATTCCATCACGTTATCATGCGATGAGAGTTGGATCCCGATTCCCACTGATGAGTTGGTTTACTCCTCGGGTGATCCCGGCTAATTCTTCTTTCAGATTTGGGGAAGAATTTGACGTTACAGTGGGAGGTTTCCAGATTAGATAAAGTGATAACCATTCTGATCTAGGTTAGAGTGCACGCTGAGTGTTTCTTTTCTCTCTCTCTTTGGCAGCGACCATTGACCCGACCCTAGACTATGACTCAGTGACCAAGTTGACCGAACCTTCTTAACACTGGCTTTTGGATTGTCAGAGTTGCAGACCTCATTGCCACTCCTACTTTTACCCTTTTCTCCAGGACACCCCGTATTACTACGAACGTCCACTTCCATTGGACAAAACCATCGTATGGTTATATACGAACTCGAAGGAATTCGAGGATGGTTTCTGGTTCTGGAGAAAACGAATAGGATTATTCAGTTGTCTTTTCCTTTTTACCTTCTCTCTCAGGTTGCGAGTACTCCTTGGTTTAGGAGATAGTACACCTATTACGCAAATTAGATAGTCTTCTTCCAAACCTTAGGCTGGTGCCGAACGGTGGGGAATGAAGAAAGCCAATTAGCCTAAACGGTGTACAGAAGATATTAAGTTCAGACAAAGCAAGGGATTAGTAAGAGGGCAAAGTAAATTGCGACTGCTATTCACGACCAAACCAAGTATTTCTTCGCCAATCCTAAATCACCTATTTCTAAGGTTTATTCGGTTGTCTTTTATCTTCACCTTCTCTCGCATTGCGAGTGTTCCTAGGACTGGGACAGTACACCCATTACGCTTATTGGATAGTCTTCTTCCAAACCATAGGCTGGTGCCGAACGGTAGGGAAGGAAGAAAACCATTTGGCCTAAAGGGGTGTACAGAAGGTAATGACTAAAGACATATAAAGAGATTTGGAGAGGTGGCAAAGAATTATACGGTTACAGTCGTGAATCTGGATAATCGAAGAGGCATTACTATGAATACCAGGATACCCCAACGAAACATTTCAATGTTTCAGTTTCACTGTGTACTGTTAAAAGAAAACTGATTTCCCAATCAGACACTTGCTCCAGGGTATGTATTTACCAGGTTGGATTCTCATATCTGTATGGTTTTACAGATGATGAGTGGGAGTAAGTTGTTGGGAATTAGGTGACCATCCTCATTATATCGGGATTCGTTGTAATTGGTGATATTTGAGGAAGTCACCTGGGTTGTTTGCCGGTCGGCAAATATTTGGTTTTGAATATCCGTTGTTATGCACCAATTTCAAATTGATATATCTGTACGTCTATTTTTCATAGAGTGAGATATACCTTTTTGAAATTATGTCTATGACATTTACCTATATCAGTGGATGGTTAGGTAAGGAGCATTGAACAGCGGTGTAATTCTTCTTAACCAAAAGTACAGTTTTCAACCTACGACACATAGTGAATGAGTCACTAGACTCAGGGGACTTATACAGAGTATTGTATATTGTCCAGTGTCCATTAGGACAGAGGGGTTGGTCCTCGTACTATATTCGGTTTACTTATGACTTCTCTGATTTTTAGACAGGTGCTTCGTAGAAACACAGGGTCCGAATTTTGAGAAGTTATAGGTATATGAATAAAGTAGAGAACCAGGTATCGCAAGTATCAGGATTCTTCAAGGTAATCGAAGATGTAGATACTTGTATATGGCATTTAGATGATAGTAATGTTTAAGAGGACTAGCTTCTCTTTCAGGTTACTCATAATTGGAAGCACTTCTAAGTTGAGTAACGCTGATCGGCCTCCTTCCATTTAGTAGACATGCACTGGTGACAGCTGCATGATTTGAATCTGGTTCAATTAAATCAGTGCCTCTGTTTCTTGGATATAGAACAGTTCATATCTTGACATTGTTAAGGTACGGGGAGTTGTCCGGCTTATGCTTAAAACCAGAATCCGGATAACTCAAGGCACGTTTCTGTAATGGCTGTTTGTGGGTTGACCCGGGCTATGACGAGGGTTGACTTTCTACCATCTGCAAGATCAATAGTGATATTGTTCTTGACTCGCCACAGTTTTAATAAAAATGGACTTTTTCAGAAAACAGTAGTGGGAGTATGGTAGAACTGGAAGTGATTCCAGAATCACAAACGATTACTGAAAATTTGATAAGAACCTAAAGATTCAATCTGGTTTGACATTCCACTGGCCACTCCGCAGATACGGTGGGTAACCTCAGGCACTCGAGAGGTACTTCGGTATGCTCAAAGACGGTGGCAGAGAGGTTCTTGTTTACCCAGACTTGCCATTGCTGTTGTTCCAGACTGTGAGACCCGGCAGGAGGATGAGTATAGCGTCGTTCTAAACTGGCTTTAGAAGTGCACGTCTATATGACTCTGCCAGAGGGTTGTCGTAGTCAGTGGAGCAGCGGAAGCATTGGTGGACATCAGGCTTATGTCTATTTATAGACTAGAGCAGATATTGCGGAGATAGATCATCTATTTCTGATGTGACAGTCATAGGTTTGACTTTATCAGAATAGGGGATGGATCTGTTAAGAAGGTAGTAGAGTGTGATGTCCTGGTATTTGATGAAATACACAGAGTAGGAAGTGATATTCCTATACTACGATCGGTTATACTTTGGTCGTCACACAGTAGTTTCTCCACATAGGAATTGGACATTATATCAGACATTCTGGTTACTAGATCTATGGTTTTAGATCGAGATTTGGGTGGTTTCCCAATCTGGGTACTTTGACCGCATTCTATGAGTATTTAGAATGGATGACTCCTGGCACGGTAGTATACCTGCAGGAGACGGAGTCACCCTCTCTAAAGGTGCCTTACAGACTAAAGGGGAGAGGGATGTGCATGATTGGCAGATCACTTGCTTAGGCAATTGAGTCAATCATGAGATGTCAAGTACCACACCAGATGTTGTTCTTGCAGTAGATGCAATAAGTTGATATTAATCCAATCCTGGAGAAACAATCGGAAGCAGCTTTAGAACATAAGTTGATGTTCTATGGAATTGATAACGGCAGCCTCCTTTAGGAGACGGTTATCATTCCAGGCTTCCAAGGTGACCTTCATGGCAGAGTGGCTGTCAGAGTTATAGTTTTCCCTCTGACGAGGGGCAGTATTTTGGACAGATGGTTCAGGTGGATACTGAGGGTAGGCATGGCGCAGGATACTGATTAAGTTCAGTTGTCGATACAGTCTAAGAAGTTTGGATTTGGAGTTCATTTATGAGCTAGGTCCCATCAGACATCCAGACATTCTAAGACAGGTATTGCTCATTTCGGGAGATGGCTTTCTCCTCGAACTTGAGATAAAGAGAGACATAGAAAGAAACACCAGAGCGGATCCACTCACTGAGGCTATTCCTTGAACGCAATAGTTTCACAAACGAGCTTTGTGAGACTGACTAGTAGAGGAGTTGGGTGTTCGGTATCACACGGGCTGTGAGTATGCGACATCGCAATAATTAGCCTTGAGTGCAAGTGGGAGATTGTTGGAGATAGTGCCCTCAGAGTCAATTATTGGATCACAGGCACGTGATTGCAATGATTGAGGGGAGGACCTGTCCCAGTAGGACAATCTTACTGTAGATGATAGTATGCTATCTGGTTTATCTTTATCATCGTGTACTGCTTTAGGTGACCTTACGAGTCGCTATTACACGTTGATAGAGCCCCTAGGATTCTTGCTTGACTACCAGCAGTATGAGGGCGATCATATAAGTGAGAGCTGGAGTCTATAAGCACATCCTTAAAAGGTCCCTAGTCGTGGGAGTTTCGAGACAGGGCATCGATTCTCCAGAGTAGACTAGTGTATACAGTCGAGACCCCGACGAGGGGCGGTGGCCGGTCTCACAAGCCACTTGTGTCAGTTGGTTCACCTAAGATGTATACAGGTGCTCATTGGGTTATGAGTACACCGGACAGGACTCGCCGGGAACCTGCTAGTTGGTATTATACCTGACGTCAGATAGCAGTTCCCTGGTGACATGTGTACAGATTAGTTCATCGACCTGAGATCGTCATTTGTCTCGTGTGAGTTCCCACTGTGCTTTGATTACTACCCTACCACGGCTCAAAGGAGTCGTGCAAACAGGTTTTAGTTGGGTACAGTCCCGAGCCACATGGAGGCAGTGAGCGGATCTGCAGGGGTTCGTCTCTCCCGGTATTGGGGGTGAGGTCGCGCTGTGTCTAGGAGAGCCAGAACATGAAAAGTCCTTGGCTAAGGCAGGAGATTTGCTGGTAGGTATTCCAGTAGTATCTCAGGGTGTTCTGGGCTACACTCCGACACGACTTGTACAGCTATTGGGGGTCTGACTTTTACCAACCCCCTAGGCCCGCCATGCGATGCTCATAGACGAACGGACCGGACTGTACGGATATTGTCACTGACAGGCTCAGTAGGGTGTCAGGATGAGTGCGCTCATCGACGTCCCTTTTGGTCAATACCTGGTAGCCCGTCACGTATTGGCTTATACCTCTGACGTGCTAGTGGTTAAATCCACAGCCATAGTATTGACGAGTCTTTAGAGTCCACCACACTCAGTTACTCAGGTTTCGGGCGAAACGCTGTAGAGGCCGTATGGAGATATGGCAGGGTTCGATCAGATACGTGCGGTATTGCACGGATCGTGATCGGACGGATTTTACTGGCCGGCTTTGGCTTAAGCCGGATCCTAGTATTAGATAGTGTAGATTTTGTCTCTTTGCATTTGTGTTCAGTGGGAATACAAATGCGGGCATGTATTTGCAGTAGTGGGGTTTTCCTGTAATTTATTACGGGATCAGTTTTCTGAAGTTGCCAGTTTGCATTCCGTTCCGGCCGGTTTTCTTTTATTCTTTCACGGCCGGACTTTTTGGTGGAGGGGGTTAATTGCAAGTTTGCAATTAACTTATTTGATGAGGGCTTTCTTGCATATGTGAGGCATAATGAGTGTTCTTTCATGATGAGATTCCTTTTTAATCAACTCATTGCTTTTCATATGATGGTGCTTTGTTATGATGGGATTTGAAATTGGTTGTGACAATTATTCCTTTTTTCCCACTTGGAAATTGAGGGGCCAGCCACTGTTCAAGAAGGGGAGTGGTTTATTTGTGTGGGAAAAATTCCCTTCATGCTATTTTCGTGGGTCCCACCCCTTTGTTGTGAGTGTGCTGTTGTTTAAGAGGTGGGAATTTCCTTATGTTTGTTTTTGATTAATACATACAACCCACCATTTGATTTATGGGCCGGCCATAGATTGGAAAAGGAGGGTAGTGCTCATTTTATGTGTGGGATTGATCCATCTCATTTTCATGCTTCTATGCTTGCTAAAATTCAAAACTTCTCTCCTTCATTTTTCATTCTCCACCTCCACCATCATCAAGGAAACTTGATAACCCCAAAAGAGACATAGTATTCTATACTAGTCTACCGCATCCCTTGGACGCGTCGGCTAGCCAACTTCACGCCCGAGTTGCCTCGGTCCAGAGGTGGGAGCCCGTAAAAGATTCCGGCTACGTGGTGCCCTTTCCGACGAGGAGGAGATGAACGGAGTTTCCGCGGGAGATCGGAGTGGAGACGAAGACCGAAGGACACGGATCGCTTGGTATAACTCTCTACCCGTATTTTACTTTGCTAGTTGCTAGGTTAATGGCTCGATCCGGGTGAAAAGTGCGCGTTGGTGCCGGTTTGCTAGTTTGCAAATTTAAAGTTTTTCGCTTCCGCATTTTGGCGTCGGATCGACGGCCGGGGCGCCGCCGCGGGCTTTCAGAAGATACCTAGCGCCTTGATCAAACTGGGACGCTTGTGGCGGACGTCATTCTCAGTAGACAGGCTGTCAACCGGGGCGGGCTCGGGCTCAAAGATGTACTCATCAGAAGGCAGCAACTCCTCATACAGACTACCCCTGATTGGCAACCCCGAGATGTCATAGAATTCTGCCAGAGAGATCGAGACCTCACGATCTCCTAGAATGAAAGTGTTGGTGGGAAGATTCCATTGGTTCAAAAATGCCTTAACCCACCAGACATGCGGGGACTTATAATGGAAGAGTGACGCGTATATTTCCTGATAAAGCCCGACCTTCTGCAGCCGCATACGATAGGCAGAAAGGATGTAGCGAGCCCAAAGAAGGTAGCCCGTAGGGTGTCGAGGAGTGAGCCCTATCTTATAAATTTGCCCCCACGGGTGGGCCTCACCCTGGAAAATACGCCGCCCCAAGATATCTATGGCCGGGATCGGATGGTTTGGAATACCAGTCGTCGAAGGCTCGAGCCTCCCCATCGGAGTCCAGTTGGGCATTTCCACAGCAAAAACCGTTCTCGGAGGGTCCATCGGTAAGAATGGGAAAGTGGGCTCTGTCGGTACCGCGCAAAGGAAACTCCGGCGACCCTGAATAATATGACTGTACCAAGATCCCCATTGAAGTAAGTTGGTGCAGTTCGGGTCATGGGCTCGGATCATCGCCATCGCTTCCTCATCAGATGGTGACTGAGGAAAAGCAGCCTCCGAGCGAGAAAAGGGAAAGCATGGAATAGAAGCCATCGCACCTGAAATCCAATAAAAGAAGACTGTCAAAAACAAAGCTAGCAATATATATACATGCATGAACATGAGGACTAGCCGAAGAAAGCAGCAACAGACTCTTTTATGGGGCCGTTGGGTACAAAACAACATGGGCCCCACAGAATCAGGATGACGGCTCATTAATAATGAGACCAAGCAGTTATAATAAAACAGAGGGAATATCCTCATTAAATAAAGAATGAGATTCAAGTAACCCTACACATTCCCCCTAGAGGACAAATCTGTCTCGGGCTCTACAACAGATCCAACAGGATCAAAGGAATTAAATTCCCACATAAGACATCATTACAAAGCTCCTGTTTCATTAATTGCAGAAGGACAACCTCGGGTCAAGAGACCCCAAGAAGCCTCCATGTGAAGAAATTGAGTTCTTCGTAGGAATTAAATTCCTTATTAAGAAAAAGGGAATTAAATTCCCAGAAACTCTTTTGGATAGAATTAAATTCACCATTATCTCCCTAGAGATCATATGAACCCTAAAAGGATCTACCGTTGAAAGTTCTATTCCATACACCAGTGGAAAAAACTTAAGGGAAAATGGGTTCATATTAATGGGGTAAAAACCCCTGTTTTGGATTTAAAATCCAGAGGAATGTGAGAGTTCTTCGTTCATATGAGAGCATTACCTAAAGAGAAAGTCTCTTCGAACAGAGTTAAACTCTGGAAGATTTTCAAGGCAGAGAACTAAGCTCTGGGAAAAGAGAATTAAATTCTCAAAAGAAGAAAGTTTGCAAGGAAGAAGATGAGCAAAGTGGAGGTGTCTCTGAAATGACCCCAATATTTATAGGAGGTGATGGAAACGTTTCATTTCCCCAAATCCCTAGAGGAATCCAACGGTCACAAAAGGTGACAGCGTTGCACTCACGTGCAGACACGTGAGAACAACGCTGTGGGGGCATTTGTTTCCTGATTTAAAATCAGGAAAGCCTACGGAAGAGGCTTCAGAAAAGGGTCACGTGCTCACACGTGACCAGCAGTCACGTGTTGGCACGTGACATCTAAAAGTATCGGCAAGGCAGATTCAGTTTCCTGACTACATCAAAGAAAAGGGCTTCAGAAAGGGTCACGTGCTCCCACGTGACCAGGGTCACGTGTTGGCACGTGACATTTAAAAGCGGCTTCAAAGGCACATCAGTTCCCTGATCAAATCAAGGAAAAGGCTTCAGAAGAGGTCACGTGCTCACACGTGACCAGGGGTCACGTATTGGCACATGACATTTAAAAGCAGCGGACTCATTCTCCGGTTAAATCAAGAAAAAGGCTCAAGACAAGGGTCACGTGCTCACACGTGACCAGGGGTCACGTGGTGGCACGTGACGGCTAAGCAGCGGAAGAAGGCAGAGCGCGAAAAGAAGAAGAGGGCTCGTTCCAAGGGGTCACGTGCCCACACGTGACCAGGGTTCACGTGTCCATACGTGACCGGCTTTCAAAGCCTATTTATTTAACAGAATCAAATTCTGAGAAGAAATCACTCAAATCTTTCCAAAGGAAAATGATTATTTGGAACCGATTGAATTAAAATTTTAAATGTGATTAAATATCACCTATCTATGGAAAAATCTTGAATTCGGAAAGATTTCCCCTTAAAATCTAACCGGAATAACAAAGGAAAATATCTGGATTTAAAATCCAATGGTGAATAAAATTCACCTAACAATCCAAAGGTCCAAACGAATGGTGAATACAAATCAAATCTCTCAATGAAAGATTCACCAAAAACTAATTGATTCTGCTCCTTCTCCTATAAATAGGAACCAAGAGACACACAGAGAGATATAGGCAGAGGGATGGATAACATAGAGAAAAGAGAGAGCCTTGATACTTTGGAGGAATTTGGATCTTCTGCAAAAGAAAAGCTTAGGTAAGAAAGGAAAGGCCTTAAAAGAGAATTTAATTCTCAACAGAGTTTAACTCTGATATAAAACAGAAGAACATAGTTCTCTCTTTGGTGGAGGATCTGTAAAGTGCACATCTCCCCTTGAATTGAGAATTTAATTCTCATTGGGTTGAGATCCTGCCATGCAGATCCAAAGCATAGAGAGGGAATGGAAGCTTGAGAATTTAATTCTCACAGAACCATAGGAATTTAATTCCTTTAAAATAAAATTAGGGTTTAACCCTATATTATGGGAATTTAATTCCTTCAGAATGAACAGAATCAGGGTTTAACCCTAGTTAAGAACTTAGTTCTGTTAAAATAACAGGAATTTAATTCCTTTAAGAAAGAAGAAATTAGGGTTTCACCCTATGACAGAATCTCATTCCTCAGAATAATTCTCTAAAAGAGAGTGGGAACTTAATTCCTTAAAAGCAGTTATTAGGGTTTAACCCTATGATAGAATGCAGTTCTTCACATATATAAGGAATTTAATTCCTACATAAAATTCAGAGTCCAACTCTATCACAGAATATAAATCTTCAGAAGAAAATAGGAATTTAATTCCCCGAGAATTTATCGTTAGGGTTCAACCCTACGAAGAATTTAATTCTTAAAAAAGGGATTAACAGATCTTCTAAAAAACATACAAAGAGGCAGGGCCACGTGCCACCACGTGACCCCCGAAAAGATCCACAGAGAAGGGCCTTTGAGGCAGTGCCTCACGTGACCCACGTGACCTTTGGCAGAAGCTTTAACATACAAGCATTTAAATGCCCATCACGTGATGGCACGTGATGCTCTAAAATATGCAATATTCTCAGCAGAACAAATGAAGGGAGGGCGCCCTCATGTGCTACCACGTGACCTCTCTTGCCTCAGTGTTTAACACTAAATTGAAATCTCTGTCACCAGTGTTTAACACTGATTATTCTTAGTGTTTAACACTAATTTGAAACCTCTGCTGCTAGTGTTTGACACTGATTTTCTCTAGTGTTTAACACTAATTTGAACCCCCTGTTGCTGGTGTTTAACACCAACTGTCTTTTAGTGTTAAAACACTAACTTGATCCCAGTGTTCAACACTGCTGAATTAACGTTAGCCCAATTGGCTAAATGGCCAGAGGCAAAGCCTCTCCTTCAATGGACCAACAGGAAGCCAATATTCCAAACATGATTGGACTTAGCCCAAGATGGCCATAAGTCCTCAATTCAGACTTAACTGGGCTAATGGGCTCATAACATAATTAATTGGCCTTGACCCCAAATTGGACCAAAGACTATTTAATCCACCCCGGTTCAAGGGTACATCTCTTCACTCCTTTGATACTTGGTGTTGTAATTCCTCAACGTCTTCAAAGAAGTGACGGGTCCCGATGACCACACATTGATACGGACTGTGGGGTCATTAAACACATGGACTATGAGGTCCTTAACCTTGACCGAGATGTCTTAAAACTAACATCGGACTGTGGGGTCCTTAAACCCAATGACTATGAGGTCCTTAACCTTGACTGAGATGTCTTAAAACTAACATCGGACTGTGGAGTCCCTAAATCCACGGACTATGAGGTCCTTAACCTTGACCGGGATGTCTTAAAACTAACTACGGACTGTGGAGTCACTAAATCCACGGACTATGAGGTCCTTAACCTTGACCGCGACGTCTTAAAACTAACATTGGACCGCAATGTCCTTAAACTACCCATGGACCGCAATGTCCTTAAACTACCTACCGACCGTAATGTCACTAAACTAAACAACAGAGCCCCCCTTTTTATTGCTCTCTTGTTGGATCTAAACGATCCCGTTAAGTTGATCTTAGTCTAAAAACTAGACTAACGTATCCTTAACAAACATTTAAGTCGATCTTAGTCTCAAATGAGGCTAACGTATCCTTAAACCCAAACCCCCACACCAAAATCTAAGATAATACGGATTTGGACTAGTCCACGCCCTACGGGCGACGACATAACTCAGTCTCCGTATACGATCTACGGGCAACTAAGCATAAAATAAATACACATGACACGAAGTGATCATCTAGAGAAGGAGAAAGTGGTTACGGCGATGCGGTAGCGTAATTAACTGCAGGGGCTTGCGCCTGCAGGGAAGAGTGTCCCCACAATCAAAAACCCCTCAAGCGAGGGGGAATCTGACGAAGTCTGCTACATCGGACGCATCCGTTTAAACCTTTGATATACGGTGCCATAAATCAACTTGGCATCTTCGGAGAGGTAGACGGATAGCACCAATTAGCATCTGCCCCGAGCCTCAGGCGAGACGACCACGCGTCTCGGCCGCCCTTCGGAGGGGAACAGGGACGGGACTAGCGCGGGTGTAAAACATAAGCAACGTCTACTATATATCTCATATATAATATATCATTCGTCTCAGATATCACAGAACACAGGCAGCAGAAAACATATATATAATATGGGATATACTAGGACGTCCGTATTTAGTATTTAGCCAACAATAGAAAATACGGATTCCACAGTCGCGATGAATAGCCAAGCCCACACCCCTAGACCCCTACGAGAGCGGCAAGCGACCCTACCAATCCTGGAGTTTAGGAGACCCGGTCTCGACTCCTCGAGATGGCCTCCCACTGAACCCCAGAACCCGGTCACTTGTGCTCCCCTCCTTAGGTCTATCCTAATGCGGAAAAGTAAATAATATACAACACTGGTGGCAGCAACCTCAACCCGGAAGTGCCCCAAATAAAAGAATATTACATTACATTTGAATTTACATGAATGAAAATATAAAACTCTCATCTCACATAAAAAAAACCCCGGCTATTCAATCGCGACAATCCTGCACATCATATCTCAGCAACACATAATATCATATATCATCAACGTAAGTTAGTATGCGTACCCCAATTATCGTTGATGTATAGCAACGAAACCGGTGATATCGACATATTACACTTACGGTCACAGAAAAGAATCCACATTCTCTTTAGACATCATAAATGCGAAATATCACATACTTCGTATTTCATGCCTAACTATCTGAATTCCACATATTGTATCACATTCCAGATAAATAGACAGTATTAAAGTTTTTCGATCGAATGATCAAATACCCAAAATTCCCTAAAGCTCAACACTTGAGCGGAGTTCAAAAAAATCCGGAGTGTGTCATAGTAGTAGCGGTCCAGCCGTAGAAGGGTCAAGCCAACGCCTCACATGTGGCACGCCGTACTGCCCCAAACCCTAAGGTTCAAAAGGCAGTTCAAGACGGTCACATAATCGAGTTAAGGTTTGTTGTCTTCTAGAGGGTCCACCACAAAACTTGCACATATTTCCGAAAGATTTAAACCCCGTGAAAAATGAGCAAACGACACTCGTTCAAACAATTCAATACTTTCTAATTATCCGGAAAAAACATGAAGTTAAAATTCCGATCGAATCAATGAACTCAAAACAATCTCCAGAACAAACAGCACTAAATTCAGATTAAAAATACCCCAAAAAATATACAAGCAGATGAAATAGTTACTGTACAAAAACGACACAATGATGCATCCGTACGGCCGCGGAACCGCGGCCTAAGCAGGCTATTGCCGCGGTTCCGCGGTGGAATGTACTGTTCATGGCATCGTTTTTTACATTTGTCCTTAGATTTACCTGCTGAATTTTTTGCATATTTTTAATTCTGGAAAATAACAGTTTTCAAAAAATGTCCAGAGAGTGTCCCGAAAATCCGTATTTCGGTTCGATCGGAGCTTTTACTTCGCTAAAGTGTCGCCTAATGTTCTAGGTCGGCTAATGTTAGGTTTATCTAGCACCCTATGAGAGGTTTGGAAGCATCACATGTCACAAAGATTAAATTTTTTAGAGTGCTAAGTGAACACACAAAGAATCAATCCTAAAAAATTAGGGTTTCATAACTTTAAACCACACTACAAGTAACAAAGGGTAGGGTTTTGAGAGTACAACCTTTGTAGCTCCCTATTCTTGACTCCTTGGCCACTTGAGATTTGGAAAACGGTTAGCTTGAGGTCTTCTAGCGTCCACGACGATCCACCCGAAGCTCCTTTGTCCAAGCTTGCAACTTCACTTTATCAAGAGAAAGAAATGAAGCTAACACTCTAAACAAGTGGGCAAGACTTGTGTAGAATGGTGTTGTGGTTCTTTTTCTCACTTCAAAATCCTATCTTGTTGAGTATTTTGCTCACTTGAGATATCTAGAGAGCAAAAGAGCAAGGTTGAAGAAGATGATGGCTTTTTTAAGAAGAAGAGAAAAGATAATCTCTTATGAAAGAAAATAGAAAATATAAGTATATATATTTTCTACTTCTCATCTCAAACCATGGTTAAATGATAAAGATATTATTTAATTTGAGTTAAAACATAAAAGGAAAGTTAATCCATGGTTAAGAGCAGGTGAGCATGGTTAGGTCAAAGAAGAGTGTAGAAACAAACCATGAATTATCCTTTCCTTTTTAATTTTGTTTTAACATAAATAGAAATAATTATCCATATAAATAACAAAGGTGTGAGTCTTATATTGCCACCATTTTCTATGTATATACAACCATGATAGAATGATGTATGTATGCATGTGTGCATGCACATCCATATGTGCATGAACAAGAATGAATGCATACATGCATGCATACATCTAAAAAGAACAAGAAAGGATTTCTAGTGAGAAGCTAATGGTTAAATGATAAATCAACACTTGATTTATCAACCCGGTCATATCACATACGACCCGACCAAAAGCAAGCCGCCCGATTAATATACGGTATCTCATACGCGCATTTTAACCGGGTCCATACGAATATCGCATACGCGCACCACAACGTCTCGCCTGGACTAGGTAACTCCTTTGTGGGACTCTAAGACTCATCAATACGCCGGTAGTGGGTGATGATCATATCAAGCACCTCCAAGCCGCAAGCGGTCAGCTAAACGTAACGGCCACCCGGGTATTAAGCGATCAGAATAAAACAAGCAAACTTGCTACAACTCCCGTCGAGCCAACCGAAAACACTACCGTTCAGTCCGGTCTCTTCATCAGATATGCTGCATATCGAGTCTAGGGATGGTCACGTCGACCCTAATAACTCAATAAGTCATGCCGGTGAATGGTCTATAACAGATCGAGAAACTACTGATAACACTTATCAGTAAATCTCAGCAGCCCTGGCCAGGGACTTACTGATATAACCAGTCGAGCATAGCACAGCATCAACTCCCAATACCGGGAGAGACGAAACCCCTCCTATCGCTCATCGCCTTCGTGTGTCTTGGGACTGTACCCAACGGCCACCTGTTTGCACGACTCAGTAGAGCCGTGGTAGGGTGGTAATCAAAGTACAGTGGGAGAGCACACAAGACTCTATGACGATCTCGGGTCTACAGACTAACCTGTACCAGTGTCAACTGAGAACTGCTATCCGACGATAGATACAATTCCATATAGGAGTTCTCGGTGAGTCCGTCCAGTGTACCCAGTCACCACTGAGCACCCGTATATGATCTTGATGTCAAACATCGATGAATGTGGGAACATCCATCGCCCATCATATGGGTCTAGTATCATATACGCTAGTCTACTCTGGTATATCGATGCCCCGTCTCGATACACCTACGACTAGGGACATTTCAGGATGTGCTTATAAACTACAGATGTCCCACTAGTATGATCTCTATCATAATCACTGTAGTCAAGCCAGTATCCTCAGGGCTTTATCAACATGTATGAATGAGTAAAAGCATGATCAAATCAACATGTCAGATAAAGAAGAACCAGATAGCATACTATCATGCCGAGCAAGAATGTACACTGAATATATATATATATATATATATATATATATATATATATATATATATATATACACACACATGTATAAATACATCCACTATCACATAATGGCCTCTAGGGCATACATATATCCAACACTTCCTCTCTCTCTCTCTCTCTCTCTCACATAGCCATGCCACCATGACACATTAATTTTATTTTATTCTTTTTCTTTTTCTTTTTGAAACAAAAACATTTTATAAAGAAAAGAAGGAGTCATGGTTCAAGATAAAGAAATGTATCAAGTGTTTTCCAACATGCTTTGTTGCATGCCATTTACATAAACGGGATTAATACATAATTAGAGAAATATTAATCAAGTTTAGCCTTAACGTGTCTACAATTAATTGTATAATAATTTATAAAATATCCAAATCACATAAATTCTTCCAAAATCAATAATTCAGATTTATATTCTAATTATTTTCCAAACTATAAGTATATAATCATACTACTTCATTAAAACCAATTTCCATAATTTTTGTAATATTCATAAAATATATTATTTTAATTATTTAAATTCCAAAAATAATATTTTATTTTTCTAAAATGTTACACTCTCTCAATCATCATAATCATCTACTTGCAATCATAAAAATTGCCTTGAGGACACTATATCCAACAGGTCGTTCTCCGTGTAATTGAGATATAGAGAGATAAAGATAGAAATATTATAGCGGATCCACGCACTTAGGCTATTTCTTGAACACGTAACTTTCTAAAAACGAGTTTTGAGAAAATGACTAGTAGAGAAGTTGGGTATTCTGTAGAACACGAGTTGTGAGTATGCGATGTTAGTGTATCATACTAGTAGAGCCCGAGAGGCCATTACTGTATCATACTGGTTTGTATATTACTTAATGGAAGCTTGGGATATTCACAGTTGTATATACAATCTTGCTCGAAATGGTAGTATGCTACTTGGTTTGTCTCTGCTTTAATATGTGCATGTGTTTCTTTTAGCATATTGCTGATATATATATTAGTAGAGCCCTTAGGATCTTTGCTTGATTACCAGCGTTGTGATGGCGCTCGCACTCGTGGGAGCTGGGTAATCTATAAGCACATCCTTATACAGGCCCCTGGTCGATAGACTATCGAGACAGGGAATCGATACTCCGGAGTAGACTAGCGTATGCGCTTCTCATCCCAGTGTAGGAGACGGTCTGTCCCATAGCCGTTAGTACGTCGTACTTGGGATAGTATACGGGTGCTCGTTAGGTTACGAGTACACTGGACAGGACTCGTCGGGAACTGTTGGTTGGTAGTATACCTATCGTCAGTTATCAGTTTCCTGGTGACATGAGTACAGCTTAGTCCGTTGACTTGACACTGTCACTTCTCCTCGAGTGTGTTCCCACTGCACTTTGATTACTACCCTACCATGGCTCAAAGGAGTCGTGCAAACAGGTTGTTTTTGGGTGCAGTCCCGAAGCACTTGGAGGCAGTGACGGTTAGACAGGATTCGTCTCTCCCGGTATTGGGGGTTGACATCGCGCTGTGTCCAGGAGAGCCATTACACGAGTAGTCCCTGGCCAGGGCAAGCGAGATATACTGGTGGGTTTCCAGTGTTATCTCAGGGTGTTCTGGGCTACACTCCGACACGACTTGTACCACTATTAGGGGACTGACGTTCACCGCCCCCCTAGGCCCGCCATGCGATGTATCAGACGAACAGACCGGACTGTACGGAGATTGTCACATACAAGCTCAGTAGGAGTTCAGATGGGGTTCACCTCATCAGTCTTCTTATCGACATCTACCTGGGGACCGTTACGTACAGGTAGTGCCGCTTGCGGTCTGTGGTTAAACCCACTGCCAGCGTAGTGTCGAGTCTTTAGAGTCCCACACAGAGAGCTATTCGCCTTTAGGCAAAATGAGTAGAGGTCGCATGGTTTTGCGACAGGGTTCATTCATATTCGCGCACTTGTGCACGTTTGCTGTCCGGACAGTTTATACTAGCGGGCTTTGGTTTAAACCGGATCCTAGTATATGTTTTGGGATTGGTTTTTCTCATTGTATTCGTGTTCCTCAGATCACGAATGCGGGTGTGTATGCACAGTTGTTTGAGACAGAGGGAGAGGATCTTGATTAGGGTTAATGGCTATTATCATTTTATTAACCCTAATGCTTATGTGTGTATTATAGTTAATTGATAATTAGTTTAAATAATTGTGCATGGTTATGGTTGTTGACCATTTGACTTCCTTGACTTATTGACCTAGGTTGACACTTTGACCATCATCATTTCTTTTGGAAGATGCTTTTTGATCCTTGCAAATTGAAATGATAATGGTCACATCATGATTAACCATGACAATTATCTTACTAATTATCTAATTAAAATAATACCCATATATTTGTGAGAATGGTTGATTCTATTCTCATTCTATCATTTCATTTCTCTCTCTTGTTCTTCCTCTCCCTCAAGCTCTCCCCTCTCATGTGTTGAGAAACACTTGAGCTTGAGAAAAACCCTCTCTTGATCATCTTTACTCTCATCTAGAGTTGAAGGACTAGCACTTCTTGAACCCTAGTTACTTCTAGCTTGGAGTTGAAGCCAAAGGTTGAGGCTTTCGGGTGGATCTTTCTTTGACGGGAGAAGACAACAAGGTGACCTCCTTCCACTACTCCAAGGAGCAAGGAGAGAAGGACATAAAGACCAAAGGTATAACCTTTCTAGCACTTAGCTAGTTTCTAGTTAGCTTTAGCAAGTTTTTGTTTAGCAAAGATCCTTTAATGTCTAGTCCATGTTGCCTAAGCTCATAAAAATCCGATTTTTATTCCGTTTTCCGCCTCCCCGCAAGTACCGGGGTGGGCAACGTGGACTTACAGTGGTATCAGAGCCTAACTAAACATAAACTAGCTAGGTAGTGAAGTGTAACGAAGTTCGAAACCGAAAAATCCAAAAACCGAGTTTTCAAAAACCCTAGTTTCTGTTAAAAAAATTTCTGGTCAAAACAAAATTTGTTATACACCTAAAATCGTCTCAGGGTTTTTTAAAGAACACCACCAAACCCGGTCCAGTGATTCGTCTAAACCGCCGCGTTTCCGCGGCAATAGCAAGCTATTGCCGCGGAACCGCCGCCGTTTGGACTCTTCACTGAGTCGAGTTTGGTGCAGTTTTCTTATGGCTTGGTTTTAGGATTTTTAAGATGGTTTATATGTGCCCAGATTTTCCAGAATAGAAATTTATTTTTGGGGGCCTATAAATCCATATTTTTTTCCGAACTTCACTACACTTTGACTATGACGGTTATATCTGTGATGTTTGTATGTATTGAACGTCGGCTAATCGCTATATGTCGATTAGTCGGGGTTATACATATCTGTGATCTGTGTTTGATATTGGTATGCGTAAATGAATGGGTTGGATTGTCGCGGGTGAATAGCCGGGGTGGATGTGAGATGAGTGTTGCTTTTCTTTCATTCATTGTAAATATGTAAATTGATGTAATATTATTATTTGTATGGCCGCACAACCGGGTCGGGGTTGTAGCCGTCATTGTATAATTCTTTTTACTGTTTTTGCTCCTAGGATAGACCCATGGAGGGGGTGCACAAACTACCGGGTATCTCGAAATGCTGAGTGGCCTACTCACGGTGGTGAGGGAGGTTGCTTCGCTTCGGGTACTTGGCGGGTAGTTTGCCGCATCCGTAGGGGTCTTGGGTGGCGTATTTGGCTATTCACCGCGACCGTGTAATCCGCTTTTCGTTGCAGGCTCGAACGGATTGCGGATTCCTAGTATATCCAATGTATTCATCTGTGATCTGTAATGTCTATCATTGCTATATATTTATATATGATAACTATTTAGGCGTTGCTTATGTTTTACAGCCGCGCTAGCCCAGCCCCCGCTCTGTCGTTAGTTAAGTAACCTAACGGGTGATGACGGGGCCCTGTAGCGAATGCGAATGGCATAAGCGTACGTCATATTTTGGTTGTTTTCTGCAATGGTAGGATTAAATGATGGGACGCATTAAAAGAACTAATGCAAGAAAATAAACCAAGTAAAAGTCGATTGGAACACTTTGAAAACCACTCGGTTCTTTTCAAAACTAAACTTTTAAACGCGGAGCTTGAACCACTCCTTTTAAAAGCTATCTCGTTCCATCGATTATATCAAGTTCACTACGTTCACGGTTTCACCAAAACCATCCGTAGCCATCCATCATTTCGATTAAATATTCGGTAGTATTCAAGCTATGTATTTTGACCTCACGCCAAGGCATAGTGATTGGTAGCTGCCGGATATTTATCTGTTGCATAGATAGAATGCGTTGGTTTGAGACAGTCGTACTGCCGTTTTGGCCTACGTCAAGGGTAGGTACGGGTGGGTTCAAATTAACCAGGATAATGATGGGAAGAACTTGACATGTGACTTATGACATTTTGACCTCATGCCAAGGTCATAAGAGCATGGGGCAAAAATCCACATCGGGAGTTTCATAAGTACTGAAACTTGCTAGCGCTGCATACCATTTGGAGTGTGATGATTCTGGTAGGATTCCTTCGGTTTTATCACGCGATGATATTTGGATCCCGATCCTACTGTGAGTATATGCTACTCCTCGGGAAAACTCTCACTTAACGATCAATGCTATAAACTTAGTAGGTGTCTAGAAAGGTGTTAGCGGGGCTACGCCCATAGGGAAAAGAGGTTACTTAATTAAGGAACTTCGCGAAAGCGTTGGAAAACCTCCCTCGAAGTACCGACACTGGCCTGGCTGAACGGTTAAGCAAGTATTGTACGATGAGAGTGATCCTGACTAATCCTTTCTTTACGGTTTGAGAAGGGATTCGAGAGACAGTGGGAGCCATCCAGTTTAGACAAACTAAAAACCACTCTAAACTTGCAAGAGCATCATGCTAAAGTGTTTCTTTTCTCTCTCCTAATTGCAGCGACCATTCATCATGACCGGACTTAAGTTATTACTAGATAAAAACATACTGACAGGGCCAAACTACAAAGATTGGCTTAGGAATGTCAAGATGGCAATCACTTATGACAAGTTGGGGTATATACTTACCACCAAAGCTCCCCCTGTCCCAGGTCCCACCTCCAGCATCGCGGATGTAGAAATCCGTAAGACATGGGAGATAGATTGCGCGAGGGCCAGATGCCTCGTACTAGCCTCGATGGACAACGAACATCAGAGGAGGCACGAGAATATGGACCTAGAGTCCATATTTCTCCATACAAAAGAACTGTATGGAGAGCAGTCTCGTATCGCAAGATACGAAGTGTCGAAGAAGCTTTTTTCGGCAAGGTTGGCCGTCGGATCATCGGTAGCGGAACACGTGCTTAAGATGATTGGCTACATTGAGGAGCTCGCGGACCTTGGGACCACGTTGGAGAATGAACTCTATACTGATTTGATTCTCCAGTCCCTTCCTTCCACTTACGCCCAGTTCATTCTTAACTTCAACATGCAAGGAAAGGAGGTTGAACTTTCCGAACTTCTGAACATGTTGAGGACTGCTGAGGGCACCCTACAGAAGGGTAGGGAGACATCCACTCTGTTTGTAGGAGGATCTTCCTCTTCTAGGTCCAGGGCGAAAGCCAAGGGCAAGAAGAAGAAAGCCCCCGCCAAACCAAGAGGCGGTGTCAGTAAAGTGGATACGAAGGAAAAAGGAAAAGCAACAAAGATAGCGGGGAAGCTAGTGGGGAAGGAAGAATGCTTCTATTGTCATAAAAGTGGTCACTGGAAATAGGATTGCAAGGCTTGGAAGGCCAGAACACAGGATTTGAAGCGAGTTGCAGCTTCAGCTTCATGTGTGTATGTTATTGAAAACTGTCTATCAATAAACTCTACATCCTGGGTATTGGATACCGGATCAGGATCTCATATCTGTAATTCTTTGCAGGCGTTGAGAAAGCGTAGAGTTTTGAAGGCAGGTGACATGACCCTCAGAGTTGCGAACGGTGCTAGCATGGATGCTGAGGCCGTGGGGGACTATCACCTGGGATTGTCGGATGGACATTTTTTGGTTTTGCGTAGTTGTTATTATGTACCAAATGCAACCTGTAATATCATTTCTGTATCTTTATTATCTAAAGAAGGTTATGAATTTGCATTTGTAAGTAATGTAGTGAACATTCACCTTAATCAAGTTTTGATTGGGTCAGGTACATTGAACAACGGTATATACGTATTAAACCAACCACAGATTTTCAATGTCCAGAATACACACAAAAGAAAGTCTCCAGAAATAAATAAAACTTTCTTATGGGATTGTAGACTGGGTCACATCAATGAGAGAAGGTTGACTAAGTTACATGCAGAAGGATATTTGGATCCGTTCGAATATCAATCGTATGCCACTTGTCAATCCTGTCTTAAGGGAAAGATGACAAAGACTCCGTTCACTGGACACGGAGTAAGAGCGAGCGAGCTCTTGGGACTCGTACACAGCGACGTGTGCGGTCCAATGTCTACACATGCGCGAAGCGGTTATTCTTACTTCATTACTTTTACGGATGGTTTCTCAAGGTTCGAACATGTCTTCTTAATGAAGCATAAATCCGAGGCTTTTGATAAGTTCCAGGAATATAAGAATGAAGTAGAAAAACAAACAGGCAAAAGTATCAAGGCACTGAGATCTGATCGAGGTGGTGAATACTTAAGTGTCGAGTTCCTGGGTTACTTAAAAGAGAATGGAATTCTCTCTCAGCTTACTCCTCCATACACTCCGCAACATAATGGTGTATCGGAGAGACAGAACCGAACCCTATTGGATATGGTACGGTCCATGATGAGTAACGCTGAGTTGCCGCGATCATTCTGGGGATATGCGCTAGAAACAGCTGCATACCTTTTGAACCGTGTTCCCACTAAGACTGTGCCTACCACACCATATGAGTTATGGAGTGGGAAGAAACCCTATCTTCAATACCTGAAGATTTGGGGATGTCCAGCTTATGTCAAAAAGCAGCATACGGACAAGCTCGAGGCACGCTCAGTACTGTGCAAGTTTGTGGGATACCCAAAGAACTCTAGGGAGTATATTTTCTATTACGCAGAGGAAAAAAAAGTACTTATTTCTCGTAATGCCCACTTTCTAGAACACCAGTTCATAGAAAAAGAATTAAGTGGGAGCGCAATAGAACTGGAAGAAATTCCAGAACCACGAGCTATTACTGAAAGCTTAGTAGAACCAGAGGGTTCGAAAGATCAGGACATTCCCACGCCACTCCGCAGGAGTAGTAGGCAGTCTCATCCGCCCGAGAGATACTACGGTTTTCTCATTGACGGGGATAGAGAGGATTGCATCATAGACTGTGATGAGCCTACTAGCCTCCAGCAAGCCATTCAGAGCGTCGACTCGGTAAAATGGCCGGATGCAATGCGGACCGAGATGGAGTCCATGTACACCAACAAAGTATGGACGTTGGACATTGCTCCAGACGGGGTAAAACCCGTAGGATGCAAGTGGATCTTCAAAAGGAAGATTGGTGTAGATGGACAGGTTGAAACCTATAAAGCTAGACTGGTAGCAAAGGGTTTTCGTCAGTGACCTGGTTTGGACTATGACGAAACCTTTTCTCCAGTAGCTATGCTGAAATCCATTCGGATCCTTCTTGCCATTGCTGCCTTCCACGATTATGAGATTTGGCAGATGGACGTAAAGACAGCTTTTCTAAATGGTCATTTAGAAGAGTGTGTCTATATGGATCAGCCAGAGGGTTTCATTCAGAGTGGGAGCAGCGGAAAGGTGTGCAAGTTGCTTAAGTCCATTTATGGACTAAAGCAGGCATCGCGGAGTTGGAACATCTGTTTTGATGGGACGGTTAAGGAATTTGGCTTTATCAAAAATCCAGATGAACCATGCATCTATTGTAGATTTGTAGCGAGAACTGTAGTATTCCTCGTTTTATACGTGGATGACATTCTCTTAATAGGAAATGGCATTCCTATGCTACAATCTGTCAAAGGGTTCTTGTCACACAGGTTCTCCATGAAAGACCTGGGTGATGCCTCATACATTCTGGGTATCCGGATCTACCGTGACAGATCCAAGAGGATATTAGGACTTTCGCAGTCCAGGTACATCGACACCATACTGAAGAGATTCAGTATGGAAGATTCCAAGCGCGGTAATCTACCGGCTTGTCACGGGATCACCCTCTCTAAAGAGATGTCTCCCAAGACTGATTTGGAGAGGGATCACATGTCTATTATACCCTACGCTTCTGCGGTAGGCTCTATAATGTATGCGATGTTGTGTACCAGACCGGATGTGGCTTATGCACTGAGTGTGGTAAGCAGGTATCAGTCAAACCCTGGGGAGAAACATTGGATAGCAGTAAAGAACATTCTCAAGAACCTGAGAAGGACTAAGGAGATGTTCTTGGTGTATGGCGGAAAAGACCTGCAGATTGAGGCCTTTGCTGACTCCAGCTTCCAGAGTGACAAGGATGATTCCAAGTCCATGTCGGGTTTTGTCTTTACCCTCAATGGAGGGGCGGTGTGTTGGAAGAGCTCCAAACAGGAAACCGTTGCTGACTCGACTATGGAAGCGGAATACATCGCTGCATCTGATGCCGCAAAAGAAGCTGTCTGGATGAGGAAGTTCTTGAGAGAACTTCAGGTGGTTCCATCCATTGTTGACCCAATACCTCTGTATTGCGACAACAACGGGGCTATAGCTTTAGCGAAGGAACCCAGGTCCCATCAGAAATCCAGACACATCTTAAGGCGGTATCACCTGATCAGGGAGATCATGGATCGCCAGGAGATCGAGGTCCGGAGGTTTGCATCAGAGGATAACACAGCAGATCCATTCACCAAGGCCTTGCCCCAGACTCAGTTCGAGCGGCTGATCGAGATGATAGGTCTTCGATACTCCAGTATATGGCCTTAGTGCAAGTGGGAGATTGTTAGTGTATATGCCCTAGAGGCCATTACTGTATCATACTGGTTTGTATATTACTTGATGGAAGCTTGGGATATTCACAGTTGTATATACAATCTTGCTCGAAATGGTAGTATGCTACTTGGTTTGTCTCTGCTTTAATATGTGCATGTGTTTCTTTTAGCATATTGCTGATATACATATTAGTAGAGCCCTTAGGATCTTTGCTTGATTACCAGCGTTGTGATGGCGCTCGCACTCGTGGGAGCTGGGTAATCTATAAGCACATCCTTATACTGGTCCCTGGTCGATGGACTATCGAGACAGGGCATCGATACTCCGGAGTAGACTAGCGTATGCGCTTCTCATCCCAGTGTGGGAGACGGTCTGTCCCATATCCGTTAGTACGTCGTACTTGGGATAGTATACGGGTGCTCGTTAGGTTACGAGTACACTGGACAGGACTCGTCGGGAACTGTTGGTTGGTATTATACCTATCGTCAGTTATCAGTTCCCAGGTGACATGAGTACAGCTTAGTCCGTTGACTTGACACTGTCACTTCGCCTCGAGTGTGTTCCCACTGCACTTTGATTACTACCATACCACGGCTCAAAGGAGTCGTGCAAACAGGTAGTTTTTGGGTGCAGTCCCGAAGCACTTGGAGGCAGTGACGGTTAGACAGGATTCGTCTCTCCCGGTATTGGGGGTTGACATCGCGCTGTGTCCAGGAGAGCCATTACACAAGTAGTCCCTGGCCAGGGCAAGCGAGATATACTGGTGGGTTTCCAGTATTATCTCAGGGTGTTCTGGGCTACACTCCGACATGACTTGTACCGCTATTAGGGGACTGACGTTCACCGCCCCCCTAGGCCCGCCATGCGATGTATCAGATGAACAGACCAGACTGTACGGAGATTGTCACATACAGGCTCAGTAGGAGTTCAGATGGGGTTCACCTCGTCAGTCTTCTTATCGACATCTACCTGGGGACCGTTACGTACAGCTAGTGCCGCTTGCGGTCTGTGGTTAAACCCACTGCCAGCGTAGTGTCGAGTCTTTAGAGTCCCACACAGAGAGCTATTCGCCTTTAGGTAAAATGAGTAGAGGTCGCATGGTTTTGCGACAGGGTTCGTTCACATTCGCGCACTTGTGCACGTTTGCTGTCCGTACAGTTTATACTAGCGGGCTTTGGTTTAAGCCGGATCCTAGTATATGTTTTGGGATTGGTTTTTCTCATTGTATTCGTGTTCCTCGGATCACAAATGCGGGTGTGTATGCACAGTTGTTTGAGACAGAGGGAGAGGACCTTGATTAGGGTTAATGGCTATTGTCATTTTATTAACCCTAATGCTTATGTGTGTATTATAGTTAATTGATAATTAGTTTAAATAATTGTGCATGGTTATGGTTGTTGACCATTTGACTTCCTTGACTTGTTGACCTAGGTTGACACTTTGACCATCATCATTTCTTTTGGAAGATGCTTTTTGATCCTTGCAAATTGAAATGATAATGGTCACATCATGATTAACCATGACAATTATCTTACTAATTATCTAATTAAAATAATACCCATATATTTGTGAGAATGGTTGATTCTATTCTCATTCTATCATTTCATTTCTCTCTCTTGTTCTTCCTCTCCCTCAAGCTCTCCCCTCTCATGTGTTGAGAAACACTTGAGCTTGAGAAAAACCCTCTCTTGATCATCTTTACTCTCATCTAGGGTTGAAGGACTAGCACTTCTTGAACCCTAGTTACTTCTAGCTTGGAGTTGAAGCCAAAGGTTGAGGCTTTCGGGTGGATCTTTCTTTGACGGGAGAAGACAACAAGGTGACCTCCTTCCACTACTCCAAGGAGCAAGGAGAGAAGGACATAAAGACCAAAGGTATAACCTTTCTAGCACTTAGCTAGTTTCTAGTTAGCTTTAGCAAGTTTTTGTTTAGCAAAGATCCTTTAATGTCTAGTCCATGTTGCCTAAGCTCATAAAAATCCGATTTTTATTCCGTTTTCCGCCTCCCCGCAAGTACCGGGGTGGGCAACGTGGACTTACATGCGATATCGTAATAATTGGTCTTAAGTGCAAGTGGGAGATTGTTGGACATAGTGTCGTTAAGGCAATTATTGTAATTGCATGTAGAAAATTATGATAATTGAAAGAGGACCTATATAGGTAGAACAGTCTTATTCGAGATGATAGTATGCTATCTTGTTTATCTTTATCATTATGTGTATATGTTTTGATAAAGCCCGTAGGATTATTGCTTGACTATCAGCATTATGATGGCGATCAAATACGTAGGAGCTGGGTGGTCCATAAGCACATCCTTAAATGTCCCTAGTGTCATGACCCGAAATAGCACGTGACTGGTACTTGAATCATGTGAAGTCTATAGGACTCCACCTAATTCAAGTAAGTCAAAAGCCCAGAAATCTAAACCATTTAAAAGAGAGTGAAGAAATACATATTTAAAAATTAACCTATAAATTCACTTTGAAAGTCGTAGTAAGCATTTTTAAAAGTATGAAGTCTTTTCCAAAAATTTCGGCAGAGTTTCCTTTGTAAATACTGGCCCCAAACCGGCACAAACATGCATAATATACGTAATGAATAAAGGCATCCCCAAGCGGGAGCTAGCTCTTCGCCAATTGACGGAAACAACCACGCAAGCAATATAATATACAACGCCGAAGGGCGAAGATCAAAACTCCGAAAGAAAACCCAACATCCTCAAGAAAACCAGAAAAAAATCATAATAATACAGCGTGCGACTCTAAGGTCGAAAGAATATACATCTGGTCTTCTAAGTCTATCAAATAATACAAGTCTGGTTGATGGAATTTACTAGATACAACTGAATATAAATAAAAGTACAACGGTGGTCACAATGCAAGTGAACCCACCTACCAAAGCAATCACCCGGAAGGAAGCAATGTGCCAGCAAGCCGCAACGAAATCTGTACGGCAAAACCTGCAAGAAACTGTGGCACAACGGGGGTGAGTTGCCAACTCGTGAGTAGAAAACATGACCGAGAAGAAATCGCATGTATGACTCTCTCCTAGGTCATACAATAATATCCTCAAAATATATAACCCGAAGCATCTAATAATGGCAAAAGTAAACATCTAAACATAAGTGTAATCGGTGCTCGTGTCAGTGCCTCAGGTAGCAACATATCACATATATGATGTACAAATGCATTAAGAATGAAAACAAAATACATCTTGAATGAGAAAATCAGTTTTCTTATCTCAGTAAGATTTCTGTATAAAAACTAGAGTATCATCAATGAAATCAACAGAGAATCCGTGTCAAGCATCGACACAAAACATATATCTCAATGTCTCAATATTTCGGGCTCCGGCAATCCGGACTGGCCCCGGGCTCCGGCACTCCGAACTGACCCATATCATCAAATCTCATGACTACGTCGGTATCCTCCGGATATCCGCCGCATCATAAATAACCGGTCGGTAGTGCTCCCCTGTCGGGCTCAACGCCATCATCTGCGACCATCTTGCCCCGGGGTACCGCACCGGGTCCACCATGCACCCGCAGACGGCTCATCCTCCTCCTCGAATCGGGTGTATGATACCGCTCAAGAGCCGCGAAAACTCATGGTGGACACATCTCACATCATATCACGAGAAAACCACAATTTCTATCTTTAAAATTGATAATGAGTTTATAAAATCTTTGCGGTTTCTCCAAATCCAGAAATCTCATGGAAATCCGAAATCCCAATCTCAAAAGTAAATATACCGTGAATTACCGGCATAAAGCCCAATAATATTGCATGACAAATGAATATATGAATACACCGGGTATCAAGCAAGGAATGCAACAACTAAACTAGCATATGAAAGCAATCGTACTAGTACTATGTTGCAACTACTAACTAGTAATTTATACCCATAAAGTAATATTTTCTAATGTGTATATGACATGCAAATTACCGATGATGTGTGTGTGAGCCGGTAGCACGTGTACGTGGAGCATATGCATCATCGGTAATGGTGCTGGTGTCCTGACCATATGGGTTCATAATAACAAAGAAAACACATTATAAGCATGATATACGATGTGAACAACATGAACATACGGAAAATGAATAGTAAACGCAACACTGAAGAATATGCATTTCAATACACGAGTCATACAGTTTTGGTATTTGAAATAGCACGAATCGTGGTTTGTTTTGAGAATAGAGGCTACGGTGCTTTTTAAGAAAGGTACGTCCTTTGGAAAATCCGTAGTATCTGTTGGAGATAGTGCCCTCAGAGTCAATTATTGGATCACAGGCACGTGATTGCAATGATTGAGGGAGGACCTATCCCGGTAGGACAGTCTTACTCAAGATGATAGTATGCTATCTGGTTTATCTTTATCATCGTGTACTGCTTTAGGTGACCTTACAGGTCGCTATTACACGTTGATAGAGCCCATAGGATTCTTGCTTGATTTCCATCAGTATGAGGGCGATCATATACGTGGGAGCTAGTAGTCTATAAGCACATCCTTAAAAGGTCCTTAGTCGTGGGAGTTTCGAGACAAGGCATCGATACTCCAGAGTAGACTAGTGTATACAGTCGAGACCCCGACGAGGGGCGGTGGCCGGTCTCACAATCCACTGGTGTCAGTTGGTTCACCTAAGATGTATACAGATGCTCATTGGGTTATGAGTACACCGGACAGGACTCGCCGGGAACATGCTAGTTGGTCTTATACCTAACGTCAGATAGCAGTTCCCTGGTGACATGTGTACAGGTTAGTTCATCGACCTGAGATCATCATTTGTCTCGTGTGAGTTCCCACTTTACTTTGATTACTACCCTACCACGCTCAAAGGAGACGTGCAAACAGGTTTTAGTTGGGTACAGTCCCGAGCCACATGGAGGCAGTAAGCGGATCTGCAGGGGTTCGTCTCTCCCGGTATTGGGGGTGAGGTCGCGCTGTTTCTAGGAGAGCCATTACACAAAGCCCTCGGCCGAGGCAGGAGATTTACTGGTAGGTATTCCAGTAGTATCTCAGGGTGTTCTGGGCTACATTCTGACACGACTTGTACCGCTTTTGGGGGTCTGACTTTTACCAACTCCCTAAGCCCGCCATGCGATGCTTATAGACGAACAGACCGGACTGTACGGATATTGTCACTGACAGGCTCAGTAGGGTGTCAGGATGAGTTCGCTCGTCGACGTCCCTTTTGGTCAATACCTGGTAGCCCGTTACGTATAGGCTAATACCTCTGACGTGCTAGTGGTTAAATCCACAACCAAAATATTGACGAGTCTTTATAGTCCCCCACAGACCAGTTTCTCAAGTTTCGGGCGAAACACTGTAAAGGCTGTATGGAGATATGGCAGGGTTCGATCAGATAGGTGCGGTATTGCATGGATCATGATCGGACAGATAATACTAGCGGGCTTTGGTTTAAGCCGGATCCTAGTATTGTACTGTGTAGATTTTGTCTCGTTGCATTTGTATTTCGGTCGGAATACAAATGCGGGTATGTATATACAGTAGCGGGGTTTTCCTATAATTTAATACGGGATCAGTTTTTGGAATTGCCTGTTTGCTTTCCGTTTCGGCCATATTTCTTTGTATCTTTCCTTGGCTGAAATTTGGTGGAGGAGGGCTTATTTGCAATTGTGCAAATAAGCATTGTGGAGGGTGTTCTTTGCATTTTGTTATGTCATGATGGTTGCACCATCCCTTGACTTTCTTGACTTCATCATTGATTGACTTTGGGTTCATGATGGTTGATTTGGAGTGAGGTTATGGTTGTAATGATTCTTGATCATCATCACCCTTTTCTCTGTCTTGATTATTTGTCTCACTCTTTTTTCATTCATGCACACACCACCCTTTCATTCTTCTTGATGAGCCATGGCCGGCCAAGTGGGAGGGGGGCTGTCCAAAAATTCTAGTGGGGAATTTTGATCTCTTTAAGCTTGCAAAACTCCCATTGCTCCATCTCCAAAAGCTTAGTTCATTTCCTCCACCATATGGCAACTTCCACAACCCCAAATGAGACAAAGCATTCTACAGATAACCTACAGCATCCTTGGGCACGTCGGCTCGCCAACTTCGTGCCCGAGTTGCCTCGGTCTAGAGGTGGGAGCCCGTAAAAGAAGCCGGCGACGTGGTGCCCTTCCGGCGAGGAGGTGAAGACCGGAGATTCCGCGGGGAGATCGGGACGAAGACGAGAAGACCGAAGGACACGGATCGCTCGGTATATCTCTCTACCCTTTCTCTTGTTAGCTAGGACTAGATTAATGGCCCGATTCGGGATTTTTGGGCACGGTGGTGCCGGTTTACAAGTTCGTAAAAAGTTTCATTTCCGCATTCCGGCGTCGGATTGACGGCCGGGGCGCCTCCGTGCACTTACATTGGTATCAGAGCCACGCCATTAACCTAGTCTAGCTTGGTCTAACGTGTTTACACGATCGTACAAATATCCCAAAACTGCGATTTCAATGCATCAGGTTTCTGTCGAATTATTTTTGGCTCTAAAAATTTTTCAGTACATTGCAGAAAGACATGCAGGAAATTTTAAGATTTCTGTGAAAAAATGGTAGTGTAACACTGTAGAACGACCGCGGAACCGCGGCCAAACCCCTGTTCTGGCCGCGGTTCCGCCGCAGAACAGTGCCTTCACTGCACCATTTTTGCACAGTGATCTTTGTACAGGGAAATTGGGGTTTTGGAATATTCTTTTTGGGCCCAGAATTTCTTTAAGTGCTACAGTAGTGCTTGGGGGCCCACTTGGGAAAATTTGATCGATCGAAAATTTTAAACATGTTAGTTCACAGTATTTACATTATATCTGCGACCGTGAATGTCACTCGATCGGTAAATCCTGTCTAACTGCTATAGCCCGGTTAGACGGATTTGCGAACGTGAAATTCACGTTGATGTTCTGTGTTGTGTTGTGATGTTGCGGATTGGTCGTGGGGGATAGCCTGGATGCAATGTTGGTACAGATTTGGTTGTATTATGTACATTTGATATTGCGAGGCGAGCGTCCGACATGTGGACTGCCGTCACTGCCTGTCTGTATATTATTCTTTTGGGGCACAACCGGGGTGAGGTCGATGTACCCGTTGTATGTATATTTTACTTTCTGTACTAGGATTACCCCAAGATGGGGTGCACGGATAGCCGGGTTCTAGAGGGAAACGGGCCCGCATCTCATGGCATTGAGACGGAGGGGGCTTCACTCTAGAATTGGCGGGCTATTCGCCGCACTCGTAGGGGGTACAGGTTGACCCAGGAGGGGTGCCCAAGTTACCGGATTCCGTGAAGTGCTGGGTGGTCCATTCACGTTGCTGAAGGGGGCTGCCTCGCTTCAGGTTTTGGCGGGTAACTTGCCGCGCCCGTAGGGGTCTAGGATTTCATTGCACAGGCTATCCACACGACCAGGGGAACGTCGGGTTTCAGTAGCGGCTCTATGAAACCCGGGGATCCCAGATATCTGTATTGTTCTGTGATGCTTATTACATTTCTGTGATGTTGCATTTTATCACGCCATGAGCGAAATATTATGTATTAATATATATACTAGTAGATGTTGTATATGTTTTGCATCCGCGCTAGTCCAGTCCCCGCTCTGTCGTTAGTTAAGTAACCTAACGGGCGATGACGGGACACAGTGACGAATGCAGATGGCATATACGTACATCATTATTTTCGTTCTTTATTGATGTGATCAATTCATGGGACTGCGTTGATTCGGATCAATGCAAGTTAAACAAACCTAATTGATGTTATTGGAACATTTTTCAAAAAGCTGTTATTGCAAGGACGTTCACTTTTGTTTTGCACAGTGGTATTCAGTTGGAATATCCTGCTCCTCAGTCGACGAGGCAAGGGCCGAGAACCCTTCACCGAGAGTGACCCCTTGGACAAAAGTTTGCGTCAGGGCAATAACTTCACTATAGCCGATTACTTTTGCTTTGCATCGTGGTATTCAGTTGGAATATCCTGCACCTCATTCTACGGGGAAAGAGCCGAGATCCCTTCACCGGGAGTGACCTCTTTAGAAAAGGTTTTCGTCACTATATTTTTATAAAGCTATCCGGTTCCTTCAACGATATCAAGTTCATTACGTTAAAGGTTTTCGCCAGAAACCATTCGTAGCCCTCCATCATTTCAGTTAAATATTCGGTAGTATTCAAGCTATGTATTTTGACCTCACGCCAAGGCATAGTGATTGGTAGCTGCCGGATATTTATCTGTTGCATAGATAGAATGCGTTGGTTTGGGACAGTCGTACTACTATTTTATCCTACGTCAAGGGTATGTACGGGTGGGTTCAAATTAACCTGGACAATGATGGGTAGAACTTGACATGTGACTTATGATATTTTGACCTCACGCCAAGGTCATAAGAGCATGGGGCAAAAATCACATCGGGAGTTTCTAAAGAAATTGAAACTTGCCAGATATGCGCATACCTTCTGGAGTGTGATAACGTGAGCGGATTCCGTCACGTTATCATGCGATGATAGTTGGATCCCGATTCTCACTGATGAGTTGGTTTACTCCTCGGGTGATCCCGACTAATTCTTCTTTCAGGTTTGGAGGAGAATTTGACGGTACAGTGGGAGGTTTCCAGATTAGATAAATTGGTAACCATTCTGATCTAGGTTAGAGTGCACGCTGAGTGTTTCTTTTCTCTCTCTCTTTGGCAGCGACCATGACCCGACCCTAGACTATGACTCAGTGGCCACAATTAACCGAACCTTCTTAAACACTGGCTTTTGGATTGTCAGAGTTGCATACCTCATTGCCACTCCTACTTTTACCCCTTTCTCCAGGACACCCCGTATTACTACGAACGTCCACTTCCATTGGACAAAACCATCGTATGGTTATATACGAACTCGAAGGAATTTATTCGAGGATGGTTTCCGGTTCTGGAGGAAACGGATAGGACTATTCAGTTTTCTTTTCCTTTTACTTTCTCTCAGGTTGCGAGTACTCCTTGGTTTAGGAGATAGTACACCTATTACGCAAATTGGATAGTCTTCTTTCAAACCTTAGGCTGGTGCCGAACGGTGGGGAATGAAGAAAACCAATTAGCATAACGATGGTGTACAGAAGATATTAAGTAAAGACATATCAAGGGATTAGTAAGAGGGCAAAGTAAATTGCGACTGATATTCACGACCAAACCAGGTATTTCATTACCACCCCTACTTCACCTTTGTATTTCTCCAGGACACTCCGTATCACTACAAAGATCCACAGTTTATCGGATACTCCATCGTATGGTTATATACGAACTCGAAAGGAACTTGTTCCAGTTCGGGGATGGATTCTGGTTCAGGAGAAATAGGAATAAGGTTTATTCGGTTGTCTTTTATTCTCACCTTCTCTCACATTGCGAGTACTCCTAGGATTAGGACAGTACACCCATTATGCTTATTGGATAGTCTTCTTCCAAACCATAGGCTGGTGCCGAACGGTAGGGAAGGGAGAAAACCATTTGGCCTAAAGGGGTGTGCAGAAGGTAATGACTAAAGACATATAAAGGGATTTGGAGAGGTGGCAAAGAATTATACGGTTACAGTCGTGAATCTGGATAATGGAAGAGGCATTACTAGGAATACCCGGATACCCCTACGAAACATTTCAATGTTTCAGTTTCACTGTATACTGTTAAAAGGAAACTGATTTCCCAATTAGTCCTTACTCCAGGGTATGTATTTACCAGGTGTGATTCTCACATCTGTATAGTTTTACAGATGATGAGTGGGAGTAAGTTATTGGGAATTGGGTGATCATCCTCATTATATCGGGATTCGTTGTAATCAGTGATATTTGAGGAAGTCACCTGGGTTGTTTGCCGGACGGCAAATATTTGGTTTTGAATATCCGCTGTTATGCACCAATTTCAAATTGATATATTTGTACGTCTATTTTTATAGAGTGAGATATACCTTTTTGAAATTATGTCTATGACATTTACGTATATCAGTTGATGGTTAGGTAAGGAGCATTAAACAGCGGTGTAATTCTTCTTAACCATAAGTACAGTTTTCAACCTGCGACACACAGGGAGTGAGTTATAAGACTCAAGGGACTTATACGGAGTATTGTATGTTGTCCAGTGTCCATTAGGACAGAGGAGTTGGTCCTATATTCGGTTTACTTATGACTCCTCTAGTTTTTAGACAGGTGTTTCGTAGAAACATAAGGTTCGAATTTTGAGAAGTTATAGGTATATGAATAAAGTAGAGAACCAGGTATCGCAAGTATCGGGATTCTTCAAGGTGATCGAAGATGTAGATACTTGTGTATGGTATTCAGTTGATAGTAATGATTAAGAGAACTTGCTTCTCTTTCAGATTACTCATAATTGGAAGTATTCCTAAGATGAGTAACGCTGATCGGCCTCCTTCCATTTAGTTGACATGCACTGGATACAGCTGCATGATTTGAATCTGGTTCAATTAAATCAGTGCCTCTGTTTCTGTGTTGGATATAGTGTTAATGTATATGCCCTAGAGGCCATTACTGTATCATACTAGTTTGTATATTACTTGATGGAAGCTTGGGATATTCACAGTTGTATATACAATCTTACTCAAAATGGTAGTATGCTACTTGGTTTGTCTCTGCTTTAATATGTGCATGTGTTTCTTTTAGCATATCGCTGATATACATATTAGTAGAGCCCTTAGGATCTTTGCTTGATTACCAGCGTTGTGATGGCGCTCACACTCGTGGGGGCTGGGTAATCCATAAGCACATCCTTATACAGGTCCCTAGTCGTTGGACTATCGAGACAGGGCATCGATACTCCGGAGTAGACTAGCGTATGCGCTTCTCATCCCAGCGTGGGAGACGGTCTGTCCCACAGCCGTCAGTACGTCGTAATTGAGATAGTATGCGGGTGCTTGTTAGGTTACGAGTACACTGGACAGGACTCGTCGGGAACTGTTGGTTGGTATTATACCTATCGTCAGTTATCAGTTCCCAGGTGACATGAGTACAGCTTAGTCCGCTGAGTTGACACTATCACTTCGCCTCAAGTGTGTTCCCACTGCACTTTGATTACTACCCTACCACGGCTCAAAGGAGTCTTGCAAACAGGTAGTTTTTGGGTGCAGTCCCGAAGCACTTGGAGGCAGTGACGGTTAGACAGGAATCGTCTCTCCCGGTATTGGGGGTTGACATCGCGCTGTGTCCAGGAGAGCCATTACACGAGTAGTCCCTGGCCAGGGCAAGCGAGATATACTGGTAGGTTTCCAGTGTTATCTCAGGGTGTTCTGGGCTACACTCCGACACGACTTGTACCGCTATTAGGGGACTGACGTTCACCGCCCTCCTAGGCCAGCCATGCGATGTATCAGATGAACAGACCGGACTGTACGGAGACTGTCACATACAGGCTCAGTAGGAGTTCAGATGGGGTTCACCTCGTCAGTCTTCTTATCGGCATCTACCTGGGGACCGTTACGTACAGCTAGTGCCGCTTGCGGTCTGTGGTTAAACCCACTGCCAGCGTAGTATCGAGTCTTTAGAGTCCCACACAGAGAGCTATTCGCCTTTAGGCAAAATGAGTAGAGGTCGCATAGTTTTGCGACAGGGTTCGTTCACATCCGCGCACTCGTGCACGTTTGCTGTCCGGACAGCTTATACTAGCGGGCTTTGGTTTAAGCCGGATCCTAGTATATGATTTGGGATTGGTTTTATCTCATTGTATTCGTGTTCCTCGGATCACGAATACGGGTGCGTATGCACAGTTCCTTGAGACAGAGGGAGAGGACTTTGATTAGGGTTAATGACCATTGTCATTTTTATTAACCCTAATGCTTATGTGTGTATTATGGTTAATATAATTGTGCATGGTTATGGTTGTTGACCATTTGACCTTCTTGACTTGTTGACCTAGGTTGACACTTTGACCATCATCATTTCATTTGGAAGATGCTCTTTGATCCTTGCAATTTGCATTAAAAATGAAATGATAATGGTCATGTCTTGATTAACCATGACAATTATCTAGCTAATTATCAATTTATAATAATTCACACATATATGTGAGAATGGTTGTTTTATTCTCTCATTCTATCATTCACTTTCTCTCTCTTGTTCTTCCTCTCCCTCAAGCTCTCCCCTCTCATGTGTTGAGAAACACTTGAGCTTGAGAAAAACCTCTTCTTGATAATCTTTACTCTCATCTAGGGTTTTAGGACTAGCACTTCTAGCACCCTAGTTACTTCTAGCTTGAAGTTGAAGCCAAAGGTTGAGGCTTTCGGGTGGATCCTTCTTCGACTCAAGAAGACGACAAAGGTGATCCCTTTCTACTACTCCAAGGAGCAAGGAGAGAAGGACATACAGCCCTAGGTATAACCATTCTACCCTTTAGCTAGTTTCTAGTTAGTTTTAGCTTGTTTTTGTTTAGCAAACATCCTTCTTTGTCTAGTCCATGTTGCCTAAAGTGATAAAAATTTGATTTTTATTCCGTTTTCCGCCTCCCTGCAAGCACCGGGGTGGGCAACGTGAACTTACAGTGGTATCAGAGCCTAACTAAACATAAACTAGCTAGGTAGTAAAGTGTATGGAAGTTCATTCGGAAAAAATCGCAAAACCGAGTTTACAAAAACCCAAGTTTCTGTTAAAAATTTTTCTGTTCAAAATAGAATAAATCGTACGTCAAAAATCATCTCAGGGTTTTGTGAAGAAAGCCACCAAAAACGATCCAGAGATTCGTTCAAAGCGTCGCGGTTCCGCGGCAATAGCAAGCTATTGCCGCGGAACCGCGGCCGTTTTGGCCCGGCTCTGGGTCGAGTTTGGTGCAGTGTTCTTCTGGCATGGTTTTGGTATTTTTAAGATGGTTTATATGTGCCCAGGTTTTCCAGAAAAGAAATTTGTTTTTGGGGGCCTATAAATCCGTATTTTTGATCGAACTTCAATACACTTTGACTAAAGGGTTATATCTGTGATGTTTATATGTATTGAACGTCGGCTAATCGCTATATGTCGATTAGTGGGGGTTATACATATCTGTGATCTGTGTTTGATGATGGTATGTGTATATGAATGCGTTGGATTGTCGTGGGTGAATAGCCGGGGTGGATGTGAGATGAGTGTTTCTTTTTCTTTCATTCATTGTAATATGTAAATTGATGTAATATTATTTGTTTGGCCGCACAATCGGGTCGGGGTTGTAGCCGTCATTGTATAATTCTTTTTACTGTTTTTGCTCCTAGGATAGACCCATGGAGGGGGTGCACAAACTACCGGGTATCTCGAAGTGCCGAGTGGCCTACTCACGGTGGTGAGGGAGGTTGCTTCGCTTCGGGTACTTGGCGGGTAGTTTGCCGCACCCGTAGGGGTCTTGGGTGGGGTATTTGGCTATTCACCGCGATCGTGTAATCCGCTTTTCGTTGCAGACTCGAACGGATCGCGGATTCCTAGTATATCCGATGTATTCATCTGTGATCTGTAATGTCTATCATTGCTATATATTTATATTATAACTATTTAGGCGTTGCTTATGTTTCACAGCCGCGCTAGCCCAGCCCCCGCTCTGTCGTTAGTTAAGTAACCTAACGGGTGATGACGGGACCCCGTGGCGAATGTGAATGGCATAAGCATACGTCATATTTTGGTTGTTTTCTGCAATGGTAGGTTTAAATGATGGGACGCATTAAAAGAACTAATGCAAGAAAATAAACCAAGTAAAAGTCGATTGGAACACTTTGAAAACCACTCGGTTCTTTTCAAAACTAAACTTCTAAACGCGGAGCTTGAACCACTCCTTTTAAAAGCTATCTCGTTCCATCGATTATATCAAGTTCACTACGTTCACGGTTTCGCCAAAACCATTCGTAGCCCTCCGTCATTCCACATGAATGGTCAAAAAGTATTCAAGCTATGTATTTTGGCCAAAGTCAAGGCATAGTGATTGGTAGCTATTGGGTATTCATGTGCAGCATAGATAGATGCGTTGGTTTGGGACAGTCGTGCTGCCATTTTGGCCAAAGTCAAGGGTAGGTACGGGTGGGTCCAAATTAACCAGGAGAATGACTGGTAGAACTTGACATGTGACTTATGATATTTTGGCCAAAGTCAAGGTCATAAGAGCATGGGGCAAAAATCCACATCGGGAGTTTCATAAGTACTGAAACTTGCTAGCGCTGCATACCATTTGGAGTGTGATGATTCTGGTAGGATTCCTTCGGTTTTATCACACGATGATATTTGGATCCCGATCCTACTGTGAGTATATGCTACTCCTCGGGAAAACTCTCACTTAACGATCAATGCTATAAACCTAGTAGGTGTCTAGAAAGGTGTTAGTGGGGCTACGCCCACAGGGAAAAGAGGTTACTTAATTAACGAACTTCGCGAAAGCGTTGGAAAACCTCCATCGAAGTACCGACACTGGCCTGGCTTAACGGTTAAGCAAGTATTGTACGGTGAGATTGATCCCGACTAATCCTTTCTTTACGGTTTGAGAAGGGATTCGAGAGACAGTGGGAGCCATCCTGTTTAGACAAACTAAAAACCACTCTAAACTTGCAAGAGCATCATGCTAAAGTGTTTCTTTTCTCTCTCCTAATTGCAGCGACCATTCAACATAACCGGACTTAAGTTATTACTAGATAAAAACATACTGACAGGGCCAAACTACAAAGATTAGCTCAGGAATGTCAAGATGGCAATCACTTACGACAAGCTGGGGTATCTCCTTACCACCAAAGCTCCCCCTGTCCCAGGTCCCAAAACCAATGTCGTAGATAGGGAAATTTATAAGACCTGGGAAATAGATTGCGCGAAGGCCAAATGCCTCGTACTTGCCTCGATGGACAACGAACATCAGAGGAGGTACGAGAATTTGGACCTAGAGTCCATATTTCTTCATACAAAAGAACTGTATGGAGAGCAGTCTCGTATCGCTAGATACGAAGTGTCGAAGAAGTTGTTTTCGGCAAGGTTGGCCGTCGGATCATCGGTAGCGGAACACGTGCTTAAGATGATTGGCTACATAGAGGAGCTCGCAGAACTTGGGACCACGTTGGAGAATGAGCACTATACGGACTTGATTCTCCAGTCCCTTCCTTCCACTTACGCCCAGTTCATCCTGAACTTCAACTTACAGGAAAAGGAAGTTGAACTTTCAGAGCTCCTCAACAAGCTGAGGAGTGCAGAGGGCACCCTACAGAAAGGTAGGGAGACATCCACTTTGTTTGTAGGAGGATCTTCCTCTTCTAGATCCAGGGCGAAAGCCAAGGGTAAGAAGAAGAAAGCCCCCACCAAACCAAAAGGCGGTGTCAGTAAAGTGGATACGAAGGGAAAAGGAAAAGCAACAAAGGTAGCGGGAAAGCTGGTGGGGAAGGAAGAATGCTTCTACTGTCACAAAAGTGGTCACTGGAAACAGGATTGTAAGGCTTGGAAGGCCAGAACACAGGATTTGAAGCGAGTTGCGGCTTCAGCTTCAGGTGTGTATGTTATTGAAAACTGTCTGTCAATAAACTCTACATCCTGGGTATTGGATACCGGATCTGGATCTCATATCTGTAATTCTTTGCAGGCGTTGAGAAAGCGTAGAGTTTTGAAGGCAGGTGACATGACCCTCAGAGTTGCAAACGGTGCTAGCATGGATGCGGAGACCGTGTGGGACTATCACCTGGGACTGTCAGATGGACACTTTTTTGGTTTTGCGTAGTTGTTATTATGTACAAAATGCAACCTGTAATATCATTTCTGTATCTTTATTATCTAAAGAAAGTTATGAATTTGCATTTGTAAGTAATGTAGTGAACATTCACCTTAATCAAGTTTTGATTGGGTCAGGTACATTGAACAACGGTATATACGTATTAAACCAACCACAGATTTTCAATGTCCAGAATACACACAAAAGAAAGTCTCCAGAAATCAATAAAACTTTCTTATGGCATTGTAGACTGGGTCACATCAATGAGAGAAGGTTGACTAAGTTACATGCAGAAGGATATTTGGATCCGTTCGAATATCAATCGTATGCAACTTGTCAATCCTGTCTCAAAGGAAAGATGACAAACACTCCGTTCACTGGACACGGAGTAAGAGCGAGCGAGCTCTTGGGACTCGTACACAGTGACGTGTGCGGTCCAATGTCTACACATGGACGAAGCGGTTATTCTTACTTCATTACTTTTACGGATGACTTTTCAAGGTACGGTTATGTCTTCTTAATGAAACATAAATCCGAGGCTTTTGAAAAATTCCAGGAATATAAGAATGAAGTAGAAAAACAAACAGGCAAAAGTATCAAGGCACTGAGATCTGATCGAGGTGGTGAATACTTGAGTGCCGAGTTCCTGGGTTACTTAAAAGAGAATAGAATTCTCTCTCAGCTTACTCCTCCATACACTCCGCAACATAACGGTGTATCGGAGAGACGGAACCGAACCCTATTGGATATGGTACGGTCCATGATGAGTAACGCTGAGTTGCTGCGATCGTTCTCGGGATATGCGCTAGAATCAGCTGCATACCTTTTGAATCGAGTTCCAACTAAGACTGTGCCTACTACACCATATCAGATGTGGTGTGGGAAGAGACCCTATCTTAATCACATTAAGACATGGGGATGTCCAGCTTTTGTAAAAAAGCAGCATGCGGACAAGCTCGAGGCACGCTCAGTACAGTGCAAGTTTGTGGGATATCCAAAGAACTCCAAGGGATATTTCTTCTATTGCAAAGAGGAACAAAAGTTTTTGTTTCTCGCCATGCCCACTTTCTAGAACACCAGTTCATAGAAAAAGAAATAAGTAGGAACGCAATAGAACTGGAAGAAATTCCAGAACCACGAGCTATTACTGAAAGCTTAGAAGAACCAGAGGGTTCGAAAGATCAGGACATTCCCACGCCACTCCGCAGGAGTAGTAGGCAGTCTCATCCGCCCGAGAGATACTACGATTTTCTCATTGACGGGGATAGAGAGGATTGCATCATAGATTGTGATGAACCTACTAGCTTCCAGCAAGCCATTCAGAGCGTCGACTCGGTAAAATGGCTGGATGCAATGCGGACCGAAATAGAGTCCATGTACACCAACAAAGTATGGACGTTGGACATTGCTCCAGATGGGGTAAAACCCGTAGGATGCAAGTGGATCTTCAAAAGGAAGATTGGTGTAGATGGACAGGTTGAGACCTATAAAGCTAGACTGGTTGCAAAGGGTTTTCGTCAGCGACCTGGTTTGGACTATGACGAAACCTTTTCTCTAGTAGCAATGCTGAAATCCATTCGGATCCTTCTTGCCATTGCTGCCTTCCACGATTAAGAAATTTGGCAGATGGACGTAAAGACCGCTTTTCTAAATGGACATTTAGAGGAGTGTGTCTATATGGAACAGCCAGAGGGTTTCATTCAGAGTGGGAGCAGCGGAAAGGCGTGCAAGTTGCTTAAGTCCATTTATGGACTGAAGCAGGCATCGCGGAGTTGGAACATCTGTTTTGATGAGACGGTCAAGGAATTTGGCTTTATCAAAAATCCAGATGAACCATGCATCTATTGTAGATTTGTAGCGAGAACTGTAGTATTCCTCGTTTTATACTTGGATGACATTCTCTTAATAGGAAATAACATTCCTATGCTACAATCTGTCAAGGGGTTCTTGTCACACAGGTTCTCCATGAAAGACCTGGGTGATGCCTCTACATTCTGGGTATCCGGATCTACCGTGACAGATCCAAGAGGATATTAGGACTTTCACGGTCCAGGTACATCGACACCATACTGAAGAGATTCAGTATGGAAGATTCCAAGCGCGGTAATCTACCGGCTTGTCACGGGATCACCCTCTCTAAAGAGATGTCTCCCAAGACTGATTTGGAGAGGGATCGCATGTCTATTATACCCAACGCTTCTGCGGTAGGCTCTATAATGTATGCGATGTTGTGTACCAGACCAGATATGGCTTATGCACTGAGTGTGGTAAGCAGGTATCAGTCAAACCCTGGGGAGAAACATTGGATAGCGGTAAAGAACATTCTCAAGTACCTGAGAAGGACTAAGGAGATGTTCTTGGTGTATGGCGAAAAAGACCTCCAGATTGAGGCCTTTGCTGACTCCAGATTCCAGAGTGACAAGGATGATTCCAAGTCCATGTCGGGTTTTGTCTTTACCCTCAATGGATGGGCGGTGTGTTGGAAGAGCTCTAAACAGGAAACCGTTGCTGACTCGACTATGGAAGCGGAATACATCGCTGCATCTGATGCCGCAAAAGAAGCTGTCTAGATGAGGAAGTTCTTGAAAGAACTTTAGGTGGTTCCGTCCATTGTTGACCCGATACCTCTGTATTGCGACAACAACGGGGCTATAGCTTTAGCGAAGGAACCCAGGTCCCATCAGAAATCTAGACACATCTTGAGGCGGTATCACCTGATCAGGGAGATCATGGATCGCCAGGAGATCGAGGTTCGGAGGGTTGCTTCAGAAGATAACACTGCAGATCCATTCACCAAGGCCTTGCCCCAGACTCAGTTCGAGCGGTTGATCGAGATGATAGGTCTTCGATACGTCAGTACATGGCCTTAGTGCAAGTGGGAGATTGTTAGTGTATATGCCCTAGAGGCCATTACTGTATCATACTTGTTTGTATATTACTTGATGGAAGCTTGGGATATTCACAGTTGTATATACAATCTTGCTCAAAATGGTAGTATGCTACTTGGTTTGTCTCTGCTTTAATATGTGCATGTGTTTCTTTTAGCATATCGTTGATATACATATTAGTAGAGCCCTTAGGATCTTTGCTTGATTACCAGCATTGTGATGGCGCTCACACTCGTGGGGGCTGGGTAATCCATAAGCACATCCTTATACAGGTCCCTAGTCGTTGGACTATCGAGACAGGGCATCGATACTCCAGAGTAGACTAGCGTATGCGCTTCTCATCCCAGCGTGGGAGACGGTCTGTCCCACAGCCGTCAGTACGTCGTACTTGAGATAGTATGCGGGTGCTCGTTAGGTTACGAGTACACTGGACAAGACTCGTCGGGAACTGTTGGTTGGTATTATACCTATCGTCGGTTATCAGTTCCCAGGTGACATGAGTACAACTTAGTCCGCTGACTTGACACTGTCACTTCGCCTCAAGTGTGTTCCCACTGCACTTTGATTACTACCCTACCACGGCTTAAAGGAGTCGTGCAAACAGGTAGTTTTTGGGTGCAGTCCCGAAGCACTTGGAGGCAGTGACGGTTAGACAGGATTCGTCTCTCCCGGTATTGGGGGTTGACATCGTGCTATGTCCAGGAGAGCCATTACACGAGTAGTCCCTGGCCAGGGCAAGCGAGATATACTGGTAGGTTTCCAGTGTTATCTCAGGGTGTTCTGGGGTACACTCCGACACGACTTGTACCGCTATTAGGGGACTGACGTTCACCGCCCCCCTAGGCCCGCCATGCGATGTATCAGACGAACAGACCGGACTGTACGGAGACTGTCACATATAGGCTCAGTAGGAGTTCAGATGGGGTTCACCTCGTCAGTCTTCTTATCGGCATCTACCTGGGGACCGTTACGTACAGCTAGTGCCGCTTGCGGTCTGTGGTTAAACCCACTGCCAGCGTAGTGTCGAGTCTTTAGAGTCCCACACAGAGAGCTATTCGCCTTTAGGCAAAATGAGTAGAGGTCGCATGGTTTTGCGACAGGGTTCGTTCACATCCGCGCACTCGTGCACGTTTGCTGTCCGGACAGCTTATACTAGCGGGCTTTGGTTTAAGCCGGATCCTAGTATATGATTTGGGATTGGTTTTATCTCATTGTATTCGTGTTCCTCAGATCACGAATACGGGTGCGTATGCACAGTTGCTTGAGACAGAGGGAGAGGACTTTGATTAGGGTTAATGACCATTGTCATTTTTGTTAACCCTAATGCTTATGTGTGTACTATGGTTAATATAATTGTGCATGGTTATGGTTGTTGACCATTTGACCTTCTTGACTTGTTGACCTAGGTTGACACTTTGACCATCATCATTTCATTTGGAAGATGCTCTTTGATCCTTGCAATTTGTATTAAAAATGAAATGATAATGGTCATGTCTTGATTAACCATGACAATTATCTAGCTAATTATCAATTTATAATAATTCACACATATATGTGAGAATGGTTGTTTTTTTCTCTCATTCTATCATTCACTTTCTCTCTCTTGTTCTTCCTCTCCCTCAAGCTCTCCCCTCTCATGTGTTGAGAAACACTTGAGCTTGAGAAAAACCTCTTCTTGATAATCTTTACTCTCATCTAGGGTTTTAGGACTAGCACTTCTAGCACCCTAGTTACTTCTAGCTTGAAGTTGAAGCCAATGGTTGAGGCTTTCGGGTGGATCCTTCTTCGACTCAAGAAGACGACAAAGGTGATCCCTTTCTACTACTCCAAGGAGCAAGGAGAGAAGGACATAAAGCCCTAGGTATAACCATTCTACCCTTTAGCTAGTTTCTAGTTAGCTTTAGCTTGTTTTTGTTTAGCAAACATCCTTCTTTTTCTAGTCCATGTTGCCTAAAGTGATAAAAATTTGATTTTTATTCCGTTTTCCGCCTCCCCGCAAGCACCGGGGTGGGCAACGTGGACTTACATATAGAACAGTTCATATCTTAACGATGTTAAGGTACGGGGAGTTGTCCGGCTTATGCTTAAAACCAGACTCTGGATAACTCAAGGCATATTTCTGTAATGGTTGTTTGTGGGTTGACCCAGGCTATGACGAGGGTTGATTTTCTACCATCTGGAAGATCAATAGCGATATTGTTCTAGACTCGCCACAGTTTTAATAAAATGGATTTTTTCAGAAAACAGTAGTGGGAGTATGGTAGAACTGGAAGTGATTCCAGAACCACAAACGATTACTAAAAATTTGATAAGAACCTAAAAATTTAATCTGGTTTGACATTCCATTGGCCACTCCGCAGATAAAGTGGGTAACCTTAGACACCCGAGAGGTACTTCGGTATGCTCAACGACAGTGGCAGGGAGGTTCTTGTTTACCCAGACTTGCCGTTGCTGTTGTTCCAGACTGTGAGACCCGGCAGGAGGATGAGTATAGCGTCGTTCTAAACTAGCTTTAGAAGTGTACGTGTATATGACTCTGCCAGAGGGTTGTCGTGGTCAGTGGGAGCAGCGGAAGCATTGGTGGACAAGTGGCTTATGTCTATTTATGGACTAAAGCAGATATAGCGGAGATAGATCATCTATTTCTGATGTGACAGTTGTTTCCCCTAATCAGAGCAAGGCTCTGTTTGAATTTCAAAAATTCAAATTTTGAAGCAACGCTTCAGATCCTCTGCGCTGCGCGCAAAGCGCCATGTATCAGAAGTTGATGCGTCAGCACAGCGCCCGAGGCAGTGCGTCCAATCAGAGCAAGGCTCTTTAAAAATAAAAGTAAAGGAAGCAACGCTCTGCGCTACGCTGCGCGACACGTGTCTGCGCAAGCGCAGCTGCGCAAGCGCAGCGCTGCGCGACACGTGTCTGCGAAGGTGCGCAGGCGCAGCTGCGCAAGCGCTGCGCTGCGCGACACGTGTCTGCGCAGCTGCGCAGGCGTAGCTGTGCTGCGCTGCGCGACACGTGTCACGCGCTGAGGCGTTTGCACAAAACAGAATTAAAATTTAAAGAAATCTTTTATATTCTTGTTAAAACAAGAAGATTTTCTTCTGTAAAACAGAGGCCTTTGGATCAAAGATCCAACGGTAGGGAAAATTCCCCAAATCACTCAGAGAAAGATCTCCTTAACAAATTTAACTAATTTATGTGCACTATAAAAAGGACCCCAGACCCCAATTCAAAGGGAGGAACATTTTTGTGAAAAATTAAATAGAGAGAACTCTGATGAATTGGAGAGGAATCCTCAAGAACAAAGAAAAAGGTAAAAACCTTTAGAAAAAGAGAAAATTCTCTCATGAACAGATCATTGGTCTGAGAACAAGATCAAGGACCTCTAAGGAAAAGGGAAATAAACAAATAAAAAAAACAGTGCCTTACACTTCTTTTTATGAACCACTGGTTCTGAATCTAAAAGATTCTCAAGATAACAGTGCCTTGCACATTTTATGAACCACTGTTTCTTTAAAAAACAAGAAAAAAAACTTGTTTTCTTTGATCTGAAATTGATCCAAAAGAATAAGAACAGTGCCCAGCACTTGTCAAAACTGCACTATTGCGCAAACCGCTAGGAAGCGCCACGTGTCAGCAGTGCAACAACGCAGCGCACTGCGATGTTGCGCTTGCGCTCACCAGAACGTGACACGTGTCACCTCCAAGAGCGCTTGCGCTCATTAATTGCGCAAAGCGCCTGACAGGCCATGTGGGGCACTGTCAGAGTATCTAATGCTCTGCATTATTAAGAGAAGGGCCAATCCCAATTAAAGAAGGCCTAACAGGCCTAATAAAATGCAATGCATTATTTTAAAAAGGGCAGAGCTCAAACTAAAACAGATGCCCTGCATCATTTACAAAGGGACAGAGCCCAAATAAAAAAAAGGCCTAGCAGGGGCAAAGCCCTAGCACAAGCCTAATAGGCCAATGATAAATAAAAACGTTGAACATTTTTCAACTGGACTTAGCCCAATCATGGCCGTAAGTCCTTAAATTAAATTGACTGAGCAAGACTGCTCTCCTAAATTAATTTATATCCGGTTCGAGGGTACATCTCCGAACTCCTCTGACACCTGTCGTTGTAATCATTTAACGTCGTCAGAGAGGTGATGGGTCCCGATGACCACACCCATCAATATGGACTGCGGGGTCCTTAAACTCGTGGACCGAAACGTCCTTAAACTAATGTTGGACCGAAACGTCCTTAAACTAATATTGGACCACCACGTCCCTAAACTGGAATACGGACCACCACGATCCTAAACTGGAATACGGACCACCACGTCCCTAAACTGGAATACGGACCACCACGTCCCTAAACTGGAACATAGACCACCACGTCCCTAAACTGGAATACAGACCACCACGTCTCCAAACTGGCGATAGACCACCACGTCCCTAAACTGGAACAATAGAGCCTCCAAGTGCTCTTTTACCGGATCTAAACGATCCCGTTTAAGTCGATCTTAGCCCCAAACAAGGCTAACGTATCCTTAAACATTCAAATGGATCATTAAATTCCAAATCAACTTTGGTTCGAGGGTACATCTCTGAGCTCCTCTGACACCTATCGTTGTAATCCTTCAACGACATCAGAGAGGTGACGAGTCCTGACGGCCATATATTAAATGTTAAGTCGATCTTTGTCTCAAACGGGACTAACGTATCCTTAACGAACGTTTAAGTCGATCTTAGCCTCAATATGGCTAGCGTGTCCTTAAACCAAAACACCAAACCCAAATCTAAGTAAATACGGATTTGGACTAATCCACGTCCTACGGGCGACGGCATTACTCAGTCTCCGTATACAATCCATGGGCAACCACAAAACAAAACAAACACACACGACACGAAGTGAAATTCTGGAGAAGGAGAAAGTTGTTACCGCGATGCGGTAGCGTAATTAACTGCAGGGGCTTGCGCCTGCAGGGAAGAGCGTCCCCACAATCAAAAACCCCTCAAGCGAGGGAGAATCTGACGAAGTCTGCTACATCGGCCGCATCCGTCTAAACCTCCGATACACGGTGCCATAAATCAACTTGGAATCTTCGGAGAGGTGGACGGATAAAACCATATAGCATCTACCCTGAATCCCAGGCGAGACGTCCTAGTGTCGTCGGCCGCCATTCGGAGGGGAACAACAGTCATAGGTTTGACTTCATCAGAATAGGGGATGGATCTATTAAGAAGGTAGTAGCGTGTGATGTCCTGGTATTTGGATGACATACACAGAGTAGGAAGTGATATTCCTATACTACGATCGGTTATACTTTGGTTGTCACACAGTGGTTTCTCCAAAAATGACTTGGATATTATATCAGACATTCTGGTTACTGGATCTATGGTATTAGATCTAGATTTGGGTAGTTTCCCAATCTGGGTACTTAGAAAACATTCTAAAGGTATTTAGAATGGATGACTCCTGGCATGGTGGTGTACCTGCAGGTGATGGAGTCACCCTCTCTAAAGGTGTCTTACAGACTAAAGGTGAGAGGGATGTGCATGATTGGAAGATCACTTGCTTAGGCAATTGAGTCGATCATGAGTACCACACCAGATGTTGTTTTTGCAGTAGATGCAATAAGTTGATATTGATCCAATCCTGGAGAAACGATCGGAAGCAGTTTTTAGAACATAAGTGAATGTTCTAGGGATATGATAACAACAGCCTCTTTTAGGAGACAGTTATCATTCCAGGCTTCCAAGGTGACCTGGATGACAGAGTGGCTGTCAGAGTTATAGTTTTCCCTCTGACAAGGATAGTATTTGGACAGGTGGTCCAGGTGGATACTGAGAGAAGGCATGGCGCAGAATACTGATTAAGTTCAGTTGACGATATTGTCTAAGAAGTTTGGATTTGGAGTTCATTTATGAGCTAGGTCCCATCAGACATCCAGACATATTCTAAGACAGGTATTGCTCATTTCGGGAGATGGCTTTCTCCGCGAACTTGAGATATAGAGAGACATAGAAAGAAACATCAGAGCGGATCCACTCACTGAGGCTATTCCCCGAACGCAATAGTCTCGCAAACGGGTTTTGTGAGACTGATTAGTAGAGGAGTTGGGTGTTCGGTATCACATGGGCTGTGAGTATGCGACATCGCAATAATTAGCCTTGAGTGCAAGTGGGAGATTGTTGGAGATAGTGCCCTCAGAGTCAATTATTGGATCACAGGCACATGATTGCAATGATTGAGGGAGGACCTATCCCGGTAGGACAGTCTTACTCAAGATGATAGTATGCTATCTGGTTTATCTTTATCATCGTGTACTGCTTTAGGTGACCTTACAGGTCGCTATTACACGTTGATAGAGCCTATAGGATTCTTGCTTGATTTCCATCAGTATGAGGGCGATCATCTACGTGGGAGCTGGTAGTCTATAGGCACATCCTTAAAAGGTCCCTAGTTGTGGGAGTTTCGAGACAAGGCATCGATACTCCAGAGTAGACTAGTGTATATAGTCGAGACCCCGACGAGGGGCGGTGGCCGGTCTCACAAGCCACTGGTGTCAGTTGGTTCACCTAAGATGTATACAGGTGCTCATTGGGTTATGAATACACCGGACAGGACTCGCCGGGAATATGCTAGTTGGTCTTATACCTGACGTCAGATAGCAGTTCCCTGGTGACATGTGTACAGGTTAGTTCATCGACCTGAGATCGTCATTTGTCTCGTGTGAGTTCCCACTGTACTTTGATTACTACCCTACCACGCTCAAAGGAGACGTGCAAACAGGTTTTAGTTGGGTACAGTCCCGAGCCATATGGAGGCAGTGAGCGGATCTGCAGGGGTTTGTCTTTCCCGGTATTGGGGGTGAGGTCGCGCTGTGTCTAGGAGAGCCATTACACAAAGCCCTTGGCCGAGGCAAGAGATTTACTGGTAGGTATTCCAGTAGTATCTCAGGGTGTTCTGGGCTACACTCTAACACGAGTTGTACCGCTTTTGGGGGTCTGACTTTTACCAACCCCCTAGGCCTGCCATGCGATGCTTATAGACGAACGGACCGGACTGTACGGATATTGTCACTGACAGGCTCAGTAGGGTGTCAGGATGAGTTCGCTCGTCGACGTCTCTTTTGGTCAATACCTGGTAGCCCGTTACGTATAGGCTAATACATCTGACGTGCTAGTGGTTAAATCAACAACCAAAGTATTGACGAGTCTTTATAGTCCCCCACAGACCAGTTTCTCAAGTTTCGGGCGAAACGCTGTAGAGGCCGTATGGAGATATGGCAGGGTTCGATCAGATAAGTGCGGTATTGCACGGATCATGATCGGACGGATAATACTAGCGGGCTTTGGTTTAAGTCGGATCCTAGTATTGTACTGTGTAGATTTTGTCTCGTTGCATTTGTATTTCGGTCGGAATACAAATGCGGGTATGTATATACAGTAGCGGGGTTTTCCTGTAATTTAATACGGGATCAGTTTTTGGAGTTGCCAATTTGCTTTCCGTTTCGGCCATATTTCTTTGTATCTTTCCTTGGCTGAAATTTGGTGGAGGAGGGCTTATTTGCAATTGTGCAAATAAGCATTGTGGAGGGTGTTCTTTGCATTTTGTTATGTCATGATGGTTGCACCATCCCTTGACTTTCTTGACTTCATCATTGATTGACTTTGGGTTCATGATGGTTGATTTGGAGTGAGGTTATGGTTGTAATGATTCTTGATCATCATCACCCTTTTCTCTCTCTTGATTATTTGTCTCCCTCTTTTTTCATTCATGCACACACCACCCTTTCATTCTTCTTGATGAGCCATGGCCGGCCAAGTGGGAGGGGGGCTGTCCAAAAATTCTAGTGGGGAATTTTGATCTCTTTAGGCTTGCAAAATTCCCATTGCTCCATCTCCAAAAGCTTAGTTCATTTCCTCCACCATATGGCAACTTCCACAACCCCAAATGAGACAAAGCATTCTACAGATAACCTACAGCATCCTTGGGCACGTCGGCTCGCCAACTTCGTGCCCGAGTTGCCTCGGTCCAGAGGTGGGAGCCCGTAAAAGAAGCCGGCGACGTGGTGCCCTTCCGGCGAGGAGGTGAAGACCGGAGATTCCGCGGGGAGATCGGGACGACGACGAGAAGACCGAAGGACACGGATCGCTCGGTATATCTCTCTACCCTTTCTCTTGTTAGCTAGGACTAGATTAATGGCCCGATCCGGGATTTTTGTGCGCGGTGGTGCCGGTTTACAAGTTCGTAAAAATTTTCGTTTCCGCATTCCGGCGTCGGATTGACGGCTGGGGCGCCGCCGTGCACTTACTGTATCCCTCGGCTTGTCTTTAAAATACTCATGATTCGTTAGTTTGAAAATAAGTATGACTCGAGCCCAGTCTAACATCAACCTAATAATCTACAGTACTAAACTAAGAGACTAGTCGAAAAGATAAGGAAATCCACATAAAGTCTGAGTCGATATATCTAGTAGTCGGCGATCCCGCCTCAATAGCGTCACGTACGGTAAAATATATAATACGACATTCTCGAGTCAAGAGCGCGGATCAATCATCATATTTATTCCTTGTATGGTAAAATCCATCGTACGGCATCCCAAAATCGGGGTACGGGTCAAATATCACATATATCTCATTATTCATATGGTATTATTATCATAATATCATGAACTAGGGGTACTGATCTAAAGTCTAGTACATTCCAATATCATCAGCATATATCCGTGTGTGTATGAAAACACATTGCCCATCGATCCGCTATAATATCATGTTGTATCTCATAACACGACCCAAATCACATAACCGATCTCATGGCATCATACCCGATCATATCGACTCATCTCCAAGTATCATATACTATCCTCATCACCCGTGTATACGTATATATATATATATATCAAAACACACACACACACACACATATATATATATATATATCAACACATCCACACACACATATATACATATATATACATATAATCATATACACCAAAGACATATCACGTGTGTGCATGTGTGTGTGTCAAACTTTACTCTAGGGTTTCGCAACTAAGAAACTAAACTAAAAGCACTATCTTCTAATTACGTTAAAACTAACCCATGCTCTCCTAAAGCCGTTCTTGCTAATTATCCACGTCTCACAATACACACACACAGATATATATATATATATATATATATATATATATATATATTATAACATATCCGTATGCTACACTACGAAACTGCGGGGGTGCTATACGCCATCCACCCGACTTCCCCCGTAAATATACATCCACTCACCTTGATCCTTGCTTACCGAAGTCGATGTCGCGATACTCTTCCCTTGTCGTACGACGTCCACGTGAGGGTGCCTACATAAATAAACACATCGTATCGTAAACAGAATCGTGTACGAAAACCAAAAAGGCACACGAATCGCACATAGGTTAAAACCTATGGTCTACGCATGCAAGAATAACCAAACAACTCTCGATATCGACGTACAAACGTCAAGTGACCGATACAAAACACAAACTCCAAAGTTCAAGTCATGAACAACAATGAAACCAAAACAGAAACTTAGAAAACTTGCTCCAGATTTTGTTCCAGGTGAAATGAGCCAATTCTGCATATCGGGTAGGTCTAATTTGCCTAAAATGGAGCCATGGACCAAGCACGAGGCGATTCCATCGTACCAAGGCCGCAATTTGTGGCCAAAATGAGATAATTTATGACCAAAGTAAGGGGTTATGGTCTCGGGTCTTGGCAATAGCTTCTAGGTTGTCTGCACACCTCTCAGTGATTGCTAATTGATTTATAGGGCCCCCGGTTGATAGCAGATCTCGAAACAACATCACAATTTCCACAAATTTCCGATATCGGGGATTCTAAGTTCAAGTCTTGGGTTTAAATCTTTGGTTTTAGTCCAATATGCTATCACTAAAGGGGGTTTAAGGTCACTACTAAAGCTCAATTGCACCATCTCAATTCAAATCAAACCCTAAACTCAACTTGGAATTTTCAAAGCTCACTAAACCTTACTTAAATACTTCTAAACTAAAATAGAAGTTAAAGGAAATGGATTACTATACTAATGGTGAAGAAAATACCTCATTTGGCAACTCAAGAATTTTCTTGAGTTGCCCCAAGTGCTCAAAATCCTAACTTGCTTGGTCCACCATGCTTGTAATGAGCTTGTGCATGAATTTTCTGAAGGGGATGTATGGTTTTGATGTGGGATTGAGGGTGATATGAGGAAGTAGAGAATGTGGAGGGAGAGGGCAGCCATGGGAGAGGAGAAGAGAGGAAAATGATGAAGAAAATGAAGGGAATGTAGGAATGAGACCAAGGTCAAAGACCTCTCACCCTCTCTCTCTTGCCCATACCTCTTTCTTTATTCATTTTCTTTTCTTTTCTTTTCTATTCTTTATCCTTTTCTTTATTTTTATAACACATTTGTAAAAACCAATATGAAGCCATGCGCAAATGAAGACTTGAAGTCATGCTTCAAAAAATGTAACAAGTATTTGCAACATGATTTGTTGCATGCCATGTACATATCATACTTAATGGAAAATTAGTAAACACTAATCGGGTTTAGTAATAATCCGTACACAATTAATCGTATAATAAGTTGTAAAATTCCCAAATTTTTCAAAAATTCTTTAAAAATCAATAATTGATATAAATTTCCAAATATTTCCCAGTTTATCGGTATATAATCATACCATATCGTTAAAACCAATCCTTGCACTTAATAATATTCCTGAAATTTATTATTTTAATTATTTAAATTCTAAAATAATATTTTATTTCCTGAAATGTTACACCTAGTCAAGAGAGTATCGAAACTGGGTATCGATACTCCGGAGTAGACTAGTGTATACTTTTTGAGACCCTGATGAGAGGCGGTGGCCGGTCTCACAAGCCATTGGTGTTGAGTCACCTAAGATAGTATGCTCACTGGAGGTGAGTACACCGGACGGACTCTCCGAGAACTTTTGGATGGTATTATACCTATCGTCAAATGGAAGTTCTCTTGTGACATGAGTACAGATTAGTCTTTTGACTTGAGATTTTTATTTGTCTCGTGTGAGTTCCCACTGTACATAGATTACTACCCTACCACGGCTCAAATGAGTTGTGCAAACAGATTTTAGTTGGGTACAGTCCCGAGCCACATGGAGACAGTGAACAATCATCAGGGATTCGTCTCTCCCGGTATTAGGAGTCGATGTCGCACTGTGTTGGGTCAGCCGTCACCAGAAATCATTGGCCAATGTGGATGAGATTTACTGATGTGATATCAGTAGTTTCTCAGTGGGCGATGAGTTTCAGACCGACACGACTTATCGGGTTAGTAAGGGTTCGACGTTATCCACCCTCTAGACCCGGTATGCGATTATCTCAGACGAAAAGACCGGACTGTACGGAGATTATCACAGACAGGCTCAGTAGGGGTACGAATGAGTTTTCTCGTCCGCCTTCCTTTCGTTCAATACCTGGATATCCGTTACGTACAGCTAGTGTTGTTGACGTGCTTGTGGTTATACCCACTGTCAGCGTATTGACGAATCTTTAGAGACCCTCACAAAGGATTTTCCCAGTTCAGGAAAAATGATATATCGGCTGTATATTGATACGTTCAGGGTTCCGATTAGGTATGTGTACTAGTCATACGGACTTCAATCGAGCGGATGATAATACTAGCCGGCATAGAATTAAGCCGGATTATTAAATAAGGTTTTGATTTAATAATTTACTTATATATATATTTTTCGATATGTATATTCTAGTATTATGTTCATTATATTTTTCTATCTCTTGGATATTCGTATTTTGATACGAATATGGGCATGTATTTGCGGGGACGTATTCTTGTATTCATACAAGAATAATTCTAGAAGAAGGACACCTCATTTCTATGATTTTCTTTATTAAAAAATTATAAAATGAGATGGAAAAGAGAAATGGTGGAGGGTATGGGCAAATGAATTATTAATTCATTTGCAAATACCTATTCAAGCATGGTTGTAGTTTTAAAATGGTAAAATTGTTTTTACAAAAGATATGAAGCATGCTTGAATTTGTCAAGAGTTTTATTCATTCTGCCATTTTGTTTCTATCTCTTCTATGGCCCCTTCTTCTTCTTCTTCATCTTCAACGCTATCATGAGTTGAGAACCATGAAGAAAAAGAGAGAGAGAAATACTAGAACACTCACACACATCACTAAGCATCTTAGATTAACAACCTAGGATTTTAGTTACTTCATTGATGAAATTGAAGCTTGAACTTGGTTCCCTCAGATGGATCATTTTCGGCGAAGGAAGACCGGTTTGCAAGCGCAATCCGGAACTCTTAAGAGCATGCTAGAGTCCAACCCAATTGGAGTAAATGAAGACACTACAAAGGTTGTGATTTCTATTTATTTGTGTTTGTTAGTTTAGGTGTTTGGTTAGATTCATGTGATTTAAGTTTCTAGTGCCAAGAAAAAAATTTGTTTTTGAATTCCGTAGTGGCCGCGGGTTAGCGGCGAGAGGACTAGGAACCAACATAAATCTCATCTATCATGGCCACAGATTTAGAGTGATGGTCAACCGAACACAGAGCAACATCGACTCCTAATACCAGGAGAGACGAATCCCTGACAATCGCTACTACCTCCATGTGGATCGGGACTGTACCCAACTAAAACCTATTTGCACGACTCCTCTTGAGCTATGGTAGGGTAGTAATCTAAGTATATTAGGAACTCACACGAGAAAAATGACGATCTCAGGTCAAAAGACTAACTTGTACTCATGCCACATGAGAACTTCCATCCGATGATAGATATAATACCATCTAGAAGTTCTCGGTGAGTCTGTCCGGTGTACTTATCTCCAGTGAGCATCTTTATACTATTTTAGGTGACACAACACCAATGGCTTGTGAGACCGGCCACCGCCTCTCGTCGGGGCCTAGAAACGTATACACTAGTTTATTCCGGAATATCGATGTCTAGTCTCGATACTCCCACGACTAGAGACATTTATGGATGTGCTTATGGATTAACCAGCTCCCATATATATGATCGCCATCATAATTCTAGTAGTCAAGCAAGAATCCTATGAGCTTCATCAATGATGAAGACAAACCAGATAGCATATTATCATCTTGAACAAGATTGTTCTATCTGTATAAGTTATCCTTCAATTATCATAATCGCCTATCTGCAATTACAATAATTGTCTTGAGGACACTATATCCAACAATTATGTTGCATGGTTTACATAAGCAAATTAAAATTGGACTTGTAAATTGATTTTTTGTAATAATAAATATGCTCATTGGTCGTTGATTGTTGTTTTGCGACAAAGATTGTATGCAGCTTAACGAATAATTTACTTGTAACAAATGCTGCAACTTTCTTTGCATGAAATCGAACAACCATTTAATGAGAAATTGTTCGGTATCAAACAAAGTATGATGCAAAAATTTCCGGTCTCCTTTTGTCACACATATTTCCGGTATATATAGAAGATAGTTTCCTAAGCAACTATAACTCATAACCATAGGAATAGGGTAAGTAAAGAACAAGGTTGCAAGTGGATGCACATCGCTTACTTGCAGATCATACAAATCCTCGAAATGGATTCACTAACAAAGAATAAATATTACAACATTCAACTTAAAACAATAGTTGTAGATTAAAACATTTATATCTTAATTTTCGGGGATATGGATCAAAGGAATGAAGAATTCCCCAACTTAATTCATCTCTACAACAACAAGAAGGAAACATATTACATCTTAACCATCAAAATCATCCACCTCAAAAGCAATATTCCGGCCTACTACATCTGATTCATGTGCTGATAATTTTCCACACCTAGTGACAAACAATGGCGTCGATAATTTCCTTCCACTACAAGAATTCGAAATATTATTCGCTGCTTTAATAAGCTTCTTACCAACTTGAACCTTTTCAGCAGATGGAGGCGAAAAAATCATTCTATATCTGATTGCTTGCTTTCTAACCTCGGCGCCGTTAACTTTCTTCTTCTTCCTATAATGTCCTTTCGCTTCTCTTTTCAAACTACTCACATTGTTAATGGAGCAAACTGTACCTGTATCAGATTCCACCGGCGACGTCTGACCAATCGAAAATTGTGAAGCTTTCGTTGTAGACCCGATGATTTCTTTGTTATGAGTTTCTTCTGAATTATGATTGCTCAGATTCTTGAATGAGCTTACTTCCTCAAAATCAGAGAAATATCTCGATATAATACCTGTAACAGATATTTCCTTCGAAATATTTGTGCTGGTGGTGACAAAATTAGATTGAGAGCAACCTGTAACATCACTATTGTTGGAAATTGATTGTTTGTTTTCTCTTAATTGTGTTTTTTGGCTGTTGAATAATTTAGGCGATGTTTCTGGCAGTGAAATGTCCTGCAACTTTGATGCATGCATATGAAGAAACCAAGTTCTTCCGGGATACCCATTGAATGCAAAATTTATAGGCGTAATATCTGGGAGATGATAGAAATGACATCTCCTTTTCACCTGTAACAAATAACGAAGATTGAGAAGATTATTCAAAGGAAAATGCAGAGAGTCCGCAAATATTATCTATGGTTATGGACACAGCATGATATGACACATCGATAGACACCGAATTTTAAGAAGGTACATAGAACACGGAAATTTCATGACGGTGTCCTATACAATATAAGTTCAGGCTCACCATAGAAGTTTACAAGCAACATAGATTGTTTTTATTGACTGAAACGATCTCGAGGCTAAATTAGTTGCTCCTTAATTAAAAGAATAAATTAAGCAATCAAGAATGTTGTGATGTTCGAACATGATACGATTTTCAATAGTCGGTTGCTAGTTTTAAGTTTGGTGCATGAGCAAAATTATCAAGGGTAGTGGCGGACCCAGGAATTTTTCTCCGTGGGGACACATATAGTATTGCACCAAGGAAAAATTCCAAGTTTCTAATATAAAAAAATAATTTTATGAAAATACATATAATATATATAATTAAGATATAATCATTAGTAAATAAATATTATATACATAACATTTTTGAGGGACTTTATATCTTGGACTATACCATACAAATCATGTCTTTGATAAAACTACAAGACAAACTAATTTTAATATATGTGGGGTGCGTGCATAGTTATTTAGAGTTGTGTCACAAAAATAATTATGAAGTGTAAATTAGCGGTTTATAAAGAGGGGAGACCTATATTAATATAAAACATTTGAGGTTAGAATTTTTTCCTTTCGTTTTTTTTATTCTTTCTTGTAAAAAAGAAAAATAGCATTAATTTATTAGGTTTTGGTTATAAGAGTAGTGATGATCTACAAAACAAAATTTAATTTGAAATATCATATTACATCTCAATAAAATATTTACAAAAACGATGCTATATGACTTATACTCAATTTACATAAAACAAAAATAAATTTGGAAATGTTGGGAGTTGAACCCACAACCTCTTACTAGAAAATCTCCAGTACGGCCACTTAGGCAATTGTATTTTTATGTTGTATTTATAAACACAATATATATAATATGCTATCATATATATAATATTGCATTAATAAACTGAACTGATAGTTTAATTTCCCGTAAAGTCTCGGTAGGGACACGTGCCCCTGCTAAGTAGTATGTGGGTCCGTCCCTGATCAAGGGTTCAGAAAATGTATGTGGTTATTTTCTAACAAGCATGGACATGGACATACTACGGTTTGATAGAAGAATATTCAATAGATCTTAAAGAAACTCAAAGAACTAAATAAACCACCGCAAATATCCTGTTCAATATTCATCCAACTATGACAAGGATACATAATAGAAGTGTATGCTATAAGCCAAGGTTTAAAATCTTTGGTATCAGTATCAGGCAATCACTTTTGGGATCAGAGACCATCTCTGCTGTATTGCTCATCTCATAGCAGAAATATTAGATTTTATATCGTTTGACCAAATACAAATATAAATCATGAAATTATTTAAATAAATAGTAAAAATAACTATAAAGAGCTGCTTTTCCATGTCTAAGTTCATTTCTTGACATTCATGATATCATGTGCGCTCTAATTGATCATCTAATTGGCTTCCAATACTAGAATTGTTTCACTCGTGGTGCCAGTTTCCCAGGAGTCAATACTTTAGTCAATAGAATGTCTACTATTAAGTTTGTGCAATTATATTCAATAAACACATGATAGTCTCCGACTCCCTTTACCTTCTTTTCTTAATAAATATATGCATGTATGCCTAAAAAAACATGCAAAGAAAAGCTCGGGTAGTTTACTAATATTCAAATATATTACGGAAAATATAGTGAATATACATGCAACAATGCAAGAAATGATCTAATATTGTGTAACATTACTTGGACAATGATTAAAAATCAACAAATTGCAAATAACAATATATAAGACGTCTATAATCCATTTAACTCCCGTCTATAAATGGCCTGATCTGCTTAAAATTTGGGCTAATAGTTTTAACCGCATAATTCCAACGTCTATCATCAAAGTAGAGAAGTCTTAGATCACTTATGCTTAGGCGGTCACGTAGACCATTTTTTAGATCCGATCGTCCGTATTTGATCATATAGTCCTTTGTCTTTTGTAAGTAGTGCAAAACATTCTGTAGGGTTTTCCTATGCATGAATCAAACACTTAATCAGGTATCTTTCGAATATTCTAACAGAAAATGAAATATTAGGATACATGCAAGCTGAGCATAATTTACACTACCAACTAGTGGTATCTTTATTCTCTCTCTCTCTCTCAATCTCAAAATCATTCACCCCCATTTTCTGCAAAATGCAATTTACTACACTTATCATTTTTAACAATGAACAACAGTAGGCGACCAATTTTCCATCCCAAATCTTTTAGAACCTTTAAGGGATAGTCCTATGGACTTTCAAAATCTTTATGAATCTACACCAATGGCATAAAGGTTTCATATATGTTTTTGAACACAAGATTTTATGAGAAACTGTTTGCTTTTATAGACTAAATTGAGACCGCTACTCACCGTTAGTATATAATCCACATATAAATAAAGAATTATAAAATTGCTCTCACTGACCTTCAAATAATTATATTGATCAAAACCGTTTTCCATAAATCTAAAGAAAGCGGTAATATCATTAAACTTGAGATACCATTGGTAGGAGGCTCGCTTTAGTTCATATATGGATTTCTTAAGTTTACACACTAATTCTTTCACTTGTTGAAAACCCTAATTATTTCATGTAATAATCCTCCCTTTCCCACATACATTTAATATAGCTCTAAATAAAATTAGTTGCTAATATTGACTAACCTTAATGATTCTTTCGAAGAAACTGAAGGATGAGTCTCATAATATTCAATGTGTTCTCGTTGAGAGAACGATTTTGCCACAAGTCGGGTCATATATCTTTTCATCTAAATATTGGTCTATTTTACTCTTGAAGACCCATTTGCAACCAATTGGTCATTTACTATTGATAGGTCAACAAGATCCACGGTTTAATTATTACACATAAAGGCTATTTCACCATCATAACCACCAAATGATGATGGGAGTTCACATAGCTTGCAAGGAAGTATATATATCATCATCTCTTTCTCTCATGACATCATCAGCTAAATACACCGTATAATCTGAGGAAATAGCAAGCTTTCTCACTCTGGTTAATCTCCGAACGATCATCCCATGATTTGGCACCTCATTATTATCTAATGTTATGTGGATTACTTTATCTTAAATGTTAGCCCTGTATAAAATCCTTCTAGGCCCACCGAAGTTTCCCTACAATTGCATGACTGTGCATTTTTTTGGTTTGCATTAAAGAATATGCGCAAGGTTAAAGTACCAAAGGCCTACCACCCTTATGGACATATTTAGTCATGTTCTCTTCATTGGGGGAAAAAAGATAGGAACAACCCTTATAAGAGAAGTGTGTAGCACACATACTATGAAAAATAAGTAGACACTCTTTATGGAGATGCAACATACTTTCTATTAAATAAAAAGGAGAGAACCCCACAATAATAAACATTATAAATATGAGGGTGCTTAAGATCTTAGTATCCATTTTCTCTTGGTAACTTAAAAGAATCACCCATTACATTTAGCAAGAGTAGGGAGAGTGAAACAAAGTTCGTCCAGCTAGGAAAGAGATTATGACTTTCCCAAAGTTCAGGTGGTGTCCTTCATGCCCCACAAGGCTTATACTATGGTATCAGAGTATAGCTCTTCATGATGACCTATATTCGAGTTTCTACTTTCCCTTCTATTTTATGTTTCTTTTATATTTCATATGGATCTCATCATTTCCAAATAATAGATCAAACAAAGAAATTTGGAAGCGATGTTATTAAATATAAGAAAAGCGAAAAGTGAAGATCTGTGGTTTATTTTCATTGGCTTGGTTTCTCCAATTTACCATTGCCAAATATCTATAATTATTTTAATTCATTCTCCTGGAAAAAATGAAAGAAGGAAGTGGCAACATTAGTAATGTGAAAGTCCGTATATTTAATTTATCATAAATCAAGAAATTTATTTTGCAATATCTAAATATTCTAAATTTATTTGAAATATATGCATATGTACTATCAGGATGTGTTTGCAATATTTACACTTATGCAACACAGTATCGTCGTGGTGATGATGATGACCTGATATCTCAATTACATGTAACCAAGTACACATCAAATGTTCAAATGCTAAACAACGATAACAAGCAGAAGCAAGAGTACGATAAAAATATTGTCATCGAAATTTAGAATTTATCGTTACGTTGCTTCGGGTTACTTACCATCAATGCATGGACCTTAATTTCTCCAAAATCTGCAAAGCATGACAAATGCTCTTGCCCTAATTTACCTGTCGAAAAATTTAAAAGCAAATTAGAATCAAAATAATTTTTCAAAACTGCAATTTTCTATCCAACTCCCCACATAGAGGCATTTGTTCAAACAGATAACAGTCAAAGCATAAAAATTATGTATTTAAACAAAAAGATGAAAGGCATTGGCGTCAAGATCAAAGCTTTCATATCTTCTAACTAAAAAGATCACAACTTTCATCAAAAGTTCTGCTTCTAAGCCAATCTTTCACTGTAGTAAGACTGAAATTCTTTTTTAAAAAAATTGAACTTTACATTTGAGAGCGCCGACTGTGATGTCAGGTGAAATGGGCAAGGCCAAATGGGTTCCGAGAGTGGAGTCGACGAAGATGGGAATCTCTTTGCTTGATTTCATGGGGAAGCTTCAAATTGGAATTCTATATCAATCGTACTTTGTAAGGACATGAACGAAATGAAACTTTTTTTTGGGGTGGGGTGGGGTGGGGGGGGGGGGGGGATAAGTTAAGGCTAAAATGCTCTCCACTATCAAATCTTTACGAGCAGGGCTATCCTAGGTAATCAACAAAATAAAAAAAAAGGAATATTGACAGCCATTTAATAGCCAAAATTGAGAAGTGGAGATGCCTACCTCGTCAAATATGAAAAGTCAATAACTCTCTCTTTCTCTCTTATAATCTCATTCATTACACATTCATTCTCATGCTCAAAAGGCCCAAAAGGATGTCTTATAAATTTATACCTAAGCCATTATATCTTTGTTATTTTATATAAACCATAAATTTCTCAATTATAATATTACCACTAGACACATTTAGTTTAAATTTAGAAAAACTATAAATATCTTTAGAATTTTTTATTTAATGTCCCCGATAAAAATTTCTACACACCTTCTGTACATATGTTGTTCAAAATATACACAACATCGCGTGTGCAAAATGCTAGTTTTTTTAAAACCAAAATATCTTCAAGTACTTTTATTTATGTCACGACCCGGAAACGGCACGTGGCCGGCACTTGAATCACGTGTCTATAGGGCCCAAACGTAACTTAAGTAAACTGAAAACCAGGAATCTAAATCTTTTTAAGTAAATAGTGGAGGTGAAGTGTTGGAAAATAGTATCAAAGGAATCAAGTTTCTTTTTAATGTGTAAGTACAGTTTGTTTGAAAACACAAGTGGGTTTTAGCCTAAGTTTTGAAAACATTTCGTCATTTAAAATTTTGGCAGCGCCTCCTTTGTAAATTTTGATAAAATCGATACATACAAATAAATATAATATCAGTGTCCCCAATCGGGAGCTATTTCATCGCCCAGTCGGCGGGAACATAACCACGCAGTAGTATACGACGCTCAAGACGAAGATCAACACAAGAAAAAGTAAAAGAAATACTAAAAATATCAACTCAACAATATCCAAACTCGACATCTAAAAGAATATCATACAAGTCTCGTCTCTAAATACACAAAAATATACAAGTTTGATCGATGGAGTTTTTAATTAGATCACAAAAAAATATACATATACTGTTAATGATATATGTCCTAGAGGCCATTATTGTATATTACTGAATTATATATTACATTTTGGAAGCTTGAGATATACACAGATATAATAACAGTCATGCTCAATATGACAGTATGCTATCTAGTTTGATTTTATCTTAATATGTGTATATGTTTCTTTTAGCATATCGCTAATACATATTGATAGACCCTTTGGATCTTTACTTGACTACCAGCGTTGTGATGGCAGTCACACTAATGAAGGCTGGGTAGTCTATAAGCACATCCTTAAGCTTGTCCCTAGTCGTAGGATTATCGAGACAGGGTATCAATACTCCAGAGTAGACTAGTGTATACGCTTCTTATCCCTAGTCAGGGGAGGTGGCCTGTCCCGCAATCATTGATATATGGTATCAGAGATAGTATACAGGTACTCATTGGGTTATGAGTTATATTGGATGGACTCGATAGGAACCGCTTGTTTGTATTATACCTATCGTCAATTAGAAGTTCCCGGGCGACATGAGTAAAGGTTAGTCCGTTGACTTGACATCACTATTCGTCTCGAGTGTGTTCCTACTGTACTTAGATTACTACCCTACGATGACTCAAATGAGTCGTGCAAACAGGTAGTGGTTGGGTGCAGTCCTGAAGCACTTGGAGGCAGTAGTGGATAGAAAGAATTGGTCTCTCCCGTTATTTGGAGTTAATATCGTGCTGTGTTCGGATAACCAATACACAAAGTTTGTTGGAGATAGTGCCCTCAGAGTCAATTATTGGATCACAGGCACGTGATTGCAATGATTGAGGGAGGACCTATCCCGGTAGGACAGTCTTACTCGAGATGATAGTATGCTATCTGGTTTACCTTTATTATCGTGTACTGCTTCAGGTGACCTTACAGGTCGCTATTACACGCTGATAAAGCCCCTAGGATTCTTGCTTGACTGCCGGCAGTATGATGGCGATCATATACGTGAGAGCTGGTGGTCTACAAGCACATCCTTAAAAGGTCCCTAGTCGTGGGAGTTTCGAGACAGGGCATCGATTCTCCAGAGTAGACTAGTGTATACAGTCGAGACCCCGACGAGGGGCGGTGGCCGGTCTCACAAGCCACTGGTGTCAGTTGGTTCACCTAAGATGTATACAGGTGCTCATTGGGTTATGAGTACACCGGACAGGACTCGCCGGGAACCTGCTAGTTGGGATTATACCATACGTCAGATAGCAGTTCCCAGGTGACATGTGTACAGGTTAGTTCATCGACCTGAGATCGTCATTTGTCTCGTGTGAGTTCCCACTGTGCTTTGATTACTGCCCTACCACGGCTCAAAGGAGTCGTGCAAACAGGTTTTAGTTGGGTACAGTCCCAAGCCACATGGAGGCAGTGAGCGGATCTGCAGGGGTTCGTCTCTCCCGGTATTGGGGGTGAGGTCGCGCTGTGTCTAGGAGAGCCATTACACAAAGCCCTCGGCCGAGGCAGGAGATTTACTGGTAGGTATTCCAGTAGTATCTCAGGGTGTTCTGGGCTTCACTCCGACACGACTTGTACCGCCTTTGGGGGTCTGACTTTTACCAACCCCCTAGGCCCGCCATGCGATACTCATAGACGAACGGACCGGACTGTACGGATATTGTCACTGACAGGCTCAGTAGGGTGTCAGGATGAGTTCGCTCATCGACGTCCCTTTTGGTCAATAGCTGGTGGCCCGTTACGTATTGGCTTATACCTCTGACGTGCTAGTGGTTAAATCCACAGCCATAGTATTGACGAGTCTTTAGAGTCCACCACACTTTCAGTTACTCAAGCTTTCGGGCGAAACGCTGTAGAGGCCGTATGGAGATATGGCAGGGTCCGATCAGATACGTGCGGTATTGCACGGATCAGGATCGGACGGTTTGTACTAGTGGCCGTATGGATATATGGCAGGGTTCGATCCGATACGTGCGGTATTGCACGGATTAGGATCGAACGGATATTACTAGCCGGCTTTGGTTTAAGCCGGATCCTAGTTTAGTACAGTGTAGATTTTGTCTCATTGCATTTGTATCCGGTAGGAATACAGATGCGGGTGTGTATGCACAGTATCGGGGTTTTCCTGTAATTTATTACGGGACCAGTTTTCTGGAGTTGCCAGTTTGCATTCCGTTCCGGCCGGTTTTCCTTTGTTCTTTCCCGGCCGGACCTTTTGATGGAGGGTGTTATTTGCAAGTTTGCAAATAACACATTGTGGAGGGGTTTCATGCAAATGGTTTGATTATGAAAGCATCTTTTTATTCCTTTCTTTTCTATCATCATTTCTTGCATAAAGGTGATTAGGATTGATTTGAAGTTTGATGTAAGTTTGTAATGATAATGTTTGGTTATGGTCACCTTTTCTACTCTCCTACCATTACCTCCCTTCATGCTACAAATTCTTTCCTCCATCATTCTTACATATGGATGGCCGGCCACTATAGTTTGACGATGAGAGAAATTTCCATTTTTGGTGTGACACAAATTTCTTCATCTCATTCTTCTAGTTTTGGAAAAATGAAAGCACCATTTTTCCTTAACCTTATTCCTCCATCAAGGCAACTACAAACCCCAAATGAGACAAGCATCATCTACACTACATTCTACAGCAAACCTTGGGCACGTCGACTAGCCAGCTTCGTGCCCGAGTTGCCTCGGTATTGAGGTGGGAGCCCGTAAAAGATACAGACGATGTGGTGCCCTTCCGGCAAGGAGACGACGACCGGAGTTTCCGCGGGAGATCGGGACGACGACGAGAAGACCGGAAGACTCAGATCACTCGGTACATCTCTCACCCTTTCTCTTGTTAGCTAGTATCGGTTAATGGTTACGATCCGGGTATATTGTCCGCGGTAGCGCCAGTTTAAAAGTTAAGAAAATTTTGATTCCGCATTTTGGCCTCGGATAGACGGCCGGGGCGCTGCCGTGGCGCAACATGGTATCAGAGCCACGCCATTAACCTTGCCTAGCTTGTTCTAATGCGTTTTACTTATCCGATCGACCAAAATTCCAAAATCCGCGTTTTGCATGCATCAGTTTTCTGTCGATTTTTTCTGGGCTCTAAAATTTTTTCAGGTTATAGAAAACTGATGTACAAGAAGTTCTAAGAGTTCTGGGAAAATTCGAGACAATGATCTCTCAGGTAGAGCGCGGAACCGCGGCAAAACCCCCCTTGTTGCCGCGGTTCCGCCGCAGGTTTGAGGGATCAATGGGTTGAAATTTTCCAGTGGGCTTCTGGGCTGATTTTAGGGGTTTTGGAATATTAAAATTGGGCCCAGAATTTCTGTGAGTGCTACAGTATTACTTGGGGGCCCACTTGTTAATTTTTGATCGATTGGATATTTTAAACACATTATTTCACAGTATTTACATTATATCTGCGACCGTGAATATCACTTGATCGGTAAATCCTGTCTAACTGCTATAGCCCGGTTAGACGGATTTGCGAACGTGATTTTCACGTTGATGTTCTGTGTTTATGCTGTGATGTTGCGGATCGGTCGTGGGGGATAGCCTGGATGCAATGCTAGTACAGTTTTGTTTTATATGTACATTTGATATTGCGGGGCGAGCGTCCGACATGTGGACTGCCGTCACTGCCTGTTTGTATTATTCTTTTGGGGTACGACCTGGTTGCGGTCGATGTACCCGTTGTATGTATATTTTACTTTCTGTACTAGGATTGCCCCGCGGAGGGGTGCACGGATAGCCGGGTTCTAGAGGGCAACGGGCCCGCATCTCATGGCATTGAGACGGAAGGGGTTTCACTCTAGGATTGGCAGGCTATTCGCCGCACTCGTAGGGGGTACAGGTTGACCCAGGAGGGGTGCCCGAGTTACCGGATTCCGTGAAGTGTTGGGTGGTCCATTCACGTTGCTGAAAGGGGCTGCCCCGCTTCAGGTTTTGGCGGGTGACTTGCCGCGCCCGTAGGGGTCTAGGTTTTCATTGCACAGGCTATCCACACGACCAGGGGAACGTCGGGTTTCAGCAGCGGCTCTGTGAAACCCGGGGTTTCCAGATATCTGTATTGTTCTGTGATGCTGTACATTTCTGTGATGTTGCATTTTATCACGCCTTGAGCGAAATATAATATATTGGTATATATATTAGTAGATGTTGTATATGTTTTACATCCGCGCTAGTCCAGTCCCCGCTCTGTCGTTAGTTAGCTAACCTAACGGGTAATGACGGGACCCAGTGGCGAATGCGGATGGCATATACGTACATCAGTATATTTTCGTTCTTTGTGGTGTGATCAATTAATGGGACTGCGTTGATTCGGATCAATGCAAGATAAACAAACCTATTCTGATGTTGTTGGAACACTTTTCAAAAAGCTGTTATTGCAAGGACGTTCACTTTTGTCTTGCATCGTGGTATTCATTTGGAATATCCTGCTCCTCAGTCGACGAGGCAAGGGCCGAGATCCCTTCACCGGGAGTGACCCCTTGGACAGAAGTTTGCGTCAGGGCATTAACTTCACTATAGCCGATTACTTTTGCTTTGCATCATGGTATTCAGTTGGAATATCCTGCACCTCATTCTACGGGGAAAGAGCCGAGATCCCTTCACCGGGAATGACCTCTTTAGTAAAGGTTTTCGTCACTATATTTTTATAAAAAGTTATCCAGTTCCTTCAACGATATCAAGTTCATTACGTTAAAGGCTTTTCGCCAAAAACCAGTCGTAGCCCTCCGTCATTTCAGATCAGTATTGCTTAGTATTTGCGCTGCGTTTGTCGTTGCTATTCGCCGAGGCGTAGTGTGCGGTAGCTTTGTTGTGCTATTCTGTCGCATGGATATGTGGATTGGTTAGGACAGTCGTACGACTTTGTTGATTATTCGTCAGGGGTCGTGCGGGTGGGTTTAACGCAATCAAGATAATGACGGGCTGAACTTGACTAGGACCTTTTGATTTGTTGATTATTCGTCAAGGTCACTTGGGTCCTATGGGTAAAAATTACATCGGGAGTTTCAAAAGAACTGAAACTTGCCAGACATGCGCATACCTTCTGAAGTGTGGTGACGTGAGTGGATTCCGTCATGTTATCATGCGATGATAGTTGGATCCCGATTCCCACTGATGAGTTGGTTTACTCTTCGGGTGACCCCGACTAATTCTTCTTTCAGGTTTGGGGAAGAATTTGAGGTTACAGTGGGAGGTTTCCAGATTAGATAAAGTGATAACCATTCTGATCTAGGTTAGAGTGCACGCTGAGTGTTTCTTTTCTCTCTCTCTTTGGCAGCGACCATTGACCCGACCCTGGACTATGACTCAGTGACCAAGTTGACTGAACCTTCTTAACACTGGCTTTTGGATTGTCAGAGTTGCAAACCTCATTGCCACTCCTACTTTTACCCTTTTCTCCAGGACGCCCCGTATTACTACGAACGTCCACTTCCATTGGACAAAACCATCGTATGGTTATATACGAACTCGAAGGACTTCGAGGATGGTTTCTGGTTCTGGAGAAAACGAATAGGATTATTCAGTTGTCTTTTCTTTTCACCTTCTCTCATTGCGAGTACTCCTTGGTTTAGGAGATAGTACACCTATTATGCAAATTGGATAGTCTTCTTCCAAACCTTAGGCTGGTGCCGAACGGTGGGGAATGAAGAAAACCAATTAGCATAACGATGGTGTGCAGAAGGTATTAAGTTCAGACAAAGCAAGGGATTAGTAAGAGGGCAAAGTAAATTGCGACTGATATTCACGACCAAACCAAGTATTTCTTCGCCAATCCTAAATCACCTTTGTATTTCTCCAGGACACTCCGTATCACTACGAAGATCCACAGTTTATTGGATACTCCATCGTATGGTTATATACGAACTCGAAAGGAACTTGTTCCAGTTCGGGGATGGATTCTGGTCCAGGAGAAATAGGAATAAGGTTTATTCGGTTGTCTTTTATCTTCACCTTCTCTCGCATTGCGAGTGCTCCTAAGACTAGGACAGTACACCCATTATGCTTATTGGATAGTCTTCTTCCAAACCATAGGCTGGTGCCGAACGGTAGAGAAGGAAGAAAACCATTTGGCCTAAGGGGTGTGCAGAAGGTAATGACTAAAGACATATAAAGGGATTTGGAGTGGTGGCAAAGAATTATACGGTTATAGTTGTGAATCTGGATAATGGTAGAGGTATTACTAGAGAATACCAGGATACCCCATCGAAACATTTCAATGTTTCAGTTCAACTGTGTACTGTTAAAAGAAAACTGATTTCCCGATTAGACACTTGCTCCAGGGTATGTATTTACCAGGTTTGATTCTCACATCTGTATGGTTTTACAGATGATGAGTGGGAGTAAGTTATTGGGAATTGGGTGATCATCCTCATTATATCGGGATTCGTTGTAATCGGTGATATTTGAGGAGATCACCTGGGCTGTTTGCCGGTCGGCAAATATTTGGTTTTGAGTATCCGTTGTTATGCACCAATTTCAAATTGATATATCTGTACGTCTATTTTCATAGAGTGAGATATACCTTTTGATATTATGTCGATGACATTTACCTATATCAGTGGATGGTTAGGTAAGGAGCATTAAACAGCGGTGTAATTCTTCTCAACCATAAGTACAGTTTTCAACCTACGACACACAGTGAAAGAGTTGTTAGACTCGGCGGACTTATACAGAGTATTGTATGTTGTCCAGTGTCCATTAGGACAGAGGGGTTGGTCCTCATACTATATTCTGTTTACTTTTAACTTCTCTAGTTCTTAGACATGTGTTTCGTAGAAACACAGGGTCTAAGTTTTGAGGAGTTATAGGTATTTGAATAGAGTAGAGTACCAGGTGTAGCAAGTATCGGGATTCTTCAAAGTGATCGAAGATGTAGATACTTGTGTATGGTATTCAGTTGATAGTAATGATAAAGAGAAATTGCTTCTCTTTCAGGTTACTCATAATTGGAAGCATTCCCAAGTTGAGTAACGCTGATCGGCCTCCTTCCATTTAGTTGACATGCACTGGAGATAGCTGCATGATTTGAATCTGGTTCATTTAAATCAGTGCCTCTGGTTCTATATTGGATATAGAACAGTTCATATCTTAACGATGTTAAGGTACGGGGAGTTGTCCGGCTTATGATTAAAACCAGACACTGGACAACTCAAGGCACGTTTCTGTAATGGCTGTTTGTGGGTTGACCCAGGCTATGACGAGGGTTGACTTTCTACCATCTGGAAGATCAATTGTGATGTTGTTCTTAACTCGCCACATTTTAAAAAGGAAGTGGTTATTTTTCAGAAAACAGTAGTGGGAGTATGGTAGAACTGGAAGCGATTCCAGAACCGCAAACGATTACTGAAGATTTGATAAGGAACCTAAAGATTCAATCTGATTTGACATTCCATTGGCCACTCCGCAGATAAGGTGGGTAACTTCAGGCACCCGAGAGGTACTCCGGTAGCCTCAAGGACGGTGACAGGGAAGTTCTTGTTTACCCACACTTGCCATTGTTGTTGTTCCAGGCTGCGAGACCCTGCAGGAGGATGAGTATAGCATCGTTCTAAACTAGCTTTAGAAGTGCACGTCTATATGACTCTGCCAGAAGGTTGTCGTAGTCAGTGGGAGCAGCAGAAGCATTGGTGGACATCAGGCTTATGTCTATAGACTAAAGCAGATATAGCGGAGATAGATCATCTATTTCTGATGTGACAGTCATAGGTTTGACGCCATCAGAATAGGGGATGGATCTGTTAAGAAGGTAGTAGGGTATGATGTCCTGGTTTTGGATGACATACACAGAGTAGGAAAGGAAACTCCTATAATACGATCGGTTATACTTTGGTTGTCACACAGTGGTTTCTCCACACAGGACTTGGATATTATATCAGACATTCTGGTTACTAGATCTATGGTTTTGGATCTAGATTTGGCTGGTTTCCTAATCTGGGTACCTTGACAGCATTCTATGTGTATTTAGAATGGACGACTCCTGGCACGGTAGTACACCTGCAGGTAATGGAGTCACCCTCTCTAAAGGTGTCTTACAGACTAAAGGGGAGAGGGATACGCATGATTGACAGATCACTTGCTTAGGAAATTGAGTCAATCATGAGATGTCAAGTACCACACCAGATGTTGTTCTTGCAGTAGATGCAATAAGCTGATATTAATCCAATCCTGGAGAAACAATCGGAAGCAGTTTTAGGACATAAGTGCGTGTTCTAGGGATGTGATAACGACAGCCTCTTTTAGGAGACGGTTATCATTCCAGGCTTCCAAGGTGACATGGATGGCAGAGTGGCCGTCAGAGTTATATTTTCTCCTTCTGACGAGGGGCAGTATTTTGGACAGGTGGTCCAAGGCAATACTGAGGGAGGCATGGCGCTGGGTACTGATTAAGTTCAGTTATCGATACAGTCTAAGAAGTTTGGATTTGGAGTTCATTTATGAGCTAGGTCCCATCAGATATCCAGACATACTCTAAGACAGGTATTGCTCATTTCGGGAGATGGTTTTCTCCGCGAACTTGAGATATAGAGAGACATAGAAAGAAACATCACAGCGGATCCACTCACTGAGGCTATTCCTCGAACGCAATAGTTTCGCAAACGAGCTTTGTGAGACTGACTAGTAGAGGAGTTGGGTGTTCGGTATCACACGGGCTGTGAGTATGCGACATCGCAATAATTAGCCTTGAGTGCAAGTGGGAGATTGTTGGAGATAGTGCTCTCAGAGTCAATTATTGGATCACAGGCACGTGATTGCAATGATTGAGGGAGGACCTATCCCGGTAGGACAGTCTTACTCGAGATGATAGTATGCTATCTGGTTTACCTTTATTATCGTGTACTGCTTCAGGTGACCTTACAGGTCGCTATTACACGCTGATAAAGCCCCTAGGATTCTTGCTTGACTGCCGGCAGTATGATGGCGATCATATACGTGAGAGCTGGTGGTCTACAAGCACATCCTTAAAAGGTCCCTAGTCGTGGGAGTTTCGAGACAGGGCATCGATTCTCCAGAGTAGACTAGTGTATACAGTCGAGACCCCGACGAGGGGCGGTGGCCGGTCTCACAAGCCACTGGTGTCAGTTGGTTCACCTAAGATGTATACAGGTGCTCATTGGGTTATGAGTACACCGGACAGGACTCGCCGGGAACCTGCTAGTTGGGATTATACCATACGTCAGATAGCAGTTCCCAGGTGACATGTGTACAGGTTAGTTCATCGACCTGAGATCGTCATTTGTCTCGTGTGAGTTCCCACTGTGCTTTGATTACTGCCCTACCACGGCTCAAAGGAGTCGTGCAAACAGGTTTTAGTTGGGTACAGTCCCGAGCCACATGGAGGCAGTGAGCGGATCTGCAGGGGTTCGTCTCTCCCGGTATTGGGGGTGAGGTCGCGCTGTGTCTAGGAGAGCCATTACACAAAGCCCTCGGCCGAGGCAGGAGATTTACTGGTAGGTATTCCAGTAGTATCTCAGGGTGTTCTGGGCTTCACTCCGACACGACTTGTACCGCCTTTGGGGGTCTGACTTTTACCAACCCCCTAGGCCCGCCATGCGATACTCATAGACGAACGGACCGGACTGTACGGATATTGTCACTGACAGGCTCAGTAGGGTGTCAGGATGAGTTCGCTCATCGACGTCCCTTTTGGTCAATAGCTGGTGGCCCGTTACGTATTGGCTTATACCTCTGACGTGCTAGTGGTTAAATCCACAGCCATAGTATTGACGAGTCTTTAGAGTCCACCACACTTTCAGTTACTCAAGCTTTCGGGCGAAACGCTGTAGAGGCCGTATGGAGATATGGCAGGGTCCGATCAGATACGTGCGGTATTGCACGGATCAGGATCGGACGGTTTGTACTAGTGGCCGTATGGATATATGGCAGGGTTCGATCCGATACGTGCGGTATTGCACGGATTAGGATCGAACGGATATTACTAGCCGGCTTTGGTTTAAGCCGGATCCTAGTTTAGTACAGTGTAGATTTTGTCTCATTGCATTTGTATCCGGTAGGAATACAGATGCGGGTGTGTATGCACAGTATCGGGGTTTTCCTGTAATTTATTACGGGACCAGTTTTCTGGAGTTGCCAGTTTGCATTCCGTTCCGGCCGGTTTTCCTTTGTTCTTTCCCGGCCGGACCTTTTGATGGAGGGTGTTATTTGCAAGTTTGCAAATAACACATTGTGGAGGGGTTTCATGCAAATGGTTTGATTATGAAAGCATCTTTTTATTCCTTTCTTTTCTATCATCATTTCTTGCATAAAGGTGATTAGGATTGATTTGAAGTTTGATGTAAGTTTGTAATGATAATGTTTGGTTATGGTCACCTTTTCTACTCTCCTACCATTACCTCCCTTCATGCTACAAATTCTTTCCTCCATCATTCTTACATATGGATGGCCGGCCACTATAGTTTGATGATGAGAGAAATTTCCATTTTTGGTGTGACACAAATTTCTTCATCTCATTCTTCTAGTTTTGGAAAAATGAAAGCACCATTTTTCCTTAACCTTATTCCTCCATCAAGGCAACTACAAACCCCAAATGAGACAAGCATCATCTACACTACATTCTACAGCAAACCTTGGGCACGTCGACTAGCCAGCTTCGTGCCCGAGTTGCCTCGGTATTGAGGTGGGAGCCCGTAAAAGATACAGACGATGTGGTGCCCTTCCGGCAAGGAGACGACGACCGGAGTTTCCGCGGGAGATCGGGACGACGACGAGAAGACCGGAGGACTCGGATCACTCGGTACATCTCTCACCCTTTCTCTTGCTAGCTAGTATCGGTTAATGGTTACGATCCGGGTATATTGTCCGCGGTAGCGCCAGTTTAAAAGTTAAGAAAATTTTGATTCCGCATTTTGGCCTCGGATAGACGGCCGGGGCGCTGCCGTGGCGCAACAAAGTTCCTGACCAGGGCAAGTGAGATTTACTGGTAGGTACATCAGTAGTTTTTTAGGGATGTATTGGGCTCTACACCGACACGACTTATTGCGGTATTAGGAGTCTGACGTTTACCACCCCGTAGACCCGATATGCGATACTCTTAGACGAACAGGCCGGACTATATGGAGATTTTCATGGATAGGCTCAGTAGGGGTTCGGATGAGTTCGCTCGTCAGCCTTCTTTTCGACAGATACCTAGCTAGCCGTTACGTATAGCTAGTACCGCTGACGAACTTATGGTTAAACCCACTGCCAGAGTATTGTCGAGTCTTTAGAGTCCCATACAGTTGGTTTCCCTGGTTCAGACGAAACGATGTAGAGGCCGTATGGTTTTACGTGCAGGATTCCGATCATTTACATGTACTGGCTACACGGATGTTGTTCGGACGGATAATACTAGTGGGATTTGGATTAAACCGGATTCTAATATTATATTATCTGATTATTATTATCTCATCGTATTCGTATTTTTTCAGTACGAATATAGGTATGTATATACGGTGAGGGCATTCTTGTAATTTTACAAGAGATGCTTCTAGAAGGGGACACCTCATTATTGGATTTATCTATTTTTAAGAAAATAGATTAATGAGGTGGAAAATGGAGATATTCGTGGCATGGGTGAAGTATGGCTAATTCTTTAGTTTATTGGTTTGCCTTTACTATTCAAGCATGGTTGTTATTTGTTTATGGAAAATATTGCATACTTGATCATTGAGAAAGAATGAGCCATTCTTCACTTGCAAAAAAAAGACATGCTCATTTGTATTTTCTTTCTCTCTCTCCAGTGTTCTCCTTTTTCCAAAAGACCCTAAACCTCATATGTGTTGTGAATCCTAGGGTCATTTGAGATAAAAATACTCCAATTAACACTCTACATCTCCTAAGTTACCTAGATTAGTGAACTAGGTACTTTAGTTACCTCTGTTTAGAGGTTGGAGTTTGAACCATAGACTCTCGGGTGGATCGTCTTCGACACGAGAAGGCCGATGACTGAGCTAGATCCGCACCTTCGAGGAGCTCAAGCTAAGGAGAAGAAGACCCGAAGGACTTGTAACTTGGAGGTATAAACTCTTTCAGAGTAGTTAAAAACCTCTAAGTGTTTAGCTAGTTATAGTTTCCGAAAAGATCATATATGATAGGTCGATGTTGCAAGTTTTAAAATCATTTTTCGTATATTCCGCCTCCCTACAAGTGTGTGGGGTGTGCGACATCGACTTACAGTGGTATCAAAACCTACTTAAACCTTAACTAGCTTGTTAGCAAGTGTTTAGAACTTTGATCGACGGAAAATATCCGAAATTGCATTTCCAAGTCATGCTTGCTGTTCGATTTTCAAAATTGTTCAAAAAATTATTTAAGTGGCCTTAAAATTACATGCAGGCTTTTATAAGACCAAGAAAAAATTTCGAGCACTTAAGCTCATTACTCGACCACTAATCCGCGGCCAAATAGGTCATTTGGCAGTGGATCCGCGGCCGAGTTATGGCCAAAGTGCTCCCAATTTTTCTTTGGTTTGGGTTCTTGGAAATGTGATTTTTGATATATTTGGTTTTTGCCCAGATTTGTTTGTGTACTGGTTTGTGCATGGGGTAAACGTGGAAAGTTTTTATCGATCGAAATTCCAAATTCTTGCTTATTTTTGTTTGTTTATGTGTTGATAAACGTCTACTAATTGCTATATGTCGATTAGCGGGGGTTGCACATATCTAGTATCTTGTTGATGGTTTGTGTATATGAAGTATTGGATCGTCGTGAATGAATAGCCGGGGGATGTGAGAAGAGTGTTCTTTTCTTTCATTCATATATATTTATAAATTGATGTAATATTCTTTTGCGGGGCACATCCAGGTTGAGGTTATAGCCAACATTGTATTATTTCATTTAATTTTTCTTGTACCTAGGATAGACCCAAGGAGGGGGTGCACAAACTACCGGGTTCTTGAAGTGCCGAGTGGCCTACTCATTTCATTTTGGGAGCTACTTCATTTTAGGAATTTGGCGGGTAGTTTGCCGCACCCGTAGGGGGTCTAGAGTGGGGTTTGGCTATTCATCACGACCGTGGAATCCGTTTTTCCTTCCAGGCTAAAACGAAACACGAAAATCCTAGTATATCTAATATATTCATCCGTGTCGCTGTGATGTGTGATCTGGAATGACTATTATTGCGTGAGACGAATGGCTATATATATATATATATATATATATAATAAACGTTGCTTATGTTTTGCACCCGTGCTAGTCCAGCCCTCGCTCTGCCGTTAGTTAAGTAACCTAACGGTGCATGACGGGCCCCCGTGGCGAATGCGGATGGCATAAGCGTACGTTCTATTTTCGTTTCTTTCTGCAATGATAGGGTTAAATGATGGGACATCATTAATATTGTTTAATGCAAAGAAAACAAACCAAAGTTAAATAGTTAGAACAATTTCAAAACCACTCGGTTTTCTTTAAAAATAACTTTTAAATGCGGAGCCAAAACCACTCCTTTTAAAAGCTATCATGGTTCCTTCGACTATATCAAGTTTATTATGTTCACGGTTTTTCCAAAACCAGCCGTAGCCCTCCGTCATTTCAGATGGGTATTCAGTAGTATTCAAACTATGTATTTTGACCTTCGCAAAGGCATAGCGATTGGTAGCTGCTGGGTATTCATTTATAGAATAAATATATATGTTAATCTGGGACATGCGTACAGCTATTTTGACCTTTGTCAAGGGTTTGCACGAATGGGTTCAGATTAACCTGGACAATGACAGGTAGAACTTGATTTGCGTCTTATGATATGTTGGCCTTCGTCAAGGTCATAAGAGCCTAGGGCAAAAATCCACATTGGGAGTTTCAAAAGAAAATGAAACTTGCTAGTTTTGCATACAATCTGGAGTGTGATGATTTTGGTAGGATTCCTTCAAAGTTGTCACGCAATGATAGTTCGATCCCGATCCCACCGTGAGTTTTATTACACCTCGGGAGAATTTTTCACTTTACAATCAATACTATAAACCATGTAGGTGTCTAGAACGGTGTTAGCGGGACTACGCCTCCAGGGAAAAGAGGTTATGTAATTAAGGAATTTCGCGAAAGCGTTGGAAAACCTCCCTCGAAGTACCGGCACTAGCCTGACTGAAAGGTTAAGCAAGAATTGTAGGGTACGATTAATCCCGACTAATTCTTCTTTTATGGTTTGAAGGAGGATTTGAGGAAACAATGGGAGCCATCCTGTTTAGATAAACTAATTACCAATCTAAATTTGCAAGAGTATCATGCCGAGTGTTTCTTCTCTCTCTCCTAATTGCAGCGACCAAAATGACTGGGCTTAAGTTACTGCTAGATAAAAATATATTGATAGGACAAAACTATAAAAATTAGCTATGGAATGTCCAGATGGCCATAACCTATGACAAGCTGGGCTACCTCCTTATTACCAAAGCCCCAGCCATCCTAGGTCTAGATTCCACCGTCGAGGATATAGAGATCCGTAAGACATGGGAAATAGACTGAACGAATGCCAAGTGTCTCGTGCTGGCCTCAATGGATAATGAACACCAGAGGCGGCACGAGAAGTTGGACTTAGCTTCCATCTTCCTCCATACCAAAGATTTATATGGAGAGCAATCTCGTATCAAAAGATACGAGTCCTCATAGAAATTGTTTCAGGCGAGATTGGCTATCGTGTCATCTGTAGGGGACCACGTCCTTAAGATAATTAGCTATATTGAAGAGCTCGCAGACCATAGGACCATGTTGGAGAACGAGTTGTATACAGACTTGATTCTACAGTCCCCCTTCTACCTATGTCCAGTTTATGTTGAATTTCAATATTCAAGATAAGTAAGTTACACTTCCAGAACTTCTCAACATGTTGAGGAGTGCAGAGGGCACCCTAAAGAAAACCATAGAGACACCCGCTCTACTTATTGGGGAACCTTCCTCTTCTAGATCCAAGGTGAAAGCCAAAGGGAAGAAGAAGAGGGCCCCCACCAAGCTGAAATGAAGTGTCAATAAGGTACAGGGGAAGGGCAAGGCAAAAGTTAGGGGGCCGATAGTAGGGAAAGAGGAATGCTTCTATTGTCACAGGAAAGTCCATTAGAAGGACTGCAGCGCATGGAAATCCAACAACAAGGATTCGAAGCAAGTTGTGGTTTCGGCTTCAGGTGTGTTTATGATTGAAAACTGTCTGTCAATCAACTCTACTTCTTGGGTATTGGATACCGGTTTAGGATCTCATATCTGTAATTCATTGCAGGCTCTGAGAAACCGTAGAGTTATAAAGGCAGATGATATGACCCTCAGGGTTGCTAACGGAGCGAGCATGGATGCTGTGTCCGTAAGGGAATATCACCTAGGATTGACAAGTGGACACATTTTGGTTTTGCATAACTATTTTTGTATACCTAGTTTGACATGTAATATCATCTCTGTATCTTTACTATCTATAGAAGGTTATGATTTTACATTTGTAAGCAATGTTGTAAACATTCACCTTAATCATGGTTTGATTGGGTCAGGTACACTAGACAATGGTATATACGTATTAAATCAACACCAAGTTTTCAATGTTCAGAACACACTTAAAAGAAAGTCTCCAGAATTAAATCAAGCTTTCTTATATTATTGTAGACTGGGTCACATCAATGAAACACGGTTGATGAAGTTACATAAAGAGAGATGTTTGGATCCATTTGAATATCTGTCTTATGCAACTTGTCAATCATGTCTCAAAGGAAAGATGACAAAGACTCCGTTCACTGGACACGGAGTAAGAGCCACCGAGCTCTTGGGACTCATAAACAACGACGTGTGTGGTCCAATGTCTATACATGCAAAAAGTGGTTATTCCTACTTTATTACTTTTACGGATGATTTCTCAAGGTGTGTACATGTATTCTTGATGAAATATAAATCCGAGGCCTTTGAAAAATTCCAAGAATACAAGAATGAAGTGGAAAAACAAACAGGCAAAAGTATCAAGACACTTCGATCTGATCGAGGTGGTGAATACTTAAGTGCCGAGTTCCTGGATTATTTAAAAGAGAATGGAATTCTCTCTTAGCTTACTCCTCCATACACATCTCAACACAACGGTGTATCAGAAAGGCGGAACCACACCTTATTGGATATGGTACATTCCATGATGAGTAACGCCGAGTTACCGCGATTCTTCTAGGTTATGCACTAGAATCTGCTGCATATCTTTTGAAAAAAATTCCTACTAAGTCTGTTCCTACCATATCATATGAAATGTGGAGTGGGAAGAAACCTTATCTTAAGTATCTTAAGATATGGGGATGTCCAGCTTTTGTCAAAAAGCAGCATACGGACAAGCTCGAGACATGATCAGTACTGTGTAAGTTTGTGGGATACCTAAGGAACTACAGGGGGTATCTTTTCTATTAGGCAGAGGAACAAAAAGTTTTTGTTTCTCGGCATGCCCACTTTCTGGAGACTCAATTTCTTGAAAAAGAAATAAGTGGGAGTGCAATAGAACTGGAAGAAATTCCAGAACCATAAACTATTACTGAAAGCATGGTGGAACCAGAAGTTTTAGAAGAACCGGACGTCCCTGAGCCACTCCGCAGATCTAGTAGGCAGTCTCATCCGCCCGAGAGATACTATGGTTTTCTCGTAGACCGGGATAGAGATGATTGCATCATCAATAATGATGAGCCAACTAGTTTCCAGTGGGCCATTACGAGCAGAGACGCAGTAAAATGGCTGGATGCAATGCGGACAGAAATGGAATCCATGTACACCAACAAAGATTGGACTTTGGACATTGCACTTCAAGGGGTAAAACCCGTAGGCTGCAAATGGATCTTCAGAAAGAAGATTGGTGCAGATGGACATGTTGAAACCTATAAGGCTAGACTTGTAGCAAAAGGTTTTCATCAAAGACTTGGCTTGGACTATGACGAAACCTTTTCTCCACTGGCTATGCTTAAATCCATTCGGATCCTACTTGCCATTGCTGCATTCCATGATTATGACATTTGGTAGATGGACGTAAAGACCGCTTTTCTGAATGGAAATTTTGAAGAGTGTGTTTATATGGATCAGCCAGAGGGTTTCATAGAGAGCGGGAGAAGAGGAAGAGTGTGGAAGTTGCTTAAATCCATTTATGGATTAAAGCAGGCATCGCGGAGTTGGAACATCTGCTTTGATGAGACGGTCAAAGAATTTGACTTTATCAAAAATCCAGATGAACTATGCATTTATAGTAAAATTGTAGCAAGAACTGTAGTATTGCTTGTATTGTACGTGGATGGCATTCTTCTGATAAGTAATGGCATTCCTATGGTACAATCAGTCAAAGGATTCTTGTCACAGAAATTCTCCATGAAAGACCTGGGTGATGCCTCCTACATTCCGGGGATCCAGATCTATCATGATAGATCTAAGAGGATGTTGAGACTTTCACAGTACAGGTACATCGACACCATACTAAAAAGATTTAGTATAGAAGATTCCAAGCACGGTAATCTACCGGCTTGTCACAAGATCACCCTCTCTAAAGAGATGTCTCCCAAGACTGATTTGGAAAGGGATTGCATGAGTATTATACCCTACGCTTCTGCGGTAAAATCTATAATGTATGCAGTGTTGTGTACCAGACCAAATGTTGCTTACGCACTGAGCGTGGTAAGCAGGTATCAGTCAAACCTTAGGGAGAAGCACTGGATAGCAGTTAAGAACATTCTCAAGTACTTGAGAAGGACTAAGGAGATGTTCTTGTTGTACAGTAGTAAAGACCACCAGATCAAGGCCTTCGCTGACTCCAGCTTCCAGAGTGACAAGGATGACTCCAAATCCATGTCGGGTTATGTCTTTACCCTTAATGGATAGGTGGTCTATTGGAAGAGCTCCAAGAAGGATACCATTGCTGACTCGACGATAGAGGTAGAGTATATCGCTGCATGTGACGCCGCAAAAGAAGCAGTCTGGATGAAAAGTTCGTTACAGAACTTCAGGTGGTTCCATCTATTGTTGATTCATTACCTTTTTATTATGACAACAACGGGGTTATAGTTTTAGCGAAGGAACCAAGGTCCCATCAGAAGTCCAGACATATCTTGAGGCGGTATCACCTGATCAAGGAGATCGTGGATCGCCGGGAGATCGAGGTGTGGAGAGTAGACATGGAGAACAACACTGCAGATCCACTCACAAAGGCCATCCCTCAGATGCAGTTCGAGAGGCTATTCGAGATGATAGGTCTGCGATATGCCAATACATGGCCTTAGTGCAAGTGGGAGATTGTTAGTGATATATGCTCTAGAGGCCATTATTTTATACTACTGGATTGTATATTACATTTTGGAAGCTTGGGATATACAAAGATATAATAACAGCCTTGCTCAATATGATAATATGCTATCTGGTTTTATTCTATCTTAATATGTGTATATGTTTCTTTTAGCATATCGCTAATACGTATTGATAGAGCCCTTAGGATCTTTACTTGACTACCAGCGTTGTGATGGCAGTCACACTAGTGGGGGCTGAGTGGTCTATAAGCACATCCTTTAGCTTGTCCCTAGTCGTAGGATTATCGAGACAGGGCATCGATACTTCAGAGTAGGCTAGTGTATTCGCTTCTTATCCCTAGTTAGGGGAGGTGGCTTGTCCTGTAGCCAATGATATACGGTACCAGAGATAGTATACTGGTGCTCATTTGGTTATGAGTTAAACTCAACGGACTCGATGGGAACTGCTGGTGTACAGGTTAGTCCATTAACTTGACATCACTATTCATCTTGAGTGTGTTCCCACTGTACTTAGATTACTACCCTACCACGGCTCAAATGAGCTGTGCAAATAGGTAGTGGTTGGGTGCAGTCCCCAAGAACTTGGAGGTAGCAATAGATAGAAAGGATTGGTCTGTCCCGGTATTGGGAGTTGAATCGCGCTGTGTTCGGATAGCCAATACACAAAGTCCCTCGCCAGGGCAAGTGAGATTTACTGTTAGGTACATCAGTAGTTTCTCAAGGTTTATTAGGCTCTACACCGACACGACTTATTGCGCTATTAGAGATCTGATGTTTACCATCCCTAGGCCTGATATGCGATACTCTTAGACGAACAGACCGGACTGTACTGAGATTATCACGGATAGGCTCGGTAGGGGTTCGGATGAGTTCTCTCGTCGGCCTTCTTTTCGATAGATACCTGGGTAGCCGTTATGTACAGCTAGTGCCGCTGACGGAGTTATGGCTAAACTCACTGCCAGCATACTGTCGAGTCTTTAGAGTCCCACACAGAGAGTTTCCCTGGTTCAGGAGAAACGATGTATAGGCCATATGGTTTTACGTGCAGAGTTCCAATCATATACGTATACTGGCTACACGGATGTTATTCGGACGGATAATACTAGTAGGCTTTGGATTAAGTCGGATTCTAGTATTATATTATTAGATTATTATTATCTCATCGTATTCGTATTTTTGCAGTACGAATATAAGTATGTATATACGGTGATGACATTCTTGTAATTTTATAAGAGATGCTTCTAGAAGGGGACACCTCATTATTGGATTTATCTATTTTTGGAAAAAAGATCAATGAGGTGGGAAATGGAGATATTTGCGGCATGGGTGAAGCATGGCTAATTCTTTAGTTTATTGGTTTGCCTTTACCATTCAAGCATGGTTGTTATTTGTTTATGGAAAATATTGCATGCTTGATCATTGAGAAAGAATGAGCCATTCTTCACTTGCAAAAAAAAAAAACTTGCTCATTTTTGTTTTCTTTTTCTCTCTCGATTGTTCTTCTCCTTCTTCCGAAAGACTCTAACCTTCAGATGTGTTGTGAATCCTAGGGTCATTTGAGATAAAATACTCCAATTAACACTCTCCATCTCCTAAGCTACCTAGATTAGCGAACTAGGTATTTTAGTTACCTCGGTTTAGAGGTTGGAGCTTAAACCATAGACTCTCGGGTGGATCGTCTTTGACACGAGGAGATCGACGACCGAGCTAGATCCGCACCTTCGAGGAGCACAAGCTAAGGAGAAGAAGACCCGAAGTACTTGTAATTTGTAGGTATAAACTTTTTCAGAGTAGTTAAAAACCTTTAAGTGTTTAGCTAGTTATGGTTTCCGAAAAGATCCTGTATGATAGGTCGATGTTGCATGTTTTAAAATTGTTTTTTGTATATTCCGCATCCCCATAAGTGTGTGGGGTGTGCGACATCGACTTACATATACAAGTGGCGGTTACAATCTGGAATGTAACCCATCTACCAAAGCAATCACCCGAAGAAGAAGAAGTGTGTCAGTAAGCCGCTACTGATCCGAGCGGTCGGTCCTGTAAGAAACTATGGCACAACATGGGTGAGTTGCCAACTCGTGAATAGAAAATATCATCAGGTAGAAATCGAATGCATAACGATCTATCTAAGTCATACTGTATAATACTATTATGCTATGCGACAACGAATGTGAACATGTATATACATAAATATCACATCAGTATCAATAGCACGTCATATCGGATCGCCCACAACACACATAATCCTCATTATCAATCAATATGTGGAAATATACCATATATATATATATCATCCAATGAGTGTCCATCATCGACATTCGAAATCCTTATAAAAACAACTGAGTGTCTAGTATCGACACTCGAAATCCTGATAAATCCCGTGTCCGGTATCGGCATTCGAAATCCAAATATCTCAGGCGCCGTTTCTCGGATCAGCCCTCATATCCATCTGCAACATATAACTGCAGTTGGTATCCTCCGAATATCCGTCGAGTTTCCATACTATCATCGATCGGTCTCGTCCTTGCTAGGCTCACACGCCTTTCTATACGGGATTCTTGCCCCTGGGTACCGTACCGGGTCCACCATGTATCCGGAATCGGTTTCTCCCCCTGCCTCGATTTAGATAATACTCATCTCATCAAAACACAGAAGATTCATGGTGGACGCCAAGTCATCATATCAAGAGAAAACCACATTTTAAAACATTCACAAGTTTTATAAAATCATATCCCAGTTTCTCAAATCTCATAGTAACATAAATCCCATAAAAACACTATCGCATAAGAACATGGCAATAATCGAACAAAAAAAAAATACATAATAGTGGTGTAATACATGCATATATGTAATGAGCAGTGATCTAAGATACCGGCATGAATATAGTATGATGCGAAACAGCATGGCAGGTTCTATATGTGTGCGTAGCATGGCAATTACCAATGATGTGTGCGTGAAACATAAGAGTCTGTGTAGTACAACATGTAAATCATTGGTAATTGTATAGTGTACTACAAGTATGCTCATGTAATCAATGGAAAGGAAGTATATTATACGGAACATCACACGATGCTGGTGACAAGCAGTAATCAACAGTACTAACAGGGTATAGTGTGATATGAGTGATATGGTAAGTTCTACACGTGTACGTAGCATGTCAATTACCGATGAGGTGTGGGTGTAGCATGTGAGTTTGTGTAAGTGCAACATGAAATCATTGGTAATGGTGCGACTGTCCTAGCAAACGAAGTTAAGTAGAGCTAAAGGTATAAACGTAATATATATCATAAGTAATCAAAGCGCCAGTGTATACCAAATAAGGAAATCATAACGTGAACAAGCATTAAAATATCTAACTATGTTTGGGACATACAGTTATAGTTTAAAATAGCACGAAACGTTGTTTTGGAAATAAGAGACTACGATATTTTTGAAATAGATATCATTTGAAAATTTGTAACGCACCTTTGACATTATCATTTAAAATTACATAACGGTTTGTTAGTTTTTAAAATAAGTATAGCTCTAAATATCTCATAAATTCCTAATTTTGGATTTAGCAAGACTCTCTGAGTCAAGTGAATATCGGCTGTATTCGGCAGTTTATCCTCATCCCATCATGTACGGAACCTCCATCGTACGATGTCATCCAATGAATGCAGTACGGATCAATAGTAGCGTACACCAACTCATATAAACTACGGGCATCTAGTCACGTACAACACAAAACCATATATATATAGCCTAATGACTATGAAATAGAGACTAATTAAATAGCTATCTACTACATACGAATATACGCATATAGGTGTTCTAGCATGATCCTATAGGCTAGGTATACGGTTCTAATATATAGTATTCTAATTATTACGGTTGCGGGGGTGCTATACGCCATCCACCCGACTTCGCTCATAGATATACATCAACTCATCGATATGCGCCTCACTCTAGTCGAAGCCGACGAATGCCTTACCCTTCTCCGTTGTCTCGAAAGTCCCAACGACTGTACATACAATTGAAATCGTAACAAAATAGCATAAAAACCCATATCAAAATCGAAACGACGAGCGAAGCACACATAGGTTAGAACCTATGGTCAATGCGTACGACAAAATACGCTCGGCGTTGACGTACGAACGTCGAATGACCAAGTCGTAACATAGAAATCCAAAATCCAAGCTTAAAAACCGTAAGCACGTATAAAAGCTAAGTAAAACAACTCCATATTTTTACTCAGGGAATCTGGGACAATTTAGCATATAAAATGGGTTTATATATCATGTATAATATCTACTGGAAAAACTCTGACACCTTTCTCAAAATTTGGACCGCTAAAATAATCGATTTTACCGCAATTTGTGGTCTGAAATGGGAGTTAGGGCCTTGTGCTCTTGGTAGGGTCTCCTGGTGGTCTAAATAGGTCTAATTTATACGCAAAATATTTTTCAAAGATCCCAAACTACTCCAGATTTGATTTGAACATTAAAACCTCATAGCCAACGTTTGAAAATCTTAACTCATGTTTTTAAAATTGTAACACTTCGCAAATCAAGAATTGTAACGTTTTAGAAGTCGCTTAGGTGATTTTCCGTTTTTAGGGTAAAATAGTCTGTGTTTTCGGTTTTAAATCTGATTGTGATCAAACTTCTGTATAGACTTGACGGCACCTACTTTAGCTAGAATGAAGCTAGTGCCCGGGGTTTGGGGGTCAATGGGAAGTTTTGGTTCACATAGAATTTTTCCTTAATTAAATATTATTTTAATGCTTTTTTGTGCACTTTATTAGTGGTAATTACATTTTGGGTTGGGTTAATTACTTCTAATTTGAATCATTGCTAATCTAATCACTAGATATTTTGTTAATCCTATTCATCCATAATATCTAGATATTTTGTGTTTAAAATGAAATTTGAAAAAGAAAAGAAAAGAAAAGAGAAGGTGGCATTTGCATTAATTAGCATTTAATGTTGTTTTTAGCTAGAACTTTCTTCATTTTCTTCACAAAACACCCTCTCCTTGCAATGGCCGGCCACTTCATCCCTTTGCTGCCCCTTCTCTCCTCTCACCTCTTTTCAACAATTTCAAGTCAAATAAATCATCAAAAAAATCCAAATAAATTCATACAGACTCAAATATAATCATTTCCCTTCATTCCTTAACCCAAAACAAGCTTTGTTCTTCATTCAAGTGAGGATTTTTGGAGGCTAATCTTTGGATTTTCTAGTTTCAAGTTGTGTTTCTTTGAAGGTATAAATCCAAACCCTAATCTCTTTATGTGGTGTTAATACTTTAATTAGCTTATTTAGATATTTAATTTAAGCTTTTAATTTCATATTTAGAAATTCTAGTAAGGGTTTTGTTTATCAAATTAGGGTTTTGATTAGTGAAATGGTTAGTCGATAATTTTAGACAAATGAAAACTAAACCAAGTTACTAGTTTGTTAATTGATATTTTCCTAATTGGATAATTAAGTTAATTAGCAAACTAAACTTTTACTAATCATAATTAAGTGAGATTTAAAATTATAGTAATGGTTTGGATGGCTTAACCTTGCTATATTGTGATGTTTGCAAATTCTAGTTTTGGTAAAAACTTGTAATTTGGTGCTAAATTGATATATATATTGCTTACTAGGTTTCGGTGAATTTTAGGCGTGGGTTTCTTTTGACGTTGCGACGTTAATTATATTAATTCCACGCTATATCTTGTGTTGTGAATGTGCGATCGGTACGATCAGGGTCTAGGCTTGGTAGTTGTGTCGCCTTGCGTTCCTAGCTAGAGTCGTTCCGATGTTGATCGTGTCTTTGTGTAGCTTTTGCTCTTGAGTTGGTTTCGTAGTGTCGCTACGCGCGTTAGCCACTTGACGAATACTTGAGAGTATGTTTGGAGTTGGTGCATCGGTCAAACGTAGTTGGTACGTGTTATTGGTCGATTGCTAATATATACTTGTTATATTATTATATGCTTTCAGGATCGCAGGTGGGGACTTCGGGCACTGCGAAGAAGGGAAAGCGAGTTGTTGGCTTTATTTAGCCAGGATGGTTGGTGAGTAGATTTAACATCTATAGGGGGATCGCCCGCATGTCGTTATGCATCTGGGCTAGATCAAATGACATGACTATTAGTTAGAAGTATACGGATATTGATTGTGCATGTATACCTTTGTTGCTTATCTCATTTCCTTGTGTATGGACTTAGTATTAATGAGACACAACACCATTATTGACGGTTCATGTTTCACGAGCACTAATTGTATGCTACACATACACCGTCAATAATTGCCATGACACGCACAACACCTATACATATGTGATATTGTATTGTTTAGGGACATTGAGACATGATCCCTATTTACTTTTATGCATATGACATATAGCATACCTGTATACCTACATGCTTACACATGCCTTGCTATGCACACATACTTACATGTACACCGTGCATACATACTTACATGTATACTCACTTACCTTGTTAGGGCTGCACATACCTATGTGGTACTATTTTGTCATTGACGCGGGGTCATTGATTCTTATGCGTTGGCGCATATGATAGTAGTATACTTTGCCATGCCTACATGCCAGTTACCTATGTACCTATATGGTATCGTACCATTAGTGACAGGTATACACACACATGAGACATAGCTACATGTACAGCTTGCATACCTACTTACACATATACCTGGAGGGTATTACATCATTATTGATAGGGAGATACACATATCTTGCTATATCGACATGGTTATGCACACCTGGCTATAGCTACATGTTCACCTTTATTTGATGTTATATGGACTTGGAGAAATTAGGAACCGTGTGATATATATATTAACTTGTTGCAGTTAAATAGCGGCTTTTCCTTTATATATGCTCATATTACTGTTTCATGTTGCATATATAATATTCATGGATTTCATATGATGTTCTCTGATATTTTTACTTCTAAGTATATATAACAGTGGAATGGGACGCTATTATATATGCCTATATACATATATTAGTGGAATGAGACGCTAATATATGTGTATTGATTCATGCATTTATACTTATTCATTACTTGATGTTTTCTGGATTTGAGGACCGTGGTAGTTTCATGAAATTATGCATTATTTGAAAAACGCGGTTTTTCTTGATAAGCAGCCACCATGAGATTTATCGGTTCTGATATATATACCCCATGCGAGGAGCGTCGTGGGCCGTATGAGGGTACATGGTGGGGCCCGGAGGTACCCCTGGGCAAGAAAGGGTTGTCGATGTAACATGCCGATGATGCCTGACAGGGGAACCATACCTACCGGTGACAATACCTTTGACTCGACGGGTATCGTGGGGATACAGGCCGGGGTCATGTACGTATGGATACGTCGGATTTCGAGTGTCAGAGCTAGGCACTCGAGTTTTCGGGATAGCGTATGATACGTACTTATCAGGGGGCCAGTCGAGGTGACAACACCTGATAGATCAGTATTTCTGTGTCGATGCTGGACACTTGTTTCATGATGTTTTGGGTGTCGATGTTAGACGCTCACCTTATATGAAACTTACTCGACACTGATATTGTACATTTGTGAGATCTACTTGATATTGTACATTTGTGAGATCTACTTGATATTGTACATACAGGATATATGAGATTTACTTGATATTGGATACAGGATATATGAGATTTACTTGATACCAGAAACTCAGGATATATGAGACTTACAGGATATGAAAGCCAATTTGGGGGCTGATTTGAGGAAATTTGGGATTTAGATTGTCTTGATGGACTTTGGTCCTGTCACGAGGTCAGGATTCCATGAGAATGACATGTTTTATTCTATACTCCTCATTTATTTTATATGCATTGCTTCATGTATTAGTTGTACCTGCTAGAGTACCTTTCATGACTGTTGCATATACATATTGTCATATTATTGCTTCATGTATTAGTTGTACCTGCTAGAGTACCTTTCATGACTGTTGCATACATATGACCATTTATTGCTATCCGCTTGCATGTATTAGATTCACGCTGTACGTGCATACTTGCGATTACCTGCATATGTTATTTACTATTCACGAGTTGGCAACTCACCCCCGTTGTGCCACAGTGTTTTGCAGGTAGTCCCTCAGGGCAGTCGCGGCAGGCTTTCATCTTTCGTATCATCTTTTACGGCGGATACCGCTTCGGCTGACTGCGTGCAGTTTTGCTATAGGTGGGTTTTGCGGTTATCCGATATTGCTTATTGTATATTCGTTGTACCCTTTACTCTCCATCTACCATTTTCATGTGTATGACTTAGAGACTTGATGTGGGGACGATATTGTATATTTTGGTGACTTGGATATCTTTTATGCAGTTTTACTTATATCGCCTTTTATTTCTTCGCTACGGCGTCGTAAATCTGTTGTGGTGGTTGTTTTCCGCCGTTGGGTGTGGATTTGCTCTCGTTGGGGATGCTTTACTTATATTTATGTTGTACCCATTTTTGGGGTTAGTTTTTACAAAGGAGGTGCTGCCAAATTTTTTAAGAAAGTAAAGTTGGACATTAAAGAATTTGGTTTGAGATTTCAAAAGTTTTGAAAATGCTATTATCGCTTACTACTTTTGATGGTTTAAATTGCTGGGTTTTCTTCTTACTTAAATTGCGTTACGCCTGTAGACGTTGCGTAGTTTAAGGGTCGTCACGTGCCAATTTCGGGTCGTGACAAGAATTCCTTTATCAAATACCCTCTTCTAGTTAAAATAGGTTGTATCATCAAGAAAACTTGGTAAAACCTTACTACTACAAAAAATCATCAACTCCTTTTTAGCGTTACACCTTGAACCAATAAAACATGATTTTTTTGCAAGGATAAAATTTTCTTGACAAGTAGACTATAAACTTGAAAGAAAAATGGCCTTTTACCTTAGAAGATGAAGTTGAAAAAGAAGCCCAAGCTTGCAGGCACTACTTAAAGAGTTGATGAAGGCTTTATCTTAATCAAGCTTGAGCTTTAATAAGATGAAGGGTGAGAGGGAGTGTTTGGGTTTGAAGTGGGGATTTGAGAATGAATGAGGGTGAGAGCTATGGATGTTGAGAGAGTTTGTGAAAGAATGAGAAATGAGAGAGTGTTGGAGGCGAGAGTATGAGAGGTAATAAACAAGGAGGCGAGAGTATGAGCATGGGTGTGCCTATGCCTCTCTCTCTCTCTCCTCATCACACATATAATATAACATGTAACCGTGCCATCTATTTTACTATATATATATATATTTTTTTTGAAAATAAATCCCTAATCATTTTAGAATTGTGGCCATGTCCAAAACATTGAATAAGAGTCTTTAATATCTCATTAAGAAAATTTAAGCTTGTAAGTGCACGGCGGCGCCCCGGCCGTCGATCCGACACCGGAAACGCGGAAACGAAAAACTTTGCAAACTAGCAAACCGGCACCACCGCGCACTATCATCCCGGATCGGGCCATTAACCTAACTACCAGCAACCTAAAAGATAGGTAGAGAGATATACCGAGCGATCCGTGTCCTTCGGTCTTCGTTTCCACTCCGATCTCCCGCGGAAACTCCGTTCGTCACCTCCTCGTCGGAAAGGCCACCACGTAACCGATTTCTTTTACGTGCTCCCACCTCTGGACCGAGGCAACTCGGGCGCGAAGTTGGCAAGCCGACGCGTCCAAGATTTGCTGTAGACTAGTGTAGAATGGTTGTCTCTTGGGGTTATAGAAGTTGCCATGATGATGTGGAGGTGAAGAAATCAACTATGGAAATGAGCTTAGGAATTTGGTGGCAGGAAAATGAGATGAAACATTTTCCCTCATTTAAAATGAAGTCCCTCTCTCTCCCCTCAAGTAGTGGCCGGCCCCTCTAATTTGGGTGGAGGAAAAAAGATCAAAACCAAGAAGGGAGGTGAGTGTAGGAAAGGAAAGAGGTGACCGCATCCAAAGCAAACCTCACATCAAAATGCAAATCAACTCTCATCACAATAAATGCAAAGGATGAGATTAAAATGGAATCTCATGATGCTAAATCTATCATAATGCCACAAAATGCAAGAAACCCCCTCCATAATAAGTTATTTGCAAACTTGCAAATAACCCCCTCCATCAGAAAGTCCGGCCGTGAAGGAACAAAGGAAAACTGGCCGGAATGGAATGCAAACTGGCAACTTCAGAAAACTGATCCCGTAATAAATTACAGGAAAACCCCGCGACTGCATATACATGCCCGTATTTGTATTCCCACTGAATACAAATGCAAAGAGACAAAATCTACACTGTACAATACTAGGATCCGGCATAAACCAAAGCCCGCTAGTATTATCCGTCCGATCACGATCCATGCAATACCGCACGTATCTAATCGAACCCTGCCATATCTCCATACGGCCTCTACAGCGTTTCGCCCGAAACCTGAGTAACTGTATGTGGTGGACTCTAAAGACTCGTCAATACTATGGCTGTGGATTTAACCACTAGCACATCAGAGGTATTAGCCATATGTGACGGGCTACCAGCTATTGACCAACAGGGACGTCGATGAGCGAACTCATCCTGACACCCTACTGAGCCTGTCAGTGACAATATCCGTACAGTCCGGTCCGTTCTTCTATGAGCATCGCATGGCGGGCCTAGGGTGTTGGTAAAAGTCAGACCCCCAAAAGCGGTACAAGTCGTGTCGGAGTGTAGTCCAGAACACCCTGAGATACTACTGGAATACCTACCAGTAAATCTCCTGCCTTGGCCAAGGACTTTTCATGTTCTGGCTCTCCTAGACACAGCGCGACCTCACCCCCAATACCGGGAGAGATGAACCCCTGCAGATCCGCTCACTGCCTCCATGTGGCTCGGGACTGTACCCAACTAAAACCTGTTTGCACGACTCCTTTGAGCCATGGTAGGGTAGTAATCAAAGCACAATGGGAACTCACACGAGACAAATGACGATCTCAGGTCGATGAACTAACCTGTACATATGTCACTAGGGAACTGCTATCTGACATCAGGTATAATACTAACTAGCAGGTTCCCGGCGAGTCCTGTCCGGTGTACTCATAACCCAATGAGCACCTATATACATCTTAGGTGAACCAACTGACACCAGTGGCTTGTGAGACCGGCCACCGCCCCTCGTCGGGGTCTCGACTGTATACACTAGCCTACTCTGGAGTATCGATGCCCTGTCTCGAAACTCCCATGACTAGGGACCTTTTAAGGATGTGCTTATAGACCCCAGCTCCCACGTATATGATCGCCCTCATACTGCTGGTAGTCAAGCAAGAATCCTAGGGGCTCTATCAACGTGCAATAGTGACCTGTATGGTCACCTAAAGCAGTACACGATGATAAAGATAAACCAGATAGCATACTGTCATCTTGAGTAAGACTGTCCTACTGGGACGGGTCCTCTCTCAATCATTGCAATCACGTTCCTGTGATCCAATAATTAACTCTGAGGGCACTATCTCCAACAATCTCCCACTTGCACTCAAGGCTAATTATTGCGATGTCGCATACTCACAGCCCGTGTGATACCGAACACCCAACTCCTCTACTAGTCAGTCTCACAAAGCTCGTTTGCGAAACTATTGCATTCGAGGAATAGCCTCAGTGAGTGGATCCGCTCTGATGTTTCTTTCTATGTCTCTCTTTATCTCAAGTTCGCGGAGAAACCCATCTCCCGAAATGAGCAATACCTGTCTTAGAATATATTTGGATGTCTGATGGGACCTAGCTCATACATGAACTCCAAATCCAAACTTCTTAGACTGTATCGTCAACTGAACTTAATCAGTATCCTGCGCCATCCTTCCCTCAGTATCCACCTGGACCGCCTGTCCAAAATACTGCCCCTCGTCAGAGGGAAAACTATAACTCTGACAGCCACTCTGTCATCCAGGTCACCTTGGAAGCCTGGAATGATAACCGTCTCCTAAAGGAGAATGCTGTTATCATGTCCCTAGAACATCAAATTATGTTCTAAAACTGCTTCCGACTGTTTCTCCAGGATTGGATCAATATCAACTTATTGCATCTACTGCAAAAACAACATCTGGTGTGGTACTTGACATCTCATGATCAACTCAATTGCCTAAGCAAGTGATCTGCCAATCATGCGTATCCCTCTCCCCTTTAGTCTGTAAGACACATTTAGAGAGGGTGACTCCATTACCTGCAGCTACACCACCATGCCAGGAGTCGTCCATTCTAAATACTCATAGAATGTTGTCTAAGTACCCAGATTGGGAAACTACCCAAATCTAGATCTAAAACCATAGATCTAGTAACCAGAATGTCTGATATAATATCCAATTCCTGTGTGGAGAAACCATTGTGTGACGACCAAAGTATAACCGATCGTAGTATAGGAATCTGACTTCCTACTCTGTGTATGTCATCCAAATACCAGGACATCACACCCTACTACCTTCTTAACAGATCCATATCCTATTCTGATGATGTCAAACCTATGACTGTCACATCAGAAATAGATGATCTATCTCCGCTATATCTGCTTTAGTCTATAAATAGACATAAGCCACATGTCCACCAATGCTTTCGCTGCTCCCACTGACTACGACAACCCTCAGGCAGAGTCATGTACACGTGCACTTCTAAAGCTAGTTTAGAACGACGCTATACTTATCCTCCTGCCGGGTCTCATAGTCTGGAGCAACAGCAATGGAAAGTCTGGGTAAACAAGAACCTCCCTGCCACCGTCCTTGAGCATACCGAAGTACCTCTCGGGTGCCTGAGGTTACCCACCATATCTGCGGAGTGGCCAATGGAATGTCAAACCAGATTGAATCTTTAGGTTCTTATCAAATCTTCAGTAATCGTTTGCGGTTCTGGAATCACTTCCAGTTCTACCATACTCCCACTACTGGACAACTCCCCGTACCTTAAGTATGTCAAGATATGAACTGTTCTATATCCAATATAGAAACAGAGGCACTGATTTAATTGAACCAGATTCAAATTATGCAGCTGTCTCTAGTGCATGTCAACTAAATGGAAGGAGGCCGATCAGCATTACTCAACTTAGGAATACTTCCAATTATGAGTAACCTGAAAGAGAAGCAAGTTCTCTTAATCATTACTATCAACTGTGTTAGTTATATGTATGCCCTAGAGGCCATTACTGTACATTGGATGTATATTGTAGTGGATGCTAGGACATATATAGGTAGGACTTTCTTGCTCGACATGATAGTACGCTATCTGGTTGCTCTTTATCTTAACATGTATACTTTCTGTCTCTCTGTTACATGTTGATAAAGCCCTTAAGATGTGTACTCGACTTCCAGGACTATGATGCAGATCATACTAGTGGGGCCTGGATAGTCAATGAGTACATCCTTCAATGTTCCTAGTCGTGGGAATATTGAGACGGGGCATCGATATTCCAGAGTAGACTAGCGCATATCTTCTCGACCCATGTGATGGGCGATGGATGATCCCATATCCATTGATGTTTGACATTAGAGATGGTATGCGGGTGCTCAGTGGAGACTGGGTACACTGAACGGACTCGCCGAGAACTCCCAGATGGTATTATACCTCACGTCAGATGGCAGTTCTCTGGTGACACTGGTACAGCTTAGTCTGTTGACCCGAGATCGTCATAGAGTCTTGTGTGTCTCCCACTGTGCTTTGATTTCCACCCTACCACGGCTCTACTGAGTCGTGCAAACAGGTGGTTTTTGGGTACAGTCCCGATTCATATGGAGGCAATGAGCGATAGGAGGGGATTCGTCTCTCCCGGTATTGGGGGTTGATGTTGCGCTATGCACGACTGGCCATAACTGGAAATCCCTGGACAGGGTTGCTGTGATATACTGGTATGAGTTATCAGTAGTTTCATGAATGTTATGGACCTTATATCGGCATGACTTATCGAGCTATTGGGGTCTGACGTTTACCACCCCTAGGCGAGATATGCGACATATCAGACGATCAGACCGGACTGTACGGTAAGTGTTACTGGTTGGATTCATAGGAGTGTGAGCGGGATTGCTCGTCGATCTTCTGATCGCTCAATACCCGGGTGGCTGTTACGTTTAGCAGACCGCTTGCGGCTTGTGGGTGTTTGATATGATCATCACCTGCTTCCAGCGTATTGACGAGTCTTTAGAGTCCTACACAGAGGTTTCCTGGCTCAAGCGAAACGAAATAGGAGCGCATATGAGATATGTGCAGGACCGAGAATAATACCAGTATGTGATACTGTATTCTATTCTCGCGATATGTATCATGGGACGGTTATATGTGATATAGCCGGGTTACCGAATCAAATGTTGATTCGATACATTGATACACTTGATATTAGTCGGTTATATGCAGTATGACCGGATCATTAAATCAAGTGTTGATTTAATGATTTAATGCATAATTATATATTTGATATATTACTTTGCATTAACTGGTATTGTTGGAGATAGTGCCCTCCGAGTCAATTATTGGATGCAGGTACGTGATTGCAATGATTGCGGAGGACCTATACCAGTAGGACAGTCTTACTCAAGATGATAGTATGCTATCTGGTTTGCCTTTATCAGTCGTGTGCATGTTCAGGTAACTGATTACATATTACACTTTGATAGAGCCCTTAGGATCTTGCTTTACTACCAACAGTATGATGGCGATCATATACGTGAGAGTTGGGTGGTTTATACGCATATCCTTAATTGTGGTCCCTAGTCGTGGGAGTTCCGAGACAGGGCATCGATACTCCGGAGTAGACTAGTGTATACAGTCGAGACCCCCACGAGGGGCGGTGGCCGGTCTCACAATCCACTGGTGTCAGTTGGATCACCTAAGATGTATACAGGTGCTCATTGGGTTATGAGTACACCGGACAGGACTCGCCGGGAACCTGCTAGTTGGTATTATACATATCGTCAGATAGCAGTTCCCTGGTGACATGTGTACATGTTAGTTCATCGACCTGAGGTCGTCATTTGTCTCGTGTGAGTTCCTACTGTACTTTGATTTCTACCCTACCACGGCTCAAAGGAGTCATGCAAACAGTTAGTTTTTGGGTACAGTCCCGAGCCATATGGAGGCACGTGAGCGGATCGGCAGGGGATTCGTCTCTCCCGGTATTGGGGGCGAGATCGTGCTGTGTCTAGGAGAGCCATTACACAAAGCCCACGGCCGTGGCAGGAGATTTACTGGTAGGTACTCCAGTAGTATCTCAGGGTGTTATTAGGCTACACTCCGACACGACTTATACTGCTATTGGGGGTCTGACGTTACTAGCCCCCTAGGCAGATATGCGATACTCATAGACGAACGGACCGGACTGTATATACATTGTCACTTCAGTAGGGTTTCCGGATGAGTTTGCTCATCGGCCTCCCTTGAGGTCAGTCCATGGGCAGCCGTTACGCATTGCTAGTGCCGCTGACGGTTTGTGGTTAAACCCACTGCCGGGGTACTGACGAGTCATTAGAGTCCCCCACAGACAGTTTCCCAAGTTCGGGCAAAACGTTGTAGAGGCCATATAGTTTTATGGCAGGGTTCGGAAAATGCACGTGCGTTTATGCACGTGTCATTTTTCGGGCAGATAATACTGGTGGGCTTTGGTTTAAGCCGGATCCGAGTATTATATTGAGTAGGTATAATATTTTTGTCTCAGTTGCATTTGTATTCGGTCGTAATACAAATGCGGGTATATTTATACAGTTACGAGGTTATCCTGAAATTCGTTTCGGGATCACTTTTGGAAGTTGCCAGTTTCCAGTTTTCTATCAGCCGTCTTTTAACATTCGGTTAAAGACGGATTTACCTTTTCTTTGGAAGAGTGTGGATACTTCTAGAAGGTTCTAGAAGCGGTGAGGTGTTATTGTTTCATTGGTTGCTTTCTTTGTGTTCACACTGTGTGTTCACACTAGATATTTATTTGTGTTCACACTAGATATTTTCTCTTGTGGTCACTCTCCTCTCTCCTACACTCACCCCCCATTCCTATAAGATGGCCGGCCCCCTTCCCTCTCTCTCTTACTTGATGGTTGTAAAAGATTATGATAGTATTTGGGGTGCATGGAAATTTCATTGCCTTTTTCATTCCATCACCCGATTCGAGTGGCAACTTCATTAACCGATCGTCCACGGTTTTGGACGTAGTGAGACAAAGTAATCTACTCATTCTCTACATCATTCTTGGTCGTCTCTTTTAGCAAACTTGACGACCGAGTTGCCTCGAGTCAGAGGCGGGAGCCCGTTTAAAGAATCGTTGACGTGGTGCCACCTAGACGAGCAGATCGGAGATCGACGAGATCGGAGCAGCTGCAACGGAGCGTGGGATGATGGTTAAAGAACGAAGGACTCGGATCGTTCGGTATAACCTTTCTACACTCTTTACAGTTTGTTAGTTTAGCAATAATGGCAGATCCGGGTTAAAGTATACGATAGCGCCAGTTAAAAAGTTTTTGTTCCGCATTTGGCGTCCGTAGACGGCCTGGGCGCTACCGTAGACTTACAGTGGTATCAGAGCCTCACCATTTTGCTTTACTAACTTGTGCTAACGCATTTAAAATATCGATCGAACCGGATATCGAAAAACACAATTTTCAAGCTTCATAGTTTCTATCGATTTTAAATGGGTTCCTAAAATTATTCTACATATCACAGAAAGTTGTGCAGGGTCTTCTAAGAATACTGCAAAAAATTGGGCACATGATCACACCAAACCGCCGCGGAATCGCGGTCAAACCTAGGGTTTGACCGCGCATCCGCGGCGGTTTGGTGTGATCATGCCCCCAAATTTGCACAGTATATTCTTCTCTGGAAATTGGGGTTTTTGGTATATATCTTTTGGGCCCAGATTTTGTTACTGTTCACCAGTTGTTCATGGGTCCCACTTTGTGATATTTAGTCGATCGAAATTTAAACACGTTAGTTTACAGTGCTTACATTATATCTCCGACCGGGAATGTCATTTGATCGGTAAACCGCGTCTGATTGCTATAGTTCTTTTAGACGGGTTTGCGAACGTGACATTCGCGTTGATGTTCTGTGTTGTGCTGTGATGTTGCGGATTTGTCGTGGTGGATAGCAGTGTGCAATGGTAGTGCAGTTTGGATTTATTTGTACATTTGATATTGCGGGGCGAGCGTCCAACATGTGGACTGCCGTCACTGCCTGTTGTATAATATTCTTTTGGAGAACGACCAGGTTGCGGTCGATGTACCTGTTGTACTATTTTCCATTTCTGTACTAGGTTTTACCCCGCGACGGAGTACACGGATAGCTGGGTTCTGGAGGGCAACGGGTCCGCATCTCATGGCTTTGAGAGGCAGAGGGGCCTCCCTCTAGAATTGGCAGACTATTCACCGCACTCGTAGGGGGTACAGGATGACCCAAGGAGGGGTGCCCAAGTTTACCGGATTCCGTGAAGTGCTGGGTGGTCCATTCACTTTGCTGTAAGGGGCTGCCTCGCTTCAGGTTTTGGCGGGTAACTTGCCACACCCGTAGGGGTCTAGGTTTCATTGCACAGGCTATCCATACGACAGGGGAACGTCGGGTTTCAGCAGCGGCTCTGTGAAACTCAGGGATCCCAGATTATCTGTATTGTTCTGTGATACTTATTACTTTTCTGTAATGTTGCATATTATCACGCCTGGAGCGATTATTGTATATTGGTTTATATACTATTAGATGTTGTATATGTTTTACACCCGCGCTAGTCCAGTCCCCGTTCTGTCGTTAGTTAAGTAACCTAACGGGTGATGACGAGACCCAGTGACGAATGCGGATGGCATATACGTACATTTTATTTTCGTTCTTTTCTGGTGTGATTAACTGATGGGACTGCGTTGATTCTGATCAATGCAAAGTAAAGCAAACCTGTTTGCAGTTGTTGGAACAAATTTAAGAAGTTTTATTGCAAAGACGTTTCCTTTTGTTTTGCATAGCGGTATTCAGTGGAATATCCTGCACCTCATTCGACGGGGCAAGGGCCGATATCCCTTCACCGTGACTGACCACTTGGGCAGAAGTTTGCGTCAGGGTAATAACTTCACTATAGTCGATTACAAGTTGCTTTGCACCGTGGTATTCAGTGGAATATCCTGCACCTCATTCCACGAGGAAAGAGCCGAGATCCCTTCACCGGGAGTGACCTTTTTAGCAAAAGGTTTTCGCCACTATATTTTAAAATGCTATCAGGTTCCTTCAGCGATATCAAGTTCACTACGTTAAAGGTTTTTCGCCAAAAACCAGCCGTAGCCCTCCGCCACTTCTTTTGGATATTCAGTAGTATTCAAGCTATGCATTTTAGCCAAAGTTAAGGCATAGTGTTTGGTAGCTGCTGGGTATTCATTTGTTGCATAGATAGATGAGTTGGTTTGGGACAGTCGTTCTGCCATTTGGCCAAAGCCAGGGGCATGTACGGGTGGGTTCAAATTGACAAGATAGTGATGGGTAGAACTTGGCATGTGACTTATGACATTTTGACCAAAGCCAAGGTTATAAGAGCATGGGGCAAAAATCATATCGGGAGTTTCTAAAGAAACTGAAACTTGCCAAGTATGCGCATACCTTCTGGAGTATGAGTAACGTGGATGCATTCCATCACGTTATCATGCGATGAGAGTTGGATCTCGATTCCCACTGATGAGTTGGTTTACTCTTCAGGTGATCCCGATTAATTCTTCTTTCAGGTTTGGAGGAGAATTTGACAGGACAGTGGGAGGTTTCCGGATTAGATAAAGTGATAACCATTCTGATCTAGGTTAGAGTGCACGCAGAGTGTTTCTTTTCTCTCTCTCTTTGGCAGCGACCTTTGACCGACCCTAGACTATGACTCAGTGACCAAGTTGACTGAACCTTCTTAAAATACTGGCTTTTGGATTGTCTGAGTTGCATAAGTCATTGCCACTCCTTCTTTTACCCTTTGTATTTCTCAGAACACCCGTATTACTACGGACATCCACTTCCATTGGATAGATCCATCGTATGGTTATATACGAACTCGAAGGGAATTCTTCGAGGATGGATCCAGGTTCAGGAGAAATAGAATTGGTTTATTCAGTTGTCTTTTATTATCACCTTCTCTCAGGTTGCGAGGGCTCCTTGGTTTAGGAGAGTACACCTATTACGCTTATTGGATAGTCTTATTCCAAACCATAGGCAGGTGCCAAAAGGTAGGGAATGAAGAAAACCAATTAGCCTAAGTAGGGTGTGCAGAAGGTAATATGTAAAGACAAAATAAAGGGATTAGAAAGAGGGCAAAGTAAATTGCGACTGATATCATTCACGACCAAACCGCGTACTTTATCGCCACTCCTATTTCACCTTTAAAGGAATAAGGTATTATTCAGTTGTCTTTTATCATCACCTTCTCTCAAGATACGAGTACTCCTTGGTTTAGGAGAGTACACCTATAATGCTTACTGGATAGTCTTCTTCTAAACCATAGGCTGGTGCCGAACGGTAGGGAAGGAAGAAAACCATTTAGCCTAACGATGGTGTACAGAAGGTAATAACTAAAGACAAATAAAGGGATTTAGAGAGATGGCAATAAAATATATGGTTGAAGTCATGAATTGGATTATGGAAGAGGCATTGCTATGAATACCAGGATACCCCTACGAAACATTTTCATGTTTCAGTGCATTGTTAAAGAAAAACTGTTTTCCCGATTAGATACTTACTCCAAGGGTATGTATTTACCAGGTTTCATTCTCATATCTGTATAGTTTTACAGATGATGAGTGGGAGTAAGTTATTGGGAATTAGGTGATCATCCTCATTATATCGGAATTCGTTGTAATTGGTGATTTTTGAGGAAATCACCAGTACAGTTTTCAACCTACGACGCACAGGTTTTGAGTTGTTCAACTCAGCGGACTTATACAGAGTATTGTATGTTGTCCAAGTGTCCATCAGGACAAAGGGGTAGGTCCTCGTACTATGTTCTGTTAACTTATGACTTCTTTAGTATTTAGACAAGTGTTTCGTAGAAATACAAGGTCTAAGTTTTGAGAAGTTGTGGGTATAAGAATAAAGTAGAGAACCAGGTGTCACAAGTATCGGGATTCTTCAAAGAGATCGAAGATGTAGATTCTTGTGATTGGTATTCAGATGATAGTGATGGTTTTGAGAAACGTGTTTCTCTTTCAGCTTACTCATAATTGGATGGATTCCTAAGTTGAGTAATGTTGATTAGCCTCTTTCCATTAAGATGATATGCACTGGAGACAACTGCATGATTTGAATATGGTTCCAATTAAATAAGTGCCAAAGTTTCTATATTGGATATAGAATAGTTCGTACCTTAAAAGATGTAAAGGTACAGGGAGTTGTCCAGCTTATGCTTAAAACCAGACTCTGGATAACTCAGGGCACGTTTCTGTAATGGCTGTTTGTGGGTTGACCCTGGCTATGACGAGGGTTGATATTCTACCATTTGGAAGATCAATAGTGATATTGTTCTTGACTCGCCACAGTTTTAGTAAAATGGATTTTTTTTCAGAAAATAGTAGTGGGAGTATGGTAGAACTGGAAGTGATTCCAGAGCCGCGAACGATTACGGAAAATTTAATAGGACCTATATATTCAATCAGGTTTGACATTCCAATACCCACTCCGCAGATATGGTGGGTAATCTCAGATACCCAAGAGGTACTCCGGTAGCCTCAAGGACGGTGACAGGGAGGTTCTTATCTACCCAGACTTGACACTACTGTTGTTCCAGACTGTGAGACCCGGCAAGAGGTTAAGTATAGCGTCGTTCTAAACTAGCTTTAGAAGTGCACGTATATATTATTCTGCCAGAGGGTTGTCGTAGTCAGTGGGAGCATCGGAAGCATAGTGGGCAAGTAGCTTATGTCTATTTATAGACTTGAGCAGTTATAGCGGAGATAGATCATCTAATTTTGATGTGACAGTCATAGGTTTGACTTCATCAGAATAGGGGATGGATCTGTTAAGAAGGTAGTAGGGTGTGATGTCATGGTATCTGGATGACATACACAGAGTAGGAAGTAAAATTCCTATACTACGATCGGTTGGACTGTGGTCGTCACACAGTTGTTTCTCCAGACAGGATATGGATATAATATTTGACATTCTGGTTTCTGGATCTATGGTTTTAGATCTGGATTTGGGTAGTTTCCCAATGTGGGTACTTTGACAGTATTCTAATGGTTTTTAGAATAGATGACTTCTAGCATGGTGGTGTACCTGCAGGTGATGGAGTCACCCTCTCTAAAGGTGTCTTACAGACTAAAGGGGAGAGGGATGTGCATGATTGGCAGATCGCTTGCTTAGGCAATTGAGTCAATCGTGAGATGTCAAGTACCACACCAGATGTTGTTTTTGCACTAGCTGCAATAAGTTTGTATTAATCCAATCCTGGAGAAACATAAGGAAGCAGTTTTAGAACATAGGTGCATGTTCTACGGATTTGATGATGGCAGCCTCCTTCGGGAGACGGTTATCATTCCAGGCTTCAAAGGTGACATGGTTGACAGAGTGATTGTCAGAGTTATAGTTTTCCTTCTGGCGAGGGACAATATTATGGACAGGTGGTCCAAGAGGATACTGTGGGAGGCATGGTGCAGGATACTGATTAGGTTCAGTGATCGATACAGTCTAAGAAGTTTGGATTTGGAGTTCATTTATGAACTAGGTCCCATCAGATAACCAGACATATTCTAAGACAGGTATTACTCGATTCGGGAGATGGCTTTCTCCGCGAACTTGTGATTAAGAGAGATATAGAAAGAAACATCTAGGCGGATCCACTCACTGAGGCTATTTCTCGAACACAATAGTTTTACAAACGGGCTTTGTGAAACTGATTAGTAGAGGAGTTGGATGTTCGGTTTCACATGGGCTGTGAGTAGTCGACATCGCAATAATTAGCCTTAAGTGCAAGTGGGAGATTGTTGGAGAAAGTGCCATCAGAGTCAATTATTGGATCGCAGGTACGTGATTGCAATGATTGCGGAGGACCTATACCGGTAGGACAGTCTTACTCAAGATGATAATATGCTATCTGGTTTGCCTTTATCAGTCGTGTGCATGTTCAGGTGACTGATTACATGTTACACTTTGATAGAGCCCTTAGGATCTTGCTTTACTACCAACAGTATGATGGCGATCATATACGTGAGAGTTGGGTGGTTTATACGCATATCCTTAATTGTGGTCCCTAGTCGTGGGAGTTTCGAGACAGGGCATCGATACTCCGGAGTAGACTAGTGTATACAGTCGAGACCCCGACGAGGGGCGGTGGCCGGTCTCACAAGCCACTGGTGTCAGTTGGATCACCTAAGATGTATACAGGTGCTCATTGGGTTATGAGTACACCGGACAGGACTTACCGGGAACCTGCTAGTTGGTATTATACATATCGTCAGATAGCAGTTCCCTGGTGACATGTGTACAGGTTAGTTCATCGACCTGAGGTCGTCATTTGTCTCGTGTGAGTTCCCACTGTGCTTTGATTTCTACCCTACCACGGCTCAAAGGAGTCGTGCAAACAGGTAGTTTTTGGGTATAGTCCCGAGCCATATGGAGGCACGTGAGTGGATCGGCAGGGGATTCGTCTCTTCCGGTATTGGGGGCGAGATCGTGCTGTGTCTAGGAGAGCCATTACACAAAGCCCACGGCCGTGGCAGGAGATTTACTGGTAGGTACTCCAGTAGTATCTCAGGGTGTTATTGGGCTACACTTCGACACGACTTATACTGCTATTGGGGGTCTGACGTTACTAGCCCCTAGGCAGATATGCGATACTCATAGACGAACGGACCGGACTGTATATACATTGTCACTGTTAGGCTCAGTAGGGTTTCCGGATGAGTTCGCTCATCGGCCTCCCTTGAGGTCAGTCCATGGGCAGCCGTTATGCATTGCTAGTGCCGCTGACGGTTTGTGGTTAAACCCACTGCCAGGGTACTGACGAGTCATTAGAGTCCCCCACAGACAGTTTCCTAAGTTCGGGTAAAACGTTGTAGAGGCCGTATGGTTTAATGGCAGGGTTCGGAAAATGCACGTACGTTTATGCACGTGTCATTTTTCGGGCAGATAATACTGGTGGGCTTTGGTTTAAGCCGGATCCGAGTATTATATTGAGTAGGTATAATATCTTTGTCTCAGTTGCATTTGTATTCGGTCGTAATACAAATGCGGGTATATTTATACAGTTACGGGGTTATCCTGAAATTCATTTCGGGATCACTTTTGGAAGTTGCCAGTTTCCAGTTTTCTATCAGCCGTCTTTTAACATTCGGTTAAAGACGGATTTATCTTTTCTTTGGAAGAGTGTGGATACTTCTAGAAGGTTCTAGAAGCGGTGAGGTGTTATTGTTTCATTGGTTGCTTTCTTTGTGTTCACACTGTGTGTTCACACTAGATATTTATTTGTGTTCACACTAGATATTTATTTGTGTTCACACTAGATATTTTCTCTTGTGGTCACTCTCCTCTCTCCTACACTCACCCCCCCATTCCTATAAGATGGCCAGCCCCCTCCTCTCTCTCTCTCACTTGATGGTTGTAAAAGATTATGATAGTATTTGGGGTGCATGGAAATTTCATTGCCTTTTTCATTCCATCACCCGATTCGAGTGGCAACTTCATTAACCGATCGTCCACGGTTTTGGACGTAGTGAGACAAAGTAATCTACTCATTCTCTACATCATTCTTGGTCGTCTCTTTTAGCAAACTTGACGACCGAGTTGCCTCGAGTCAGAGGTGGGAGCCCGTTTAAAGAATCGTTGACGTGGTGCCACCTGGACGAGCAGATCGGAGATCGACGAGATCGGAGCAGCCGCAACGGAGCGTGGGATGATGGTTAAAGAACGAAGGACTCGGATCGTTCGGTATAACCTTTCTACACTCTTTACAGTTTGTTAGTTTAGCAATAATGGCAGATCCGGGTTAAAGTATACGATAGCGCCAGTTAAAAAGTTTTTTTTCCGCATTTGGCGTCTGTAGACGGACTGGGCGCTACCGTAGACTTACAGGTATTGGTTCACTTAAGATGGATTTTCTCACTTGATGTGCACATTGTATATATGATATAATTTTGTGCACTAGTTTGTATCATATCTGATGATACATGCAAACTTGGGTATGTGTATGCTTTAAACGTTGTTTAGGTTAATGGTTAGGGTTTAGTAATCTTTTCTTAATTACTTATTCATTTTAGTTATCTTTTGGTAAAAATGAAATGGTGGCAAAATTTGTTCTTTTCTTAAGCTTCATGAAGCTTCTTAGCTTTATCTACCATTTTGTTTTTTCCTTAACCTAACCATTCACCTAGCCCTAGTTTATTCTCTACACTTAACCATGGTTGCTATATGATAAGGTCACTTGATTTATTATAATTAATCAATTGATTTTAATATACTTATCATATTCTTCTTCTTCTTCTTCTTCTTCAAGAAGAAAGAAGCTTGCTAGCTTCAATGGTGACTTGAGAAAAAGAGTGAGAAATCCAATTCTAAAGTGAACCCACTTCCTATTTCTTCATCCTCTACCACTTGCCAAGTAGTATAGGGTGTTTTCTTCACATGTTTCATGACTTGGTGAAGTTGGAGCTTGATCTTGAGTTGCCTCGACGTAGATCATCTTCGGCATCGAAGTCGACGACCTAGCCCGATCATTTCTTCGACGAAACCATCGCTAGAGTCCGGGATCCGATGATCGCAGCGGAGGGACGTCATTGCGGAGCCAAGGAAGTGGAGGACCGGATCTACAAAGGTTGTAGTCTTTTTCATTTAGCAATTAAAGTTGTTTACTTGCTAGTTTCACTTTACCTCTAGTTACGATCTTGCTTAGGGTTACTCGGCACATAGAAAATTTTTGATTTTGGCAAGTTTGATCTGTTGTAGAACCTCATGGGTGTGCCTAGGAACCCTACAGTGGTATCAGAGCCTAGCTAGAGCCTTAGGCGATGCGTAGACGATGTTAGAAGTCCGATCGAACCCGAAACCCTAATTTTCAACCCTCTCTGGACTTTTTCTGAAAATGTGGATTTTTCTGAATTAAAAATACCTGAAAAAATCAGCAAGGAAGTATAAGAATTGTGGTGAAAAACGACGGCCTGATCCGTACATTCCACCGCGGAACCGCGGCAATACCCTGCTTGGGCCGCGGTTCCGCGGCCGTACAGAGGAGTTAAGCCGTCATCTTTCCACCATAATTCCTATTTCTTTGATTTATATTTTATGGGTATTTTTATTATGACTCAAGGGTTGAGTGTTCTGGGGTTGTATTGGGGACTCGATGATTCGATCGGATTATTTAACTTTGTTTACTGTGTTTTTCCGGGTATCTTTAGAACATGTTAAACGGTTCGACCGGATATAAATACCCACTTTTTCCCCTGCCGGGAAATTTCCAAGTGTTGGATTTTTCCGTGGTTTAAGGACGTTCTGAGTAGTGCAAGTAACGCGATGGTCCCTCTAGAAGACAACAAACCTTAACTCGATTATGTGACCGTCTTGAACTGCCCTTTGAACCTTAGGGTTTGGGGCAGTACGGCGTGCCACATGTGAGGCATTGGCTTGACCCTTCTACGGCTGGACCGTTGGTACTGAGGCATGAAGTGAATGTTTTTAAACTTATTTCATGTGTTGAGCTGTTTCGGGAAAACTTGGGTGTTCGATTATTCGATCGGAAAGTTTAACATTTTCTATTTATCCGGAATGTGATACAATAATTGGAATTCACAAGTAGTTATGAGATAACTAATATGAATGTTATAAACATAGCACTTTAGTCTCACTTGATCGGTTGCCACAGAATTTTGATGTGATCAAAAGTCCGTCGCAATCACGTAGCGTACGCGGATACTCGCCGGGTAAACTTAATAGACAGCCTCACCCCATAGCCCCGACCAAGTGACTGTAAGAGAACCCCGTCGCCGAAAGCATCCGTTCGGGTGCTCGCGGCAGCGGTGTTCCGCCTTGGTGCACTTCGTCGACAGCGTCGGGGGTGCGGCCGCCTACTAAAGTTTGCGACGAGCATTCGATCAGGATGTCGGGAATCTTGTTGAATTGCCCGACTTGATATTGAAAAGAGTTTTCGATAATGAGACTAAAATGCGGGGTTTATAATTGTTAGGCATGCGATGTCTAAGTATTTCCTTTGACTAGGCATGTGATGTCTAAAGAGGTTGCGGATTCCAACTGTTGTAGTTTTACACTTTCTTTTCTGTGACCGTAAGTGTAGTATGTGGTGGTATTGCCGATTGTCGTTGCTATACGTCGACAACAATCAGTGTATGCATACTTACTTACGTTGATGACATGTGATGTTATGTGTTGCTGGATATGTTATATTGGATCGTCGTGTTTGAATAGCCGGGTTTTTTTTATGTGAGACGAGTGTTTTTCATGTTTCATTCATGTAAAAAACTTGTATGTAATATTCTTTTATTGGGGCACTTCCAGGTTGCGGATGATGTCACCATTTGTATATTATTTACTTTTCCGCATTAGGATAGACCCAGGGAGGGGAGCACAAGTCACCGGGTTATAGGGTTCAGTGGGAGACCATCTCGAGGAGTCGAGTCCGGGTCTCCTAACCCTAGAATTGGTAGGGTTGCTTGCCGCTCTCGTAGGGGTCTAGGGGTGTGGGATTGGCTATTCATCACGACCGTGGAATCCGTGTTTTATTCAGGTTCAAAATAAAACACGGACGTCCTAGTATATCCAATATTTCATATGATATTTTCTGCTGCGTTATCTGTGATGTGATCATGTGATTTGTTCAGATAGATATTATATATATTATATATGATATATTATATAGACGTTGCTTATGTTTTACACCTGCGCTAGCCCTGCCCCTCTCTGTCGTTAGTTACCTAACCTAATGGTGCAGACGGGACATCGAAGCGAATGCGGATGGCATAAGCGTACGTTATATTTATCTGTGATGTTTAGGTGGACTTAAATGATGGGATATTCATTAATGTGATTAATGAAAGACAATAAACCTAAAAGATGTTGTGGAATCGAATTTCAAAATAAAACAGGTAGCTACAGTTCTTGCTTTGCATCGCGGTGTTCCTTGTAGAACATCCTGCACCTTATTCGATACGGAAAGGACCGAGATCCCTTCACCGGGAGTGACTCCTTTAGCAATAACTGGCAGATGCTACAACCCTCGGTTTGTCTTTTGATTGCTTCTATAGTTTCTGCTTTGCACAGCGGTATATATGATATATCCTGCACCTTATTCGATGAGGAAAGGGCCGACGATCCCTTCACCGGGAGTGACCCCTTTAGCAAAACTAGAAAAGCCTAAAAACACTCCATTTAAAAACCATTTGATTCCGCAACGAGATCAAGTTCAAAGAGTTAAGGGTTTTCTTAAAAAAAATTCGCAACTCTCCGTCATTTTAGGAAGTAGAGTACTTAGTATTCGTGCTGTGTTTGTTGACCTTAGTTAAGGCACAGTGTACGGTAGCTAAGTGATGTCTTCCTACACCGCATATGATGCGATTAGTTAGGACAGTCGCGTGACTTTGTTGACCTTAGTTAAGGGTCATGTGGGTGGGTCTAATTAATCACGAAATGACGGGTAGAACTTGACTAGTGCTTATGATTTGTTGACCATAGTTAAGGTCATAGGTGCTAGGGGTAAAAACCTTTATCGGGAGTTTCAAGTGTTGAAATTTGCAATGAGATTGCATACCTTCTATATGATAGTTGGATCCCGATACCCACTGCGAGTAATTGTTACTCCCGGGAGAGTTTTGCACTTTGCAATTAGCCGATCAAGTAGGTATCTAGAAAGGTGTCAACGGGGTTACGCCTCTGGGAAAACGAGGTTTACTTTAATTAGGTCCGTGCGAAAGCACGGGGAACCTCCCTCAAAGTACCGACACTGGCCTGGCTGAAAGATTGGCAAACTTGTAGAGTGTAATTAGTCCAGGCTAGTATTTCCTTTTAAGGTTTGAAGGAAGATTTGATAAAAATAGTGGGAGCCATCCTGATTAGATAAAATAAATAACCAATCTGATCTTGCTAGAGCGCACGCAGAGTGTTTTCTTCTCTCTCTCTCTCCAGGTAGCGACCATATCACGCCTTAATCAAGATAATAATATGGATGTATTGACCGAACCCGCTTGTTATACTGAGCTGGGGAACGTTGGTCCCGCTCCAACTTATAATTGTTATAAGACCGAGGAGGAAATAGGGGAATACCAGGATTCCCATGCCGCCCAAACGAAGAAAATGCATGAGATGCATCTCCTTCGGGTGTGTTCATTATAAAGAACTGTTTCTCAGTATCCTCTGCATCCTGGGTATTTGATACCGGATCAGGATCCCAGATATGTAATCTGTTACATAGGGCTACATGAAGGCAGAGAACTAAGAACGGGTGATAAGTTTCATGAGACAGAAAACGGGGCAAGTGTTGCAGCCAAGTCTGTTGGTCACTGTCACCCTGTATTACCAGTACATTGATTCTGAACGAATGTTATTAGATACCGAACCTAATATACAAAATCATATCAGTCTCTTTACAAGTAAAGAGATGATAAAATTTTGTATTTTTGGATAATGTTTTGAACATTTCCTATATCAAAAGTTGATCGGTTCAGGCACGTTATCTAAAAGCATTGATGTTCTAAATCAAACTACAGTTCCTAGTATACAGAATACACACAAGAGGAAGAGTTCAGAAATGAACGGATCCTTCTTGAGGCATTGTAGACTAAGTCATATCAATGCGACCCGACTGGCTGAAGTTACATTTTAGATGCATATTTAAATCAGTTTGAATTTACATCTTGTGAAACTTGCCAGTCATGTCACAAAGATTAGATGACCATAGCTCTGTTTATTGGAAACAGAGAAAGAGTTAGTGAACTCTTGGGACTGATACATGATGATATATGTAAGGTCTCCTGTCTACACATGCCAGGACCGGTTCTTTGTACTTCATTACATTCTCTGATGATCTCTCAAGATTCAGCCATATGTTCCTGTTGAAACATAAATCCGAAGTTTTTAAGATATTCACAGAATATAAGTTAGAAGTAGAGAACCAAAAAACCGGGTATAAGTATTATGTCCTATGATAAGATCAGGGAGGAGAACACTTGTGCATGGAATTCTTGAACTATTCTAAAGGAGAATGAGATTCTCTCTCGGTGTTACTCCTCTGATTATACCACAGCACAACGGTGTATCGGGGTGGAGCAATAGCACCCTATATGATATGGTGTGCTCTATGATGAGTATCACTGAGTTACCTGTTTCTTTTAAGGGGTTATGCACTTGAGAAGCTGCATACCTATTGAATTAGGTTCAAATCAAATCAGTGCCTACCACTCCATATAGGATATGGTATGGGACGAGCCCATCTCTTAAGCAAGTCAAGATTTGGGATTGTCCGGCCTATGTCAAAAGCAAAATCCGGACAAGATCGAGGCAAGGTCAGTTCTGTAGAACTGGAAAGGTTCCAACTATACAAAACTGCAGCTGATGATTTGACAGAACCAAAGGATTCAATAGTCCCCGACGAACCTTAGCCTCTCCGCCGATCTGGTTGGTTCCTAACCTGCCTGAGAGATACTTCGGTTTCTCGATGACAGTGGGAGCGAGGATTGCATCATGAGATGATGACCCAACTAGTTTCGAGCAGGCCATCGAGAGTGGGGACTCTGTAAGAATGGCTGGATGCTTAGCGATCTGAGATGGAATCCATGTACACCAACAAAGTATGGACTTTGGTTGCTATATCTAAAGGGTTAAATCCCCATCAGGAGCAAGTATATCTTGAGAAGATTACTTGGTGTAGATGGAAAAGTTGAGACTTTCAAAGCTAGACTTGTTAAAGGTTTTCTTCATCGACCAGACGTGGATAATGATGAAACCTTTTCTAAGTGGCTATGCTTAAGTCCATCCGGATCCTACTTAACATTGCTACATACCATTATTACGATATCTGGTGGTTGGGTGTCATGACTATTTTTCTAAATACTGATTTAGAAGAGAACGTCTATAAGTACACAGCCAGAGAGCTTCGTAAACAGTGGGAGCAGTGAAAACATGTGCAAGTTGCTTTACAAGATAAAGCAGGCATCGCGGAGTTGGAACGTCTGTTTTGATGTGGTAGTAAAAGAGTTTGACTTCATCAAAATGGTAGACGAACCTTGTATATACAAAAAGGTAGTAGAGAGTAAGGTGGTCATCCTCGTATTGTACGCGGACAACATACTCTTGATAAGAAAAGAGTTTCCTATGCTACGCTCGGTCAATCTCCGCTTATCACAAGGATTCTCCAAATAGGATAAATTTGATACCTCCTAAATCCTGGGATTTGGGTCTATGAGATAGATCTAAATGGATGTTAGGATTCTCAGTAGCTGTAGTAAGATAGTATCAATCGATCCTGGGGAGAATCACTGGAAAGGTTCCAGGGTGATAAGGACGACTGAATGTCAGTCGCAGGCATTGTCTTTACCCTTAGTGGAGGGATGGTATGCTGGAAGAGTTCCAAGCTAGATACCGTGGCAAACTAGACGATAAAGGCTGGTAACATTGCTATTAAAGATGCTACCAAAGAGGCAGTTTGGGTGTACATTGGTTCATAAGATGAACTAGGTTCCCACCATTGTGTGACAATGGAAGTGTGGCTTTGGCCCATGAACCCTGGTCCCATCAGTGACCCAGACATATTCTGAGGCAGCATCACCTGATCATGGAGATAGTTGATCTCCAGGGTGATCGAGGTTAAGGAGAGTAGACTCAGAGGACGACACGGCGGATCCACTCATAAAGGCCTTTTCCGAAAGAGAGACTTTTATGGGATGGTTGCGTATTAGATACTGCAACCACTACTACAGATGGTCCTAGTGCAAGTGGAAGATTGTTAGTTATATGTATGCCCTAGAGGCCATTACTGTACATTGGATGTATATTGTAGTGGATGCTGGGACATATATAGGTAGGACTTTCTTGCTCGACATGATAGTACGCTATCTGGTTGCTCTTTATCTTAACATATATACTTTCTGTCTCTCTGTTACATGTTGATAAAGCCCTTAGGATGTGTACTCGACTTCCAGGATTATGATGCAGATCATACTAGTGGGCCTGGGTAGTCAATGAGTACATCCTTCAATGTTTCTAGTCGTGGGAATATTGAGACGGGGCATCGATATTCCAGAGTAGACTAGCGCATATCTTCTCGACCCATGTGATGGGCGATGGATGATCCCATATCCATTGGTGTTTGACATCAGAGATGGTATGCGGGTGCTCAGTGGAGACTGGGTACACTGAACGGACTCGCCGAGAACTCCCAGATGGTATTATACCTCACGTCAGATGGCAGTTCTCTGGTGACACTGGTACAGCTTAGTCTGTTGACCCGAGATCGTCATAGAGTCTTGTGTGTCTCCCACTGTGCTTTGATTTCCACCCTACCACGGCTCTTCTGAGTCGTGCAAACAGGTGGTTTTTGGGTACAGTCCCGATTCACATGGAGGCAATGAGCGATAGGAGGGGATTCGTCTCTCCCGGTATTGGGGGTTGATGTTGCGCTATGCACGACTGGCCATAACTGGAAATCCCTTACCAGGGTTGCTGTGATATACTGGTAAGAGTTATCAGTAGTTTCACGAATGTTATGGACCTTATATCGGCATGACTTATCGAGCTATTGGGGTCTGACGTTTACCACCCCTAGACGAGATATGCGACATATCAGACGAACAGACCGGACTGTACGGTAAGTGTTACTGGTTGGATTCATAGGAGTGTGAGCGGGATTGCTCGTCGATCTTCTGATCGCTCAATACCCGGGTGGCCGTTACGTTTAGCAGACCGCTTGCGGCTTGTGGGTGTTTGATATGATCATCACCTGCTGCCGGCGTATTGACGAGTCTTTAGAGTCCTACACAGAGGTTTCCTGGCTCAAGCGAAACGAAATAGGAGCGCATATGAGATATGTGCAGGACCGAGAATAATACCAGTATGTGATACTGTATTCTATTCTCGCGATATATATCATGGGACGGTTATATGTGATATAGCCGGGTTACCGAATGAAATGTTGATTCGATACATTGATACACTTGATATTAGTCGGTTATATGCAGTATGACCGGATCATTAAATCAAGTGTCGATTTAATGATTTAATGCATAATTATATATTTGATATATTACTTTGCATTAACTGGTATTGGTTCACTTAAGATGGATTTTCTCACTTGATGTGCACATTGTATATATGATATAGTTTTGTACACTAGTTTATATCATGTCTGATGATACATGCAAACTTGGGTATGTGTATACTTTAAACCTTGTTTAGGTTAATGGTTAGGGTTTAGTAATCTTTTCTTAATTACTTATTCATTTTAGTTATCTTTTGGTAAAAATGAAATGGTGGCAAAATTTGTTCTTTTCTTAAGCTTCATGAAGCTTCTTAGCTTTATCTACCATTTTGTTTTTTCCTTAACCTAACCATTCACCTAACCCTAGTTTATTCTCTACACTTAACCATGGTTGCTATATGATAAGGTCACTTGATTTATTATAATTAATCAATTGATTTTAATATACTTATCATATTCTTTTTCTTCTTCTTCTTCTTCTTCTTCTTCAAGAAGAAAGAAGCTTGCTAGCTTCAATGGTGACTTGAGAAAAAGAGTGAGAAATCCAATTCTAAAGTGAACCCACTTCCTATTTCTTCATCCTCTACCACTTGCCAAGTAGTATAGGGTGTTTTCTTCACAAGTTTCATGACTTGGTGAAGTTGGAGCTTGATCTTGAGTTGCCTCGACGTAGATCATCTTCGGCATCAAAGTCGACGACCTAGCCCCATCATTTCTTCAACGAAACCATCGCTAGAGTCCGGGATCCGATGATCGCAGCGGAGGGACGTCATCGCAGAGCCAAGGAAGTGGAGGACCGGATCTACAAAGGTTCTAGTCTTTTTCATTTAGCAATTAAAGTTGTTTACTTGCTAGTTTCGCTTTACCTCTAGTTACGATCTTGCTTAGGGTTACTCGGCACATAGAAAAATTTTGATTTTGGCAAGTTTGATCTGTTGTAGAACCTCATGGGTGTGCCTAGGAACCCTACAAACTGAATACCATACACAAGTATCTACATCTTCGATCACTTTGAAGAATCCTGATACTTGCAACATCTGGTTCTCTACTTTATTCTTATACCTATAACTCCTCAAAACTTAGACCTTGCATTTCTACAAAACACATGTTTAAGAACTAGAGAAGTCATAAGTAAACAGAATATAGTACGAGGACTAACCCCTCTGTCCTAATGGACACTGGACAATATACAACACTCTGTACAAGTCCGCTGAGTCTAATAACTTATTCACTGTGTGTCGTAGGTTGAAAACTGTACTTATGGTTAAGAAGAATTACACCGCTGTTCAATGCTCCTTACCTAACCATCCATTGGTATAGGTAAATGTCATAGACATAATTTCAAAAAGGTATATCACACCCTATAAAATATAGACGTACAGATGTATCAATTTGAAATTGGTGCATAACAGCGGATATTCAAAACCAAATATTTGCCGTCCGGCAAACAACCCAGGTGACTTCTTCAAATATCACCAATTACAACGAATTCCGATATAATGAGGATGATCACCTAATTCCCAATAACTTACTCCCACTCATCATCTGTAAAACCATACAGATGTGAGAATCATACCTGCTAAATACATACCCTGGAGCAAGTGTCTAATTGGGAAATCATTTTTCTTTTAACAGTACACAGTGAAATTGAAACATTGAAATGTTTCGATGGGGTATCCCGGTATTCCTAGTAATGCCTCTTCCACTATCCAGATTCACAACTGTAACCGTATAATTCTTTGCCACCTCTCCAAATCCCTTTATATGTCTTTAGTCATTACCTTCTGCACACCCCTTTAGGCCAAATGGTTTTCTTCCTTCCCTACCGTTCGGCACCAGCCTATGGTTTGGAAGAAGACTATCCAATAAGCATAATGGGTGTACTGTCCTAATCCTAGAAGCACTCGCAATGCGAGAGAAGGTGAAGATAAAAGACAACCGAATAAACCTTATTCCTATTTCTCCTGAACCAGAATCCATCCCCGAACTGGAACAAGTTCCTTTCGAGTTCGTATATAACCATACGATGGAGTATCCAAATAAACTGTGGATCTTCGTAGTGATACGGAGTGTCCTGGAGAAATACAAAGGTGATTTAGGATTGGCAAAGAAATATTTGGTTTGGTCGTGAATAGCAGTCGCAATTTACTTTGCCCTCTTACTAATCCCTTTCTTTGTCTTAACTTAATACCTTCTGTACACCGTTAAGGCTAATTGGTTTTCTTCATTCCTTACCGGTCGACACCAGCCTAAGGTTTGGAAGAAGACTATCCAATTTGCGTAATAGGTGTACTATCTCCTAAACCAAGGAGTACTCGCAACCTAAGAGAAGGTAAAAGGAAAAGACAACTGAATAGTCCTATTCGTTTTCTCCAGAACCTGAAACCATCCTCGAATTCCTTCGAGTTCGTATATAGCCATACGATGGTTTTGTCCAATGGAAGTGGACGTTCGTAGTAATACGGGGTGTCCTGGAGAAAAGGGTAAAAGTAGGAGTGGCAATGAGGTATGCAACTCTGACAATCCAAAAGCTAGTGTTTAAGAAGGTTCGGTCAACTTGGTCACTGAGTCATAGTCTAGGGTCGGGTCAATGGTCTATGCCAGAGAGAGAGAAAAGAAACACTCAGCGTGCACTCTAACCTAGATCAGAATGGTTATCACTTTATCTAATCTGGAAACCTCCCACTGTAACGTCAAATTCTTCCCCAAACCTGAAAGAAGAATTAGCCGGGATCACCCGATGAGTAAACCAACTCATCAGTGGGAATCGGGATCCAACTATCATCGCATGATAATGTGACGGAATCCTCTCACGTTATTACACTCCAGAAGGTATGCGCATATCTGGCAAGTTTCAGTTTCTTTAGAAACTCCCGATGTGATTTTAGCCCCATGCTCTTATGACCTTGACTTTGGCCAACAAATCATAAGTCACATGTCAAGTTCTACCCGTCATTCTCCAGGTTAATTTGAACCCACCCGTACAAGCCCTTGATTTTGGCCAACAAGGCTATACGACTGTCCCAAACCAACGCATCTATTTATGCTGCATACGAATACCCAATAGCTACCAAACACTGTGCCTTGACTTTGGCCAACAAACACAGCTTGAATACTATTGACTACCCGTATAAAACGACGGAGGGCTACGAATGGTTTCTGGCGCAAACCTTTAACGTAATGAACTTGATATCGTTGAAGGAACCGGATAGCTTTTAAAAATATAGTGGCGAAGACCTTTGCTAAAGAGGTCACTCCCGGTGAAGGGATCTCGGCTCTTTCCCCGTAGAATGAGGTGCAGGATATTCCAACTGAATACCACGATGCAAAGCAAAAGTAAACGATTATAGTGAAGTTATTGCCCTGACGCAAACTTCTGTCCAAGGGGTCACTCCCGGTGAAGGGATCACGGCCCTTGCCTCGTCGACTGAGGAGCAGGATATTCCAACTGAATACCACTGTGCAAAACAAAAGAGAACGCCATTGCAATAACAGCTTTTTGAAAAATGTTCCAACAACATCAGAATAGGTTTGTTTAACTTGCATTGATCCAACTCAACGCAGTCCCATCAATTGATCACACTACAAAAAAACGAAAATAATGATGTACGTATATGCCATCCGCATTCGCCACTGGGTCCCATCATCACCCGTTAGGTTACTTAACTAACGACAGAGCGGGGACTAGACTAGCACGGATGCAAAACATATACAACATCTACTAGTATATATATCAATATATAATATTTCGCTCAAGGCGTGATAAAAAGCAACATCACAGAAATGTAACCAGCATCACAGAACAATACAGATATCTGGGATCCCCGGGTTTCATAGAGCCGCTACTGAAACCCGACGTTCCCCTGGTCGTGTGGATAGCCTGTGCAATGAAATCCTAGACCCCTACGGGCGCGGCAAGTTACCCGCCAAAACCTGAAGCGAGGCAGCCCCCTTCAGCAACGTGAATGGACCACCCAGCACTTCACGGAATCCGGTAACTTGGTCACCCCTCCTGGGTCAACCTGTACCCCCTACGAGTATGGCGAATAGCCCGCCAATCCTAGAGTAAAGCCCCCTTCGTATCAAAGTCATGATATGCGGGCCCGTTGCCCTCTAGAACCCGGCTATCCGTGCACCCCTCCGCGGGGTAATCCTAATACAGAAAGTAAAATATACATACAACGGGTACATCGACCTCGACCCGGTCGTGCCCCAAAAGAATAATATACAAACAGGCAGTGACGGCAGTCTAAATGTCGGACGCTCGCCCCACAATATCAAATGTACATATAAAACAAAACTGTAGTACCATTGCATCCAGGCTATCCTCCACAACCAATCCGCAACATCACAGCACAACACAGAACATCAACGTGAATGTCACGTTCGCAAATCCGTCTAAAAGGGCTATAGCAGATAGACTGGATTTACCGATCGAATGACATTCACGGTCGCAGATATAATGTAAATACTGTGAACTAATATGTTTAAACTTTTCGATCGATCAAATTTATTGAAGTGGGCCCCAAGCAGTACTGTAGCTCTCACATAAAATCTGGGCCCAAAAAGAATATCCCAAAACCCCTATTTCTAACCCATAAGCCTACTGGAAAATTTTGGTACAATGAGGACACTTTCCCACCGCGGAACCGCGGCCAAACCAGGGGTTTGGCCGCGTTTCCGCGGTCGTACTAAAGAATCACTGCATCGAATTTTCTCAGAATTCTTATAATTTCCTGCATGTGTTTCTGCAATGACCTGAAAAATTTTTAGAGCCAAAAAAAATTCGACAGAAACCTGATGCACACTAAATACGGTTTTTAGGATTTTTGTTCGATCGAGTCTTTAAACATACTAGAGCAACCTAGACTAGGTTAATGGCGTGGCTCTGATACCAATGTAAGTGCACGGCGGCACCCCGGCCGTCGATCCGACGCCGGAAACGCGGAAACGAAAAACCTTGCAAACTAGCAAACCGGCACCACCGCGCACTATCATCCCGGATCGGGCCATTAACCTAACTACCAGCAAACTAAAAGATAGGTAGAGAGATATACTGAGCGATCCATATCCTTCGGTCTTCGTCTCCACTCCGATCTCCCGCGGAAACTCCGTTCGTCACCTCATCGTCGGAAAGGGCACCACGTAGCCGATTTCTTTTACGGGCTCCCACCTCTGGACCGAGGCAACTCGAGCGCGAAGTTGGCAAGCCGACGCGTCCAAGATTTGCTGTAGATTAGTGTAGAATGGTTGTCTCTTGGGGTTATAGAAGTTGCCATGATGATGTGGAGGTGAAGAAATCAACTATGGAAATGAGCTTAGGAATTTGGTGGCAAGAAAATGAGACGAAACATTTTCCCTCATTTAAAATGAAGTCCCTCTCTCTCTCCCCTCAAGTAGTGGCCGGCCCCTCTAATTTGGGTGGAGGAAAAAAGATCAAAACCAAGAAGGGAGGTGAGTGTAGGAAAGGAAAGAGGTGACCACATCCAAAGCAAACCTCACATCAAAATGCAAATCAACTCTCATCACAATAAATGCAAAGGATGAGATTAAAATGGAATCTCATGATGCTAAATCTATCATAATGCCACAAAATGCAAGAAACCCCCTCCACAATAAGTTATTTGCAAACTTGCAAATAACCCCCTCCATCAGAAAGTCCGGCCGTGAAGGAACAAAGGAAAACTGGCCGGAACGGAATGCAAACTGGCAACTTCAGAAAACTGATCCCGTAATAAATTACAGGAAAACCCCGCGACTGCATATACTTGCCCGTATTTGTATTCCCACTGAATACAAATGCAAAGAGACAAAATCTACACTGTACAATACTAGGATCCGGCTTAAACCAAAGCCCGCTAGTATTATCCGTCCGATCACGATCCGTGCAATACCGCACGTATCTGATCGAACCCTGCCATATCTCCATACGTCCTCTACAGCTTTTCACTCAAAACCTGAGTAACTGTATGTGGTGGACTCTAAAGACTCGTCAATACTATGGCTGTGGATTTAACCACTAGCACGTCAGAGGTATTAGCCATACGTGACGGGCTACCAGCTATTGACCAAAAGGGACGTCGATGAGCGAACTCATCCTGACACCCTACTGAGCCTGTTAGTGACAATATCCATACAGTCCGGTCTGTTCGTCTATGAGCATCGCATGGCGGGCCTAGGGGGTTGGTAAAAGTCAGACCCCCAAAAGCGGTACAAGTCATGTCGGAGTGTAGCCCAGAACACCCTGAGATACTACTGGAATACCTACCAGTAAATCTCCTGCCTTGGCCAAGGACTTTTCATGTTCTGGCTCTCCTAGACACAGAGCGACCTCACCTCCAATACCGGGAGAGACGAACCCCTGCAGATCCGCTCACTGCCTCCATATGGCTCAGGACTGTACCCAACTAAAACCTGTTTGCACGACTCCTTTGAGCCGTGGTAGGGTAGTAATCAAAGCACAGTGGGAACTCACACGAGACAAATGACGATCTCAGGTCGATGAACTAACCTGTACACATGTCACCAGGGAACTGCTATCTGACATCAGGTATAATACCAATTAGCAGGATCCCGGCGAGTCCTGTCCGGTGTACTCATAACCCAATGAGCACCTGTATACATCTTAGGTGAACCAACTGACACCAGTGGCTTGTGAGACCGGCCACCGCCCCTCGTCGGGGTCTCGACTGTATACACTAGCCTACTCTGGAGTATCGATGCCCTGTCTCGAAACTCCCATGACTAGGGACCTTTTAAGGATTTGCTTATAGACCCCAGCTCCCATGTATATGATCGCCCTCATACTGCTGGTAGTCAAGAAAGAATCCTAGGGGCTCTATCAACGTGCAATAGTGACCTGTATGGTCACCTAAAGCAGTACACGATGATAAAGATAAACCAGATAGCATACTATCATCTTGAGTAAGACTGTCCTACTGGGACATGTCCTCCCTCAATCATTGCAATCACGTGTCTGTGTTCCAATAATTGACTCTGAGGGCACTATCTCCAACAAAGCTTGCTATAAAATTAAAATAAGTTTTAATTAGAAAGGGAAAATATAAATTTTACTAAATTATGATAACCCAATTTCGATAATTACTATGATATCAATAAAACCCATAATACCATTATTTTAAAACCAATTGAGGAAAACCCTATTAACGAATGTCCTCATAATTATAAATTCATTTTATTTCCCATTAATCCTAAAAATATTATTATTTAATTTCCAAAATAATATTTACTATTTTATGAAATGTTACAATATTCCCCCTTAAATAAATTCGGTCTCCGAATTTAAAATTTAAACCCCAAGTCATAAAACATTTCAGTAAACCAAATCAACGGTGTCCGAAGTCCCACACTAGCTATAGATATTATGGCGCTACGTGTGCACATGAGGACAAAAGCATAAAACTCAAATAACAGAAACTCTAACAAGTGCTTTGAGAATCGTATATAATAGGATGCAAAGTGTAAGGTATGAAATCAACTGTTTCAAACCAACCACACGACCACGCACAAATATAGTCAAGGCTCTAATATATATAGTATGAATCTATGTAAAATTATCTAAATAGCCGAAAAATGTATATATGAAATCCTTTCAAAATAGCCGTACGATGCGTATTTCACGGCACAAGTAGCGGACGTTCATTTATGAAAATATATATATATCTATATACGTTTTGTTTAAGATATACGTCCTGCATTTTGAAAATAATTTAGAAGGGTTTTCTTTTGTAAAATCTTGTGTCACTCATAATCACGTAGGAAAATAATAAGACTATAGCTCGTTTGAAAACCTGTTCTATATACATCGGTATATGCAAAAACCTTCAGGTTCTGTCTCTCAGACCAGTCCTGCTAGGCGGCTATATAACATAATATATCTCATAAAAATGCGATGCTTGAAAAAAAATCAACCTCAACAGGTGTGCATGAAAGCCAACCCACGTGCGACTGGTGCGCACGAAAATAGAAGTCATAACCAAGTGCAACGAGTGGGCACGAAAGTATCTGTCAAGTGCAACGGGTGTGCACGACAACCACATTAAATGTATCGAATGCGCATGAAAACAACAGCAAGTGCATCTAGAGTGCACTAAATCAAAACCAAGTGCATCTAATATGCACGAAATCAAAATCAAGTGTATCTAATGTGCACGAAATCAACATCAAGTGAATCAGGGTGCACGAAAACATCAATATGTGCAACGGGTGTGCAAAAAAAGTATCAAGTGCAATAGATGTGCACAAAAACATAGATCGAGTGCAACTGCTATGCACAAAGAAAAATATCCATCAGGTGCAGCTACGGTGCACGAAAATAGCAATTATGAAACTCAATCATTAAAACACAAGAGTCCAAACGACAGAAGCGTGATACTCAAATTACCAAAACACAAATAAAAAACAAATGACATTGAAGTTCACCTCTTTCAATGTCGAAAGGTTCCTTTACGCCCAGAGCTGGCAGAGCAAGAATTCCCACTTGCCTTCTGCCCACGGTCTGACGTCCTCTGTCTCTAGGTATTTATTCTCTTTGTGGATCCCTAAATCCACGGCCGCTCGATACAATTGCCTGGTGATGAGTAGCGACGGAAACAATCCTTCTTTGACGCCTCTCTGAACACCTCTGTTCCCGCCAAAAAAATTGGCTCGGAGCTTGTTATTCCCTTATAAAAATAAAGGGAAACCCCCACGTGTTAAACACGTGCACCCACATCCAAAGAATATAGGTACCGGCTCAGATAGGATTAAATCCTATATTGGTTCCCACGTGTTAAACATGTGAGCGCCTCACGTGTTTCCCATGTGAGCGCCAGCGCCAGCCTAGGTTAGGATTAAATCCTATAATGACGCCTCACGTGGAATACACATGAGCGCCGGCGTGCAAAGCACGTGAGTGACTATTTATAAAAGAATTAAATTCTTAGGCGGCGCCCACGTGCATAGCTTGTGAGCGTCAGTGCCCAAATTAAAAAGGGTAGAATTAAATTCTATATGGGAAATATTTTCCTAAAATCTGGGATATTCTCTGTTAAACAGAGCCATTGGATCAAAGATCCAATAGTGATAATAAATCATCAAATGATAGAATTAAATTTTATTAGGAAAAACTATCTCCCTGGTCAAATATTCTCTGTTAAATAGGGAGCCGTTGGATCAAGGATCCAATGGTGATTAAAAATCATTAAAAGATAAAACTAAAATTCTATTAGGGGAAAGTATCCCCTGATCTTTCTAAATAAGGAAGATATTCTCTATTGGATCAAATGATCTAATGTTAGAATTTATATATATGTGGGAAATATTTCCCAGATGTTTTTCAAACTAGAAGAATCCTCTCTGTTAAACAGAGGACCCTTAGATTAAAGATCCAACGATGATTATAAAATCACCAATTAAACCATCTGATAGAATTAAATTTTATATGATGGAATTAAATTCTATTTGGGGGAAATATTTCCCTGATCTTTCTGAAATTAGAAAGATCCTTTTTGTTAAATAGAGGACCCTTGGATCAAAAATCCAACGGTGATTATAAAATCACCAATCAAACCATCTGATATAATAAAATTGTATCTTAAGAAAATATTTCCTAATCCTGTTAAACAAACAAGAAATTTTATCTGTTAAACAGAGAGACTTTGGATTAAAAATCCAACGGTTAATAAAATTCACCGGTTGATCTTTAAAATCATTTTGATTGATTATGAAATCAATCCTGATCTTTCAATGAGAGATTTTCTCAACAAATTAATTTTTCTCTTATCCTATAAAAAAGAGCAAGGAGATTAAATCTAAAAGGGAGGAGATCACCTTAAAAACTTATGTAAAAAAAAATACAGAAGGTTCTTACAAGCTTATACAAAACAATAGAGAATTTAATTCTCAATAAAGAAGACCGTCTCCATCATCAAAACCCTAGGTAAAGAAAAAATTGAGATCAAAATATCTCATTTACCTAACATATCTAAGGGTTTAACCCTTTCCAAAGAACTTAGTTCTTTCTCTGGATTTGAGATCCACAAGAAAAATCTCGCATAAGTTAAGAATTTAATTCTCATCGGGAAGATCTTGTTCATGAGAATCAATGATTCAGGGGAGAACATGGATACAAGAATACGAAGAAGATGTTGGATATAGTGCCCTCAAAGTTAATTATTGGATCGCAGGTACGTGATTTCAATGATTGAGGGATGACCTATACCAGTAGGACGTTCTTACTCGAGATGATAGTATGCTATCTGGTTTATCTTTATCATCGTGTACTGCTTTAGGTGACATTATAATTCACTATTACACGTTGATAGAGCCCATAGGATCCTGCTTGACTACCAACAGTATGATGGCGATCATATACGTGAGAGTTGGGTAGTCTATAAGCACATCCTTAAATGTGGTCCCTAGTCGTGGGAGTTTCGAGACAGGGCATCGATACTCTGGAGTAGACTAGTGTATACAGTCGAGACCCCGACGAGGGGCGGTGGCCGGTCTCACAAGCCATTGGTGTCAGTTGGTTCATCTAAGATGTATACAGGTGCTCATTGGGTTATGAGTGCACCGGACATGACTCTCTGGGAACCTGCTATTTGGTATTATACCTAGCGTCAGATAGCAGTTCCTTGGTGACATGTGTACATGTTAGTTCATCGACCTGAGATCGTCATTTATCACGTGTGAGTTCCCACTGTGCTTTGATTATTACCCTACCACGGCTCAAAGGAGTCGTGCAATTAGGTTTTAGTTGGGTACAGTCCTGAGCCTCTTGGAGGCAGTGAGCGGATCAGCAGGGGATTCGTCTCTCCCGGTATTGGGGGTGTGATCGCGCTGTGTCTAGGAGAGCCATTACACAAAGCCCTCCGCCTAGGTAGGAGATTTACTGGTAGGTATTCCAGTAGTATCTCAGGGTGTTCTGGGCTACACTCTGACATGACTTATACCGCTATTGGGGGTCTGACGTTACCATCCCCCTAGGCCCGATATGCGATGCTCATAGAAGAACAGACCAGACTGTACGGTATTGTCACTGATAGGCTTAGTAGGGTTCCAGGATGAGTTCGCTCATCGGTTTCCCTTTCGGTCAATACATGGGCAGCCGTTACGTACAGCTAGTACCACTGACGGCTTGTGGTTAAACCCACTGCCAGAGTATTGACGAGTCTTTAGAGTCCCCCACAGATAGTTTCCCAAGTTCGGGCGAAACGTTGTAGAGGCCGTATGGTTTTTTGGCAGGGTTCGAACATGCACGTGAATTTGTGAACGTGTCATGGTTCAGACAGATAATACTAGCGGGCTTTGGTTTAAGCCGGATTCTAGTATTATATTGTGTAGGAGTATTTTTTGTCTCTTTGTATTTTGTATTTGGTCGGAATACAAATGCGGGTATGTATATACTGTTTAGGGGTAATCCTACGGGACTACTTTTGAAGTTGCCGATTTCCTTTCGCTCGACATAAACATCTGGTTTAATGTTTATGCTGCGGTATTTGTTTGAAATTCTTTGGCTGGCCATTCCTTTAATCCATGGGTGATTCTTGATAGGCCTCTTGATGGGCTTCAAGCCTTTTCTTTTGGGTGGGGGTGTTGCGCCACGGCAGCGCCCCGGCCGTCTTACTCGAGGCCAAATTGCGGAATCAAAATTTTTTCTTGCTCGGAAACCGGCGCTACCGCGGACAAAGAAAACCCAGATCGTTTACCATTAACCTAATGCTAGCAATCAAGAGATAGGGTGAGAAGTATACCGAGTGATCCGAGTCCTCCGGTCTTCTCGTCATCGTCCCGATCTCCCGCGGAAAGTCCTGCCTCCACATCGTCGCCTCCTAGCCGGAAAGGGCACCACATCGCCTTCTTCTTTTACGGGCTCCCGCCTCAATACCGAGGCAACTCGAGCATGAAGCCGGCAACTCGACATGCTCAAGATGTGCTGTAGAATGTAGTGTAGAAGATGCTTGTCTCATTTGGGGTTTGTTGCCATGATGGAGGAATGGGGTTAGGAAAAATGGTGCTTTCATTTTTCCGAAACAAGAAGAAGAAGGAGATGAAGAATTCCTCCCATAACCAAGATGAACTCTCTCATTCTTTTCTTTCTCTCTCTTTTCTAATCAAAACCCTCATCCTTAGAAAATGGTGGAGCAAAGATTATCAAGCATGAAGGGAGGTGAGTGTAGGAGTGAAGAAAAGGTGACCACATCAAGAGACCAAGAAACATCAACCATGCTTCACACATTTAAACCCATACCCTTTCATAAATCACAATTAATGCAAAAGCATGGAGCAAAAGAAATGATGCTATCATAATAAATCCTTATGCAAATAAATCCCTCCACAAAATGTTATTTGCGAACTTGCAAATAACCCCCTCCATCGAAAAAGTCCGGCCGGGAAAGAACAAAGGAAAACCGGCCGGAACGGAATGCAAACTGGCAACTCCAGAAAACTGGTCCCGTAATAAATTACAGGAAAACCCCGATACTGTGCATACACACCCGCATCTGTATTCCGTCCGGATACAAATGCAATGAGACAAAATCTACACTGTACTAGACTAGGACCGGCTTAAGCCAAAGCCGGCTAGTAAAATCCGTTCGATCCTGATCCGTGCAATACCGCACGTATCAGATCGAACCCTGCCATATAACTATACGGCTGCTAGTACAAAACTGTCCGATCCTGATCCGTGCAATACCGTACGTATTTGATCGGACCCTGCCATATCTCCATACGGCCTCTACAGCGTTTCGCCCGAAAGCTTGAGTAACTAAAAGTGTGGTGGACTCTAAAGACTCGTCAATACAATGGCTGTGGATTTAACCACTAGCACGTCAGAGGTATAAGCCAATACATAACGGGCCACCAGCTATTGACCAAAAGGGACGTCGATGAGCGAACTCATCTTGACACCCTACTGAGCCTGTCAGTGACAATATCCGTACAGTCCGGTCCGTTCGTCTATGAGGATCGCATGTCGGGCCTAGGGGGTTGGTAAAAGTCAGACCCCCAAAGGCGGTACAAGTCGTGTCAGAGTGTAGCCCAGAATGCCCTGAGATACTACTGGAATACCTACCAGTAAATCTCCTGCCTCGGCCGAGGGCTTTGCGTAATGGCTCTCCTAGACACAGCGCGACCTCACCCCCAATACCGGGAGAGACGAACCCCTGCAGATCCGCTCACTGCCTCCATGTGGCTCGGGACTGCACCCAACTAAAACCTGTTTGCACGACTCCTTTGAGCCGTGGTAGGGTAGTAATCAAAGTACAGTGGGAACTCACACGAGACAAATGACGATCTCAGGTCAATGAACTAACCTGTACACATGTCACCTGGGAACTGCTATCTGACGTCTGGTATAATCCCAACTAGCAGGTTCCCGGCGAGTCCTGTCCGGTGTACTCATAACCCAATGAGCACCTGTATACATCTTAGGTGAACCAACAGACACCAGTGGCTTGTGAGACCGTCCACCGCCCCTCGTCGGGGTCTCGACTGTATACACTAGTCTACTAATGGAGTATCGATGCCCTGTCTCGAAACTCCTGCGACTAGGGACCTTTCAAGGATGTGCTTATAGACTACCAGCTCCCACGTATATGATCGCCATCATACTGCTGGCAGTGAAGCAAGAATCCTAGGGGCTCTATCAACGTGTAATAGCGACATGTCAGGTCACCTAAAGTAGGACACGATGATAAAGATAAACCAGATAGCATACTATCATCTCGAGTAAGACTGTCCTACAGGGATAGGTCCTCTCTCAATCATTGCAATCACATGCCGGTGATCCAATAATTGACTCTGAGGGCACTATCTCCAACAATCTCCCACTTGCACTCAAGGCTAATTATTGCGATGCCGCATACTCACAGCCCGTGTGATACCGAACACCCAACTCCTCTATTAGTCAGTCTCACAAAACTCGTCTGCGAAACTATAGCGTTCGAGGAATAGCCTCAGTGAGTGGATCCGCTGTGATGTTTCTTTCTATGTCTCTCTATATCTCAAGTTCACGGAGAAAGCCATCTCCCGAAATGAGCAATACCTGTCTTAGAATGTCTGGATGTCTGATGGGACCTAGCTCATAAATGAACTCCAAATCCAAACTTCTTAGACTGTATCGATAACTGAACTTAATCAGTACCCAGCGCCATGCCTCCCTCAGTATTGCCTTGGACCACCTGTCCAAAATACTGCCCCTCGTTGGAAGGAGAAACTATAACTCTGACAGCCACTCTGCCATCCATGTCACCTTGGAAGCCTGGAATGATAACCGTCTCCTAAAAGAGGCTGCCGTTATCATATCCCTAGAACATTCACTTATGTTCTAAAACTGCTTCCGACTGTTTCTCCAGGATTGGATCAATATCAACTTATTGAATCTAGTGCAAGAACAACATCTGGTACGGTACTTGACATCTCATGATTGACTCAATTGCCTAAGCAAGTGATCTGCCAATCATAAGTATCCCTCTCCCCTTTAGTCTATAAGACACCTTTAGAGAGGGTGACTCCATCAACTGCAGGTGCACTACCGTGTCAGGAGTCGTCCATTCTAAATACTCATAGAATGCTGTCAAGGTACCCAGATTGGGAAACCACCCAAATCTAGATCTAAAACCATAGATCTAGTAACCAGTATGTCTGATATAATATCCAAGTCCTATGTGGAGAAAACACTGTGTGACGACCAAAGTATAACCGATCGTAGTATAGGAATATCACTTCCTACTACCTTCTCAACAGATCCACCCCTTATTCTGATGACGTCAAACCTATGACTGTCACATCAGAAATAGATGATCTATCTCCGCTAGATCTGCTTTAGTCTATAGACATAAGCCTGATGTCCACCAATGCTTCCGCTGCTCCCACTGACTACGACAACCCTCTGGCAGAGTCATATAGACGTGCACTTCCAAAGCTAGTTTAGAACGACGCTATACTCATCCTCCCACCGGGTCTCGCAGCCTGGAACAACAACAATGGCAATTGTGGGTAAACAAGAACTTCCCTGTCACCGTCCTTGAGGCTACCGTAGTACCTCTCGGGTGCCTGAAGTTACCCACCTTATCTGCGGAGTGGCCAATGGAATGTCAAATCAGATTGAATCTTTAGGTTCCTTATCAAATCTTCAGTAATCGTTTGTGGTTCTGGAATTACTTCCAGTTCTACCATACTCCCACTACTATTTTCTGAAAAAAAAATCCATTTTTAATAAAACTGTGGCGAGTCTAGAACAATATTTCTACTGTTCATCCAGATGGTAGAAAGTCAACCCTCGTCATAGCCTGGGTCAACCCACAAACAGCCATTACAGAAACGTGCCTTGAGTTGTCCAGTGTCTGGTTTTAATCATAAGCCGGACAACTCCCCGTACCTTAACAATGTCAAGATATGAACTGTTCTATATCCAATATAGAACCAGAGGCACTGATTTAATTTAACCAGATTCAAATCATGCAGCTATCTCCAGTGCATGTAAACTAAATGGAAGGAGGCCGATCAGCGTTACTCAACTTAGGAATGCTTCCAATTATGAGTAACCTGAAAGAGAAGCAATTTCTCTTAATCATTACTATCTACTGAACACCATACACAAATATCTACATCTTCGATCACTTTGAAGAATCCCGATACTTGCTATACCTGGTTCTCTACTCTATTCAAATACCTATAACTCCTCAAAACTTAGACCCTGTGTTTCCACGAAACACATGTCTAAGAACTAGAGAAGTTAAAAGTAAACAGAATATAGTATGAGGACCAACCCCTCTGTCGTAATGGACACTGGACAACATACAATACTCTGTATAAGTCCGCTGAGTCTAACAACTCTTTCACTGTGTGTCGTAGGTTGAAAACTGTACTTATGGTTAAGAAGAATTAAACCGCTGTTTAATGCTCCTTACCTAACCATCCACTGATATAGGTAAATGTCATCGACATAATATCAAAAGGTATATCTCACTCTATGAAAATAGACGTACAGATATATCAATTTGAAATTGGTGCATAACCGCGGATATTCAAAACCAAATATTTGCCGACCGGCAAACAACCCAGGTGACTTCCTCAAATATCACCGATTACAACGAATCCCGATATAATGAGGATGATCACCCAATTCCCAATAACTTACTCCCACTCATCATCTGTAAAACCATACAGATGTGAGAATCATACCTGGTAAATACATACCCTGGAGCAAGTGTCTAACTGGGAAATCAGTTTTCCATTAACAGTACACATTGAAACTGAAACATTGAAATGTTTCGATGGGGTATGCTGGTATTCCTAGTAATGCCTCTTCCATTAACCAGATTCACAACTGTAACCGTATAATTCTTTGCCATCTTTCTAAATCCCTTTCTGTGTCTTTAGTCATTACCTTCTGTACACCCCTTTAGGCCAAATGGTTTTCTTCCTTCCCTACCGTTCGGCACCAGCCTATGGTTTGGAAGAAGACTATCCAAAAGGCATAAAGGGTGTACTGTCCTAATCCTAGGAACACTCGCAATGCGAGAGAAGGTGAAGATAAAAGACACCTGAATGTACTTTATTCCTATTTCTCCTGAACCAGAATCCATCCCCGAACTGGAACAAGTTCCTTTCGAGTTCGTATATAACCGTACGATGGAGTATCCAATAAACAGTGGATCTTCGTAGTGATACGGAGTGTCCTGGAGAAATACAAAGGTGATTTAGGATTGGCGAAGAAATACTTGGTTTGGTCGTGAATATCAGTCGCAATTTACTTTGCCCTCCTACTGATCCCTTGCTTTGTCTTAACTTAATACCTTCTGTACACCGTTTAGGCTAACTGGTTTTCTTCATTCCCTACCGGTCGGCACCAGCCTATGGTTTGGAAGAAGACTATCCAATTTGCGTAATAGGTGTACTACTCCTAAACCAAGGAGTACTCGCAACCTGAGAGAAGGTGAAAAGAAAAGACAACTGAATAGTCCTATCCGTTTTTTCCAGAACCAGAAACCATCCTCGAAGTCCTTCGAGTTCGTATCTAACCATACGATGGTTTTGTCCAATGGAAGTGGACGTTCGCAGTAATGCGGGGTGTCCTGGAGAAAAGGGTAAAAGTAGGAGTGGCAATGAGGTCTGCAACTCTGACAATCCAAAAGCCAGTGTTAAGAAGGTTCGGTCAACTTGGTCACTGAGTCATAGTCAAGGGTCGGGTCAATGGTCGTTGCCAAAGAGAGAGAGAAAAGAAACACTCAGCGTGCACTCTAACCTAGATCAGAATGGTTATCACTTTATCTAATCTGGAAACCTCCCACTGTACCTCAAATTCTCCTCCAAACCTTAAAGAAGAATTAGTCGGGATCACCCGAGGAGTAAACCAACTCATCAGTGGGAATCGGGATCCAACTATCACCGCATGATAACGTGACGGAATCCACTCACGCCACCACACTCCAGAAGGTATGCGCATGCCTGGCAAGTTTCAGTTCTTTTGAAACTCCCGATGTGATTTTTTTTTACCCCTAGGACTCAAGTGACCTTGACGGAGTCAACAAATCAAAGAGTCCTAGTCAAGTTCAACCCGTCATTATCTGGATTGCATTAAACCCACCCGTACGTGCCGTTGACGGAGTCAACAAGGCCGTACGACTGTCCTAATCAATCCCATTTATGCAACAAACAAGCACCACTTAGCTACCGTACACTACGCCTTGACGGAGTCAACAAACGCAGCACGAATACTAAATAATACCCATAAGAAATGACGGAGGGCTACGAATGGTTTTTGGCGAAAAACCTTTAACGTAAAGAACTTGATATCGTTGAAGGAACTGCATAGCCTTTTTATAAAAATATAGTGACGAAAACCTTTACTAAAGAGGTCACTCCCGGTGAAGGGATCTCGGCTCTTTCCCCGTAGAATGAGGTGCAGGATATTCCAACTGAATACCACGATGCAAAGCAAAAGTAATCGGCTATAGTGAAGTTATTGCCCTGACGCAAACTTCTGTCCAAGGGGTCACTCCCGGTGAAGGGATCTCGGCCCTTGCCTCGTCGACTGAGGAGCAGGATATTCCAAATGAATACCACGATGCAAAACAAAAGTGAACGTCCTTGCAATAACAGCTTTTTGAAAAATTGTTCCAACAACATCAGAATAGGTTTGTTTATCTTGCATTGATCTGAATCAACGCAGTCCCATCAATTGATCACACCACAAAGAACGAAAATATACTGACGTACATATATGCCATCCGCATTCGCCACTGGGTCCCGTCATCACCCGTTAGGTTAGCTAACTAACGGCAGAGCGGGGACTGGACTAGCGCGGATGAAAAACATATACAACATCTACTAATATATATACCAATATATAGTATTTCGCTCAAGGCGTGAATAAAATGCAACATCACAGAAATGTACAGCATCACAGAACAATACAGATATCTGGAAGCCCCGGGTTTCACAGAGTCGCTGCTGAAACCCGACGTTCCCCTGGTCGTGTGGATAGCCTGTGCAAAGAAAACCTAGACCCTTACGGGCGCGGCAAGTCACCCGCCAAAACCTGAAGCGAGGCAGCCCCCTTCAGCACCATGAATGGACCACCCAGCACTTCACGGAATCCGGTAACTTGGGCACCCCTCCTGGGTCAACCTGTACCCCCTACGAGTGCGTCGAACAGCCCGCCAATTCCAGACTGAAGCCCCCTCCGTCCCAATGCCATGAGATGCGGGCTTGTTGCCCTCTAGAACCCGGCCATCCGTGCACCCCACCGCGGGGTAACCCTAGTACAGAAAGTAAAATATACATACACCGGGTACATCGACCGCAACCAGGTCGTGCCCCAAAAGAATAATACAAACAGGCAGTGACGGCAGTCCACATGTTGGACGCTCGCCCCGCAATACCAAATGTACATAATACAACAAAACAGTACTAGCATTGCATCCAGGCTATCCCCCACGACCGATCCGCAACATCACAGCATAAACATAGAACATCAACGTGAAAGTCACGTTCGCAAATCTGTCTAACCGGGCTATAGCAGTTAGACCGGATTTACCGATCGAGTGACATTCACGGTCGCAGATATAATGTAAATACTGTGAAAAATGTGTTTAAAATTTTCCGATTGACCAAAAATTAACAAGTGGGCCCCCAATCAAAACTGTAGCACTCACAGAAAACCTGGGCCCAATTTTAATATTCCAAAACCCCTAATTTTAGCCCATAAGCCCACTGCAAAAAATAATCATACGAACTCACAATACTGCGGCGGAAGCGCGGCCAAAAGGGGGTTTTGGCCGCCCTTCCGCGGTCGTACGGAGTGATCGTGTGACCAACTTTTTCCAGTGTTCTTAGAACTCCCTGCACATCATTCTGAGACCACCTGAAAAATTTTTAGACTCCAAAAAATTTCGACAGAAACTGATGTGCTAGAAAAATACGGTTTTAGGAAATTTCGGTCGATCGGAGACGCAAACACATCAAACGAAGCTAGGTAAGGTTAATGGCGTGGCTCTGATACCATGTTGCGCCACGGCAGTGCCCCGGCCGTCTTACTCGAGGCCAAATTGCGGAATCAAAATTTTTTCTTGCTCGGAAACCGGCGCTACCGCGGACAAAGAAAACCCGGATCGTTTACCATTAACCTAATGCTAGCAATCAAGAGATAGGGTGAGAAGTATACCGAGTGATCCGAGTCCTCCGGTCTTCTCGTCATCGTCCCGATCTCCCGCGGAAAGTCCTGCCTCCACATCGTCGCCTCCTAGCCGGAAAGGGCACCACATCGCCTTAGTCTTTTACGGGCTCCCGCCTCAATACCGAGGCAACTCGAGCATGAAGCCGGCAACTCGACATGCTCAAGATGTGCTGTAGAATGTAGTGTAGAAGATGCTTGTCTCATTTGGGGTTTGTTGCCATGATGGAGGAATGGGGTTAGGAAAAATGGTGCTTTCATTTTTCCGAAACAAGAAGAAGAAGGAGATGAAGAATTCCTCCCATAACCAAGATGAACTCTCTCATTCTTTTCTTTCTCTCTCTTTTCTAATCAAAACCCTCATCCTTAGAAAATGGTGGAGCAAAGATTATCAAGCATGAAGGGAGGTGAGTGTAGGAGTGAAGAAAAGGTGACCACATCAAGAGACCAAGAAACATCAACCATGCTTCACACATTTAAACCCATACCCTTTCAAAAATCACAATTAATGCAAAAGCATGGAGCAAAAGAAATGATGCTATCATAATAAATCCTTATGCAAATAAATCCCTCCACAAAATGTTATTTGCGAACTTGCAAATAACCCCCTCCATCGAAAAAGTCCGGCCGGGAAAGAACAAAGGAAAACCGGCCGGAACGGAATGCAAACTGGCAACTCCAGAAAACTGGTCCCGTAATAAATTACATGAAAACCCCGATACTGTGCATACACACCCGTATCTGTATTCCGTCCGGATACAAATGCAATGAGACAAAATCTACACTGTACTAGACTAGGACCGGCTTAAGCCAAAGCCGGCTAGTAAAATCCGTTCGATCCTGATCCGTGCAATACCGCACGTATCAGATCGAACCCTGCCATATAACTATACAGCTGCTAGTACAAAACTGTCCGATCCTGATCCGTGCAATACCGCACGTATCTGATCGGACCCTGCCATATCTCCATACGGCCTCTACAGCGTTTCGCCCGAAAGCTTGAGTAACTAAAAGTGTGGTGGACTCTAAAGACTCGTCAATACAATGGCTGTGGATTTAACCACTAGCACGTCAGAGATATAAGCCAATACGTAACGGGCCACCAGCTATTGACCAAAAGGGACGTCGATGAGCGAACTCATCCTGACACCCTACTGAGCCTGTCAGTGACAATATCCGTACAGTCCGGTCCGTTCGTCTATGAGGATCGCATGTCGGGCCTAGGGGGTTGGTAAAAGTCAGACCCCCAAAGGCGGTACAAGTCGTGTCAGAGTGTAGCCCAGAACGCCCTGAGATACTACTGGAATACCTACCAGTAAATCTCCTGCCTCGGCCGAGGGCTTTACGTAATGGCTTTCCTAGACACAGCGCGACCTCACCCCCAATACCGGGAGAGACGAACCCCTGCAGATCCGCTCACTGCCTCCATGTGGCTCGGGACTGCACCCAACTAAAACCTGTTTGCACGACTCCTTTGAGCCGTGGTAGGGTAGTAATCAAAGTACAGTGGGAACTCACACGAGACAAATGACGATCTCAGGTCAATGAACTAACCTGTACACATGTCACCTGGGAACTGCTATCTGACGTCTGGTATAATCCCAACTAGCAGGTTCCCGGCGAGTCCTGTCCGGTGTACTCATAACCCAATGAGCACCTGTATACATCTTAGGTGAACCAACAGACACCAGTGGCTTGTGAGACCGGCCACCGCCCCTCGTCGGGGTCTCGACTGTATACACTAGTCTACTAATGGAGTATCGATGCCCTGTCTCGAAACTCCTGCGACTAGGGACCTTTCAAGGATGTGCTTATAGACTACCAGCTCCCACGTATATGATCGCCATCATACTGCTGGCAGTGAAGCAAGAATCCTAGGGGCTCTATCAACGTGTAATAGCGACATGTCAGGTCACCTAAAGCAGGACACAATGATAAAGATAAACCAGATAGCATACTATCATCTCGAGTAAGACTGTCCTACAGGGATAGGTCCTCTCTCAATCATTGCAATCACATGCCGGTGATCCAATAATTGACTCTGAGGGCACTATCTCCAACAGGGGGTGTTTATTTGCAAATGTTACTTCTATAAAGGGATAGGCTTCCCGTGGTCACAGGGGCTTCCGTGGTCACAGGGGCTCTTGCAGCAAGCACGATGGTTCTAGATAGTATGAGGTGTTTTGTGAGTCATCTTTTCTTTTAAAGCCTTTGGATAGCTTAGGATATTTTGGGGTTGGTATTTGTGAAGTGTTTTCCTTATGGTCACCAATTGTTTTCCTTGTGCTCACACCCTCCACCTCATGGCCGACCCCACCAATTTTCAGCCCGCCAAAATTGGCCGAGCTTCATTTTGAGGAAAAAGATTGATTCATTGCAAATTTGATAGCTCATTTCATCACATTCCAAAAGGGCAACTTCATTTACCTTCACCTAATTCGTTGGGTGCCTTGAGACAAAGTATTCTACACTCTCTCTACTTCAATCTTGGACATGTCGGTTAGCAAACTTCATGTCCGAGTTGCCTCGGTTTAGAGGCGGGAGCCCGTATAAAGATCCGTTGACGTGATTCCACCTCGACGAGGAGACTAGAGATCAAGCGAGATCGGAGATGCCGCGAGGAGCGTGGGATGATGGCTAAAGACCGAAGGACATAGATCGATCGGTATAGCCATTCTATCATTTTACAGATTGCTAGTTTAGTGTTAATGGCATGATCCGGTTTACAGTCTATGTTAGCGCCAGTTCTTAAAAGTTTTTATTCCACGTTTGGCCTCAGATTATGGGCCGGGGCGCTGGTGTATACTTACATGGTATCAGAGCCACGCAATTAACCTTTACCAGCTTGTTCTAAAATGTTTAAAAGATCGATCGAACGAAATTTCCAAAACTGCAATTCCAAATTTAAAGTTTCTGTCAAATTTTTTTTGTCGTCTAAAAATTATTTTGAGTATGTCAGAAAATTGTGCAGGTTTTTTTAAACTACTGGAGAAATTTGGTAGACTGAATCCACAAGACTGCTGCGGAACCGCCGCACAAACCATGTGTTGGCCGCGGTTCCGCCACCGATTTGTGACAACAGTGCACCATTTTTCTTCTGGGTGTCTTTCATGTGGAATTGTGGTTTCTGGAATATTTTATTTGGGCCCAGATTTGTTGGAGTACTGGATTTGTACTTGGGGCCCACTTCGGGAAGTTTTGTCGATCGGAATTTTAAATGTGTTAGTTTACAGTGGTTACATTATATCTGTGACCGTGAATATTATTAGATCGGTAAATCTTGTCTAATTTCTATAATCCCTTTAGACGGGTTTGCGAACGTGACATTCACATTGATGTTCTGTGTTGTATTGTGATGTTGCGGATTTGTCGTGGTGGATAGCTGTGTGCAATGGTAGTGCAGTTTGGATTTATTTATACATTTGATATCGCGGGGCGAGCGTCCGACTTGTGGACTGCCGTCGCTGCCTGTTTGTATATTATTCTATTGGGACACGACCGGGTTGAGGTCGATATACCCGTTGTACATATTTTCATTTCTGTACTAAGTTTACCCCGCGATGGAGTGCACGGATAGCCGGGTTCTGGAGGGCAACGGGTCCGCATCTCATGGCTTTGAGAGGGAGGGACCTCACTCTAGAATCGGTAGGCTATTCGCTGCTCTCGTAGGGGGTACAGGTTGACCCAAGGAGGGGTGCTCAAGTTACCGGATTCCGTGAAGTGCTGGGTGGTCCATTCACTTTGTTGTAGGGGCTGCCTCGCTTCAGGTTTTGGCGGGTAACTTGCTGCACCCGTAGGGGTCTAGGTTTTCATTGCACAGGCTATCCATACGACCAGGGGAACGTCAGGTTTCAGTTGCGGCTCTGTGAATCCCGGGGCCCCCAGATTATCTGTATTGTTCTGTGATGCTTATTACTTTTCTGTAATATTGCATTTATCACGCCTGGAGCGATTATTGTATATTGGTATATATACTAGTAGATGTTGTATATGTTTTGCACCCGCGCTAGTCCAGTCCCCGCTCTGTCGTTAGTTAAGTAACCTAACGGGTGATGATGGGACCCAGTGACGAATGCAGATGGCATATACGTACTTTTGATTTTCGTTCTTTTCTGGTGTGATTAATTGATGGAACTGCGTTGATTCTGATCAATGCAAAGGAAAACAAACGTGTTTGACGTTGTTGGAATAGTTTTCAAAAAGTGTTATTACAAAAACGTTTTCTTTTGTTTTGCACAGTGGTATTTAGTTGGAATATCCAATACCTCATTCGACGAGGCAAGGGCCGAGATCCCTTCACCGTGAGTGACCCCTTGGGCAGAAGTTTGCGTCAGGGTAATAACTTCACTATAGTCGATTACTTGTTTGCTTTGCATCACGATATTCAGTTGGAATATCCTGCACCTCATTCCACGGGAAAAGAGCCGAGATCCCTTCACCGGGAGTGACCTCTTTAGCAAAGGTTTTCACCACTATATTTTTGTAAAAAGCTATCAGGTTGCTTCAACGAGATCAAGTTCATTACGTTAAAGGTTTTTCGCCAAAAACCAGCCGTAGCCCTCCGTCATTTCAGACGGGTAGCACTTAGTATTCATGCTATGTTTGTTGGCCCTTATTCAAGGCATAGTGGATGGTAGATGCTTGTTACCTTTCTGTTGCATAGATAGATGCGTTGGTTTAGGACAGTCGTACAACCTTGTTGGCCCTTAGTCAAGGGAAAGTACGGGTGGGTTCAAATTAACCTGGACAATGTCGGGCAGAACTTGACATGCGACTTATGATTTGTTGGCCCTTAGTCAAGGTCATAAGAGCATGGGGCAAAAATCCATATCGGGAGTTTCTAAAGAAACTGAAACTTGCCAGGCATGCGCATACCTTCTGGAGTATGATAACGTGAGTGGATTCCTTCACGTTATCATGCGATGAGAGTTGGATCCTGATTCCCACTGATGAGTTGGTTTACTCTTCGGGTGATCCCGACTAATTCTTCTTTCAGGTTTGGAGGAGAATTTGACGATACAGTGGGAGGTTTCCTAATTAGATAAAGTGATAACCATTCTGATCTAGGTTAGAGTGCACGCTGAGTGTTTCTTTTCTCTCTCTCTTTGGCAGCGACCATGGCCCAACCCTTGACTATGACTCAGTGACCAAGTTAACCGAACCTTCTTATAAACATACTGGCTTTGGATTGTCTAAGTTGCATACATTATTGCCACTCCTTCTTTTACCCTTTGCATTTCTCCAGAACACCTCGTATTACTACGAACATCCACTTCCATTGGATAAATCTATCGTTTGGTTATATACGAACTCGAAGGGACTTCTTCGAGGATGGATTCAGGTTTTGGAGAGATTGATTGGTTTATTCAGTTGTCTTTTATCATCACCTTCTTTCAGGTTGCGAGGGCTCCTCGGTTTAGGAGAGTACACCTATTACGCTTATTGGATAGTCTTCTTCCAAACCATAGGCAGGTGCCAAAAGGTAGGGAAAAGAGAAAACCAATTAGCCTAAGTAGGGTGTACAGAAGGTAATAAGTAAAGACATATGAAGGGATTAGAAAGAGGGCAAAGAAAAATGCGACAGGTATCATTCACGACCAAACCGTGTACATCATCGCCACTCCTATTTCACCTTTGCTTTTCTCCGGTTCAGGAGGAATAGAATAAGGTATTATTCAGTTGTCTTTTATCATCACCTTCTCTCAGGTTGCGAGTACTCCTTGGTTTAGGAGGGTACACCTATTACGCTTATTGGATAGTCTTCTTCCAAATCATTGGCAGGTGCCGAAAGGTAGGAAAGGAAGAAAACCATTAAGCCTAACGAAGGTGTACAGAAGGTAATGACTAAAGAAAAATAAAGGGATTTAGAGAGATGGCAACGAAATATACGGTTACAGTCATGAATCTGGATAATGGAAGTGACATTACTAGGAATACCCGGATACCCCTTCGAAACATATTCATGTTTCAGTTTCACTTGCATTGTTAATTGAAAACTGATTTCTCGATTAGATACTTGCTCCAGGGTATGCATTTACCAGGTATGAATCTCACATCTGTATGGTTTTATAGATGATGAGTGGGAGTAAGTTATTGGGAATTAGATGATCATCCTCATTATATCGGAATTCATTGTAATTGGTGATATTTGAGGAAATCGCCTGGGTTTTTTGCTGGATGGCAAGTATTTGGTTTCGAGTATCCGTTGTTGTTATGCACCAATTTCAAACTGATATATCTGTACGTTTATGTTTTATAAAGTGAGATATAATTTTTTGATATTATGTCGATGACATTTACCTATATCAGTTCATGGTTGGGTAAGGAGCATTTAACAGCGGTGTAATTCTTCATTACCATAAGTACAGTTTTCAACTTACGACACACAGGGTTTGAGTTAGACTCAGGGGACTCATACAGAGTATTGTATGTTGTCCAGCGTCCATCAGGACAAAGGGGTTGATCCTCATACTGTATTCTGTTTACTTGTAACTTCTCTAGTTCTTAGACAAGTGTTTCGTAAAAATACAAGGTCTAAGTTTTGAGAAGTCATAGGTACAAGAATAAAATAGAGAACTAGGTGTTACAAGTATCGGGATTCTTCAAGGTGATCGAAGATGTAGATACTTGTGTTGGGTATTCAGTTGATAGTAATGGTTTTGAGAAACTTGTTTCTCTTTCAGGTTACTCATAATTGGATGCACTCCTAAGTTGAGTAATGCTGATCGGCCTCTTTCCATGAAAGTTGACATGCACTGGAAACAGCTGCATGATTTGAATCTGGTTCCAATTAAATCAGTGCCAAAGTTTCTATATTGGATATAGAATGGTTCATATCTTAACGATGTTAAGGTACGGGGAGTTGTCTGGCTTATGCTTAAAACCAGACTCTGGATAACTCAAGACACGTTTCTGTAATGGCAGTTTGTGGGTTGACCCAGGCTATGACGAGGGTTGACTTTCTACCATCTAGAAGATTAATAGTGATATTGTTCTTGACTCGCCACAGTTTTAGTAAAATGGACTTTTTCAGAAAATAGTAGTGGGAGTATGGTAGAAATGGAAGTGATTCCAGAACCGCAAACGATTATTAAAAATTTAATATGAACCTAAAGATTCAATCAGGTTTGACATTCCATTAGCCACTCCGCAGATATGGTGGGTAACCTCAGACATCCGAGATATACTCCGGTAGCCTCAAGGACGGTGACATGGAGTTTCTTGTTTACCCAGACTTTCCATTGCTGTTGTTCCAGACTATGAAACCCGGCAGGAGGATGAGTATAGCGTCGTTCTAAACTAGCTTTAGAAGTGCACGTGTATATGACTCTGCCAGAGGGTTGTTGTGGTCAGTGGGAGTAGTGGGAGCATAGTAGACAAGTAGCTTATGTATATTTATAGACTAAAGCAGATATAGCGGAGATAGATCATCTATTTTTGATGTGACAGTCATGGGTTTGACTTCATCAGAATAGGGGATGGATCTGTTAAGAAGGTAGTAGAGTGTGATGTCCTGGTATTTGGATGACATACACAGAGTAGGAAGTAAAATTCCTATACTACGATCGGTTTTACTGTGGTTGTCACACAGTTGTTTCTCCACACAGGATATAGATATTATATCTGACATTCTGGTTACTAGATCTATGGTTTTAGATCTAGGTTTGGGTAGTTTCCCAATTTAGGTACTTAGACAGTATTCTAAAGTTATTTAGAATAGATGACTCCTGGCATGGTGGTGTACCTGCAGGTGATGGAGTCACCCTCTCTGAAGGTGTCTTACAGAATAAAGGGGAGATGGATGTGCATGATTAACATTGTTGGCTATAGTGCCCTCAAGGCAATTATCATAGTCGCAGGCATGTGATCATGATGATTGAGGGAGGACCTATACCGATAAAACAGTCTTACTCGAGATGATAGTATGCTATCTGGCTTGTCTTTATCATCATGTATACGTTGATAAAGCCCTTAGGATTTTGCTTGACTACCAGCATTGTGATGGCGATCACATACGTGGGAGCTGGGGGTCTGTAAGCACATCCTTAAATGTCCCTATGGGAGTATCGAGACTAGGCATCGATACTCCAGCGTAGACTGGTGTATGCTTATCTAGACCCTGACGAGGGGCGGTGGCCGGTCTCACAAGCCATTGGTGTTAGTTGTTCACCTGAGATAGTATACATGTGCTCATTGGGTTATGAGTACACTGGACGGACTCGCCGGGAACATGCTAGTTGGTATTATACCTATAGTCAGATAGCAGTTCCCTGGTGACATGTGTACAGGTTAGTCTGTCGACCTGAGATCGTCATTTGTCTCATGTGAGTTCCCACTGTGCTTTGATTACTACCCTACCACGGCTCAAAGGAGTCGTGCAAACAGGTTTTAGTTGGGTACAGTCCCGAGCCACATGGAGGCAGTGAGCGGATCGTTGGGGATTCGTCTCTCCTGGTATTAGGGGTTGATGTCGCGCAGTGCACGGGTGGCCATCACTAGAAATCCTCGGCCGGGGTATGTGAGAATTACCGATCTAGGATCGATAGTTTCTCGGGTAGTGATGGGTTTCATATCGACACGAATTATCGTGTTGTTAGAGGTCTGACTTTATCCACCCCCTATACTCGATATGCGATACTTTTAGACGAACAGACCGGACTGTACGGATATTGTCACTGACAGGCTCAGTAGGGGTTTGGATGAGTTTGCTCGTCGGCCTTCCTTTCGCTCAATACCTGGGTAGCCGTTACGTACAGCTAGTGCCGCTGACGTGCTTGTGGTTAAACCAACTGCTAGCGTATTGACGGGTCTTTAGAGTCCCACACAGAGGGTTTTCATGGTTCAGGCGATATGGTGTAGGTGACGTATGTTGATACATACAGGTATCCGATTAAATATGTGTATGGACTGCGCAGACTTTAATCGGACGGTTGATAATACTAGCGGCTTAGGATTAAGCCAGATTGTTAAATCAAGTTTTGATTTAATAATTTACATATGTATTTATATATATGTATTCTAGTATTATTGCTCACTATTTATTTTCTCTCTTTGGCTATTCGTATTTTCATACGAATACGCGTATGTGTATTCCGATACATATACCGAGAAGCATTCCGTATTTATACGGAATGGCTTCTAGAAGATGCCACCTCATTATTGATTTTCTTTAGAAAATCACATGTTTTGATGAGGTGGAATTGGTGACATGGCATGGCATGGTCATTTGGGTCAAAGCATAGCTTTTTCATGTAGTGATTGGTATGGTCTTGTTTTATTTAATACCAAATTGGATAAGATTTTTTGGGTGCATGATTATTGTGTGAGGTGAGAGGGGGCCGACCACTTTGGATAAGGATAAGGGGCTTGCTCATTTGTTTATCTCACACTCTTACTCTCTCTTGATTCAATTATTCAAACACCAAAAAGAAACTTAGCCAATTTTACCTCATGTCTTTGATCATCACCTCTACATCTTCCATGGTTGCTCTATGAGCTTTAGATTTTGAGAGAAAATAACACCACCACCCTCCACTACTAGCGATCTTGGATGGTCGGTTGGTCCGCTCGGCGAGCCTGAAGCTTGTGCCGTTTCCCTCGGGTGGATCATCGAAGATGAAGGAAGACCAGCGACCAAAGTCGATCCGCCTCACTTGGAGCATGGAAATGGTTGAAGACCCGAAGGATTTGGTTCATTAGGTATAACCATTCTATCTCCTTTTGTTAGATTGCTTGTTTTAGGGTTAATGGTTTCGATCTTGTTAATCGGGTAATGGTAGAGCCGGGTTATTAGAATTTTTGTTCCGCATTTGGCCACGGTTCGATGGCTGGGGAGCTCCCACTACCCAACAATGGTATCAAAGTCACCCATTAAACCCTACTAGCTATTTTGCACAAGCTTAAAATCTCGATCGATCAAAATTTCAAAATCAATTTTCCGTTTTGCCAAGTTTTTGTCGATTTCTGAAAGTGCTCATTATTTCCAGAGGCTTAAAAATCCGTGCAGGCGAATTGATGGGTGTAGAAAAAATTTGGGCTCATGAAGCCTCCAAAGCGCCGCGGAACCGCCACACTTAGCCCTTATTGGCGGCGGTTCCACGGCCATTTAGTGGCGACGGGCCATAAAGTTTTTCCTGTAGCTCAGAACTTGGAATTGTGATTTTTTGTGATATATGGTTTTGGCCCAGAATCTTTTGAGTACTGGATTTGCTTTTGGGGCCTTTACGGATAAATTCAGTCGATCGAAATTTTAACCGTGTAATTTTTCAGTACTTTACATTTCTATCTCTGACCGTGAATGTCATTTGATCAGTAAACCTTGTCTAATCGCTATAGTCCTGTTAGACAGGTTTGTGAACGTAACATTCACGTTGATGTTCTGTGTTGTGCTGTGATGTTGCGGATTATCATGGTGGATAGCTTGTGTGCAATGGTAGTACAATTTAGATTCATTTGTACATTTGATATTGCGGGGCGGCGTCCGATATGTGAACTGCCGTCACTGCCTATTTGTATATTATTCTTTTGGGGCACGACCGGGCTGAGGTCGATGTCACCCTTGTATATTATTTTCTTTTCTTTACTAGGATTACCCCAAGGTGGGGTGCACAGATAGCCGGGTTCTAGAGGGCAACGGGCCCGCATCTCATGGCGTTGAGACGGAGGGGACTTCACTCTAGAATTGGCGGGCTGTTCGCCGCACTCGTAGAGGGTACAGGTTGACCCAAGGAGGGGTGCTCAAGTTACCGGATTCCGTGAAGTGCTGGGTGGTCCATTCACTTTGCTGAAGGGGGCTGCCTCGCTTCAGGTTTTGGCGGGTATCTTGCTGTGCTCGTAGGGGGTCTAGGAGTTCATTGCACAGGCTATCCACACGACCAGGGGAACGTCGGGTATTTAGTTGTGGCTCAAAGGAAACCCGGGGCTCCCAGATTATCTGTATTGTTCTGTGATGCTTATTACTTTTCTGTGATGTTGCATTTATCATGCCTGGGACGATTGTTATATATATACATATATACTAGTAGATGTTGTATATGTTTTGCACCCATGCTAGCCCAGTCGCCGCTCTGTTGTTAGTTAAGTAACCTAGCGGGTGATGACGGGACCCAGTGGCGAATGCGGATGGCATATACGTATATTATATTTTCGTTCTTTTCTGGTGTGATTAAATGATGGGACTGTGTTGATTCTTATGAATGCAAGGAAAACAAACCTATATATATGATGTTGTTGGAACCAAGATTTTAAAAAACTGACATTACAGACGTACACTTTTGCTTTGCACAGTGGTATTCAGTTTGGAATATCCTGCACCTCATTCGACGAGGCAAGGGCCGAGATCCCTTCATCGGGAGTGACCCCTTGGGCAGAAGTTTGCGTCAATGTAATAACTTCATTATAGTCGTTTACTTTTTGCTTTGCACAGTGGTATTCAGTTTGGAATATCCTGCACCTCATTCGACTAGGAAAGAGCCGAGATCCCTTCACCTGGAGTGACCTCATTAGCAAAAGTTTTCGCCACTATATATTTATAAAAACCATTTGGATTCCTTCAACGATATCAGGTTCATTACGTTAAAGGTTTTTCGCCAAAAACCAGCCGTAGCCCTCCGTCGTTTCAGACGAGTATTGCTTAGTATTTATGCTACGTATGTTGACCTAGTCAAGGCGTAGTGTTCGGTAGCTCTGTAGTACTTTTCTGCTGCATGGATATGCGATTGGTTAGGACAGTCGTACGGTCATGTTGACCTAGTCAAGGGCTTGTATGGGTGGGTCTAATTAATCAAGGATAATGACGGGTTGAACTTGACTTGCGACTTATGATATGTTGACCTAGTCAAGGCTATAAGCCGCTTGGGGTAAAAATCACATCGGGAGTTTCAAACATATATGAAACTTGCCAGGTATGCGCATACCTTATGGAGTGTGGTAACTTGAGTGGCTTCCATTAAGTTATCATACGATGATAGTTGGATCCCGATTCCCACTGATGAGTAAGATTACTCCTCGGGTGATTCCGACTAATTCTCCTTTTGGGTTTGGAGGAGAATTCGAAGATACAGTGGGATCCATCCAGATTAGATAAAGTGATTATCCATTCTGATCTAGGTTAGAGTGCACACTGATTGTTTCTTTTCTCTCTCTCTTTGGCATCGACCATGCCCAGACCCAAGACTATGACTTAGTGACCAAGTTAACCGATCTTTCTTATAAACACTGGCTTTTGGATTGTTGCATACATCATTGCCACTCCTTCTTTTACCCTTTGCTTTTCTCCAGAACACCTCGTATCACTACGTGTATCCACTTCCATTAGATAAAACCATCATATGGTTATATACGAACTCGAAGGAACTTTTTCGAGGATGGTTTCTGGTTCTAGAGAAAAAGAATAGGACTATTCAGTTGTCTTTTCCTTTTACCTTCTCTCAGGTGGTGAGGGCTCCTAGGATTAGGAGACTGTACACCTATTACTCTTATTGGATAGTCTTCTTCCAAACCATAGGCAGGTGCCGAAAGGTAGAGAATGAAGAAAACCAATTAGCCTAAATGAGGTGTGCAGAAGGTAATAAGTAAAGACAAATAAAGGGATTAGAAAGAGGGCAAAGTAAAGTGCGATTGCTATGATTCACGACCAAACCACGTATTTCATCGCCACTCCTACTTCACCTTTGTATTTCTCCAGAACACCCCGTATCACTACGAATATCCAATTCCATTGGATAAATCCATCGTATGGTTATTTATGAACTCGAAGGAACTTTTTCGAGGATGGATTCTGGTTCAGGAGAAATAGAATAAGGTTTATTCAGTTGTCTTTTATCATCACCTTCTCTCAGGTTGCGAGTACACCTAGGATTAGGAGAGTACACCTATTATGCTTATTGGATAGTCTTCTTCCAAAACATAGGCTGGTGCCGAACGGTAGGGAAGGAAGAAAACCACTCAGCTTAACGAAGGTGTACAAAAAGTAATGACTAAAGACAAATAAAGGGATTTGGAGATATGGCAATGAAATATACGGTTGCAGTCATGAATCAGGATAATGGAAGAGGCATTACTAGGAATACCCGGATACCCCTTCGAAACATTTTCATGTTTCAGTTTCACTATGCGTTGTTATTAGAAAACTGATTTCCCAATTACATACTTACTCCAGGGTATGTATTTACCAGGTTTGATTATCACATCTGTATGGTTTTACAGATGATGAGTGGGAGTAAGTTATTGGGAATTCGGTGATCATCCTCATTATATCGGAATTCGTTGTAATTGGTGATATTTGAGGAAATCTCATGGGTACCGTTTTCAACCTACAACGCACAGGGTTTGAGTTATTCAACTCAAAGGGCTTTATACAATGTATTGTATGTTTTCCAGTGTCCATTAGGACAAAGGGGCTGGTACTCGTACTATATTTTATTTACTTGTGACTTCTCTAGTTTTAGACATGTGTTTCGTAGAAATACAAAGTTTAAGTTTTGAGAAGTTATAGGTGCAAGAATAAAGTAGAGAACTAGGTGTCGCAAGTATCGGGATTCTTCAAGGTGATCGAAGATGTAGATACTTGTGTTATGCTATTCAGTTAATAGTGATGGTTTAGAGAAACTTGTTTCTCTTTCAGGTTACTCATAATTGGATGCACTCCTAAGTTGAGTAATGCTGATCGGCCTTTCTCCATTTAGTTGACATGCACTGGAGACAGGTGCATGATTTGAATCTGGTTCCAATTAAATTAGTGCCTTTGTTTCTATATTAGATATATATAGAATTAATTTATATCTTAACGATGGTAAGGTATAGGGAGTCGTCCGGCTGATGCTTAAAACCAGAATCCGGATAAACTCAAGGCACGTTTCAGTAATGGTTGTTTGTGGGTTATCCCGGGCTTTGACGAGGGTTAACTTTTTACCATCTGGAAGATCAATAGTGATATTGTTCTTGACTCGCCACAGTTTTAGTAAAATGGACTTTTTCAAAAAATAGTAGTGGGAGTATGGTAGAACTGGAAGTGATTCCAGAATCACAAACGATTACGGAAAATTTAATAGGACCTAAAGATTCAATCAGGATGGACATTCCATTAGCCACTCCGCAGATATGGTGGGTAACCTCAGGCACCCGAGAGGTATTTTGGTATCCTCAAGGACGGTGACATGGAGGTTCTTGTTTACCCAGACTTGACACTACTGTTGTTCCAGACTATGAGACCCGGCAGGAGGATAAGTATAGCGTCGTTCTAAACTAGCTTTAGAAGTGCACGTATATATGACTCTGCCAGAGGGTTGTCGTAGTCAGTGGGAGCAGCGCAAGCGTAGTGGACAAGTAGCTTATGTCTATTTATAGATTGAAGCAGATATATCGGAGAAAGATCATCTATTTTTGATGTGACAGTCATGGGCTTTGACTTCATCAGAATAGGGGATGGATCTATTAAGGTAGTAGGGTGTAATGTCCTGGTATTTGGATGACATGCACATAGTAGGAAGTGAAATTCCTATACTACGATCGGTTATACTTTGGTTGTCACACAGTGTTTTCTCCACATAGGTTATGGATATAATATCAGGCATTCTGGTTACTAGATCTATAGTTTTAGATCTAAATTTGGGTAGTTTCCCAATCTGGATACTTAGACAGTATTCTAAAGATATTTAGAATGGACGACTCCTGGCATGGTGGTGAATCTGTAGGTGATGGAGTCACCCTCTCTAAAGGTGTCTTACAGACTAAAGGGGAGAGGGATGTGCATGATTGGCATATCACTTGCTTAGGCAATTGAGTCAATCATGACATGTCAAGCACCACACCAGATGTTGTTTTTGCACTAGATGTAATAAGTTGATATATTAATCCAATCCTGGAGAAAAACGAATGGAAGCAGTTTATGAACATAAGTGGTTGTTCTAGGGATTTGATAATGATGGCCTCCTTTAGAAGACGGTTATCATTCCAGGCTTCGAAGGTGACCTGGATGACAGAGTGACTGTCAGAGTTATAGTTTTCACTCTGACGAGGGGCAGTAGTTTAGACAGGTGGTCCAAGCGGATACTGAGGAAGGCATGGCGCAGCATACCGATTAAGTTCAGTAGATGATACAGTCTAAGAAGTTTGCTGGATTTGGAGTTCATTTGTGAACTGGGTCCCATCGGATATCTAGAAATATTCTAAGACGGGTATTGCTCATTTCGAGAGATAGTTTTCTCCGCGAAGTTGAGATAAAGAGAGACATAGAAAGAAACACTGGAGCGGATCCACCCACTGAGGCTATTTCTCGAACGCAATAGTTTTACGAATGAGGTTTGTGAAACTGATTAGTAGAGGAGTTGAGTGTTCGGTATCACACGGGCTGTGAGTATGCGATATCACAATAATTAGCCTTAAGTGCAAGTGGGAGATTGTTGGCTATAGTGCCTTCAAGGCAATTATCATAGTCACAGGCATGTGATCATGATGATTGAGGGAGGACCTATACCGATAAAACAGTCTTACTCGAGATGATAGTATGCTATCTGGCTTGTCTTTATCATCATGTATATGTTGATAAAGCCCTTAGGATTTTTCTTGACTACCAGCATTGTGGCGATCACATACGTAGGAGCTGGGGGTTTGTAAGCACATCCTTAAATGTCCCTAGTCTTGGGAGTATCGATACTGGGCATCGATACTCCAGTGTAGACTGGTGTATGCTTATCTAGACCCTGATGAGGGACGGTGGCCGGTCTCACAAGCCATTGGTGTTAGTTGTTCACCTGAGATAGTATACAGGTGCTCATTGGATTATGAGTACACTGGACGGACTCGCCGGGAACATGCTAGTTGGTATTATACCTATAGTCAGATAGCAGTTCCCTGGTGACATGTGTACAAGTTAGTCTGTTGACCTGAGATCGTCATTTGTCTCGTGTGAGTTCCCACTGTTCTTTGATTACTACCCTACCATGGCTCAAAGGAGTTGTGCAAACAGGTTTTAGTTGGGTACAGTCCTGAGCCACATGGAGACAGTGAGCAGATCGTCGGGGATTCGTCTCTCCCGGTATTGGGGGTTGATGTCGCGCAGTGCTCGGGTGGCCATCACTAGAAATCCTCGGCAGGGGTATGTGAGAATTACCGATCCAGGATCGATAGTTTCTCGGGTAGTGATGGGTTTCATACCGACACGAATTATCGCGTTGTTAGGGGTCTGACTTTATCCACCCTCCTAGACTCGATATGCGATACTCTTAGACGAACGGACCGGACTATACGGATATTGTCACTGATAGGCTCAGCAGGGGTTTGGATGAGTTTGCTCGTCGGCCTTCCTTTCGCTCAATACCTGGGTAGCCGTTACGTACAGCTAGTGCCGCTGACGTGCTTGTGGTTAAACCCACTGCTAGCGTATTGACGAGTCTTTAGAGTCCATGATTGGTAAGGTTTTTGCGTGCTAAGTTTATTACCGCAATCAAGACGGTTTCGCTTGTAGCTAGCCGGTTGAGTACGAGTCGTCCGCAGGGAGATGGGAATCTTTTTCTATGTACTTTAACGAGTTAAGTCCAAATGTCCATGTTTGTTTTGAGATTAACTATGTGCTAAAATGATATATAAAGTGAGCTTGCTAGGGTTAGGATTAGGTTAGTTTGAGTTAGGAGTCGCTCACTTCTTTCGTTGCCACTCTTAATATCGGCAATACGGTAATCGGCAACAACGGGGATTAGCAAGACTAGGAAGGAACTTGCGAGTATAAGCTAGGCTTTCCAACGCTTAAGTTCTTCCTTTTGGTGCTTGTCCGTCCGTTCTTGGCTCTTAACCTTAACCTCCGGTTAATTCAACCTCAACAGGTCTCACTAAGGAATCACCGCTATCATGTAGGATAGGGTGCCGTAGGGAGCGGATTGTGGTTCAATTAACGGGAGTCCGAATTAAGATGTTGGGCAAGAAAAGAGTGAGAGAGATTTCCTTCTCTCAAACTTTCCTTATCCTACCCTAACAAGTGAGAAAACTACTCACCCATTACAAGGAAAAGGAAAATAAAACAAAGGAGGAAGATAGAAAGAGAGAGGTTAGAAGATTACAACTAGTTATTTGAGACCTCACTTTGGCAATGATCATGCTTAAGCATCATTGTTGTTTAAGGATAAAGAAAAAGAGAACAAGAAAGAAACAAACAACAAATAACAACAACTAGATTAGCAAATGAAAAATACAAGCAATTATAATTAACAATCATAACAAGACAAGCATGGTAATAAAAAGAACTCTTTATTCATCACTTCACTCACAAAAGCTCACTACAAGGTTTTAATGGAGAAGAGATGAGAAGAGGAAGAAGAACAACAACATATATCCTAAAATCTTAATACAAGAATAAGCAACCTTGGCTTTGGCAAGTTCTGGACTATTTATAGGCAGGGAACTGGAAACCTAGGGCAACAATCTGCCTCCTTATAAAATTACCAAACTGCCCCTAAAAGATCTCCTTCTGAGGAGACCATACGGCCGCGGATCCGCGGCCTAAGCGTGCTTATGTCGCGGAACCGCGGCCCTATAGAGGAATTGGCTCCTCCAATTTTTTGTGCTTCTCTGTGTTGATATTTACATCAGTTTGGTACACTTTGTTTCTCAGAATCTCTCTACATTTCTTCCAGATTTGCAGCAGGTCGAAAGGTGATTTGATGTGGATCTTTTATTGGAGATAGTGCCCTCAGAGTCAATTATTAGGTCACAGGTACGTGATTGTAATGATTGAGGGAGGACCTATCCCGGTAGGACAGTCTTACTCGAGATGATAGTATGCTATCTGGTTTACCTTTATCATCGTGTACTGCTTTAGGTGACCTGACACGTCGCTATTACACGTTGATAGAGCCCCTAGGATTCTTGCTTGACCACCAGCAGTATGAGGGCGATCATATAAGTGGGAGCTGGGGGTCTATAAGCTTATCCTTAAAAGGTCCCTAGTCGTGGGAGTTTCGAGACTGGGCATCGATACTCCATTAGCAGACTAGTGTATACAGTCGAGACCCTGACGATGGGCGGTGGCCGGTCTCACAAGCCACTGGTGTCAGTTGGATCACCTAAGATGTATACAGGTGCTCATTGGATTATGAGTACACCGGACAGGACTCGCCGGGAACATGCTAGTTGGTCATATACCAGACGTCAGATGGCAGTTCCCTGGTGACATGTGTGCAGGTTAGTTCATCGACCTGGGGATCGTCATTTGTCTCGTGTGAGTTCCCACTGTACTTTGATTACTACCCTACCGCGGCTCAAAGGAGTCGTGCAAACAGGTTTTAGTTGGGTACAGTCCCGAGCCACATGGAGGCAGTGAGCGTATCTTCAGGGGTTCGTCTCTCCCGGTATTGGGGGTGAGGTCGTGCTGTGTCTAGGAGAGCCATTACACAAAGTCCTTGGCCAAGGCAAGGAGATTTACTGGTAGGTATTCCAGTAGTATCTCAGGGTGTTCTGGGCTACACTCCGACACGACTTGTACCGCTTTTGGGGGTCTGACTTTTACCAACCCCCTAGGCCCGCCATGCGATACTCATAGACGAACGGACCGGACTGTACGGATATTGTCACTGACAGGCTCAGTAGGGTTGTCAGGCTGAGTTCACTCACAGACGTCCCTTTTAGTCAATACTTGGTAGCCCGTTACGTATTGGCTTATACCTCTGACGTGCTAGTGGTTAAATCCACAACCGAGGTGTTGACGAGTCTTTAGAGTCCCCCACATTCAGTTACTCAGCTTTCGGGCGAAAGGTTGTAGAGGCCGTATGGAGATATGGCAAGGTCCGATCAGATACGTGCGGTATTGCACGGATCAGGATCGGACAGTTTGTACTATAGGCCGTATGGTTATATGGCAGGGTTCAATCAGATACGTGCGGTATTGCACGGATCAGGATCGAACAGATATTACTAGCCGGCTTTGGTATAAGCCGGATCCTAGTATAGTACAGTGTAGATTATGTCTCATTGCATTTGTATTTCGGTCGAAATACAGATGCGGGTGTGTATGCACAGTATCGGGGTTTTCCTGTAATTTATTACGGGATCAGTTTTCTGGAGTTGCCAGTTTGCTTTCCGTTTCGGCCGATTTCCATTGTTCCGTTCATTGGCCGAAGATTGGTGGAGGAGGGTTTATTTGCATTGTTGCAAATAGGCATTATTGGAGGGGGTTCTTTGCATCTTGTTGCATCATGATGGCTTTCATGATGTGCACCATCCTTTGACTTGATTTCTTCATGATGGCATGACTTTTTGAGCCATCATGGTTCATGATGGTTGGACTTTGTGAGGTGATGATGGTGGTGTTGAGTGTGGAGTTTACCTTGTGATCATTCCCTTTTGCATGATAGACTTTCCTCTCTCTCTCTCTTGTTTTTGATATGAGAATGACTCTCTCATTTTTTGGATCCATCTCATTCTTCCCCTCCCTTCACCTAGCATTGGCCGGCCATTCCTTTTGAAGGGGGGCTGTCCAAAATTGGAGGTGGGGAAATGTTGTTCATTTCATGCACCGAAATTCCCAAGTTCCTCCACATTGTTCTTGTATTATCCCTCCACCTAAAATGGCATCTCCATGAACCCCAAAGTGAGACTTGAGGACTACATATTCTACAGCGAACCTTGGGCACGTCGAGTAGCCGGCTTCGTGCCCGAGTTGCCTTGGCATTGAGGTGGGAGCCCGTAAAAGAAGTAGGCGATGTGGTGCAGTTCCGGCGACGAGAAGGAGACGGGACATTCCGCAGGAGATCGGGACGATGACGAGAAGACCGGAGGACTCGGATCTGTCGGTATACTTCTCTTCCCTTTCTTGTAGTTAGCTAGATCTAGTTTAATGGCCCGATCCGGGGTTTAGTGCGCGGTGGTGCCGGTTTGCTAAGTCCGCAAAATTAAAGTTTATCACCGTTTCCGTATTTGGCCGTCGGGTTGACGGCCGGGGCGCCGCCGTGCACTTACAGTGGTATCAGAGCCTCGCCATTAACTTAGTCTAGCTTTGTGTAATGTGTTTGCATTTCCGATCGATCAAAAAGTTCCAAAACTGCATTTTTCTTGCATCAGTTTTCTGTCGAATTTTTTTTAAGTCCAAAAATTTTTCAGGTGATTTCAGAATGATGTATAGAGTATCATAAGACCACTGGAAAATTTTGGATCCCTGAACCCTCCGTACGACCGCGGAACCGCGGCCTTAACCCCTTGTTGGCCGCGGTTCCGCCGCAGGTAGTTGGGTTCAGTTCACCATGTTTTTCCAGTGGCCTTGTGGGCTTAAAATAGGGGTTTTGGAATATTAACATTGGGCTCAGAATTTCTTTAACTGCTACAGTATTGCTTGGGGGCCCACTTGTTAAAATTTGATTGAGCGGATATTTTAAACACATTTTTCACAGTATTTACATTATATCTGCGACCGTGAATGTCACTCGATCGGTAAATCCGATCTAACTGCTATAGCCCGGTTAGACGGATTTGCGAACGTGACTTTCACGTTGATGTTCTGTTTTTGTTGTGATGTTGCGGATCGGTCGTGGGGGATAGCCTGGATGCAATGCTAGTACAGTGTTGTTGTATTATGTACATTTGATATTGCGGGGCGAGCGTCCGACATGTGGACTGCCGTCACTGCCTGTTTGTATTATTATTTTGGGGCACGGCCAGGTTGCGGTCGATGTACCCGTTGTATGTATATTTTACTTTCTGTACTAGGATTACCCCGCGGAGGGGTGCACGGGTAGCCGGGTTCTAGAGGGCAACAAGCCCGCATCTCATGGCATTGAGACGGAGGGGGCTTCACTCTAGGATTGGCAGGCTATTCGCCGCACTCGTAGGGGGTACAGGTTGACCCAGGAGGGGTGCCCAAGTTACCGGATTCCGTGAAGTGCTGGGTGGTCCATTCACGGTGCTGAAGGGGGCTGCCTCGCTTCAGGTTTTGGCGGGTAACTTGCCGCGCCCGTAGGGGTCTAGGATTTCATTGCACAGGCTATCCACACGACCAGGGGAACGTCGGGTTTCAGTAGTGGCTCTGTGAAACCCGGGGATCCTAGATATCTGTATTGTTCTGTGATGCTGTACATTTCTGTGATGTTGCATTTCTTTCACGCCTTGAGCGAAATATAATAAATTGGTATATATATTAGTAGATGTCGTATATGTTTTGCATCCGCGCTAGTCCAGTCCCCGCTCTGCCGTTAGTTAGCTAACCTAACGGGTAATGACGGGACCCAGTGGCGAATGCGGATGGCATATACGTACATCAGTATATTTTCGTTCTTTGTGGTGTGATTAATTGATGGGACTGCATTGATTCAGATCAATGCAGGTTAAAAACAAACCTAATATGATGTTTTTGGAACACTTTTCAAAAAAAAAAAAGCTGTTATTGCAAGGACGTTCACTTTTGTTTTCCATCGCGGTATTCAGTTGGAATATCCTGCTCCTCAGTCGACGAGGCAAGGGCCGAGATCCCTTCACCGGGAGTGACCCCTTGGACAAAAGTTTGCGTCAGGGCATTAACTTCACTATAGCCGATTACTTTTGCTTTGCATCGCGGTATTCATTTGGAATATCCTGCACCCCATTCTACGGGGAAAGAGCCGAGATCCCTTCACCGGGAGTGACCTCTTTAGCAACGGTTTTCGTCACTATATTTTAAAAAGCTATCCGTTCCTTCGACGATATCAAGTTCTTTACGTTAAAGGTTTTCGCCAGAAACCATTCGTAGCCCTCCGTCGTTTCAGACGGGTAGCACGTAGTATTCATGCTATGTTTGTTGACCTTCGTCAAAGCATAGTGTATGGTAGCTGCTTGTTACCTTTCTGCAGCATAGATAGATGTGTTGGTTTGGGACAGTCGTATAGCCTTGTTGACCTTCGTCAAGGGCTTGTACGGGTGGATTCAAATTAACCTGGAGAATGACGGGTAGAACTTGACATGTGACTTATGATTTGTTGACCTTCGTCAAGGTCATAAGAGCATGGGGCATAAATCACATCGGGAGTTTCAAAAGAACTGAAACTTGCCAGATATGTGCATACCTTCTGGAGTGTGACACCGTGAGCGGATTCCGTCACGTTGTCATGCGATTAGAGTTGGATCCCGATTCCCACTGATGAGTTAGTTTACTCCTCGGGTAACCCCGACTAATTCTTCTTTCAGGTTTGGAGGAGAATTTGAGGTACAGTGGGAGGATTCCAGATTAGATAAATTGGTAACCATTCTGATCTAGGTTAGAGTGCACGCTGAGTGTTTCTTTTCTCTCTCTTTGGCTGCGACCATTGACCCGACCCTAGACTATGACTCAGTGACCAAGTTGACCGAACCTTCTTTAACACTGGCTTTTGGATTGTCAGAGTTGCATACCTTATTGCCACTCCTACTTTTACCCTTTTCTCCAGGACACCCCGTATTACTACGAACGTCAACTTCCATTGGACAAAACCATCGTATGGTTATATACGAACTCGAAGGGATTTATTCGAGGATGGTTTCCGGTTCTGGAGAAAACGGATAGGACTATTCAGTTGTCTTTTCCTTTTACCTTCTCTCAGGTTGCGAGTACTCCTTGGTTTAGGAGATAGTACACCTATTACGCAAATTGGATAGTCTTCTTCCAAACCTTAGGCTGGTGCCGACCGGTAGGGAATGAAGAAAACCAACTAGCATAACGATGGTGTGCAGAAGGTATTAAGTTCAGACAAAGCAAGGGATTAGTAAGAGGGCAAAGTAAATTGCAACAGATATTCACGACCAAACCAAATATTTCGTTACCACTCCCACATCACCTTTGTATTTCTCCAGGACACTCCGTATCACTACGAAGATCCACAGTTTATTTGGATACTCCATCGTATGGTTATATACGAACTCGAATGGAACTTGTTCCAGTTCGGGGATGGATTCTGGTTCAGGAGAAATAGGAATAAGGTTTATTCGGTTGTCTTTTATCTTCACCCTCTCTCATTGCGAGTGTTCCTAGGATTGGGACAGTACACCCATTATGCTTATTGGATAGTCTTCTTCCAAACCATAGGCTGGTGCCGAACGATAGGGAAGGAAGAAAACCATTTGGCCTAAAAGGGTGTGCAGAAGGTAAAGACTAAAGACATATGAAGGGATTTGGAGAGGTGGCAAAGAACTATACGGTTACAGTCGTGAATCTGGAAGAGGCATTACTAGGAATACCAGAATACCCCATCGGAACATTTCAATGTTTCAGTTTCACTGTGTAATGTTAAAAGAAAACTGATTTCCCGATTAGATACTTACTCCAGGGTATGTATTTACCAGGTACGATTCTCACATCTGTATGGTTTTACAGATGATGAGTGGGAGTAAGTTATTGGGAATTGGGTGATTATCCTCATTATATCGGGATTCGTTGTAATCGGTGATATTTGAGGAAATCACCTGGGCTGTTTGCCGGTCGGCAAATTTTTGGTTTTGAATATCCGCTGTTATGCACCAATTTCAAATTGATATATCTGTACGTCTATTTGAATAGAGTGAGATATACCTTTCTGAAATTATGTCTACGACATTTACCTATATCAGTGGATGGTTAGGTAAGGAGCATTAAACAGCGGTGTAATTCTTCTTAACCATAAGTACAGTTTTCAACCTACGACACACAGTGAATGAGTTATCAGACTCAAGGGACTTATACAGAGTATTGTATGTTGTCCAGGGTCCATCAGGACAGAGGGTTTGGTCCTCGTACTATATTCAGTTTACTTATGACTTCTCTAGTTTTTAGACAGGTGTTTCGTGGAAACACAGGGTCCGAATTTGGAGAAGTTATTGGTATTTGAATAGAGTGGAGAACCAGGTGTCACAAGTATCGGGATTCTTCAAAGTGATCGAAGATGTAGATACTTGTGTATGGTGTTCAGTTGATAGTAATGATTAAGAGAAATTGCTTCTCTTTCAGGTTACTCATAATTGGAAGCATTCCTAAGTTGGGTAATGCTGATCAGGCCTTCTTCCATTTAGTTGACATGCACTGGAGACAGCTGCATGATTTAAATCTGGTTCAATTAAATCAGTGCCTCTGGTCCTATATTGGATATAGAACAGTTCGTATCTTAACGATGTTAAGGTACGGGGAGTTGTCGGGATTATGCTTAAAACCAGACTCTGGATAACTCAAGGCACGTTTCTGTAATGGCTGTTTGTGGGTTGACCCAGGCTATGACGCGGGTTGACTTTCTACCATCTGGATGAACAATAGCAATATTGTTCTAGACTCGCTACAGTTTTATTAAAAATGGATTTTTTCAGAAAACAGTAGTGGGAGTATGGTAGAACTGGAAGTAATTCCAGAACCACAAACGATTACTGAAGATTTGATAAGGAACCTAAAGATTCAATCTGGATTGACATTCCACCCGAGAGGCACTACGGTAGCCTCAAGGACGGTGACAGGGAAGTTCTTGTTTACCCACAATTGCCATTGCTGTTGTTCCAGGTTACGAGACCCGGCGGGAGGATGAGTATAGCGTCGTTCTAAACCAGTTTTAGAAGTGTACGTCTATATGACTCTGCCAGAGGGTTGTCGTAGTCAGTGGGAGCAGCGGAAGCATTGGTGGACAGGTTGCTTATGTCTATTTATAGACTAGAGCAGATGTAGCGGAGATAGATCATCTATTTCTGACGTGACAGTCATGGGTTTGACTTCATCAGAATAGGGGATGGATCTGTTGAGAAGGTAGTAGGGTGTGATATCCTGGTATTTGGATGATATACAAAGAGTAGGAAAAGAAACTCCTACACTACGATCGGTTATACTTTGGTCGTCACACAGTTGTTTCTCCACAAAGGAAATGGATTTTATATCAGACATACTGGCTACTAGATCTATGGTTTTAGATCTAGATTTGGGTGGTTTCCCAATCAGGGTACTTGACAGCATTCTAAGAGTATTTAGGATGGACGACTCCTGGCACGGTAGTGTACCTGCAGGTAATGGAGTCACCCTCTCCAAAGGTGTCTTACAGACTAAAGGGGAGAGGGACGGGCATGATTGGCAGATCACTTGCTCAGGCAATTGAGTCAATCGTGAGATGTCAAGTACCACACCAGATGTTGTTCTTGCACTAGATGCAATAAGTTGACATTAATCCAATCCTGGAGAAACAGTCGGAAGCAGTTTTAGAACATAAGTGGATGTTCTAGGGATATGATAACGACAGCCTCATTCAGGAGACAGTTATCATTCCAGGCTTCCAAGGTGACATGGACGACAAGGAGGTTGTCAGAGTTATAGTTTTCCTTCTAATGAGGGGCAGTATTTTGGACAGGTGGTCCAAGGCAATACTGAGGGAGGCATGGCGCGCAGGACACTGATTAAGTTCAGTTGACGATACAGTCTAAGAAGTTTGGATTTGGAGTTCATTTATGAGCTATGTCCCATCAGACATCCAGACACATTCTAAGACAGGTATTGCTCTTTTCGGGAGATGGCTTTCTCCGCGAACTTGAGATATAGAGAGACATAGAAAGAAACATCTAAGCGGATCCACTCACTGAGGCTATTCCTCGAACGCAATAGTTTCGCAAACGAGCTTTGTGAGACTGACTAGTAGAGGAGTTGGATGTTCGGTATCACACGGGCTGTGAGTATGCGACATCGCAATAATTAGCCTTGAGTGCAAGTGGGAGATTGTTGGAGATAGTGCCTTCAGAGTCAATTATTAGGTCACAGGTACGTGATTGTAATGATTGAGGGAGGACCTATCCCGGTAGGACAGTCTTACTCGAGATGATAGTATGCTATCTGGTTTACCTTTATCATCGTGTACTGCTTTAGGTGACCTGACACGTCGCTATTACACGTTGATAGAGCCCCTAGGATTCTTGCTTGACCACCAGCAGTATGAGGGCGATCATATAAGTGGGAGCTGGGGGTCTATAAGCTTATCCTTAAAAGGTCCCTAGTCGTGGGAGTTTCGAGACTGGGCATCGATACTCCATTAGTAGACTAGTGTATACAGTCGAGACCCCGACGAGGGGCGGTGGCCGGTCTCACAAGCCACTGGTGTCAGTTGGATCACCTAAGATGTATACAGGTGCTCATTGGGTTATGAGTACACCGGACAGGACTCGCCGGGAACATGCTAGTTGGTCATATACCAGACGTCAGATGGCAGTTCCCTGGTGACATGTGTGCAGGTTAGTTCATCGACCTGGGGATCGTCATTTGTCTCGTGTGAGTTCCCACTGTACTTTGATTACTACCCTACCACGGCTCAAAGGAGTCGTGCAAACAGGTTTTAGTTGGGTACAGTCCCGAGCCACATGGAGGCAGTGAGCGTATCTTCAGGGGTTCGTCTCTCCCGGTATTGGGGGTGAGGTCGTGCTGTGTCTAGGAGAGCCATTACACAAAGTCCTTGGCCAAGGCAAGGAGATTTACTGGTAGGTATTCCAGTAGTATCTCAGGGTGTTCTGGGCTACACTCCGACACGACTTGTACCGCTTTTGGGGGTCTGACTTTTACCAACCCCCTAGGCCCGCCATGCGATACTCATAGACGAACGGACCGACTGTACGGATATTGTCACTGACAGGCTCAGTAGGGTTGTCACGCTGAGTTCACTCACAGACGTCCCTTTTAGTCAATACTTGGTAGCCCGTTACGTATTGGCTTATACCTCTGACGTGCTAGTGGTTAAGTCCACAACCGAGGTGTTGACGAGTCTTTAGAGTCCCCCACATTCAGTTACTCAGCTTTCGGGCGAAAGGTTGTAGAGGCCGTATGGAGATATGGCAAGGTCCGATCAGATACGTGCGGTATTGCACGGATCAGGATCGGACAGTTTGTATTATAGGCCGTATGGTTATATGGCAGGGTTCAATCAGATACGTGCGGTATTGCACGGATCAGGATCGAACAGATATTACTAGCCGGCTTTGGTATAAGCCGGATCCTAGTATAGTACAGTGTAGATTATGTCTCATTGCATTTGTATTTCGGTCGAAATACAGATGCGGGTGTGTATGCACAGTATCGGGGTTTTCCTGTAATTTATTACGGGATCAGTTTTCTGGAGTTGCCAGTTTGCTTTCCGTTTCGGCCGATTTCCATTGTTCCGTTCATTGGCCGAAGATTGGTGGAGGAGGGTTTATTTGCATTGTTGCAAATAGGCATTATTGGAGGGGGTTCTTTGCATCTTGTTGCATCATGATGGCTTTCATGATGTGCACCATCCTTTGACTTGATTTCTTCATGATGGCATGACTTTTTGAGTCATCATGGTTCATGATGGTTGGACTTTGTGAGGTGATGATGGTGGTGTTGAGTGTGGAGTTTACCTTGTGATCATTCCCTTTTGCATGATAGACTTTCCTCTCTTTCTCTCTCTTGTTTTTGATATGAGAATGACTCTCTCATTTTTTGGATCCATCTCATTCTTCCCCTCCCTTCACCTAGCATTGGCCGGCCATTCCTTTTGAAGGGGGGCTGTCCAAAATTGGAGGTGGGGAAATGTTGTTCATTTCATGCACCGAAATTCCCAAGTTCCTCCACATTGTTCTTGTATCATCCCTCCACCTAAAATGGCATCTCCATGAACCCCAAAGTGAGACTTGAGGACTACATATTCTACAGCGAACCTTGGGCACGTCGAGTAGCCGGCTTCGTGCCCGAGTTGCCTTGGCATTGAGGTGGGAGCCCGTAAAAGAAGTAGGCGATGTGGTGCAGTTCCGGCGACGAGAAGGAGACGGGACATTCCGCAGGAGATCGGGACGATGACGAGAAGACCGGAGGACTCGGATCTGTCGGTATACTTCTCTTCCCTTTCTTGTAGTTAGCTAGATCTAGTTTAATGGCCCGATCCGGGGTTTAGTGCGCGGTGGTGCCGGTTTGCTAAGTCCGCAAAATTAAAGTTTATCACCGTTTCCGCATTTGGCCGTCGGGTTGACGGCCGGGGCGCCGCCGTGCACTTACATCTTTTGCCATGATTTCTTCGAGCTCCACGTAGATATGTTGGATCTTGTGCTGACATTGAGCTTTGTGCATGAAAATGACATCGATTTGCCATTTTTTCCCTTAAACTGGTGTGCGGCAACATACGGATAGAGAGCGGAGACCCGTGTTTTATCTGTGGTTGGCAGTAATCCGGAATTTGTAGTGCTTTTCCATGAATTTCACTGTTTAGAGCTGACAACCTGTATCCTGCAATTAACTAGCAAACACGGCTCAAGAGTACCTACCGATAAGCAATGTGATAAAAATTTGGCGGTACAAAAATGCAAAAATCTGATATGAACAGTCCCACACAGAGGGTTTTCACGGTTCAGGAGATATGGTGTAGGTGATGTATTTTGATAGATACAGGTGACCGATTAAATATGTGTATGGACTGCGCAGACTTTAATCGGACGGTTGATAATACGAGCGGCTTAGGATTAAGCCAGATTGTTAAATCAAGTTTTGATTTAATAATTTACATATATATTTATATATATATATATTCTAGTATTATTTCTCACTATTTATTTCTCTCTTTAGCTATTCGTATTTTTATACGAATACGCGTATGTGTATTCCGATACATATACCGGGAAGCATTCCGTATTTATACGGAATGGCTTCTAGAAGATGCCACCTCATTATTGATTTTCTTTATAAAATCACATGTTTTGATGAGGTGGAATTGGTGACATGGCATGGCATGGTCATTTGGGTCAAAGCATGGCTTTTTCATGTAGTGATTGGTATGGCCTTGTTTTATTTAATGCCAAATTGGATAAGTTTTTTTGGGTGCATGATTATTGTGTGAGGTGAGAGGGGGCCGGCCACTTTGGATGAGGATAAGGGGCTTGCTCATTTGTAAATCTCACACTCTTACTCTCTCTTGATTCAATTATTTGTAAGTCCACGTTACCTCTCCCGGTTCTTACGGGCGTGCGGAAATGATGAAAAACGATTTTTCTTTTGGTGGTAACATGGACTCAAAATACGGATCTTTGTTAAACAACTATCTAACAACCTAACTAAGAGTTTTACCTACTCGGTTAGGGGTTATACCTTAACTTGAACTCCTTCTCTTGGTCTCCTTGTGGTGGTCGGATGGTTCTCTCCTCGTCGTCTCTTTGTGCCGAAGATGGATCCACCTGAAAGCTTCTACCTTTGGCTTCAACCTCAAACTAGAGGAAACTAGAACACTTGGCTTGCTAGACTTTGTGTACTAGGATGAGTAGAGAAGTATTTTGGGTTTTTATCTCCAAGGCAAATGATTCTCAACACATGAGAGGTTTTTGCCTTGAACTAGAGAGAGAGCAAGAGGAAGAGGGAGAGCTTGAGGATGAGAGAGCTTTCATGAGAGAGAAAGCAAATGAAAGAATGAGCAAGACTTTTCTCACCCTTTCTCTCATAATCCAAAATCATCATAACACATAATAATAATTGAATATTATGTGATGGTTGTTATCATATCAAATGGCCTTATCATTTCTTGCATTAAATGCAATTTGGGAACAAACAAACAAGCCAAGGTCAATGCCAAGAAATGATAGCCATTGTCATGATGATGGTCAACAAGTCCAACCTAGTCAACCGGTCAATTAAGTCAACAAGTCAACAAAGTCAACCCTTCAACCCAACCTGTAGGGTTGCTAGGCATGCTCACAAGGTTCTACGAGGCATCAACCATACCCGATTAAAATTTTAGCCGTGCCGAACGACCCAAAGCCGGATCTTTAAACTAGGGTTTAGGCGAAAACTAGCATGTTAAACTCTTTACCACTAAGTGAGAGGGATTACAACCTTTGTAGATCCGGTCCTTCACTTCTTAAGCTCCGTGTTGAGGTCCTTTCGCTGCGATCATCGTGTTCCGGACTCTCGAGAGGCTTCACAAAGAGAAAGATGCAGTCTTGCTTCCGATTTTCGATAACATAGATGATCTACCTTGAAGTTTCGTTAACACAAGCTATCACTCATGAAATGATGTGAACACCCTCATCTAAATGGCAAGGATATATGAGGATGATGAAGTAGGATTTTTGCTCTCATTTATAATCTTTTTCTCACTCACTTTCATCACAAAAGCAAAACTAGAAAGCTTTTTCAAGAAGGAACTCAAGGAAGAAGAAGAATGAATGAATCCTTTTGTTACGAATAATGAATTATTGTAGTGGTTACAAATCTAACCAAGGGTTAAGCATGAAGGAGTTAACCCATGTAGAGAATTGACTAGAGTTAATGGTTTAGATTGGGTTAACAAAATATCTAGCTAAAAACAAAGTCAAAGCTTCATGAAGCTTCATGGAAGCTTCATGCAAAAGCTAACCCTAATCCAAAACCTAACCAAGTTTAAACCCTAAACCATTGTTAAATTTGTAACCCTAACATGTTACAATATTATATATCACATATACAATATATTTTGTAACAATAGAAAATAATACAATTAACATACATCGCATATATATCAATGTATTATCCCGTGAGAAAATGAATCTTTTAGTGAGCTAATATTAGTTAATGTAATTCAATATATCATATATATTATTATACATTAAATTATCGAATCAACACTTGATCCGACAATCTGGCTATATCGCATATAACCGACTAATACGATGACCCGGCTATATCACATATACCCGGCCGATATCTCATATCGCGAGAATCCAATATGGTATCACATACCGCATTATCCTCGGTCCCGCACATATCACATATGTGCTCCTACTTCGTTTTGCCTGAGCCAAGAAACCTCTGTGTAGGACTCTAAAGAATCGTCAATACGCCGGCAGTAGGTGATGATCATATCAAACATCCACAAGCTGCAAGCGGTCAGCTAAACGTAACAGCTACCCAGGTATTGAGAGCTCAGAAGATCAACAAGCAAGCCTGTACATTCTCCTTTGAATCCAATCAGTAACACTCCCGTACAGTCCGGTCTTGTCGTCTAATATGTCGCATATCTCGCCTAGGGATGGTAAACGTCACACCCCAGTAGCTCGATAAGTCATGTCGATTTGAGGTCTATAACAGTTCGAGAAATTACTGATAACACTTTCTAGTAAATCTCAGCAACCTTGGCCAGAGATTTCCTGTTATAGCCAATCAAACACAGCACAACATCAACTCCCTATACCGGGAGAGACGAATCCCCTCCTATCGCTCATTGCGTCCATGTGATTCGGGACTGTACCCAAAAGCCACCTTTTTACACACCCTCTTGGACGTGGTATGATGGAAATCAAAGCACAGTGGGAATCACACAAGACTCTATGACGATCTCGGGTCAACAGACTACTCTGTACCAGTGTCACCGGAGAACAGCCATCTGGCGTGAGGTATAATACCATCTGGGAGTTCTCGGCGAGTCCGTCCAGTGTACCCAGTCTCTACTGAGCACCCGTACACCATCCTTGATGTCAAACACCGATGGATATGGGATCATCCATCGCCCATCATATGGGTCAAGATGCGTATACGCTAGTCTACTCTGGTGTATCGATGCCCTGTCTCGATACACCCTCGACTAGGAACAGTTATAGGATGTACTCGTCGACTACTGTGGCCCCACTAGTATGATCTCCTCATAGTCCCAGTAGTCGAGTACATATCCTAAAGGCTTTATCAACATGTAACATAGAGACAATCAGAGTACATGTTAAGATAAAGTACAACCAGATAGCATACTATCATGTCGAGCAAGAAAGTCCTCCATATATATGTCCAAGCATCCACTACAATATACATCGTATGTACAGTAATGGCCTCTAGGGCATACATATAACTAACAATCTCCCATTTGCACTAGGGCCATCTGCCGTGGTATCACATACCCAACAATTAGCTGCGGTTGAAGTATCTCATACTCAACCATCCCATAAAAGTCTCTACTGGGAAAAAGGCCTTTGTTAGTGGATCCGCGCTGTTGTCCTCTGTGTCTACTCTCCTAACCTCGATCTCCCTGGAGATCAACCATCTCCATGATCAGGTGATACTGCCTAAGAATTATATCTGGATTTCTGATGGGACGGGGGTTCCTTGGCAAAAGCCACAACTCCATTGTCACACAATGGTAGGAACGAAGTTTATCTCATGAACTTATATGTATCCAGACTACCTCTTTGGTAGCATCTTTGGTAACGATGTATCTTGCCTTTAATCGTCTAGTATGTCACGGTATCTAACTTGGAACTCTTCCAACATACCGTCCCTCCACTGAGGGTAAAGACAATGCCTGTGACTGACATTCAGTCATCCTTATCACCCTGGAACCTCTCCAGTGATTCTCTCCAGGATCGATTGATACCATCTCACTACAACTAGTGAGAATCCTAACATCCAATTAGATCTATCTCATAGTTCCAAAACCCAGGATTTAGGAGGTATCACTTTGATCCTATATGGAGAATCCTTATGATAAGCGGAGATTGAACGATCGTAGCATAGGAAACTCCTTCCCTATCAAGAGTATGTCATCCACGTACTCTACGAGGATCACCACCATACTCCCTACTACCTTTTTGTATATACAAGGTTCATCTACCATTTTGATGAAGTCAAACTCTTTGACCACCACATCAAAACAGATGTTCCAACTCCGCGATGCCTGCTTTATCCTATAAAGCATCTTACACACGTTTCCGCTGCTCCCACTGTCTACGAAGCCCTCTGGCTGTGTACTTATTGATGCTCTCTTCCAAATTAACATTTAGAAAAGCAGTCATGACACCCAACCGCCAGATATCGTAGTCATGGTATGTAGCCGTGGCAAGTAGGATCTCGATGGACTTAAGCATAGCTTTGAAAGTCTCAACTTTTCCATGTACACCAAGTAATCTTCTCAAGATATACTCGCTCCTGATGGGGATTTAACCCTTCAGATAAAGCAACCAAAGTCCATACTTTGTTGGTGTATAAGGATTCCATCTCAGATCACTAAGCATCCAGCCATTCTTACAGAGTTCCACTCCTGATGGCCAGCTCGAAACTAGTTGGGTCATCATCTCATGATGCAATCCTCGCTCCCACTGTCATAGAGAAACCGAAGTATCTCTCAGGTGGGTGAGGAACCCTACTAGATCGGCGGAGAGGATGAGATTCGTTGGAAACTATTGAATCCTTTGGTTCTACCAAATCATCAGCTGCAGTTTGTATAGCTGGAACCTTTCCAGTTCTACATAACAGACCTTGCCTCGAGCTTGTCCGGATTTTGCTTTTAGTCATAGTCCGGACAACCCCAAATCTTAACCAACTTAAGATATGGGCTCTTCCCTTTCCATATCACATATGAAGTGGTAGGCAACTGATTTGATTTGAACCCTATTCAATAGGTATGCAGCTTCTCAAGCGCATAACACCCAAAAGGAAATAGGAAACTCAGTAGTACTCATCATAGAGCACACTATATCACATAGGGTGCTATTGCTCCACCCCGATACACTGACGTGCTGTGGGGTATACGGAGGAGTGATGCTGAGAGAGAATCTCATTCTCCTTTAGAATAGTCCATGAATTCCGTGCTCAAGTATTCTCCTCCATGATCTCATCAAAGGACATAATAGTTATACCCGTATTTTGGTTCTCTACTTCTAACTTACATTCTGTAAATATCTCAAAAGGTTCGGACTTGTGTTTCAACAGGAACATATGTCTGAATCTTGAGAGATCATCAGAGAATGTAATGAAGTACAAAGAACCGGTCTTGGCATGTGTAGAAAAGAGACTTTCATATATCAGCATGTATCAATCCCAAGAGTTCACTAACTCTTTCTCTATTTCCAATAAACAGAGCTGTGGTCATCTTATCTTTGTGACATGACCGACAAGTTTCATAAGATGTAAATTCAAACTAATTTAAATATGCATCTAAATGTAACTTCAGCTAGCCGGGTCGCATTGATATGACCTAGTCTACAATGACTCAAGAAGAATTCGTTCAGTTTTGAACTCTTCCTCTTGTGTGTCTTCTGTATACTAAGAACTGTAGTTTGATTTAGAATGTCAATGCTTTTAGACAACGTGCCTGAACCGATCAACTCTTGATATAGAAAATGTTCAAAACATTATCCAACAATACAAAATTATATCCTTTCTTTACTAATAAAGAAACTGATATGATTTTGTATATCAGGTTCGGTATCTAATAACAGTCGTTCAGAATCAATGTATTCTGGTAATACAGGGTGATAGTGACCAACAGACTTGGCTGCAACACTTGCACCGTTTCTATCTCATGAAACTTATCATCCGTTCTCAGTTCTCTACCTATCTGAAGCCCATGTAACAAATTACATATGCGGGATCCTGATCCGGTATCTCATACCCAGGACGTAAAGGATACTGAGAAACAGTTCTATATAATGAACACACCCGAAGATGATGCATCAGCATGCACTTTCTTCGTTTGGGCGGCACGGGAAATCTGGTATTCCCCAATTTCCTGCTTGTCTTATAACAATTATAAGTTGGAGCGGGACCAACGTTCCCCAGCTCAGTATAACAAGCGGGTTCGGTCAATACATCCGTATTATTATCTTGATTAAGGCGTGATATGGTCGCTACCTGAAGAGAGAGAGAAGAAAACACTCAGCGTATGCTCTTGCAAGATTAGATTGGTTATCTAATATATCTAATCAGGATGTCTCCCACTGTTTTAATCAAATCTTCCTTCAAACCCTAAAAGGAAAGACTAGCCGGGATTAATTACGCGCTACAAGTTCACCAATCTTTCAGCCAGGCCAGTGTCGGTACTTTGAGGGAGGTCCCCCGTGCTTTCGCACGAACCTAATTAAAGTAAACCTCGTTTTCCCAAAGGCATAACCCTGTTAACACCTTTCTAGACACGTACTTGATCGGCTAATTGTAATGTGTAAAACTCTCCCAGGAGTAACAATTACTCGCAGTAGGTATCGGGATCCAACTATCTCATAGAAGGTATGCAATCTCATTGCAAATTTCAACACTTGAAATTCCCGATAATATTTTACCCCTAGTAGCTATATGACCTTAACATAGTCAGCAAATCATAAGTGCTAGTCAAGTTCAACCCGTCATTTCCCGATTGAATTAAACCCACCCACACGACCCTTAACATAGTCAACAAAGTCTCACGACGACCCTAATCCAATCGCATCATATGCTTATATAGATTAGCACAAATCAGCTACCGCACACTACGCCTTAACCTAGTCAACAAACGTAGCACGAATACTAACTAGTACTTATCTGAAATGACGGAGGGCTACGACAGGTTTTTAAGAAAATCTTTTGCGTAATGAACTTGATATCATTGTAGAATCGAGTGATTTTAAATGGAGTGCTTTTGAGGCTTTTCTAGTTTTGCTAAAGGGGTCACTCCCAGTGAAGGGATCGTCGGCCCTTTTCTCATCGAATAAGGTGCAAGATATTTCACAAATATCACTATGCAAAGCAAAAACTATAGAAGCAATCAAAAGACAAACCGAGTTTGTAGCATCTGCTAGTTTCACTAAAGAGGTCATTCCCGGTGAAGGGATCTCGGCTCTTTCCTTATCGAATAAGGTGCTGGATGTTCTATAAGGAACACCGCTATGCAAAGCAAGAACTAGAGCTACCAGTTTTTAAACAAGTTTCTACAACATCTTTAGGTTTCTTTTAGTTTCATTAATCTCATTAATGAAGTCCCATTTTATTATGCATCACAAGCATCACATTTGAAACGAAATTTGCAATATAACATATATCTCATATATATAATATAAACATTCGTCTCAGGCAGTAATATGATCTCATCACAGAACATTGCAGCAGAAGAACATATATGAAATATTGGATATACTAGGCACTCCGTGTTTTCAATACGAGCCTGTATAAAACACGGATTCCACGGTCGTGATGAATAGCCAAACCCACATCCCTAGACCCCTACGAGAGCGGCAAGCAACACTGGCAATTCTAGGGTTAGAAGACCCGTCTCGACTCCTCGAGATGGTCTCCCATTGGACCCTAGAACCCGGTTACTTGTGCTCCCCGACTTGGGTCTACCTAATGCGGAAAAGTAAATAATATACAATGGTAACATCATCCTCAGCCCGGAAGTGCCCTAATAAAAGAATATTACATACAAATGAATTTTACATGAATGAAAAAGAAAAAAACTCTCATCTCACATAAGACCCCCGGCTATTCAAAACACGACGATCTAATATAACATATCACAGCAACACATAATATCTCATATCATCAACGTAAGCAAGTATGCGTATCCCGATTGTCGATGATGTATAGCAACGAAGCCGGTGATACACCACATACTACGCTTACGGTTACAGAAAAGAAAGTGTAAAACTACAACAGTTGGAATCCGCAACCTCCTTAGACATCGCATGCCTAACCAAATGAATTCCTTAGACATCGCATGCCTATCAATTATAAACCCCGCATTTTAGTCTCATTTATCGAAAACTCTTTTCAATATCAAGTCGGGCAATTCAAGAAGATTCCCGACAATCTGATCGAATGCTCGTCGTAAACTTTAGTAGACGGCCGCACCCCCGGATGCCGTCGACGAAGTGCACTAAGGCGGAACACCACTGCCGCGAGCACCCGAACGGATGCTTTTGGCGACGGGGTTCTCCTACAGTCACTTGGTCGGGGCTATGGGGCCTGGCTGTCTATTAAGTTTACCTGGCGAGTATCCGCGTACGCTACGTGATTGCGACGGACTTTTGATCACATCAAAATTCGGTGGCAACCGATCAGCTGAGACTAAACCGCTAGATTTATAAAATTCGAATTAGTTATCTCATAATTACATGTGGATTCCAATTATTGTATCACATTCCAGATAAATAGACAATGTTAAACTTTCCGATCGAATAATCAAACACCTAAGTTTTCCCAAATAGCTCAACACTTGAGCGGAGTTCAAAAATATCCATCACATGCCACAGTACCGATGGTCCAGCAGTAGAAGGGTCAAGCCAACGCCTCACATGTGGCACGCCGTACTGCCACAAACCCTAAGATTTAGAGGCAGTTCAACACAGTCACATAATCGAGTTAAGGTTTGTTGTCTTCTAGAGGGTCCACCGCGTTACTTGCATGACTTTACGAAAGTTTCAAACACGAGAAAAAATCCAACTTTTGAAAAATTTTCGATAGAGGAAAAAGTGAGTTATTGATATCCGTTCGAACTTTTTAACAGTTTCTAAAAATTACCCGGACAAACTAAACAAATTTAAATTATCCGATCGAATCAACGAGTCCCCAATACAACCCTAGAAAACTCAACACTTGAGTGGAATTAAAAAATTCCCAGAAAAAAATGACAAGAAAGGACCTAAGAATAAATATATGAAATATGAGGGACTAAGTCAAATTTTGGCCGCGGAACCGCCCCCAAACCCTTGGTTTGGCCGCGGTTCCACGGTCACTTGATCGACTTAGTGGACCGTACTTCACAGTAATTCTTAGTATTTCCCGCTTGTTTTTCTGATCATTTTTAATTCATAAAAAATCAACATTTTTGAAAATGTATAGAGAGGGGTAAAATCGGGGTTTTCCGGGTTCGATCGGAATTTAAACTTCGTTTAGAGTTCGCCTAAAGCTCTAGCTTGGCTCTAATACCACTGTAGGGTTGCTAGGCACGCTCACAAGGTTCTACGAGGCATCAACCATGCCCGATTAAAATTTTAGCCGTGCCGAACGACCCAAAGCCGGATCTTTAAACTAGGGTTTAGGCGAAAACTAGCATGTTAAACTCTTTAACACTAAGTGAGAGGGATTACAACCTTTGTAGATCCAGTCCTTCACTTCTTAAGCTCCGTGTTGAGGTCCCTTCGCTGCGATCATCGTGTTCCGGACTCTTGAGAGGCTTCACGAAGAGAAAGATGCAGTCTTGCTTCCGATCTTCGATAACATAGATGATCTACCTTGAAGTTTCGTTAACACAAGCTATCACTCATGAAATAATGTGAACACCCTCATCTAAATGACAAGGATAGATTAGGATGATGAATTTTTGCTCTCATTTATAATCTTTTTCTCACTCACTTTCATCACAAAAGCAAAACTAGAAAGCTTTTTCAATAAGGAACTCAAGGAAGAAGAAGAATGAATGAATCCTTTTGTGATGAATAATGAATTATTGTAGTGGTTACAAATCTAAACAAGGGTTAAGCATGAAGGAGTTAACCCATGTAGAGAATTGACTAGAGTTAATGGTTTGGATTGGGTTAACAAAAAGTCTAACTAAAAACAAAGTCAAAGCTTCATGAAGCTTCATGTAAGCTTCATGCAAAAGCTAACCCTAATCCAAACCCTAACCAAGTTTAAACCCTAAACTATTGTTAAATTTGTAACCCTAACATGTTACAATATTATATATCACATATACAATATATTTTGTAACAATAGAAAATAATACAATTAACATATATCACATATATATCAATGTATTATCCCGTGAGAAAATGAATCTTTTAGTGAGCTAATATTAGTTAATGTAATTTAATATATCATATATATTATTATACATTAAATTATCGAATCAACACTTGATCCGACAATCCGGGTATATCGCATATAACCGACTAATACGATGACCCGGCTATATCACATATACCCGGCCGATATCTCATATCGTGAGAATCCAATACGGTATCACAAACCGCATTATCCTCGGTCCCGTACATATCATATATGTGCTCCTACTTCGTTTTGCCTGAGCCAAGAAACCTCTGTGTAGGACTCTAAAGAATCGTCAATACGCCGGCAGTAGGTGATGATCATATTAAACACCTACAAGCTGCAAGCGGTCAGCTAAACGTAACAGCCACCCAGGTATTGAGCGCTCAGAAGATTAACAAGCAAGCCTATACATTTCCTGTGAATCCAATCATTAACACTCCCTTACAGTTCGGTCTTGTCGTCTAATATTTCGCATATCTCGCCTAGGGGTAGTAAACGTCAGACCCTAGTAGCTCGATAAGTCGTGTCGATTTGAGGTCTATAACAGTTCGAGAAACTAATGATAACACTTACCAGTAAATCTCAGCAACCCTGGCCAGGGATTTCCGGTTATAGCCAATCGAACACAGCACAACATCAACTCCCTATACCGGGAGAGACGAATCCCCTCCTATTGCTCATTGCCTCCATGTGATTCGGGACTGTACCCAAAAGCCACCTTTTTGCACACCCTCTTGGACGTGGTATGATGGAAATCAAAGCACAGTGGGAATCACACAAGATTCTATGACGATCTCGGGTCAACAGACTACTCTGTACCAGTGTCACCGGAGAATTGCCATCTGACATGAGGTATAATACCTTCTGGGAGTTCTCGGCGAGTCCGTCCAGTGTACCCAGTCTCTACTGAGCACCCATACACCATCCTTGATGTCAAACACCGATGGATATGGGATCATCCATCGCCCATTATATGGGTCAAGATGCGTATACGCTAGTCTACTCGGTGTATCGATGCCCTGTCTCGATACACCCTCGACTAGGAACAGTTATAGGATGTACTCATCGACTACCGTGGCCCCACTAGTATGATCTCATCATAGTCCCAGTAGTCGAGTACATATCCTTAGGGCTTTATCAACATGTAACATAGAGACAATCAGAGTACATGTTAAGATAAAGTACAACCAGATAGCATACTATCATATCGAGCAAGAAAGTCCTCCCTATATATGTCCAAGCATCCACTACAATATACATCGTATGTACAGTAATGGCCTCTAGGGCATACATATAACTAACACAACCATGGCACAATAATACTTAATTAATATTATCATTAATCATATTTCTTATTCTCATTAGGGTTTAGCAAAAGTCAACAGTTAACAACCCTAATGAGAATCCTCTGCCTCTGTCTCTCTGTCAACCTTGCATACGCACCCGCATCCGCGTTCCAAGGAACACAAATACAAACGAGATAAAGCCAATCCCAAAACGTACACTAGGATCTGGCTTAAACCAAAGCCCGCTAGTGATAACTGCCCGGACACTAAACGTGCACAAGTGCATGGATATGACCGAACCCTGTCGCAAAACCATGCGACCTCTACTCTTTTGCCTAAAAGTGAATAGCTCTATGTGTGGGACTCTAAAGACTCGACACTACGCTGACAGTGGGTTTAACCACAGACCGCAAGTGGCACTAGCTGTGCGTAACGGCCCCCAGGTAGATGCTGATTAGAAGACGGACGAGGTGAAACCCATCTGAACTCCTACTGAGCCTGAATGTGACAATCTGCGTACAGTCCGGTCTGTTCGTCTGAGAATATCGCATGGCAGTCCTAGGGGGGCGGTAAACGTTAGTCCCCTAATAGCGGTACAAGTCATGTCGGAGTGTAGCCCAGAACACCCTGAGATAACACTGGAAACCTACCAGTATATCTCGCTTGCCCTGGCCAGGGACTTTGTGTAATGGCTCTCCTAGACACAACGCGATATCAACCCCCAATACCGGGAGAGACGAATCCTGTCTAACCGTCACTGCCTCCAAGTGCTTCGGGACTGCACCCAACTACTACCTATTTGCACGACTCCTCATAGCCGTGGTAGGGTAGTAATCTAAGTACAGTGGGAACACACTCGAGGCGAAGTGACAGTATCAAGCCAGCGGACTAAGCTGTACTCATGTCACCTGGGAACTGATAACTGGCGATAGGTATAGTACCAACCAACAGTTCCCGATGAGTCATGTCCAGTGTATTCGTAACCTAACGAGCACCCGCATACAATCTCAAGTACGACGTACTGACGGCTGTGGGACAGACCGTCTCCCCTGCTGGGATGAGAAGCGCATACGCTAGTTTACTCCGGAGTATCGATGCCCTGTCTCGATAGTCCTATGACTAGGGACCTGCATAAGGATGTGCTTATGGATTACCCAGCCCCCACGAGTATGACTGCCATCAAAACGCTGGTAATCAAGCAAAGATCCTAAGGGCTCCACTAATGTGTATAGGTGATATACTAAAATAAACACATGTACACATTAAAGTAGAAACAAACCAAGTAGCATACTACTATTTTGAGAAAGATTGTCTATACAAGGTGAATACCCTAAGCTTCCATTAAGTAATATACAAACTAGTATGATACAGTAATGGCCTCTAGGGCATATACACTAACAATCTCCCACTTGCACTAAGGCCATGTACTGGCGTATCGAAGACCTATCATCTCGATCAGCCGCTCGAACTGAGTCTGGGGTAAGGCCTTCGTGAATGGAACAGCAGTGTTATCTCCCGTAGCAACTCTCCGAACCTCGATCTCCTGGCGACCCACGATCTCCATGATCAGGTGATACCGCCTCAAGATGTGTCTGGACTTCTGATGGGACCTGGGTTCCTTCGCTAAAGCTATAGCCCTGTTGTTGTCGCAATACAGAGGTATTGGATCAACAATGGACGGAACCACCTGAAGTTCTGTCATGAACTTCCTTATCCAGACGGCTTCTTTTGCGGCATCTGCAGCAGCGATATATTCCACTTCCATCGTCGAGTCAGCAACGGTTTCCTGTTTGGAACTCTTCCAACACACCGCCCCTCCATTGAGGGTAAAGACATAACCCGACATGGACTTGGAATCATCCTTGTCACTCTGGAAGCTGGAGTTAGCAAAGGCCTCGATCTGGAGGTCTTTTCCGCCATACACCAAGAACATCTCCTTAGTCCTTCTCAGGTACTTGAGAATGTTCTTTACCGCTATCCAGTATTTCTCCCCATGGTTTGAATGATACCGGCTTACCACACTCAGTGCATAAGCTACATCTGGACTGGTATACAACATCGCATACATTATAGAGACTACTGCAGAAGCGTAGGGTATAATAGACATGCGATCCCTTTCCAAATCAGTCTTGGGAGACATCTCCTTGGAGAGGGTGATCCCGTGACAAGCCGGTAGATTACCGCACTTGGAATCTTCCATACTGAATCTTCTCAGTATGGTGTCGATGTACCTGGACTGTGAAAGTCCTAATATCCTCTTGGATCTGTCATGATAGATCTGGATCCCCAGAATGTAAGAGGCATCACCCAGGTCTTTCATGGAGAACTTGTGTGACAAGAACCCATTGACAGATTGTAGCATAGGAATGTCATTTCTTATCAAAAGAATGTCATCCACGTACAATACGAGGAATACTACAGTTCTTGCTACAAATCTACTATTGATGCATGGTTCATCTGGATTTTTGATAAAGCCAAATTCTTTGACCGTCTCATCAAAACAGATGTTCCAACTCCGCGATACTTGCTTTAGTCCATAGATGGACTTCAGCAACTTGCACACCTTTCCGCTGCTCCCACTCTGAATGAAACCCTCTGGCTGGTCCATATAGACACACTCCTCTAAATTTCTATTCATAAAAGCGGTCTTTACCACCATCTGCCGAATCTCATAATCGTGGAAGGCAGCAATGGCAAGAAGGATCCGAATGGATTTCAGCATAGCCACTGCAGAAAAAGTTTCGTCATAGTCCAAACCAGGTCTTTGACGAAAACCCTTTGCAACAAGTCTAGCCTTATAGGTCTCAACCTATCCATCTACACCAATCTTCATTTTGAAGATCCACCTGCATCCTACGGGTTTTACCCCATCTGGAGCAACGTCCAACGTCCATACTTTGTTGGTGTACATGGACTCTATTTCATTCTGCATTGCATCCAGCCATTTTACCGAGTCAACGCTCTGAATTGTAAGTCCATGTTGCTCACCCCGGTTCTTACGGGGAGGCGGAAACGGCGAAAAACAATGATTTGGCTCAAGGCAACATGGACTAAAAGTCGGATCTTTGCTAAACATGAAACTAATAAACACTAAGAGGTTTTAACTACTATGCTTTTAGAAAGTATACCTCAAAGAACCGGTCCTTCGGGTCTTCATCCCGCTGTCCCACTCGTCCATCCAAGCTCCAAGCGTCGATCCGGACCTTGGGCACCTCCGCGGCCTTCTTGAGTCGAAGACGATCCACCTGAGAGTTATACACTAAGCTTCGCCTCAAGCCAAGCCAACTAGGGCAAAGAGATTGCTAATCTAAATGTCTTAGGTTGTGTAGAAGAGAAAGATGGATGTGTTTGTCTATGTGGATTCTTTTTCTCTCAACACATGAGATCAAAAGAAGGGATCAAGAGGAGGAAGAAGAAGGAGAAAGTTTGCAACCATGGAGCTTTTCTTTTTCTTCTCACTTTATGAGAGAGAATGAGAAGAGAATAATGAAAAGATTAAACCCAAATGAAATGAACCATGGTTGCAATAATACACAATAATCATCATTACTAATCCTATCATGAAAAGGGTTGATGGCACATTGAATTGACCATTATCATAACACAAGAAATAAAAAGAAAATGAAAGAAGAGTGTAGATCTCTTTTGAAGGTCAATGGTCAGCACGGTCAACGGGTCAACAAAGTCAAGAGGGGTCTAAGTGGTCAAATGGTCAATGCAATTAGCCATCACTAATCTATCACTAAAAGGATTAGTAAACAATGTCTCTCACTCATAACGGTTTTGACCAAACGAATTGTCAAAACCCTAATGAGTGTGCCACATTACGGTTTTGGCCGAACCAACTGCCAAAACCCAAATGGGGCACCTCCTCCTTCATCACTCCTCAAAACTGTGCATACACACCCGCATCCGCATTCTGTAGAATGCGAATGCACAGAAGACAAATCAAATCCATCTGTGCAACACTAGGATCTGGCTTAAACCAAAGCCCACTAGTATTTCCTGCCCGAACAGCATACGCACACAAGTGCACGTAAGTGATCGTAGCCCTGCCGTAAAACCATACGGCCTCTACCCATTTCGCTCAGTGCAGGGAAACTCTCTGTGTGGGACTCTAAAGACTCGACACTACGCTGGCAGTGGGTTTAACCACAGACCGCAAGCGGCACTAGCTGTACGTAACGGTCCCCAGGTAGATGTCGATAAGAAGGCCGATGAGGTAAACCCATCTGAACTCCTACTGATCCTGTATGTGACAATCTCCGTACAGTCCGGTCTGTTCGTCTGATACATCGCATGGCGGGCCTAGGGGGCGGTGAACGTCAGTCCCCTAATAGCGGTACAAGTCGTGTCGGAGTGTAGCCCAGAACACCCTGAGATAACACTGGAAACCTACCAGTATATCTCGCTTGCCCTGGCCAGGGACTACTTGTGTAATGGCTCTCCTAGACACAGCGCGATGTCAACCCCCAATACCGGGAGAGACGAATCCTGTCTAACCGTCACTGCCTCCAAGTGCTTCGGGACTGCACCCAACTACTACCTGTTTGCACGACTCTTTTGAGCCGTGGTAGGGTAGTAATCTAAGTGCAGTGGGAACACACTCGAGGCGAAGTGACAGTGTCAAGTCAGCGGACTAAGCTGTAGTCATGTCACCTGGGAACTGATAACTGACGATAGGTATAATACCAACCAACAGAACCCGACGAGTCCTGTCCAGTGTACTCGTAACCTAACGAGCACCCGCATACTATCTCAAGTACGACGTACTGACGGCTGTAGGACAGACCGTCTCCCCCGCTGGGATGAGAAGCGCATACGCTAGTCTACTCCGGAGTATCGATGCCCTGTCTCGATAGTCCAACGACTAGGGACCTGTATAAGGATGTGCTTATGGATTACCCAGCCCCCACGAGTGTGAGCGCCATCACAACGCTGGTAATCAAGCAAAGATCCTAAGGGCTCTACTAATATGTATATAAGCGATATGCTAAAAGAAATACATGCACATATTGAAGTCGAGACAAACCAAGTAGCATACTACCATTTTGAGCAAGATTGTCTATATAACTGAGAATATCCCAAGCTTCCATCAAGTAATATACAAGCTAGTATGATACAGTAATGGCCTCTAGGGCATATACACTAACAATCTCCCACTTGCACTAAGGCCATGTACTGGCGTATCGAAGACCTATCATCTCGATCAGCCGCTCGAACTGAGTCTGGGGTAGGGCCTTCGTGAGTGGATCTGCAGTGTTGTTCTCCGTATTTACTCTTTTCACCTCGATCTCCCGGCGATCTACGATCTCCCTGATCAGGTGGTACCGCCTCAAAATGTGCCTGGACTTCTGATAGGACCTGGGTTCCTTCGCTAAAGCTATAGCGCCGTTGTTGTCGCAATACAGCGGTATTGGATCAACAATGGTAGGAACCACCTGAAGCTCCGTGAGGAACTTCTTTATCCAGACAGCTTCCTTTGCGGCATCGCAAGCAGCTATGTACTCCGCTTCCATAGTTGAGTCAGCAACGGTCTCCTGCTTGGAACTCTTCCAGCAAACCGCCCCTCCATTGAGGGTGAAGACATAACCCGACATGGACTTGGAGTCATCCTTGTCACTCTGGAAGCTGGAGTCAGCAAAGGCCTCAAGCTGGAGGTCTTTTTCGCCATACACCAAGAACATCTCCTTAGTCCTTCTCAGGTACTTGAGAATGTTCTTTACCGCTATCCAGTGTTTCTCCCCTGGGTTCGACTGATACCGGCTTACAACGCTCAATGCATATGCTACATCTGGTCTGGTACACAACATCGCATACATTATAGAGCCTACCACAGAAGCGTAGGGTATAATAGACATGCGATCCCTTTCCAAATCAGTCTTGGAAGACATCTCTTTGGAGAGGGTGATCTCGTGACAAGCCGGTAAATTACCGCGCTTGGAATCTTCCATACTGAATTTTTTCAGTATGGTGTTGATGTACCTTGACTGTGAAAGTCCCAACATCCTTTTAGATCTATCACGATAGATCTGGATCCCCAGAATGTAGTTGGCATCGCCCAGGTCCTTCATGGAGAACCTCTGCGACAAGAATCCTTTGACTGACTGTAGCATAGGAATATCATTTCCTATTAGGAGAATGTCATCCACGTACAAGACGAGAAATACTACAGTTCTCCCTACAATCTTACTGTAAATGCATGGTTCATCTTGGTTTTTGATAAAGTCGAATTCTTTGACAGTATCATCAAAGCAGATGTTCCAACTCCGTGATGCCTGCTTAAGTCCATAGATGGACTTTAGCAACTTGCACACTCTACCGCTGCTCCCACTCTGAATGAATCCCCCCGGCTGATCCATATAGACGCACTCTTCCAAATTTCCATTTAGGAAAGCCGTCTTTACGTCCATCTGCCAGATTTCATAATCGTGGAAGGCAGCAATGGCAAGAAGGATCCGAATGGATTTCAGCATAGCCACTGGAGAAAAGGTCTCGTCATAGTCCAAACCAGGTCTTTGACGAAAACCCTTTGCAACAAGTCTAGCTTTAGAGGTCTCAACCTGCCCATTTACACCAATCTTCTTTCTGAAGATCCATTTGCATCCTACGGGTTTTACCCCTTCTGGAGCAAAGTCCAAAGTCCAAACTTTGTTGGTGTACATGGACTCCATCTCGGCCCGTATTGCATCCAGCCATTTTACCGAGTCGCCGCTCTGGATGGCTTGCTGGAAGCTAGTAGGCTCACCATAATCCATGGTGCAATCCTCTCTATCCCCGTCTATGAGAAAACCGTAGTATCTCTCAGGCGGATGAGACTGCCTACTACTCCTGCGGAGTGGCGCTGGAATGTCCGGTTCTCCTGAACCTTCTGGTTCTACCAAGGTTTCAGTAACAGCTTGTGGTTCTGGAATTTCTTCCAGTTCTATTGCGCTCCAACTTATCTGATTTTCTAAAAATTCAGTTTCCAAGAAGTGGGCATGCTGAGAAACAAAAACCTTTTGTTCTTCTGCGGAATAAAAAAGATACCCTCTGGAGTTCTTTGGGTATCCCACAAACTTACACAGTACTGAGCGTTGTTAGTTGTATGTATGCCCTAGAGGCCAGTATTGTACAGATGATGTATATTATATTGGATGCTTGGACATATATAGATATGACTTTCTTGCTCGATATGATAATATGCTATCTGGTTGCTCTTTATCTTAACATGTACACTTGTCTCTTTAAACTGTCTTATAGTTACATGTTGGTAAAGCCTGTAGGGTTCGTAGGCACACTAATTAGGTCTCACAAGGCATCAACCATGGCTAATTCAAGAATTTCCTTGTGCCTACAAACCCTAATACGGATCGTTAACTAGAAAAACTAGGCGATGCAAGCAAGTAAACGGAAATATAGCTAAAGGGAAGGGGCTACAACCTTTGTAGATCCGGTCCTCCACCTCCTAGACTCCACGATGAAGTCCCCTCGCTGTCCAAATCGGATTCCGGACTCAAGCATCGGCTTCATCGAAGAAATGGGCGGGCTTGGTCGTCGGCTTCGATGCCGAAGATGATCTACGTCGAGGTATCACTAGATCAAGCTCCACCTTCACAAAGCCATGAAAACTTGTGAAGGAAACACCCTATACTACTTGGCAAGAGGTAGAGGATGAAGAAATAGGAGGTGGGTTCACTTTAGAATTGGATTTCTCACTCATATGCTCAACTTGCCATTGATGAAGACAAGCTTCTTCATTTGTTGAAGATGAAGAAGAAGAAGAAGATCATATCATAGAAAATATGATAAGTATGTTTAAAAAAGGAAAACAATATGATACTTATCATAATTCAACCATGGTTTAGTGTAGAGATTTAACTAAGGTTAGATGAATGGTTAGGGTTAGACATGAGACAAGAATGGTGGACTTGTTCAAAGCTTCAAGAAGCTTCAACAAAAAACAAACTAAGCCACCATTCCTTTTTCTCTTTATCTTTTCCAAAACAATAATAAATGGATAAATAAATAAGAGAAAAGAAACCCTAACCATTCACTAAATACGGTTTAATCTTTACACAAACCCAAATGAGCAAGTATCATCAAACATGATATAATCTTGTGCACAAAAATATATCATATACACAATGTGCACTTCAAGTGAGAAAATCCTTTTAAAGTGAACCAATACTAGTTAATGCAAAGTAATATATCAAATATATAATTATGCATTAAATCATTAAATCAATACTTGATTTAACGATCCGGTCATATCGCATATAACCGACTAATATCTAATGTATCATCTTATCGAAACAATCCTTGATTCGATAACTAGGTTATATCGCATACAACCTTTCGACACATTCATCGCGAGAATGGAATACGGTATCACATACACGCATTATTCTCGGTCCCGAACATATCTCATATGCGCTCCTATTTCGTTTCGCTTGAGCCAGGAAACCTCTGTGTAGGACTCTAAAGACTCGTCAATACGCCGGTAGCAGATGATGATCATATCAAGCACCCACAAGCCGCAAGCGGTCTGCTAAACGTAACGGCCACCCGGGTATTGAGCGATCAGAAGATCGACGAGCAAGCCCGCTCACACTCCTGTGAATCCAACCAGTAACAGTTACCGTACAGTCCGGTCTGTTCGTCTGATATGTCGCATATCTCGCCTAGGGGTGGTAAACGTCAGACCCCAATAGCTCGATAAGTCATGCCGATGTGAGGTCCATAACATGTGTGAAACTACTGATAACACTTACCAGTAGATCACTGCAACCCTGGCCAGGGATTTCCTGTTATGGCCAGTCGAGCATAGCGCAACATCAACCCCCAATACCGGGAGAGACGAATCCCCTCCTATCGCTCATTGCCTCCATGTGAATCGGGACTGTACCCAAAAACCACCTATTTGCACGCCTCAGTAGAGCCGTGGTAGGGTGGAAATCAAAGCACAGTGGGAGACACACAAGACTCTATGACGATCTCGGGTCAACAGACTAAGCTGTACCAGTGTCACCAGAGAACTGCCATCTGACGTGAGGTATAATACCATCTGGGAGTTCTCGGCGAGTCCGTTCAGTGTACCCAGTCTTCACTGAGCACCCGCATACCATCTCTGATGTCAAACACCAATGGATATGGGATCATCCATCGCCCATCACATGGGTCGAGAAGATATACGCTAGTCTACTCTGGAATATCGATGCCCCGTCTCGATATTCCTACGACTAGGAACAATGATGGATGTACTCATTGACTGCCCAGGCCCCACTAGTATGATCTTCATCATAGTCCTGGAAGTCGAGTACACATCCTAAGAGCTTTATCAACATGTAATCAGAGAGACAGAAAGTATACATGTTAAGATAAAGAGCAACCAGATAGCGTACTATCATGTCGAGCAAGAAAGTCCTACCTATATATGTCCCAGCATCCACTATAATATACATCCAATGTACAGTAATGGCCTCTAGGGCATACATATAACTAACAAAGCCCTTAGGATGTGTACTTGACTACCTGGACTATGATGCAGATCATACTAATGGGGACATGGTAGTCCATAGGTACATCCTTCAAGGTCCCTAGTCGTGGGTGTATCGAGACGGAGCATCGATATACCAGTGTAGACTAGCGTATATGTTTCTCGACCCATGAGATGGGCGATGGATGATCCCATATCCATTGGTGTTTGACATCAGAGATGGTATACGGGTGCTCAGTGGAGACTGGGTACACTGGACGGACTCGCCGAGAACTCCCAGATGGTATTATACCTCACGTCAGATGGCAGTTCTCAGGTGACACTTGTGCAGGTTAGTCTGTAGACCCGAGATCGTCATAGAGTCTTGTGTAATTCCCACTGTGGTTTGATCTCCACCTTACCACGTCCATGAGGGCGTGCAAAACGGTGCTCTTTGGGTACAGTCCCGAGTCACATGGAGGCAATGAGCGATAGGAGGGGTTTCGTCTCTCCCGGTATTGGGGGTTGATGTTGCGCTGTGCACGATTGGCCGTAACAGGGAAGTCCCTGGCCAGGGCTGATCAAAGATTTGCTGGTAAGTGTTACCAGTAGTTTCTCGACCCGTTATGAGCCTCATATCGGCACGACTTATCGGTTATTGGGGTCTGACGTTTACCACCCCTAGACTTGATATGCGACATATCAGACGAACAGACCGGACTGTACGGTAAGTGTTACTGATTGGATTCACAGGAGTGTGAGCGGGCTAGCTCGTCGATCTTCTGATCGCTCAATACCCGGGTGGCCGTTACGTTTAGCAGACCGCTTGCGGCTTGTGGGTGATTGATATGATCATCATCTGTTACCGGCGTATTGACGAGTCTTTAGAGTCCTACACAGAGGTTTCCTGGCTCAAGCGAAACGAGATAGGAGCGCATATGAGATATGTGCAGGACCGAGAATAATGCGTGTATGTGATACCGTATTCCATTCTCGCGATGAATGTTTCGATTGGTTGTATGCGATATAACCTAGTTATCGAATCATTGATTCGATAAATCGATACATTGTATACTAGTCGGTTATGTGCGACATGACCGGATCATTGAATCAAGTGTTGATTTAATGATTTAATGTATAATTATATATTTGATATATTACTTTGCATTAACTAGTATTGGTTCACTTTAAAGGGATTTTCTCACTTGTATAGCGCATTGTATATGTGATATATTTTGTGTGCACATGATGGTATCATGTTTGATGATACATTCTCACTTGGATTTGTGTAAAGACTTAAACCATGTTTAGTGAATGGTTAGGGTTTCTTATTTTCACTTAATTATTTATCTTTTCCTTTTTGAGAAAAAGATATAAGAAAACAAAATGGTTTCTTTTTATCATGAAGCTTGTTGAAGCTCCATGAAGCTTTGACAAAAATGACCATTTTGTCTTCATACTTAACCCTAACCATTCATCTAACCTTAGTCAATTCTCTAAACCTAACCATGGTTCATATTATGATAAGTATTCATTTCTTTTGCTTTTTAATTAACTTATCATAATTATCTTCATCTTCTTCTTCTTCTTGAGTTCAAGAAAAAGCTTGCCACCATCAATGGCAACTTGAGCAAAAGTGTGAGAAATCCAATTCTAAAGTGAACCCACCTCCTATTTCTTCACCCTCTACCTCTTGCCTAGTAGTATAGGGTGTTTTCTTCACAAGTTTCACAACTTGGTGAAGTTGGAGCTTGATCTAGTGCAACCTCGACGTAGATCATCTTCGGCATCGTAGCCGACGACTTGTCCGCTTATTTCTCCGATGAAGCCGATGCGAGAGTCCTGGATCCGAGATGGACAGCGAGGGGAAAACTACGAGGAGCTAAGGAAGTGGATAACCGGATCTACAAAGGTTGTAGTTTCCTACTTTTAGTTAAGATGTTAACTAGTTTATTGTTTCGTCTAATATTCTAGTTAACGATCCGTATTAGGGTTTCTCGGCACTCGTAAAATTTGAAATTGGCATGGTTGATGCCTTGTGAGACTTCATTAGCGTGCCTAGGAACCCTACAGTGGTATCAGAGCCTAGCTAGAGCCTTAGGCGATGCTTAGACAACGTTTGAAACCCTAATGAACATCGAAACCCTAAAACAAATTGCTCTCTGGACTTTTTTCAAAAAATGGGGGTTTTTCCAGATTAAAAATGCTTAAAAAATTCAGCAGGGAATTCTAAGAATTACGGTGCAAAAATTATCTCATGATGCCTCTAAAGTGCGGCGGAACCGCGGCAGAAGCCTGGCTTCTGCGGCAGTTCCGCGGCCACTTGATAGGATTTGCCTTTAAACTTTGCACAGTAATTCATGTTTTCAGGTGCTGAGTTTTATGGGAATTTTTAATTTTTATTCAAGAGTTGAATTTTCTGGGGTTATTTTGGGGATTCGATGATTCGATCGGATTATTAGACTTTGTCTATGTGTTTTTCCGGATAATTTTAGAATATGTTAAAAAGTTCGACCGAATGTAATTACCCAATCTTTCCCCTGCCCGGAAATTTCCAATTGTTGGACTTTTCCGTAGTTTAATGACGTTCTAAGTAGTGCAAGTAACGCGATGGTCCCTCTAGAAGACAACAAACCTTAACTCGATTATGTGACCGTCTTGAACTGCCCTTTGAACTTTAGGGTTTGGGGCAGTACGGCGTGCCACATGTGAGGCGTTGGCTTGACCCTTCTACGGCTGGACCGTTGGTACTGAGGCATGAAGTGAATGTCTTTGAACTTATTTCATATGTTGAACGGTCTCGGGAAAACTTGGGTGTTCGAATGTTCGATCGGAAAGTTTAATATTTTCTATTTATCCGGAATGGGATACAATAATTGGAATTCACACACAGTTATGAGATAACTGAATGAATGTTATAAATCTAGCGGTTTAGTCTCACTTCATATTGAAAAGAGTTTTCGATAACGGGACTAATATGCGGGGTTTATAATTGTTAGGCATGTGATGTCTAAGTATTTTATTTGATTAGGCATGCGATGTCTAAAGAAATTGCGGATTCCAACTGTTGTAGTTTTACACTTTCTTTTCTGTGACCGTAAGTGTAATATGTGATATCGCCGGTTTCGTTGCTATATGTCAACGACAATTGGGATGCGCATATTTACTTACGTTGATGACATGTGATGTTATGTGTTGCTGGATATGTTATATTGGATTGTCGTGTTTGAATAGCCGGGGTTTTTTATGTGAGATGAGTGTTTTTCATTTTCATTCATGTAAAAACTTGTATGTAAAATTCTTTTATTGGGGCACTTCCAGGTAGTGGAAGTTGTCACCTTTTGTATATTATTTACTTTTCCGCATTAGAATAGACCCAAGGAGGGGAGCACAAGTAACCGGGTTCTAGGGTCCAGTGGGAGACCATCTCGAGGAGTCGAGTCCGGGTCTCCTAACCCTAGAATTGGCAGGGTTGCTTGCCACTCTCGTAGGGGTCTAGGGGTGTAGGATTGGCTATTCATCACGACCGTGGAATCCGTGTTTTATACTGGCTCGTATTGAAAACACGGACGTCCTATCATATCCAATGTTTCATATGTTTCTTCTGCTGTGATATCTGTGATGTGATCATGTGATGTTCTGTGATAGATACAGTATATAGTATATATGATATATTATATAGACGTTACTTATGTTTTGCACCCGCACAGCCCTGCCCTGCTCTGTCGTTAGTTACCTAACCTAACGGTGCACGAGGGGACATCGAGGCGAATGCGGATGGTATAAGTGTACGTCGTATTTATCTGTGATGTTTAGGTAATTAAATAATGGGACTTCATTAATATGATTAATGAAAGAAGAGAAACCTAAGCTGTTGTAGAATCAAATTTTAAATAAAACAGGTAGCTACAGTTCTTGCTTTGCATAGCGGTATATATGATATACCCTGCACCTTATTCGATGAGGAAAGGACCGAGATCCCTTCACCGGGAGTAACTCCTTTAGCAATAACTGACAGACGCTACACACTCGGTTTGCTTTTGATTGCTTTTGGAGTTCTGCTTTGCACAGTGATATATATGATATATCCTGCACCTCATTCGACGAGGAAAGGGCCGACGATCCCTTCACCGGGAGTGACCCCTTTAGCAAAACTAGAAAAGCCTCAAAATCACTCCATTTAAAACTTCACTTGATTCTACAACGATATCAAGTTCATTACGCAATAGGTTTTTAGAAAAACCTGACGTAGCCCTCCGTCATTTTAGATAAATCCTACTTAGTATTCGTGCTACGTTTGTTGACCTCCGTCAAGGCGTAGTGTGCGGTAGCTAACTAGTATTTATCTGCTTAATGCATGTGATGCAGATTGGATTAGGGTAGTCGTACGACCTTGTTGACCTCCGTCAAGGGTCGTGCGGGTGGGTTTGATTCAATCAAGAAATGACGGGTTGAACTTGACTTGCACCCTGTGGTTTGTTGACCTCCGTCAAGGTCATAGGATGCTTGGGGCAAAATATTATCGGGAATTTCAAGTGTTGAAATTTGCAATGAGATTGTATACCTTCTATGAGATAGTTGGATCCCGATACCCACTGCGAGTAAGAGTTACTCCTGGGAGAGTTTTACACATTACAATTAGCCGATCAAGTAGGTGTCTAGAAAGGTGTCAACGGGGTTACGCCTCTGGGAAAATGAGGTTTACATTAATTAGGTTCGTGCGAAAGCACGGGGGACCTCCCTCAAAGTACCGACACTGGCCTGGCTGAAAGATCGACGAAGTTGTAGGGTGTAATTAATCCCGGCTAGTCTTTCTTTTTAGGGTTTGAAGGAAGATTTGATAAAAACCAGTGGGAGCCATCCTGATTAGATAAGATAATAACCAATCTGATCTTGCAAGAGCATACGCTAAAGTGTTTTCTTCTCTCTCTCTCCAGGTAGCGACCATGTCATGCCCTAATAAAGATAATAATATGGATGTATTGACCGAACCCGCATGTTATACTGTGCTGGGGAACGTTGGTTCCGTTCTTTCCTATAAAAGTTATAGGACTGAACAGGATATAGGGGAATACCAGGATTCCCATGCCACCCGAATGAAGAAAGTACATGGTGATGCATTTTCTTCGGGCGTGTTCGTTACAGAGAACCGTTTCTCCATTTGCTCTACATCCTGGGTATTAGATACTGGGTTAGGATCCCATATATGTAATCAGTTACATGGGCTTAAGAAAGGTAGAGAACTTGGAGACGGTGATAAAGACATTAGAGTTGGAAATGGTGCAATTGTTGCAGCTAAGACTGTCGGGGAATATCACCTTGTATTACCAACTGGCAATACATTGGTTCTGAACGAATGCTATTACATGCCGAACCTGATATGCAACATTATATCGGTTTCTTTATTGACTAAAGAAGGATATAATTTTGTATTACAGGATAATGTTATGAACATTTTCCGTAACCAAAAGTTGGTTGGATCAGGCACGTTGTGCAATGGCATTTATATTCTAAATCAATCAACAGTTCTGAGCATAACAAACACACACAAGAGGAAGAGTTCAGAACTGAACGAATCCTTCTTATGGCATTGTAGACTGGGTCACATCAATGCGACACGACTAGCTAAGTCGCATAAAGATGGATATTTAAATCCGTTTGAATTTTCATCTTATGACACTTGCCAGTCATGTCTCAAAGGCAAGATGACCAAAACTCCGTTTACGGGACACGGAGAAAGAGTTACCGAACTCTTGGGACTGATACATAGTGATGTATGCGGTCCCATGTCTACACATGCCAGGGATGGTTCTTCATACTTCATTACGTTCGCTGACGATCTCTCTAGATTCGGATATGTGTTCCTGATGAAACACAAATCAGAAGCTTTTGAGAAATTTAGAGAATATAAACAAGAAGTCGAGAACCAAACCGGAAAAAGTATTAAAATCCTTCGATCTGATCGAGGAGGTGAATACTTGAGCATTGAATTCCTAGACTTCCTAAAAGAGAATGGGATTCTCTCTCAGCTGACTCCTCCATATACACCACAGCACAATGGTGTATCAGAACGGAGGAACCGCACCCTATTAGATATGGTGCGCTCTATGATGAGCACTGCTAAGTTGCCTATTTCCTTCTGGGGATATACGCTGGAGACAGCGGCATACCTATTGAATAGGGTTCCCACCAAATCTGTGTCTACCACACCATATGAGATATGGGAAGGGAAGAGACCATATCTTAATTTTATTAAGATCTGGGGTTGCCCGGCCTATGTCAAAAGACAAAAACCGGACAAACTCGAGGCAAGGTCTGTTTTGTGCAAATTTGTTGGATATCCCAAACATTCGCGAGGGTATATCTTCTACCACAGTGAGGAACAAAGAGTTTTTGTTGCTCAACATGCCACCTTTTTAGAAAAAGGATTTTCTTGCAAAAGAGATTAGTGGCTCTGAGGTAGAACTGGAAGAGGTTCCAGCTGAACAAAACACAATAGAAGATTTAGTGGAACCAGAGGATTCAGTAGCTCCCAATGAACCTCAGCCTCTCCGCCGATCTAGTAGGGTTCCTCGCCAACCTGAGAGATACTACGGTTTTCTCATGGATGGTGGGAGCGAGGATTGCATCATGGAGGATGATGACCCAACTAGCTTCGAGCAGGCCATCACGAGTAGGGACTCAGTGAAATGGCTGGATGCTATGCGGTCCGAGATGGAATCCATGTACACCAACAAAGTATGGACTTTGGATACTGCTCCTGAAGGGGTAAAACCCATCAGGAGCAAGTGGATCTTCAAGAAAAAACTTGGTGTAGATGGGAAAGTGGAGACTTTCAAAGCTAGACTTGTAGCAAAGGGTTTTCGTCAAAGACCAGGTATGGACTATGACGAAACCTTTTCTCCAGTGGCTATGCTTAAATCCATCCGGATCATGCTTGCCATCGCTGCATATCATGACTACGAAATATGGCAAATGGATGTTAAGACCGCCTTTCTAAATGGTGATTTAGAAGAGTGCATGTACATGACTCAGCCAGAGGGCTTCGTAGACAGTGGGAGCAGCGGGAAGGTGTGCAAGCTGCTTAAGTCCATTTATGGATTAAAGCAAGCATCGCGGAGTTGGAACATCTGCTTTGACGTCGTTATCAAAGAGTTTGATTTCGTCAAAAACCCAGATGAACCTTGTATCTACAAGAAGGTAGCAGAGAGTAAGGTGGTCTTCCTCGTATTGTACGTGGACGACATACTCTTGATAGGAAATGATATTCCTATGCTGCAATCCTTCAAGCTCTTCTTATCACAAAGATTCTCAATGAAAGATCTTGGTGATGCCTCCTGCATATTGGGAATTAGGATCTATAGAGATAGATCCAAAAGGATATTGGGATTGTCCCAATCCAGGTACATTGACACCATACTAAAGAGGTTTAGTATGGAAGAATCCAAGCGTGGGAACTTGCCCACGATCTCTGGAGTCACTCTCTCCAAAGAGATGTCTCCCAAGACTGATTTGGAGAGAGCTCGCATGCAAGGGATACCCTATGCTTCGGCTGTAGGCTCTATCATGTACGCGATGCTATGTACCAGACCCGATGTAGCATACTCACTAAGTGTAGTGAGTAGGTATCAAGCTGATCCTGGAGAGAGTCACTGGACAGCTGTGAAGAGCATTCTCAAGTACTTGCGAAGGACTAAAGAGATGCTCTTGGTGTATGGTAACGGAGAACTCCAAGTGGAGTCCTTTACCGATTCGAGCTTCCAGAGTGATAAGAACGACTCTAAGTCGCAGTCGGGATTTGTCTTTACCCTTTATGGAGGGGCGGTTAGCTGGAAGAGTTCCAAGCAGGAAACCGTGGCAGACTCGACGATGGAGGCTGAATACATCGCTGCCAACGATGCTGCTAAAAAGGCTGTCTGGATCAAGAAGTTCATTACTGTACTTGGTGTGGTTCCATCCATTGAGCATCCAATACCTTTGTATTGCGATAACAATGGAGCGGTGGCTTTGGCCAAGGAATCCAGGTCCCATCAGCGATCCAGGCATATTCTGAGGCGGTATCACCTGATCCGGGAGATGGTTGATCGCCGGGAGATCGAGGTCAGGAGGGTTGACACGAAGAACAACACGGCGGATCCACTCACGAAGGCCATTCCCCAGATACAGTTTGAGAGACTCTTCGGGATGCTCGGTATGCGATACTACAGCAGCTGGCCCTAGTGCAAGTGGGAGATTGTTAGTTGTATGTATGCCCTAGAGGCCAGTATTGTACAGATGATGTATATTATATTGGATGCTTGGACATATATAGAGATGACTTTCTTGCTCGATATGATAGTATGCTATCGGGTTGCTCTTTATCTTAACATGCACACTTGTCTCTTTAAACTGTCTTATAGTTATATGTTGGTAAAGCCCTTAGGATGTGTACTTGACTACCTGGACTATGATGCAGATCATACTAATGGGGACATGGTAGTCCATAGGTACATCCTTCAAGGTCCCTAGTCGTGGGTGTAACGAGACGGGGCATCGATATACCAGTGTAGACTAGCGTATATGTTTCTCGACCCATGAGATGGGCGATGGATGATCCCATATCCATTGGTGTTTGACATCAGAGATGGTATACGGGTGCTCAGTGGAGACTGGGTACACCGGACGGACTCGCCGAGAACTCCCAGATGGTATTATACCTCACGTCAGATGGCAGTTCTCAGGTGACACTTGTGCAGGTTAGTCTGTAGACCCGAGATCGTCATAGAGTCTTGTGTGATTCCCACTATGCTTTGATCTCCACCTTACCACTTCCATGATGGTGTGCAAAACGGTGGTCTTTGGGTACAGTCCCGAGTCACATGGAGGCAATGAGCGATAGGAGGGGTTTCGTCTCTCCCGGTATTGGGGGTTAATGTTGCGCTGTGCACGATTGGCCGTAACAGGGAAGTCCCTAGCCAGGGCTGATCAGAGATTTGCTGGTAAGTGTTACCAGTAGTTTCTCGACCCGTTATGAGCCTCATATCGGCACGACTTATCGGTTATTGGGGTCTGACGTTTACCACCCCTAGACTTGATATGCGGCATATCAGACGAACAGACCGGACTGTACGGTAAGTGTTACTGATTGGATTCACAGGAGTGTGAGCGGGCTAGCTCGTCGATCTTCTGATCGCTCAATACCCGGATGGCCGTTACGTTTAGCAGACCGCTTGCGGCTTGTGGGTGATTAATATGATCATCATCTGCTACCGGCGTATTGACGAGTCTTTAGAGTCCTACACAGAGGTTTCCTGGCTCAAGCGAAACGAGATAGGAGCGCATATGAGATATGTGCAGGACCGAGAATAATGCCTGTATGTGATACCATATTCCATTCTCGCGATGAATGTTTCGATTGGTTGTATGCGATATAACCTAGTTATTGAATCATTGATTCGATAAATCGATACATTGTATACTAGTCGGTTATGTGCGACATGACCGGATCATTGAATCAAGTGTTGATTTAATGATTTAATGTATAATTATATATTTGATATATTACTTTGCATTAACTAGTATTGGTTCACTTTAAAGGGATTTTCTCACTTGTATAGCGCATTGTATATGTGATATATTTTGTGTGCACATGATGGTATCATGTTTGATGATACATTCTCAGTTGGATTTGTGTAAAGACTTAAACCATGTTTAGTGAATGGTTAGGGTTTCTTATTTTCACTTAATTATTTATCTTTTCCTTTTTGAGAAAAAGATATAAGAAAACAAAATGGTTTGTTTTTATCATGAAGCTTGTTGAAGCTTCATGAAGCTTTGACCAAAGTGACCATTTTGTCTTCATGCTTAACCCTAACCATTCATCTAACCTTAGTCAATTCTCTACACCTAACCATGGTTCATATTATGATAAGTATTCATTTCTTTTGCTTTTTAATTAACTTATCATAATTATCTTCATCTTCTTCTTCTTCTTGAGTTCAAGAAAAAGCTTGCCACCATCAATGGCAACTTGAGCAAAAGTGTGAGAAATCCAATTCTAAAGTGAACCCACCTCCTATTTCTTCACCCTCTACCTCTTGCCTAGTAGTATAGGGTGTTTTCTTCACAAGTTTCACAACTTGGTGAAGTTGGAGCTTGATCTAGTGCAACCTCGACGTAGATCATCTTCGGCATCGTAGCCGACGACTTGTCCGCTTATTTCTTCGATGAAGCCGATGCGAGAGTCCCGGATCCGAGATGGACAGCGAGGGGACAACTACGAGGAGCTAAGGAAGTGGATAACCGGATCTACAAAGGTTGTAGTTTCCTACTTTTAGTTAAGATGTTAACTAGTTTATTGTTTCGTCTAATATTCTAGTTAACGATCCGTATTAGGGTTTCTCGGCACTCGTAAAATTTGAAATTGGCATGGTTGATGCCTTGTGAGACTTCATTAGCGTGCCTAGGAACCCTACAAGCGTGCCTCGAGCTTTTTCGCATGCTGCTTTTTTACAAAAGCTGGACATCCCCATGTCTTAAGGTACTTAAGACAGGGTTTCTTCCCACTCCACATCTGATATGGGGTGGCAGGCACAGTCTTGGTTGGAGCCCTGTTCAAGAGATATGCTGCTGTTTCTAGCGTATAACCCCAGAAGGATCGCGGTAACTCAGCCTTACTCATCATGGAACGAACCATATCCAATAGGGTTCGATTCCGCCTTTCCGATACACCGTTGTGTTGTGGTGTGTATGGAGGAGAAGCTGAGAGAGAATTCCATTCTCTTTTAAGTAGCCCAGAAACTCGGCACTCAAGTATTCACCGCCTCGATCAGATCTCAGTGCCTTGATACTTTTGCCTGTTTGTTTTTCAACTTCATTCTTGTATTCCTGAAATTTCTCAAAGGCCTCGGATTTGTGCTTCATCAAGAAGACATGCCCATACCTAGAGAAATCATCTGTGAAAGTAATGAAGTATGAATAACCACTTCGCGCATGTGTAGACATTGGACCACACACATCACTGTGTATGAGTCCCAAGAGCTCGCTTGCTCTTTCTCCGTGTCCAGTGAACGGAGTCTTTGTCATCTTTCCCATGAGACAAGATCCACAAGTGGCATAAGACTGATACTCAAACGGATTCAAGTATCCCTCTTTATGTAACTTTGTTAACCGTGTCTCATTAATGTGACCCAGTCTACAATGCCATAAGAAAGCCTGATTTATTTCCGGAGACTTTCTTTTAAGTGTGTTCTGGACACTGAAGATCTGAGCTTGATTCAATACGTATATTTCGTTTTGTAATGTACCTGACCCAATCAGGACTTGATTTAGGTGGATGTTTACTACATCGCTTACAAAAGTAAAATCATATCCTTCCTTAGAAATCAAGGATACATATATGATATTACAAGTCGCACCTGGTACATAAAAACAGTTACGCAGAATCAATATCTGCCCAGTTGTCAGTCCTAGATGATATTCCCCTACGGATTCAGCATACATGCTCATTCCGTTAGCAACCCTGAGAGTCATATCACCTTTCCTGATAATCCTACGGTTTCTCAAAGCCTGTAACGAATTACAGATATGTGATCCTGATCCGGTATCCAATACCCATGAAGTAGGGTTAACTAACATACAGTTCTCTATTACAAACACACCCGAAGCCAAAGCCACAACATGCTTCGAATTCTGGCTACTGGCTTTACAAGCCCTGCAATCCTTCTGCCCATGCTCATTCCCGTAACAATAGGAACATCCCTCTTTTACTACATCTGTTCCTGAAACTTCTGCCCTTCCTTTTCTTTCTACTTCCTTAGTTTCCTTTAGGGTAGTAGGTAGAGACTGTTGAACTGAGTCAGCATCTGACCCGTTCTTCAACGTGGTCTTCAGGTCCGAGAGCTCAAAAGAGCTGGTCTCTGTAAGGACGTTGCCCCCTACAGATGACCCGATAGCCAACCTCGCTGGAAGCAATTCGTTCGAGGTCTCATATCTTGCGATACGAGATTGCTCTCCATATAAAACTTTGTTATGGAGGAAGATAGAAGCTGAGTCCATCTTCTCGTGCTGCCTCTGTTATATACCATCAACTGAGGCTAACACGAGGCACTTAGCTTTCGCAAAGTCTTCTTCCGATGTCCTACGGATATCAATATCCGTGACAGGGGAAACTGGACCTGAGACGGCAGGGGTTGGATCAGTCAAGAGGTGTCCCAGCTCGTCATGGGCAATGGACATCTGGACAGACCTTTGCCAGTCATAACAGTCAGATTCAGTCGTTTTATTATCTAGATGTAACCTAGGTGCGGTCACTGGGTCGCTGCAATTAAGAGAGAGAGAAGAAAACACTCAGCATGATGCTCTTGCAAGTTTAGATTGGTTTTTAATTTATCTAAACAGGATGGCTCCCACTGTCTCTTGAATCCCTCCTCAAACCATAAAGGAAGAACTAGTCAGGATCTATCTCACCGTACAATACTTGCTTAACCGTTCAGCCAGGCCAGTGTCAGTACTTCGAGGGAGGTTTTCCAACGCTTTCGCGAAGTTCCTTAATTAAGTAACCTCTTTTCCCTGTGGGCGTAGCCCCGCTAACACCTTTTTAGACACCTACTAGGTTTATAGCATTGATCGTTAAGTGAGAGATTTCCCGAGGAGTAGCATATACTCACAGTAGGATCGGGATCCAAATATCATCGCGTGATAAAACCGAAGGAATCCTACCAGAATCATCACACTCCAAATGGTATGCAGCGCTAGCAAGTTTCAGTACTTTTGAAACTCCCGATGTGGATTTTTGCCCTATGCTCTTATGACCTTGACGAAGGTCAACAAATCATAAGTCACATGTCAAGTTCTACCCGTCATTATCCAGGTTAATTTGAACCCACCCGCACATACCCTTGACGAAGGTCAACAAGGTAATACGACTGTCCCAAACCAACACATCTATCTATGCTACATATGAACACCCAACAGCTACCAATCACTATGCCTTGACGAAGGTCAACAAACATAGCTTGAATACTATTGAATATCCATACGAAATGACGGAGGGCTACGAATGGTTTTGGCGAAACCGTGAACGTAGTGAACTTGATATAATCGATGGAACGAGATAGCTTTTAAAAGGAGTGGTTCAAGCTCCGCGTTTAAAAAGCTGGTTTTTGAAAAGAACCGAGTGGTTTTGAAAGTGTTCCAATCGAGTTTTACCTGGTTTATTTTCTTGCATTAGTTCTTTTAATGCGTCCCATCATTTAATCCTACCATTGCAGAAAACAACCAAAATATTGTGTACGCTTATGCCATCCGCATTCGCCACGGGGCCCCGTCATCACCCGTTAGGTTACTTAACTAACGACAGAGCGGGGGCTGGACTAGCGCGGATGCAAAACATAAGCAACACCTAAATAGTTATTATATATAGATATATAGCAATGATAGACATTACAGATCACAGATGAACACTTTGGATATACTAGGAATTCGCGATTCGTTCGAGCCTGCAACGAAAAACGGATTACACAGTCGCGATGAATAGCCAAACCTCACCCTAGACCCCTACGGGTGCGGTAAACTACCCGCCAAGTACCCGAAGCAAAGCAACCTCCCTCAACACTGTGAGTAGGCCACTCGGCACTTCGAGATACCCGGTAGTTTGTGCACCCCATCTTGGGTCTATCCTACGAGCAAAAACAGTAAAACGAAATTATACAATGACGGCTACAACCCCGACCCGGTTGTGCGGCCAAACAAATAATATTACATCAATTTACAAATTTTACAATGAATGAAAGAAAAAGAAACTCTCATCTCACACCCATTCCCGGCTATTCATCCGCGACAATCCACCGAGTTCATATACACAAACCATCAACATTACATATCACAGATATGTATAACCCCCACTAATCGACGTATAGCGATTAGCGGACGTTCAATACATATATCACATCACAGATAATATTCATTAGCCAAAGAGTACGGAATATCGATCAAAATACGGATTTTTAACCACCCCAAAAGTCAATTTGCTTTCTGGAAAATCTGGGTAGAAAAAACATGTCCTAAAAATCCCAAAATTGCCAAATAAAATCACTGCAAGAAACCCGGTCTACGACCGAGTCAAATTGGCCGCGGAACCGCGCCAATAGCATGCTATTGCCGCGGAACCATGGCGGTTTGATCGGATTAGTGGACCGATTTTCTTCTGTGGTTTTAAAAAACCCTGAGTCGAATTTTCATGTATGTTAAAAAATTTTTAGAGCAGTATAAAAATTCGACAGAAACTTGGTTTTTCGGGCCGTGTTTTGCGACTTTTTTTCGATCGATATTCTAAACACTTTGCTAACTAACTATTTTATGTTTAGTTAGGCTCTGATACCACTGTAAGTCCACGTTGCTCACCCCGGTTCTTACGGGGAGGCGGAAACGGCGAAAAACAATGATTTGGCTCAAGGCAACATGGACTAAAAGTCGGATCTTTGCTAAACATGAAACTAATAAACACTAAGAGGTTTTAACTACTATGCTTGTAGAAAGTATACCGCACGGAACCGGTCCTTCGGGTCTTCATCCCGCTGTCCCACTCGTCCATCCAAGCTCCAAGCGTCGATCCGGACCTTGGGCAGCTCCGCGGCCTTCTTAAGTCGAAGAAGATCCACCCGAGAGTTGTACACTAAGCTTCGCCTCAAGCCAAGGCAACTAGGGCAAAGAGATTGCTAATCTAAATGCCTTAGGTTGTGTAGAAGAGAAAGATGGATGTGTTTGTCTATGTGGATTCTTTTTCTCTCAACACATGAGATCAAAAGAAGGGATCAAGAGGAGGAAGAAGAAGGAGAAAGTTTGCAACCATGGAGCTTTTCTTTTTCTTCTCACTTCATGAGAGAGAATGAGAAGAGAATAATGAAAAGATTAAACCCAAATGAAATGAACCATGGTTGCAATAATACACAATAATTATCATTACTAATCCTATCATGAAAAGGGTTGATGGCACATTGAATTGACCATTATCATAACACAAGAAATAAAAAGAAAATGAAAGAAGAGTGTAGATCCCTCTTGAAGGTCAATGGTCAACACGGTCAACGGGTCAACAAAGTCAAGAGGGGTCTAAGTGGTCAAATGGTCAATGCAATTAGATATCACTAATCTTGTAAGTCCATATTGCGACCCCCGGTTCTTACGGGGAGGCGGAAACGGTATAAAAAACGAATTTTTATCGCAAGAGGCAACATGGACTAACTTATGGTCGGGATCGTTACCTAAACTAAAACTAGCAAACTAAGCTAAAGATATTTAGCTACTCGGATAGAGATGGTTATACCTAAACTTGAACTCCTTCTCTTCAAGCTCCGGTGGTGGTCCGATGGCTCCTTCTCGTCGTCTCCGTACGCCGAAGATAGATCCACTTGAAAGCTCCAACCTTTAGCTCCTTCTTCGGTCTTTGAAGAAACTAGTTCACTTGGTTTGCTAAACCTAGTGAACTAGAATGAGTAGAGAGGAAATAGAATGGGATTTTATCTATGGTTCTTGATTCTCAACTCATGAGACAAGAGAACCATAGATCAAGAGAGGGAGCAAGAGGTTGAGGGTGAGAGCAAGAGGAGAGCTCAAGAACAAGAGAGAGAATGAGCAAGAAAGAATGAGGCTCTCTTTTCTCTCTCACCCTCTCATAATCCAAAGTGATCATAACTCATCATATCAAAAAAAGTCTTTTGGTGATGGTTAGAAGCAACCATAAGGTTATCATATCATGCACTCATTTTACTCAAAAAGCAAGCAAGAAAAAAGTCTTTGGCATGAAATGATAACCATGGTTATCATGATGGTCAACTAGTCAAGCCTAGTCAACCGGTCAACAAGTCAACAAAAGTCAACAAGTCACCAAAGTCAACAAGTCAACAAAAGTCAACAAGTCAACAACCATATCACCATAATACTTAATTAATATAATAGTTAATCACATATCATATTCTCATTAGGGTTGAGCAAAAAGTCAAAAGTCAACGGTCAACTGTCAACAACCCTAATGAGAATCCACTGCCTCTGCCCCCCCTGTCAACTGTGCATACACACCCGCATCCGCGTTCCGAGGAACACGAATGCAAACTGGATAAATCCAATCCCATAAGGTACACTAGGATCTGGCTTAAACCAAAGCCCGCTAGTGTAAACTGTCCGGACACTGTACGTGCACAAGTGCACGGATGTGACCGAACCCTGTCGCAAAACCACGCGACCTGTCGCAATACCATGCGACCTCTACTCTTTTGCCTAAAGGCGAAAAGCTTTCTGTGTGGGACTCTAAAGACTCGACACTACGCTGGCAGTGGGTTTAACCACAGACCGCAAGCGGCACTAGCTGTGCGTAACGGTCCCCAGGTAATGCCGACAAGAAGACCGACGAGGCGAAACCCATCTGAACTCCTACTGAGCCTGAGTGTGACATTCTCCATACAGTCCGGTCTGTTCGTCTGATACATCGCATGGCGGGCCTAGGGGGCGGTAAACGTCAGTCCCCCAATAGCGGTACAAGTCGTGCCGGAGTGAAGCCCAATACACCCTGAGATAACACTGGAAACCTACCAGTATATCTCGTTTGCCCTGGCCAGGGACTACTCGTGTAATGGCTCTCCTAGACACAGCGCGATGTCAACCCCCAATACCGGGAGAGACGAATCCTGTCTAACCGTCACTGCCTCCAAGTGCTTCGGGACTGCACCCAACCACCACCTGTTTGCACGACTCCTTTGAGCCGTGGTAGGGTAGTGATCAAAGTACAGTGGGAACACACCCGAGGCGAAGTGACAGTGTCAAGTCAGCGGACTAAGCTGTACTCATGTCACCTGGGAACTGATAACTGACGATAGGTATAATACCAACTAGTCAGTTCCCGACGAGTCCTGTCCAGTGTACCCGTAACCTAACGAGCACCCGCATACTATCTCAAGTACGACGTACTGACGGCTGTGGGACAGACCGTCTCCCACACTGGGATGAGAAGCGCATGCGCTGGTCTACTCCGGAGTATCGATGCCCTGTCTCGATAGTCCTGCGACCAGGGACCTGAATAAGGATGTGCTTATAGATTACCCAGCCCCCACTAGTGTGACTGCCATCACAACGCTGGTAATCAAGCAAAGATCCTAAGGGCTCCACTAATGCGTATAAGTGATATACTGAAATAAACACAAGTACACATTGAAGTAGAAACAAACCAAGTAGCATACTACTATTTTGAGCAAGATTGTATATACAAGGTGAATATCCTAAGCATCCATTAAGTAATATACAAACTAGTATGATACAGTAATGGCCTCTAGGGCATATACACTAACAATCTCCCACTTGCACTAAGGCCATGTACTGGCGTATCGAAGACCTATCATCTCGATCAGCCGCTCGAACTGAGTCTGGGGCAGGGCCTTGGTGAATGGATCAGCAGTGTTATCTTCTGAAGCGACTCTCCGAACCTTGATCTCCTGGCGATCTACGATCTCCCTGATCAGGTGATACCGCCTTAAGATGTGCCTGGATTTCTGATGGGACCTGGGTTCCTTCGCTAAAGCTATAGCCCCGTTGTTGTCGCAATACAGAGGTATTGGATCAACAATGGACGGAACCACCTGAAGTTCTTTCAAGAACTTCCTCATCCAGACAGCTTCTTTTGCGGCATCAGATGCAGCGATGTATTCCGCTTCCATCGTCGAGTCTGCAACGGTTTCCTGTTTGGAACTCTTCCAACACACCGCCCCTCCATTGAGGGTAAAGACAAAACCCGACATGGACTTGGAATCATCCTTGTCACTCTGGAAGCTGGAGTCAGCAAAGGCCTCGATCTGGAGGTCCTTTCCGCCATACACCAAGAACATCTCCTTAGTCCTTCTCAGGTACTTGAGAATGTTCTTTACCGCTATCCAGTGTTTCTCCCCAGGGTTAGACTGATACCGGCTTACCACACTCAGTGCATAAGCTACATCCGGTCTGGTACACAACATTGCATACATTATAGAGCCTACCGCAGAAGCGTAGGGTATAATAGACATGCGATCCCTCTCCAAATCAGTCTTGGGAGACATCTCTTTAGAGAGGGTGATCCCGTGACAAGCCGGTAGGTTACCGCGCTTGGAATCTTCCATACTGAATCTCTTCAGTATGGTGTCGATGTACCTGGACTGTGAAAGTCCTAATATCCTCTTGGATCTGTCACGGTAGATCCGGATACCCAGAATGTACGAGGCATCACCCAGGTCTTTCATGGAGAACCTGTGTGACAAGAACCCCTTGACAGATTGTAGCATAGGAATGTCATTTCCTATTAAGAGAATGTCATCCACGTATAAAACGAGGAATACTACAGTTCTCGCTACAAATCTACTATAGATGCATGGTTCATCTGGATTTTTGATAAAGCCAAATTCTTTGACCGTCTCATCAAAGCAGATGTTCCAACTCCGCGATGCCTGCTTTAGTCCATAGATGGACTTAAGCAACTTGCACACCTTTCCGCTGCTCCCACTCTGAATGAAACCCTCTGGCTGGTCCATATAGACACACTCCTCTAAATTTCCATTTAGAAAAGCTGTCTTTACGTCCATTTGCCAGATCTCATAATCGTGGAAGGCAGCAATGGCAAGAAGGATCCGAATGGATTTCAGCATGGCTACTGGAGAAAAGGTTTCGTCGTAGTCCAAGCCAGGTCTTTGACGAAAACCCTTTGCTACCAGCCTAGCTTTATAGGTCTCAACCTGTCCATCTACACCAATCTTCCTTTTGAAGATCCACTTGCATCCTACGGGTTTTACCCCGTCTGGAGCAATGTCCAACGTCCATACCTTGTTGGTGTACATGGACTCCATTTCGGTCCGCATTGCATCCAGCCATTTCACTGAGTCAACGCTCTGAACGGCCTGCTGGAAGCTAGTAGGCTCATCATAATCTATGATGCAATCCTCTCTATCCCCGTCTATGAGAAAACCGTAGTATCTCTCGGGCGGATGAGACTGCCTACTACTCCTGCGGAGCGGCGTAGGAATGTCCTGTTCTGTTGAACCCTCTGGTTCCATCAAGCTTTCAGTAACAGTCTGTGGTTCTGGAATTTCTTCCAGTTCTACTGCGCTCCCACTTATTTCTTTTTCTATGAACTGGTGTTCTAGAAAGTGGGCATGTCGAGAAACAAGAACTTTTTGTTCCTCTTCACAGTAGAAGAAATATCCCTTGGAATTCTTTGGATATCCCACAAACTTGCACAGTACTGAGCGTGCCTCGAGCTTGTCCGTATGCTGCTTTTTGACAAAAGCTGGACTTCCCCATATCTTAATGTGATTAAGATGGGGTCTCTTCCCACACCACATCTCAAATGGTGTGGTAGGCACAGTCTTAGTGGGAACTCGGTTCAAAAGGTATGCGGCTGATTCTAGCGCATACCCCCAGAATGATCGCGGTAACTCAGCGTTACTCATCATGGACCGCACCATATCCAATAGGGTGCGGTTCCGTCTCTCCGATACACCGTTATGTTGCGGGGTGTATGGAGGAGTAAGCTGAGAGAGAATTCCGTTCTCTTTTAAATAGTCCAGGAACTCGGCACTTAAGTATTCTCCACCTCGATCCGATCTTAGAATCTTAATACTTTTGCCGGTCTGTTTCTCTACTTCATTCTTATACTCCTGGAATTTTCCAAAGGCCTCGGACTTATGTTTCATTAAGAAGACATAACCGTACCTTGAGAAGTCATCCGTAAAAGTAATGAAGTAAGAATGTCCGCTTCGGGCATGTGTAGACATTGGACCGCACACGTCACTGTGTACGAGTCCCAAGAGCTCGCTCGCTCTTACTCCTTGTCCAGTAAACGGAGTCTTTGTCATCTTTCCTTTGAGACAAGATTGACAAGTGGCATACGATTGATATTCGAACGCATTCAAATATCCTTCTGTATGTAACTTAGTCAACCTTCTCTCATTGATGTGACCCAATCTACAATGCCATAAGAAAGTCTGATTTATTTCTGGAGACTTTCTTTTGTGTGTATTCTGGACGTTGAAAATCTGTGGTTGGTTTAACACGTATATACCATTACTCAATGTACCTGACCCAATCAAAACTTGATTAAGGTGAATGTTTACAACATTACTTACAAACGCAAATTCATAACCTTCTTTAGAAACTAAAGATACAGAAATGATATTACAAGTTGCGTTGGGTACAAAAAAGCAATTACGCAAAACCAAAACATGTCCATCTGACATTCCCAGGTGATAGTCCCCCACGGCTTTAGCATCCATGCTAGCTCCGTTTGCAACTCTGAGGGTCATGTCACCTGCTTTCAAAACACTACGGTTTCTCAACGCCTGCAAAGAATTACAGATATGAGATCCTGATCCGGTATCCAATACCCAGGAAGTAGAGTTTATTGAAAGACAGTTTTCAATAACATACACACCTGAAGCTGAAGCTGCAACCTGCTTCAATTCCTGTGTTCTGGCCTTCCAGGCCCTGCAATCATTCTTCCAGTGTCCTTTCTTATGACAATAGAAGCATTCTTCCTTATCCACAAGCTTCCCCGCTATCTTTGTTGCTTTGCCTTTTCCCTTCGTATCCACTTTACCAACACCGCCCCTTGGTTTGGCGGGGGCCTTCTTCTTCTTTCCCTTGGCTTTCGCCTTGGACCTAGAAGAAGATGATCCTCCTACAAACAAAGTGGATGTTTCCCTACCTTTCTGTAGGGTGCCCTCTGCGCTCCTCAGCATGTTGAGGAGCTCTGATAGTTCAACCTCTTTTTCTTGTAGGTTGAAGTTCAGTATAAACTGGGCGTAAGTGGAAGGAAGGGACTGGAGAACTATATCCGTATATAGCTCACTCTCCAATGTGATCCCTAGGTCAGCGAGCTCCTCAATGAAGCCGATCATCTTTAGCACATGCTCGGCTACTGATGATCCGACGGCCATTCTTGTCGAAAATAACTTTTTCGACGCTTCGTATCTTGCGATACGTGATTGCTCTCCATACAGTTCTTTTGTATGGAGCAATATGGACTCCATGTCCATATTCTCATGCCTCCTCTGATGTTCGTTGTCCATCGAGGCAAGCAGGAGGCACTTGGCCTTCGCGCTATCAATCTCCCAAGTCTTGCGGATTTCCTTATCCGCGACGCTGGAAGTTGGACCAGGGACAGGGGGAGCTTTGGTGGTAAGAAGATACCCCAGCTTGTCATAAGTGATTGCTATCTTGACATTCCTGAGCCAATCTTTGTAGTTTGGCCCTGTCAGTTTGTTTTTATCTAGGAGTAACTTAAGTCCAGTCATGTTGATTGGTCGCTGCAATTAGGAGAGAGAAGAAGAAACACTCAGCATGATGCTCTTGCAAGTTTAGAGTGGTTTTTAGTTTGTCTAAACAGGATGGCTCCCACTGTTTCTCGAATCCCTCCTCAAACCATAAAGGAAGAATTAGTCAGGATCAATCCCACCGTACAATACTTGCTTAACCGTTCAGCCAGGCCGGTGTCGGTACTTCGAGGGAGGTTTTCCAACGCTTTCGCGAAGTTCCTTAATTAGAGAACCTCTTTTCCCTGAGGGCGTAGCCCCGCTAACACCTTTCTAGGCACCTACTAGGTTTATAGCATTGATCGTTAAGTGAGAAATTTCCCGAGGAGTAGCATATACTCACAGTAGGATCGGGATCCAAATATCATTGCGTGACGAAACTGAAGGAATCCTACCAGAATCATCACACTCCAAATGGTATGCAAATCTAGCAAGTTTCAGTACTTATGAAACTCCCGATGTGGATTTTTGCCCCATGCTCTTATGACCTTGACTTTGGCCAAAATATCATAAGTCACATGTCAAGTTCTACCCATCATTATCCAGGTTAATTTGGATCCATCCGTACCTACCCTTGACTTTGGCCAAAATGGCAGTACGACTGTCCCAAACCAACGCATCTATCTATGCTACACATGAACACCCAATAGCTACCAATCACTGTGCCTTGACTTTGGCCAACATACACAGCTTGAATACTATTGACTATTCATGTGAAACGACGGAGGGCTACGGATGGTTTTGGCAAAACCGTGAACGTAGTGAACTTGATATGGTCGATGGAACGAGATAGCTTTTAAATGGAGTGGCTCAAACTCCGTATTTTAAAAGTTTGTTTTGAAAAGAACCGAGTGGTTTTTCGAAAGTGTTCCAACGACTTTAACTTGGCTTATTATCTTGCATTAGTTCTTTTAATGCGTGATATTCTTGCATTAGTTCTTTTAATGCGTCCCATCATTTAACCCTACCATTGCAGAAAACAACCAAAATATGACGTACGCTTATGCCATTCGCATTCGCCACTGGGCCCCGTCATTACCCGTTAGGTTACTTAACTAACGACAGAGCGGGGGCTGGGCTAGCGCGTCTGTAAAACATAAGCAACGCCTAAATAATAAGCAATGATAGACATTACAGATCACAGATGAATGCATTGGATATACTAGCAATCCGCAATCCTTTCGAGCCTGAAACGAAAAGCGGATAACACGGTCGCGGTGAATAGCCAAATACCCCACCCAAGACCCCTACGGGTGCGGCAAACTACCCGCCAAGTACTCGGTAGTTTGTGCACCCCTCCATGGGTCTATCCTAGGAGCAAAAACAGTAAAAAGAATTATACAATGACGGCTACAACCCCGACCCGGTTGTGCGGTCAAACAAATAATAATTATTACATCAATTTACATTTACAATGAATGAAAGAAAAACAAAAGCTCATCTCACATCCACCCCGGCTATTCACCCGCGACAGTCCAACACATTCATATACACATTCCAGCACATTACAGATCATGTATAACCCCGACTAATCGACTTATAGCGATTAGCCGACGTTCAATACATGCAAGCATCACAGATATAACCATCATAGTCAAAGTGCAGTGAAGTTCGGAAAAAATACGGAATTATAGGACCCCAAAAGGAAATTTCTTTTCTGGAAAATCTGGGCACATATAATATATTTTAAAAATCCCAAAACCAACACACAAACACACTGCACGAAAAACGATGCAGAGAAGACACCAAGTCGCGGCGGTTCCGCGGCGTCTAAGAAGGATCACGCGGCGGAAGCGCGGCACTTTAGGCGAATCACTGTATCGTTTTTCTTGGGTGTTCACACAAAACCCTGAGCCGAATTTAGGAGTATAAAGTTTTTCATTTTGAGCAGAAAAAATTTCAACAGAAACTCAGTTTTTGTGATTATCCGGTTTTGTGATTTTTCCGGTTCCGAACTTCGTTACACTTCACTACCAAGCTAGTTTAAGTTTAGTTAGGCTCTGATACCACTGTAAGTCCATATTGCGACTCCCGGTTCTTACGGGGAGGCGGAAACGGTATAAAAAACGAATTTTTATCGCAAGAGGCAACATGGACTAACTTATGGTCGGGATCGTTACCTAAACTAAAACTAGCAAACTAAGCTAAAGATATTTAGCTACTCGGATAGAGATGGTTATACCTAAACTTGAACTCCTTCTCTTCAAGCTCCGGTGGTGGTCCGATGGCTCCTTCTCGTCGTCTCCGTACGCCGAAGATAGATCCACTTGAAAGCTCCAACCTTTAGCTCCTTCTTCGGTCTTTGAAGAAACTAGTTCACTTGGTTTGCTAAACCTAGTGAACTAGAATGAGTAGAGAGGAAATAGAATGGGATTTTATCTATGGTTCTTGATTCTCAACTCATGAGACAAGAGAACCATAGATCAAGAGAGGGAGCAAGAGGTTGAGGGTGAGAGCAAGAGGAGAGCTCAAGAACAAGAGAGAGAATGAGCAAGAAAGAATGAGGCTCTCTTTTCTCTCTCACCCTCTCATAATCCAAAGTGATCATAACTCATCATATCAAAAAAAGTCTTTTGGTGATGGTTAGAAGCAACCATAAGGTTATCATATCATGCACTCATTTTACTCAAAAAGCAAGCAAGAAAAAAGTCTTTGGCATGAAATGATAACCATGGTTATCATGATGGTCAACTAGTCAAGCCTAGTCAACCGGTCAACAAGTCAACAAAAGTCAACAAGTCACCAAAGTCAACAAGTCAACAAAAGTCAACAAGTCAACAACCATATCACCATAATACTTAATTAATATAATAGTTAATCACATATCATATTCTCATTAGGGTTGAGCAAAAAGTCAAAAGTCAACGGTCAACTGTCAACAACCCTAATGAGAATCCACTGCCTCTGCCCCCCCTGTCAACTGTGCATACACACCCGCATCCGCGTTCCGAGGAACACGAATGCAAATTGGATAAATCCAATCCCATAAGGTACACTAGGATCTGGCTTAAACCAAAGCCCGCTAGTGTAAACTGTCCGGACACTGTACGTGCACAAGTGCACGGATGTGACCGAACCCTGTCGCAAAACCACGCGACCTGTCGCAATACCATGCGACCTCTACTCTTTTGCCTAAAGGCGAAAAGCTTTCTGTGTGGGACTCTAAAGACTCGACACTACGCTGGCAGTGGGTTTAACCACAGACCGCAAGCGGCACTAGCTGTGCGTAACGGTCCCCAGGTAATGCCGACAAGAAGACCGACGAGGCGAAACCCATCTGAACTCCTACTGAGCCTGAGTGTGACATTCTCCATACAGTCCGGTCTGTTCGTCTGATACATCGCATGGCGGGCCTAGGGGGCGGTAAACGTCAGTCCCCCAATAGCGGTACAAGTCGTGCCGGAGTGAAGCCCAATACACCCTGAGATAACACTGGAAACCTACCAGTATATCTCGTTTGCCCTGGCCAGGGACTACTCGTGTAATGGCTCTCCTAGACACAGCGCGATGTCAACCCCCAATACCGGGAGAGACGAATCCTGTCTAACCGTCACTGCCTCCAAGTGCTTCGGGACTGCACCCAACCACCACCTGTTTGCACGACTCCTTTGAGCCGTGGTAGGGTAGTGATCAAAGTACAGTGGGAACACACCCGAGGCGAAGTGACAGTGTCAAGTCAGCGGACTAAGCTGTACTCATGTCACCTGGGAACTGATAACTGACGATAGGTATAATACCAACTAGTCAGTTCCCGACGAGTCCTGTCCAGTGTACCCGTAACCTAACGAGCACCCGCATACTATCTCAAGTACGACGTACTGACGGCTGTGGGACAGACCGTCTCCCACACTGGGATGAGAAGCGCATGCGCTGGTCTACTCCGGAGTATCGATGCCCTGTCTCGATAGTCCTGCGACCAGGGACCTGAATAAGGATGTGCTTATAGATTACCCAGCCCCCACTAGTGTGACTGCCATCACAACGCTGGTAATCAAGCAAAGATCCTAAGGGCTCCACTAATGCGTATAAGTGATATACTGAAATAAACACAAGTACACATTGAAGTAGAAACAAGCCAAGTAGCATACTACTATTTTGAGCAAGATTGTATATACAAGGTGAATATCCCAAGCATCCATTAAGTAATATACAAACTAGTATGATACAGTAATGGCCTCTAGGGCATATACACTAACAAATCTATCACTAAAAGGATTAGTAAACAATGTCTCCCACTCATAACGGTTTTGACCAAACGAATTGTCAAAACCCTAATGAGTGTGCCACATTACGGTTTGTCCGAACCAACTGCCAAAACCCTAATGGGGCACCTCCTCCTTCATCACTTCTCAAAACTGTGCATACACACCCGCATCCGCATTCCTTAGAATGCGAATGCACAGAAGGCAAATTAAATCCATCTATGCAATACTAGGATCTGGCTTAAACCAAAGCCCACTAGTATTGCCTGCCCGAACAGCATAAGCACACAAGTGCACGTAAGTGATCGTAGCCCTACCGTAAAACCATACGGCCTCTACACGTTTCGCTCAGTGCAGGGAAACTCTCTGTATGGGACTCTAAAGACTCGACACTACGCTGGCAGTGGGTTTAACCACAGACCGCAAGCAGCACTAGCTGTATGTAACGGTCCCCAGGTAGATGTCGATAAGAAGGCCGATGAGGTAAACCCATCCGAACTCCTACTGAGCCTGTATGTGACAATCTCCGTACAGTCCGGTCTGTTCGTATGATATATCGCATGGCGGGCCTAGTGGGCGGTGAACGTCAGTCCCCTAATAGCGGTACAAGTCGTGTCGGAGTGTAGCCCAGAATACCCTGAGATAACACTGGAAACCTACCAGTATATCTCGCTTGCCCTGGCCAGGGACTACTTGTGTAATGGCTCTCCTAGACACAGCGCGATATCAACCCCCAATACCGAGAGAAACGAATCCTGTCTAACCGTCACTGCCTCCAAGTGCTTCGGGACTGCACCCAACTACTACCTGTTTGCACGACTCCTTTGAGCCGTGGTAGGGTAGTAATCTAAGTACAGTGGGAACACACTCGAGGCGAAGTTATAGTGTCAAGTCAGCGGACTAAGCTGTACTCATGTCACCTGGGAACTGATAACTGACGATAGGTATAATACCAACCAACAGTTCCCGACGAGTCCTGTCCAGTGTACTCGTAACCTAACGAGCACCCGCATACTATCTCAAGTATGACGTACTGACGGCTGTGGGACAGACCGTCTCCCCCGCTGGGATGAGAAGCGCATACGCTAGTCTACTCCGGAGTATCGATGCCCTGTCTCGATAGCCCAACGACTAGGGACCTGTATAAGGATGTGCTTATGGATTACCCAGCCCCCACGAGTGTGAGCGCCATCACAACGCTGGTAATCAAGCAAAGATCCTAAAGGCTCTACTAATATGTATATAAGCGATATGCTAAAAGAAACACATGCACATATTGAAGTAGAGACAAACCAAGTAGCATACTACCATTTTGAGCAAGATTGTCTATACAACTGTGAATATCCTAAGCTTCCATCAAGTAATATACAAGCTAGTATGATACAGTAATGGCCTCTAGGGTATATACACTAACATGAATGGCCTGCTGGAAGCTAGTCGGCTCATCACTATCAATGATGCAATCCTCTCTATCCCCTTCTATGAGAAAACCGTGTTAGTGTATATGCCCTAGAGGCCATTAGTGTATCATACTGGTTTGTATATTACTTGATGGAAGCTTGGGATATTCACAGTTGTATATACAATCTTGCTCGAAATGGTAGTATGCTACTTGGTTTGTCTCTGCTTTAATATGTGCATGTGTTTCTTTTAGCATATTGCTGATATACATATTAGTAGAGCCCTTAGGATCTTTGCTTGATTACCAGCGTTGTGATGGCGCTCACACTCGTGGGAGCTGGGTGATCTATAAGCACATCCTTATACAGGTCCCTGGTCGTTGGACTATCGAGACAGGGCCTTGATACTCCGGAGTAGACTAGCGTATGCGCTTCTCATCCCAGTGTGGGAGACGGTCTGTCCCACAGCCGTCAGTACGTCATACTTGAGATAGTATGCGGGTGCTCGTTGGGTTACGAGTACACTGGACAGGACTCGTCGGGAACTGTTGGTTGGTAGTATACCTATCGTCAGTTATCAGTTCCCAGGTGACATGAGTACAGCTTAGTCCGCTGACTTGACACTGTCACTTCGCCTCGAGTGTGTTCCCACTGCACTTTGATTACTACCCTACCACGGCTCAAAGGAGTCGTGCAAACAGGTAGTTTTTGGGTGCAGTCCCGAAGCACTTGGAGGCAGTGACGGTTAGACAGGATTCGACTCTCCCGGTATTGGGGGTTGACATCGCGCTGTGTCCAGGAGAGCCATTACACGAGTAGTCCCTGGCCAGGGCAAGCGAGATATACTGGTAGGTTTCCAGTGTTATCTCAGGGTGTTCTGGGCTACACTCCGACACGACTTGTACCGCTATTAGGGGACTGACGTTCACCGTCCCCTAGGCCCGCCATGCGATGTATCAGACGAACAGACCGGACTGTACGGAGATTGTCACATACAGGCTCAGTAGGAGTTCAGATGGGGTTCACCTCGTCAGTCTTCTTATCGACATCTATGTGGGGACCGTTACGTACAGCTAGTGCCGCTTGCAGTCTGTGGTTAAACCCACTGCCAGCGTAGTGTCGAGTCTTTAGAGTCCCACACAGAGAGCTATTCGCCTTTAGGCAAAATGAGTAGAGGTCGCATGGTTTTGCGACAGGGTTCGTTCGCATCCGCGCACTTGTGCACGTTTGCTGTCCGGACAGTTTATACTAGCGGGCTTTGGTTTAAGCCGGATCCTAGTATATGTTTTGGGATTGGTTTTTCTCATTGTATTCGTGTTCCTCGGATCACGAATGCGGGTGCGTATGCACAGGTGCTTGAGACAGAGGGAGAGGACCTTGATTAGGGTTAATGGCTATTGTCATTTTATTAACCCTAATGCTTATGTGTGTATTATAGTTAATTGATAATTAGTTTAAATAATTGTGCATGGTTATGGTTGTTGACCATTTGACTTCCTTGACTTGTTGACCTAGGTTGACACTTTGACCATCATCATTTCTTTTGGAAGATGCTTTTTGATCCTTGCAAATTGAAATGATAATGGTCACATCATGATTAACCATGACAATTATCTTACTAATTATCTAATTAAAATAATACACATATATTTATGAGAATGGTTGATTCTATTCTCATTCTATCATTTCATTTCTCTCTCTTGTTCTTCCTCTCCCTCAATCTCTCCCCTCTCATGTGTTGAGAAACACTTGAGCTTGAGAAAAACCCTCTCTTGATCATCTCTACTCTCATCTAGGGTTGAAGGACTAGCACTTCTTGAACCCTAGTTACTTCTAGCTTGGAGTTGAAGCCAAAGGTTGAGGCTTTCGGGTGGATCTTTCTTTGACGGGAGAAGACGACAAGGTGACCTCCTTCCACTACTCCAAGGAGCAAGGAGAGAAGGACATAAAGACCAAAGGTATAACCTTTCTAGCACTTAGCTAGTTTCTAGTTAGCTTTAGCAAGTTTTTGTTTAGCAAAGATCCTTTAATGTCTAGTCCATGTTGCCTAAGCTCATAAAAATCCGATTTTTATTCCGTTTTCCGCCTCCCCGCAAGTACCGGGGTGGGCAACGTGGACTTACAAACCGTAGTATCTCTTGGGCGGATAAGACTGCCTACTACTCCTGCGGAGCGGCGTAGGAATGTCCTGATCTTTTGAACCCTCTGGTTGTACTAATCTTTCAGTAATAGCTCGTGGTTCTAGAATTTCTTCCAGTTCTATTGCGTTCCCACTTATCTGATTTTCCAAAAACTCAGTTTCCAAGAAGTGGGCATGACGAGAAACAAAAACCTTTTGTTCCTCTTCGCAATAGAAGAAATATCCCTTGGAGTTCTTTGGATATCCCACAAAATTGCACTGTACTGAGCGTGCCTCGAGTTTGTCCGCATGCTGCTTTTTGACAAAAGCTGGACATCCCCATGTCTTAATGTGCTTAAGATAGGGTTTCTTCCCACACCACATCTGATATGGTGTGGTTGGCACAGTCTTAGTTGGAACTCGGTTCAAAAGGTATGCAGCTGATTCTAGTGCATATCCCCAGAATGATCGCGGTAACTCAGCGTTACTCATCATGGAACGTACCATATCCAATAGGGTTTGGTTCCGTCTCTCCGATACACCGTTATGTTGCGGAGTGTATGGAGGAGTAAGCTGAGAGAGAATTCCATTCTCTTTTAAGTAATCCAGGAACTCGGCACTTAAGTATTCACCATCTCGATCAGATCTCAGTGTCTTGATACTTTTGCCTGTTTGTTTTTCTACTTCATTCTTATATTTCTGGAATTTTCCAAAGGCTTCGGATTTATGTTTCATTAAGAAGACATATCCATACCTTGAAAAGTCATCCATAAAAGTAATGAAGTAAAAATAACCGCTTCGCGCATGTATAGACATTGGATCGCACACGTCGTTGTGTACGAGTCCAAAGAGCTCGCTCGCTCTTACTCCGTGTCCAGTGAACGGAGTCTTTGTCGTCTTTCCTTTGAGACAGGATTGACAAGTTGCATATGATTGATATTCGAACGGATCCAAATATCCTTCTGTATATAACTTCATCAACCTTCTCTCATTGATGTGACCCAGTCTACAATGCCATAAGAAAGCCTGGTTTGTTTCCGGAGACTTTCTTTTAGGTGTATTCTGGACATTGAAAATCTGTGGTTGGTTTAATACGTATATACCATTTCTTAATGTACCTGACCCAATCAAAACTTGATTAAGGTGAATGTTCACAACATTACTTACAAATGCAAATTCATAACCTTCTTTAGATAATAAAGATACAGATATGATATTACAGGTTGCATTGGGTACAAAATAACAATCACGCAAAGCCAAAACGTGTCCATCTGACAACCCCAGGTGATAGTCCCCCACAGACTCAGCATCCATGCCGGCTCCGTTTGCAACTCTGAGGGTCATATCACCTGCCTTCAAAACCCTACGCCTTCCCAGTACCTGTAAAGAATTAAAGATATGAGATCCTGATCCGGTATCCAATACCTAGGATGTAGAGTTTATTGAAAGACAGTTTTCAATAACATACACACTTGAAGCTGAAGCCGCAACTTGCTTCAGATCCTGGGTTTTGGCCTTCCAAGCCCTGCAATCCCTTTTCCAGTGTCCACTCTTGTGACAGTAAAAGCATTCTTCCTTTCACACAAGCTTTCCTGCTACCTTTGTTGCCTTTGTCTTTCCCTTCGTATCCACTTTACTAACACCGCCCCTTGGTTTGGCGGGGGCTTTCTTCTTCTTTCCCTTGGCTTTCGCCTTGGACCTAGAAGAGGAAGTTCCTCCTACAAACAAAATGGATGTTTCCCTACCTTTCTTTAGGGTGCCCTCCGCACTCCTCAGCATGTTGAGGAGTTCTGAAAGTTCAACTTCTTTTTCTTGTAAGTTGAAGTTCAGGATAAACTGGGCGTAAATGGAAGGAAGGGACTGGAGAATCAAGTCCGTGTAGAGCTCGTTCTCTAACGTGGTCCCAAGGTCCGCGAGCTCCTCAATGAAGCCAATCATCTTAAGCACGTGTTCCGCTACCGATGATCCGACGGCTAATCTCGCCGAAAACAGCTTTTTTGAGACTTCGTATCTGGCGATACGGGATTGCTCTCCATACAGTTCTTTTGTATGGAAAAATATGGATTCAAGGTCCATATTCTCGTGCCTCCTCTGATGTTCATTGTCCATAGAGGCAAGCACGAGGCCCTTGGCCTTCGCGCAATCGATTTTCCAGGTCTTACGTATTTCCCTATCCGCGACGCTGGTTTTGGGACCTGGGATAGGGGGAGCTTTGGTGGTAAGGAGATACCCTAACTTGTCATAAGTGATTGCCATTTTGACATTCCTGAGCCAATCTTTGTAGTTTGGCCCTGTCAGTATGTTTTTATCTAGTAGTAACTTAAGTCCAGTCATGATGTTTGGTCGCTGCAATTAGGAGAGAGAGAATAAACACTTTAGCATGATGCTCTTGCAAGTTTAGAGTGGTTTTTAATTTGTCTAAACAGGATGGCTCCCACTGTCTCTCGAATCCCTCCTCAAACCAAAAAGGAAGAATTAGTCAGGATCAATCTCACCGTACAATACTTGCTTAACCGTTCAGCCAGGCTAGTGTCGGAACTTCGAGGGAGGTTTTCCAACGCTTTCGCGAAGTTCCTTAATTAAATAACCTCTTTTTCCTGTGGGCGTAGCCCCGCTAACACCTTTCTAGACACCTACTTGGTTTATAGCATTGATCGTTAAGTGAGAAATTTCCCGAGGAGTAGCATATACTCACAGTAGGATCGGGATCCAAATATCATCGCGTGACAAAACTGAAGGAATCCTACCAGAATCATCACACTCCAAATAGTATGCAGCGCTAGCATGTTTCAGTTTCTTTTGAAACTCCCGATGTGGATTTTTGCCCCATGCTCTTATGACCTTGGCGTGAGGTCAAAATGTCATAAGTCACATGTCAAGTTCTTCCCATCATTATCCAGGTTAATTTGAACCCACCCGTACCTACCCTTGACGTAGGCCAAAATGGCAGTACGACTGTCTCAAACCAACGCATTCTATCTATGCAACAGATAAATATCCGTCAGCTACCAATCGCTATGCCTTGGCGTGAGGTCAAAATACATAGCTTGAATACTACCGAATATTTAACTGAAATGATGGAGGGCTATGGATGGTTTTGGCGAAACCCTGAACGTAGTGAACTTGATATGATCGATGAAACGAGATAGCTTTTAAAAGGAGTGGCTTAAGCTCCGCGTTTAAAAGTTGTTTTGAAAAGAAACCGAGTGGTTTTGAAAGTGTTCCAACGACTCAACTTTGGTTTATTTTCTTGCATTAATTTAATGCGTCCCATCATTTAATCCTACCATTGCAGAAAACAACGAAAATATGACGTACGCTTATGCCATCCGCATTCGCCACGGGGCCCCGTCATTACCCGTTAGGTTACTTAACTAACGAAAGAGCGGGGGCTGGACTAGCGCGGATGCAAAATATAAGCAATGCTTAAATAGATATCATATATAGATATACACATTCGTCACATGCAATGATAACCATTCCAGATCACAGATGAACACATTGGATATACTAGGAATCCGCAATCCGTACGAGCCTGTAACGAAGAGCGGATTACACGGTCGCGATGAATAGCCAAGACCCCACCCTAGACCCCTACGGGTGCGGCAAACTACCCGCCAAGTACCCGAAGCGAAGCAACCTCCCTCAACACCATGAGTAGGCCACTCGGCACTTCGAGATACCCGATAGTTTATGCACCCCACCTTGGGTATATCCTAGGAGAAAAAACAGTAAAAGAAATTATACAATGACGGCTACAACCCCATCCCGGTAGTGCGGCCATATAAATAATATTACATCAATTACAAATTACATGAATTGAAAAGATAAAGAAAAATCTCATCTCACGACCCCCCGGCTATTCATTCGCGACAATCCAATGAATTCATATACACATACCATCAACATTACAGATCACAGATATGTATAACCCCCACTAATCGATGTATAGCGATTAGCAGACGTTCAATACATATATCACATCACAGATATAACCCGTTAGCTTAAGTCTTTAGAAGTTCGATCAAAATACGGATTTTTAAACCCCAAAAACAAATTTTGCTTTCTGTAAAATCTGGGCAGAAAAAACATATTTCAAAAATCCCAAAACAGCCCCAGAAAAACACTGCAGGAAAATTGTGCCACGACCGAGTCAACTCGGCCGCGGATCTGCGGCGGGAGCATGCTCCTGCCGCGTTTCCGTGGCGCTTTGACCGAGTCGGTGGACCAATTTTCTTGTGTGGGGTTTAAAAAGCCTGAGCCGATTTTTAGGGTAAGATTAATTATTTTTTGAACAGAAAACAAAATCTGCAGAAACTTGATATTACGGGCATGTTTCGCGACTTTTTCTCCGATCGAACTTCTAGTTACTTTGCTAACATGTTAGATAGTGTTTAACTAGGCTCTGATACCACTGTAAGTCCACGTTACTTCTCCCGGTTCTTACAGGCTTGCAGAAATGATGAAAAACGATTTTTCTTTTGGTGGTAACATGGACTCAAAATACGGATCTTTGTTAAACAACTATCTAACAACCTAACTAAGAATTTTACCTACTCGGTTAGGGGTTATACCTTAAATTGAACTCCTTCTCTTGGTCTCCTTGTGGTGGTCGGATGGTTCTCTCCTCGTCGTCTCTTTGTGCCGAAGATGGATCCACCTGAAAGCTTCTACCTTTGGCTTCAACCTCAAACTAGAGGAAACTAGAACACATGGCTTGCTAGACTTTGTGTACTAGGATGAGTAGAGAAGTGTTTTGGGTTTTTATCTCCAAGGCAAATGATTCTCAACACATGAGAGGTTTTTTCCTTGATCTAGAGAGAGAGCAAGAGGAAGAGGGAGAGCTTGAGGATGAGAGAGCTTTCTTGAGAGAGAAAGCTAATGAAAGAACGAGCAAGACTTTTCTCACCCTTGCTCTCATAATCCAAAATCATCATAACACATAATAATAATTGAGTATTATGTGATGGTTGTTATCATATCAAATGTCCATATCATTTCTTGCATTAAATGCAATTTGTGAACAAACAAGCAAGCCAGGTCAATGCCAAGAAATGATAGCCATTGTCATGATGATTGTCAACAAGTCCAACCTAGTCAACCGGTCAACTAAGTCAACAAGTCAACAAAGTCAACCCTTCAACCCAACCATGGAACAATAATACTTAATTAATATTATCATTAATCATATTTCTTATTCTCATTAGGATTTAGCAAAAGTCAACAGTCAACAACCCTAATGAGAATCCTCTGCCTTTGTCTCTCTGTCAACCGTGTATACGCACCCGCATCCGCGTTCGGAGGAACACGAATACAAACGAGATAAAACCAATCCCAAAACGTACACTAGGATCTGGCTTAAACCAAAGCCCGCTAGTGATAACTGCCCGGACATTAAACGTGCACAAGTGCATGGATGTGACCGAATCCTGTCGCAAAACCATGCGACCTCTACTCTTTTGCCTAAAGGCGAATAGCTCTATGTGTGGGACTCTAAAGACTCGACACTACGCTGGCAGTGGGTTTAACCACAGACCACAAGTGGCACTAGCTGTGCGTAACGGCCGCCAGGTAGATGTCGATAAGAAGACGGATGAGGTGAAACCCATCTGCACTCCTACTGAGCCTGAATGTGACAATCTGCGTACAGTCTGGTCTGTTCGTCTGAGAATATCGCATGGCGGGCCTAGGAGGGCGGTAAACGTCAATCCCCTAATAGCGGTACAAGTCATGTCGGAGTGTAGCCCAGAACGCCCTGAGATAACACTGGAAACCTACCAGTATATCTCGCTTGCCCTGGTCAGGGACTTTGTGTAATGGCTCTCATAGACACAGCGCGGTATCAACCCCCAATACCGGGAGAGACGAATCCTGTCTAACCGTCACTGCCTCCAAGTGCTTCGGGACTGCACCCAACTACTACCTGTTTGCACGACTCCTCTGAGCCGTGGTAGGGTAGTAATCTAAGTACAGTGGGAACACACTCGAGGCGAAGTGACAGTGTCAAGTCAGCGGACTAAGCTGTACTCATGTCACCTGGGAACTGATAACTGACGATAGGTATAGTACCGACCAACAGTTCCCGACGAGTCCTATCCAGTGTACTCATAACCTAACGAGCACCCGCATACTATCTCAAGTACGACGTACTGACGGCTGTGGGACAGACCGTCTCACCTGCTGGCATGAGAAGCGCATACACTAGTTGATCTGTCGAAAATATTGTATATTTTAGCCGGCAATTTCCCCATCTTTTGCATACATTTAGAAGTGTTCGGTATTCATATTTCACATATTAGCAAATCAGTCGTAAAATACCAGATTGCATGTATTAGACTTTTAAACCGACACTTTAAAGAAAATTGACCGCATTTCATGGCATCGCATCATTTCTGTATTTGCGCAACACTTGTCTTGAGTCTGTGCAGGAAAGTCCGGAGCAAAATCAAATGAAGCTGATCAAACATTACGCCAACTCAATAATTTCAGATCTGGTAGCAATATAAAGGGAGAAACAAAATTCCACATATCAGATAAAGGCCCACAACTCAGGCCCAACAAGCACCAGAGAGACCAAGCTCCAACTCCTCAAAAGAGCCGCGGATCCGCGGCGGGAGCCTGGTTACGCCGCGGATCCGCCGCACTTTGGACACGTCAGCAAGGAATTTTTAGGGCATTATTCTTATTTCAGGGCCCACATTCATTTCTGATACGTCAAATTCCATAATTCTCCAGAAGCTACTGCCAGATCAGCAAAGAAGATTAAGCAAGGCTAATCCTAATTATGCTCCTAATTAATCCTCTTCTAGAAGCTCCCTCCTAACTAATCACATCTAGAAGCTTCTTCCCTAACTAACTTTTGGAGGGAAATTTGAATTTCTTCAACAAACTTTAGGAGGAAAACTTAGAATTTGGAATCCTAGATCTAGGGTTTAGATGTCTATAAATAGAAGCCTAGACCTAGGGTTAAAGGTTGTTCAATTTTTAGGTTGTTCATTATTAGTTAGTTCCTAAAATTTACCTCTTTCTTCATCTTCTTCCACAAGTCTAGTGACAAGGCTTGTGCGAAACCCTAACCCTAATTCCACTCCAAATTCAAGATCTTGAGTACCAATCAAGCGAGAAGCCTTCAACCTTTTAGGAGCCGAGCCGATCTTCAATCGGGCAAGTGATCCAAGCCGATCCGCGACCCACGGAGACGAGCGAAGCCAAATCGACGATCGAGTTCTTCCTCTTGTAGTTCTTGAGCGAATGTAATGAAATTGTTGATATAAATAAAAGGTGAAATTCTTTAATCTTTCTTTCTTTTAATTCTTGCATCATGATTAGAACTCATTTTGTAATTGTTGTTCTTGTTGTGATGTTTGAGTAAAACTCCGCTCGTAAAGGAGTCGAGACGATTGTAGAATGATGATGTAACAAATCTTAATACGATTTTTAAGTCCTACGAGTTTTGTAAACCCTAGCAAGTTCAAGAATCGATAACCAAGTTTCGTAGCGATGCTTTCTTGATTGTGATCGCTCGAAATTAGGGATCTACGATCGTTTCTTGAATTTACTAGAGGCTAGAATGTGAATGATATCGACGAAAGAACAAGGGATAAGGTGAAACCCTAGTTTCACAAGAAATCCCTAATTCTCGATCGATCATCATCGATCTAGTATCAATTCATCGAAGGATAAGAATACGTAATTGTAAGATTACATCACATCTATAGATCCGATCGATTCCTACGAGCCTCATTTCGATTCTTGATATTTGGTTTGGAAAAATCATCAAACGATCAATTCTTGATTCTATCTTTTTCTTGTTATTAGATCTAGATTTTCTAATTCTTGAGCTTCAATTCTTTAAATCTTGAATTGTTTTGTTTTCTTTTCATTAAAGTTTCGACTCATCTAATTCTAAACACGAACGATTACACTTTCCCTGTGGACGATCCGCACTCACTTACAATCTACATCCGACACCGTTATTGATTGCGGTCAAAATAATTTTTGGTTGTGATTTCTTTACAATTTCCCAATTACACGAACAAGAATTCTTTCCAATCACTAGTCTACTCCGGAGTATCGATGCCCTGTCTCGATAGTCCTACGACTAGGGACCTGCATAAGGATGTGCTTGTGGATTACCCAACCCCCACGAGTATGACTGCCATCACAACGCTGGTAATCAAGCAAAGATCCTAAGGGCTCCACTAATGTGTATAGGTGATATACTAAAATAAACACATGTACACATTAAAGTAGAAACAAACCAAGTAACATACGACTATTTTGAGCAACATTGTCTATAGAAGGTGAATATCCCAAGCATCCATTAAGTAATATACAAACTAGTATGATACAGAATGGCCTATAGGGCATATACACTAACATTATTCAAACACCCAAAAGAAACTTAGCTAATTTTACCTCATGCCTTTGATCATCACATCCACATCTTCCATGGTTGCTCTATGAGCTTTAGATTTTGAGAGAAAATAATAGTGAGACTATCATACACCCCCACCCTCCACTACTAGCGATCTTGGAGGGTCGGTTGGTCAGCTTGGCGAACCTAGAGCTTGTGTCGTTTCTCTCGGGTGGATCATCGGAGATGAAGGAAGACCGGCGACCAAAGTCGATCCGCATCACTTGGAGCTTGGAAATGGTTGAAGACCTGAAGGATTAGGTTCATTAGTTATAACCATTATATCTCCTTTTGTTAGTTGCTAGTTTTAGGGTTAATGGTTTTGATCTTGTTAATCGGGTAATGGTAGCGCCGGGTTATTAGAATTTTTGTTCCGCATTTGGCCACGGTTCGATGGCCGGGGCGCTCCCACTACCCAACAAACATATCACTTGCTTAGGCAATTGAGTTGATCATGAGATGTCAAGTACCACACCAGATGTTGTTTTTGCGCTAGATGCAATGGGTTGATATTAATTCAATCCTGGAGAAACATTAGGAAGCAGTTTTAGAACATAAGTAAATGTTCTAGGGATTTGATGACGGCAACTTCCTTCGGGAGACGGTTATCATTCCAGGCTTCCAAGGTGACATAGATGACAGAGTGATTGTCAGAGTTATAGTTTTCCCTCTGACGAGGGGCAGTAGTTTGGATAGGTGGTCCAGACGGATACTGAGGAAGGCATGGCGCAGGATACTGATTAGGTTCAGTTGACGATACAGTTTAAGAAGTTTGGATTTGGAGTTCATTTATGAACTAGGTCCCATCAGATATCCAGACATATTCTAAGACACGTATTACTCAATTCGGGAGATGGCTTTCTCCGCGAACATGAGATTAAGAGAGACATAGAAAGAAACATCAGGGCGGATCCACTCACTGAGGCTATCTCTCGTACACAATAGTTTTACAAACGAACTTTGTGAAACTGATTAGTAGAGGAGTTGGATGTTCGGTATCACACGGGCTGTGAGTATGCGACATCGCAATAATTAGCCTTAAGTGAAAGTGGGAGATTGTTGGATATAGTGCCCTCAAAGTCAATTATTGGATCGCAGGTACGTGATTGCAATGATTGAGGGAGGACCTATACCGGTAGGACATTCTTGCTCGAGATGATAGATGCTATCTGGTTTATCTTTATCATCATGTACTGCTTTAGGTGGCATTATAATTCACTATTACACGTTGATAGAGCCCATAGGATCCTGCTTGACTACCAACAGTATGATGGAGATCATATAAGTGAGAGTTGGATAGTCTATAAGCACATCCTTAAATGTGGTCCCTAGTCATGGGAGTTTCGAGACAGGGCATCAATACTCCGGAGTAGACTAGTTATACAGTCGAGACACCAACGAGGGGCGATGGACGGTCTCACAAGCCATTGGTGTCAGTTGGTTCATCTAAGATGTATACATGTGCTCATTGGGTTATGAGTGCACCGGACATGACTCGCCGGGAACCTGCTAGTTGGTATTATACCGAGCGTCAGATAGCAGTTCCCTGGTGACATGTGTACATGTTAGTTCATCGACCTGAGATCGTCATTTATCGCGTGTGAGTTCCCACTGTGCTTTGATTATTACCCTACCACGTCTCAAAGGAGTCGTGCAAACAGGTTTTAGTTGGGTACAGTCCTGAGCCACATGGAGGCAGTGAGCAGATCGGCAGGCGGTTCGTCTGTTCCGGTATTGGGGGTGAGATCGTGCTGTGTCTAGGAGAGCCATTACACAAAGCCCTCGGCCGAGGCAGGAGATTTTCTGGTAGGTACTCCAGTAGTATCTCAGGGTGTTCTGGGCTACACTCTGACACGACTTATACCGCTATTAAGGGTCTGACGTTACCAGCCCCTAGGCCCGATATGCGATGCTCATAGACGAATGGACCGGACTGTACCGATATTGTCACTGATAGGCTTAGTAGGGTTCCAGGACGAGTTCGCTCATCGGCTTCTCTTTCGGTCAATACATGGGCAGCCATTACGTACAGCTAGTACCACTGACGGCTTGTGGTTAAACCCAGTGCCAGAGTATTGATGAGTCTTTAGAGTCCCCCACAGATAGTTTCCCAAGTTCGGACGAAACGTTGTAGAGGCCGTATGGTTTTATGGCAGGGTTCGAACATGCACGTGCACTTGTGCACGTGTCATGGTTCGGACAGATAATTCTAGTGGGCTTTGGTTTAAGCTGGATTCTAGTATTATATTGTGTAGGAGTATTTTTTTTCTCTTTAAATTTTGTATTCGGTCGGAATACAAATGCATGTATGTATATACTGTTTAGGGGTAATCCTACGGGACTACTTTTGAAGTTGCCGATTTCATTTCGCCCGACATAAACATCTGGTTTAATGTTTATGTTGTGGTATTTGTTTGAAATTCTTTGGCTGGCCATTCGTTTAATCCATGGCTGATTTTTCACTGGGCTTCTTGATGGGCCTCAAGCCTTTTCTTTTGGGGGGGGGTTTATTTGCAAATGTTACTTTTATAAAGGGAGGGGTTTACCGTGGCCACAGGGGCTCCTACAACAGGCATGATGGTTCTAGATAGTATGAGGTGTTTTGTGAGTCATATTTTCTTTTAAAGCCTTTTGGATAGCTTATGATTTTTGGGGTTGATATTTGTGAAGTGTTTTCCTTATGGTCACCAATTCTTTTCCTTGTGCTCACCCCCTCCACCTCCACCAATTTTCAGCCCTCCAAAATTGGCTGAGCCTCATTTTAAGGAAAAAGATTGATTCATTGCAAATTTGATAGCCCATTTTATCACATTCCAAAAAGGCGACTTCATTTACCTTCACCTAATTCGTTGGGTGCCTTGAGACAAAATATTCTACACTCTCTCTACTTCAATCTTGGACATGTCAGTTAGCAAACTTCATGTCCGAGTTGCCTCGGTTTAGAGACGGGAGCCCGTATAAAGATCCGTTGACGTGGTGCCACCTCGACGAGGAGACCAGAGATCGAGCGAGATCGGAGATGCCGCGAGGAGCGTGGGATGATGGCTAAAGACCGAAGGACATGGATCGATCGGTATAGCCATTCTATCATTTTACAGATTGCTAGTTTAGTGTTAATGGCACGATCCGGTTTACAGTCTATGTTAGCGCCAGTTCTGTAAAAATTTTTATTCCGTGTTTGGCCTCAGATTATTGGCCGGGGCGCTGGCGTAGACTTACAGCAGATGGAGTCCATAATACTCTAGGAAATTAGTTCCTTCAAATCAAGAACTTAGTTCTTAAATAACCTGATCCCAGATCCACAAAATAGTGATCTTGGTGATCGTTAATTGTCAAAATACCATCAACAGAGGTTTAACCTCTCTGAAAACATGAACATGAAAACATGGATAAAATAACATGGAGAATATAGAGTCCATAATACTCCAGAAACTTAGTTCCTTCAAAATCAAGAACTTAGTTCTTAAAGAACCCGATCCCAGATCCTTAAAATAGTGATCTTAGTGATCATTAATGTCCAAAATACAATTAACAGAGGTTTAAGTTCACTAAAAATATCAACAGAGATTAAATCTCCAAAGAACAAAGTGCCTCACGTGAAAAGCATGTAAGCACCTAAGACCAAGTTACGTAGTGCCTCACGTGAAAAACACGTGAGCGCCAGAAAACAGAAAATTAGTGCTTAGCACTATTATAGTGCCTCACGCGATATACACGTGGGCGCTATATGCAACCGAGTGCTTAGCACTGCTGAGTGTTATAGAAACCCAATCTTAGCCCAAATCGGATAAGCTTATGTTCGTGATATCCAAACTGATCTTAGTCCCATACATGACTAACGGTCTTTATTCCATACCATCAAAATTAATCTTAGTCTTAAACAAGACTAATGATTCTTAGATGATCCACCATGATCTTTTCCCTCAAATATGGGATTTGGTTCAAGGTTACATCTCTCAACACCTCTGATACATGTCGTTGTAATTTCTCAATGCCTTCAAAGAGGTGACAGGTCCCGACAACCAATAACAACACCTTGTTCCAGTTTGATCAAAGATATGAAAGTTCTTCAAGATAGGGAATGAAACATCCCACATTTGTGCACTTTCATATCAATGTGCACACCTCAAATTGGATCGTACATCTGTTAGGAATATGTATGCCCTAGAGACCATTATTGTTGATATAGTGGATGTTTGGACATAAATATAGAGGACTTTCTTACTCGACATGATAGTATGCTATCAGGTTACCTTTATCTTAACATGTAGACTAGTATTTATACTTTCTGTCTCTTACATGTTGATAAAACCCTTAGGATATGTACTTGACTACTAGGACTATGATGAGATCATACTAGTGGGGTCAGGGTGGTCCAAAAGTATATCATTTAATAAGTTCCTAGTCGAGGGAATATCGAGACTAGGGCATCAATATTCCAGAGTAAACTAGTGTGTACGTTTCTTATCCCTTAGAGGGAGATGGTTGATCCCACAACCATTGGTGTATGACATCAAAGATTGTACACAGGTGCTCATTGGAGAATGGGTACAACGAACAGGACTCGCCGAGGACTCCTATGTAGTAGTATACCTATCGTCAGATAGCAGTCCTCTGGTGACACTGGTACATGTTAGTCTGTAGACCCGAGATCGTTATAGTGTCTTGTGTGGCTCCCACTGTGCTTTGATTTCCTCCCTACCATGCTCAAAGGATACATGCAAACAGGTGGATTTTGGGTACAGTCCCGAGTCGCATGGAGGCAATGAGCGATAGGAGGGGTTTCGTCTGTCCCGGTATTGGGGGTTGATGTTGCCTTATGCTTGATTGGCTATAACTAGAAGTCCTTGGCCAGGGCTGCATATGAGATTTACTGATAAGTGTTATCAGTAGTTTCTCAACCTGTTATAGGCCAGACATCGGCATGACTTATCACGTTTCTAGGGTCTGACGTTTTCCACCCCTAGATATGATATGCGACATATCAGACGAAGAGACCGGACTGTTCGGTAGTGTTACTGATATGCTTCTTGGAGAGTATGGACAAGCTTGTTTGTTGATCTTTATATCGCTCAATACCGGAGTAGCCGTTACGTCCAGCTAGTATCGCTGACGGCTTGCAGGTGACTGATGTGATCATCGCCTACTACTGGCGTATTGACGAGTCTTTAGAGTCCCATAAAGAAGTTCCCTGGTTCAAGCGAAACGAAGTAGGACACATATGTGATATGTCTGTAGGCCAGATTAAATACGTGTATGTGATACCGTATTGTAATCTGGCAGTTATCTGTTATCAAGATCGGTTATATGTGATATAACCAGTTTATCGAATCGAGTGTTGATTTGATAATGTGATATACAGATAAATGATATTCATCGGTCATATGTGATATAACCGGATTATTAAATCAAGTGTTGATTTAATAATGTGATATATATTATATGTGATATAATTATATCTTAACTAATATCATTAGTTCACTAAATATTTTCTTATATGTATTAATATATATATATATATATGATATATATATATATATATATGATATATATATATCTATATGATATATATATATATATGATATATGATATATATATATATATATATATATATATATAGCATGGCATGATTTCTATTTTTGACAAAAATAGAAATGAGGTGGAAAATGAGAGCATGGTTGCTAGCATGGGCTTTATATTTGTTTATTCATCTTGACTCACTATTCAAGCATGGTTGCAATTTTATATTTCAAAATTCCATGCTTGAATGAGTGGGGGTCAAGGGTTGCCATTCATTCTAGTCTCATTCTCAACACTTAGCCATTTTTCTTGAGTTGCTATCTAGCTTCTTCTTCTTCCTCATTTGCCATGGTTCAAGTTTCAACCCTCACATATGATGTGAACCATGAAACTTTAACACAAACTTGTGAGCTTTAACATCCCCTACTTCACCATCCTACACTTGACTAGCGATCGAGTGTAGCGTGTTTACTACGCTAAAGAGTATAGTGTAGAGGTATCTTGAGTTGGAGGGACTTCGCGTGGATCATCTTCGGCACGAAGGTCATCGGAGGAAGCTCGTCCAAAGCCTCAAGTGGAGCCTAGTAGAGTAGCGGGGCTACTACACGGAGGATGTGAAGTGAACGACTCGATCTACGAGGGTATAGACATCTTTCGCTTCTACTAGTTATCTAAACCCTAATATTCTTGCAAAGATCTTGGATAGTCTAGATTAGCACCTAAAAAATTTGAATTTGGAGTGCTTTATGTCACTTGGAACTCAAGGTGGTGCTAAGGTCGACTTTTATGGTATCATAGCCAAGCTAGAACATTAGGGTAGACTATCATAGCTTGTACCGACGTTAGAAATTCGCCATTTTTGTCGTGCAAAAACTGCCGATAAAAACAATTTCTAAAATAATGTTTTGAGTTGTTTGCATACCCCGCGGGCTCACGGTTTGAAACGAGAAGCCACGGGGTGGAGCTTGCGCACCCCGGGGACAACCCGGGGGGAGGGACCAGGGCCGGACCCACACCCTAAGACCACCACAAGGTGGCCTTAGGGGTGGGTGACCTGAGAGCACCCCATCTGGGTGCTCTCGGTTTAGCCTTCCCCTAAGAGCCACTTCGAGTTGTCCCCTTGGGGTGGGTACCCCCCGAGGCCCCCCATTCGATAGTTAATTTTGGGATCTTCGCCTCTGCGAAGATTCGGGCGGGTTTCGAGTTCGTTTCGACTCCCGGATTGGCTTAAAACGATCGGTTTTGGAACTTTAGCTTACTGAATTTTTCGTGTCTTGGAAAAATTGGTTTAGTTTGCTAATTGCGTGCGGAATTCTAATGTCGCGGTTACTTTACAAGCTTTATGATGTGTGATACAATTATTAGAATCCAGATTAATTAGTTTTATGAAAACTAGTTAGTATATTGTAAATTTAGCCGTTTAGTTTCAATTGATCGATTGCCACGAAGTTTTGATTCGGATCAAAACTCCGTCGCAATTGCGTATTGTACGTGATCACTAAGTCGGGAATCTTGTTGAATTATTCGACAACTAATTGAAAAGAGTTTTCAATTTGAGACTAAAATGCAAGTTTTATAAGTTAGGCATGAAATCCGGAATATGAGATATTCCGGGTTTATGATGTCTAAGGATATTGTAGATTCTAATTATTATAGTTTTCTGTTTTCTTTTCTGCGACCGTAAGTGTAATATGTGGGGTATCCAAATCTCGTTGCTATATGTCAACAAGTTTTAGGAATACGTAGATTTGTTTACGTTGATAATATGTGATATCATGTGTTGCTATTGATATGATTTATTGGATCTTCGTGAAAGAATAGCCGGGGGGTTCTATATGAGATGAGAGTTTTTATTTTCATTCATGTAAAATCTGTATGTAATATTCTTTTATTGGGGCACTTTCGGGTTGAGTATGATGTCACTATTGTTGTATATTATTTACTTTTCCGCATTAGGATAGACCTAAGGCGGGGAGCACAAATAACCTGGTTCTAGATGTAACGTTTTAGAAATCGTTATGCGAATTTTTCCGTTTTAGGGTAAAATAGTCGGTATTTTCCGTTTTAACCCGATTGTGATCAAACTTCCGTATAAACTTGCCGGCACCTTGTTTGGCTAGAATAAAGCTAGTGCGCGGGTTTTGGGGGTCAATGTGAAGTTTTGCTTCACATAGAATTTTTCCCTAATTAAATATTATTTTAATGTGTTATTTATGCACTTAATTGGTGGAAATTATATTTTTGTGTGGGTTAATTAGTTTTAATTGGGATCATTGCTAATCTAATAATTAGAATTAATTTAGAACCATCTCTTCTAATATCTAGATATTTTTTTGATGACAAATGGTTTATTTTTTTAAAAGAAAATAAAGAAGGAAAAATGTGGCATTTGCATTTAATGTAGCAATTAATGTTTTGTGCTAGAAAATTCCTTGCATTTTACACAAAACACCCCCCTCATTCGCTTGGCCGAGCCCCCCCAAATCTGCCCCATTTTCTTTTCCTTGCTCATTTCTTCATTCTCTTGCTTCAAAAATCATCAAAAAATTCCAAAAATAAATCCACAAATTCCTAAATAAAATTAAACCATCATTTCCCTTCACTAATCTTGCTTAGATCTTCAACAAAACATTGTTTTTTGGAGGCTAAAGTTGTTGAATCTTGTTGCTTTGGGGTGTTCTTGTTAAGGTATAATTACAAAACCCTAATTCTTTTGTTATGCTAAAATCATTAAGTTAGCTAATTATATGATTAATATAGCTTTAAACTCATGATAAATTCATTACTAATAATTTTAAAGAATTTCAAGTTAGGTTTTAAACTTGTTGAAGTGTTGAATGTTAATTGAAGTTTAAGAAAACTTATTCTAGTGGTGGAATATGTTAATTGTTGTTAATTCCTACTTTTTCTAATTAAAAGTTTTAGCTTACTAGATTTTTACTAAAGCAAGTTTAAACATATGGAGGTGGTTTCGATAACTTAGTTAAACTATTTTAAGATGGTTGAAATAGCTAGAATTGTATTAGCTTTAGACTTGTGCAAAATATTGCGATAAGTTGCTTACTAGGTTTCGGTGTATTTTCGACGTGGGTTCAATTGGTCGTTGCGAGGTTATATCTATTATATTCTCGTATTTGATTGTGTTATGTTTGCGCAATCGGGACGATCGGAGTATAGACTTGGTGTTGCGTAATTTAGCGATCCTAGTTAGGGTTTTTGCCGATGTCGTGCGCGTTTAGTGCGCTAGGTGCGCAGTGTAATTTTCTGGGTGTTATCCTTGCGTTTCGTTACCTTTGCGTCGACGTAGGATATTTAGCTTATGTGATGTGTTTGTGAAATTTTAGGATCGCAAGCGGGGACTTCGGGCACTGCGAACAAGGGGAAGCAGGTGGTTGGATTTTTATAGCTCGAGACCATCGGTGAGTAGATTTAACATCTACGGGGAAATCGCCCGTATGGCGTTATGCGTCGGGGCTGATATGATATGATAGCTGCATGTTATTGCATATTAGTTGATTTCATATGAACGTCATTGCATAGTATTACATATTGTACCTTGACTTGTACCTATTGGACATAACACTTTACTGACGGTTCATGTTGTACGAGCACTAATTTGTATGCTACACCCACACCGTCAGTAATTGCCATGACACGCACAACTCACATACATATGTGATATTGTATTGGATAGGGATAATTGAGGTAGTGACTCTTATTCCATTGTGCATATGAAATACTGTTGACACATACATACGTGATATTGTATTGGATAAGAATAGTTGAGATAGTAACTCTTATTCCATTTCACGTATACCATGCTATAGCTACTTGTACATCATGCATATATATTGACATGTACACCCACATATTCGGTTACAGCTACATGTACATCATGCATACATACTGACATGTACACCCACATATTTTGCTATAGTTGCATATACCTTAAGTGGTATTGTTTTGACATGTAGATACTTAAACCTTGCTACAATTACATGTACACCTCATATGATGCTGCACTTATTTTCGGAGGATTTGGGATCCGCATGATATATTTTAAAGCTGGATTCATTAAAAAGAGCGGCTTTCCCTTAATATGCTCATATTGTTGTTTTATGTTGCATATATCAGTTTTCATGGATTTACGCATTGAGATATGGATTTCATGTGATTTATGGATTTGAGAACCGTGGGGGTATTTCAAGAAAACTATGTATTGTTTGAAAATCCGGTTTCTCTTGATATGATATTTCAGTGTGTCCACCGTGTGATTTCTCGGTTATGAGATTTTGCTTATGATACCCGATTCGAGGAGCGGGAGGCACCGTCTGCGGGTACAGGATGGACCCGGTATGGTACCCCGGGGCGAGTGGTGATTTCTTGGTGTAGACGATAAGCCTGACAGAGGGACCACTGTTAGTTATATGTATGCCCTAGAGGCCATACTATACATAGGATGTATATTGTAGTGGATGCTTGGACATATATAGGGAGGACTTTCTTGCTCGACATGATAGTATGCTATCTGGTTGCTCTTTACCTTAACGTGTACACTGATTGTCCCTCTGTTACATGTTGGTAAAGCCCTTAGGATGTGTACTTGACTACCTGGACTATGATGTGGATCATACTAGTGGGGACATGGTAGTCCATAAGTACATCCTTCAAGGTCCCTAGTCGTGGGTGTATCGAGACGGGGCATCAATATACCAGAGTAGACTAGCGTATACCTTCTCGACCCATACAGATGGGCGATGGATGATCCCATATCCATTGGTGTTTGACATTAGAGATGATATACGGGTGCTCAGTGGAGACTGGGTACACTGGACGGACTCGCCGAGAACTCCTAGATGGTATTATACCTTACGTCAGATGGCAGTTCTCTGGTGACACTGGTACAGGTTAGTCTGTAGACCCGAGATCATCATAGAGTCTTGTGTGATTCCCACTGTGCTTTGATTTGCACCTTACTACGTCCAAGAGGGCGTGCAAAACGGTGGTTTTTGGGTACAATCCCGAATCACATGGAGGCAATGAGCGATAAGAAGGGATTCGTCTCTCCCGGTATAGGGAGCTGATGTTGCGCTGTGTTCGATTGGCTATAACCGGAAATCCCTGGCCAGGGTTGCTGAGATTTACTGGTAAGTGTTACCAGTAGTTTCTTGAACTGTTATAGACCTCATATCGACACGACTTATCGAGCTACTGGGGTCTGACGTTTACCACCCCTAGACGGGATATGCGACATATCAGACGATCAGACCGGACTGTACGGTAAGTGTTACTGGTTGGTTTCACAGGAGTGTGAGCGGGCTTGCTCGTTGATCTTCTGATCGCTCAATACCCGGGTGGCCGTTACGTTTAGCAGACCGCTTGCGGCTTGTAGGTGTTTGATATGATCATCACCTGCTGCCGGCGTATTGACGAGTCTTTAGAGTCCTACACAAAGGTTTCCTGGCTCAAGCGAAACGAAATAGGAGCGTATATGAGATATGTGCGGGACCGAGAATAATGCGTGTATGTGATACCGTATTATATTCTCGCGATGAATGTATCGATTGGTTGTATGCGATATAACCTAGTTATCGAATCGAGAATTGATTCGATAAGTCGATACATTGGATATTAGTCGGTCATATGCGATATGACCGGATCGTTAAATCAAGTGTTGATTTAATGATTTAATGTATAATTATATATTTGATATATTACTTTACATTAACTAGTATTGGTTCACTTAAGATTATTTTTCTCACTTGATGTGCATATTGTATATGTGATATATTTTTGTGCACTTTATTGTATCATGTTTGATGATACATGCAAACTTGGGTGTGTGTATGCTTTGAACTATGTTTAGGTTAATGGTTTGGGTTTTGTTATATTTTCTTATTTATTTATTCATTTAAGCAAGAAATAAAATGGTGGCTATCTTTGGACTTTCTTTGAAGCTTCATGAAGCTTTGAAAAGTTCAACCATTTTGTTTCTTTTGCTTAACCTAACCATTTGCCTAAACCCTAGTTCATTCTCTACATGAGTTAACACTCACCCATGGTTGCAAATATGATAACCATCACTTGATTTAATTTTAATGCAATTAATTCTTTTTCTTCTTGTTCATCTTCTTCTTCAAGTGAAGAAAAGAAAAGCTTTCTAGAAAAATGTCAAGTGATGAATCCAAGTGAGAAATACAAATCCAAAGTGAACCCACTTCCTATTTCTTCATCCTCTACCACTTGCCATGTTGTATAGGGTGTTTTCTTCACAAGTTTCATGACTTGGTGAAGATGGAGCTCGAGTTAGAGTCGCCTCGACGTAGATCATCTTCGGCATCGAAGTCAACGACCTAGCCCGCCCATTTCTCCGATGAAATCGACGCTAGAGTCCGGGATTCCAATGATCGCAGCGGAAGGACGTCAACACGGAGCTAGAGAAGTGGTGGACCGGATCTACAAAGGTTGTAGTTCCATTCACTTAGCAATAAAGTAGTTTAATTGTATGTTTCGCCTTTGCCTCTAGTTATCGATCTATCATTAGGGTTTCTCGGCACAAGAAAAATTTGATTTTGCCATGTTTGATCTGTTGTGGAACCAAGTGAGTGTGCCTAGGAACCCTACTGTGGTTTCAGAGCCTAGCTAGAGCCTTAGGCGATGAGTAGACGAAATTAGAAACCCGATTGAACCCGAAACCCTAATTCAAAATCCCTCTCTGGAAATTTTCTGGAATTTTGGATTTTTGTGAATTAAAAATTGTCAAAAAATTCAGCAAGGTGTTCTAAGAGTTACTGTGAAGACGTGACCATAAATCGTCTAAAGCGCCGCGGAACCGCGGCCCCACCCTGGCTTGGGCGGCGGTTCCGCGGCTAAATTGATGAATCTTTCCACGTGGCTTGCACAGTAATTTCTATATTTAAGTGCTGTATTTTCTGGGAATTTTTAACTTCTACTCAAGAGTTGAGTTTTCTGGGTTGTATTGGGACTTCGAAGATTCGACCGGAAAGTTTAACTTCCTCTATGTGTTTTTCCGGGTATTTTAGAAAGTGTTAAAAAGTTCGACCGGATAAAAATACCCAATTTTTCCCCTGCCGGGAAATTTCCAATTGTTGGATTTTTCCGAAGTTTAATAACGTTCTAAGTAGTGAAAGTAACACGATGGTCCCTCTAGAAGACAACAAACCTTAACTCGATTATGTGACCGTCTTGAACTGCCCTTTGAACCTTAGGGTTTGGGGCAGTACGGCATGCCACATGTGAGGCGTTGGCTTGACCCTTCTACGGCTGGACCGTTGGTACTGAGGCATGAAGTGAATGTTTTAAAACTTATTTCATGTGTTGATCTGTTTTGGGAAAACTTGGGTGTTTGAATGTTCGATCGGAAAGTTTAACATTTTCTATTTATCTGGAATGGGATACAATACTTGGAATCCACAAGTAGTTATGAGATAACTGATTTGGATGTTATAAACATAGCAGTTTAGTCTCACTTGATCGGTTGCCACGGAATTTTGATGCGATCAAAAGTCCGTCGCAATCACATAGCGTACGCGGATATTCGCCGATAAACTTAATAGACAGCTACACCCCTTAGCCCCGACCAAGTGACTGTAGGAGAACCCCGTCGCCGAAAGCATCCATTCGGGTGCTCGCGGTAGCGGTGTTCCGCCTTGGTGCACTTCGTCGACGGTATCGGGGGTGTGGCCGTCTACTAAAGTTTGCGACGAGCATTCGATCAGTTTGTCGGGAATCTTGTTGAATCGCCCGACTAGATATTGAAAAGTGTTTTCGATAATGAGACTAAAATGCGGGGTTTATAATTGTTAGGCATGCGATGTCTAAGGAATTCAGATGGTTAGGCATGCGATGTCTAAGGAGGTTGCAGATTCCAATTGTTGTAGTTTTACACTTTCTTTTCTGTGATCGTAAGTGTAATATGTGATATCGCCGGTTTCGTTGCTATATGTCAATGACAATTGGGATACGCATGTTTACTTACGTTGATGACATGTGATGTTATGTGTTGCTGGATATGTTATATTGGATCGTCGTGTTTGAATAGCCGGGTTTTTTTAAGTGAGATGAGTGTTTTTCATTTTCATTCATGTAAAAAACTTGTATGTAATATTCTTTTATTGGGGCACTTCCAGGTTGCGGAAGATGTCACCTTTGTATATTATTTACTTTTCCGCACTAGGATAGACCCAAGGAGGAGGGCACAAGTAATCGGGTTCTGGAGTCCAGTGGGAGACCAACTCGAGGAGTCGAGTCCGGGTCTCCTAACTCTAGAATTGGTAGGGTTGCTTGCCGCTCTCGTAGGGGTCTAGGGGTGTGGGTTTGGCTATTCATCGCGACCGTGGAATCCGTGTTTTATACTGGCTCGTATTAAAAACACGGACGTCCTAGTATATCCAATGTTTCATATGATTCTTCTGCTGCGATATCTGTGATGTGATCATTTGATATGCTATGATGGATACTGTATATAGTTTATATAATATATTATATAGACGTTACTTATGTTTTACATCCACGCTAGCCCTGCCCCGCTCTGCCGTTAGTTACCTAACCTAATGGTGCACGAGGGGACATCGAGGCGAATGCGGATGGCATAAGTGTACGTCGTATTTATCTGTGATGTTTAGGTAATTTAAATGATGGGACTTCATTAATATGATTAATGAAAGGAAAGAAACCTAAGATGTTGTGGAATCGAATTTCAAAAAATAAAACAGGTAGCTACAGTTCTTGCTTTGCATCGCGGTGTTCCTTGTAGAACATCCTGCACCTTATTCGATAAGGAAAGGGCCAAGATCCCTTCACCGGGAGTGACCCCTTTAGCAATAACTGGCAGATGCTACAACACTCGGTCTGTCTTTTGATTGCTTTTATAGTTTTTGCTTTGCATAGTGGTATATATGATATATCCTGCACCTTATTCGATGAGGAAAGGGCCGACGATCCCTTCACCGGGAGTGACCCCTTTAGCAAAACTAGAAAAGCCTCAAAAGCACTCCATTTTAAAATCATTTGATTCTACAACGATATCAAGTTCATTACGCAAAAGGTTTTCTTAAAAACCCGTCGTAGCCCTCCGTCATTTCAGATAAGTACTACTTAGTATTCGTGCTGCGGTAGTTTGGCATTCGTCAAGGCGTAGTGTACGGTAGCTAACTTGTATTTATCTGCCTATGCATATGATGCAGATTGGATTAAGGTATTCGTACGGCGTTGTTTGGCATTCGTCAAGGGTCGTACGGGTGGGTTTAATTCAATCAAGAAATGTACGGGTTGAACTTGACTAGTGGACTATGGGTTATTTGGCATTCGTCAAGGTCATAGAACACTAGGGGTAAAATATTATTGGGAATTTCAAGTGTTGAAATTTGCAATGAGTTTGCATACCTTCTATGAGATAGTTGGATCCCGATACCCACTGCGAGTAATTGTTACTCCTGGGAGAGTTTTACACATTACAATTAGCCGATCAAGTAGGTGTCTAGAAAGTTGTCAACGGGGTTACGCCTCTAGGAAAACGAGGTTTACTGTAATTAGGTCCGTGCGAAAGCACGGGGAACCTCCCTCAAACTACCGACACTGGCCTGGCTGAAAGATTGGCGAACTTGCAGCGTGTAATTAATCCCGGCAAGTCTTTCCTTTTAGGGTTTGAAGGAATATTTGATAAAAACAGTGGGAGCCATCCTGATTAGATAAAATAATAACCAATCTGATCTTGCAAGAGTGCACGCTGAGTGTTTTCTTCTCTCTCTCTCCAGGTAGCGACCTTGTCACGCCTTAATCAAGATAATAAAACGGATATATTGACCGAACCCGCTTGTTATACTGAGCTGGGGAACGTTGGTCCCGCTTCAACTTATAATTGTTATAAGACAGAGCAGGAAATTGGGGATTACCAGAATTCCCATGCCGCCCAAACGAAGAGAGTGCATGTTGATGCATCATCTTCGGGTGTGTTCATTACAAAGAACTGTTTCTCAGTATCCTCTGCGTCCTGGGTATTTGATACCGGATCAGGATCCCAGATATGTAATCTGTTACATAGGGCTACAGAAAGGTAGAGAACTGAGAACGGGTGATAAGTTTCATGAGACAGAAAATGGTGCAAGTGTTGCAGCCAAGTCTGTTGGGAACTGTCACCCTGTATTTCCAAATACATTGATTTTGAACGAATGTTATTAGATACCGAACCTGATATACAAAATCATATCAGTCTCTTTATCAGTAAAGAAATGATAAAATTTTGTATTGTTGGATAATGTTTTGAACATTTCCTATATCAAAAGTTGATCGGTTCAGGCACGTTATCTAAAAGCATTGATGTTCTAAATCAAATTACAGTTCTTAGTATACAGAATACACACAAGAGGAAGAGTTCAGAAATGAACAAATCCTTCTTGAGGCATTATAGACTAGGTCATATCAATGCGACCCGACTGGCTGAAGTTACATTTAGATGCATATTTAAATCAGTTTGAATTTACATCTTATGAAACTTGCCAGTCATGTCACAAAGATTAGATGACCATAGCTCTGTTTATTGGAAACAGAGAAAGAGTTAGTAAACTCTTGGGATTGATACATAGTGATGTATATAAGATCCCCTGTCTACACATGCCAGGACCGGTTCTTTGTATTTCATTACATTCTCTGATAATCTCTCAAGATTCAGACATATGTTCCTGTTGAAACATAAGTCCGAACCTTTTGAGATATTCACGGAATATAAGTTAGAAGTAGAGAACCAAAACGGTTATAAGTATTATGTCCTTTGATGAAATAAGGGAGGAGAATACTTGTGCATGAAATTCTTGGACTATTCTAATAGAGAATGAGATTCTCTCTCAGTGTTACTCCTCTGATTACACCACAGCACAACGGTGTAACGGGGCGGAGCAATCACACCCTATATGATAAGGTGTGCTCTATGATGAGTACTACTGAGTTACCTATTTCCTTTTGGGAGTTATGCACTTGAGAAGCTGCATACCTATTGAATAGGGTTCAAATCAAATCAGTTGCCTACTACTTCATATTTGATATGGAAATGGAAGAGCCCATATCTTAAGTTTGTTAAGATTTGGGGTTGTCCGGCCTATGTCTAAAAGCAAAATCTGGACAACTCGAGGCAAGGTCAGTTTTGTAGAACTGGAAATGTTCCAACTATACAAACTGCAGCTGATGATTTGATAGAACCAAAGGATTCAATAGATTCTAACGAACCTCAGCCTCTCCGCCGATCTAGTAGGGTTCCTCACCCACCTGAGAGATACTTTGGTTTCTCTATGACAGTGGGAGCGAGGAATGCATCATGAGATGATGACCCAACTAGTTTCGAGCTGGCCATCAGGAGTGGGACTCTGTAAGAATGGCTGGATGTTTAGCGATCTGAGATGGAATCTTTATACACCAACAAAGTATGGACTTTGGTTGCTTTATCTGAAGGGTTAAATTCCCATCAGGAGCAAGTATATCTTGAGAAGATTACTTGGTGTACATGGAAAAGTTGAGACTTTCAAAGCTAGACTCGTTAAAGGTTTGCATCATAGACCAGTTGTGGCTAATGATGAAACCTTTTCTGGGGCCTATGCTTAAGTCCATCCAGATCCTACTTGCTACGGCTACATACCATGACTACGATATCTGGCGGTTGGGTGTCTTGACTGCTTTTCTAAATAAAGATTTAGAAGAGGTAGTCTATAAGTACACAGCCAGAGGGCTTCGTAGACAGTGGGAGCAGCGGAAACGTGTGCAAGATGTTTTATATAATAAAGCAGGCATCGCGGAGTTGGAACGTCTGTTTTGATGTGGTAGTCAAAGAGTTTGACTTCATCAAAATGGTAGATGAACCTTATATATACAAAAAGGTAATAGGGAGTATGGTGGTGATCCTCGTAGAGTACGTGGATGACATACTCTTGATGGGGAAGGAGTTTCCTATGCTACGCTCGGTCAATCTCCGCATATCACAAGGATTCTCCATATAGGATCAAAGTGATACCTACTAAATCCTGGGTTTTGGATCTATGAGATAGATCTAATTGGATGTTAGGATACTCACTAGTTGTAGTGAGATGGTATCAATCGATCCTGGGGAGAATCACTGGAAAGGTTCCAGGGTGATAAGGACGACTGAATGTCAGTTGCAGGCATTGTCTTTACCCTCAGTAAAGGGACGGTATGTTGGAAGTGTAGGGTTCCTAGGCACACTATAGAGGTCTCACAAGGCATCAACCATGCCAATTTCAAATTTTATGGGTGCCGAGAAACCCTAATACGGATCGTTAATTAGAAATTTAGGCGATAAACGAAACTAGTTAACATCTTAACTAAAGGAGAGAGGCTACAACCTTTGTAGATCCGGTTCTCCACTTCCTTAGCTCCACGTAGGCATCCTCTCGCTGTCCATCTTGAATCCTGAACTCAAACGTCGGCTTCATCGGAGAATTGGGCGGACTAGGTCGTCGGCTTCGTGCCGAAGATGATCTACGTCGAGGTTTCACAAGTTCAAGCTCCGACTTCACCAAGTTGTGAAATTTGTGAAGAAAACACCCAAAACAACTTGGCAAGAGGTAGAGGGTGAAGAAATAGGAGGTGGGTTCACTTTAGAATTGGATTTCTCACACTTTTGCTCAAGATGCCATTGTTGAAGACAAGGTTTTTCTTGAAGAAGAAGAAGGAGAGCAAGAAAGAATATGATCAGTTTTTTATTCAAAAAAGAAACTAATATGAATACTTATCATATACTAACCATGGTCAAGTGTAGAGATTAAACTAAGGTTAGTTAGAATGGTTAGGGTTAAGGATGAGATAAGGATGGTGGACTTTGTCAAAGCTTCAAGAAGTTTCAACATAGAAACAAAATAAGCCACCATTCTTAATAATATCCAAAATGAATAAATAAATAAATAACTAAGTAAATAATCAAAACCCTAACCATTCATATAACCATGGTTCAATCTTTACACAAACCCAAGTGAGCAAGTATCATCAAACATGATACAAACAAGTGCACAAAAAATATATCACATATACAATGTGCATCATGTGAGAAAATCCTTTTAAAATGAACCAATACTAGTTAATGCAAAGCAATATATCAAATATATAATTATACATTAAATCATTAAATCAACACTTGATTTAACGATCCGGTCATATCGCATATAACCGACTAGTATTCAATGTATCGGCTTATCGAATCAATCCTTGATTCGATATCTAGGTTATATCGCATATAACCAATCGATACATTCATCACGAGAATGAAATACGGTATCACATACACGCATTATTCTCGCTCCCGCACATATCTCATATGCGCTCCTATTTCGTTTCGCTTGAGCCAGGAAACCTCTGTGTAGGACTCTAAAGACTCGTCAATACGCCGGTAGCAGATGATGATCATATCAACCACCCACAAGCCGCAAGCGGTCTGCTAAACGTAACGGCCACCCGGGTATTGAGCGATCAGAAGATCGACGAGCAAGCCCGCTCACACTCCTGTGAATCCAACCAGTAACACTTACTGTACAGTCCGGTCTGTTCGTCTGATATGTCGCATATCACGTCTAGGGGTGGTAAACGTCAGACCCCAATAACTGATAAGTCGTGCCGATGTGAGGCTCATAACGGGTCGAGAAACTACTGGTAACACTTACCAGCAAATCTCTGATCAGCCCTGGCCAGGGACTTCCCTGTTACGGCCAATCAAGCACAGCGCAACATCAACCCCCAATACCGGGAGAGACGAAACCCCTCCTATCGCTCATTGCCTCCATGTGATTCGGGACTGTACCCAAAGACCACCGTTTTGCATGCCCTCATGGACGTGGTAAGGTGGAGATCAAAGCACAGTGGGAATCACACAAGACTCTATGACGATCTCGGGTCTACAGACTAACCTGTACAAGTGTTACCTGAGAACTGCCATCTGACGTGAGGTATAATACCATCTGGGAGTTCTCGGCGAGTCCGTCCAGTGTACCCAGTCTCCACTGAGCACCCGTATACCATCTCTGATGTCAAACACCAATGGATATGGGATCATCCATCGCCCATCTCATGGGTCGAGAAGCGTATACGCTAGTCTACACTGGTATATCGATGCCCTGTCTCGATATACCCACGACTAGGGACCTTGAAGGATGTACTTATGGACTACCATGTCCCCACTAGTATGATCTGCATCATAGTCCAGGTAGTCAAGTACACATCCTAAGGGCTTTATCAACATGTAACTATCAGGCGGTTTAAAGAGACAAGTGTACATGTTAAGATAAAGAGTAACCAGATAGCATACTATCATATCGAGCAAGAATGTCATCTCTATATATGTCCAAGCATCCAATATAATATACATCATCTGTACAATACTGGCCTCTAGGGCATACATACAACTAACAATCTCCCACTTGCACTAGGGCCAGCTGCTGTAGTATCGCATACCGAGCATCCCGAAGAGTCTCTCAAACTGTATCTGGGGAATGGCCTTCGTGAGTGGATCCGCCGTGTTGTTCTTCGTGTCAACCCTCCTGACCTCGATCTCCCGGCGATCGACTATCTCCCGGATCAGGTGATACCGCCTCAGAATATGCCTGGATCGCTGATGGGACCTGGGTTCCTTGGCCAAAGCCACCGCTCCATTGTTATCGCAATACAAAGGTATTGGATGCTCAATGGATGGAACCACTCCAAGTTCAGTAATGAACTTCTTGATCCAGACAGCCTCTTTAGCAGCATCGTTGGCAGCGATGTATTCAGCCTCCATCGTCGAGTCTGCCACGGTTTCCTGCTTGGAACTCTTCCAGCTAACCTCCCCTCCGTAAAGGGTAAAGACAAAACCCGACTGCGACTTAGAGTCGTCCTTATCACTCTGGAAGCTCGAATCGGTAAAGGACTCCACATGGAGTTCTCCGTTACCACACACCAAGAGCATCTCTTTAGTCCTTCGTAAGTACTTGAGAATGCTCTTCACAGCTGTCCAGTGACTCTTTCCAGGATGAGCTTGATACCTGCTCACTACACTTAGTGAGTATGCTACATCGGGTCTGGTACATAGCATCGCATACATGATAGAGCATACAGCCGAAGCATAGGGTATCCCTTGCATGCGAGCTCTCTCCAAATCAGTCTTGGGAGACATCTCTTTGGAGAGAGTGAGTCCAGAGATCGTGGGCAAGTTCCCACGCTTGGATTCTTCCATACTAAACCTCTTTAGTATGGTGTCAATGTACCTGGATTGGGACAATCCCAATATCCGTTTGGATCTATCTCTATAGATCCTGATTCCCAATATGCAGGAGGCATCACCAAGATCTTTCATCGAGAATCTTTGTGATAAGAAGAGCTTGACCGATTGCAGCATAGGAATATCATTTCCTATCAAGAGTATGTCGTCCACGTACAATACGAGGAAGACAACCTTACTCCCTGCCACCTTCTTGTAAATACAAGGTTCATCTAGGTTTTTGACGAAATCAAACTCTTTGATAACGACGTCAAAGCAGATGTTCCAACTCCGCGATGCTTGCTTTAATCCATAAATGGATTTAAGCAGCTTGCACACCTTCCCGCTGCTCCCACTGTCTACGAAGCCCTCTGGCTGAGTCATGTACACGCACTCTTCTAAATCACCATTTAGAAAGGCGGTCTTAACATCCATTTGCCAGATTTCGTAATCATGATATGCAGCGATGGCAAGCATGATCCGGATGGATTTAAGCATAGCCACTGGAGAAAAGGTCTCGTCATAGTCCACGCCTGGTCTTTGACGAAAACCCTTTGCTACAAGTCTAGCTTTGAAAGTCTCCACTTTCCCATCTACACCAAGTTTTTTCTTGAAGATCCATTTGCTCCCAATGGGTTTTACCCCTTCAGGAGCAACTTCTAAAGTCCATACTTTGTTGGTGTACATGGATTCCATCTCGGACCGCATAGCATCCAGCCATTTCACCGAGTCCCTACTCGTGATGGCCTGCTCGAAGCTAGTTGGGTCATCATCCTTCATGATGCAATCCTCGCTCCCTCCATCCACGAGAAAACCGTAGTATCTCTCAGGCTGGCGAGGAACCCTACTAGATCGGCGGAGAGGCTGAGGTTCATTGGGAGCTACTGAATCTTCTGGTTCCACTAAATCTTCAGTTACGGTTTGTGTATCTGGAACTTCTTCCAGCTCTACCACTTTGCCACTAATTTCTTTTTCAAGGAATTCCTTTTCTAAAAAGGTGGCATGTTGAGCAACAAACACTTTTTGTTCCTCACTGTGGTAGAAAAAATACCCATATGAGTTCTTTGGATATCCCACAAACTTGCAAAGAACTGACCGTGCCTCGAGCTTGTCCGGATTTTGTCTTTTGACATAGGCTGGACAATCCCATATCTTAACTCGTTTAAGATATGGCCTCTTCCCACTCCATATCTCATATGGTGTGGTAGGTACAGATTTAGATGGAACTTGATTCAATAGGTATGCTGCTGTCTTCAGTGCATATCCTCAGAAGGAAATAGGTGACTCAGCTGTGCTCATCATAGAGCGCACCATATCCAATAGGGTGCGGTTCCTCCGTTCTGATACACCGTTGTGCTGTGGTGTATATGGAGGAGTCAGCTGAGAGAGAATCCCATTCTCTTTTAGGAAGTCCAGGAATTCATTGCTCAAGTATTCACCTCCTCGATCAGATCGAAGGATTTTAATACTTTTTCCGGTTTGGTTTTCGACTTCTTATTTATATTCTCTAAATTTCTCAAAAGCTTCTGATTTGTGTTTCATTAGGAACACATATCCGAATCTAGAGAGATCGTCAGTGAATGTAATGAAGTACGAAGAACCATCCCTGGCATGTGTAGACATGGGACCGCATACATCACTATGTATCAGTCCCAAGAGTTCGGTAACTCTTTCTCCGTGTCCCGTAAACGGAGTTTTGGTCATCTTGCCTTTGAGACATGACTGGCAAGTGTTATAAGATGAAAATTCGAATGGTTTCAAATATCCATCCTTATGCAACTTAGCCAGTCGTGTCGCATTGATGTGACCCAGTCTACAATGCCACAAGAAGGATTCATTCAGTTCTGAACTCTTCCTCTTGTGTGTGTTTGTTATACTCAGAACTGTTAATTGGTTTAGAACATAAATGCCATTGCACAACGTGCCTGATCCAACCAACTTTTGGTTACAGAAAATGTTCATAACATTATCCTGTAATACAAAATTATATCCCTCTTTACTCAATAAAGAAACCGATATAATGTTGCATATCAGGTTCGGCATGTAATAACATTCGTTCAGAACCAATGTATTACCAGTTGGTAATACAAGGTGATATTCCCCGACAGTCTTAGCTGCAACAATTACACCATTTCCAACTCTAATGTCTTTATCACCTTCTCCAAGTTCTCTACCTTTTCTAAGCCCATGTAACTGATTACAAATATGGGATCCTGACCCGGTATCTAATACCCAGGACGTAGGGCAAATGGAGAAATAGTTCTCTGTAACGAACACACCCGAAGAAAATGCATCATCATGTACTTTCTTCAATCGGGTGGCATGGGAATCCTGGTATTCCTCTATATCCTGTTCAGTCCTATAACTCTTATAGGAAAGAACGGAACCAACGTTCCCCAGCACAGTATAACATGCGGGTTCGGTCAATACATCCATATTATTATCTTTATTAAGGCATGAAATGGTCGCTACCTGGAGAGAGAGAGAAGAAAACACTTTAGCGTAAGCTCGTGCAAGATCAGATTGGTTATTATCTTATCTAATCAGGATGGCTCCCACTGTTTTTATCAAATCTTCCTTCAAAGCCTAAAAGGAAAGACTAGCCGGGATTAATTACACACTACAAGTTCGCCAATCTTTCAGCCAGGCCAGTGTCGGAACTTTGAGGGAGGTCCCCCGTGCTTTCGCACGAACCTAATTACTGTAAACCTCGTTTTCCCAGAGGCGTAACCCCGTTGACACCTTTCTAGACACCTACTTGATCGGCTAATTGTAATGTGTAAAACTCTCCCAGGAGTAACTCTTACTCGCAGTGGGTATCGGGATCCAACTATCTCATAGAAGGTATGCAATCTCATTGCAAATTTCAACACTTGAAATTCCCGATAATGCTTTTGCCCCAAACGATCTATGACCTTGACAAGGTCAACAAACCATAGACCGTAAGTCAAGTTTAACCCGTCATTTCTTGATTGAATTAAACCCACCCGCACGACCCTTGACAAGGTGAACAAGGCCGTACGACTACCCTAACTCAATCTGCATCATATGCATAAGCAGATAAATACTGGTTAGCTACCGCACACTGCGCCTTGACAAGGTCAACAAACGCAGCACGAATACTAAACAAGACTTATCTGAAATGACGGAGGGCTACGACAGGTTTTTCTGAAAACCTATTGCGTAATGAACTTGATATCGTTGTAGAATCAAATGAAGTTTTGAAATAGAGTGATTTTGAGGCTTTTCTAGTTTTGCTAAAGGGGTCACTCCCGGTGAAGGGATCGTCGGCCCTTTCCTCATCGAATGAGGTGCGGGATATATCATATATATCGCTGTGCAAAGCAGAAACTATAGAAGAAATAAAAAACAAGCCGAGTGTGTAGCATCTGCCAGTTATTGCTAAAGGAGTCACTCCCGGTGAAGGGATCTCCGTCCTTTCCTCATCGAATAAGGTGCAGGATATATTATATATACCGCTATGCAAAGCAAGAACTGTAGCTACCTCTTTTGTTTAAAATTTGATTCTACAACATCTTAGATTTCTTTTCTTTCATTAATCACATTAATGAAGTCCCATCATTTAAATACCTAAACATCACAGATAAATACGACGTACACTTATGCCATCCGCATTCGCTTCGATGTCCCCTCGTGCACCGTTAGGTTAGGTAACTAACGACAGAGCAGGGCAGGGCTAGTGCGGGTGCAAAACATAAGTAACGTCTATATATAATATATCATATATACTATATACTGTATCTATCACAGAACATCACATGATCACATCACAGATATCGCAGCAGAAGAAACATATGAAACATTGGATATACTAGGACGTCCGTGTTTTCAATACGAGCCAGTATAAAACACGGATTCCACGGTCGTGATGAATAGCCAATCCCACACCCCTAGACCCCTACGAGAGCGGCAAGCAACCCTACCAATTCTAGGGTTAGGAGACCCAGACTCGACTCCTCGAGATGGTCTCCCACTGGACCCTAGAACCCGGTTACTTGTGCTCCCCTCCTTGGGTCTATCCTAATGCGGAAATGTAAACAATATACAAAAGTTGACAACTTCCGCAACCTGGAAGTGCCCCAAATAAAAGAATATTACATACAAGTTTTTACATGAATGAAAATGAAAAACACTCATCTCACATAAAAATCCCCGGCTATTCAAACACGACGATCCAATATAACATATCCAGCAACACATAACATCACATGTCATCAACGTAAGTAAATATGCGCATCCCAATTGTCGTTGACATATAGCAACGAAACCGGCGATATCACATATTACACTTACGGTCACAGAAAAGAAAGTGTAAAACTACAACAGTTGGAATCCGCAACCTCTTTAGACATCACATGCCTAATCAAATGAAATACTTAGACATCACATGCCTAACAGTTATAAACCCCGCATTTTAGTCTCATTATCGAAAACTCTTTTCAATATCAAGTGAAACTAAACCGCTAGATTTATAACATTCATTCAGTTATCTCATAACTGTTTGTGAATTCCAATTATTGTATCACATTCCAGATAAACAGAAAATGTTAAACTTTCCGATTGAACAGTCGAATACCCAAGTTTTCCCGATACAGCTCAACACATGAAATAAGTCTAACAACATTCAGTTCGTGCCTCAGTACCAACGGTCCAGCCGTAGAAGGGTCAAGCCAACGCCTCACATGTGGCACGCCGTACTGCCCCAAACCCGAAGGTTCAAAGGGCAGTTCAAGACGGTCACATAATCGAGTTAAGGTTTGTTGTCTTCTAGAGGGTCCATCGCGTTACTTGCACTATTTAGAACGTCGTTAAACTACGGGAAATATCACATATTACACTTACGGTCACAGAAAAGAAAGTGTAAAACTACAACAGTTGGAATCCGCAACCTCTTTAGACATCACATGCCTAATCAAATGAAATACTTAGACATCACATGCCTAACAGTTATAAACCCCGCATTTTAGTCTCATTATCGGAAACTCTTTTCAATATCAAGTGAAACTAAACTGCTAGATTTATAACATTCATTCAGTTATCTCATAACTGTTTGTGAATTCAAATTATTGTATCACATTCCAGATAAACAGAAAATGTTAAACTTTCCGATCGAACAGTCGAATACCCAAGTTTTCCCGATACAGCTCAATACATGAAATAAGTCTAACAACATTCTGTTCGTGCCTCAGTACCAACGGTCCAGCCGTAGAAGGGTCAAGCCAACGCCTCACATGTGGCACGCCGTACTGCCCCAAACCCGAAGATTCAAAGGGCAGTTCAAGACGGTCACATAATCGAGTTAAGGTTTGTTGTCTTCTAGAGGGTCCATCGCGTTACTTGCACTACTTAGAACGTCGTTAAACTACGGAAAAATCCAACACTTGGAAATTTCCCGACAGGGGAAAAGTTGGGTATTTATATCCGGTCGAACTTTTTAACAAATTCAAAAATTATCCGGAATCCACATAGACAAAATCTGATAATCCGATCGAATTATCGAATCCCCAAAACAACCTGGAATATTCAACTCTTGAATAAATATTAAAAATACCCAGAGAACTCAGCACTGTTAAATGGGAATTACTGTGCAAATTAATAGGGATGACGTCATCAAGTAGAGGCGGAACCGCCGCATGAGCCAGCTCTTGCCGCGGTTCCGCGGCTGTTTAAGCTCCAAACAGTGTCGTATTTGCATAGTAATTCTTACAATTTCCTGCTGAATTTTTTAGGAATTTTTAATCTGGAAAAATCCCAGTTTTTAGAAAAAGTCCAGAGAGCATCAAAAAGTTAGGTTTTCGGGTTCGATCGGGATTCAAATATCGTCTAGACTTCTCCTAAGGCTCTAGCTAGGCTCTGATACCACTGTAGGGTTCCTAGGCACACTATAGAGGTCTCACAAGGCATCAACCATGCCAATTTCAAATTTTATGGGTGCCGAGAAACCCTAATACGGATCGTTGACTAGAAATTTAGGCGATAAACGAAACTAGTTAACATCTTAACTAAAGGAGAGAGGCTACAACCTTTGTAGATCCGGTTCTCCACTTCCTTAGCTCCACGTAGGCATCCTCTCGCTGTCCATCTCGAATCCCGAACTCAAACGTCGGCTTCATCGGAGAATTGGGCGGACTAGGTAGTCGGCTTCGTGCCGAAGATGATCTACGTCGAGGTTTCACAAGTTCAAGCTCCGACTTCACCAAGTTGTGAAACTTGTGAAGAAAACACCCAAAACAACTTGGAAAGAGGTAGAGGGTGAAGAAATAGGAGGTGGGTTCACTTTAGAATTGGATTTCTCACACTATTGCTCAAGATGCCATTGTTGAAGACAAGGTTTTTCTTGAAGAAGAAGGAGGAGAGCAAGAAAGAATATGATCAGTTTTTTATTCAAAAAAGAAACTAATATGAATACTTATCATATACTAACCATGGTCAAGTGTAGAGATTAAACTAAGGTTAGTTAGAATGGTTAGGGTTAAGGATGAGATAAGGATGGTGGACTTTGTCAAAGCTTCAAGAAGTTTCAACATAGAAACAAAATAAGCCACCATTCTTAATAATATCCAAAATGAATAAATAAATAAATAACTAAGTAAATAATCAAAACCCTAACCATTCATATAACCATGGTTCAATCTTTACACAAACCCAAGTGAGCAAGTATCATCAAACAAGATACAAACAAGTGCACAAAAAATATATCACATATACAATGTGCATCATGTGAGAAAATCCTTTTAAAATGAACCAATACTAGTTATTGCAAAGCAATATATCAAATATATAATTATACATTAAATCATTAAATCAACACTTGATTTAACGATCCGGTCATATCGCATATAACCGACTAGTATTCAATGTATCGGCTTATCGAATCAATCCTTGATTCGATATCTTGGTTATATCGCATATAACCAATCGATACATTCATCGCGAGAATGAAATACGGTATCACATACACGCATTATTCTCGCTCCCGCACATATCTCATATGCGCTCCTATTTCGTTTCGCTTGAGCCAGGAAACCTCTGTGTAGGACTCTAAAGACTCGTCAATACGCCGGTAGCAGATGATGATCATATCAAGCACCCACAAGCCGCAAGCGGTCTGCTAAACGTAACGGCCACCCGGGTATTGAGCGATCAGAAGATCGACGAGCAAGCCTGCTCACACTCCTGTGAATCCAACCAGTAACACTTACCGTACAGTCCGGTCTGTTCGTCTGATATGTCGCATATCACGTCTAGGGGTGGTAAACGTCAGACCCCAATAACCGATAAGTCGTGCCGATGTGAGGCTCATAACGGGTCGAGAAACTACTGGTAACACTTACCAGCAAATCTCTGATCAGCCCTAGCCGGGGACTTCCCTGTTACGGCTAATCGAGCACTGCGCAACATCGACCCCTAATACCGGGAGAGACGAAACCCCTCCTATCGCTCATTGCCTCCATGTGATTCGGGACTGTACCCAAAGACCACCGTTTTGCATGCCCTCATGGACGTGGTAAGGTGGAGATCAAAGCACAGTGGGAATCACACAAGACTCTATGACGATCTCGGGTCTACAGACTAACCTGTACAAGTGTCACCTGAGAACTGCCATCTGACGTGAGGTATAATACCATCTGGGAGTTCTCGGCGAGTCCGTCCAGTGTACCCAGTCTCCACTGAGCACCTGTATACCATCTCTGATGTCAAACACCAATGGATATAGGATCATCCATCGCCCATCTCATGGGTCGAGAAGCGTATACGCTAGTCTACACTGGTATATCGATGCCCTGTCTCGATACACCCACGACTAGGGACCTTGAAGGATGTACTTATGGACTACCATGTCCCCACTAGTATGATCTGCATCATAGTCCAGGTAGTCAAGTACACATTGTAAGTCCATATTGCGACCCCCGGTGCTTACGGGGAGGCGGAAACGGTATAAAAAACAAATTTTTATCGCAAGAGGCAACATGGACTAAACAAGGTCGGGATCGTGTCTAAACTAAACTAGCAAATACGCTAAAGGGAGTTAGCTACTCGGATGAAGGTTATACCTAAACTTGAACTCCTTCTTCTTGAAATCTTGTAGAGGTTGATGGTTCTCTTTTCGTCGCCTTCTTCCGTCGAAGATGGATCCACCTCGAAGGTTCGACCTTTGGGCTCTTCCTCGATCTTTGAGTGAACTAGGGTTTCCGGCTTGCTAAACCTTGAACCTAGAATGAGTAGAGAGTGACTAGGGTTTGCTTTTCCTTTTAAAGAGAAGGAATCTCAACACATGAGAAGGTTTCTCTTTGCTAGAGGAAGAAGAAGATGAAGTGAGGAGAGAGAAGCTAAATGAGATAATGAGCTAGGTTTTTCTTTCTTGCAACCATAATGCCAAAAGAAAAGAATTATCTAAATAATAATAATTCAAAATAAGAATAGTTGATGGTAATTTGGAATGACCACTATCATGCTTCTTTAAATGAAGTGTAAGCATGAATCAAGGAGGATCTTTCAAAGCATGATGGTGGTCAATGGTCAACAAGTCAACCAAGGTCAATAAGTCAACAAAAATCAACCATAACATAATTCTCATTTAATTACTATTATTAATAGATAATTCATAAATCCATTAGGGTTTGGGAAATGATAACTGTCAACTGTGCATACGCACCCGTTCCGAAACCCTAATGAAAAAACTCATCCTCCGCCTCAAGCAACCGTGCATACACACCTGCATTCTCGTTCCGAGGAACAAGAATACCAAGATATAAAAGCAACCCTAAAACATATACCAGTATCTGGCTCAAACCAGAGCCTGCCAGTATAATCCGTCCGGACTCCAAACGTGCACAAGTGCGCGGATGAGAACGAACCCTGTCGCAAAACCATGCGACATCTACTCAGTTTTGCCCAGAGGCGAATACCCTCTGTGTGGGACTCTAAAGACTCGACACTACGCTGGCAGTGGGTTTAACCACAGACCGCAAGCGGCACTAGCTGTGCATAACGGTCCCCAGGTAGATGTCGACAAGAAGGCTGACGAGGTGAAACCCCATCTGAACTCCTACTGAGTCTGAACGTGACATTCTCCGTACAGTCCGGTCTGTTCGTCTGATACATCGCATGTCGGGCCTAGGGGGCGGTAAAACGTCAGTCCCCCAATAGCGGTACAAGTCGTGTCGGAGTGAAGCCCAAAACACCCTGAGATAACACTGGAAACCTACCAGTATATCTCGCTTGCCCTGGCCAGGGACTACTCGTGTAATGGCTCTCCTAGACACAGCGCGATGTCAACCCCCAATACCGGGAGAGACGAATCCTGTCTAACCGGCACTGCCTCCAAGTGCTTCGGGACTGCACCCAACCACTACCTGTTTGCACGACTCCTTTGAGCCGTGGTAGGGTAGTGATCAAAGTGTAGTGGGAACACACTCGAGGCGAAGTGCCAGTGTCAAGTCAGCGGACTAAGCTGTACTCATGTCACCTGGGAACTGATAACTGACGATAGGTATAATACCAACCTTTCAGTTCCCGACGAGTCCTGTCCAGTGTACTCGTAACCTAACGAGCACCCGTATACTATCTCCAGTACGACGTACTGATGGCTGTGGGACAGACCATCTCCCACACTGGGATGAGAAGCGCATACGCTAGTCTACTCCGGAGTATCGATGCCCTGTCTCGATAGTCCTGCGACTAGGGACCTGTATAAGGATGTGCTTATAGATTACCCAGCCCCCACTAGTGTGACTGCCATCACAACGCTGGTAATCAAGCAAAGATCCTAAGGGCTCCACTAATGCGTATAAGTGATATACAGAAATAAACACAAGTACACATTGAAGTAGAAACAAACCAAGTAGCATACTACTATATTGAGCAAGATTGTTTATACAAGGTGAATATCCCAAGCTTCCATTAAGTAATATACAAACTAGTATGATACAGTAATGGCCTCTAGGGCATATACACTAACAATCTCCCACTTGCACTAAGGCCATGTACTGGCGTATCGAAGACCTATCATCTCGATCAGCCGCTCGAACTGAGTCTGGGGTAGGGCCTTGGTGAATGGATCTGCAGTGTTTTCTTCTGAAGCAACCCTCCGAACCTCGATCTCCTTGCGATCCACGATCTCCCTGATCAGGTGATACCGTCTCAAGATGTGCCTGGATCTCTGATGGGACCTGGGTTCCTTTGCTAAAGCTATAGCCTCGTTGTTGTCGCAATACAGAGGTACTGGGTCAACAATGGACGGAACCACCTGAAGTTCTTTTAAGAACTTCCTTATCCAGACAGCTTCTTTTGCGGCATCAGATGCAGCGATGTATTCCGCTTCCATAGTCGAGTCTGCAACGGTTTCCTGTTTGGAACTCTTCCAACACACCGCCCCTCCATTGAGGGTAAAGACAAAACCCGACATGGACTTGGAATCATCCTTGTCACTCTGGAAGCTGGAGTCAGCAAAGGCCTCAATCTGGAGGTCTTTTCCGCCATACACCAAGAACATCTCCTTAGTCCTTCTCAGGTACTTGAGAATGTTCTTTACTGCTATCCAATGTTTCTCCCCAGGGTTTGACTGATACCGGCTTACTACACTCAGTGCATAAGCTACATCCGGTCTGGTACACAACATCGCATACATTATAGAGCCTACCGCAGAAGCGTAGGGTATAATAGACATGCGATCCCTCTCCAAATCAGTCTTGGGAGACATCTCTTTAGAGAGGGTGATCCCGTGACAAGCCGGTAGGTTACCGCGCTTGGAATCTTCCATACTGAATCTTTTCAGTACGGTGTCGATGTACCTGGACTGTGAAAGTCCTAATATCCTCTTGGATCTATCACGATGGATCCGGATCCCCAGGATGTAAGAGGCATCACCCAGGTCTTTCATGGAGAACCTGTGTGACAAGAAACCCTTGACAGATTGTAGCAAAGGAATGTCATTTCCTATTAAGAGAATGTCATCCACGTATAAAACAAGGAATACTACAGTTCTCGCTACAAATCTACTATAGATGCATGGTTCATCTGGATTTTTGATAAAGTCAAATTCCTTGACCGTCTCATCAAAACAGATGTTCCAGCTCCGCGATGCCTGCTTTAGTCCATAGATGGACTTAAGCAACTTGCACACCTTTCCGCTGCTCCCACTCTGAATAAAACCCTCTGGCTGATCCATATAGACACACTCCTCTAAATTTCCATTTAGAAAAGCGGTTTTTACGTCCATCTGCCAAATCTCATAATCGTGGAAGGCAGCAATGGCAAGAAGGATCCGAATGGATTTCAGCATAGCCACTGGAGAAAAGGTTTCGTCATAGTCCAAGCCAGGTCTTTGACGGAAACCCTTTGCTACAAGTCTAGCTTTATAGGTCTCAACCTGTCCATCTACACCAATCTTCCTTTTGAAGATCCACTTGCATCCTACGGGTTTTACCCCGTCTGGAGCAATGTCCAACGTCCATACTTTGTTGGTGTACATGGACTCCATTTCGGTCCGCATTGCATCCAGCCATTTTACCGAGTCTACGCTCTGAACGGCCTGCTGGAAGCTAGTAGGCTCATCATAGTCTATGATGCAATCCTCTCTATCCCCGTCTATGAGAAAACCGTAGTATCTCTCGGGCGGATGAGACTGCCTACTACTTCTGCGGAGCGGCGTAGGAATGTCCTGTTCATTTGAACCCTCTGGTTCCACTAAGCTTTCAGTAATAGTCTGTGGTTCTGGAATTTCTTCCAGTTCTACTGCGCTCCCACTTAATTCTTTTTCTAAGAACTGATGTTCTAGAAAGTGGGCATGACGAGAAACAAGAACTTTTTGTTCCTCTTCGTAGTAGAAGAGATATCCCTTGGAATTCTTTGGATATCCCACAAACTTACACAGTACTGAGCGCGCCTCGAGCTTGTCCGCATGCTGCTTTTTAACAAAAGCTGGACTTCCCCAAGTCTTAATGTAACTGAGATGGGGTCTCTTCCCACACCACATCTCATATGGTGTAGTAGGCACAGTTTTAGTAGGAACTCGGTTCAATATGTACGCAGCTGATTCTAGTGCATACCCCCAGAATGATCGCGGTAACTCAGCGTTACTCATCATGGACCGTACCATATCCAATAGGGTCCGGTTCCGTCTCTCCGATACACCGTTATGTTGCGGAGTGTATGGAGGAGTAAGCTGAGAGAGAATCCCATTCTCTTTTAAGTAATTCAGGAACTCGGCACTTAAGTATTCTCCACCCCGATCCGATCTTAGAATCTTGATACTTTTGCCGGTTTGTTTTTCTACTTCATTCTTAAATTCCTGGAATTTTTCAAAAGCTTCGGACTTATGTTTCATTAAGAAGACATAACCGTATCTTGAAAAATCATCCGTAAAAGTAATGAAGTAAGAATAACCGCTTCGCGCATGTGTAGACATTGGACCGCACACGTCACTGTGTACGAGTCCCAAGAGCTCGCTCGCTCTTACTCCGTGTCCAGTGAACGGAGTCTTTGTCATCTTTCCTTTGAGACAGGATTGACAAGTGGCATACGATTGATATTCGAACGGATCCAAATATCCTTCTGTATGTAACTTAGTCAACCTTCTCTCATTGATGTGACCCAGTCTACAATGCCATAAGAAAGTCTGATTGATATCTGGAGACTTTCTTTTGTGTGTATTCTGGACATTGAAAATCTGTGGTTGGTTTAATACGTATATACCATTGCTCAGTGTACCTGACCCAATCAGAACTTGATTAAGGTGAATGTTTACAACATTACTTACAAACGCAAATTCATAACCTTCTTTAGAAACCAAAGATACAGAAATGATATTACAAGTTGCGTTGGGTACAAAAAAGCAATTACGCAAAACCAAAACATGCCCATCTGACATTCCCAGGTGATAGTCCCCCACGGCTTTAGCATCCATGCTAGCTCCGTTCGCAACTCTGAGGGTCATGTCACCTGCCTTCAAAACCCTACGGCTTCTCAACGCCTGCAAAGAATTACAGATATAAGATCCTGATCCGGTATCCAATACCCAGGAAGTAGAGTTTATAGAAAGACAGTTTTCAATAACATACACACCTGAAGCTGAAGCCGCAACCTGCTTCAGTTCCTGTTTCCTGGCTTTCCAAGCCCTGCAATCTTTCTTCCAGTGTCCACTTTTATGACAATAGAAGCACTCTTCCTTTCCAACAAGCTTCCCCGCAATCTTTGTTGCCTTTTCCTTTCCCTTCGTTCCCACTTTACTAACACCGCCTCTTGGTTTGGCGGGGGCTTTCTTCCTCTTTCCCTTGGCTTTCGCCTTGGACCTAGAGGAAGAAGATCCTCCTACAAACAAAGCGGGTGTTTCCCTACCCTTCTGTTGGGTGCCCTCTGCGCTCCTCAGCAGGTTGAGGAGTTCTGAAAGTTCAACTTCCTTTTCTTGCAAGTTGAAGTTCAGTATGAACTGGGCGTAAGTGGATGGAAGGGACTGGAGAATTATATCCGTATAGAGTTCACTGTCCAACGTGGTCCCAAGTTCCGCGAGCTCCTCAGTGTAGCCAATCATCTTAAGCACGTGGTCCGCTACCGATGATCCGACGGCCAACTTTGTCGAAAATAACTTCTTCGACACTTCGTATCTTGCGATACGAGACTGCTTTCCATACAGTTCTTTTGTATGAAGAAATATGGATTCCAAATCCATATTCTCGTGCCTCCTCTGATGGTCATTGTCCATCGAGGCAAGTACGAGGCATCTGGCCTTCGCGCTGTCAATCTCCCAAGTCTTACGGATTTCCTTATCCGCGACGCTGGAGGTGGGACCTGGGACGGGGGGAGCTTTGGTGGTAAGAAGATACCCCAGCTTGTCGTAAGAGATTGCCAACTTGACATTCCTGAGCCAATCTTTGTAGTTTGGCCCTGTCAATATGTTTTTATCTAGAAGTAACTTAAGTCCAGTCATTTCGATTTGGTCGCTGCAGGGGGAGAGAAGAAACACTTAGCACGATGCTCTTGCAAGTTTAGAATGGTTTTTAATTTGTCTAAACAGGATGGCTCCCACTGTCTCTCGAATCCCTCCTCAAACCACAAAGGAAGAATTAGTCGGGATCAATCCCACCGCACAATACTTGCTTAACCGTTCAGCCAGGCCAGTGTCGGTACTTCGAGGGAGGTTTTCCAACGCTTTCGCGAAGTTCCTTAATTAAATAACCTCTTTTCCCTGGTGGCGTAGCCCCGCTAACACCTTTCTAGGCACCTACTAGGTTTATAGCATTGATCGTTTAGTGAGAAATTTCCCGAGGAGTAGCATATACTCACAGTAGGATCGAGATCCAAATATCATCGTGTGACGAAAATGAAGGAATCCTACCATAATCATCACACTCCAAATGGTATGCAAATCTAGCAAGTTTCAGTACTTATGAAACTCCCGATGTGGATTTTTGCCCTATGCTCTTATGACCTTGACTTTGGCCAAAATATCATAAGTCACATGTCAAGTTCTACCCGTCACTTTCCAGGTTAATTTGGATCCATCCGTACATACCCTTGACTTTGGCCAAAATGGCAGCACGACTGTCCCAAACCAACGCATCTATCTATACTACACATGAACACCCAATAGCTACCAATCACTGTGCCTTGACTTTGGCCAAAATACACAGCTTGAATACTATTGTCTATTCATGCGAAACGACGGAGGGCTACGAATGGTTTTGGTAAAACCGTGAACGTAGTGAACTTGATATAATCGATGGAACGAGATAGCTTTTAGAAGGAGTGGCTCAAGCTCCGCATTTAAAAGTTAGTTTTGAAAAGAACCGAGTGGTTTTTTGAAAGTGTTCCAACGATTTTAGCTTGGTTTATTATCTTGCATTAGTTCTTTTAATGCGTGATATTCTTGCATTAGTTCTTTTAATGCGTCCCATCATTTAATCCTACCATTGCAGAAAACAACCAAAATATGACGTACGCTTATGCCATTCGCATTCGCCACGGGGTCCCGTCATCACTCGTTAGGTTACTTAACTAACGACAAAGCGGGGGCTGGGCTAGCGCGGCTGTAAAACATAAGCAACGCCTAAATAGAAAGCAATGATAGACATTACAGATCACAGATGAATACATTGGATATACTAGCAATCCGCAATCCTTTCGAGCCTGCAATGAAAAGCGGATTACACGGTCGCGGTGAATAGCCAAATACCCCACCCAAGACCCCTACGGGTGCGGCAAACTACCCGCCAAGTACTCGGCAGTTTGTGCACCCCTCCATGGGTCTATCCTAGGAGCAAAAACAGTAAAAAGAATTATACAATGACGGCTACAACCCCGACCCGGTTGTGCGGCCAAACAAATAATATTATTACATCAATTTACTTTTACAATGAATGAAAGAAAAACAAAAGCTCATCTCACATCCACCCCGGCTATTCACCCGCGACAGTCCAACACATTCATATACACATTCCAATATCAAACACAGATCATGTATAACCCCGACTAATCGACTTATAGCGATTAGCCGACGTTCAATACATGCAAACATCACAGATATAACCAACATAGCCAAAGTGCAGTGAAGTTCGGAAAAAATACGGAATTATAGGACCCCAAAAGTGAATTTCTGTTCTGGAAAATCTGGGTACATATAATACATCTGAAAAATCCCAAAATCCCACCAGAAGAATACTGCACGAAAAACGATGCAGAGAGGGAAATAAACTGCGGCGCTTCCGCGGCACATGCCTACCTCGTGCCGCGGAAGCGCGGCGCTTTAAGTGAATTAGTGCATCGTTTTTCTTGGCTGTTCAAACAAAACCCTGAGCTGAATTTACAAGTATAAAGTTTTTCATTTAGAGCAGAAAAAAATTCAACAGAAACTTAGGGTTTTGGTTTTTCCGGTTTTGCGATTTTTCGGTTTCGAACTTCCATACACTTCGCTACCAAGCTAGTTTAAGTTTAGTTAGGCTCTGATACCACTGTAAGTCCATATTGCGACCCCCGGTGCTTACGGGGAGACGGAAACGGTATAAAAAACAAATTTTTATCGCAAGAGGCAACATGGACTAAACAAGGTCGGGATCGTGTCTAAACTAAACTAGCAAATACGCTAAAGGGAGTTAGCTACTCGGATGAAGGTTATACCTAAACTTGAACTCCTTCTTCTTGAAATCTTGTAGAGGTTGATGGTTCTCTTTTCGTCGCCTTCTTCCGTCGAAGATGGATCCACCTCGAAGGTTCGACCTTTGGGCTCTTCCTCGATCTTTGAGTGAACTAGGGTTTCCGGCTTGCTAAACCTTGAACCTAGAATGAGTAGAGAGTGACTAGGGTTTGCTTTTCCTTTTAAAGAGAAGGAATCTCAACACATGAGAAGGTTTCTCTTTGCTAGAGGAAGAAGAAGATGAAGTGAGGAGAGAGACGCTAAATGAGATAATGAGCTAGGTTTTTCTTTCTTGCAACCATAATGCCAAAAGAAAAGAATTATCTAAATAATAATAATTCAAAATAAGAATAGTTGATGGTAATTTGGAATGACCACTATCATGCTTCTTTAAATGAAGTGTAAGCATGAATCAAGGAGGATCTTTCAAAGCATGATGGTGGTCAATGGTCAACAAGTCAACCAAGGTCAATAAGTCAACAAAAATCAACCATAACATAATTCTCATTTAATTACTATTATTAATAGATAATTCATAAATCCATTAGGGTTTGGGAAATGATAACTGTCAACTGTGCATACGCACCCGTTCCGAAACCCTAATGAAAAAACTCATCCTCCGCCTCAAGCAACCGTGCATACACACCTGCATTCTCGTTCCGAGGAACAAGAATACCAAGATATAAAAGCAACCCTAAAACATATACCAGTATCTGGCTCAAACCAGAGCCTGCCAGTATAATCCGTCCGGACTCCAAACGTGCACAAGTGCGCGGATGAGAACGAACCCTGTCGCAAAACCATGCGACCTCTACTCAGTTTTGCCCAGAGGCGAATACCCTCTGTGTGGGACTCTAAAGACTCGACACTACGCTGGCAGTGGGTTTAACCACAGACCGCAAGCGGCACTAGCTGTGCATAACGGTCCCCAGGTAGATGTCGACAAGAAGGCTGACGAGGTGAAACCCCATCTGAACTCCTACTGAGTCTGAACGTGACATTCTCCGTACAGTCCGGTCTGTTCGTCTGATACATCGCATGTCGGGCCTAGGGGGCGGTAAAACGTCAGTCGCCCAATAGCGGTACAAGTCGTGTCGGAGTGAAGCCCAAAACACCCTGAGATAACACTGGAAACCTACCAGTATATCTCGCTTGCCCTGGCCAGGGACTACTCGTGTAATGGCTCTCCTAGACACAGCGCGATGTCAACCCCCAATACCGGGAGAGACGAATCCTGTCTAACCGGCACTGCCTCCAAGTGCTTCGGGACTGCACCCAACCACTACCTGTTTGCACGACTCCTTTGAGCCGTGGTAGGGTAGTGATCAAAGTGTAGTGGGAACACACTCGAGGCGAAGTGCCAGTGTCAAGTCAGCGGACTAAGCTGTACTCATGTCACCTGGGAACTGATAACTGACGATAGGTATAATACCAACCTTTCAGTTCCCGACGAGTCCTGTCCAGTGTACTCGTAACCTAACGAGCACCCGTATACTATCTCCAGTACGACGTACTGATGGCTGTGGGACAGACCATCTCCCACACTGGGATGAGAAGCGCATACGCTAGTCTACTCCGGAGTATCGATGCCCTGTCTCGATAGTCCTGCGACTAGGGACCTGTATAAGGATGTGCTTATAGATTACCCAGCCCCCACTAGTGTGACTGCCATCACAACGCTGGTAATCAAGCAAAGATCCTAAGGGCTCCACTAATGCGTATAAGTGATATACAGAAATAAACACAAGTACACATTGAAGTAGAAACAAACCAAGTAGCATACTACTATATTGAGCAAGATTGTTTATACAAGGTGAATATCCCAAGCTTCCATTAAGTAATATACAAACTAGTATGATACAGTAATGGCCTCTAGGGCATATACACTAACACACATCCTAAGGGCTTTATCAACATGTAACTATAAGGCAGTTTAAAGAGACAAGTGTACATGTTAAGATAAAGAGTAACCAGATAGCATACTATCATATCGAGCAAGAAAGTCATCTCTATATATGTCCAAGTATCCAATATAATATACATCATCTGTACAATACTGGCCTCTAGGGCATACATACAACTAACAGGAAGAGTTCCAAGCTAGATACCGTGACATACTAGACGATTAAAGGCAAGATACATCGTTACCAAATGATGCTACCAAAGAGGCAGTCTGGATGTATATTAGTTCATGAGATGAACTTCGTTCCTCCCATTGTGTGACAATGGAGTTGTGGCTTATGCCAAGGAACGCCCATCCCATCAGTGATCCAGACATATTCTAAGGCAGTGTCACCTGATCGTGGAGATGGTTGATCTCCAGGGGATCGAGGTTAGGAGAGCAGACTCAGAGGACAACACGGCGGATCCACTCACAAAGGCCTTTTCCTAGAGAGAGACTATTATGGGATGGTTGAGTATGAGATACTGCAACCACTGCTACAGATGGCCCTAGTGCAAGTGGGAGATTGTTAGTTATATGTATGCCCTAGAGGCCATTACTATACATAGGATGTATATTGTAGTGGATGCTTGGACATATATAGGGAGGACTTTCTTGCTCGACATGATAGTATGCTGTCATGGATTTACGCATTGAGATATGGATTTCATGTGATTTATGGATTTGAGAACCGTGGGGGTATTTCAAGAAAACTATGTATTGTTTGAAAACCCGGTTTCTCTTGATATGATATTTCAGTGTGTCCACCGTGTGATTTCTCGGTTATGAGATTTGGCTTATGATACCCGATTCGAGGAGCGGGAGGCACCGTCTGCGGGTACAGGGTGGACCCGGTATGGTACCCCGGGGCGAGTGGTGATTTCTTGGTGTAGACGATAAGCCTGACAGAGGGACCACTGTTAGTTATATGTATGCCCTAGAGGCCATTACTATACATAGGATGTATATTGTAGTGGATGCTTGGACATATTTAGGGAGGACTTTCTTGCTTGACATGATAGTATGCTATCTGGTTGCTCTTTACCTTAACGTGTACACTGATTGTCTCTCTGTTACATGTTGGTAAAGCCCTTAGGATGTGTACTTGACTACCTGAACTATGATGTGGATCATACTAGTGGGGACATGGTAGTCCATAAGTACATCCTTCAAGGTCCCTAGTCATGGGTATATCAAGACGGGGCATCGATATACCAGAGTAGACTAGCGTATACCTTCTCGACCCATACAGATGGGCGATGGATGATCCCATATCCATTGGTGCTTGACATTAGAGATGATATACGGGTGCTCTGTGGAGACTGGGTACACTGGACGGACTCGCCGAGAACTCCTAGATGGTATTATACCTTACGTCAGATGGCAGTTCTTTGGTGACACTGGTACAGGTTAGTCTGTAGATCCGAGATCGTCATAGAGTCTTGTGTGATTCCCACTGTGCTTTGATTTCCACCTTACTACGTCCAAGAGGGCGTGCAAAACGGTGGTTTTTGGGTACAGTACCGAATCACATGGAGGCAATGAGCGATAAGAAGGGATTCGTCTCTCCCGGTATAGGGAGTTGATGTTGCGCTGTGTTCGATTGGCTATAACCGGAAATCCCTGGCCAGGGTTGCTGAGATTTACTGGTAAGTATTACCAGTAGTTTCTCGAACTGTTATAGACCTCATATCGACACGACTTATCGAGCTACTGGGGTCTGACGTTTACCACCCCTAGGCGAGATATGCGACATATCAGACGATCAGACCGGACTGTACGGTAAGTGTTACTGGTTGGATTCACAGGAGTGTGAGCGGGCTTGCTCGTTGATCTTCTGATCGTTCAATACCCGGGTGGCCATTACGTTTAGCAGACCGCTTGCGGCTTGTGGGTGTTTGATATGATCATCACCTGCTGCCGGCGTATTGACGAGTCTTTAGAGTCCTACACAGAGGTTTCCTGGCTCAAGCGAAACGAAATAGGAGCGCATATGAGATATGTGCGGGACCGAGAATAATGCGTGTATGTGATACCGTATTCTATTCTCGCGATGAATGTATCGATTGGTTGTATGCGATATAACTTAGTTATCGAATCGAGGATTGATTCGATAAGTAGATACATTGGATATTAGTCGGTCATATGCGATATGACCGGATCGTTAAATCAAGTGTTGATTTAATGATTTAATGTATAATTATATATTTGATATATTACTTTACATTAACTAGTATTGGTTCACTTAAGATTATTTTTCTCACTTGATGTGCACATTGTATATGTGATATATTTTTGTGCACTTTATTGTATCATGTTTGATGATACATGCAAACTTGGGTGTGTGTATGCTTTGAACTATGTTTAGGTTAATGGTTAGGGTTTTGTTATATTTTCTTATTTATTTATTCATTTAACCAAGAAATAAAATGGTGGCTATCTTTGGACTTTCTTTGAAGCTTCATGAAGTTTTGAAAAGTTCAACCATTTTGTTTCTCTTGCTTAACCTAACCATTTGCCTAAACCCTAGTTCATTCTCTACATAAGTTAACACTCACCCATGGTTGCAAATATGATAACCATCACTTGATTTAATTTTAATGCAATTAATTCTTTTTCTTCTTCTTCATCTTCTTTTTCAAGTGAAGAAAAGAAAAGCTTTCTAGAAAAATGTCAAGTGATGAATCCAAGTGAGAAATACAAATCCAAAGTGAACCCACTTCCTATTTCTTCATCCTCTACCACTTGCCATGTTGTATAGGGTGTTTTCTTCACAAGTTTCATGACTTGGTGAAGATGGAGCTCGAGTTAGAGTCGCCTCGACGTAGATCATCTTCGGCATCGAAGTCAACGACCTAGCCCGCCCATTTCTCCGATGAAATCGACGCTAGAGTTCGGGATTCCAATGATCGCATCGGAGGGATGTCAACATGGAGCTAGAGAAGTGGTGGACCGGATCTACAATGGTTGTAGTTCCATTCACTTAGCAATAAAGTAGTTTAATTGCATGTTTCGCCTTTGCCTTTAGTTATTGATCTATCATTAGGGTTTCTCGGCACAAGAAAAATTTGATTTTGCCATGTTTGATTTGTTGTGGAACCAAGTGAGTGTGCCTAGGAACCCTACAACCACTACCTACCGGTGATTGTATTTGGACTCGGCGGTTATCGTGGGGATACCGACCGGAGTGATGTGCGACATATCGTCAGGGCTAGTCGTGGTGATAGCGCCTGAGTTATGAGGATTTGCATGTCGATGCTAGACACGGGTTTCATGATGTTTCGAGTGTCGGTGTTTGACACTCAGGTTTCCATGATTTTCATGTACCGTCGGTGGACATACGTGGTTGATATCCTCATACATATATATATATATATATATATACACACATACAGGTATATGTTTTCATGATGTTTTTGGTGTCGATGTTAGACACTCAGGTTCCATGAGACTTACAGGATGTGAGGGCCGATCTAAGGATGCGGTGCCTGAAGATGTTGGGATTTGATGTGTCAGTGAGGGACACTGGGGGTTTTTCCATGCTGATGATTTTGCATAAGGTTTTATATTATATACCATCCCACACTCAGGATTATGTTATTATGAATTGCTTCATGTAGTTGTAGTACCCTGATGATGTACCTTTACATGATCGTTGCATATTCATATTACCATACTCTGTTAGTTATATGTATACCCTAGAGGCCCTTGCTATACATAGGATGTATATTGTAGTGGATGCTTGGACATATATAGGGAGGACTTTCTTGCTCGACATGATAGTAAGCTATCTGGTTACTCTTTACTTTAACGTGTATACTGATTGTCTTTCTGTTACATGTTGGTAAAGCCCTTAGGATGTGTACTTGACTACCTAGACTATGATGCGGATCATACTAGTGGGGACATGGTAGTCTATAAGTACATCCTTCAAAGTCCCTAGTCGTGGGCGTATCGAGACGGGGCATCGATATACCAGAGTAGACTAGCGTATACCTTCTCGACCCATATAGATGGGCGATGGATGATCCCATATCCATTGGTGTTTGACATCGGAGATGATATACGGGTGCTCAGTGAAGACTGGGTACACTGGACGGACTCGCCGAGAACTCCCAGATGGTATTATACTTTACGTCAGATGGCAGTTCTCTGGTGACACTGGTACAGAGTAGTCTGTTGACCCGAGATCGTCATAGAGTCTTGTGTGGTTCCCACTGTACTTTGATTTCCACCTTACCACGTCCAAGAGGGCGTGCAAAACGGTGGTTTTTGGGTACAGTCCCGAATCACATGGAGGCAATGAGCGATAGGAGGGGATTCGTCTCTCCCGGTAGAGGGAGTTGATGTTGCGCTGTGTTCGATTGGCTATAACCGGAAATCCCTGGCCAGGGTTGCTGAGATTTACTAGTAAGTGTTACCAGTAGTTTCTCGAACTGTTATAGACCTCATATCGACACGACTTATCGAGCTATTGGGGTCTGACGTTTACCACCCCTAGGCGAGATATGCGACATATCAGACGAACAGACCGGACTGTACGGTAAGTGTTACTGGTTAGATTCACAGGAGTGTGAGCGGGCTTGCTCATCGATCTTCTGATCGCTCAATACCCGGGTGGCCGTTACGTTTAGCAGACCGCTTGCGGCTTGTGGGTGCTTGATATGATCATCATCTGCTGCCGGCGTATTGAAGAGTCTTTAGAGTCCTACACAGAGGTTTCCTGGCTCAAGCGAAACGAAATAGGAGCCCATATGAGATATATGCGGGACCGAGAATAATGCGTGTATGTGATACCGTATTTCATTCTCGCGATGAATGTTTCGATTGGTTGTATGCGATATAACCTAGTTATCGAATCGAAGATTGATTCGATAAGTCGATACATTGGATACTAGTCGGTTATGTGCGGCATGACCGGATCATTGAATCAAGTGTTGATTTAATGATTTAATGTATAATTATATATTTGATATATTACTTTGCATTAACTAGTATTGGTTCATTTTAAAAGGATTTTCTCACTTGATGTGCACATTGTATATGTGATATATTTTTTGTGTGCACTTGATTGTATCATGTTTGATGATACATGTTAACTTGAGTTTCTGTAAAGATTAAACCATGGTTATATGAATGGTTAGGGTTTTTATTATTTATTTATTTATTTATTTTGATTATTGATTTTGGAAAAGAAAATGGAAATGGTGGCTTTTCTTGTTTCTTTCATGAAGCTTCATGAAGGGTTGAAACCTTGACCATTTTTGTTTTCTTCTCTTAACCAAACCATTCACCTAACCCTAGTTTACTCTCTACACTTGACCATGGTTAGTATATGATAAGTATTCATATTATTTTCATTTTTAATCTAACACTTATCATATTCTATCTTCATCTTCTTCCTCTTGAACGAGAAGAAAAGCTTACTAGCTTTAATGGCATCTTGAGTAAAAGAGTGAGAAATCCAATTCTAAAGTGAACCTACCTCCTATTTCTTCACCCTCTACCTCTTGCCAAGTAGTATAGGGTGTTTTCTTCACAAGTTTCATGACTTGGTGAAGTGGAAGCTTGATCTTGTGATGCCTCGACCTAGATCATCTTCGGCATCGAAGCCGACGACCAAGCCCGCCCATTTCTCCGATGAAGCCGACGCTAGTGCCCGGGATTCGATTTGGACAGCAAGGAGACTTCATCATGGAGCTATGGAGGTGGAGGACCGGATCTACAAAGGTTGTATTTCCGTTCCCTTAGTTAAGTTGTTAACTAGTTGCATGTTTCACCTAAAATTCTAGTTAACGATCCGTATTAGGGTTTCTCGGCACATGAAAAAATTTGAAATTGGCATGGTTGATACCTTATGAGACCTCATTAGCGTGCCTAGGAACCCTTCAGTGGTATCAGAGCCTAGCTAGAGCCTTAGACGAAGTGTAGACGACGTTTGAAATCCGAACGAACATCGAAACCCTAATCCAAAATGCTCTCTGGACTTTTTTCAAAAACTGGGTTTTTTCCACATTAAAAATATGCAGAAAATTCAGCAGGGAATTGTAAGAAAAACTGTGCAGCACGTGCCCGTGATTCAACTAAAGCGCGGTGGAACCGCGGCACGAGCATGGCTCGTGCGGCGGTTCCGCGACCATATTATCAGATTGTGTTTTTAAAATTGCACAGTAATTCCTATATTCAGGTGCTGTATTTTCTGGGAATTTTTAATATTTATTCAAGAGTTGAATATTCTGGGTTGTTTTGGGGATTCGATTATTCGATCGGATTATCAAACTTTGTCTAGGTGTTTTCCGGATAATTTTTGAATATGTTAAAAAGTTCGACCGGATATAAATACCCACCTTTTCCCCTGTCGGGAAATTTCCAAGTGTTGGATCTTTCCGTGGTTTAAAGATGTTCTAAGTAGTGCAAGTAACACGATGGACCCTCTAGAAGACAACAAACCTTAACTCAATTATGTGACCGTCTTGAACTGCCCTTTGAACCTTAGGGTTTGGGGCAGTACGGCGTGCCACATGTGAGGCGTTGGCTTGACCCTTCTACGGCTGGACCGTTGGTACTGAGGCACGAAGTGAATGTTTCTGAACTTATTTCATGTGATGTGCCGTTTCGGGAAAACTTGGGTGTTCGATTGTTCGATCGGAAAGTTTAACATTTTCTATTTATCCGGAATGTAATACAATAATTGGAATTCACAAGTTGTTATGAGATAACTGAATGAATGTTATAAACATAGCAGTTTAGTCTCACTTGATCGGTTGCTACGGAATTTTGATGTGATCAAAAGTCCATCGCAATCACGTAGCGTACGCGGATACTCGCCGGGTAAACTTAATAGACAGCCTCACTCCATAGCCCCGACCAAGTGACTGTAGGAGAACCCCGTCGCCGAAAGCATCCGTTCGGGTGCTAGCGGTAGCGGTGTTCCGCCTTGGTGCACTTCGTCGACGGCGTCGGGGGTGCGGCCGCCTACTAAAGTTTGCGACGAGCATTCGATCAGGATGTCGGGAATCTTGTTGAATTACCTGACTTGATATTGAAAAGTGTTTTCGATAATGAGACTAAAATGCGGGGTTTATAATTGTTAGGCATGCGATGTCTAAGGAATTCATTTGATTAGGCATGCGATGTCTATGTAGGTTGCGGATTCCAACTGTTGTAGTTTTACACTTTCTTTTCTGTGACCGTAAGTGTAATATGTGATATCGCCGGTTTCGTTGCTATATGTCAACGAAAATTGGGATACGCATGTTTACTTACGTTGATGACATGTGATGTTATGTGTTGCTGGATATGTTATATTGGATCGTCGTGTTTGAATAGCCGGGGTTTTTATGTGAGATGAGTGTTTTTCATTTTCATTCATGTAAAAACTTGTATGTAATATTCTTTTATTGGGGCGCTTCCAGGTTGCGGAAGATGTCACCCTTTGTATATTATTTACTTTTCCGCACTAGGATAGACCCAAGGAGGGGAGCACAAGTAACCGGGTTCTGGAGTTCAGTGGGAGACCAACTCGAGGAGTCGAGTCCGGGTCTCCTAACTCTAGAATTGGTAGGGTTGCTTGCCGCTCTCGTAGGGGTCTAGGGGTGTGGGTTTGGCTATTCATCACGACCGTGGAATCCGTGTTTTATACTGGCTCGTATTAAAAACACGGACGTCCTAGTATATCCAATATTTCATATGATATCTTCTGCTGCGATATCTGTGATGTGATCATGTGATGTTCTGTGATAGATACAGTATATAGTATATATGATATATTATATAGGCGTTACTTATGTTTTACACTCGCGCTAGCCCTGTCCCGCTCTGTCGTTTGTTACCTAACCTAACGGTGCACGAGGGGACATCGAGGCGAATGCGGATGGCATAAGTGTACGTCGTATTTATCTGTGATGTTTAGGTATTTTAAATGATGGGACTTCATTAATGTGATTAATGAAATAAAAGAAACCTAAGATGTTGTGGAATCGAATTTCAAAAATAAAACAGGTAGCTACAGTTCTTGCTTTGCACAGCGGTATATATGATATATCCTGCACCTTATTCGATAAGGAAAGGACCGAGATCCTTTCGCCGGGAGTGACTCCTTTAGCAATAACTGGCAGATGCTACACACTCGGTTTGTCTTTTGATTGCTTCTATAGTTTCTGCTTTGTACAGCGATATATATGATATATCCCGCACCTCATTCGACGAGGAAAGGACCGACGATCCCTTCACCGGGAGTGACTCCTTTAGCAAAACTAGAAAAGCCTAAAAAACACTCCATTTTAAAATCATTTGATTCTACAACGATATCAAGTTCATTACGCAATAGGTTTTCAGAAAAACCTGTCGTAGCCCTCCATCATTTCAGATAAGTCCTACTTAGTATTCGTGCTACGTTTGTTGACTTCCGTCAAGGCGTAGTGTGCGGTAGCTAACTAGTATTTATCTGCTTATGCATATGATGCAGATTGGATTAGGGTAGTCGTGCGGCCTTGTTGACCTCCGTCAAGGGTCATGCGGGTGGGTTTAATTCGATCAAGAAATGACGGGTTGAACTTGACTAGTAGCTTATGGTTTATTGACCTCCATCAAGGTCATAGGACGCTAGGGGCAAAAGAATTATCGGGAATTTCAAGTGTTGAAATTTGCAATGAGATTGCATACCTTCTATGAGATAGTTGGATCCCGATACCCGCTGCGAGTAAGAGTTACTCTTGGGAGAGTTTTACACATTACAATTAGCCGATCAAGTAGGTGTCTAGAAAGGTGTTAACGAGGTTACGCCTCTGGGAAAACGAGGTTTACATTAATTAGGTTCGTGCGAAAGCACGGGGGACCTCCCTCAAAGTACCGACACTGGCCTGGCTGAAAGATTGGCGAACTTGTAGTGTGTAATTAATCCCGGCTAGTCTTTCCTTTTAGGGTTTGAAGGAAGATTTGATAAAAAGCAGTGGGAGCCATCCTGATTAGATAAAATAATAACCAATCTGATCTTGCAAGAGCATACGCAGAGTGTTTTCTTTTCTCTCTCTCCAGGTAGTGACCATGTCACGCCTTAATCAAGATAATAATACGGAATATTGACCGAACCCGATTGTTATACTGAGCTGGGGAACGTTGGTCCCGCTCCAACTTATAATTGTTATAAGACAGAGCAGGAAATTAGGGATTACCAGAATACCCATGCCGCCCAAACAAAGAGAGTGCATGCTGATGCATCATCTTCGGGTGTGTTCATTATACAGAATTGTTTCTCAGTATTCTTTACGTCCTGGGTATATGATACCAGATCAGGATCCCGCATATGTAATTTGTTACATGGGCTACAGATAGGTAAAGAACTGAGAACGGGTGATAAGTTTCATGAGGCAGAAAACGGGGCAAGTGTTGCAGCCAAGTCTGTTGGTCACTGTCACCCTGTATTACCAATACATTGATTCTGAACGAATGTTATTTGATACCGAACCTGATATGGAAAATCATATCTGTCTCTTTATTAGTAAAGAAACGATAAAATTTTGTATTGTTGGATAATGTTTTGAACATTTCCTATATCAAAAGTTGATCGGTTCAGGCACGTTATCTAAAAGCATTGATGTTCTAAATCAAACTACAGTTCTTTAGTATACTGAACACACAAAAGAGGAAGAGTTCAGAAATGAACGAATCCTTCTTGAGGCATTGTAGACTAGGTCATATCAATGCGATTCGACTGGCTGAAGTTACATTTTAGATGCATATTTAAATCAGTTTGAATTTACATCTTATGAAACTTGCCAGTCATGTCACAAAGATACGATGACCATAGCTCTGTTTACTGAAAACAGAGAAAGAGTTAGTGAACTCTTGGGATGATACATGTTGATGTATGTAGGTCCCCTGTCTACATATGCCAAGACTGGTTCTTTGTATTTCATTACATTCTCTGATAATCTCTCAAGATTCAGACATATGTTCCTGTTGAAACACATGTATGAACCTTTTGAGATATTCACCGAATATAAGTTAGATGTAGAGAACCAAAACGGGTATAAGTATTATGTCCTTTGATGTGATCAAGGAGGAGAATACTTGAGCACGGAATTCTTAGACTTTTCTGAAGGAGAATGAGATTCTCTCTCAGCATTACTCCTCCGTATACACCATAGCACGATGGTATATCGGGGTGGAGCAGTTGCACCCTATTCGATATAGTGCGCTCTATGATGAGTACTACTGAGTTACCTGTTTCTTTTTTGGGAGTTATGCACTTGAGAAGTTGCATACCTATTGAATAGGGTTCAAATCAAATTAGTTGCCTACCATTTCATATGTGATATGGAAAGGGAAGAGCCCATGTCTTAAGATGGTTAAGATTTGGGGTTGTTCGGCCTATGTCTAAAAGCAAAATCCGGACAAGCTCGAGGCAAGGTCAGTTATGTAGAACTGGAAAGGTTCCAGCTATACAAACTGCAGCTGAAGATTTGGTAGAACCAAAGGATTCAATAGTAACCAACGAACCTCAGCCTCTCCGCCGATCTAGTAGGGTTCCTCACCCACCTGAGAGATACTTCGGTTTCTCGATGACAGTGGGAGCGAGGATTGCATCATGAGATGATGACCCAAGTAGTTTCGAGCTGGCCATCAGGAGTGTGACTCTGTAAGAATGGCTGGATGCTTAGCGATCTGAGATGGAATCCTTATACACCAACAAAGTATGGACTTTGGTTGCTATATCTGAAGGGTTAAATCCCCATCAGGAGCAAGTATATCTTGAGAAGATTGCTTGGTGTAGATGGAAAGGTTGAGACTTTCAAAGCTAGACTTGTTAAAGGTTTTCGTTATCAACCAGGTGTGGAAAATGATGAAACCTTTTTCCAGTGGCTATGCTTAAGTCTATCCAGATCCTACTTGCCACGGCTACATACCATGACTACGATATCTGGCGGTTGGGTGCCATGACTGCTTTTCTAGATGGTGTTTTAGAAGAGTACGTCTATAAGTACACAGCCAGAGGGATTCGTAGACAGTGGGGGCAGCGGAAACGTGTGCAAGATGCTTTATAGGATAAATCAGGCATCGCGGAGTTGGAACATCTGATTTGATGTAGTTGTCAAAAAGTTTGACTACATCAAAATGGTAGATGAACCTTGTATATACAAAAAGGTAGTAGGGAGTATGGTGGTGATCCTCGTAGAGTACGTGGATGACATACTCTTGATAAGAAAGGAGTTTCCTATGCTATGCTCGGTCAATCTCCGCTTATCACAAGGATTCTCCATATAGGATCAAAGTGATACCTACTAAATCCTGGGTTTTGGATCTATGAGATAGATCTAAATGGATGTTAGGATTCTCACTAGTTGTAGTGAGTTGGTATCAATCGATCCTGGGGAGAATCACTGGAAGGGTTCCAGAGTGATAAGGACGACTGAAAGTCAGTCACAGGCATTGTCTTTACCCTCAGTAAAGGGACGGTATGTTGGAAGAGTTCCAAGCTAGATACCGTGGCTAACTAGACGATAAAGGCAGGATACATCGCTACTTAAGATGCTACCAAAGAGGATGTTTGGGTGTATATTGGTTCGTGAGATGAACTACGTTCCAACCATTGTGAGACAATGGAGTTGTGGCTTATGCCAAGGAACGCCGGTCCCATCAGTGATCCAGACATATTCTAAGGCAGTGTCACCTGATCATGGAGATAGTTGATCTCCAGGGTGATCGAGGTTAGGAGAGTAGACTCAGAGGACAACACGGCGGATCCACTCACAAAGGCCTTTTCCCAGAGAGAGACTTTTATGGGATGGTTGAGTATGAGATACTACAACCACTGCTATCAGATGGCCCTAGTGCAAGTGGGAGATTGTTAGTTATATGTATGCCCTAGAGGCCATTGCTATACATAGGATGTATATTGTAGTGGATGCTTGGACATATATAGGGAGGACTTTCTTGCTCGACATGATAGTATGCTATCTGGTTACTCTTTACCTTAACGTGTATACTGATTGTCTCTCTGTTACATGTTGGTAAAGCCCTTAGGATGTGTACTTGACTACCTGGACTATGATGCGGATCATACTAGTGGGGACATGGTAGTCCATAAGTACATCCTTCAAGGTCCCTAGTCGTGGGTGTATCGAGACGGGGCATCGATATACCAGAGTAAACTAGCGTATACCTTCTCGACCCATACAGATGGGCGATGGATGATCCCATATCCATTGGTATTTGACATCGGAGATGATATACGGGTGCTCAGTGAAGACTGGGTACACTGGATGGACTCGCCAAGAACTCCCAGATGGTATTATACTTTACGTCAGATGGCAGTTCTCTGGTGACACTGGTACAGAGTAGTCAGTTGACCCGAGATCGTCATAGAGTCTTGTGTGGTTCCCACTGTGCTTTGATTTCCACCTTACCACGTCCAAGAGGGCGTGCAAAACGGTGGTTTTTGGGTACAGTCCCGAATCACATGGAGGCAATGAGCGATAGGAGGGGATTCGTCTCTCCCGGTATAGGGAGTTGATGTTGCGCTGTGTTCGATTGGCTATAACCGGAAATCTCTTGCCAGGGTTGCTGAGATTTACTGGTAAGTGTTACCAGTAGTTTCTCGAACTGTTATAGACCTCATATCAACATGACTTATCGAGCTATTGGGGTCTGACGTTTACCACCCCTAGGCGAGATATGCGACATATCAGACGAACAGACCGGACTGTACGGTAAGTGTTACTGGTTGGATTCACAGGAGTGTGAGCGGGCTTGCTCGTCGATCTTCTGATCGCTCAATACCCGGGTGGCCGTTACGTTTAGCAGACCGCTTGCGGCTTGTGGGTGCTTGATATGATCATCATCTGCTGCCGGCGTATTAACGAGTCTTTAGAGTCCTACACAGAGGTTTCCTGGCTCAAGCGAAACGAAATAGGAGCGTATATGAGATATGTGCGGGACCGAGAATAATGCGTATATGTGATACCGTATTTCATTCTCGCGATGAATGTTTCGATTGGTTGTATGCGATATAACCTAGTTATCAAATCGAAGATTGATTCGATAAGTCGATACATTGGATACTAGTCGGTTATGTGCGACATGACCGGATCATTGAATCAAGTGTTGATTTAATGATTTAATGTATAATTATATATTTGATATATTACTTTGCATTAACTAGTATTGGTTCATTTTAAAAGGATTTTCTCACTTGATGTGCACATTGTATATGTGATATATTTTTTGTGTGCACTTGATTGTATCATGTTTGATGATACATGTTAACTTGAGTTTGTGTAAAGATTAAACCATGGTTATATGAATGGTTAGGGTTTTTATTATTTATTTATTTATTTATTTTGATTATTGATTTTGGAAAAGAAAATGGAAATGGTGGCTTTTCTTGTTTCTTTCATGTAGCTTCATGAAGGGTTGAAACCTTGACCATTTTTGTTTTCTTCTCTTAACCTAACCATTCACCTAACCCTAGTTTACTCTCTACACTTGACCATGGTTAGTATATGATAAGTATTCATATTATTTTCATTTTTAATCTAACACTTATCATATTCTATCTTCATCTTCTTCCTCTTGAACAAGAAGAAAAGCTTACTAGCTTTAATGGCATCTTGAGTAAAAGTGTGAGAAATCCAATTCTAAAGTGAACCCACCTCCTATTTCTTCACCCTCTACCTCTTGCCAAGTAGTATAGGGTGTTTTCTTCACAAGTTTCATGACTTGGTGAAGTGGGAGCTTGATCTTGTGATGCCTCGACGTAGATCATCTTCGGCATCGAAGCCGACGACCAAGCCCGCCCATTTCTCCGATGAAGCCGATGCTAGAGCCCGGAATTCGATTTGGACAGCAAGGAGACTTCATCATGGAGCTATGGAGGTGGAGGACCGGATCAACAAAGGTTGTATTTCCGTTCCCTTGGTTAAGTTGTTAATTAGTTGCATGTTTCGCCTAAAATTCTAGTTAACGATCTGTATTAGGGTTTCTCGGCACATGAAAAAATTTGAAATTGGCATGGTTGATGCCTTGTGAGACCTCATTAGTGTGCCTAGGAACCCTTCATACTCATGCTATAAGATTACATGTGATAGATTTATCGTTGTTCATGCATACTAGCGATTACAGTATGATGTTATTTACTATTCACGAGTTGGCAACTCACCCCCGTTGTGCCACAGTGTTTTGCAGGACTTACCCTCAGAGTAGCTGCGGCAGGGCGTCTTATCATCTCTACTTTTGCGGATACCGCAACGGTTGGCTGTGAGGCCTTTGCTTTTAGGTGGGTTTGCAGTTATCCGTTTGTACATTGTATATCTTTTTGTTGAATCTAGTATTCTCCATCCACCACTTCTTGTATTTAACTTAGGGATGAGTTGTGAGGAGTCGGAGTTGTTTATATTTTGGTGATTTTGGGTGCCGTGATCGTGGGAGCCGGTCTTGTTGTAAAGTTATACTTCTTTATGCAGTTTTTCATTTATATTTCTTCGATTTGGCATAGTATATATGCTTGTGGTGGTTGTCTCCGCCGTTTGGCGTGATTTTCTCCCATTTGGGATGCTTTATATATTTCTATGTTGTACCCGTTTTCGGGGCTAGTTTTTACAAAGGAGGTGCTGCCGAAATTTTCAAGAAAGAAAACTAAAGTTAAAGATTTTACTTGATATTTTCCGAATGATTTAAACTATGTTTTTCTCCGCTTATCCAGTTTTGGGTGGTTTAGATTTCTGGGTTTCGGCTTACTTAAGTTGCGTATGCCTGTAGACGTTACGTAGTTTAAGTGCCGGTTACGGTCCTAATTTTTGAGTCGTGACAAAGTTGGTATCAAAGCGCTAGGTTTTACCTTTCGGAGTGTAGGATGACCTTGGTATGATGGAGTAGGTAGGTTAAGCAGAGTAATGTAGCGTGTGTATGTTCTGCGGCATACTTACGACGCGGTACTCCGCCTAAGTGACCTTAGGACTTGTTGATTGAAATTCTTTCCGTGATTTTATACATCCTTGTGATTCGATTTCTGTATCCTTATCGAATCTTGTTTCAATTTCTAGCCTATATGCCGCCGAAGACTATGAGGGCTAGAAGACTATGAGGGCTCAAAGAGCGGCCGCGAGGGCCAAGGTCAGAGTTGACTCGTCCGAGGCGGGGACTGACCAGGGCGGTACGCCTGTTGTACCGGAGCACATTGCTATGTTTGGGGCTGGTATGCAAGACCTGCGCCAGATGACGGGGACTTTAGTTGAGGCCATTCGAGCGCAGGGGCAGGCAGTTGTTCCAACCGTTGCAGGGACCACGATGGTACCTACTGCTCCAGCGTCACAGTTATAGTTCCGGAGGTTATTACCGTGTTACGGACAGAGTTCATGAGGCTGAGGCCTCCGGTGTTCACTGGCACAGATGCTGCTGACGATCCGCAGTCATTTATCGACCGGATGGCCAGGATTTGTCGTTCGCTCCGATGCTCCGACGAGAGATGGGTGGAGTTTGCGAGCTTCCGTCTGGAGGGTCTGGCCCAGAAGTGGTGTGAGTCCTCGGAGAGGGGCAGAGCCACAGGTCTTGCTCCTATGACCTGGGCTGAGTTTGCGACGGTGTTTCTCGCCCGTTTTCTTCCACCGAGCGGCAGGGATGCATGAGCATGCAGATTTGAGTCATTATGCCAGAATCTGGGGATGACGGTGTCTGAGTACGATGTACTGTTTACTGAGCTGTCTGTGTATGATCCGTACTTGGTAGAGACTGAGGAGATGAGGGTGAAGAGGTTTGTTCGTGGCCTGCTTACCCAGTTGTTCCTAGCCATCAGCATTCAGCATTGTGACACGTATGCGGCAGCGGTGGATGCAGCCCTTTTGGTGGAGGAGCATCTTTCTGAGTCGTCGGTTGTTCCGGAACCGAAGAGGACTCGTACGGATGTATCAGCACAGAGACGGAGGTTTTCACGCCGAGGCAGAGTTCCTTCAGACTCGGGGAGTAGCAGAGATGTTGGACGGGGACAATTATTCAGCTCTTATTCCCAGGAGGGTCAACGGCCGTCTTATGGGTGCTTTGGGTGTGGCAGTCTACATCACCTTGTTCGGGATTGTACCGTGGTACGTCAGAGAGGGTCAGCCGTACCCCAGGTTACCTTAACACCTTCTCCGCCTCAGAGAGCGTTGCCTCTTATGCTTGTTGTTACGCCGTGTCAGACTCCTGCTCAGAGGGGTCATGGTCGTAGTAGTTTTGTGCCGAGAGGATAGGGTGGCCGAGGCAGAGGGCAGCCAGTTGCCGGTAGAGGGCAGGCTCGGATGTTTGCCTTGACTCATCAGGACTCACAGGCGTCCAATTCCGTAGTTTCAAGTACCCTTTCTTTATGTTCTTATGATGCACATGTTCTTTTCAATCCGGGATCTATGCATTCGTATGTTTCTACGCACTTCATGCCGAGGTTAGGCCGAGAGTCGTGTTTGCTTGATCAGCCGCTTGTCGTGACTACTCCTATTGGAGAGTCGTTTGTTGCACGACATGTGTTACGGTCGTATGCTGTCCGTATAGGAGATAGAGATTTATCCGTCGACTTGATCCTTCTTGAGATGTTGGACTTCGACGTTCTCCTGGGCATGGAATGGTTAGCTACTTGCTATGTATCCATGGACTGCCGCGAGAACACTGTTAGGTTTTGTTTTCCCGGCGAGTCAGTGTTTGTTGTGCACGGGGACTATGGTGCCTCCCCTCACAGTTTGATTTCTGTCCTTTGCGCTAGTCGGCTTTTGAGGAGGGGATGTCGGGGATTCTTGGCTTTCATTCTTGATACCGGAGCCACAGTGGAGTCGTTGGACAAGGTTCCTACCGTGCGAGAGTTTCCCGACGTTTTTCCAGATGAGTTACCTGGGATGCCGCCAGAGCGTGATATTGAGTTCTGCATTGATCTGATTCCTGGCATGGAGCCTATTTCTATACCGCCTTATCGGATGGCTCCGGCAGAGCTTAGAGAGCTTAAAGATCAATTGCAAGAATTGCTTGATAGGGGACTTGTACGTCCGAGTGTTTCGCCATGGGGAGCTCCTGTTCTGTTTGAAAAGAAGAAAGATGGCAGTTTGAGGTTGTGTGTGGATTATCGTCAATTGAACCGAGTTACGGTGCGGAATAGGTATCCTTTACATCGTATTGACGATTTATTTGATCAGCTCCAGGGTGCGAAACATTTTTCTAAGATTGATTTGCGTTCGGGTTATCATCTGTTGCGGGTTCGGAATGATGACATTCCGAAGACCGCTTTTCGTACGCGCCATGGGCATTATGAGTTTCTCATGATGTCGTTCGGACTCACCAATGTGCCAGCAGCGTTCATGGATCTGATGAACCGGATTTTCAGGACGTTCCTCGACCGGTTTATTATTGTGTTTATTGATGACATACTGGTCTACTCTAGGAGTCGTGAGGAGCATGAGCAGCACTTGGGGATTGCTTTGCAGATTTTGAGAGAGCACCAGCTGTATGCTAAATTCTCAAAGTGCGCGTTTTGGCTTGATAGAGTTGACTTCCTGGGTCATGTGGTGACTGGTGATGGTATTCTTGTGGACCCAAGGAAGATCGAGGCTATGCAGCTTTGGCCCAGACCTGTATCGGTGACAGAGGTCCGCAGCTTTTTGGGCTTAGCTGGTTATTATCGCCGTTTTGTGCAGGATTTCTCGAGTATCGCTGCACCGCTGATTGTACTGGCCCAGAAGGGAGTTCCTTTTCTTTGGACTGATGCGTGCCAGCAGAGTTTTCAGCAGTTGAAGACTCGGTTGACGACAACACCAGTTCTATCTTTACCTTCTGGATCGGGAGGCTATGTTGTTTACTGTGATGCTTCTCGAGCGGGGCTCGGTTGTGTACTGATGCAGCATGATAGAGTGATTGCTTATGCTTCTAGGCCGCTGAAGAAGCACAAGCAGAATTACCCCACTTACGATCTTGAGATGGCCGCGGTGGTCTTTGCTTTGAAGATTTGGAGGCACTACTTTTACGGGGAGTCGTGTCAGATCTTCATGGATCATAAGAGCTTGAAGTACATCTTCCAGCAGCGGGATTTGAATCTACGACAGCGCCGTTAGATAGAGCTTGTGAAGGATTATGATTGTGATATCCTTTATCACCCGGGCAAGGCGAATGCGGTAGCTGATACTTTGAGTCGTAGGCCTGGGGGTAACTTGTCCCAGTTGAGCGCAGTTCAGCGACAGTCTTCTGCAGATTGGAAGTTCTTGTGTGATGGTAGAGTGCAGTATAAGTTCACTTCCGCTGGGGGACAGCTTGCTCATGTCCGCGCCCGTCCACTACTACTTGATCGTATCCGTGAGGCGCAACCTAGTGATGCCTGTTTGTCTGAGATTCTTGAGCTTGTTCGGCAGGGTATAGTTTCGGAGTTCATGATTGATGACCAGGGTGTGCTATGATGTGGGACTCACTTGTATGTACCAGATGCTGATGGGTTAAGACGTGAGATCCTAGAGCAGGCATATCAGTCGGAATTTTGCGTTCATCCAGGTTCCACCAAGATGTACCGTGACTTGAGAGACTTTTACTGGTGGGAAGGGATGAAGCGCGATATTTCAGACTTCGTTTCGAGGTGCCTAACTTGTCAGCAAGTCAAGGCTGAGCATCAGAGAACGGCTGGAGAGTTGTAGCCTTTACCCGTTCCGGAATGGAAATGGGAGCAGATTTCCATGGACTTCATTGTGGGTCTACCCAGGACCAGTCGAGGGTATGACTCCATTTGGGTGATTGTTGACCGGTTGACGAAAGTGTCTCACTTCCTTCCAGTGAAGACCACTTTCGGTTATGCTTAGTATGCTCAGTTGTACATGGATGAGATTGTGCGTTTGCATGGTGTTCCCACATGCATAGTATCCGACAGAGGCACCCAATTTACTAGCCGTCTTTGGCAGAAGTTTCAGGAAGCTTTGGGTACCCAGTTGAGTTTTAGCACCGCTTTTCATCCACAGACCGATGGTCAGTCGGAGCGGACTATACAGACTCTGGAGGATATGCTCCGTGCGTGTGTGCTTGATTTTGGTGGTAGTTGGGATCGTCACTTGCCGTTGATTGAGTTCTCCTACAACAACAGATTTCAGGAGACTATTCAGATGGCACATTTTGAGGCTCTGTATAGTAGGAAGTGTCGATCGCCAGTCTGTTGGACCGAACTCAGCGAGAGTAGAGTTTTGGGACCCTAGCTAGTTCAGGAGACTACGGAGAAGATCCAGCTGATTCAGGACAGGATGAGAGCAGCCCAGTGCAGGCAGAAGTATTATGCCGACCGTCATCGTCGCAGACTTGAGTTCGCAGTGGGGGATCATGTATTCCTGAGGATTTCTCCGATGAAGGGCGTTATGCGATTTGGGAGGAAGGGGAAGCTCAGTCCCAGATTTGTAGGTCCTTTCGAGATCCTTGAGCAAGTGGGTTCTGTTGCTTATCGTTTGGCGCTCCCGCCTAGTTTTCCGGATGTTCACCCCGTTTTCCATGTGTCGATGCTTCGTAGATACCTTCATGATTCGTCTCACATGATTCAGCACCAGACCATTTAGCTTGAGCGCGATCTTTCATTCACCGAGCAGTCGGTAGTTATTTTGGATCGGCAGGTGAAGAAACTTCGGTCAAAGGTCATGCCATCTGTGAAGGTTCTTTGGCGTAGCCCTACTAGTGAGGAGATCACTTGGGAGGCCGAAAGCGAGATCCGGAAGAAATTCCCTCATCTTTTCGAAGGTACGCGTAGTTAAATTTTAATTCGGGGACTTAATTTCTATAAGGGGGAGATTGTAACGTTTTAGAAATTGTTATGCGAATTTTTCCGTTTTACGGTAAAATAGTCGGTATTTTTTGTTTTAACCTGATTGTGATCAAACTTCCGTATAAACTTGCCGGTACCTAGTTTAGCTAGAATAAAACTAGTGCGCAGGTTTTAGGGGTTAATGGGATGTTTTGGTTCACATAGAAATTTTCCCTACTTATATATTATTTTAATGTGTTATTTATGCACTTAATTAGTGGAAATTATATTTTTTTGTGGGTTAATTAGTTCTAATTGGGTTCATTGCTAATCTAATCACTAGAATTAGTTTAGAACCTTCTCTTCTAATATCTAGATATTTTTTGAGGACAAATGGTTTATTTTTTTAAAAGAAAATAAAGAAGGAAAAATGTGGCATTTGCATTTAATGTAGCAATTAATGTTTTGTGCTAGAAAATTCCATGCATTTTACACAAAACACCTCCCATTCCTTTGGCTGAGCCCCCGCAAATCTGCACCATTTTCTTTTCCTTGCTCATTTCTTCATTCTCTTGCTTGAAAACTCATCAAAAAATTCCAAAAATTAATCCACAAATTCCTAAATAAAATTAAACCATCGTTTCCCTTCACTAATCTTGCTTAGATCTTCAACAAAACATGGTTTTTTGGAGGCTAAAGTTGTTGAATCTTGTTGCTTTGGGGTGTTCTTGTTAAGGTATAATTACAAAACCCTAATTCTTTTGTTATGCTAAAATCATTAAGTTAGCTAATTATATGATTAATATAGCTTCAAACTCATGATAAATTCATTACTTATAATTTTAAAGAATTTTAAGTTAAGGTTTAAACTTGTTGAAGTGTTGAATGTTAATTAAAGTTTAAGAAAACTTATTCTAGTGGTAGAATATGTTAATTGCTGTTAATTCCTAATTTGTCTAATTAAAAGTTTTTGCTTACTAGATTTTTACTAAAGCTTAATTACGAAAGTTTAAAAATATGGAGGTGGTTTCGATAACTTAGTTAAACTATTTTAAGATGTTTGAAATCGCTAGAATTGTATTAGCTTTAGACTTGTCCAAAATATTGCGATAAGTTGCTTACTATGTTTCGGTGTATTTTCGACGTGGGTTTAATTGGTCGTTGCGAGATTATATCTATTATATTCTCGTATTTGATTGTGTTATGTTTGCGCGATCGGGACGATTGGAGTCTAGACTTGGTGTTGCGTAATTTAGCGATCCTCGTTAGGGTTTTTGCCGATGTCGTGCGTGTTTAGTGCGCTGGTGCGCAGTGTAATTTTCTGGGTGTTATCCTTGCGTTTCGTTATATTTGCGTCGATGTAGGATATTTAGCTTATGTGATGTGTTTGTGAAATTTTAGGATCGTAAGCGGGGATTTCGGGCAGTGCGAACAAGGGGAAGCAGGTGGTTGGATTATCATAGCTCGAGACCATCGGTGAGTAGATTTAACATCTATGGGGAAATCGCCCATATGGAGTTATGCGTCGGGGATGATATGATATGATAGCTGCATGTTATTGCATATTAGTTGATTTCATAAAAACTTCATTGCATAGTATTACCTGTTGTACCTTGACTTGTACCTCTTGGACATAACACTTTACTAACGTTCATGTTGCACGAGCACTAATTTTTATGCTACACCCACACCGTCAGTAATTGCCATGACACGCACAACCCACATACATACGTGATATTGTATTGGATAGGGATAATTGAGGTAGTGACTCTTATTCCATTATGCATATGAAATACTGTTAACACATACATACGTGATATTGTATTGGACAGGAATAGTTGAGATAGTAACTCTTATTCCATTTCACGTATACCTTGCTATAGCTACTTGTACATCATGCATACATATTGACATGTACACCCACATACTCGGTTACAGCTACATATACATCATACATACATACTGACATGTACACCCACATATTTTGCTATAGTTGCATATACCCTAAGTGGTATTGTTTTGACATGTAGATATTTAAACCTTACTACAATTACATATACACCTCATATGATGCTGCACTTATTTTCGGAGGATTTGGGAACCGCATGATATATTTTAAAGCTGGAATCATTTAAAAGAGAGGCTTTCCCATAATATGCTCATATTGTTTTTTTATGTTGCATATATCAGTTTTCATGGATTTACGCATTGAGATATGGATTTCATGTGATTTATGGATTTGAGAACCGTAGGGGTATTTCAAGAAAACTATGTATTGTTTGAAAACCCGGTTTCTCTTAGTATGATATTTCAGTGCGTCCACCATATGATTTCTCGGTTCTTAGATTTGGCTTGTGATACCTGATTCGGAGAGCGGGAGGCACCGTCCGTGGGTACATGGTGGACCCGGTATGGTACCCCGGGGGGAGTGGTGATTTCGTGGTGTAGACGATAAGCCTGACGCTGGGACCACTACCTACCGGTGATTGTATTTGGACTCGGCGGTTATCGTGGGGATACCGACCGGAGTGATGTACGACATATCGTCAGGGCTAGTCGTGGTGACAGCGTCTGAGTTATGAGGATTTGCGTGTCGATACTAGACACGGGTTTCATGATGTTTCTAGTGTCGGTGTTTAACACTCAGGTTTCCATGATTTTCACGTATCGTCGGTGGACATACGTGGTTGATATCCTCATACATACACACACACACACATACAGGTATATGTTTTCATGATGTTTTTGGTGTCGATGTTAGACACTCAGGTTCCATGAGACTTACAGGATGTGAGGGCCGATCTAAGGATGCGGTGCCTGAGGATGTTGGGATTTGATGTGTCAGTGAGGGACACTGGTGTTTTTTCTATGCTGATGATTTTTAATGAGGTTTTATATTATATATCATCCCACACTCAGGATTATGTTAATATGCATTGCTTCATATAGTTGTAGTTGTCACGACCCGAAAGAGCACGTGACTGGCCCTTGAACCATATGAAGTCTATAGGACTCCATCTGATCCAAGTAAGCCAAAAGCCCAGAAATCTAAAACCATTTTAAGAGTAAATAAAGAAAACTGGTTTAAAGAAGTGAAGAAAAACATGTTGAAGTCAAGGTTTTTAAATAACTAAGCCGAATATGCATTTAAAAAAATGTAAAGTCTTTTCTAAAAATTTCGACAGAGTTTCTTTTGTAAATACTGCCCCCGAACGGGGTACAACAAGCACAATATATATATGCAATGATAAAAGGCATCCCCAAGCGGGAGCTAGCTCTTCGTCAATCGACGGTTACAATCACACAAGCAATATAATATACAACGCGGAAGGACGAGGATCAAAACTCAAAGAAGAAAACTCATAATAACATGAAAAACCGTAATACTACTACACGCGACTCTAAGGTCGAAAAATACATCACTAGTGTCTAAGTCTGAAACAATATACAAGTTTTGGTTGATGGAATTTCTAGATACAAAGAATAATACATGTACAATGGTGGTTCTTGATGCAAAAGAACCCACCTACCAAATGCAATTCACCCGCAAAGAAGCAGTATGCCAGAAATGCCGCAATGGAACCTGTACGGCAAAACCTGCAAGAACTGTGGCACAACGGGGGTGAGTTGCCAACTCGTGAATAGAAAACATCTACAAGCAGAAACCGAATGCATGACATAATCCTAGGTCAATACGATCAGTATAAAAACCTCGAGGAATAAGCCTGAAGCATGATAAGGTGGCAATGTAACATCTAATTGTGTATGTAGTGCCAAGTACTCGTGCCAGTGCCTCAGGTAATAACATGTCATAAATATAAGGTATGTCTGCATGAAGTAAATATGATGAAGTATCAAAATGAATGTCAATACACATATATTAGCGTCCCATTCCACTAATATTGGTGTAAGGGTATATATAACATCGCCCTCATACCCTGTTATATATACAAATGAAGTGTGATCAATGTAGTCAAGGTCTGTATGTAATCAATGTCTGTATATATGTGGATCCCGTCGACCTGTCACCCAATGACAATAAGCATCATGCATGCAAATATGAGGATATAATCAAATCATGGAGATCATCATGAAACCTGTGCCTAGCATCGACACGTAAATCCTCGTCCATATGGGGCTCCATCTGCGGTATCGACCCTCGGCCCCAGCAGCATGGGTCAACCCATGTCCATCTCTCAACTCCTGTCGGTATCCTCCAGATATCCGCCGAGCTCAAATACAATCACCGGTAGGTAGTAGTCCCTCTGCCAGGCTCACCGTTTACTACAAAGCGAAACCGTTCTCGCCCCGGGGCACCATACTGGGTCCACCATGTACCCGCAATCGGCCTCATCCGCCTCCTTGAATCGGGTTTCACATGTCGCTCTCAGCACCGAGAAAACACATGGTGGACGCACTGAAATATCATATCAAGGGTAACCGGGATTTTAAAACAATTATATATTCTCTTTTGAAATACCACGGTTCCCAAATCCAGAAATATTATGGAAACAACATATCTCAATGCGTATAATCAAAACATGATGTGTGCGACATGTAAAGAAAGGTAAGCATATCGGTAAGTCATGCAACATGAAATGGTAATGTGCACATGTCGAGGGAAACCGCTCTTTTTAAAATGAATCGGTTTTGAAGAATATCTTGCGGTTCCTAAATCTCTAATTAAGTCAGAATCATCTACGTAAGTGTACAGGTATAAGTGTACAATATGCCATTCAAGAATCATATCATGAATGCAACAGTACTACAGTGTAGTGGCATAGAAATTATCGATGATGAAGTGTGTGAGCTGGCAAATAGTGTACGTGGAACATACGCATCATCGATAATGGTGCTGGTGTCCTAACAGCATGATAGTGATATAGCAATAAACATATGCAAAGCAATGTGAATAGCATGAACATGCGGAAATCAAATAATCAACACCACAGTGAAGAATCTACATCAATATAGGCTCGTACGGTAAATCATCGTACGGCATCCCAATAGCTGGGTATGGGTCAATATCACATTATCTCACCACATATCAGGTATCACTATCATCATATCATATAATCTGGGGCACTGATCTATGTCTAGTACAATCGATACCATCTATCACTGCGTGTGTAAGCACACGTCCAAAGGCCCGCTAGAGATCACATGTCGTATCCCAAATACGAATCATATCAAATCACCGATCTCGCGGCATAGTGCCCAACATCATCGACTCATCTCCAATGTCATCCAATATCATCAAACACAGTGCAAGTATAATGAATATGCAAGGGTGTGCGTGTAGGTGTAAATCTATTCTAGGGTTCGCGACTATGAACTACACTAGTTACTTTTAACCCTAAACTATCCATAATACACCCAACACAATATCCATGACACACTATAACTAACACATATATATAGTATATCAACTACGGACTGCGGGAGTGCTATACGCCATCCACCCGACTTCCCCTTGTATAATCTACTCACATTGCGTCTTCATTTGTCGACGTCGCCACTCGTTTGCTTGTCACCCCGAAGTGTTCATGGGGTACCTATACTTCAAAGTATCGTAAATATGTATTAAAACCAAATCAAAGCTAAAACGGCACACGAAACCCAAAACGATACGATAAGGGGCCTATAGGTTAGAACCTATGGGCACGCCTTCAAAACCATCAACAAATCCTCGATATCGTCGTATAAACGCCAAATAGTCGAGGTAAAACACAATACACAAATTCAAACTTAAAAATACGGAATACGGAAACACGAATCCAAAACAGCAATCAAGGAAAAAGGTTCCAGATTTCACCCTAGGTCAAATTAGACAAATCTAAATATGCTAGTGGTCTAAACTACTGATAAGGGGGCACCAAAACAAAAACGAGGCAAATCCACCATGGTCTGGCCGCAAATTGCAGCCGGAATGGATAAATTTGCGGCCGGGAATTGGAGTTGGGGGCTAGGGTTTGGTGTGGTTGTTCCAGGGTGCCTGCACATCTCACTGTCAACTCAATTAAATTTTAGGGTTCACGGAGCGATAGTAGATTCCTAAATACGATCACAGATTCACAGTTTTTCCCCGACATCGTCTCATAAATCCGTATTCTGGTTTCAGTTCCAGGTTTGGGTCTAAAACAACATCACACCAGGGGTTCTAAGGTCACCACAAGCCTCAATTTCACTTTTGATTTCAGATCCGCCCTAAACCCTAACTTGAATTCTCCAAAGTTCACAAAACGACACAATATCGATATGAAACAAGTATTGATGGACAAGAAATGAGATACTACTCTAATAGGTGCAGAAATTACCTCCTTTGGCAACTCAAGAAAATTCTTGAGTTGCTCAAAGTCCTCCAAATCCATTATTGCTAGGCTCAAAGTGTAGCTAGTGAGCTCAGGAACATTTTTTGTGAAATGGAAATAGGGTTTTGGGGTGGATTTCATGGTGGATCTAGGGTTTTTGTGAAGAGGGAGAGAGAGGGATGGCAGCAGCCGCAGCAAGGGGAGGGAGAGGAGAGAGAATGAGAAGGGGAAAATGATGGGGAATGGTTCTACAAGTCAAAAAGTAAGCCCCATACCAACCTCTCTCCTAATCATTGTACTGTACCTTTTCTTTTCTTTTCCTTTTCTTTCCTCTCTAAACCCTTCTCACTAGAATAGTAACCCCAAAAGAAACATGGTGGAAAAATGCACAAGTGTAAGAAAAATGATATGTCCATGTTTTGCACAAAAATGCTAAAAAAACCGATTAGCGATTTTTAATCGCGATTAGCACTAAATTAGCATAAAACTAATCATAAAAACTTAGAAAATGGCATAATCCCCTAAAATACCCTATTTTAGATTTTTCCAAAATTTTTCCAAAATTTTTCCTATTTATTTGTATTTAATAATACCGAAATATTAAAATATTCAATAAAATAATATTAAATTATAAAAATTCCCAAAAATAATATTTTGTTTTTTTGAAACGTTACAATCTTCCCCCCTTAAAGAAATCCGGTCCCCGAATTTAAATTTAAACCCCCAAATACTAAAACATTTCAGTAGAAATCCAAGTTGTCGGGGCTCCGAAAACATCAATACACAGTGAATATATAAAAATGTACTGATCTATAAGAAATCAATCCTAAAAAGGTATGTATAAGAATATCATGTGCGTCTGGTGCGCAAGGAAATCAAACTCCATATATGTGCCATACATGGGCACAAAACAACATCTAGGTGCAACGGGTGTGCACTTAACATCTGTCATAGGCAACGTGTGTACCTTACAGCAAAAATCAGGTGTATTTAACATGCACGAAGAATTCCGATTTAGTGTATCTGGCGTGCACCAAAATCGTATATCAAAACACTAAAGGTGCATGAAAACTATACTGGAAACGTAAATCACATCACTGGCATAAAATAGGCATGAAATCACAATCAATATCTCGAATGTAATAACTATGCGCAAAATATAAATACCCAGTGGGTGCATAAAGCAAATATCATGAAACTCAGTCATAAAAACTAAATCATGCAAACAGAACGCCCAAAATACCGAAATTCAAGATGACGGATACGTGATAATCGAATCACTAAATCACAAATCATAAATACGATAGCCGGTAATTCCTCCTTCAAGGTCGAGAAGGTGTCGGTGCATCCAACGCTAGCAGCGCAAATTATCTACTTGCCTCTTGCTCACGGTCTGGCGTTCTCTTTCTCTGGGTCCTTATCTTCCCTGTGGATTACCTATCTCGCAATCCATCGGCTCATCGGCCCTGTCAGGTGTACTAACGGGGACGATTCCGTTCTGGCACTTCTCTGGTCATCTCTCGGTCGATCCTCATGACCACTCGTAAAGCAGCATGTCACTTGCGTCGGCCTCTGATTCTTCGAATGCACATCACACATCTGATCCTGGGTGCAAACATCATTGCAGCAGTGTCCTGGAAGGAATCCTGCTCAAGGTCTCTTCCGATCTTGCCTATGCTGAACTGTACGGAGGCTGGCTCTCTTGCATAATCTCTTCTCACTCAATGGACATCTGTGTCTTCAGCACAACATTTTCTCGGAAATTGGTCGCATCCTAACGCCTCTGTAAGCATATCAGGTCTCTCACCTCGACGGGAAGTAATGACAGCTCGTTAGTGTCTCGCACGAACCTCTGGTTCCACTTGTCTCTATCGTCGTCCACTATGACGTCACGCCATTCTATCTATACTCTGCACTGTTCTCGGCCACGGTCAATCCGAAGTTTCTCGTACGGACTCGAAATCGCGTACTCTGTAGCTTCACCATTCTGTAGAAGATGTCTGGCCGAACAGGTCCTCGGGAACACGTCCCAAGCATCGGATGAATACTCAATACTCGTCCGTCCTTGATCAATTCGCAACGCATCTGGATAAGGTCCTTTATCCGAACCTGGTCAACTACCTCGTCGACGATGCCGAACTCTGGCCTGCTGGGTGTGCGCAATATGACCACTCCTGGGTCTAGGTCTTCTCGTATCGTATTCCAGAAAGGTCCTGTCGAGGTCTCTCTCTCAAATATCATTCCTGCCGAATTGCCCGGAAGTCATCATCCATTGCTAAAGCTAATTCTTATTCCGGAACGGCTGCATACTTATCGCGCCTCTTTCTGGAAGATATGTCCATATACAACGCCTATGCGTGCGTATCGCATCTCTGATGTCAGCGGAGTGGGACGTCATCTCGTCGAAATCTCTTGCGAACTCTTTACTTCACTCTGCTTCAATGTCGACTGCTTCGGACTCGTCTCATCGTGGCTGCACGGACTGCGCTCCAACGGCTATCCTCGTATCTGGAGTCTCCCAAGAAATGCATCTCACCACCTAGCATCCGAAGGAAGTCGAACCATTCGATCGATTCGTCAAAACCTCATAATCCCCCAAGAGCTCAATATCTTGGGTACAGTTTAACAGCATCGAGTACATACCACAACATCAATGGTCCAGCCGTAGAAGGGCAAACCCAAGCCTCACTAATGGCGCCGCAGAACTGCCGCAAACCCTAAGGTTCAAAGGCTTTCACACGGTCATTATGTCGAGTTAGGGTTTCATTCTTCTAGAGGGTCCATAGAATTGCCTGCATGTCTTTCCGAATACTTTAAACTTGGAATAGCAGGTTTCTGACATTCGATCGTCTCTGTCGACTCTCAACGTCTCCGCGTGAAGTCGTCTCTAGCTGAAGCAACCTATCTGATGACCTCGCATCGGTAAGCGAACGAACCACATGCCCTAGTCATCCACCCTCGGTGACTAGCGACCGTCCATCATATCTCCAAGTATATACTCATACTGCAGTAGCTCCAATCATCTGGGCGATATCTTGTCATTTGCAGCAACAACTGGCTCATTCGTCTGTACGCCGAACAGCGCCTCAATTCTCCAGGAAATGCAATACATTGGCGGTCATCTCTAAATCGGTCTGCTCTAGATCTGAGTAAGACTCTCCGCACTGGAAATCTTCAACTCAACTGGGCCTGCTCTGGCGCATAAATCGAACGAATCACCTTCGTCTCTCAAATCGGGTAGACTAGCTATCATCTGTCTCATATCCGCCTGGAAGCTCCGGCGATCTCAGCTCGTAAGCTCCGGAAGCGACATCCTATGAATCTCAGCAACAGCTGGTCCATCTGTCTGCACGGTAGGCGACATCATAATCTCTGAGGTATGCTGTACATCAACAGTCCTCTCTCAACTGGCAGCTCTAACAATGGCCCGATCATCCAGTGCAAAACCAAGCACTCACCTCCACTAGAGGTCACAATCACCAATACTAACTCGAGACGTTCCCATGTCACCAGAAAACACAATGGCCGGCCCTCGTACTAGATGAGCTCGCACTGACCGTAACCCTAGCAGCAGCCCAAACTGCGCTCAAACATGGCGACAGGAACCTCAATCGAGTATCGAAGAGAGCAGATCAATGACAAGAAAGAAAACAACAGATCCAGAGTGGATACATGATCATAAGAAGGAACAGCATCAATGAAGGTATGATCATGAAACTAAAAGAATCGAGGATCTCAAATGGATGTATAATCATGGATATGAAGAGAATCACTGATCTCGAAAATATGTACATCCTAAGGTTCCTTAAGCGGAGTGGCGTGTCATAAATATGCCGCGGAACTTACCCACGGTACGTCACTCTACTTTAGTCACCTATTCCATCAACCAAGGGTCATCCTACGCGAAAAAATTTCGGGTCTAATACCCCCTCGACTAAGTCTAAGTTCCGTAAGGTCAAGCCTAAGTTCTATATATATATAGACGCCCAAGGCTCCACATAGTCAAACTTAGACTTGAACCAAGGTTAACCTAGCGCTCTGATACCAAATTTGTCACGACCCGAAAGAGCACGTGACTGGTCCTTGAACCATATGAAGTCTACAGGACTCCATCTAATCCAAGTAAGCCAAAAGCCCAAAAATCTAAAACCATTTTAAGAGTAAATAAAGAAAACCGGTTTAAAGAAGTGAAGAAAAACATGTTGAAGTCAAGGTTTTTAAATAACTAAGCCAAATATGCATTTAAAAAAAATGTAAAGTCTTTTCTAAAAATTTCGGTAGAGTTTCTTTTGTAAATACTGGCCCCGAACGGGGTACAACAAGCACAATATATATATGCAATGATAAAAGGCATCCCCAAGCGGGAGCTAGCTCTTCGTCAATCGACGTCCACAATCACACAAGCAATATAATATACAACGCCGAAGGGCGAGGATCAAAACTCAAAGAAGAAAACTCATAATAACATGAAAAACCGTAATACTGCTACACGCGACTCTAAGGTTGAAAAATAGATCACTAGTGTCCAAGTCTGAAACAATATACAAGTTTTGGTTGATGGAATTTCTAGATACAAAGAATAATACATGTACAATGGTGGTTCTTGATGCAAAAGAACCCACTTACCAAATGCACTTCACCCGCAAGGAAGCAGTGTGCCAGAAATGCCGCAATGGAACCTGTACGGCAAAACCTACAAGAACTGTGGCACAACGGGGGTGAGTTGCCAACTCGTGAATAGAAAACATCTACAAGCAGAAACCGAATGCATGACATAATCCTAGGTCAATATGATCAGCATAAAAACATCGAGGAATAAGCCTGAAGCATGATAATGTGGCAATGTAACGTCTAATCGTGTATGTAGTGCCAAGTGCTCGTGCCAGTGCCTCAGGTAATAACATGTCATAAATATAAGGTATGTCTGCATGAAGTAAATATGATGAAGTATCAAAATGAATGTCAATACACATATATTAGCGTCCCATTCCACTAATATTGGTGTAAGGGTATATATAACATCGCCCTCGTACCCTGTTATATATACAAATGAATTGTGATCAATGTAGTCAAGGTCTGTATGTAATCAATATCTGTAAATATGTAGATCCCGTCCACCTGTCACCCAATGACAATAAGCATCATGCATGCAAATATGAGGATATAATCAAATCATGGAGATCATCATGAAACCTGTGCCTAGTATCGGCACGTAAATCCTCGTCCATATGGGGCTCCATCTGCGGTATCGACCCTCGGCCCCGGCAGCACGGGTCAGCCCATGTCCATCTCTCAACTCCGGTTGGTATCCTCCAGATATCCGCCGAGCTCAAATACAATCACCGGTAGGTATTAGTCCCTCTGCCAGGCTCAGCGTAGACTACACAGCGAAACCGTTCTTGCCCCGGGGTACCATACCGGGTCCACCATGTACCCGCAATCGGCCTCATCCGCCTCCTTGAATCGGGTTTCACATGTCGCTCTCAGCACCGAGAAAACACATGGCGGACGCACTGAAATATCATATCAAGGGTAACCGGGTTTTTAAAACAATTATATATTCTTTTTTGAAATACACACGGTTCCCAAATCCAGAAATATCATGGAAACAACATATCTCAATGCGTATAATCAAAACATGATGTATGCGACATGTAAAGAAAGGTAAGCATATCGGTAAGTCATGCAACATGGAATGGTAATGTGCACATGTCGAAGGAAACCGCTCTTTTTAAAATAAATCAGTTTTGAAGAATATCTTGCGGTTCCCAAATCTCTAATCAAGTCAGAATCATCTACGTAAGTGTACAGGTATAAGTGTACAATATGCCATGCAAGAATCATATCATGAATACAACAGTACTATAATGTAGTGGCATGGCAATTATCGATGATGAAGTGTGTGAGCCGGCAAATAGTGTACGTGGAACATACGCATCATCGATAATGGTGCTGGTGTCCTAACAGCATGGTAGTGATATAGCAATAAACATATGCAAAGCAATGTGAATAGCTTGAACATGCGGAAATCAAATAATCAACACCACAGTGAAGAATCTACATCAATATAGGCTCGTACGGTAAATCGTCGTACGGCATCCCAATAGCTGGCTACGGGTCAATATCACATTATCTCACCACATATCAGGTATCACTATCATCATATCATATAATCTGGGGTACTGATCTAAGTCTAGTACAATCGATACCATCTATCACTACGTGTGTAAGCACACGTCCAAAGGCCCGCTAGAGATCACATGTCGTATCGCAAATACGAATCATATCAAATCACCGATCTGGCGGCACAATACCCAACATCATCGACTCATCTCCAATGTCATCCAATATCATCAAACACAGTGCAAGTATAATGAATATGCAAGGGTGTGCGTGTAGGTGTAAATCTATTCTAGGGTTCGCTACTATGACCTAAACTAGTTACTTTTAACCCTAAACTATCCATAATACACCTAACACAATATCCATGACACACTATAACTATCATATATATATAGTATATCAACTACGGACTGTAGGGGTGCTATACGCCATCCACCCGACTTCCCCCTGTAGATATAATCTACTCACCTTGCGTCTTCATTTGTCGACGTCGCCACGCGCTTGCTTGTCATCCCGAAGTCTTCATGGGGTACCTATACTTCAAAGTATCGTAAATGCGTATTAAAACCAAATCAAAGCTAAAACGGCACACGAAACCCAAAACGATACGATAAGGGGCCTATAGGTTAGAACCTATGGGCACGCCTTCAAAACCATCAACAAATCCTCGATATCGTCGTATAAACGCCAAATAGTCGAGGTAAAACACAATACACAAATTCAGACTTAAAAATACGGAACACGGAAACACGAATCCAAAACAGCAACCAAGGAAAAAGGTTCCAGATTTCACCCTAGGTCAAATTATACAAATCTATACATTCCAGGGGTCTAAACTACTGATAAAAGGGCACAAAAACAAAAACGAGGCAAATCCACCTTGGTCTGGCCACAAATTGCGGCCAGAATGGATAAATTTGCGGCCGGGAATTGGAGTTGGGGGCTAGGGTTTGGTGTGGTTGTTCCTGTTGGATATAGTGCCCTCAAAGTCAATTATTGGATCGCAGGTACGTGATTGCAATGATTGCGGAGGACCAATACCGGTAGGACAGTCTTACTCGAGATGATAGTATGCTATCTGGTTTGCCTTTATCAGTCGTGTATAGGTTCTGGTGACTGATCACGAATACACTTTGATAGAGCCCTTAGGATCTTGCTTGACTACCAACAGTATGAGGGCGATCATATACGTGAGAGTTGGGTGGTCTATAAGCATATCCTTAATAGTGGTCCCTAGTCGTGGGAGTTTCGAGACAGGGCATCGATACTCCGGAGTAGGCTAGTGTATACAGTCGAGACCCCGACGAGGGGCGGTGGCCGGTCTCACAAGCCACTGGTGTCAGTTGGATCACCTAAGATGTATACAGGTGCTCATTGGGTTATGAGTACACCGGACAGGACTCGCCGGGAATCTGCTAGTTGGTATTATACATATCGTCAGATAGCAGTTCCTTGGTGACATGTGTACAGGTTAGTTCATCGACCTGAGGTCGTCATTTGTCTCGTGTGAGTTCCCACTGTGCTTTGATTTCTACCCTACCACGGCTCAAAGGAGTCGTGCAAACAGGTAGTTTTTGGGTACAGTCCCGAGCCACATGGAGGTACGTGAGCGAATCGGCAGGGGATTCGTCTCTCCCGGTATTGGGGGTGGAGGTCGCGCTATGTCTAGGAAAGCCATTACACCAAGTCTTTGGCCAAGGCAGGTGAGATTTACTGGTAGGTACTTCAGTAGTATCTCAGGGTGTTCAGGGCTTGTCTCCGACACGACTTATACAGCTATTGGGGGTCTGACGTTACTAGCCCCCTAGGCCGGATATGCGATACTTATAGACGAAAGGACTGGACTGTATATACATTATCACTGTTAGGCTCAGTAGGGTTTCCGGATGAGTTCGCTCATCGGCCTCCCTTGAGGTCAGTCCATGGGCAGCCGTTATGCATAGCTAGTGCCGCTGACGGTTTGTGGTTAAACCCACTGCCAGGGTACTGACGAGTCATTAGAGTCCCCCACAGACAGTTTCCCAAGTTCGGGCGAAACGTTGTAGAGGCCGTATGGTTTTATGACAGGTTTCGGAAAATACACGTGCGTTTACGCACGTGTTATTTTTCGGGTAGATAATACTGGTAGGCTTTGGTTTAAGCCGGATCCATGTATTATATAGAGTAGATATAATATCTTTGTTTCAGTTGCATTTATATTCGGTCGTAATACAAATGCGGGTATATTAATACAGTTACGGGGTTATCCTGAAATTCGTTTCGGGATCACTTTTGGAAGTTGCCAGTTTCCAGTTTTCTACCAGCCGTATTTAACATTTGGTTAAATACGGATTTTATCTTTTCTTGAGATGAGTGTGGAAGCTTCTAGAAGGTTCTAGAAGTGGTGAGGTGTTTAGTGAGTCATGGTTGCATTTAATGATTCCATTAATGCTTGATGACTAGCTTAATGATTCATCATTTCATTAAGTGTGTTCACACTTTGTGTTCACACTTAAGATATTTTCTTATTGTCACCTCCCCCTCTCCTACACTCACCCCCCACCTCTATATATGTGGCCGGGCCCTTCCCCCTCTCTCTCTCACACTTGATGTTTTATCTGGTAAAAAGATTATGATAGATTTTGGGGTGTATGGAATTTCACAGCTCATTTCATTTCATCACCCGATTTCCACGGCAGCTTCATTAACCGTTCGTCCATGGTTTTGGACGAAGCGAGACAAAGTATTCCACTCATTCTCTACATCAATCTTGGTCGTCTCTTTTAGCAAACTTGACGACCGAGTTGCCTCGAGTCAGAGGCGGGAGCCCGTTTAAAGATCCGATGATGTGGTGCCACCTGGACGACGAGATCGGAGATCGACGAGATCGGAGCAGCCGCAACGGAGCGTGGGATGATGGTTAAAGAACGAAGGACTCGGATCGTTCGGTATAACCTTTCTTCCCTCTTTGTAGATTATTAGTTTAGCGTTAATGGCAGATCCGGGTTATAGTTTGCGATAGCGCCAGTTATAAAAGTTTTTATTCCACATTTTGGCGTCTGAAAGTCGGCCGGGGCGCTACCGTAGACTTACATGGTCTCAGAGCCACGCAATTAAGCTTTACTGACTTGTGCTAACACGTTTAAAAGATCGATCGAACGGATTTTCAAAAACTACAATTTTCAAGTTTAAAGTTTCTGTTGAATTTAAATCTGGTCTAAAAATTTTTTTGAGCATCTCAGAAAGTCAAGCAGGCTTTTTAAAGAACACGGAAGAAATTCGACCCACTGATCCGACCGTACGGCCGCGGAACCGCCGCCAAAGCCATGCTTTGGCCGCGGAACCGCAGCTATCTAGGTGAATCAGTGGACCATCTTTCTTCTGTGGATTCTACTTGGGAAATTGTGGTTTCTGGAACTGTTCATTTGGGCCCAGTATTTTTTACTGTACAGTAGATTTGCGTGGGGCCCACTTCGGGAAATTTAGTCGATCGAAATTTAAACATGTTAGTTTACAGTGCTTACATTATATCTCCGACCGGGAATGTCATTTGATCGGTAAACCGCGTCTGATTGCTATAGTTCTTTTAGACGGGTTTGCCAACGTGACATTCGCGTTGATGTTCTGTGTTGTGCTGTGATGTTGCGGATTTGTCGTGGTGGATAGCAGTGTGCAATGATAGTGCAGTTTGGATTTATTTGTACATTTGATATTGCGGGGCGAGCGTCCAACATGTGGACTGCCGTCACTGCCTGTTATATAATATTCTTTTGGGGCACGACCAGGTTGCGGTCGATGTACCTGTTGTACTATTTTTCCATTTCTATACTAGGTTTTACCCCGCGACGGAGTGCACGGATAGCCGGGTTCTAGGGGCAACGGGTCCGCATCTCATGGCTTTGAGAGGCAGAGGGGCCCCACTCTAGAATCGGCAGACTATTCGCCGCACTCGTAGGGGATACAGGTTGACCCAAGGAGGGGTGCTCAAGCTACCCGATTCCGTGAAGTGTTGGGTGGTCCATTCACTATGCTGTAGGGGGACTGCCTCGCTTCAGGTTTTGGCGGGTAACTTGCCGCTCCCGTAGGGGTCTAGGTTTCATTGCACAAGCTATCCATACGACAGGGGAACGTCGGGTTTAAGCAGCGGCTCTGTGAAACTCGGGGATCCCAGATTATCTGTATTGTTCTGTGATGCTTATTACTTTTCTGTAATGTTGCATATTATCACGTCTGGAGCGATTATTGTATATTGGTTAATATACTATTAGATGTTGTATATGTTTTACACCCGCGCTAGTCCAGTCCCCGCTCTGTCGTTAGTTAAGTAACCCAACGGGTGATGACGGGACCCAGTGACGAATGCGGATGGCATATACGTACATTTTATTTTCGTTCTTTTCTTGTGTGATTAATTGATAGGACTGCGTTGATTCTGATCAATGCAAAGTAAAACAAACCTGTTTTGGATGTTGTTGGAACAATTTAAAAAGTGTTATTACAAAGACGTTTCCTTTTGTTTTGCACAGTGATATTCGGTTGGAATATCCTGCACCTCATTCGACGGGGCAAGGGCCGATATCCCTTCACCGGGACTGACCCCTTGGGCAGAAGTTTGCGTCAGGGTAATAACTTCACTATAGTCGATTACATGTTGCTTTGCATCGCGGTATTCAGTGGAATATCCTGCACCTCATTCCACGAGGAAAGAGCCGAGATCCCTTCACCGGGAGTGACCTCTTTAGCAAAGGTTTTCGCCACTATATTTTTATAAAAAGCTATCAGGTTCCCTCAACGAGATCAAGTTCATTACGTTAAAGGTTTTTTCGCCAAAAACCAGCCGTAGCCCTCCGTCATTTCTTATGGATGGTCAGTAATATTCAAGCTATGTTTGTTGGCTTTCGTCAAAGCATAGTGTTTGGTAGTTTCTGGGGTATTCATTTGTTGCATAGATAGATGAGTTGGTTTGGGACAGTCGTATTACCTTGTTGGCTTTCGTCAAGGGTATGTACGGGTGGGTTCGAATTAACAAGATAATGACGGGCAGAACTTGACATGTGACTTATGATTTGTTGGCTTTCGTCAAGGTCATAAGAACATGGGGTAAAAATCATATCGGGAGTTTCTAAAGAAACTGAAACTTGTTAGGCATGCGCATACCTTCTGGAGTGTGATAACGTGAGTGGATTCCATCACGTTATCATGCGATGAGAGTTGGATCGCGATTCCCACTGATGAGTTGGTTTACTCTTCGGGTGATCCCGATTGATTCTTCTTTCAGGTTTGGGGGAGAATTTGACAGTACAGTGGGAGGTTTCCGGATTAGATAAAGTGATAACCATTCTGATCTAGGTTAGAGTGCACGCAGAGTGTTTCTTTTCTCTCTCTCTTTGGCAGCGACCTTTGACCGACCCTAGACTATGACTCAGTGACCAAGTTGACCGAACCTTCTTAAAATACTGGCTTTTGGATTGTCTATGTTGCATAAGTCATTGCCACTCCTTCTTCTACCCTTTGCATTTCTCAGAACACCTCGTATTACTAAGGACATCCACTTCCATTGGATAGATCCATCGTATGGTTATATACGAACTCGAAAGGACTTCTTCGAGGATGGATCAAGGTTCAGGAGAAATAGAATTGGTTTATTCAGTTGTCTTTTATTATCACCTTCTCTCAGGTTGCGAGGGCTCCTTGGTTTAGGAGAGTACACCTATTACGCATATTGGATAGTCTTCTTCCAAACCATAGGCAGGTGCCGAACGGTAGGGAATGAAGAAAACCAATTAGCCTAAGTAGGGTATACAGAAGGTAATATGTAAAGACAAAATAAAGGGATTAGAAAGAGGGCAAAGTAAGTTGCGACTGTTATCATTCACGACCAAACCACGTACTTCATCGCCACTCCTATGTCACTTTTAAAAGAATAAGGTATTATTCAGTTGTCTTTTATCATCACCTTCTCTCAGTTGCGAGTACTCCTTGGTATAGGAGGGTACGCCTATTATGCTTACTGGATAGTCTTCTTCCAAACCATAGGCTGGTGCCGAACGGTAGGGAAGGAAGAAAACCATTTAGCCTAACGATGGTGTACAGAAGGTAACGACTAAAGACAAATAAAGGGATTTGGAGAGATGGCAAAGGAATATACGGTTGAAGTCATGAATTGGATTATGAAAGAGGCATTACTATGAATACCAGGATACCCCTACGAAACATTTTCATGTTTCAGTGCATTGTTAATGGAAAACTGTTTTCCCGATTAGATACTTACTCCAGGGTGTGTATTCACCAGGTTTCATTCTCATATCTGTATGGTTTTATAGATGATGAGTGGGAGGAAGTTATTGGGAATTAGGTGTTCATCCTCATTATATCGGAATTCGTTGTAATTGGTGATATTTGAGGAAATCGCCAGGGTACAGTTTTCAACTTACGACGCACAGGTTTTGAGTTATTTAACTCAGCGGACTTATACAGAGTATTTTATGTTGTCCAGTGTCCATCAGGACAAAGGGGTAGGTCCTCGTACTATGTTCTGTTTACTTATGACTTCTCTAGTTTTTTAGACAAGTGTTTCGTAGAAATACAAGGTCTAAGTTTTGAGAAGTTGTGGGTATAAGAATAAAGTAGAAAACCAGATGTCGCAAGTATCGGGATTCTTCAAAGAGATCAAAGATGTAGATACTTATGATCGGTATTCTGATGATAGTAAAAGTTTTGAGAAACTTGTTTCTCTTTCAGGTTACTCATAATTGGATGGATTCCTAAATTGAGTAATGCTGATTAGCCTCTCTCCATTAAAGTTGATATGCACTGGAGACAGCTGCATGATTTGAATCTGGTTCCAATTAAATAAGTGCCAAAGTTTCTATATTGGATATAGAATGGTTCGTATCTTAACGAAGTTAAGGTACGGGGAGTTGTCCGGCTTATGCTTAAAACCAGACTCTGGATAACTCAGGGCACGTTTCTGTAATGGCAGTTTGTGGGTTGGCCCAGGCTATGATGAGGGTTGACTTTCTACCATCTGGAAGATCAATAGTGATGTTGTTCTTAACTCGCCATAGTTTTAGTAAAATGGATTTTTTTTTCAGAAAACAGTAGTGGGAGTATGGTAGAACTGGAAGTGATTCCAGAACCGCAAACGATTACGGAAAATTTAATAGGACCTAAAGATTCAATCAGGTTTGACATTCCATTAGCCACTCCGCAGATTTGGTGGGTGACCTCAGTCACCCGAGAGATACTCCGGTAGCCTCAAGGACGGTGACAGGGAGGTTTTCATCTACCCAGACTTGATACTACTGTTGTTCCAGGCTATGAGACCCGGTAGGAGGGTTGTTGTGGTCAGTGGGAGCAGCGGAAGCATAGTGGGCAAGTAGCTTATGTCTATTTATAGACTAGAGCAGTTATAGCGGAGATTGATCATCTAATTTTGATGTAGCAGTCATGGGTTTGACTTCATCAGAATAGGGGATGGATCTGTTAAGAAGGTAGTAGGGTGTGATGTCCTGGTATTTGGTTGACATACACAGAGTAGGAAGTAAAATTCCTATACTACGATCGGTTGGACTTTGGTCGTCACACAGTTGTTTCTCCAAAAAGGATATGGATATAATATTTGACATTCTGGTTTTTAGATCTATGGTTTTAGATCTGGATTTGGGTAGTTTCCCAATGTGGGTACATCGACAGTATTCTAATGGTTTTTAGAATAGATGACTCCTGGCATGGTGGTGTACCTGCAGGTGTTGGAGTCACCCTCTCTAAAGGTGTCTTATAGACTAAAGGGGAGAAGGATGTGCATGATTGGCATATCACTTGCTTAGGCAATTGAGTCAATCGTGAGATGTCAAGTACCACATCAGATGTTGTTTTTGCACTAGATGCAATAAGTTTGTATTAATCCAATCCTGGAGAAACATAAGGAAGTAGTTTTAGAACATAAGTGGATGTTCTACGGATTTGATGACGGAAGCCTCTTTCGGGAGACGGTTATCATTCCAGGCTTCGAAGGTGACATGGATGACAAAGAGATTGTCAGAGTTATAGTTTTCCCTCTGACGAAGAGGGACAGTATTATGGACAGGTGGTCCAAGAGGATACTGTGGGAGGCCTGGTGCCGGATACTGATTAGGTTCAGTTTTCGATACAGTCTAATAAGTTTGGATTTGGAGTTCATTTATGAACTAGGTCCCATCAGATATCCAGACATATTCTAAGACAGGTATTACTCAGTTCGGGAGATGGCTTTCTCCGCGAACTTGAGGTTAAGAGAGACATAGAAAGAAACATCCTGGCGGATCCACTCACTGAGGCTATTTCTCGAACACAATAGTTTTACAAACGGGCTTTGTGAAACTGATTAGTAGAGGAGTTGGGTGTTGGTTTCACACGGGCTGTGAGTACGCAACATCGCAATAATTAGCCTTAAGTGCAAGTGGGAGATTGTTGGATATAGTGCCCTCAAAGTCAATTATTGGATCGCAGGTACGTGATTGCAATGATTGCGGAGGACCTATACCGGTAGGACAGTCTTACTTGAGATGATAGTATGCTATCTGGTTTGCCTTTATCAGTCGTGTATAGGTTCAGGGGACTGATCACGATTACACTTTGATAGAGCCCTTAGGATCTTGCTTGACTACCAACAGTATGAGGGCGATCATATACGTGAGAGTTGGGTGGTCTATAAGCATATCCTTAATAGTGGTCCCTAGTCGTGGGAGTTTCGAGACATGGCATCGATACTCCGGAGTAGACTAGTGTATACAGTCGAGACCCCGACGAGGGGCGGTGGCCGGTCTCACAAGCCACTGGTGTCAGTTGGATCACCTAAGATGTATACAGGTGCTCATTGGGTTATGAGTACACCGGACAGGACTCGCCGGGAATCTGCTAGTTGGTATTATACATATCGTCAGATAGCAGTTCCCTGGTGACATGTGTACAGGTTAGTTCATCGACCTGAGGTCGTCATTTGTCACATGTGAGTTCCCACTGTGCTTTGATTTCTACCCTACCACGGCTCAAAGGAGTCGTGCAAACAGGTAGTTTTTGGGTACAGTCCCGAGCCACATGGAGGTATGTGAGCGGATCGGCAGGGGCTTCGTCTTTCCCGGTATTGGGGGTGGAGGTCGCGCTGTGTCTAGGAAAGCCATTACACCAAGTCCTTGGCCAAGGCAGGTGAGATTTACTGGTAGGTACTCCAGTAGTATCTCAGGGTGTTCAGGGCTTGTCTCCGACACGACTTATACAGCTATTGGGGGTCTGACGTTACTAGCCCCCTAGGCCGGATATGCGATACTCATAGACGAACGGACCGGACTGTATATACATTGTTACTGTTAGGCTCAGTAGGGTTTCCGGATGAGTTCGCTCATCGGCCTCCCTTCAAGTCAGTCCATGGGCAGCCGTTATGCATAGCTAGTGCCACTGACGGTTTGTAGTTAAACCCACTGCCAGGGTACTGACGAGTCATTAGAGTCCCCCACAGACAGTTTCCCAAGTTCGGGCGAAACGTTGTAGAGGCCGTATGGTTTTATGGCAGGGTTCGGAAAATGCACGTGCGTTTACGCACGTGTTATTTTTCGGGCAGATAATACTGGTGGGCTTTGGTTTAAGCCGGATCCATGTATTATATAGAGTAAATATAATATCTTTGTCTCAGTTGCATTTGTATTCGGTCGTAATACAAATGCGGGTATATTTATACAGTTACGCGGTTATCCTGAAATTCGTTTCGGGATCACTTTTGGAAGTTGCCAGTTTCCAGTTTTCTATCAGCCGTATTTAACATTTGGTTAAATACGGATTTTATCTTTTCTTGAGATGAGTGTGGAAGCTTCTAGAAGGTTCTAGAAGTGGTGAGGTGTTTAGTGAGTCGTGGTTGCATTTAATGATTCCATTAATGCTTGATGACTAGCTTAATGATTCATCATTTCATTAAGTGTGTTCACACTTTGTGTTCACACTTAAGATATTTTCTTATTGTCACCTCCCCCTCTCCTACACTCACCCCCCCACTTCTATATATGTGGCCGGCCCCTTCCCCCCCCTCTCTCTCACACTTGATGTTTTATCTGGTAAAAAGATTATGATAGATTTTGGGGTGTATGGAATTTCACAGCTCATTTCATTCCATCACCCGATTTCCACGGCAGCTTCATTAACCGTTCGTCCATGGCTTTGGATGAAGCGAGACAAAGTATTCCACTCATTCTCTACATCAATCTTGGTCGTCTCTTTTAGCAAACTAGACGACCGAGTTGCCTCGAGTCAGAGGCGGGAGCCCGTTTAAAGATCCGATGATGTGGTGCCACCTGGACGACGTGATCGAAGATCGACGAGATCGGAGCAGCCGCAATGGAGCGTGGGATGATGGTTAAAGAACGAAGGACTCGGATCGTTCGGTATAACCTTTCTTCCCTCTTTGTAGGTTGTTAGTTTAGCGTTAATGGCAGATCCGGGTTATAGTTTGCGATAGCGCCAGTTATAAAAGTTTTTGTTCCGCATTTTGGCATCTGAAAGACGGCCGGGGCGCTACCGTAGACTTACAGTTCCAGGGTGCCTGCATATCTCACTGTCAACTCAATTTTATTTTAGGGTTCTCGGAGCGATAGCAGATTCCTAAATACGATCACAGATTCACAGTTATTCCCCGACATCGTCTCATAAATCCGTATTCTGTTTCAATTCCAGGTTTGGGTCTAAAACAACATCACACCAGGGGTTGTAAGGTCACCACAAGCCTCAATTTCACTTTTGATTTCAGATCCACCCTAAACCCTAACTTGAATTCTCCAAAGTTCACAAAACGACACAATATCGATATGAAACTAGTATTGATGGACAAGAAATGAGATACTACTCTAATAGGTGCAGAAATTACCTCTTTTGGCAACTCAAGAAAATTCTTGAGTTGCTCAAAGTCCTCCAAATCCATTCTTGCTAGGCTCAAAGTGTAGCTAGTGAGCTCGGGAACATTTTTTGTGAAATGGAAATAGGGTTTTGGGGTGGATTTCATGGTGGATCTAGGGTTTCTGTGAAGAGGGAGAGAGAGGGATGGCAGCAGCAGTAGCAAGGGGAGGGAGAGGAGAGAGAATGAGAAGGGGAAAATGATGGGGAATGGTTCTACAAGTCAAAAAGTAATCCCCATACCTACCTCTCTCCTAATCATCATACTTTACCTTTTATTTTCTTTTCCTTTTCTTTCCTCTCTAAACCCTTCTCACTAGAATAGTAACCCCAAAAGAAACAAGGTGGAAAAATGCACAAGTGAAAGAAAAATGATATGTCCATGTTTTGCACAAAAATGCTAAAAAAACCGATTAGCGATTTTTAATCGCGATTAGCACTAAATTAGCATATAACTAATCATAAAAACTTAGAAAATGGCATAATTCCCTAAAATACCTTATTTTAGAATTTTCCATAATTTTTCCAAAATTTTTCCCTTTTATTTGTATTTAATAATACCGAAATATTAAAATATTCAATAAAATAATATTAAATTATAAAAATTCCCAAAAATAATATTTTATTTTTTTGAAACATTACAGTAGTACCCTGATGATGTACCTTTACATTATTGTTGCATATTCATATTACCATACTCATGCTATCAGATTACATGTGATAGATTTATCGCTGTTTGTGCATACTTGCGATTACAGTATGATGTTATTTACTATTCACGAGTTGGCAACTCATCCCGTTGTGCCACAGTGTTTTGCAAGACTTACCCTCAGAGTAGTCACAGCAGGGCGTCTTATCATCTCTACTTTTGCGGATACCGCAATGGTTGGCTGTGAGGCCTTTGCTTTTAGGTGGGTTTGCGGTTATCCGTTTGTACATTGTATATATTTTTGTTGGATCTAGTATTCTCCATCCTCCACTTCTTGTATTTAACTTAGGGACGAGTTGTGAGGAGTCGGTGTTGTTTATATTTTGGTGCCTTTGGGTGCCGTGCTCGTGGGAGCCGGTTTTGTTGTAAAGTTTTACTTCTTTATACAGTTTTTCCTTTATATTTCTTCTCTTCGGCGTCGTATATATGCTTGTGGTGGTTGTCTCCGCCGTTGGACATGATTTGCTCCTATTTGGGATGCTTTATATATTTCTATGTTGTACCCGTTTTCGGGGATAGTTTTTACAAAAGGATGTGCTGCCGAAATTTTCAAGAAAGAAAACTAAAGTTAAAGATTTTACTTGAGATTTTCCGAATGATTTAAACTATGTTTTTCTCCGCTTATCCAGTTTTGGGTGGTTTAGATTTCTGGGTTTCGGCTTACTTAAGGTTTGTACGCCTGTAGACATTACGTACTTTAAGTGCCGGTCACGGGCCTAATTTTTGGGTCGTGACACTAGAGTTCAGTGGGAGACCATCTCAAGGAGTTGAGACCGGGTCTCCTAACTCTAGAATTGGAAGGGTTACTTGCCGCTCACATAGGGGTCTAGGGATGTGGGTTTGGCTATTCAGCACGAACGTGGAATCCGAGTTTTATATTACTGGCTAAATTTAAAACACGGACATCCTAATATATCTAATATTTCATATACTGCTTCTGCTGCTTGATTCTGTGATGTTGTTCATATAACTGCGTGAGACGAATGTACTATTATATATATGATATATAATAAACGTTGTTTATGTTTTGCACCTACGCTAGTCTAGCCCCCGCTCTGCCGGTAGTTAAGTAACCTAACGGTGTATGACGGGGCCCCGTGGCGAATGCGGATGGCATAAACGTACGTTCTATTTTCGTTTCATTTTTCTGTAATGTTTAGGAAACATTAATTGATGGGACTTCATTAATGAGATTAATGAAAAGAAAGAATCAAAAAGATGTTGTAGAATCAAATTTTCAAAATGGGTAGCTCTAGTTTTTGCTTTGCATAGTGGTATTCCTTGATGAATATCCATCACCTCATTCGATGAGGAAAGAGACGAGATCCCTTCGCCGGGAGTGACCTTTTTAGCGAAACTAACAAATGCTACAACTCACTCGGTTTTTTTTTTGATTGTTTCTCTAGTTCTTGCTTTGCATAGTGGTATTCCTGAATATCCTGCACCTCATTCGATGAGGAAAGAGCCGAGATCCCTTCACCGGGAGTGACCTATTTAGCGAAACTAGCAAAAGCCTCAGAAACACTCCTTTTCAAAATCATTGGATTCTACGACGATATCAAGTTCATTAAGTTAAAGGTTTTTCTCAAACCAGCCGTAGCCCTTCGTCATTTTATATAAGTGTCATTTAGTATTCGTACTACGTTTGTTGACCATGTTAAGAGGTAGTGTGCGATAGCTAATTAGTGCTTATCTGTAACCTTATGATGCGATTGGATTAGGGTAGTCGTACGACTTTGTTGACTATATTAAGGGTCGTACGGGTGGCTTAATTCAATCTAGAAATGACGGGTTGAACTTGACTAGCGCTTATAATTTCTTGACTATGTTAAGGTCATAAGTGGCAAGAGGTAAAAACCATTATCGGGAATTTCAAGTGTTGAAATTCGCAATGAGATTGCATACATTCTATAGGATAGTTGGATCCCAATACTCACTGCGAGTAAGAGTTACTCCTGGGAGAGTTTTGCACTTTATAATTAGCTAATCAAGTAGGTGTCTAGAAAGGTGTCAACAGGGTTAAGCCTCCAGGGAAACGAGGTTTATTTTAATTAGGTCCGTGCGAAAGCACGGGGACCCTTCCTCGGAGTACCGATACCTGCTTGGCCGAACGATTGGCGAACCTGTAGGGTATAATTAATCCCGGTTAATCTTACCTTTTAGGGTTTGAAGGAAGATTTGATAAAACCAGTGGGAGCTATCCTGATTAGATAAAATAACCAATCTAATCTTGCAAAGAGCTCACGCAAAGCAATTATCCCTCTCTCTCTCTCTTGGTAGCGACCAATGAAATGCCTTAATCAAGATAATAATATGGATGTTTTGACTGAATCTACTTATTATTCTGGGCTAGGGTCCGCTCTATCTTATGATTGTCATAAGTCTGAGCAAGGAATATGGGAATATCCGGATTCCCATGCCACCCAAATGAAGAATAAGCATGTTGATGCATTGTCTTCGGGTGTGTTCGTAACCAATAACTGTTTCTCAGTTACCTCTACGTCCTGGGTATTGGATACCGGATCATGATCCTACACATGTAATTTTTTACATGGGATAAAAAAAGGTGGAGAACTGGGAAAGGGTGATATGTCTCTAGTAGTAGAGATGGTGCAATTGTTGCAGCCAAAACAGTTGGCAAATATCATATAGTGTTGCCAACTGGTAATACAATGATTCTAAGCGACTGTTATTTCGTACCAATAATATTGTGAATATTTTCCTAAATCAAGTGTTTATTGGGTAAGGTACGTAGCATAACAGTGTACACATTCTGAATCAAACTACAGTTCTCAACGTACAGAATACACACAAGAGGAACAGTTCAGAAATGAACGATGTCTTCTTGAGGCATTGTAGACTAGGTCATGTCGATAAGACAAGACTAGCTGAAGTTCCATAAGGATGCATATTTGAATCCGTTCGAATTTATATCTTATGAAACTTGCCAGTGATGTCTCAAAGACTAGGTGACCAAATCTCCGTTTACTGGAAACGGAGAAAGAGCTACTGAACTCTTGGACAGATACATGGTGATGTATGCGGTCTTATGTCTATACATGCCAGGGATGGTTCCACATACTTTATTACATTCACAGATATTCTCCCAAGATAAAGACATGCGTTCATGTTGAAACAGAAATCTGAATCTTTTGAGAATTTCAAGGAATATAAGTACGAAGATGAGAACCAGATGGGTAAAAGTATTCAAATCCATCGATATGATCGGGGAGAAGAATACTGGAGCACGGAATTCCGAGACTATTTAAAAGAGAATGAGATTCTCTCCCAGTTTACTCCTCCGTATACACCACAGCACAACGGTATATCGGGGTGGTGGAATCGCACCCTATGAGATATGGTGCGCTCTATGATGAGTATTACTGAGTTGCCTATTTCTTTTCAGGGACATGCACTTGAGAAGACGCATACCTATTGAATAGAGTTCCGATCAAATTCGTTGCCTACCACTCCATATGAAATATGGAATGGGAAGAGACCATCTCTTAAACGAGTTAAGATATGGGTTTTTCCAGCCTATGATGAAAAGAAAAATCCGGTCAAGCTTGAGGCAAGCTCAGTTCTGTGCAAGTTTGTAGGATATTCCAACCATTCGTGAGGGTATATCTTCTACCATACCGAGGAATAAAAGATGTTTTGTTTCTCGACATGCCACCTTTTTAGAAAAGGAATTTCTTGTCGAAGAAATTAGTGGCGATGAGGTAGAACAGTAAGAAGTTCTAGCAAAGCAAGCTATAACTGACAATTTGGTGGAACCGGAGGATTCAATAGTCCCCGACGAACCGCAGACACTCCGTAGATCTAGTAGGGTTCCTCATCCACCAGAGAGATACTACGGTTTTCTCATGGACGGTGGTGTTAGTTGTATTTATGCCCTAGAGGCCATTACTGTACATGTGATGTATATTGTAATGGATGCTTGGACATATATAGGGAGGACTTTCTTGCTCGACATGATAGTATGCTATCTGGTTGTACTTTATCTTAACATGTACTCTGATTGTCTCTATGTTACATATTGATAAAGCCCTTAGGATATGTACTCGACTACTGGGACTATGATGAGATTATACTAGTGGGGCCACGGCAGTCAACGAGTACATCCTATAACTGTTCCTAGTCGAGGGTGTATCGAGACAGGGCATCGATACACCAGAGTAGACTAGCGTATACGCATCTTGACCTATATGATAGGCGATGGATGATCCCATATCCATAGGTGTTTGACATCAAGGATGGTGTTTGGGTGCTCCGTAGAGACTGGGTACACTGGACGGACTCGCCGAGAACTCCCAGATGGTATTATACCTCACGTCAGATGGTAGTTCTCCGGTGACACTGGTACAGAGTAGTCTGTTGACCCGAGATCGTCATAGAGTCTTGTGTGATTCCCACTGTGCTTTGATTTCTATCATACCATGTCCAAGAGGGCATGCAAAAAGGTGGCTTTTGGGTACAGTCCCGAATCACATGGAGGCAATGAGCGATAGGAGGGGATTCGTCTCTCCCGGTATAGGGAGTTGATGTTGTGCTGTGTTCGATTGGCTATAACTGGAAATCCCTGGCCAGGGTTGCTGAGATTTACTGGTAAGTGTTATCAGTAGTTTCTCGAACTGTTATAGACCTCATATCGACACAACTTATCAAGCTACTGGGGTTTGACATTTACCACCCCTAGGCGAGATATGCGACATATCAGACCACGAGACCGGACTGTACGGGAGTGTTACTGATTCGATTCGCAGGAGAATGTACAGGCTTACGTGTTGATCTTCTGATCGCCCAATACCTGGATGGCTGTTACGTTTAGCTGACCGCTTGCAGCTTGTGGGTGTTTGATATGATCATCACCTACTGCCGGCGTATTGATGATTCTTTAGAGTCCCACACATAGGTTTCTTGACTCAGGCAAAACAGAGTAGGGGCACATATGTGATATGTGCAGGACCGAGGATAATGCGATATGAGATACCGTATTAGATTCTCGCGTTATTTTGATATGAGCCGGATCATCGGCTCAAGTGTTGATTCGATGAATCGGTACATGATATATTAGTCGGTTATATTCGATATAGCCGGATTGTCGGATCAAGTGCTGATTCGATAATTTAATGTATAATAATATATATGATATATTGAATTACATTATCTAATATTGGCTCGCTTTATTGATTCATTTTCTCACCGGGTAGTACATTGATATATATGCGATATATGTTAATTGTATTGTTTTCTTTTGTTACAAAATATATTATATATGTAATATATAATATTGTAACATGTTATAATTACTAATGCAACATGATTAGTGGAGATTAAATAAGGTTAGGGTTTGATTTGGGTTAGCTCATTCTTGAAGCTTCTAGAAGCTTTTCTTTTTGTCATGAGATAAGATATTTTGTTGATATTTTGTAACCCAAACCACACCCTCAACCCTAGTTAACTCTCTACAAAGGTTAGCTCATTTAATATTAGTAATCATGGTTGCAATTGTAATTATCATAATATTTCATTATTCATCACAAAAGGATTATTCATTGTTCATCTTCTTCTTCCTTCTTGCAAAACTTTCTAGCTTTGATTCTTGTGATGAAAATGGGTGAGATTATGAAAATAAAATATAGCTAAATTCCTACTTCATCATCCTAATCTGTCCTAGCCATTTAGATTAGGGTGTTCACTTTATTTAAGAGTGAGAGCTTGTGTTTAAGAAACTTCAAGGTAGATCATCTTTGTTATCGAAGATCGGAAGCAAGTTTGCATCATTCTCTTCGTGGAGCCTCTCTACAGTTCGGGTACATGATGATCGCAGCGAAGGGACCTCAACACGGAGCTTATGAAGTGAAGGACCGGACTACAAAGGTTGTAATCCCAAACTCTTATATGTTAAAGTGTTTAGCATGCTTTGTTTCGCCTAATCTCTAGTCTAAGATCTTGGTTTAGGGTTGTTCGGCACGGCTAAATATTAAATCGGGCATGGTTGATGCCTTATAGACCCTTGTGCGAGTGCCAAGTAAACCTTCAGGTGGGAGCGAGGATTGAATCATGGAGATGATGGCCCAACTAGTTTCGAGCAGGCCATCACAAGTGGAGACTATGTGAAATGACTGGATGTTATGTCATCTGAGATAGAATCCTTGTACACTAACAAAGTATTGACTTTGGATGTTGCTCCTGAAGGGGTAAAACCCATCGGGAACAAGATGACCTTTGAGAAAGATAATTTTGTGTAGATAGAAAAGTTGAGACTTTCAAAGCTATGCTTAAGTCTATCAGGATCCTACTTGCCATTACTGCATACCATGACTACGAAATCTGGCAGACTGCACGTCAAAACTGCTTTTCTAAATGGTGATTTAGAAAAGAGCGTGTAGATGACACTGTCAGAGGGCTTCGTAGACAGTGGGAGCAGCGCAAGCATGTGCAAACTGTTTAAATCCATTTATGTGTTAAAGCAGGCATCGCGGAGATGGAACATCTGTTTTGATGAAGCTGTCAAAGTGTTTGACATCATCAAAAAGATAGATGGACCATGTATATATAAGAAGGTTGTAGTGAGTAATGGTGTCTTCCTCAGATTGTACGTAGATAACATACTCTTGATAGAAAAGGGTGTTCCTATGCTACACTCGGTCAAGCACCTCTTATCACACATGTTCTCCATGAAAGATCTAACTGATGCCTCCTATATCTTGTGGATTTAGATCTATAGAGATAGATCTAAATGGATTTGGGATTGTCCCAATCCAAGTAAATAGATACTATGCTAAAGGGGTTTAGTATGGATGATTCTAAGCGTGGTAATGTACCCGCTTGTTCAAGAATCATTCTCTCTAAAGAGATGTCTCTCGATACTGATTTGGAAAGGGCTCGCATGCAAGAAATGCCCTAAGCTTTGGCTGACGGGTCAATCATGTATGCGATATTATGTACCAGATCAGATGTAGATTACTCACTAGGTGTAGTGAATCAGTATCGAAAAGATATTTGGGAAAACCACTGGACAGCTGAAGAACATTCTTAAGTGTTTGAGATGGACTAAAAAGATGTTCTTGGTGTATGGTAACGGTAAACTCTAGATAGAGTCCTTTACCGATTCGAGCCTCTAGAGTGATAAAGACGACTGAAAGTCAGTCTCGAGTTTTGTCTTCACCCTCAGTGGAGGGACGGTATGTTGGAAGGGTTCAAAGCTATATACCGTAGCAGACTCGTTGATAGAGACTAATTACATCGCTACTAACGATGCTGCCAAAGAGGTTGTCTGGATGAAATAGTTCATGTGATGAACTTGGTTCCTACCATTGAGCATCCAATACCCGTGTATTGTGATGACAATAGAGTTGTGGCTTTGGCCTAGGAACCCCGGTCCCGTCAGCGATCCAGACATATTCTTAGACAGTATCACTTGATCAGGGAGCTAGTTAATCTCCAGGAGATCATGGTCAGGAGAGTTGACACAGAGGATAACACAGCAGATCCACTCACTGAGGCCATCCCCCAGATGCTATTCGAAAGACTTTTGGGACGTTGGGTATGAGATATTACAATAACTGACCTTAGTGCAAGTGGGAGATTGTTAGGAATATGTATGCCCTAGAGGCCATTATTTTTGATCTAGTGGATGCTTGGACATATATAGAGGACTTTCTTGTTCGACATGATAGTATGCTATCAGGTTACCTTTATCTTAATATGTAGACTATTAATTATACCGTCTGTCTCTTACATGTTGATAAAACCCTTAGGATATGTACTTGACTACCAGGATTATGATGAGATCATACTAGTGGGGCCAGGGTGATCCAAAAGTACATCCTTTAAAAAGTTCCTAGTCGAGGGAATATCGAGACTAGGGCATCGATAGTCCAGAGTAGACTAGTGTGTATATTTCTTGTCCCTCAGAGGGCGATGGTTGATCCCACAACCATTGGTGTGTGACATCAAAGATTGTACACAGGTGCTCATTAGAGAATGGGTACACCGAACAGGACTCGCCGAGGATTCCTATGTGGTAGTATACCTATCGTCAGATAGCAGTACTCTGGTGACACTGGTACAGGTTAGTCTGTAGATCCGAGATCATCAAAGAGTCATTTGTGGCTCCCACTGTGCTTTGATTTCCTCCCTACCACGCTCAAAGGAGACGTGCAAACAAATGGATTTTGGGTACAGTCCCGAGTCGCATGGATGTAATAAGCGTTAGGAGGGGTTTCGTCTCTCCCAGTATTGGGGGTTGATATTGCGCTATGCTTGATTGGCTATAACTGGAAGTCCCTGACCAGGACTGCTTATGAAATTTACTGATAAGTTTTATCAGTAGTTTCTCAACCTGTTATAGGCCAGACATCGGTATGACTTATCACGTTACTGGGGTCTGACGTTTACTACCTCTAGACATGATATGCGACATATCAGACGAAGAGATCGGACTGTACGGTAGTGTTACCGCTAGGCTTCATGGAGAGTATGGACGAGCTTGCTTGTTGATCATCATATTGATCAATACCCGAGTAACCGTTACGTCCAGTTAGTACCGCTGACGACTTGTAGGTGACTGATGTGATCATCACCTACTGCTGGCGTATTGACGTGTCTTTAGAGTCCCACACAGAAGTTCCCTGATTCAAGCGAAACGAAGTAGGACACATATGTGATATGTGTGTGGGCCAGATTAAATATGTGTATGTGATACCATATTGTAATCTGACAGTTATCTATTATCAAGATCGGTTATATGTGATATAAACACATTATCGAATCAAGTGTTGATTTCATAATGTGATATACAGATAAATGATATTAGTTGGTCATATGTGATATAACCGGATTATTAAATCAAGTGTTGATTTAATAATATGATATATATTATATGTGATATAATTATATCTTAACTAATATCATTAGCTCACTAAATATTTTCTTATATGTATTAATATATATATATATATATATATGATATATATATATGATATATGTAAGTCCACGTTGCCAACCCCGGTTCTTGCAGGGAGGCGGAAACGGTATAAAAATCAAATTTTTAGCGCATGGGGCAACCTAGACTAACAAAGTCGGGATCTTTTCTAAACTAAACTAGCAAGAAAGCTAAAGAGAGTTAGCTACTCGGAAAAGAGGTTATACCTAACTTGAACTCCTTCTTCTTGAAACCTTTGTAGGGGTTGATGGTGCTTTCCTCGTCGCCTTCTTCCGTCAAAGATGGATCCACCTGAGGGTTCAACCTTCGGGCTCTTTCTCGAACTTTGAGTGAACTAGGATCTTTGGCTTGCCAAACCTCTAACCCTAGAGTGAGTAGAGAGTGGCTTTGGGGTGTTTTTATCTCAAGGAGATGGATTCTCAACACATGAGAAGGGAGCTCTTTGAACTAGAGGAGGAGGAAGAAGAAGAGAGGAGAGAGAAGTGTTATGATAGAATGAATAATATCCTTCTCATTTTACAACCATAACAAAATGAAAAGAATTATCAAATTAACAATAATAATAAAAATGAAATAGTTGATGGAAGGTTTGGAATGACCATTATCATTACATTCATTAAATGGTTTTGCTAGAATCAAAGAGCATCTTTGATATGTAATGATGATGGTCAAACTTTCAACCATGGTCAACAAGTCAACCTTGGTCAACAAGTCAACAAAATCAACCATGACACAATTTCATTTAATTAATATTATTAATTGATATAACATAAATTCATTAGGGTTTGGAAAAAGACGACTGTCAACTGTGCATACGCACCCGTTCCGAAACCCTAATGAAAATCCTCTTCCTCCGCCTCAATCAACTGTGCATACACACCCGCATTCTTGTTCCGAGGAACATGAATACTAAGAGATAAAATCAACCCCAAAACATATACCAGTGTCTGGCTCAAACCAGAGCCTGCTAGTAATATCTGTCCGGACTCCAAACGTGCACAAGTGCACGGATGAGAACGAACCCTGTCGCAAGACCATGCGACCTCTACTCTGTTTTGCCCAGAGGCGAATAGCCCTCTGTGTGGGACTCTAAAGACTCGACACTACGCTGGCAGTGGGTTTAACAACAGACCGCAAGCGGCACTAGCTGTGCGTAACGGTCCCCAGGTAGATGCCGATAAGAAGACTGACGATGTGAACCCCATCTGAACTCCTACTGAGTCTAAATGTGACAGTCTCCGTACAGTCCGGTCTGTTCGTCTGATACGTCGCATGTCGGGCCTAGGGGGCGGTAAACGTCAGTCCCCTAATAGCGGTACAAGTCATGTCGGAGTGAAGCCCAAAACACCCTGAGATAACAGTGGAAACCTACCAGTATATCTCGCTTGCCCTGGCCAGGGACTACTCGTGTAATGGCTCTCCTAGACACGGCGCGATGTCAACCCCCAATACCGGGAGAGACGAATCCTGTCTAACCGTCACTGCCTCCAAGTGCTTCGGGACTGCACCCAACCACTACCTGTTTGCACGACTCCTTTGAGCCGTGGTAGGGTAGTGATCAAAGTGCAGTGGGAACACACTCAAGGCGAAGTGCCAGTGTCAAGTCAGCGGACTAAGCTGTACTCATGTCACCTGGGAACTGATAACTGACGATAGGTATAATACCAACTTGTCAGTTCCCGACGAGTCCTGTCCAGTGTACTCGTAACCTAACGAGCACCCGCATACTATCTCAAGTACGACGTACTGACGGCTGTGGGACAGACCGTCTCCCACACTGGGATGAGAAGCGCATGCGCCAGTCTACTCCGGAGTATCGATGCCCTGTCTCGATAGTCCTGCGACTAGGGACCTATATAAGGATGTGCTTATAGATTACCCAGCCCCCACTAGTGTGACTGCCATCACAACGCTGGTAATCAAGCAAAGATCCTAAGGGCTCCACTAATGCCTATAGGTGATATGATAAAATAAACACATGTACACATTGAAGTAGAAACAAACCAAGTAGCATACTACTATTTTGAGCAAGATTGTATATACAAGGTGAATATCCCAAGCTTCCATTAAGTAATATACAAACCAGTATGATACAGTAATGGCCTCTAGGGCATATACACTAACAATCTCCCACTTGCACTAAGGCCATGTATTGGCGTATCGAAGACCTATCATCTCGATCAGCCGCTCGAACTGAGTCTGGGGCAGGGCCTTGGTGAATGGATCTGCAGTGTTTTCTTCTGAAGCAACCCTCCGAACCTCGATCTCCTTGCGATCCACGATCTCTCTGATCAGGTGATACCGCCTCAAGATGTGTCTGGATCTCTGATGGGACCTGGGTTCCTTCGCTAAAGCTATAGCCCCGTTGTTGTCGCAATACAGTGGTATTGGGTCAACAATGGACGGAACCACCTGAAGTTCTTTCAAGAACTTCCTCATCCAGACAGCTTCTTTTGCGGCATCAGATGCAGCGATGTATTCCGCTTCCATCGTCGAGTCTGCAACGGTTTCCTGTTTGGAACTCTTCCAACACACCGCCCCTCCATTGAGGGTAAAGACAAAACCCGACATGGACATGGAATCATCCTTGTCACTCTGGAAGCTGGAGTCAGCAAAGGCCTCAACCTGGAGGTCTTTTCCGCCATACACCAAGAACATCTCCTTAGTCCTTCTCAGGTACTTGAGAATGTTATTTACCGCTATCCAGTGTTTCTCCCCAGGGTTTGACTGATACCGGCTTACTACACTCAATGCATAAGCTACATCCGGTCTGGTACACAACATCGCATACATTATAGAGCCTACCGCAGAAGCGTAGGGTATGATAGACATGCGATCCCTCTCCAAATCAGTCTTGGGAGACATCTCTTTAGAGAGGGTGATCCCGTGACAAGCCGGTAGGTTACCGCGCTTGGAATCTTCCATACTGAATCTCTTCAGTATAGTGTCGATGTACCTGGACTGTGAAAGTCCTAATATCCTCTTGGATCTATCACGATGGATCCGGATCCCCAGGATGTATGAGTCATCATCCAGGACTTTCATGGAGAACCTGTGTGACAAGAATCCCTTGACAGATTGCAGCATAGGAATGTCATTTCCTATTAAGAGAATGTCATCCACGTATAAAACGAGGAATACTACAGTTCTCGCTACAAATCTACTATAGATGCATGGTTCATCTGGATTTTTGATAAAGCCAAATTCTTTGACCGTCTCATCAAAGCAGATGTTCCAACTCCGCGATGCCTGCTTTAGTCCATAGATGGACTTAAGCAACTTGCACACCTTTCCGCTGCTCCCACTCTGAATGAAACCCTCTGGGTGGTCCATATAGACACACTCCTCTAAATTTCCATTTAGAAAAGCGGTCTTTTCGTCCATTTGCCAAATCTCATAATCGTGGAAGGCAGCAATGGCAAGAAGGATCCGAATGGATTTCAGCATAGCCACTGGAGAAAAGGTTTCGTCATAGTCCAAACCAGGTCTTTGACGAAAAACCCTTTGCTACAAGTCTAGCTTTATAGGTCTCAACCTGTCCATCTACACCAATCTTCCTTTTGAAGATCCACTTGCATCCTACGGGTTTTACCCCGTCTGGTGCAATGTCCAACGTCCATACTTTGTTGGTGTACATGGACTCCATTTCGGTCCGCATTGCATCCAGCCATTTTACCAAGTCAACGCTCTTAACGGCCTGCTGGAAGCTAGTAGGCTCATCATAATCTATGATGCAATCCTCTCTATCCCCGTCTATGAGAAAACCGTAGTATCTCTCGGGCGGATGAGACTGCCTACTACTCCTGCGGAGCGGCGTAGGAATGTCCTGTTCTTTTGAACCTTCTGGTTCCACTAAACTTTCAGTAATAGTCTGTGGTTCTGGAATTTCTTCCAGTTCTACTGTGCTCCCACTTATCTGGTTTTCCAAAAACTCAGTTTCTAAGAAGTAGGCATGACGAGAAACAAGAACTTTTTGTTCCTCTTCCCAGTAGAAGAAATATCCCTTGGAGTTCTTTGGATATCCCACAAACTTGCACTGTACTGAGCGTGCCTCGAGCTTGTCAGCATGCTGCTTTTTGACAAAAGCTGGACATCCCCATGTCTTAATGTGATTAAGATGGGGCCTCTTCCCACACCACATCTCAAATGGTGTGGTAGGCACAGTTTTAGTAGGAACTCGGTTCAAAAGGTATGCAGCTGATTCTAGCGCATACCCCCAGAAAGATCGTGGTAACTCAGCGTTACTCATCATGGACCGTACCATATCCAATAGGGTTCGGTTCCGTCTCTCCGATACACCGTTATGTTGCGGAGTGTATGGAGGAGTAAGCTGAGAGAGAATTCCGTTCTCTTTTAAATAGTTCAGGAACTCGGCACTCAAGTATTCACCACCTCGATCCGATCTTAGAATCTTGATACTTTTGCCGGTTTGTTTTTCTACTTCATTCTTATATTCCTGGAACTTTTCAAAAGCTTCGGACTTATGTTTCATTAAGAAGACATAACCGTACCTTGAAAAGTCATCTGTAAAGGTAATGAAGTAAGAATAACCGCTTCACGCATGTGTAGACATTGGACCGCACACGTCGCTATGTACGAGTCCCAAGAGCTCGCTCGCTCTTACTCCGTGTCCAGTGAACGGATTCTTTGTCATCTTTCCTTTGAGACAGGATTGACAAGTGGCATATGATTGATATTCGAACGGATCCAAATATCCTTCTGTATATAACTTGGTTAACCTTCTCTCATTGATGTGACCCAGTCTACAGTGCCATAAGAAAGTCTGATTAATATCTGGAGACTTTCTTTTGTGTGTATTCTGGACATTGAAAATCTGTGGTTGGTTTAATACGTATATACCATTGCTCAGTATACCTGACCCAATCAGAACTTGATTAAGGTGAATGTTTACAACATTACTTACAAACGCAAATTCATAACCTTCTTTAGAAACCAAAGATACAGAAATGATATTACAAGTTGCGTTGGGTACAAAAAAGAAATTACGCAAAACCAAAACATCCCCATCTGTCATTCCCAGGTGATAGTCCCCCACGGCCTTAGCATCCATGCTAGCTCCGTTCGCAACTCTGAGGGTCATGTCACCTGCCTTCAAAAACCTACGGTTTCTCAACGCCTGCAAAGAATTACAGATATGAGATCCTGATCCGGTATCCAATACCCAGGAAGTAGAGTTTATCGAAAGACAGTTTTCAATAACATACACACCTGAAGCTGAAGCCGCAACCTGCTTCAGTTCCTGTGTCCTGGCTTTCCAAGCCCTGCAATCTTTCTTCCAGTGTCCACTCTTATGACAATAGAAGCATTCTTCTTTACCCACAAGCTTCCCCGCTAACTTTGTTGCCTTTGCCTTTCCCATCGTATCCACTTTACTAACACCGCCCCTTGGTTTGGCGGGGGCTTTCTTCTTCTTTCCCTTGGCTTTCGCCTTGGACCTAGAAGAAGAAGATCCTCCTACAAACAAAGTAGGTGTTTCTCTACCTTTCTGTAGGGTGCCCTCTGTGCTCCTCAGCATGTTGAGGAGTTCTGAAAGTTCAACTTCTTTTTCTTGTAAGTTGAAGTTCAGTATATAAACTGGGCGTAAGTGGAAGGAAGGGACTGGAGAATCAAGTCCGTATAGAGCTCACTCTCCAACGTGGTCCCAAGTTCTGCGAGCTCCTCAATGTAGCCAATCATCTTAAGCACGTGTTCCGCTACCGATGATCCGACGGCCAATCTTGCCGAAAATAACTTTTTCGATATTTCGTATCTTGCGATACGGGACTGCTCTCCATACAGTTCTTTTGTATAGAGAAATATGGATTCCAGGTCCATATTCTCGTGCCTCCTCTGATGTTCGTTGTCCATAGAGGCAAGCATGAGGCACTTGGCCTTCGCGCAATCAATCTCCCAAGTCTTATGGATTTCCTTATCCGCGATGCTGGAGGTGGGACCTGGGACGGGGGGAGCTTTGGTGGTAAGAAGATACCCCAGCTTGTCGTAAGTGATTGCCATCTTGACATTCCTGAGCCAATCTTTGTAGTTTGGCCCTGTCAGTATGTTTTTATCTAGAAGTAACTTAAGTCCAGTCATGTCGATTGGTCGCTGCAATTAGGAGAGAGAGAAGAAACACTCAGCACGATGCTCTTGCAAGTTTAGAATGGTTTTTAATTTGTCTAAACAGGATGGCTCCCACTGTCTCTCGAATCCCTCCTCAAACCATAAAGGAAGAATTAGTCGGGATCAATCCCACCGCACAATACTTGCTTAACCGTTCAGCCAGGCCAGTGTCGGTACTTCGAGGGAGGTTTTCCAACGCTTTCGCAAAGTTCCTTAATTTAAGAACCTCTTTTCCCTGGGGGCGTAGCCCCGCTAACACCTTTCTAAACACCTACTAGGTTTATAGCATCGATCGTTTAGTGAGAAATTTCCCGAGGAGTAGCATACACTCACAGTAGGATCGGGATCCAAATATCATTGCGTGACGAAAATGAAGGAATCCTACCATAATCATCACACTCCAAATGGTATGCAAATCTAGCAAGTTTCAGTACTTATGAAACTCCCGATGTGGATTTTTGCCCCATGCTCTTATGATCTTGACTTTGGCCAACAAATCATAAGTCACATGTCAAGTTCTACCCGTCGTTCTCCAGGTTAATTTGAATCCACCCGTACTTACCCTTGACTTTGGCCAACAAGGCAGTACGACTGTTCTAAATCAACGCATCTATCTATGCTGCACATGAATACCCAATAGCTACCAATCACTATGCCTTGACTTTGGCCAACAAACACAGCTTGAATACTATTGACTATTCATGTGAAACGACGGAGGGCTACGAATGGTTTTGGCTAAACCGTGAACGTAGTGAACTTGATTTGATCGATGGAATGAGATAGCTTTTAAAAGGAGTGGCTCAAGCTCCGCATTTAAAAGTTGGTTTTGAAAAGAACCGAGTGGTTTTTCGAAAGTGTTCCAACGACTTTTGCTTGGTTTATTATCTTGCATTAGTTCTTTTAATGCGTGATATTCTTGCATTAGTTCTTTTAATGCGTCCCATCATTTAATCCTACCATTGCAGAAAACAACCAAAATATGACGTACGCTTATGCCATTCGCATTCGCCACGGGGTCCCGTCATCACCCGTTAGGTTACTTAACTAACGACAGAGCGGGGGCTGGGCTAGCGCGGCTGTAAAACATAAGCAACGCCTAAATAGTTATAAATATATAGCAATGATAGACATTACAGATCACAGATGAATACATTGGATATACTAGGAATCCGCAATCCTTTCGAGCCTGCAACGAAAAGCGGATTACACGGTCGCGGTGAATAGCCAATACCCTACCCAAGACCCCTACGGGTGCGGCAAACTACCCGCCAAGTACCCGAAGTGGAGCAACCTCCCTCAACGCCGTGAGTAGGCCACTCGGCACTTCGAGATACCCGGTAGTTTGTGCACCCCTCCATGGGTCTATCCTAGGAGCAAAAACAGTAAAAAGAATTATACAATGACGGCTACAACCCTGACCCGGTTGTGCGGCCATACAAATAATAATATTACATCAATTTACATTTTACAATGAATGAAAGAAAAAGAAACACTCATCTCACATCCACCCTGGCTATTCACCCGCGACAGTCCAACGCATTCATATACACAAACCATCATCAAACACAGATCACAGATATGTATAACCCCGACTAATCGACATATAGCGATTAGCCGACGTTCAATACATATAAACATCACAGATATAACCATTATAGTCAAAGTGTAGTGAAGTTCGATAAAAATACGGATTTATAGGCCCTCAAAAACAAATTTCTTTTCTGGAAAATCTGGGCACAAATAACCCATCTGAAAAATCCCAAAACCCTACCAGAAGAACACTGCATAAAACCCGATCACGAGAGGAGCCAAAACGGCGGCGGTTCCGCGGCAAATGCATACCTATCGCCGCGGAACCGCGGCGGTTTGAGGGAATCAGGGGATCGTTTTTGGTGGGTGTTCTCACAAAACCCTGAGCCGATTTTAGGAGTAAAAAATTTTTAATTTTAGAGCACAAAAAATTTCAACAGAAAGTTAGGGTTTTGATTTTCCGGTTTTTGCGATTTTTCCGTTCGAACTTCCATACACTTTACTACTAAGCTAGTTTTAGTTTAGTTAGGCTCTGATACCACTGTAAGTCCACGTTGCCAACCCCGGTTCTTGCAGGGAGGCGGAAACGGTATAAAAATCAAATTTTTAGCGCATGGGGCAACATGGACTAACAAAGTCGGGATCTTTTCTAAACTAAACTAGCAAGAAAGCTAAAGAGAGTTAGCTACTCGGAAAAGAGGTTATACCTAACTTGAACTCCTTCTTCTTGAAACCTTTGTAGGGGTTGATGGTGCTTTCCTCGTCGCCTTCTTCCGTCAAAGATGGATCCACCTGAGGGTTCAACCTTCGGGCTCTTTCTCGAACTTTGAGTGAACTAGGATCTTTGGCTTGCCAAACCTCTAACCCTAGAGTGAGTAGAGAGTGGCTTTGGGGTGTTTTTATCTCAAGGAGATGGATTCTCAACACATGAGAAGGGAGCTCCTTGAACTAGAGGAGGTGGAAGAAGAAGAGAGGAGAGAGAAGTGTTATGATAGAATGAATAATATCCTTCTCATTTTACAACCATAACAAAATGAAAAGAATTATCAAATTAACAATAATAATAAAAATGAAATAGTTGATGGAAGATTTGGAATGACCATTATCATTACATTCATTAAATGGTTTTGCTAGAATCAAAGAGCATCTCTGATATGTAATGATGATGGTCAAACTTTCAACCATGGTCAACAAGTCAACCTTGGTCAACAAGTCAACAAAACCAACCATGACACAATTTCATTTAATTAATATTATTAATTGATATAACATAAATTCATTAGGGTTTGGAAAAAGACGACTGTCAACTGTGCATACGCACCCGTTCCGAAACCCTAATGAAAATCCTCTTCCTCCGCCTCAATCAACTGTACATAAACACCCGCATTCTTGTTCCGAGGAACATGAATACTAAGAGATAAAATCAACCCCAAAACATATACTAGTGTCTGGCTCAAACCAGAGCCTGCTAGTAATATCTGTCCGGACTCCAAACGTGCATAAGTGCGCGGATGAGAACGAACCCTGTCGCAAGACCATGCGACCTCTACTCTGTTTTGCCCAGAGGCGAATAGCCCTCTGTGTGGGACTCTAAAGACTCGACACTACGCTGGCAGTGGGTTTAACCACAGACCGCAAGCGGCACTAGCTATGCGTAACGGTCCCCAGGTAGATGCCGATAAAAAGACTGACGAGGTGAACCCCATCTGAACTCCTACTGAGTCTAAATGTGACAGTCTCCATACAGTCCGGTCTGTTCGTCTGATACATCGCATGTCGGGCCTAGGGGCGGTAAACGTCAGTCCCCTAATAGCGGTAAAAGTCGTGTCGGAGTGAAGCCCAAAACACCCTGAGATAACACTGGAAACCTACCAGTATATCTCGCTTGCCCTGGCCAGGGACTACTCGTGTAATGGCTCTCCTAGACACGGCGCGATGTCAACCCCCAATACCGGGAGAGACGAATCCTGTCTAACCGTCACTGCCTCCAAGTGCTTCGGGACTGCACCCAACCACTACCTGTTTGCATGACTCCTTTGAGCCGTGGTAGGGTAGTGATCAAAGTGCAGTGGGAACACACTCGAGGCGAAGTGCCAGTGTCAAGTCAGCGGACTAAGCTGTACTCATGTCACCTGGGAACTGATAACTGACGATAGGTATAATACCAACTTGTCAGTTCCCGACGAGTCCTGTCCAGTGTACTCGTAACCTAACGAGCACCCGCATACTATCTCAAGTACGACGTACTGACGGCTGTGGGACAGACCGTCTCCCACACTGGGATGAGAAGCGCATGCGCCAGTCTACTCCGGAGTATCGATGCCCTGTCTCGATAGTCCTGCGACTAGGGACCTGTATAAGGATGTGCTTATAGATTACCCAGCCCCCACTAGTGTGACTGCCATCACAACGCTGGTAATCAAGCAAAGATCCTAAGGGCTCCACTAATGCGTATAGGTGATATGATAAAATAAACACATGTACACATTGAAGTAGAAACAAACCAAGTAGCATACTACTATTTTGAGCAAGATTGTATATACAAGGTGAATATCCCAAGCTTCCATTAAGTAATATACAAACCAGTATGATACAGTAATGGCCTCTAGGGCATATACACTAACAATATATATATATATATATATGATATATATATATATATATATGTAGCATGGCATGATTTCTATTTTTGAGAAAAATAGAAATGAGGTGGAAAATGAGAGTATGGGCTTTATATTTGTTTATTCATCTTGACTCACTATTCAAGCATGGTTGCAATTTTATATTTCAAAATTCCATGCTTGAGTGAGTGGGGATCAAGGGTTTCCATTCATTCTAGTCTCATTCTCAACACTTAGCCATTTTTCTTGAGCTGCTCCTATTGTTGCTCTCTAGCTTCTTCTTCTTTCTCATTTTCCATGGTTCAAGCTTCAACCCTCACATGTGATGTGAACCATGAAGATTGAACACAAACTTGTGAGCTTTAACATCCTCTACGTCACCATCCTATACTTAACTACCGATCGAGTGTAGCATGTTTACTACGCTAAAGAGTTTAGTGTAGAGGTAGCTTAAGTTGGAGGGACTTCGCGTGGATCATCTTCGGCACGGAGGTCATCGGTGGAAGCCCGTCCAAAGCCTCAAGTGGAGCCTAGTGGAGTCACGAGACTACTACACGGAGCATGTGAAGTGAAGGACTCGATCTATGAGGGTATAGACATCTTTCGCTTCTACCAGTTATCTAAACCCTAATATTCTAGCAAAGATCTTGGATAGTTTAGCTTAGCACCTAAAAAAATTTGAATTTGGCATGCTTGATGTCACTTGGAACTCATGGTGGTGCTAGGGTCGACTTTCATGATATCAGAGCCAAGCTAGAATATTAGGGTAGACTATCATAGCTTGTAGCGACATTAGAAATCCACCGTTTTTCTCGCACAAAAACTGCCGATAAAAACAGTTCCAAAATGGTGTTTTGAGTTGTTTGCACACCCCGCGGGCTCACGGTTTGAACCGAAAAGCCGTAGGGTGGAACGTGCCCACCCCGGGGACATCCCAGGGGAAGGACCAGAGGCCAGACTCACACCCCAAGACCACCACAAGGTGGCTTTGGGGGTGGGTGACCCGAGAGCACCCCAACTGGGTGCTCTCGGGTCTGCCTTCCCCTAGGGGCCACTTCGAGGTGGCCCCCGGGGATAGGTACCCTCTGAGGCCCCCATTCGATAGTTAATTTTAGGATCTTCACCTCTGCGAATATTCAGGCGGGTTTCGAGTTCGATTCGACTCCCGGATTGGCTTAAAATGGTCGGTTTTGGAACTTTAGCTTACTGGATTTTTCATGTCTTGGAAAAATTGGTTTAGTTTGCTAATTGCGTGCGGAATTCTAATGTCGCGGTTACTTTACAAGCTTTATGATGTGTGATACAATTATTAGAATCCGGATTAATTAGTTTTATGAAAACTAGTTAGTATATTGTAAATCTAGCCGTTTAGTCTCAAATGATCGATTGCTACGAAGTTTTGATTCTGATCAAAACTCCATCGCAATTGCGTATTATACGCGATCACTAAGTCGGGAATCTTGTTGAATTATTCGACAACCAATTGAAAAGAGTTTTCAATTTGAGACTAAAATGCATGTTTTATAAGTTAGGCATGAAATCCGGAATATGAGATATTCCGGGTTTATGATGTCTAAGGATATTGCGGATTCTAATTATTGTAGTTTTCTATTTTTTTTTCTGCGACCGTAAGTGTAATATGTGGGGTATCCCAATCTCGTTGCTATATGTCAACAAGTTTTAGGGATACGCATATTTGCTTACGTTGATAATATATGATATCATGTGTTGCTGTTGATATGATTTATTGGATCGTCGTGAAAGAATAGCCGAGGGGTTCTATGTGAGATGAGAGTTTTTATTTTCATTCATGTAAAATCTGTATATAATATTCTTTAATTGGGGAACTTCCGGGTTGAGGACAATGTCACCATTGTTGTATATTATTTACTTTTCCGCATTAGGATAGACCTAAGGCGGGGAGCACAAGTAACCGGGTTCTAGAGTCCAGTGGGAGGCCATCTCAGGAGTTGAGACTGGGTCTCCTAACTCTAGAATTGGCAGGGTTACTTGCCGCTCTCATATGGGTCGAGGGATGTGGGTTTGGCTATTCATCACAACAGTGGAATCCGTGATTTACATTACTAGCAAAATTTAAAACACAGACATCCTAGTATATCCAATATTTCATATATTGGTTCTGCTGCTTGATTCTGTGATGTTGATCATATAACCGCGTGAGATGAATGTACTATTATATATATGATATATAATAAACGTTCCTTATATTTTGCACCCGTGCTAGTCCAGCCCCCGCTCTGCCGGTAGTTAAGTAACCTAATGGTGTATGATGGGGCCCCGTGGCGAATGCGGATGGTATAAGCGCACATTCTATTTTCGTTTCATTTTTCTATAATGTTTAGGAAATATTAATTGATGGGACTTCATTACTGAGATTAATGAAAAGAAAGAAACCAAAACATGTTGTAGAATCAAATTTTCAAAAAGGGTAGCTCTAGTTTTTGCTTTGCATAGTGGTATTCCTTGATGAATATCCAGCACCTTATTCGATGTGGAAAGAGCCGAGGGAGTGACCTCCTTAGCGAAACTCGCAAATGCTACAACTCACTCGGTTTTGTTTTTGATCGCTTCGCTAATTCTTGCTTTGCATAGTGGTATTCCTGAATATCCTGCACCTTATTCGATGAGGAAAGAGCCGAGATCCCTTCACTGGGAGTGACCTCTTTAGTGAAACTAGAAAAGGCCAAAAAACGCTCCTTTTCAAAATCATTAGATTCTACGACGATATCAAGTTCATTACGTTAAAGGTTTTTCTCAAAACCAGCAATAGCCCTCCGTCATTTCAGATAAGTGCCATTTAGTATTCGTGCTGTTAGTTGTATGTATGCCCTAGAGGCCAGTATTGTACAGATGATGTATATTATATTGGATGCTTGGACATATATAGAGATGACTTTCTTGCTCAATATGATAGTATGCTATCTGGTTGCTCTTTATCTTAACATGTACACTTGTCTCTTTAAACTGTCTTATAGTTACATGTTAGTAAAGCCCTTAGGATGTGTACTTGACTACCTGGACTATGATGCAGATCATACTAGTGGGGACATGGTAGTCCATAAGTACATCCTTCAAGGTCCCTAGTCGTGGGTGTATCGAGACGGGGTATCGATATACCAGAGTAGACTAGCGTATACGCTTCTCGACCCATGAGATGGGCAATGGATGATCCCATATCCATTGGTGTTTGACATCAGAGATGGTATACGGGTGCTCAGTGGAGACTGGGTACACTGGACGGACTCGCCAAGAACTCCCAGATGGTATTATACCTCACGTCAGATGGCAGTTCTCAGGTGACACTTGTGCAGGTTAGTCTGTAGATCCGAGATCGTCATAGAGTCTTGTGTGATTCCCACTGTGCTTTGATCTCCACCTTACCACGTCCATGAGGGCGTGCAAAACGGTGGTCTTTGGGTACAGTCCCGAGTCACATGGAGGCAATGAGCGATAGGAGGGGTTTCGTCTCTCCCGGTATTGGGGGTTGATGTTGCGCTGTGCTCGATTGGCCGTAACAGGGAAGTCCCTGGCCAGGGCTGATCAGAGATTTGCTGGTAAGTGTTACCAGTAGTTTCTCGACCCGTTATGAGCCTCACATCGGCACGACTTATCGGTTATTGGGGTCTGACGTTTACCACCCCTAGACTTGATATGCGACATATCAGACGAACAGACCGGACTGTACGGTAAGTGTTACTGGTTGGATTCACAGGAGTGTGAGCGGACTAGCTCGTCGATCTTCTGATCGCTCAATACCCGGATGGCCGTTACGTTTAGCAGACCGCTTGTGGCTTGTGGGTGCTTGATATGATCATCATCTGCTACCGGCGTATTGACGAGTCTTTAGAGTCCTACACAAAGGTTTCCTGGCTCAAGCGAAACGAAATAGGAGCGCATATGAGATATGTGCGGGACCGAGAATAATACGTGTATGTGATACCGTATTTCATTCTCACGATGAATGTTTCGATTGGTTATATTCGATATAACCTAGATATCGAATCAACGATTGATTCGATAAGCCGATACATAGGATACTAGTCGGTTATATGCGATATGACCGGATCGTTAAGTCAAGTGTTGATTTAATGATTTAATGTATAATTATATATTTGATATATTATTTTGCATTAACCAGTATTGGTTCACTTTAAATGGATTTTCTCACTTGAAGTTCACACACTGTATATGTGATATATTTTGTGTGCACTTGATTGTATCATGTTTGATGTTGCATGCTAACTTGTGTTTTGTGTAAAGATTAAACCATGGTTGTGTAATGATTAGGGTTTTGATTTATCCTCTCATTTATTTATCCATTCTTAATTTATATTTAATTAGATAAAAGAAAACAAAATGGTTTTCTTTATCATGAAGCTTGTTGAAGCTTCATGAAGCTTTGACTAAAGAGACCATTTTGTCTTCATGCTTAACCCTAACCATTCCCACTTACCATGGTCTATTCTCTACACTTAACCTTAGTTAGGATATGATAAGTATTGATTTATTTTCTTTTATGGAAATACTTTTATCATATTCTAGCTTCATTCTCTCCTTCTTCTTCAAGAAAGAAAGCTTGATGCCATCAATGGCAACTTGAGTTCTAAAGTGAGAAATCCAATTCTAATGTGAACCCACCTCCTATTTCTTCACCCTCTACCTCTTGCCAAGTTGTTTTGGGTGTTTTCTTCACAAGTTTCACAAATTTGTGAAGTCGGAGCTTGAACTTGTGATGCCTCGACGTAGATCATCTTCGGCACGAAGCCGACGACCTAGCCCGCCCATTTCTCCAATCAAGCCGACGATTGAGTCCGGGATTCGAGATGGACAGTGAGAGGACGCCTACGTGGAGCCAAGGAAGTGGATATTCGGATCTACAAAGGTTGTAGCTTCTTATCTTTAGTTAAGTTGTTAACTAGATTCGTATTTCGCCTAAACTTCTAGTTAACGATCCGTATTAGGGTTTCTCGGCACCCATAAAATTTAAAATTGGCATGGTTGATGCCTTGTGAGACCTCTATAGTGTGCCTCAGAACCCTACAGTGGTATGAGAGCCTAGCTAGAGCCTTAGGCGAACTCCAGACGGAGTTTGAAGTCCGATCGAACCGAAACCCTAATATCAAAGTTGCTCTCTGGACATTTTTTAAAAACTGGGTTTTTTCCAAATTAAAAATATGCAGAAAATTCAGTAGGACTTTCTAAGAATTACTGTGAAACACGATCACCCAATTCCTCCAAAGTGCGGCGGAACCACGGCAGAAGCCTGGCTTCTGCGGCAGTTCCGCGGCCGTATGATGACGTCACCCACCCGATTTTGCACAGTAACTTCTTTTATTCAGTGCTGAGTTCTCTGGGAATTTTTAATATTTATTCAAGAGATGAGTATTCTGGGTTGTATTGGAGACTCGGTATTTCGATCGGATTATCGAACTTTGTCTTAGTGCTTTCCGGATAATTTTTTGAATATGTTAAAAAGTCCGACCGGATATAAATACCCAACTTTTCCCCTGCCGGAAAATATCCAAGTGTTGGATTTTTGTGTGGTTTAAGGACGTTCTGAGTAGTGCAAGTAACGCGATGGTCCCTCTAGAAGACAACAAACCTTAACTCGATTATGTGACCGTCTTGAACTGCCCTTTGAACCTTCGGGTTTGGGGCAGTACGGCGTGCCATATGTGAGGCGTTGGTTTGACCCTTCTACGGCTGGACCGTTGGTACTGAGGCATGAAGTGAATGTCATTGAACCTATTTCATGTGTTGAACGGTTTCGGGAAAACTTGGGTGTTCGAATGTTTGATCGGAAAGTTTAATATATTCTATTTATCCGGAATGAGATACAATAATTGGAATTCACAAACAGTTATGAGATAACTGAATGAATGTTATAAATCTAGCGGTTTAGTTTCATTTGATATTGAAAAGAGTTTTCGATAATGAGACTAAAATGCGGGGTTTATAACTGATTAGGCATGTGATGTCTAAAGAGGTTGCGGATTCCAACTGTTGTAGTTTTACACTTTCTTTTCTGTGACCGTAAGTGTAATATGTGATATCGCCGGTTTCGTTGCTATATGTCAACGACAATTGGGATACGCATGTTTACTTACGTTGATGACATGTGATGTTATGTGTTGCTGGATATGTTATATTGGATTGCCGTGTTTGAATAGCCGGGGGTTTTTATGTGAGATGAGTGTTTTTCATTTTCTTTCATGTAAAAACTTGTATGTAATATTCTTTTATTTTGGGGCACTTCCAGGTTGCGGAAGCTGTTACCCTTTTTATATTATTTCCTTTTCCGCATTAGGATAGACCGAAGGAGGGGAGCACAAGTAACCGGGTTCTGGGGTCCAGTGGGAGACCAACTCGAGGAGTCGAGTCCGGGTCTCCTAACCCTAGAATTGGTAGGGTTGCTTGCCGCTCTCGTAGGGGTCTAGGGATGTGGGATTGGCTATTCATCACGACCGTGGAATCCGTGTTTTATACTGGCTCGTATTGAAAAAACGGACGTCCTAGTATATCCAATATTTCATATGTTTCTTCTGCTGCGATATCTGTGATGTGATCATGTGATGTTCTGTGATAGATACAGTATATAGTATATATGATATATTATATAGACGTTACTTATGTTTTTCATCCGCACTAGCCCTGCCCTGCTCTGTCGTTAGTTACCTAACCTAACGGTGCATGAGGGGACATCGAGGCGAATGCGGATGGCATAAGTGTACGTCATATCTATCTGTGATGTTTAGGTACTTAAATGATGGGACTTCATTAATGTGATTAATGAAAGAAAAGAAACCTAAGATGTTGTAGAATCAAATTTTAAATAAAAAAAGGGTAGCTACAGTTCTTGCTTTGCACAGCGGTATATGTGATATATCCTGCACCTTATTCGATGAGGAAAGGACCGAGATCCCTTCACCGGGAGTGACTCCTTTAGCAATAACTGGCAGATACTACACACTCGGTTTGACTTTTGATTGCTTCTATAGTTTCTTCTTTGCACAGTGATATATATGATATATCCCGCACCTCATTCGACGAGGAAAGGGCCGACAATCCCTTCACCGGGAGTGACCCCTTTAGCAAAACTAGAAAAGCCTAAAAATCACTCCATTTTCAAAACTTCATTTGATTCTACAACGATATCAAGTTCATTACGCTCATGGTTTTCAGAAAAACCTGCGTAGCCCTCCGTCATTTCAGATAAGTAGTAGTTAGTATTCGTGCTGCGTTTGTTGGCCTGCGTCAAGGCGTAGTGTGCGGTAGCTAACTAGTATTTATCTGCTTATGCATATGATGCAGATTGGATTAGGGTAGTCGTGCGACTTTGTTGGCCTGCGTCAAGGGTCATACAGGTGGGTTTAATTCAATCAGGAAATGACGGGTTGAACTTGACTAGCGCACCATGGTTTGTTGGCCTGCGTCAAGGTCATAGGACGCTAGGGGCAAAATATTATCGGGAATTTCAAGTGTTGAAATTTGCAATAAGATTGCATACCTTCTATGAGATAGTTGGATCCCGATACCCACTGCGAGTAAGAGTTACTCCTGGGAGAGTTTTACACATTGCAATTAGCTAAACAAGTAGGTGTCTAGAATGGTGTCAACGGGGTTACGCCTCTGGGAAAACGAGGTTTACATTAATTAGGTTCGTGCGAAAGCACGGGGGACCTCCCTCAAAGTACCGACACTGGCCTGGCTGAAAGATTGGCGAACTTGTAGTGTGTAATTAATCCCGATTAGTCTTTCCTTTTAGGGTTTGAAGGAAGATTTGATAAAAACCAATGGGAGCCATCCTGATTAGATAAGATAAAAACCAATCTGATCTTGCAAGAGCATACACTAAAGTGTTTTCTTCTCTCTCTATCCAGGTAGCGACCATTTCATGCCCTAATAAAGATAATAATATGGATGTATTGACTGAACCCGCATGTTATACTGTGCAGGGGAACGTTGGTTCCGTTCTTTCTTATAAGAGTTATAGGAATGAACAGGATATAGGGGAATACCAGGATTCCCATGCCACCCGATTGAAGAAAGTACATGATGATGCATTTTCTTCAGGTGTGTTCGTTACAGAGAACTGTTTCTCCATTTGCCCTACGTCCTGGGTATTAGATACCGGGTCAGGATCCCATATATGTAATCAGTTACATGGGCTTAGAAAAGGTAGAGAACTTGGAGAAGGTGATAAAGACATTAGAGTTGGAAATGGTGCAATTGTTGCAGCTAAGACTGTCGGGGAATATCACCTTGTATTACCAACTGGTAATACATTGGTTCTGAACGAATGCTATTACATGCCGAACCTGATATGCAACATTATATCGGTTTCTTTATTGAGTAAAGAGGGATATAATTTTGTATTACAGGATAATGTTATGAACATTTTCCGTAACCAAAAGTTGGTTGGATCAGGCACGTTGTGTAATGGCATTTATGTTCTAAATCAATCAACAGTTCTGAGCATAACAAACACACACAAGAGGAAGAGTTCAGAACTGAATGAATCCTTCTTGTGGCATTGTAGACTGGGTCTTATCAATGCGACACGATTAGCTAAGTTGCATAAGGATGGATATTTAAATCCGTTTGAATTTTCATCTTATGACACTTGCCAATCATGTCTCAAAAGCAAGATGACCAAAGCTCCGTTTACGGGACACGGAGAAAGAGTTACCGAACTCTTGGGACTGATACATAGTGATGTATGCGGTCCCATGTCTACACATGCCAGGGATGGTTCTTCGTACTTCATTACATTCACTGACGATCTCTCTAGATTCGGATATGTGTTCCTGATGAAACACAAATCAGAAGCTTTTGAGAAATTTAGAGAATATAAACAAGAAGTCAAGAACCAAACCGGAAAAAGTATTAAAATCCTTCGATCTGATCGAGGAGGAGAATACTTAAGCAATGAATTCCTGGACTTCCTAAAAGAGAATGGGATTCTCTCTCAGCTGACTCCTCCATATACACCACAGCACAACGGTGTATCGGAACGAAGGAATCGCACCCTATTAGATATGGTGCATTCAATGATGAGTACAGCTGAGTTACCTATTTCCTTCTGGGGGTATGCGCTTGAGACAGCCATACACCTACTGAATATGGTTCCTACCAAATCAGTGCCTACCACTCCATATGAGATATGGAAAGGGAAGAGACCATCTCTTAAGTATGTTAAGATATGGGGTTGTCCAGCCTATGTCAAGAGACAAAATTCGGACAAACTCGAGGCAAGATCAGTCTTATGTAAGTTTGTAGGATATCCCAAAAATTCACAAGGGTATATCTTTTACCACCCCGAGGAACAAAAGGTGTTTGTTTCTCGACATGCCACCTTTTTAGAAAAGGAATTTCTTAAAAAAGAGATTAGTGGCAAGGATGTAGAACTGGAAGAGGTTCCAGCAATACAGACTACGACAGAAGACTTGGTTGAACCAGAGGATTCAGTAGTTCCTGATGAACCTCAGCCTCTCCGCCGATCTAGCAGGGTTTCTCGTCCGCCTGAGAGATACTACGGTTTTCTCATTGACGGTGGAAGCGAGGATTGCATCATGGAGGATGATGACCCAACTAGCTTCGAGCAGGCCATCACGAGTGGGGAATCAGTGAAATGGCTGGATGCTATGCGGTCTGAGATGGAATCCATGTACGCTAACAAAGTATGGACTTTGGAAGTTGCTCCTGAATGGGTAAAACCCATCGGGAGCAAATGGATCTTCAAGAAGAAACTTGGTGTAGATGGGAAAGTGGAGACTTTCAAAGCTAGACTTGTAGCAAAGGGTTTTCGTCAAAGACCAGGTGTGGACTATGACGAAACTTTTTCTCCAGTGGCTATGCTTAAATCCATCCGGATCATGCTTGCCATCGCTGCATGCCATGATTACGAAATCTGGCAAATAGATGTTAAGACCGCCTTTCTAAATGGTGATTTAGAAGAGTGCGTGTACATGACTCAGCCAGAGGGCTTCATAGACAGTGGGAGCAGCGGCAAGGTGTGCAAGCTGCTTAAATCCATTTATGGATTAAAGCAAGCATCGCGGAGTTTGAACATCTGCTTTAATGTCGTTATCAAAGAGTTTGATTTCGTCAAAAACCCAAATGAACCTTGTATTTACAAGAAGGTGGCAGAGAGTAAGGTTGTTTTCCTCTTATTGTACGTGGACGACATACTCTTGATAGGAAATGATATTCCTATGCTGCAATCGGTTAAGCTCTTCTTATCACAAAGATTCTCGATGAAAGATCTTGGTGATTCCTCCTGCATATTGGGGATTAGGATCTATAGAGATAGATCCAAACGGATTTTGGGATTGTCCCAATCCAGGTACATTGACACCATACTAAAGAGGTTTAGTATGGAAGAATCCAAGCGTGGGAACTTGCCCACGATCTCTGGAGTCACTCTCTCCAAAGAGATGTCTCCCAAGACTGATTTGGAGAGAGCTCGCATGCAAGGGATACCCTATGCTTCAGCTGTAGGCTCTATCAAGTATGCGATGCTATGTACCAGACCCGATGTTGCATACTCACTAAGTATAGTGAGCAGGTATCAAGCTGATCCTGGGGAGAGTCACTGGACAGCTGTGAAGAGCATTCTCAAGTACTTGCGAAGGACTAAAGAGATGCTCTTGGTGTATGGTAACGGAGAACTCCATGTGGAGTCCTTTACCGATTCGAGCTTCCAGAGTGATAAGGACGACTCTAAGTCGCAGTCGGGATTTGTCTTTACCCTTTACGGAGGGGCGGTTAGCTGGAAGAGTTCCAAGCAGGAAACCGTGGCAGACTCGACGATGGAGGCTGAATACATCGCTGCCAACGATGCTGCTAAAGAGGAAGTCTGGATCAAGAAGTTCATTACTGAACTTGGAGTGGTTCCATCCATTGAGCATCCAATACCTTTGTATTGCGATAACAATGGAGCGGTGACTTTAGCCAAGGAACCCAGGTCCCATCAGAGATCCAGGCATATTCTGAGGCGGTATCACCTGATCCGGGAGATAGTTGATCGCCGGGAGATCGAGGTCAGGAGAGTTGACACAAAGAACAACACGGCGGATCCACTCACGAAGGCCATTCCCCAGATACAGTTTGAGAGACTCTTCGGGATGCTCGGTATGCGATACTACAGCAGCTGGCCCTAGTGCAAGTGGGAGATTGTTAGTTGTATGTATGCCCTAGAGGCCAGTATTGTACAGATGATGTATATTATATTGGATGCTTGGACATATATAGAGATGACTTTCTTGCTCGATATGATAGTATGCAATTTGGTTGCTCTTTATCTTAACATGTACACTTGTCTCTTTAAACTGTCTTATAGTTACATGTTGGTAAAGCCCTTAGGATGTGTACTTGACTACCTGGACTATGTTGCAGATCATACTAGTGGGGACATGGTAGTCCATAAGTACATCCTTCAAGGTCCCTGGTCGTTGGTATATCGAGACGGGGCATCGATATACCAGAGTAGACTAGCGTATACGCTTCTCGACCCATGAGATGGGCGATGGATGATCCCATATCCATTGGTGTTTGACATCAGAGATGGTATACGGGTGCTCAGTGGAGACTGGGTATACTGGACGGACTCGCCAAGAACTCCCAGATGGTATTATACCTCACGTCAGATGGCAGTTCTCAGGTGACACTTGTGCAGGTTAGTCTGTAGACCCGAGATCGTCATAGAGTCTTGTGTGATTCCCACTGTGCTTTGATCTCCACCTTACCACGTCCATGAAGGCGTGCAAAATGGTGGTCTTTGGGTACAGTCCCGAGTCACATGGAGGCAATGAGCGATAGGAGGGGTTTCGTCTCTCCCGGTATTGGGGGTTGATGTTGCGCTGTGCTCGATTGGCCGTAACAGGGAAGTCCCTGGCCAGGGCTGATCAGAGATTTGCTGGTAAGTGTTACCAGTAGTTTCTCGACCCGTTATGAGCCTCACATCGGCACGACTTATCGGTTATTGGGGTCTGACGTTTACCACCCCTAGACTTGATATGCGACATATCAGACGAACAGACCGGACTGTACGGTAAGTGTTACTGGTTGGATTCACAGGAGTGTGAGCGGACTAGCTCATCGATCTTCTGATCGCTCAATACCCGGATGGCCGTTACGTTTAGCAGACCGCTTGCGGCTTGTGGGTGCTTGATATGATCATCATCTGCTACCGCCGTATTGACGAGTCTTTAGAGTCCGACACAGAGGTTTCCTGGCTCAAGCGAAACGAAATAGGAGCGCATATGAGATATGTGCGGGACCGAGAATAATACGTGTATGTGATTCCATATTTCATTCTCGCGATGAATGTTTCAATTGGTTATATTCGATATAACCTAGATATCGAATTAACGATTGATTCGATAAGCCGATACATAGGATACTAGTCGGTTATATGCGATATGACCGGATCGTTAAGTCAAGTGCTGATTTAATGATTTAATGTATAATTATATATTTGATATATTATTTTGCATTAACTAGTATTGGTTCACTTTAAATGGATTTTCTCACTTGAAGTTCACACATTGTATATGTGATATATTTTGTGTGCACTTGATTGTATCATGTTTGATGTTGCATGCTAACTTGTGTTTTGTGTAAAGATTAAACCATGGTTGTGTAATGGTTAGGGTTTTGATTTATCCTCTCATTTATTTATCCATTCTTAATTTATATTTAATTTGATAAAAGAAAACAAAATGGTTTTCTTTATCATGAAGCTTGTTGAAGCTTCATGAAGCTTTGACTAAAGAGACCATTTTGTCTTCATGCTTAACCCTAACCATTCCCACTTACCATGGTCTATTCTCTACACTTAACCTTAGTTAGGATATGATAAGTATTGATTTATTTTCTTTTATGGAAATACTTTTATCATATTCTAGCTTCATTCTCTCCTTCTTTTTCAAGAAAGAAAGCTTGATGCCATCAATGGCAACTTGAGTTCTAAAGTGAGAAATCCAATTCTAAAGTGAACCCACCTCCTATTTCTTCACCCTCTACCTCTTGCCAAGTTGTTTTGGGTGTTTTCTTCACAAGTTTCACAAATTTGTGAAGTCGGAGCTTGAACTTGTGATGCCTCGACGTAGATCATCTTCGGCACGAAGCCGACGACCTAGTCCACCCATTTCTCCGATCAAGCCGACGATTGAGTCCGGGATTCGAGATGGACAGTGAGAGGACGCCTACTTGGAGCCAAGGAAGTGGATATCCGGATCTACAAAGGTTGTAGCTTCTTATCTTTAGTTAAGTTGTTAACTAGATTCGTATTTCGCCTAAACTTCTAGTTAACGATCCGTATTAGGGTTTCTCGGCACCCATAAAATTTAAAATTGGCATGGTTGATGCCTTGTGAGACCTCTATAGTGTGCCTAAGAACCCTACACGTGCTACGTTTGTTGACAATGTTAAGGCGTAGTGTGCGATAGCTAATAAGTGCTTATCTGTAACTATATGATGCGATTGGACTAGGGTAGTCGTACGACTTTGTTGACTATGTTAAGGGTCGTACGGGTGGGTTTAATTCAATCAAGAAATGATGGGTTGAACTTGACTAGCGCTTATGATTTGTTGACTATGTTAAGGTCATAAGTGGCTAGGGGTAAAAACCATTATCGGGAATTTCAAGTGTTGAAATTTGCAATGAGATTGCATACCTTCTATATATTAGTTGGATCCCGGTACCCACTGCGAGTAAGAGTTACTCGTGGGAGAGTTTTGCACTTTACAATTAGCTAATCAAGTAGGTTTCTAGAAAGGTGTCAACGTGGTTAAGCCTCTAGGGAAACGAGGATTATTTTAATTAGGTCCGTGCGAAAGCACGGGGAAACTCCCTAGGAGTATCGATACCTGCCTGGCCGAAAAATTGGCGAACCTGTAGGGTGTAATTAATCCCGGCTAATATTACCTTTTAGGGTTTGAAGGAAGATTTGATAAAAACAGTGGGAGCCATCCTGATTAGATAAAATAACCAATCTAATCTTGCAAAGAGCACACGCAAAGTGATTATCCTTCTCTCTCTCCTGGTAGCGACCAATGAAATGCCTTAATCAAGATAATAATATGGATGTTTTGACCGAACCTACTTATTTTACTGTGCTAGGGTCCGCTCTATCTTATGATTGTCATAAGTCTGAGCAAGGAATAGGGGAATATCCGGATTCCCATGCCACCTAAACTAAGAATAAGCATGTTGATGCACTGTCGGGTGTGTTCGTAACTAAGAACTGTTTCTCAGTTACATCTACGTCCTAGGTATTGTATACCGGATCAGGATCCCACACAGGTAATTTGTTACATGGGCTATAGAAAGGTGGAAAACTGGGAAATGGTGATATGTCTCTAGTAGTAGTGATGGTGCAATTGTTGCAGCCAAAGCAGTTGACAAATATCACCTAGTGTTACCAACTGGTAATACAATGATTCTAAGCGACTGTTATTTTGTAACAATAATATTGTGAGTATTTTCATAAACCAAGTGTTGATTGGGTAAGGTACATAGTATAACAGTGTACACGTTCTGAATCAAACTACAGTTCTAAACGTACAGAACACACACAAAAGGAACAGTTCAGAAATGAATGATGTCTTCTTGAGGCATTGTAGACTAGGTCATGTCGATAAGACAAGACTAGCTGAAGTTCCATAAGGATGCATATTTGAATCCATTCGAATTTATATCTTATGAAACTTTCCAGTCATGTCTCAAAGTCTAGGTGACCAAATTTCCGTTTACTGGAAACGGAGAAAGAGCTACTGAACTCTTGGACGGATACATGGTGATGTATGTGGTCCATTGTCTACACATGCCAGGGATGGTTCCACGTATTTTATTACATTCACCGATGTTCTCCCAAGATATGGACATGTGTTTTTGTTGAAACACAAATCTGAATCTTTTGAGAATTTCAAGGAATATAAGTACGAAGATGAGAACCAGATGGGTAAAGGTATTCAAATCCATCGATATGATCGAGGAGAAGAATACTGGAGCACGGAATTCCGAGACTATTTAAAAGAGAATGAGATTCTCTCTCAGTTTACTCCTCCGTATACACCACAACACAACGGTAAATCGGGGTGGAGGAATCGCACCCTATGCGATATGGTGCGCTCTATGATGAGTATTACTGAGTTGCCTATTCCCGTTCAGGGACATGCAATTGAGAAGATGCATACCTATTGAATAGAGTTCCGATCAAATTCGTTGCTTACCACTCCATATGAAATATGGAATGGGAAGAGACTATCTCTTAAACAAGTTAATATATGGGGTTGTCTGGCCTATGATGAAAAGAAAAATCCGGTCAAGTTTGAGGCAAGCTCAGTTCTGTGCAAGTTTGTAGGATATCCCAACCATTCGTGAAGGTATATCTTCTACCACATCGAGGAATAAAAGATTTTTTCTCTCGACATGCCACCTTTTTAGAAAAGGAATTTCTTGTCGAAGAAATTAGTGGCGATGAAGTAGAACTGGAAGAAGTTCTAGCAAAGAAAACTATACTAACAATTTGGTGGAACCGGAGGATTCAATAGTCCCCAAAGAACCGCAGACACTCCGTAGATCTAGTAGGGTTCCTCATCCACCAGAGAGATACTACGGTTTTCTCATAGACGGTGGGAGCGAGGATTGCATCATGGAGAGGATGGCCCAACTAGTTTCAAGCAGGCCATCACAAGTGGAGACTATATGAAATGGCTGGATGCTATACGATCTGAGATGAAATCCATGTACACTAACAAAGTATTGACTTTGGATGTTGCTCCTGAAGGGGTAAAACCCATCGGGAGCAAGAGGATCTTTGAGAAAGATAATTTGGTGTAGATGGAAAAGTTGAGACTTTCAAAGCTATGCTTAAGTCCATCAGGATCCTACTTGCCATTGCTGCATACCATGACTACGAAATCTGGCAGACTGCACGTCAAATTCGCTTTTCTAAATGGTGATTTAGAAGAGAGCGTGTATATGACACTGCCAGAGGGCTTCGTAGACAGTGGGAGCAGCGGAAGCATGTGCAAGCTGCTTAAATCCATTTATGGGTTAAAGTAGGCATCGCGGAGATCGAACTTCTGTTTTGATGAAGTTGTCAAAGAGTTTGACTTCATCAAAAAGATAGATGGGCCATATATATAAGCTGGTTGTAGAGATTAAGAGTGACTTCCTCGGATTGTTCGTAGATAACATACTCTTGATAGGAAAGCCTATGCAACACTCGGTCAAGCACCTCTTATCACACAGGTTCTCCATGAAAGATCTAACTGTTGCCTCCTACATCCTGGGGATATAGATCTATAGAGATAGATCTAAATGGATTTGGGATTGTCCAAATCCAGGTACATAGACACCATATTAAAGGGGTTTAGTATGGATGATTCTAAGCGTGGTAATGTATGCGCTTGTTCAAGAATCACTCTCTCCAAAGAGATGTCTCTCGAGACTGATTTGGAGAGGACTCGCATGAAAGAAATACCCTATGCTTTGGCAGACGGGTCAATCATGTATGCGATGTTATGTACCAGACCAGATGTAGATTACTCACTAGGTGTAGTGAATCAGTATCGAAAAGATCTTTGGGAAAACCACTGGAAAGCTGAAGAACATTCTTAGGTACTTGAGAAGGACTAAAGAGTTGTTCTTGGTGTATGGTAATGGTGAACTTCAGATGGAGTCCTTTAGCGATTCGAGTTTCCAGAGTGATAAGGACGACTGAAAGTCAGTCTCGGGGTTTGTCTTCACCCTCAGTGGAGGGATGGTATGTTGTAAGGGTTCCAAGCTATATACCGGAGCAGACTCGTTAATAGAGGCTAATTACATCGCTACCAACGATACTGCCAAAGAGGTTGTCAGGATGAAAATTTTCATGTGATGAACTTGGTTCTTACCATTGAGCATCCAATACCTGTGTATTGTGATGACAATGGAGTTATGGCTTTGGCCTAAGAACCCCGTTCCCGTCAGCGATCCAGACATATTTTTAGACAGTATCACCTGATCAGGGAGATAGTTGTTCTCCAGGAGATCGAGGTCAGGAGAGTTGACACAGAGGATAACACAGCAGACCCACTCACCGAGGCCATCCCCCAGATGCTATTCGACAGACTTTTAGGACGTTGGTATGAGATACTACAACAACTGGCCTTAGTGCAAGTGGGAGATTGTTAGGAATATATATGCCCTAGAAGCCATTATTTTTGATATAGTGGATGCTTGGACTTATATATAGAGGAATTTCTTGCTCGACATGATAGTATGCTATCAGGTTACCTTTATCTTAACATGTAGACTGGTATTTATACTGTCTGTCTTTTACATATTGATGAAATCCTTAGGATATGTACTTGACTACCAGGACTATGATGAGATCATACTAGTAGGGCCAGGGTGGTCCAAAAGTACATCCTTTAATAAGTTTCTAGTCGAGGGAATATCGAGACTAGGGCATCAATATTCCAGAGTAGACTAGTGTGTACGTTTCTTGTCTCTTAAAGGGCAATGGTTGATCCCACTACCATTGGTGTGTAACATCAAAGATTGTACACAGGTGCTCATTGGAGAATGGGTATACCGAACAGGACTCACCGAGGAATCCTCTGTGGTAGTATACCTATCGTCAGATAGCAGTCCTCTGGTGACACCGGTACAGGTTAGTCTGTAGACCCGAGATCATCATAGTGTCTTGTGCGGCTCCCACTGTGCTTTGATTTCCTCCCTACCACGCTCAAAGAAGACGTGCAAACAGGTGGATTTTGTTAGTTGTATATATGCCCTAGAGGCTATTGTTGTACATATGATGCATATTATAGTGGAGGCTTGGATATATAGAGAGAGGACTTTCTTGCTCGACATGATAGTATGCTATTTGGTTTCACTTTATCTTAACATGTTGACTTGTATTGGTTTACTGTCTTGCTCTCACATGTTGATAAAGCCCTTAGAATATGTACTTGACTACTAGGACTATGATGCAGATCATACTAGTGGGGCCAGGGTAGTCAAAGAGTACATCCTATAACTGTTCCTAGTCGAGCGAGTATCGAGACAGGGCATCGATACTCAAGAGTAGACTAGCGTATACGCATCTTGACCTATATGATGGGTGGTGGATGATCCTATATCCATTGGTGTTTGACATCAAAGATGGTGTACGGGTGCTTAGTGGAGACTGGGTACACTGAACGGACTCGCCGAGAACTCCTAGATGGTATTATACCTATCGTCAGATAGTAGTTCTCCGGTGACACTGGTACAGGTTAGTCTGTAGACCCAAGATCGTCAAGAGTCTTGTATGATTCCCACTGTGCTTTGGTTTCCACCTTACCACGTCCAAGAGGGCGTGCAAAACTGTGGCTTTTGGGTACAGTCCCGAATCACATGGAGGCAATGAGCGATAGGAGGGGTTTCGTCTCTCCCAGTATATGGAGTTGATGTTGTGCTGTGTTCGATTGGCTATAATTGGAACTCCTTGGCCAAGGCTGATATGGAGTGCTACTGGTAAGAGTTATCAATAGTTTCTCGACCTGTTATGAGCCTTACATCGACACGACTTATCGGTTACTAGGGTCTGACGTTTCCACCCCTAGACTAGATATGTGACATACCAGACGAAGAGACCGGACTGTACGGTAGTGTTACTGATTGGATTCACAGGAGAATGTACATGCTTGCTTGTTGATCTTCTAATCACTCAATACCTGGGTGGCTGTTACGTTCAGCTGAGCGCTTGCAGCTTGTGGGTGTTTGATATGATCATCACCTACTGCCGGCATATTGATGATTCTTTAGAGTCCTACACAGAGGTTTTCTGGCTCATGCAAAACGGAGTAGGAGCACATATGTGATATGTGCGGGACCGAGAATAATACGATATGAGATACCGTATTCTATTCTCACGATATATGATATCGGCCGGGTAAATGTGATATAGCCGGGTCGTCGGATCAAGTGTTGATTCGATGAAATGTAACATGTTATATTAGTCGGTTATATGAAATATAGCCAGATTGTCGGATCAAGTGTTGATTCGATAATTTAATGTATAGTTATATATATGATATATTACATTACGTTAACAAATATAAGCTCGCTTTATTGATTCATTTTCTTACTGGATAATACATTGATGTATATGCGATATATGTTCATTGTATTATTTTCTTTTGTTACAAAATATATTGTATATGTGATATATAATATTGTAACATGTTAGGGATACAAATGCAACATGGTTTTAGAGTTTAAACCTAGTTAGGGTTTGGATTAGGGTTAAGCTTTGGATGAGCTTTCATGAAGCTTCATGAAGGTTTGACTTTTGTCTTCATCCTTTGATATTTTGTGAAGATATTTGTTAACCCAACCCAAACCCTTAACCTATGGTTTATTCTCTACAAGGGTTAAGACTTTCATTCTTAACCCATGGTTGTAATTGTAAACACAACAATAATTCATTATTCATCACAAAAGGTTTAGCTTCTTCTTCTTCTTGCTCTTGAAAAAGCTTCACTAGATTTTATGTTTGTAATGATTAAGTGTGAGAAATTGAAAACAAAAGAGAGAAAAATTCCTACTTCATCATCCTCATCTATTCTAGCCACTTAGATTAGGGTGTTCACTTCTCTAATTAGTTCATTAGTGAAGTGTAAGCTTGGGTTAGAGATTCTTCAAGGTAGATCATCTTAGATCAATAAGACTTCGAGCAAGATGCATCATTCACCTCTTGGAGCCTCACGAGAGTCGGAATTCTTGATGATCGCAGCGAAGGGACCTCAACACGGAGCTTATGAAGCGTAGGAACAGATTACAAAGGTTGTAATACTAATCTCTTTAGTTCTTTGTATGTGATACAAACTTGTTACCCTACAATTTCAAGTAAAGATTCATAGTTTGCTTACTTTGCACCTCTCTAGATTTTAAAGTGGCATTGTCACGCCCCGCTTCCCAAAATACGGAATACGATGGGTTGACAAGGCCATGCATGCTCCTACGGTTAAGGAAATATCATGCCGTAGTCACACTTCGGCTTCTAGCTTTACATGGTAATCAGTAAACAACGCACAGGTAATGAGTAATGCAGTATCTGAAACGAAACGAATGCAAAGAACTGACCTGATGGAGGTAAAAAGGGTATAACTCTGGATAGCTGATCAAAATGTCTGCGATGTACATCTGGTCCTGGTCCAGGCTAGATCCACTCCTCACTCTGAGCATGCATACTCAGGTCGTCAGAGCGACACGATAGCAATATATATATATATATAGGTGCACGTGGTAACTCGTAGAGTAATAATGGATGTATAACAGTAAACCAACACAGTAAAGATATGAACATGGAGTAATCAATGCAATATTTAATAGATCAGGTATACATTAAAGCAGTAATATAGTATGCCAGGTATGTCAAGACAGTAAGTAATGTATACAATGCCATTATCCCTATCAGTCTCTAAGTCTCACTATACAGGTCACTAAGCCTATCGTCAGTCCAAGTGTGAGAGTCAACCACTCGCGAGTGTCCTCTACCCAAGGGTAGGACCCAAGGGCAAGGGACCACGGGCTCAACATATAACTCACGGTAATAATCATGTACCCTGTAAATCTCCATATATCTCCATATATATAAGCCGGCATGGGACTCCCGAGATTCTGTTGCACTCACACTCAAACTACCCCACATACCATGGTCTACATCAAACGCTAACCATAATCTCAAATACCAGTCGGTCTGTGATAAGTCTGCGCGAGAACTGGAGACAGGATCTCCATCAAGCACGTTCCGACTAATACCCAAGATAAATGGGCAGTGTCTGGTGTCTTATCTGTGACACCCATGCAAGAGCTTCCATAAGTGTCCCATACCACTTATAGTCACACTTACACGCATCCCACAGACGTCGACAATGCAATAGAATAAAAAGGGTTCACTGATTGTGTACAAGTACGTGTCACTTTCACTTATCCACTCATGCACGAACACTAACGTACTTGCCACAATCATTACTAATACCTAACACTGGGTAATGCACATGATCACTAAGTTATCAATGCAGTGACATATGTATGATATGATGAGAAAACAGTATGTAAAGCATGATTAAGATGTCATAAATCAGTATTCTACCACTTGCATAATTTATCATAAATCATACGTGTACAGTTTAGCGAAACGATAAATGGGGAATAAATAGTATATTTGATTTTCTATCCAGCGAATTTGGTTTCACGTCAATCGGATTTCAGGATCACAAGTTATGGCCATTTCATGTTAAGCATTCACGGCTGGAAATCCGGTTTCGGAATCGGTGGTCCGTTTCGCAACGCATTTTAATCCCAGTTGGGATCAGAATTTAGCGATGCTATAGTTGAATGAAATCTAGGGTTTTCAGTAAGGTTTTCAATGCAATAGACAGATTCTCAATCGTGTCTGTACGTCAGGAGTTATACACTGTTCAATACTAGTATGTCAATTCTGATTCTGTTGGGACTGTTATACGTCACCAACTTTTAAATTACAGATTAAATAGCAAACGACGATGAAACAGAATGAAACCATTGAGTTATCTATCTGACAGTTTCACTTTTAATAAACTGTGGAGTTCTGCAACATACGAGTTCAGGAAAATAGGTGGCACACATTATGGAACAGTACACAGTAACCAGAGTCGCTCTGGACTGCAGTCCAGAGTCGCACTCCGATCCAAATATTGTCACAATTTAAGTACAGAAATCATTAGAAACTTGCATAGGGTTATAGTTCGTCGAGTCGGGTTCGATTTAAGCCCTCGAACGCATCATTCCAGTATATACATAATTTATGGTGATTTTAACGGTTTTCAGATACGGGAAAGTTCCAGTTTTACAGGTATATTTTGGGGGTAATCGTTTTAGTCCTTAACGGTCCTATTTTCCCATGAGATTTACTCACTAGGTTCATTTCCTTAAGGGACAAACCATGAAATTAAGTTCCGTCAAATTAAATGAATAATTTCATTGGGATCATGCATCGAACAGGTAAATAGTATATGTTATCGAGAATTGTAAAATTGCAATTTATACGAATTGAGTTTGTAACATAAATAGATTAGCATGTAGCAAGTAAAATACTTGCCTGGAGACGTTATGTGGCACACGGCAGCGGCAACGGTGCGATCGCGACACGAACGCGGCACGACAACGACTAGTACAACGACTTGTACCCGACACGGCAGTAAACTGGCTGGGTTTGAGATTTAGTGGAGGTTGGGCTCGAGAGATAGGAGGCTTGACTTGGGCTCTGTGCAATGGCGGCGACGGCTGTGAGCTCAGACGATGTTATGGCTCCGTAGATGGTTAGTTAATAGAAGAGGGAGAGAGAAGGATTTAGAGAGATAGAGAGAGAGTTAGAAAGAGAGAGAGAGAGAGTTAGACAGAGAGAGAAAGAGACAGAGAGAGTTAGGCAGAGGGAGAGAGAGTTAGAGTTAGGCAGAGAGAGAGAGAGAGAGTTTGCAGAGGGAGCGAGGGAGAGATTGCAGAGAGAGTCGAGATGGGTGCAGGGGAGTCGAGCTCGGAGCTCCGGTGATGGAGAGGGGAGAGCGAGGGAGGAGCGAGAAGAGAGGGTGATGGCAGCGATGGTGGCGGTGAGCGCGGCGTCGGTGTGGTGTGGGTCGAGTGAGCAGGAGTGGGAAGAGGGGAGGTAGTGGCTGTTAGGGTGTTGAGGTGATGAGGGAGGAGTGAGCAAGGTGGTGGGGTCGTCGGCGGCGAGTGACGAAGGCAGTGGCTACGGCGTGGGTTTTCGTGGAGATAGAGAGATGAGATGAGTTGGAGAGTGAGGATGTGAGGGAGAGAGAAGGAGAGACGAGGGGTTTGAGGAAGTTGAGGGAAACGTGGTTGAGGTCGTGGGGGTGTGGGCAACGGCGCGGGCGTTGGCTTGAGTTACGGCGAAGGATGGTGGAACGGTCGAGCGGGAAAGGCGCAACGGGAAGAAGAAGGAAAGGGTGTGGGCTGGGTCGGTTTGCTGGCGGGCATGGGCTGAGGAGAATGGGCCGGGCGAGGGTTTAAATTAAATTCCTTTTTATTTTTGTGCTGGGCTGAGGAGATGGGGAAAGGCCGGGGAATTTAAATAATTGGGAATAAAGTGTTGGGCCCATAAAATAATAAAACAGAATTGGTAAAATAAGAAGGGCCGGGCTGAAGGAAGAATTTGGAAAAAATAAGATATAATAGGGTTTGGGTTTTAGGATTTTATTGATAAAAGGGAAAATGGGGGTTTTATGGGTTGGGCCGGAAAGAAATGAAGTTTTAATTTATAAATTCTTTGGGCTGGGGAGGGAATAGAGTTTGGGCTGAGAAAATATAAAAGGAATTGGGATTAGGGTTCGGGGTTTAGAAGAAATAAAATTATAAATAAAAATAAATAAAATTCAAGAGTAACAAAATACATATATTGGTATAAAAAGGGGCTGGGTATTACATCATACCATCCTTACAAAAATTTCGTCCTCGAAATTTAAGAGAAACGACAAGCTATACAATAATAAGCGAAAAGTTACCACATCAAACACTAATACATGGTGATTTACTTAAAACGGGAGGATAAAATTTTGAAGGTATATATATGTAAGTGCAACGTACAAAAGGATAGGTCTAAATAAGTATAAGGCGGAAACAACTATAAGGGCAAACTACATGTATACGAGAATATAAATAACAATAACGAACAATAATATTCGAGGCGTGCTCGATAAAATCGAAACCCAAATATATGCACATATAAGTATATCAAAAGTAGCACAGCAGAAATAATAATAAGTATAAGGCATAGTCGTAATGAAGTAGTGAAGGACTTGTCGGTGGTTTAAAACATTTTAGGATAATGTATCGATCAAATAATTTTAAAATAACTTAGAAAACCCACATAGTGAAAATAAGAAACATGGAACGAAAATATGCGCGATGTAAGGTTGCGCTACCGAAAATAATGGGAAAGCTAGTAGTGAAGTACTTGAAATGCGTAAAATGGGGATAGTCAATAAAACCCACTCTTCGATAAATACAAAATAATGAAAACCAAATTTCGAATAATAATGTCCCTAAATATAGTTAGGGTAACAGAGAAAAACACAAATATGTATAGGGCTAGCTAGGGTAGGGATTACAATGGAGTGTGGCTCATACAAAAGGTCGGAGTGTGACGGCTTTAGACTGAAGTTCGAAGAGATTGGGGTCGGGTCAGCACAGGAAGTAAGGGTGAGCAGCAAAGGGCTACAAAGGAAAAATGTACGGGGAGGATAACGGTCGATACATCATGTGAATCAAAATTTCGAAGGGTCAGTCAACTCGGAAATTTTACTATCAATTTCCCCTCCCAGAAGGATCTTAAACGAAGCATAGACGAAGGATGAAGGGTGGCCCACTCAAAAGATCGGATGTGGTACCTTTTTAATCGAAGTGAGGGTTAAAACAATACAAAGAGTAGGGGTGGGCAGTCAGGGATCTCAGCAGGAAAATAAATGTATATGAGAAATAATCAAGCATCAAGTGAACTAAGAAGAACGAAAGATTAGCGAACTCAGCAATTTATTTCATTCCAGGAAGTTCTAAACAAAGCATTCTCAAAGACGAAAGGTGGCCCTAAACTATACACAGATTTATTTGGCCAGAGAAGACAATAGCTAAAAATTCCGTCAGTCGCGGTTGTGGAGGTTCATCAGGTTGCGGTAGGTTCGCGCGCTCAGGTAGGGGCGTCCATTTCCATAGCGCCTTTCATGGACCGCCATTGGGAGTTCTTCAACCGCAGGGTCTTGTTCTTCAGGTCCTTCTTCCTCGGCTGGATCTTCTTCATCGAGGTCTGCTTCCATGTGATTCTTTTCTTCTGGATTCTCTTCCATGGGGTTTTCCTCCACTGGATTTTCTTCTATCGGGTCTTCCTCGAAATCTTTCTCTATTTGGTTCTCTTCAGGGTCTCCTTCCTCTTCGTCGGAATCGCCTATCATGTCAACCTCTGGGGCGGCGGCTCCTTCGTCTTCGAAATTGCTGTTTCCGAAAATGACCTGGGGTCCGTTGACCTCATCGTCAGAACTCACCAGCATACGGTCTAAGGAAATGCATGACTGTGCATCCTCATCTAGATGCGGCGCTGCTCCAGGGTGGACCATGGCCTGAAAAGAAAGAGTCATGATTAGACAGTGGAACACATCGAGAAGATAGCTAAGAGTACGGAGTATAGGAAAATATGCGGTGGGCAGGAACTGAAAAATCAGAACAAAAAAGTGCTGTGGTAACGAATAGTATAAATAAGGAGAAAAGCAAGAGAATGATACATATATTATGATTCAAAGTTTTTATTGCATTCAACTAAAAGTTCGACGGATACAAGGTTTCAAACGAAAGGAAATTTTTTTTTGTACAAAAGGGTAACAACATTATTATTGAAAGCAGAAAACATAATAACTCTTCTTTGATTTCTGGACCGCTGCAATCTCGTTACGCGAGTTGAATCTTACGCTGAGTCCGCCTTATCCTCGAAGTTCGAACTATGCAATAATCATCACTTGGCAGAAGTGGAGAGTGTGGACGAGTCTCCTCCTTGTAGCTCTTTCCTATTAGGGCAACCGTTGATAAGATGTTCGTTGGATCCGCAAATCAGGCATTTCCCTTGGGCGCGGCGACAATCCCTCTGAAGATGTCCTGACCTCATACAGTACCCAAACATTGGGTCTTCTGCTGCTTCTGTTGCGGGGAAACACTGGGCGCTTCATCTTTTTCTCTTTTGCTCGTCTAACAGAGACCCCTTTACGATTGGAGACTCTCGCTGGTGCCTGATTCACCTGCCTTCTCAGTCCTTCAGCTAACAAGTCGTTCGTTCGCTCCTGGGCTTCCTTCAGACCTTGCAGTACACTCAGAATCTCACTGGTCTGATTCTCGGGAGTGGAGATAGAGGAAGAGTCGTTGGACGACATGATCCTGAAACAATAATTTTGAGGACGGTATAAGAATCAAAATATAATATGGATTGGGCAAGGAATCAAGAACATCGGATGTGATGAAATTCATTACAAGTGGAAATCAACTGTAGGATTCTAAGTCACTTAAACAGAGTACGGTAGTGTAACTATGATGTAGTTCGTAATTACAACCATGTAACCTTGCCAAGTCACCCGAAACCCTAGCGAATGGATAGCGGAACACACAATGTGAATATGGATCAAGAATAACAAGTTTACAACCTAGACCGAGGGATGCCTTAGATTGTCAAGATATACACGGAAAAATGCAATCCCAATCGAAGCAAAACCTGGCTCTGATACCAACAAAACCATGTCACGCCCCACATCCCAAAATACAGAATACGAGGGGTTGACAAGGCCAGCCATGCTCCTACGGTGAAGAAAATATCATGCCGTAGTCACACTTCGGCTTCTAGCTTTACATGGTAATCAGTAAACAACGCACAGGTAATGAGTAATGCAGTATCTGAAACGAAACGAATGCAAAGAACTGACCTGATGGAGGTAAAAATGGTATAACTCTGGATAGCTGATCAAAATGTCTGCAATGTACTTCTGGTCCTAGTCCAGGCTAGATCCACTCCTCACTCTGAGCATGCATGCTCAGGTCGTCAGAGCGACACGATAGCAATATATATATATAGGTGCACGTGGTAACTCGTAGAGTAATAATGGATGTATAACAGTAAACCAAGACAGTAAAGATATGAACATGGAGTAATCAATGCAATATTTAATAGATCAGGTATATATTAAAGCAGTAATATAGTATGCCAGGTATGTCAAGACAGTAAGTAATGTATATAAATGCCATTATCCCTATCAGTCACTAAGTCTCACTGTACAGGTCACTAAGCCTATCGTCAGTCCAAGTGTGAGAGTCAACCACTCGCGAGTGTCCTCCACCCAAGGGTAGGACCCAAGGGCAAGGGACCACGGGCCCAACATATAACTCACGGTAATAATCATGTACCCTGTAAATCTCCATATATCTCCATATATATAAGCCGGCATGGGACTCCTGAGATTCTGTTGAACTCACACTCAAACTACCCCACATACCGTGGTCTACATCAAACGCTAACCATAACCTCAAATACCAGTCGGTCTGTGACAAGTCTGCGTGAGAACTGGAGACAGGATCTCCATCAAGCATGTCCCGACTAATACCCAAGATAAATGGGCAGTGTCTGGTGTCTTATCTGTGACACCCATACAAGAGCTTCCATAAGTGTCCCATACCACTTATAGTCACACTTACACACGTCCCACAGACGTCGACAATGCAATAGAATAAAAAGGGTTCACTGATTGTGTACAAGTACATGTCACTTTCACTTATCCACTCATGCACGAACACTAACGTACTTGCCACAATCATCACTAATACCTAACACTGGGTAATGCACATGATCACTAAGTTATCAATGCAGTAACATATGTATGATATGATGAGAAAACAGTATGTAAAGCATGATTAAGATGTCATAAATCAGTATTCTACCACTTGAATAATTTATCATAAATCATACGTGTACAGTTTAGCGAAACAATAAATGTGGAATAAATAGTATGTTTGATTTTCTATCCAGAGAATTTGGTTTCACATCAATCGGATTTCAGGATCACTAGTTATGGCCATTTCATGTTAAGCGTTCATAGTTGGAAATCCGGTTTCAGAATCGGAGGTCCGTTTCGCAACGCATTTTAATCCCAGTTGGGATCAGATTTTAGCGACGCTACAGTTGAATGAAATCTAGGGTTTTCAGTAAGGTTTTTAACGCAATAGACAGATTCTCAATCGCGTCTGTATGTCAGGAGTTATACACTGTTCAATACTAGTATGTCAATTCTGATTCTGTTGGGACTATTATACGTCACCAACTTTTAAATTACAGATTAAATAGCAAACGACGATGAAACAGAATGAAACCATTGCGTTATCTATCTAACAGTTTCACTTTTAATAAACTGTGGAGTTCCGCAACATACGAGTTCAGGAAAACAGGTGGCACACATTATGGAACAATAAACAGTAACCGGAGTCGCTCTGGACTGCAGTCCAGAGTAGCACTCCGATCCAAATATTGTCACAATTTAAGTATAGAAATCATTAGAAACTTGGATAGGGTTATAGTTCGTCGAGTCGGGTTTGATTTAATCCCTTGAACGCATCATTCCAGTATGTACATAATTTATGGTGATTTTAACGGTTTTCAGATACGGGAAAGTTCTAGTTTTACAGGTATATTTTGGGGGTAATCATTTTAGTCGTTAACGGTCATATTTTCCCATGAGATTTACTCACTGTAACGTTTTGAAAATCGTTTCGGTGAAATTTCGAAAAATCGGTAAAATAAGGGGGGGTTTCTGTAAAAAAGTCAAAATACAAAGATCTTTCTTATAAAATTAAATATACATATTCTAGCTATGTAATTGCTAGTATTTGGTGTTTATTGAGCCACTGGTGAAATTTCAAATTTTCTGAAAAATTTTCCGAAATTAATTATTTTAATATTATTTTAAGCCGGTAAGAAAATACATTAAATTTGCGATAAATACAAATTTAAATGTGCTAAATTTTATATTTAAATTCATGTTAATTAAAATCTAGTTGTAATATAATTTTTTTAGTATTTTATTTCAAGATTTAATTGGTTTTTATTAGGGGAAACAAAAATATATTATTTTGAGCTAAAACTTGCAAATATGGTATTGTGGGGGGTCTTTTTGCATAGAATTTTTTTGTACACTCTCTCACAACCTCACCCCACTTATTTGGCCGGCCCCACCACTATTTCAGCAGCCAAAAAAAAAAAAATCCCCCTCTTGTTGTCATGGTTCATGTGAATGAAAAGGGTTTTAATATAAGTTAAATGGGTGGGGGTATTATGGTAAATTGTGAGGGCTTTGACTTGGGTATTTCCACACAACACTCCCTCACTTTTCCCCATCCTCCCCTTTGGCCAAAAATACCTCTTGCTGCAGCCCAAATTCTCCCCCATTTTCCCAATCTCATTTGCTTCAAAATCCATCTCAAAATCCATTAAAAATCGACAAATCCTTCACAAATTCAAAGCTAATCCCTATTTTAGCTCTTCTAACACTCATATTGGTTTAAAGCATGATGAAAGGAGGTGTCTTTGGAGGTTAGAGAAACCTAGGGTTTCAAACTTGAGTGGTATAATTCTAATTTAATGTTTAATTTGTAGTTTGATTATTCTAAAATAGGCTTTTAAAGTGTTAAATTGGTTGTTGTGGTTTGTGTGATGAAAATTCAAGAGAAGAACTTAAAAGAAAGTTAGGGTTTTGTGAAATTGGTGTATGGTTGTGTAATGTATTTAAGCTCTTATGACATGTTAAAACAAGTTAGTAGCTAGTTGTTATTTGTTAGTTTAAAAATTGTGATAATTAGGTTAAATTGCTATCTAGGTTTTTGGAAATGGTTAAATAATTTAGTTTAAAATTGTAATTAGTTTTTTTCATGACTTCATTAACATTATTAAGTGTAGTTTAGTACTTTAGTTCATGAAAATCCAAGCTAAATTGTTGTTTGTGCATTTTGCTATAAAATTGTTAAAATTTGGGTATATTGTATACTAGAATTTTGGGGTTAATGGAATTTAATGAAATTAAATTATGGAAATTATTTTTATGACTTATTTAAGATGTTTAATAAGTATTATGGCCATTAGAATTGTTTAAACATCGAGTTTTGTACTAAAACGGGTAATTTTTACTTGCTAGATTTTCGGAAAAATGGCTTTTAAGGTGAATTTGGGGGTTTTGTGAATTTTAAGCTATTTTATATTATAATTAGTGCTTGTGAATGCGCAAATGAGAGTGTTTGGGTTTTTCTCGATGGTTTGGCGTTTGTACGCCGACGTCGAGGGTTTTTGGGTTGATTTGTGAAAGCAACCATAGGTTTTGACCTATGTGGGTTTCGTGTGTCGTTTTGGTCATGAATCGGATTATAATGCGATACGGTGCGTTATGATATGTAGGTACCCATATGGACTTCGAGACGACAATCAAGCACATGGCGACGTCGGCACCGGCGAGCGAGGACCAGGTGAGTAGATTTATATCTACGGGGAGAAGTCGGGTGGATGGCGTATAGCACCCCCGCAGTTCGTGGTGATGTATACGAATACGTATACACACATTTATTGATTATATTTTTTTTGAGTTTATTGATGATAAATATGGATGGTTTAGTATCGCGAAACCCTAGAGTAGTGGTCGCACCATACATGCATACACCCACCCATACTTGCATACATTCTTCTTCCATTTGTGTTTACGGGAATATATATAGTTATGTGTTCACATGGGTATGGGACTATGTGTTCACATACGGATTTGAGGATGATACTTGGGATTGAGATGAGTCGATGAGATTTGTATTGAGGTTGTGATATCGGTGATATGGCAGGATTCGTACTTGAGGTACGTCCTGGTGTTATAGCGGATCTTGGGGCGGCGATACGGGTGAATAGTGTTATAAATAAAATGGTCGACATGTGATCATGATATGAGGCATGATATGCTAGGATATTGATATTAGGCCGTATCGGGCGATGTATATCCCTTGATGATGATATGTGCTGACGATATCGGTTTGTACGAGATTGTTGATCAGTAGTCAGATCATGAGTATATTGAGGATATTAGTATTGTACTAGATATAGGTCAGTACCCTAGACTATGATCGTGGATAAAGAGGATACCAGAGGAATAGTGTGAGGAATATGATATTGACCCGTACCCAGATTTGGGGATGCCGTACGACGGATTTACGTACGACCTATATCTTGATGATTGATCCGCACTCTTGACTTGGGATGTCTGATTATTGATATGGTATCGGATATGATATTGTTGAGGCGGGATCACCGACTAATATATATACAGGTATGTACATGTATCGACTCAGATGTTAGGCGGTTTCCTTACCTGTAGCCTAGCTTGTAGCTTAGCCCTTTAGTTTAGTTAGTTGTTAGATTAGATTCGGTTCCTACCTATTTCAAATCTTACGAATCGTGCGTATTTTAAAAGACAAGTCAAGGGATTCTACGGATATTTCAAAAAACGTATCTTTTCTTAAAAAAACACCGTAGCCCCTATTTTCAAAACCCCACGATTCGTGTTATTTCAAAAGGCACCATTGTAGGACTTATATTAGGTTAATGCAGATTAGTTATCGTTGCATCTAGTATTCAGCTCCCGCTCATTATTGTTGTTCGCTCCGCATCACATGCTTATATTATGCTTCATATTCTACTGTTGATATCTTGTGGTTAGGACACCAGCACCATTACCGATGATGCGTATGTACCACGTACACTTACTTGTCGGCTCACACACATCTTCATCAGTAATTGCCATGTCACGTACACCTTAGAAAATATTATTGCTTGACATAGCCTGTTAGCTAATAGTTTAGACATGATATTAGTGTACTTGCCTTATACGTTAGTTTAGACATTGTAGTTATTACCTGCTACTTCATGCATACTGTTATTTATTGCTATGCCGCATTCATGGATTCTCATGCATACATTCACTTTTTATGTGCTATTGAGGTTTTGGATTCGGATTCCATGAGATTTTATGGATTTGGGGCAAACCGCAAAACATATACAAACTTCTTCTTTCTCTTTTTAAATGAAAAGCGCGGTTTTTCCCATGATGTATGAGTCGTCCACCATGAGTCTGCTGATGGATTTCGAGACCCGATTCGAGGAGTTGGATGAACCGTTTCGGGTACATGGTGGACCCGGTAAGGTACCCCGGGGCAAGAAGCTCATGGTGATGACGATGAGCTAAGCAGGGGGAGACTACCTGCCGGTTATTTTACCCGACGCGTCGGATATCCGGAGGATACCGTCATGGTCTTGAGATGGTTGGTAGGGGCCGGTCTGGACTGACGGCGCCCTAGATATTGAGATTGAGACATTGAGATTTCGAGATATTGAGGTACTGAGATTTGATGATACAGGCCAGTCCGGATAGCCGGAGCCTGAGGCTTTGAGACATTAAGATTTATGTTTTTTGTCGATGCTAGACACTGTTGATGCTGATTTCATTTATGATACCTCATTTTAAAAATATAAAGGAAATCTCACTAATTTATGAAAACAGTTTCTTCATTTACATGTATTCTGTTTTCATGCATTCATACCTCATTCATATGATATATTGCTACCTGAGGCACTGACACGGGCACATAAGATCACACTCGGGTTAGATATTACCCTAGCCATTGTTATAGGCTGCATGTTATTCATATATTTGAGGATATATTATGATCATTGACCTAGGTTCCGTTATTTATGCGATTTCTGTGCGTAGATGTTTTTCTATTCACGAGTTGGCAACTCACCCCCGTTGTGCCCCAGTTTCTTGCAGGTTTGCCGTACAGGTTTCATTACGGCTTGCGGGCATAGTTTCTTTCGGGTGATTTACTAGTAGGTGGGTTTACTTGTATCGTACCCCCATTATTTATCTTGTATATTATTATTCTGTTGTATCTAGAAGTTCCATCAACCAAACATGTATTTATTTTTGAGATAGAGACCAGTGATGTTATTCTTTCGACCTTAGAGTCGCGCGTTATATTTCTGCGGATTTCTTGTGGTTTTGAGTTTCCTTTTAACTTTTTAATCCTCGCCGTTGGCGTTGTATATTATATTGCTTGTGTAGTTGTGACCGTCGATTGACGAAGAGCTAGCTCCCGCTTGGGGATGCCTTTTTTTTTGATTTCGTATACTATTCATGTTGTATCCCGTTTAGGGGCCAGTATTTACAAAGGAGACTCTGCCGAAATTTTCAGGAAATTTTTGATGTTTTTTTTAAAACCGCATAATTCGGCTTATGCTATTAAAACTATTTGTTTTAAATTGGTTTTCCTTCACTCTACTACTTTTCTTGGTTTGGATTACTGGGTTTTCGGTTTACTTAGATTATGTACGCCTCGAGACGTTTGTAGTTTAAATGCCGGTCATGTTCCGTACTTTCGGGACGTGACAAAGTTGGTATCAGAGCGTTAGGTTTTACCTTCGGAGCGTTGGATGACCCTTGGTTGATGGAATAGGTGACTAAAGTAGAGTGACGTACCGTGGGTATGTTCTGCGGCATACTTACGATACGCTACTCTACTTAAGAAGCCCTAGGATGTACATTTCTTTGCTCAGTATTATATTCATTCCGATCTAGCCTCATCAGTACCAGTTATGGTTTTGCTGCCACGATTATGGGTAGGGAGAGCTACGGCTAGAGTTGCGGTCAGCACGAGCTCGTCACGAACGAGGACTGACCATGGCGTAATTCCGGCGACACACGATTGCGGAGATGTGTCTTTTCATAGTGTTTTCGTGCCACGAGCGTTGGGTGGATTGCTGTATGAGGTTACTCGGACGTGCCGATCAGTACCAGAAGATTGAGCCACTGACAGAGGCCGGCCAGATTTTGATGACCGTTGAGGTATTGCTTACTCCTGATGATTGAGGCACTGTTCAGTGTGCAGACGAGTGAGCCAGTCATTGCTGCGAATGACGAGATATCACCCCAGATGTTGGAACTATTACAGTACAGGTTGTACTAAGAGATGATAGAAGGTCGCTAGTCACCCGAGGATGAATGACTAGAACATATGGTTTGTTCGCCTACCCCGATGCGAGGTCATCAGATAGATTGATTCCAGTTAGAGACGACTTCACGCAGAGACGTTGAGAGTCGACAGAGACGATCGAATGTCAGCAACCTATTATTCCAAGTTTAAAGTATTCGGAAAGACATGCAGGTAATTCTATGGACCCTCTAGAAGAATGAAACCCTAACTCGACTTAATGACCGTGTGAAAGCCTTTGAACCTTAGGGTTTGCGGCAGTTCCGCGGCGCCATTAGTGAGGCTTGGGTTTGCCCTTCTACGGCTGGACCATCGATGCTGTGGTACGTACTCGATACTGTTAAACTGTACCCAAGGTTTTGAGCTCTTGGGGGATTATGAGGTTTTGACAAATCGATCGGATGGATCGACTTCATTCGGATGCCAGGTGGTGAGATGCATTTCTTGGGAGACTCCAGATACAAGGATAGCCGTAGGAGCTCAGTCCATGCAGCCACGACGAGATGAGTCCGAAGCAGTCGACATTAGAGAAAGTGGAGTAAGAGGTTCGTACGAGATCTTGATGATACGACGTTCCACTCCGCCGACATCAGAGATGCGATACGCATGCCGAGGCATTGTACTTGGATATACCTTCCAGAAGGAGTCGCGATGAGTATGCAGCCGTTCTGAAATGAGCACAGATCTAGTAAGGGACGATGACTTTCGGACAGTTCGGCAGAGGCGAGATTTGGGAGAGATCTCGACGGGACCTTTCTGGAATAAATTACGAGAAGACCTGGACCCAGGAGTAGTCATGTTATGCACACCGGTAGGCCAGAGTTCAGGATCGTCGACGAGACATGCTATGAGTGACCACGGCAGTTGGCCAGAGATTCTTGGAGGATGTGCTTGAGCGGGACTATTCCGCCATACTTGATTTTGCGTATTTTGGGCGATCTATTCGCATGATTGATTTTGATGATTGAGTTTCATGATACTTGTTTTCATGGACCATGGTTGCACCTACTGAGTATTTACGATTTTTGCACAGTTGTTGCACTTGAGATAGTTTTCGTGCCTTGGTTTCTCATGTTGTGATTATGTGGATTTCATACAGTTGAGTTGATTTGTGCGTATATAGGCATATGATTTGGTTTTTGCACTCGGTATGATTCACATATGCTTGCAGTGCAGTGATACGCCTTTTGTGCACTTAGATGCACTGGACTTCGATTTCGATTGTGATACTCGATATTTGTTTTGTGCACCTTGTGCACCCAATTTGATTTTGCGCATATTCGGTGCTTGATATTGGATTTCCATGATTTCGTGCACGATGGATGCACCTGATTTGGATTTTCGCGCATGTTGGGCGCATGTTTTGAGGTGCGATTTTGGTGCACACCAGATGCACTAAATCGAGATTTTTCGTGCATGTCTGATGCACCTGATTTTGCTGTCAGGCACACACGTTGCCTACGACAGATGCTTTGTGCACACTCGATGCACTTAGATCTTGTTTCTGTGCACTTGTATGCACGTATATGGATTTTGATTGTCGTGCGCACCAGACGCACGTAGTATTCATACGCGTATTTTGGGATTGATTTCTTATAGAGCAGTACGTTTTTTTATGATAATTGCGATGTGTTTTTGTACTAAGCAGGACTAGTCAGAGGACAGTACCTGAATGTATTTTGCATGCATTGATAGCTATTGAAGAGAATTCCAAAAAGCGAGCTATAGTCTCAGTATTTACCTACGTGTCTGATATGACGCGAAACGTTTAAAACAAGGAAAACCCTTCTAAATTGTTTCCCAAAACGGTGGAACGTACATTTCAAACAAAGGTATATATGTATATAGTTATTTTCTTATGATAGACGTTCGCCACTGTGCAGTGTTATGTGCATTGCACAGCAACTTAAAGGATTTGGCATGCATTTCCTCCTGATATTTACATGTATAGTTCCGATTTATAGCATATCGGTCTTACTTGAGATTTGGCATTCGTGTCTTCACCTTAACTCCGATGATTGCGGGATGCTTGACGGAGTTTTGATTTCGAGTTATCTACTCATTACTCATGCGCATGCATTGCGCTATGATGCGTTTTATGTATTTATGATTTCGGAGCCCCGGCGATTTGATTGTTTTGGCTGAAATATTTTAGTATTTGGGAGGGGTTTTAATTTAAATTCGGGGACCGAATTTCTTTAAGGGGGGAAGATTGTAACGTTTTGAAAATCGTTTCGGTGAAATTTCAAAAAATCGGTAAAATAAGGGGGGGTTTCTGTAAAAAAAGTCAAAATACAAAGATCTTTCTTATAAAATTAAATATACATATTCTAGCAATGTAATTGCTAGTATTTTGTGTTTATTGAGCCACTAGTGAAATTTTAAATTTTCTGAAATTAATTATTTTAATATTATTTTAAGCCGGTAAGAAAATACATTAAATTAGCGATAAATACAAATTTAAATGTGCTAAATTTTATCTTTAAAATCATGTTAATTAAAATCTAGTGTAATAAAAAAATTTTAGTATTTTATTTCAAGATTTAATTGGTTTTTATTAGGGGAAACAAAAATATATTATTTTGAGCTAAAACTTGCAAATATGGTATTGTGGGGGGTCTTTTTGCATAGAATTTTTTTGTACACTCTCTCACAACCTCACCCCACTTATTTAGCCGGCCCCACCACTATTTCAGGAGCCCCAAAAAAAAAATTTCCCCCTCTTGTTGTCATGGTTCATGTGAATGAAAAGGGTTTTAATATAAGTTAAATGGGTGGGGGTATTATGGTAAATTGTGAGGGCTTTGACTTGGGTATTTCCACACAACACTCCCTCACTTTTCCCCATCCTCCCCTTTGGCCAAAAATACCTCCTGCTGCAGCCCCAATTCTCCCCCATTTTCCCCATCTCATTTGCTTCAAAATCCATCTCAAAATCCATTAAAAATCAACAAATCCTTCACAAATTCAAAGCTAATCCCTATTTTACCTCTTCTAACACTCATATTGGTTTAAAGCATGATGAAAGGAGGTGTCTTTGGAGGTTAGAGAAACCTAGGGTTTCAAACTTGAGAGGTATAATTCTAATTTAATATTTAATTTGTAGTTTGATTATGCTAAAATAGGCTTTTAAAGTGTTAAATTGGTTGTTGTGATTTGTGTGATGAAAATTCAAGAGAAGAACTTGAAAGAAAGTTAGGGTTTTGTGAAATTGGTGTATGGTTGTGTAATGTATTTAAGCTCTTATGACATGTTAAAACAAGTTAGTAGCTAGTTGTTATTTGTTAGTTTAAAAATTGTGATAATTAGGTTAAATTGCTATCTAGGTTTTTGGAAATGGTTAAATAATTTGGTTTAAAATTGTAATTAGTTTTTTTCATGACTTCATTAACATTATTAAGTGTAGTTTAGTACTTTAGTTCATGAAAATCCAAGCTAAATTGTTGTTTGTGCATTTTGCTATAAAATTGTTAAAATTTGGGTATATTGTATACTAGAATTTTGGGGTAATGGAATTTAATGAAATTAAATTATGGAAATTGTTTTTATGACTTATTTAAGATGTTTAATAAGTATTATGGTCATTAGAATTGTTTAAACATCGATTTTTGTACTAAAACGGGGAATTTTTACTTGCTAGATTTTCGGAAAAATGACTTTTAAGGTGAATTTGGGGGTTTTTGTGAATTTTAAGCTATTTTATATTATAATTAGTGTTTGTGAATGCGCAAAAGAGAGTGTTTGGGTTTTTCTCGATGGTTTGGCGTTTGTACGCCGACGTCGAGGGTTTTTGGGTTGATTTGTGAAAGCAACCATAGGTTTTGACCTATGTGGGTTTCGTGTGTCGTTTTGGTCATGAATGGGATTATAATGCGATACGGTACGTTATGATATGTAGGTACCCATGTGGACTTCGAGACGACAATCAAGCACGTGGCGACGTCGGCACCGGCGAGCGAGGACCAGATGAGTAGATTTATATCTACGGGGAGAAGTCGGTGGATGGCGTATAGCACCCCCGCAGTTCGTGGTGATGTATACGAATACGTATACACAAATTTATTGATTATATTTTGTTTGAGTTTATTGATGATAAATATGGATGGTTTAGTATCGCGAAACCCTAGAGTAGTGGCCGCACCATACATGCACACACCCACCCATACTTGCATACATTCTTCTTCCATTTGTGTTTACGGGAATATATATAGTTATGTGTTCACATGGGTATGGGACTATGTGTTCACATACGGGTTTGAGGATGATACTTAGGATTGAGATGAGTCGATGAGATTTGTGTTGAGGTTGTGATATCGGTGATATGGCAGGATTCGTACTTGAGGTACGTCCTGGTGTTATAGCGGATCTTGGGGCTGCGATACGGGTGAATAGTGTTATAAATAAAATGGTCGACATGTGATCGTGATATGAGGCATGATATGCTAGGATATTGATATTAGGCCGTATCGGGTGATGTATACCCCTTGATGATGATATGTGCTGACGATATCGGTTTGTACGAGATTGTCGATCAGTAGTCAGATCATGAGTATATTGAGGATATTAGTATTGTACTAGACATAGGTCAGTACCCTAGACTAAGATCGTGGATAAAGAGGATACCAGAGGAATAGTGTGAGGAATATGATATTGACCCATACTCAGATTTAGGGATGCCGTACGACGGATTTACGTACGGCCTATATCTTGATGATTGATCCGCACTCTTGACTTGGGATGTCTGATTATAGATATGGTATCGGATATGATATTATTGAGGCGGGATCACCGACTAATATATATACAGGTATGTACATGTATCCACTCAGATATTAGGCGGTTTCCTTACCTGTAGCCTAGCTTGTAGCTTAGCCCTTTAGTTTAGTTAGTTGTTAGATTAGATTCGGTTCCTACCTATTTCAAAGCTTACGAATCGTGCATATTTTAAAAGACAAGTCAAGGGATTCTACGGATATTTCAAAAAACGTATCTTTTCTTAAAAAAACACCGAGCCCCTATTTTCAAAACCCCACGATTCGTGTTATTTCAAAAGGCACCATTGTAGGACTTATATTAGGTTAATGCAGATTAGTTATCGTTGCGTCTAGTATTCAGCTCCCGCTCATTATTGTTGTTCGCTCCGCATCACATGCTTATATTATGCTTCATATTCTACTGTTGATATCTTGTGGTTAGGACACGAACACCATTACCGATGATGCGTATGTACCACGTACACTTACTTGCGGGCTCACACACATCTTCATCGGTAATTGCCATGTCACGTACACCTTAGAAAATATTATTGCTTGACATAGCCTGTTAGCTAATAATTTAGACATGATATTAGTGTACTTGCCTTATATGTTAGTTTAGACATTGTAGTTATTACCTGCTACTTCATGCATACTGTTATTCATTGTTATGCCGCATTCATGGATTCTCATGCATATATTCACTTTTTACGTGCTATTGAGGTTTTGGATTCGGATTCCATGAGATTTTCTGGATTTGGGGAAAACAGCAAAACATATACAAACTTCTTCTTTCTCTTTTTAAATGAAAAGCGCGGTTTTTCCCATGATGTATGAGTCGTCCACCATGAGTTTGTTGATGGATTTGGAGACCCGATTCGAGTAGTTGGATGAACTGTTTCGGGTACATGGTGGACCCGGTAAGGTACCCCGGGACAAGAAGCTCGTGGTGATGACGATGAGCCTGGCAGGGGGAGACTACCTACCGGTGATTTTACCCGACGCGTCGGATATCCGGAGGATACCGTCGTGGTCTTGAGATGGATGGTACGGGCCGGTCTGGACTGACGGCGCCCTAGATATTGAGATTGAGACATTGAGATTTCGAGATATTGAGGTACTGAGATTTGATGATACAGGCCAGTCCGGATAGCCGGAGCCTGAGGATTTGAGACATTGAGATTTATGTTTTGTATCGATGCTAGACACTGTTGATGCTGATTTCATTTATGATACCTAATTTTAAAAATACATAGGAAATCTCACTAATTTATGAAAACAGTTTCTTCATTTACATGTATTCTGTTTTCAAGCATTCATACCTCATTCATATGATATATTGCTACCTGAGGCACTGACACGGGCATATGAGATCACACTCGGGTTAGATATTACCCTAGCCATTGTTATAGGCTGCATGTTATTCATATATTTGAGGATATATTATGATCATTGACCTAGGTTGCGTTATTTATGCGATTTCTGTGCGTAGATGTTTTTTTATTCACGAGTTGGCAACTCACCCCCGTTGTGCCCCAGTTTCTTGCAGGTTTGCCGTACAGGTTTCATTACGGCTTGCGGGCATAGTTTCCTTCGGGTGATTTTCTAGTAGGTGGGTTTACTTGTATCGTACCCCCATTATTTATCTTGTATACTATTATTCTGTTGTATCTAGAAGTTCCATCAACCAAACATGTATTTATTTTTGAGATAGAGACCAGTGATGTTATTCTTTCGACCTTAGAGTCGCGCGTTATATTTCTGCGGATTTCTTGTGGTTTTGAGTTTCCTTTTGAGTTTTTGATCCTCGCCGTTGGCGTTGTATATTATATTGCTTGTGTGATTGTGACCGTCGATTGACGAAGAGTTAGCTCCCGCTTGGGGATGCCTTTTTTTTGATTTCGTATACTATTCATGTTGTATCCCGTTTGGGGGCCAGTATTTACAAAGGGGACACTGCCGAAATTTTCAGGAAATTTTTGATGTTTTTTTTAAAACCGCATAATTCGGCTTATGCTATTAGAACTACTTGTTTTAAATTGGTTTTCCTTCACTCTACTACTTTTCTTGGTTTGGATTACTGGGTTTTCGGTTTACTTAGATTATGTACGCCTCGAGACGTTCGTAGTTTAAGTGCCGGTCATGTTCCGTACTTTCGGGACGTGACACACACTAGGTTCACTGCCTTACGGGACAAACCATGCAATTGAGTTCCGTCAAATTAAATGAATAATTTCATTGTGATCATGCATCGAACAGGTAAATAGTATAAGTTATCGAGAATTGTAAAATTGCAATTTATACGAATTGAGTTTGTAACATAAATAGATTAGCATGTAGCAAGTAAAATACTTGCCTGGAGACGTTTTGAGGCACACGGCAGCGGCAACGGTGCGATCGCGACACGAACGCGGCACGGCAACGACTAGTACAACGACTTATACCCGACACGGCAGTAAACTGGCTGGGTTTGAGCTTTAGTGGAGCTTGGGCTCGAGAGATAGGAGGCTTGACTTGAGCTCTATGCAATGGTGGCGACGGCTGCGAGCTCAGACGATGTTGTGGCTCCGTCGATGGTTAGTTAATAGAAGAGGGAGAGAGAGGGATTTAGAGAGAGAGAGAGAGAGAGAGTTAGACAGAGAGAGAGAGAGAGAGAGTTAGGCAGAGAGAGAGTTTGCAGAGGGAGGGAGAGAGAGATTGCAGAGAGCGTCGAGATGGGTGCAGGGGAGTCGAGCTCGGAGCTCCGGTGATGGAGAGTGGAGAGCGAGGGTGGAGCGAGAAGAGAGGGTGATGCCGGCGATGGTGGCGGTGAGCGTGGCGTCGGTGTAGTGTGGGTTGAGTGAGCGGGAGTGGGAAGAGGGGAGGAAGCGGCTGTTAGGGTGTTGAGGTGATGAAGGAGGAGTGAGCAAGGTGGTGGGGTCGTCGGCGGCGAGTGACGAAGGCAGTGGCTGCGGCATGGGTTTTTGTAGAGATAGAGAGATGAGATGAGTTGGAGAGTGAGGATGTGAGGGAGAGAGAAGGAGAGACGAGGGGTTTGAGGAAGTCGAGGGAAATATGGTTGAGGTCGCGGGGGCGTGGGCAACGGCGCGGGAGTTGGTGTGAGTTACGGCGAAGGATGGTGGAACGGTCGAGCGGGAAAGGCGCAACAGGAAGAAGAAGGGAAGGGTGTGGGCCGGGTCGGTTTGCTGGGCGGGCGTGGGCTGAGGAGAATGGGCCGGGCCGAGGGTTTAAATTAAATTCCTATTTATTTTTGTGCTGGGCTGAGGAGATGGGGAAAGGCCGGGGAATTTAAATAATTGGGAATAAAGTGTTGGGCCCATAAAATAATAAAACGGAATTGGTAAAATAAGAAGGGCCGGGCTGAAGGAAGAATTTGGAAAAAATAAGATATAATAGGGTTTGGGTTTTAGGGTTTTATTGATAAAAGGGAAAATGGGGGTTTTATAGGTTGGGCCGGAAAGAAATGAAGTTTTAATTTATATATTCTTTGGGCTGGGGAGGGAATAGAGTTTGGGCTGAGAAAATATAAAAGGAATTGGGATTATGGTTCGGGGTTTAGAAGAAATAAAATTATAAATAAAAATAAATAAAATTCAAGAGTAACAAAATACAGATATTGGTATAAAAAAGGGGCTGGGTATTACAGGCATGAGTGATGCTACCAAACCCTAGACTAGGTGCAAGAGAAGCCCAACAGTGGTGTGAGAGTCAAACTAGAATTCTAGATACGGTGTTAAAACAATTACTAAAAAAAAATCGACTCCGAAATACAGTATTTTGAAACCCCCATTTTTCTTTCTGGAAATTTTCCAAAAAGTCCTTTAAAACTTTTTCAAACAGGTGCAGAATGATATTTGGGACATTAGAAATATGGAGGGAGGGGCTCGGATTTTGGCCTAGCCCCAGGCCTAAAATTCCGACCAGGCCGGCCTCATGGGCTCCTCTGCCCCCCGTATTCCCCCTGTGCTCTCATGTCTCCATTTTGGGTTTCCTAGTATTGTTTATTTAGCCCAATTTTCATGTGATGATTAGTTTGACCTGGGGCTAATTCGTAGTGCTTCGTAGTCGTATAATTTAACACTGTATTGGTAATCTTGACTATTTTTAGCTGTTCGATCGAACTTCGCACACCACATTTTGTACCCCGCTGAAATTTCCTTGTGTTGTAATTTTCCGAAGTTGATTATATTCGTAAAATCGTGCAAGTACCCCTATGAACCCCCTAGAAGACTATATTAACCTTAACTCGATCCTATGGCCACGGAACCGTGTTCGAACCTTCGAGTTTGCCGTAGTTCCGTGGTGTCATAGGTGAGGCGTTGGTTAACTCCTACGGCTGGTCCATAGATACTGTGGCACGGTTTTTGAGTGTTTTAACTTTGCTCAAGTGTTGAGCTCATGGAGATAATTTGTGAGTGTATGTTGATTCGATCGAAACGTTAAACATCGTCTTGATATTCTGTGATTGTGATACAATATGTGGAATTCATATAGTTAGGCATGAAATCCGTAATATGTGATATTTCGGGTTTACGATTTCTAAGGTGATTGTGGATTCCAAATGTTGTAGTTTTTCACTTTTCTTTTCTGCGACCGTAGGTGTAGTATGTAGGGTATTGCCGGCTTCGTTGCTATACATCAACGACAATTGTGATACGCATACTTGCTTACGTTGATGATATGAGATATTATGTGTTGCTGTGATATGTTATATTGGATTGTCGTGTTCTGAATAGCCGGGGGTTTTATGTGAGATGAGGGTTTTTATTTTTATTCATGTAAAATTCAAATGTATGTAATATTCTTTTATCGGGGCACTTCCGGGATGAGGTTGATGTCACCATTGTATATTATTTACTTTTCCGTATTAGGATAGACCCAAGGAGGGGAGCACAAGTAATCGGGTTTTAGGGTCCAGTGGGAGGCCATCTCGAGAAGTCGAGACCGGGTATCCTAACCCTAGAATTGGCAGTGTTACTTGTTGCTCTCATAGGGGTCTAGGGATGTGGGTTTGGCTATTCATCACGACCGTGGAATCCGCGTTTTATACAGGCTCGATATAAAACACGGACCTCCTAGTATATCCAATATTTCATATGTTTCTTCTGCTGCTGATTTGCTGCGATGTGATCATATTATATGTGTGAGACGAATGTTTTATTATTGTATATATGATATATAATAAACGTTGCTTATGTTTTGCACCCGCGCTAGTCCCGTCCCGGTATGCTGTTAGTTAAGTAACCTGACGGTGCTTAACGCAACATTGTGGCGAATGTGGATGGTATAAGCGTAAGTTGTATTTTCTTTTCTTCTGTGATGCTTATGAAGCATAAATGATGGGATTTATTAATGAGATTAATAAAAGAAAAGAAACCTAAAAGATGTTGTAGAATCAAATTTTCAAAAAGGGTAGCTACAGTTTTTGCTTTGCATAGTGGTATATGTGATATACCTTGCACCTTATTCGATGAGGAAAGAGCCGAGATCCCTTCACCGGGAGTGATCGCTTTAGCAAAACTGGCAGATGCTACAAACTCATGGTTTAGTTTTTGATTGCTTCTATAGTTCTTGCTTTGCACAACGATATTTGTGAAATATCCTGCACCTTATTCGATAAGGAAAGAGCCGGGATCCCTTCACCGGGAGTGACCTCTTTAGCGAAACTAGAAAAGCCTCAAAAACACTCCTTTTCAAAATCACTTGTTTCTACAACGATATCAAGTTCATTACGCTTATGGTTTTCTGGAAAACCTGCGTAGCCATCCGTCATTTCAGATAAGTACTACTTAGTATTCGTGCTACGTTTGTTGACTATGTTAAGGCGTAGTGTGCGGTAGCTAATTAGTGCTTATCTGCTTAAATATGAGATGTGATTGGATTAGGGTAGTTGTACGACTTTGTTGACTATGTTAAGGGTCGTGCAGGTAGGTTTAATTCAATCGGGAAATGACGGGTTGAACTTGGCTAGCAATTACGATTTGTTGACTATGTTAAGGTCATAAGTTGCTAGGGGAAAAAGAATTATCGGGAATTTCAAGTGTTGAAATTTGCAATGAGATTGCATACTTCCTATGAGATAGTTGGATCCCCATACCCACTGCGAGTAAGAGTTAATCCTGGGAGAGTTTTTACACAGGACAAATAGCCGATCAAGTAGGTGTCTAGAAAGGTATTAACGGGGTTATGCCTCTGGGAAAACGAGGTTTATTCTAATTAGGTCCATGCGAAAGCACGGGGAACCTCCCTCAAAGTACCAACACTGGCCTGGCCGAAAGATTGGCGAACTTGTAAGGTGTAATTAATCCCGGCTAGTCTTACCTTTTAGGGTTTTAAAGAAGATTTGATAAAAAGCAGTGGGATCCATCCTGATTAGATAAGATAATAACCAATCTAATCTTGCAAGAGCATACGCTAAAGAGTTTTCTTCTCTCTCTCTCTCTAGGTAGCGACCATGTTAGGCCTTAATCAAGATAATAATATAGATGTATTGACTGAACCCGCTTTTTATACTGAGCAGGGGAATGTTGGTCCCGCTCTAACTTGTAATTGTTATAAGTCCGAGCAGGGAATAGGAGAACATCTGGATTCTCACGCCACCCAAATGAAGAACAAGCATGCTGATGCATCTTTTTCGGGTGTGTTAGTTATCGAGAACTGTTTCTCAGTTCACTTTACGTCCTAGGTATTAGATACCGGATCGGGATCCCATATATGTAATATGTTACATGGGCTACGTAATGGTAGAAACTGGGAGAGGGTGATCATTCTGTAAGAGTTGGGAATGGTGCAAATGTTGCAGCCAAAGCAGTTGGCGAATATCACCTTGTGTTGCCAAATGGTAATACACTGATTCTGAACGAATGCTATTACATTCCGAGCATGATATGCAATATTTTATCAGTTTCTTTATTGAGTAAAGAAGGATGTAATCTTGTAGTACATGATAATGTTATGAACATCTTCCTGAATCAAAAGTTGATTGGATCAGGCTCGTTATTTAATGTCATATACGTTCTTAATCAGACTACAGTACTTAATGTACAAAACACACACAAGACGAAGAGTTCAGAAATGAACGAATCCTTCTTGTGGCATTGTAGACTAGGTCATATCAATACGACACGGCTAGCTAAGTTACATAAGGATGGATATTTGAATCCGTTCGAATTTTCATCTTATGATACTTGCTAGTCATGTCTCAAAGGCAAGATGACCAAAACTCCGTCTAGTGGACACGGAGAAAGAGTTACTGAACTCTTAGGGCTGATACATAGTGATGTATATGGTCCCATGTCTACACATTCCAGGAACGGTTCTTCATACTTCATTACATTCACCGACGATCTCTCAAGATACGGACATGTGTTCCTGTTGAAACACAAATCTGAAGCTTTTGAGAAATTCAGAAAATATAAGAACGAAGTAGAGAACCAAATGGGTAAAAGTATTAAGATCCTTCGATCAGATCGAGGAGGAGAATACTTGAGCAATGAGTTCCTAGACTATGTAAAAAAGAATGGTATTCTCTCTCAGCTTACTCCTCCTTATACACCACAGCACAACGGTGTATCAGAGCGGAGGAATCACACCCTATTAGATATGGTGCGCTCTATGATGAGCACTGCTGAGTTACCTATTTCCTTTTGGGGTTATGCGCTTGAGACAATGGCATACCTATTGAATCAAGTTTTGTCTAAATCTGTACCTACCACACCATATGAGATATGGAGTAGGAAGAGAACATATCTTAAACGAGTTAAGATATGGGGTTGTCCGGCCTATGTCAAAAGGCAAAATCCGGACAAACTCGAGGCACGATCAGTTCTATGTAAGTTTGTGGGATATCCTAAGAATTCCCAAAGATATATTTTCTACCACGCCGAGGAACAAAAAGTGCTTGTTTCCCAATACGCCACCTTTTTAGAAAAGGAATTTCTTGTAAAAGAAATTATTGGCAATGAGGTAGAACTGGAAGAGGTTCCAGCGACACAAACTACGACAGAAGATTTGATGGAACCAGAGGATTCAGTAGTTCCTGACGAACCCCAGCCTCTCCGTCGATCTAGTAGGGTTCCTCATCCACCTGAGAGATACTACTGTTTTCTCATAGACGGTGGGAGTGAGGATTGCATCATGGAAGATGATGACCCAACTAGCTTCGAGCAGGCCATCACGAGTGGGGACTCTGTGAAATGGCTGGATGCAATGCGATCTGAGATGGAATCCATGTACACCAACAAAGTATGGACTTTGAAAGTTTCTCCTGAAGGGGTAAAACCCATTAGGAGCAAATGGATCTTTAAGAAGAAACTTGGTGTAGATGGAAAAGTGGAGACTTTCAAAGCTAGACATGTTCCAAAGGGTTTTCATCAACGACCAGGTGTGGATTATGACGAAACCTTTTCTCCAGTGGCTATGCTTAAGTCCATCCGGATCTTACTTGCCATTGCTGCATACCATGACTACGAAATCTGGCAAATGGATGTTAAGAACGCCTTTCTAAATGGTGATTTAGAGGAGTGCGTGTACATGACTCAGCCAGAGGGCTTCGTAGATAGTGGGAGCAGCGGAAAGGTGTGCAAGCTGCTTAAATTCATTTACGGGTTAAAGCAGGCATCACGGAGTTGAAACATCTGTTTTGATGTTGTAGTCAAAGAGTTTGACTTCATCAAAAACGTAGATGAACCATGTATATACAAGAAGGTTGCAGAGAGTAAGGTCGTCTTCATTGTATTGTACGTGGATGATATACTCTTGATAGGAAATGATGTTCCTATGCTGCACTCGGTCAAGCTCTTCTTATCACATCGATTCTTAATGAAAGATCTAGGTGATGCCTTCTGCATTTTGGGAATCAAGATCTATAGAGATAGATCTAAACGGATACCGGGATTGTCCCAATCCAGGTATATTGACACTATACTAAAGAGGTTTAGTATGGAAGAATCCAAGCGTAGGAACCAACCCACGATCGCTGGACTCACTCTCTCCAAAGAGATGTCTCCGAAGACTGATTTGGAGAGAGCTCGCATGCAAGGGATACCCTATGCTTCGGCAGTAGGCTCTATCATGTACGCGATGCCATGTACCAGACCCGATGTAGCATACTCACTAAGTGTAGTGAGTAGGTATCAAGAAGATCCAGGAGAGAGTCACTGGACAGCTGTGAAGAACATTCTCGAGTACTTGAGAAGGACTAAGGAGATGTTCTTGGTGTATGGTAACGGTGAACTCCAGGTGGAGTCCTTTATCGATTCAAGCTTCCAAAGTGATAAGCACGACTCTAAGTCTCACTCGGGATTTGTCTTTACCCTAAATAGAGAGGCGGTTTGTTGGAAAAGTTCCAAGCAAGAAATCGTGGCAGACTCGATGATGGAGGATGAATACATCCCTACCAACGATGCTTCCAAAGAGGCTGTCTGGATGAAGAAGTTCATAACTGAACTTGAAGTGGTTCCGTCAATTGAGCATCCAATACCTTTGTATTCTGATAACAATGGAGCTGTGGCTTTGGCCAAGGAACCCAGGTCCCATCAGAAGTCCAGACAAATTCTGAGGCGGTATCACCTGATCTGGGAGATAGTTGATCGCCGAGAGATCGAGGTCAGGAGAGTTGACACGAAGGACAACACCGCGGATCCACTAACAAAGGCCATTCTCCAGATACAATTTGAGAGACTCTTTGGGATGTTGGGTATGAAATACTACAACAGCTGGCCTTAGTGCAAGTGGGAGATTGTTAGTTGTATATATGCCCTAGAGGCCATTGTTGTACATATAATGTATATTATAGTAGATGCTTGGATATATATAGAGAGGACTTTCTTGCTCGACATGATAGTATGCTATTAGGTTTCACTTTATCTTAACATGTTGACTTGTATTGGTTTACTGTCTTGCTCTCACATGTTGATAAAGCTCTTAGGATATGTACTCGACTACTAGGACTATCATGCAGATCATACTAGTAAGGCCATGGTAGTCAAAGAGTACATCCTATAACTGTTCCTAGTCGAGGGAGTATCGAGACAGGGCATGATACTCCAGAGTAGACTAGCGTATACGTATCTTGACCCATATGATGGACGATGGATGATCCTATATCCATTGGTGTTTGACATCAAAGATAGTGTACGGGTGCTCAGTGGAAACTGGGTATACTGAACGGACTCGCCGAGAACTCCTATATGGTATTATACCTATCGTCAGATAGCAGTTCTCCGGTGACACTGGTACAGGTTAGTCTGTAGACCCAAGGTCGCCATAGAGTCTTGTGTGATTCCTACTGTGCTTTGATTTCCACCTTACCACGTCCAAGAGGGCGTGTAAAACAGTGGCTTTTGGGTACAGTCCCGAATCACATGGAAGCAATGAGCGACAGGAAGGGTTTCGTCTCACCCGGTATAGGGAGTTGATGTTTTGCTGTGTTCGATTGGCTATAACTGGAAGTCCCTGGCCAGGGCTGATAAGGAGTGCTACTGGTAAGAGTTATTAGTAGTTTCTCGACCTGTTATGCGCCTCACATCGACACGATTTATTGGTTACTGGGTTCTGACGTTTGCCACCCCTAGACTTGATATGCGACATACCAGACGAAGAGACCGGACTGTACGGTAGTGTTACCGATTGGATTCACAGGAGAATGTTCAGGCTTGCTTGTTGATCTTCTGATCACTCAATACGTGGGTGGCTGTTATATTTAGCTGACCACTTGCAGCTTGTGGGTGTTTGATATGATCATCACCTACTGCCGGCGTATTGACGATTCTTTAGAGTCCTACACAGAGGTTTCCTGGCTCAGGCAAAACGGAGTAGGAGTACATATGTGATATGTGCGGGACCGAGAATAATACGATATGAGATACCGTATTCTATTCTCACGATATATGATATCGGCGAGGTATATGTGATATAGCCGGGTTATCGGATCAAGTGTTGATTCGATGAAATGTAACATGTTATATTAGTCGGTTATATGCAATATAGTCGGATTGTCGGATCAAGTGTTGATTAGATAATTTAATGTATAATTATATATGTGATATATCACATTACATTAACTAATATAAGCTCGCTTTATTGATTCATTTTCTCACTGGATAATACACTGATGTATATGCGATATATGTTAATTGTATTATTTTCTTTAATAACAAAATATATTGTATATGTGATATATAGTATTGTAACATGTTAGGGTTACAAATGCAACATGGTTTTAGAGTTTAAACCTAGTTAGGGTTTGGATTAGGGTAAAGCTTTGGATGAGCTTTCATGAAGCTTCACGAAGGTTTGACTTTTGTCTTCATCCTTTGATATTTTGTGAAGTTATTTGTTAACCCAACCCAAACCCTTAACCTATGGTTTATTCTCTACAAGGGTTAAGCCTTTCATTCTTAACCCATGGTTGCAATTGTAACCACAACAATAATTCATTATTCATCACAAAAGGTTTAGCTTCTTCTTCTTTTTCTTGCTCTTGAAAAAGCTTCACTAGGTTTTATGGTTGTGATGATTAAGTGTGAGAAATTGAAAACAAAAGAGAGCAAAATTCCTATTTCATCATCCTCATCTATTCTAGCCACTTAGATTAGGGTGTTCACTTCTCTAATAAGTTCATTGGTGAAGTGTAAGCTTAGGTTAGAGATTCTTCAAGGTAGATCATCTTAGATCAAGAAGACTTCAAGCAAGATGCATCATTCACCTCTTGGAGCCTCACGAGAGTCAGAGTTCTTGATGATCGCAGTGAAGGGACCTCAACACGGAGCTTATGCAGCGAAGGAACGGACTACAAAGGTTGTAATCCTAATCTCTTTAATTCTTTGTATGTGATACAAACTTGTTAACCTAGAATTTCTAGTAAAAATTCATGGTTTGCTTGCTTTGCACCTCTCTAAATTTTAAAGTAGCATGAGTGATGCTACCAAACCCTAGACTAGGTGCAAGGGAAGCCCAACAGATTTTGGGTACAGTCCTCAGTCGCATGGAGGCAATGAGCGATAGGAGAGGTTTCGTCTTTCCCGGTATTGGGGTTGATGTTGCGCTATGCTCGATTGGCTATAACTGGAATTCCCTAGCCAGGGTTGCTTATGTGATTTATTGATAAGTGTTATCAGTAGTTTCTCAACATGTTATAGGCCAGAATCGGCATGACTTATCATATTACTGGCGTCTGACGTTTACCACCCCTATACATGATATGCGACATATCAGACGAAGAGACCGGACTGTGCGGTACTGTTACAGATATGCTTCATTGAGAGTATGGACGAGCTTGCTTGTTGATCTTCATATCGATCAATACCCGGGTAGCCATTACGTCCAGCTAGTACTGCTGGCGGCTTGTAGGTGACTGATGTGATCATCACCTACTGCTGGCGTATTGATGAGTCTTTAGAGTCCCACATAGAAGTTCCCTGTTTCAAGTGAAACGAAGTAGGACACATATGTGATATGTGTGTGGGCCAGATTAAATACGTGTATATGATAACGTATTGTAATCTGGTGGTTATCTGTTATCAAGATTGGTTATATATGATGTAACCAGATTATCGAATCAAGTGTTGATTTGATAATGTGATATACAGATAAATGATATTAGTCGGTCATATGTGATATAACCGGATTATTAAATCAAGTGTTGATTTAATAATGTGATATTTATTATATGTGATATAATTATATCTTAACTAATATCATTAGCTCACTAAATATTTTCTTAGATGTATATATATATATATATATATATAGCATGGCATGATTTCGATTTTTGAGAAAAATAGAAATGAGGTGGAAAATGAGAGCATGGTTGCAAGCATGGGCTTTATATTTGTTTATTCATCTTGACTCACTATTCAAGTATCGTTGCAATTTTATATTGCAAAATTCCATGCATGAATGAGTGGGGGTCAAGGGTTGCCATTCATTCTAGTCTCATTCTCAACACTTATCCATTTTTCTTGAGTTGCTCCATGTTCATATCATAATTTTGCATTATTATATTCCCCATTCTTAGTCATTTTACAAATAAACAGGTGCTTTTGACCCATGTCTGCTACATAGTTGCAGGTTACAAGTTCTTGGAACAAAAACAGTGAAAAAGATGAAAAGATGATACAAAAGTGAGACTACGACCGACAAATGGAAGAATCTTGATCAAGCCTACAGTTTGAAGGCTAAATGAAGATCAATGAACAAGTTCACAAGTACAAAGGCGGTGCAAGGTTCAAGACTTCGACACGAAGCAAGCGGTAAAGTCCATGACATTATTCACTGTGGAAATCTAGAAGAAAACTAGAAGACAATTTGAGAAACCAAGTGAAGAAACAAGTAGGAAAATGCAACCTGAAGTTTACCAGAGAAGCAGAGCCAACAAGGCCCTTATATGGCCGCAGATCCGCGGCCAAACAGGGGTTTTGGCCGCGGTTCTGCGGCCGTGTGAAGCGCGTGTCGGCGCAAATTCTTATGGCTGGCGGCGCGTTGACTAGTCTTCTTTAGGGGTATACTTGTAATTGCAGATATGACGCGATTGTAACCCTATGGTTTCTATGTTCTATAAATAGAAATCCTAAAACCTGTTTTAGGTCATGCCTCTTCTTGTGCCTCATTGTATCTATCTAAATTCAGAATTTCAATTCTTGTAAAGTATGAAGAGTGCATCAAATTAGAGTAAGTTTTCTATTCTTGCCCTAGCTAATTTTATTATCTGCCCTAGTTTAGATTTTATTCTCTGCCCTAGTTAATTGGTTTAGAACATGTTAATCAATTCCCTAATGAGTGAGTAGTCTTGTCACTTGTTAGGGTTAGATTTGGGGAAGGCTTGAGAGATGAAGATCTCTCACCCATTTCTTGCCCATCACACGTTTTTATAGGACTCCATGCATACATGCACACACCGCTCCCTACGACACCCTATCCCACGAGATAGCGGTGATACCGTAGTATAAAAGACCGGCTGCATATGTTTTCCATGGAGGTTAAGGTAAGAATTAAGAAAGGAAGGACAAGAACCTAGAGGAAGAAACATCGTTTCTTCCCGATGGTACTAATCCACTTTATTAATTATTACCATAACACCTCATAGATCTTAATTAGGGCATAGAAAGCGGTGAGGAATATTGACTTTCCAAACTTAACCTAAACCTAACCCTAGCAAGATTCTAATCCTAGTGTAGATCAATCTTAGTTTTTAGATTTAATCAATCCGATAACAATCGGAATTAACTCTTTAGAACAATTAGGAAATACACAAAATCCCTGTGGACTGACCCGTACTCACCGGCTAGCTACCAAGCGACGCCGTTCTTGATTGCGGTTAACAAATTCTTTGATCAATCACTCCCATGGTTTCTCTATAGCTTCTTCTTCTTCCTCATTTTCCATGGTTCAAGCTTCAACCCTCATATGTGATGTGAACCATGAAGCTTGAACACAAACTTGTGAGGTTTGACATCCCCTACTTCACCATCCTACACTTGACTAGCGATCGAGTGTAGCGTGTTTACTACGCTAAAGAGTTTAGTGTAGAGGTAGCTTAAGTTGGAGGGACTTCGCGTGGATCATCTTCGGCACGAAGGTCATCGGAGGAAGCTCGTTCAAAGCCTCAAGTGGAGCTTAGCGGAGTTGCAAGACTACTACATGGAGCATATGAAGTGAAGGACTCGATCTACGAGGGTATAGACATCTTTCGCTTCTACTAGTTATCTAAACCCTAATATTCTAGCAAAGATCTTGGATAGTCTAGCTTAGCACCTTAAAAAATTTGAATTTGGCATGCTTGACGTCACTTGGAACTCATGGTGGTGCTAGGGTCGACTTTCAACCTGAAATTGGGCGCATCCCATGTCACAATCGTTCACTTTGCCACGTAACAAATACACGTGCGTGCAATATGAATGTTGGACCGAAATGTCCTTAAACTAATATTCGTTCCAAATATGGGAATGTTGGACCGAAATGTCCTTAAAATAATATTCGTTCAAAAATGGGAATGTTGGACCGAGATGTCTCTAAACTAGACATTCACCCCAAACACGGCGATAATGGACCGAAACAACCTTAAACCAACATTCATCCCAAACAGGGAATGTTGGACCGTGATATCCTTAAACTAATATAATTAGGCCCCTTTGCACATTTTTTTCTAAATTAATCTTAGTCTCAAATATGACTAATGATCTTTAGATCAAACCTAAATATCCCATGGACTAATGGACCTCATTTATATAAGATTTGCGTCCTAAGTTCATTCTCGTTGGCAAACCAAGCTACTAACGTGGACCCCGCCAAGCAAATCCTTGACCCAAACCTTAAAATCTAAAATATACGGATTTGGACTAAACCGCGCCCTACGGGCGACGACACAAACTAGTCTCCGTATACAATCCACGGGCAACCAAAACAAACAAAATAACACATGACTTGAAGTGAACTACTGGAGCAGGAGAAAGTGGTTATCGCAACGTGATAATGTAATTAACCGTAGGTGCTTGCGCCTGCAGGAAGAGCGTCCCCATAATAAAAAACCACTCACAAACGATGGGGAATCTGATAAAGTCTGCTACAACAGTCGCATCTATCCAACCTCTGATATATAGTGCTATAAATCAACTTGGTATTTTTGGAGAGGTGGATGGATATGTCCAAATGGTGTCTGCCCCCAAATTCAGGCTAGATGTCCTCAGCGTCTTGGTCCGGTATTCGGCGGTAAACAGATTCTGGCATGCCCGGTGGGACATTTTCCTCTTTCCACTCCACACTTCATGTATCATGTTTTTCGGCAATCAAATAACTGTGGTATATAGTTGCCCTTGGGTGATCGGATGCTGAAGCTGGTATTTTATCACTATGCAGAATGGCGTTTGTTTCCACTCACCGTAACTCAGGCTCTGTCACATTTGGTGGAGTAAAATACGGGCCACTTGCAGCCTCAAATCTCTTCTATCAGGCTCTTCAAGAAATGAAGGGGCTTTTCTTTGGGTTTATACTCCCACCTCCTACCCTCGGCACCTCAATGCCGAAAGAGGGATCCCAGAAGAAGACTATCTTCCACAAGATGACTCCTCAGGCTCTAATTCTGCCGACAGCATCAGTCTTCATATGACTGGCACTTGATTGAATGATTCTTTGTGTGTTGTGTTTTGAAATTGTATATAAAGATCACAATCAAAGAATTTTTGTTAACCGTAAACAATAACGGTGTCGTATGTAGCGCGTTAGTGAATACGGATCGTCCTCAGGGAAAATGAGATCCGTTCGAATTTGATTTAGGTGAACTGAAAATTAAAGAGAAAAGAAAAAACAATTCAATTCAAGATTTTAAAAGTGAATTTCAAGAATTATTTAGATCTAAATCTAATATCAAGAAAACTCAAAATCAAGAATCAAGAATTGATGATATCCAATCGAATTAGGTTACAAGAATTGAAGTGAGGCTCGTATGAATCGATTGAATCTATAGAAGTGATGAAAACTAGTGATCACGTTTTCTTATCCATTAATGATTTGATACTAGATCGATGACGATTAATCGAGGTTTAAGGATCTTTTGAAGGAACTAAGGTTTCTTCATCTCATCCTTTGTCCTTTCGATGAATCTCATTTAAAAGCTATCCTCTAGTAAATTGAATCACCAATCGTCGATCTCTAATTAAGAGCGAAAATATTCAAGAAAGCATTTCGCTCGTAACTAGATTGTCGATGATTCAATTTACAAGAGTTTACAAAACTTATAGGAATTAAGAATCGTTTCAAGATTTTTAATCATCATCATCTATTGATTCTCTCGACTCCTCCACGAGCGGAGTTTTTACTCAAGCATCATAACAAGAAACACAATCAAGAATTGAGATCTCATCACAATGCAAGAATGTAAAGAAAGCAAGATTAAGAAATTTCACCTTTTATTAATCAACAATTTTTTTACAGTTCTCTCAAGATCTACAAGATTTGAGGAGAGAACTCGATCGTCGATTTAGCTCCGCATCGTCTCCGTGAGTCATAGATCGTCTTGGATCACTTGCTTGGTTGAAGATCGGCGTCGCTTCTAAAAGGTTGAAGGCTTCTTGCTTGATTTGTACTCGGAGATCTTGAATTTGGCTTTTGGATTTGGATTAGGGTTAGGGTTTGAATGCACAAGTTGTGTCACTCAACTTGTGGGATTTGTGCTCAATTTTCAACAACTTTAGAATAGAAGCTTTAGGGTCCCTTTTATAGCCTTCACCTTTAGATTAGCTTCCTTTAGAAGCTAGGTTTAGTTTAGCATCTCTTATAAGCTTGGTAGTTAGGAAGAAGTTTCTAGAATTAGTTAGTTAGAGCTAGCTTCTTTAAAAATCTTGGAGGTTAGGGAGAAGCTTCTAGGCTTAGGTAGTTAAGTGGCTTGCTTAAGAAGCTTGGGAGTGTTTAGCTTGAACAAAGAGCTTTGCTGTTCGGACAGAATCTTCTGGAGATCTCAAGAATTTTCATTAGCTTGAAGAAGTGTGGACCTTGAATTAAGAAACCTGATGGAAAGTTCTGCCGACGTCATCACCACGTGGCTGCGGATCCGCCGCAGGAAGGGGCCTTTGGCCGCGGATCCGCGGCCCATTGTTGGTCTCTGTGCTTGATTTTTCCTATAATACTTTGTGCTGACTGTAGCTATATTTTCTGATGTGTGGAATCTTATAATTCTCTCTAGTTCACTGCCAGATCTCAAGTCCTGGATTTGGCGTATTTTTATCAGCACTTTTGACAGTTTCTGCTCTTTTCCTGGAATTTCCTGCACATATTCTCGAGACAAGTGTTGCGATATACACAGATGATGCATGCAATGATAAAGACTCAATTTCCCTCAAAATGTCGGTTTTAATATATAACACATGTTATTTGGTATTTTACGGATGTTTTTCTAATATGTGCTATATACATACCGAACACCTCTAGATGAGTGCAAATGGTAAGGAAATTGTCGTGTTAGAAATGCAATATTTTCAACTGATCAAATTCCCCCAAACTTATTTTTGGTCGTCTCGAGCAAATTGTTTTATTAAAAAGAGAAGGAGAAAATATAAGAAAAAGAAAAACTAACTAGCACACTTTCGTAGGCAACACGATTGCACTGAGCATGTGTAACAAGCCTTTAAACCTCTAGGTGTCCCTAGTAGGAGGAGTGTTGTCTCCTGAGGGTTTTCAGCGGATTGCACCCACAAAATTCAATAATAAAAAGAAGACCGTGAAACTTACATATAAAGATAAGAATTGTAAAAGAAAGACTTTGAAAATTAGAGTTTCCAACTACACTAGCTTTTCAGTTGTCATGAGCCCTATCTTAATAGTCATGAAAAGATGTCAGAAATCACATCATCCCTCAATAAAACATCGTCTTTATTCTTTATTTCTATCTTTCTTCCAAACATCGATCATATAACCCTACGTGTGAGTAAAGAACATCCCTACACCCGGAGAATTCAATTCAAGCTATTATACTCTTGTCCATCTGCCTCAGTACTTTTTAATTTGATGAATATTTAGATGGATTTGCTCACACATTTTTCATGCGACCATTAATACTTTTTAAGGTACTAACCGACCGATTACTCATATGCTTGCTTATTAGGTGAATTTTCCTTGTCTTGCACCCCCTAAGGCTTAGCAGTGACTCCCAGACCAGTTGGTCTAAGGCACTAGGTGATGAAGCACCCACGCTATATTTTTTTATTGCTGCCTTGGTGATAACAAAACCAGTGTTCATTTTTCTTCACCATTTTATATTTTCTTCATTTATTTATTTCCTTCATACTTTGGCTTTTAGACAAGAGCATTTCAAGGTATTCTCTACTATCCCGAGTTTCAAAACGTGTGTAAGTGCGTATAATAGGGTATCAACGTTCAAATGTTTGGCTTCCAGAATAGGAACTATTTTTCAGACTTATTTTTATTCTCAGATTAGTGAATTCTATCATCTTACTAACCCTTGGGACAACGGCTCATAACTACTTATTACTAGTTCGTTTAAGAAAACTTCTAATTTTCTTGGTTTTCATAAATTTTTCTAATCTTTTGGATGTAATTTTTCACTATCTAATCTTTTATTATCTTATTTATGTACAAACAAAAATTTATTTTTGAAATTTTGAAATTTTTTATAGGTTTTCAAATGTTTTGTGCTTATGCAAAGTATAATGCAAATGATGCGTAAATAAGCACAAACCTCCCCCAAACTTGTTTTCAACAGTGTCCTCACTGTTGCCATCCGCTAGATCTCAAGAACCTGTAAGCTTGGGAGGAAATTTATTAATGGGGGCAAAATATATTAAAGTGAAAATCCCCCCCCCCCAAACTTATTTTTTGCTCATCATTTTATGTAAAAATTTTATTTTCAAGAGCCAGATTATACCCTCCCAAACTTGAGTTAAACCATGTTAAGCTTTGAAAATCACAAGAGGGGGTCAAGATTATTGGTCGATGCCAAGCTTTGCAAAGACCGAAGGTCAACACCAACCATTCGAAGATTTTATCAATGTAATGCTCTGGTTGGTGGAATAAAAAGTAGGGAAAGGGTAAGTGGTGGAATAGAATGCGTTTGCGTCTCGTTTTGGAGAGATGATGCAGTGATTGTGATGGATTACTCGCATTCTTTTTACAGTCCAGAAGAAGTGGTGGAGGTTCAATTTCATTGTATTGATGTGGATTCATCTCAACACCCATGCTTTTCAAAAATGCGAGTTCATCAGCGAAGATCTCCTCAAAAGTCTCATCAATACCCTGAAGAATAATGTCATCACAAAGCGCGGGGTGATCTTCAGACTCCAAAAACAATTCATAATCAGTGTTAGTTGTTGACCCGGACAACTCCATGGATGAGTCCGTATGTGTATGATATATAGTTGGGTCAAACAATATATGAAAAGAGTCTAGATCAGTATCATGAGGATCGTCAAATTCGCTCTTGTCGACATCCATTAATTCGACAGAATAGACCTGAGCAGTAGGTTCAGAGGGTACACTTCCCAACTTGTAAATGTTCAGCTCAATTGACCTATTCCTGAAGGATAGGGTCATAAAGCCGTTACGACAGTTGATGATAGCATTGGAAGTGGCCAAAAAGGGGTGACCAAGGATCACCGGAATTTGATTTCGTGGGTTTGCTACAGGCTGTGTGTCAATTACAATAAAATCTACAGGGAATACAAATTCCCCGATTTTTATTAACACATCCTCCAGTTCACCCCTAAGTTTGGTGATTGATCGGTCGACTATCTGGTGAGTGCAAGGAGCTGGTTTCAACTCTCCGATCCCTAACTACTCGTAAACAGAGAAAGGAAGCAGGTTAACACTTGTGCCAAGGTCAAGTAGAGCACGGTTAATGTGTTTTTCCCTGATAGAAATGGAAATAGTAGGATAGCCAGGATCCTTACGTTTCCTCGGTAATTGTTGGGGGAAAGCTGTGTCTACAGTCTTTGCCATGAATATCTTCTTGGGCACTTGAGTCTTCCTCTTTCTAGTGCACAAGTCCTTAAGAGTTTTCGCATAAGCTGGGACTTGTTGAATTGCATCTAGAAGAGGGATGTTGATGTTAACCTATTTCAAGATTTCAGTGATCTTCTCCATTTGTGGACTTGGTCTGTTTCCCCTTAGCCGATTCGGGTAAGGAGCTTGAGCAATAAGGTCCGGGTCCAACATTGGAGAATATAGTGTGGGTGGAAACGATCTAAGAATAGGAGCGGGGATCTTTTTTGGTGGACTAGAAGAGGTTTGCTGAGGTGTCGAGCCTTGGGGAAAACGGAGAATAGGCTCGGAAGAAAATGGTGGGGTAGATGAACTGGGGTCATAATTAGAAGTAGAAGTGGAAGGAAAGGTCTCAGCCGGGGCATCATCGATTGATTCTTCATTATTATCAATCTCCTCACCAATATGATTGTCAAGCACTCTTCCAAATCTCAACGTGGTGATTGCATTCACATGATGTGAATAGCCAGGATTGGGTAAAGGTTGAGCTGGAAGTTTCCCCTTCTCTCTTGCACTCATTTCAGCTTTTAATTGTGCAATTTGTTCTTCCATCGATTTTATAGTCTCATTTTGAGAGACGGTATTTCTTTTCATGTCATCGACAGAAGACTTCATCTCAGCCGAAACTTGCATGATATTTGTTAGGAGCAAATTCATGTATTGTGCAAATGAAGAGGATTCATCAGTCCCGGTCAACTGCAAAGGACTAGATGTTGCAGGTGTGTTGACCGGATTTTGGAAGGGGTGCTGACTCAGTTGAAGTGGTTGCTGTTGTGGTGGAGGAGCCCTTTGAAAATTGTTTTGGGTTGGAACCGTGTTTTGATTTTATGATTGGTTCCAAGCAATGTTAAGGTGATTCCTCCAATCTTGATTTTAAGTGGAAGAAAATGGATCGTTCCCAGGTCGTTGTTGGAACGCAGAATTGATATGCTCATGATCTTGAAACGGAGAATTCAATGGACATTCTTCCGTCAAATGAGAAGGATCAGAACAGCATCCACATAGAGTTTTTGAGAGTGACATTTGATTTAGGGAGGCTGCTAAAAATTTTTGTTCCATAGCTTTTAGCTTCTTTCGCATTGCTGCCATCTCAGCTCTAATACCTATGGAAACATCAATTTGGTGAATGCCACCCCTAGACGATGACTGGTTTACACTCTCCCACTGTAAGGATCTTTCAGCGAAAACTTCTAAGAATTTCCAAGCTTGGCCATCGTCTTTGGTCATAAAAGTGTATTGACATATGGATTCAAGTTTCTGTTTAGTGGTAGGATTAATGCCCTCATATATGATTCTGCACAGATCCCATCTGGGGATTCCGTGATGTGGACATTGAACCAACAGATCCTTGAAGCGTTCAAAACACTTCGAGAATGGTTCATTCGGAAGCTGGGTGAATTGATTTATTTCGCTACGGACTCGAGCTGTTTTATGATTAGGGTAGAATTTCTTAAGGAATACTGCGACGAATTCTTCCCAATTTGAAATGGAATGTGCGGTTGTGTTATACAGCCACTTCTCGGCTATATCGCACAAGGTAAATGGGAGAAGACGAAGACGCATAGCATCCACAGAAAGCTGTAAAGTACCCATCATTGCGCATACATTTTCAAATTTGGTAATAAAGACATATGCGTCTTCAGACTCGAGACCGTGATATTTGGGTAGAAGATTGATGTATTGGGGTTTTATTTCAAAATTATCCTCGTTGGCTGGTGGAATGGTGAGACAGGTCGAAAGAGGACCTCGCATAGGGTAACATCTCTCCTAGAGAGAGATGCGACGTGGATTCTGCACACCTGCGGATGGCGGCAGAGTAGTGGTAAAGAAGTTCAATGGAGAATTGTCCATCGAAATGGGGGTGGTCGTGGGTAAAGAAGAAGTAGACGTAGAATTACCGACTTCGGAGTCGATAGGGGGAACGCGGACAAGATGGGTACTAGAATCCCGTGTCCAGCCGAGCATGCACTAAAGGGTTTAGTACAAGTGGCAGCGTTGTGATAATTAAGGAAAATGTGGATTGGTATTTATTTTGAAAAAAATACGGATTTTTGAAAAAATGATGCAAATCACAACAAATGCACACGCAACCCTAAGTCTAATGGTCACCTAGGTCAAGTCTCTAGACCGCTCCTAACTGCCAGAAGACAAATCGCAGGATCAATCCTCTACTGACTCTTTGTCCCTCCTGTCGCCAGGTAAGTGGGAGGTTCTCCACTACGTAAGTAGTGGGACTAATTAAGTAACCAGTTGCCTTAGACACACTTGCCTTAGACACCACAAAAGAAACGCGGATAAGCGATTGATTATCCACGACCTTCTCCTGTCCTAAGTGAGCGCGACGTTCCTTAGAGTCAAGTCTAGATTTCTTTTAGTTAATGAGGGTAATGCGGATGCAGTTTTGGGATTTTCGGGGCTAAGGAAGGGTAATGAACTCCCCACCTAATCTGAATTTTGTCTTTGCCCCTTAATTTCCTATTAAAAATGCAAACAACCAAGATCAAACACGCACAATTTTTTTTTTGCGGCGCTGCAAATTTTTGCAAAGAAACCTGCAGAAATTTGTTAATGGAGCAGATTGAGAAGGAGATATGAAAGTCAGAGAGTCACCGAGCAATTTTCGTATAGCGAAGCTTTAAGCCCGCCGCGGAACTGCCGCAATGAACGTCTTATGCCGCGAAAACGCGGTCCGATGGTTCGTTCCCTGCACAAAAATTCTTGGCACAGTTCATGTTCACTCCCTGAGCTCTCTGGAATATTCAGAATTTTTTTTCACTTGCTCCATAGATTCACGATTTCCTTGCAACAAATCACAACGAATCGTTTAGTGTTTGTGCGAATTTTGATCTAAAAATTCTGATGGAATAAATTTTTCAACTCAAATTTCAAAAACGAACAAATTAGCAAATGATCCCTGGCAACGGCGCCATTTGATTGAATGATTCTTTGTGTGTTGTGTTTTGAAATTGTATATAAAGATCACAATCAAAGAATTTTTGTTAACCGCAATCAATAACAATGTCATATGTAGCGCGTTAGTGAATACGGATCGTCCTCAGGGAAAATGTGATCCGTTCGAATTTGATTTAGATAAATTGAAAATTAAAGAGAAAAGAAAAGATAATTCAATTCAAGATTTTAAAAGTGAATTTCAAGAATTATCTAGATCTAAATCTAATATCAAGAAAACTCAAAATCAAGAATCAAGAATTGATGATATCCAATCGAATTAGGTTTCAAGAATTGAAGTGGGGCTCGTAGGAATCGGTTGAATATATATAAGTGATGAAAACTAGTGATCACGTTTTCTTATCCATTAATGATTTGATACTAGATCGATGACGATCAATCGAGGTTTAAGGATCTTTTGAAGAAACTAGGGTTTATTCATCTCATCTTTTGTCCTTTCGATGAATCTCATTCAAAAACTAGCCTATAGTAAATTGAATCACCAATCGTCGATCTCTAACTAAGAGCGAAAATATTCAAGAAAGCATTTCGCTCGAAACTAGATTGTCGATGATTCAATTTACAAGAGTTACAAAACTTATAGGAATTAAGAATCGTTTCAAGATTTGTAATCATCATCATCTATTGATTCTCTCGACTCTTCCACGAGCGGAGTTTTTACTCAAGCATCATAACAAGAAACACAATCAAGAATTGAGATCTCATCACAATGCAAGAATGTAAAGAAAGAAAGATTAAGAAATTTCACCTTTTATTAATCAACAATTTTGTTACAATTCGCTCAAGATCTACAAGATTTGAGGAGAGAACTCGATCGTCGATTTAGCTCCGCATCGTCTTCGTGAGTCGCGGATCGTCTTGGATCACTTGCTTGGTTGAAGATCGGCGTCGCTTCTAAAAGGTTGAAGGCTTCTTTCTTGATTTGTACTCGGAGATCTTGAATTTGGCTTTTGTATTTGGATTAGGGTTAGGGTTTGAATGCACAAGTTGTGTCACTCAACTTGTAGGATTTGTGCTCAATTTTCAACAACTTTAGAATAGAAGTTGTAGGGTCCCTTTTATAGCCTTCACCTTTAGATTAGCTTCCTTTAGAAGCTAGGTTTAGTTTAGCTTCTCTTGTAAGCTTGGTAGTTAGGAAGAAGTTTCTAGAATTAGTTAGTTAGAGCTAGCTTCTTTAATAAGCTTGGAGGTTAGGGAGAAGCTTCTAGGCTTAGGTTGTTAAGTGGCTTGCTTAAGAAGCTTGGGAGTGTTTAGCTTGAACAAAGAGCTTTGTTGTTCGGACAGAAGCTTCTGGAGATCTCTAGAATTTGCATTAGCTTGAAGAAGTGTGGACCTTGAATTAAGAAACCTGATGGAAAGTTCTGCCGACGTCATCCCCACGTGGCCGCGGATCCGCCGCGAGAAGGGGCCTTTGGCCGCGGATCCGCGGCCCATTGTTGGTCTCTGTGCTTGATTTTTCCTGTAATACTTTGTGCTGACTGTAGCTATATTTTCTGATGTGTGGAATCTTATAATTCTCTTCACTGCCAGATCTCAAGTCTTGGATTTGGCGTATTTTTATCAGCACTTTTGACAGTTTCGGCTCTTTTCCCCATATTCTCGAGACAAGTGTTGCGATATACACAGATGATGCATGCAATGATAAACACTCAATTTCCCTCAAAATGTCGGTTTTAATATATAACACATGTTATTTGGTATTTTACGGATGTATTGCTAATATGTGCTATATACATACGAAACACCTCTAGATGAGTGCAAATGGTAGGGAAATTGTTGTGTTAGAAATGCAATATTTTCGACTGATTAGCACCAGCTGAGGTCCAAGGTAAACACAGGGGGAAGAATGTTCAAGATCTCAAAGAAAACATGGGGCAAGCTCAGCAAAATCCTGAGGCTAATCAAATTCCAGCCGTAAGAAAGGGTTGACGTCTATATCGGCGTCATACAAAATAAGCTGGGGGCAGTTCTCCGTTCGTATTGACTCCAGCCACTTCAACTCCAAAGGTGAATGGTGCTGTTCCAATTGGGAGCAGTTTTGAATTGATGCGAAGGGTCGGACAAAATCCCCCCGCTGCAGCACTCAAAAGGTCTCCACATCCCATAGAGATCCAAGGAGAGAAGAAACCAGTTCGTTCCCTAAAGAAACTTTCCTCATCTATATATATGGTGTGGAAGCAGGTGAAGGACTCAATCATTATCCGCGGCTCTTCCCCTAATCGTCAGCTAAACTCTGACAACTCCCATTCCAGATACAAGGGGACTCAGCCCAAGGCGACCCCAGCTCTGACGGTTCTACTTAAAGAAGCTTCTCACAAAAAAGAGAGGCCTGATAAAGCTCAAACACCCGAGGCAAACTCCAAGGGTCAAAATTCTAAATGTCCTAAGCCTAGGGGCATGGTAGTTCACACAGTCTATATGGTGAATCCCAGAGATGAAGGTCATGCTTCTGCTGGTCGTAGGCCGCATACTCGGTCTCTGACAAAAAGTTCAATAGCAACATGAAAGGTTGCGGGAGATGCTTGCTCAAGCGGCAACACTTGCTAGTCTACTACCTAAGGCAAACCCGGAAGACGTACTTGAAGAAAGGACAAGGCAGGAGTCGGATATTGATATCCTGAAGCGCTCTCTCAAAAAGAGAGATGAAGAAGCGGTATAAATGTCCACTAAAATGAACCAGATGGCTCTTCTAATCCAGAACATGGCTGGAATGATAGTCCATTCGGAACCATTGGCAGATGAACCGTCGGTAGTCACTCTTAAAGACAAGGGTGACATTTCAAATCCTCTGCAAAACTCACCAACGGCTGAGACGGAAATGATTCCAAAAGGAAAGTTAGTCGCATATGTCCCTTAGCACGTCAAAGCTCACTATGCCAGTGAAGCCGCAAATAGGCCAATCAAGACTGTTCGACTGTATTTGGCGTGCTACGATCAAATACAGTACCCGCCAGAATATATACTTCCGACGTTTCACATATACAAAGGAACCGGAAATCCTTGCCAGCACATCACACGGTTTAAGTCAATGTGTGGAAACAATGGAGGAAATGACAAACTGCTCCTTTGACAATTCGTCAGCAGTCTGACAGGCACCGCCTTCTAATGGTATGCGGAACTCCTAAATGATTCCGTGAAGACTTTCGACGAGATGGATATGCTCTTCTGTCGGAGATTCGCTCGTGTTAATAAACGCACTACTGTGGAGACATTGGTTAATGAAAGTGTTAGACCAAATGAGACTTCGGTTAAATATGTTACTCGATGGCAAAATCTCTGGTCAAAATGCGAGCAGCGTATCGATGAAATTGCAGCCGTGCGAATCTTCATAGCCACCCTTGACCCAAATTCAAAGGTGTTCCCATATATGAAACTCTTCAAGCCGACGACCATCCAAGAGTTCATGGATAAAATGGCTCGATTGGATTAAATGGGTTAAGACTCTTCCTCATCCGATGAAGATGAATGAAAAGTAAAGGCAAGTTGGCGTTTGTCGCCAACGCTCAACAAAAATGAGTGGCTCTGAAATAACCTGTCGCCAAAATAGCGAAGGCATGGGTACTTGCCCCCCGGAATATACCTAGGGGCATATTCCTCACTGGCGGAAGAATCTTTACGTGAGATGGTCTTTTCTTGAAAGAACAGAAAGGATATCAAGGGACCTATAAGCGGGCCCTGCAATCAAGTGGAATATCCCGCTTGAACCAAAAAACCATGGAAGGGATATGGAATTCATGTCCCACTCTGAATCAAACAATGAGGGGAAAATCCCCCAAGTCAAGTTCATTCTTACAACGAAGAAGAAAACTCTGCAGAAAGAGTGGCGTTATATCTCGTTCCTTCGTATATGAAGATGATGCTCCGTTAGCGTCAGAAAGTGACATTGATGAGCAGGGGACATGGGCCGTGTAAAATACCCGATATTTCAAGCAGGACAACCCGATTGCTGCGATAGTAAAAGAAGCAGTCCAATAAGGTGAAGATGGCTTAAGGTGTGCAGTGTCTATGCAAACAAAGGACAGGAAGCAACGCCTCATCAAACAAGCATCGGAAGGAATGAGTTATGCAATTCCCCTACCAAATGATAAATATTGGACCGAAATGTCCGTAAACTAGAGCGTCGCCTCAAAAACGGAGATATTGGATTGAAATGTTCCTAAACTAGAGCGTCACCTCAAACATGGCGATATTGGACGAAACATCTCTAAACTAGTGTGTTGCCTCAAACACGTCACGTCGCCTAAAAAACGACGATATTGAACCGCGATGTCCTTAAACTAATATTTATCCCAAACACGGAAATGTTGGACCGAAACGTCCCTAAACTAGTGTGTCGCCTAAAAAATGGCGATATTGGACCGAAATGTCCGTAAACTAGAGCGTCGCCTAAAAAATGGTGATAATGGAAGGAAACGTCCTTAAACTAGTGTGTCGCATCAAACACGGCGCGCCGCCTAAAAAACAACGATATTGGACCGAAACGTCCCTAAGCTATCACGTCGCCCCAAATACGGTGATATGCTTCTTGAGATCTATGTTGCAATCGAAGTCCCAACAGCGAAGGTTGCAACTTAAGTCCCATCGGCTACGCAGCTACTCTAGCGATGAAGCTACCCCCAAGTCCCATCGGCTATGCAGCTACTCTAGCGATGAAGCCACTCCAAGTCCTACCGGAAAACAGATGGGTCACCTGCGACGAAGCTACTTTCGAGAGTTTCATCGTTCGCAAAAAAAGGTATGTCTATGAGCAAAATGGGCACAAATGAGAACCCGAACGGGCACCGTGAGTAAAAAAAGTAGGGCTACCGATGAGCTTGTGAAAACCTGGAAGGACGCAAACTCGTTAAAAATAAAAATAGAAAAAACCAAAAAAACGGTATGTCCATAAGCAAATGGGCACAGATGAAAACCCGAAACGGCGCCGTGAGTAAAATCAGCAGGACTGCCGGCGAGTTTACGAAAACCCGAGAGGGCGCAAACCCGCTAAATAAAAAAAATGTGTGCACTTGCAAGGTCCTCTCGACCTTTTGATGAGAAAATACCTGCGTGAGATCCTTACGAATCATAAAGGAACAACACACTTAGGAAGCTCCATGATTCCTAAGGAGAAATTACACTTGCGAGTTCCTCATGACTCGTAAGGAGAATTCCCCCTATAAGACTCTCAAGGCTCATAGCATTCAAAAGCCTTTGGTTAAAGGGATCTAAACATGTTCTTAGGCCGTCATATCCCCCAAGTTGACCTATAAGTAGTTTGATATCGACTCTTGTATACAATCCATGGGCACCAACAAATTATGTTCCAACTGAGTTCTACCAATGGCGAGAAATATCCCCATACGGAGAATGACACTTGTAAGTCCTCTCGACTTCTAAGGAGAAAATACTCTTGTAAGATCCTTACGACTTATAAGAGAAAATACAACTTAGGGGTCCTCACAACTTCTAAAGAGAACATACACCTACAAGAGCCTCTCGACTCATAGGGAGAAATATCTTTATGAGACCTTACGTCTCATGAAGTTAAAAGCCTTAGTTGACAGGATCCTTGAAAGTCGACCCTAGCACCACCATGAGGACCAAGAGGCATCAAGCATGCCAAATTCAAATTTTTATGGCGCTAAGTTAGACTATACAAGATCATTGCTAGAATATTAGGGTTAAGATAATAGTGAAAGAAGGTTATACCCTCATAGATCGAGTCCTTCACTTCACTTGCTCCGTGTAGTAGTCCCACGACTCCACTAGGCTCCACTTAAGGCTTTTGACGAGCTTCCTCCGATGACCTTCGTGCCGAAGATGATCCATGCGAAGTCCCTCCAACTCAAGCTACCTCTACACTAAACTCTTTAGCATAGGAAACACGCTACACTCGATCCCTAGTCAAGTATAAGAAGGTGAAGTAGGGTATGTTAGAAGCTCACAAGTTTGTGTTCAAGCTTCATGGTTCACATCACATGTGAGGGTTGAAGCTTGAACTATAGCAATTGAGGAAGAAGAAGAAGCTAGAGAGCAACCATGGGAGCAAACCAAGAAAAATGGCTAAGTGTTAGAATGAGCTTAGAATGAATGGAAACTCTTGACCCCCACTCATTCAAGCATGGAATTTTGCAATATAAAATTGCAACCATACTTGAATAGTGAGTCAAGATGAATAAACTATGAATAAAGCCCATGCTTGCAACCATGCTATCATTTTCCACCTCATTTCTATTTTCACAAAATAGAATTTTATGCTATGCTTCTTTATTATATATATATATATATATCATATATATTAATATATATATTATGAAGAATAATTAGTGAGCTAATGATATTAGTTAAGATATAATTATATTACATATAATATATATCACATTATTAAATCAACACTTGATTTAATAATCCGGTTATATCACATATGACCGACTAATATCATTTATCTGTATATCACATTATCAAATCAACACTTGATTTACCAATCTGGTTATATCACATATAACCGAACCGATAACAGATAACTGCCAGATTACAATACTGTATCAAATACATGTATTTAATCAAGCCCACACACATATTACATATGTGTCCTACTTCGTTTCGCTTGAACCAGGGAACTTCTGTGTGGGACTGTAAAGACTCGTCAATACGCCAGCAGTAGGTGATGATCATATCAGTCACCTATAAGCCGTCAGCGGTATTAGCTGGACGTAACGGCTACCTGGGTATTGAGCGATATGAAAATCAACAAGAAAGCTTGTCCATAGTCTCCATGAAGCTTATCAGTAACACTACCGTACAGTCCGGTCTCTTCTTATGATATGTTGCATATCATGTCTAGGGGTGGTAAACGTCAGACCCCAGTAACGTGATAAGTCATGCCGATGTCTGGCCTATAACGGTTCGAGAAACTACTGATAACACTTATCAGAAAATCTCATAAGCAGACCTGACCAGGGACTTCCAGTTATAGCCAATCGAGTATAGCGCAACATCAACCCCCAATACCGGGATAGACGAAACCCCTCCTATCGCTCATTGACTCCATGCGACTCGGGATTGTACCCAAAATCCACTTGTTTGCATGTCTCCTTTGAGCGTGGTAGGGAGAAATCAAAGCACAGTGGGAGCCGCACAAGACTCTATGACGATCTCGGGTCTACAGACTAACCTGTACCAGTGTCACCAGAGGACTGCTATCTGACGATAGGTATACTACCACATAGGAGTCCTCGGCGAGTCCTGTTCGGTGTATCCATTCTCTAATGAGCACCTGTGTACATTCTTTGATGTCACACACCAATGGTTATGGGATCAACCACCGCCCTCTAAGGGACAAGAAACGTACACACTAGTCTACTCCAGAATATTGATGCTCTAGTCTCGATATTCCCTCGACTAGGAACCGATTAAAGGATGTACTTTTGGACCACCGTGGCCGTACTAGTATGATCTCATCATAGTCCTGGTAGTCAAGTACATATCCTAAGGGCTTTATCAACATGTAAGAGACAGACAGTATAAATACCAGTCTATATGTTAAGATAAAGGTAACCTGATAGCATACTATCATGCCGAGCAAGAAAGTCCTCTATATATATGTCCAAGCATCCACTATATCATTAATAATGGCCTCTAGGGCATACATATTTCTAAAAATCCTAACCCTGTTTGCTAAGCCACCATTGTCCAAATCAATAAAGGCAAATGATGATTCGCTCCTGGCAATATCCAGTTGTAGTGATGCTGATGCCTGAATAGGTATCAAATTTTAAGTCCTCTCATGGAAAATGATGATTAGCTCCTGGAAATATTCCAGCATAGCGATACTGATGCCAAAATTAGGACCCAAGTCATCGACTCGTAACAAAACCAGCGAGTAAAAAAATACATATGAAATAGCCGAAATGATAGGGCAACCCACAACAAAAACCAGCGAGCAAAAAAATGCATATGAAAACAGCCGAAATGTTTAGGAAACTCGCAATAAAAATCAGCGAGTAAAAATATAAAAACTAGCCGAAATGATTGGGCATCGCGGATAAAAAGCTGAAATGATTGTGTTGGATATTTATGCCCTAGAGGCCTTCATTGTACAGGATGCTAGGGATATATATTTACAGGACAATCTTTCTTGATATGATAGTATGCTATCTGGTTTGTTTTTATCTTAATATGTGATGTGTTTTACTTTGTATTTCATATCTTTTATACATGTTGATAAAGCCCGTAGGATCTTTTCCTGACTACTTACGTTGTGATGGTGATCATACAAGTGGGAGCTGGGTAGTCAACAGGCACATCCTTTAAAGCATCCCTAGTCATTAGAGTATCGAGACTGGGCATTGTTACTCCAGATTAGACTAGTGTATACATATCTAGACCCTGACGAGGGGCAATGGATTGGTCCCGCAGCCATTGGTGAGGTGCACTTAAGATTGTATACAGGTGCTCACTGGGTGTGAGTACACCGAACATGACTCGCCGAGAACTTACTAGATGGTATTATACCTAGCGTCAGATAGCAGTTCTCTGGTGATATGAGTGCAGCTAGTCTGTCGACCTGATGTCATCATTTGTCTCGTGTGTGTTCCTATTGTGCTTTGATTACTACCCTACCATGGCTCAAATGAGTCATGTAAATATGTTTTAGTTGGGTACAGTCCCGAGCCACATGGAGGCAGTGAGTGACTCTTGGGGATTCATCTCTCCCGGTATAGGGAGTCGATGTCGCGCTGTGATCGGTTGGTCATTACCATAAGTCCCTGGCCAGGGCGGATTGAGAATTACTGGCGGTCGGACCAGTAGATTTTCGGATGGTCTTGAGCCATACCGACATGACTTGTCTGGTTATTAGGGGTCTGATGTTTTCTACCCTCCTAGACCTTACATGCGATACTCTTAGAAGAACAGACTAGACTGCACGGAGATTGTCACGGACAGGCTCAGCAGGGGTTCAAATGAGTTCGCTCGTCGGCCTCCTTTTCGACATGTACCTGATTTGCCGTTACGTACAGCTAGTGCCGCTGAAGGACTTATGGTTGAACCCATTGCCAACATACTGTCGAGTCTTTAGAGTCCCACACAGAGGGTTTCCCTGGATCAGGCGAGACGATGTAGATGCCGTATGGTTTTACGGCAGGGTTTCGATCACATACGTGTACTGGATACACGGATGATGTTCGAACGGACAATACTAATGGGCTTTGGTTTAAGCCAGATCCTAGTATTATACTATTGGATTATTCTTGTCTCTTTGTATTCGTATTTTTCGGAATACGAATACGGGTATGTATATTCGATAAGGGCATTTTTGTAATTTCACAAGAATGATCTTCTAGAAGGAGACACCTCATTATTTATTTATCTTTTTTTGCTAAAGGATTAATGAGGTGGAAATTAAGAGACACTTGAGGAATGGGTTGAAAGCATGGCTTTGTTATTTGTTTATTCATTTGTAGTTCCTATTCAAGCATGGTTGATTATTTGAGACTAAAATAATCCATGCTTGAATTATTGTCGTGAGACTTAGCCGTACTCTCATCTCATTCTTCATTATCATGTGCTCATTCTCTCTCTTAGGTTTCCTCTCCTCCTCCCTCAAGCTCAAACCTTCACATGTGTTGTAATCCATTAAGCTTTGAGACAAATTAATCCATATATCTTCTCTACATCTACTTAGTAGTATTCTTTAGCAAACTAGATCACTAAGTTACCTCACTTGAGGTTAGAGCTTGACCATAGGCCCTCGGGTGGATCTTCTATGACGCAAAGGAGACCGGCAACCGAGTTCGTTTGGAGCATCCTAGGAGCCAAGGAAAGGAGATCAAAGTAGAAGCTTGATCCAAGGAGCAGAGAACAAAGAGAAGACTCGAATGACTTGACACGAAGGTATAACCCTCTATCCGAGTAGTTAGAGCCTTCTTGTAGATCAGTTTTGCTAGTTAAGGTTTAATCAAGATCCTAAAGTGGATAAAGTCTATGTTGCAATGCTAAACATGATCTTTTGATGGAGAAAAATCATTTTTTATGTATTCCGCCTTCCCGCGAACTCGCTGGGTGTGCGATATAGACTTACAGATTGGGCAGTCGCGACTTTCGTTATATGAAAAGCTGAAAATAGAGTATTGCGGAAATAAAAAATAAAATAAAATTTTCTCTGCCCTGCAGGTAGGTCCACACCGACCCTTGTATACAATCCATGGGCACAAATGAAAGAAAGGGAACCATATTTTCCTACCAGGCTCCGTCAAAGGGAGAGCCAGATCTTGACGGCAACATCTACAGCCTATAGATCAGTACGACATTCTTCTCAATTCAACAGGGTGCGTATGTGATGTCAACAAAGCTCTAAAGGGCCAAATAAAAAAGGAGTAATGGAAAAATCTTCGCTCCAGCTCGACGTTCCTTCCCTGTGTAGACGCGACGTCAACAAAGACCCAAGGGTCAAACAAAAACGAGCTCCAGCTCGACGTTCCTTCTCAGCGCAGACTTGACGTTAACAAAGACCCAAGGGTCAAACAAAAGAGGAGTAATGGCAAAATCTGACCTCCAGCTCGACGTTCCTTCTCAGTGCAGACGCGACGTCAATAAAGACCTAAGGGTCGAACAAAAAAGGAGCTCCAGCTCGACGTTCCTTCTCAGCATAGACTCAACATCATCAAAGACCCAAGGGTTAAATAAAAGTGGAGTAATGGCAAAATCTCAACTCCAGCTCAACGTTCCTTCTCGGTGCAGACGTGATGTCAACAAAGGCTCGAAGGAGCCAAATCAAAAAGAAGTGATGGAAAAATCCTAACTTCAGCTCGGCGTGCTCCTCATGCTACCAGGATGCAAATGCAACGTCAACAATGACCCAAGGATCAAATAAAAAAGGAGTGATGGAAAAATCCTAATTCCAGCTCGACGTGCTTTTCAAGCCAGCAGGATGCAGACGCACCATCAAAAAGGACCCTGGGTCAAATCAAAGTGGAGTAATGGAAAAATCCTAACTCCAGCTCGACGTGCTTTTCATGCTAGCAGGATACTGACGCAATGTCAATAAGGACCCAAGGGTTAAATAAAAAAGGAGTGATGGAAAAATCCTAACTCCAGCTCGACGTGCTTCTCATGCCAGCAAGATTCAGACGTTGTTAGTGATATATGCCCTAGAGGCCATTATTTTATAGTACTTGATTGTATATTACATTTTGGAAGCTTGGGATATACACAAATATAATAACAGTCTTGCTTAATATGATAGTATGCTATCTGGTTTGATTCTATCTTAATATGTGTATATGTTTCTTTTAGTATATCGTTAATGCATATTGATAGAGCCCTTAGGATCTTTTCTTAACTACCAGCGTTGTGATGGCAGTCACACTAGTGGGGGATGGGTAGTCTATAAGCACATCCTTATACATGTCCCTAGTCTTAGGATTATTAAGACAGGGTATCGATACTCCAGGGTAGACTAGTCTATACGCTTCTTATCCCAGTCAGGGGAGATGGCTTTTCCCGCAGCCATTGGTATGCCGTATCAGAGATAGTATACAGGTGCTCATTGGGTTATGAGTTACACTGGACAGACTCGATGAGATCTGCTGGTTGGTATTATACTTAAAGTTGGTTAGCAGTTCTTGGGTGACATGAGTACAGGTTAGTCCGTTGACTTGACATCACTATTCGTCTCGAGTGCGTTCCCACTGTACTTAGATCACCACCCTACCACGGCTCGAATGAGTCATGCAAATAGGTAGTGGTTGGGTGCAGTCCCGAAGCACTTGGCAGCAGATAGAAACGATTCGTCTCTCCCGGTATTGGGAGTTGATATCGCACTGTGTTCGATAGTCATTGCACAAAGTCCCTGTCCATGGCAAGCGAGATTTACTGGTAGGTACACCAGTAGTTTCTCAGGGTGTATTGGACTCTACACCAACACGACTTATTGCGCTATTAGGGGTCTGACGTTTAACACACCCCTTAGGCCCGATACGCGATAGTCTTAGACGAACAGACCGGACTGTACGGAGATTGTCACAGATAGACTTAGTAGGAGTTCGAATGAGTTTGCTCGTCGACCTTCTTTTCGATAGATACCTGGGTAGCCGTTAAGTACAGCTAGTACCGCTGACGGACTTATTGTTAAACCCACTGCCAACGTACTGTCGAGTCTTTAGAGTCCCACATAGAGGGTTTCCCTGGTTCAGGCGAAACGATGTAGAGGCCGTATGGTTTTACGTGGAGGGTTCCGATCATATACGTGTACTGGCTACACAGATGTTGTTCGGGCGGATAATACTAGTAGGCTTTGGTTTAAGCCAGATTCTAGTATTATATTATTGGATTATTATTATCTCATCGTATTCGTATTTTTGCAGTACGAATACAGATATGTATATACGGTGAGGGCATTATTGTAATTTCACAAAAGATGCTTCTAGAAGGGGACACCTCATTATTTGGATTTATCTATTTTTGTAAATAGATTAATGAGGTGGAAAATGTAGATATTTGTGGTATGGAGTGAAGCATGGCTTATTGTTTTGTTTATTGGTTTAACCTCACTATTCAAGCATGGTTGATATTTTCAATTGGAAAATATTGCATGCTTGATGTGAGAAAGAGTATGAGCCATTCTTGACTTGCCTCATGACTTGTTCATTTGTTCATTTCGTTTCTCTCTCCATTTTTCCTCTTCTTCTATCACGATCCAAAATTTGGCACGTGACTGACACTTAAACCACGTAACGTCAACAGGCATAACGCAATTTAAGTAAGCCGAAAACCCAGAAATCTAAACCATCAAAAGTAGTAAGAATAAAACATTTTAAAAAAAATTTGGAAATCTCAAGTAAAAATCTTTAAAGTTTAAATTTATTTTCTTACAAATTTCGGCAGCACCTCCTTTGTAAAAATGTAATGTTTTAGAAAGTATAAAATATTATTTTAGGATTTTAATATTAAAATAATATATTTCTCGAAAACCGTCCGATTTGCGAAATTGGGGTTTTCGAAAAAGGTTATACATATGTACCGATAATTGTGAAATAAATGAAAATTAAAATTATTTATTCATATAAAAATATATCTAAAGGATTTGGCATTTTAAAAATTAATTATATGCAAGTTTAAAATTTTACCCGATTAGTGCACTGCTAATCTTGATTATGACAAATCCGTGTTTCTACAGTTTTTCATAGCTAGTGCATCATGTCATGTTGCATTTTGGTTACATGTTATTTTCTTGTATTGTATTGGGGTATTATATGGTTTGGTTTTAAAAGAAAAAGAAAAGGGTTAAAAAGAGAGAATGATTGGAGAGAGAAAAGGAGGGTGAGAATAAGAGAGAGTGAGAATAGGAGAGAGAGAGAGGGCAGCCATTCTTTTTCCCTCCCCATTATTTTCTTCATCTTCCTCCTCAACTCATCTTCCTCCACCACTACCCTAAGATCCATCTCCAAATATTCATCAAAACCTTAATCCCCTTTCAATAAAAATGATCACATCTTCACCCTCTACACTTTGGACCCATCAAAGTTGGATTTTGGAAACATGGGACTTATAGGGTTTTGCTTGGTGGCATTAATGAGGTATAATCCCTTCCATTTAGTTTAGTTATGTATTCCTAGCATTTTGGTTTAATTTAGAATTCGTTTAGTGATGGATTTGTGATGTTGGAAATTTCAAGAGAGGAATTAGGGCTTGTTTGGAATTGGTGTTGGGTATTGGCTGCCTACAGGCCTTAGTGTCGACTTACTAGCCAATACCCAGATTTGAAAACAAAACAAAAATTTAGAATTTTTCCCGATATCGAAATTTGACAGTTTGTGATAGTACTATGGAATCTGGTATCACCGGAGACCTTTATAAAAGAAGTTCCCTTAACCATATGACGTGCAGGCAACTATGAATCAGCCTCTAAAACCTGAGCCCTAACCCATTCATCTTGGCCCCAAATTTAATGATTTGGGCCGCAATTTACGGCCTGGGTACAACCAAATTGATCCGTGTTTGGTCCATGGCTCTATCTTCAGTAAATTAGACCCCCCCTTGTGTGCAAAATTGGATAATTTCACCTAGGGTAAAATCTGGGACCATTTTCTTGAGTTGCTGCATAGTTTTGCGACTTCGTTTTAAATTGAGATTTGGTATTTGATATTGTGTTCCGTCATCTGATGTTTTTACGTCAGCGACGGGGGTTGCTTGGTGGTTTTGCAGGCGTAGGCTATAGGTTCTAACCTATAAGCGATTCGCATGCAGCTTTGGTTTTCATGTTCGATTCTTGATACTATATGACGCATTGGAAATTGTAGGTACCCCCACGTGGACTTCGAGACAACGAGGATGAGTGTGACGTCATCGACTTCGACAGGCAAAGATCTGGTGCGTAGATCTATATCTACGGGGGAAGTTGGGTGGATGGCATATAGCACCCCCACACACTTTGATGGAAACCGATTTATATACAGATTATGGTTAATGAAACCTTTAAGAGAAAACTATAGATGGAGTAAAAAGGTAGTTAGTGAGCCATATTTGAAACTAAGGATAGTTAGAAGTGAAATGATACGACTAGTATATGATGACGGAACTTGAGGATGATATTTGATGATATTGCCGTTAGGGTACTATAGGACTAGATAGTCGACGTTGGTGTGTCATCCGAACCATACCTATTTCCAAACTGAAAAATCGTATGCATCTTTTAAACAGATACATTGAGGGACGTTACGGATTTTGAAATGATATCTTTCCTTAAAAGTACCGTAGCCTCAACTTTCAAAACTACGATTCGCACCTTTTAAAAACTGATTGTATGGTTCTGGCGTGTATGTTAGATTAGATACGTATTCTTATAGTAAGGGTAGATTGTATAGGTAAAATTGAATTTATGTAGGATATGAATGCGATGGAAAGAATATATGATGTGATATGATGATTTGATGATATGATAGTATACGGATGCGAGTCGATTGAGATGATTGATACCTTGCCGGTCCCCTGATATGAGATTGCTGTGGATGTGACCTGGGACCTAGGTATATAGATATATTTATATATGTTGTGAATCATGAGAGACTACCATACGAGACGTTAGGTCCATACCCCTCATTTGCCTTATAGGATGATAGGACCCCTATTGGTTTAATGCCGCCATACGATGATTTAAAGTACGTGATGAGTTTGACTTGAGGTTTGATCCATACCCTTGACTAGAGGCTGCCGTACGATAGATTATGCCGTATGTGATGTTGTGTGGCTAGATGCCGATTGATAGATTCACCGACTCGGTCTTGTTAGATACGTATACCCGTGATTGATTCAAAGGATTTGTTATAACCACAATAAAAAACGGCGTCGCTTGATAGCTAGCCGGTGAGTATGGGTCGGTCCACAGGGATTTTGTGTATCTTCAATTTGTTCTAACGAGTTAATTCCGATTGGTGTCGGATTGATTAAATCTAAAAACTAAGTTGATCTAAATCTTGCTAGGGTTATGTTTAGGTTAAGTTTGGAAAGTCAATATTCCTCACCGCTTTCTATGCCCTAATTAAGATCTATAAGGTGTTATGGTAATTATTAATAAAGTGGATTAATACCATCGGGAAGAAACGATGTTTCTTCCTCTAGGTTCCTGTCCTTCCTTTCTTAATTCTTACCCTAACCTCCATGGAAAACACGCGCAACCGGTCATTTATACTACGGTATCACCGCTACCTCATGGGGCAGGGTGCCGTAGGGAGCGGTGTGTGCATGTATGCATGGAGTCCTATAAAAGCGTGTGATGGGCAAGAAAGGGGTGAGAGATCTTCATCTCTCAAGCCTTCCCCAAATCTAACCATAACAAGCGAGGAGACTACTCTCTTTAGGGAATTGAAAAATATTTTCTAAACTATGTAACTAAGGCAGAGAATAAAATTTAACTAGGGCAAGAAATAAATTACCTAGGGCATGGAAATAAAATTTAACTAGGGCAATGAAAAGAAAACTTACTCCTAATTTTTATTTGATGCTCTGCCTTCTTTACAGAAATTTACAGATCTGAATTTAGATAGATGAAATGACGCACAAGAAGAGGCATAACCTAAAAAAGGTTTTAGGGCTTCTATTTATAGATCATAGAAAGGGTTACATTCGATTCACATCTGCAATTACAAATATGCCCCTAAGAAGACTAGTCAAAGCATCGACACACCGCCAACATTCGCACCGACACGGGCATTATATGGCCGCGGATCCACGGCCAAGACCCCAGTTTGGCCGCGGTTCCGCGGCCATGTTGGTGGTTTGTTGGCTGCAATTTTCTAGTTATCTTCCTGTTGCATTTTCCGACTTGTTTTTTGAGTCGGTTCTTCAGAATGTCTTCTAGTTCTCTTCCAGATCTCTACAGTGAATAATGTAGTAGACTTTTACCGTTGCTTCGTGTCGAAGTCTTGAACCTTGCGCTGCCTTTGTACTTTATGAACTTGTTCATTGATCTACATTGTCTTCAAACTGTAGGCTTGATCAAGATTCTTCCATTTGTTGGTCGTAGTCTCACTTTTGTATCGTCTTTTCATCATTTTCACTGTTTTTATTCCGAGAACCTGTAACCTGCAACTATGTAGCAGGCATGGATCAAAAGCACCTGTTTATTTGTAAAATGAATAAGAATGGGGAATAAAATAATGCAATATTATGATATGAACAAATACCCCCAAACTTATCTTTTGCTCGTCCTTGAGCAAACCTAGTTTTATTCTTGAAAAAGACCTAACCTCACTTTCGCAAGGAAACGCGATTGCATTGAGCTCGTGCAACAAGCCGTTAAACCTCTAGGTGTCCCTAGTAGGAGGAGTGTTGTCTCCGGAGGGTTTTCAGCGGATACTACCCACAAAATCCTATCAATTCGGCCCATTGACTTTTATCCTCCAATTCGGTTTTCCAACAAGGAATTCTATTATCTTTGACTCAGAAATTATCCACCCATATTTTTTACGCTTCCTTATCATTTAACTTAAGATTACATATATTCTTGTGAATTTACTTAGCTTTTAGCATCTTTTAAGTTTTTCTTTTAGGGTTCCATCTCAATTTAGGAATTTTTATCATCACTATTAAAGATATAAGTCTTATTCTTCATTCCTGTCTCTTATCTAAACTCCAATCACATACCCCTACGTGTGTGTATATATCACCCCTACACATGGAAATTCAAATCAAGCAATCATACTCTTGTTCGTCGTCCAAAGCACTTCTTAATTGGTGAATTTTTAGATGAATTTTGCTCACACATCCTTCATGCGACCGTTAATACTTCTTGAGGTACCAACAACCGATTACAAAATGTGTTTGCACATTATAGCGTAATTCCTATTCTTATAACACCTAAGGCTTTAGCAGTGACTCCCAAACCAGTTGGTCTAAGGCACTAGGTGATGAAGCACCCTCGCTAAATATTTTTTCTATTTTTGCAGCCTTAAGTAATTACAAAAACCAGTGTTCATTTTTTTTATTCACACTTGTATTTTTTGTATTTTTCTCCGTACTAAGGACTTTAAACAAGAGCATTTCAAGGTCTCTCCTACTATTCCAAGTTTCAAGTTTCGTGTTTGTGCAACTTTATAGAGTATATATTTTCAGAATTTAGACTTAAGCTTTAGGAATTATTTTTCAAACTTATATTTTAATAAAGATATCAATACTTTTCCCTTGTTTTAACTTACCCCAAGAAGTCAACTCGAAATTTGCCTATTTCTAAATAAACTACAAAGACATATATTTTCTACCGTTAAATTTTAAGAAAGGTTATTTTTAGGGTTTTTAATTTACTAAGTCTAAGATCTAGTTGTTCCTAGCTAGTTAACCTATTTGTCAAACTCAAGTTAATTATGGCCAAAATTGAATGTTTCAATTTTTATAATTATAATTTTTTTTTACTTTTATGGATTTTAAAATAAGTATGCAAATGCAAAAATATACATATGAATGCGAAGGAAAAAACTTACCGAGCATACCCCCAAAATTAAACTTGACAGTGTCCTCACTGTCAGGCTACACCAAGAGGGTCAAAATTGTCGGTACTTCCCTGTTTATTTATTTACAATTTTTTTATTGTTAAAAGAAAATATATATATATATACAAAAAGGTCCCCCCCAAACTTAAGTGAAGCAGTGTTTCCACTGTTTTAAGCATTAAAGTTCAGAGTTAGGGAGGAAAAAAATCAAACTATACATGGCCTTACACAGACCAAAGGTTAGCACCAACCATTCAAAAATTCTATCGTGATAATGGTAGGGTTGGTGAAAGAATGGAGTGTAGAGAAAGGCGTTGAGAAATACACGAGACCGTATGGGAAGAAGGGTGGAATATGGTCTCGGTGGAGGAGAAGAATGGCGGAAGAGAGAAAGAAGTGTAGCACGAACTTGAGGGTGTAAATCGAGTGAATAAATTAGCGCAAATTGTGATGACTGATGTGTTAAAAGCGATTGTGCTAATTTATCAACCCGTCGAGAAATGGGGTCAAATCCCTCAATATTCGCAAGAAAACATGGGTACGGTGAACTTGGTAAACCATCCATTGAAAATGGAAGCGCGACGGATTCTTGCGTGGACGAAACTATGGAAAGGACGAAGGGGAGTGATTTAGGGATAGTTTTATTCTCACCTATGTAAACTGTCTCGAACTTGAAGGATTCCATCACTGGTTCGAAATGACTGTAAGCAACCAAGTCTGATGGTTCAACTAACTCATCTGAAAATCAAAGGACTCAAACTCGGGCGGTGAGTCTTCAAAATCATCCGAAAAGGTGAAACACTCGTAATCGTTATCAGCTGTGAGAACTGTTTCAGATTCAAAGAGGTACGCACTAGTGGCATCCAAACTGCTATGATCGAATAGAAATCTTTCAAGCTCACAGTCCTCCTGCGTGATCTTTTGCGTGGTCGGAACGATGGAAAGGAGGGAGGGTGATTTAGGAAGTATAACAGTTAAAGATTCAGGAGGATGAATTGGAAAATCCGACACATCAAACAAAACTGGTTCATCCTCAATACTATCCTCAATACTATCCTCATAATTCTCCTCAAAAGTTATCCCGTCCAAGCAATTATCATCAAAATTAAGACGCATATGAAGTTCGGGAGAAACATTTAATGACTCGGGATGATGAATTGGAGAGAAAAATTCAGTCAAATTTACAGGTTCATCATCCAAAATATTCCCTGCGTCAATATCCTCAATCAAGTGAAAATTAATTTTTTCAGACACCTCATCACAAGCATAGATATTTATCAATTCAGGTTCTAGATTGGAGGTGTAGAGGACAAAAGGATTGGTGATGGTTTCACTCGAAAGGGACCCTTCACAATCTGGCAAATCAAGCACTACAAAGTCGCACAACTCATTAAACGTTTTATTTTCAACTGGTGAATCATTTAGGACACTTGATAGATATTCAAAACCGGAGTTGTGTGATTCAATTGGTGATAGGTAGGTTTGATTTGGAAGGGTGCACAGCTCACTCTCTCCACTCAAATTCTCAATCTGTCCAACCGCCTCATTATACATTGGAATTTTTGGAGCTAGTTGGAAACTAGCTACCGGTTCACTAGGCTGTCTCTATGAATTAAGGGCAGCAATGGACGCATCCAAATTCCTCATCTGTTGGTTTGTTGCTGCAATGTATGCTTCCAACGACTATTCCAGACTAGACATGAGTTGTGAAGGGGTTTAAGTAAAAGATTCAAAATTGTTTGGATACGTGAAACTCCCAAATGGTTGTGTAGAAGCAGTGTCTAGGGAAGGTGTGAAAGTCGGGTAGGACTTGTAGGAATTGAATGGTTGGACAGGAGTAGGATCAACATTTGGATAAAAAGGTGAATAGACTTGTTGATCCCAAGAACTAGAAGTGTTGAAACGAGTGAAAGATCGGTTACGAGATTGTTCAATGTGTTCAGCGATAGACTTAGGACTCGAAAAAGTAGCATCAACATAAGAAGGTGTTGAAGGTTGAAATGGTTGATACAAAGTGGATTGCGGAGTCGAACTGTTTCTCCTAGACGCTTCTATTCGATCTTTCAAAGAAATTTTGGGCATGGAGGGGTCGTCCGTAATTCGACCAAAATATTTTGCGTATGAAGCAATGTTTGGATGAGGGTACCAAAGTTCGGCAAGAGTTTTGGGAGGTGGGGTACCCATGATGTAAGAAGGAGAAGAAAAAGAATGTGGGTGGAAGTGATGTGCACGGATTTCTTAGCGACAAGTTGCAAGTTTTTGTAAATTTTTTTCTTCTTTTTGTGTTTTTTTATGAAGATTTTTGCAAAAAGTTTTTCGATAAAAGGCTTAGACACACGTTTAATCAACCACAAATGCACAATCAGGCCCAGATCTAGGGTCACCTAGGTCAGCTAGACAACTCCTAACTGTTCCAAAGGGCAAGAAGTAGGACTTCAAACCGCCTCTTCACTGCCAATTGTGGCCAGGTAAGCACAAGTAGAGAAAGGAGGGATCCGCTCACGAATCACCATGAGACGGGCCTTTTAAAGTTACCTTTCACTACCTGTCTATCCTAGGCACCACAAAGTCAGGTTAGGATCAACGGTCGATTCCTACAACTATTCCTTTGTCCTATTGTGCGCGAAGTCCTTAGGGCTGAGTCTAATCTTTTTTAATTTAACTTGATGGTCAATGCAATATGCCTTATATGATTTTTGGGGTCCTGGGAAGGGTAATGAAATCCCCACCCAATCTGGATTGGTGTAAAAAGCCCTTTAAAGTCAATTTAAATATGCAAAGCAGTAAACACAATCAAACACTTGCAAACAAATTAATTTTTTTTAAGCGCGGCGCAAAGAATCCTGCACAAGGTCAATTAGTGGAAGGGGGAGAAATTTTTTGCGCAAAGAACCCCGCAGGAAATTTTTACAGAGAAGAAGAGAGAAAAGATTACAGAGATTTTTTTTCAAATGATGATGTCACCCCCCTGCGGCGGTTCCGCGGTCAAGACCAGGTCAATGCGGCGGAAGCGCGGTCACGTGGACGGTTCAGATCCTAAGGTTTGTTCTATTTCTCTGTTGTGATACTCCTCTGTTTGTTCAGATTTGATGTTCTCTGTCTTGCTCTCTGGATTTTTCCAAATCTGAATCTGTTCTTCGATCCTGCACAACTCAAAAGAAAAAATACCCTTCACAAAATAACAAGACGATACAAAAAAAAATTTATAATTTTTTTATTTTTTATTTTTTATGAGTTTTATGATTTTATATTAACCCGAAATTGCAAAAAGAAAATAACACGCCATCCCCGGCAGCGGCGCCATTTGATTGAATCAAAGAATTTGTTATAACCGCAATCAAGAACGGCGTCTTTTTGTAGCTAGCCGGTGAGTACGGGTCGGTCCACTGGGATTTTGTGTATCTTCAATTTGTTCTAACGAGTTAATTCCGATTGGTGTCGGATTGATTAAATCTAAAAACTAAGTTGATCTAAATCTTGCTAGGGTTAGGTTTAGGTTAAGTTTGGAAAGTCAATATTCCTCACCGCTTTCTATGCCCTAACTAAGATCTATGAGGTGTTATGGTAATTATTAATAATGTGGATTAGTACCATCGGGAAGAAACGATGTTTCTTCCTCTAGGTTATTGTCCTTCCTTTCTTAATTCTTACCCTAACCTCCATGAAAAACATATGCAACCGGTCGTTTATACTACGGTATCACCGCTACCTCATGGGGTAGGGTGTCGTTGGGAGCGGTGTGTGCATGTATGTATGGAGTCCTATAAAAGCGTGTGATGGGCAAGAAAGGGGTGAGAGATCTTCATCTCCTAAGCCTTCCCCAAATCTAACCCTAACAAGCGAGGAGACTACTCACTCATTAGGGAATTGAAAAACATTTTCTAAACTATCTAAGTAGGGCAGAGAATAAAATTTAACTAGGGCAAGAAAGAAATTACCTAGGGCATGGAAATAAAATTTAACTATGGCAATGAAAAGAAAACTTACTCCTAATTTTTATTTGATGCTCTCTTCCTTCTTTACAGAAATTTACAGATCTGAATTTAGATAGATGAAATGAGGCACAAGAAGTGGCATAACCTAAAAAAGGTTTTAGGGCTTCTATTTATAGATCATAGAAACCCTTGGGTTACATTCAATTCACATCTGCAATTACAAATATGCCCCTAAGAAGACTAGTCAAAGCACCGACACACCGCCAGCATTCGCACCGACACGGGCATCATATGAACACGGATCCACGGCCAAGACCCCTGTTTGGCCGCGGTTCCGCGGCCATGTTGATGGTTTGTTGGCTGCAATTTTCAAGTTATCTTCCTGTTGCATTTTCCTACTTGTTTCTTCAGTGGGTTCTTCAGAATGTCTTCTAGTTCTCTTCCAGATCTCCACAGTAAATAATGTAGTGGACTTTTACCGTTGCTTCGTATCGAAGTCTTGAACCTTGCGCTGCTTTTGTACTTTGTGAACTTGTTCATTGATCTACATTGTCTTCAAACTGTAGGCTTGTGTTAGTGTATATGCCCTAGAGGCCATTACTGTATCATACTAGTTTGTATATTACTTGATGGAAGCTTGGGATATTCACAGTTGTATAGACAATCTTGCTCGAAATGGTAGTATGCTACTTGGTTTGTTTCTACTTTAATGTGTACATGTGTTTCTTTTAGCATATCGCCTATACACATTAGTGGAGCCCTTAGAATATTTGCTTGATTACCAGCGTTGTGATGGCAGTCACACTTGTGGGGGCTGGGTAATCTATAAGCACATCCTTATACAGGTCCCTAGTCGTAGGACTATCGAGACAGGGCATCGATACTCCGGAGTAGACTAGCATATACGCTTCTCATCCCAGTAGGGGAGACGGTCTGTCCCACAGCCGTCAGTACGTCGTACTTGAGATAGTATGCGGGTGCTCGTTAGGTTACGAGTACACTGGACAGGACTCGTCGGGAACTATTGGTTGGTACTATACCTATCGTCAGTTATCTGTTCCCAGGTGACATGAGTACAGCTTAGTCCGCTGACTTGACACTGTCACTTCGCCTCGAGTGTGTTCCCACTGTACTTTGATTACTACCCTACCACGGCTCAAAGGAGTCGTGCAAACAGGTAGTTGTTGGGTGCAGTCCCGAAGCACTTGGAGGCAGTGACGGTTAGACAGGATTCGTCTCTCCCGGTATTGGGGGTTGATATCGCGCTGTGTCTAGGAGAGCCATTACACAAAGTCCCTGGCCAGGGCAAGCGAGATATACTGGTAGGTTATCCAGTGTTTTTTCATAGTGTTCTGGGCTACACTCCTACACGACTTGTACCGCTATTAGGGGACTGACGTTTACCGCCCCCTAGGCCAGCCATGCGATATTCTAAGACGAACAGACCGGACTGTACGGAGATTGTCACATACAGGCTCAGTAGGAGTTCGGATGGGTTCAGCTCATCAGTCTTCTTATCGGCATCTACCTGGGGACCGTTACGTACAGCTAGTGTCGCTTGCAGTCTGTGGTTAAACCCACTGCCAGCGTAGTGTCGAGTTTTTATAATCCCACACAGAGGGTTATTCGCCTTTGGGCAAAACAGAGTAGAGGTCGCATGGTTTTGCGACGGGGTTCGTTCACATCCGCGCACTTGTGCACGTTTGGTGTTCGGATAGTTTTTACTAGCGGGCTTTGGTTTAAACTAGATACTAGTATATGTTTTGGGGTTAGTTTTATCTCATTGTATTCGTGTTCCTCGGAACACGGATGCGGGTGTGTATGCACAGTTGACTGAGGCAGAGGCAAAGGATTCTCATTAGGGTTTTGGTACGGGTGTGTATACACAGTTGACTGTTGCCTTTTTCCAAACCCTAATGAGAATAGGAAATATGATTAATAATATTAGTTAACAATTATTGTGCCATAGTTGAGATGAATTCTTTACTTTTGTTGACTTGTTGACTTTAGTTGACCGGTTGACCAAAGTAGACTTGTTGACCATCATCATTTGTTTTCAAAGATACTTCTTATTTTTTGCACAAGCATTTAATGAATGAAATGATAATGGTCATTCATCAACTCACCATCATAAATTGTTAATTATTATTATTGTTATTATTATCTAAAATATGAGAGCATGGTTGTAAAACTCATTCATTCTCACTTGCATCTTCTCTCTCATCCATTGCTCTCCCTCTTCCTCTAGCTCAAGGCAAAATCTCTCATGAGTTGAGAACCATTTGCCTTGGAGATAAAACACCAAAACTCATTTATACTCATCCTAAGGTTGAAGGTTTAGCAAACCTAATACTTTAGTTACCTCAAGATCGAGGAAGGAGCTCAAGGTAGAGGCCCTCGGGTGGATCTTTCTTCGGCAAGAGAAGGCGACGAGGAGAACCATCCAACCCACTCCAAGGAGAAGAAGAGAAGGAGTTCAAGACTAGGTATAACCCCCTTAACCGAGTAGGTAAAGCTCGTAGTTGTTGCTAGTGTGTTGTTTAGCAAAGATCCGGGTTTTTCTAGTCCATGTTACCATAAACCCTAAAAATTGTTTTTCACCGTTTCCGCAACCTCGAAAGAACCGGGAGAGGTAACGTGGACTTACAGTGGTATCAGAGCTTAGCTAAACACACACTAGCATGTTAGCAAAGTATCTAGAATTTCGATCGGACAAAAAACCGCAAAACACGTCAAAAATATCAACTTTCTGCCGATTTTTATTTCTGTTCAAAACATAATAAATCATGTACTAAAAATCAGCTCTGGGTTTTTAAAGAACACCCAAAAAAAATGATCCAGCGAGTCGACCAATTCACCGCGGAACCGCGGCCGAGTTGACTCGGCCGTGGGTCGTTTCTCCTGCAATGTTCTTATATTGGTGTTTTGGGATTTTTTGGATGGTTTGTTTCTGTCCAGATTTTCCAGAGAACAAATTTGTTTTTGGGGTGGTTACAAATCCGTATTTTTATCGATCTTCTCTAGACTTTTGCTAATGGGTTATATCTATGATGTGATATATGTATTAAACGTCTGCTAATCGCTATACGTCGATTAGTGGGGGTTATACATATCTGTGATCTGTAATGTTGATGGTTTGTGTATATGAATTCGTTGGATTGTCGCGGATGAATAGCCGGGGGGTTGTGAGATGAGAGTTTTCTTTATCTTTCATTTGATGTAATATGTAAATTGATATAATATTATTTGTATGGCCGCACATCCGGGATGAGGTTGTAGCCGCCATTGTATAATTTCTTTTAACAGTTTTTGCTCCTAGGATAGACCCAAGGTGGGGTGCACAAACTACCGGGTACTTCGAAGTGCCGATTGGCCTACTCATGTTGATGAGGGAGGTTGCTTCGCTTCAGGTACTTGGCGGGTAGTTTGCCGCACCCGTAGGGGTCTAGGGTGGGGTATTGGCTATTCATCGCGACCGTGTAATCCGCTTTTCGTTGAAGGCTCGAACGAAACATGGATTCCTAGTATATCCAATATGTTCATCTGTGATCTGGAATGGCTATCATTGCATTTGACGAATGTATATATCTATATATGATATCTATTTAGGCGTTGCTTATGTTTTACATCCGCGCTAGTCCAGCCCCCGCTCTGTTGTTAGTTAAGTAACCTAACGGGTGATGACGGGACCCCGTGGCGAATGCGGATGGCATACGCGTACATCATATTTTCGTTGTTTTCTGCAATGGTAGGATTAATTGATGGGACGCATTAAATTAATGCAAGAAAATAAACCAAAGTTAAAGTCGTTGGAACAATTTCAAAACCACTCGTTTTCTTTTCAAAACAACTTTTAAACGCGGAGCTTAAACCACTCCTTTTAAAAGCAATCTCGTTCCTTCGATTATATCAAGTTCACTACGTTCACGGTTTCGCCAAAACCATTCATAGCCCTCCGTCATTTCATATGGACAGTCAATAGTATTCAAGCTGTGTTTGTTGGCCAAAGTCAAGGCACAGTGATTGGTAGCTATTGGGTGTCATATGCAGCATAGATAGATGCGTTGGTTTGGGACAGTCGTACTGCCTTGTTGGCCAAAATCAAGGGTAGGTACGGGTGGGTTCAAATTAACCTGGAGAATGACGGGTAGAACTTGACATGTGACTTACGATTTGTTGGCCAAAGTCAAGGTCATACGAGCATGGGGCAAAAATCCACATCGGGAGTTTCTAAAGAAACTAAAACCTGCTTGTGTTGCATACCATTTGGAGTGTGATGATTCTGGTAGGATTCCTTCAGTTTTGCCACACGATGATATTTTGATCCCGATCCTACTGTGAGTATATGCTACTCCTCGGGAACTTTCTCACTTAACGATCAATGCTATAAACCAATTAGGTGTCTAGAAAGGTGTTAGCCGGGCTACGCCTCCAGGGAAAAGAGGTTATTTAATTAAGGAACTTCACGAAAGCGTTGGAAAACCTCCCTCGAAGTACCAACACTGGTCTGGCTAAACGGTTAAGCAAGTATTGTACGGTGAGAAAGATCCCGACTAATTCTTCCTTTTTGGTTTGAGGAGGAATTTTAGAAACAGTGGGAGCCATCCTGTTTAGACAAACTAAAAACCACTCTAAACTTGCAAGAGCATCATGCTAAAAGTGTTTCTTCTCTCTCTCCTAATTACAGCGACCAAGTATCATGACCGGACTTAAGTTACTACTAGATAAAAACATACTGACAGGGCCAAACTACAAAGATTGGCTCAGGAATGTCAAAATGGCAATCACTTATGACAAGTTGGGGTATCTCCTTACCACCAAAGCTCCCCCTGTCCCAGGTCCCAAAACCAGCGTCGCGGATAAGGAAATCCGTAAGACCTGGGAGATCGACTGCGCGAAGGCCAAGTGCCTCGTACTTGCCTCTGTAGACAATGAACATCAGAGGAGGCACGGGAATATGGACCTTGAATCCATATTTCTCCATACAAAAGAACTGTATGGAGAGCAATCTCGTATCGCCAGATACGAAGTATCGAAAAAGTTGTTTTCGGCGAGATTGGCCATCGGATCATCCGTAGCGGAACACGTGCTTAAGATGATTGGCTTCATTGAGGAGCTCGCGGACCTTGGGACCACGTTAGAGAACGCGCTCTACACGGACTTGATTCTCCAGTCCCTTCCTTCCACATACGCCCAGTTTATCCTGAACTTCAACTTGTAAGAAAAGGAAGTTGAACTTTCAGAACTCCTCAACATGTTGAGGAGTGCAGAGGGCACCCTACAGAAAGGTAGGGAATATCCACTATGTTTGTAGGAGGATCTTTCTCTTCTAGGTCCAAGGCGAAAGCCAAGGGAAAGAAGAAGAAAACCACCACTAAACCAAGGGGCGGTGTTAGTAAAGTGGAAATGAAGGGAACGGAAAAGACAACAAAGGTAGCGGGAAAGCTTGTGGGAAAAGAAGAGTGCTTTTACTGTCACAAGAGTGGACACTGGAAAAAGGATTGCAGGGCTTGGAAGGCCAGAAACCAGGACCCGAAGCAAGTTGCGGCTTCGGCTTCAGGTGTGTATGTTATTGAAAACTGTCTATCAATAAACTCTACTTCCTGGGTATTGGATACCGGATCAGGATCTCATATCTGTAATTCTTTACAGGCACTGAGAAACCATAGGGTTTTGAAGGCAGGTGATATGACCCTCAGAGTTGCAAACGGAGCTGGCATGGATGCTGAGTCCGTAGGGGACTATCACTTGGGATTGTCAGATGGACATGTTTTGGTTTTACGGGATTGTTATTTTGTACCCAATGCAACTTGTAATATCATATCTGTATCTTTATTCTCTAAAGAAGGTTATGAATTTGCATTTGTAAGCAATGTTGTGAACATTCACCTTAATCAAGTTTTGATTGGGTCAGGTACATTAAGCAATGGTATATACATATTAAACCAACCACAGATTTTCAATGTCCAGAATACACACAAAAGAAAGTCTCCAGAAATCAATCATGCTTTCTTATGGCATTGTAGACTGGGTCACATCAATAAGAGAAGGTTGACGAAGTTACATACAGAAGGATATTTGGATCCGTTCGAATATCAATCGTATGCAACTTGTCAATCCTGTCTTAAAGGAAAGATGACAAAGACTCCGTTCACTGGACACGGAGTAAGAGCGAGTGAGCTCTTGGGACTCGTACACAGCAATGTGTGCGGTCCAAGGTCTACGCATGCGCGAAGCGGTTATTCTTACTTCATTACTTTTACGGATGACTTTTCAACGTACGGATATGTCTTCTTAATGAAATATAAATCCGAAGCCTTTGGAAAATTCCAAGAATATAAGAATGAAGTAGAAAAACAAAAAGGCAAAAGTATCAAGACACTGAGATATGATCGAGGTAGGAATACTTGAGTGCCGAGTTCCTGGATTACTTAAAGGAGAATGGAATTCTCTCTCAGCTTACTCCTCCATACACTCCACAACATAACGGTGTATCGGAGAGACGGAACCGAACCCTATTGGATATGGTACGTTCCATGATAAGTAACGCTGAGTTACCGCGATCATTCTGGGGATATGCGCTAGAATCAGCTGCATACCTTTTGAACCGAGTTCCAATTAAGACTGTGCCTACTACACTATATCAGATGTGGTGTGGGAAGAAACCCTATATTAAGCACATTAAGACTTGGGGATGTCCAGTTTTTGTCAAAAAGCAGCATGCGGACAAACTTGAGGCACGCTCAGTACAGTGCAAGCTTATGGGATATCCAAAGAACTCCAAGGGATATTTCTTCTATTGCGAAGAGGAACAAAAGGTTTTTGTTTCTCGTCATGCCCACTTCTTGGAAACTGAGTTTTTGGAAAATCAGATAAGTGGGAGCGCAATAGAACTGGAAGAAATTCCAGAACCATGAGCTATTACTGAAAGCTTAGTAGAACCAGAGGGTTCGAAAGATCAGGACATTCCTACGCCGCTCCGCAGGAGTAGTAGGCAGTCTCATCCGCCCGAGAGATACTATGGTTTTCTCATAGACGGTGATAGAGAGGATTGCATCATTGATAATGATGAGCCGACTAGCTTCCAGCAGGCCATTAAGAGCGTTGACTCGGTAAAATGGCTGTATGCAATGCGGACCGAAATGGAGTCCATGTACACCAACAAAGTATGGACATTGGACGTTGATCCAGATGGGGTAAAACCTGTAGGATACAAGTGGATCTTCAAAAGGAAGATCGGTGTAGATGGACAAGTTGAGACCTATAAGGCTAGACTTGTTGCAAAGGGTTTTCGTCAAAGACCTTGTTTAGACTATGACGAAACCTTTTCTCCAATGGCTATGCTGAAATCCATTCGGATCCTTCTTTCCATTGCTGCCTTCCACGATTATGAGATTTGGCAGATGGACGTAAAGACCGCTTTTCTAAATGGAAATTTAGAGGAGTGTGTCTATATGGACCAGCCAGAGGGTTTCATTCGGAGTGGGAGCAGCGGAAAGGAGTGCAAGTTGATTAAGTCCATCTATGGACTAAAGCAGGCATCGCGGAGTTGGAACATCTGTTTTGATGAGACGGTCAAAGAATTTGGCTTTATTAAAAATCCAGATGAACAATGCATCTATAGTAGATTTGTAGCAAGAACTGTCGTATTCCTCGTTTTATACGTGGATGACATTCTCTTGATAGGAAATGACATTCCTATGCTACAATCTGTCAAAGATTTCTTGTCACACAGGTTCTCCATGAAACACCTGGGTGATGCCTCTTACATTCTGGGGATCCGGATCCATTGTGATAGATCCAAGAGGATATTAGGACTTTCACAGTCCAGGAACATCGACACCATACTGAAAAGATTCAGTATGAAAGATTCCAGGCGCGGTAATCTACCGGCTTGTCACGGGATCACCCTCTCCAAAGAGATGTCTCCCAAGACTGATTTGGAAAGGGATCGCATGTCTATTATACCCTACGGTTCTTCGGTAGGCTCTATAATGTATGCGATGTTGTGTACCATACCAGATGTAGCTTATACACTGGGTGTGGTAAGCCGGTATCAGTCAAACCCTGGGGAGAACCACTGGATAGCGGTAAAGAACATTCTCAAGTACCTTAGAAGGACTAAGGAGATGTTCTTGGTGTATGGAGGAAAAGACCACCAGATTGAGGCCTTTGCTGACTCCAGCTTCCAAAGTGACAAGGATGATTCCAAGTCCATGTCGGGTTATGTCTTTACCCTCAATGGAGGGGCGGTGTGTTGGAAGTGTTCCAAATAGGAAACCGTTGCTGACTCGACGATGGAAGCGGAATATATCGCTGCATCTGATGCCGCAAAAGAAGCCGTCTGGATGAGGAAGTTCTTGATAGAACTTCAGGTGGTTCCGTCCATTGTTGATCCAATACCTCTGTATTGCGACAACAACGGGGCAATAGCTTTAGCGAAGGAACCCAGGTCCCATCAGAAGTCCAGGCACATCTTAAGGAGGTATCACCTGATTAGGGAGATCGTGGGTCGCCAGGAGATCGAGGTTCGGAGAGTTGCTACGGAAGATAACACTGCTGATCCACTCATGAAGGCCTTACCCCAGACTCAGTTTGAGCGGTTGATCGAGATGATAGGTCTTCGATACGCCAATACATGGCCTTAGTGCAAGTGGGAGATTGCTAGTGTATATGCCCTAGAGGCCATTACTGTATCATACTAGTTTGTATATTACTTGATGGAAGCTTGGGATATTCACAGTTATATAGACAATCTTGCTCGAAATGGTAGTATGCTACTTGGTTTGTTTCTACTTTAATGTGTACATGTGTTTCTTTTAGCATATCGCCTATACACATTAGTGGAGCCCTTAGGATCTTTGCTTGATTACCAGTGTTGTGATGGCAGTCACACTTGTGGGGGCTGGGTAATCTATAAGCACATCCTTATACAGGTCTCTAGTCGTAGGACTATCGAGATAGGGCATCGATACTCCGGAGTAGACTAGCGTATACGCTTCGCATCCCAGCAGGGGCGACGGTCTGTCCCACAGCCGTCAGTACGTCGTACTTGAGATAGTATGCGGGTGCTCGTTAGGTTACGAGTACACTGGACAGGACTCGTCGGGAACTGTTGGTTGGTACTATACCTATCGTCAGTTATAAGTTCCTAGGTGATATGAGTACAGCTTAGTCCGCTGACTTGACACTGCATTTCGCCTCGAGTGTGTTCCCACTGTACTTTGATTACTACCCTACCACGGTTCAAAGGAGTCGTGCAAACATGTAGTAGTTGGGTGCAGTCCCGAAGCACTTGGAGGCAGTGATGGTTAGACATGATTCGTCTCTCCCGGTATTGGGGATTGATATCGCGCTGTGTCTAGGAGAGCCATTACATAAAGTCCCTGGCCAGGGCAAGCAAGATATACTGGTAGGTTATCCAGTGTTGTCTCAGGGTGTTCTGGGCTACACTCTGACACGACTTGTACCGCTATTAGGGGACTGACGTTTACCGTCCCCCTAGGCCTGCCATGCGATATTCTCAGACGAACAGACCGGACTGTATGGATATTGTCACATACAGGCTCAGTAGGAGTTCGGATGGGTTCACCTCATCAGTCATCTTATCGGCATCTACCCGGGGACCGTTACGTACAGCTAGTGTCGCTTGCGGTCTGTGGTTAAACCCATTGCCAGCGTAGTGTCGAGTCTTTAGAGTCCCACATAGAGGGTTATTCGCCTTTGGGAAAAACAGAGTAGAGGTCGCATGGTTTTTCGACGGGGTTCGTTCACATCCGCGCACTTGTGCACGTTTGGTGTCCGGACAGTTGATACTAGCGGGCTTTGGTTTAAGCCAGATCCTAGTATATGTTTTGGGGTTAGTTTTATCTCATTGTATTCGTGTTCCTCGGAACACGGATGCGGGTGTGTATGCACAGTTGACTGAGGCAGAGGCAGAGGATTCTCATTAGGGTTTTGGTACGGGTGTGTATGCACAGTTGACTGTTGTCTTTTTCCAAACCCTAATGAGAATATGAAACATGATTAATAATATTAGTTAACAATTATTGTGCCATGGTTGAGTTGAATTCTTTACTTTTGTTGACTTGTTGACTTTAGTTGACCGGTTGACCAAAGTAGACTTGTTGACCATCATCATTTGTTTTCAAAGATGCTTCTTATTTTTTTCACAAGCATTTAATGAATGAAATGATAATGGTCATTCATCAACTCACCATCATAAATTGTTAATTATTATTATTGTTATCATTTTCTAAAATATGAGATCATGGTTGTAAAACTCATTCATTCCCACTTGCATCTTCTCTTTCATCCATTGTTCTCCCTCTTCCTCTAGCTCAAGGCAAAATCTCTCATGAGTTGAGAACCATTTGCCTTGGAGATAAAACACCAAAACTCATCTCTACTCATCCTAAGGTTGAAGGTTTAGCAAACCTAATACTTTAGTTACCTCAAGATCGAGAAAGGAGCTCAAGGTAGAGGCCCTCGGGTGGATCTTTCTTCGGCAAGAGAAGGCGACGTGGAGAACCATCCAACCCACTCCAAGGAGAAGAAGAGAAGGAGTTCAAGACTAGGTATAACCCCTTAACCGAGCAGGTAAAGCTCGTAGTTGTTGCTAGTGTGTTGTTTAGCAAAGATCCGGGTTTTTCTAGTCCATGTTACCATAAACCCCAAAAATTGTTTTTCACCATTTCCGCAACCCCGAAAGAACCGGGAGAGGTAATGTGGACTTACAGCTTGATCAAGACTCTTCCATTTGTTGGTCGTAATCTCACTTTTGTATCTTCTTTTCATCATTTTCACTGTTTTTATTCCGAGAACCTGTAACCTGCAACTATGTAGCAGACATGGATCAAAAGCACCTGTTTATTTGTAAAATGAATAAGAATGGGGAATATAATAATGCAATATTATGATATGAACAACCCGTCAGCATTTGCATATGATTTACCCTATGCTACATTCATGTTATTCGTATTGCATTACTTATACTTGTGCTAGTACACCTGCACCATTATCGATAATGCGTATATTACACTTACACAGATTTGCCGGCTCACACACTTCATCATCGATAATTGCCATGTCACTACACGGTAGGATTGCACATACATATTGTACACTCATATTTGCGTATATACCTACTTGTACATCCATATTGGCGCATATACAACCAGTACACCCATACTTGCATACATACATATTGTACACCCACACTTGCGTACATACATATTGTACACCCATACTTACGTACATATATATTGTAGACCTATACTTGCGGACATACACTTTTGTACGTCCATACTTGCGTACATACACATAAGCACCTTTTTACGATATCACATTCGATTTTGGAGATTTGGGAACCGCATGATATATTTTAAAACTGCATTCATTTGAAAGAGCGGTTTTCCCTCGATATATGCATATTACTGTTCCATGTTGCATGATATACGGATATGCTCACATTTCTATCATATGTCGCATACATCATGCTTTATGATTTTACGCATTGAGATTTGCTCTTTTCATGAGATTTCTGGATTTGACAACCGTGGCTATTTCAAAAAAAAGTATGTACTGTTTTCAAAACCTCATAATCCCCCAAGAGCTCAACCTCTTGGGCACAGTTTAATAGTATCGAGTACATACCACAGCATCGGTGGTCCAGCCGTAGAAGGGCAAACCCAAGCCTCACTAATGGCGCCGTAGAACTGCCGCAAACCCGAAGGTTCAAAGGCTTTCACACGGTCATTAAGTCGAGTTAGGGTTTCATTCTTCTAGAGGGACCATAGAATTGCCTGCATGTCTTTCCGACTACTTTAAACTTGGAATAATAGGTTTCTGACATTCGATCGTCTCTGTCGACTCCCAACGTCTCCGCGTGAAGCCGTCTCTAGCTGGAACCAATCTATCTGATGACCTCGCATCGGGGTAGGCGAACGATCCACATGTCCTAGTCATTCATCCTCGATGACTAGCGACCTTCTATCATTTCTTAGTACAACTCGTTCTGCCCTAATTCCAGTATCTGGGGCAATAACTCGTCGTTCGCAGCAAAAACTGGCTCGCTCGTCTGCACGGTGAACAGTGCCTCAATCATCATGAATAAGCAACACACCAACGGTCATCAAAATCTGGCTGGCCTCTATCATTGGCTCAATCCTCTAGTGTCGATCAGCACATCCGAGTAACCTCATAAAGGCGATCCGCCAAACGCTCGTGGCGCGGAAACACAGTAAAAAGACACATCTCTGCAATCGTGTGTTGCCGGAATTTCGCCCTGGTCAGTCCTCGTTCGTGACGAGCTCGTGCTGACCGCAACTCTAGCTGTAGCTCTCCCTGCCCGTAATCGTGGCAGCAAAACCATAACTGGAACTGATGAGGCTAGATCGGAATGAATATAATACAGAGCAAAGAAATGTACATGCTAAGGCTCCTTAAGTGGAGTGGCGTGTCGTAAGTATGCCGCGGAACATACCCACGGTACGTCACTCTACTTTTGTCACCTATTCCATCAACCAAGGGTCATCCTACGCTCCGAAGGTAAACCTAACGCTCTGATACCAACTTTGTCACGTCCCGAAAGTACGGAATATGACCGGCACTTAAACTACGAACGTCTCGAGGCGTACGTAACCTAAGTAAGCCGAAAACCCAGAAACCCAAACCAAGAAAAGTAGTAGAGTGAAGGAAAACCAATTTAAAACAAGTAGTTTTAATAGCATAAGCCGAATTATGGGGTTCTTTTTTAAAAAAAATATCAAATATTTCCCGAAAATTTCGGCAGAGTCTCCTTTGTAAATAATGGCCCCCAAACGGGATACAACATGAATAGTATACGAAATCAACAAAAAGGCATCCCCAAGCGGGAGCTAGCTCTTCGTCAATCGACGGTCACAACCACACAAGCAATAAAATATACAATTCCAACGGCGAGGATCAAAATTCAAAAGGAAACTCAAACCACAAGAAAACCACAGAAATATAACGCGCGACTTTAAGGTCGAAGGAATAACATCACTGGTCTCTATCTTAAATAAATACATGTTTGTTTGATGGAACTTCTAGATAAAACAGAATAATGATATACAAGATATAATGATGGGTGCGATACAAATAAACCCACCTACTAGCAAGTCACCCGGAAATGGAAAGAGTGCCAGCAAGCCGCAATGAAACCTGTACGGCGAAACCTGCAAGAACTGTGGCAGAACGGGGGTGAGTTGCCAACTCGTGAGTAGAAAAACATCTACGCACAGAAATCGCATAAATAACGCAATCCTAGGTCAATGATCATAATATATCCTCAAATATGTATATAACATGCAGCCTATAACAATGGCTAGGGTAAATATCTAACCTGAGTGTAATCTCATGTGCCTGTGTCAGTGCCTCAAGTAGAAATATATCATATGAATGAGGTATGAATGCATGAAAACAGAATACATGTAAATGAAGAAACTGTTTTCATAAATTTAGTGAGATTTCCTTGTATTTTTAAAATGAGGTATCATAATGAAATCAGCATGAAACAGTGCCTAGCATCGGCACAAAACGTAATCCCAAAATCTCGATATCTCTGTATCACAGTTTCTGTACCTCAATATCTCGAAATCTCAATGTCTCAATCACAATATCTAGGGCGCCGTCAGTCTAGATCGGCCCCTACCATCCATCTCAAGACCACGACGGTATCCTCCGGATATCCGACGCGTCGGGTAAAATCACCGGTAGGTAGTGCTCCCCTGCCAGGCTCACATCGTCATCATCACGCGCTTCTTGCCCCGGGGTACCTTACCGGGTCCACCATGTACCCGAAACGGTTCATCCGGCTCCTCGAATCGGGTCTCGAAATCCATCAGCAAACTCATGGTGGACGACTCATACAGCATGGGAAAAACCGCACTTTTTATTTAAAAAGAGAGAAATCAGTTATATAAGTTTTGCGGTTTTCCCCCCCAAATCCAGAAAATTTCATGGAAATCCGAATCCAAATCATCAATAGCATGTAAAACCATGAATATAGGCATAACAATGAATAACAGTATGCATGAAGTGACAAGTAATAACTACAATGTTAAGCTGGCATATAAGGCAGGTACACTAATATCATGTCAAATTACTAACTAACAAGCTATGTCAAGCAATAATATTTTCTAAGGTGTACGTGACATGGCAATTACCGATGAAGATGTGTGTGAGCCGGCAAGTAAGTGTACGTGGTACATACGCATCGTTGGTAATGGTGCTGGTGTCCTAACAATATGATATCGACATTGCAATAAGAAATTATAACATAAGTATGCGATGCGATGCGAAGCGAACCACAATAATAAGCGGGAGCTGAATACTAGACGCAACTGAAACTAACCTGCATTAATCTAATATAAGTCCTACAAATGGTGCCTTTTGACATAACACGAATCATGGGGTTTTGAAAATAGGGGATACGGTGTTTTTATGAAAAGATACGTCTTTTGAAATATCCATAGGATCCCTTGGGCTGTCTTTTAAAATACCCATGATTCGTTAGTTTTTGAAATAGGTAAGAAGTCTAATCTAATCTACAACTACACTAAACTATACGGCTGAACTAACAAGCTGAACTACAGGTAAGGAAACCGCCTATCATCTGAGTCGATACATATACATACCTATATATGTATAGTCGGTGATCCCGCCTCAATAATATCATATCTATAACCAGACATCCCAAGTCAAGAGTGCGGATCAATCATCAATATATAGCTCGTACGTAAAACCGTCGTACGGCATCCCAAATCTGGGTACGGGTCAAAATCATATTCATCACACTATTCATCCGGTATCCTCTTTATCAAAGATCATAGTCTAAGGTACTGACCTATATCTAATACAATACTAATATCATCAATATAGTCATGATCTGACTACAGATCGACAATCTCGTACAAACCGAAACCGTCAGCACATAGCATCATCAAGGGGTATACATCGCCCAATACAGCCTAGGATCAATATCCTAGCATATCATGTCTCATATCACGATCACATGTCAACCATTTTATTTATAACACTATTCACCCATATCGCCCCCCCAAGATCCGCTATAATACCAGGACGTACCTCAAGTACGAATCCTGCCATATTACCGATATCACAACCACAAAACAAATCTCATCGACTCAGCTCAATCCCAGGTATCATCCTCAAATCCGTATGTGAACACATAGTCCCATACCCATGTGAACACATAACTATAAAGAAACCCATGAGCACATATAAATAGGAATGTATGCAAGTATGTATGTGTGTATGTGTAGTGCAACACTACCCTAGGGTTCGCAACACTAAAATAATCCAACACATCAATATCCATCCTAAACATCGTTATTAATCCCAAATAACATATAATAATTGTTGGTGTGTATACGCATCCGTATACACCACCACGGACTGCGGGGGTGCTATACGCCATCCACCCGACTTCTCCCCGTAGATATAAATCTACTCACCTGGTCCTCGCTCGCCGGTGCCGACGTCGCCACGCGCTAGCTTGTCGTCTCGAAGTCCACATGGGGTACCTACATATCATAACGCACCGTATCGCATTAAAATCCGACTCACGACCAAAACGACGCACGAATCCCACATAGGTCAAAACCTATGGTTGCCTTCACAAATCGACCCAAAAACCCTCGACGTCGGCGTACAAACGCCAAACCATCGAGAAAACTCTCAACACACTCATTTGTACAATTACAAGCACTAATTATAATATAAAATAGCTTAAAATTCACAAAAGCCCCAATTTCACTTAAAAAGTCATTTTTCCGAAAATCTAGCAAGCACAAATCACCGTTTTAGTACAAAACTCGATGTATAAACGAATCTAGCGGCCACAATATTCACTAAATATCTTAAATAAGTCATAAAAACCATTTCCATAATTTAATCTCATAAATTTGCATAATTTCCAAAATCCTAGTTTGCAAAAATATCAATTTTTAACACCTTTTAAAGCAAAATTCACAATTCATCAATTAAGCTTGGTTTTGCATGAACCAAAGTCATTAAACCACTCATTATAATATTTATATTGACATGAAAACTTAATTATATTTTAATCCAAGCATTTGATAATTTTTCAAAAACTCTAGTTAGCAAAATAACTTAATTTAGACATTTCCATGCAACAATTTGATATCTAACTAATAGTTTACTTTCTACAAATCCTAAGATGGTAAGCTACCCATCACAACCATGATCAAACAATACAATCCCTAACTTGATCACAATCCATTCTCTTGAACTTTCAAATAAACAATAAACAACAACCAAATTAACCCTTATAAACAAAATTATATATGCAACTAATCAACAACAAACCATGCGGCACAAATTATACCTCACAAATAGAAATCTACCATGCAAATCCTAGCTTCCAAAAGTAGCTTCCATGCTCTTAAATCCATGCTAGAAAGGCAAATGAGAAATGAGTAAGAGTTGGATTTAGATTTTGGGGTTTTTTTTTACGGGTATTTGATGAATTTTTGAAGCAAAAGAGATTGAATTTTGGGGAAAATGAGGGCTGTTGCAGCAGGGGGTTTCGGCCAAGTTGAGGAGTGGGGGAGGAGAGAGAGTGAGGTGGAGAAAGTGGAGAGAAAAAGGCAAAGTCCACACCCCCTTTTGACTTTCTTTCACTTTCTTTTCTTTTCTTTTCTTTTCTTTTGAAAGTGAGGTGATTGGAGAGAGAGAGAGAGAGGGGGGGGGCTGTCATGGTCGGGACGGCCACATGGGGAGAGGGTGAGGTGTGGGTGTGTGGGTTAGGAAAAAGATAAATGCTATACCCCAATTCCCATTAACACTAATTTCACCGAAAAATGCCTTTTTCTTCGATATTTTCTAAACCGTTTTGGAAAACGATTTCATTTCAAAAACCATATGATAAAATTTTATTTAATGTTTTATGATGCACAAAATTTGTTTCAACTCATTCCAATTTGTAATTTTCCCTAATTAAATATATTAGTGACGGCTTAAAATAATATTAAAATAATTAATTTCAGAAAATTTGAAATTTCACCAGTGGCTCAATAAACACCAAATACTAGCAATTACATAGCTAGAATATATATATTTAATTTTTATAATAAGATATTTGTATTTTGACTTTTTACAGAAAACCCCCTTATTTTACCGATTTTCCGAAATTTCACCGAAACGATTTTCAAAACGCTACAATCTTCCCCCCTTAAAGAAATTCGGTCCCCGAATTTAAATTCAAACTCCCCCAAAATATAAAAACATCTAAGCAAAATAATCAAGTCGTCGGGGCTCCGAAACCATAAGTACATAATACGCATCAAAGCGCAATGCATGCACATGAGCAATGAGCATATAACTCAAAATCAAAACTCCGTCAAGCATCCCGCCATCATTGGAGTCATGGTAAAGACACAAATGTCAAATCCAATACAAAACCAATATGCTATAAATCGGAACTACACACGTAAATATCAAATCTATATATGTAAATATCTGAAGGAAATGAATGCCAAATATATTCAGGTACTGTCCTCTGACTAGTCCTGCCCAGTACGAAAACACATAGTAAATATCATAAAAACGTACTGCTCTATAGGAAAAATCAATCCCAAAATACGCATATGAGTACTACGTGCGTCTGGTGCGCACGGAAATCAAAATCCAAATATGTGCCATACATATGCACAGAAACAACATCCAAGTGCATCGGGTGTGCATGAAACATCTGTCGTAGGCAACATGTGTGCCTGACAGCAAAATCAGGTGCATCTGACATGCACGAAAAATCTCGATTTAGTGCACCTGGTGTGCACCAAAATCATATCTCAAAACATGCGCCCAACATGTGCGAAAATCCAAGGCAGTTGCATCCATCATGCACGAAATCATGAAATCCAATATCAAGCGCCGAACATGCGCAAAATCAAATCAGGCGCACAAGGTGCACAAAACAAATATCGAGTATCACAATCGAAATCGAAGTCCAGTGCATCTAAGTGCACAAAAGGCGTATCACTGCACTGCAAGCATATATAAACTATACAGAGTGCAGGAACCAAATCGTGTGCGTGCATACGCACAAAATCAACGCAAATGTCTAAAACCGTAAAATCACAAATATGTGAAACCCAAGAACGAAAACAATATCAAGTGCAACACTTTGCAAAGATCGTAAATCCTTAATCATCAAAATCAAATCATTCGAATAAATCACCCAAAACATCGAAATCAATAATGGCGGCATAGTACCGCTCAAGCGCATCCTCTAAGAATCTCGGGCCAACTGTCGCGGTCACTAGTGGGACGTCTTGTCGATGATCATGAACTCTGGCTTGCTGGTGTGCGTAACAATGACCACTCCTGGGTCAAGGTCTTCACTGGGAATTACCAATCTCTCGGTCCATCGGCTCATCGGCCTTGTCAGGTGTGCTAACGGGGATGATCCCGTGCTGGCACGTCTCTTGTCATCTCCCGGTCAATCATCGCGACCACTCGTAAGACAGCATATCACTGGCGTCGGCCTCTGGCACTCTGAATGTACGTGACACATCTGATCCTGGGTGCAAGTATCATTGCAGCAGTGTCCTGGAAGGAATCCTGCTCACGGTCTCTTCCATGTCTCGTCTCTGCCAACTGTCCGGAAGTCATCGTCCTTTCCTATATCTGCATCTTGCTCCGGAACGGCTGCATACCCATCGCGACTCCTTCTGGAAGGTATATCCAGTACTCTGCCTCGGCATGCGTATCGCATCTCTGATGTCGGCGGAGTGAAACGTCGTCTTATCCAGATCTTGTACGGACCTCTTTACTCCACTTTCTCTAATGTCGACTGCTTCGGACTTGTCTCATCGTGGCTATATGGACTGAGCTCCAATGGCTATCCTCGTATCGGGAGTCTCCTAAGAAATGCATCTCACCACCTAGCATCCGAATTAAGTCGAGCCATCCGATCGAGTCGTCAAAACCTCATAATCCCCCAAGAGCTCAACCTCTTGGGCACAGTTTAATAGTATCGAGTACATACTATAGCATCGGTGGTCCAGCCGTAGAAGGGCAAACCCAAGCCTCACTAATAGCGCCGTAGAACTGCCGCAAACCCGAAGGTTCAAAGGCTTTCACACGGTCATTAAGTCGAGTTAGGGTTTCATTCTTCTAGAGGGACCATAGAATTGCCTGCATGTCTTTCCGACTACTTTAAACTTGGAATAATAGGTTTCTGACATTCGATCGTCTCTGTCGACTCCCAACGTCTCTGCGTGAAGTCGTCTCTAGCTGGAACCAATCTATCTGATGACCTCGCATCGGGGTAGGCGAACGATCCACATGTCCTAGTCATTCATCCTCGATGACTAGCGACCTTCTATCATCTCTTAGTACAACTCGTTCTGCCCTAATTCCAGCATCTGGGGCAATATCTCATCGTTCGCAGCAATAACTGGCTCGCTCGTCTGCACGGTGAACAGTGCCTCGATCATCATGAATAAGCAACATACCAACGGTCATCAAAATCTGGCTGGCCTCTATCATTGGCTCAATCCTTTAGTGTCGATCAGCACATCCGAGTAACCTCATAAAGGCGATCCGCCAAACGCTCGTGGTGCGGAAACACAGTAAAAAAACACATCTCTGCAATCGTGTGTTGCCGGAATTTCGCCCTAGTCAGTCCTCGTTCGTGACGAGCTCGTGCTGACCGCAACTCTAGCTGTAGCTCTCCCTGCCCGTAATCGTCGCAGCAAAACCATAACTGGTACTGATGAGGCTAGATCGGAATGAATATAATACTGAGGAAAGAAATGTACATCCTAAGGCTCCTTAAGAAGAGTGGCGTGTCGTAAGTATGCCGCGGAACATACCCACGGTACGTCACTCTACTTTAGTCACCTATTCCATCAACCAAGGGTCATCCTTCGCTCCGAAGGTAAACCTAACGCTCTGATACCAACTTTGTCACATCCCGAAAGTACGGAATATGACCGGCACTTAAACTACGAACATCTCGAGGCGTACGTAACCTAACTAAGCCGAAAACCCAGAAACCCAAACCAAGAAAAGTAGTAGAGTGAAGGAAAACCAATTTAAAACAAGTAGTTTTAATAGTATAAGCCGAATTATGCGGTTCTTTTTAAAAAAAAAACATCAAATATTTGCCGAAAATTTCGGCAGAGTCTCCTTTGTAAATACTGGCCCCCAAACGGGATACAACATGAATAGTATACGAAATAAAAAAAAAGGCATCCCCAAGCAGGAGCTAGCTCTTCGTCAATCGACGGTCACAACCACACAAGCAATAAAATATACAACGCCAACGGAGAGGATCAAAATTCAAAAGGAAACTCAAAACCACAAGAAAACCACAGAAATATAACGCGCGACTCTAAGGTCGAAGGAAAAACATCACTGGTCTCTATCTCAAATAAATACATGTTTGGTTGATGGAACTTCTAGATACAACAGAATAATGATATACAAGATATAATGATGGGTGCGATACAAATAAACCCACCTACTAGCAAGTCACCCGGAAATGGAAAGAGTGCCCAGCAAGCCGTAATGAAACCTGTACGGCGAAACCTGCAAGAACTGTGGCACAACGGGGGTGAGTTGCCAACTCGTGAGTAGAAAAACATCTACGCGCAGAAATCGCATAAATAACACAATCCTAGGTCAATGATCATAATATATCCTCAAATATGTATATAACATGCAGCCTATAACAATGGCTAGGGTAAATATCTAACCTGAGTGTAATCTCATGTGCCTGTGTCAGTGCCTTAGGTAGCAATATATCATATGAATGAGGTATGAATGCATGAAAACAGAATACATGTAAATGAAGAAACTGTTTTCATAAATTTAGTGAGATTTCCTTGTATTTTTAAAATGAGGTATCATAATGAAATCAGCATGAAACAGTGCCTAGCATCGGCACAAAACGTAATCCCAAAATCTCGATATCTCTGTATCACAGTCTCTGTACCTCAATATCTCGAAATCTTAAAGTCTCAATCACAATATCTAGGGCGCCGTCAGTCCAGACCGGCCCCTACCATCCATCTCAAGACCACTACGGTATCCTCCGGATATCCGACGCGTCGGGTAAAATCACCGGTAGGTAGTGCTCCCCTGCCAGGCTTACATCGTCATCATCACGCGCTTCTTGCCCCGGGGTACCTTACCGGGTCCACCATGTACCCGAAATGGTTCATCCGCCTCCTCGAATCGGGTCTCGAAATCCATCAGCAAACTCATGGTGGACGACTCATACAGTATGGGAAAACCGCACTTTTTATTTAAAAAGAGCGAAATCAGTTATATAAGTTTTGCGGTTTTCCCCCCCAAATCCAGAAAATTTCATGGAAATCCGAATCCAAATCATCAATAGCTTGTAAAACCATAAATATAGGCATAACAATGAATAACAGTATGCATGAAGTGACAAGTAATAACTACAATGTTAAGCTGGCATATAAGGCAGGTACACTAATATCATGTCAAATTACTAACTAACAAGCTAAGTCAAGCAATAATATTTTCTAAGGTGTACGTGACATGGCAATTACCGATGAAGATGTGTGTGAGCCGGCAAGTAAGTGTACGTGGTACATACGTATCGTCGGTAATAGTGCTGGTGTCCTAACAATATGATATCGACATTGCAATAAGAAATTATAACATAAGTATGCGATGCGAAACGAACCACAATAATAAGCGGGAGCTGAATACTAGACGCAACTGAAACTAACCTGCATTAATCTAATATAAGTCCTACAAATGGTGCCTTTTGACATAAAACGAATCATGGGGTTTTGAAAATAGGGGCTACGGTGTTTTTATGAAAAGATACGTCTTTTGAAATATCCGTAGGATCCTTTGGGCTGTCTTTTAAAATACCAACGATTCGTTAGTTTTTGAAATAGGTAAGAAGTCTAATCTAATCTACAACTACACTAAACTATACGGCTGAACTAAAAAGCTGAACTACAGGCAAGGAAACCGCCTATCATCTGAGACGATACATCTACATACCTGTATATGTATAGTCGGTGATCCCGCCTCAATAATATCATATCTATAACCAGACATTCCAAGTCAAGAGTGCGGATCAATCATCAATATATAGCTCTACGTAAAACCGTCGTACGGCATCCCAAATCTGGGTACGGGTCAAAATCATATTCATCACACTATTCATCCGGTATCCTCTTTATCGAAGATCATAGTCTAAGGTACTGACCTATGTCTAATACAATACTAATATCATCAATATAGTCATGATCTGACTACAGATCGACAATCTCGTACAAACCGAAACCGTCAGCACATAGCATCATCAAGGGGTATACATCGCCCAATACAGCCTAGGATCAATATCCTAGCATATCATGCCTCATATCACAATCACATGTCGACCATTTTATTTATAACACTATTCACCCATATCGCCGCCCTAAGATCCGCTATAATACCAGGACGTACCTCAAGTACGAATCCTGCCATATCACCGATATCACAACCACAAAACAAATCTCATCGACTCAGCTCAATCCCAAGTATCATCCTCAAATCCGTATGTGAACACATAGTCCCATACCCATGTGAACACATAACTATAAAGAAACCCATGAGCACATATAAATAGGAATGTATGCAAGTATGTATGTGTGTATGTGTAGTGCAACACTACCCTAGGGTTCGCAACACTAAAATAATCCAACACATCAATATCCATCCTAAACATCGTTATTAATCCCAAATAACATATAATAATTGTTGGTGTGTATACGCATCCGTATACACCACCACGGACTGCGGGGGTGCTATACGCCATCCACCCGACTTCTCCCCGTAGATATAAATCTACTCACCTGGTCCTCGCTCGCCGGTGCCGACGTCGCCACGCGCTTGCTTGTCGTCTCGAAGTCTACATGGGGTACCTACATATCATAATGCACCGTATCGCATTAAAATCCGACTCACGACCAAAACGACGCACGAATCCCACATAGGTCAAAACCTATGGTTGCCTTCACAAATCGACCCAAAAACCCTCGACGTCGGCGTACAAACGCCAAACCATCGAGAAAACTCCCAACACACTCATTTGTACAATTACAAGCACTAGTTATAATATAAAATAGCTTAAAATTCACAAAAGCCCCAATTTCACTTAAAAAGTCATTTTTCCGAAAATCTAGCAAGCACAAATCACCGTTTTAGTACAAAACTCGATGTATAAACGAATCTAGCGGCCACAATATTCACTAAATATCTTAAATAAGTCATAAAAATCATTTCCATAATTTAATCTCATAAATTTGCATAATTTCCAAAATCCTAGTTTGCAAAAATATCAATTTTTAACACCTTTTAAAGCAAAATTCACAATTCATCAATTAAGCTTGGTTTTGCATGAACCAAAGTCATTAAACCACTCATTATAATATTTATAATGACATGAAAACTTAATTATATTTTAATCCAAGCATTTGATAATTTTTCAAAAACTCTAGTTAGCAAAATAACTTAATTTAGACATTTCCATGCAACAATTTGAAATCTAACTACTAGTTTACTTTCTACAAATCCTAAGATGGTAAGCTACCCATCACAACCATGATCAAACAATACAATCCCTAACTTGATCACAATCCATTCTCTTGAACTTTCAAATACACAATCAACAACAACCAAATTAACCCTTATAAACAAAATTATATATGCAACTAATCAACAACAAACCATGGGGCACAAATTATACCTCACAAATAGAAATCTACCATGCAAATCCTAGCCTCCAAAAGTAGCTTCCATGCTCCTAAATCCATGCTAGAAAGGCAAATGAGAAATGGGTAAGAGTTGGATTTAGATTTTGGGAACTTTTTTGAAGGGTATTTGATGAATTTTTGAAGCAAAAGAGATTGAATTTTGGGGAAAATGAGGGCTGTTGCAGCAGGGGGTTTCGGCCAAGTTGAGGAGTGGGGGAGGAGAGAGAGTGAGGTGGAGAAAGTGGAGAGAAAAAGGCAAAGTCCACACCCCCTTTTGACTTTCTTTCACTTTCTTTTCTTTTCTTTTCTTTTCTTTTGAAAGTGAGGTGATTGGAGAGAGAGAGAGGGGGGGGGCTGTCATGGTGGGGCCGACCACATGGGGAGAGGGTGAGGTGTGGGTGTGTGGGTTAGGAAAAAGATAAATGCTATACCCCAATTCCCATTAACACTAATTTCACCGAAAAAAGCCTTTTTCTTCGATATTTTCTAAACCGTTTTGGCAAACGATTTCATTTCAAAAACCACATGATAAAATTTTATTTAATGTTTTATGATGCACAAAATTTGTTTCAACTCATTCCAATTTGTAATTTTCCCTAATTAAATATATTAGTGACGGCTTAAAATAATATTAAAATAATTAATTTCGGAAAAATTTTCAGAAAATTTGAAATTTCACCAGTAGCTCAATAAACACCAAATACTAGCAATTACATAGCTAGAATATGTATATTTAATTTTTATAATAAGAGATTTGTATTTTGAGTTTTTACAGAAAACCCCCTTATTTTACCGATTTTCCGAAATTTCACCGAAACGATTTTCAAAACGCTACATTGATGCTGGACACGGGTTTCATGATGTTTTCGGGTGTTGATGTTGGACACCCAGGTTCCATGATTTTGATGTGTCGTGAGGGACACCGTTGATTTATATCCTCATACCCACATACATACATGCATTGATTATATAGTTGGATGAGATCCACTGTTAGTGTATGTGCCCTAGGGGGCCATTATTGTATCATACTAGTTTGTATATTACTTAATGGAAGCTTGGGATATTCACATGTATATAACAGTCTTGCTAAACATGGTAGTATGCTACTTGGTTTTTCTATCTTAATATGTGAGTATACGTATTGATAGAGCTCTTAGGATCTTGCTTGACTACCAGCGTTGTGATGGCAGTCATACTAGTGGGGGCTGGGTAGTCTACAAGCACATCCTTATTCAGGTCCCTAGTCGTAGGATTATCGAGACAGGGCATCGATACTCCGGAGTAGACTAGTGTGTATGCTTCTCATCCCAGTTGGGGAGATGGTCTGCCCCACAGCTGTCAGTACGTCGTACTGGAGATAGTATGCAGGTGCTCGTTAGGTTATGGGTAACCCGGACAGGACTCACGGGGAACTGTTAGTTGGTATTATACCCATCGTCAGTTAACAGTTCCCAGGTGACATGAGTACAGCATAGTCCGCAGACTTGACACTGCTACTTCGCCTCGAGTGTGTCCCACTGTTCTTAGATTGCTACCCTACCACGGCTCAAAGGAGTCGTGCAAACAGGTAGCAGTTGGGTGCAGTCCCGAGCACTTGGAGGCAGTGGCGGTTAGACAGGATTCGTCTCTCCCGGTATTGGGAGTTGATATCGCGCTGTGTCAGAGAGCCATTACGCAAAGTCCCTGGCCAGGGCAAGCGAGATTTACTGGTACGTTCCAGTTGTTTTCTCAGGGTGTAATGGGCTACGCTCCGACACGACTTATATCGCTATTAGGGGACTGACGCTTGCCTCCCCCTAGGCCCGATATGCGATAGTTTTAGACGAACAGACCGGACTGTACGGAGATTGTCACATCAGACTGAGTAGGAGTTCGGATGGGTTTCCTCATCGGCCTTCTTATCAACATCTACCTGGAGACCGTTACGTACAACTAGTGCCGCTTGCGGTCTGTGGTTAAACCCACTGCCAGCGTAGTAGTCGAGTCTTTAGAGTCCCACACAGAGAGTTTCCCTACTCCAGGCGAAACGATATAGAGGTCGTATGGTTTTACGACAAGGGTTCGGACGCATACGCGTGTTTACGCACGTACGACATCCGGACAGTTTTTACTAGCCGGCTTTGGTTTAAGCCAGTTTCTAGTATCCGAGTATTGGATTTATATAGTCTAAAGTTTTTCCGTGTTTTCACGGATAGGAGGGGCGTTCTCGTAATTTCGCGAGAAGCTTCTAGAAGGTTGGTGACTTGGGGGTTTAGGTGGCATAAGTATTAAATGAGATTAGTGACTCATTTGTTTGATTCATCCTTGTCATTAATGCATCATAAATGCTTAATGACTCATGTAGATGAATCACTCATTTGTATTTATGAAGCATGGTTGTTAAATCATTTATTATATTTTATTTGATAATGATAATGCTTCATATATATCATGAGAGATCATTATCTCATACCATTCTCTTGCTCACCTTCTCTCTCCTCAAGCTCTCTCTCTCTTCAAACCCTAATCCCCCCCTCTCATGTGTTGAGACAAAGGATTAGAATAGACTACTTAATCCATAACCATTCTCTATATCACCTAGGTTACTTAGATTAGCACTTTAAGAAACCTAGTTACCTCAAGTTAGAGGTGAAGCTTGAAGTAAAGCTCTCGGGTGGATCATCTACTACATAGAGAATGCCGGAGAGGACGTGGAGAACGAAAAGACGAAGGACACGGTTCATTAGGTATAATCTCTTTTCATAGTAGTTGATAACTTCTATGATTCTTGTTAGTTATAGTTTAGCAATGATTCTCGGTTAGTCGATGTTTGCGCCTAAAGCAAGATTGTTTTTCATTATTCCGCCTCCCTGCAAGTCGTGGGGTGTTGTACATCAACTTACAGTGGTATCAGAGCCTCGCTAAATAATAATTAACTCATTAGCAAAGTCGTATGAATTTCGAACGCAAAACAAACCGAAAAAGACATCGATATCACCATGTTTCTGTCGAATTTAAAACTGGCTCTTAAAATTTTTCAGGGAGCTTCAGAATAACAAGCAGAGAAATATAAGATCACTGGAGAAAAATGGGTTCCTGAATCGGCCATACAGCCGCGGAACCACGGCCGATCCCACCGATCCGCCGCCGATCCGCCGCCGAGTTGGGGCCGATTCAACCCAGTTTGCTCCAGTAACTCTTCTATGATATTTTTGTATTTTCTGGAATGTTTATTTTCTGCTCAAGTCTCTGGTGCACAGAGAAGTTTTGGGAGTAGAATCTGATATGTTTGCTCGATCAAAATTATACGATGTTTGCTAATTTGATTATATCTGTGATTGTATAATGTGTTCATAAACCTCCCCTAACTGCTAGTATGTCGGTTGGCAGGAGGTTGCACATTTCTGTAATGGTTTTTACTGTTTGTGGTTATGAACTGTATTGGACTGTCGTGATGATTAGCCGGGGTTTGTGATGGGTTGTTATATTCATTCATTCAAAGAAATTGTAATATGTTGTAATATTATTTTGCGGGGCACATCCAGGTTGCAATTGTAGCCACCGTAGTATTATTTCATTTTACTGTTTTTGCTCTTAGGATTGACCCAAGGTCGGGTGCACAAACTACCGGGTACTTTGAAGTGTTTAGTGGCCTACTCACATTGTTGAGGGAGACCGCTTCACTTCGGGTATTTGACGGGTAGTTTGCCGTACCCGTAGGGGTCTAGGGTGGGGTAATGGCTATTCATCACAACTGTGTAATCCGTCTTTTGTTGCAGGCTCTAAATAAACGCGGATTGCTTGCAAATCCAATAATGTTCATATGAGATCTGGAATGCTTATTATTGCGTCTGATGAATGTACAATATCTATATATGATAGCTATTTAGACGTCACTTATGTTTTACACCCGCGCTAGCCTAGCCCCCGCTCTGCCGTTAGTTAAGTAACCTAACGGGTGATGACGGGACCCAGTGGCGAATGTGGATGACATAAGACGACGTTGTATTTTCATTGTTTTCTGCAATGATAGGTTAATGATGGGACGCATTATTTATAATGCAAAGAAAATAAACCAAAAAGTTGAATAGTTGGAACAATTTAAAAGAAACCACTCGGTTATTTTAAAAGCAGATGATATTTTTAAATTACGGAGCTTTAACCACTCCTTTTAAAAGCTATCAGGTTCCTTCGGTCATATCAAGTTCACTACGTTCACGGTTTCGCCAAAACCATTCGTAGCCCTCCGTCATTTCATTTGGGTATTCAATAGTATTCAAGCTATGCATTTTCGCCAAAGTCAAGGCATAGTGTTTGGTAGCTGCTGGGTATTCAATTGTTGCATAGATAGATGAGTTAGTTTAGGACAGTCGTATTATCATTTGACCAAAGTCAGGGGTATGTACGGATGGGTTCAAATTGACAAGATAATGACGGGTAGAACTTGACATGTGACTTATAACATTTTGACCAAAGCCAAGGTCATAAGAGCATGGGGAAAAAATTTATATCGGGAATTTCTAAAGAAACTGAAATTTGCAAAGAGATGCATACCATTTGGAGTTTGATGAATGTTGGTAGGATTCCTTCAACATTATCATACGATGATATTTGGATCCCGATCCTACTGTGAGTATATGCTACTCATCAGGAGTTTCGTCACTTAACGATCAATGCTATAAACCAAGTAGGTGTCAAGAAAGGTGTCAGCGGGGTTACGCCCCCAGAGAAAAGAGGTTATTTAATTAAGGAACTTCGCGAAAGCGTTGGAAAACCTCCCTCGAAGTACCGAAACCAGCCTGGCTGAACGGTTAAGTAAGTATTGTACAGTGAGAATAGTCCCGGCTAATTCTTCTTTTATGGTTTGAGGAAGGATTCGAGAAACAGTGGGAGCCATCCAGTTTAGATAAATTAAAAACCACTCTAAACTTGCAAGAGCATTAAGCTAAAGTGTTTCTTCTCTCTCTCTTACTTGCAGCGACCCTGAAAATGACTGGACTTAAGTTACTTTTAGAGAAAAATATACTGACAGGGCCAAACTATAAAGATTGGCTGCGGAATGTCAAAATGGCTTTGACCTATGACAAATTGGGGTACGTCCTCACCACTAAGGCACCTGCAGTCCCAGGTCCCAAATCCAGTAATGCGGATAAGGAAATCCGCAAAACCTGGGAGTATGATTGCGTGAAGGCCAAGTGCATCGTGCTTGCCTCGATGAACAATGAACATCAGAGGAGGCACGAGGATATGGATCTTGATGCCATATTTCTCCATACAAAAGAACTTTATGGAGAACAATCTCGTATAGTAAGATACGAGACCTCTATGAACTTGTTTCGAGCGAGGTTGGCCGTCGGATCATCGGTATGAGAACATGTCCTAAAGATGATTGGCTACATAGAAGAGCTCGCTAACCTTGGGACGACTTTGGATAATGAACTCTATACAGACCTTATTCTCCAGTCCCTTCCTTCCACCTACGCCCAGTTTATTCTGAACTTCAACATTCAAAGAAAAGAAGTTGAACTTCCGGAACTCCTTAACATGTTGCGGAGTGCAGAGGGCACCTTGCAGAAGGCAAGGGAAACACCCGCTATGTTCGTTAGCGGTGCTTCTTCTTCCGGGTCCAAGGCTAGGGCCAAAGGAAGGAAAAAGAAGGCCGCCACCAAACCTAGAGGAGGTGTTAGTAAGGTGGGAGCGAAGGAAAAGAAAAAGTTTGCGGTACCAGTAGTGGCCCAGGATGAGTGTTTCAATTGTCATAGGAAAGGGCACTGGAAGAAAGATTGCGAGGCGTGGAACGCCAAGAACCAGGAACCGAAGCAAGCTGTGGCTTCGACTTCAGGTGTGTTTGTAATTGAGAATTATCTGTTAATCAACTCTACTTCCTGGGTATTGGATACCGGATCAGGATCTCATATATGCAATTCATTGCAGGCACTGAGAAACCGTAGAGTGGTGAAGGATGGTGATATGACCCTGATGGATGCTAACGGAGCTAGGGTGGGAGCTGTGTCCGTAGGGGATTATCACCTGGGATTGACGAGTGGACACATTTTAGTTTTACTTAACTGTTTTTGTGTACCCAGCTTAACGTGTAATATCATATCTGTTTCCTTGTTATCAAATAAAGGTTATGATTTCATGTTTGTAAGTGATGTTGTTAACATCCACCTTAATCATAGTTTTATTGGGTCCGGTACACTGGATAACGGTATATGTGACTTAAACCAACTCCAAATTTTCAATGTCCAGAACACACTAAGAAGAAAGTCTCCAGATTTAAATAAAGCTTTCTTATGGCATTGTAGACTGGGTCACATCAATGAGAGAAGGTTGACTAAGTTATATAGAGAAGGATATTTGGACTCGTTCGAATATCAAACTTATGCCACTTGTCAATCTTGTCTCAAAGGAAAGATGACAAAGACTCCATTTACTGGACATGGAGTAAGAGCGAGCTCGCTCATAGGACTCATACACAGCGATGTATGTGGTCCAATGTCTACACATGCAAGAGGTGGTTTTTCCTATTTCATTACGGATGATTACTCAATGTACGGATTCATTTATCTGATGAAACATAAATCCGAGACTTTTGAGAAATTCCAAGAGTATAAGAATGAAGTAGAAAACCAAACCGGCAAAAGTATCAAGACACTAAGATCTGATCGAGGTGGTGAATACTTGAGTTCCGAGTTCCTTGGTTACCTAAAAGAGAAAGGAATTCTCTCTCAGCTTACTCCTCCATACACTCCACAGCATAACGGTGTATCGGAGAGACAGAATCGAACCCTATTGGATATGGTACGTTCCATGATGAGTTACCATGATCTTTCTGGGGTTATGCGTTGGATTCAGCGGCATATCTTCTGAACAGGGCTCCTACCAAGACTGTGCCTACCTGTTAGTTATGTATATGCCCTAGAGGCCATTGTTGTACATATGATGTATATTATGATGGATGCTTGGATATATACAGAGAAGACTTTCTTGCTCATCATGATAGTATGCTATTTGGTTTCACTTTATCTTAACATGTTGACTTGTATTGGTTTACTGTCTTTCTCTCACATGTTGATAAAGCCCTTAGGATCTGTACTCGAATACTGGGATTATAATGAGATTATACTAGTGGGGCCACGGTAGTCGATGAGTACATCCTATAAATGTTCCTAGTCGAGGGTATATCGATACAGGGCATCGATACACCAGAGTAGACTAGCGTATACGCATCTTGACCAATATGATGGGCGATGGATGATCCCATATCCATCGGTGTTTGACATCAAGGATGGTGTATGGGTGCTCAGTGGAGACTGGGAACACAGGACGGACTCGCCGAGAACTCCCAGTTGGTGATATACCACACGTCAGATGGCAGTTCTCCGGTGACACTAGTACAGGGTAGTCTGTAGACCCGAGATCGTCATAGAGTCTTGTGTGATTCCCACTGTGCTTTGATTTCCACCTTACCACGTCTAAAAGGGCGTGCAAAATGGTGGCTTTTGGGTACAGTCCCGAATCACATGGAGGCAATGAGCGATAGGAGGGGATTCGTCTCTCCCAGTATAGGGAGTTGATGTTGTGCTGTGTTCGATTGGCTATAACTGGAAGTCCCTGGCCAGGGCTGATATAAAGATATAATGGTAAGTGTTACTAGTAGTTTCTGGACCTGTTATGAGCCTCAAATCGACACGACTTATCGGTTACTGGGGTCTGACGTATACCACCCCTAGACTTGATATGCGACATATCAGACGAACAGACCGGATTGTACGGGAGTGTTACTGATTGGATTCACAGGAGAACGGACAGGATAGCTTGTTGATCTTCTGATCGCTCAATACCTGGTTGGCTGTTACGTTTAGCTGACCGCTTGCAGCTTGTGGGTGTTTGATATGATCATCACCTGCTACCGGCGTATTGACGATTCTTTAGAGTCCTACACATTGGTTTCTTTGCTCAGGCAAAACGGAGTAGAGGCACATATGTGATGTGTGCAGGAACGAGGATAATGCGATATGAGATACCGTATTATATTCTCGCGATGTTTAGATATGAATCGGGACATCGGATCAAGTGTTGATTCGATGAATCAGTACATGATATATTAGTCGGTTATATTCGATATAGCCGGATCGTTGGATCAAGTGTTGATTCGATGATTTAATGTATAATGATATATATGATATATTGTATTACATTATCTAGTATTGGCTCACTTTATTATTTCATTTTCTCACTGGATTAATATATTGATATGTATACGATATATGTTAATTGTATTATTTTCTTTTGTTGCAAATATATAATATATATGTGATATATATTATTGTGACATGATATGATTTATTATAAAACATGTTTAAGGATGATAAAAAGGGATTAGGGTTTGATTAGGGTTAGCTCATTCTTGTTCATTCTAGAAGGATTCTATTTTGTCTTGGTTAAGATATTATGGTTGGTACTTATCCTTAACCTAACCAAACCCCAACTCTAGTTTATTCTCTACAAAGGTTAAGCCTCTCATCCTTGACCATGGTTTGATAATCAATCATATATTCTTGAATACTATTCATCATAAAAGGATTATTCTTTCATTCTTCATCTTCTTCTCTCTTGAATTTTGAGAGAGAGAGCTCACTAGAAATTCCCTTTGTGATGATTTATTGTAAGAAAGTGAATGAAAAAGATAGCATAAATACTACTCCATCATCCTCATCTAATCTAGCCCATTAGATTAGGGTGTTCATCTCTTTAGAGTGAGAAAGCTTGGGTTATAGCAACTTCGACGTAGATCATCGGAGAATCGGAACACTTCAAGCTAGCATGGATCGTTCGAGTCGTGGAGCCTCTCTTGAGTCCGGGAGATCGTGGATCGCGGCGAAGGGACTTCTACTCGGAGTTTGTGAAGCGAAGGAGCGGACTACAAAGGTTGTAATCCCTCACACTTAGCTTTAAAGATGTTATCTTGCATGCTAAACCCTAATAATCTAGCAAAGATCACGTCTTTGGGTTGTTCGGCACATGTAAAATTTTATTCGGGCATGTTTGATGCTTTATGAACCTTCACAAGTGTGCCTAGGAACCCTACAGTGGTATCGGAGCCTAGCTAGAGCATTAGGCGATGTGTTAACAAAGTTATAACTCCGATCGAACCCAAATACGACATTTCAAACCCCTCTCTGTACATTTTTTAAAATCTGGGTTTTTCCAGAATTAAAAATACCTAAAAAATTCAGCAGGCTAAAATAAGAATTATGGTGAAACACGTGCCCCCAATTCCTCAACATGGCCGCGGAACCGCGGCAATTACCCTTCTTTGGCGGCGGTTCCGCAGCAGGGTAAGGGTATTAGGTATGGATTTTTGCACAGTTGTTCTTGTCTCTGTGGTAACTATTTTATGGGTATTTTAATCTGACTCAAGTGTTGAGTATTCTGGGGTTTATTTTGTAATCGTCGATTCTATCCGGAATTTTAAATTCGATATTGTTTTTCCGGATATTTTGAAACTGTTAAAAAGTTCGAACGGATATCATTAACTCACTTTTTCCCGACACAATTTTTTTTTTCAAGTGTTGAATCTTTTCTCGAGTTTAATTCTTTCGGAAAAATGTGCAAGTAACACGGTGGACCCTCTAGAAGACAACAAACCTTAACTCGATTATGTGACCCTCTTGAACTGCCTTTTGAACCTTCGGGTTTGGGGCAGTACGGCGTGCTACATGTGAGGCGTTGGCTTGACCCTTCTACGGCTGGATCACTGGAACTGTGACATATTCTGGGATTGTTTGAACTCCGCTCAACTGTTGAGCACTTTAGGAAATTTTGGGTATTTGATTATCTGTTCGAAAAGTTTAATACTGTCTATTTATCTGGAATGTGATACAATATGTGGAATTCATTGTGTTAGGCATGAAATGCGAAGTATGTGATATTTCGGATTTACGATGTCTAAAGTGATTGTGGATTCCAAATATTGTAGTTTTACAATTTCTTTTCTGTGACCGTAAGTGTAGTATGTAGTTGTATTGCCGATTGTCGTTGCTATACATCGACGACGATCGGTGTATGCATACATACTTACGTTGATGATATGAGATATTATGTGTTGCTGAGATATGATGTGCAGGATTGTCGCGATTGAATAGCCGGGGGTTTTATGTGAGATGAGAGTTTTATATTTTCATTCATGTAAATTCAAATGTAATGTAATATTCTTTTATTTGGGGCACTTCCAGGTTGAGGTTAATGCCACCAGTGTTGTATATTATTTACTTTTCCGCATTAGGATGGACCCAAGGAGGGGAGCACAGGTGACCGGGTTCTGGGGTTCAGTGGGAGGCTGACTCGAGGAGTCGAGACCGGGTCTCCTAAACTCCAGAATTGGTAGGGTCGCTTGCCGCTCTCGTAGGGGTCCAGAGTGTGGGCTTGGCTATTCATCGCGACTGTGGAATCCGTATTTTCTATTGTTGGCTAAATACTAAATACGGACGTCTTAGTATATCCCACATTATATCTATGTTTCTGCTGCGATATCTGTGATGTGATCATTTGATATGTTGTGATGGATACAGTATCTAGTATATATGATATATTATATAGATGTTACTTATGTTTTACACCCGCACTAGCCCTGCCTTGCTCTGTCGTTAGTTACCTAACCTAACGGTGCACGAGGGGACATCGAGGCGAATGCGGATGGCATAAGTGTACGTCGTATTTATTTGTGATGCTTAGGAAGCATAAACTGATGGGATTTTTTTATTAATGAGATTAATAAAAAGAAAAGAAACCTAAAAGATGTTGTAGAATCAAAACTTTATAAAAAGGGTAGCTACAATTTTACTTTGCATAGTGGTATATATGATATACCATGCACCTTATTCGATGAGGAAAGAGCCGAGATCCCTTCACCGGGAGTGACCTCTTTAGCGAAACTGGCAGATGCTACAAAACTCGGTTTGTCTTTTGATTGCTTTTAGAGTTTTGCTTTGCACAGTGATACATATGATATGTCCTGCACCTTATTCGATGAGGAAAGAGCTGAGATCCCTTCACCGGGAGTGACCTCTTTAGCAAAACTAATGAAAGCCTCAAAAACACTCCATTTCAAAATTTCACATGATTCTACGACGATATCAAGTTCATTACGCTCATGGTTTTCTGAAAAACCTGCGTAGCCCTCTGTCATTTCAGATAGAGACTAGTTAGTATTCGTGCTGCGTTTGTTGACCTTAGCCAAGGCGTGGTGTACGGTTGCTAATTAGTATTTATCTGCTAAAATATGAGATGTGATTGAGTTAGGGTAGTCGTGCGACTTTGTTCACCTTAGCCAAGGGTCGTACGGGTGGGTTTAATTCAATCAGGAAATGACGGGTTGAACTTGACTAGCGCTTATGATTTGTTGACCTTAGCCAAGGTCATAAGTTACTAGGGGCAAAATATTATCGGGAATTTCAAGTGTTGAAATTTGCAATGAGATTGCATACCTTCAATGAGATAGTTGGATCCTGATACCCACTGCGAGTAAGAGTTACTCCTGGGAGAGTTTTACACAGGACAATTAGTCGATCAAGTAGGTGTCTAGAAAAGTGTTAACGAGCTTACGCCTCTGGGAAAACGAGGTTTACTTTAATTAGGTCCGTGCGAAAGCACGGGGAACCTCCCTCAAGTACCGACACTGATCTGGCTGAAAGATTGACGAAATTGTAGGGTTTAATTAATCCCGGCTAATCTCACCTTTTAGGGTTTGAAGGTAGATTTGATAAAAACAGTGGGAGACAACCTGATTAGATAAGATAATAACCAATCTAATCTTGCAAGAGCATATGCTAAAGTGTTTTCTTCTCTCTCTCTCTCTCCAGGTAGCGACCATGTCAGGCCGTAATCAAGATAATAATATGGATGTATTGACTGAACTCGCTTATTATACTGAGCAGGGGAACGTTGGACCCGTTCTTTCTTATAAGAGTTATAAGACTGAACAGGGAATAGGAGAATATCTGGATTCTCACGCCGCCCAAAAGAACATGCATGTTGATGCATCTTCTTCAGGTGTGTTAGTTATTGAGAACTGATTCTCAGTTCACCCTACGTCCTGGGTATTAGATACCGGATCAGGATCCCACATATCTAAATTGTTACATGGGCTACGTAAAGGTAGAGAACTGGGAAAATGTGATCATTCCGTTCAAGTAGGGAACAGTGCAAGTATTGCAGCCAAAGCAGTTGGCCAATATCAACTTGTATTGCCAAGTCGTAATACACTGATTCTAAATGAGTGCTATTATATACCGAACATGATGTGCAACATTATATCAGTTTCTTTATTAAGTAAAGAAAGATATAATTTTGTAGTACATGATAATATTATGAACATATTCTTAGATCAAAAGTTGATTGCATCAGGCTCGTTACATAATGGCATATTCATTCTAAATCAGAATACAGTCCTCAATATACAAAACACACACAAGAGGAAAAGTTCAGAAATAAACGAATCCTTCTTGTGGCATTGTAGACTTGGTCATATCAATGCGACATGACTGGCTAAGTTACATAAGGATGGTTATTTGAATCTGTTCAAATTATCATCTTATGATACTTGCCATTCATGTCTCAAAGGAAAAATGACCAAAGCTCCGTTTAGTGGACACGGAGAAAGAGTTACCGAACTCTTAGGAATGGTACATAGTGATGTATGCGGTCCCATATCTATGCATGCAAGGAACGGTTCTTCCTACTTCATTACATTCACTGACGATCTCTCAAGATTCGGATATGTATTCTTGATGAAACACAAGTCTGAAGCTTTTGAGAAATTCAGAGAATATAAGCACGAAGTAGAGAATCAAACGGGCAAAAGTATTAAGATTCTTCGATCTGATCGAGGAGAAGAATACTTAAGCAATGAGTTCCTATATTATCTAAAAGAGAATGGGATTCTCTCTCAGCTTACTCCTCCATATACACCACAGCACAATAGTGTATCGGAGCGGAGGAATCGCACCCTATTAGATACTTCTCCTCAACAAACTTTTGGAGGGAAATTCAAATCTTGCTAACAAACTTTTGGAGGGAAATTCAAATTTAAATTCCTAGATCTAGGGTTTTGAGATCTATAAATAGGAGCCTAGATATAAGGGTTGGGTTGTTCAATCATTAGGGGTTCAATCTTTAGTTAGCTAATCTTTGTTAATCTTCCATATTCCTAAATCTCTAATTCTTCATCTTCTTCCACAAGTCTAGTGACAAGGCTTGTGCGAAACCCTAACCCTAATTCCAATCAAATTCAAGATCCCGAGTACCAAATCAAGTGAGAAGACTTCAACCTTTTATGAGCCGAGCCGATCTCCAACCGAGCAAGTGATCCAAGCCGATCCGCGACTCACGGAACCGAGCGAAGCCAAATCGACGATCGAGTTCTTCTTCTTGTAGTTCTTGAGTGAATGTAATGAAATTGTTGATATAAATAAAAGGTGAAATTCATTAATCCTGCTTTCTTTTAATTCTTGCATCATGATTAGATCTCAATTTGTAATTGTGGTTCTTGTTGTGATGTTTGAGTAAAACTCCGCTCGTAAAGGAGTCGAGACGATCAATAGAATGATGATGTAACAAATCATAAAACGATTTTTAAGTCCTACGAGTTTTGTAAACCCTAGCAAGTTCAAGAATTGATGACCTAGTTTCATAGCGATGCTTTCTTGATTGTGATCGCTCGAAATTAGGGATCTACGATCGTTTCTTGAATTTACTAGAGGCTCGAATGTGAATGATATCGACGAAAGAACAAGAGATAAGATGAAACCCTAGTTTCACTAGAAATCCCTAATTCTTGTCAATCATCATCGATCTAGTATCAATTCATCGAAGGATAAGAATACGTCATCGTAAGATTGCATCACATCTATAGATCCGATCGATTCCTACGAGCCTCATTTCGATTCTTGATATTTGGTTTGGAAAAATCAACAAACTATCAATTCTTGATTCTATCTTTTTCTTGTTATTAGATCTAGTTTTTTCTAATTCTTGAACTTCAAATACAAATCTTGAATTGTTTTGTTTTCTTTTCTTTAAAGTTTCGACTCATCTAATTCAAAAGACGAACTATTACACTGTCCCTGTGGACGATCCGCACTCACTTACAGTCTACATCCGATACCGTAGTTGATTGCGGTCAAATAATTCTTTGATTGTGAATTTTATTCATTTTCTAAACACACACAAAGAAACGATCAATCAAATGGCGCCGTTGCCGGGGATCATTTGATTTGATTTACACAAACAAGAATTTCTTTACAATCAAAAGGCGTCGTTGCCGGGGATCATTTGATTTGATTTACACAAATCCGAAATCTTATTCAATCAAATGGCGCCGTTGCCGGGGATAGTGCGCTAATTGTTTGTATTTTGAAATTTGAGTTGAAAAATTTATTCCATTATACTTTTTAGATCTAAACTCGCACAAACCCTAATATGTGTGTTGTGATTTGATTGCGGGGGAATCTGGAATCATTGGAGCTTAGATAAATTTTTTCTGAATATTCAGAGAGCTAGGGGAGTTAACAGGAGCCCTCTGTAGAATTTTCATTCAGTGAACTGTGAAATTGGCCGCCTTTCCGCGGCATTTGGGAGCTAAAACCGCGCTTCCGCGGCGGTTTAGGCAGTTCACTGCTCCAAAATTTTTCTGGTAAATCCTCACTTTCTTATCTCTTCCCAAATCTGCTCCAATTAACATTTTGTGCAGGATTCTTTGCAAAAAATCGCAGCGCCGCGCAAAAAGCAAAATAAAAATTTGTGCGTGTTTTGATTTTTGGTTGTTTGCATATTAATACGGATATTAAGGGGTACGACCAAATCCAGATTAGGTGGAGAGTTCATTACCCTTCCTAAGCCCCGAAAATCGCAAAACTTGTATCCGCATTTAGCCTAATTAACTAAAAAATATCTAGAGATGACTCTAAGGACCGTCGCGCTCACTTAGGATAAGAGAAGGCCGTGGGTAATTCATTGCTTATCCGCGTTTTCTTGTGGTGTCTAAGGCAAGTGTGTCGAAGGCTAGTGGTTATTAATTAGGCCCACTACTTACGTAGTGGAGTACCTTCCCACTTACCTGGCACTTACCTGGCCACAGGGGAACAAAGAGGCAGTGGAGGATTTATCCCGCGACTTGTCTTTTGGCAGTTAGGAGCGGTCTAGAGCTTTGACCTAGGTGACCACTAGAATTAGGGTTTTGTGTGTTGCATTTTTGTGTTGCATCATATTTTCAAAAATCCGTCCAATTTTCAAAACAAAACACCACATTCATATCATTCCCCTAATTATAAATTCACGCTGCCACTTATACTAACCCTTTTTAGTGCAAGATAGACTGGACAACGGGATTCTAGTGCCTGTTTAGTCCGCGTCCTTTCGATCGACCCAAAAGTCGGTATTTCTACATTTACCCTTTCTTTTACCCACCACCACACCCACATCGATGGATCCACCTCCATCGAATTTCTTTTCCACTACCCTGCCGCCGTCCGTTGGTGCGCAGAATCGACCTCGTATCTCTATCCAAGAGAGGTGCTATCCAACACGAGGTCCACTTTCCACTTGTCTTTCCATTCCACCAGCCAACGGGGAAAATTTTCAGATTAAACCCCAATACATCAACCTTCTACCAAAATTTCACGGTCTCGAGTCTGAAGACGCATATGCATTTATCGCCAAATTTGAAAATGTATGCGCAATGATGGGTACTTCACAGCTTTCTGTGGATGCTTTACGTCTTCGTCTTCTCCCTTTTACCTTGTGCGATTTAGCCGAGAAGTGGCTATATAACACTACCGGACATTCCATTTCAAATTGTAGGGTTCCTAGGCACTCTTGTGAAGGTTCATAAGGCATCAAACATGCCCGGATAAAAATTTAGACGTGCTGAACAACCCAAAGCCGGGATCTTTGCTAGATTATTAGGGTTAAGCATGTAAGATAACATCTTTTTATCTAAGTGTGAGGGATTACAACCTTTGTAGTCCGCTCCTTCGCTTCACAAGCTCCGAGTAGAAGTCCCTTCGCCGCGATCCTCGATCTCCTGGACTCAAGAGAGGCTCCACGACTCGAACGATCCATGCTAGCTTGTAGTGTTCCGAATCTCCGATGATCTACGTCGAAGTTGCAATAACCCAAACTTTCTCACTCTAAAGAGATGAACACCCTAATCTCATGGGCTAGATGAGATGAGGATGAGGGAGTAGTATTTATGCTTTCTTTTTAATTCACTTTCTCACAATTTATCATCACAAATGGAATTTCTAGTTAGCCCAAAGTCAAGAGAGAAAAAGATGATAATGGAAAATGATAATCCTTTTGTGATGAATAGAAAAGAAATCTATATGATTGATATATCAACCATGGTCAAGGATGAGTGGCTAAGAGTTTGTAGAGAATAAACTAGAGTTAGGGTTTGGTTTGGTTAGAAATAAGTCATGGAAAAATATCAACCATAATATCTTAACCAAGACAAAAGGAAAAGCTTCTAGAATGTGCAAGAAAAAGCTAACCCTAATTAAACCCTAATCCCATTTAATCATCCTTAAACATGTTTAATAATAAATCATATCATGTCACAATAATATATATCACATATATATTATATATTTGCAACAAAAGAAAATAATACAATTAACATATATCCCATATATATTATCATCCAGTGAGAAAATGAAATAATAAAGCGAGCCAATATTAGATAATGTAATACAATATATCATATATATTATTATACATTAAATTATTGAATCAACACTTGATCCGACGATCCGGCTATAACGAATATTACCGACTAATATATCATGTACCGATTCATCGAATCAACACTTGATCCGATGTCCCGGTTCATATCTAAATATCGCGAGAATATAATACGGTATCTCATATCGCATTATTCTCGGTCCTGCACATATCACATATGTGCCTCTACTCCATTTCGTCTGAGCCAAGAAAGCTCTGTGTTGGACTCTAAAGAATCGTCAATACGCCGGTAGCAGGTGATGATCATATCAAACACCCACAAGCTGCAAGCGGTCAGCTAAACGTAACAGCCACCCAGGTATTGAGCGATCAGAAGATCAACAAGCTAGCCTGTGCGTTCTCCTGTGAATCCAATCAGTAACACTCCCGTACAGTCCGGTCCGTTCGTCTGATATGTTGCATATCAAGTCTAGGGGTGGTAAATGTCAGACCCCAGTAACCGATAAGTCGTGTCCATGTGTGGCTCATAACGGGTCGAGAAACTACTAGTAACACTTACCAGTAAATCTCTATATCATCCCTGGCCAGGGACTTCCAGTTATAGCCAATCGAACACAGCACAACATCAACTCCCTATACCGGGAGAGACGAATCCCCTCCTATCGCTCATTGCCTCGATGTGATTCGGGACTGTACCCAAAAGCCACCGTTTTGCACGCCCTCTTGGACGTGGTAAGGTGGAAATCAAAGCACAGTGGGAATCACACAAGACACTATGACGATCTCGGGTCTACAGACTACCCTGTACCAGTGTCACCGGAGAACTGCCATCTGACCTGTGGTATATCACCATCTGGGAGTTCTCGGCGAGTCCGTCCAGTGTACCCAGTCTCCACTGAGCACCCGCACACCATCTCTGATGTCAAACACCGATGGATATGGGATCATCCATCGCCCATCATATGGGTCAAGATGCGTATACGCTAGTCTACTCTGATGTATCGATGCCCTGTCTCGATATACCCTCGACTAGGAACAGTTATAGGATGTACTCATCGACTACCGTAACCCCACTAGTATGATCTCATCATAGTCCCAGTAGTCGAGTACAGATCCTAAGGGCTTTATCAACATGTGAGAGAAAAACAGTAAACCAGTACAAGTCAACATGTTAAGATAAAGTGAAACCAAATAGCATACTATCATGACGAGCAAGAAATTCCTCTCTGTATATATCTAAGCATCCATCATAATATACATCATATGTACAATAATGGCCACTAGGGCATATACATAACTAACAATCTCCCACTTGCACTAAGGCCAGCTGCTGTAGTATCTCATACCTAGCATCCCGAATAATCTCTCAAACTGTATCTGGGGAATAGCCTTCGTGAGTGGATCCGCAGTGTTGTCCTTCGTATCTACTCTCCTGACCTCGATCTCCCGGCGATCAACTATCTCCCTGATCTGGTGATACCGCCTCAGAATATGTCTGCACTTCTGATGGGATCTGGGTTCCTTGGCCAAAGCCACAGCTCCATTGTTATCGCAATACAGAGGTATTGGATGCTCAATGGATGGAACCACAACAAGTTCACTAATGAACTTCTTTATCCAGACAGCCTCCTTGGCAGCATCGTTGTCAGCGATGTATTCAGCCTCCATCGTCGAGTCTGCAACGGTATCCTGTTTGGAACACTTCCAACATACCGCCCCTCCATTGAGGGTAAAGAGAAATCCCGAGTGCGACTTAGAGTCGTCCTTATCACTTTGGAAGCTGGAATCGGTAAAGGACTCCACCCGGAGTTCTCCGTTACCATACACCAAGAACATGTCTCTAGTCCTTCGCAAGTACTTGAGAATATTCTTCACAGCTGTCCAGTGACTCTCTCCAGGATCTGCTTGATATCGACTCACTACACTTAGTGAGTATGCTACATCAGGTCTGGTACATAGCATCGCATACATGATAGAGCCTACTGCCGAAGCATAGGGTATCCCTTGCATGCGAGCTCTCTCCAAATCAGTCTTGGGAGACATCTCTTTGGAGAGAGTGAGTCCAGAGATCGTGGGTTGGTTCCCACGCTTGGATTCTTCCATACTAAACCTCTTTATTATGGTGTCAATGTACCTGGATTGGGACAATCCCAGTATCCGTTTAGATCTATCTCTATAGATCATGATTCCCAATATGCAGGAGGCATCACCTAGATCTTTCATTGAGAATCTCTGTGATAAGAAGAGCTTGACTGATTGCAGCATAGGAATATCATTTCCTATCAAGAGTATATCATCTACGTACAATACGAGGAAGACAACCTTACCCTCTGCTACCTTCTTATAGATACAAGGTTCATCTATATTTTTGATGAAGTCAAACTCTTTGACTACAACATCGAAACAGATGTTCCAACTCCGCGATACTTGCTTTAACCCATAAATGGATTTAAGCAGTTTGCACACCTTTCCGCTGCTCCCACTATCTACGATGCCCTCTTGCTGAGTCATGTACACGCTCTCTTCTAAATCACCGTTTAGAAAGATGGTCTTGACATCCATTTGCCAGATTTCGTAGTCATGGTATGCAGCAATGGCAAGTAAGATCTGGATGGACTTAAGCATAGCCACTGGAGAAAAGGTTTCGTCATAATCCACACCTGGTCGTTGACGAAAACCCTTTGCTACAAGCCTAGCTTTGAAAGTCTCAACTTTTCCATCTACACCAAATTTCTTTTTAAAAATCCACTTGCTCCCAATGGGTTTTACCCATTCAGGAGCATTTTCCAAAATCCATACTTTATTGCTGTACATGGATTCCATCTCAGATCGCATTGCATCCAGCCATTTCACAGAGTCACCACTCGTGATGGCCTGCTCGAAACTAGTCGGGTCATCATCATCCATGATGCAATCCTCGCTTCCACCATCAATGAGAAAACCGTAGTATCTCTCAAGTGGATGAGAAACCCTACTATATCGGCGGAGAGGCTGGGGTTCGTCGGGTACTACTGAATCCTCTGGTTCCACTAAATCATCTGTCGTAGTTTGTGTCGCTGGAACCTCTTCCAGTTCTACCTCAATGCCATCAATTTCTTTCATAAGAAAACCCTTTTCTAAAAAGGTGGCATGTCGAGAAACAAACACTTTTTGTTCCTCGGAGTGGTAGAAGATATACCCTCGCGAATGTTTGGGATATCCAATAAACTTACATAAGACAGATCTTGCCTCGAGCTTGTCCGGATTTTGTCTTTTGACATAGGCTGGACAACCCCATATCTTAATATGTATAAGAGATGGTCTCTTCCCTTTCCATATCTCATATGGAGTGGTAGGCACTGATTTGGTAGGAACCATATTCAATAGGTGTATGGCTGTCTCAAGCGCATACCTCCAGAAGGAAATAGGCAACTCAGCCTCGCTCATCATGGAGCGCACCATATCTAATAGGGTGCGATTCCTCTGCTCCGATACACCGTTGTGCTGTGGTGTATAAGGAGGAGTAAGCTGAGAGAGAATCCCATTCTCTTTTAGATATTCTAGGAACTCATTGCTTAAGTATTCTCCTCCTCGATCAGATCGAAGGATCTTAATACTTTTGCCCGTTTGGTTCTCTACTTCGTGCTTATATTCTCTGAATTTCTCAAAAGCTTCAGACTTGTGTTTCATCAAAAACACATGTCCGTATCTAGAGAGATCGTCAGTGAATGTAATGAAGTAGGAAGAACCGTTCCTGGCATGCGTAGACATGGGACCGCATACATCACTATGTATTAGTCCTAAGAGTTCAGTAAGTCTTTCGCCGTGTCCACTAAACGGAGCTTTGGTCATTTTTCCTTTGAGACATGAATGGCAAGTATCATAAGATGATAATTCGAACGGATTCAAATAACCATCCTTATGTAACTTAGCCAGTCGTGGCGCATTGATATGACCAAGTCTACAATGCCACAAGTAGGATTCGTTCATATCTGAACTTTTCCTCTTGTGTGTGTTTTGTATATTCAGGACTGTATTCTGATTTAGAATGAATATGCCATTATATAACGAGCCTGATGCAATCAACTTTTGATCTAGGAATATGTTAATAGCATTATCCTTTACTACAAAATTATATCCTTCTTTACTTAATAAAGAAACTGATATAATGTTGCACATCATGTTCGGTATATAATAGCACTCATTTAGAATCAGTGTATTACGACTTGGCAATACTAGGTGATATTCGCCAACTGCTTTGGCTGCAATACTTGCACCGTTCCCTACTTGAATGGAATGATCACCTTTTCCTAGTTCTCTATATTTCCATAGCCCATGTAACAATTTACATATGTGGGATCTTGATCCGGTATCTAATACCCAGGACGTAGGGTGAATTGAGAAACAGTTCTCAATAACTAACACACCTGAAGAAGATACATCAACATGCATGTTCTTTTGGGCGGCGTGAGAATCCAGATATTCTCCTGTTTCCTGTTCAGTCTTATAACTCTTATAAGAAAAAACGGGTCCAACGTTCCCTTGCTCAGTATAATAATCGGGTTCAGTTAATACATCCATATTATTATCTTGATTATGGCCTGACATGGTCGCTACCTGGAGAGAGAGAGAAGAAAACACTTTAGCGTATGCTCTTGCAAGATTAGATTGGTTATTATCTTATCTAATCAGGATGTCTCCCACTGTTTTTATCAAATCTACCTTCAAACCCTAAAAGGTAAGATTAGCCGGGATTAATTACACCCTACAATTTCGTCAATCTTTCAGCCAGATCAGTGTCGGTACTTTGAGGGAGGTTCCCCGTGCTTTCGCACGGACCTAATTAAAGTAAACCTCGTTTTCCCAGAGGCGTAACCCCGTTAACACTTTTCCAGACACCTACTTGATCGGCCCATTGTCCTGTGTAAAATTCTCCCAGGAGTAACTCTTACTCGCAGTAGGTATCGGGATCCAACTATCTCATAGAAGGTATGCAATTTCATTGCAAATTTCGACACTTGAAATTCCCGATAATATTTTGCCCCTAGTCACTTATGACCTTAACTATGGTCAACAAATCATAAGCACTAGTCAAGTTCTTCCCGTCATTTCTTGATTAATTTAGACCCACCCACATGACCCTTAACTATGGTCAACAAAGTCATATGACTGTCCTAATTAATCACATCTTACGTTTATAGGAAAACATCACATAGCTACCGTACACTGCGCCTTAACTATGGTCAACAAACGCAGCACGAATACTAAGTACTCTATTCTCCTAAAATGACGGAGGGTTACGCGGGTTTTTTCAGAAAACCTTGAGCGTAATGAACTTGATATCGTCGTTGAATCATGTGAATTTTGAAAAGGAGTGTTTTTGAGGCTTCTAGTTTCGCTAAAGAGGTCACTCCCGGTGAAGGGATCTCGGCTCTTTCCCCATCGAATAAGGTGCAGGATATATCATATATACCGCTGTGCAAAGCAAGAACTATATAAGCTGTCAAAACTAAACCGCGAGTTTGTAGCATCTGCCAGTTTCGCTAAAGAGGTCACTCCCGGTGAAGGGATCTTGGCTCTTTCCTCATCGAATAAGGTGCAGGGCATATCATATATACCGCTGTGCAAAGCAAAACTGCAGCTACCCTTTTTATAAAGTTTTGATTCTACAACATCTTTAGGTTTCTTTTCTTTTTATTAATCTCATTAATAAAATCCCATCAGCTTATGCTTCCTAAGCATCACAGAAGAAACGAAAGCAGTAATATTTATATATCAGCATATATATAGTATAAGCATTCGTCTCAGGCAGTAATATGATCTCATCACAGAATATTGCAGCAGAAGAACATATATGAAATATTGGATATACTAGGACGTCCGTGTTTTCAATACGAGCCTGTATAAAACACGGATTCCACGGTCGCGACGAATAGCCAAACCCACATCCCAAGACCCCTACGAGAGCGGCAAGTAACACTGCCAATTCTAGGGTTAGGAGACCCGGTCTCGACTCCTCGAGATGGCTTCCCACTGGACCCTAGAACCCGGTTACTTATGCTCCCCTCCTTGGGTCTACCTAATGTGGAAAAGTAAATAATATACACTGGTGACATCAACCTCAACCTGGAAGTACCCTAAATAAAAGAATATTACATTACAAATGAATTTTACATGAATGAAAATAAAAACCCCCATCTCACATAAAACCCCCGGTTATTCAGAACGCGACGATCCAATATAACATATCACAGCAACACATAATATCACCTATCATCAACGTAAGTAAATATGCGCATCCCAATTGTCGTTGACATATAGCAACGAAACCGGCGATATCACATATTACACTTACGGTCACAGAAAAGAAAGTGTAAAACTACAACATTTGGAATCAACAATCACTTTAGACATCGTAAATCCGAAATATCACATACTTCGCATTTCATGCCTAACTCTATGAATTCCACATACTGTATCACATTCCAGATAAATAGACAGTATTAAACTTTTTGAACAGATAATCAAATACCCAAAATTTCCTAAAGTGCTCAACTCTTGAGCGGAGTTCAAATAATCCCAGAATATGTCACAGTACCAGTGATCCAGCCGTAGAAGGGTCAAGCCAACGCCTCACATGTGGCACGCCGTACTGCCCCAAACCCGAAGGTTCAAAAGGCAGTTCAAGACGGTCACATAATCGAGTTAAGGTTTGTTGTCTTCTAGAGGGTCCACCGCTTAACTTGTACAATTTTTCCGAAAGATTTAAACCCGATAAAAATTCAACACTTGAAAGTTGTCGTGCCAGGAAAAAGTGAGTTAATGATATCTGTTCAAACAATTTACAGTTTCTAAATATCCGGAAATAATAACGAATTTAAATATTCCTATCGAATCTACGATTACAAAGCAAACCCCAGAATCGTCAACACTTGAGTCACTTTAAAAATACCCAGAAGCATCAACAAGCACCTACGGATAATACCATGAAGCCACGTGTCACAATCCCATAAATCGGCCGCGGAACCGCCGTGGGAAGCAGGTTCCCGCCGCGGTTTAGTGGAGTTGTGGGCCCGTGTTACATGGTAATTCTTAGAATTCCCTGCTGATTTTTTAGGTATTTTTAATTCAGAAAAATCCCAGATTTTGAAAAATTTCCAGAGAGGGGGTTATTTTCGTCGGTTCGGGTTCGATCGGAGTTTTAACTTCGTAAACACATCGCCTAATGCTCTAGCTAGGCTCTGATACCACTGTAGGGTTCCTAGGCACTCTTGTGAAGGTTCATAAGGCATCAAACATGCCCGGATAAAAATTTAGACGTGCCGAACAACCCAAAGCCGGGATCTTTGCTAGATTATTAGGGTTAAGCATGCAAGATAACATCTTTTTATCTAAGTGTGAGGGATTACAACCTTTGTAGTCCGCTCTTTCGCTTCACAAGCTCCGAGTAGAAGTCCCTTCACCGCGATCCTCGATCTCCTGGACTCAAGAGAGGCTCTACGACTCGAACGATCCATGCTAGCTTGATGTGTTCCGAATCTCCGATGATCTATGTCGAAGTTGCAATAACCCAAGCTTTCTCACTCTAAAGAGATGAACACCTTAATCTCATGGGCTAGATAAGATGAGGATGAGGGAGTAGTATTTATGCTTTCTTTTTAATTCACTTTCTCACAATTTATCATCACAAATGGAATTTCTAGTGAGCTCAAAGTCAAGAGAGAAGAAGATGATAATGGAAAATGATAATCCTTTTGTGATGAACAGAAAAGAAATCTATATGATTGATATATCAACCATGGTCAAGGATGAGTGGCTAAGAGTTTGTAGAGAATAAACTAGAGTTAGGGTTTGGTTAGGTTAGAAATGAGTCATGGAAAAATATCAACCATAATATCTTAACCAAGACAAAAGGAAAAGCTTTTAGAATGTGCAAGAAGAAGCTAACCCTAATCAAACCCTAATCCCATTTAATCATCCTTAAACATGTTTAATAATAAATCATATCATGTCACAATAATATATATCACATATATATTATATATTTGCAACAAAAGGAAATAATACAATTAACATATGTCGCATATATATCAATGTATCATCCAGTGAGAAAATGAAATAATAAAGCGAGCCAATATTAGATAATGTAATACAATATATTATATATATTATTATACATTAAATCATCGAATCAACACTTGATCCGACGATCCGGCTATAACGGATATTACCGACTAATATATCATGTACCGATTCATCGAATCAACACTTGATCCGATGTCCCGGTTCATATCTAAATATCGCGAGAATATAATACGATATCTCATATTGCATTATTCTCGGTCCTGCACATATCACATATGTGCCTCTACTCTGTTTCGCCGGAGCCAAGAAATCTCTGTGTAGGACTCTAAAGAATCGTCAATACGCCGGTAGCAGATGATGATCATATCAAACACCCACAAGCTGCAAGCGGTCAGCTAAACGTAACAGCCACCCAGGTATTGAGCGATCAGAAGATCAACAAGCTAGCCTATGCGTTCTCCTGTGAATCCAATCAGTAACACTCCCGTACAGTCCGGTCTGTTCGTCTGATATGTTGCATTTCAAGTCTAGGGGTGGTAAACGTCAGACCCCAATAACCGATAAGTCGTGTCGATGTATGGCTCATAACGGGTCGAGAAACTACTAGTAACACTTACCAGTAAATCTCTATATCAGCCCTGGCCAGGGACTTCCAGTTATAACCAATCGAACACAGCACAACATCAACTCCCTAAACCTGGAGAGACGAATCCCCTCCTATCACTCATTGCCTCCATGTGATTCAGGACTGTCCAAAAGCCACCGTTTTGCACGCCCTCTTGGACGTGGTAAGGTGGAAATCAAAGCACAGTGGGAATCACCCTAGACACTATGACAATCTTGGGTCTACAGACTACCCTGTACCAGTGTCACCGGAGAACTGCCATCTGACATGTGGTATATCACCATTTGGGAGTTCTCGGCGAGTCCGTCCAGTGTACCCAGTCTCCACTGAGCACCCGCACACCATCTCTGATGTCAAACACCGATGGATATGTGATCATCCATCGCCCATCATATGGGTTAAGATGCGTATACGCTAGTCTACTTTGATGTATCGATGCCCTATCTCGATATACCCTCGACTAGGAACAGTTATAGGATGTACTCATCGACTACCGTGGCCCCACTAGTATGATCTCATCATAGTCCCAGTAGTCGAGTACAGATCCTAAGGGCTTTATCAACATGTGAGAGAAAAACAGTAAACCAGTACAAGTCAACATGTTAAGATAAAGTGAAACCAAATAGCATACTATCATGACGAGCAAGAAAGTCCTCTCTGTATATATCTAAGCATCCATCATAATGTACATCATATGTACAACAATGGCCTCTAGGGCATATACATAACTAACACAAATTGGGATGGATTCGTCAAAGCATTCCTTAAGAAATTCTACCCACACCAAAAGACAGCTCGAGTCCGTAGCGAAATCTATCAATTCACCCAGCTTCTAAATGAAACATTTTCAAAATGTCTTGAACGTTTCAAGGATCTGTTAGTCCAATATCCACATCACGGCATCCCGAGATGGGAATTGTGCCGAATCATTTATGAGGGCATTAATCCTAACACAAGACAGACCCTTGAATCCATGTGTCAAGGCAACTTCATGACAAAAGATGATGGGGAAGCCTGGGAATTCCTAGAAAATTTCGCTGAAAAATCTTTACAGTGCGAGGGTGTAAGTCAATTGTCTAGGGATTGCAATGATATTTCCATAGGAATTAGAGCTGAAATTTCAGCTTTACACAAGAAATTTGATGCTATGGAAAACAAATTTTCAGCTGCCGCCCTAAATCAAATGTCACTCTCCAAAACTGTATGTGGCTGCTGTTCTGATCCGTCTCACTTGACGGAAGAATGTCCGTTTCAAGGTCATGAGAATACCAATGCCGCATTTCAAAGACCTAGAAACGATCCATCTTCTTCCACATATAATCAGGGTTGGAGGAATCACTCTAACTTTGCTTGGATCCAATCCCAATCTCAAAACACGGTTCCAAACACGAATCATTTCCAAAGGGTCCCTCCACCACAACAGCAGCCACCACTTCATTTGAGTCAGCACCCCTTCCAAGCACAAAACTTTCAAAATCAGGCCAACACTTTTGCACCGTCTAGTCCTTTGCAATTGACCGATACAGATAATACCTCTGCACTAGCACAAACCTTGGATACTTTCATGAAACAATCCATCCAAGGGATGGCAAGTTTGCAATCTTCCGTCGAGAATGTGATAAAGATCATTGTCTCTCAAAATGAGAATATCAAATCGATGGAAGAACAAATTGCACAACTAAAAGCCGAAATGCGTGCAAGAGAGAAAGGAAAACTTCCAGCTCAACCCTTACCCAATCCTGGCTATTCACATCATGTGAATGAGATCACGTTGAGATCTGGAAGAGTGCTTGACAATCACGTTGGGGAAGAGTTTGATGATACTGATAAATCAATCAATAACACCCTGGCTGAGACCTTTCCTTACACACACACTTCTAGTTCTGATCCTTGTTCTTCTACACCACCACCTTCTTCCGAGCCTATTCTTCGTTTCCCAAAAGGCTCGCCACTTCAGCCCACCTCTTTTACTCCTCCACGGACGATCCCCACTTCTATTCTGGGATCGATTCCACACACACTTCCTTCTCCTATGATGGACCCAGCGCTTATTGCTAAAGCACCTTATCCTAATCGGTTAAGGGCTAACACACCGAGTCCACATATGGAGAAGATTATGAACATTTTTAAGCAAGTTAACATCAACATCCCTCTCCTAGATGCCATCCAACAAGTTCCGTCCTATGCGAAAACTCTTAAGAACTTGTGCACTAGGAAGAGGAAGACTCAAGTGCCCAAGAAGATTTTCATGGCAAAAACAGTAGACACGGCTTTCCCCCAACAATTACCAAGGAAACGTAAGGATCCTGGATATCCTACTATTTCCATTTCTATTGGGGAGAAACACATTAACCGTGCTCTACTAGACCTTGGCGCTAGTGTTAACTTGCTTCCATACTCAGTCTATGAGCAACTAGGTATCGGAGTGTTAAAGCCCTCGAGCATAACTCTCCAGATGGCTGACCGATCAATCACCAAACCTAGGGGTGAACTGGAGGATGTGTTAATAAAAATCGGGGAATTTATCTTCCCTGTGGACTTTATTGTAATTGAAACACAGCCTGTAGCGAACCCACGGAATCAAGTTCCGGTGATTTTAGGTCGCCCCTTTTTGGCCACTTCTAACGCTATTATCAACTGTCGTAACGGTTCTATGACCCTATCTTTCGGGAATAGGTCAATAGAGCTGAACATTTACAAGTTGGGAAGTGTACCCTCCGAACCTACTGCTCAGGTATGTTCTGTCGATTTAATGGATTTCGACAGCAGCGAATTAGATGATCCTCCTGATACTGATCTTGACTCTTTTCATATGTTGTTGTTTGACCCAACTATGTATCATACACATACGGACTCTTCCACTGAGATGTTCGGATCAACAACTAACACTGATTATGAACTTCTTTTAGAGTCTGAAGATCACCCCGCACTTTGTGATGACATTATTCTTCGGGGTATTGATGAAACTTTTGAGGAGATCTCCGCTGATGAACTCGCATTTCTGAATAACACGGGTGTTGAGATGAATCATGTCCAAATCAATGAAATTGAACCTCCACCCCTTCATATGGACAGTAAAAAGAATGCGAGTAATCCATCACATTCACTGCATCGTCTCTCCAAAATGAGACGCACACACACTCTCTTCCACCACTTAACCTTTCCCCACTTCTTCTTCCACCAACCAGAGCACTGCATTGATAAAATTTTTGAATGGTTGGTGTTGGCATTCGGTCTTTGCAAAGCTTGACATCGACCAATGATTCTTGACCCCCTCATGTGATTTTCAAAAGATTAACATTGCATAACTCAAGTTTGGGGGGGGGGTATATTTTTTCTGGCTCTTGAAAAGAAAATTTTTACAAAATTTTGAGCCAAAAATAAGTTTGGGGGAAGTTCTTCACTTATATATTTTACCCCCACTAATAAATTCCTCCCAAGCTTACAGGTTTTTCGAGATTTAGCAGAAGGCAACAGTGAAGACACTATTGAAAACAAGTTTGGGGGAGGTTTGTGCTTATTTTTGCATCATTTGCATATCATTTGCATAAGTACAAAACATTTTTGAAAACCTATAAAATTTTAAAAAATTTCAAAAGATAAAAATATTTTTTGTACATAAATAGATAATAAAAGATTAGATAGTGAAAAATTACATCCATGAGATTAGAAAAATTTAAGAAAACCAAGAAAATTAGAAGTTTTCTTATACGAACTAGTAATAAGTAGTTTTGAGCCGTTGTCCCAAGGGTTAATAAGATGAAAGACGTCACTAATCTGAGGATAAAAATAAGTCTGAAAAATAGTTTCTATTCTGGAAGCCAAACATTTTGAACGTTGATACCCTGCTATTCGCACTTACACACGTCTTAAAGCCTGGGATAATAAGGGATACCTTGAAATGCTCTTGTCTTAAAGCCAAAAGTATGAAGGAAATAAAAAAAAATGAAGAAAATATAAAGTGGTGAGAAAAATGGACACTGGTTTTGTTATCACCAAGGGCAATAAAAAAATATATAGCGAGGGTGCCTCTTCACCTAATGCCCTAAGGCCAACTGGTCTGGAAGTCACTGCTATGCCTGAGGTGGTGCATGACGAGGAAAATACACCAAGTAAGCAAGCACAGGAGTAATCGGTCGGTTAGTACCCCAAGAAGTATTAACGGTCGCATGAAAGTGTGTGAGCAATCTCATCTAAATATTCATTAATTAAAAAGTACTGAGGCTGATGGGCAAGAGTATGATAGCTTGAATTGAATTCTCCGGGTGTAGGGATGTCTTTACACACACGCAGGGTTATATGATCGATGTTTGGAAGAAAGATAGGAATGAAGAATAAGACGATGTTTTATTGAGGGAGGACGTGATTTTCGACATTTTTTTTCATGACCATTAAGATAGGGCTCATGACAATCGAAAAGCTAGCTTAGTTGGAAACCCTAATTTTCAAAGTCTTTCTTTTACAATTCTTTTCTTTAAAAGTAATATTCATGATCTTCCTTTTATTATTGGATTTTGTGGGTGCAATCCGCTGAAAACCCTCAGGAGACAACACTCCTCCTACTAGGGACACCAAGAGGTTTAAAGGCTTGTTGCACGTGCTCAGTGCAATCGTGTTGCCTACGAAAGTGTGCTAGTTAGTTTTTCTCTTTCTTTATTTTCTCCTTCTCTTTTTAATTAAAAGTTCGCTCGAGACGATCGAAAATAAGTTTGGGGGAATTTGATCAGTCGAAAATAATGTATTTTTAACACGGCAATTTCCCCATCTTTTGCACTCATTTAGAAGTGTTCGGTATTCATATTTCACATATTAGCAAATCAGTTATAAAATATCAGATTGCATGTGTTAGACTTTTAAACCGGCACATTAAGGGAAATTGACCGCATTTCATGGCATCGCATCATTCCTGTATTGCGCAACACTTGTGTCGAGATTTGTGCAGGAAATTGCAGGAGCAAAGCAAAAAGAGCTGATCAAAAATACGCCAACTCAATGATTTCAGATCTGGTAGCAATTCAGAAGGAATTATACAAATCAATATATCCTAAAAAGGCCCAAGAATCCTCCCAAGCCTGTACCAGAAAGCCCAATCCTCAAGGCTCATAAAGCGCCGCGGAACCGCGGCGGTTCTGCCACATCATCATCCCATTCTTGGTGCATAACTCCTCTCTCAGGGCCCACATTCATTTAAGATGCCTCAAATTCCAGAAGGACCTCGAAGCTACTGCCAGATCAGCAAAGATCATTAAGCAAGGCTAATCTTAATTAAGCTCCTAACAAACTATTTCTAGAAGCTCCCTCCTAACTAATCACATCTAGAAGCTTCTCCTCAACAAACTTTTGGAGGGAAATTCAAATCTTGCTAACAAACTTTTGGAGGGAAATTCAAATTTAAATTCCTAGATCTAGGGTTTTGAGATCTATAAATTGGAGCCTAGATCTAAGGGTTGGGTTGTTCAATCATTAGTGGTTCAATCTTTAGTTAGCTAATCTTTGTTAATCTTCCATATTCCTAAATCTCTAATTCTTCATCTTCTTCCACAAGTCTAGTGACAAGGCTTGTGCGAAACCCTAACCCTAATTCCAATCAAATTCAAGATCCCGAGTACCAAATTAAGTGAGAAGCCTTCAACCTTTTATGAGCCGAGCCGATCTCCAACCGAGCAAGTGATCCAAGCCGATCCGCGACTCACGGAGCCGAGCGAAGCCAAATCGACGATCGAGTTCTTCCTCTTGTAGTTCTTGAGTGAATGTAATGAAATTGTTAATACAAATAAAAGGTGAAATTCTTTAATCTTGCTTTCTTTTAATTCTTGCATCATGATTAGATCTCAATTTGTAATTGTGGTTCTTGTTGTGATGTTTGAGTAAAACTCCGCTCGTAAAGGAGTCGAGACGATCAATAGAATGATGATGTAACAAATCATAAAAAGATTTTTAAGTCCTACGAGTTTTGTAAACCCTAGCAAGTTCAAGAATCGATGACCTAGTTTCATAGCGATGCTTTCTTGATTGTGATTGCTCGAAATTAAGGATCTACGATCGTTTCTTGAATTTACTAGAGGCTAGAATGTGAATGATATCGACGAAAGAACAAGGGATAAGATGAAACCCTAGTTTCACTAGAAATCCCTAATTCTTGTCGATCATCATCGATCTAGTATCAATTCATCGAAGGAAAAGAATACGTCATCGTAAGATTGCATCACATCTATAGATCCGATCGATTCCTATGAGCCTCATTTCGATTCTTGATATTTGGTTTGGAAAAATCAACAAACTATCAATTCTTGATTCTATCTTTTTCTTGTTATTAGATCTAGTTTTTTCTAATTCTTGAACTTCAAATACAAATCTTGAATTGTTTTGTTTTGTTTTCTTTAAAGTTTCGACTCATCTAATTCAAAAGACGAACTATTACACTGTCCCTGTGGACGATCCGCACTCACTTACAATCTACATCCGACACCGTAGTTGATTGCGGTCAAATAATTCTTTGATTGTGAATTTTATTCATTTTCTAAACACACAAAAAGAAACGATCAATCAGCGCTCTATGATGAGTACAACTGAGTTACCTATTTCCTTCTAGGGGTATGCGTTGGAGACAGCCATATACCTATTGAATAGAGTTCCAACTAAATCTGTGCCTACCACTCCATATGAGATATGGAATGGGAAGAGACCATCTTTTAAAAGAGTTAAGATATGGGGTTGTCCGGCTTATGTTAAAAAGCAAAATCCGGACAAATTCGAGGCACGATCAGTTCTTTGTAAGTTTGTAGGATATCCAAGCAATTCGTATGGATATCTATTCTACCACAGTGGACAACAAAAGGTGTTTGTTGCTCAACATGCCACCTTTTTAGAAAAGGAATTTCTTACAAAAGAAATTAGTGGTGATGAGGTAGAGCTGGAAGAGGTTCCAGCAACACAAACTGCAACTGAAGATTTAGTGGAACCGGAGGATTCAGTAGTACCCGACGAACCCCAGCCTCTCTGCCGATCTAGCAGGGTTTCTCATCCGCCTGAGAGATACTACGGTTTTCTCATTGATGGTGGAAGCGAGGATTGCATCATGGAAGATGATGACCCGACTAGTTTCGTGCAGGCCATCACGAGTGGTGACTCTGTGAAATGGCTGGATGCAATGCGATCTGAGATGGAATCCATGTACACCAATAAAGTATGGATTTTGGAAAATGTCCCTGAAAGGGTAAAACCCATTGGGAGCAAGTGGATTTTTAAAAAGAAATTTAGTGTAGATGGAAAAGTTGAGACTTTCAAAGCTAGACTTGTAGCAAAGGGATTTCGTCAACGACCAGGTATGGATTATGACGAAACCTTTTCTCCAGTGGCTATGCTTAAGTCCATCCGGATCTTACTTGCCATTACTGCATACATGACTACGAAATCTGGAAAATGGATGTTAAGACCGCCTTTCTAAATGGTGATTTAGAAGAGTGCGTGTACATGACTCAGCCAGAGGGCTTCGTAGATAGTGGGAGCAGCGGAAAGGTGTGCAAACTGCTTAAATCCATTTATGGGTTAAAGCAAGCATCGCGGAGTTGGAACATCTGTTTTGATGTTGTAGTCAAAGAGTTTGACTTCATCAAAAACATAGATGAACCTTGTATCTATAAGAAGGTAGCAGAGAGTAAGGTTGTCTTCCTCGTATTGTACGTGGATGACATACTCTTGATAGGAAATGATATTCCTATGCTGCAATCAGTCAAGCTCTTCTTATCACAAAGATTCTCAATGAAAGATCTAGGTGATGCCTCATGCATATTGGGGATTAGGATCTATAGAGATAGATCCAAACGGATACTGGGATTGTCCCAATCTAGGTACATTGACACCATACTAAAGAGGTTTAGTATGGAAGAATCCAAGCGTGGGAACCAACCCATGATCTCTGGACTCACTCTTTCCAAAAAGATGTCTCCCAAGACTGATTTGGAGAGAGCTCGCATGCAAGGGATACCCTATGCTTCGGCAGTAGGCTCTATCGTGTATGCGATGCTATGTACCAGACCCGATATAGCATACTCACTAAGTGTAGTGAGTCGGTATCAAGCAGATCCTGGAGAGAGTCACTGGACGGCTGTGAAGAACATTCTCAAGTACTTATGAAGGACTAGAGATATGTTCTTGGTATATGGTAACGGAGAACTCCGGGTGGAGTCCTCTACCGATTCCAGCTTCCAAAGTGATAAGGATGACTCAAAGTCGCACTCGGGATTTGTCTTTACCCTCAATGGAGGGGCGGTATGTTGGAAGAGTTCCAAACAGGATACCGTTGCAGACTCGAAGATGGAGGCTGAATACATCGCTGCGAACGATGCTGCCAAAGAGGCAATCTGGATGAAGAAGTTCATCACTGAACTTGGTGTGGTTCTATCCATTGAACATCCAATACCTCTGTATTGCGATAACAATGGAGCTGTGGCTTTGGCCTAGGAACCTAAATCCCATCAGAAATCCAGACATATTCTGAGGCGGTATCACCTGATCAGGGAGATAGTTGATCGCCGGGAGATCGACGTCAGGAGAGTAGATACGAAGGACAACACTGCGGATCCACTCACGAAGGCTATTCTCCAGATACAGTTTGAGAGATTATTTGGGATGCTAGGTATGAGATACTACAGCAGCTGGCCTTAGTGCAAGTGGGAGATTGTTAGTTATGTATATGCCCTAGAGGCCATTGTTGTACATATGATGTATATTATGATGGATGCTTGGATATATACAGAGAAGACTTTCTTGCTCGTCATGATAGTATGCTATTTGGTTTCACTTTATCTTAACATGTTGACTTGTATTGGTTTACTGTCTTTCTCTCATATGTTGATAAAGCCCTTAGGATCTGTACTCGACTACTGGGATTATGATGAGATCATACTAGTGGGGCCTCGGTTGTTGATGAGTACATCCTATAAATGTTCCTAGTCGAGGGTATATCGAGACAGGGCATCGATACACCAGAGTAGACTAGCGTATACGCATCTTGACCCATATGATGGGCGATGGATGATCCCATATCCATCGGTGTTTGACATCAAGGATGGTGTATGGGTGCTCAGTGGAGACTGGGTACACTGGACGGACTCGCCGAGAACTCCCAGTTGGTGATATACCACACGTCAGATGGCAGTTCTCCGGTGACACTGGTACAGGGTAGTCTGTAGACCCGAGATCGTCATAGAGTCTTGTCTGATTCCCACTGTGCTTTGATTTCCACCTTACCACATCCAAGAGGGCGTGCAAAACGGTGGCTTTTGGGTACAGTCCCGAATCACATGGAGGCAATGAGCGATAGGAGGGGATTCTTTTCTCCCGGTATAGGGAGTTGATGTTGTGCTGTGTTCGATTGGCTATAAATGGAAGTCCCTGGCCAGGGCTGATATAGAGATATACTGGTAAGTGTTACTAGTAGTTTCTCGACCTGTTATGAGCCTCACATCGACACGACTTATCGGTTACTGGGGTCTTACGTATACCACCCCTAGACTTGATATGCGACATATCAGACGAACAGACCGGACTGTACGGAAGTGTTACTGATTGGATTCACAGGAGAATGGACAGGCTTGCTTGTTGATCTCCTGATCGCTCAATACCTAGGTGGCTGTTACGTTTAGCTGACCGCTTGCAGCTTGTGGGTGTTTAATATGATCATCACCTGCTACCGGCGTATTGACGATTCTTTAGAGTCCTACACAGAGGTTTCTTGGCTCAGGCAAAACGGAGTAGAGGCATATATGTGATATGTGCAGGACCGAGGATAATGCAATATGAGATACCGTATTATATTCTCGCGATATTTAGATATGAATCGGGACATCGGATCAAGTGTTGATTCGATGAATCGGTACATGATATATTAGTCGGTTATATTCGATATAGCCGGATCGTTGGATCAAGTGTTGATTCGATTATTTAATGTATAATGATATATATGATATATTGTATTACATTATCTAGTATTGGCTCACTTTATTATTTCATTTTCTCACCGGATTAATACATTGATATATATGCGATATATGTTAATTTTATTATTTTCTTTTGTTGCAAATATATAATATATGTGTGATAAATATTATTGTGACATGATATGATTTATTATAAAACATGTTTAAGGATGATAAAAAGGGATTAGGGTTTGATTAGGGTTAGCTCATTCTTGTTCATTCTAGAAGGATTCTATTTTGTCTTGGTTAAGTTATTATGGTTGATACTTATCCTTAACCTAACCAAACCCTAATTCTAGTTTATTCTCTACAAAGGTTAAGCCTCTCATTCTTGACCATGGTTTGATAATCAATCATATATTCTTGAATACTATTCATCACAAAAGGATTATTCTTTCATTCTTCATCTTCTTCCCTCTTGAGTTTTGAGAGAGAGCTCACTAGAAATTCCCTTTGTCATGATTTATTGTGAGAAAGTGAATTAAAAAGATAGCATAAATACTACTCCATCATCCTCATCTAATCTAGCCCATTAGATTAGGGTGTTCATCTCTTTAGAGTGAGAAAGCTTGGGTTATAGCAACTTCGACGTAGATCATCGGAGAATCGGAACACTTCAAGCTAGCATGGATCGTTCGAGTCGTGGAGCCTCTCTTGAGTCCGGGAGATCGTGGATCGCTGCGAAGGGACTTCTACTCGGAGCTTGTGAAGCGAAGGAGCAGACTACAAAGGTTGTAATCCCTCACACTTAGCTTTAAAGATGTTATCTTGCATGCTAAACCCTAATAATCTAGCAAAGATCCCGTCTTTGGGTTGTTCGGCACATATAAAATTTTATTCGGGCATGTTTGATGCTTTATGAACCTTCACAAGTGTGCCTAGGAACCCTACAGACCCCATATCAGATGTGGAGTGGGAAGAAACCACATCTTCAGCATATGAAGATATGGGGATGTTCGGCTTTTGTTAAAAAGCAGCATATGGACAAGCTCGAGGCACGATCAGTACAGTGTAAGTTTGTGGGATATCTAAAGAACTCCAAGGGATATTATTTCTATTACGCAGAGGAACAAAAGGTTTTTGTTTCTCGTAATGCCCATTTTCTAGAACAGCAGTTTTTAGAAAAGGAAATAAGTGGGAGCGAAATAGAACTGAAAGAAATTCCAGAACCACAAACTACTACTGAAAGTTTGGTAGAACCAGTAGTTCAAGAAGAACAGGACATTCCCGCACCCCTCCGCAGGAATAGTAGGCCGTCTCATCCGCTGGAGAGATACTACGGTTTTCTCATAGATGGGGATAGAGAGGATTGCATCATAAATGATGATGAACCTACTAGCTTCCATCAGGCCATCCAGAGCGGCGACTCGATACGATGGCTAGATGCAATGCAGACCGAAATGGAGTCCATGTACACCAACAAAGTATGGACTTTGGACTTTGCTCCAGATGGGGTAAAACCCATAGGATGCAAATGGATCTTCAAGAAAAAGATTGGTGTAGATGGATAGGTGGAAACCTATAAGGCTAGACTTGTTGCAAAGGGTTTTCGTCAAAGACCTGGTTTGGACTATGACGAAACTTTTTCTCCAGTGGCTATGCTCAAATCCATTCGGGTCCTTCTTGCTATTGCTGCCTTCCATGATTATGAAATCTGGCAGATGGACGTAAAGACGGTTTTTCTGAATGGTAATTTAGAAGAGTGCCTCTATATGGATCAGCCAGAGGGTTTCAATCAGAGTGGGAGCAGCGGGAAAGTATGCAAGTTGCTTAAATCCATTTATGGATTAAAGCAGGAATCGCGGAGTTGGAACATCTGTTTTGATGAAACGGTCAAAGAATATTACTTAATGGTTTGTATATTACTGTTTGTATATTACTGTATCATACTAGTTTGTATATTACTTAATGGAAGCTTGGGATATTCACATGTATATAACAGTCTTGCTAAACATGGTAGTATGCTACTTGGTTTTTCTATCTTAATATGTGAGTATACGTATTGATAGAGCTCTTAGGATCTTGCTTGACTACCAGCGTTGTGATGGCAGTCACACTAGTGGGGGCTGGTTAGTCTATAAGCACATCCTTATTCAGGTCCCTAGTCGTAGGATTATCGAGACAGGGCATCGATACTCCGGAGTAGACTAGTGTGTACGCTTCTCATCCCAGTTGGGGAGATGGTCTGTCCCACAGCCGTAAGTACGTCGTACTGGAGATAGTATGCAGGTGCTCGTTAGGTTATGGGTACACCAGACAGGACTCACGGGGAACTGTTAGTTGGTATTATACCTATCGTCAGTTAACAGCTCCCAGGTGACATGAGTACAACATAGTCCGCAGACTTGACACTGCTACTTCGCCTCGAGTGTGTCCCACTGTTCTTAGATTTCTATCCTACCACGGCTCAAAGGAGTCGTGCAAACAGGTAGCAATTGGGTGCAGTCCAGAGCACTTAGAGGCAGTGGTGGTTAGACAGGATTCGTCTCTCCCGGTATTGGGAGTTGATATCGCGCTATGTCAGAGAGCCATTACGCAAAGTCCCTGGCCAGGGCAAGCGAGATTTACTGGTAGGTTCCAGTTGTTTTCTCAGGGTGTAATGGGCTACGCTCTGACGCGACTTATACCGCTATTAGGGGACTGACGCTTGCCGCCCCTCTAGGCCCGATATGCGATAGTCTTAGACGAACAGACCGGACTGTATGGAGATTGTCACATCAGACTCAGTAGGAGTTTGGATGGGTTTCCTCATCGGCCTTCTTATCGACATCTACCTGGGGACCGTTACGTACAGCTAGTGCCGCTTGCGGTCTGTGGTTAAACCCACTGCCAGCATAGTAGTCGAGTCTTTAGAGTCCCACACAGAGAGTTTCCCTACTCCAGGCGAAACGATATAGAGGTCGTATGGTTTTACGACAAGGGTTCGGACGCATACGTGTGTTTACGCACGTACGACATCCGGACAGTTTTTACTAGCCGACTTTGGTTTAATCCAGTTTCTAGTATCCGATTATTGGATTTATACAGTCTAAAGTTTTTCCGTGTTTTCACGGATAGGAGGGGCGTTTTCGTAATTTCGCGAGAAGCTTCTAGAAGGTTGGTGACTTGGGGGTTTAGGTGGCATAAGTATTAAACGAGATTAGTGACTCATTTATGTGATTCATCCTTGTCATTAATGCATCATAAATGCTTAATGACTCATGTAGATGAATCACTCATTTGTATTTATGAAGCATGGTTGTTAAATCATTTATTATCTTTTATTTGATAATGATAATGCTTCATATATATCATGAGAGATCATTATCTCATACCATTCTCTTGCTCACCTTCTCTCTCCTCAAGTTCTCTCTCTTCAAACCCTAATCCTCTCCTCTTATGTGTTGAGACCATGGATTAGAATAGACTACTTAATCCATAACCATTCTTTATATCACCTAGGTTACTTAGATTAGCACTTTAAGAAACCTAGTTACCTCAAGTTAGAGGTGAAGCTTGAAGTAAAGCTCTCGGGTGGATCATCTACTACATAGAGAAGGACGGAGAGGACGTGGAGAACGAAAAGACGAAGGACACGGTTAATTAGGTATAATCTCTTTTCATAGTAGTTGAAAACTTCTATGATTCTTGTTAGTTATAGTTTAGCAAAGATTCTCGGTTAGTCGATGTTTGCGCCTAAAACAAGATTGTTTTTCATTATTCCGCCTCCCCACAGGTCGTGGGGTGTTGTACATCGACTTACATCCACATGCATACATACATTGATTATATGGTTAGACGAGATCCACATGCATACAGACATTGATTATATGGTTGGATGATATCTGCATGCATATAGGTATTGATTATATTGTTGGCACATATGATGACCCGGTCAGCTTAGACATCATAGTATTACCTTCATGATATAGTTAACCTAAGAGTCGTTATTTATTCGATTTCTACTTAAGAAACCTTAGCATGAACATTTTTGAGACTTATGATTATCTTCATACCCATGATTATACTTCTATTTGAGATCCTTGATTCTATTCATTTCTATGATCATACTATCATTGATGTTGTTCCTTCTTATGATCATGTATCCATTCTGGATCTGTCCTTTCCTTTCATTCCGTTGATTTGCTTTCATCGATACACGAGTGAGGTTCCTGTCATCATGGTTTGAGCGCAGATTGAGCTGCTGCTTGTATTGCGGTCAGGGCGAGCTCATCATGGATGAGGACTGACCATTGTGTTTTCTGATGACATGGGAACGTCTCGATGTAGTGTTGTGTTGTGACCTCTTGTTGAGGCGAATGTTGGTTTTACACCGGATGATCGGGCCATGGTTAGAGCTGCCAGTTGTGAGAGGACTGTTGATGTACAACATACTTCAGAGATCGTGAAGTTGTCTACCTTACAGATAGATGACCCAATTGTTGCTGAGATCGATAGGATGTTGCTTCCGGGGCTTACGAGCTGAGATCGCTGGAGCTTCCAGGCAAAGATGCGACAGATGATAGCTAGTCTATCCCGAGTTAAGAGACGAAGGTAATTCATCAGATTGATGCGCCGACGCAGGCCCAGTTGAGTTGAAGATTTTCAGTGTGGAGAGTCTTACTCAGATCTAGAGTAGACCGATCCAGAGATGACCGTTGATGTATCATCTTTCCTAGAGGATTGAGGCATTGTTTAGCATGCGGGAGAAGAATATTCACATGTTGTATAGGCGAAGCTAAAAGTTCGAAGGAGTGTCAGAAACCCATTTTTCCCAAGTTTAAAGTGTTCGGAAGAACATGCAAGTGATTCTATGGACCCTTTAGAAGAATGAAACCCTAACTCGACATGATGACCATGGAACTGTTTTTGAACCTTAGGGTTTGCGGCAGTTTAGCGGTGCCATCAGTGAGGCTTGGGTTTTCCTTTCTACGGCTGGTCCAGAGGTACTGTGGTATGTACCCGATATTTTAGACTGTGCTCTGGTGTTGAGCTTTCGGGAAATTTTGGGACCTTGATGACTCGATCGAAAAGTTTAACGCCGTCCGGATACCATGTGATAAGAGACCAGTAAGCTGACCAGCTTCGAATAGAGGACCTCACCCAGATGCGTTGTGAGCTGATCTAGGACGGACGAGTATTGAGTATACCTCCGAGGCTTCGGACGAGTTACCGAGGACGTGTTCGGCTAGATACCTTCTTCAGATTGATGAAGGTACCAAGTTCATGATTTTGAGTCCGTACGGGAGACTCCGGATTTAGTGTAGCCGAGGACCATTGCAGTACGAAGATAGCGCGATATGACGTCGAAGTGGATGATGATACAGACGAGTAGAGACATAGGTTCATGCGAGATGCTGACGAGCCATTGCTACTCCCCATCGAGATTAGAGATTTGATATGCATACAGAGGCGTGAGGTACGACCAGTTCCTGAGGAAATGCTGTGCTGAGAGCGCAGATGTCCAGAAAGCGAGAAAGGATTATGCAAGAGTACCAGCCTCTGTACAGTTCAGCATGGGGGAGATTGGAAGAGACCCTGAAAAGGTTCTTTCCAGGACACTGCTGCGATGAGATTTGCACTCAGGATCAGTTTTGTCACGTGTATTCAGAGGGCCAGAGACCGACGCCAGTGACGTGCTGCTTTACGAGTGGTCGTGATGATTGGCTGAGAGATGACCAGAGAAGTGCCAGAGCGGAATCGTTCCTGTTAGCACAACCGACAGGGCCGACGAGCCGATGGATTGAGAGATTGGTAAATCCATAGAGAAGATAAGGACCCAAAGACAGAGGACGCCAGACCGTGAGCAAGAGGAAAGCGGATGTTCTTGCTCTGCCAGTTTTGGGTGCATCGACATTTTTTCGACATTGTAGGAGGAGTACCTCGATATCATTTATTGCGATTTGCATTTATGATCCGAGTATCACGCTTACACTGCTCGGATTTGAGTTTTGATGATTGAGCTTTATGATACTGTTTCGTGCACCATGGCTGCACCTACTAGGCATTTACAATTTGTGCATAGTATTGCACTTGATATATGTTTTATACGCCGTTGTGTTGGGTTGTGATTTGTGCTTATCTATTGCACTTGATATTGATTTGTGCCTTGGCTGCACATGTTTATGATTTTGTGGATTTCATACGGTTGATTTGATTTTGTGCGTGTGGTACGCACTCGATTTAATTTTTGCACTCGGTATAGCTTATATGTGCTTGCAGTGCATTGATATGTGTTTTGTGCACACAGTTGCACACGTTTATGATTCTATACACCTTAGTACGCTCGGTGTTGCTTTTATACGCATTTGAGTTATGGATTTGTATTTCGTGCACTGGATGCACTGGATGCACTGCACTTGCATTTTGTGCATTTCCTGCATCAGATTCGTATTTCGTACATTAGTTGCACTAGATTTGCATTTCTTGCATTTGTTGCACCGGACGGATATTTATGCATTTGTCGCACTGGATTTATACTCCGTACCTTGGTTGCACCCGATTTATGTCTTTGAGCATTTGTGTTACAAGATTTATGTTTTCGTGCGCATTGGCACTTGCCGTTTGTTTTCGTGCATGCTACCGCACTATATGTTTTTACGGACCAGACGTGCTTGGGTTGGATTTTGCGCATATTAGGCGCTTGATATTGGATTTTGTGCGCATCGGATGCACTTGAGTGAGATTGTACTCGTACATGTTGGATGCACTTGATTTGGATTTCTTTTGTGCATGTCGATGCACTTGATTGGATTTTCACGTATGTTAGGCGCATGATATGGGATGTGATTTTGTGCACACCGGATGCACTCGATAGGTATTTTCATTCGTGCATGTTAGTTGCACTGGTTTGAGATTTCGTGCACTCTAGATGCACCAGATATTGTTGTCGTGCACACCCGTTGCACTGGACAGATGCTTTCATGCACACCTGTTGCACTTAGTTTTGCTTTTGTACATATTGTGGCACCTATATTTGGATTTGATTTCCATGCGCACCAAACACACGCGATTATTGGATACATCTTTTTGAAGGGTTACCTACGACGGCAGCAAGGTTTCGGGAGGTATCGTCCATGCCAAATTAAAATTTTGCCGATCTAGAAAACCCTAACTAGAATCGTTAACTAGAAACATACGGAAAGAAAAGAAAATACTTTGCAATATATAAAGAGAGCGAGTAATACAACCTTTGTCGACCGGTCCTTCACTTCAAATAGCTCTGTGTAGTAGTCCCCTCCGCTGCGATCTCAAGCTCCGGACTCTAGAGAGGCTTTGTAGAAGAAACGAACGTGCTTGCTTCGAAGACTTCGAGGCCGAAGATGATCTACGTCGGGGAAACACTAACTCAAGCTATTCCTTCACTAGGTCATGAATTTTGTGAAGAGAACACCCTATACTACATGGCAAGTAGTAAGGGATGATGAAGTAGGAAGTGGGCTCATTTTAAAATTGATTTTCTCACATTTTTCCTCATTCCACCATTAGAGCTAGTAAGCTTTTGAGGAGGAAGAAGATGAGGAAGAAGAACCCTTGTGAATAATTCATCCAAATGAAAACTTATCATATGAATTATTGTACCATGGTTGAGTTAAGCCTTCATGCTTAACTCATGTAGAGAATTAACTAAGGTATGAGGTTAAGGGATGGGTTAAATAATATCTTAGGTTATGACATAAGAGTGGACTTTGTCAATGTTTCTCCAAGCTTCTTCAAGCTTGATAACTTTGACCAAGTTTAAATCTTTTGTTAAATCTTAAGATAATAAAAAAAACCTAACTTAACCCTAATCATGGTATAATTCTCATACCCATCTTGCATGTATCATCAACCATGACACAATGCATGTACACAAACATACATATCACATATGTACAATGTGCACACAATGTGAGAAAACAAATCATAAGTGAGCTAATACTAGTTAATGTAATGTAATATATCAAATATATAATTATACATTAAATTATTAAATCAACACTTGGTTTAATAATCCGGCAATAACCGACTAATATCATGTGTAACAACTTATCGAATCAACACTTGATCCGATAACCCGGCTATATTGCATACAACCGAGCAATGTCACAAATCGCGAGAATAGAATACGGTATCACATATCGTATCAATTTCGGTCCCGCAGATATCTCATATGTGCTCCTACTCCGTTTTGCTTGAGCCAGGAAACCCCTGTGTAGGACTCTAAAGACTCGTCAATACGCCTGCTGTAGGTGATGATCATATCAAACACCCACAAGCCGCAAGCGGTCTGCCAAACATAACGGCCACCCGGGTATTGAGCGATGAAAAGATCAACAAGCAAGCTTGCTCACACTCCTGCGAATTCAATCAGTAACACTACCGTACAGTCCGGTCTCTTCGTCTGATATGTCGCATATCTCGTCTAGGGGTGGTAAACGTCAGACCCCAGTAACTCGATAAGTCGTGTTGATATGAGGCTCTTAACGGGTCGAGAAACTACTGATAACACTTACCAGTATATCTCTGAAGCTTCCTTGGGCAAGGACTTCCTGTTATAGGCAATCGAACTCAGCGCAACATCAACTCCCTATACCGGGAGAGACGAAACCCCTCCTATCGCTCAATGCCTCCATGTTACTCGGGACTGTACCAAAAGCCACCGTTTTGCACGCCCTCTTGGACGTGGTATGATGGAAATCAAAGCACAGTGGGAATCACACAAGACCCTATGACGATCTCGGGTCTACAGACTAACCTGTACCAGTGTCACCAGAGAACTGCCATCTGGCGATAGGTATAATACCATCTGAGAGTTCTCGGCGAGTCCGTCCACTGTACCCAGTCTCCACTGAGCACCCGTATACTGTCCCTGATGTCAAACACCAATGGGTATAGGATCATCCATCTTCCATCTGCATGGGTCGAGAAGCATACACTAGTCTACTCTGGTATATCGATGCCCTGTCTCGATACACCTACGACTAGGAACATTTGAAGGATGTACTTTGCGACTACAGTGTCCCCACTAGTATGATCTGCATCATAGTCCTGGTAGTCAAGTACTCATCCTAAGGGCTTTATCAACATGTAACATAGAGACAATCAGAGTACATGTTAAGATAAAGTGCAACCAGATAGCAAAATATCATGTCGAGCAAGAAAGTCATCCCTATATATGTCCAAGCATCCATTACAATATACATCATATGTACAGTAATGGTCTATAGGGCATACATATTACTAACAATCTCCCACTTGCACTAGGGCCTTCTGTTGTAGTATCTTATACCCAATAATCAGCAGTGGTTAAAGTATCTCATACTCAACCATCCCATAAAAGTCTCTAATGGGAATAGGCCTTTATAAGTGGATCCGCCCTGTTCTCCTCTGTATCTACTCTCCTAACCTCGATCTCCCTTGAGATCAACCATCTCCACTGATCAGGTGATACTGCCTAAGAATATGTCTGGATCTCTGATAGGACGGGGGTTTCTAGGCCAAAGCCACAACTCCATTGTCACACAATGGTAGGAACGAAGTTCATCTCATGAACTATATACATCCAGACTACTTCTTTGGTAGCATCCTTGGTAACAATGTATCCAGCCTTTATCGTCTAGTATGCCACGGTATCTAGCTTGGAACTCTTCCAACATACCGTCCCTCCACTGAGGGTAAAGACAATGCCTGTGACTGACATTCGTTCGTTCTTACCACCCTGGATCCCATCCAGTGGTTCTCGCCAGGATCGATTGACATCATCTCACTACACCTAGTGAGAATCCTAACATCCACTTAGATCTATCTCATAGATCTAAAAACCAGGATTTAGGAGGTATCACCTTGGTCTATATGGAGAATCTATGTGATAAGAGGAGATTGAACGAGCGTAGCATAGGAAACTCCTTTCCTATCAACAGTATGTCATCCACGTACAATATGAGGATCATCACCATACTTCCTACTACCTTTTTGCATATACAAGGTTCATCTACCATTTTGATGAATTCAAACTCTTTGACTATCACATCAAAACAGATGTTCCAACTCCGCGATGCCTGCTTTAACTCATAAAGCAACTTGCACACGTTTCCGCTGCTCCCACTGTCTACGAAACCCTCTGGCTGTGTACTTATAGACGCTCTCTTCTAAATCATCATTTAGAAAAGCAGTCATGACACCCAACCGCTAGATATCGTAGTCAGGTATGTAGCAATGGCAAGTAGGATCTGGATGGACTTAAGCACAGCTTTGAAAGTCTCAACTTTTCTATGTACACCAAGTAATCTTCTTAAGATATACTTTCTCCTGATGGGGATTTAACCCTTCAGATAAAGCAACCAAAGTCCATACTTTGTTGGTGTATATGGATTCCATCTCAGATCGCTTAGCATCTAGCCATTCTCATAGAGTCCCCACTCCTGATGGCCTGCTCGAATCTAGTTGGGTCATCATCTCATGATGCAATTCTCGCTCCCATTATCATAGAGAAACCGAAGTATCTCTCAAGTGGATGAGGAACTCTACTAGATCGGCGGAAAGGCTGAGGTTCGTCGAGAACTATTGAATCCTTCGGTTGTACCAAATCATCAACTGCAGTTTGTATAGCTGGAACTTTTTCTAGTTCTACCTGATGACCACTAATTTCTTCACAAGAAATTCCCTTTCTAGAAAGGTGGCATGCTGAGAAACAAAACACCTTTTGCTCCTCAGTGTGGTAGAAGTATTCCCTTGCGAATGCTTGGGATATCCAACAAACTTCCACAGAACTGACCTTGCTTCGAGTTTGTCCGGATTTTGCTTTTAGGCATAGGCCAGACAACCCTAAATCTTAACTTCCTTAAGAGATGGGCTCTTCCCATACCATATCTCATATGGAATGGTCGGAACCTGATTTGATTGGAACCCTATTCAATAGGTATGCAGCTTCACAAGTGCATAACCCCCAAAAGGAAATAGGCAACTCAGAAGTACTCATCATAAAGCACACCTTACCACATAGGGTGCGATTGCTCCGCCCCGATACACCGACGTGCTGTGGTGTATACGAAGGAGTATTGCTGAGAGAGAATCTCATTCTCCATTAGAAAAGTCCAGGAATTCCGTGCTCAAGTATTCTCCTCCTTGATCACATCAAAGTACATAATACTTATACCTGTATTGGTTCTCTACTTCTAACTTATATTCTTTGAATATTACAGAAGGTTCAAACTCATGTTTCAACAGTAACATGTGTCCGAATCTTGAGAGATCATTCGTGAATGTAATGAAGTATAAAGAACCAGTCCTGGCATATGTAGACTGGGGCCCTTCATACATCACTATGTATCAGTCCTAAGGGTTCACTAACCCTTTCTCTATTTTCAATAAACGGAGCTATGGTCATCTTTTCTTTGTGACATGACTGATGAGTTTCACAAGATGTAAATTCAAACAGATTTAAAAATGCATCTAGATGTAACTTCAGCAAGTCGGGTCGCATTGATATGACCTAGTCTACAATGCCTCAAGAAGGATGCGTTCATTTTTGAACCCTTCCTCTTGTGTGTGTTTTGTATATTATGAACTGTAGTTTGATTTAGAACGTATATGCTTTTAAATAACGTTCCTGAACTTATCAACTCTTGATATAGGAAATGTTCAAAACATTATCCAACAATACAAAATTATATCCTTCTTTACTAATAAAGAGACTGATATGATGTTGTATATCAGGTTCGGTATCTAATAACATTCGTTCAGAATCGATGTATTTGGTAATACAGGGTGATAACTGCCAACAGACTTGGCTACAACACTTGCACCATTTTTAACTCTTAAAACTTGTCACCCTTTCTCAATTCTCTACCTATCTGTAGCCCATGTAACATATTACATATGCGGGATCCTGATCCGGTATTCATACCCAGGATGTAAAGGATACTGAGAAACAATTCTTTATAATAAACACACCCGAAGAAGATGCATCAGCATGCACTTTGTTCGTTTGGGCGGAACTGGAATTCTTGTAATCCCCTATTTCCTGCTCGGTCTTATAACAATTAAAAGTTGGAGCGGGAACAACGTTCCTTAGCGCAGTATAATAAGCGGGTTCAGTCAATACATCCGTATTATTATCTTGATTAAGACGTTACATGGTCGCTACATGGAGAGAGAGAGAAGAAAACAATCAGCGTATGCTCTTGCAAGATTAGATTGGTTATTAATATATCTAATCAGGATGTCTCCCACTGTTTTTGTCAAATCTTCCTTCAAACCCTAAAAGGAAAGACTAGCCGGGATTAATTACACCCTACAAGTTCGTCGATCTTTCAGCCAAGCCTGTGCCGGTACTTTGAGGGAGGTTCCCCGTGCTTTCGCACAGACCTAATTAAAATAAACCTCGTTTTCCCAGAGGCATTGTTAGTTATATGTATGCCCTAGAGGCCATTACTATACATAGGATGTATATTGTAGTGGATGCTGGGACATATATAGGGAGGACTTTCTTGCTCGACATGATAGTATGCTATCTGGTTAATCTTTACCTTAACGTGTACACTGATTGTCTCTCTGTTACATGTTGGTAAAGCCCTTAGGATCTGTACTTGACTACCTGGACTATGATGCGGATCATACTAGTGCGGACATGGTAGTCCATAAGTACATCCTTCAAAGTCCCTAGTCGTGGGTGTATCGAGACGGGGCATCGATATACCAGAGTAGACTAGCGTATACCTTCTCGACCCATACAGATGGGCGATGGATGATCCCATATCCATTGGTGTTTGACATCAGAGATGATATACGGGTGCTCAGTGGAGACTGGGTACACTGGACGGACTCGCCGAGAACTCCCAGATGGTATTATACCTCACGTCAGATGGCAGTTCTCTGGTGACACTGGTACAGAGTAGTCTGTTGACCCGAGATCGTCATAGAGTCTTGTGTGGTTCCTACTGTGCTTTGATTTCCATCTTACCACGTCCAAGAGGGCGTGCAAAACGGTGGTTTTTGGGTACAGTCCCGAGTCACATGGAGGCAATGAGCGTTAGGAGGGGATTCGTCTCTCCCGGTATAGGGAGTTGATGTTGCGCTGTGTTCGATTGGCTATAACCGGAAATCCCTGGCCAGGGTTGCTGAGATTTACTGGTAAGTGTTACCAGTAGTTTCTCGAATTGTTATAGACCTCATATCGACACGACTTATCGAGCTATTGGGGTCTGACGTTTACCACCCCTAGGCAAGATATGCGACATATCAGACGATCAGACCGGACTGTACGGTAGTGTTACTGGTCGGATTCACTGGAGTGTGAGCGGGCTTGCTCGTCGATCTTCAGATCGCTCAATACCCGGGTGGCTGTTACGTTTAGCAGACCGCTTGCGGCTTATGGATGTTTGATATGATCATCATCTGCTGCCGGCGTATTGACGAGTCTTTAGAGTCCTACACAGAGGTTTCCTAGCTCAAGCGAAACGAAATAGGAGCGCATATGAGATATGTGTGGGACCGAGAATAATACCAGTATGTGATACTGTATTCGATTCTCGCGATGTGACATTGATCGGTTATATGCGATATAGCCGGGTTATCGGATCAAGTGTTCATTCGATAAGTTGTTACTAATAATACTAGTCGGTTATATGCGATATGACCGGATCGTTAAATCAAGTGTTGATTTAATGATTTAATGCATAATTATATATTTGATATATTACTTTGCATTAACTAGTATCGGTTCACTTTAAATGGATTTTCTCGCTCGAATGTGCGCATTGCATATGCGATATGATTTTGTGCACTAGATTGTATCATGTTTAATGATACATGTATTTTGGTTAAATGTAAAGAATTAAACCATGTTTTAAGTGGATAATTAGGGTTTTGTTTTCCTTATTCATTTATTATTCTTTTTCTTTTTGGAAAAAGGAAAAAGGAAATGAGAAAATGGTTGCTATTTTGTATCATTCATGAAGCTTCATGAATACTTTGACCATTCCAACCATTTTGTCATCTTGTAAAAACCTAACCATTCACTAACCATGATCAATTCTCTACATTAAACCATGGTTACTATTATGATAAGGATGGTTATTCTTTTCTTATTAAAGATAATTCTTATCATAATATTCTTCTTCTTCTTCGTTCAACTCAAGAAGAAACCTTCACTTCATCAATGGTGGATTGATGAAATGAGTGAGAAATCCAAAACTAAAGTCTACCCACTTCCTATTTCTTCATCCTCTACCTCTTGCCAAGTAGTAGAGTGTGTTTCCTTCACAAGTTTTCAAGACTTGGTGAAGGTGGAGCTCGATCTAGTGATGCTTCGACGTAGATCATCTTCGGCGCATCGTCGACGACCTAGCCCGTCCATTCTCCGATGAAGCCGACGCTAGAGCCCAGATTTGATTTGGACAGCGGAGAGGACCTCATCTTGGAGCCGTGGAGGTGGAGGACCGGATCTACAAAGGTTGTATTTCCGTATCTCTTAGTTAAGTGTTATCTAGTTTCATTTTCGCCTAGATTTCTAGCCAACGATCCGTACACTAGGGTTTCTCGGCACCGTAATTTTTGAAATTGGCATGGTTGATGCCTTGTGAGACCTCACTAGGGTGCCTAGGAACCCTACAGTGGTATCAGAGCCTAGCTAGAGCCTTAGGCGAAGTCTAGACGGAATTTGAAACCCGATCGAACCCGAAACCCCAAATCAAAATTGCTCTCTGTCCTTTTTCTGAAAACGTGGATTTTTCCAGATTAAAAATTACCAAAAAATTCAGTAGGTAATTTCATGAGTTACTGTGAAGCACGTGACAGTAACTCGACTACAGAGGCGCGGAACCGCGGCCCCCACCATGGGATGCGCGGTGGTTCCGCGGCCATTGTGTTGAGTTACCCCACGTGGCTTGCACAGTAGTTCATGTTTTGTAATGCTGAGTCTTCTGGAAATTTTTAATAATTTTTCCAGAGTTGAATTTTCTGGGTTGTTTTGGGGATTCAAATGTTCGATCGGATTATCAAATTTTGTCTGTGTGGCTTTCCGGATAAATTTTAGAATATGTTAAAAAGTTCGACCGGATATAAATAACCACTTTTTCCCCTGTCGGAAAATTTCCAAGTGTTGGATTTTTCCGTAGTTTAACGACGTTCTAAGTAGTGCAAGTAACTCGATGGACCCTCTAGAAGACAACAAACCTTAACTCGATTATGTGACCGTCTTGAACTGCCCTTTGAACCTTCGGGTTTGGGGCAGTACGGCGTGCCACATGTGAGGCGTTGGCTTGACCCTTCTACAGCTGGACCGTCGGTACTGAGGCACGAACTGAATGTTGTTAGACTTATTTCATGTGTTGATCTGTATCGGGAAAAATTGGGTGTTCGATTGTTCGATCGAAAAGTTTAGCATTTTCTATTTATCCGGAATGTGATACAATAATTGGAATTCACAAAAGTTATGAGATAACTGAATGGATGTTATAAACGTAGCAGTTTAGTCTCACTTGATCGGTTGCCACGGAATTTTGATGCGATCAAAAGTCCGTCGCAATCACGTAGCGTACGCGGATACTCGCCGGGTAAACTTAATAGACAGCCTCACTCCATTGCCCCGACCAAGTGACTGTAGGAGAACCCCGTCGCCGAAAGCATCCGTTCGGGTGCTCGCGGTAGCGGTATTCCGCCTTGGTGCACTTCGTCGACGGCATCGGGGGTGCGGCCGTCTACTGAAGTTTGCGACGAGCATTCGATCAGGATGTCGGAAATCTTGTTGAATTGCCCGACTTGATATTGAAAAGAGTTTTCGATAATGAGACTAAAATGCGGGGTTTATAATTGTTAGGCATGTGATGTCTAAGTAATTCATTTGGTCAGGCATGCGATGTCTGAGGTGGTTGCGGATTCCAACTGTTGTAGTTTTACACTTTCTTTTCTGTGACCGTAAGTGTAATATGTGATATCGCCGGTTTCGTTGCTATATGTCAACGACAATTGGGATGCGCATATTTACTTACGTTGATGACATGTGATGTTATGTGTTGCTGGATATGTTATATTGGATCGTCGTGTTTGAATAGCCGAGGGTTTTTATGTGAGATGAGTGTTTTTCATTTTCATTCATGTAAAAACTTGTATGTAATATTCTTTTATTGGTGCCCTTCCAGGTTGCGGAAGTTGTCACCGTTTGTATATTATTTACTTTTCCGCACTAGGATAGACCCAAGGAGGAGGGCACAAGTAACCGGATTCTGGAGTCCAGTGGGAGACCAACTCGAGGAGTCGAGTCCGGGTCTCCTAACTCTAGAATTGGTAGGGTTGCTTGCCGCTCTCGTAGGGGTCTAGGGGTGTGGGTTTGGCTATTCATCGCGACCGTGGAATCCGTGTTTTATACTGGCTCGTATTGAAAACACGGACGTCCTAGTATATCCAATATTTCATATGTTTCTTCTGCTGCGATATCATGTGATGTTCTGTGATAGATACAGTATACAGTATATATGATATATTATATAGATGTTACTTATGTTTTACACCCGCGCTAGCCCTGCCCTGCTCTGCCGTTAGTTACCTAACCTAACGGTGCACGAGGGGACATCGAGGCGAATGCGGATGGCATAAGTGTACGTCGTATTTATCTGTGATGTTTAGGTATTTAAATGATGGGACTTCATTAATGAGATTAATGAAATAAAAGAAACCTAAGATGTTGTAGAATCGAATTTCAAAATAAAACAGTTAGCTACAGTTCTTGCTTTGCACAGCGGTATATGAGATATATCCTGCACCTTATTCGATGAGGAAAGGACCGAGATCCCTTCACCGGGAGTGACTCCTTTAGCAATAACTGGCAGATGCTACACACTCGGTTTGTCTTTTGATTGCTTTTAAGAGTTTTTGCTTTGCACAGTGATATATATGATATATCCCGCACCTCATTCCACGAGGAAAGGACCGACGATCCCTTCACCGGGAGTGACTCCTTTAGCAAAACTAGAAAAGCCTCAAAAACACTCCATTTCAAAATTCATTTGATTCTACAACGATATCAAGTTCATTACGTAATAGGTTTTCAGAAAAACCTGTCATAGCCCTCCGTCATTTCAGATAAGTAGTAGTTAGTATTCGTGCTGCGTTTGTTGGCCTTTGTCAAGGCGCAGTGTGCGGTAGCTAACTGGTGCTTATCTGCTTATGCATATGATGCAGATTGAGTTAGGGTAGTCGTGCGACCTTGTTGGCCTTTGTCAAGGGCCGTGCGGGTGGGTTTAATTCAATCAGGAAATGACGAGTTAAACTTGACTAGCATCCTATGGTTTGTTGGCCTTTATCAAGGTCATAGGAGGTTAGGGGCAAAATATTATCGGGAATTTCAAATGTTGAAATTTGCAATGAGATTGCATACCTTCTATGAGATAGTTGTATCCCGATACCCGCTGCGAGTAAGTGTTACTCCTGGGAGAGTTTTATACATTACAATTAGCCTATCAAGTAGGTGTCTAGAAAGGTGTTAACGAGGTTAAGCCTCTGGGAAAACGAGGTTTACATTAATTAGGTTCGTGCGAAAGCACGGGGGACCTCCCTCAAAGTACCGACACTGGCCTGGCTGAAAGATTGGCGAACTTGTAGTGTGTAATTAATCCCGGCTAGTCTTTTCTTTTAGGGTTTGAAGGAAGATTTGATAAAAAGCAGTGGGAGCCATCCTGATTAGATAAAATAATAACCAATCTATTCTTGACAGAGCGCACGCTGAGTGTTTTCTTCTCTCTCTCTCCAGGTAGCGACCATATTACGCCTTAATCAAGATAATAATACGGAATATTGACCGAACCCGCTTGTTATACTGAGCTAGGGAACGTTGGTCCCGCTCCAACTTATAATTGTTATAAGACAGAGCAGGAAATTGGGAAATACCAGAATTCCCGTGCCGCCCAAACGAAGAGAGTGCATGCTGATGCATCATCTTCGGGTGTGTTCATTACAGAGAACTGTTTCTCAGTGTCCTTTACGTCCTGGGTATGTGATACCAGATCAGGATCCCAGATATGTAATATGTTACATAGGGCTACAGAAAGGTAGAGAACTGAGAACGGGTGATAAGTTTCATGAGACAGAAAACGGGGCAAGTGTTGCATCCAAGTCTGTTGGTCACTGTCACCCTGTATTACGAATACATTGATTCTGAACGAATGTTATTAGATACCGAACCTGTTATGCAAAATCATATCTGTCTCTTTATTAGTAAAGAAAGGATATAATTTTGTATTGTTGGATAATGTCTTGAACATTTCCTATATCAAAGGTTGATCGGTTCAGGCGCGTTATCTAAAAGCATTAATGTTCTAAATCAAACTACAGTTCTTAGTATACGGAACACGCACAAGAGGAAGAGTTCAGAAATGAACGAATCCTTCTTGAGGCATTGTAGACTAGGTCATATCAATGCGACCCGACTAGCTAAGTTGCACAACGATGCATATTTAAATCTGTTTGAATTTACATCTTGTGAAAACTTGCCAGTCATGTCACAAAGATAAGATGACACCAGCTCTGTTTATTGGAAACAGAGAAAGAGTTGGTAAACTCTTGGGATGATACATGCTGATGTATGTAGGTCCCCTGTCTACACATGCCAAGACCGGTTCTTTGTACTTCATTACATTCTCTGATAATCTCTTAAGATTCAGACATATGTTCCTGTTGAAACATGAGTCCGAACCTTTTGAGATATTCACGGAATATAAGTTAGAAGTAGAGAACCAGAATACGGGTATAAATATTATGTCCTATGATGAGATCAAGGAGGAGAATACTTGAGCACGGAAATACTGGACTATTCTAAAGGAGAATGAGATTCTCTCTCAGCATTACTCCTCCGTATACACCATTGCACGATGGTATATCGGGGCGGAGCAGATACACCCTATTTGATATGGTGTGCTCTATGATGAGTAATACTGAGTTACCTTTTTCCTTTTCGGAGTTATGCACTTACGAAGTTGCATACCTATTGAATAAGGTTCCAATCAAATCAGTTGCCTACCACTTCATATGTGATATGGAAAAGGAAGAGCCCATTTCTTAAGTTAGTTAAGATTTAGGGTTTTCCGGCCTATGTCTGAAAGCAAAATCCGGACAAGCTCGAGGCAAGGTCTGTAATGTAGAACTGGAAAAGTTCCAGCTATACGAACTACAACAAATGATTTGATAAAACCAAAGGATTCAATAGTTACCAACGAACCTCAGCCTCTCCGCCGATCTAGTAGGGTTCCTCACCCACCTGAGAGATACTTCGGTTTCTCTATGACAGTGGGAGCGAGGATTGCATCATGAGATGATGACCCAACTAGTTTCGAGCTGGCCATCAGGAGTAAGACTCTGTAAGAATGGCTGGATGCTTAGTGATCTGAGATGGAATCTTTATACACCAACAAAGTATGGACTTTAGTTGCAATATCTGGAGGGTTAAATCCCCATCAGGAGCAAGTATATCTTGAGAAGATTACTTGGTGTATATGGAAGAGTTGAGACTTTCAAAGCTAGACTTGTTAAAGGTCTACATCATTGACCAGGTATGGATGATGATGAAACTTTTTCTAAGTAACTATGCTTAAGTCCATCCAGATCCTACTTGCCACGGCTACGTACCATGACTACGATATCTGGCGGTTGGGTGTCATGACTGCTTTTCTAAATGATATTTTAGAAGAGTGCGTCTATAAGTACATAGCCAGAGGGCCTCGTAGACAGTGGGAGCAGCGGAAACGTGTGCAAGATGCTTTATAGGATAAAGCAGGCATCGCGGAGTTGGAACGTCTGTTTTGATGAATTAGTCAAAGAAGTTGACATCATCAAAATGGTAGATGAACCTTGTATAAACAAAAAGGTAGTAGGGAGTATAGTGACGATCCTCGTAGAGTACGTGGATGACATACTCTTGATAGGGAAGGAGTTTCCTATGCTACGCTCGATCAATCTCCGCTTATCACAATGATTCTCCATATAGGATCAAAGTGATACCTACTAAATCCTAGGTTTTGGATCTATGAGATAGATCTAATTGGATGTTAGGAAACTCACTAGCTGTAGTGAGATGGTATCAACCGATCCTGGGGAGAATCACTGGAAAGGTTCCAGGGTGATAAAGACGACTGAGTGTCAGTCACAGGCATTGTCTTTACCCTCAGTAAAGGGACGGTATGTTGGAAGAGTTCCAAGCTAGATACCGTGACATACTAGACGATACAGGCAGGATACATCGCTACTTAAGATGCTACCAAGGAGGATGTTTGGGTGTATATTGGTTCATGAGATGAACTACGTTCCAACCATTATGAGACAATGGAGTTGTGGCTTATGCCAAGGAACGTCGGTCCCATCAGTGATCCAGACATATTCTAAGGCAGTATCACCTGATCATGGAGATGGTTGATCTCCAGGGAGATCGAGATTTAGAGAGTAGACTCAGAGGACAACACAGCGGATCCACTCACAAAGGCCTGATCCCAGAGAGAGACACTTTTATGTGATGGTTGAGTATGAGATACTACAACCACTGCTATCAGATGGCCCTAGTGCAAGTGGGAGATTGTTAGTTATATGTATGCCCTAGAGGCCATTACTATACATAGGATGTATATTGTAGTGGATGCTGGGACATATATAGGGAGGACTTTCTTGCTCGACATGATAGTATGCTATCTGGTTAATCTTTACCTTAACGTGTACACTGATTGTCTCTCTGTTACATGTTGGTAAAGCCCTTAGGATCTGTACTTGACTACCTGGACTATGATGCGGATCATACTAGTGGGGACATGGTAGTCCATAAGTACATCCTTCAAAGTCCCTAGTCGTGGGTATATCGAGACGGGGCATCGATATACCAGAGTAGACTAGCGTATACCTTCTCGACCCATACAGATGGGCGATGGATGATCCCATATCCATTGGTGTTTGACATTAGAGATGATATACGGGTGCTCAGTGGAGACTGGGTACACTGGACGGACTCGCCGAGAACTCCCAGATGGTATTATACCTCACGTCAGATGGCAGTTCTCTGGTGACCCTGGTACAGAGTAATCTGTTGACCCGAGATCGTCATAGAGTCTTGTGTGGTTCCCACTGTGCTTTGATTTCCATCTTACCACGTCTAAGAGGGCGTGCAAAACGGTGGTTTTTGGGTACAGTCCCGAGTCACATGGAGGCAATGAGCGATAGGAGGGGATTCGTCTCTCCCGGTATAGGGAGTTGATGTTGCGCTGTGTTCGATTGGCTATAACCGGAAATCCCTGGCCAGGGTTGCTGAGATTTACTTGTAAGTGTTACCAGTAGTTTCTCGAATTGTTATAGACCTCATATCGACACGACTTATCGAGCTATTGGGGTCTGACGTTTACCACCCCTAGGCAAGATATGCGACATATCAGACGATCAGACCGGACAGTACGGTAGTGTTACCGGTCGGATTCACTGGAGTGTGAGCGGGCTTGCTCGTCGATCTTCAGATCGCTCAATACCCGGGTGGCCGTTACATTTAGCAGACCGCTTGCGGCTTGTGGATGTTTGATATGATCATCATCTGCTGCCGGCGTATTGACGAGTCTTTAGAGTCCTACACAGAGGTTTCCTGGCTCAAGCGAAACGAAATAGGAGCGCATATGAGATATGTGCGGGACCGAGAATAATACCAGTATGTGATACTGTATTCGATTCTCGCGATGTGACATTGATCGGTTATATGCGATATAGCCGGGTTATCGGATCAAGTGTTGATTCGATAAGTTGTTACTAATGATACTAGTCGGTTATATGCGATATGACCGGATCGTTAAATCAAGTGTTGATTTAATGATTTAATGCATAATTATATATTTGATATATTACTTTGCATTAACTAGTATCGGTTCACTTTAAATGGATTTTCTCGCTCGAATGTGCGCATTGCATTTGCGATATGATTTTGTGCACTAGATTGTATCATGTTTGATGATACATGTATTTTGGTTAAATGTAAAGAATTAAACCATGTTTTAAGTGGATAATTAGGGTTTTGTTTTCCTTATTCATTTATTATTCTTTTTCTTTTTGGAAAAAGGAAAAAGGAAATGAGAAAATGGTTGCTATTTTGTATCATTCATGAAGCTTCATGAATACTTTGACCATTCCAACCATTTTGTCATCTTGTAAAAACCTAACCATTCACTAACCATGATCAATTCTCTACATTAAACCATGGTTACTATTATGATAAGGATGGTTATTCTTTTCTTATTAAAGATAATTCTTATCATAATATTCTTCTTCTTCTTCCTTCAACTCAAGAAGAAACCTTCACTTCATCAATGGTGGATTGATGAAATGAGTGAGAAATCCAAAACTAAAGTCTACCCACTTCCTATTTCTTCATCCTCTACCTCTTGCCAAGTAGTAGAGTGTGTTTCCTTCATAAGTTTTCAAGACTTGGTGAAGGTGGAGCTCGATCTAGTGATGCTTCGACGTAGATCATCTTCGGCGCGTCGTCGACGACCTAGCCCGTCCATTCTCCGATGAAGCCGACGCTAGAGCCCGGATTTGATTTGGACAGTGGAGAGGACCTCATCTTGGAGCCGTGGAGGTGGAGGACCGGATCTACGAAGGTTGTATTTCCGTATCTCTTAGTTAAGTGTTATCTAGTTTCATTTTCGCCTAGATTTCTAGCCAACGATCCGTACACTAGGGTTTCTCGGCACCGTAATTTTTGAAATTGGCATGGTTGATGCCTTGTGAGACCTCACTAGGGTGCCTAGGAACCCTACAGGCATAACCCCGTTGACACCTTTCTAGACACCTACTTGATCGGCTAATTGTAATGTGTAAAGCTCTTCCAGGAGTAACTCTTACTCGCAGTGGGTGTCGGTATCCAACTATCTCATAGGAGGTATGCAATCTCATTGCAAATTTCAACACATGAAATTCCCGATAATATTTTACCCCTAGCAGCTATATGACCTTAACATAGTCAACAAATCACAAGTGCTAGTCAAGTTCAACCCGTCATTTCCTGATTGAATTAAACCCACCCGCACGACCCTTAACATAGTCAACAAAGTCGCACGACTACCCTAATCCAATCGCATCATATGCTTATACAGATAAGCACTAATCAGCTACCACACACTATGCCTTAACATAGTCGACAAACATAGCACGAATACTAACTAGTACTTATCTGAAATGATGGAGGGCTACGACAGGTTTTTAAGAAAACCCTTTGTATAATGAACTTGATATCGTCGTAGAATCGAGTGATTTTAAATGGAGTTTTTTTTAGGCTTTTACTAGTTTTGCAAAAGAGGTCACTCCCGGTGAAGGGATCTTGGCTCTTTCCTTATCGGATAAGGTGCAGGATATTTCACAAATACCTCTATGCATAGCAAGAACTAGAGCTACCAGTTTTCGAGATATGTTTCTACAACATCTTTAGGTTTCTTTTTTTTCATTAATCTCATTAATGAAGTCCCATTTTATTATGCTTCAAAAGCATCAGACATGAAACAAAATCAACAATATATAATATATATCTCATATATATAATATAAATATTCATCTCAGGCAGTAATATGATCTCATCACAGAATATTGCAGCAGAAGAACATATATGAAATATTGGATATACTAGGATTTCCGTGTTTTATTTTAAGCCTGTATAAAACGTGGATTCCACGGTTGTGATGAATAGCCAATCCCACACCCCTAGACCCCTACGAGAGCGGCAAGCAACCTTTCCAATTTTAGAGTTAGGAGACCCGGTCTCGACTCCTCGAGATGGTCTCCCACTGGACTCCAGAACCCGGTTACTTGTGATCCCCACCTTGGGTCTATCCTAATGCGGAAAAGTAACTAATATACAATGGTGACATCATCCTCGACCCGGAAGTGCCCCAATAAAAGAATATTACATACAATGAATTTTACATGAATGAAAATAAAGACGATCATCTCACATGAAACCCCCGGCTATTCAAACACGACGATCCAATATAACATATCCAAGCAACACATAACATCACATGTCATCAACGTAAGTAAATATGCGTATCCCAAATGTCGTTGACATATAGCACCGAAACCGGCGATACACCACATATTACACTTACGGTCGCAGAAAAGAAAATGAAAAACTGCAGCAGTTGGAATCCGCAACCACCTTAGACATCGCATGCCTAACCAAATGAATTCCTTAGATATCGCATGCCTAACGATTATAAACCCCGCATTTTAGTCTCGGTCTTGAAAACACTTTTCAATATCAAGTCGTGCAATTCAACAAAATTCCCGACATCCTGATCGAATGCTCGTCGGAAACATTAGTAGACGCCCGCACCCCCCGATGCCGTCGACGAAGTGCACTAAGGCGGAACACCGCTGCCGCGAGCACTCGAACGGATGCTTTTGACGACAGGGTTCTCCTACAGTCACTTGGTCGAGGCTATGGGGTGTGGCTATCTATTAAGTTTAACCGGTAGGTATCCGCGTATGCTACGTGATTGCGACGGACTTTTGATCGCATCAAAATCCCGTGGCAACCGATCAAATGAGACTAAACTGCTAGATTTATAACATTCATTCTAGTTATCTCATATTTACTTGTAGATTCCAAATATTGTATCCCATCACATAATATCCGGACGAAGTTAAACTTTTCGATCGATTCATCAAAGTCCCATAATTTCTCGACAGCTCAACACTTGAGCACAGTTTTAATAATACCCAGAAATTGCCACAGTACCTATGAACCAGCCGTAGAAGGGTCAAACCAACGCCTCACATGTGAAATGCTAAACTACCACAAACCCTAGGGTTCAAGTGGCGGTTTTGATGTCCACATAATCGAGTTAAGGTATACGTTCTTCTATAGGGTCCAAAGAATCACTTGCATGTTTTTCCGAGTACATTAAACTTGGAAAAAATGGGTTTTTAACATTCGATCGAACCCTTTAACTTCACCTAGACAATACGTGAAACACCCCAAACAATGTTAAAACTATGAATACGAAACAATCCGAATTTCTTATAGTGTAAAATTACATCACATGCAAAATTAGCAAAAATAAACAACACTTAAAACATCAAAACCAAGTCACTGGAACACAGGCAAAATTTCGGGGGGGGGGGGTGCTCGGATTGGGCCGATATGGACCCTATGGTGGCTAGCCACTTTTGCAAGAAACCCCCTAAAATTTTTACAGTGTTCATGATATATCATATACATCACTCTGTACTTGTTTGCAAATTTTTTTGACAACTTTTAAAATCGACATAAACTATGATTTTCTGTTTCAAGTTACGGAGTTGTTTCGGTTTCGTGATCTTAACAAAATCCATATTTATTCCAAGCATGGCTCTGATACCACTGAAGGGTTACCTACGACGACAGCAAGGTTTCGGGTGGCATCGTCCATGCCAAATTAAAATTTTGCCGGTCTACATAACCCTAACTAGAATCGTTAACTAGAAACATACGGAAAGAAAAGCAAACACTTTGCAATATATAAAGAGAGCGAGGAATACAACCTTTGTATACCGGCCCTTCACTTCAAATAGGTCCGTGTAGTAGTCCCCTCCACTGCGATCTCAAGCTCCGGACTCTAGAGAGGCTTCGAAGACAAACGTGCTTGCTTCGAAGACTTCGAGGCCGATGATGATCTACGTCGGGGAGACACCAACTCAAGATATTCCTTCACTAGGTCATGAACTTTGTGAAGAGAACACCCTATACTACATGGCAAGTAGTAGAGGATGATAAAGTAGGAAGTGGGCTCACTTTATAATTGATTTTCTCACATTTTTCCTCATTCCACCATTAGAGCTAGTAAGCTTTAGAGGAAGAAGAACCCTTGTGAATAATTCATTCAAATGAAAACTTATCATATGAATTATTGCACCACGGTTGAGTTAAGCCCTCATGCTTAACTCATGTAGAGAATTAACCAAGGTATGAGGTTAAGAGTTGGGTCAAATAATATCTTAGGTTATGACAAAAGAGTGGACTTTGTCAAAGTTTCTCCATGCTTCTTCAAGCTTGATAACTTTGACCAAGTTTAACTCATTTTAAATCTTAAGATAATAAACAAAATCCTAACTTAACCCTAATCATGGTATAAGTCTCATACACCCATCTTGCATGTATCATCAACCATGACACAATGCATGTACACAAACATACATATCACATATGTACAATGTGCACACAATGTGAGAAAACAAATCATAAGTGAGCTAATACTAGTTAATGTAATGTAATATATCAAATATATAATTATACATTAAATTATTAAATCAACTCTTGATTTAATAATCCGTCTATAACCGACTAATATAATGTGTAACAACTTATCGAATCAACACTTGATCCGATAACCCGGCTATATCGCATACAACCGATCAATATCATAAATAGCGAGAATAGAATACGGTATCACATATCTTATCAATCTCGGTGCTGCACATATCTCATATGTGCTCCTACTCCGTTTTGCTTAAGCCAGGAAACCCCTGTGTAGGACTCTAAAGACTCATCAATACGCCGGCAGTAGGTGATGATTATATCAAACACCCATAAGCCGAAAGCGGTCTGCCAAACGTAATGGCCACCCGAGTATTGAGCGATCAGAAGATAAACAAGCAAGCCTGCTCACACTCCTGCGAATCCAATCAGTAACAGTACCGTACAGTCCGGTCTCTTCGTCTGATATGTCACATATCTCGTCTAAGGGTGGTAAACGTCAGACCCCAGTAACTCGATAAGTCATGTCGATATGAGGCTCATAACGGGTCGAGAAACTACTGATAACACCTACCAGTATATCTCTGAAGCTGCCTTGGCCAAGGACTTCCTATTATAGCCAATCGAACACAGCGCAACATCAACTCCCTATACCGGGAGAGACGAAACCCCTCCTATCGCTCATTGCCTCCATGTGACTCGGGACTGTACCCAAAAGCCACCATTTTGCATGCCCTCTTGGACGTGGTGTGATGGAAATCAAAGCACAGTGGGAATCACACAAGACTCTATGACAATCTCGGGTCTACGAACTAACCTGTACCAGTGTCACCAGAGAACTGCCATATGACGATCGGTATAATACCATCTGGGAGTTCTCGGCGAGTCCGTCCAGTGTACCCATTCTTCACTGAGCACCCGTATACTGTCCCTGATGTCAAAAACCAATGGATATGGGATAATCCATCGCCCATCTGCATGGGTCGAGAAGCATACGCTAGTCTACTCTGGTATATCGATGTCCTGTCTCGATACACCTACGACTAGGAACATTTGAAGGATGTACTTTGGGACTACACTGTCCCCACTAGTATGATCTGCATCATAGTCCTGGTAGTCAAGTACTCATCCTAAGGGTTTTATCAACATGTAACATAGAGACAATCAGAGTACATGTTAAGATAAAGTGCAACCAGATAGCATACTATCATGTCGAGAAAGAAAGTCCTCCCTATATATGTCCAAGCATCCACTACAATATACATTATATGTACAGTAATGGTCTCTAGGGCATACATATTACTAACACTTTTAAGGCTGATTTTGCTTTTGAGCACCGTGTTTCCATGATAGGCCCTATATTATGAAGTAGCCAAACAGGACTGATCCGAGGATAGTACCTGAGTTCTTTGCATGCATTAAAAGTTTACCAAGAGGTTTTAAAAAAAGTGCTATAGTCTCATTATTTGCTACGTGTCCGTGAGCGACACGAATATTTATAAAGGAAAACGTTTCGGGATATTTTGAAAACGACGGAACATATATTTAGGAAAACATATATGGACATATATTATTATTTTAAAATGAACGTCCGTCACTTATGTCGTGAGTTACGCATTCACGCGGCGATTTAGAAAGATTTTTGCATGAGTTTTATTTAGTTCTTAAAAGTTTTTCAAGAATGCGTACTATACACGTATTATAGTATTTGACTAGTGTATATTGGATTTCAATAGTGGATTTCGATATCTGTATCTCTACTGTAACTCCGAGGATATACGTGAAAATCTGATGATTTGCGTGATACTTGACGGAGTTCGATTTTGAGGTTCGTATTCATTTTCAGTCGCACGCGATGTGCGGTGTGTAAGTCCACGTTGCTCACTCCGGTTCTTACGGGGAGGCGGAAACGGCGAAAAACAATTATTTTGGCCCAAAGGCAACATGGACTAAAAGCCGGATCTTTGCTAAACTAGAAACTAGAAAACTAATAGAGGCTTTTACTACTATGCCGTCGAAAATATACCTCACGAAACCGGTCCTTCGGGTCTTCTCTCCGCTGTCCGGCTCATCCATCCACGCTCCGAGGGTCGATCCGGATCTTGGTCACCTCCGCGGCCTTCTTGAGTCGAAGACGATCCACCCGAGAGATGTACACCGAGCTCCACCTCGAGCCGAGGCAACTAAGGCAACGAGATCGCTAGTCTAGATGCCCTAGGTTGTGTAGTAGAGATATATGGAAGTGTTTTTCTTTGTGGGATCTTTTTCTCTCAACACATGAGATCAAAAGAAGAAATCAAGAGGAGGAAGAAGGAGGAGCTAGCAACCATGAGAGCTTTTCTTTTCTTCTCACAAGAACAAGAGAGAGAAATGAAATTGGATTATGAGCTAAACAAATGAACCATGGTTGCAATAATGCAAAACTATCATCATTACCAATCCTTTCATGATAAAGTTGATGCTACATTGAATTGACCATTTTCATAATCAAAAAGAAAAAAAATCCAAAGAAGTGTGTAGACCTCTCATGAAGGTCAGTGGTCAACTCCGGTCAATGGGTCAACAAAGTCAAGAGAGGTCATGGTGGTCAAATGGTCAATGCAATTAGCCATCACTAAACTATCACTAAAAGGATTAGTAAACAATGTCTCCGGCTCATAATTGTTTTGACCAAACGAATTGTCAAAACCCAAATGAGCCTGCCACATAACGGTTTTGGCCGAACCAACTGCCAAAACCCTAATGGGGCACCTCCTCCTTTATCGCTCCTCAAAACTGTGCATACACACCCGCATCCGCATTCCGTAGAATGCGAATGCACAGAAGACAAAACAAATCCATCCGCGCAATACTACGATCCGGCTTAAACCAAAGCCCACTAGTATTGCCTGCCCGAACAGCATACGCACACAAGTGCACGTAAGTGATCGCAGCCCTGCCGTAAAACCATACGGCCTCTACACGTTTCGCTCAGTGCAGGGAAACTCTCTGTGTGAGACTCTAAAGACTCGACACTACGCTGGCAGTGGGTTTAACCAAAGACCGAAAGCGGCATTAGCTATACGTAATGGTCCCCAGGTAGATGTCGATAAGAAGGCCGATGAGGTAAACCCATCCGAACTCCTACTGAGCCTGTATGTGACAATCTTCGTACAGTTCGGTCTATTCGCCTGATACATCGCATGGCGGGCCTAGGGGGTGGTGAACGTCAGTCCCCTAATAGCGGTACAAGTCGTGTCGGAGTGTAGCCCAGAACACCCTGAGATAACACTAGAAACCTACCAGTATATCTCGCTTGCCCTGGCCAGGGACTACTCGTGTAATGGCTCTCCTAGACACAGCGTGATGTCAACCCCCAATACCGGGAGAGACGAATCCTGTCTAACTGTCACTGCTCCAAGTGCTTCGGGACTGCACCCAACTACTACCTGTTTGCACGACTCCTTTGAGCCGTGGTAGGGTGGTAATCTAAGTATAGTGGGAACACCCTCGAGGGGAAGTGACAGTGTCAAGTCGGCGGACTAAGCTTTACTCATGTCACTTGGGAACTGATAACTGACGATAGGTATAATACCAACCAACAGTTCCCGACGAGTCCTGTCCAGTATACTCGTAACCTAACGAGCACCCGCATACTATCTCCAGTACGACGTACGGATGGCTGTGGGACAGACCATCTCCCCTGCTGGGAAGAGAAGCGCATACGCTAGTCTACTCCGGAGTATCGATGCCCTGTCTCGATAGTGCTATGACTAGGGACCTGTATAAGGATGTGCTTATAGATTACCCAGCCCCTACGAGTGTGTTTGCCATCACAATGCTGGTAATCAAGCAAAGATCCAAAGGGCTCTACTAATATGTATAAGCTATATGCTAAAAGAAACACATGCACATATTGAAGTAGAAACAAACCAAGTAGCATACTACCATTTTGAGCAAGATTGTCTATACAACTGTGAATATCCCAAGCTTCCATCAAGTAATATACAAACTAGTATGATAAAGTAATTGCCTCTAGGGCATATACACTAACAATCTCCCACTTGCACTAAGGCCATGTACTGGCGTATCGAAGACCTATCATCTCGATCAGCCGCTCGAACTGAGTCTGGGGTAGGGCCTTCGTGATTGGATCTGCAGTGTTATTCTCCGTATTTACTCTCTTCACCTCGATCTCCCGGCGATCTACGATCTCCCTGATCAGGTGGTACCGCCTCAAAATGTGCCTGGACTTCTGATAGGACCTGGGTTCCTTCGCTAAAGCTATAGCGCCGTTGTTGTCGTAATACAGCGGTATTGGATCAACAATGTTTGGAACCACCTGAAGCTCCGTGAGGAACTTCTTCATCCAAACAGCTTCCTTTGCGGCATCGCAAGCAGCTATGTACTCCGCTTCCATAGTTGAGTCTGCAACGGTCTCCTGCTTGGAACTCTTCCAGCAAACCGCCCCTCCTTTGAGGGTAAAGACATAACCCGACATGGACTTGGAGTCAACCTTGTCACTCTAGAAGCTGGAGTCAGCAAAGGCCTCGATCTGGAGGCCTTTTCCGCCATACACCAAGAACATCTCCTTCATCCTTCTCAGGTACTTGAGAATGTTCTTTACCGCTATCCAGTGTTTCTCCCCTGGGTTCGACTGATACCGGCTTACAACGCTCAATGCGTATGCTACATCTGGTCTGGTACATAATATCGCATACATTATAGAGCCTACCGCAGAAGCGTAGGGTATAATAGACATGCGATCCCTTTCCAAATCAGTCTTGGGAGACATCTCTTTGGAGAGGGTGATCCCATGACAAGCCGGCAAATTACCGTGCTTAGAATCTTCCATACTGAATCTTTTCAGTATGGTGTTGATGTACCTTGACTGTGAAAGTCCCAACATCCTCTTAGATCTATCACGATAGATCTGGATCCCCAGAATGTAGTTGGCATCGCCCAGGTCCTTCATGGAGAACCTCTGCGACAAGAATCCTTTGACTGACTGTAGCATAGGAATATCATTTCCTATTAGGAGAATGTCATCCATGTACAAGACGAGGAATACAACAGTTCTCCCTACAATCTTACTGTAAATGCATGGTTCATCTGGGTTTTTGATAAAGTCGAATTCTTTGACAGTATCATCGAAGCAGATGTTCCAACTCCGCGATGCCTGCTTCAGTCCATAGATGGACTTTAGCAACTTGCACACTTTACCGCTGCTCCCACTCTGAATGAATCCCTCCGGCTGATCCATATAGACGCACTCTTCCAAATTTCCATTTTGGAAAGCTGACTTTACGTCCATCTGCCAGATTTCATAATCGTGGAAGGCAGCAATGGCAAGAAGGATCCGAATGGATTTCAGCATAGCCACTGGAGAAAAGGTCTCATCATAGTCCAAACCAGGTCTTTGATGAAAACCCTTTGCAACAAGTCTAGCTTTATAGGTCTCAACCTGCCCATCTACACCAATCTTCTTTCTGAAGATCCATTTGCAGCCTACGGGTTTTACCCTTTTTGGAGCAAAGTCCAAACTTTGTTGGTGTACATGGACTCCATCTCGGTCCGCATTGCATCCAGCCATTTTACCGAGTCACCGCTCTGAATGGCTTGCTGGAAGCTAGTAGGCTCACCATAATCTATAGTGCAATCGTCTCTATCCCCGTCTATGAGAAAACTGTAGTATCTCTCGGGTGGATGAGACTGCCTACTACTCCTGCGGAGTGGCGCTGGGATGTCCTATTCTTTCGAACCCTCTGGTTCTACTAAACTTTCAGTAATAGCTCGTGGTTCTGGAATTTCTTCCAGTTCTATTGCGCTCCCACTTATCTGGTTTTCCAAAAACTCAGTTTCCAAGAAGCGGGCATGACGAGAAACAAAAACCTTTTGTTCCTCTGCGTAATAGAAAAGATACCCCTTGGAGTTCTTTGGGTATCCCACAAACTTACACTGTACTGAGCGTGCCTCGAGCTTGTCCGCATGCTGCTTTTTGACAAAAGCTGGACCTCCCCATGTCTTAATGTGATTAAGATAGGGTTTCTTCCCACACCACATCTGATATGGTGTAGTAGGCACAGTCTTAGTTGGAACTCGGTTCAAAAGATATGCAGCTGTTTCTAGTGCATAACCCCAGAAAGATCGCGGTAACTCAGCCTTACTCATCATGGAACGAACCATATCCAATAGGGTTCGATTCCGCCTTTCCGATACACCTTTGTGTTGTGGTATGTATGGAGGAGTAAGCTGAGAAAGAATTCCATTCTCTTTTAAGCAGCCCAGAAACTCGGCACTCAAGTATTCACCACCTCGATCAGTTCTCAGTGTCTTGATACTTTTGCCTGTTTGTTTTTCAACTTCATTCTTGTATTCCCGAAATTTCTCAAAGGCCTCGGATTTGTGCTTCATCAAGAAGACATGACCATACCTAGAGAAATCATCTATGAAAGTAATGAAGTATAAATAACCACTTCGCGCATGTGTAGACATTGGACCACACACGTCACTGTGTATGAGTCCCAAGAGCTCACTCGCTCTTTCTCCGTGTCCAGTGAACGGAGTCTTTGTCATCTTTCCCATGAGAAAAGATTCATAAGTGGCATAAGACTGGTACTCGAACGGATCCAAGTATCCTTCTTTATGTAACTTTGTCAACCGTGTCTCATTGATGTGACCTAGTCTACAATACCATAAGAAAGCCTGATTTAATTCCGGAGACTTTCTTTTAAGTGTGTTCTGGACACTGAAGACCAGAGCTTGATTCAAAACGTATATACCGTTTTTTAATGTACCTGACCCAATCAGAACTTGATTTAGGTGGATGTTTACTACATCGCTTACAAAGGTAAAATCATATCCTTCCTTAGAAAGTAAGGATACAGATATGATATTACAAGTCGCACCTGGTATATAAAAACAGTCACGCAGAATCAATATCTGCCCAGTTGTCAGTCCTAGATGATATTTCCCTACGGATTCAGCATACTTGCTCATTCCGTTAGCAACCCTGAGAGTCATATCACCTTTCTTGATAACCCTATGGTTTCTCAGAGCCTGTAACGAATTACAGATATGAGATCCTGATCCGGTATCCAATACACAGGAAGTAGGGTTAACTGACATACAATTCTCTGTAGGGTTCCTAGGCACGCTAATGAGGTCTCACAAGGCATCAACCATGCCAATTTCAAATTTTACAAGTGCCGAGAAACCCTAATACGGATCGTTGACTAGAAAATAGGCGAAAACGATAACTAGTTAACAACTTAACTAAGAGTAAACGGAAAATACAACCTTTGTAGATCCGGTCCTCCACCTCCATAGCTCCGTGATGAAGTCCCTCCGCTGTACCCATCGGATCCCAGACTCTCACGGTGGTTTCATCGAAGAAATGATCGGGCTAGGTCGTCGACTTCGATGCCGAAGATGATCTACGTGGAGGCAACACAAGATCAAGCTCCAACTTCACCAAGCCATGAAACTTGTGAAGAAAACACCCTATACTACTTGGCAAGTGGTAGAGGATGAAGAAACAGGAAGTGGGTTCAATTTAGAATTGGATTTCTCACTCTTTTTCTCAAGTTGCCATTGTTGGTAGCAATCTTTTTCTTCATCTTTGTTGAAGAAGAAGAAGAAGAAAGAATATGATAAGTTATTTTTCAAAAAGAAAATAATATGATACTTATCATATACCAACCATGATTAGGTGTAGAGAATGAACTATGGTTAGGATGAATGGTTAGGGTTAAGCATGAGACAAAAATGGAGGACTTGTTCAAAGCTTCATGCAGCTTCAACAAAATCCAAAGAAAGCCACCATTTTTATCTTAAGCCAAAATGAAATAAATAAATGAATAAGTAAATAAAATTAAACAAAACCCTAACCATTTACTTAACCAAGGTTTAAACTAAACATACACACAAACATGCATGTATCATCAAACATGATACAATCAAGTGCACAAAAATATATCACATATACAATGTGCACATCAAGTGAGAAAATCAATCTTAAGTGAACCAATACTAGTTAATGCAAATTAATATATCAAATATATAATTATACATTAAATCATTAAATCAACACTTGATTTAACGATCCGGTCATATCGCATATAACCGACTAATATCCAATGTATCGGCTTATCGAATCAATCCTTGATTCGATAACTAGGTTATATCGCATACAACCATTCGATACATTCATCGCGAGAATAGAATACGGTATCACATATACGCATTATTCTCGGTCCCGCAGATATCTCATATGCGCTCCTATTTCGTTTCGCTTGAGCCAGGAAACCTCTGTGTAGGACTCTAAAGACTCGTCAATACGCCGGCAGCAGGTGATGATCATATCAAACACCCACAAACCGCAAGCGGTCTGCTAAACGTAACGGCCACCCGGGTATTGAGCGATCAGAAGATCGACGAGCAAGACCGCTCATACTCCTGTGAATCCAACCAGTAACACTTACCGTACAGTCCGGTCTGTTCGTCTGATATGTCGCATATCTCGCCTAGGGGTGGTAAACGTCAGACCCCAATAGCTTGATAAGTCGTGTCGATATGAGGTCTATAACAGTTCGAGAAACTACTGGTAACACTTACCAGTAAATCTCAGCAACCCTGGCCAGGGATTTCCGGTTATAGCCAATCAAACACAGCGCAACATCAACTCCCTATACCGGGAGAGACGAATCCCCTCCTATCGCTCATTGCCTCCATGTGATTCGGGATTGTACCCAAAAACCACCATTTTGCACGCCCTCTTGGACGTGGTAAGGTGGAAATCAAAGCACAGTGGGAATCACACAAGACTCTATGACGATCTCGGGTGAACAGACTACTCTGTACCAGTGTCACCAGAGAACTTCCATCTGAAATAAGGTATAATACCATCTGGGAGTTCTCGGCAAGTCCGTCCAGTGTACCCAGTCTCCACTGAGCACCCGTATATCATCTCTGATGTCAAACACCAATGGATATGGGATCATCCATCGCCCATCTGTATGGGTCGAGAAGGTATACGCTAGTCTACACTGGTATATCGATGCCCGTCTCGATACACCCACGACTAGGGACCTTGAAGGATGTACTTATGTACTACCATGTCCCCACTAGTATGATCCGCATCATAGTCCAGGTAGTCAAGTACACATCCTAAAGGCTTTACCAACATGTAACAGAGAGACAAACAGTATACACGTTAAGGTAAAGAGTAACCAGATAGCATACTATCATGTGGAGCAAGAAAGTCCTCCCTATATATGTCCAAGCATCCACTACAATATACATCCTATGTACAGTAATGGCCTCTAGGGCATACATATAACTAACAATCTCCCATTTGCACTAGGGCCATCTGATGGCAGTGGTTGTAGTATCTCATACTCAACCATCCCATAAAAGTCTCTCTCTGGGAAAAGGCCTTTGTGAGTGGATCCGCCGTGTTGTCCTCTGAGTCTACTCTTCTAACCTCGATCACCCTGGAGATCAACCATCTCCATGATCAGGTGATACTGTCTTAGAATATGTCTGGATCACTGATGGGACGGACGTTCCTTGGCATAAGCCACAACTCCATTGTCACACAATGGGAGGAACTAAGTTCATCTCATGAACCAATATACACCCAGACTTCCTCTTTGGTAGCATCTTTAGTAGCGATGTATCTTGCCTTTAATCGTCTAGTATGCCACGGTATCTAGCCTGGAACTCTTCCAACATACCGTTCCTTTACTGAGGGTAAAGACAATGCCTGTGACTGACATTCAGTCGTCCTTATCACCCTGGAACACTTCCAGTGATTCTCCCTAGGATCGATTGATACCATCTCACTACAACTAGTGAGTATCCTAACATCCAATTAGATCTATCTCATAGATCCAAAACCCAGGATTTAGGAGGTATCATTAAATCCTATATGGAGAATCCTTATGATGAGCGGAGATTAACCGAGCGTAGCATAGGAAACTCCTTTCTTATCAAGAGTATGTCATCCACATACTCTACGAGGATCACCACCATACTCCCTACTACCTTTTTGTTTATACAAGGTTCATCTACCATTTTGATGATGTCAAACTCTTTGACTAATCCATCAAAACAGATGTTCCAACTCCGCGATGCCTGTTTTATCACATAAAACATCTTGCACACGTTTCCGCTGCTCCCACTGTCTACGAGGCCCTCTGGCTGTGTACTTATAGACGCTCTCTTCTAAAACATCATTTAGAAAAGCCGTCATGACACCCAACCACCAGATATCGTAGTCATGATATGTAGCTGTGGCAAGTAGGATCTGGATGGACTTAAGCATAGCCACTGGAAAAAGGTTTCATCATTATCAACGCCTGGTCAAAGACGAAAACCTTTAACAAGTCTAGCTTTGAAAGTCTCAACTTTTCCATCTACACCAAGTAATCTTCTCAAGATATACTTGCTCCTGATGGGGATTTAACCCTTCAGATATAGCAACCAAAGTCCATACTTTGTTGGTGTACATGGATTCCTTCTCAGATCACTAAGCATCCAGCCATTCTTACAGAGTCTCACTCCTGATGGCCAGCTCGAAACTAGTTGGGTTATCATCTTATGATTCAATCCTCGCTCCCACTGTCATAGAGAAACCGAAGTATCTCTTAGGTGGGTGAGAAACCCTACTAGATCGGCGGAGAGGCTGAGGTTCGTTGGTATCTACTGAATCCTTTGGTTGTACCAAATCATCTGCTGTAGTTTGCATAGCTGGAACCTTTCCAGTTCTACATAACTAACCTTGCCTCGAGCTTGTCCGGATTTTGCTTTTAGACATAGGCCGGACAACCCCAAATCTTAACTAGCTTAAGACATGGGCTCTTCCCATACCATATCTCATATGGAGTGGTAGGCTGTGATCTGATTCAAACCCTATTCAATAGGTATGCAGCTTCTCAAGCGCATAACTACCAAAAGGAAATAGGTAACTCAGTAGTACTCATCAAAGAGCGTACCATATCGAATAGGGTGCAATTGCTCCGCCCCGGTATACCATCGTGCTATGGTGTATACGGAGGAGTAATGCTGAGAGAGAATCTCATTCTCCTTTAGAATAGTCTAGGAATTCCGTGCTCGAGTATTCTCCTCCCTGATCGCATCAAAGGACATAATACTTATACCCTGATTTATGTTCTCTACTTCTAACTTATATTCTGTAATTATCTCAAAAGTTTCGGACTTGTGTTTCAACAGGAACATATGTCTGAATCTAAAGAGATCATCAGAGAATGTAATGAAGTACAAAGAACCGGTCTTGGCATGTGTAGACAGGGGACCTACATACATCAACATGTATCGTCCCAAGAGTTTACCAACTCTTTCTCTGTTACCAATAAACAGAGCTGTGGTCATCTTATCTATGTGACATGACTGGCAAGTTTCATAAGATGTAAATTCAAACTGATTTAAATATGCATCTATATGTAACTTCAGCTTGTCCGGTCGCATTGATATGACCTAATCTACAATACCTCAAGAAGGATTTGTTCATTTCTGAATTCTTCCTCTTTTGTGTGTTCCGTATACTAAGAACTGTAGTTTGATTTAGAACATCAATGCTTTTAGATAACGTGCCTGATCCGATCAACTTTTGATATAGAAAATGTTCAAAACATTATCCAACAATACAAAATTATATCCTTCTTTACTAATAAAGAGACTGATATGATTTTGTATATCAGGTTCGGTATCTAATAACATTCTTTCAGAATCAATGTATTTGGAATACAGGGTGACAGTGACCAACAGACTTGGCTGCAACACTTGCACCGTTTTCTGTCTCATGAAACTTATCACCCGTTCTCAGTTCTCTACCTTTCTGTAGCCCTATGTAACAGATTACATATCTGGGATCCTGATCCGGTATCAAATACCCAGGACGTAGAGGATACAGAGAAACAGTTCTGTATAATGAACGCACCCGAAGATGATGCATCAGTATGCACTTTCTTCGTTTGGGCGGCATAGGAATTCTGGTATTCCCCTATTTCCTGCTCTGTCTTATAACAATTATAAGTTGGAGCGGGACCAACGTTCCCCAGCTCAGTATAACAAGCGGGTTCGGTCAATATTCCGTATTATTATCTTGATTAAGGCGTGATATGGTCGCTACCTGGAGAGAGAGAGAAGAAAACACTCAGCGTATGCTCTTGCAAGAATAGATTGGTTATTATTTTATCTAATCAGGATGGCTCCCACTGTTTTTATCAAATCTTCCTTGAAACCCTAAAAGGAAAGACTAGCCGGGATTAATTACAAGCTACAAGTTCGCCAATCTTTCAGCCAGGCCAGTGTTGGTACTTTGAGGGAGGTCCCCCGTGCTTTCGCACGAACCTAATTAATGTAAACCACGTTTTTCCAGAGGCGTAACCTCGTTGACACCTTTCTAGACACCTACTTGATCGGCTAATTGTAATGTGTAAAACTCTCCCAGGAGTAACTCTTACTCCCAGTGGGTATCGGGATCCAACTATCTCATAGAAGGTATGCAATCTCATTGCAAATTTCAACACTTGAAATTCCCGATAATATTTTGCCCCTAACGTGCTATGACCTTGACGAAAGCCAACAAACCATAGCCTACTAGTCAAGTTCAACCCGTACAATTCATGATTGAATTAAACCCACCCGCACGACCCTTGATGAAAGCCAACAAAGCCGCACGACTACCCTAATCCAATCGCATCGTATGCAGCAGATAAGCAGCATATAGCTACCGCACACTACACCTTGACGAAAGCCAACAAATGTAGCACGAATACTATATACAACTTATCTGAAATGACGGAGGGCTACGACAGGTTTTTCTGAAAACCTATTGCGTAATGAACTTGATATCGTTGTAGAATCAAATGATTTTGAAATGGAGTGTTTTTTAGGCTTTTCTAGTTTTGCTAAAGGAGTCACTCCCGGTGAAGGGATCGTCGGTCCTTTCCTCGTCGAATGAGGTGCGGGATATATCATATATATCACTGTGCAAAGCAAAAACTATAGAAGCAATCAAAAGACAAACCGAGGGTTGTAGCATCTGCCAGTTATTGCTAAAGGAGTCACTCCCGGCGAAGGGATCTCGATCCTTTCCTTATCGAATAAGGTGCAGGATATATCACATATACCTCTGTGCAAAGCAAGAACTGTAGCTACCTGTTTTATTTTGAAATTCGATTCTACAACATCTTTAGGTTTCTTTTTCTTTCATTAATCATATTAATGAAGTCCCATCATTTAAGTACCTAAACATCACAGATAAATACGACGTACACTTATGCCATCCGCATTCACCACGATGTCCCCTCATGCACCGTTAGGTTAGGTAACTAACGGCAGAGCGGGGCAGGGCTAGCGCGGGTGTAAAACATAAGTAACGTCTATATAATATATCATATATGCTATATACTGTATCTATCACAGAACATCACATGATCACATCACAGATATCGCAGCAGAAGAAACATATGAAATATTGGATATACTAGGACGTCCGTGTTTTCAATACGAGCCAGTATAAAACACGGATTCCACGGTCGCGATGAATAGCCAAACCCACACCCCTAGACCCCTACGAGAGCGGCAAGCAACCCTACCAATTCTATAGTTAGGTGACCCTGACTCGACTCCTCGAGTTGGTCTCCCACTGAACTCAAGAACCCGGTTACTTGTGCCCTCCTCCTTGGGTCTATCCTAGTGCGGAAAAGTAAATAATATACAGAAAGTGACATCTTCCGCAACCTGGAAGTGCCCCAATAAAAGAATATTACATACAAATTTTTACATGAATGAAAAAGAAAAACACTCATCTCACATAAATAAAACCCCGGATATTCAAACACGACGATCCAATATAACATACCCAGCAACACATAACATCACATGTCATCGACGTAAGTAAACATGCGTATGCCAAATGTCGTTGACATATAGCAGCGAAACCGGCGATATCACATATTACACTTACGGTCACAGAAAAGAAAGTGTAAAACTACAACAGTTGGAATCCGCAAACTCCTTAGACATCGCATGCCTAATCAAATGAATTCCTTAGACATCGCATGCCTAACAATTATAAACCCCGCATTTTAGTCACATTATCGAAAACTCTTTTCAATATCAAGTCGGGCAATTCAACAAGATTCCCGACATCCTGATCGAATGCTCGTCGCAAACTTCAGTAGACGGCTGCACCCCCGATGCCGCCGACGAAGTGCACTAAGGCGGAACACCGCTGCCGCAAGCACCCGAATAGATGCTTTCGGCGACGGGGTTCTCCTACAGTCAGTTGGTCGGGGCTATGGGGTGTAGCAGACTATTAAGTTTACCCGGCGAGTATCCGCGTACGCTACGTGATTGCGACGGACTTTTGATCGCATCAAAATTCCGTGGCAACCGATCAAGTGAGATTAAAGTGCTATGTTTATAACATTCAAATCAGTTATCTCATAACTGCTTGTGGATTCCAAGTATTGTATCCCATTCCAGATAAATAGAAAATGTTAAACTTTCCGATCGAACAATTAAACACCCAAGTTTTCCCGAAATAGATCAACACATGAAACAAGTTTAAAAACATCCAGTTCATGCCTCAGTACCAACGGTCCAGCCGTAGAAGGGTCAAGCCAACGCCTCATATGTGGCACGCCGTACTGCCCCAAACCCTAAGGTTCAAAGGGCAGTTCAAGACGGTCACATAATCGAGTTAAGGTTTGTTATCTTCTAGAGGGACCATCGCGTTACTTGCACTACTTTGAACGTTCTTAAACTACGAAAAGATCCAACACTTGGAAATTTCCCGGCAGGGGAAAAAGTGGGTATTTATATCCGGTCGAACTTTTTAACAGTTTCTAAAATATCCAGAAAAACTTAAACGAAGTTAAATTATCCGATCAAATTAACGAGTCCCTAATAAAACCCTAGAATACTCAACACTTGAGTGGAATTAAAATATTCCCATAAAAAATTGCCAAGAAAGGACCTAAGAATAAATATATGAAATTTCAGGGACTAAGTCCAAATTTTGGCCGCGGAACTACCGCAAAACCCATGGTTTCGCCGCGGTTCCGCGGTCAAATTGTTGACTTAGGGGACCGTACTTAACAGTAATTCTTAGTTTTTCCTGCTTAATTTTTTGAGAATTTTTAATTCACAAAAATCCACTGTTTGAAAAATTGTACAGAGAGGGTTGAAATCGGGGAATATCGGGTTCGATCGGACTTCTAGCTTCGTCTACACATCGCCTAAAGCTCTAGCTAGGCTCTGATACCACTGTAGGGTTTCTAGGCACGCTAATGAGGTCTCACAAGGCATCAACCATGCCAATTTCAAATTTTACAAGTGCCGAGAAACCCTAATACGGATCGTTGACTAGAAAATAGGCGAAAACGATAACTAGTTAACAACTTAACTAAGAGTAAATGGAAAATACAACCTTTGTAGATCCGGTCCTCCACCTCCATAGCTCCGTGATGAAGTCCCTCCGCTGTAACCATCGGATCCCGGACTCTCGCGGTGGTTTCATCGAAGAAATGATCGGGCTAGGTCGTCGACTTCGATGTCGAAGATGATCTACGTCGAGGCAACACAAGATCAAGCTCCAACTTCACCAAGCCATGAAACTTGTGAAGAAAACACCCTATACTACTTGGCAAGTGGTAGAGGAAGAAGAAATAGGAAGTGGGTTCACTTTAGAATTGGATTTCTCACTCTTTTTCTCAAGTTGCCATTGTTGGTAGCAATCTTTTTCTTCATCTTTGTTGAAGAAGAAGAAGAAGAATATGATAAGTTATTTTTCAAAAAGAAAATAATATGATACTTATCATATACCAACCATGATTAGGTGTAGAGAATGAACTATGGTTAGGATGAATGGTTAGGGTTAAGCATGAGATAAAAATGGTGGACTTGTTCAAAGCTTCATGAAGCTTCAACAAAATCCAAAGAAAGCCACCATTTTTATCTAAAGCCAAAATGAAATAAATAAATGAATAAGTAAATAAAATTAAACAAAACCCTAACCATTTACTTAACCAAGGTTTAAACTAAACATACACACAAACATGCATGTATCATCAAACATGATACAATCAAGTGCACAAAAATATATCACATATACAATGTGCACATCAAGTGAGAAAATCCATCTTAAGTGAACCAATACTAGTTAATGCAAAGTAATATATCAAATATATAATTATACATTAAATCATTAAATCAACACTTGATTTAACGATCCGGTCATATCGCATATAACCGACTAATATCCAATGTATCGGCTTATCGAATCAATCCTCGATTCGATAACTAGGTTATATCGCATACAACCATTCGATACATTCATCGCGAGAATAGAATAAGGTATCACATACACGCATTATTCTCGGTCCCGCACATATCTCATATGCGCTCCTATTTCGTTTCGCTTGAGCAAGGAAACCTCTGTGTAGGACTCTAAAGACTCGTCAATACGCCGGCAGCAGGTGATGATCATATCAAACATCCACAAGCCGCAAGCGGTCTGCTAAACATAACGGCCACCCGGGTATTGAGCGATCAGAAGATCGACGAGTAAGCCCGCTCATACTCTTGTGAATCCAACCAGTAACACTTACCGTACAGTCCGGTCTGTTCGTCTGATATGTCGCATATCTCGCCTAGGGGTGGTAAACGTCAGACCCCAATAGCTTAATAAGTCGTGTCGATATGAGGTCTATAACAGTTCGAGAAACTACTGGTAACACTTACCAGTAAATCTCAGCAACCCTGGCCAGGGATTTCCAGTTATAGCCAATCGAACACAGCGCAACATCAACTCCCTATACTGGGAGAGACGAATCCCCTCCTATCGCTCATTGCCTCCATGAGATTCGGGACTGTACCCAAAAACCACCGTTTTGCATGCCCTCTTGGATGTGGTAAGGTGGAAATCAAAGCACAGTGGGAATCACACAAGACTCTATGACGATCTCGGGTCAACAGACTACTCTGTACCAGTGTCACCAGAGAACTGCCATCTGACATAAGGTATAATACCATCTGGGAGTTCTCGTCGAGTCCGTCCAGTGTACCCATCTCCACTGAGCACCCGTATATCATCTCTGATGTCAAACACCAATGGATATGGGATCATCCATCGCCCATCTGTATGGGTCAAGAAGGTATACGCTAGTCTACACTGGTATATCGATGCCCCGTCTCGATACACCCACGACTAGGGACCTTGAAGGATGTACTTATGTACTACCATGTCCCCACTAGTATGATCCGCATCATAGTCCAGGTAGTCAAGTACACATCCTAAGGGCTTTATCAACATGTAACAGAGAGACAAACAGTATACACGTTAAGGTAAAGAGCAACCAGATAGCATACTATCATGTCGAGCAAGAAAGTCCTCCCTATATATGTCCAAGCATCCACTACAATATACATCCTATATACAGTAATGGCCTCTAGGGCATACATATAACTAACATTCTCTATTACAAACACACCCGAAGCCGAAGACACAACATGCTTCGAATTCTGGCTACTGGCTTTGCAAGCCCTGCAATCCTTCTGCCCATGTTCATTCCCGTAACAATAGGAACATCCTTCTTTTACTACATCCATTCCCGAAACTTCTGCCCTTCCCTTTCTTTCTACTTCCCTGGTTTCCTTCAGGGTAGTATGTAGAGAGTGTTGAACTAAGTCAGCATCTGACCCGTTCTCCAACGTGGTCTTCAGGTCTGAGAGCTCAAAAGAGCTGGTCTCTGTAAGGACGTTGCCCTTTACAGATGACCCGATAGCCAATCTCGCTGGAAGCAATTCGTTCGAGGTCTCATATCTTGCGATACGAGATTGCTCTCCATATAAATCTTTGTTATGGAGGAAGATAGAAACTAAGTCTATCTTCTCGTGCTGCCTTTGGTATGTACCATCAACTGAGGCTAACACGAGGCACTTGGCTTTCGCACAGTCTTCTTCCGATGTCCTACGGATATCAATATCCGTGACAGGGGAAACTGGACCTGAGACGGCAGGGGTTGGATCAGTCAAGTGGTGTCCCAGCTTTTCATGGGCAATGGACATCTGGACAGACCTTTGCCTGTCATAACAGTCAGATTCAGTCATTTTATTATCTAGATGTAACCTAGGTGCGGTCACTGGGTCGCTGCAATTAAGAGAGAGAGAAGAAAACACTTAGCATGATGCTCTTGCAAGTTTAGATTGGTTTTTAATTTATCTAAACAGGATGGCTCCCACTGTCTCTCGTATCCCTCCTCAAACCATAAAGGAAGAATTAGTCGGGATCAATCTCACCGTACAATACTTTCTTAACCGTTCAGCCAGGCCAGTGTCGGTACTTCGAGGGAGGTTTTCCAACGCTTTCGTGAAGTTCTTTAATTAAGTAACCTCTTTTCCCTGTTGGCATAGCCCCTCTAACACCTTTCTAGACACCTACTAGGTTTATAGCATTGATCGTTAAGTGAGAAAGTTCCCGAGGAGTAGCATATACTCACAGTAGGATCGGGATCCAAATATCATCGCGTGACAAAACTGAAGGAATCCAACCAGAATCATCACACTCCAAATGGTATGCAGCGCTAGCAAGTTTCAGTTCTTTTGAAACTCCCGATGTGGATTTTTGCCCCATGCTCTTATGACCTTGACTTTGGCCAACAAATCATAAGTCACATGTCAAGTTCTACTCGTCATTATCCAGGTTAATTTGAACCCACCCGCACATACCCTTGACTTTGGCCAACAAGGCAGTACGACTGTCCCAAACCAACGCATCTATCTATGCTACATATGAATACCCAATAGCTACCAAACACTGTGCCTTGACTTTGGCCAACAAACACAGCTTGAATACTATTAACTATCCATACGAAATGACGGAGGGCTACGAATGGTTTTGGCGAAACAGTGAACGTAGTGAACTTGATATAATCGATGGAACGAGATAGCTTTTAAAAGGAGTGGTTCGAGCTCCGCGTTTAAAAAGCTGGTTTTTGAAAAAAACCGAGTGGTTTTGAAAGTGTTCCAACGACTTTTACTTGGTTTATTTTCGTGCATTAATTCCAATGCGTCCCATCATTTAATCCTACCATTACAGAAAACAACCAAAATATGGCGTACGCTTATGCCATACGCATTCGCCATGTGGTCTCGTCATCACCCGTTAGGTTACTTAACTAACGACAGAGCGGGGGCTGGACTAGCGCGAATGCAAAACATAAGCAACACCTAAATAGATATCATATATAGATATATAGCAATGATAGCCAATCCAGATCGCAGATGAACACTTTGGATATACTAGGAACCCGCGATTCGTTCGAGCCTGCAACGAAAGGCGGATTACACGGTCGCGATGAATAGCCAAACTCCACCCTAGACCCCTACGGGTGCAGCAAACTACCCGCCAAGTACCCGAAGCGAAGCAACCACCCTCAACCCGTGAGTAGGCCACTCGGCACTTCGAGATACCCGGTAGTTTATGTACCCCACCTTGGGTGTATCCTTGGAGCAAAAACAGTAAAAAGAAATTATACAATGACGGCTACAACCCCGACCCGGTTGTGCGGCCATACAAATAATATTACATCAATTTACAAATTTTACAATGAATGAAAGAAAAAGAAACTCTCATCTCACATCCACCCCGGCTATTCATCAGCGACAATCCAACGAGTTCATATACACAAACCATCAACATTACAGATCAAAGATATGTATAACCCCCACTAATCGACGTTTAGCGATTAGCGGATGTTCAATACATATATCACATCACAGATAATATCCATAAGCCAAAGTCTACGGAATATCAATCAAAATACAGATTTGTAACCACCCCAAAAGTCATTTTGTTCTCTGGAAAATCTGGGTAGAAACAACATGTATTAAAAATCCCAAAACAACCAAATAAGAACACTGCAGCAAAACGGAGCCGCGGCCGAGTCAACTCGGCCGCGGATCCGGGGCCAAACACATGGTTTGGCCGCGGTTCCACGATGAGTTGGCCGAGTCAGCGGCTTAATTTTGCTGGGTGTTCTAACAAAAGCCTGAGACGATTTTTCATGTATGTCAAATAATTTTTTGAACAGTATAAAAAATCGACAGAAAGTGAAAATTTTCCCGGACTTGTTTTGTGATTTTTTTCGATCGATATTCTTAACACTTTGCTAACTTGCTAGTTTATGTTTAGCCTGGCTCTGATACCACTGTAAGTCCACGTTGCTTACCCCGGTTCTTACGGGGAGGCGGAAACGGCGAAAAACAATTATTTTGGCCCAAAGGCAACATGGACTAATAGCCGGATCTTTGCTAAACAAGAAACTAGCAAACTACTAGAGGCTTTAACTACTATGCCGTAGAAAATATACCTCACGAAACCGGTCCTTCGGGTCTTCTCGCCGCTGTCCGGCTCGTCCATCCACACTCCGAGGGTCGATCCGGATCTTGGTCACCTCCGCGGCCTTCTTGAGTCGAAGACAATCCACCCGAGAGATGTACACCGAGCTCCACCTCGAGCCGAGGCAACTAGGGCAACGAGATCGCTAGTCTAGATGCCCTAGGTTGTGTAGTAGAGATATATGGAAGTGTTTGTCGTTGTGGGATCTTTTTCTCTCAACACATGAGATCAAAAGAAGAAATCAAGAGGAGAAAGAAGGAGGAGCTAGCAACCATGGGAGCTTTTCTTTTCTTCTCACAAGAACAAGAGAGAGAAATGAAAATGAATTATGAGCTAAAGAAATGAACCATGGTTGCAATAATGCAAAACTATCATCATTACCAATCCTTTCATGACAAAGTTGATGCTACATTGAATTGACCATTTTCATAATCAAAAAGAAAAAGAAAATACAAAGAAGAGTGTAGACCTCTCATGAAGGTCAATGGTCAACTCCGGTCAACGGGTCAACAAAGTCAAGAGAGGTCATGGTGGTCAAATGGTCAATGCAATTAGCCATCACTAAACTATCACTAAAAGGATTAGTAAACAATGTCTCCGGCTAATAATGGTTTTGACTAAACGAATTGTCAAAACCCTAATGAGCCTGCCACATAATGGTTTTGGCCGAACCAACTGCCAAAACCCTAATGGGGCACCTCCTCCTTTATCGCTACTCAAAACTGTGCATACACACCCGCATCCGCATTCCGTAGAATGCGAATGCACAGAAGAAAAAACAAATCCATCTGCGCAATACTAGGATCTGGCTTAAACCAAAGCCCACTAGTATTACCTGCCCGAACAGCATACGCACACAAGTGCACGTAAGTGATCGCAGCCCTGCCGTAAAACCATACGGCCTCTACACGTTTCGCTCAGTGCAGGGAAACTCTCTGTGTGGGACTCTAAAGACTCGACACTACGCTGGCAGTAGGTTTAACCACAGACCGCAAGCGACACTAGCTGTACGTAACGGTCCCCAGGTAGATGTCGATAAGAAGGCCGATGAGGTAAACCCATCTGAACTCCTACTGATCCTGTATGTGACAATCTCCGTACAGTCCGGTCTGTTCGTCTGATACATCGCATGGTGGGCCTAGGGGGTGGTGAACGTCAGTCCCCTAATAGCGGTACAAGTCGTGTCGGAGTGTAGCCCAGAACACCCTGAGATAACACTGGAAACCTACCAGTATATCTCTTGCCCTGGCCAGGGACTACTCGTGTAATGGCTCTCCTAGACACAACGCGATGTCAACCCCCAATACCGGGAGAGACGAATCCTGTCTAACCGTCACTGCCTCCAAGTGCTTCAGGACTGCACCCAACTACTACCTATTTGCACGGCTCCTTTGAGCCGTGGTAGGGTAGTAATCTAAGTACAGTGGGAACACACTCGAGGCGAAGTGACAGTGTCAAGTCAGCGGACTAAGCTGTACTCATGTTACCTGGGAACTGATAATTGACGATAGGTATAATACCAACCAATAGTTCCCGACGAGTTCTGTCCAGTGTACTCGTAACCTAACGAGCACCCGCATACTATCTCCAGTACGACGTACTGATGGCTGTGGGACAGACCATCTCCCCTGCTGAGATGAGAAGCGCATACGCTAGTGTACTCCGGAGTATCGATGCCCTATTTCGATAGTCCTACGACTAGGGACCTGTATAAGGATGTGCTTATAGATTACCCAGCCCCCATGAGTGTGACTGCCATCACAACGCTGGTAATCAAGCAATGATTCTAAGGGCTCTACTAATATGTATAAGCTATATGCTAAAAGAAACACATGCACATATTGAAGTAGAAACAAACCAAGTAGCATACTACCATTTTGAGCAAGATTGTCTATACAACTGTGAATATCCCAAGCTTCCATCAAGTAATATACAAACTAGTATGATACAGTAATGGCCTCTAGGGCATATACACTAACTCGGTGCTATTTCTGTATCTTCCGTGATTTCGGAGCCCCGTCGATTTAAGTTGATTATTGAAATGTTTTAAATTTTAGGGGTTTAAATTTAAATTCGGGGACCGAATTTATTTAAGGGGGGAAGATTGTAACATTTTAGAAAGTATAAAATATTATTTTTGGAAATTAATATTAAAATACTATATTTCTCGAAAACCGCCCGATTTGCGAAATTGGGGTTTTCGAAAAAGGGTATAAATATGTATAGATAATTGTGAAATAAATGGAAATTAAAATGATTTTTTCATTTAAAAATATATCTAAAGGATTTGGCATTTTTAAAATTAATTATATGAAAGTTTAAAATTTTACCCGATTAGTGCACTACTAATCGCGATTAAGCCAAATCCGTGTTTCTACAGTTTTTCATGGCTAGTGCACCATGTAATGTTGCATTTTGGTTACATGTTGTTTTCTTGTATTTTTTTGGGTATTATATGGTTTGGTTTTAAATGAAAAAGAAAAGGGTTAAAAAGAGAGAATGATTGGAGAGAGAAAATGAGGGTGAGAATAAGAGAGAGTGAGAGTAGGAAAGAGAGAGGGCAGCCATTCTTTTACCCTTCCCATTATTTTCTTCGTCTTCCTCCTCAACTCATCTCCCTACACCTCTACCCTAAGATCCATCTCCTAATATTCATCAAAACCCTAATCCGCTTTCATTAAAAATGATCACCTCTTCACCCTCTACACTTTGGACCCATCAAAGTTGGATTTTGGAAACATGAGACTTCTAGGGTTTTCCTTGGTGACATTAATGATGTATAATCCCTTCCATTTAGTATAGTTATGTATTCATAGAATTTTGGTTTAGTTTAGAATTCGTTTAGTGGTGGATTTGTGATGTGGGAAATTTCAAGAGAGGAATTAGGGCTTGTTTGGAATTGGTGTTGGGTAGTGGCTGCCTACAGGCCATAGTGTCGACTTTACTGGCCAATACCCGGATTTGAAAACAAAAAACGAATTTAAAATTTTTCCCGACATCGAAATTTGACAGTTTTTTTTATAGTATTATGGAATCTGGTATCACCCGAGGCCTTTAGAAAAGAAGTTCCCTTAACCATGAGACGTGCAGGACGCCATGTATCACCCTATGAAACTTGAGCCCCAACCCATTCATCTTTGCCGCAAATTTAATGATTTGGGATGCAATTTACGGCCTGGGTGCAACTAAATTTATCCGTGTTTGGTCCGTGGCTCTATCTTCAGCAAATTAGACCCCCCATGTGTGCAAAATTGGCTAATTTCACCAAGGGTAAAATATGGGACCATTTTCTTGAGTTGCTGCATAGTTTTGCGGATTCGTTTTAAATTGAGATTTGGTATTTGATATTGTGTTCCGTCATCTGATGTTTTTACGTCAGCGACAGGGGTTGCTTAGTGGTTTTGCAGGCGTAGGCTATAAGTTCTTACCTATAAGCGATTCACATGCAGCTTTGGTTTCCATGTTCGATTCTTGATACTATATGACGCATTGGAAATTATAGGTACCCCCACATGGACTTCGAGACGACGAGGATGAGCGTGACATCATAGACTTCGGCAGGCGAAGATCAGGTGAGTAGATCTATATCTACGGGGGAAGTCGGGTGGATGGCATATAGCACCCCTGCACACTTTGATGGAAACCGATTTATATATAGATTATGGTTAATGAAACCTTTAATAGAAAGCTATAGATGGAGTAAAAAAGTAGTTAGAGAGCCATATTTGAAACTAAGGATAGTTAGAAGTGATATGATGTTGGAGATAGTGCCCTCAGAGTCAATTATTGGATCGCAGGCACGTGATTGCAATGATTGATGGAGGACCTATGCCGCTAGGACAGTCTTACTCAAGATGATAGTATGTTATCTGGTTTATCTTTATCATCGTGTACTGCTTTAGGTGACCTTACAGGTCACTATTGCGCGTTGATGGAGCCCTTAGGATTCTTGCTTGACGGCCAGCAGTATGATGGCGATCATATATGTGGGAGCTGGGGTCCATAAGCACATCCTTAAAAGGTCCCAAGTCATGGGAGTTTTCGAGACAGGGCATCGATACTCTAGAGTAGACTAGTGTATACAGTCGAGACCCTGACGAGGGGCGGTGGCCGGTCTCACAAGCCACTGGTGTCAGTTGGTTCACCTAAGATCTATACAGGTGCTCATTGGGTTATGAGTACACCGTACAGGGCTCGCCGGGAACATGCTAGTTGGTATTATACCTGACGTCAGATAGCAGTTCCCTGGTGACATGTGTAAAAGTTAGTTCATCGACCTGAGATCGTCATTTGTCTCGTATGAGTTCCCACTGTACTTTGATTACTACCCTACCACGCTCAAAGGAGACGTGCAAACAGGTTTTAGTTGGGTACAGTCCCGAGCCATATGGAGGCAATGAGCGGATCTGCAGGGGTTCGTCTTTCCCGGTATTGGGGGTGAGGTCGCGCTGTGTCTAGGAGAACCATTACACGAAGTCCTTGGCCAAGGCAGGAGATTTACTGGTAGGTATTCCAGTAGTCTCAGGGTGTTCTTGGCTATACTCCGACACGACTTGTACCGCTTTTAAAGGTCTGACTTTTACCAACCCCTAGGCCCGCCATGCGATGCTCATAGACGAACGGACTGGACTGTACGGATATTGTCACTGACAGGCTCAGTAGGGTGTCAGGATGAGTTCGCTCATCGACGTCCCTTTTGGTCAATACCTGGTAGCCCGTCACGTATGGCTAATACCTCTGACGTGCTAGTGGTTAAATCCACAACCAAAGTATTGACGAGTCTTTAGAGTCCCCCACAGACCGTTTTCTCAAGTTTCAGGCGAAACGCTGTAGAGGCCGTATGGAGATATGGCAGGGTTCGATCAGATACGTGCGGTATTGCACGGATCATGATCGGACGGATAATACTAGTGGGCTTTGGTTTAAGCCGGATCCTAGTATTGTACAGTGTAGATTTTGTCTCTTTGCATTTGTATTCAGTGGGAATACAAATGCAGGTATGTATATACAGTCGCGGGGTTTTCCTGTAATTTATTACGGGATCAGTTTTCTGAAGTTGCCAGTTTGTATTCCGTTCCGGCCAGTTTTCCTTTGTTCCTTCACGACCGGATTTTTCTGAGAGGGGCTTATTTGCAAGTGTGCAAATTAGCAATTGTGGAGGGGTTTTTTGTGACATGAGGGTTCTTGATTATTCTAGCATCTTTTGATGCTTTTCTTGTTCTCATCATGGTGTGCATTTAATATGATGGAATTTGATTAGGATATGAAAGGATTTTGAAGTGAGATAATTTCCTCATTATCTTCACACATTTGTATATGCCATTTCTCTCTCTCCTCATTCTTGATCAAGGGCCGGCCACACACAAAAGAGCGGATGAGGAAAAATTTCATTTGGGGGTGGGGAAATTCTTGTTCTCATTTGAGCTTACACCAAAATTCCTAAGCATATCTCCATTGTTCATTTCCTCTATCAAAAACATGGTAACTTCACAACCCCATGAGACATACCATTCTACACTTAGCCTACAGCATCCTTGTACATGTCGGCTCGCCAACTTCTTGCCTGAGTTGCCTCGGTCCAGAGGTGGGAGCCCGTAAAAGAACCCGACGATGTGGTGCCTGTACTGACGAGGAGATGAAGACCGGAGATTCCGCGAGGAGATCGGAGTGGAGGCCGAAGACCGAAGGACACGGATCGCTCGGTATAGCTCTCTACCCCATTGTCTAGTTAGTTAGCATTAGGTTAATGGCCCGATCCGGGTTTTATAGTGTGCGGTAGTGTCGGTTTAAAGTTTTAGTAAAAGTTTCGTTTCCGCGTTTTGGCCTCGGATTGACGGCCGGGGCGCTGCCGTGCACTTACATTTGATACGACTAGTATGTGATGACGGAACTTGAGGATGATATTTGATGATATTGCCGTTAGGGTACTATAGGACTAGATAGTCGACGTACTTGTGTCATCCGAACCATACCTATTTCAAAACTGAACAATCGTATACATCTTTTAAACAGATACCTTGAGGGACGTTATGGATTTTGGAATGATATCTTTTCCTTAAAAACACCGTAGCCCCTACTTTAAAAACTACGATTCGCACCTTTTAAAAACTGATTGTATGGTTCGGGCGTGTATGTTAGATTGGATACGTATGCTTATAGTAAGGGTAGATTGTATAGGTAATATTGAATTTATGTGGGGATATGAATGCAATGGAAAGAATATAAGACGTGATATGATGATTTGATGATATGATGGTATACGATGCGAGTTGATTGAGATGATTGAAACCTTGCCGGTCCCCTGATATGAGATTGTTGTGGATGTGAACTGGGACATATGCATATAAATATATTTATATATGTTGTGAATCATGAGAGACTGCCGTACGAGACGTTAGGTCCGTACCCCTCATTTCCCTTATAGGATGATAGGATCCCTATTGATTTAATGCCGTCGTACGATGATTTTCCTTACGTGATGAGTTTGACTTGAGGTTTGATCCATACCCTTGACTAGAGGCTGCCGTATGATGGATTATACCGTATGTGATGTTGTGTGGCTAGATGCCAATTGATAGATTCACCGACTCAGTCATGTTAGATACGTATACCCGTCAGCATTTGCATATGATTTACCCTATGTTGCATTCATGTTATTCGTATTGCATTACTTATACTTGTGCTAGTACACCTGCACCATTATCGATGATGCGTATGTTACACTTACATATATTTGCCGGCTCACACACTTCGTCATCGATATTTTCCATGTGACTACACGGTAGGATTGCTACATCCATATTGGCGCACATACATATTGTACACTCATACTTGCATATAAACCTACTTGTACATCCATATTGGCGGATATACACCCTGTACACCCATACTTGCGTACATACATATTGTACACCCATACTTGCGTACATACATATTGTAACCCATACTTGCGGACATACACATTTGTACGTCTATACTTGCGTACATAAACATATGCACCTTTTTACGATATTGCATTCGATTTTGGAGATTTGGGAACCGCATGATATATTTTAAAACTGCATTCATTTGAAAGAGCGGTTTTCCCTCGATATGTGCATATTACTGTTCCATGTTGCATGATATACGGATATGCTTACATTTCTATCATATGTCGCATACATCATGCTTTATGATTTTACGCACTGAGATATGCTGTTTTCATGAGATTTCTGGATTTGAGAACCGTGGCTATTTCAAAAGAAAGTATGTACTGTTTTAAAAACCCGGTTTCTCTTGATATGATATTTCAGTGCGTCCACCATGCGTTTTCTCGGTTCTGAAACGTGTGACATATGAAACCCGATTCGAGGAGGCGGATGATTCTGTTTGCGGGTACATGGTGGACCCGATATGGTATCCTGGGACGAGAGAGAGATTTCGTGTGGATGACGATGAGCCTGGCAGAGGGACTACTACCTACCGGTGATTGGTTGGGCCAGGCGGATATCCGAAGGATACCGACCGGAGTCGAGAGATGATATGGGCTAATTCGGACTGATGGAGCCCGAGATACGAGAATTTACGTGACGATGCTGGACATGGGTTTCATGATGTTTTCGAGTTTCGATGTTGGACACCCAGGTTCTATGATTTTGATGTGTCGCGAGGGACACCGTTGATTTATATCCTCATACCCACATGCATACATACATTGATTATATGGTTAGACGAGATCCACATGCATACATACATTGATTATATGGTTGAACGAGATCCACATGCATATAGACATTGATTATATGGTTGGATGATATCCGCATGCATATAGGTATTGATTACATTGTTGGCACATATGATGACCTGGTCAACCTAGATATCATAGTATTACCTTCATGATATAGTTGACCTAGGAGTCGTTGTTTATTCGATTTCTACTTGTAGATGTTTTTCTACTCACATGTTGGCAACTCACCCCCGTTGTACCATAGTTCTTGCAGGTTGACCGCATGGATCCGTAGCGGCATCGCTGGCACATAGCTTCATTTGGGTGTTTTGCATTGGTAGGTGGGGCATTTGTATCGTACTCACTCTTGTATTTATATTTCACTTTGTATCTAGTAAACTCCATCAATCAAAATTATTAAATTGTATAAGTAATGAGACTTAGTGAGATTGTGGTTGCGAGACTTAGAGTGAGGGATTTTCCGCTACTTATGGTTTTGATGTCTTGATTATTTCTTTATCTTTGTGGTAATCTTTGCCGTTGGGCGTTGTATACTTATATATATTGCCTTGCGTGGTTGTGATCCGCCATTTGGCGAAGAGTTAGCTCCCGCTTGGGGATGCCTTTATCATTACCTTGTATATGTGGCTTTGGATCAAAATATACAAAGGAGGTGCTGCCCAAATTTTCAAAAGACGAAACATGTTTTCAAACTGGTAAATTTCACTTTCATTATTCATGTCCCTTTTCTATGCATTTAAGAAAACTTGATTTCATTATACCTTTATTTCAAAACTTCACCTCCTTTATTATCTTAAAAGGGTTTAGATTTCTGGGTTTCATCTTACTTGAATTACGTTACGCCTTTAGACGTCACGTGATTTAGGTGCTGGTCACGAGTTAATATTTCGGGTCGTGACAAAAAACTAGCCCCGAAACGGGTACAAACATATAATATAAGTAGAGAATCCCCAAATGGGAGCAAATCATGCCCAAAGGCGGAAACAACCACCACAAGAATAATATACGACGCCGTAGCGAAGAAATAGACAATATATGTGAAAAACAGTATAAAGAGATAAAAACTGCATAATAAAAGCCGGCTCACACGAACACGACACCCAAAGTCACAAATAATATACAATATCGTCCTCACAACTCGTCTCTAAGTCAATACATGAAATGGTAAAAGGAGAGTTTTAGATACAATGAGATATACAATAGAATATAAAATCGGATAACCGCAACCCACCTATAGAAAAATGGCTCACAGCCAACCGTAGCGGTATCCGCTGCAAAAAGATACAATAAGATAGCCCCTGCCGCGACTACTCTGAAGATCAACCTGCAAAACATTGTGGCATAACGGGGGTGAGTTTCCAACTCGTGAATAGTAAGTAACATCGTACAGATAATCGCAGGTATGCACGTACTACGATACTCTATCACACACAATCTGACAGTATCAATATGCTAATATGGATATGCAACAATCATGAAAGGTACTCTATCAGGTACTACAAATACATAAAGTAATGCATATCGAATGAATGCTGAGTATGTGATAAAACATGTCGTCGTCATCATGGAAAAACACGGTGTCCATCAACGACACCCTAAATCCTAATAACTCAGGTGCCGTCACTCTAATCAGCCCTCATATCCTGTAAATCACATGGAACCTGAGTGCCCAACATCGGCACTCGAAAACATCATAAAATACACGTGTTCAACATCGATATGCAAATCCATATATATCGGGCTCCGTCAGTCCGGATCGGCCTACGGGCTCCGTCTGTCCGGATCAGCCCTCGGGCTCCGGCAGCACGGATCGACCCATATCTATCTCTCGACTCCAGTCGGTATCCTCCGGATAACCGTCAGGTCCACCAATCACCAGTAGGTAGTAGTCCTTCTGCCAGGCTCATCGTTAACTATACGACATCCCTTTCTTGCCCCGAGGTACCATACCGGGTCTACCATGAACCCGCAAACAGATCATCCAGCTCCTCGAATCGGGTTTCTATCACACGTCTCAGAATCGAGAAAACGCATGGTGGACGCACTGAAATATCATAACAAGAGAACCAGGTTTTCAAAACAATGCATACTTTCTTGAAATAATACCACGGTTCTCAAATCCATAAATCACGTGAAATCCGTATCTCGATGCGTAAATCCATGCAATATGATATATGCAACATAAAACCGTAATATGAGCATATCAAGGGGAAACCGCTCTTTTAAATGAATCCAGTTTTTAAATGTATCATTCGGTTCCTAATTTCTCCAAAATCAAATCCATCATATAGAGGTGTATATATAGCTATAGCAAGTATGGGTGTATACATGTAAGTTTGTATACACGATGTATCTCATATGCGCAATAGAACAATAATCCATGTATCAATATCAATAACAATTACAATACAGCATATATGTATAGGTTGTGAGTGTCATGGCAATTACCGACGGTGTGGGTGTAGCACACAATTTAGTGCTCGTGCAACATGAACCGTCAGTAATGGTGCAGTGTCCACTAGGTACTAAGTCAAGGCACAACAAGTAATGGTATGTATGATGCTCATGAACAATCAATATATATGAATATAAACATGCGGCTATAATATCCAATCAAGCCCTGACGCATAACGCCATACGGGCGATTTCCCCATAGATGTTAAATCTACTCACCGGTGATTTCGAGCTAGGTATATCCCACCACCTGCTTCCCTTTCTTCGCGGTGTCCGAAGTCCTAGCTTGAGATCCTATTAACACAAAACATAGCAAGTGCAACTCAGAAATCGACCATTAATACGTACAATTACGTTTAAATCGACACACCGACTCCAACACCCTCAAAAGTGTTCGCTTAGCGGCTAACGTGTGTGGAGACACCGCCAAAACAAACTCACGGCAGCAAGCTACCCGAAACACTAAAACAACATCGGATCAATCGTAATGTGCATCGTCGAAACACCTAAAAACTAGAAAATAGATTCCATATTACACAAACAATTAGTGAAAGTTGCAAGTTCCATGAGACCATAAACATCCCCAGAGACCCCACGACCAAGACTCGAGACCTCAGTCCCTAACCTGGAGCGGCCATAACCTATTTATCTGCGGCCAAGTGTGCATGGAATGGTCTCAGGTTTTTATGGTGGGTTTTAAACCTCTAAACTAGGTCTCTGTGATGCAACTTCTCCAACAAATTCTTGGTTCGAAAGAAGATTTACTCAAGACACAATATTATACGTATTAGTTGTATGTGAGCCCTAGAAGCCAATATTATACATATGATGTATATTATATTGGATGCTTGGACATATATAGAGAGGACATTCTTGCTCGACATGATAATATGCTATCTGGTTGCTCTTTATCTTAACATGTATACTTGTCTCTTGATACTGTCTTATGGTTACATGTTGGTAAAGCCCTTAGGATGTGTACTTGACTACCAGGACTATGATGCAGATCATATTAGTGGGGCCATGGTAGTCCATATGTTCATCATTCAATGTTCCTAGTCGTGGGTGTATCGAAACAAGGCATCAATATACTAGAGTAGACTAGCGTATACGCTTCTCGACCCATGAGATAGGCGATGAATGATCCTATATCCATTGGTGTTTGACATCAGAGATAGTATACAGGTGCTTAGTGGAGACTGGGTACACTGGACGGACTCGCCGAGAACTCCCAGATGGTATTATACCTCACGTCTGATGGCAGTTCTCTGGTGACACTAGTACAGGTTAGTCTGTAGAACAAAGATCGTCATAGAGTCTTGTGTGATTCCCACTGTGCTTTGATTTCCACCTTACCACGTCTAAGAGCGCATGAAAAACGGTGGTTTTTCGGTACAGTCTCGAGTTACATGGAGGTAATGAGCGATAGGAGGGGTTTCGTCTCTCCCGATATTGGGAGTTGATGTTGCGCTGTGCTCGATTGGCCATAACAGGGAAGTCCCTGGCCAGGGAAGATTTAGAGATTTACTGGTAAGTGTTACCAGTAGTTTCTCGACCCGTTATGAGCCTCATATCGGCATGACTTATCGGTTATTTGGGTCTGACGTTTACCACCCCTTAGAGTTGATATGAGACATATCAGACGAAGAGAACGGATAGTACGGCAAGTGTTACCGTCAGGATTTTGCAGGAGATGGAGAGGGCTTGCTTGCTGATCTTTTGATCGCTCAATACCCTGGTAGCCGTTACGTCCAGCTAGTACCGTTGACGGCTTGTGGGTGCATGATGTGATCATCACCTACCGCCGGCGTATTGACCAGTCTTTAGAGTCCTACATAGAAGTTTTACTGGCTCAGGCAAAACGAAATAGGAGCACATATGTGATATGTGCGGGACCAAGAATAATGCGTGTATGTGATACCGTATTCTATTCTCACGACAATTGTATCGGTCGGTTATATGAGATATAGTCAGGTTATCGAATCAAGTGTTGATTCGATAAGTTGGTACATTTAGTATTAGTCGGTTATATGAGATATAGCCGGATTATTAAATCAAGTGTTGATTTGATAATTTAGTGTATGATTGTATATTTGATATACTAATTTACATTAACTAATATTGGCTCACTTAAGCATTCTTTTCTCACTTATGTGTACATGCAATATATATATGATATATATTGATGTGCATTGTTTATTTGTGTGTGTCATGGTTGTTGATACACAATACATGGGTGTATGAGACATACACCATACCAATTATAATGGTGGGGTTTTAATATTTAAGATAAATCCAAATTAGTGGAAACTAAATCCAATGCATGATGTTTGTACAAGCTTGTGAGTGCATTTGACCAAGTCCACTAGTTTTGTTTTATTTTAGATATTTATTAACCTAACCATTTTAATTAGCCATGGTTATGTCTCTACATGAGTTAGTATATGATACAACTTAGTGGAAACTAAATCAATTGCATGATACCACACTCACCCATGGTTTATTCACCCACTTGATCATTTCCATTCTTTTCTCATTTCTTCATCTTCTTCCTCAACCCAAAAGAGCTCTCTAGGGTTTGATAAAAGTGAGAAAGTATTGTGAGAAAAATAATTCTAACGTGAGCCCACTTCCTATTTCATCATGCTCTGCTAGATTAGCACTTTACTATAGGGTGTTATCTTCACTAATATTTCATTAGTGAATTAGTATCTTGAAATAGTATCCCCTCAACGTAGATCATCTTCGGCCTCGAAGACTTCAAGCAAGATCGTTCTTTTCACCTTGAAGAAGCCATGCAAGAGTCCGGGACTTAGATCGCAGCGAAGGGTCTTCAACTTGGAGCTTTAGAAGAGAAGGACCGGTCTACAAAGGTTGTATTCCGCAAACACTTAGATGTAGAAAGGTTTACTTTTGTTTCCGTATTATTTTCTAGTTATCGATTATAGTTTAGGGTTCCTTAAAACGGAAACTTTTTGAAAACGGCATGGTCGATGCCTCCCGAAACCTTGTTGCCGTCGATGGGAACCCTATAGTAGTATCAGAGCCTTGCTAGAAAATTAGACGGATATTTTTAGATTACGAAACCGAAACAAACTCCGAAACTTGAAATACCAAATCCATGTTTCTGTCGATTTTCAAATGCGCTCCAAACACTTTTCAAACAAGTGCAGAATCATATTTGAGAAAATATAAGAACATGGGAGAAAATTGGGACCATGTTCTCAGAATTTGGCCGAGCACATGGGCACAATTTCCGAGGAGGCCGGCCTGGAAGAGAGGAAATGGTCCCAATTTTTTTCCGTGTTCTGTACTCTGGGTTTTGGTGTTTCAGGTGTTGTTTGATTTTGCTAATTTTTCATGTGATGATTAAATTACTGCAAAGGCAATTCGGAGTATTTCGTAGTCATAATTCTAACTGTTTTCGGGTTACTTTAGACGGTGTTAAAATGTTCGATCGGATATCAAATACCCGCTTTAACCCTTGCCGGAAAATTTTCCAAGCGTTGGATTTTTTTCGTAGTTAAAAAGCATTTAAACATCATGCAAGTTATGCGATGGACCCTTTAGAAGAACAAAACCTTAACTCGATTATTGGACCGTCAGAATTGCCACTGAACGCTTTGGTTTGTGGTGGTTCAGCGGTGCCACATGTGAGGCGTTGGTTGACCCTTCTACGGCTGGTCCATTAGTACTGTAGTATGTGCTGAATAATTTTAAACTATGCTCAAGTGTTGAGTTTTCTGGGTAATTGTGGGTGTTTGTTGATTCGATCAGAATGTTCAACATCGTCTTGTTTTTCTGCAACCGTAAGTGTAATATGTGGTGTATCGCCGGTTTCGTTGCTATATGCCAATGACAATTGGGATACACATATTTACATACGTTGATAACATGTGATGTTATGTGTTGCTGTATATGTTATATTGGATCGTCGTGTTTTGAATAGCCGGAGGTTTTATGTGAGATGAGAACTTTTATTTTCATTCATTTAAAATTCAATGTATCTAATATTCTTTTTTTTTTTGGGCACTTCCGGGTTGAGGATGATGTCACAATTGTTGTATATTATTTACTTTTCCACATTAGGATAGACACAAGAAGGGGAGCACAAGTAACCGGGTTCTAGAGTCCAGTGAAAAACTAACTCGATGAGTCGAGTCCGGGTCACCTAACTCTAGAATTTGTAGGTAGCTTGCCGCTCTCGTAGGGGTCTAGGGATGTGGGTTTGTCTATTCATCGCGACAGTGAAATCCGTATTTTATATAGGCTCAAAATAAAACACGGACCTCCTAGTATATCCAATATTTCATATGCTTCTTCTGCTGCGATATCTGTGATATGATCATTTGATATGTTGAGATAGATACAGTATATAGTATATATGATATATTATATAAACGTTGCTTATGTTTTACACCCACGCTAGCACTTCCCCGCTCTGCCGTTAGTTACCTAACCTAACGGTGCACGAGGGAACATCGATGCGAATATGGATGGCATAAGCGTACGTTGTATTTATCTGTGATGTTTAGGTGACTTAAATGATGGGACTTCATTAATATGATTAATGAAAGAAAAGAAACCTAAAAGATGTTGTAGAATCAAATTTTCAAAAAGGGTAGCTATAATTTTTTGCATTGCATAGTGATATATATGATATATCCCGCACTTTATTCGATGAGGAAAGAGCCGAGATCCCTTCACAGGGAGTGACCACTTTAGCAAAACTGGCAGATGCTACAACACTCGGTTTGTCTTTTGATTGCTTTTAGAGTTTTTGCTTCGCATAAAGGTATATGTGATATACCCAGCACCTTATTCGATGAGGAAAGAGCCGATATCCCTTCATCGAGAATCACCTCTTTAGCAAAACTAACGAATGCCCTAAAAACACTCCTTTTTAAAATTCACTTGTTTATACAACGATATCAAGTTGAGTACGCAATAGGTTTTCTGAAAAACCTGTCGTAGCCCTCCGTCATTTCAGATAAGTCCTACTTAGTATTCGTGCTACGTTTGTTGACCCGCGTCAATGCGTAGTATGCGGTAGTTGACTAGTATTTATCTGCTTATGCATATGATGCAGATTGGAGTAGGGTTGTCGTGCGACTTTGTTGGCCTGCGTCAAGGGTCGTGCGCGTGGGTTTAATTCAATCAAGAAATGACGGGTTGAACCTGACTAGCGCACTATGGTTTGTTGGTTTGCGTCAAGGTCATAGGACGCTAGGGGCAAAATATTATCGGGAATTTCAAGTGTTGAAATTTGCAATGAGATTGCATACCTTCTATTAGATAGTTGGATCCCGATACCCACTGCGAGTAAGAGTTACTCCTGGGAGAGTTTTACATAGGACAATTAGCCGATCAAGTAGGTGTCTAGAAAGGTGTCAACGGGATTATGCCTCTGGGAAAATGAGGTTTATTTTAATTAGGTCCGTGCGAAAACACGGGGATCCTCCCTCAAAGTACCGACACTGGCCTGGCTGAAAGATTGGCGAAATTGTAGGGTGTAATTAATCCCGGCTAGTCTTTCCTTTTAGGGGTTGAAGGAAGATTTGATAAAAAAATAGTGGGAGCCATCCTGATTAGATAAAATAATATCCAATCTTATCATGCAAGAGCATACACTAAAGTGTTTTCTTCTCCCTCTCTCCAAGTAGCGACCATATCATACCTTAATCAAGATAAAAATATGGATGTATTGACCGAACCGGCATGTTATACTGTGCTGGGGAACATTGGTTCCGTTCTTTCTTATAAGAGTTATAAGACTGAACAGGATATAGGGGAATACCAGGATTCCCATACCACCAGAATGAAGAAAGTACATGATGATGCATTTTCTTCGGGTGTATTCGTTACAGAGAACTGTTTCTCCATTTGCTCTACATCCTGGGTATTAGATACCGGGTCAGGATCCCATATATGTAATCTGTTACATGGGATGAGAAAAGGTAGAGAATTGGGAGAAGGTGTTAAAGACATAAGGGTTGGAAATGGTGCAATTGCTGCAGCTAAATCCGTCTAGGAATATCATCTTGTATTACCAACTGGTAATACATTGATTCTGAACGAATGTTATTACATGCCGAACCTGATATGCAACATTATATCGGTTTCTTTATTAAGTAAAGAGGGATATAATTTTGTATTACAGGATAATTTTATGAACATTTTTCTGAACCAAAAGTTGGTTGGATCAGGCACGCTGTGCAATGGCAATTATGTTCTAAATCAATCAACAGTTCTGAGCATAACAAACACGCACAAGAGGAAGAGTTCAGAAATGAACGAATCCTTCTTATGGTATTGTAGACTTGGTCATATCAATGCGACACGGCTAGCTAAGTTGCATAAGGATGGATATTTGAATCCTTATGAATTTTTATCTTATGACACTTGTCAGTCATGTCTCAAAGGCAAGATGACCAAAACTACGTTTACGGGATATGGAGAAAGAGTTACGGAACTCTTAGGACTGGTACATAGTGATGTATGAGGTCCCATGTCTACACAGGCCAGGAATGATTCTTCATACTTCATTACATTCACTGACAATCTCTCTAGAATCGGATATGTGTTCCTGATGAAACACAAATCAGAAGCTTTTGAGAAATTTAGAGAATATAAATAAGAAGTCGAGAACTAAATTGGAAAAAGTATTAAAATCCTTCGATCTGATCGAGGAGGTGAATACTTGAGCAATGAATTCCTGGATTTCCTAAAAGAGAATGAGATTCTCTGTCGGCTGACTCCTCCATATACACCACAGCACAACGGTGTATCGAAACGGAGGAACCGCACCCTATTAGATATGGTGCGCTCTATGATGAACATTGCTGAGTTGCCCATTTCCTTTTAGGGATATGCACTGGAAACAGCTGCAGACTTATTGAATATGGTTCCCACCAAATCTGTGCCAACCACTCCATATGAGATATGGAAAGGAAAGAGACCATATCTTAATTATGTTAAGATATGGGTCTGTCCGGCATATGTGAAAACACAAAATCCGGACAAGCTCGGGGAAAGGTCCATTCTTTGTAAGTTTATTGGATATCCTAAACATTAGTGCGGGTATATCTTCTACCACACTGAGGAACAAAAGGTGTTTGTTTCTTGATATGCCACCTTTTTAGAAAAGGAATTTCTTGAAAAAGAGATTAGTGGCAAGGAGGTAGAACTGGAAGAGGTTCCAGCAATACAGACTACGACAGAAGATTTGGTGGAACCGGAGGATTCGGTAGTTCCTGATGAACCCTAGCCACTCCGCCGATCTAGTAGGGTTCCTCACCCACCTGAGAGATACTACGGTTTTCTCATGGATGGTGGGAGCGAGGATTGCATCATGGAGGATGATGACCCAACTAGTTTCGAGCAGGCCATCACGAGTGGTGACTCAGTTAAATGGCAGGATGCAATGTGATCCGAGATGGAATCCATGTACACCAACAAAATATGGACTTTGGAAGATGCTCCTGAAGGGGTAAAACCCATTGGGAGCAAGTGGATCTTCAAGAAAAAACTTAGTGTAGATGGGAAAGTGGAGACTTTCAAAGCTAGACTTGTTGGAAAAGGTTTTCGTCAACGACCAGGTATGGATTATGACGAAACCTTTTCTCCGGTGGCTATGCTTAAATCCATCTGGATCATGCTTGCCATCACTGCATATCATGACTACGAAATCTGGCAAATGAATGTTAAGACCACTTTTCTAAATGGTGATTTAGAAGAGAGCGTGTACATGACTCAGCCAGAGGGCTTCGTAGCTAGTGGGAGCAGCGGAAAGTTATGCAAGCTGCTTAAATCCATTTATGGATTAAAGTAAGCATCGCGGAGTTGGAACATCTGCTTTGATGTCGTTATCAAAGAGTTTGATTTCGTCAAAAATGTAGATGAACCTTGTATATACAGGAAGGTGGCAGAGAGTAAGGTTGTCTTCCTCGTATTGTACATGGATGGCATACTCTTGATAAGAAATGACATTCCTATGCGGCAATCGGTCAAGCTCTTCTTATTACAAAGATTCTCAATGAAAGATCCAGGGGATTCCTCCTACATCTTGGGAATTAAGATCTATAAAGATAGATCTAAACGGATACTGGGATTGTCCCAATCTAAGTACATTGACACCATACTAAAGAGGTTTAGTATGGAAGAATCCAAGCATGGGTTTTTACCCACGATCTCAGGACTCACTCTCTCCAAAGAGATGTCTCCCAAGACTGATTTGGAGAGAGCTCGCATGCAAGGGATACCCTATGCTTTTGCAGTGGGCTCTATCATGTACGCGATGCTATGTACCAGACCCGATGTAGCTGTCACGACCCGAAATAGCACGTGACTTGCCCTTGAATCATATGAAATCTATAGGACCTCATCTAATTCAAGTAAGCCAAAGCCCGGAAATCTAAAACCATTTTATGGAGTAAATAAAGAAAACTAGTTTTTAAGAAGTAAAGAAAACATGTTTTAAAAGCAAGGTTTTTAAATAAGTAAGCCGAATATGCATTTTTAAAATGTCTCGTCTTTTCTGAAATTTCGGCAGAGTTTCCTTTGTAAATACTGGCCACGAACGGGGTTCAACAAGAATAATATAAGCACAATGATAAAAGGCATCCCCAAGCGGAAGCTAGCTCTTCGTCAGTCGACGGTCACAACCACGCAAGAAGTATAATATACAACGCCGAATGGCGAGGATCAAAACTCAAAAGGAAACTCAAAAACAGCATGAAAACCATAATGCTACAACGCGCGACTCTAAGGTCGAAATAATACACAACTGGTTTTCTAAGTCTGAAACAATATACAAGATTGGTTGATGGAATTACTAGATACAACTGAATATAATAAATACAAGGGTGGTCACGATGCGAGTGAACCCACCTACCAATGCAATCACCCAGAAGGAAGCAGTATGCCAGAAAAGCTGCAATGAAACCTGTACGGCAAAACCTTCAAGAACTGTGGCACAACGGGGGTGAGTTGCCAACCCGTGAATAGAAAACATCGCCGAGCAGAAAATCATATGTATGACACAATCCTAGGTCAATACGATCAATAATAATATATCCTCAATATGAATAAGTCTGAAGCAAGATAAGGTGGCAGGGTAAACATCTATACATAAGTGTAATACCAAGTGCTCGTGCCAGTGCCTCAGGTAGTAACATATCATAAGTATGAGGTATGATCAACGAAATCAATGTCGACTGTATCAGGAAGTCTATGAGTATGTGGATATCATCCAACTATGTAATCAATGTCTGTATGTATGTGGATCTCATCCACGTGTCACCCAATGACAATAAAAACATCATGCATGTAAAAGTCATAAACGCATATGCATGAAAGTATGAGGATATAAATCAACATGTGTCCCTCACAACATATCAAAATCATGGAACCTGAGTGTCTAGCATCGACACTCGAAAACATCATGAAACATGTGCCCAGCATCGGCACGTAAATCCTCATATATCGGGCTCCGTCAGTCCGGATCGGCCCACGGGCTCCGTCAGTCCGGATCGGCCCATATCATCTCTCAACTCCGGTCGGTATCCTCCGGATATCCGTCGAGCTCAAATACAATCGCCGGTAGGTACTAGTCACCCTGCAAGGCTTATCGTCTGCTCCACGAAAAACATTTCTCGCCCCGGGGAACTATACCGAGTCTACCATGAACCCGCAAACGGATCATCCAACTCCTCGAATCGGGTTTCAAGCACACGCCTCAGAACCGAGAAAACGCATGGTGGACGCACCAAAATATCATATCAGGAGAAACCGGGTTTTTAAAATAATGCATACTTTCTTGAAATAATACCACGGTTCTCAAATCCAGAAATAACATGAAATCCAAACCCAATGCGTATAATCATAAGCATGATGTATGCGACATATAAAGGAATTGTAAACATATCAGTATATCATGCAACATGGAATAGTAGTATGCACATATCGAGGGAAACCGCTCTTTTAAAATGAATCGAGTTTTAAAGTATTTCTCGCGGTTCCCAAATCTCCAAAATCAAGCCAGAATCATCTATGTATATGCAAATATGGGTGTATAATATGTGTGTATGCAAGTATGTCATGCAAGGAGTCATATCCTGATGCAACAGTCCTACTGTGTAGTGACATGGCAATTATCGATGATGAAGTGTATGAGCCGGCAAGCAGGTGTACGTGGAACATATGCATCATCGATAATGGTGCTGGTGTCCTAACAGCATGGTTTTAATGTAACAATAAACATATTTAAACATGCAATGCGATGCGAACAACAAGAATATGCGGCAATAAATAGTAAACACAACAGTGCAGAATCTACATCAATGTATCTATGTCATACTGTTTTGCCATTTGAAAGAAGACGAATCGGTTTTTTAAGGAAAATAAGGGCTACGGTGCTTTTAAGAAAAGATGCGTCTTTTGAAAATATCCGTAGAATCCCTTCGCCTGTCTTTAGAAATATTCTCGATTCGTTAGTTTTGAAATAGGTATGACTCGGTCTAGTCTAACGTCTACTAAGCAAACTACATATCTAACTAACAATCTAATCGGGAGGGGTATGGAAACCACCTAAATCTGAGTATATGTATGTATGTATGTATGTATGTATGTATATATGTATGTATATATATATATATAATAGTCGGTGATCCAGCCTCAAAGGTACCGCGTAAGATACAATATCATATGACATCCTTGAGTCATGAGTGCGGATCTATCATCAATATAAAGCTCGTACGGTACATCCATAGTACGGCATCCCAAATCTGGGTACGTGTCAATATCAAAATCATCTCGTCAATTTTCTGGTATCCTTATCGTCATATCTCATGATCTGAGGTACTGATCTAGTCTAGTACTAACCGATACCATCTATATTGATATATGTGCGTGTATGAAAACACGCCCCAAAGGCTCGCTAAAATCTCATGTCGTATCCCAAATACGAACCGCATTATATCGCCGATCTCACGGTACAATGCCCAATCACATCGAATCATCTCCAAATATCATCCACTATCCTCATCATCCAAGCATAAGTATAGAAAATAAGCATGTGTGCGCGTGTGGGTGTAAACCTATTCTAGGGTTCGCAACTAGGAAACCATACTAGTTTAATTCTAAACCCTAATCTATCCATAGTACACCTAATCACATCTAGAATATCCAAATCACACTTAACGCTATCATATATATAGTATATATAGTATACTGGACATCGAACTGCAGGGGTGCTATACGTCATCCACCCGACTTCCCCGTAGATATAATCTACTCACCCGATCTTCGCTTGCCGATGTCGACGCCGCCATCATCTTCTTCATCATCTCGAATCATCGTGGGGGTACCTACATGTCACACATATCGCATCGCATTAAAACCAAATCGAAACCAAAACGACACGCATAAAAGCCTATAGGTTAGAACCTATAGTTTGCATCTCACAACTCAACCCATTAACACTCGGGATAGACGTACAAACGTCAAATGACCGAGTACAAACACAAATATCAAAACTTAAATCCATATACATCATGAAACACATGGTAGCAACCCAGAAAAGTGGTCCCAGATTTCGTCTCAGGTGAAAACATGGTAAGCAAACAACTCTGGGGTGATGTATAGGGTGTAATTAACCTACAGAAGCAACTTGGGTACCTAATTCAATAGGGGGCCCGGCCACATCCATACAAAATCCGGCCAGGCCGGTTTGGGTAGGGAGTTAGGGGCTCGTTTTGGTAGGGTAGTCTCCTGGTGGTCTAACTAAGCTCCTAAAGTTGTTTATTTGTCTCAGAACTTCCCCGGGTCATCCCAGATTCACCCGCACGCCCAAATACCTCACAAACCGACATGCCAAGTTCTGTAAATCTGTATTTTGGGTTTCAGGTTGGGTTAGGTCTGGTTTTTGGACAATTGGGGAGTTTAAGGTCACTGCTTATGTCCAATTACACAATCACAACTCAAAATAACCTTAACCCTTTCTAGGTTATTCCAAAGTTCGCCAAACTTCACCAAATCGATACCAAACTAGAAAAGAGGCTTAAGCAACCGAAACACTACGCTTTTTGTGAAAGGATATACCTCAGTTAGCATCCATGAATCCTCTACAGCGCCAAAATGAAAGCTTTCTTGGTCCAATGTGTTGCTAGTGAGCTCATGCACCTTTTTTGTGAAGTGGAAATGAGGTTTTGGAGTGTTTTTCATGGAGTTTGAGAGGGTTGAAGAGGAGGAGGGGGATAGGGCAGCCGCAGTAGCAACAAGGTGAGGAGAGGGGAGAGGAATGAGTGAAGAATGAAGAGGAATGGCCAAGTCAAAACACCCTCACCTTTCTCTCTCTCTCACCCATACCCATTATTCTAATGTTTTCTTTTTCTTTTTCTTTTCTATTTTCCTTATCTCCCCAAAAGTAAACCCAAAGCAAAGAATGAAAGTGATGATAAAGCCATGTAGGAAAATGTAACACAAGTGTGAAATGATATGGTGCATGTTTTGCACAAAACCCGCTTAAAATCCGATTAGCGATTTTTAATCGCGATTTGCACTAAATTAGTGTCAAATAAATCGTAAAACTTCATAATTTGCATAAATCCAATAAGGCTCCCTCATTTTAGTAATTTCCATGATTTTCCAATTTTTTCCCAATTTATCGGTATTTAATTATACTGAAATATTAAAATATTCAATATAATATTATTTAATTATAAAAATTCCCAAAATAATATTTTATTTTTTTTTAAATGTTGCAGTAGCACACTCACTAAGTGTAATGAGTAGGTATCAAGAAGATCCTGGAGAGAGTCACTGGATAGCTGTGAAGAGTATTCTCAAGTACTTACGAAGGACTAAAGAGATGCTCTTGGTGTATGGTAATGGAGAACTCCAATTGGTGTCCTTTACTGATTCGAGCTTCCAGAGTGATAAGGACGACTCTAAGTCGCACTCGGGATTTGTCTTTACTCTCAATGGAGGAGTGGTATGCTGGAAGAGTTCCAAGCAGGAAACCGTGGCAGACTCAACGATGGAGGCTGAGTACATCGCTGCCAACGATGCTGTCAAAGTGGCTGTTTGGATCAAGAAGTTCATAACTGAACTTGGAGTGGTTCCATCCAATGGGTATCCAATACCTTTGTATTGTGATAAGAATGGAGCGGTGGCATTGGCCATGGAACCCAGGCCCCATCAGCGATCCAGGCATATTCTGAGACGGTATTACCTGATCTGGGAGATAGTTGATCGCCGGGATATCGATGTCAGGAGAGTTGACACGAAGAACAACACAACGGATCCACTCATGAAGGACATTCCCCAGATACAGTTCGAGAGACTCTTCGGGATCACTAGTAAAATAAGGGGTTGCCCCTACGGATAGTTTAATCCGTAGGGGCAGAAATAACTTGGCCCTACGGATATATCCGTAGGGCTAAAAGGTTGCCCCTACCCGGCAAAGACGTCCAAGAATAAAAATATTAATTCTTAATTAGGTGTTTGCCCCTACGGAGCCGCAAACAAAGGACCTACGGATATATCCGTAGGGGCAAGTAAATATCGATTTAATAAAATCCCAGATCGATCGCCTACGCTCATTTCCCTCTCTCTCTCGATCGGGCGCGAAAATAAGCCCCCAATGCGCCACGCCGTCGCCGCCAAGGTTGTTCTCCTCGTCGCCACCGCCGGTTTCGTCGCCACTGGAGTTCTCATCGCCACCGCGGTTAAGGTCGTCGCCACCGCCGTTCAGATCGTCGCCCCTGCCCCAGCAGCCGTTCAGGTGAGTAAATCTCGAGGTAAGTTAAAGAATTTATTGGATTATTTTGGGCTTAAGGTTCATGGCGCGCGAGTTGGGGTTGGGCTGGGGTCGCGGTCGCAGTCGGGGTCGGGTTAGGGTTGGGGCAGGGGCTGGGCTGCGGGGTCGGGTTCGGGGTCGGGGTAGGGTTAGGGTCGGGGTCGGGGAAGGGGAAGGGTCAATTTATCAAATTTTTTATTGGGGGTGCGGCTGGGGCTGCGGGCTGGGGCTAGGGCTGGGGAAGGGGAAGGTCAATTTATCAAATTTTTAACAAGATTTGTATTAGTTTGCAAGAACACTTAAGTTTATCACAAAATATTGTTTGGGTTTTCGATTTATATCTTTTAGCGGTATGTATCCGTTGTCCCAAATTTTGAATTATCTTATACTAGTATTTATGCATGTGCAGATCTTCTTTATCCTGACAAAAGATCCATATCCATTATCTTAACTTAAAATCCTTTAGAGGGTGCTAATCCTAAATAACAACAAAATGATGTTAAATATTTCATCCGATTTTCACAAGATCATACTTGAAAAAAATGCAACTACTTTCACAATTTCACAATCCTAACCAACTCCCAATTTATTATGGTATTCGATCATAACTTGAGAACAAATTCTCTTTTCTATTGCCATCCCATATCAAACCCTAGAATCGTGGGCCATTTCAAATTACACCAAATTGAGGCAAGAATAGGATGAAACCAACATAACCAACAATAAAGAGCTTTATTTGGTAATATATATTGATGAACAATGGTTGCTGTGTTAAATCCAACCCTCACATCACATGCATATCAATAAAGGAGAGGACTGAACAAAATGCTGAATTTTAACAATTGTGAAAGTTCTTCGGTCAGGATGTAACAGAAATAAGGAAAAAAAACCTAAAATATTTCTCACAAAAAAGAAAAAGCAAGCTTCTCTCCCATATCATTAACAAAGCTTATCACTTTTGATTCTCGAAATTATTTTACATTATATTTTCATTCAAAACGTTTTGCTAGTTTGCTCACCAACCGTTTGATAAAATTCCAAAACTATTTTTACTTTCCTTGCTCACAATTGCTCTTGACTACGTACAAATCTTGAAAACCCATTAACGCTCTTGCAATAATATGCAAAATCACATGAGGATTCACATTCATCACCACCACCTAAGGCTAGGGTTTGGGCTGGGGCTGCGGCTAGGGCTGTGCGTCCTCCAGAGGGCGATCATAGGATCGATGAAGTGAGGTGGCTGGATATGAGATACGATGGATTTCCATGTGTTCAATGGAATGCTGAGGGTCAGAGTCGGTTATTCATATATCTCCCAAAAAAGAATGAGTTTGTTATCAAAGGTGTATTGATTTCTACATCAAGGAATATCAGTTATATGTCATTCAGTGACTAAGTCTGTTTCTGGCCCAACCATATTTATGAATCGTTTCTTCTTTTTCCTTCTTACGTATATTTACTAGTTCAGACTGTATGCACCTCTGCAATCAACGCCGAGAACTTATACATTATAGGTTAATAGACATGCTATGAAATCACGGTGCATATCGAATTCATGATATGTTATAGTCCCTCATTATTTTTACTGTGGTGAAAAGCAGTCGCTGGTGGCCACAAGCCATAGAATTGGCAGTTGTCCTGTAGGGTTCCTAGGCACTCTAGTGAAGTCTCCCAAGCCATCAGTCATGGCAATTTCAAAAATTATGGTGCCTACAAACCCTAAACTACGGATCGATAACTAGATGTCTAGGCGAACAACTAACTAGTTAACACTTAACTAAAAGTTTAACGGAAATACAACCTTTGTAGATCCGCTCCTCCACCTCCACGGCTCCGCAACGAGGTCGTCTCCGCTGTCCAAATCAAATCCGGGCTCTAGAGCCGGCTTCGTCGGAGAATGGGCAAGCTAGGTCGTCGATGTCCATGCCGAAGATGATCTACGTCGAAGCATCGCAAGATCAAGCTCTCACTTCACCAAGTCATGAAACTTGTAAGTAAACACACTCTACTACTTGGCAAGAGGTAGAGGATGAAGAAATAGGAGTTGGGTTAACTTTAGAATTGGATTTCTCACTCTAATTCATCAATCACAATTGATGAGGTAAGCTTTCTTCTTCAAGTTCAAGGAAGAAGAAGAAGAAAGATGATAAGATAAGTTCATTAGAAAATGAAAAGAATATGAATACTTATCATATTAGAACCATGGTCAAGTGTAGAGAATTAACTAAGGTTAGTTTAATGGTTAGGATTTAAGATGAAGACAAGAATGGTTACAAAGTCAAAGCTTCATGAAGTTTCAACTAAACTCCAAAATTAGCAACCATTCTTTTCTTATCTAATCAAAATAAATAAATAAATAAATAAGTATTAAAAAGAAAACCCTAATCATTAGATTAACCATGGCTTAATTCATTACACTTAACTATAGTTAAACATGTATCATCAAACATGATACAATCAAGTGTACAAAAGTATATCACATATACAATGTGCACAAACCAAGTGAGAAAATCCGTTTAAAGTGAACCAATACTAGTTAGTGCAAAGTAACATATCAAATATATAATTATGCATTAAATCATTAAATCATCACTTGATTCAATGATCCGGTCATGTCGCACACAACCCACTAGTATTCAATGTATCGGCTTATCGAATCAACGCTTGAATCGATAACTAGGTTATATCGCATACAACCTTTCCGATACATTCATCGCAAGAATGGAATGCGGTATCACATACACGCATCATTCTCGGTCCCGCACATATCTCATATGCGCTCCTATTTCGTTTCGCTTGAGCCAGGAAACCTCTGTGTAGGACTCTAAAGACTCGTCAATACGCCGGCAGCAGATGATGATCATATCAAACACCCACAAGCCGCAAGCGGTCTGCTAAACGTAACGGCCACCCGGGTATTGAGCGATCTGAAGATCGACGAGCAAGCCCGCTCACACTCCAGTGAATCCGACCAGTAACACTACCGTACAGTCCGGTCTGATCGTCTGATCTGTCGCATATCTCGCCTAGGGGTGGTAAACGTCAGACCCCAATAGCTCAATAAGTCGTGTCGATATGAGGTCTATAACAATTCGAGAAACTACCGGTAACACTTACCAGCAAATCTCAGCAACCCTGGCCAGGGATTTCCTGTTATAGCCAATCGAACACAGCGCAACATCAACCCCCTATACCGGGAGAGACGAATCCCCTCCTATCGCTCATTGCCACCATGTGACTCGGGACTGTACCCAAAAACCACCGTTTTGCACGCCCTCTTGGACGTGGTAAGATGGAAATCAAAGCACAGTGGGAACCACACAAGACTCTATGACGATCTCGGGTCAACAGACTACTCTGTACCAGTGTCACCAGAGAACTGCCATCTGACGTGAGGTATAATACCATCTGGGAGTTCTCGGCGAGTCCGTCCAGTGTACCCAGTCTCTACTGAGCACCCGTATATCATCTCTGATGTCAAACACCGATGGATATGGGATCATCCATCGCCCTTCTATATGGGTCGAGAAGGTATACGCTAGTCTACTCTGGTATATCGATGCCCCGTCTCGATACACCCACGACTAGGGACTTTGAAGGATGTACTTATGGACTACCATGTCCCCACTAGTATGATCCGCATCATAGTCCAGGTAGTCAAGTACAGATCTTAAGGGCTTTACCAACATGTAACAGAGAGACAATCAGCATACATGTTAAGGTAAAGGATAACCAGATAGCATACTATCATGTCGAGCAAGAAAGTCCTCCCTATATATGTCCCAGCATCCACTACAATATACATCCTATGTACAGTAATGGCCTCTAGGGCATACATATAACTAACAATCTCCCACTTGCACTAGAGCCATCTGTAGCAGTGGTTGCAGTATCTTATACTCAACCATCCCATAAAAGTCTCTCTCTGGGAACAGGCCTTTGTGAGTGGATCCGCTGTGTTGTCCTCTGAGTCTACTCTCCTACCCTCGATCACCCTGGAGATCAACCATCTCCATGATCAGGCGATGCTGCCTTAGAATAAGTCTGGATCACTGATGGGACCGGTGTTCCTCGGCATGAGCCACAACTCCATTGTCTCACAATGGTAGGAACGTAGTTCATCTCATGAACCAATATACACCCAAACAGCCTCTTTGGTAGCATCTTAAGTAGCGATGTATCGAGCCTGTATCGTCTAGTATGCCACGGTATATAGCTTGGAACTCTTCCAACATACCGTCCCTTTACTGAGGGTAAAGGCAATGCCTACGACTGACATTCAGTCGTCTTTATCACACTGGAACCCTTCCAGCGATTCTCCCCAGGATCGGTTGATACCGTCTCACTACATCTAGTGAGTATCCTAACATCCATTTAGATCTATCTCATAGATCCAAAATCCAGGATTTAGTAGGTATCACTTTGATCCTAAGTGGAGAATCATTGTGATAAGCGGAGATTGATCGAGCGTAGCATAGGAAACTCCTTCCCTATCAAGAGTATGTCATCTACGTACTCTACGAGGATCGTCACCATACTCCCTACTACCTTTTTGTTTATACAAGGTTCATCTACCATTTTGATGATGTCAAACTCTTTGACTACTTCATCAAAACAGACGTTCCAACTCCGCGATGCCTGCTTTATCCTATAAAGCATCTTGCACACGTTTCTGCTGCTCCCACTGTCTACGACGCCCTCTGGCTGTGTACTTATAGACACTCTCTTCTAAATCATCATTTAGAAAAGCAGTCATGACACCCAACCACCAGATATCGCAGTCATGGTATGTAGCCGTGGCAAGTAGGATCTGGATGGACTTAAGCATAGCTACTTGAAAAGGTTTCATCATAATCCACGCCTGGTCGATGACAAAAACCTTTAACAAGTCTAGCTTTGAAAGTCTCAACTCTTCCATGTACACCAAGTAATCTTCTCAAGATATACTTGCTCCTGATGGGGATTTAACCCTTCAGATATAGCAACCAAAGTCCATACTTTGTTGGTGTATAAGGATTCCATCTCAGATCGATAAACATCCAGCCATTCTTACAGAGTCCCACTCCTGATGGCCAGCTCGAAACTAGTTGGGTTATCATCTCATGATGCAATCCTCGCTCCCACTGTCATAGAGAAACTGAAGTATCTCTCAGGTGGGTGAGGAACCCTACTAGATCGGCGGAGAGGCTGAGGTTCGTTGGTATCTACTGAATCCCTTGGTCTATCAAATCATCTGCTGTAGTTCGTATAGCTGGAACTTTTCCAGTTCTACATTACAGATCTTGCCTCGAGCTTGTCCGGATTATGCTTTTAGACATAGGCCGGACAACCCCAAATCTTAACTAGCTTAAGACATGGGTTTTTCCCATTCCATATCAAATATGAAACGGTAGACAACTGATTTGATTTGAATCCTATTCAATAGGTATGCAGCTTCATAAGTGCATAACTCCCAAAAGGAAATAGGTAACTCAGCAGTACTCATCATAGAGCACACCATATCAAATAGGGTGTATCTACTCCGCCCCGATATACCATCGTTTTGTGGTGTATACGGAGGAGTAATGCCGAGAGAGAATCTCATTCTCCTTTAGAATAGTTCAGGATTTCCGTGCTCAAGTATTCTCCTCCTAGATCACATCATGGGACATAATACTTACACCCGGATTTTGGTTCTCTACTTCTAACTTATATTCCGTGAATATCTCAAAAGCTTCGGACTTGTGTTTCAACAGGAACATATGTCTGAATCTAAAGAGATCATCAGAGAACGTAATGAAGTATAAAGAACCAGTCCTGGCATATGTAGACAGGGGACCTTACATACATCAACATGTATCATCCCAAGAGTTTACTAACTCTTTCTCTGTTTCCAATAAACAGAGCTATGGTCATTTTATCTTTGTGACATGACTGGCGAGTTTCACAAGATGTAAATTCAAACTGCTTTAAATATGCATCTATATGTAACTCTAGCTAGTCGGGTCGCATTGATATGACCTAGTCTACAATACCTCAAGAAGGATTCGTTCATTTCTGAACTCTTCCTCTTATGTGTGTTCCGTATACTAAGAACTATAATTTGATTTAGAACATCAACGCTTTTAGATAACGTGCCTGAACCGATCAACTTTTGATATAGGAAATGTTCAAAACATTATCCAACAATACAAAATTTTATCGTTTCTTTACTAATAAAGAGACAAATACGATTTTGTATATCAGGTTCGGTATCTAATAACATTCGTTCAGAATCAATGTATTTGTAATACAGGGTGACAGTGACCAACAGACTTGGCTGCAACATTTGCCCCGTTTTCTGCCTCATGAAACTTATCACCCGTTCTCAGTTCTCTACCTTTCTGTAGCCCTATGTAACAGATTACATATCTGGGATCCTGATCTGGTATCATATACCCAGGACGTAAAGGATACTGAGAAACAGTTCTGTATAATGAACACACCCGAAGATGATGCATCAGCATGCACTCTTTTCGTTTGGGCGGCACGGGAATTCTAGTAATCCCCAATTTCCTGCTCTGTCTTATAACAATTATAAGTTGGAGCGGGACCAACGTTCCCCAGCTCAGTATAACAAGCGGGTTCGGTCAATAATCCGTATTATTATCTTGATTAAGGCGTGATATGGTCGCTACCAGGAGAGAGAGAGAAGAAAACACTCAGCGTGCGCTCTGTCAAGAATAGATTGGTTATTATTTTATCTAATCAGGATGGCTCCCACTGCATTTTATCAAATCTTCCTTCAAACCCTAAAAGGAAAGACTAGCCGGGATTAATTACACACTACAAGTTCGCCAATCTTTCAGCCAGGCCAGTGTCGGTACTTTGAGGGAGGTCCCCCGTGCTTTCGCAAGAACCTAATTAATGTAAACCTCGTTTTCCCAGAGGCGTAACCTCGTTAACACCTTTCTAGACACCTACTTGATCGGCTAATTGTAATGTATAAAACTCTCCCAGGAGTAACTCTTACTCGCAGCGGGTATCGGGATCCAACTATCTCATAGAAGGTATGCAATCTCATTGCAAATTTCAACACTTGAAATTCCCGATAATATTTTGCCCCTAGCTCACTATGACCTTGACGGAGGCCAAACAACCCATAGTCCGCTAGTCAAGTTCAACCCGTCATTTCCTGATTGAATTAAACCCACCCGCACGACCCTTGACGGAGGCCAAACAACGCCGTACGAATACCCTAATCCAATCGCATCATATGCTAGCAGATAAGCACTAGTTAGCTACCGTACACTACGCCTTGACGGAGGCCAAACAACCGCAGCACGAATACTAACTAGTACGTATCTGAAATGACGGAGGGCTACGACAGGTTTTTCTGAAAACCTATTGCGTAATGAACTTGATATCGTTGTAGAATCAAATGAATTTTGAAATGGAGTGTTTTTGAGGCTTTTCTAGTTTTGCTAAAGGAGTCACTCCCGGTGAAGGGATCGTCGGTCCTTTCCTCGTCGAATGAGGTGCGGGATATATCATATATATCACTGTGCAAAGCAAAAACTCTTAAAAGCAATCAAAAGACAAACTGAGTGTGTAGCATCTGCCAGTTATTGCTAAAGGAGTCACTCCCGGTGAAGGGATCTCGGTCCTTTCCTCATCGAATAAGGTGCAGGATATATCACATATACCGCTATGCAAAGCAAGAACTGTAGCTACCTGTTTTATTTTGAAATTCGATTCTACAACATCTTAGGTTTCTTTTATTTCATTAATCATATTAATGAAGTCCCATCATTTAAATACCTAAACATCACAGATAAATACGACGTACACTTATGCCATCCGCATTCGCCTCGATGTCCCCTCGTGCACCGTTAGGTTAGGTAACTAACGGCAGAGCAGGGCAGGGCTAGCGCGGGTGTAAAACATAAGTAACGTCTATATAATATATCATATATACTATATACTGTATCTATCAAAGAACATCACATGATCACATCACAGATATCGCAGCAGAAGAAACATATGAAATATTGGATATACTAGGACGTCCGTGTTTTCAATACGAGCCAGTATAAAACACGGATTCCACGGTCGTGATTAATAGCCAAACCCACACCCCTAGACCCCTACGAGAGCGGCAAGTAACCCTACCAATTCTAGAGTTAGGAGACCCGGACTCGACTCCTCGAGTTGGTCTCCCACTAGACTCCAGAACCCGGTTACTTGTGCCCTCCTCCTTGGGTCTATCCTAGTGCGGAAAAGTAAATAATATACAACAGGTGACAACTCCCGCAACCTGGAAGCGCTCCAATAAAAGAATATTACATACAAGTTTTTACATGAATGAAAATGAAAAACACTCATCTCACATAAAAAACCCCGGCTATTCAAACACGACGATCCAATATAACATATCCAGCAACACATAACATCACATGTCATCAACGTAAGTAAATATGCGCATCCCAATTGTCGTTGACATATAGCAACGAAACCGGCGATATCACATATTACACTTACGGTCACAGAAAAGAAAGTGTAAAACTACAACAGTTGGAATCCGCAACCACCTCAGACATCACATGCCTGACCAAATGAATTACTTAGACATCGCATGCCTAACAATTATAAACCCCGCATTTTAGTCTCAAAATCGAAAACACTTTTCAATATCAAGTCGGGCAATTCAACAAGATTCCCGACAGTCTGATCGAATGCTCGTCGCAAACTTCAGTAGACGGCCGCACCCCCGATACCGTCGACGAAGTGCACCAAGGCGGAACACCGCCACCGCGAGCACCCGGACGGATGCTTTCGGCGACGGGGTTCTCCTACAGTCACTTGGTCGGGGCAATGGCGTGAAGCTGTCTATTAAGTTTACCCGGCGAGTATCCGCGTACGCTACGTGATTGCGACGGACTTTTGATCACATCAAAATTCCGTGGCAACCGATCAAGTGAGACTAAATTGCTACGTTTATAACATTCATTCAGTTATCACATAACTTATTGTGAATTCCAATTATTGTATCCCATTCCAGATAAATAGAAAATGTTAAACTTTCCAATCGAACAATCGAACACCCAAGTTTTCCCGATACAGCTCAACACATGAAATAAGTCTAACAACATTCCGTTCGTGCCTCAGTACCAACGGTCCAGCCGTAGAAGGGTCAAGCCAACGCCTCACATGTGGCACGCCGTACTGCCCCAAACCCGAAGGTTCAAAGGGCAGTTCAAGACGGTCACATAATCGAGTTAAGGTTTGTGTCTTCTAGAGGGACCATCGCGTTACTTGCACTACTTAGAACGTCGTTAAACTACGGAAAAATCCAACACTTGGAAATTTCCCGGCAGGGGAAAAGTTGGGTATTTATATCCGGTCGAACTTTTTAACATATTCTAAAATTTATCCAGAAAGCCACACAGACAAAATTTGATACCCCGATCGAAATACCGAATCCCCAAAACAACTGCAGAAATTTCAACTCTGGAATAAATATTAAAAATTCCCAGAAAAACCAGCATTAATAATTATGAGATACTGTGTAAATAGTACTAAATAAAATGGCCGTACTGCCGCGCAACCGCCGCACGAGGCTAGCTCGTGCCGCGGAAGCGCGGCAAGATGAAGGAATTATGGGCACGAATTTCACAGTATACCATATATTAACCTGCTTATTTTTCTGAATATTTTTAATGTGGAAAAAGACCAGATTTTAAAAATTGGACAGAGAGCATGTTTGAATCGGGGTTTCGGGTTCGTTCGGACTTCAATTTCCGTCTAGACTTCGCCTAAGGCTCTAGCTAGGCTCTGATACCACTGTAGGGTTCCTAGGCACTCTAGTGAGGTCTCCCAAGCCATCAGTCATGGCAATTTCAAAAATTATGGTGCCTACAAACCCTAAACTACGGATCGATAACTAGATGTCTAGGCGAACAACTAACTAGTTAACACTTAACTAAAAGTTTAACGGAAATACAACCTTTGTAGATCCGGTCCTCCACCTCCACGGCTCCGCAACGAGGTCGTCTCCGCTGTCCAAATCAAATCCGGGCTCTAGAGTCGGCTTCGTCGGAGAATGGGCAAGCTAGGTCGTCGATGTCCATGCCGAAGATGATCTACGTCGAAGCATCGCAAGATCAAGCTCTCACTTCACCAAGTCATGAAACTTGTGAAGTAAACACACTCTACTACTTGGCAAGAGGTAGAGGATGAAGAAATAGGAGTTGGGTTAACTTTAGAATTGGATTTCTCACTCTAATTCATCAATCACCATTGATGAGGTAAGCTTTCTTCTTCAAGTTCAAGGAAGAAGAAGAAGAAAGATGATAAGATAAGTTCATTAGAAAATGAAAAGAATATGAATACTTATCATATTAGAACCATGGTCAAGTGTAGAGAATTAACTAATGTTAGTTTAATGGTTAGGGTTTAAGATGAAGACAAGAATGGTTACAAAGTCAAAGCTTCATGAAGTTTCAACTAAACTCCAAAATTAGCAACCATTCTTTTCTTATCTAATCAAAATAAATAAATAAATAAATAAGTATTAAAAAGAAAACCCTAATCATTAGATTAACCATGGCTTAATTCATTACACTTAACTATAGTTAAACATGTATCATCAAACATGATACAATCAAGTGTACAAAAGTATATCACATATACAATGTACACAAACCAAGTGAGAAAATCCGTTTAAAGTGAACCAATACTAGTTAGTGCAAAGTAACATATCAAATATATAATTATGCATTAAATCATTAAATCATCACTTGATTCAATGATCCGGTCATGTCGCACACAACCGACTAGTATTCAATGTATCGGCTTATCGAATCAACGCTTTAATCGATAACTAGGTTATACCGCATACAACCTTTCCGATACATTCATCGCAAGAATGGAATGCGGTATCACATACACGCATCATTCTCGGTCCCGCACATATCTCATATGCGCTCCTATTTCGTTTCGCTTGAGCCAGGAAACCTCTGTGTAGGACTCTAAAGACTCGTCAATACGCCGGCAGCAGATGATGATCATATCAAACACCCACAAGCCGCAAGCGGTCTGCTAAACGTAACGGCCACCCGGGTATTGAGCGATCTGAAGATCGACGAGCAAGCCCGCTCACACTCCAGTGAATCCGACCAGTAACACTACCGTACAGTCCGGTCTGATCGTCTGATCTGTCGCATATCTCGCCTAGGGGTGGTAAACGTCAGACCCCAATAGCTCAATAAGTCGTGTCGATATGAGGTCTATAACAATTCGAGAAACTACTGGTAACACTTACCAGCAAATCTCAGCAACCCTGGCCAGGGATTTCCTGTTATAGCCAATCGAACACAGCGCAACATCAACCCCCTATACCGGGAGAGACGAATCCCCTCCTATCGCTCATTGCCTCCATGTGACTCGGGACTGTACCCAAAAACCACCGTTTTGCACGCCCTCTTGGACGTGGTAAGATGGAAATCAAAGCACAGTGGGAACCACACAAGACTCTATGACGATCTCGGGTCAACAGACTACTCTGTACCAGTGTCACCAGAGAACTGCCATCTGACGTGAGGTATAATACCATCTGGGAGTTCTCGGCGAGTCCGTCCAGTGTACCCAGTCTCTACTGAGCACCCGTATATCATCTCTGATGTCAAACACCGATGGATATGGGATCATCCATCGCCCATCTATATGGGTTGAGAAGGTATACGCTAGTCTACTCTGGTATATCGATGCCCCGTCTCGATACACCCACGACTAGGGACTTTGAAGGATGTACTTATGGACTACCATGTCCCCACTAGTATGATCCGCATCATAGTCCAGGTAGTCAAGTACAGATCCTAAGGGCTTTACCAACATGTAACAGAGAGACAATCAGCATACATGTTAAGGTAAAGGATAACCAGATAGCATACTATCATGTCAAGCAAGAAAGTCCTCCCTATATATGTCCCAGCATCCACTACAATATACATCCTATGTACAGTAATGGCCTCTAGGGCATACATATAACTAACATGTCCTACCTGCGATAACATCTTACAAATCATCAGTAGACATCTCTGTTATATTAATCTTTTAATGTCAGCTTGCATGCATGTTTATTTGCATATTTCCTCTGCTAATTATATTCTTCTAGATCATGTTTGCCTAATCTATCCGAGGCTTAGCATAATCTAGTGGCGATAAACAATTCCATCTTCTGCTACTATGGTGGCACTGAGAAACTTCCATTTAGAAATGACAACACGTATTTTGTGGAAGTACTGTACATAATAAGAAGGAGAAGACAGTAATGTGGCAGAAGAAGATCGAAGGAGAAGACAGTAATATGGCAGAAGAAGAAGGAGAAGACAGTATGCATGTATATACATTTGAAATTTAAGTAAAAACAACCCTACACTTAAGCGAAATCATAAATCGAAACACACATATATAGAATACAACTCATACATGGGTATCCTCAAATCTAACTTTCATTGAATTTGCACGCGCACTTAAAATAACAACCTTTATACTAAAAAATTATGTATGCCATTACTTAGTAGTTTATGGTTTTTAGACGCAAAAGCCATTTGAGAAATACTTTTCCAACCCACTATTAATCCATATTCTCAATATAGTCATTGAATTTGCACGCGCACATAATAAGAAGGAGAAGACAATAATGTGGCAGAAGAAGAAGGAGAAGACAGTAATGTGGCAGAAGAAGAAAAAAATGACATTCCTCGTTCTCTATTTCAGTATCAATCTTCTGATATGAACTAATGATGGATTTCACATAGGCTTTTCCCTTTAGAGACTTCTTAGTGTCCAATGGAAAACATACATCAGATTTGTGCAGGTCGGGTTCTTCTATGACTTTCAAGAGTCTCAACTGATTTGTAAATTACACTCTAGTTGGGTGGTACTTTTACCACTTCTCACTGCAGGTGCGCTCTCTAATATCCATTTTGAATGTAATATTATCGATATTCAAAATGGATATTAGAGAGCGCAACTGCAGTGAGAAGTGGTAAAAGTATCACCCAACTAGGGTGTAATTTACAGAATCAGTTGAGACTCTTAAAAGTCATAGAAGAACCCGACCTGCACAAATCTGATGTATGCTTTCCATTGGACACTAAGAAGTCTCTAAAGGGAAAAGCCTATATGAAAGCCATCATTAGTTCATATCAGAAGATTGATGCTGAAACAGAGAACGAGGAATATAATTTTTTTCTTCTTCCGCCACATTACTGTCTTCTCCTTCTGCCACATTACTGTCTTCTCCTTCTTATTATGTGCGCGTGCAAATTCAATGACTATATTGAGAATATGGATTAATAGTGGGTAGGAAAAGTATTTCTCAAATGGATTTTGCGTCTTAAAACCATAAACTACTAAGTAATGGCATACATAATTTTTTTAGTATAAAGGTTGTTATTTTAAGTTTTCCCTTATAGAGATATGATCTAACTGCATCTATAAACTATAAGTGTGCAGAAAATTATGATAAGAAACCATAAGAAAGGGTCGTAGCCATGCATAACCTTGAATCTACATACCAAAACATGCAAAAGCATGCACTTATTGTCACCTTGCCTTGGAATATAAAATATCTTGGAAGACTATAAGCGAGCATTTAAATCTTGATAGCTTTTGACTTCAACATATATTTTTCTCAAGTACCATGAAATATACTTGCTCCGTATAAACCGTTTTCAGGAAGATGGATTAATAATGACAAATTATCCATTGTGGCTCACTATGTTAGTATTTTCTCTTCTATTGACCATCTTTCTAATCTGCTTGGTAAATTTATTCGGAACCGGCTGCGAATCATTAAAAGACATGCATAAGAAAGAAAGCTAAAATACAGATATATAGCATACCGATACATCGAAACTTCATAGTTGCGATGGCAATCCAAAGATATTTATTTCTACACACGTGGTGCGCGTGCGAATGCGTCAGGCATCATGGACAAATATTTCAGAACATGGAAAGTATTATTCGTATAAAGTAATTAAAACTTTTAAACACCTTGGGTAGATATTTTCTTAGTTGATGCAATCATATTATGAGGACTAAATTTAAGCTATTATACATATGCTTATGTATTTTTCTAACCTAATATATCACATACAGAGAGAGAGAGAGAGAGAGAGAGAGAGAGAACACCAGGTAGATAGAGAAATCAGGTAGCAGGATCCTGAAGAAATGGAGTCCATAGCATTGCTCATCATCATCATCCGTGATCCCTTTGAAAAAATATTATCAAAGGGATCATGGATGATGATGATGAGCAATGCTATGGACTCCATTTCTTCAGGATCCTGCTACCTGATTTCTCTACCTACCAGGTGTTCTCTCTCTCTCTGTGTGTGTGTGTGTGTGTGATATATTAGGTTAGAAAAATACATATGCATATGTATAATAGCTTAAATTTAGTCCTCATGATATGATTGCATCAACTAAGAAAATATCTACCCAAGGTGTTTAAAAGTTTTAATTACTTTATACGAATAATACTTTCCATGTTCTGAAATATTTATCCATGATGCCTGACGCATTCGCACGCGCACCACGTGTGTAGAAATAAATATCTATGGATTGCCATCGCAACTATGAAGTTTCGATGTATCGGTATGCTATATATCTGTATTTTAGCTTTCTTTCTTATGCATGTCTTTTAATGATTCGCAGCCGGTTCCGAATAAATTTACCAAGCAGATTAGAAAGATGGTCAATAGAAGAGAAAATACTAACCTAGTGAGCCACAATGGATAATTTGTCATTATTAATCCATCTTCCTGAAAACGGTTTATACGGAGCAAGTATATTTCATGGTACTTGAGAAAAATATATGTTGAAGTCAAAAGCTATCAAGATTTAAATGCTCGCTTATAGTCTTCCAAGATATTTTATATTCCAAGGCAAGGTGACAATAAGTGCATGCTTTTGCATGTTTTGGTATGTAGATTCAAGGTTATGCATGGCTACGACCCTTTCTTATGGTTTCTTATCATAATTTTCTGCACACTTATACTTTATAGATGCAGTTAGATCATATCTCTATAAGGGAAAACTTAAAATAACAACCTTTATACTAAAAAATTTATGTATGCCATTACTTAGTAGTTTATGGTTTTAAGACGCAAAAGCCATTTGAGAAATACTTTTCCTACCCACTATTAATCCATATTCTCAATATAGTCATTGAATTTGCACGCGCACATAATAAGAAGGAGAAGACAGTAATGTGGCAGAAGGAGAAGACAGTAATGTGACGGAAGAAGAAAAAAATGACATTCCTCGTTCTCTGTTTCAGCATCAATCTTCTGATATGAACTAATGATGGCTTTCACATAGGCTTTTCCCTTTAGAGACTTCTTAGTGTCCAATGGAAAGCATACATCAGATTTGTGCAGGTCGGGTTCTTCTATGACTTTTAAGAGTCTCAACTGATTCTGTAAATTACACTCTTGTTGGGTGATACTTTTATCACTTCTCATTGCAGGTGCGCTCTCTAATATTCATTTTGAATGTAATATTATAGATATCCATGCCTCTTTATGTCAAAATTACTTATATTGTCAATGTTTGATTGTCTAGTTGTTGGTGATGCGTCCATATCAGGGACAGAGGCCACTCCCGTTCCTCCAGGTATGTTTATATATTATATAGGGCATGTATATTGATTTAGAATGCTATATCATAAATATACACACATTCCTTTTGCTCTTAGTCGTCCCACTCATTATCATGGGCTGCTTGATGAGATTAGATTTGCGCCTGATGATCTACAAGAGCTTGTTCACTCCCTGTCATATGTGTAAGCAGCGCTATATGCGAGTTTACCTTGTTAGTATGTATGTACTGAAATTAATTAATATTATTCAAATTTTGATACATGCAGATACCAGAGGAGCACATCTTCTATCTCTGTAGGTAAGGCTTTGAATTTGTTGATTTTGGTATTTCTTGTCAATTTTATAGACCAGTATGTGCTAAATATAATGTTCTGACAGTTGCTAGGGGAAGGCAACATTCGAGGCTGCTGACCCCAGTCCTGGACGCCGCACATGGACGGCACCACGGAGGTTGGGAGAGAGGCCGAGGACTGGGCTCTAGCAGGGCCCATATGAGGTTGGACTCCACCCCGGTGGTTACTTCCTCCGTCTCCAGTGAGCGACGTATCCAGCAGGAACAGGAGAGCTTGAAGGCCACCGTTCAGGAGTTGAATGAGATGCTGGTATGTATACTACTTAATAGTAAAATATAATGTCATATTATAGATATCAACATATCCAATATCAGTACATAGCCTGAGCTTATTTGGTTGTAGACTTATGTTTTATTAATCATACATGTACATATCTAATTAAAATAAACTACAGTTTTCCAAACTAGATATCCAAATGGGGTTTCGAAATAACTCGATAATGATAAGAATTCGAATGTGGGTGTAGGAGCGGATGGTTGAGCAGGCCCAGGCCTGGGGAACGATTTTACCGGACAGAACGATCCGAGGCTGCTGACCCCAGTTCTGGACGCCGCACACGGAGGGCACCACGGAGGTTGGGAGAGGCCGGGGATTGGGCCCTAGCAGGGCCCATATGAGGTTGGACTCCACCCCGGCGGTTACTTCCTCCGTCTCCAGTGACCGGCATGTCCATCATGAACTGGATAGCTTGAGGGCCAGCATTCAGAAGTTGAAGGAGATGCTGGTATGTATACTACTTTATAGTAAAATATCATTTCATATTATATACATATCAACATATCCATAATTAGTACGTAGCTTGAGCTTATTTGGTTTTAGACTTAAGTTTGATTAATCATACATACATATGTAATTGAAATAAACAACGCTTTTCCAAACTAGATATCCAAACAGGGTTTCGAAATAACTTAATAATGATACGAATTCGAATAATAAACAGTTCTTACACGCTTCTTACACACGTTATATCCAGACGCGACAGGGTAGATCGGCTGAGCCTCCACACGCATCTCCTTCGGCTGCGGCTCTGCAAGCCACTACATCGGCTGCGGTTCCGCAGACAGCTGCTGTAGCTCCACCGCCCACTCAAACTCCCGCTCGCGACGAATTGCAGAGTTTATTGACTGAGGAGCAGGCGCGCGTTATTCTATCGTTATTCAGAGGTGGAGCTGGACCGAGCTAGGGTAGATTTTTGGTTCTTTTTTTTGAAACATGTATTTATTTATATCATACACATTGTACTACATTTTGAAACGATATTGATATTGGTTTGTATTTATATCATATTCAGTTTTTGTGTTTCTTTTGTATATTATATATATGCGTGAGATGTGATTATGAATACTGCAATATATGATTTGATTGATGTATATATTATTGTGCACAGGGCGGGAAAAAATCAAGCAGCCCATTTTTAAAAAAAAATTACAGACAATATGTACCTACGGATTAATCCGTAGGCACACATGTTACCCCTACGGATATATCCGTAGGGGCAAAATATCAGCAGTAACTGATATTTCCCCCAGATCTCAGTGCCAGGGGGTTGGGAAAGCCCCTACGGATATATCCGTAGGGGCCACTGACTCTCCCCTACGGCGTTATCCGTAGGGGCAAAATATCAGGAATCCTGAATTTGTGCCCCTACGGAAACGTACCTACGCATATATCCGTAGGGGGTAGTACAGGCCCCTACGGATATACCCGTAGGGCCAAGTAATTTATTAAAGTAAACCGTAAATAATATAAAATCTCATACCCTACGGCTTAATCCGTAGGGGCAACTGGACCTACACACATATCCGTAGGGGCAATAATTTAACCGTAGGGGCAAGTTCAGGGCCTCAACTTGCACCTGCGGCCTTTGCACCTACGGGGTATTTTTTTGCCCCTACGTATATATCCGTAGAGGCAGTGGGTTGCCCCTACGGATATATCCGTAGGGGCAACCCTTCTTTGTAGTAGTGGATGCTCGGTATGCGATACTACAGCAGCTGGCCCTAGTACAAGTGGGAGATTGTTGTATGTATGCCCTAGAGGCCAGTATTGTACATATGATGTATATTATATTGGATACTTGGACATATATAGAGAGGACTTTCTTGCTCGACATGATAGTATGCTATCTGGTTGCTCTTTATCTTAATATGTATACTTGTCTCTTGATACTGTCTTATGGTTACATGTTGGTAAAGCCCTTAAGATGTGTACTTGACTACCAGGACTATGATGCAGATCATACTAGTGCACCCATGGTAGTCCATAAGTTCATCCTTCAATGTTCCTAGTCGTGGGTGTATCGAGATAGGGCATCGATATACCAGAGTAGACTAGCGTATACGCTTCTCGACCCATGAGATGGGCGATGGACGATCCTATATCCATTGGTCTTTGACAACAGAGATGGTATATGGGTGCTCAGTGGAGACTGGGTACACTGGACGGACTCGCCGAGAACTCCCAGATGGTATTAAACCTCACGTCAGATGGCAGTTCTCTGGTGACACAAGTACAGGTTAGTCTGTAAACCCGAGATCGTTATAGAGTCTTGTGTGATTCCCACTGTGCTTTGATTTCTACCTTACCATGTCCAAGAGGGCGTGCAAAATGGTGGTTTTTGGGTACAGTCCCGAGTCACATGGAGGCAATGAGCGATAGGAGGGGTTTCGTCTCTCCCGTTATTGGGAGTTGATGCTGCGCTGTGCTCGATTGGCCATAACAGGGAAGTCCCTGGCCAGGGCTGATTTATAGATTTACTGGTAAGTGTTACCAGTAGTTTCTCGACCCGTTATGAGCCTCATATCGACATGACTTATCGGTTATTGGGGTCTGACGTTTACCACCCTTAGACTTGATATGCGACATATCAGACGAGGAGACCGGACTGTACAGTAAGTGTTACAGTCAGGCTTTTGCAGGAGTTGGAGCGGGCTTGCTTGCTGATCTTCTGATCGCTCAATACCTGGGTAGCCGTTACGTCCAGCTAGTACCGCTGACAGCTTGTGGGTTCTTGATGTGATAATCACCTACTGCCGGCGTATTGACGAGTCTTTAAAGTCCTACATAGAGACTTTACTGGCTCAGGCAAAACGAAATAGGAGCACATATGTGATATGTGCGGGACCGAGAATAATGCGTGTATGTGATACCGTATTCTATTCTCAAGACAGTTGTATCGGTCGGTTATATGAGATATAGCCGGTTTATCGAATCGAGTGTTGATTTGAAAAGTTGGTACTTTTAGAGTTAGTCGGTTATATGAGATATAGCCGGATTATTAAATCAAGTGTTGATTTGATAATTTAGTGTATAATTTTTTATTTGATATACTAATTTACATTAACTAACATTGGCTCACTTAAGCATTCTTTTCTCACTTGTGTGTACATGCAATATATATGTGATATATATTGATGTGCATTGTTTATTTGTGTCTGTCATGGTTGTTGATACACAATACATGGGTGTATGAGACATACACCATACCAATTATAATGGTGGGGTTTTAATATTTAAGATAAATCCAAATTAGTGGAAACTAAATCAAATTCATGAAGCTTTTAGAAGCTTGTGAGTGTATTTGACCAAGTCCGCTAGTTTTGTTTTATTATAGATATTTATTAACCTAACCATTTTAATTAGCCATGGTTATGTCTCTACATGAGTTAGTATATAATACACACTCAACCATGGTTTATTCACTCACTTGATCATTTTCATTCTCTTCTCATTTCTTCATTTTCTTCCTCAACCCAAAAGAGCTTTCTAGGGTTTGATAAAAGTGAGAAAGTATTGTGAGAAAAATAATTCTAAAGTGAGCCCTTTTCCTATTTCATCATCCTCTACTAGATTAGCACTTTAGTATAGGGTGTTAGCTTCACTAATCTTTCATTAGTGAAGTAGTAGCTTGAGTTAGTATCCCCTTGACGTAGATCATCTTCGGCCTCGAAGACTTCAAGCAAAATCGTTCGTTTCACCTTGAAGAAGCCATGCAAGAGTCCGAGACTTGGATCGCAGCGAAGGGACTTCAACTCAGAGCTTTATAAGCGAAGGACCGGTCTACAAAGGTTGTATTCCGTAAACACTTAGATGTAGAAAGGTTTACTTTTGTTTGCGTATTATTTTCCAGTTATCGATTCTAGTTTAGGGTTCCTAAAAACGGTAATTTTTCGAAAACGGCATGGTCGATGCCTCCCAAAAGCTTGCTGCCGTCGATGGGAACCCTACAATACTAAAATACGACATTTGCACAAAAACTGTAATTTTAGTGTTCTAACTGAAACTAATTAGTAACACAACATTATACATTCCTAATTAACTGTTTAGATTCATTACCTATCCAAGATTGCTCCAAAACCCTGGCTTTCTATGCTCCAAACGATCCCAGTGGCTTGATCTTGACTTGTGAAGGGTTTTGATGGAGTTTAGTGGATATTTTGTGTAGGTTTGTGAGGGTTGGGTTAGGGTTGGGTTAGGGTTTCAGTTGAGGGATGTGAGGGTGTGAGATGAGATGAAGAAAATAATGAGAAGGAAATGATAAGTGAATGAGAGTGTGAATGGGAGTGAGGAGTGTATGAGTGAGGGTGATGGAAAAATGAGGGTGTGAGTTTAGCCTAAGCCATGCCTCCCTCTTCTCTCTCTTCATTTAATGCATGGCATGCTTACCATGCCTTATGATGCCCTCTCCCCCCCCTCTCTGAAGTCAACATATTTTCAAAACCCTTTATTTTATTTTGAAAATTAATTAATTAACTAATTACATAATACATAATGAAATGAAGTTAAGGTGCCATGGCTACTTAAGCATGGTTTAACACCTAAATTAACTCTAGGTTAACATGCATATGTGTGTGCAATCCCAAAATAAATTATAATAAAATATTAATTAATTTTGATAAAATATTCGAGAACTATTTTGGTAAACATTTTACTAAAAATCCGCATTATCGCTTAATTAACACTAATCGCGTTCTAAGGTGTTACAATCTTCCCCTTAAAGAAATTCGTCCCCGAATTTAAAAATCTTACTATGCATACATTCAAAGAGATGAGGGAATTTCTTCCGCATCTCGCTCTCGGCCTCCCAAGTGACCTCTTCACTATTCGGGCTATGCCAAAGAATTTTCACAGATGGCAAGACCTTTGACTGAAATTTCTTCACCTGCCGATCCAATATCACTACCGGCTGCTCGGTGAACGAAAGATCGCGCTCAAGCTGAACGGTCTGGTGCTGAATCATGTGAGAAGGGTCATGAAGGTATTTGCGAAGCATTGACACATGGAATACTGGGTGAACATCTGGAAAACTGGGTGGAAGTGCCAAACGATATGTGTTAGTGATATGTATGCCCTAGAGGCCATTATTGTACATACGATGTATATTGTAGTGGATGCTTAGACATATATAGGGAGGACTTTCTTGCTCGACATGATAGTATGCTATCTGGTTTCTCTTTATCTTAACATGTACTCTGATTGTCTCTATGTTACATGTTGATAAAGCCCTTAGGATGAGTACTTGACTACCAGGACTATGATGCAGATCATACTAGTGGGGACAGAGTAGTCGCTAAGTACATCCTTTAAATGTTCCTAGTCGTAGCTGTATCGAGACAGGGCATCGATATACTAGAGTAGACTAGCGTATAGCTTCTCGACCCATACAGATGGGCGATAGATGATCCCATATCCATTGGTGTTTGACATCAGAGACAGTTCAGTGGAGACTGGGTACACTGAACGGACTCACCGAGAACTCCCAGATGGTATTATACCTTATGTCAGATGGCAGTTCTATGGTGACACTGGTATAGGTTAGTCTGTAGACCCGAGATCGTCATAGAGTCTTGTGTGATTCCCACTGTGCTTTGATTTCCACCTTACCACGTTCAAGAGAACGTGCAAAACAGTGGCTTTTGGGTACAGTCCCGAATCACATGGAGACAATGAGCGATAGGACGGGTTTCGTCTCTCCCGGTATTGGGAGTTGATGTTGCGCTGTGTTCGATTGGCTATAACTGGAAATCCCTGGCCAGGGTTGCTGAGATTTACTGGTAAGTTTTATTAGTAGTTTCTCGAACTGTTATGGACCTCATATCGATACGACTTTTCGGTTACTTGGGTCTGACGTTTACCACCCCTAGACTGGATATGCGACTTATCAGACAAAGAGACCGGACTGTACGGGAGTGTTACTGATTGGATTCACAGAAGAATGTACAGGCTTGCTTGTTGATCTTCTGATCGCTCAATACCTGGGTAGCTGTTACGTTTAGCTGACCGCTTGCAGCTTGTGGGTGTTTGATATGATCATCACCTACTGCCGGCGTATTGACGATTCTTTAGAGTCCTACACAGAGGTTTCCTAGCTCATGAAAAATAGAGTAGGAGCACATATGTGATATGTGCGGGACCGAGAATAATACGAGTATGTGATACCGTATTCGATTCTCGCGATATGTGATATCGACCGGGTATATGTGATATAGCCAGGTCATCAGATCAAGTGTTGATTTGAAGGACTGATTCAGATTATATTAGTCGGTTATTTGTGAAATAGCTGGATTATCGGATCAAGTGTTATTTGATATTTTAATTTATAATTATATATTTGATATATTACATTACATTAACTAATATAAGCTCACTTAAAGATTCTTTTTCTCACATGAATAATACATTGATATATATGCGATATATGTTAATTGTATTATTTTCTTTTGTTAGTATATATATTATATATGTGATATATAATATTGTAAAATGTTAGGGTTAAAATTGCAGCTAGGGTTTTGAGAATAAAACATGTTAGGGTTTGGATTAGGGTTAATGTTATGGATGAGCTTTGTGGAAGCTTCTTGAAGCTTTGACTTTAGTCTTCATCCTTTGATATTTTGTAAAGATATTTGTTAACCTAACCCAAACCTCAACCTATGGTTTATTCTCTACAAGGGTTAAGGATGTCATCTTTAACCCATGGTTGCAATTCTAACCTCAAACAATAATTCATTATTCATCACAAAAGGATTTCTTCTTCTTCTTGCTCTTGAAAAAGCTTTCTAGCTTTTTGTGTTGTGATGATTTAAAGTGAGAAATTGAAAACAAAAGAGAGCAAAATTCCTACTTCATCATCCTCAGCTATTCTAGCCACTTAGATTAGGGTGTTAGCTTTACTAATACATGATTAGTGAAGCATGAGCTTAGCTTAGTGTTTCTTCAAGGTAGATCATCTTAGTTTTTTAAGATTGGAAGCAAGGTTGCATCTTTCTCTTCATGGAGCCTCTCCAGAGTCCGGATACTTGATGATCGCAGCGAAGGGACCTCAAAATGGAGCTTATGAAGTGAAGGAACGGACTACAAAGGTTGTAATCCCTAACTCTTAGATGTTAAAGTGTTTAACATGCTAGTTTTGTTTGATTCTTTAATTAAAGTTCCTAGGTTTAGGGTTATCTATAATGGCAAAATTTGAAATTGGCTTGGATGATGCCTCCCGAAACCTTGCTGTGGTTGTAGATAACCCAATAGTGGTATCAGAGACTAGCTAGAGAATTAGACGGATAAGTGTAGGATTACGAAACCAAAACAACTCCGAAACACCGGATGCAAAACCCTAGTTTTTATCGAATTATTTCTGGAGTTAAATTTTTTTTCAAACAAGTGCAGAAGACTGCATAAGATACATTATGATCATGGCCCAAACCCCACCCCCCTGCTCAGAATTTGGCCGATCACAAGGCCAAAAATTCCGAGCAGGACGGCCCCCAGTCTTTTCTGGGCTACTGTTTTGGGTCATGGTCAAGTCTCTGGGGTTTGGTATTTTTGGTGTTGTTTATTTTGGCTAAATTTGCATGAGATGTTTATTTACTCAAAAGGTAATTCGGAGTGTTTCGTATTCGCTATTCTAGCTTGGTTTCATGATTGTTTAGACAGTGTTAAAAAGTGCGAACGGATATCAATAACCCACTTTTTTCCCCTGTCGGAAAATTTCCATGTGTTGGATTTTTCCTTAGTTAAAGAACATTCAAAGTCGTGCAAGTAATGCGGTGGACCCTCTAGAAGAAAGAAACCTTAACTCGATTTTGTGACCGTCAAAACTGTCACTAAACCCTAGGGTTTGTGATGGTTTAGCGGTACCACAAGTGAGGCGTTGGTTTGACCCTTCTACGGCTGGACCATTGGTACTGAAGCATGTGGTTGATGCTTTTAAACTAAGTTCAAGTGTTGAGCAAATAGGGAAATTTTGGGTGTTTGTTGATTCGATCGGAATGTTTAACGTCGTCTAACTTTTTCTGTAATGTGATACAATATTTGGAATCCACAAGTAGTTATGAGATAACTAATTTGAATGTTATAAATCTAGGACTTTAGTCTCAGTTGATCGGTTGCCATGGGAATTTGATGTGATCAAAAGTCAGTTGCAATCACATAGCGTACGAGGATACTCACCGGGTAAACTTAATAGATAGCCACGTCCCATAGCCCCGACCAAGTGACTGTAGGAGAACCCCATCGCCAAAAGCATCCGTTTGGGTGCTCGCGGCAGCGGTGTTCCGCCTTAATGCACTCATCGACGGCATCGGGGGTGCGGCCGTCTACTAAAGTTTCCGACCAGCGTTCAATCAGGATGTTGGGAATCTTGTTGAATTTCCCGACTAGATATTGAAAATTGTTTTCGAGATCGAGATAAAAATGCAGGGTTTATAATTGTTAGGCATGCGATGTCTAAGGAATTCATTTGGTTAGGCATGTGATGTCTAAGGAAGTTGCGGATTCCAACTGTTGTAGTTTTACACTTTATTTTCTGCGACCGTAAGTGTAATATGTGGTGTATCGCCGGTTTCGTTGCTATACATCAACAACAATTGGGATACGCATATTTACTTACGTTGATGACATGTGATGTTATGTGTTGCTGTGATATATTATATTGGGTCGTCGTGTTTTGAATAGCCGGGGGTTTTATGTGAGATGAGAGTTTTTATTTTCATTCATGTAAAATTCATTGTATGTAATATTCTTTTATTGGAGCACTTCCTGGTTGAGGATGATGTCACCATTGTATTTTATTTACTTTTCCGCATTAGGATAGACCCAAGACGGGGAGCACAAGTAACCGGGTTCTAGGGTAAACTGGGAGACCATCTCGAGGAGTCGAGACCGGGTCTCCTAACTCTAAAATTGGTAGGGTTTCTTGCCGCTCTCATAGGGGTCTAGGGGTGTGGGATTGACTATTCATCACGACCATGGGATCCGTGTTTTATACAGGCTCGCATTAAAATACGGACCTCCTAGTATATCCAATATTTCATATGTTTTTTCTACTGCAATATCTGTGATGTGATCATTTGATATGTTGTGATGAATACAGGATATAGTATATGTGATATATTATATAGACGTTGTTTATGTTTTACACCCGCGCTAGCACTGCCCCGCTCTGCCGTTAGTTACCTAACCTAACGGTGCACGAGGGGACATCGAGGCGAATGCGGATGGCATAAGCGTACGTTGTATTTATCTGTGATGTTTAGGTAAACTAAAATGATGGGACCTCATTAATGAGATTAATGAAATAACAGAAGCCTAAAAATGTTGTGGAATCGAATTTTCAAAAACAAGTAGCTCTAGTTATTGCTTTGCATAGCGGTGTTCCTTGTAGAACATCCAGCACCTTATTCGATAAGGAAAGAGCCGAGATCCCTTCACCGGGAATGACCTCTTTAGCGAAACTAGCAGATGCTACAACCCTCGGTTTGTCTTTTGATTGCTTTTCTAGTTCTTGCTTTGCATAGCGGTATTTGTGAAATATCTTGCACCTTATTCGATAAGGAAAGAGCCGAGATCCCTTCACCGGGAGTGACCTCTTTAGCAAAACTAGTAAAGGCCTAAAAAACACTCCATTTAAATCATTTGATTCTACAACGATATCAAGTTCATATGCAAAAGGTTTTCTTAAAAAACCTGTCGCAGCCCTCCGTCATTTCAGATAAGTATTTCATAGTATTCATGATGCGTTTGTTGACCTTGTCAAGGCGAAGTGTGCGGTAGCTATTTATGCCTATCTGCAAAAGCATATGATGTGATTGAGTTAGGGTAGTGGTGCGACTTTGTTAACCTTAGCCAAGGGTCGTGCGGGTAGGTTTAATTCAATCGGGAAATAACGGGTTGAACTTGACTTGCGGTCTATGGTTTGTTGAACTTGTCAAGGTCATAGATCGCTCCGGGCAAAATATTATCGGGAATTTCAAGTGTTGAAATTTGCAATGAGATTGCATACCTCCTATGAGATAGTTGGATCCCGATACCCACTGCGAGTAAGAGTTACTTCTGGGAGAGTTTTACACATTACAATTAGCCGATTAAGTAGGTGTCTAGAAAGGTGTTAACGGGGTTATGCCCTTGGGAAAACGAGCCTTATTTTAATTAGGTCCGTGCGAAAGCACGGGGAACCTCCCTCAAATTACCAGCACTGGCCTGGCTAAAAGATTGGCGAAATTGTAGGATGTGATTAATCCTGGCTAGTCTTTCCTTTTAGGGTTTGAAATAAGATTTGACAAAAACAGTGGGAGCCATCCTGATTAGATATATTAATAACCAATCTAATTTTGCAAGAGCATACGCTGAGTGTTTTCTTCTCTCTCTCTCCACGTAGCGACCATGTCACTGCTTAATCAAAATAATAATACGGATGAATTGACCGAACCCGCTTGTTATACTGTGCTGGGGTACGTTGGACCCGCTCCAACTTATAATTGTTATACGACCGAGCAGGAAATAGAGGATCACCAGAATTTCCGTGCCGCCCAAACGAAAAAAGTGCATGCTGATGCATCTTTTTCGGGTGTATTCATTACCAAGAACTGTTTCTCAGTATCCTTTACGTCCTGGGTATGAAATACCGGATCAGGATCCCACATATGTAATATGTTACATGGGCTACTGAAAGGTAGAGAACTGAGAAAGGGTGATAAGTTTTAAAAGTTAAAAATGGTGCAAGTGTTGCAGCCAAATATGTTGGCAGTTATCACCCTGCATTACCAAAATACATTGATTCTGAATGAATGTTATTAGATACTGAATATGATATACAACATCATATCAGTCTCTTTATTAAGATAAAGAATGATATAATTTTGTATTGTTGGATAATTTTTTGAACATTTCCTATATAAAGAGTTGATCGGTTTAGGCACGTTATCTAAAAGCATATACTTTCTAAATCAAACCACAGTTCTTAAAGTACAGAACACACACAAGAGGAAGAGTTCAGAAATGAACAAATATTTCTTGAGGTATTGTAGACTAGGTCATATCAATGCGACCCGACTAGCTGAAGTTACATACAGATGCATATTTAAATCAGTTTGAATTTACATCTTGTGAAACTTGCCAGTCATGTCACAAAGATAAGATGACCATAGCTCCGTTTATTGGAAACAGAGAAAGAGTTAGTGAACTCTTGGGATTGATACATGATGATGTATGTAAGGTCCTCTGTCTGCACATGCCAGGACCGGTTCTTTGTACTTCATTACATTCACTGATTATTTCTCAAGATTCGGACATATGTTCTTGTTGAAACACATGTCTGAACCTTTTGAGAAATTCAATGAATATAAGTTAGAAGTAGAGAACCAAAACAGGTATAAGTATTATGTCCTTTGATGAGATTAAGGAGGAGAATACTTGAGCACGGAGATCCTGGACTATTCTAAAGGAGAATGAGATTCTCTCTCAGCATTACTCCTCCAAATACACCACATCACGTCGGTGTATCGGGGTGGAGCAATCACACCCTATGTGATATGGTGTTCTCTATGATGAGTACTACTGAGTTGTCTATTTCCTTTTGGGGATATGCACTTGAGAAGCTGCATACTTATTGAATAGGGTTCTAATCAAATCAGGTGCCTACCACTCCATATATGATATGGTATGGAAGAGCCCATCTCTTAAGGATGTTATGATTTAGGGTTGTCCGGCCAATGAGTAAAAGCAAAATCCGGACAAGCTCGAGGCAAGTTCAGTTCTGTGGAAGTTTGTTGGATATCCCAAGCATTCGCAAGGGAATAACTTCTACCGAACCGAGGAACAAAAGGTATTTTATTTCTCGGCATGCCACCTTTTAGAAAGGGAATTTCTTGTGAAGAAATTAGTGGTCATGAGGTAGAACTGGAAGGAGTTCCAGCTATACAAATTGCAGCTGATGATTTGGTAGAACCGGAGGAATCAATAGTTTCCAACGAACCTCAGCCTCTCTACCGATCTGGTAGGTTTCCTCACCCACATGAGAGATACTTCGTTTTTCTCTATGACAGTGGGAGCGAAGATTGCATCATGAGATAATGACCCAACTATTTTCGAGCAGGCCATCAGGAGTGGGGACTCTGTGAAAATGGCTGGATGCTATGCGATCTGAGATGGAATCCATATACACCAACAAAGTATGGACTTTGGTTGCTTTATCTGAAGGGTTAAATCCCCATCAGGAGCAAGTATATCTTGAGAAAATTACTTGGTGTACATGGAAAAGTTGAGACTTTCAAAGCAATGCTTAAGTCCATCCAGATTCTTCTTGCCACGGCTACATACCATAACTATGATATCTGGCGGTTGGGTGTCAGGACTGCTTTTCTAAATAGTGATTTAGAAAAGAGCGCCTATAAGTACACATCCAGAGGGCTTCGTAGACAGTGGGAGCAGCGGAAATGTGTGAAAGATGTTTTATGGGATAAATCAGGTATCGCGGAGTTGGAACTTCTGTTTTGATGTGGTAGTCAAAGAGTTTGACTTTATCAAAATGGTAGATGAACCTTGTATATACAAAAAGGTAGTAGGGAGTATGGTGGTGATCCCCGTATAGTACGTAGATGACATACTCTTGATAGGAAAGGAGTTTTCTATGCTACGCTCGTTCAATCTCATATTATCACAATAATTCTCCATATAGGATCAAGGTGATACCTCCTAAATCGTGAGTTTTGGATCTATGAGATAAATCTAATTGGATGTTAGGATTGTTAGTCCACGTTACCCACCCCGGTTCTTACGGGGAGGCGGAATAGGTAAAAAACGATTTTTTAAAGACAAGGCAACATGGACTAAAAGGAGGATCTTTGCTAAACAAAAACTAACAACCAAGCTCAAAGATTTAGCTACTCGGTTATAGGGTTATACCTAAGTCTTGAACAACTTCTCTTCTTCCTCCTTGGAGTGGGTTGAATTGGTCCTCCTCGTCGCAATCTCTTGCCGAAGAAAGATCCACCCGAGGGCCTCTACCATGAGCACCTACCTCAACCTAGAGGTAACTAAAGTGCTTGGCTTGCTAAACTTAGAACCCTAGAATGGGTAGAGAGGAGTTTTGCTGTTTTATCTCAAAAGCAAATGGTTCTCAACACATGAGAAATGAGAGCTATGAGAGAGAGGAAGAGGATGAGCTTTGGATGAGAGAGAATGAGCAAGAGAGAATGGGGATAATTATCAACCATTCTCACATATCTGTGAATTATGAAAATTAATAATTAATCAAAGATAATTGTGATGGTTTATTTGAAATGACCATTATCATTTCACATTTAATGAATTTTTGCAAGAATCAAAGAACATCTTTCATGTGAAATGATGATGGTCAATATGTCAACATGGGTCAACAAGTCAACCAAAGTCAAATGGTCAACAACCCTAACCATAACACAATTATCTTTAATTAATATCATTAATCATATTACACATATTCATTAGGGTTTGGAAAAAGACAACGGTCATCAACCCTAATGAGAATCCTTTGCCTCTGCCTCTGTCAACTGTGCATACACACCCGTATCCATGTTCCGAGGAAGATGAATACAATAAGATAAAACCAATCCCAAAACAAATACTAGGATCTGGCTTAAACCAAAGCCCTCTAGTAATAACTGTCCGGACACCAAACGTGCATAAGTGCGCGAATGTGAACGAACCCCGTCGCAAAACCATGCGACCTCTACTCTGTTTTTCCCAAAGGAGAATAACCCTCTGTGTGGGACTCTAAAGACTCGATACTACACTGGCAGTGGGTTTAACCACAGGCCGCAAGTGGTACTCGCTGTACGTAACGGTCCCCAGGTAGATGCCGATAAGAAGACTGATGAGATGAACCCATCTGAACTCCTACTGAGCCTGAAAGTGACAATCTCCGTACAGTCCGGTCTGTTTGTCTAAGAGTATCGCATGGCGGGCCTAGGGGGCGGTAAATGTCAGTCCCCTAATAGCTGTACAAGTCATGTCGGAGTGTAGCCCAGAACACCCTGAGATACCACTGGAAACGCTACCAGTATATCTCGCTAGCCCTGGCCAGGGACTTTGTGTAATGGCTCTCCTAGACACAGCGCGATATCAACCCCCAATACCGGGAGAGACAAATTCTGTCTAACCGTCACTGCCTCCAAGTGCTTCGAGACTGCACCCAACTGCTACCTGTTTCCACGACTCATTTGAGCCTTGGTAGGGTAGCAATCTAAGAATAGTGGGAACACACTCGAAGCGAAGTGACAGTGTCAAGTCAACGGACTAAGCTATACTTATGTCACCTGGGAACTGATAACTGACGATAGGTATAGTACCAACCAACAGTTCCCGATGAGTCCTGTCCAGTGTAATCGTAACCTAACGAGCACCCGCATACTATCTCAAGTACAACGTACTAATGGCTGTGGGACAGACCATCTCCCCTGCTGGGATGAGAAGCGCATACGCTAGTTTACTCCGGAGTATCGATGTCTCGTCTCGATAATCCTACGACTAGGGACCTGTATAAGGATATGCTTGTAGATTACCCAGCCCCCACTAGTGTGACTGCCATTACAACGCTGGTAATCAAGCAAAGATCCTAAGGGCTCCGCTAATGTATAAAGGCGATATGCTAAAAGAAATACATGCACACATTAAAGTAGAAACAAACCAAGTAGCATACTACTATTTTGAGCAAGATTGTCTATACAACTGTGAATATCCCAAGCTTCCATTAAGTAATATACAAACTAGTATGATACAGTAATGGCCTCTAGGGCATATACACTAACAATCTCCTACTTGCACTAAGGCCATGTACTGGCGTATCGAAGACCTATCATCTCGATCAGCCGCTCGAACTGAGTCTGGGGTAAGGCCTTCATGAATGGATCTGCAGTGTTATCTTCTGTAGCAACCCTCGGAACCTCGATTTCCCAGCGATCCACGATCTCCCTGATCAGGTGATACCGCCTCAAGATGTGCCTGGACTTCTGATGGGACCTGGGTTCCTTCGCTAAAGTTTTAGCCCCGTTGTTGTCACAATACAGAGGTATTGGATCAATAATGGACGGAACCACCTGAAGTTCTGTCAAGAACTTCCTCATCCAGACGACTTCTTTTGCGGCATCAGATGCAGCGATATATTCCGCTTCCATCGTCGAGTCAGCAACGGTTTCCTGTTTGGAACTCTTCCAACACACCGCCCCTCCATTGAGGGTAAAGACATGACCTGACATGGATTTGGAGTCATCCTTGTCACTCTGGAAGCTGGAGTCAGCAAAGGCCTCGATCTGGAGGTCTTTTCCGCAATACACCAAGAACATCTCCTTAGTCCTTCTCAGGTACTTGAGAATGTTCTTTACCTCTATCCAGTGCTTCTCCCCAGGGTTTGACTGATACCGGCTTACCACACTCAGTGCATAAGCTACATCTGGTCTGGTACACAACATCGCATACATTATAGATCCTACCGCAGAGGCGTAGGGTATAATATACATGCGATCCCTTTCCAAATCAGTCTTGGGAGACATCTCTTTGGAGAGGGTGATCCCGAGACAAGCCGGTAAAGTACCGCGCTTGGAATCTTCCATACCGAATCATTTCAGTATGGTGTCGATGTACCTGGACTGTGAAAGTCCTAATATCCTTTTGGACCTATCACGATAGATCCGGATCCCCAGAATGTAAGAGGCATCACCCAGGACTTTCATGGAGAACCTGTGTAACAAGAATCCTTTGACAGATTGTAGCATAGGAATGTCATTTCCTATCAAGAGAATGTCATCCACGTATAAAATGAGGAATACGAAAGTTCGTGCTACAATTTTACTATAGATGCATGGTTCATCTGGATTTTTGATAAAGCCAAATTCTTTGACCGTCTCATCAAAACAGATGTTCCAACTCTACGATGCCTGCTTCAGTCCATAAATGGACTTACGCAACATGCACACCTTCCCGCTGCTCCCACTCTGAATGAAACCCTCTGGCTGGTCCATATAGACACACTCCTCTAAATTTCCATTTAGAAAAGCGATCTTTACGTCCATTTGCCAAATCTCATAATCGTGGAAGGCAGCAATGGCAAGAAGGATCCGAATGGATTTGAGCATAGCCACCGGAGAAAAGGTTTCGTCATAGTCCAAATCAGGTCTTTGACGGAAACCCTTTACAACAAGTCTAGCCTTATAGGTCTTAACCTGTCCATCTACACCAATCTTCCTTTTGAAGATCCATTTGCAGCCTACGGGTTTTACCCCTTCTGGAGCAACGTCCAAAGTCCATACTTTGTTTGTGTACATGGATTCCATTTCGGTCCGCATTGCATCCAGCCATTTTACCGAGTCAGCGCTCTGAATGGCCTGCTGGAAGCTAGTCGGCTCATCATTATCAATGATGCAATCCTCTCTATCCCAGTCTATGAGAAAACCGTAGTATCTCTCGGGCGGATGAGACTGCCTACTACTTCTGCGGAGCGGCGCAGGAATGTCGTGTTCTTTCGAACCCTCTGGTTCTACTAAGCTTGTGGTTCTGGAAATTCTTCCAGTTCTATTGCGCTCCCACTTATCTTATTTTCCAAAAATTCAGTTTCTAAGAAGCAGGCATGACGAGAAACAAAAACCTTTTGTTCCTCTGCGCAATAGAAGAAATATCCCTTGGAGTTCTTTGGATATCCCACAAACTTACACTGTACTGAGCGTGCCTCGAGTTTGTCCACATGTTACTTTTTGACAAAAGCTGGACATCCCCATGTCTTAATGTGCTTAAGATAGGGTTTCTTCCCACTCCATATCTGATATGGTGTGGTAGGCATTGTCTTAGTTGGAACTCGGTTCAAAAAATATGCAGCTGATTCTAGTGCATATCCCTAGAATGATCGCGGTAACTCAGCATTACTCATCATGGAACCTACCATATCCAATAGGGTTCGGTTCCTTCTCTCCGATACACCATTATATTGTGGGGTGTATGGAGGAGTAAGTTGAGAGAGAATTCCTTTCTCTTTTAAGTAACACAGGAACTTGGCACTCAAGTATTCACCACCTCGATCAGATCTCAGTGTCTTGATACTTTTGCTTGTTTGTTTTTCTACTTCATTCTTGTATTCCTGGAATTTTTCAAAGGCTTCTGATTTATGCTTCATTAAGAAGACATTTCCGTACCTTGAAAAATCATCCGTAAAAGTAATGAAGTAAGAATAACCACTTCGCGCATGTGTAAACATTGGACCGCATACATCGCTGTGTACGAGTCCCAAGAGCTCGCTCGCTCTTACTCCGTGTCCAGTGAATGGAGTCTTTTTCATCTTTCCTTTGAGACATGATTGACAAGTTGCATATGAATTATATTCGAACGGATCCAAATATCCTTTTTATGCAACTTAGTTAACCTTGTCTCATTTATGTGACCCAGTCTACAATGCCATAAGAAAGCATGATTTATTTCTGAAGACTTTCTTTTGTGTGTATTCTGGATATTGAAAATCTATGGTTGGTTCAATACGTATATACCCTTGTTTAATGTACCCGACCTAATAAGAACATGATTAAGGTGAATGTTTACAACATTTCTTACAAATGCAAAATCATAACCTTCTTTAGATATTAAAGATACAGATATGATATTACAAGTCGAACTGGCTACAAAATAACAATCACGCAAAACCAAAACATGTTCATCTGACAATCGAAGGTGATAGTCCCCCACGGCCTCAGCATCCATGCTAGCTCCGTTTGCAACTCTGAGGGTCATATCACCTGCCTTCAAAACCCTACGCTTTCTCAGTGCCTGCAATGAATTATAGTTATGAGATCCTGATCCGGTATCCAATACCCAGGAAGTAGAGTTTATTGATAGACAGTTTTCAATAACATACATACCTGAAGCCAAAGCCACAACTTGCTTCGGGTCCTCGTTTCTGGCCTTCCAAGCCCTGCAATCTTTCTTCCAGTGTCCACTCTTGTGACAGTAAAAGCATTCTTCCTTTCCCACAAGATTTCCCGCTACCTTTGCTACTTTTGCCTTTCCCTTGGCTTCCACTTTACTAACACCGCCCCTTGGTTTGGTGGGGGCCTTCTTCTTCCTTCCTTTGGCTCTCGCCTTGGACCTGGAAGAGGAAGCTCCTCCAACAAACTAAGTGGATGTTTCCCTACCTTTCTGTAGGGTGCTCTCTGTACTCCTCAACATGTTTAGGAGTTTCGAACGTTCAACTTCTTTTCCTTGCATGTTGAAGTTCAGGATAAACTGGGCGTAAGTGGAAGGAAGGGACCGGAGAATCAAGTCAATGTAGAGTTCGTTCTCTAACGTGGTCCCAAGATCCGCGAGCTCTTCAATGTAGTCAATCAACTTAAGCATGTGTTCCGCTACGGATGATCCGATGGCCAATCTCGCCGAAAACAACTTTTTCGAGACTTCGTATCCGGCGATACATGATTGCTCTCCATACAGATCCTTAGTATGAAGAAATATGGATTCGAGGTCCATATCCTCGTGCCTCCTATAATGTTCATTGTCCATAGTGGCAAGCACGAGGCACTTGGCCTTCGCGCTATCAATCTCCTAGGTCTTACGGATTTCCTTATCCGCAACGCTGGATTGAGGACCTAGGACAGGGGGAGCTTTTGTGGTAAGGAGATACCCCAACTTGTCATAAGTGATTGCCATTTTGACATTCATGAGCCAATCTTTGTAGTTTGGCCCTGTCAGTATATTTTTATCTAGTAGTAACTTAAGCCCGGTCATGATGTTTGGTTGCTGCAATTAGGAGAGAGAGAAGAAACACTTTAGCATGATGCTCTTGCAAGTTTAGAGTGGTTTTTAGTTTGTCTAAACAGGATGGCTCCTACTGTTTCTCGAATCCTTCCTCAAACCGAAAAAGAAGAATTAGTCGGGATCAATCTCACCGTACAATACTTGCTTAATTGTTCAGCCAGGCCAGTGTTGGTACTTCGAGGGAGGTTTTCCAACGCTTTCATGAAGTTCCTTAATTAAATAACCTCTTTTGCCTGTGGGCGTAGCCCTGCTAACAGTGAGAAAGTTTCCCGAGGAGTAGCATATACTCACAGTAGGATCGGGATCCAAATATCATCGTGTGACAAAACTGAAGGAATCCTACCAGAATCATCACACTCCAAATAGTATGCAGCACTAGCAAGTTTCAGTTTCTTTAGAAACTCCCGATGTGGATTTTTGCCCCATGCTCTTATGACCTTGACTTTGGCCAACAAATCATAAGTCACATGTCAAGTTCTACCCGTCATTTTCCAGGTTAATTTGAACCCACCCGTACCTACCCTTGACTTTGGCCAACAAGGCAGTACGACTATCCCAAACCAACGCATCTATCTATGCTACACATGAATATCCAATAGCTACCAATCACTATGTCTTGACTTTGGCCAACAAGCACAGCTTGAATACTATTGACTATCCATATGAAATGACGGAGGGCTACGAATGGTTTTGACGAAACCTTGAACGTAGTGAACTTGATATAATCGAAGGAACGTGATAGCTTTTAAAGGGAGTGGTTCAAGCTCCGCGTTTTTTTAAAAGTTTTCTGTTTTGAAAAGAAACCGAGTGGTTTTGAAATTGTTCCAACGACTTAACTTTGGTTTTTTTTCTTGCATTAATTTAATGCGTCCCATCAATTAATCCTATCATTGCAGAAAACAACGAAAATATGACGTACGCTTATGCCATCCGCATTCGCCACGGGGCCCCGTCATCACCCGTTAGGTTACTTAACTAACGACAGAGCGGGGGCTGGACTAGCACGGATGCAAAACATAAGCAACGCCTACTAGATATCATATATAGATATAAATATTCGTCAGATGCAATGATAGCCATTCTAGATCACAGATGAAAACATTGGATATACTAGGAATCCGCGTTTCGTTCGAGTCTACAACGAAAGACGGATTACACGGTGACGATGAATAGCCAAACCCCACCCTAGACCCCTACGGGTGCGGAAAACTACCCGCCAAGTACTCGAAGTGAAGCAACCTCCCTCAACAACGTGAGTAGGCCACTCGGCACTTCAAAGTACCCGGTAGTTTGTGCACCCCACCTTGGGTCTATCGTAGGAGCAAAAACAGTAAAGGAAATAATATACAATGGCGGCTACAACCTCATCCCGGATGTGCGGCCATAAAATAATATTACATCAAATGAAAGATAAAGAAAACTATCATCTCACAACCCCCGGCTATTCATCCGCGACAATCCAACGAGTTCATATACGCAATCCAACAACATTACAGATCACAGATATGCACAACCCCCACTAATCGACGTATAGCGATTAGTCGACGTTCAGTGCATATATCACATCACAGATATAACCCATTAGCTAAATTCTACATAACTTCGATCAAAAATACGGATTTGCAACTACCCCAAACAAAACTTTGTTCCCTGGAAATTCTGGGCAGAAACAACATATCCTAAAAATCCCAAAACAGAACACTGATTAAATTGCGGCAACGACGAGTAGAGGTCGAGTTAAGTCGGCCGTGGATCCGCGGCAAGAAGCATGTTCTCGCCGTGGTTCCACGGCCCGTTGACCGAGTCAGTGGCTCATTTTTGCCGACTGTTCTTACAAAACCCTGAGCCGATTTTTAAAGTATGTGGAATTATTTTTAAAGCAGTTTTAAAAATCGGCAGAAAGTATGGTTTTCGGACGTGTTTTGCGATTTTTTTCCGAATCGAAATTCTAAATACTTTGCTAACATGCTAATTGTTGTTTAGCTAGGCTCTGATACCACTTTAAGTCCACGTTACCCTCCCCGGTGCTTACGGGGAGGCGGAATAGGTAAAAAACGATTTTTTAAAGACAAGGCAACATGGACTAAAAGGAGGATCTTTGCTAAACAAAAACTAACAACCAACCTAAAAGATTTAGCTACTCGGTTAGAGGGTTATACCTAAGTCTTGAACTCCTTCTCTTCTTGATCCTTGGAGTGGGTTGAACGGGTCCTCCTCGTCGCCTTCTCTTGCCGAAGAAAAATCCACCCAAGGGCCTCTACCTTGAGCTCCTACCTCAACCTAGAGGTAACTAAAGTGCTTGGCTTGCTAAACCTAGAACCCTAGAATGAGTAAAGAGGAGTTTTGGTGTTTTATCTCAAAATCAAATGGTTCTTGTTCCCGCCAAAAATTTCTGCGCAAAGGAGTCCAAGGTATCAAATGGCAGCGATACGCTTAAAGAAATGCAAACCAGTATCTTCCGGCCTATATTTTGATAAACTCCCGAAGGAGAAACAAATAAACTCTGATGGTATCGAAAGCGGCTCGAAAAACCCTTCGATTTGATATATTATAGGCCTTATAATTCATCCGGGATCAAAAGTTAGGAGGCATCACGTGTCCACACGTGATGGACCTTTAAGAACTCGCTGGAGGAGTTAAAAAATATAATAAAAACTCAGAAAAGACCCCAATGGGGCATCACGTGCTCACACGTGACCATGGGTCACGTGCAGACACGTGATGGACTTTTAAGACCTCTAAAATAATGAATAGAATTTAATTCTAAAAGTCAGAAAATACCTCAACGAGGTATCAAGTGCTTACACGTGACCAATGGTCACGTGTTGACACGTGATGGTTAAAACAACAACATAAACAAGCGGCTGTTAAAGGAACCAATTTGGGGGTCACGTGCTCACACGTGACCAAGGGTCACGTGTCAGCACGTGACTGGCTTCGAAAGCCTTACTGTTAATAGAATTAAATTCTAAAAGGTTCCAAATCTTTCCAAATGGAAAAGGTCTATGGGGACCGTTGGATTAAAAATCCAAGGGTGATTAAAAATCACCAATTTATGGAAAAATCTTGGACTTGGAAAGATTTCCCCCTTAAATCTGACCGAGATAACAAATGGATATCTTTGGATTTAAAATTCAATGGTGAATAAAATTCATTTAACAATCTAAAGGCCCAAATTAATGATGAATGCAAATCAAATCTCTCAACATACAAATCAAATCTCTTAATGAGAGATTTGTTAAAGAAATTGATTCTCTTCCTCCTCCTATAAATAGGAGCCAAGAGAAGAGAAGGAGGACACACCTTGGAGAGAGAGGAAACAGAGAGAGGAGAATTTAATTCTCTGCAAAAGAAAAACCCTAGGTCTATCTCGAATCCCGGACTCATGCGTCGGCTTGATCGGAGAAATGGGCGGACTAGGTCGTCGGCTTCGTGCCGAAGATGATCTACGTCGAGGCATCACAAGTTCAAGCTCCGACTTCACAAAGTTGTGAAACTTTTGAAGAAAACACCCAAAACAACTTGGCAAGAGGTAGAGGGTGAAGAAATAGGAGGTGGGTTCACTTTAGAATTGGATTTCTCACTTTAGATCTCAAGTTGCCATTGATGGCATCAAGCTTTCTATCATGAAGAAGAAGGTCAAGAAGAAGAAAGAAAATCATAAGTGTTTTAAAATGAAAAAGAAAACAATACTTATCATATCCTAACTAAGGTTAAGTGTAGAGAATATACCATGGTTACTTGGATGAGTTAGGGTTAAGCATGAAGATAAGAATGGTTGCATAAGTCAAAGCTTCATGAAGCTTCAATAAGAGACAAAGAAAGCCACCATTCTCATCTAAACCTTTTCTAAATAAATAAACAAATAAATAAATAAAAAGGCAAAACCCTAATCATCTCTTAACCATGGTTTAATTCTTCACACTTAACCAAATGAGCAAGTATCATCAACATGATACAAAGATGTGCACAAAAGTATATCACATATACAACATGTACATCAAGTGAGAAAATCCATTTAAAGTGAACCAATACCAGTTAATGCAAAGTAATATATCAGATATATAATTATACATTAAATCATTAAATCAACACTTGATTTAACGATCCGGTCATATCGCATATAACCGACCAGTATCCAATGTATCGTTTTATCGAATCAATGATTCGATAATTAGGTCATATCGCATACAACAAATCGAAACATTCATCGCGAGAATGAAATGCGGTATCACATACACGCATTATTCTCGGTCCTGCACATATCTCATATGCGCTCCTATTTCGTTTCGCTTGAACCAGAAAACCTCTGTGTAGGACTCTAAAGACTCGTCAATACGCCGGTAGCAGATGATGATCATATCAAGCACCCATAAGCCGCAAGCGGTCTGCTAAACGTAACGGCCATCCGGGTATTGAGCGATCAGAAGATCGACGAGCTAGTCCGTTCACACTCCTGTGAATCCAACCAGTAAAACTTACCGTACAGTCCGGTCTGTTCGTCAGATATGTCGCATATCAAGTCTAGGGGTGGTAAATGTCAGACCCCAATAACCGATAAGTCGTGCCGATGTGAGGCTCATAACGGGTCGAGAAACTACTGGTAACACTTACCAGCAAATCTCTGATCAGCCCTGGCCAGGGACTTCCCTGTTACGGCCAATCGAGCACTGCGCAACATCAACTCCCAATACCGGGAGAGACGAAACCCCTCCTATCGCTCATTGCCTCCATGTGACTCGGGACTGTACCCAAAGACCACCGTTTTGCACGCCCTCATAGACGTGGTAAGGTGGAGATCAAAGCACAGTGGGAATCACACAAGACTCTATGACGATCTCGGGTCTACAGACTAACCTTTACAAGTGTCACCTGAGAACTGCCATCTGACGTGAGGTATAATACCATCTGGGAGTTCTCGGCGAGTCCCTCCAGTGTACCCAGTCTCCACTGAGCACCCGTATACCATCTCTGATGTCAAACATCAATGGATATGGGATCATCCATCGCCCATCTCATGGGTCGAGAAGCGTATACGCTAGTCTACACTGGTATATCGATGCCCTGTCTCGATACACCCACGACTAGGGACCTTGAAGGATGTACTTATGGACTACCATGTCCCCTCTAGTATGATCTGCATCATAGTTCAGGTAGTCAAGTACACATCCTAAGGGCTTTATCAACATGTAACTATAAGACAGTTTAAAGAGACAAGTGTACATGTTAAGATAAAGAGTAACCAGATAGCATACTATCATATCGAGCAAGAAAGTCATCTCTATATATGTCCAAGCATCCAATATAATATACATCATCTGGCCTCTAGGGCATACATACAACTAACATTCTCCCACTTGCACTAGGGCCAGCTGCTGTAGTATCGCATACCGAGCATCCCGAAGAGTCTCTCAAACTGTATCTGGGGAATGGCCTTCGTGAGTGGATCCGCCGTGTTGTTCTTCGTGTCAACCCTCCTGACCTCGATCTCCCGGCGATCAACTATCTCCCGAATCAGGTGATACCGCCTCAGAATATGCCTGGATCGCTGATGGGACCTGGGTTCCGTGGCCAAAGCCACCGCTCCATTGTTATCGCAATACAAAGGTATTGGATGCCCAATGGATGGAACCACTCCAAGTTCAGTAATGAACTTCTTGATCCAGACAGCCTCTTTAGCAGCATCGTTGGCAGCGATGTATTCAGCCTCCATCGTCGAGTCTGCCATGGTTTCCTGCTTGGAACTCTTCCAGCTAACCGCCCCTCCGTAAAGGGTAAAGACAAAACCCGACTGCGACTTAGAGTCATCCTTATCACTCTGGAAGCTCGAATCGGTAAAGGACTCCACTTGGAGTTCTCCGTTACCATACACCAAGAGCATCTCTTTAGTCCTTCGTAAGTACTTGAGAATGCTCTTCACAGCTGTCCAGTGACTCTCTCCAGGATCAGCTTGATACCTGCTCACTATACTTAGTGAGTATGCTACATCGGGTCTGGTAAATAGCATCGCATACATGATAGAGCCTACAGCCGAAGCATAGGGTATCCCTTGCATGCGAGCTCTCTCCAAATCAGTCTTGGGAGACATCTCTTTGGAGAGAGTGACTCCAGAGATCGTGGGCAAGTTCCTACGCTTGGATTCTTCCATACTAAACCTCTTTAGTATGGTGTCAATATACCTGGATTGGGACAATCCCAAAATCCGTCTGGATCTATCTCTATAGATCCTAATTTCCAATATGCAGGAGGCATCACCAAGATCTTTCATTGAGAATCTTTGTGACAAGAAGAGCTTGACCGATTGCAGCATAGGAATGTCATTTCCTATCAAGAGTATGTCGTCCACGTACAATACGAGAAAGACAACCTTACTCCCTGCCACCTTCTTGTAAATACAAGGTTCATCTGGGTTTTTGACGAAATCAAACTCTTTGATAACGACGTCAAAGAAGATGTTCCAACTCCGCGATGCTTGCTTTAATCCATAAATGGATTTAAGCAGCTTGCACACCTTCCCGCTGCTCCCACTGTCTACGAAGCCCTCTGGCTGAGTCATGTAGACGCACTCTTCTAAATCACCATTTAGAAAGGCTGTCTTAACATCCATTTGTCAGATTTCGTAATCATGATATGCAGCGATGGCAAGCATGATCTGGATGGATTTAAGTATAGCCACTGGAGAAAAGGTCTCGTCATAGTCCACACCTGGTCTTTGACGAAAACTCTTTGCTACAAGTCTAGCTTTGAAAGTCTCCACTTTCCCATCTACACCAAGTTTCTTCTTGAAGATCCACTTGCTCCCAATGGGTTTTACCCCTTCAGGAGCAACTTCCAAAGTCCATACTTTGTTGGTGTACATGGATTCCATCTCGGACCGCATAGCATCCAGCCATTTCACTGAGTCCCAACTCGTGATGGCCTGCTCGAAGCTAGTTGGGTCATCATCCTCCATGATGCAATCCTCGCTCCCTCCATCCATGAGAAAACCGTAGTATCTCTCTGGTTGGCGAGGAACCCTACTAGATCGGCGGAGTGGCTGGGGTTCATCGGGAACTACGGAATCCTCTGGTTCAACCAAATCTTCTGTTGTAGTTTGTGTCGCTGGAAACTCTTCCAGTTCTACCTCAATGCCACTTATCTGTTTCATAAGAAAACTTTTTTCTAAGAAAGTGGCATGTCGAGAAACAAACACCTTTTGTTCCTCGGGGTGGTAGAAGATATACCCTTGTGAATTTTTGGGATATCCTACAAACTTACATAAGACAGATCTTGCCTCGAGTTTGTCCGGATTTTGTCTTTTGACATAGGCTGGACAACCCCATATCTTAATATAATTAAGATGTGGTCTCTTCCCTTTCCATACCTCATATGGAGTGGTAGTCACTGATTTGGTAGGAACTCTATTCAATAGGTCCATGGCTGTCTCAAGCGCATATCCCCAGAAGGAAATAGGTAACTCAGCTGTACTCATCATTGAGCGCACCATATCTAATAGGGTGCGGTTCTTCCGTTCTGATACACCGTTGTGCTGTGGTGTATATGGAGGAGTCAGCTGAGAGAGAATCCCATTCTCTTTTAGGAAGTCCAGGAATTCATTGCTTAAGTATTCTCCTCCTCAATCAGATCGAAGGATTTTAATACTTTTTCCGGTTTGGTTCTCGACTTCTCGTTTATATTCTCTAAATTTCTCAAAAGCTTCTGATTTGTGTTTCATCAGGAACACATATCCGAATCTAGAGAGATAGTCAGTGAATGTAATGAAGTACGAAGAACCATCCCTGGCATGTGTAGACATGGGACCGCATACATCACTATGTATAAGTCCCAAGAGTTCGGTAACTCTTTCTCCGTGTCCCGTAAACGGAGTTTTGGTCATCTTGCCTTTGAGACATGACTGGCAAGTGTCATAATATGAAAATTCAAATGGATTTAAATATCCATCCTTATGCAACTTAGCCAGTCGTGTCGCATTGATGTGACCCAGTCTACAATGCCACAAGAAGGATTCGTTCAGTTCAGAACTCTTCCTCTTGTGTGTGTTTGTTATTCTCAGAACTGTTGATTGATTTAGAACATAAATGCCATTGCACAACGTGCCTGATCCAACCAACTTTTGGTTACGGAAAATGTTCATAACATTGTCCTGTAATACAAAATTATATCCCTCTTTACTTAATAAAGAAACCGATATAATGTTGCATATCAGGTTCGGCATGTAATAGCATTCGTTCAGAACCAATGTATTGCCAGTCGGTAATACAAGGTGATATTCCCCGACAGTCTTAGCTGGAACAATTGCACCATTTCCAACTCTAATGTCTTTATCACCTTCTCCAAGTTCTTTACCTTTCCTTAGCCCATGTAACTGATTACATATATGGGATCCTGACCCGGTATCTAATACCCAGGACGTAGATCAAATGGAGAAATAGTTCTCTGTAACGAACACACCCGAAGAAAATGCATCAACATGTACTTTCTTCATTCGGGTGGCATGGGAATCCTGGTATTCCCCTATATCATGTTCATTCCTATAACTCTTATAGGAAAGAACGGAACCAACGTTCCCCAGCACAGTATAACATGCGGGTTCGGTCAATACATCCATATTATTATCTTCATTAGGGCATGAAGTGGTCGCTACCTGGAGAGAGAGAGAAGAAAACACTTTAGCGTATGCTCGTGCAAGATCAGATTGGTTATTATCTTATCTAATCAGGATGGCTCCCACTGCTTTTTATCAAATCTTCCTTCAAACCCTAAAAGGAAAGACTAGCCGGGATTAATTACACACTACAAGTTCGCCAATCTTTCAGCCAGGCCAGTGTCGGTACTTTGAGGGAGGTCCCCCGTGCTTTCGCACGAACCTAATTAATGTAAACCTCGTTTTCCCAGAGGCGTAACCTCGTTAACACCTTTCTAGACACCTACTTGATCGGCTAATTGTAATGTGTAAAACTCTCCCAGGAGTAACTCTTACTCGCAGTGGGTATCGGGATCCAACTATCTCATAGAAGGTATGCAATCTCATTGCAAATTTCAACACTTGAAATTCCCGATAATATTTTGCCCCTAGCGTGCTATGACCTTGACGCATGCCAAACAACCCATAGTCCGCTAGTCAAGTTCAACCCGTACATTTCTTAATTGAATTAAACCCACCCGCACGACCCTTGACGCATGCCAAACAACGCCGTGCGAATACCCTAATCCAATCGCATCGTATGCTAGCAGATAAGCACTAGTTAGCTACCGTACATTACGCCTAGACGCATGCCAAACAACCGCAGCACGAATACTAACTAGTACTTATCTGAAATGACGGAGGGCTACGACAGGTGTTTCTGAAAACCTATTGCGTAATGAACTTGATATCGTTGTAGAATCAAATGAAGTTTTGAAATGGAGTGATTTTGAGGCTTTTCTAGTTTTGCTAAAGGGGTCACACCCGGTGAAGGGATCGTCGGCCCTTTCCTCGTCGAATGAGGTGCGGGATATATCATATATATCGCTGTGCAAAGAAGAAACTATAGAAGCAATCAAAAACAAACCGAGTGTGTAGCATCTGCCATTTATCGCTAAAGGAGTCACTCCCGGTGAAGGGATCTCGGTCCTTTCCTCATCGAATAAGGTGCAGGGTATATCATATATACCGCTATGCAAAGCAAGAACTGTAGCTACCTGTTTTGTTTAAAATTTGATTCTACAACATCTTAGGTTTCTTTTCTTTCATTAATCACATTAATGAAGTCCCATCTTTTAAATACCTAAACATCACAGATAAATACGACGTACACTTATGCCATCCGCATTCGCCTCGATGTCCCCTCGTGCACCGTTAGGTTAGGTAACTAACGACAGAGCAGGGCAGGGCTAGTGCGGGTGCAAAACATAAGTAACGTCTATATAATATATCATATATACTATATACTGTATCTATCACAGAACATCACATGATCACATCACAGATATCGCAGCAGAAGAAACATATGAAACATTGGATATACTAGGACGTCCGTGTTTTCAATACGAGCCAGTATAAAACACGGATTCCACGGTCGTGATGAATAGCCAATCCCACACCCCTAGACCCCTACGAGAGCGGCAAGCAACCCTGCCAATTCTAGGGTTAGGAGACCCGGACTCGACTCCTCGAGTTGGTCTCCCTCTGGACCCCAGAACCCGGTTACTTGTGCTCCCCTCCTTGGGTCTATCCTAATGCGGAAAAGTAAATAATATACAAAAGGTGACAACTTCCGCAACCTGGAAGTGCCCCAAATAAAAGAATATTACATACAAGTTTTTACATGAATGAAAATGAAAAACACTCATCTCACATAAAAACCCCCGGCTATTCAAACACAACAATCCAATATAACATATCCAGCAACACATAACATCACATGTCATCAACGTAAGTAAATATGCGCATCCCAATTGTCGTTGACATATAGCAACGAAACCGGCGATATCACATATTACACTTACGGTCACAGAAAAGAAAGTGTAAAACTACAACAGTTGGAATCCGCAACCTCTTTAGACATCACGTGCCTAATGAAATGAAATACTTAGACATCACATGCCTAACAGTTATAAACCCCGCATTTTAGTCTCATTATCGAAAACTCTTTTCAATATCAAGTGAAACTAAACCGCTAGATTTATAACATTCATTCAGTTATCTCATAACTGTTTGTGAATTCCAATTATTGTGTCACATTCCAGATAAACAGAAAATGTTAAACTTTCCGATCGAACAGTCGAATACCCAAGTTTTCCCGATACAGCTCAACACATGAAATAAGTCTAACAACATTCAGTTCATGCCTTAGTACTAACGGTCCAGCCGTAGAAGGGTCAACCCAACGCCTCACATGTGGCACGCCGTACTGCCCCAAACCCGAAGGTTCAAAGGGCAGTTCAAGACGGTCACATAATCGAGTTAAGGTTTGTTGTCTTCTAGAGGGTCCATCGCGTTACTTGCACTACTTAGAACGTCGTTAAACTACGGAAAAATCCAACTCTTGGAAATTTCCCGACAGGGGAAAAATTGGGTATTTATATCCGGTCGAACTTTTTAACATATTCTAAAAATTATCCGGAAAGCCACAAAGACAAAATCTGATACTCCGATCAAAACACCGAATCCCCAAAACAACCCCAGAAAATTCAACTCTTGAATAAAATTTAAAAATACCCAGAGAACTCAGCACTGTTGATTAGGAATTACTGTGCAAATTGTTAGGGCCGACGTCATACTTTAGCCGCGGAACCGCCGCATAAGCTAGGCTTATGCCGCGGTTCCGCCGCTCATTTGAGGGATCATGAAATAAATTTTGCGCCGTAATTCTTAGAATTCCCTGCTGATTTTTCTGCATATTTTTAATTTTGAAAAAACCCATTTTTTAAAAAATGTACAGAGAGCCGTTTTCGGGTTAGGGTTTTGGTTCGATCGGACTTCAAACGTCGTCAGGACTTCGCCTAAGGCTCTAGCTAGGCTCTGATACCACTGTAGGGTTCCTAGGCACACTATAGAGGTCTCACAAGGCATCAACCATGCCAATTTCAAAAATTATGGGTGCCGAGAAACCCTAATACGGATCGTTGACTAGAAGTTTAGGCGAAATATGAATCTAGTTAACAACTTAACTAAAGATAAGAAGCTACAACCTTTGTAGATCCGGATATCCACTTCCTTGGCTCCACGTAGGCGTCCTCTCGCTGTCCATCTCGAATCCCGGACTCATGCGTCGGCTTGATCGGAGAAATGGGCGGACTAGGTCGTCGGCTTCGTGCCGAAGATGATCTACGTCGAGGCATCACAAGTTCAAGCTCCGACTTCACAAAGTTGTGAAACATGTGAAGAAAACACCCAAAACAACTTGGCAAGAGGTAGAGGGTGAAGAAATAGGAGGTGGGTTCACTTTAGAATTGGATTTCTCACTTTAGATCTCAAGTTGCCATTGATGGCATCAAGCTTTCTATCTTGAAGAAGAAGGTCAAGAAGAAGAAAGAATATGATAAGTGTTTTAAAATGAAAAAGAAAACAATACTTATCATATCCTAACTAAGGTTAAGTGTAGAGAATATACTATGGTTACTTGGATGAGTTAGGGTTAAGCATGAAGACAAGAATGGTTGCATAAGTCAAAGCTTCATGAAGCTTCAATAAGAGACAAAGAAAGCCACCATTCTCATCTAAACCTTTTCTAAATAAATAAACAAATAAATAAATAAAAAGTCAAAACCCTAATCATCTCTTAACCATGGTTTAATTCTTCACACTTAACCAAATGAGCAAGTATCATCAAACATGATACAAAGATGTGCACAAAAGTATATCACATATACAACATGTACATCAAGTGAGAAAATCCATTTAAAGTGAACCAATACCAGTTAATGCAAAGTAATATATCAAACATATAATTATACATTAAATCATTAAATCAACACTTGATTTAACGATCCGGTCATATCGCATATAACCGACCAGTATCCAATGTATCGTTTTATCGAATCAATGATTCGATAACTAGGTCATATCGCATACAACCAATCGAAACATTCATCGCGAGAATGAAATGCGGTATCACATACACGCATTATTCTCGTTCCTGCACATATCTCATATGCGCTCCTATTTCGTTTCGCTTGAACCAGGAAACCTCTGTGTAGGACTCTAAAGACTCGTCAATACGCCGGTAGCAGATGATGATCATATCAAGCACCCACAAGCCGCAGGCGGTCTGCTAAACGTAACGGCCATCCGGGTATTGAGCGATCAGAAGATCGATGAGCTAGTCCGCTCATACTCCTGTGAATCCAACCAGTAACACTTACCGTACAGTCCGGTCTGTTCGTCTGATATGTCGCATATCAAGTCTAGGGGTGTTAAACGTCAGACCCCAATAACCGATAAGTCGTGCCGATGTGAGGCTCATAACGGGTCGAGAAACTATTGGTAACACTTACCAGCAAATCTCTGATCAGCCCTGGCCAGGGACTTCCCTGTTACGGCCAATCGAGCACTGCGCAACATCAACTCCCAATACCGGGAGAGACGAAACCCCTCCTATCGCTCATTGCCTCCATGTGACTCGGGACTGTACCCAAAGACCACCGTTTTGCACGCCCTCATGGACGTGGTAAGGTGGAGATCAAAGCACAGTGGGAATCACACAAGACTCTATGACGATCTCGGGTCTACAGACTAACCTTTACAAGTGTCACCTGAGAACTGCCATCTGACGTGTGGTATAATACCATCTAGGAGTTCTCGGCGAGTCCGTCCAGTGTACCCAGTCTCCACTGAGCACCCGTATACCATCTCTGATGTCAAACATCAATGGATATGGGATCATCCATCGCCCATCTCATGGGTCGAGAAGTGTATACGCTAGTCTACACTGGTATATCGATGCCCTGTCTCGATACACCCACGACTAGGGACCTTGAAGGATGTACTTATGGACTACCATGTCCCCACTAGTATGATCTGCATCATAGTCCAGGTAGTCAAGTACACATCCTAAGGGCTTTATCAACATGTAACTATAAGACAGTTTAAAGAGACAAGTGTACATGTTAAGATAAAGAGTAACCAGATAGCATACTATCATATCGAGCAAGAAAGTCATCTCTATATATGTCCAAGCATCCAATATAATATACATCATCTGTACAATACTGGCCTCTAGGGCATACATACAACTAACAATTATACATCACGTGCCCACACGTGATGGTTATGAAAATTAAAAGTGTTTGACACTTGTTTGCAGAACAAAATAAAGGGGATCTGGCCCCACTTTTTGATGCCATCACGTGCTCCCACGTGACTCCCAAAACGCAGAAAGAAAAAGCAAAGGAAATGAAAGCTTTGGGCGCTCTCACGTGTTATCACGTGACCCCTCAGCAAATGCTTTAACAATTGGCACACAGATCCCCATCACGTGCCAACACGTGATGCTCTAAAATAAAAATAAAAGTGTTTAACACCTATTCGCAGATTTAAGGATAAACCAAAAGGAGATCTGGCTCCACATTTAGGGCGCCCTCACGTGTCCCCACGTGACCCCTAACGAATCCCTTTAATATCGAATGAATGGATGCCTATCACGTGCCCACACGTGATGGCCAGGAAATTAAAAGTGTTAAACACTTACTTGCAGAATAAAATAAGGGAAATCAGGGCGCTCTCACGTGTCCGCACGTGACCCCCCCTCCTTAGTGTTTAACACTAATTGGAAAACTCTATCTGCAGTGTTTAACACTGATTTTCTTAGTGTTTAACACTAATTTGGAAAACTCTATTGGCAGTGTTTAACACTGATTTGCTTAGTGTTTAACACTAATTTGGAAACTCTGTTTCCAGTGTTTAACACTGATTATCTTTTAGTGTTTAACACTAACTTGCTAATCTTAATCCCAGTGTTCAACACTGTTGGTCTTTAGTGTTTAATACTAGCTTTAGCCCAATTGGCTAAGTTTGTAGAGGCAAAGCCTCTCCTTCAATGGACCAGCAGAGAGCCAATATTTCAAACACAATTGGACTTAGCCCAAATTGGCCATAAGTCCTCAAATCATCTTGAACTGAGCACATCTGCTCTTTCAACCAACTCATTGGTTCAAGGGTACATCTCGGAACTCCTCTGATATTTGTCGTTGTAATCCTTCAACGTCTTTAGAGATGTAACGGGTCCCGACAACCACACATCAACACGAACTGTGGGGTCCTTAAACTCATGGACTTATGCGTTCCTAAACTAAGATACGGACTGTGGGGTCCTTAAACCCGCGGACTTATGCGTCCTTAAACTAACGGACTAATGCGTCCTTAAACACACCCATATGGACGGTGGGGTACTTTAACCCATGGACTTATGCGTCCTTAAACTACCAATGGACCACTATGTCCCTAAACTGGCACTGGACCACTATGTCCTTAAACTGGAAATGGACCACTATGTCCCTAAACTGGCACTGGACCACTATGTCCTTAAACTGGAAATGGACCATCATGTCCCTAAACTGGTAATGGACCACTATGTCCCTAAACTGGAACAACAGAGCCCAAACGCTCTTTTGTCGGATCTAAACGATCCTGTTAAGTTGATCTTAGTCTCAAATTAGACTAACGTATCCTTAACAACCGTTTAAGGTGATTTTAGCCTTAAATATGGCTAACGCAGCCTTAAACCTTCAAACAGACTTTATTCCCAAATTGGACTCTAGATCCCCCAATCAATTTTGGCTCAAGGGTACATCTCTAAACTCCTCTGACATTTGTCGTTGTAATCCTTCAACGTCGTCAGAGAGGTGATGGGTCCCGACGGCCATACATGTAATGGACTCCTATGTCCCTAAACTGGAACAATAGAGCCAATTGCTCTTTTGTCGGATCTAAACGATCCCGTTAAGTCGATCTTAGTCCCAAACTGGACTAACGTATCCTTAACAACCATTTAAGTTGATCTTAGCCTCAAATATGGCTAACGCATCCTTAAACCTTCAAACAGACTTTAGTCCCAAATTGGACTATAGATTCCCCCAATTAACTCTGGTTCAAGGGTACATCTCTGAACTCCTCTGACATCTGTCGTTGTAATCCTTCAACGTCGTCAGAGAGGTGACGGGTCCCGACGGCCATACATTAAACGGACCACCATGTCCCTAAACTGGAACAATCGAGCCCCCAAACGCTCTTTTGTCGGATCTAAACGATCCCGTTAAGTTGATCTTAGTCTCAAACTGGACTAACGTATCCTTAACAAACGTTTGAGTTGATCTTAGCCTTAAATATGGCTAACGTATCCTCAAACCAAAACCCCAAACCCAAATCTAAGAAAACACGGATTTGGACTAATCCACGTCCTACGGGCGACGACATAAATTAGTCTCCGTATACAATCCACGGGCAACCACAAACAAAACAAACACCCACGACACGAAGTGACCAGCTGGAGAAGGAGAAAGTTGTTACCGCGATGCGGTAGCGTAATTAACTGCAGGGGCTTGCGCCTGCAGGGAAGAGCGTCCCCACAATCAAAAACCCCTCAAGCGAGGGGGAATCTGACGAAGTCTGCTACATCGGACGCATCCGTTTAAACCTTCGATACATGGTGCCATAAACCAACTTGGCATCTTCGGAGAGGTGGACGGATAGCACCAATTAGCATCTGCCCCGAATCTCAGTGCCAAGACATCGCAGTCTTGTGCGCCGCCTTTCGGAGGGGAACAGATTCTGGCACGCCCGGTGGGACCTTTTCCTCTTTCCACTCCACACTTCGTGTGTCGTGTTCGCGAACGAATCGCGGTTTGCTGTGGTTGCCTGTGGATTCGAGGTACTAAGATTTGGTGTCTTGCTCCGTGCAGAAAACAGAAGATCAATGGCTTCAAACTGCACTACCTGCAACTGCAACTCTCGCTCCGTTCTTGCTGGAGGAGTGACTTATGGGCCCCAAGCAGCCTCCCTTTTTAAGATGCCAGTGGAGCAGGTATTTCAAGCCACCACTGGACTATTCTTCGGGACCATGCTCCCACCGATGAGCTTCGATACCCCAACGACGTCGCAAGAAGCTCTAAAGAAATCGGTCTTTGATCAGCTTATAACTACCGCTGCCCCTCTCAACAGGTCGCCCAACTTCAATACCTCAGTTTTCAACAGACTGGGCCAGAATGTCTATAAGCCCGCGATACCCGAAGCTGCCATCCCAAAGCGGATAGCTATCCCGGCTCAAGCGGACAAAATTACTGGAAAGGCTCCTCCTTCCAAGAAGTCAATTTTTACAAGGCTGGCTATTCCGGTTGCTGCTCCAGGCGAGGTCCTCAAAGCTGCTTCCCCTGCCCAGAGGTCTGTCTTCGACAGATTAGACATTGCTTCTCAACGGGTGTCAGTCTTTGACAGGCTAGCACCAATAACGGTCTCTCCTCAAAGCAGGGGGTATGACAAAGTCGCCCCTACGGCCGAAACAACTCCATCCGCATGACGCGCTCGACGTCGCCGCTGGCGCTGAGTAAGGAAGGCTGGGGGCGACTCCCCCTCTGGATTTACTCCACCAGCTCCAACGGTGGGGATCGATGTTGCTGTTCCAACCGGGAACATCTTTGAGCTGCTGAACAGGGTGCGCAGAAACTCTCCTACTGCAGTGTTGAAGAGATCTCCTCCACCCGTGGAGAATGATACGGAAAAGAAGCTAGAGCAGCCCCCTCAACGGCTGTCCTCTAAAATTTACAAGGTCTGGCGTCAAGTCCAAGACTCCGTAATAGATCAAGACTATCTCCGCCAACAGAAAAAGATGAAGGTTCGGCAGGAGAAGAATTACTCTGTCAAGCCGGAAAAAGCAACAGCTGGATGGGTGCCCACGACAGCGGCCCCCTCAACGTCAACCACTCAGAAAAGAAGGAGGCCAGAGAAAGCCCCAGTAAACGTGGCAGACCACAAAGACGCTAAGCCCAAACGCCCCAAGTCTATGGGCATGATGGTGCACACCGTATACATGGCTTCTGGAAAGGAGGAAAGCCGTGCTTCGACGGGTCACCGACCGCTCACCCGATTCATGACGAAAACCCAGGAGCAGCAACAGAAGCTTTAGGAGATGATGATTGCAATGGCCACACTCATCGAGCCAAAAGAAAGCTCGGAGGCATCATCAGAGCAGCGTCACGAACAAGAAAATGATGCTGACTTCTTACGCAGAGTCCTCGAAAAGAAGGACAGAGAAGCCGCAGAGCAAGCGGCTAACATAAAGCAAATGGCGCTCCTCATCCAAGATATGGTAGGGATGATGCTACAGCCGGACCCTCTAGTTGAAGACCCTCCGATCATTACTGAAGACGATAGAGGAGAGACATCTAACCCGCCTCCGGCTCTTTCAGCAGCCAAGGAAGAAACCATTTCCAAGGCTGCACTGGATGACTATATATCTTAGGAAATACGAGCTCATCAGGAGAATGAGGCGGCTGGGCAAATTGCTAGAACCGGACGACCTTATCCGAGCTGGTATGACCAAATCAGTTACCCGCCGGGATATACGATCCCTAAGTTTCACGTATATAAAGGGACAGGGAATCGCCATCAACATGTCGCTCAATTCAGGGCCTTATGCGGCAATACTGGAGGCGATGACAAATTGTTGCTTCGCCAATTCGTCGGCAGCTTAGCAGGAACAGCTTTTGAATGGTATTCGGAGCTACCCAACGACTCTGTCAAAACATTTGCGGAGATGGAGCTACTGTTTACATAGAGATTCGCGAGTGCTAGTGGACGCATCCCAATAACAGCACTGATTAACGCCAGGATAAGGCCCGGCGAAACCTGGGTCCAATACGCAACACGGTGTCGAAACCTATGGTCGAAATGCGAACAACGCATAGAAGAGGCACCTGCGGTAGGTACGTTCGTGGGCACTCTTGATCAGCAAGCGACCATCTCGCAATACATGATGTTCTTCAGGCCGACCACCTTCCAGGCCTTGATTGACAAGTTGGCCAAAATAGATCAGATGGATCATAGACCATCTCCTTCAAAGACGGACCCTCGGAATGAAAAGGGGAAAGGGAAAGCAACTTTCGTCGCTAATACTCAACAACAGCCGAGCAACTTAAAACCGGTTGTCCGCCAAAGCAACGTACGTCCATGCCCATCCCTCGAGGAGAGACTGGGACGTCCTTATTCGTTTCCTCAAGATAAAACAAGGAGACTGTTCGAGCTGGCAGTGCGCAACAGACTCATCCATCTGCCGAATCCAAAACGTCCGTTGCAGCCAGGCGATATCAATGATCTTAATTACTGCCCTTACCACCAAGCGGTAAGCCATCCAATCGAAGATTGCTTCGTTTTTAAGGGATGGATCAAAGATCAGTACCAACAAGGCAAGTTCGCGTTATCCGAAAACTGGAAGGTGAACCCGCCGCAGCTTCACACTCCTAAGAAGACAAACACACTGGGGGCAACATGCTCTTTTGTTGAGGAAGCTCCATGGGAGGTGGCTTTTTTGGCCAAGACCAAAAGGATGCTAAATGATCTTCAGACGTACCCGGCGATTAGATGGAAGAACCCGTTGGAACCTGAGATCATCAAGGGGATGCTGAAGCCACGCCCAATTCCAAATATCGGTGGTGATAGCCAAAGCATTCACACCCAGCCGTCGAAATCTTCGAAAAAGAAGGACAAAACCATGAAGCCCGTGAAGCCTGGCGACAAGCGCATGGATTTGCAGAAACAGATTGACGCGCTGGAAGAGTATAACCAGAAGGCGCGGATTCCAATCACGCTCCAAGAGTTTCTCAGCCACGTCCTTGAGGACGAAAACGATGGAGATGACTCATCAGATGAATCTGAGAACTACGTAGCAAGTTGTCATGTGATCTCTCACTCCTCGATAGATGATAAAGAGGCTCCTTACACCGAGAAACCGGGGGCGGATCCTGAACCAGAACTTCTGTGGCCGTCAGACGAGATGATCGATGCCTTCCTGAATAAAGTTCGTCTGAAAAGTAAAGCCGACCGGGAGCGTGAGATGGCCATATTTGAAAAGGCCAAACGCCGGCGACTGGACAAAAGGGTCGAAACACTCCCACCAGATCAAAGTACATCCGCCGCAAATGAAAGCAGGATCAAGACAAGGAAACGATTCGCCAAAGCCATATCAATGGGGATGAGGCCGCCCTCTTTCAGAGAAAATTCTCCTGGTGGTATACATTTTGATGAAACGGACGTACACCCCAACTTCTGTTTATATCATCAGAGGATCGTACATCCTACTGAAGACTGCAACTCTTTTAAGTGTTGGTGGCAAGGATATGTCGCTCATAGACAACACGTCAATAGAATAAAGCGGGAAGCTCGTAGACAGCGAAAAAATACGACAGATGAGCATAAAAGAGTTGGCGGCAATTGTCATAGGGACGAGCCCGGGGGATCACGAGTTCTCACCTTTGGAAGCGATTCTGTCGAAGAAGCCGCCCTCAACCCTCTCTTCAAGGAATTCATTTCTAAAACAAAAGAATTGGAGAGTTACGAGAACGTTCAGCCGTACGATCTCACACTACCCGGAAAGAATCTCGGACCCGCAAACGACGGAGCAAACGAAATGAGAAAGGAAAAGGAGAAAACGGCCTTTGTTGCCAACACTCAACAACAGCCGAGTAACCCGAGACCGTTTTGTCGTCAAAATAACAAGCCGCGATACCTCAATGAGAAGTTGAAACGTCCTTACTCGTTTCCCAAAGATAAAACAAAGAGATTGTTCGAGCTAGCAGTGCGCAGCGGGCTCATCACTCTGCCAGATCCAAAACGTCCATTGCAACCAGGTGACGTTAACAATCCTAACTATTGTCCCTACCACAGAGTAATGGGTCACTCACTCAAAAATTGCTACGTCTTCAAAAACTGGGTTGAAGACCAATACCAACAGGGGAAATTCGCGCTGCCCGAAAAGTGGAAAGTAAACCCGCCACAACAACATGCTCCGAAAAAGGTGGATATGCCGGGGACATCATGCTCATTCATAAGGAAAGCCCCATAGACCGAAAATCCAGTAAATTAGAGATGCGTCTCAAATACGGCGACGGCGGACCGAAACGTCCTTAAACTAACAATGGACCGCAATGTCCTAAAACTTGCAAATGACCGAAACGTCGTTAAACTACTCCCAACCCGCAGCATTTTCAGGCTGACGTGGTAAAAAAAAAAACAAAAAAAAAACGGTATGTCCATAAGCAAAATGGGCACGGATGAAAACCCGAAAGGGCTCCGTGAGTAAAAACAACAGGGCTACCGGCGAGTGTTCGTGAAAACCCGAAAGGGCGCGACCTCGTTAAAAAAAAAAAAGAAGAAAAAAACGGTATGTCCATAAGCAAAATGGGCATGGATGAAAACCCGAAAGGGCTCCGTGAGTAAAGACAGCAGGGCTACCGGCGAGTGTTCGTGAAAACCCGAAAGGGCGCGACCTCGTTTAAAAAAAAAAAGAGAAAAAAGGGGAAAGAAAAAGAATTAAAAAAAACGGTATGTCCATAAGCAAAGTGGGCACGGATGAAAACCCGAAAGGGCTCCGTTAGTAAAAACAGCAGGGCTACCGGCGAGTGTTTGTGAAAACCCGAAAGGGCGCAATCTTGTTAAAAGACACTTATAGGGTCCTCTCGACCTTGTAAGGAGAAACCAACCGCGTGGGATCCTTACCACTCACAAGGGAGCAACACACTTAGGGATCCTCACGATTCCTAAGGAGAAATTACACTTGCGAGATCCTCACGACTTGTAAGGAGAACTCTCTTATGGGACCCTCACGGCTCATAAGATTTGAAAGTCTTAAGTTACAGAGACCTGAACCTGTTCCTAAGCAACCCCCACAACCTTTTTGCCCTACAAGCGGCTCATACTGACCCTTGTATACAATCCACGGGCGCGAATAAACATTTCCCCCCAGCAAAGTCCCACTCGTGACTAGGGATATGTCCATATGGTGAACAACCCTTGTAAGTCCTCTCGACTTATAAGGAGAAAACCCTTTTGTAAGATCCTTACGACTTACAGGGGAACATACGCTTAGGAATCCTCACGATCCCTAAGGAGAAAACACACCTACGAGATCCTCACGACTTGTAGGGAGAAATACCTTTGTGAGGCCCTTACGGCTCATGAAGTCAAAAGCCTTGGTTGACAGGATCCTAACCCTGTTTACTAAGCCAACTTTGTTCAACATCGACAGAGGCAAATGATGATTCGCTCCTGGCAATATCCCAGTAATAGCGATGCTGATGCCTAAACCGGCATCAAATTCCAAGACCTTTCATGGCAAATGATGATTCGCTCCTGGCAATATTCCAGTTGTAGCGATGCTGATGCTGAGATTGGCACCAGATTCCAAGTTCCACACTCGCGATAAAAAAAATACAGCGAGCCATACGTGCATACGAAATAGCCGAAATGATGGGGCAACTTGCAATAAAAATCAGCAAGTAAAAAAATGTATGCATGAAAAATAGCCGAAATGATTGGGCAACTCACAATAAAAAGCAGCGAGTAAAAATAAAATAAATAGCCGAAATGATTGGGCACCGCGAAAAATAGCCGAAATGATTGGGCAATCGCGATTTTCGCGATATAAAAAGCTGAAATGATAGAGCATCGCGGAAAGAATAAAAAAAATGATGAAAGAATGAAACTTTTTGCCCAACAAGTGATGCTACATCAATCCCTGTATACAATCCAGGGACGCAAACAAAGAAGGAGTCGCACTCTTCCTCCCCAGGTTTCATTAGAAGAAGAAGCCGAATCTCGACGGGCCACAAATAACCTAGAGATCGTCTCAACACTCGTCTCATTACAACGGACACAACTTCAAGCGAAGTGGAACAGCGGCAACTCCCAGTTCTATGGCTCAGCGATACACAGATCACCGAGAGTCAAATCTCCACTCCGTGAAATGCGGATATAATCAGCAAAATTCCTGGTCATGTGGAACGCGGATAACGTCACTCTTTGACCCCGTGGAAAACGTCCAGAGCGGATCCTGGTCCTCGCAGAGCACGGCAGTGAACCCGTGTGAAGCATCCAGAGCGGAGCCTAGTCCTCGCCTAACGCGGCAGTGAACCCGTGTGAAGCTTCTAGTGCAAAATTCCTGGTTACGTGGAACGCGGATAACGTCACTCTTTGACCCCGTGGAAAATGTCCAGAACGGATCCTGGTCCTCGCAGAGTATGGCATTGAACCCGTGTGAAGCATCCAGAGCGGAGCCTAGTCCTCGCCTAACGCGGCAGTGAACCCGTGTGAGGCATCTAGAGCAAAATTCCTGGTTACATGGAACGCGGATAACGTCACTCTTTGACCCCGTGGAAAATGTCCAGAGCAGATCCTGGTCCTCGCAGAGCACGGCAGTGAACCCGTGTGAAGCATCCAGAGCGGAGCCTAGTCCTCGCCTAACGCGGTAGTGAACCCGTGTGAAGCATCTAGTGCAAAATTCCTGGTTACGTGGAACGCGGATAACGTCACTCTTTGACCCCGTGGAAAATGTCCAGAGCGGATCTTGGTCCTCGCAGAGCACGGCAGTGAACCCGTGTGAAGCATCCAGAGCGGAGCCTAGTCCTCGCCTAACGCGGCAGTGAACCTGTGTGAAGCATCTAGAGCAAAATTCCTGGTTAGGTGGAACACGGATAACGTCACTCTTTGACCCCGTGGGAAACGTCCAGAGCGGATCCTTGTCCTCACACCAACATGGAGTGATCACCACCGCGACATTCGTCTCGATACAGCAGACGCGATACAAGCAAACGAAGCGAAGGCCAAATTCCTAGCTTCAACGTCTTGACGGTAAGTCATATAAAACCGGAAAGACAAACAGAGATCATCCTACATGGAGTGGTCACCACCTCGACGTTCATCTCGATACAGCAGATGAAATGTCACCCCAGCGTTCTTCCCCCAGCAGGATTCGAAAGCGACAAAGCAAACGAAGCGAAGGCCAAATTCCTAGCTTCAACGTCTTGACGGTAAGTCATATAAAACCGGAAAGACAAACAGAGATCATCCCACATGGAGTGGTCACCACCACGACATTCGTCTCGATACAGCAGACGAAATGTCACTACAGCGTCCTTCCTCCAACAGGATCCGGATACACCAAAGCCAATGAAGCGAAGGCCAAATTCCTAGCTTCAACGTCTTAACGGCAAGTCATATAAAACCAGAAAGACAATCAGAGATCGTCTCACACCAACATGGAGTGATCACTACCTCGATGTTCGTCTCAACACAGCAGACGCAACATCACCGAAAGGTGTCACGGCAAAATCCCTGGTTCCAGACCTCGACGGTTCACCAGCAACCTAGAGAAAACCACGACATTCGTCTCGATACAGAGGACGCAATGCCAGCAAACGAAGCGAAGGCTAAATTCCTAGCTTCAACGTCTTAACGGCAAGTCATATAAAGCCTGAAAGACCATCAGAGATCATCCCACACCAGCGTGGAGTGGTCACCACCTCGACGTTCGTCTCGATACAGCAGACGGGATGTCACGACAGCGTTCTTCCTCCAACAGGATTCGCACATGACAAAGCAAACGAAGCGAAGGCCAAATTCCTAGCTTCAACGTCTTAACGGCAAGTCATATAAAGCCTGAAAGACAATCGGAGATCATCTCGCGCCATTGTGGAGTGGTCACCACCTCGACGTTCGTCTCGATACAGAAGACGCAACATCACCAAAAGGAGCCACGGCAAAATCCCTAGTTCCAAACCTCGACGGTTCATCAGCAACCTAGAGACAACCACGACATTCGTCTTGATACAGAGGACGCAATGCCAGCAAACAAAACAAAGGCCAAATTCCTAGCTTCAGGGTCTTAACGGCAAGTCATATAAAGCCTGAAAGACTATCGGAGATCATCCCACACCAGCGCGGAGTGGTTATGACTCACCGGGGCTCTCCAAAATGAGCCTAACCTCAAGTAAAAAGCGGCATGGCAAATTCCTAACGCTTGCTCTTCCGACAGTCAAACTGCCAAGGAGGATTGCTTGAAGACGTCTTGTCCAGCCCCCGAAGGGATCAGAGACACGGCAGTCGCAGGGCTACTCGAACAGCATGATTGCCTATCGAGGAATATATCAGCTCATGCGACGGTACGACGGCCAAAACCCTAAGTACCACAGACCCTAATGGACTTCTGTCGTAAAGAGCAGAGGTTAACTGTGACGTTAGGATATTCTTGCGAGATCTGCTCGATCCGTTTCGACTCGTGAGGAAATTGATGTCTTTGCGAGAACTTCTCGATTCGTCTCGACTCGTGAGATAAAGTCTTAGGCGGTAGGGATTAAAAAACCTGTTTCCTAAGCACTGGAACCCTGCAAGTCGGCCCAAAACGGTCACTTGCATACCATCCATGGGTCTCACTCTCCAAAGTCGAATCTCGACAAGGAGGGAAACAACCGCTTACGGGTCCTCTCGACTCGTAAGAGGGAAAATTCTCTTATAGGATCCTTACGACTTATGAGAGAAAACACACTTAGGAGTCCTCACGACCCCTAAGGAGAAAATACACCTATGAGATCCTCTCGATCCGTAGGGAGAAAAGTCTTTATGAGACCCTCACGGCTCATAAAGTTGAAAAGTCTTAGGTGGCAGATCCTAACCATGTCTCCTAAGCCATCACCGCCCTGCAAAGAGGTCAAGATGGACCATCTATGAGCCAGACTCGCCAAAGCTACATGCCACTGAAACGGAAAAGCTACTCATGAGCATATAAACTACTTCACGCCAGAGTAAGATATGAAGAGATAGAGGGGTGCGGCTCATGAAGTTAAGGGTTTGGAACTATATCTCTTAAGAGTCGAGATCTGAGTCAATGATAAATGACGACGCTTGTGTCCGCTCGTTATCTTCTCAGATCAAGATTCTGAAAGTAATATACCAACCCTAAACTGGTCATACGCTATGCATAACTCTGCACTACTTCACCCACATACATACTTACATGGGCAAAGTAGTGGGGGCATTTTTTCCCGCCAAAAATTTCTGCGCAAAGGAGTCCAAGGTATCAAATGGCAGCGATACGCTTAAAGAAATGCAAACCAGTATCTTCCGGCCTATATTTTGATAAACTGCCGAAGGAGAAACAGATAAATTCTGATGGTATCGAAAGCGGCTCGAAAAACCCTTCGATTTGATATATTATGGGCCTCATAATTCATCCGGGATCAAAAGTTATGAGGCATCACGTGTCCACACGTGATGGACCTTTAAGAACCCGCTGGAGGAGTTAAAAAATATAATAAAAACTCAGAAAAGACCCCAATGGGGCATCACGTGCTCACACGTGACCATGGGTCACGTGCAGACACGTGATGGACTTTTAAGACCTCTAAAATAATGAATAGAATTTAATTCTAAAAGTCATAAAATACCTCAACGAGGTATCACATGCTTACACGTGACCAATGGTCACGTGTTGACACGTGATGGTTAAAACAACAACATAAACAAGCGGCTGTTAAAGGAACCAATTTAGGGGTCACGTGTCAGCACGTGACTGGCTTCAAAAGCCTTACAATTAATAGAATTAAATTCTAAAAGCTTCCAAATCTTTCCAAATGGAAAAGGTCTATGGGGACCGTTGGATTAAAAATCCAAGGGTGATTAAAAATCACCAATTTATGGAAAAATCTTGGACTTGGAAAGATTTCCCCCCTAAATCTGACCGAGATAACAAATGGATATCTTTGGATTTAAAATTCAATGGTGAATAAAATTCATTTAACAATCTAAAGGCCCAGATTAATGATGAATGCAAATCAAATCTCTCAACATACAAATCAAATCTCTTAATGAGAGATTTGTTAAACAAATTGATTCTCTTCCTCCTCCTATAAATAGGAGCCAAGAGAAGAGAAGGAGGACATACCTTGGAGAGAGAGGAAACAGACAGAGGAGAATTTAATTCTCTGCAAAAGAAAAACCCTAGGTAAGAAAAGAGAAGCTTAAAAAGAGAATTTAATTCTCAAAAGAGTTTAACTCTTATAAAAAGAAAAGAACTTAGTTCTTTCTCTGGTGGAGGATCTGCAAAGTGCACATCTCCCCATGAATTGAGAATTTAATTCTCATTGGGTTGAGATCCTGCCATGCAGATCCAAAACATAGAGGAGGAATTAAGTTTTGAGGATTCAATGGTAACAAAATTATAGGAATTTAATTCCTTTGGGATAAAATTAGGGTTTTACCCTAAATAAGAATTTAATTCTTTCACAATAGGAATTTAATTCCTCCAAAATAAAAATTAGGGTTTTACCCTAAATAAGAATTTAATTCTTAAAGATAAGGAGACTTAAAAGATCTCTGTTCATGAAAAGAACTAGGGTCACGTGCCCCACGTGACCTCTGAACAGATCCCCCAAAAATGAGAAGAGGAAAGCTTTGAGGCAATGCCTCACGTGTTCCCACGTGACCCTCATTATATATGGAACAAAAGCAAAGACAGAAACAATTCTGGGCGCTCTCACGTGTTACCACGTGACCCCTAATAAATGTTCTAATAAATCAGGGCATGATTATACATCACGTGCCCACACGTGATGGTTATGAAAATTAAAAGTGTTTGACACTTGTTTGCAGAACAAAATAAAGGGGATCTGGCCCCACTTTTTGATGCCATCACGTGCTCCCACGTGACTCCCAAAACGCAGAAAGAAAAAGCAAAGGAAATGAAAGCTTTGGGCGCTCTCACGTGTTATCACGTGACCCCTCAGCAAATGCTTTAACAATTGGCACACAGATCCCCATCACGTGCCAACACGTGATGCTCTAAAATAAAAATAAAAGTGTTTAACACCTATTCACAGATTTGAGGATAAACCAAAAGGAGATCTGGCTCCACATTTAGGGCGCCCTCACGTGTCCCCACGTGACCCCTAACGAATCCCTTTAATATCGAATGAATGGATGCCTATCATGTGCCCACACGTGATGGCCAGGAAATTAAAAGTGTTAAACACTTACCTGCAGAATAAAATAAGGGAAATCAGGGCGCTCTCACGTGTCCGCACGTGACCCCTCCCTCCTTAGTGTTTAACACTAATTGGAAAACTCTATCTGCAGTGTTTAACACTGATTTTCTTAGTGTTTAACACTAATTTGGAAAACTCTATTGGCAGTGTTTAACACTGATTTGCTTAGTGTTTAACACTAATTTGGAAACTCTGTTCCCAGTGTTTAACACTGATTATCTTTTAGTGTTTAACACTAACTTGCTAATCTTATTCCCAGTGTTCAACACTGTTGGTCTTTAGTGTTTAACACTAGCTTTAGCCCAATTGGCTAAGTTTCTAGAGGCAAAGCCTCTCCTTCAATGGACCAGCAGAGAGCCAATATTTCAAACACAATTGGACTTAGCCCAAATTGGCCATAAGTCCTCAAATCATCTTGAACTGAGCACATCTGCTCTTTCAACCAACTCATTGGTTCAAGGGTACATCTCGGAACTCCTCTGATATTTGTCGTTGTAATCCTTCAACGTCTTCAGAAAGGTAACGGGTCCCGACAACCACACATCAACACGGACTGTGGGGTCCTTAAACTCATGGACTTATGCGTTCCTAAACAAAGATACGGACTGTGGGGTCCTTAAACCCGCGGACTTATGCGTCCTTAAACTAACGGGCTAATGCGTCCTTAAACACACCCATATGGACTGTGGGGTCCTTAAACCCATGGACTTATGCGTCCTTAAACTACCAATGGACCACTATGTCCCTAAACTGGCACTGGACCACTATGTCCTTAAACTGGAAATGGACCACTATGTCCCTAAACAGGCACTGGACCACTATGTCCTTAAACTGGAAATGGACCATCATGTCCCTAAACTGGCAATGGACCACGATGTCCCTAAACTGGAACAACAGAGCCCAAACGCTCTTTTGTCGGATCTAAACGATCCCGTTAAGTTGATCTTAGTCTCAAATTAGACTAACGTATCCTTAACAACCGTTTAAGTTGATTTTAGCCTCAAATATGGCTAACGCATCCTTAAACCTGCAAACAGACTTTAGTCCCAAATTGGACTCTAGATCCCCCAATCAATTTTGGCTCAAGGGTACATCTCTGAACTCCTCTGACATTTGTCTTTGTAATCCTTCAACGTCGTCAGAGAGGTGATGGGTCCCGACGGCCATATATGTAATGGACCCCTATGTCCCTAAACTGGAACAATAGAGCCAATTGCTCTTTTGTCGGATCTAAACGATCCCGTTAAGTCGATCTTAGTCCCAAACTGGACTAACGTATCCTTAACAACCGTTTAAGTTGATCTTAGCCTCAAATATGGCTAACGCATCCTTAAACCTTCAAACAGACTTTAGTCCCAAATTGGACTATAGATTCCCCCAATTAACTCTGGTTCAAGGGTACATCTCTGAACTCCTCTGACATCTGTCGTTGTAATCCTTCAACGTCGTCAGAGAGGTGACGGGTCCCGACGGCCATACATTAAACGGACCACCATGTCCCTAAACTGGAACAATCGAGCCCCCAAACGCTCTTTTGTCGGATCTAAACGATCCCGTTAAGTTGATCTTAGTCTCAAACTGGACTAACGTATCCTTAACAAACGTTTGAGTTGATCTTAGCCTTAAATATGGCTAACGTATCCTCAAACCAAAACCCCAAACCCAAATCTAAGAAAACACGGATTTGGACTAATCCACGTCCTACGGGCGACGACATAAATTAGTCTCCGTATACAATCCACGGGCAACCACAAACAAAACAAACACCCACGATACGAAGTGACCAGCTGGAGAAGGAGAAAGTTGTTACCGCGATGCGGTAGCATAATTAACTGCAGGGGCTTGCGCCTGCAGGGAAGAGCATCCCCACAATCAAAAACCCCTCAAGCGAGGGGGAATCTGACGAAGTCTGCTACATCGGACGCATCCGTTTAAACCTTCGATACATGGTGCCATAAATCAACTTGGCATCTTCGGAGAGGTGGACGGATAGCACCAATTAGCATCTACCCCGAATCTCAGTGCCAAGACATCGCAGTCTTGTGCTTCGCCTTTCGGAGGGGAACAGTTCTCAACACATGAGAGATGAGAGCTATGAGAGAGAGGAAGAGGATGAGCTTTGGATGAGAGAGAATGAGGATAATTATCAACCATTCTCACATATATGTGAATTATGAAAATTAACAATTAATCAAAGATAATTGTGATGGTTTATTTGAAATTACCATTATCATTTCACATTTAATGAATTTTTGCAAGAATCAAAGAGCATCTTTCATGTGAAATGATGACGGTCAATATGTCAACATGGGTCAACAAGTCAACCAAAGTCAAATGGTCAACAACCCTAACCATAACACAACTATCTTTAATTAATACCATTAATCATATTTCACATATTCATTAGGGTTTGGAAAAAGACAACGGTCATCAACCATAATGAGAATCCTCTGCCTCTGCCTCTGTCAACTGTGCATACACACCCGTATCCATGTTCCGAGGAACACGGATACAATGAGATAAAACCAATCCCAAAACATATACTAGGATCTGTCTTAAACCAAAGCCTGCTAGTAATAACTGTCCGGACACCAAATGTGCACAAGTGCGCGGATGTGAACGAACCCCGTCGCAAAACCATACGACTACTACTCTGTTTTGCCCAAAGGCGAATAACCCTCTTTGTAGGACTCTAAAGACTCGACACTACATTGGCAGTGGGTTTAACCACAGGCCGCAAGCGGTACTAGCTGTACGTAACGGTCCCCAGGTAGATGCCGATAAGAAGACTGATGAAGTGAACCCATCCGAACTCCTACTGAGCCTTAATGTGACAATCTTCGTACAGTCCGGTCTGTTCGTCTAAGAGTATCGCATGGCGGGCCTAGGGGGCGGTAAACGTCAGTCCCCTAATAGCGGTACAAGTCATGTCGGAGTGTAGCCCAGAACACCCTGAGATAACACTGGAAACGCTACCAGTATATCTCGCTAGCCCTGGCCAGGGACTTTGTGTAATGGCTCTCCTAGACACAGCGCGATATCAACCCCCAATACCGGGAGAGACGAATCCTGTCTAACCGTCACTGCCTCTAAGTACTTCGGGACTGCACCCAACTGCTACCTGTTTGCACGACTCATTTCAGCCGTGGTAGGGTAGCAATATAAGAACAGTGGGAACACACTCGATGGGAAGTGACGGTGTCAAGTCAACGGACTAAGTGATACACATGTCACCTGGGAACTAATAACTGACGATAGGTATAGTACCAACCAACAGTTCCCGACGAGTCCAGTCCAGTGTACTCGTAACCCAACGAGCACCCGCATACTATCTCAAGTATGACGTACTAATGTCTGTAGGACAGACCATCTCCCCTGCTAGGATGAGAAGCGCATACGCTAGTCTACTCCGGAGTATCGATGCCCCGTCTCGATAATCCTACGACTAGGGACCTGTATAAGGATGTGCTTGTAGATTACCTAGCCCTCACTGGTGTGACTGCCATCACAATGCTGGTAATCAAGCAAAGATCCTAAGGGCTCCACTAATGTGTAAAGGCGATATGCTATAAGAAACACATGCATACATTAAGGTAGAAACAAACAAAGTAGTATATTATTATTTTGAGCAAGATTGTCTATACAACTGTGAATATCCCAAGCTTCCATTAAGTAATATACAAACTAGTATTATACAGTAATGGCCTCTAGTGTGAGTGCACGGCGGCGCCCCGGCCTCCATCCCGAGGCCAAATGCGGAAGCGATGATTAACTTTAAATTTTCTTGAACCGGCACCACCGCGCACTAAAACCCAGATCGAACCATTAACTAGTCCTAGCTAACTACAAGATGGGGAAGAGAGATATACCGACTGATCCGTGTCCTCCGGTCTTCTCGTCGTCGTCCCGATCTCCCGCGGAAGCTCCGGTCTCCACCTCGTCGCCGGAAGGGCACCATGTCGCCGGCTTCTTTTACGGGCTCCCACCTCTATACCGAGGCAACTCGGGCATGAAGCTGGCGAGTCGACGTGCCCAAGATTTGCTGTAGAATCTAGTGTGGAACTCATGTCTCATTTGGGATAGTGGATGTTGCCTTTTAGTGGAGGAAATGAGATATGAACTTTTAGAGATCAACTTAGGGATTTTTGCAAGCATCAAGAGAGTGAAAAATCCTACACCAAAATGAATCAACCCCTCCCCTCTAGTGGCCGGCCCATGCAAGGAGAATGGGGAGTGGAGTGAATGAGAGAGGAAGTGAGTGAGTCAATAATGCAAGAGGGAATCAAATGATATCATGAAAAGAAAATGATCACAAACAAATCCATACACCACCAACAACCATCATCAACAACCATGATTGCACCAAAACCAACACTCCAACAAGCTAATCATCAACAACCATGATGACTCAAAAGTCAAGCCATGATGAGAAGAAGAAGAAGTCAAATGGTGGAAGAATTATCATGATACAAGAATATGCAAAGAACACCCTCCACAAATACTTATTTGCACAAATGCAAATAAGCCCTCCTCCACCAATCATCGGCCAATGAACGATACAAAGAAATATGGCCGAAATGGAAAGCAAACTGGCAACTCCAGAAAACTGGTCCCGTAATAAATTACAGGAAAACCCCGATACTGTGTATACACACCCGCATTTGTATTCCGACCGAAATACAAATGCAATGAGACAAAATCTACACTGTACTATACTAGGATCCGGTTTAAACCAAAGCCGGCTAGTAATATCCGTTCGATCCTGATCCGTGCAATACCGCACGTATCTGATCGAATCTTGCCATATCTCCATACGGCCTCTACAGCTTTTCGCCCGAAAACTTGAGCAACTGAATGTGGGGGACTCTAAAGACTCGTCAACACCTTGGTTGTGGATTTAACCACTAGCACGTCAGAGGTATAAGCCAATATGTAACGGGGTACCAGGTATTGACCAAAAGGGACGTCGATGAGCGAACTCATCCTGACACCCTACTGAGCCTGTCAGTGACAATATCCGTACAGTCCGGTCCGTTCGTCTATGAGCATCGCATGGCCGGCCTAGGGGGTTGGTAAAAGTCAGACCCCCAAAAGCGGTACAAGTCGTGTCGGAGTGTAGCCCAGAACACCCTGAGATACTACTGGAATACCTACCAGTAAATCTCCTGCCTCGGCCGAGGGCTTCGTGTAATGGCTCTCCTAGACACAGCGCGACCTCACCCCCAATACCGGGAGAGACGAACCCCTGAAGATCCGCTCACTGCCTCCATGTGGCTCGGGACTGTACCCAACTAAAACCAGTTTGCACGTCTCCTCTGAGCGTGGTAGGGTAGTAATCAAAGTACAGTGGGAACTCACACAAGACAAATGACGATCCCCAGGTCGATGAACTAACCTGTACACATGTCACCAGGGAACTGCTATCTGACGCCAGGTATAAGACCAACTAGCATGTTCCCGGCGAGTCCTGTCCGGTGTACTTATAACCCAATGAGCACCTATATACATCTTAGGAGAACCAACTGACACCAGTGGCTTGTGAGACCGGCCACCGCCCCTCGTCGGGGTCACGACTGTATACACTAGTCTACTCTGGAGTATCGATGCCCTGTCTCGAAACTCCCACAACTAGGGACCATTTAAGGATGTGCTTATAGACCCCAGCTCCCACTTATATGATCGCCCTCATACTGCTGGTGGTCAAGCAAGAATCCTAGGGGCTCTATCAACGTGTAATAGCGACATGTCAGGTTGCCTAAAGCAGTACACGATGATAAAGATAAACCAGATAGCATACTATCATCTTGAGTAAGACTGTTCTACCGGGATAGGTCCTCCCTCAATCATTGCAATCACGTGCCTGTGATCCAATAATTGACTCTGAGGGCACTATCTCCAACAATCTCCCACTTGCACTCAAGGCTAATTATTGCGATGTTGCATACTCATAGCCCGTGTGATACCGAACACCCAACTCCTCTACTAGTCAGTCTTACAAATCTCGTTTGCGAAACTATTGCGTTCGAGGAATAGCCTCAGTGAGTGGATCCGCTTTGAAGTTTCTTTCTATGTCTCTCTATATCTCAAGTTCGCGGAGAAACACATCTCCCGAAATGAGCAATACCTGTCTTAGAATGTGTCTGGATGTCTGATGGGACCTAGCTCATAAATGAACTCCAAATCCAAACTTCTTAGACTGTATCGTCAACTGAACTTAATCAGTATCCTGCGCCATGCCTCCCTCAGTATTTCCTTGGACCACCTGTCCAAAATACTGCCCCTCGTCAGAGGGAAAACTATAACTCTGACAACCTCCTTGTCGTCAAGGTCACCTTGGAAGCCTGGAATGATAACTGTCTCCCGAATGAGGCTGTCGTTATCATATCCCTAGAACATCCATTTATGTTCTAAAACTGCTTACGACTGTTTCTCCAGGATTGGATCAATGTCAACTTATTGCATCTAGTGCAAGAACAACATCTGGTGTGGTACTTGACATCTCATGATTGACTCAATTGCCTGAGCAAGTGATCAGCCAATCATGCACATCCCTCTCCCCTTTAGTCTGTAAGACACCATTAGAGAGGGTGACTCCATCACCTGCAGGTACACCACCATGCCAGGAGTCATCCATTCTAAATACTCTTAGAATGCTGTCTGAGTACCCAGATTGGGAAACCACCAAAATCTAAATCTAAAACCATAGATCTAGTAACCAGTATGTCTGATATAATGTCCAAGTCCCATGTGGAGAAACCACTGTGTGACGACCAAAGTATAACCGATCGTAGTATAGGAATATCACTTCCTACTCTGTGTATGTCATCTAAATACCAGGACATCAAACCCTACTACCTTCTCAACAGATCCATCCCCTATTCTGATGAAGTCAAACCTATGACTGTCACATCAGAAATTGATGATCTATCTCCGCTATATCTGCTTTAGTCTATAAATAGACATAAGCTACCTGTCCACCAATGCTTCCGCTGCTCCCACTGACTACGACAACCCTCTGGCAGAGTCATATAGACGTACACTTCTAAAGCTAGTTCAGAACGACGCTATACTCATCCTCCTGCCGGGTCTCACAGTCTGGAACAACAGCAATGGTAAGTCTGGGTAAACAAGAACTTCCCTGTCACCGTCCTTGAGGCTACCGGAGTACCTCTCGGGTGCCTGAAGTTACCCACCGTATCTGCGGAGTGGCCAATGGAATGTCAAACCAGATTGAATTTTTAGGTTCTTATCAAATCTCCAGTAATCATTTGTGGTTCTGGAATCACTTCCAGTTCTACCATACTCCCACTACTGTTTTCTGAAAAAATCCATTTTTATTAAAACCGTGGCGAGTCAAGAACAATATCACTATTGATCTTCCAGATGGTAGAAAGTCAACCCTCGTCATAGCCTGGGTCGACCCACAAACAACCATTACAGAAACGTGCCTTGAGTTATCCAGAGCCTGGTTTTAATCATAAGCCGGACAACTCCCCGTACCTTAACATCGTTAAGATATGAACTGTTCTATATCCAATATAGAACCAGAGGCACTGATTTAATTGAACCAGATTCAAATCATGCAGCTGTCCCCAGTGCATGTCTACTAAATGGAAGGAGGCCTATCAGCGTTACTCAACTTAGGAATGCTTCCAATTATGAGTAACCTGAAAGAGAAGAAAGTTCCCTTATTCACTACTATCAACTGAATACCATAGACAAGTATCTACATCTTCGATCACTCTGAAGAATCCCGATACTTGTAGTACCTGGTTCTCTACTTTATCCATATACCTATAACTTCTCAAAATTCGGACCCTGTGTTTCCACGAAACACTTGTCTAAAAACTAGAGAAGTCATAAGTAAACCGAATATAGTACGAGGACCAACCCCTCTGTCCTGATGGACCCTGGACAACATACAATACTCTGTATAAGTCCCTTGAGTCTGATAACTCATTCACTGTATGTCGTAGGTTGAAAACTGTACTTATGGTTAAGAAGAATTACACCGTTGTAATGCTCCTTACCTAACCATCCACTGATATAGGTAGATGTCACAGACATAATTTCAAAAAGGTATATCTCACTCTATGAAAATAGACGTACAGATATGTCGATTTGAAATTGGTGCATAACAGCGGACATTCAAAACCAAATATTTGTCGACCGGCAAACAGCCCAGGTGATTTCCTCAAATATCGCCGATTACAACGAATCCCGATATAATGGGATGATCACCTAATTCCCACTAACCTACTCCCACTCATCATCTGTAAAACCATACAGATGTGAGAATCATACCTAGTAAATACATACCCTGGAGTAAGGACTAATTGGGAAATCAGTTTTCCTTTAACTGTACACAGTGAAACTGAAACATTGAAATGTTTCGATGGGGTATCCCGGTATTCCTAGTAATGCCTCTTCCAGATTCACGACTGTAACCGTATAATTCTTTGCCACCTCTCCAAATCCCATTATATGTCTTTAGTCATTACCTTCTGCACACCCCTTAGGCCAAATGGTTTTCTTCCTTCCCTACCGTTCGGCACCAGCCTATGGTTTGGAAGAAGACTATCCAATAAGCATAATGGGTGTACTGTCCTAATCCTAGGAGCACTCGCAATGCGAGAGAAGGTGAAGATAAAAGACAACCGAATAAACCATATTCCTATTTCTCCTGAACCAGAATCCATCCCCGAACTGGAACAAGTTCCTTTCGAGTTCGTATATAACCATACGATGGAGTATCCAATAAACTGTGGATCTTCGTAGTGATACGGAGTTTCCTGGAGAAATACAAAGGTGATTTAGGATTGGCGAAGAAATACTTGGTTTGGTCGTGAATATCTGTTGCAATTTACTTTGCCCTCCTTCTAATCCCTTTCTTTGTCTTTACATAATACCTTATGTACACCATCGTTAGGCTAATTGGTTTTCTTCATTCCCTACCGGTCGGCACCTGCCTACGGTTTGGAAGAAGACAATCTAATTTGTGTAATAGGTGTACTATCCCCTAATCTAAGGGGTACTCGCAACCTGAGAGAAGGTAAAATGAAAAAACAACTGAATAGTCCTATTCGTTTTCTCCAGAACCGGAAACCATCCTCGAATAAATTCCTTCGAGTTCGTATATAACCATACGATGGTTTTGTCCAATGGAAGTGGACGTTCGTAGTAATACGGGGTGTCCTGGAGAAAAGGGTAAAAGTAGGAGTGGCAATGAGGTCTGCAACTCTGACAATCCAAAAGCCAGTGTTTAAGAAGGTTCGGTTAATTTTGGTCACTGAGTCATAGTCTTAGGGTCGGGTCAATGGTCGCTGCCGAAGAGAGAGAGAAAAGAAACACTCAGCGTGCACTCTAACCTAGATCAGAATGGTTACCAATTTATCTAATCTGGAAACCTCTTACTGTACCGTCAAATTCTCCTCCAAACCTGAAAGAAGAATTAGTCGGGATCACCCGAGGAGTAAACTAACTCATCAGTGGGAATCGGGATCCAACTATCATCGCATGACAACGTGACGGAATCCGCTCACGGTATCACACTCCAGAAGGTATGCGCATATCTGGCAAGTTTCAGTTCTTTTGAAACTCCCGATGTAATTTTTACCCCATGCTCTTATGACCTTGACTTTGGCCAACAAATCATAAGTCACATGTCAAGTTCTACCCGTCATTCTCCAGGTTAATTTGAGCCTACCCTTACAAGCCCTTGACTTTGGCCAATAAGGCTATACGACTGCCCCAAACCAACGCATCTCTCTATGCTGCATATGAATACCCCAATAGCTACCAAACACTGTGCCTTGACTTTGACCAACAAACACAGCTTGAATACTATTGACCACCCATATGAAACGACGGAGGGCTACGAATGGTTTCTGGTGAAAACCTTTAACGTAGTGAACTTGATATCGTTGAAGGAACGGATAGCCTTTAAAAATATAGTGACGAAAACCGTTGCTAAAGTGGTCACTCCCGGTGAAGGGATCTCGGCTCTTTCCCCGTAGAATGAGGTGCAGGATATTTCAACTGAATACCACGGTGCAAAGCAAAAGTAATCGGCTATAGTGAAGTTATTGCCCTGACGCAAACTTTTGTCCAAGGGGTCACTCCCGGTGAAGGGATCTCGGCCCTTGCCTCGTCGACTGAGGAGCAAGATATTCCAACTGAATACCACGATGCAAAACAAAAGTGAACGTCCTTGCAATAACAGCTTTTTTGAAAAATGTTCCAACAACATCAGATTAGGTTTGTTTTTAACTTGCATTGATCCGAATCAACGCAGTCCCATCAATTGATCACACCAAAAAGAACGAAAATATACTGATGTACGTATATGCCATCCGCATTCGCCACTAGGTCCCGTCATTACCCGTTAGGTTAGCTAACTAACGACAGAGCGGGGACTGGACTAGCGCGGATGCAAAACATATACAACATCTACTAATATATATACCAATATATTAAATTTCGCTCAAGGCGTAATAAAATGCAACATCACAGAAATGTACAGCATCACAGAACAATACAGATATCTGGGATCCCCGGGTTTCACAGAGCCGCTGAAACCCGACGTTCCCCTGGTCGTGTGAATAGCCTGTGCAACGAAATCCTAGACCCCTACGGGCGCGGCAAGTTACCCGCCAAAACCTGAAGCGAGGCAGCCCCCTTCAGCAACGTGAATGGAACACCCAGCACTTCACGGAATCCGGTAACTTGGGCACCCCTCCTGGGTCAACCTGTACCCCCTACGAGTGCGGCGAATAGCCTGCCAATTCTAGAGTAAATCCCTCCTCCGTCTCAATGCCATGAGATGCGGGCTTGTTGCCCTCTAGAACCCGGCTATCCGTGCACCCCTCCGCGGGGCAATCCTAATACAGAAAGCAAAATATACATACAACGGGTACATCGACCGCAACCTGGCCGTGCCCCAAAATAATAATACAAACAGGCAGTGACGGCAGTCCACATGTCGGACGCTCGCCCCGCAATATCAAATGTACATAATACAACAAAACTATACTAGTATTGCATCCAGGCTATCCCCCACGACTGATCCGCAACATCACAGCATAACATAGAACATCAACGTGTGTCACGACCCGAAAGTACGGAACGTGACCGGCACTTAGATTACGAAGCCTCTAGAGGCGCCACGTAACCTAAGTAAGCCGAAGCCCAGAAATCTAAACCATAAGAGAAGAAAAAGAAGAAAAGAAAAGAAAACAAGTATAAAAACATCAGCAAATTTTACCAAAAATTTCGGCAGAGTCTCCTCTGTAAAAACTGGCCCCAAACGGGTACAACAAGTATAATATACATAAACAATAAAAAGCATCCCCAAACGGGAGCTAGCATCAACGCCAACAGGCGGAAACAACCACAACAAGCACAATAATATACAACGCCAATAGGCGAGACTCAAAACTCAAAAGAAAACAAAACCACCAGATCAGAATAATACATGCGCGACTCTAAGGTCGAAATAAAAGACTGGTCCAATAACTTATCAATTAATACAAATATGGTTGATGAGCTTACTAGATACAAATGAAAGAATAAAAGTACACTGGTGGTTCGGATACAAGTGAACCAACCGACCATGCAAATCATCCTGAAAGAATAGATGTGCCAGCAAGCTGCCAGGGAAACCTGTACATCGAACCTGTAATAAAATTTGGCACAACGGGGGTGAGTTGCCAACTCGTGAGTAGAAGACATCTACGAAAAGAAATCGAATGCACGACGCTATCCTAGGTCATAATAATACACTACTATATCTCAATCATCTAGAATAGCAGGGTAATACTACGTATAAGTGCAAATACTCCGTGTCGTGTCAGTGCCTCATATGGTACTATGTCATATGAAATGAAATGCATGCACCATGAATGTAAAGTAACAAATCCTGAAATCCAGATATAAATGTATAAGAACTCTTTAGCTGTTATCATAGTAAAGTGTGTATAAGCATCTGAAATCTCAACAATGAAATCCATAGAAATCCGTGTCAAGCATCGACACAACACATGTAACCTCAAGTCTCAATATGTCGGGCTCCGTCCGTCCGGATCGGCCCATATCATCAAATCCCACGACAACGGTCGGTATCCTCCGGATATCCGCAGCGCCAGACATCACCGGTAGGTAGCCTTCCCCTGCCAGGCTCATCGTCTACAACTCGATCTTCTTGCCCCGGGGTACCATACCGGGCCCACCATGTACCCGAGACGGTTCATCCACTCCTCGAATCGGGTCTCGAAATCCAACAGAAAACATGAAATCTCATGGTGGACGACACATACATCACGAGAAAACCGCATCTTATTTTAAAAAGAGAAGAGGAGAGAGAGAGAAGTTTTATATATTCTTGCGGTTTTCCCCAAAAATCCAGAAATCTCATAGAAATCCAAATCTCAAAATCATGAGTAAGTATATGATAAGTGTCGGCATATGCCCATAATACTGCATGATAACATGAAAATATGAATGCATGAATGTCTAAGCAATAAATATCATGTCTGTACTAATGTCAGAGAATAATCACAATATTATAGCGGTCTAGTTGTTAACTGATTCTATCCATAAAAGTCAATATGATCTAAAGTGTACGTGACATAGCAATTACCGTTGATGATGTGTGTGAGCCGGCAAATAAGTGTGCGTGGAATATGCGCATCATCGGTAATAGTGCTGGTGTCCTAACAGGTAAAGTTTATACTGATTATAGCAACATATAAAAGAGCATGCACCATGATAATTACAGTATGAATGTAAATACAGATGTGCATTATCCACTCCTCTGCGAGATACGAGTACAACTACCACTATGTGAGTCGAACCTAAACCAGTGCCCATTTAACATCCTAAAGAACTAAACCTAATAGACTAGTCAGTAAGAAACTAGATTCTACCTAAGGTCTGAATTAATATCTCTAATAGTCGGCGATCCCGCCTCAATAGCGTCACGTACGTAGTACGGCTTCCTCGAATCAAGAGTGCGGATCAATCATCAAATCTAAGCCTCGTACGGTAAAATCCATCGTACGGCATCCCAATATCGGGGTACGGTCAAGTATCTCCTAGGTGTCTCCTCATTCGTATAATGTCATCATCAGCACATCTCATGATCAAGGTGTTAAACTGTGATCGCATACATCAATCATATATCATTGCCATCATGATAAGCATCATTAGTTTATCCACAGAAATATCATGTCATATGTGTAATATTGTGATTAAATCATACCGATATCTTATCGTCATCAAGTCACACCTATACGATATCGACATCAGGTCACACCTATATGACGTCGTAATCAAGTCATACATATATCATATCGTGATCAGTCACAAGCTACAGCCCAGGTACTATTTTAGCGTCCCATGTACCTCAATATCACCACCACCCTTTATAATTTATATGTTCATGTTCATTATCTCATTCTCTAATGATCCGCTAACACTTTAATACGACTGTATAGTCAAGAATCACGGCATCAAGCCCAGTTATACTGTTTCATCATGCCTCAGATATCATATCACATCAATGAATCCCATATACGTGTGGTGTATATATATACACCTATACCTAGTTTTATATATATACACACATATACGTATACGCCATGTCAAGTTTTAGTGTGTGCGTGTGTGTTTCTATCAGAAACCTACGAACCTTTCCCAAAGTATTCATCCTCAGGTATGGTTTTCCTAAATCAGTCTAGTCCTGCCTAGGGTCATTACTAGGGTCCTGCTCAGTAAGAATCTAGGGTCACATCCGGTTTCCTAATATCAATAAGTACTATTCCTATTCTACGTTGCGGGGGTGCTAAACGCCATGCACCCGACTTCCCCCCCGTAGATATACATCTACTCACCTGGTCCATATCTGCCGAAGACGGTGTCGCCATCCTCCTCTTCATTGCCCGCAGTCCACGTGGGGGGGTACCTAGACGCAAACATATAAATAGCATCGTAAACTGAATCACATACGAAAGTCAAACGATCTAAAGGAGCAAGCATAGGTTAAAACCTATGTCCCGTCCACGCAAAAGAACCAAATACCGCTCGATATCGGCGTACAAACTCCGATGGATCGAGATAACATCATCAAACAACTTGTAGTTTTAAAACACATTACTTATACCATAAAACATGATTAAATCCATGAAACCCTAAAATCCATCAAACCGTCCAATTTCGTAAAAACCGAAATTGCCAATTTACCGTTTTTCATCAAAACTTGACATTTAAATGAAACCAATAGTTATAAAACTCATTATATAGCATAACTAGACTATACAAACCGTTAATATATTTTTATTACACAAATTTATATTAATTTGAAATTTCTAGTTTGCAACATTTAACAAATTTCAACATTTTTCAAGCAAAGCACCACAATTCCACCACAAAACATGATTTGCATGAATTAATGTATTAAACCACAATTCATAATGATAATGATTCAATGAAACCATAAATTATATTTTTAATCACATTTATTTAGAAATTCCTAAAATCTAGTTTACAAAATAATAGCATTTTATTACTATTTTTCCAATTATCAAAGTAATCTAGTAATCAAACTAAGTTTTTCATTAAATTAATATGCTAATATTCTCATTAAAAATACCATCTAATGATAGCAACTTTAATTGGAATTTTATATTACCCACAAACACATTTTAGAAAATCTAGTTAGCTAATTTCCTTATTTAAAACAATTTTAAATGAAAATTTTACCATTTAACAACCATGCAATATTTTCCAATTCTAAAAGTGTTAAACTAACTATTATAACCCTAATTAATTATTAAAAACCCTAACTTGAATTTACAACCCTAACTTGCATTTTAAAAAAAAACATAGAATTAATTCATTAAATCTAATTAAGCTTAAATGAACATCTAAAACAATAAATCAAAAGAAAGAAATTATACCTCCCAAAATATGAAATCCCAACAAGAAATGAGCCTCCAAAATACATGCTTTCCCACTCCAAAATCCATATAAAGAAGGGTAGAGAATAAAGGGTATGAAGAAATTAGGATTTTGTGGAATTTTAATTGAATTTTTGAAGTATTTTTGATGAATTTTGAACAAAATTAGGTGGAAAATGGTGGGGGGCAGCCATGGGGGGGTTTGTGGCCGGCCTTGGTCAGGTGAGGGAGAGAAAGAAGTGAGTGTGAAAGTGTGTAGAACTTTCAAGAGAAGAAAACATCACATAAAGTCTTTTCATGCTTTATTTAATTATTTATTTATTTATTTACTATAGCAACTCAAGAAAGCTCTAGAAAATAGGAAAAATTTGCAAATAATTTTTGCATGATACACACTAAATTCTAATATGCCATGGTTCATTTTTACAAATTAAAACCATTCAAATTTGTAATTTACACTAATTTAGTGTAAAAATAAAGCTTATGTTAGTATTTAAAATAATTAATTTAGGAAAAATATTTTATTAAACTAAAAATTTATAAGTGTCTAAATAAACACTATTTACTAGTAATTACATAATTAAATAGGTATTTTTTGAATTTATAATGAAAAACAATTGCGGTTTGATTTTACGAAAAATACATTTTGCTTTACCGAAAATCATAAAATTCACTTAAACAATTTTATTCATTTAATTATTTATTCAATTATTTTTAAAACGTTATAATTTTCCCCCCTTTAGGAAATTCGGTCCCCGAATTTAAATTAAAACTCCCCTTCCAAATACTAAAACATTTAGCAAAACACTCAAATCGTCGGGGCTCCGAAATCATCAATATATAACAAACATCAACTCCGTCAAGCATGACGCAATCATCGGAGTTATGGCGATAATAAAATATCATAACCCAATGTGAAAACCATCATAATATACATCAATCTATAACTTATATATAGTTCGCATCCTAATAAAATCGCCGAATCATCATAATAAAGAAGCATACAAAAACCCCTTCTTGAAAATCGCCGTGCAATGCACGTGTCACGGTCTAAGTAGCGGACGTTTAATTTAAAAAAATAACTATATATATATCTTTTATTTAACATACACGTCCCGCCTGGTTACCAAATCAAATAATAATGATTATGAAAACATACTGCTCAAACTAAAATCAATCCCAATCACATCAATAAAATGTCATGTGCGTCCGGTGCGCACTGAAATCGAAACCAAATGCAGAAACCATGAATACCCACAAAACAAAACTAAGTGCAACAGGTGTGCACCAAAAACATCTGTCAAGTGCAACGGGCGTGCACGACTCAAAATCAGGTGCATCTAATCTGCACAAAACCCCGATTTAGTGCATCTGGTGTGTACAAAATCGCATCAAGTGCTCCAAGTATGCGCAAGAATCCTAATCAGGTGCACATGGAGCACGAAAACATACATCGAATATCAGACTCGAATCACAGTACGAAAATGGATAAAAACTAGGTCGAAGCATATATCAAAATCATGTGTAACCCATATGCACGAAATCAAATCAAAATCACAAAAGGTATTAAAACCAAATCAAGTGCACTGGGTATGTACTAAACAACATCAATACAACCGGTATATGAAACACAACTAGAATGTAATGAAGGTACACACATGAAATACCAATCGTAAAACGAATTCCTCAAAATGCCAAAATCCAATAACAGAAAATATGAAATTCAAATCACTAAATCACAATCGTAAGCACGATCGTCAATGTCCGCCTCTTTCCTCTGATGTCGGTTGCTTCGAACTCGTCTCTTCGTAGCTGTGCTGACTGCGCTACCAATGGCAATACTCATATCTAGAGTCTCCCATGTAGTCGATCCCTTCACCTGATATCCGGACTACATTAAACTTTTCGATCGATCCATCAAAATCCCATAATTCCCCGAGAGCTCAACACTCAAGTACAGTTTAAAAATATCCGGTACATACCCCAGCATCGATGATCCAGCTGTAGAAGGGCAAACCCAAGCCTCACTAATGACACTGCGAAACTGCCGTAAACCCTAAGGTTCAAGGGCGTTCTCGTGGTCATTATGTCGAGTTAGGGTTTCATTCTTCTAGAGGGTCCATCGAAATACCTGCATGTTCTTCCGAATACTTTAAACTTAGAAAAATGGTTTTCTGATAATCGTTCGAACCCTTTAACTTTATCCGGACGGCATGTGAATACCCTTCGTCCGCACGCTAAGCAATGCTTCAATCCTCAAGAATAACCAATACTCTAATGGTTATCGCATTCGAGCCGCAGCTTCCTCTGCCCGTGCGCCCGTGGTAACAGAAACCACCATCCCACATAGACGAAGATAGATCAAAAGAACGAATGGAATACGGTGCAAACAATGTAAATCCTAGGGCTCCTTAAGCAGAGTAGCATATCGTAAGTATGCCGCGGACCATACCCACGGTACGTTACTCTACTTAACTCGCCTACTCCATCAACCAAGGGTCACCTACACTTATACAAGGTTAAACCTAGCGCTCTGATACCAACTTTTTCACGACCCGAAAGTACGGAACGTGACCGGCACTTAGATTACGAAGCGTCTAGAGGCGCCACGTAACCTAAGTAAGCCGAAGCCCAGAAATCTAAGCCATAAGAGAAGAAAAAGAAGAAAAGAAAAGAAAACAAGTATAAAAACATCAGCAAATTTTACCAAAAATTTCGGCAGAGTCTCCTCTGTAAAAACTGGCCCCAAACGGGTACAACAAGTATAATATACATAAACAATAAAAAGCATCCCCAAAAGGGAGCTAGCATCAACGCCAACAGGCGGAAACAACAACAACAAGCACAATAATATACAACGCCAATAGGCGAGGCTCAAAACTCAAAAGAAAACAAAACCACCAGATCAGAATAATACATGCGCGACTCTAAGGTCGAAATACAAGACTGGTCCAATAACTTATCAAGTAATACAAATATGGTTGATGGAGCTTACTAGATACAAATGAAAGAATAAAAGTACAATGGTGGTTCAGATACAAGTGAACCAACCTACCGTGCAAATCACCCTGAAAGAATAGATGTTCCAGCAAGCTGCCAGGGAAACCTGTACATCGAACCTGTAATAAAATTTGGCACAACGGGGGTGAGTTGCCAACTCGTGAGTAGAAGACATCTACGAAAAGAAATCGAATGCACGACGCTATCCTAGGTCATAATAATACACTACTATATCTCAATCATCTAGAATAGCAGGGTAATACTACGTATAAGTGCAAATACTCCGTGTCGTGTCAGTGCCTCATATGGTACTATGTCATATGAAATGAAATGCATGCACCATGAATGTAAAGTAACAAATCCTGAAATCCAGATATATATGTATAAGAACTCTTTAGCTGTTATCATAGTAAAGTGTGTATAAGCATCTGAAATCTCAACAATGAAATCCATGGAAATCCGTGTCAAGCATCGACACAACACATGTAACCTCAAGTCTCAATATGTCAGGCTCCGTCAGTCCGGATCGGCCCATATCATCAAATCGCACGACAACGGTCGGTATCCTCCGGATATCCGCAGCGCCAGACATCACCGGTAGGTAGCCTTCCCCTGCCAGGCTCATCGTCTACAACTCGATCTTCTTGCCCCGAGGTACCATACCGGGCCCACCATACACCCGAGACGGTTCATCCACTCCTCGAATCGGGTCTCGAAATCCAACAGAAAACATGAAATCTCATGGTGGACGACACATACATCACGAGAAAACCGCATCTTATTTTAAAAAGAGAAGAGGAGAGAGAGATAAGTTTTATATATTCTTACGGTTTTCCCCAAAAATCCAGAAATCTCATAGAAATCCAAATCTCAAAATCATGAGTAAGTATATGATAAGTGTCGGCATATGCCCATAATACTGCATGATAACATGAAAATATGAATGCATGAATGTCTAAGCAATAAATATCATGTCTGTACTAATGTCAGAGAATAATCACAATATTATAGCGGTCTAGTTGTTAACTGATTCTATCCATAAAAGTCAATATGATCTAAAGTGTACGTAACATAGCAATTACCGATGATGATGTGTGTGAGCCGGCAAATAAGTGTGCGTGGAATATGCGAATCATCGGTAATAGTGCTGGTGTCCTAACAGGTAAAGTTTATACTGATTATAGCAACATATAAAAGAGCATGCACCATGATAATTACAGTATGAATGTAAATACAGATGTGCATTATCCACTCCTCTGCGAGATACGAGTACAACTACCACTATGTGAGTCGAACCTAAACCAGTGCCCATCTAACATCCTAAGGAACTAAACCTAATAGACTAGTCAGTAAGAAACTAGAGTCTACCTAAGGTCTGAATCAATATCTCTAATAGTCGGCGATCCCGCCTCAATAGCGTCACGTACGTAGTACGGCTTCCTCGAATCAAGAGTGCGGATCAATCATCAAATCTAAGCCTCGTACGGTAAAATCCATCGTACGGCATCCCAATATCGGGGTACGGTCAAGTATCTCCTAGGTGTCTCCTCATTCATATAATGTCATCATCAGCACATCTCATGATCAAGGTGTTAAACTGTGATCGCATACATCAATCATATATCATTGCCATCATGATAAGCATCATTAGTTTTGTAAGCCCACGTTGCGACCCCCGGTTCTTACGGGGAGGCGGAAACGGTATAAAAATCAAATTTTTAGCGCATGGGGCAACATGGACTAACAAAGTCGGGATCTTTTCTAAACTAAACTAGCAAACAAGCTAAAGAGAATTAGCTACTCGGAAAGATGGTTATACCTAACTTGAACTCCTTCGTCTTCAAACTTTTGTAGAGGTTGATGGTGCTTTCCTCGTTGCCTTCTTCCGTCAAAGATGGATCCACCTGAGGGTTCAACCTTCGGGCTCTTTCTCGAACTTGGAGAGAACTAGAATCTTCGGCTTGCTAAACCTTTGATCCTAGAGTGAGTAGAGAGTGTCTAAGGGGTGTTTATCTTTCAAGGAGAGGGATTCTCAACACATGAGAAGGATTCTCCTTGAGCTAGAGGAAGAAGAAGATGAAGTGAGGAGAGAGAATCTAAATGATAGAATGAGCTCTCTTTTTCTTTCTTGCAACCATATCACAAAAGAAAAAGAATGATCAAATTAATAATAATAATTAAAATGAAATAGTTGATGGAAGGTTTATGAATGACCATTATCATTTCAAACATTAAATGAATTTTGCTAGAATCAAAGAGCATCTTTCTTTTGTAATGATGATGGTCAAAACTTCAACCATGGTCAACAAGTCAACCATGGTCAACAAGTCAACAAAAACCAACCATGAAACAATTTCATTTTATTAATATTATTAATTGATATATCAGAATTCCATTAGGGTTTGGAAAAAGACGACTGTCAACTGTGCATACGCACCCGTTCCGAAACCCTAATGAAAAACCTCTTCCTCCGCCTCAATCAACTGTGCATACACACCCGCATTCTTGTTCCGAGGAACATGAATACAAAGAGATAAAATCAACCCCAAAACATATACCAGTATCTGACTCAAACCAGAGCCAGCCAGTAATATCCGTCCGGACTCCAAACGTGCACAAGTGCGCGAATGAGAACGAACCCTGTCGCAAAACCATGCGACCTCTACTCTGTTTTGCCCAGAGGAGAATACCCTCTGTGTGGGACTCTAAAGACTCGACACTACACTGGCAGTGGGTTTAACCACAGACCGCAAGCGGCACTAGCTGTGCGTAACGGACCCCAGGTAGATGCCGATAAGAAGGCTGACGAGGTGAACCCCATCTGAACTCCTACTGAGTCTGAATGTGACAGTCTCCGTACAGTCCGGTCTGTTCGTCTAATACATCGCATGTCGGGCCTAGGGGGCGGTAAAACGTCAGTCCCCTAATAGCGGTACAAGTCGTGTCGGAGTGAATCCCAAAACACCCTGAGATAATACTGGAAGCCTACCAGTATATCTCGCTTGCCCTGGCCAGGGACTACTCGTGTAATGGCTCTCCTAGACACTGCGCGATGTCAACCCCCAATACCGGGAGAGACAAATCCTGTCTAACCGTCACTGCCTCCAAGTGCTTCGGGACTGCACGCAACCACTACCTGTTTGCACGACTCCTTTGAGCCGTGGTAGGGTAGTGATCAAAGTGCAGTGGGAACACACTCGAGGCGAAGTGGCAGTGTCAAGTCAGCGGACTAAGCTGTACTCATGTCACCTGGGAACTGATAACTGACGATAGGTATAATACCAACCTGTCAGTTCCCGACGAGTCCTGTCCAGTGTACTCGTAACCTAACGAGCACCCGTATACTATCTCCAGTACGACGTACTGATGGCTGTGGGACAGACCATCTCCCACACTGGGATGAGAAGCGCATACGCTAGTCTACTCCGGAGTATCGATGCCCTGTCTCGATAGTCCTGCGACTAGGGACCTGTATAAGGATGTGCTTATAGATTACCCAGCCCCCACTAGTGTGACTGCCATCACAACGCTGGTAATCAAGCAAAGATCCTAAGGGCTCCACTAATGTGTATAGGTGATATACTAAAATAAACACAAGTACACATTGAAGTTGAAACAAACCAAGTAGCATACTACTATATTGAGCAAGATCGTTTATACAAGGTGAATATCCCAAGCTTCCATTAAGTAATATACAAACTAGTATGATACAGTAATGGCCTCTAGGGCATATACACTAACAATCTCCCACTTGCACTAAGGCCATGTACTGGCGTATCGAAGACCTATCATCTCGATCAGCCGCTCGAACTGAGTCTGGGGTAGGGCTTTGGTGAATGGATCTGCAGTGTTTTCTTCTGAAGCAACCCTCCGAACCTCGATCTCCTTGCGATCCACGATCTCCCTGATCAGGTGATACCGCCTCAAGATGTGCCTGGATCTCTGATGGGACCTGGGTTCCTTTGCTAAAGCTATAGCCCCGTTGTTGTCGCAATACAGAGGTATTGGGTCAACAATGGACGGAACCACCTGAAGTTCTTTTAAGAACTTCCTCATCCAGACAGCTTCTTTTGCGGCATCAGATGCAGCGATGTATTCCGCTTCCATCGTCGAGTCTGCAACGGTTTCCTGTTTGGAACTCTTCCAACACACCGCCCCTCCATTGAGGGTAAAGACAAAACCCGACATGGACTTGGAATCATCCTTGTCACTCTGGAAGCTGGAGTCAGCAAAGGCCTCGATCTGGAGGTCTTTTCCGCCATACACCAAGAACATCTCCTTAGTCCTTCTCAGGTACTTGAGAATGTTCTTTACTGCTATCCAGTGTTTCTCCCCAGGGTTTGACTGATACCGGCTTACTACACTCAGTGCATAAGCTACATCCGGTCTGGTACACAACATCGCATACATTATAGAGCCTACCGCAGAAGCGTAGGGTATAATAGACATGCGATCCCTCTCCAAATCAGTCTTGGGAGACATATCTTTAGAGAGGGTGATTCTGTGACAAGCCGGTAGGTTACCGCGCTTGGAATCTTCCATACTGAATCTCTTCAGTATAGTGTCGATGTACCTGGACTGTGAAAGTCCTAATATCCTCTTGGATCTATCACGATGGATCCGGATCCCTAGGATGTAAGAGGCATCACCTAGGTCTTTCATGGAGAACCTGTGTGACAAGAATCCCTTGACAGATTGTAGCATAGGAATGCCATTTCCTATTAAGAGAATGTCATCCACGTATAAAACGAGGAATACTACAGTTCTCGCTACAAATCTACTATAGATGCATGGTTCATCTGGATTTTTGATAAAGCCAAATTCCTTGACCGTCTCATCAAAACAGATGTTCCAACTCCGCGATGCCTGCTTTAGTCCATAGATGGACTTAAGCAACTTGCACACCTTTCCGCTGCTCCCACTCTGAATGAAACCCTTTGGCTGATCCTTATAGACACACTCCTCTAAATTTCCATTTAGAAAAGCGGTTTTTACGTCCATCTGCCAAATCTCATAATCGTGGAAGGCAGCAATGGCAAGAAGGATCCGAATGGATTTCAGCATAGCCACTGGAGAAAAGGTTTCGTCATAGTCCAAGCCAGGTCTTTGACGGAAACCCTTTGCAACAAGTCTAGCTTTATAGGTCTCAACCTGTCCATCTACACCAATCTTCCTTTTGAAGATCCACTTGCATCCTACGGGTTTTACCCCGTCTGGAGCAACGTCCAACGTCCATACTTTGTTGGTGTACATGGACTCCATTTCGGTCCACATTGCATCCAGCCATTTTACCGAGTCAACGCTCTGAACGCCCTGCTGGAAGCTAGTAGGCTCATCATAATCTATGATGCAATCCTCTCTATCCCCGTCTATGAGAAAACCGTAGTATCTCTCGGGCGGATGAGACTGCCTACTACTCCTGCGAAGCGGCGTAGGAATGTCCTGTTCTTTTGAACCCTCTGGTTCCACCAAACTTTCAGTAATAGCTTGTGGTTCTGGAATTTCTTCCAGTTCTACTGTGCTCCCACTTATCTGGTTTTCCAAAAACTCAGTTTCCAAGAAGTAGGCATGACGAGAAACAAAAACTTTTTGTTCCTCTTCACAGTAGAAGAAATATCCCTTGGAGTTCTTTGGATATCCCACAAACTTGCACTGTACTGAGCGTGCCTCGAGCTTGTCCGCATGTTGCTTCTTGACAAAAGCTGGACATCCCCATGTCTTAATGTGATTAAGATGGGGCCTCTTTCCACACCACATTTCATATGGTGTGGTGGGTACAGTTTTAGTAGGAACTCGGTTCAAAAGGTATGCAGCTGATTCTAGCGCATACCCCCAGAAAGATCGCGGTAACTCAGCGTTACTCATCATGGACCGTACCATATCTAATAGGGTTCGGTTCCGTCTCTCCGATACACCGTTGTGTTGCGGAGTGTATGGAGGAGTAAGCTGAGAGAGAATCCCGTTCTCTTTTAAATAATTCAGGAACTCGGCACTTAAGTATTCCCTACCTCGATCCGATCTTAGAATCTTGATACTTTTGCCGGTTTGTTTTTCTACTTCATTCTTATATTCCTGGAACTTTTCAAAGGCTTCGGACTTATGTTTCATTAAGAAGACATAACCGTACCTTGAAAAATCATCCGTAAAAGTAATGAAGTAAGAGTAACCGCTTCGCGCATGTGTAGACATTGGACCGCACACGTCGCTGTGTACGAGTCCCAAGAGCTCGCTCGCTCTAACTCCGTGTCCAGTGAACGGAGTCTTTGTCATCTTTCCTTTGAGACAGGATTGACAAGTGGCATATGATTGATATTCGAACGGATCCAAATATCCTTCTGTATGTAACGTAGTCAACCTTCTCTCATTGATGTGACCCAGTCTACAATGCCATAAGAAAGTCTGATTGATATCTGGAGACTTTCTTTTGTGTGTATTCTGGACATTGAAAATCTGTGGTTGGTTTAATACGTATATACCATTGCTCAGTGTACCTGACCCAATCAGAACTTGATTAAGGTGAATGTTTACAACATTACTTACAAACACAAATTCATAACCTTCTTTAGAAACCAAAGATACAGAAATGATATTACAAGTTGCGTTGGGTACAAAAAAGCAATTACGCAAAACCAAAACATGTCCATCTGACATTCCCAGGTGATAGTCCCCCACGGCTTTAGCATCCATGCTAGCTCCGTTCGCAACTCTGAGGGTCATGTCACCTGCCTTCAAAACCCTACGGTTTCTCAACGCCTGCAAAGAATTACAGATATGAGATCCTGATCTGGTATCAATACACAGGAAGTAGAGTTTATAGAAAGACAGTTTTCAATAACATACACACCTGAAGCTGAAGCCGCAACCTGCTTCAGTTCCTGTGTCCTGGCTTTCCAAGCCCTGCAATCTTTCTTCCAGTGTCCACTCTTATGACAATAGAAGCATTCTTCCTTTCCAACAAGCTTCCCCGCAATCTTTGTTGCCTTTTCTTTTCCCTTCGTACCCACTTTACTAACACCGCCTCTTGGTTTGGCGGGGGTTTTCTTCCTCTTTCCCTTGGCTTTCGCCTTGGACCTAGAGGAAGAAGATCCTCTTACAAACAAAGCGGGTGTTTCCCTACCTTTCTGTAGGGTGCCCTCTGCGCTCCTCAGCATGTTGAGGAGTTCTGAAAGTTCAACTTCCTTTTCTTGTAAGTTGAAGTTCAGTATAAACTGGGCGTAAGTGGATGGAAGGGACTGGAGAATTAAATCCGTATAGAGTTCACTTTCCAACGTGGTCCCAAGTTCCGCGAGCTCCTCAATGTAGCCAATCATCTTAAGCACGTGGTCCGCTACCGATGATCCGACGGCCAACTTTGCCGAAAATAACTTCTTCGACACTTCGTATCTTGCGATACGAGACTGCTCTCCATACAGTTCTTTTGTATGGAGAAATATGGACTCGAGGTCCATATTCTCATGCCTCCTCTGATGTTCGTTGTCCATAGAGGCAAGCACGAGGCACCTGGCCTTTGCGCAATCAATCTCCCAAGTCTTACGGATTTCCTTATCCGCGACGCTGGAGGTGGGACCTGGGACGGGGGGAGCTTTGGTGGTAAGAAGATACCCCAGCTTGTCGTAAGTGATTGCCATTTTGACATTCCTGAGCCAATCTTTGTAGTTTGGCCCTGTCAGTATGTTTTTATCTAGAAGTAACTTAAGTCCAGTCATTTCGAATTTGGTCGCTGCAGGGAGGAGAGAAGAAACACTTTAGCACGATGCTCTTGCAAGTTTAGAATGGTTTTTAATTTGTCTAAACAGGATGGCTCCCACTGTCTCTCGAATCCCTCCTCAAACCACAAAGGAAGAATTAGCCGGGATCAATCCCACCGCACAATACTTGCTTAACCGTTCAGCCAGGCCAGTGTCGGTACTTCGAGGGAGGTTTTCCAACGCTTTCGCGAAGTTCCTTAATTTAAGAACCTCTTTTCCCTGGGGGCGTAGCCCCGCTAACACCTTTCTAGGCACCTACTAGGTTTATAGCATTGATCGTTTAGTGAGAAATTTCCCGAGGAGTAGCATATACTCACAGTAGGATCGGGATCCAAATATCATCGCGTGACGAAACTGAAGGAATCCTACCAGAATCATCACACTCCAAATGGTATGCAAATCTAGCAAGTTTCAGTACTTATGAAACTCCCGATGTGGATTTTTGCCCCATGCTCTTATGACCTTGACTTTGGCCAACAAATCATAAGTCACATGTCAAGTTCTTCCCGTCGTTCTCCAGGTTAATTTGAATCCACCCGTACCTACCCTTGACTTTGGCCAACAAGAAAGTACGACTGTTCCAAATCAACGCATCTATCTATGCTGCACATGAATACCCAATAGCTACCAATCACTATGCCTTGACTTTGGCCAACAAACACAGCTTGAATACTATTGACTATTCATGTGAAACGACGGAGGGCTACGAATGGTTTTGGCGAAACCGTGAACGTAGTGAACTTGATATAATCGATGGAACAAGATAGCTTTTAGAAGGAGTGGCTCAAGCTCCGCATTTAAAAGTTAGTTTTGAAAAGAACCGAGTGGGTTTTCGAAAGTGTTCCAACGACTTTAACTTGGTTTATTATCTGGCATTAGTTCTTTTAATGCGTGATATTCTTGCATTAGTTCTTTTAATGCGTCCCATCATTTAATCCTACCATTGCAGAAAACAACCAAAATATGACGTACGCTTATGCCATTCGCATTCGCCACGGGGCCCCGTCATCACCCGTTAGGTTACTTAACTAACGACAGAGCGGGGGCTGGGCTAGCGCGGCTGTAAAACATAAGCAACGCCTAAATAGTTATATATATAGCAATGATAGACATTACAGATCACAGATGAATACATTGGATATACTAGGAATCCGCAATCCGTTCGAGCCTGCAACGAAAAGCGGATTACACGGTCGCGGTGAATAGCAAATACCCCACCTAAGACCCCTACGGGTGCGGCAAACTACCCGCCAAGTACCCGGTAGTTTGTGCACCCCTCCATGGGTCTATCCTAGGAGCAAAAACAGTAAAAAGAATTATACAATGACGGCTACAACCCCGACCCGGTTGTGCGGCCAAACAAATAATAATATTACATCAATTTACATATTACAAATGAATGAAAGAAAAACAAAAGCTCATCTCACATCCACCCCGGCTATTCACCCGCGACAGTCCAACACATTCATATACACATTCCAATATCAAACACAGATCACAGAGATGTATAACCCCGACTAATCGACTTATAGCGATTAGCCGACGTTCAATACATACAAACATCACAGATATAACCATCATAGTCAAAGTGTAGTGAAGTCCGGAAAAAAATACGGAATTATAGGCCCCCAAAAACAAATCTCTATTCTGGAAAATCTGGGCACATATAATATATCTTAAAAATATTAAAACCAATATAGAGATACACTGCACCAAAATCGAGGCAGAAAGGAGACAAGACGGCCGCGGATCCGCGGCGACATAGCTTGCTGTCGCCGCGGAAATGCGGTCGTTTGGTCAGATCTCTGGCTCGTTTTTGGTGGTTATCTTTAAAAAACCCTGAGATAATTTTTGGTATATAAAAAATTTTGTTTTGACCAGAAAAATTTTTAACAGAAAATAGGGTTTTTGAAAAGTTTGGTTTTTGGATTTTTCGGTTCCGAACTTCGTTACACTTCACTACCTAGCTATTTTAAGTTTAGTTAGGCTCTGATACCACTGTAAGTCCACGTTGCGACCCCCGGTTCTTACGGGGAGGCGGAAACGGTATAAAAATCAAATTTTTAGTGCATGGGGTAACATGGACTAACAAAGTCGGGATCTTTTCTAAACTAAACTAGCAAACAAGCTAAAGAGAATTAGCTACTCGGAAAGATGGTTATACCTAACTTGAACGCCTTCGTCTTCAAACTTTTGTAGAGGTTGATGGTGCTTTCATCGTTGCCTTCTTCCGTCAAAGATGGATCCACCTGAGGGTTCAACCTTCGGGCTCTTTCTCGAACTTGGAGAGAACTAGAATCTTCGGCTTGCTAAACCTTTGATCCTAGAGTGAGTAGAGAGTGTCTAAGGGTTGTTTATCTTTCAAGGAGAGGGATTCTCAACACATGAGAAGGATTCTCCTTGAGCTAGAGGAAGAAGAAGATGAAGTGAGGAGAGAGAAGCTAAATGATAGAATGAGCTCTCTTTTTCTTTCTTGCAACCATATCACAAAAGAAAAAGAATTATCAAATTAATAATAATAATGAAAATGAAATAGTTGATGGAAGGTTTATGAATGACCATTATCATTTCAAACATTAAATGAATTTTGCTAGAATCAAAGAGCATCTTTCTTTTGTAATGATGATGGTCAAAACTTCAACCATGGTCAACAAGTCAACAAGTCAACAAAAACCAACCATGACACAATTTCATTTTATTAATATTATTAATTGATATATCATAATTCCATTAGGGTTTGGAAAAAGACGACTGTCAACTGTGCATACGCACCCGTTCCGAAACCCTAATGAAAAACCTCTTCCTCCGCCTCAATCAACTGTGCATACACACCCGCATTCTTGTTCCGAGGAACATGAATACCAAGAGATAAAATCAACCCCAAAACATATACCAGTATCTGACTCAAACCAGAGCCAGCCAGTAATATCCGTCCGGACTCCAAACGTGCACAAGTGCGCGAATGAGAACGAACCCTGTCGCAAAACCATGCGACCTCTACTCTGTTTTGCCCAGAGGCGAATACCCTCTGTGTGGGACTCTAAAGACTCGACACTACGCTGGCAGTGGGTTTAACCACAGACCGCAAGCGGCACTAGCTGTGCGTAACGGTCCCCAGGTAGATGCCGATAAGAAGGCTGACGAGGTGAACCCCATCTGAACTCCTACTGAGTCTGAATGTGACAGTCTCCGTACAGTCCGGTCTGTTCGTCTAATATATCGCATGTCGGGCCTAGGGGGCGGTAAAATGTCAGTCCCCTAATAGCGGTACAAGTCGTGTCGGAGTGAATCCCAAAACACCCTGAGATAATACTGGAAGCCTACCAGTATATCTCGCTTGCCCTGGCCAGGGACTACTCGTGTAATGGCTCTACTAGACACTGCGCGATGTCAACCCTCAATACCGGGAGAGACGAATCCTGTCTAACCGTCACTGCCTCCATGTGCTTCAGGACTGCACCCAACCACTACCTGTTTGCACGACTCCTTTGAGCCGTGGTAGGGTAGTGATCAAAGTGCAGTGGGAACACACTCGAGGCGAAGTGGCAGTGTCAAGTCAGCGGACTAAGCTGTACTCATGTCACCTGGGAACTGATAACTGACGATAGGTATAATACCAACCTGTCAGTTCCCGACGAGTCCTGTCCAGTGTACTCGTAACCTAACGAGCACCCGTATACTATCTCCAGTACGACGTACTGATGGCTGTGGGACAGACCATCTCCCACACTGGGATGAGAAGCACATACACTAGTCTACTCCGGAGTATCGATGCCCTGTCTCGATAGTCCTGCGACTAGGGACCTGTATAAGGATGTGCTTATAGATTACCCAGCCCCCACTAGTGTGACTGCCATCACAACGCTGGTAATCAAGCAAAGATCCTAAGGGCCCCACTAATGTGTATAGGTGATATACAAAAATAAACACAAGTACACATTGAAGTAGAAACAAACCAAGTAGCATACTACTATATTGAGCAAGATTGTTTATACAAGGTGAATATCCCAAGCTTCCATTAAGTAATATACAAACTAGTATGATACAGTAATGGCCTCTAGGGCATATACACTAACAAGTTTATCCACAGAAATATCATGTCATATGTGTAATATTGTGATTAAATCATACCGATATCTTATCGTCATCAAGTCACACCTATACAATATCGGCATCAGGTCACACCTATATGACGTCGTAATCAAGTCATACATATATCATATCGTGATCAGTCACAAGCTACAGCCCAGGTACTATTTTAGCGTCCCATGTACCTCAATATCACCACCACCCTTTATAATTTATATGTTCATGTTCATTATCTCATTCTCTAATGATCCGCTAACACTTTAATACGACTGTATAGTCAAGAATCACGGCATCAAGCCCAGTTATACTGTTTCATCATGCCTCAGATATCATATCACATCAATGAATCCCATATACGTGTGGTGTATATATATACACCTATACCTAGTTTTATATATATACACACATATACGTATACGCCATGTCAAGTTTTAGTGTGTGTGTGTGTTTCTATCAGAAACCTACGAACCTTTCCCAAAGTATTCATCCTCAGGTATGGTTTTCCTAAATCAGTCTAGTCCTGCCTAGGGTCATTACTAGGGTCCTGCTCAGTAAGAATCTAGGGTCACATCGGGTTTCCTAATGTCAATAAGTACTATTCCTATTCTACGTTGCGGGGGTGCTAAACGCCATCCACCCGACTTCCCCGCCCGTAGATATACATCTACTCACCTGGTCCATGTCTGCCGAAGACGGTGTCGCCATCCTCCTCTTCATTGCCCTCAGTCCACGTGGGGGGGTACCTAGACGCAAACATATAAATAGCATCGTAAACTGAATCACATACGAAAGTCAAACGATCTAAAGGAGCAAGCATAGGTTAAAACCTATGTCCTGTCCACGCAAAAGAACCAAATACCGCTCGATATCGGCGTACAAACTCCGATGGATCGAGATAACATCATCAAACAACTTGTAGTTTTAAAACACATTACTTATACCATAAAACATGATTAAATCCATCGAAACCCTAAAATCCATCAAACCGTCCAATTTCGTAAAAACCAAAATTGCCAATTTACCGTTTTTCATCAAAACTTGACATTTAAATGAAACCAATAGTTATAAAACTCATTATATAGCATAACTAGACTATACAAACCATTACTATATTTTTATTACACAAATTTATATTAATTTGAAATTTCTAGTTTGCAACATTTAACAAATTTCAACAATTTTCAAGCAAAGCACCACAATTCCACCACAAAACATGATTTGCATGAATTAATGTATTAAACCACAATTCATAATGATAATGATTCAATGAAACCATAAATTATATTTTTAATCACATTTATTTAGAAATTCCTAAAATCTAGTTTACAAAATAATAGCATTTTATTACTATTTTTCCAATTATCAAAGTAATCTAGTGATCAAACTAAGTTTTTCATTCAATTAATATGCTAATATTCTCATTAAAACTACCATCTAATGATAGAAACTTTAATTGGAATTTTATATTACCCACAAACACATTTTAGAAAATCTAGTTAGCTAATTTCCTTATTTAAAACAATTTTAAATGAAAATTTTACAATTTAACAACCATGCAATATTTTCCAATTCTAAAAGTGTTAAACTAACTATTATAACCCTAATTAATTATTAAAAACCCTAATGTGAATTTACAACCCTAACTTGCATTTTAAAAAAAAACATAGAATTAATTCATTAAATCTAATTAAGCTTAAATGAACATCTAAAACAATAAATCAAAAGAAAGAAATTATACCTCCCAAAATATGAAATCCCAACAAGAAATGAGCCTCCAAAATACGTGCTTTCCCACTCCAAAATCCATATAAAGAAGGGTAGAGAATAAAGGGTATGAAGAAATTAGGATTTTGTGGAATTTTAATTGAATTTTTGAAGTATTTTTGATGAATTTTGAACAAAATTAGGTGGAAAATGGGGGGGGGGGGGGGGCGGCCATGGGGGGGTTTGTGGCCGGCCTTGGTCAGGTGAGGGAGAGAAAGAAGTGAGTGTGAAAGTGTGTAGAACTTTCAAGAGAAGAAAACATCACATAAAGTCTTTTCATGCTTTATTTAATTATTTATTTATTTATTTACTATAGCAACTCAAGAAAGCTCTAGAAAATAGGAAAAATTTGCAAATAATTTTTGCATGATACACACTAAATTCTAATATGCCATGGTTCATTTTTACAAATTAAAACCATTCAAATTTGTAATTTACACTAATTTAGTGTAAAAATAAAACTTATGTTAATATTTAAAATAATTAATTTAGGAAAAATATTTTATTAAACTAAAAATTTATAAGTGGCTAAATAAACACTATTTACTAGTAATTACATAATTAAATAGGTATTTTTTGAATTTATAATGAAAAATAATTGCGGTTTGATTTTACGAAAAATACATTTTGCTTTACCGAAAATCATAAAATTCACTTAAACAATTTTATTCATTTAATTATTTATTTAATTATTTTTAAAACGTTACAACGTGAAAGTCACGTTCGCAAATCCGTCTAACCGGACTATAGCAGTTAGACTGGATTTACCGATCAAGTGACATTCACGGTCGCAGATATAATGTAAATACTGTGAACCAATGTGTTTAAAATATCCGATCGATCAAATTTTAACAAGTGGGCCCCAAGTACTACTGTAGCACATCAAGAAATTCTGGGCCCAAAATTAATATTCCAAAAACCCTATTTTCAACCCAGAAGGCCTCTGGAAAAAATTGGTGTACTGATCTCTCAAAACTGCGGCGGAACCGCGGCCCAAGCATGGATTTGGCCGCGGTTCCGCGGTCGAGTAATGAGATCCCGTGACCAAATTTTTTCAGTAGGCTTATACTTCCCTGCACTGTATTCTGAGACTACCTGAAAAAATTTTCGAGAAAAAAAAATTTCGACAGAAAACTGTTGTTTTGAAAAACACGGTTTTGGAACATTTGTTCGATCGGAAATGTAAAACACATTAGACAAAGCTAGATTATGTTAATGGCCTGGCTCTGATACCACTGTGAGTGCATGGCGGCGCCCCGGCCTCCATCCCGAGGCCAAATGCGGAAGCGATGGTTAACTTTAAATTTTCTTGAATCGGCACCACCACGCACTAAAACCCGGATCGAACCATTAACTAGTCCTAGCTAACTACAAGATGGGGAAGAGAGATATACCGAATGATCCGTGTCCTCCGGTCTTCTCGTCGTCGTCCCGATCTCCCGCGGAAGCTCCGGTCTCCACCTCGTCACCGGAAGGGCACCACGTCGCCGGCTTCTTTTACTGGCTCCCACCTCTATACCGAGGCAACTCGGGCACGAAGCTGGCGAGTCGACGTGCCCAAGATTTGCTATAGAATCTAGTGTGGAACTCATGTCTCATTTGGGGTAGTGGATGTTGCCTTTTAGTGGAGGAAATGAGATATGAACTTTTAGAGATCAACTTGGGGATTTTTGCAAGCATCAAGAGAGTGAAAAATCCCACACCAAAATGAATCAACCCCTCCCCTCTAGTGGCCGGCCCATGCAAGGAGAATGGGGAGTGGAGTGAATGAGAGAGGAAGTGAGTGAGTCAATAATGCAAGAGGGAATCAAATGATATCATGAAAAGAAAATGATCACAAACAAATCCATACACCACCAACAACCATCATCAACAACCATGATTGCACCAAAACCAACACTCCAACAAGCTAATCATCAACAACCATGATGACTCAAAAGTCAAGCCATGATGAGAAGAAGAAGAAGTCAAATGGTGGAAGAATTATCATGATACAAGAATACGCAAAGAACACCCTCCACAAATACTTATTTGCACAAATGCAAATAAGCCCTCCTCTACCAATCTTCGGCCAATGAACGATACAAAGAAATATGGCCGAAATGGAAAGCAAACTGGCAACTCCAGAAAACTGGTCCCGTAATAAATTACAGGAAAACCCCGATACTGTGTATACACACCCGCATTTGTATTCCGACCGAAATACAAATGCAATGAGACAAAATCTACACTGTACTATACTAGGATCCGGTTTAAACCAAAGCCGGCTAGTAATATCCGTTCGATCCTGATCCGTGCAATACCGCACGTATCTGATCGAATCTTTCCATATCTCCATACGGCCTCTACAGCTTTTCGCCCGAAAACTTGAGCAACTGAATGTGGGGGACTCTAAAGACTCGTCAACACCTTGGTTGTGGATTTAACCACTAGCACGTCAGAGGTATAAGCCAATATGTAACGGGCTACCAGGTATTGACCAAAAGGGACGTCGATGAGCGAACTCATCCGGACACCCTACTGAGCCTGTCAGTGACAATATCCGTGCAGGGTTCCTAGGCACACTAGTGAGGTCTCCCAAGCCATCAACCATGGCAATTTCAAAAATTATGGTGCCTACAAACCCTAAACTACGGATCGATAACTAGATGTCTAGGCGAAAAGAAAGCTAGCTAACAACTTAGCTAATGAGAATACGGAAATACAACCTTTGTAGATCCGGTCCTCCACCTCCACGGCTCCGCAACGAGGTCGTCTCCGCTGTCCAAATCAAATCCGGGCTCTAGAGTCGGCTTCGTCGGAGAATGGGCAAGCTAGGTCGTCGATGTCCATGCCGAAGATGATCTACGTCGAAGCATCGCAAGATCAAGCTCTCACTTCACCAAGTCATAAAACTTGTGAAGAAAACACACTCTACTACTTGGCAAGAGGTAGAGGATGAAGAAATAGAAAGTGGGTAGACTTTAGTTTTGGATTTCTCACTCTTTTCCAACAATCACCATTGATGGACTTCAAGCTTCTTCACTTGAAGAATGAAGAAGAAGAAGGAAAAAGGTTATGTTAAGTTAATTAAAAAGAATAAGTAAATCAATACTTATCATATCTTCAACCCTAGTTAAGTGTAGAGAAAAGACCATGGTTAATGGAATGGTTAGGGTTAAGGATAAGAACAAAATGGTCACTAGGTCAAAGTCTTCAAGAAGCTTCAATATGAAACAAAAATAGCCACCATTTTCTTCTTATGCCTTTTCTAATTATTTCCAAAATAAATAAATAGATAAATAAATAAGAAAAGGAAATAAAACCCTAATCATATAAATAACCATGGTTTATTCTTAACGTACACTTAAACAATCATGTATCATCAAACATGATACAAGCAAATGTACAAATGTATATCTCATATACAATGTGCACATTACAAGTGAGAAAATCCATATAAAGTGAACCAATACTAGTTAACGCAAAGTAATATATCAAATATATAATTATGCATTAAATCATTAAATCAACACTTGATTCAATGATCCGGTCATGCGCACATAACCGACTGGTATCATTAGTAACATCTTATCGAATCAACACTTGATCCGATAACCCGGCTATATCGGATATAACCGATCAATGTCACATCGCGAGAATCGAATACAGTATCACATACTCGTATTATTCTCGGTCCCGCACATATCTCATATGCGCTCCTATTTCGTTTCGCTTGAGCCAGGAAACCTCTGTGTAGGACTCTAAAGACTCGTCAATACGCCGGCAGCGGATGATGATCATATCAAACACCCACAAGCCGCAAGCGGTCTGCTAAACGTAACGGCCATCCGGGTATTGAGCGATCTGAAGATCGACGAGCAAGCCCGCTCACACTCCAGTGAATCCGACCAGTAACACTACCGTACAGTCCGGTCTGATCGTCTGATATGTCGCATATCTCGCCTAGGGGTGGTATACGTCAGACCCCAATAGCTCAATAAGTCGTGTCGATATGAGGTCTATAACTGTTCGAGAAACTACTGGTAACACTTACCAGTAAATCTCAGCAACCCTGGCCAGGGATTTCCTATTATAGCCAATCAAACACAGCGCAACATCAACTCCCTATACCGGGAGAGACGAATCCCCTCCTATCGCTCATTGCCTCCATGTGACTCGGGACTGTACCCAAAAACCACCGTTTTGCACGCCCTCTTGGACGTGGTAAGATGGAAATCAAAGCACAGTGGGAACCACACAAGACTCTATGACGATCTCGGGTCAACAGACTACTCTGTACCAGTGTCACCAGAGAACTGCCATCTGACGTGAGGTATAATACCATCTGGGAGTTCTCGGCGAGTCCGTCCAGTGTACCCAGTCTCTACTGAGCACCCGTATATCATCTCTGATGTCAAACACCGATGGATATGGGATCATCCATCGCCCATCTGTATGGGTCGAGAAGGTATACGCTAGTCTACTCTGGTATATCGATGCCCCGTCTCGATACACCCACGACTAGGGACTTTGAAGGATGTACTTATGGACTACCATGTCCCCACTAGTATGATCCGCATCATAGTCCAGGTAGTCAAGTACAGATCCTAAGGGCTTTACCAACATGTAACAGAGAGACAAACAGCATACACGTTAAGGTAAAGGGTAACCAGATAGCATACTATCATGTCGAGCAAGAAAGTCCTCCCTATATATGTCCCAGCATCCACTACAATATACATCCTATGTACAGTAATGGCCTCTAGGGCATACATATAACTAACAATCCGTACAGTCTGGTCTGTTCGTCTATGAGCATCGCATGGCCGGCCTAGGGGGTTGGTAAAAGTCAGACCCCCAAAAGCGGTACAAGTCGTGTCGGAGTGTATCCCAGAACACCCTGAGATACTACTGGAATACCTACCAGTAAATCTCCTGCCTCGGCCGAGGGCTTCGTGTAATGGCTCTCCTAGACACAGCGCGACCTCACCCCCAATACCGGGAGAGACGAACCCCTGAAGATCCGCTCACTGCCTCCATATGGCACGGGACTGTACCCAACTAAAACCTGTTTGCACGTCTCCTTTGAGCGTGGTAGGGTAGTAATCAAAGTACAGTGGGAACTCACACGAGACAAATGACGATCCCCAGGTCGATGAACTAACCTGTACACATGTCACCAGGGAACTGCTATCTGACGCCAGGTATAAGACCAACTAGCATGTTCCCGGTGAGTCCTGTCCGGTGTACTTATAACCCAATGAGCACCTATATACATCTTAGGTGAACCAACTGACACCAGTGGCTTGTGAGACCGGCCACCGCCCCTCGTCGGGGTCTCGACTGTATACACTAGTCTACTCTGGAGTATCGATGCCCTGTCTCGAAACTCCCACGACTAGGGACCATTTAAGGATGTGCTTATAGACCCCAGCTCCCACTTATATGATCGCCCTCATACTGCTGGTGGTCAAGCAAGAATCCTAGGGGCTCTATCAACGTGTAATAGCGACATGTCAGGTCGCCTAAAGCAGTACACGATGATAAAGATAAACCAGATAGCATACTATCATCTTAAGTAAGACTGTCCTACCGGGATAGGTCCTCCCTCAATCATTGCAATCAAGTCCCTGTGATCCAATAATTGACTCTGAGGGCATTATCTCCAACATCTAGGGCATATACACTAACAAGGATTCTCACTAGGTGTAGTGAGATGGTATCAATCGATCCTGGGGAGAATCACTGGATAGCATCCAGGGTGATAAGGTCGACTGAATGTCAGTCACAGGCATTGTCCTTACCCTCAGTGGAGGGATGTTATATTGGAAGAGTTCCAAGTTAGATACCGTGACAAACTAGACGATTAAAAGCTTGATACATCATTACCAAGGATGCTGCTGAAGAGGCAGTCTGGATGTATATTAGTTCATGAGATGAACTTCTTTCCTACCATTGTGTGACAATGGAGTTGTGGCTTATGCCTAGGAACCCCCGTCCCATCATAGATCCAGACATATTCTTAGGCAGTATCACCGATCATGGAGATGGTTGATCTCCAGGGAGATCGAGGTTAGGAGAGTAGATACAGAGGACAACAGCGCGGATCCACTCAAAAAGGCCTATTTCCCAGTAGAGACTTTTATAGGATGGTTGAGTATGAGATACTTCAACCACAGCTGATTGTTGAGTATGCGATACCACAACAGATGGCCCTAGTGCAAGTGGGAGATTGTTAGTGATATGTATACCCTAGAGGCCATTACTGTACATATGATGTATATTGTAGTGGATGCTTGGATATATATAGGGGGGACTTTCTTGCTCGACATGATAGTATGCTATCTGGTTGCTCTTTATCTTAACATGTACTCTGATTGTCTCTATGTTACATGTTGATAAAGCCCTAAGGATGATTACTTGACTACCCGGACTATGATGCGGATCATACTAGTAGGGCAACGTAGTCTCTAAGTACATCCTTCAAATGTTCCTAGTCGTAGGTGTATCGAGACACGGCATCGATATACCGGAGTAGACTAGCGTATAGCTTCTCGACCCATACAGATGGGCGATGGATGATCCCATATCCATTGGTGTTTGACATCAGAAACAGTATATGGGTGCTAAGTGGAGACTGGGTACACTGAACGGACTCGCCGAGAACTCCCAGATGGTATTATACCTTACATCAGATGGCAGTTCTATGGTGACACCGGTACAGGTTAGTCTGTAGACCCGAGATTGTCATAGAGTCTTGTGTGATTCCGACTGTGCTTTGATTTCCACCTTACCACGTTCAAGAGAACGTGCAAAACGGTGGCTTTTGGGTACAGTCCCGAATCACATGGAGGCAATGACCGATAGGAAGGGTTTCGTCTCTCCCAGTATTGGGAGTTGATGTTGCGCTGTGTTCTATTGGCTACAACTGGAAATCCCTGGCCAGGGTTGCTGAGATTTACTGGTAAGTGTTATCAGTAGTTTCTCGAACTGTTATGGACCTCAAATCGACATGACTTATCGGTTACTGGGTCTGACGATTACCACCCCTAGACTGGATATGCGACATATTGGACGAAGAGACCGGACTGTACGGGAGGGTTACTGATTGGATTTGCAAGAGAATGTATAGGCTTTCTTGTTGATCTTCTGATCTCTCAATACCTGGGTAGCTGTTACGTTTAGCCGACCGCTTGCAGCTTGTGGGTGTTTGATATGATCATCACCTACTGCCGGCGTATTGACGATTCTTTAGAGTCCTACATAGAGGTTTCCTGGCTCAGGTAAAACAGAGTAGGAGCACATAAGTGATATGTGCGGGACCGAGAATAATACGAGTATGTGATACCGTATTCGATTCTCGTGATATGTGATATCGTCCGGGTATATGTGATCTAGCCTGGTCATTGGATCAAGTGTTGATTCAATGAACTGATACATATTATATTAGTCGGTTATTTATGAAATAGCAGGATTATCGGATCAAGTGTTGATTTGATAATTTTATGTATAATTAAATATTTGATATATTACATTACATTAACTAATATAAGCTCACTTAAAGATTCTTTTTCTCACATAGATAATACATTGATGTATATGTGATATATGTTAATTGTATTATTTTCTTTTGTTACAATATATATTATATATGTGATATATAATATTGTAACATGTTAGGGTTAAAATTGCAACTAGGGTTTTGAGAATAAAACATGTTACGGTTTGGATTAGGGTTAAAGTTATGGATGAGCTTTGTGGAAACTTCTTGAAGCTTTGACTTTAGTCTTCATCCTTTGATATTTTGTGAAGATATTTGTTAACTCAACCCAAAGCTCAACCCATGGTTTATTCTCTACAAGGGTTATGATGTCATCTTTAACCCATGGTTGCAATTCCAACCTCAAACAATAATTCATTATTCATCACAAAAGGATTTCTTCTTCTTCTTGCTCTAGAAAAAGCTTTCTAGCTTTATGTGTTGTGATGATTTAAAGTGAGAAATTGAAAACAAAAGAGAGCAAAATTCCTACATCATCATCCTCGTCTATTATAGCCACATAGATTAGGGTGTTTGCTTTACTAATACATGATTAGTGAAGCAAGAGCTTAGGTTAATGTTTCTTCAAGGTAGATCATCTTAGTTTTTGAAGATTGGAAGCAAGGTTGCATCTTTCTCTTCCTGGAGCCTCTCTAGAGTCTGGGTACTTGATGATCGCAGCGAAAGGACCTCAACACGGAGCTTATGAAGCGAAGTAATGGACTACAAAGGTTGTAATCCCTAACTCATAGATGTTAAAGTGTTTAACATGCTAGTTTTGTTTGATTCTTTAGTTAAAGTAACTATATTTAGGGTTATCTATAATGGCAAAATTTGAAATTGGTATGGATGATGCATCCCAAAACCTTGTTGCGGTTGTAGGTAACCCAACAATATGCAACGGTACCAACTCGCTCAAGGATCTCAAAAGGACCTACAAATCTGGGACTAAGCTTCCCTTTCTTCCCAAATCTCATCACGCCCTTTATCAAAGAAATCCGTAGGAATACATGATCCCCCACTGTGAACTCGAGCCTGAAATGAGGACGGTCGGGATAAGACTTCTGTCTGCACTAGGCTGCTCTCATCCTATCCTGAATCAACTGAATTTTCTCCGTAGTCTCTTGAACTAGATGGGGTCCCAAAATCCCTCTCTCGCTGAGTTCGGTCCAACAGACTGGTGATCGACACTTCCTAACATACAAAGACATAAAAGGCGCCATCTGAATCGTCTCCTGATAACTATTATTGTTGGAGAACTCTATCAACGACAAGTGACGATCCTAACCGCCACCAAAATCAAGCACGCACGCACGAAGCATATCCTCCAGAGTCTATATAGTCCACTCTGACTGACCATCGTTCTACGGATGGAAAGCGGTGCTAAAGCTCAAACAGGTACCCAAGGCTTCCTGAAACTTCTGCCAAAGATGGCTAGTGAACTGGGTGCCCCTGTCGGATACGATGCATGTGGGAACGCCGTGTAAACGCACAATCTCATCAATGTATAACTGAGCATACTGAGCATAACCGAAAGTGGTCTTCACTGGGAGGAAGTGAGCCGGTTTCGTCAACTGGTCTACAATCACCCAAATGGAGTCATACCCTCGACTAGACCTGGGTAGACCCACAATGAAGTCCATGGAAATCTGCTCCCATTTCCACTCCGGAATGGGTAAAGGCTGCAACTTTCCTTCCTGTCTCTGATGCTCTGCCTTGACTTGCTAACAAGTCAGGTACCTCGAAACAAAATCCGAAACATCACTCTTTATCCCTGCCCACCAGTAGATATCTCTCAAGTCACGGTACATTTTGGTGGAACCCGGGTGGACACTAAAAACTGACTGATGTTTCTGCTCAAGGATCTCGCATCTCAACCCATCGGTATCCGGTACACACAAACGGGCCCAAAAACGTAGCACACCCTGGTCATCAATCAAGAACTCCGAATCTCTACCCTGCCGAACATGCTAAGGAATCTCAGACAAACGGGCATCGACGGACTGTGCCTCACGAATACGATCAAGTAGAAGTGGACATGCACGGACATGAGAAAGCTGTCCCCCAGTGGAAGTGAACTCAAACTGTACTCTGCTGTTGCACAAGATCTACCTATCCGCAGAAGACTGTCTCTGAATTGCGCTCAACCGGGACAAGCTACCCTCGGGCCTACGACTCAAAGCATCGGCTACTACATTCGCCTTGCTCGGGTGATAAAGGATCTCACAATCATAATCCTTCACAAACTCCATCCAACGGCGCTGTCTCAAATTCAGATTCCACTGCTAGAAAATGTACTTTAACCTCTGGTGGTCTGTGAAAATCTTACACGACTCACCGTACAAGTAGTGTCTCCAAATCTTAAGCGCAAAGACCAACGCAGCTATCTTAAGATCGTGAGTGGGAAAATTTTGCTCGTGCTTCGTCAACTGCCGGGAAGCATAAGCAATAACTCTATCATGCTGCGTCAATACACAACTGAGTCCCACTCGGGAAGCATCACATTAAACGACAAAGCCGCCCGATCCAGAAGGCAAAGATAAAATTGGTGCAGTCGACAACCGAGTCTTCAACTGCTGAAAACTCGGCTCGCATGCCTCGGTCCAAAGAAAAGGAACCCCCTTCCTGGTCAGTCCGGTCAGCGGTGCGGCGATACTCAAGAAGTCCTGCATGAAACGAAGTTAATAACCGGGTAAGCCCAAAAAGCTGTGGACCTCTGTCACTGATACAGGTCTGGGCCAAAGCTGTACGGCCTCGATCTTCCTCGGGTCCATACGAATACCATCTCTCTTAACCACATGACCAAGGAAGTCAACACTATCAAGCCAGAAGGCACACTTCGAGAATTTAGCAAACAGCTGGTGCTCTCTCAATGTCTGCAAAGCAATCCTCAAGTGCCGCTCATGCTCCTCATGGAGTAAGCCAGAATGTCATCAATAAACACAATAATAAACTGGTCGAGGAACGGACTGAAAATCCGGTTCATCAAATCCATGAACGCTGCTGGGGCATTGGTGAGCCCGAACGTCATAACCAAAAACTCATAATGCCCGTAGCGCGTACGAAAAGCAGTCTTCGGAATGTCATCATTCCGAACCCGCAACTGATGATAACCTGATCTCAAATCAATCTTAGAAAAATGTCCGACACCTTGGAGCTGATCAAACAAATCGTCAATACGAGGTAAAGGATACCTATTCCACACCGTAACTCGATTCAATTGACGATAATCAATGCACAACCTCAAATTGCCGTCCTTCTTCTTGACGAACAGGACAGAAGCTCCCTAAGGCGAAACACTCGGACGTACAACTCCCTTATCAAGCAACTCTTATAGCTAATCCTTAATCTCCACCGGGGCCATCCGGTAAGGCGGTATAGAAATAGGCCCCGTGCCGGGGATCAGATCAATGCAAAACTCAATCTCATGCTCTGGCGGCAATCCAGGTAACTCATAGGGAAATACGTCGGGAAACTCTCGCACGATAGGAACCCGGTCTAATGAATCTACTGTGACTCCGGTATCACGAATGAAAGCTAAGAATCCCCGACATCTTCTCCTAAAAAGCCGACTAGCGCAAAGGGCTGAAATCAAACTATGAGGGGCGGCACCACGGTCCCTTTGCACAACAAGAACTGACTCGCCGGAAAAACAAAAGCTGACTGTCTTCTTGCGGCAGTCCACAGACGTGTTGCAAGTAGCTAACCAGTCCATACCCAGGAGAATGTCGAAGTCCAACATCTAAAGAAGGATTAAGTTGATGGACGAATCTCTCTCTCCAATACTAACGACACACGACCGAAACACATGTCGCGCAATAAACGACTCGCCAACAGGAGTGGTCACAAAAAGCGGCTGATCTAGAAAACACGACTCTCGGCCAAACCTCGGCATGAAGTTTGTAGAAACATACGAGTGTGTAGATCCCGGATCAACAACACGTGTGCACCAAAGGAAAATACTAAAAGAGTACCTGAAACTACTGTATTGGACGCCTGCGCGTCCTGATGAGTCAAAGCAAATACTCGTGCCTGCTCTCTACCTGCAGCAGGCTGTCCTCCGTCTCTGCCACCCCGTCCTCTCTGAACAAACCCTCCGCGACCACGACCTCTCTGAGCATAAGTCTGACGCGGAGCTACAACAGGCACAAGAGGCAACGCTCTCTGAGCTGGAGAAGGTGGTAAGGTAACATGCGATACGGCTGCCTTGTCGTCATATGGATCAGTACAATCTTGAACACGATGATAAAAACTCCCACGCCGGAAACATCCAGACGATGACTGCTAACCCTCCTGGGGATAAAAGATAAACAACCGGCCTCCTCCCGAGCCTCTGATACTCCCCGTACCTGAACAAAATTTGTCACGGCGTCTAAACATCTGTCTCCATTCTGATACACCAGTACGAACCCTCTTCGGTTCCGGAACGACCGATGTCTCGAAAAGACGTTCCTCAACCAATAGGTCTGCGTCCACTGCTGCATATGTATCACAATGCTGTGCACTGATAGCGAGGAACAACTGGATAAGCAAGCTCCAAACAAACCTCTTGACCCGCATCTCCTCAGTGTCCACCAAATACGGAGCATACACAGATAGCTCGATAAACTGCACATCGTACTCTTCCACCGTCATACCCGGAGTCTGACGTAACGACTCGAAACTGCGCGCTCGATCATCTCTGACGCTCTGTAGAAGAAAACGGGCAAGAAACACCGTCACGAACTCAGCCCAGGTCATAGGAGGAAGACCCGCGGCTCTTCCCCTCTCTAAAGACTCGCACTACTTCTGGGCATGACCTTCCAGATGAAAACTCGCAAACTCTACCCATCTCGCGTCGGAGCATCTCAGCAAACGACATATCCTGGCCATCTGATCGATAAATGACTGCGGATCCTCCGCTGCATCAGTACCGGTGAAAACCGGAGGCTTCAGCCTCATGAACTCAGATAACGATACGGTGATAACCTCCGTAGCTGTAGGTACGACTACCTGAACTATAGGCACCATCACGGTCCCCGTAGCAGGTAGGACAGCCTCCTATCGCTGCGCTCTACTAGCATCCACTAATGATCCCATTATCTGGCGCAAATCCTACATACCGGCCTCTAGCCTAGTAATACGATCATGAGAAGGTGGACCAATCTGCTCCTGAACAACGGGCGTACCGCCCTAGTCATTCCTCATCTTAGACGAGCCAACTCTGACCTCGGCTCTCTCGGCCGCTCTCTGCACCCTCGTAGTCTTCGACGGCATAATGGCTGGAAAATGAAAACAGTATTCAATAAAAACACGGAAATCGAATCACAAGGATGTATATAATCACGGAAGGAATTTAAACCAACAAGTCCTAAGGTCACTTAGGCGGAGTACCGTGTCGTAAGTATGCCGCAGAACATACACATGCTACATCACTCTGCTTAAGCTACCTACTCCATCATACCAAGGTCATCCTACACTCCGAAAGGTTAAAACCTAGTGCTCTGATACCAACCTTTTCACGACCCAAAATTTGGGACGTGACTGGAACTTAAACCACGTAACGTCAACAGGTGTTCAGTTGATAAAACTGCACTTTTCATATGACATTTTTCCTACTATTTCTATATAAAAAAGGTGTTTATTATAATATATGACACATATGAGGGTTTATCTGTAAAAATACTATTTTCATGTGTTTATATATTATAATTAACATTATGAAGGAAAAAGTAAGTATATAATATCCATGTAACATTTGGCCCATTTAATATGCTTACCTTATTAAATACCTTTGACCAATTCTCTTAAAACTAAAATATCACGACAAATGGCTAAAGATAATATCTCAATAAAAAAAAATTTGCTAATATCATTTATTGAGATAATTGTGCAGGAATTATATCATGACTGAAATCAAGGAAATCCGAGTTAGCATGATCAAATCTGCCGAAGATATTCAAGTAAATTGAAGAAACTAATTCTGGCAGAAACGTAGAGAAAATTTTCAAAGTCTAGATACTCAAAAGATCACCAAGTGTTACAAATATGAAGCTACAAAAATTAGAGGCCATGATCTCACCAAAAGGCGGCGGATCCACGGCCAAACATATCCAATGGCCGCGGTTCCGCCGCACTTCTAAGGATTTAGGGCTCGGGATTTTGGTGGTTGGGATCCTAACAACTAGTTTCCATATTAGGAAACTAGGGTTCTGGTTTTGTGACTTTAAATAAGGGCCGAGTGCTTCTTGGAAAAATCATCACACTGACGAGATCACAAAATCAACGACGACTCAAGAATCCTAGTTGATCATAAACGGTTCATCTACCTCCTTAGAAGAGATCGAGAAGCAAACTAGCATTTTGTAATCATTTTCTAAGAGAACAAAGTGTAATTGATTCTGTTGATTAATAAAGATAGTTTTTCTTATTCTATTTCTTTGTAGTATGATTTCCCTCTCTATCTTTTCTTCTCTCAATATGCACGAGTAATTCTTTGCTTGTTAGGGTTCATAGGATTAGGGTAGATTAATGGATGGTGAAGATCCTTAAACTCTTTTTACATCCTACAAAGTTTATAAACTTTATCAAAAGAATAGTTAACATCCTAATTGGGTGTGCTATCAATTCATTTATAATCACGACCACAATTAGAGATTAGATTAACAATTGTTTTAGCAAAGGTTAGACATGAACGGAGATCCATGTCAAGATAGGGGTTAAGAGTGGGAACCCTTTTCCCTCCAAAAACCCTAATCTACATGCATCACTGTCGATCTAGTTTTAAATCTATTAAATGATAAAAAGAGTAATCTTTAATTAATCAACCATAACTACTAAATCTTAATGAACCCTACAATCCCCTTTCTACTATAAAAAGAAGCTAGCTAGCAGACAAAGAACCATATCCATTCTCGGCTTCTTCAACTACTCTTTCCGACGAGATGGAAAGTTCAATCGCCAAAGCCGGCTATTCGGAAAGCAAGGAGGTCTTTCTCACTACATCCGTAGTTGATCTAGATCTATATTCTGCATCCGTGTTTGACGTAGATCTAGAACCTACAACCATTCTTAACCATTCTTTAATCTTCCTCTGTTCTTTCTCAACACGCCTATAGTAAGATTAAAAGATTCAACGTTTTCCTTAGGACGACCCGTACTCATTTCGGTTTAGCTACACGCGACACCGTTATTGATTGTGGTTAACTACTACTACACATAAATCATCACCAATCAAATGGCGTCGTTGCCTGGGATACGTGCGTAATTTTTTTTCTTACTATTCGTGTTGAATTCTTTTTCGATCTATATCATAAACATAAAACAAAACCGCATTTTGCATATTTAACGATTAGTGTGTGATTCTTGCGAGGAATTTTGATGTCACTTTAGCGAGGAGATAAAGATTCAGAGACATTCATCAAGACCCAGAGGAGAAGCGGAGGCTACTGTACAAAAATTGCCAAAAGATCCCCTCATCAAGCGGTGGAACCGCGGCCAAATCACCAGTATTGCGGCCGAACCGCGGCCTAATTGGTGGATCTTGGCTTCAAAATTCTCTGGTATCTTCTACAACTCTTTATCTCTCCTCTGAAAAATCCAATAATATATTTTCTGCAGGATTCTTTGCAAAATATCGCTGCTCAAAAATCTTTTTGCGTGCTTTGTTTTGCGGGTTGTTTTTGCATATTTTAATAAGGACTTTAAGGGGCAAGACCACAATTCAGATTAGGTGGGGATTTCATCACCCTTCCTACGCCCCACAAATCACAAAACGAGCATCCGCATAACCCTATATTAATTAAAAAAATATCTAGATCAAGATCCTAAGGACCGTCGCGCTCAAGTAGGACAGAGGAAGGTCGTGGGTAATTTATCGCTTATCTGCATTTCTTTTGTGGTGTCTAGGCAATTGTGTCTAAGGAAAGTGGTTACTTAATTAGGCCCGCTATTTTCGGTGATTCGTATAGCAGATACTTCCCACTTACCTGGTACTTACCTGGCCACAGGAGAGATAAAGAGGCAGTAGAGGATTTATCCTGCGATTTGTCCTTTGGAAGTCTAGGAGCGGTCTAGAGCTTGTTCTAGGTAACCATAGTTCTAGGGTTGTTTGTACATTTTTTGTGATTTTGTGACTAAACCCCCAAGTCCACTTTCAAAGCAAAATAATCCAAATAGAGCTTAAATCTTTTCACCCTCTTTTCTTTTCACCTTCTTATAATGGGTAACCCTAACAGACGATCTCTTTCCGAGCTTTGCTATCCACAACCAGATATTTCTTGCCTTCGTAATCGCTTCGGTATACCATCCAACTCTCCAATTTCTTTAAGAGATCGGATAGAACAAGCGGGTAGAAACAGTTGGCTACCTCAGTCCAGATCATATCAACCGTATCCTAATTCAACATTTGTTTCAGTTGATACTCTGAGTGAAGGAACTCCTAAACGCATGTCCATCGCTGAGCATATAGCGAGGGCTAACGGCCAAAGTTTCAATCCAGAACAACATCAACCATCACCATCACTTTCTAAAGAAGAATTTCATAATCGGTTTGTGGAATATATGATGTCTATTGAAAATAGCCAGCCAACCAACCCATATCAATATTCTTCTTATCATAATGTTGATCCTACTCCTGCCCAATTTTTGCAACCATTCTATTCCTATCAATCCTATCCGACCTTTACATCTTCTCTAGACAGTCCTTCTAATCAGTCATTTGGGAGTTTTAATTATCCACAAGAATTTCAATCTTATACTGAAACCCCTTATCGACCCAAGTCTAGTCTTGAGCGGAAATTAGAAGAAGGTGTGGAATCGTTGCTCCGCATCAGAAAGGAATTGGCAGAAAGCATGGCTGAGTATAAACGAGCAACTAGTTTTGAACCAGCTCAAAAATTTTCAGTGTATGATACGGCCATAGGACAAATTGAGAATTTGGGCAGTGAAAGAGAACTGTACACCCTTCCTAATCAAACCTCCCCATTCCAAACTGAAATCTACAACTCCAGTTTCACATATTTATCGAGTACACCAAATGATTCAACAATTGAAGATAGAATGTCAGATATGTTGTGTGACTTTGTAGTGTTTGATTTACCCGATTGTGAAGGGTCTATTTCAAGTGAAACTATACCCAACCCTTGTGATCTCTACACCTCCACTCTTGAACCAAAATTGATTGAAAACCATAATTTTAATGAGGTGTTTGAGAATTCTAACCTTCACTTGAATGAGAAGATTGACGTTGGGGATATATTGAATGATAAACCCCAAAATTTTGATAAGTTTGTCCCATCAATTCATCAGGTCCTTTCACTTCCTTGTGGTCATCATCTCGAGCAATTAATTATTCTTCCCGAACCCCAAATGTGTCTTGAAGTTGATGATAATCGTATAACCGAACAGCAGACCGAAATTCAGCCTTCATCTCCCACATCTGGTTCAGCGATACTCGACACACCAATTTGTTTACTCATTTCACCTTTTACTTTCTCAGGTTCTTCTTCTATTCTTCCTATAATTTCAGTGAGTATTGATGAATCACAATCCGATAATTCAAGTTTGATAATTCCAGAAAGCCTACTTGATTTGGATACTTTTGAAAATAAGGTAGATGAGTTTTTCGAGTCTCCTACCTCCATATTTTTTGACAAATCAAGTATGATAAATTCTGGTACAAAACTTACTGACAGCAAAATGTTCAATTACACCATCGATGAAAGTTTTGAAAAACTTTTTTCTGACGAACTTGCATTCTTAAACAACACGGATTTTGTGATTAATCAACCTCTACCTATAGAAGTTGAACCACCACCCTTTCTTCTTATAAAATACGAGAATGCCAATATTCCACTCATTTCTGATCATTCACATTCTCGTTTTTATTTATCATCACCTCTCATCTCCTTACATTCACGTTCACGCAAACCCTTTCCATACCACCACTTATCTCTTCCCCACTTCTTCTTGGCTCTATATAACATGTTCTTCCACCGACCTATACGTTACATTGATAAAATCTTTGAATAGTTGGTATTAACTTTTGGTCTTTGTAAAGTCTTATATTGACCAAATAACTTTACCCCCCTAAAATGCTTAATACTGTTTAACTCATGTTTGGGAGGGTTTATACTTTTGGCTTTTGAAAATAAAATTTGTCCTCAAAATTGTGAGCCAAAAATAAGTTTGGGTGAGGATTTTCACTTTCAATTATTTTTGCCCCCGTTAATAACCTTTCATCCCAAATCTACAGGTTATTGAGATTTAAAAAAGACAACAGTGAGGACACTGCTGCAAACAGGTTTGGGGGAGGCTTGTGCTTATTTACGCATTTTTTTGCATTATACTTTATATAAGCACAGAATGTTTTTATAATGGAAGTTAGAAAGTTAAAAATTACATTTGAAAGATAGGAATAGTTTAAGAAAAATAAGAAAGCTAGATGTTATCTTAAACAAAACTAGTAATAAATAGTTATGAGCTGTTATCCCAAGGGTTAGTAAGATGAAGAAAATTGCTAATATGAGGATAAAAATAAGTCTGAAAAATAATCCCTATTCTTGAGGCCAAACTTTTGAACGTTGATACCCTACTATATGCACTGTCACACATCTTGAAACTTGGGATAGTAAAGGATACCTTAAAATGCTCTTGTCTAAAAGCCTTAGTATGATGGAAAATAAAAGAAAATTATAGCGAGGGTGAAGAAAAAAAATGAACACGGGTTTTGTAACTTCCAAGGACAGCATAAAAAATATAGCGAGGGTGCTTTATCACATAGTGACTTAGACCAACTGGTTTGGGACCACTGCTAAGCCTTAGGTGTTGCGAAACGAGGAATTACGCCTAAATGTGCAAGCACGTTTTGTAATCGGTCGGTTGGTACCTCAAGAATTATTAACGGTCGCATGAAGAATGTGTGAGCAATTTTATCTAAAATATTCACCAACTAAAAAGTACTCTGGAAGATGGACAAGAGTTTGATAGCTTGAATTGAATTCTCTAAGTGTAAGGATGTCTTTTACACACACGTAGGAGTATATGATCAATGTTTGGATGAAAGATAGGGAGGAAGACTAAAAGCGATATTTTATTGAGGGATAATGTGATTTCTAACATTTTTTCATGACCATTAAGATAGGGCTCATGACAACTGAAAAACTGGTGTAGTTGGAAACTCTTATTTTCAAGTTCTTTCTTTTATAGTTCTTATCTTTATATGTAACTTTCACCATCTTTCTTTCATTATGGGATTTTGTAGGTGTAATCCGCCGAAAAGCCTCAGGATGCAACACTCCTCCTACTAGGGACACCTAGAGGTTTAACGGCTTGCTGCACGTGCTCAGAGCAATCGTGTTTGCCTACGAAAGTGTGCTGTTTAGGTTTTTCTCTTTCCTTTTCTCCTTCTCCTGAATAACTAGTTTGCTCGGGACGATCAAAGTTAAGTTTGGGGGTATTTTTTCAGTTGATAAAACTGCACTTTTCATATGACATTTTTCCTACTATTTCTATATAAAAAGGTGTTTATTATAATATATGACACATATGAGGGTTTATCTGTAAAAATACTATTTTCATGTGTTTATATATTTTAATTAACATTATGAAGGAAAAAGTAAGCATATAGTATCCATGTAACATTTGGCCCATTTAATATGCTTACCTTATTAAATACCTTTGACCAATTCTCTTAAAACTAAAATATCATGACAAAAGGTTAAAGATAATATCTCAATAAAAATAAATTCTACTAACATCATTTATTGAGATAATTCTGCAGGAATTATATCATGACTGAAATCAAGGAAATCCGAGTTGGCAAGATCAAATCTGCCGAAGATATTCAAGTAAATTGAAGAAACTAATTCTGGCAGAAACGTAGAGAAGATTTTCAAAGTCTAGATACTCAAAAGATCACCAAGTGATACAAATATGAAGCAACAAAAATTAAAGGCCATGATCTGACCAAAAGGCGGCGGATCCGCTGCCAAACCTATCTAATGGCTGCGGTTCCGCCGCACTTCTAAGGATTTAGGGCTCGGGATTTTGGTGGTTGGGATCCTAACAACTAGTTTCCATATTAGGAAACTAGGGTTCTAGTTTTGTAACTATAAATAAGGACCGAGAGCCTCTTAGAAAAATCATCACACCGACGAGATCACGAAGTCCATGACGGCTCAAGAATCCTGGTTGATCATCAACGGTTCATCTACCTCCTTAGAAGAGATCGAGAAGAAAACTAGCATTTTGTAATCATTTTCTAAGGGAACAAAGTGTAATTGATTCTGTTGATTAATAAAGGTAGTTTTTCTTTTTCTATTTCTTTGTAGTATGATTTCCCTCCCCATCTTTTCTTCTCTCAATATGCACGAGTAATTCTTTGCTTGTTAGGGTTCATAGGATTAGGGTAGATTAATGGATGATGAAGATCCTTAAACTTTTTTTTTACATCTTATAAAGTTTATAAACTTTATCAAAAGAATAGTTAACATCCTAATTGGGCATGCTATCAATTCATTGATAATCACGACCAAAATTAGAGATTTGATTAACAATTGTTTTGGTAAAGGCTAGACATGAACGGAGATCCATGTCAAGGTAGGGGTTAAGAGTGGGAACCCTTTTTCCAACCAAAAACCCTAATTTATATGCATCACTGTCGATCTAGTTTTAAATCTATTAAAGGATAAAAAGAGTAATCTTTAATTAATCATCCATGACTACTAAATCTTAATGAACCCTACAAGCCCCTTTCTACTATAAAACCAACATCCGTAGTTGATCTAGATCTATATTCTGCATCCGTGTTTGACGTAGATTTAGAACCTACAACCATTCTTAACCATTCTTTATTCTTCCTCTTTTCTTTCTCAACACGCCTAAAGTAAGATTAAAAGATTTAACGTTTCCCTGAGGACGACCCGTACTCATCTCGGTCTAGCTACACGCGACACCGTTATTGATTGCGGTTAACTACTACTACACATAAATTAGACCAATCAACAGGTAACGCAATTTAAGTAAGCCGAAAACCCAGAAATCTAAACCATCAAAAGTAGTAAGAATAAAACATTTTTTAAATCATTTGGAAATCTAAAGTAAAAATCTTTAAAGTTTAAATTTATTTTCTTAAAAATTTCGGCAGCACATCCTTTGTAAATACTAGCCCCGAAACGGGTACAAACATATAATATAAGTAAAGCATCCCCAAACGGGAGCAAATCATGCCTAAAGGTGGAAACAACCACCACAGGCATAAAATATGACGCTGTAGCGAAGAATTATACAATATATGTGAAAAACAGCATAAAGATAAAAAAACTGCATAATAAAAGCCAGCTCACACGAGCACGATACCCAAAGTCACAAATAATATACAATATCGTCCTCACAACTCGTCTCTAAGTCAATACATGAAATGGTAGATGGAGAGTATTTGATACAATGAGATATACAATGGAGTATAAAATCAGATAATCACAACCCACCTATAGCAAAATGGCTGACAGCCAACCGTAGCGGTATCCGCTGCAAAAAGATACAATAAGATAGCCCCTACCGTAACTACTCTGAGGGCCAACCTGGAAAATACTGTGGCACAACCGGGGTGAGTTTCCAACTCGTGGATAGTAACATCATACAGATAATCGCAGGTATGCACGTACTGCGATACTCTATCACACGCAATCTGACAGTATCAATATGCTAATATGGATATGCAACAATCATGAAAGGTACTACAAATACATGAAGTAATGCATATCGAATGAATGCTGAGTATGGGATAAAACATGCCATCATCAATGAATCATCATCGTGGAAAAACCCGGTGTCCATCAACGACACCCCAAATCCCAATAACTCAGGCGCCGTCATTCTAATTGGCCTTCATATCCTTTAAATCTCATGGAACCTGAGTGCCCAACATCGGTACTCGAAAACATCATAAAATACTCGTGTCCAACATCGACAAGTAAATCCACATATATCTGGCTCCGTCAGTTCGGATCGGCCCACAGGCTCCATCTGTCCGGATTGGCCCTTGGGCTCCGGCAGCACGGATCGGCCCATATCCATCTCTCGACTCCGGTCGGTATCCTCCGGATAACCGCCAGGTCCAACCAATCACTGATAGGTAGTAGTCTCTTTGCCAGGCTCATCGTCTACTGCGCGACATCCCTTTCTTGCCCCGGGGTACCATACCGGGTCCATCATGAACCTGCAAACGGATCATCCAGCTTCTCGAATCGGGTTTCTATCACATGTCTCAGAACCGAGAAAACGCTTGGTGGACGTACTGAAATATCATATCAAGAGAACCGGGTTTTCAAAACATTGTTGTTATGACCCGAAATTATTAGCTCGTGACTGACACTTAAATCACGCAACGTCTAAAGGCGTAATGTAAATCAAGTAAGCCGACACCCAGAAATCTAAACCTTTTAAAGAAAATAAAGAGGTGAAGTTTTGAAATAAAGGTATGGTGAAAATCATAAGTTTTCTTAAATACACAAGTAATGGAATATGAAAATGCAAGTAAATTATTGCGAGTTGAAAACATGTTTTGTCTTTTAAAAATTTGGGCAGCACCTCCTTTGTATATTTTGATTCAAAACCATAATTACATGATAATAATAAAGGTAATACTATGATATCTAGGGTGACCGTATCTGCAAATGTGCCAAAAATATACTCGATGTCTATATGTATGTAGATATCATCCAACCATAATCAATGTATGAATGCATGTGGATCTCGTCCACCATATAATCAATGTATGTATGCATGTGGATTTCGTCTACGTGTCAACCATTGACACAACAACATCATGCTTGTAAATATCATAAGAGCATATGCATGAAAGTATGAGGATATAAATCAACGTGCGTCTCTCGCGACACATCAAAATCATGGAACCTGAGTGTCCATCATCGACACTCGAAACATCATGAAACCAGTGTCCAGCATCGACACGTAAATCCTCATATCTCGGGCTCCGTCAGTCCGGATCGACCCACATCATCACTCGACTCCGGTCGGTATCCTCTGGATATCCACCGAGCCCAAATACTATCACCGGTAGGTAGTAGTCCTCTGCCAGGCTTACCGTCTACTGCACAGCAATCTGTTCTCGCCCCGGGGTACCATACCGGGTCCACCATGTATCCGCAATCGGCCTCATCCAGCTCCTCGAATTGGGTATCACTGTCACACGTCTCAGATCCGAGAAAACTCATGGTGGACACACTGAAATATCATATCAAGAGAAACCAGGTTTTTAAAACAATACATACTTTCTTTTTAAAATGACCATGGTTCTCAAATCCAGAAATCTCATGAAAACAACATATCTCAATGCGTATAATCGTAAAGCATGATGTATGCGACATATAATAGAAATGTAAGCATATTCGTATATCATGCAACATGGAACAATAATATGCACATATCGAAGGAAAACCGCTCTTTTAAATGAATCCAGTTTTAAAATATATCCTGCGATTCCCAATTTCTCAAAAGTCCAATGCAACATCGAATAAAGGTGCGTATGCAACTATAGCAAGTAAATTATGCAAGGAGTCATATCATGATGCAGAAATCCTACTGTGTAGTGACATGGTAATTATCGATGATAAAGTGTGTGAGCCGGCAAATCTGTGTACGTGTAACATACACATCATCGATAATGGTGTAGGTGTACTAGCACGAATATATGAAATCCAATGAGAGTGACATGAACTCAGCATAAAGTAAATCGTATGCGAATGCCGACAGGCATACGTATCTAACATGACCGAATCAGTGATTCTATCAATCGGCATCCATCCTCACAACACTACGTACGGTACAATACATCGTACGGCATACTCTAGTCAAGGGTATGGATCAATCATCATAAAACTCATCACGTACGGAAAATCATCGTACGGTGGCATCAAACCATTAGGGATCCTATCAACCTATATGACAATGAGGGGTACGGACCTAACGTCACGTACGACATATCATTCAAGATTCACAACTATATATATATATATATATATATATATATATCCCAGGCCACATCCATAACAGTCTTATATCTGGGCACCAGCAAGGTATCAATCATCTCAATCGACTCGCATCCGTATACCAACATATCATCATATCACATCGTATTCTTTCATCGCATTAATACCTCACATCAAGTCAATTCTACATATACTTTCTACCCTATACATTAACATCAAGTTACTCTAAAACTCATACTTATTCTAGTCCAACTATATATCTATAAGCCGTGATTCACATTCACTTTTTCATATCCCTAAAGCATTCATCTCATCTCCCAATATACATATTCCATCATTCATATCATCTCTTACTATCTTTCTAACCATATCCATAGTTTTCTAATCTAGGTTTCCTTAACCATATTCTATGAATCGGTTTCCATAAAAAACTTGCGGGGGTGCTATACGCCATCCATTCGACTTCCCCCGTAGATATAGATCTACTCACCTTGATCCTTGCTTTCCGAAGTCGATGACGCTATGCTCCATCGCCTCGGAATCAACTTGAAGGTACCTACAATAATACACAATCGCAACGCTATTAAAATCGAATTCGGAAAACCGACACGGCATACGGATCGCCTATAGGTTAGAACCTATAGTCCACGCATGGAAAACCAAGCAATTATCCCTTGTTGTTGACGTACAAACATCCAACAACCAAATACAAATCCGAATATCAAAACCTAGCATTCAAAATACGGAAAACATAGCCAAAATCACACCAAAGTGCTCCCAGATTTTGACTTAGGTCAATTGTGTAAGTCGATGTACAACACCCCACGACTTGCGGGGAGGCCGAAATATGAAAAACGATCTTGTTCTTTGCTTAAACATCGACTAACCACATGAATCGAAGCTAAATGATAACTAACAACAAACATAGTTGTTAACAACTACTATGTAAAGGGATTATACCTAAAGAACCGTGTCCTTCGTCTTTACGAACTCCACCTCCTCCTCGGCCTTCTCGAAGTAGTAGACGATCCATCCGAGAGCTTTACTCTAAGCTTAGCCTCTAAACTTGAGGCAACTAACCTTCTTTAAGTGCTAATCAAAGAAGCTAGGTGATATAGAGTGAGAGTTATGGTTTAATTAGTCTAACTAATCCTTGTACTCAACATATGAGAGGGGAGGATTAGGGTTTGAAGAGGGAGAGCTTGAGGAAAGAGAAGGTGAAGATAATAATGAAGTGAGAAGAATGAGTTATGATAATATATATCAAGCATTTTGTAATATCAAGAAAAGAAAAGAAAATAATTTACAACCATGCTTGATAAATATCTTGTGGTGATTCATCTCCATGAGTCATTAAGCAATTATGAAGCATTAATGATATGGATGAATCATCCATATGACTCACTAATCTCATTCAATGTATATGCCACCTAAACCTCCTTAGTCACCATCTTCTCGAAGCTTCTCGCGCAATTACGAGAACGCCCCTCCTTTCCGCAAAAAAAGGGAAAAACTTTAGACTGTATAAATCCAATAACCGGATACCAGTAACTGGCTTAAACCAAAGCCGACTGGTAAAAACTGTCCGAAAGTCGTACGTGTGTAAACACACGTATGCGTCCGAACCCTTGTCGTAAAACCATACGACCTCTATATCGTTTCGCCTGGAGTAGGGAAACTCTCTGTGTGGAACTCTAGAGACTCGACTACTACGCTGGCCGTGGGTTTAACCACAGACCGTAAGCGGCACTAGCTGTACGTAACGGTCCCTAGGTAGATGTCGATAAGAAGGCCGATGAGGAAACCCATCCGAACTCCTACTGAGTCTGATGTGACAATCTCCGAACAGTCCGGTCCGTTTGTCTAAGACTATCGCATATCGGGCCTAGGGGGCGGCAAGCGTCAGTCCCCTAATAGCGGTATAAGTCGTGTCGGAGCGAAGCCCATTACACCCTGAGAAACTACTGGAACCTACCAGTAAATCTCGCTTGCCCTGGCAAGGGACTTTGCGTAATGGCTCTCTGACACAGCGCGATATCAACCCCCAATACCGGGAGAGACGAATCCTATCTAACCGCCACTGCCTCCAAGTGCTCGGGACTGCACCCAACTGCTACCTGTTTGCACGACTCCTTTGAGTCATGGTAGGGTAGCAATCTAAGAACAGTGGGACACACTTGAGGCGAAGTAGCAGTGTCAAGTCTGCGGACTATGCTGTACTCATGTCACCTGGGAACTGTTCACTGACGACTGGTATAAAACTATCCAACAGTTCCCTGTGAGTCCTGTCCAGTGTACCCGTAACCCAACGAGCACCTGCATACTATCTCCAGTACGACGTACTGACGGCTGTGGGACAGACCATCTCCCCAACTGGGATGAGAAGCGTACACACTAGTCTACTCCGGAGTATCGATGCCCTGTCTCGATAATCCAACGACTAGGGACCTGAATAAGGATGTGCTTGTAGACTACCCAGCCCCCACTAGTGTGACTGCCATCACAACGCTGGTAGTCAAGCAAGATCCTAAGAGCTCTATCAATACGCATACTCACATATTAAGATAGAAAAACCAAGTAGCATACTACCATGTTTAGCAGGACTGTTATATACATGTGAATATCCCAAGCTTCCATTAAGTAATATACAAACTAGTATGATACAGTAATGGCCTTCTAGGGCATAAACACTAACAATCTCCCACTTGCACTAGGGCCATGTACTGGCGTATCGAAGACCGATGATCTCGAGTAGCCTCTCGAACTGAATCTGAGGTAGGGCCTTTGTGAATGGATCAGCAATGTTCTCTTCAGAAGCAACTCTCCGAACCTCGATCTCCTGATGATCAATGATCTCCCTGATCAGGTGATACCGCCTTCAGATGTGTCTGGACTTCTGATGGGACCTTGGTTCCTTTGCTAAACCTATAGCTCCGTTGTTGTCGCAATACAGAGGTATTGGATCAACTATGGTAGGAGCCACCTGAAGTTCTGTTAGGAACTTCTTCATCCAGACTGCTTCTTTTGCGGCATCGCAAGCAGCTATATACTCCGCTTCCATCGTTGAGTCAGCAACGGTGTCCTGCTTGGAGCTCTTCCAGCATACCGCCCCTCCATTGAGGGTAAAGACATAACCCGACATGGACTTGGAATCGTCCTTATCACTCTGAAAGCCGGAATCAGCAAAGGCCTCCAACCTGAGGTCTTTTCCGCCGTAAACCAAGAACATCTCCTTAGTCCTTCTCAGGTACTTGAGAATGTTCTTTACTGCTATCTAGTGCTTCTCCCCTGGGTCTGACTGATACCGGCTTACCACGCTCAGTGCGTAAGCTACATCTGGTCTGGTGCACAACATCGCATACATTATAGAGCCTACCGCAGAAGCGTAGGGTATAATAGACATGCGTTCCCTTTCCAAATCAGTCTTGGGAAACATCTCTTTGGAGAGGGTGATTCCGTGACAAGCCGGTAGATTACCGCGCTTAAAATCTTCCATACTGAATCTTTTCAGTACAGTGTCGATATACCTGGACTGCGAAAGTCCCAACATCCTCTTGGATCTATCACGATAGATCCGGATCCCCAGAATGTAAGAGGCATCATCCAGGTCTTTCATGGAGAACCTGTGTGACAAGAATCCTTTGACAGATTGTAGCATAGGAATGTCATTTCCTATCAATAGAATGTCATCCACGTACAAGACGAGGAATACGACACTTCTGGCTACAACTTTACTATATATGCACGGTTCATCTTGATTTTTGATAAAGTCATATTCTTTGACTGTCTCATCAAAACAGATGTTCCAACTCCGCGATGCCTGCTTTAGTCCATAAATGGACTTAAGCAGCTTGCATACTTTCCCGCTGCTCCCACTCTGATTGAAACCCTCTGGCTGATCCATATAGACGCACTCTTCTAAATTTCCATTCAGAAAAGCCGTCTTTACGTCCATCTGCCAGATTTCATAATCATGGAAGGCAGCAATAGCAAGAAGGACCCGAATGGATTTGAGCATAGCCACTGGAGAAAAAGTTTCGTCATAGTCCAAACTAGGTCTTTGACGAAAACCCTTTGCAACAAGTCTAGCCTTATAGGTTTCCACCTGTCCATCTACACCAATCTTTTTCTTGAAGATCCATTTGCATCCTATGGGTTTTACCCCATCTGGAGCAAAGTCCAAAGTCCATACTTTGTTGGTGTACATGGAATCCATTTCGGTCCGCATTGCATCTAGCCATCGTACCGAGTCGCCGCTCTGGATGGCCTGCTGGAAGTCAGTAGGTTCATCATCATCTATGATGCAATCCTCTCTATCCCCATCTATGAGAAAACCGTAGTATCTCTCAGGCGGATGAGACGGCCTACTACTCCTGCGGAGGGGTGCGGGAATGTCCTGTTCTTCTTGAACTACCGGTTCTACCAAACTTTCAGTATTAGTTTGTGGTTCAGGAATTTCTTCCAGTTCTATTTCGCTCCCACTTGATTCCTTTTCTAAAAACTGATTTTCTAGAAAATGGGCATTACGAGAAACAAATACCTTTTGTTCCTCTGCGTAATAGAATAGATATCCCCTGGAGTTCTTTGGATATCCCACAAACTTACACTTTACTGATCGTGCCTCGAGCTTGTCCACATGCTGCTTTTTAACAAAAGCTGGACATCCCCAAATCTTTATATACTGTAGATGGGGTTTCTTCCCGCTCCACATCTGATATGGAGTGGTAGGCACAGTCTTGGTAGGAACCATGTTTAAAAGATATGCCGCTGATTCTAGCGCATAACCCCAGAAAGATCGCGGTAACTCAGCATTACTCATCATGGATCGTACTATATCCAATAGGGTTCGATTTCGTCTCTCCGATACACCGTTATGCTGTGGAGTGTATGGAGGAGTAAGCTGAGAGAGAATCCCTTTCTCTTTTGGGTAACCTAGGAACTCGGCACTCAAGTATTCACCACCTCGATCAGATCTAAGTGTCTTGATACTTTTGCCGGTTTGGTTTTCTACTTCATTCTTATACTCTTGGAATTTCTCAAAAGCCTCGGATTTATGTTTCATCAGATAAATGAATCCGTATCTTGAGTAATCATCCGTGAAAGTAATGAAATAGGAAAAACCACCTCTTGCATGTGTAGACATTGGACCGCATACATCGCTGTGTATGAGTCCTAAGAGCTCACTCGGTCTTACTCCTTGTCCAGTGAATGGAGTCTTTGTCATCTTTCCTTTGAGACAAGATTGACAAGTGTCATAAGTTTGATATTTGAACGAGTCTAAATTTCCTTCTCTATGCAACTTAGTCAACCTTCTCTCATTGATGTGACCCAGTCTACAATACCATAAGAAAGCTTTATTTAAATCTGGAGACTTTCTTTTTATTGTGTTCTGGACATTGAAAATTTGGAGTTGGTTTAAAACATATATACCGTTATTTAGTGTACCGGACCCAATCAAACCATGATTAAGGTGGATGTTAACAACATCTCTTACAAACGTGAAATCATAACCTTTATTTGATAACAAGGAAACTGATATGATATTACACGTTAAGCTTGGTACAAAAAAACAGTTATGTAAAACCAAAATGTGTCCACTCGTCAATCCTAGGTGATAATCCCCGACGGACGCAGCTCCCACGCTAGCTCCGTTAGCAACCTTTAGGGTCATATCACCTTCCTTCAGCACTCTACGGTTTCTCAGTGCCTGCAATGAATTGCAAATATGAGATCCTGATCCGGTATCCAATACCCAGGAAGTAGAGTTGATCGACAGACAATTCTCAATTACAAACACACCTGAAGTCGAAGCCACAGCTTGCTTCGGTTCCTGGTTCTTGGCGTTCCACGCCTTGCAATCCTTCTTCCAGTGCCCTTTCCTGTGACAATGGAAGCACTCATCCTGGCCAACTACCGGTACTGCAAACTTTTTCTTTCCCTTCCCTCCCACCTTACTAACACCTCATCTAGGTTTGGTGGCGGCCTTCTTCTTCCTTCCTTTGGCCTTAGCCTTGGACCCGGAAGAAGATGCACCGCTAACAAACATAGCGGGTGTTTCCCTTGCTTTCTGCAAGGTGCCCTCTGCACTCCTTAACATGTTCAGGAGTTCCGGAAGTTCAACTTCTTTTCTTTGAAGGTTGAAGTTCAGGATAAACTGGGCGTAGGTGTGAGGAAGGGACTGGAGAATAAGGTCTGTATAGAGCTCATTATCCAAAGTCGTCCCAAGGTCTACGAGCTCTTCAATATAGCCGATCATCTTTAGGACATGTTCTCCTACCGATGACCCGACAGCCAACCTCGCTCGAAACAAGTTCTTAGAGGTCTCGTATCTTGCTATACGAGATTGCTCTCCATAAAGTTCCTTTGTATGGAGAAATATGCCATCTAGGTTCATATCCTCGTGCCTCCTCTGATGTTCATTGTTCATTGAGGCAAGCACGATGCACTTGGCTTTCGCGCAATCTAAATCCCAGGTTTTGCGGATTTCCTTATCCGCATTGCTGGATTTGGGACCAGGGACAGCATGTGCCGTAGCGGTGAGGACGTACCCCAGTTTGTCATAGGTCAAAGCCATTTTGACATTCCGCAGCCAATCTTTATAGTTTGGCCCTGTCAGTATATTTTTCTCTAAAAGTAACTTAAGTCCAGTCATTTTCAGGGTCGCTGCAATTAGGAGAGAGAGAAGAAAACTCTTTAGCATGATGCTCTTGCAAGTTTAGAGTGGTTTTTAGTTTATCTAAACTGGATGGCTCCCACTGTTTCTCGAATCCTTCCTCAAACCATAAAAGAAGAATTAGCCAGGACTATTCTCACCGTACAATACTTGCTTAACCGTTCAGCCAGGCCAGTGTCGATACTTCGAGGGAGGTTTTCCAACGCTTTCGCGAAGTTCCTTAATTAAATAACCTCTTTTCTCTGGGGGCGTAACCCCGCTGACACCTTTTTTGACACCTACTTGGTTTATAGCATTGATCCTTAAGTGACGAATCTCCTGATAAGTAGCATATACTCACAGTAGGATCGGGATCCAAATATCATCGTATGATAATGTTGAAGGAATCCTACCAACATTCATCAAACTCCAAATGGTATGCAACTCTTTGCAAATTTCAGTTTCTTTAGAAATTCCCGATATATATTTTTGCCCCATGCTCTTATGACCTTGGCGTTCGGTCAAAATGTCATAAGTCACATGTCAAGTTCTACCCATCATTATCTTGTCAATTTGAACCCATCCGTATATATCCTTGACGTTCGGCCAAAATGATAATACGACTGTCCCAAACTAACTCATCTATCTATGCAACAAATGAATACCCAGTAGCTACCAAACACTATGCCTTGGCGTTAGGTCAAAATACATAGCTTGAATACTACTGAATACCCAGATGAAATGACGGAGGGCTACGAATGGTTTTGGCGAAACCGTGAACGTAGTGAACTTGATATAACCGAAGGAACCTGATAGCTTTTAAAAGGAGTGGTTAAAGCTCCGCATTTAAAAATATCTGTTTTAAAATTAACCGAGTGGTTTCTTTTAAATTGTTCCAACGATTAACTTTTGGTTTATTTTCTTTGCATTATAAATAATGTGTCCCATCATTAACCTATCATTGCAGAAAACAACGAAAATACAATGTCCTCTTATGCCATCCGCATTCGCCACAGGGTCCCGTCATCACCCGTTAGGTTACTTAACTAACGACAGAGCGGGGGCTGGGCTAGCGCGAGTGTAAAACATAAGTGACGTCTAAATAGCTATCATATATAGATATTGTACATTCGTCAGACGCAATAATAGGCATTCCAGATCACAGATGAACTTTATTGGATTTGCAAGCAATCCGTGTTTGTTTTGAGCCTGCAACAAAAGACGGATTACACAGTTGTGATGAATAGCCATTACCCCACCCAAGACCCCAACGGGTATGGCAAACTACTCGCCCGGCAGTTTGTGCACCCCACCTTGGGTCTGTCCTAGGAGAAAAAATAGTAAAATGAAATAATACAACGGTGGCTACAACCGCAACCTGGATGTGCCCCGCAAAATAATATTACAACAAATTACATTTACATCAAATGAATTAAATAATAACCCATCACATAACCCCGACTATACATCACAACAGTCCAACGCAGTTCATATACACAAACAGATAAAATCCATTACAGAAATGTGCAACCCCCTGCCAACCGACATACTAGCAGTTAGGGGAGGTTTACGAACACATTATACAAACACAGATATAATCCAACAAGCAAATACTGTATAATTTCGACCGATTAAACACTTTTAATTTTGCTCCAATACTTCTCTGTAAATCTGAAACCTGAGCAAAAATAAAATATTCCAGAAAATACCAAATATCACAGAGAAGCAACACAGAAAATTTGGGTTCCTGAATCGCCAACTCGGCGGCGGAAGCGCGGCGGATCGGTGCGATCCGCCGCGGTTCCGCGGCGCTTTAGGCGATTCAGGGGCCCAAATTTCTTGGGTGTTCTTCTACTGTCTTTTTAAGCTTTCTGAACCTCCCTGAAAAATTTTAGGACTTCATTTAAAATTCGACAGAAACTTGTGATTTCGGGGTTTTCCGGTTTCGTTTTTTTCGTTCGAAATTCATACAAATTTGCAAGTAAGTTATTTATTGTTTAGCGAGGCTCTGATACCACTGTTAGTCGATGTACAACACCCCACGACTTGCGGGGAGGCGGAAATATGAAAAACGATCTTGTTCTTTGCTTAAACATCGACTAACCGCATGAATCGAAGCTAAACGATAACTAACAACAAACATAGTTGTTAACAACTACTATGTAAAGGGATTATACCTAAAGAACCGTGTCCTTCGTCTTTACGAACTCCACTTCCTCCTCGGCCTTCTCGAAGTAGTAGACGATCCACCCGAGAGCTTTACTCCAAGCTTAGCCTCTAAACTTGAGGCAACTAACCTTCTTTAAGTGCTAATCAAAGAAGCTAGGTGATATAGAGTGAGGGTTATGGTTTAATTAGTCTAACTAATCCTTGTACTCAACACATGAGAGGGGAGGATTAGGGTTTGAAGAGGGAGAGCTTGAGAAGAGAGAACGTGAAGATAATAATAAAGTGAGAAGAATGAGTTATGATAATATATATCAAGCATTTTGTAATATCAAGAAAAGAAAAGAAAATGATTTACAACCGTGCTTGATAAATATCTTGTGGTGATTCATCTCCATGAGTCATTAAGCAATTATGAAGCATTAATGACATGGATGAATCATCCATATGACTCACTAATCTCATTCAATGTATATGCCACCTAAACCTCCTTAGTCACAATCTTCTAGAAGCTTCTCGCGCAATTACGAGAACGCCCCTCCTTTCCGCAAAAAAACGGAAAAACTTTAGACTGTATAAATCCAATAACCGGATACCAGTAACTGGCTTAAACCAAAGCCGACTGGTAAAAACTGTCCGAAAGTCGTACGTGTGTAAACACACGTATGCGTCCGAACCCTTGTCGTAAAACCATACGACCTCTATATCGTTTCGCCAGGAGTAGGGAAACTCTCTGTGTGGCACTCTAGAGACTCGACTACTACGCTGGCAGTCGGTTTAACCACAGACCGCAAGCGGCACTAGCTGTACGTACGGTCCCCAGGTAGATGTCGATAAGAAGGCCGATGAGGAAACCCATCCGAACTCCTACTGAGTCTGATGTGACAATCTCCGTACAGTCCGGTCCGTTCGTCTAAGACTATCGCATATCGGGCCTAGGGGGCGGCAAGCGTCAGTCCCCTAATAGCGGTATAAGTCGTGTCCGAGCGAAGCCCATTACACCCTGAGAAACTACTGGAACCTACCAGTAAATCTCGCTTGCCCTGGCCAGGGACTTTGCGTAATGGCTCTCTGACACAGCGCGATATCAACCCCCAATACCGGGAGAGACGAATCCTATCTAACCGCCACTGCCTCCAAGTGCTCGGGACTGCACCCAACTGCTACCTGTTTGCACGACTCCTTTGAGTCGTGGTAGGGTAGCAATCTAAGAACAGTGGGACACACTCGAGGCGAAGTAGCAGTGTCAAGTCTGCGGACTATGCTGTACTCATGTCACCTGGGAACTGTTCACTGACGACTGGTATAAAACCATCCAACAGTTCCCTGTGAGTCCTGTCCGGTGTACCCGTAACCCAACGAGCACCTGCATACTATCTCCAGTACGACATACTGACGGCTGTGGGACAGACCATCTCCCCAACTGGGATGAGAAGCGTACACACTAGTCTACTCCGGAGTATCGATGCCCTGTCTCGATAATCCAACGACTAGGGACCTGAATAAGGATGTGCTTGTAGACTACCCAGCCCCCACTAGTGTGACTGCCATCACAACGCTGGTAGTCAAGCAAGATCCTAAGAGCTCTATCAATACGTATACTCACATATTAAGATAGAAAAACCAAGTAGCATACTACCATGTTTAGCAAGACTGTTATATACATGTGAATATCCCAAGCTTCCATTAAGTAATATACAAACTAGTATGATACAGTAATGGCCTTCTAGGGCATAAACACTAACAAATTGGAGCAAAAAAAACAAGTATAAGGTGTTGTATGAGGAGTATATGAGCTACTGGACCAACCTAGACCCCAAATACCACCAAGTGGCCGGACACATTGCTTGAAATTCTGGCGAGCTCGTCCAAGCTAGCTCCGTTGGGTTTCGTCTGGTCAGGATGGTCTCCTAGTGTCCTACTTTGGTCCCTAGTATTGTTTGGTTAACTCAAAAACGTCTCAGGTCATCACAGATTCCTTGTAGGCCACTCAAATGTCACAAAACCGATACGGATAATTTCCCCAAGTCCGTGTTTTGGTTTCTAAACTCAATTACAGGTCTAGAATTCAATACCTAAGGTCTTAAAATACTCACTACATATCATGGTTCCACAAAACACCCAAACCCTCTCTAGAAATTTCCAAGTTCCCAAATCCACCATTAAACACATTCTAAATTAAACTAATAAGCTGGGAACTCAAAACTAAACTAATTGGAAGAATTTATACCTCCTTTAGGCCACTCAAGACAGCCCTAGCTTCCCAATGTCATCAAAATCCAATATTGCTTGGTCCATTGTATAGAGGATGAGGAGGAGATTAACTTTAATGAAGAGGGTTTAAGGTTTAGGTGAATAAATAGAGGTGGATCTAGGGGTAGAAGTGGAGGGAGATGAGGTTGAGGGGGAAGATGAAGGAAAAATGGTGGAATGAAGAATGTGGCTTCCCCCCTCTCTCTCCCCTCTTATTCTCACCCACTCTTTCACTAATTACCCTTTTGCCTTTTTTCTCTTTTTCTTTTCTTTTTAATTTTAAAGCCAAATCACATAATACCCATAAAACAACAGAAATGCAACAACATATAACCAAATGCAACATGACATGGTGCACTAGCCATGAAAAACTGTAGAAACACGGATTTGGCCTAATCGCGATTAGCAGTGCACTAATCGGTTTTTATCCAAACTGCATATAATAAATTTTAAAAATGCCAAATCCGATGAATATATTTTTAAATGAATAAATCATTTCACAATTATTTGTATATATTTATACCCTTTTTCGAAAACCCCAATTTCGCAAATCGGAGAGTTTTCGGGAAATATATTATTTTAATATTAAATTCCAAAAATAATATTTTATATTTTCTGAAATGTTGCAATCTTCTCCCCTTAAAGAAATTCGGTCCCCGAATTTAAATTTAAACCCCCAAATGCTAAAACATTTCAATGATCAACTCAAAACAACGGGGCTCCGAAATCATGGAAGATACAGAATAACACAGCGCGTCAAGTGCGAATGAAAACGAGTACAAAACTCAAAAACCGAACTCCGTTAAGCGTCCCGCAAAACTTCGGATTTTCACACATATCCTCGGAGTTACAATGGAGATACCGATCTCGAAATCCACTACTGAAATCCAATATGCACTAGTCAAATACTATAATACATATATAGTACGCATCCTTGAAAAATCTTCAAAACTGAATAAAACACATGCAAAATCTTTTCTGAATCGCCGTCTGATGCGTGACTCACGACACAAGTGACGGACGCACATTTGTAAAGAAAGAAATATACATTTATAAATGTTTTGCTAAAATATACATTCCGGCGTTTTTAAAATATCCTAAAAGGTTTTCCTTTTTAGCGTTCGTATCACTCACGGACACGTAGGAAATAGAGAGACTATAGATCTTTTTCGAAAACCTTTGGTTAAAATTTTTATGCATACAACGTACTCAAGTACTGTCCTCAGATCAGTCCTGTTCAGCTACTACACAATATAGTGCGCATATGAAAACAAGGTGCTCAAAAGCAAAATCAGCCTTAAAAGGCGTATCCAATAATCATGTTTGTCTGGTGTGCACGGAAATCAAATCCAAATACAAGTGTCACATTATGCACAAAAGCAAAGCTAGGTGCAACGAGTGTGCACGAAAACATCTATCCAGTGCAACGGATGTGCACGGCAACAACATCAAGTGCATCTAGAGGGCACAAAAGGCTCAACCCAGTGCAACTAACCTGCACAATTAAAATCCCAATCGAGTGCATCCGGTGTGCAAAAAATCACATCTCATATCTGTAAGTGCACGGCGGCGTCCCGACCGTCAATCCGACGCCGGAATGCGGAAGCGATGCTTTTCTTTAACTTTTCAAACCGGCACCACCGCGCACAATAAACCAAAACCCGGATCGGGCCATTAATCTAGTCCTAGCTATCTAGAGAACGGTAGAGAGATATTCCGAGCGATCCGTGTCCTTCGGTCTTCTCGTCGTCGTCCCGATCTCCCGCGGAATATCCGGTCCCCACCTCCTCGCCGGAAGGGCACCACGTCGCCGGCTTCTTTTACGGGCTCCCACCACTTGACCGAGGCAACTCGGGCATGAAGTTGGCGAGTCGACGTGCCCAAGGTTTGCTGTAGAATAGTGTAATGAGCTATGTCTCATTTGGGGTAGTAGATGTTGCCATATGGTGGAGGGATGAACTATGGAGTTGAATTTGGGATTTTTGGTGAAGGAAAAATGATATGAGATCAACAACTTTTCCACACAAAAATGGGACAGCCCCCATAACATTGGCCGGCCAAAAAGATCAAGGAGAGAAAAATGGGATCTCAAGGGGGGAAACACAAAAGAGAGGAGGATGAGTGTCAAGCAAGAAAGAATGATGATTCATTATGAGAACAAAATCATCACCCACAAAAACCAACACTCCAACATCATAACACATCATCATCACCAAAAGCAAACCATCATGAACAAAGGAAGTCAAGTGATCATGACACAACAATTTGCAAAAACAACCCTCTAAAATGCTTATTTGCATAATTGCAAATAAGCCCTCCTCCACCAATCTTCGGCCAATGAAAGATACAAAGAAAAATATGGCTGAAACGGAAAACAAACTGGCAACTCCAAAAAACTGATCCCGTAATAAATTACCGGAAAACCCCGCTGCTGTATATACATACCCGCATTTGTATTCCGACCGAAATACAAATGCAATGAGACAACATCTACACTGTACAATACTAGGATCCGGCTTAAACCAAAGCCCACCAGTATTTTCCATCCGATCATGATCCGTGCAATAATGCACGTATCTGATCGAACCCTGCCATATCTCCATACGGCCTCTACAGCGTTTCGCCCGAAAACTTGAGCAACTGAATATGGGGGACTCTAAAGACTCATCAATAGTATGGCTGTGGATTCAACCACTAGCATGTCAGAGGTATTAGCCATACGTGACGGGCTACCAGCTATTGACCAAAAGGGACATCGATGAGCGAACTTATCCTGACACCCTACTGAGCCTGTCAGTGACAATATCCGTACAGTCCGGTCCGTTCGACTATGAGCGTCGCATGGCAGGCCTAGGGGGTTGGTAAAAGTCAGACCCCCAAAAGCGGTACAAGTCGTGTCGGAGTGTAGACCAGAACACCCTGAGATACTACTGGAATACCTACCAGTAAATCTCCTGCCTTGGCCAAGGACTTCGTGTAATGGCTCTCCTAGACACAGCGCGACCTCACCCCCAATACCGGGAGAGACGAACCCTGCAGATCCGCTCACTACCTCCATGTGGCTCGGGACTGTACCCAACTAAAACATGTTTGCACGTCTCCTTTGAGCGTGGTAGGGTAGTAATCAAAGTACAGTGGGAACTCACACGAGACAAATGACGATCTCAGGTCGATGAACTAACCTGTACACATGTCACCAGGGAACTGCTATCTGACGTTAGGTATAAGACCAACTAGCATGTTCCCGGCGAGTCCTGTCCGGTGTACTCATAAACCAATGAGCACCTGTATACATCTTAGGTGATCCAACTGACACCAGTGGCTTGTGAGACCGGCCACCACCCCTCGTCGGGGTCTCGACTGTATACACTAGTCTACTCTGGAGTATCGATGCCCTGTCTCGAAACTCCCACGACTAGGGACCTTTTAAGGATGTGCTTATAGACTACCAGCTCCCACGTATATGATCGCCCTCATACTGCTGGCAGTCAAGCAAAAATCCTAGGGGCTCTATCAACGTGCAATGGTGACCTGTCAGGTCACCTAAAGCAGTACACGATGATAAAGGTAAACCAGATAGCATACTATCATCTTGAGTAAGACTGTCCTACTGGGACATGTCCTCCCTCAATCATTGCAATCACATGCCTGTGATCCAATAATTGACTCTGAGGGCACTATCTCCAACAATCTCCCACTTGCACTCAAGGCTAATTATTGCGATGTCGCATACTCACAGCCCGTGTGATACCGAACACCCAACTCCTCTACTAGTCAGTCTCACAAAGCTCGTTTGCGAAACAATTGCGTTCGAGGAATAGCCTCAGTGAGTGGATCCGCCTTGATGTTTCTTTCTATGTCTCTCTTAATCTTAAGTTCGCGGAGAAAGCCATCTCCCGAAATGAGCAATACCTATCTTAGAATGTGTCTGGATGTCTGATGGGACCTAGCTCATAAATGAACTCCAAATCCAAACTTCTTAGACTGTATCGTCAACTGAACTTAATCAGTATCCTGCGCCATGCCTCCCTCAGTATCGCCTTGGACCACCTGTCCAAAATACTGCCCATCGTCAGAAGGAAAACTATAACTCTGACAGCCACTCTGCCGTCCATGTCACCTTGGAAGCCTGGAATGATAACTGTCTCCCGAATGAGGCTGTCGTTACCATATCCCTAGAACATCCACTCATGTTCTAAAACTGCTTCCTACTGCTTCTCCAGGATTGGATCAATATCAACTTATTGCATCTACTGCAAAAACAACATCTGGTGTGGTACTTGACATCTCACGATTGGCTCAATTGCCTAAGCAAGTGATTTGCCAATCATGCACATCCCTCTCCCCTTTAGTCTGTAAGACACCTTTAAAGAGGGTGACTCCATCACCTGCAGGTACACTACCGTACCAGGAGTCGTCCATTCTAAATACTCTTAGAATGCTGTCTAAGTACCCTGATGGGGAAACCACCCAAATCTAGATCTAAAACCATAGATCTAGTAACCAGTATGTCTGATATAATTTCCAAGTCCTATATGGAGAAACCACTGTGTGACAACCAAAGTATAATCGATCATAGTATAGGAATATCACTTCCTACTCTGTGTATGTCATCCAAATACCAGGACATCACACTTTACTACCTTCATAACAGATCCATCCCCTATTCTGATGAAGTCAAACCTATGACTGTCACATCAGAAATAGATGATCTATCTCCGCTATATCTGCTTTAGTCCATAAAAAGACAAAAGCTACCTGTCCACCAATGCTTCCGCTGTCCCACTGACTATGACAACCCTCTGGCAGAGTCATATACGCGTACACTTCTAAAGCTTGTTTAGAGTGACGTTATACTCATCCTCCTGCCGGGTCTCGCAGCCTGGAACAACAGCAATGGCATGTCTGGGTAAACAAGAACCTCCCTGCCACCGTCCTTGAGGCTACCGGAGTACCTCTCGGGTGCCTGAGGTTACCTATCGTATCTGCGGAGTGGCCAATAGAATGTCAAGCCAGATTGAATCTTTAGGTTCCTTTCAAATCTTCAGTAATCGTTTGCAGTTCTGGAATCACTTCCAGTTCTACCATACTCCCACTACTGTTTTCTGAAAAAATCCATTTTTATTAAAACTGTGGCGAGCCTGGAACAATATCGCTATTGATCTTCCAGATGGTAGAAAGTCAACCCTCGTCATAGCCTGGGTTAACCCACAAACACCCATTACAGAAACGTGCCTTGAGTTATCCAGAGTCTGGTTTTATGCATAAGCCGGACAACTCCCCGTACCTTAACATCGTTAAGATATGAACTGTTCTATATCCAATATAGAACCAGAGGCACTGATTTAATTGAACCAGATTCAAATCATGCAGCTGTCTCCAGCACATGTTAACTAAATGGAAGGAGGCCGATCAGCGTTACTCAACTTAGGAATGCTTCCAATTATGAGTAACCTGAAAGAGAAGCTAGTTCTCTTAATCACTACCATCAACTGAATACCATACTCAAGTATCTACATCTTCGATCACCTTGAAGAATCCCGATACTTGCAACACCTGGTTCTCTACTCTATTCATATACCTATAACTTCTCAAAACATGGACCCTGTGTTTCTACGAAACACCTGTCTAAACACTAGAGAAGTCATAAGTAAACCGAATATAGTACGAGAACCAGCCCCTCTGTCCTCATGGACGCTGGACAACATACAATACTCTGTATAAGTCCCTTGAGTCTGATAACTCAATCCTTGTGTGTCGTAGGTTGAAAACTGTACTATGGTTATGAAGAATTTCACTGCTGTTTAATGATCCTTACCTAACCATCCACTGATATAGGTAAATGTCATAGACATAATTTCAAAAAGGTATATCTCACTCTATAAAAATAGACGTACAAATATATCCACTTGAAATTGGTGCATGACAGCGGATATTCAAAACCAAATATTTGCCGACCGGCAAAGAGCCCAGGCGATTTCCTCAAATATCACCAATTACAATGAATTCCGATATAATGAGGATGATCACCTAATTCCCAATAACTTACTCCCACTCATCATCTGTAAAACCATACAGATGTGAGAATCATACCCGGTAAATACATACCCTGGAGCAAGTGTCTTATTGGGAAATCAGTTTTCCTTTAACAGTACACAGTGAAACTGAAACATTGAAATGTTTCGTAGGGGTATCCTGGTATTCCTAGCAATGCCTCTTCCATTATCCAGATTCACAACTGTAACCGTATAATTCTTTGCCATCTTTTCAAATCCCTTTCTATGTCTTTAGTCATTACCTTCTGCACACTCTCTTAGGCTAAATGGTTTTCTTCCTTCCCTACCGTTCGGCACCAGCCTATGGTTTGGAAGAAGACTATCCAATAAGCATAATGGGTGTACTGTCCTAATCCTAGGAGCACTCGTAATGCGAGAGAAGGTGAAGATAAAAGACAACCGAATAAACCTTAATCCTATTTCTCCTGAACCAGAATCCATCCCCGAACAGGAACAAGTTCCTTTCGAGTTCGTATATAAGCATACGATGGAGTTTCCAATAAACTGTGGATCTTCGTAGTGATACGGAGTGTTCTGGATAAATACAAAGGTGATTTAGGATTGGCGAAGAAATACTTGGTTTGGTCGTGAATAGCAGTCGCAATTTACTTTGCCCTCTTACTAATCCCTTGATATGTCTTTACTTAATACCTTCTGTACACCATCGTTATGCTAATTGGTTTTCTTCATTCCCCACCATTCGGCACCAGCCTAAGGTTTGGAAGAAGACTATCCAATTTGCGTAATAGGTGTACTATCTCCTAAACCAAGGAGTACTCGCAACCTGAGAGAAGGTAAAAGGAAAAGACAACTGAATAGTCCTATTCGTTTTCTCCAGAACCGGAAACCAACCTCAAATAAATTCCTTCGAGTTCGTATCTAACCATACGATGGTTTTGTCCAATGGAAGTGGACGTTCGTAGTAATACGGGGTGTCCTGGAGAAAAGGGTAAAAGTAGAAGTGGTAATGAGGTATGCAACTCTGACAATCCAAAAGCCAGTGTTTAAGAAGGTTCGGTTAATTTTGGGCTCTGAGTCATAGTCTTAGGGTCGGGTCAATGGTCGCTGCCAGAGAGAGAGAGAGAGAAAAGAAACACTCAGCGTGCACTCTAACCTAGATCAGAATGGTTACCAATTTATCTAATCTGGAAACCTCTCACTGTACCGTCAAATTCTCCTCCAAACCTGAAAAAAGAATTAGTCGGGATCACCCGAGGAGTAAACCAACTCATCAGTGGGAATCGGGATCCAACTGTCATCGCATGATAACGTGACGGAATCCACTCACATCATCACACTCCAGAAGGTATGCGCATATCTGGTAAGTTTCAGTTTCTTTAGAAACTCCCGATGTGATTTCTGCCCCATGCTCTTATGACCTTGACTTTGGCCAACATATCATAAGTCACATGTCAAGTTCTACCCGTCATTCACCAGGTTAATTTGAGCCCACCCGTACATACCCTTGACTTTGGCCAAAATAGTAGTACGACTGCCCCAAACCAACGTATCTATCTATGCTGCATATGAATACCCAATAGCTACCAATCACTGTGCCTTGACTTTAGCCAACATACACAGCTTGAATACTATTGACCACCCATATGAAACGATGGAGGGCTACGAATGGTTTTTGGCGAAAACCTTTAACGTAATGAACTTGATATCGTTGAAGGAACCGGATAGCTTTTTGAAAATATAGTGACGAAAACTTTTGCTAAAGAGGTCACTCCCGGTGAAGGGATCTCGGCTCTTTCCCCGTAGAATGAGGTGCAGGATATTCCAACTGAATACCACGGTGCAAAGCAAAAGTAATCGGCTATAGTGAAGTTATTGCCCTGACGCAAACTTTTGTCCAAGGGGTCACTCCCGGTGAAGGGATCTCGGCCCTTGCCTCGTCGACTGAGGAGCAGGATATTCCAACTGAATACCACGATGCAAAACAAAAGTGAACATCCTTGCAATAACAGCTTTTTGAAAAATGTTCCAACAACATCAGAATAGGTTTGTTTTTAACTTGCATTGATCCGAACCAACGCAGTCCCATCAATTGATCACACCACAAAGAATGAAAATAATGACGTACGTATATGCCATCCGCATTCACCACTGGGTCCCGTCATTACCCGTTAGGTTAGTTAAGTAACGACAGAGCGGGGACTGGACTAGCGCGGATGCAAAACATATACAACATCTACTAGTATATATATCAATATATAATATTTCGCTCAAGGCGTGATAAAATGCAACAACACAGAAATGTACAGCATCACAGAACAATACAGATATTTGGGATCCCCGGGTTTCTCAGAGCCACTACTGAAACCCGACGTTCCCCTGGTCGTATGGATAGCCTGTGCAATGAAATCCTAGACCCTAACGGGCGCGGCAAGTTACCCGCCAAAACCTGAAGCGAGGCAGCCCCCATCAGCAATGTGAATGGACCACCCAGCACTTCACGGAATCCGGTAACTTGGGCACCCTTCCTGGGTCAACCTGTACCCCCTACGAGTGCGGCGAATAGCCCGCCAATTCTAGAGTGAAGCCCCCTCCGTCTCAATGCCATGAGATGCGGGCCCGTTGCCCTCTAGAACCTGGCTATCCGTGCACCCCTCCGCGGGGTAATCCTAGTACAGAAAGTAAAATATACATACAACGGGTACATCGACCTCAACCTGGTCGTGCCCCAAAAGAATAATATACAATCAGGCAGTGACGGCAGTCCACATGTCGGACGCTCGCCCCGCAATATCAAATGTACATAATACAACAAAAACTGTACTAGCATTGCATCCAGGCTATCCCCCACGACCAATCCACAACATCACAGCACAACACAGAACATCAACGTGAATGTCACGTTCGCAAATCCGTCTAACCGGGCTATAGCAGTTAGACAGGATTTACCGATCAAGTGACATTCACGGTCGCAGATATAATGTAAATACGGTGAACTAACATGTTTAAAAAATTCGATCGATCAAATTTATCCAAATGGTCCCCAAGCACTACTGTAGCACTCATAGAAAATCTGGGCCTAAAAAGAATGTTCCAAAACCCCTATTTTCAAGTCAGGAGGCCTCTGTAAAAAATTGGTGCAATGATTCCATTTTCTTGCCACGGATCCGCGGCCCAAACAGGGGTTTGGCCGCGGTTCCGCGGTCCTTCTAGGGAATCAATGCATCGAATTTTCACAGTATGCTTAAAATTCCCTGCACATCATTCTGAAACTACCTGAAAAATTTTTGGAGCCAGAAAAAAATCGACAGAAAACTGATGCAATGAAAAACGCGGGTTTTGGAATTTTGTTCGATCGGAAATGTAAACACATTAGACCAAGCTAAACTAGGTTAATGGCGAGGCTCTGATACCACTGTAAGTGCACGGCGGCACCCCGGCCGTCAATCCGACGCCGGAATGCGGAAGCGATGCTTTTCTTTAACTTTTCAAACCGGCACCACCGCACACTATAAACTAAAACCTGGATCGGGCCATTAATCTAGTCCTAGCTATCTAGAGAACGGTAGAGAGATATACCGAGCGATCCGTGTCCTTCGGTCTTCTCGTCGTCGTCCCGATCTCCCGCGGAATATCCGGTCTCCACCTCCTCGCCGGAAGGGCACCACGTCGCCGGCTTCTTTTACGGGCTCCCACCTCTTGACCGAGGCAACTCGGGCACGAAGTTGGCGAGTCGACGTGCCCAAGGTTTGCTGTAGAATAGTGTAGTGAGCTATGTCTCATTTGGTGTAGTGGATGTTGCCATATGGTGGAGGGATGAACTATGGAGTTGAATTTGGGATTTTTGGTGAAGGAAAAATGATATGAGATCAAAAACTTTTCCCCACAAAAATGGGACAGCCCCCATAACATTGGCCGGCCAAAAAGATCAAGGAGAGAAAAATGGGATCTCAAGGGGGGGAAACACAAAAGAGAGGAGGATGAGTGTCATGCAAGAAAGAATGATGATTCATTATAAGAACAAAATCATCACCCACAAAAACCAACACTCCAACATCATAACACATCATCATCACCAAAAACAAACCATCATGAACAAAGGAAGTCAAGTGATCATGACACAACAATTTGCAAAAACAACCCTCCAAAATGTTTATTTGCACAATTGCAAATAAGCCCTCCTCCACCAATCTTCGGCCAATGAAAGATACAAAGAAAAATATGGCTGAAACGGAAAACAAACTGGTAACTCCAAAAAACTGATCCCGTAATAAATTACCGGAAAACCCCGCTACTGTATATACATACCCGCATTTCTATTCCCACCGAAATACAAATGCAATGAGACAACATCTACACTGTACAATACTAGAATCCGGCTTAAACAAAAGCCCACTAGTATTTTCCGTCCGATCATGATCCGTGCAATACCGCACGTATCTGATCAAACCCTGTCATATCTCCATACGGCATCTACAGCGTTTCGCCCGAAAACTTGAGCAACTAAATGTGGGGGACTTTAAAGACTCGTCAATAGTTTGGCTGTGGATTCAACCACTAGCACGTTAGAGGTATTAGCCATACGTGACGGGCTACCAGCTATTGACCAAAAGGGACATCGATGAGCGAACTCATCCTGACACCCTACTGAGTCTGTCAGTGACAATATCCGTACTGTCCAGTCCGTTCGTCTATGAGCATCGCATGGCGGGCCTAGGGGGTTGGTAAAAGTCAGACCCCTAAAAGCGGTACAAGTCGTGTCGGAGTGTAGCCTAGAACACCCTGAGATACTCTGGAATACCTACCAGTAAATCTCCTGCCTTGGCCAAGGACTTCGTGTAATGGCTCTCCTAGACACAGCGCGACCTCACCCCCAATACCGGGAGAGACGAACCCCTGCAGATCCGCTCACTGCCTCCATGTGGCTCGTGACTGTACCCAACTAAAACCTGTTTGCACGTCTCCTTTGAGCGTGGTAGGGTAGCAATCAAAGTACAGTGGGAACTCATACGAGACAAATGATGATCTCAGGTCGATGAACTAACCTGTACACATGTCACCAGGGAACTGCTATCTGACGTCAGGTATAAGACCAACTAGCATGTTCCCGGCGAGTCCTGTCCGGTGTACTCATAACCCAATGAGCACCTGTATACATCTTAGGTGATCCAACTGACACCAGTGGCTTGTGAGACCGGCCACCGCCCCTCGTCGGGGTCTCGACTGTATACACTAGTCTACTCTGGAGTATTGATGCCCTGTCTCGAAACTCCCACGACTAGGGACCTTTTAAGGATGTGCTTATAGACTACCAGCTCCCACGTATATGATCGCCCTCATACTGCTGGCAGTCAAGCAAGAATCCTAGTGGCTCTATCAACGTGCAATAGTGACCTGTCAGGTCACCTAAAGCAGTACACGATGATAAAGGTAAACCAGATAGCATACTATCATCTTGAGTAAGACTGTCCTACTAGGACATGTCCTCCCTCAATCATTGCAATCACGTGCCTGTGATCCATTAATTGACTCTGAGGGCACTATCTCCAACAATATCATCCGCTCAACATGCGCGAAAATCCAAATCATGTGCATCCGTCATGCACGAAAGAAATCGAAATCAAGTGCATTCCACATGCACGAATAAAATCTAAGTCAAGTGCATCCAACATGCATGAATGAAATCGCATCCAATATGCACGGATAAAATCTAAATCCAAAGCATCCAACATGCACGAGTAAAATCTCTCTCAAGTGCATCCGATGCGCACAAAATCCAATATCTATCGCCTAATATGCGCAAAAATCCAACTCAAGCGCGTCAAGTCCATATAAATGCCCAGTGAGGTAAAGCGCACGAAAGACGAACGTTAAGTGCAACGCGCACAAAACATATTGTAACATTTCATAAAATATAAAATATTATTTTTGGAATTTAATATTAAAGCAATATATTTCCCGAAAACTGCCCGATTTGCGAAATTGGGGTTTTCGAAAAAAGTATAAATATATACCAATAATTGTGAAATAATTTGGAATTAAAATGATTTATTCATTTAAAAATATATTTAAAAGATTTGGCATTTTTAAGATTTATTATATGCAGTTTAAATGAAAACCCGATTAGTGCACTACTAATCGCAATTAGGCCAAATCTGTGTTTTTACAGTTTTACGTGGCTAGTGCACCATGTCTTGTTGCATTTGGTTACATGTTGTCGCATTTTTGTTCTTTTATGGGTATTATGTGATTTGGTTTTAAAGGAGGAAAGAAAAGAAAAAGACAAAAGGGCAAAAGGGTAAATTAGTGAGAGTGAGTGAGATTAAAAGAGAGAGAGAAAGGGGGCAGCCACATAATCCCTCCACCATTTTTTTTCTTTTCCATCTTCTTCCACACTTCCCTCCATCATAAACCCTAGGATCCATCTCAAAAACCTTGCCAAAACCCTATACTCCCTTCACAAAAGTTGATCCCCTCCTCCTCTACTCATTGGACCAAGAAAAGTTGGATTTTGACAACATTGGCAAACTAGGGTTTTTCTTGGGTTGCCCAAGTGAGGTATAAATTCTTACATCTAGTTTAATTTAAAGTCTAATAGCACTTTAGAGTTAAATTGGTATTGATTAGGGAGGTTAGAAAATTTCTAGAGAAGGATTAGGGTTTGAGTGGTGATATAGTGGCTGTTAACAAGACTTGAGTGATGTTTTTACTGACGTAGAACAGAGAATAGAACCCAAAACACGGACTTAGAAACCCCGATGTCGGATAATTGTGTGAATTGTGAGGGTATTTTGGAATCAGTTAACACCCGGGGACCCTAAAAATTATTTAGCGATTACTGTGAGTCATGAAGGCAGCCTAGATGATAAGCCCAAGACCTGAGACCACCAGTACACTTCCTGGCTCTAAATTTAATCTGTTTGGCCGCAATTTGAGGCCAGGGCATGAGCTTTGGGTCTCGTGCTCGTTCTTTGTCTCCATTTCCAGTAAACTAGACCCCTCCTATGTGCAAAATTGACTGATTTCAGTTAGGGTAAAATCTGGGACCATTTTCCTTAGTCGCTGCTTGTTTTGCGATTTCGTTTTAAACTTGGTTTTGTTAAATTGAATTGGATTCCGACGTGCGGTGTTTGAACGTCAATAACGAGAATTATTTGGTCGTGTTTTGCATGCAAGGCTATAGGTTTTAACCTATGTGAGATACACGTGCCGATTTGGTTTTCGTGTGGAATTTCAATTTACGATATTATGTGTGATATGTAGGTACGCCCACATGGACTTCGAGACGATGAGGATGAGCATGGCATCATCGACTCCAGAAAGCAAGGATCAGGTGAGTAGATATATATCTACGGGGGAAGTCGGGTGGATGGCGTATAGCACCCCCGCAAATTCATAAGATTGTGATATGCCGTGGTATAGAGATACATATATGGGTTATTGCGAGATATGAACCATAGAAAGAAAAGCATTAGGAGATCATGGGTTAGTGTTAGCGAGAAGTGAAGAAAGGATTTAGTTGGTTTCTTAGTCGTGAACCCTAGAGTAAGGTTGCACACACACATATACACACACGGGATGTGGTTTTGGGTGGATACGTCATATGTATATATATATAAATATGTATATGTAGTTGTTTTGGTGCTTATATATATATATATATATATATATATACACAGAGATTGAGGATAGTATATGGTACTTGGAGATGAGTCGATGTGATTGGGCAGGATGCCGTGAGATCGGTGATGTCATTTGGTTCGTACTATGAGATACGACAGGAGATTTTAGCGGATCTTTAGGCGATGTGTTTCAGACACACACACATATATTTTTTGATGGTATTAGTTTGTACTAGACTTATATCTGTACCCCAGTTCATGACAAATGATGATAAGGATACCAGATGAGTAACGAGATAAATATGATAATCGACCCGTACCCAGATTTGGGATGCCGTACGATAGATTTACCGTACGAGATATAGTTATGAGGATAGATCCACACTCTTGACTCGGAATGTCATATTATTTATTGTATCGTACGTAATACTATTGAGGCGAGATCACCGACTACTATATATATATATATATATATATATATATCGACTAAGACTTAGGTGGATTACCTTGCCTTTTTGACTGGGCTCGAGTCATACTCATTTTCAAAAGTGGAGAATCGTGAGTATTTTAAATACCAAACCGAATGAATCGTACATTGGGTAGGTATATTTTTCAGTGTTGCTGTTACTACATCACTTTCTGTATATTCATGATTTTTCATCGCATTGCATGCTTGTACATATGTTATCTGTAATTATTATGAAACCCTGCTGTCAGGACACCAACACCATTACCGATGATGCGTATGTTCCACGTACACCTGCTTGCCGGCTCACACACATCATCATCGGTAATTGATATCACGTACACTTTAGAAATAGTATTCATTGACATAACTTGCTAGTTGATAGTTGCAATATGTTATATCTTTCATATGCTAGTTTAACTATTACATTTATTGCATGATATCAGATGCATTCATATATTCATTGGTCATACAGTATTATGGAGATTTATGCCGGTATTCACTTTTTATTGACATCATGATTTTGATGATTTCAGATCCTTCTTGAGATTTCTGGATTTGGAAACCGCATGTGAAAGTTTTATAAACTGATGAATTATTTTAAAGAGAAAGATGTGGTTTTTCTTGATATGATGAGTATTGTCCACCATGATGTTTTCTCGGTTCTGAGTTGGTTTTCGAGACCCGATTCGAGGAGTAGGATGAACCGTCTCGGGTACATAGTGGGCCCGGTAAGATACCCCGGGGCAATAAGTTCGAGTTGTAGACGATGATCCTGGCAGGGGAAGACTACCTACCAGTGATTGTTTGGCGCGGCGGATATTCGGAGGATACCGTTCATGGTCGTGAGATTTGATGATACAGGCTAGTACGGATAGCCGGAGCCTGAGATATTGAGATATTGAGATTTGAGACACTGAGATATTGAGATTTGATGATACTGGCCAGTCCGGATAGCCGGAGCCTAAGATATTGAGATTCATGTTTTGTGTCGATACTTGACACTGATTTCTCTGTTGATTTCATTGATGATATTCGATTTATATACATATAGGAATCCCATTAAATAATGAAAACAGTTGTCTCACTCATGATGTATTCTGTTTCCATTCGTAATGCATTCATGCATCATATACCTGATATGTTGCTATCTGAGGCACTGACACGAGCACGTAGTATTGCACTTATATGTAGATAGATCATGATATTATTTGAGGATATTACTTGATATGACCTAGGATGCGTCGTACATGCGATTTCTGCTCTGTGATATTTTCTACTCACGAGTTAGCAACTCACCCTCGTTATGCCACAATTCCTTGCAGGTTTTGCCGTACATGTTTCGTTGCAGCTTTACTGGCACACTATTCCTGTCGGGTGATTGCTTTGGTAGGTGGGTTCACTTGCATCGTGACCACCATTGTATATTTGTTATTTCAGTTGTATCTAGTAAAACACCATCAACCAGACTTGTATATTTGATAGAGATAGATGACCAGTGTATATTCTTTCGACCTTAGAGTCGCACGCTATATTATTATGGTTTACCTCTGGTTTTCTTGATGATGTTGGATTTTTATCCTGAGTTGATCCTCGCCTTTCGGCGTTGTATATTATAATTCATTGTGTGGTTTTGTCCGCCGGTTAGTAAAGAGCTTGCTCCCGCTTGGGGATGCCTTTATTCATTATACATGCTTTATCATGTTTTGTACCCGTTTGGGGTCTGAATTTACAAAGGAAACTCTGCCGAAATTTTCAGAAGAGACTTGACATTTCAAAAATGCATACTTCGGCTTATGTTGTTAAACTTCTTGCCTTAAAATTGGTTTTTCCTTCACTCTACTGATTTACTTGGTTTTGATTTCTGGGTTTGGGCTTACTTAGATTACGTACGCCTTGAGACGTTTCGTAATTTAAGTGGCATTCACGCTCGGTACTTTTCTGGTCGTGACAAAATTGGTATCAGAGCGTTAGGTTTTACATCCTGAGTGTAGGATGACCCTTGGTTGATGGAGTAGGCGACATTAGTAGAGTGGCATACTTACGATACGCTACTCAGCTTAAGAAGCCTTAGGAGGTACATTTCCTTGCACAGTATTATATTTATTCCTATGATCTATCCCCTTCAGTACTGGCTTATGGATTTGTTACCATGATTGTACGGGCGTGGAGAGCTACGGCTAGAGTTGCGGTCAGCACGAGCCCGTCACGGACGAGGACTGACCAGGGCGTGATTCCAGGGACATACGATTGCATAGAGGCGTTGTTTTATGTGTTTTCGCGCCATGAGCGTTTGATGGGTCGCTTTTCGAGATTTCTCGGGCATGCAGATCAGCACCAGAGGATTGGGCCACTGCTAGAGGCCAACCATATTGTGATGACCATCAAAGCATAGATTATTTTGGTGATTGAGGCACTGTTCAGCGTGCGGACGAACAAGCCAGTGATTTCGGCGAATGAAAAGATATTGCCCCAGATGTTTGAAGCTTATGCCGCACGAGTTATACTTCAAGATATGATAGAAGATCGCTAGTCACCAAAAATGAAAGACTAGGACATGTGATTCAATGCCTACCCCGATGCGAGGTCATCTGATTGATTGATTCCAGTTAGAGACGACTTTATGCAGGTACGATGGGAGTCGATAGAGATGATCGAATGTCAGGCACCCATTCTCCAAGTTTAAAGTATTCAGAAAAAAATGCAAGTAATTCTATAAACCCTCTAGAAGAATGAAACCCTAACTCGATATAATGACCATGAGAACGCTTCAAAACCTTAGGGTTTACAGCAGTTCAGCGGTACCATTGATGAGGCTTGGGTTTGCCCTTCTACGGTTGGTCCACAGGTGCTGTGGCATGTATTCTACTATTAAACTGTACACAAGATGTTCAGATCTTAGAGGATTATGGAACCTTGATGAATCGATCGAAAAGTTCGATATCATTCGGATATCACATGATGGGATGCATTGCTTGGGAGACTACAGATACGAGTATAGCCGTTGGAGCGCAGTCCATGCAGCTACGTGGAAGCGAGTTCGAATCAGTCGACATTAGAGAAAAGTGGAGTAAGAGGTTCGTACGAGACCTTGACGAGATAACGTTCCATTACGCTAACATCAGAGATGTGATACGCATGCAGAGGTGTTGTACATGGATATATCTTCCAGAAGGAGTCGTGATGAGTATGCAGCCGTTCTGGAATAAGAAATAGATTTAGTGAATAATGATGACTTCCGGGCAGTTCGGCGGAAACGAGATTTGGAAGATACTTCGACAGGACCTTTCTGGAATAATTTACGAGAAGACTTGGACCCAGGAGTGGTCCTATTACGCACACCCAGCAGGGCAGAGTTCGACATCATCGACGAGACATGTTATGAGTGACCACGACAGTTGGCTAGAGACTCTTAGAGTATGGTCGTGAGCGGGACTATTCCGCCATACTTGATTTCGGTATTTTGGGCAATCTATTCGAATGATTGAGTTTTGATGACTGTGTTTCATGATATTTGTTTTCGTGCACCATGGCTGCACCTACTGAGTATTTACGTTTTGTGCATAGTTATTTCACTTGAGATATGCTTTATACACCGTTGTGTTGAATTATGATTTATGCAGGTTTATTGCACTTGATTCAGTTTTGTGCCTTGGCTGCACATGTTTATGATTTCATGGATTGGATAAAGCTGATTTGGTTTTTGTGCAGGTGGTATGCACTCGATTTTGTTTTTGCACTAGGTATAGCTTACATGTGCTTGCAGTGTGTGGATACGTGTTTTGTGCACGCAGTTGCACGCGTTTATGATTTTATACACCTTGGCACACTCGGTGTTGCTTTTTATACGCATTTGAGTTATTAATGCATTTTCGTGCACTTGTTGCACCCGATTTGTATTTTGTGCAGTTGTTGCACTAGGTTTTTACGCTATGCATTATTGCACCATATTGTATTTCGTGCATTGGATGCACTGTATTTGGTATTTCGTGCACTGGATGCACTGTATTTGGTATTTCATGCACTGGATGCACTGTATTTGGTATTTCGTGCACTGGAAGCACTGTATTTGCTATTTCGTGCAATGGATGCACTGTATTGGTCATTTCGTGCACTGGATGCACTGTATTCGGCATTTCATGCACTGGATGCGCTGTATTTGATATTTCGTGCACTGGATGCACTGGAGTTGGTATTTTGTGCACTTGATGCACCATATTTGTATTTTTGTGCGATTTTTGCACTGTATTGTATTTCTGTACGATTGTTGCACTGTATTGTATTTCGTGCACTGGATGCACCGGATTCATATTTCGAGCATTTATTGCACCAGCTAGGTATTTTGTGCACTGGTTGCACCGGAATTATACTCCATACCTCGGTTGCACCCGATTTATATCTTTGAGCATTTGTGTTACCAGATTTGTGTTTTGTGCGTGTCTGCACTTGATGTTCGTTTTCATGCATGTTACTGCACTAGATACTTTTCACGAACTGACGCGCTTGGGTTGGATTTTTGCGCATATCAGGCGCTTAATATTGGATTTTGTTCTTATCGGATGCACTTGATTTAGATTTTATTCGTGCATGTTGGATGCACTTGATTTAGATTTTATTCATGCATGTTGGATGCACTTGATTTAGATTTTATTCATGCATGTTCGACGCCCTTTATTTAGCCTTCATTCATGCATGACGGATGTACTTGATTTGGATTTTCGTGCATGTTGAGCGCATGATATGAGATATGGTTTTGTGCACACCGGACGCACTCGATTGGGATTTCCATTCATGCATGTTAATTGCACTGGATTGAGATTTTGTGCACCACAGTTGTGCTCGACTTCGATTGATGACATTCGAGGTGTTGATTTTGATTCCATGCCTGATATTTTGAGCGATTTATTTGCATGATTGGGATTTTGTGCACCACAGTTGCACTTGACTTTGATTTGATATCATTCGAGATGTTGATTTTGATTCCATGCCTGATATTTTGAGCGATTTATTTGCATGATTGAGATTTTGTGCACCACAGTAGCACTTGACTTTGATCCGATATCATTCGAGATGTTGATTTTGATTTCATGCCTATGATATGCATATGATTTGACTTGTGCTTTCGGCATAATTTTCATGCACTTTTAGTGTTTTGATTTGGTTTGTGCACGCGGAAGCACATGGTTGTGAGATTATATGCCGCGGTATACCTGATTTGGATTGAGGTTTATTGTATACCGTCGATTTCGATTGTGATATTCGATATTTGTTTTCGTGCACCTTGTGCACTGGATTTGGATTCTTGCGCATGCTTGGGCGCTTGATACGATTTTGGTGCACACCAGATACACTAAATCGATATTCTTCATGCATATCAGATGCACCTGGTTTTGGCTATCAGGCACACTAATTGCCCTTGACAGGTGTTCGTGCACACCCGTTGCACTTAGATTTTGTTTATGTGCACATGTATGGCACATTTCATTGATTTCGATTTTCGTGTGCACCAAACCCACTTGGCATTCATGTACATATTTTGTATTTGATTTCCCTTTGAGATGATGTTTATGATATTTACTAATTGGTATAGTAGCTGAGCAGGACTAGTCCGAGAACAGTACCTGATTATGTTTTTGCATGCATCGATAGTTATCGAAGGGATTTCCAAAAGGGAGAGATAGTCTCAGTATTTACCTACGTATCTGAGATGACACAAAGCATTTTTCAATGGAAACCCTTCTAAATTATTTTTCTAAATGGCGGGACGAATGTTAAACAAAAGATATATATATATATATATGTGTGTGTGTGTGTGTGTGTGTGTGTGTGTGTGTGTCTATGTATATATATATATATATATATATGTATATATATATGTATATAGGATTATTTTCTTACAATAAACGTCCGCTACTTATGCCGTGGGTTACGCATCACGCGGAGATTTAGAAAAGATTTTGCATGTGTTCTATTCGGTTTTGGAGATTTGAGGATGTGTACTATATATGTATTATAGTATTTGACGAGAGTATATTGGATTTCAGTGGTGGATTTTGAGATCAGTATCTCCATTGTAACTTCGATGATATGCGTGCTAATCCGATGATTTGTGTGACGCTTGACGGAGTTCGATTTTGGTTTATATACTCGTTTTTCATGCGCATGCATTGTGCTACGATGTGTTTTATGTATTTATGATTTCGGAGCCCGACGGCATGATCTTTTATTGAAATGTTTTAGAATTTGGTGGTTTAAACTTAAATTCGGGGACCGAATTTTTTTAAGGGGGGAAGATAGTAACATTTCAGAAAATATAAAATATTATTTTTGGAATTTAATATTAAAATAATATATTTCTCAAAAACTGCCCGATTTGCGAAATTGGGGTTTTCGAAAAAAGGTATAAATATATACCAATAATTGTGAATTAATTGGGAATTAAAATGATTTATTCGTTTAAAAATATATTTAAAGGATTTGGAATTTTTAAGATTTATTATATGCAGTTTAAATGAAAACCCGATTAGCGCACTACTAATCGCGATTAGGCAAAATCCGTGTTTTTACAGTTTTACGTGGCTAGTGCACCATGTCATGTTGCATTTGGTTACAGGTTGTCGCATTTGTGTTGTTTTATGGGTATTATGTGATTTGGTTTTAAAGGAGGAAAGAAAAAAAAAAGACAAAAGGGCAAAAGGGTAAATTAGTGAGAGTGAGTGAGATTAAAGGAGAGAGAGAAAGGGGAGCAGCCACATAATCCCTCCACCATTTTGTTTCTTCTCCTTCTTCTTCCACACTTCCCTCCATCATAAAACCTACGATCCATCTCAAAAACCTTGCCAAAACCCTATACTCCCTTCACAAAAGTTGATCCCCTCCTTCTCCTCTACACATTGGACAAAGAAAAGTGGGATTTTGACAACATTGGCAAACTAGGGTTTTTCATGGGTTGTCCAAGTGAGGTATAAATTCTTCCATCTAGTTTAATTTAAAGTCTAATAGCACCTTATATTAGTTTAGAGTTAAATTGGCATTGATTAGGGAGGTTAGAAAACTTCTAGAGAAGGATTAGGGTTTGAGTGGTGTTGTAGAGATATAGTTGCTGTTAACAAAACTTGAGTGATGTTTTTACTGACCTAGAACAGAGAATAGAACCCAAAACACGGACTTAGAAACCTCGAAGTCGGATAATTTGTGAATTGTGAGGGTATTTTGGAATCCGCTAACATCCGGGGACCCTAAAAATTATTTAGCGATTACTGTGAGTCATGCAGGCTGCCTAGATGATAACCCCAAGACCTGAGACCACCAGTACACTTCCTGGCTGCAAATTTAATCTTTTTGGCCGCAATTTGTGGCCAAGGAATGAGCTTTGGGTCTCGTGCTTGTTCTTTGTCTCCATTTCCAGTAAACTAGACCCCTCCTATGTGCAAAATTGACTGATTTCAGTTAGGGTAAAATTTGGGACCATTTTCCTTAGTTGCTGCTTGTTTTGCGATTTTGTTTTAAACTTGGTTTTGTGAAATTGAATTGGATTCCGACGTGTGGCGTTTGAACGTCAATAACGAGAATTATTTGGTCGTGTTTTGCATGCAAGGCTATAGGTTTTAACATATGTGAGATACGCGTGCCGATTTGGTTTTCGTTTGGGATTTCGATTTACGATATTATGTATGATATGTAGGTACCCCCATGTTGACTTCGAGACGATGAGGATGATCATGGCGTCATCGACTCCAGAAAGCGAGGATCAGGTGAGTAGATATATATCTACGGGGGAAGTTGGATGGATGGCGTATAGCAACCTCGCAAATTCATAAGATTGTGATGTGACGTGGTATAAAAATATATATATGGGTTATTGCTTAATATGAACCTTAGAAAGAAAAACATTAGGAGATCATGGGTTAGTGTTAGCGAGAAGTGAAGAAAGGATTTAGTTGATTTCTTAGTCGTGAACCCTACAGTAAGGTTGTACACACACATATACACACATGGAATGTGGTTTTGGGTGGATACGTCATATGTATATATATATATATATATATATGTATATATGGTTGTATTGGTGCTTATATATATATACATACACATATACATGGAGGTTGAGGATAGTTTATGGTACTTGGAGATGAGTCGATGTGATTGGGCATGATGCCTTGAGATCAGTGATGTGATTTGGTTCGTACAATGAGATACGACAGTAGATTTTAGCGGATCTTTAGGCGATGTGTTTCAGACACACGCACATATATTTGTTGATGGTATAAGTTTGTACTAGACTTAGATCTGTACCCAGTTCATGACATATGATGATAAGGATACCAGATGAGTAACGAGATAAATATGATATTCGATCCGTACCCAGATTTTGGAAGCCGTACGATAGATTTACCGTACGAGATATAGTTATGAGGATAGATCCGCACTTTTGACTTGAGGATGTCATATTATTTATTGTATTGTACGTAATACTATTGAAACGAGATCACCGACTACTATATATATATATATCGACTCAGACTTAGGTGGATTCCCTTACCCTTTTGACTGGGCTCGAGTCATACTCATTTTCAAAAGTGGAGAATAGTGAGTATTTTAAATACCAAACCGTATGACTCGTACATTGTGTAGGTATATTTTTCAGTGTTGCTGTTACTACATCACTTTCTGTATATTCATAATGTTTCATTGCATTGCATGCTTGTACATATGTTATCTGTAATTATTATGAAACATTGCTGTAAGGACACCAGCACCGTTACCGATGATGCGTATGTTCCACGTGCACCTGCTTGCCGTCTCACACACATCATCATCGGTAATTGATGTCACGTACACTTTAGAAATAGTATTCATTGACATAGCTTGCTAGTTGATAGTTGCAATATGTTATCGCTTTCATATGCTAGTTTAACTATTGCATTTATTGCATGATATCAGATGCATTTAGAAATTCATTGGTCATGCAATATTATGGAGATTTATGCCGGTATTCACTTTTTATTGACATCATGATTTTGATGATTTCGTATCCTTTTTGAGATTTCTGGATTTGGAAACCGCATGTGAAATTTTTATAAACTGATGAGTTATTTTAAAGAGAAACATGTGGTTTTCCTTGATATGATGAGTATTGTCCACCATGATGTTTTCTCGGTTCTGAGTTGGTTTTCGAGACCCGATTCGAGGAGTAGGATGAACCGTCTCGGGTACATGGTGGGCCCGGTAAGGTACCCCAGGGCAATAAGCTCGAGTTGTAGACGATGAGCCTGGCAGGGTAAGACTACCTACCGGTGATTGTTTGGCGCAGTGGATATCTGGAAGATACCGTTCTTGGTCGTGAGATTTGATGATACAGGCCACTCCGGATAGCCGGAGTCTGAGATATTGAGATATTGAGATTTGAGACACTAAGATATTGAGATTTGATGATACAGGCCAGTCCGGATAGCTGGAGCCTGAGATATTGAAATTCATGTTTTTTGTCGATGCTTGACACTGATTTCTCTGTTGATTTCATTGATGATATTCGATTTATATACATACATGAATCTCATTAAAAAAAGAAAAATGTTGTCTCACTCATGATGTATTCTGTTTCCATTCGTAATGCATTCATACATCATATATCAGATATGTTGCTATCTGAGGCACTGACACGAGCACATAGTATTGCACTGATATGTAGATGGATCAGGATATTATTTGAGGATATTACTTGACATGACCTAGGATGCGTCATACATGCGATTTCTGCTCTGTGATGTTTTCTACTCATGAGTTGGCAACTCACCCCCGTTGTGCCAAAGTTCTTTGCACGTTTTGCCGTACAGGTTTCGTTGCGGCTTTGCTGGCACGCTGTTCCTTCCGGATGATTTCTTTGGTAGGTGGGTTCACTTGAACCTTGACCACCATTGTATATTTGTTATTTCAGTTGTATCTAGTAAAACACCATAAACCAGACTTGTATATTTGATAGAGATAGATGACCAGTGTATATTCTTTCGACCTAAGAGTCGCGCGCTGTATTATTATGGTTTTCCTATGGCTTTCTTGATGATGTTGGATTTTTATCCTGAGTTGATCCTCCCCTTTCGGCGTTGTATATTATATTGCATTGTGTGGTTTTGTCTGCCGGTAGACGAAGAGCTAGCCCCCACTTTGGGATGCCTTTATTCATTATACATGCTTTATCAGGTTTTGTACCCGTTTGGGATCTGAATTTACAAAGGAAATTCTGCCAAAATTTTCAGAAAAGACTTGACATTTTAAAAATGTATACTTCGGCTTATGTTGTTAAACTTTTACATTAAAATTGGTTTCTCGTTCACTCTACTGCTTTACTTGGTTTTGATTTCTGGGTTTTGGCTTAGTTAGATTACGTACGCCTTGAGACATTTCGTAATTTAAGTGCCAGTCACTCTCGGTACTTTTCGGGTCGTGACACATAACTCTGGTAAAACGAATACTCAAAGACAAAAATCGGTGCAACCAATGTACGGAGTATAAATCTAGTGCAACCAATGCAAGAAATACCGATCTGGTGCAACCAATGCACGAAATACCGATCTGGTGCAACCAATGCACAAAATATAAATCCAGGGCAACAAATGCACAAAATATAAATCTGGTGCGACAAATGCACGAAATGAAAATCTAGCGCAACAAATGCACGAAATGAAAATCTAGTGCAAAAAATGCACGAAATGAAAAATCTAGTGCAACAAATGCACGAAATACAAATCCAGTGCATCCAGTGCACGAAACACAAATCCAGTGCATCCAGTGCACGAAACACAAATCTAGTGTGGCCAATGCACGAAAACTCATCAATAGCTCAAAGGCGTATAAAAAGCAACACCGAGTGTACCAAGGTGTATAAAATCATAAACATGTGCAATTATGTGCACAAAATCCGTATCAATGCACTACAAGCATATATAAGCTATACCGAGTGCAAAAATCAAATCGAGTGCGTACCACATGCACAAAATCAAATCAATCGTATGAAATCCACGAAATCATAAACACGTGCTACAAAAGCACAAAACCAATATCAAGTGATATAGATATGCACAAATCATAAACCAACACAACGGTGTATAAAGCATATCTCAAGTGTAATAACTATGCACAAAATGTAAATAACGAATAGGTGCAGCCAAGGTGCACGAAAACAATAGCATGAAACTCAATCATCAAAACTCAAATACAAGCGATATAAGCGTGATACTCGGATCACAAATGAAAATCGCAACAAATGACATTGAGGTGCACCTCCTACAATGTCGAAAAATATCGGTGCGCCCAAAACTGGCAGAGCAAGAACATCTGCTTGGCTCCTGCTCACGGTCTGGCGTCCTCTATCACTGGGTCTTCATTTCTCTATGGATTACCCATCTCGCAATCCGTCATCTCATCGGCCCGGTCAGGTGTATTAATGGAAACAATTCCGGTCTGGCACTCCTCTCGTCATTTTTCGACCGATTATCATGACCGCTCGTAAAGTAGCACATCACTGGCGTCGGCCTTTGGCCCTCTGAATACTCGTGACACAACTGATCCTCAGTGCAAATCTCATCGCAGCAGTGTCCTGGAAGGAACTTGCTCAGGGTCTCTTCCCATCTCGCCCATGCCGAACTATACGGAGGATGGTACTCTTGCATAATCTTTTCTCATTTTCTGGACATCTGTGTTTTCAGCACAACATTTCCTCGGGAACCGGCTGTATCCCAACGCCTCTGTACACATATCTGGTCTCTAATCTCGACGGGGAGTAACAGCAGCTCGTCTGCATCTTGCACGAACCTCTGGTTCCACACGTCTGTATCATCATCCACTTCGACGTCACGTCATGCTATCTGCGTACTGCAATGTTCTCGGCTACAGTCAATCCGGAGTCTCTCACACGGACTTGAAATCATGAAATCGGTATCTTCATCACTCTGCAGAAGATATCTAGCCGAACACGTCCTCGGGAACTCATCCCAACCATCGGAAGAATACTCAATACTTGTCCGTTCTCGATCAACTCACAACGCATCTGGTGAGGTCTTCTATCCGAAGCTGGTCAACTTGCTGATCTCTTATCTCATGATATTCGGAAGATGTCAAACTTTTCGATCGATTTGTCAAAGTCCCATAATTTCTCAAAAGCATAACACCATAGCACAGTTTAATAATATCCAGTACACGCCACAGTACCTATGGACCAACCGTAGAAGGGCAAACCCAAGCCTCACTGATAGCACCGCTAAACTGCCGCAAACCCTAAGGTTCAAAAAGCGGTTCCATGGTCATCATGTCGAGTTAGGGTTTCATTCTTCTAGAGGGTCCACGGAATTACATGCATGTTCCTCCGAATATTTTAAACTTGGAAAAATGGGTTTCTGACATTTGTTCGAACTTTTTAGCTTCGCCTAGACCACATGTGAATACCCTCCGTCTCTCATTTCGGGGTAGACTAGCTATCATCTTTCGTAGCTCTGCCTGAAAGCTCCAGCGATCTCAGCTCGTAAAGTATGGAGGCGATATCATATCAATCTCAGCAACAGCTAGGTCATCTGTCTGCACGGTAGACGACATCACAATATCTGAGATATGTTGTACATCAACAGTCCTCTCACAACTGGCAGCCTCTATCAATGGCCCGATCATCCGGTGCAAAATCAAACACTTGCCTCAACAAGAGGTCACAACACAACACTACATCGAGACGTTCCCATGTCACCAGAAAACACAATGGTCAGTCCTCATCCACGACGAGCTCACCCTGACCGCAACACTAGTAGCAGCTCAATCTGTGCTCAAACCATGGTGACAGGAACCTCAATCGTGTATCGTTGAAAACAGATCAAGGCCATAAAAGGAAGCGACAGATCCAGAATGGATACATGATCATAAGAAGAAATGGCATCAATGAAAGTATGATCATGGAAACGAACAGAATCAAGGTTCTTAAATGTATGTAAAATCATGGATACGAAGAGAATCACAGATTTAAAAATATGTACATCCTACGGTTTCTTAAGTGGAGTATCGTATCGTAAATATGCCGCGGAATATACGTACGATACGTCACTCTACTCAAGCTACCTACTCCATCAATCAGGGTCAACCTATGAAATCAAAGTTCGGGTCTAATACTGTAGGGATGGCTTAGCACCTTTACAAGGTTTTGGCAAGCATCAATCATGCTACTTTAAAATTTTGGGTTGCTAAACAAACCTGCCAAGTAATCGAACTAGAGACTTAGGGTTAAACATGATATGTAAACTCTTTATATCTATGTGAACAAGGAATACAACCTTTGTAGACCGGTCCTTCACTTCAATATCTCCGTGTAGTATTCCCTTAACTACGATCATGAACTCCCAGACTCTAGAGAGGCTCCATAAGATGTACGAAACAGGCTTGCTTCGAAGTCTTTGAGGCCAAAGATGATCTACGTCGAAGAGACACTAGCTCATGCTATCTCTTCACTAATTGTGTAGATCAGTGAAATGAAGCAAACACCCTAAACTAAATGGCTAATAGTAGAGGATGATGAAGTAGGAAGTGGGCTCACTTTAGATATATTTTTCTCACAAGTTTCCATCACTTTTTGAAAAAGCTAGCAAGCTTTTCTCACTTGATGAAGAAGAAGAAGATGAATGAACTCATGAGTTTAGAAATTCAACCATGGTTTGTGTATGTCATCCACTAACCATTGTCGAGACTTAACCATAGCTATGAGTTAAGGGTTGGGTTAAAAAATATCTTAAGCATTGACAAAAGAGTGGACTTGGTTAATGTTTTCCACAAGCTTCTACAAGCTTCAACCATGACTCATTATCCAAACATTTGAATTACTTAAAACAAAAAAAACCCTAACTTAACCCTAGAATGGTGTGAGTCTCATACATACATGTTGCATGTGTAACCTAGCATGACACAACAATATATATCACATATATATTTTGTGCAAAAAGAAAACAATACATTTAACATATATCACATATATATCAATGTATAAAGTGAGAAAAGAAATCTTAAGTGAGCTAATATTAGTTAATGTAATTTAATATATCAAATATATAATTATATATTAAATTATTAAATCAACTCTTGATTTAATAATCCGGCAATAATATATATAACCGACCAATATCAAATTAATCAACTTATCGAATCAACACTTGATACGATAACCCGGCTATATCTCATATACCCGACCGATATCACATATCGCGAGAATAAAATACGGTATCACATACTCGTATTAATCTCGGTCCCGCACATATCATATATGTGCTCCTACACCGTTTTGCATGAACCAGGAAACCTCTGTGTAGGACTCTAAAAACTCATCAATACGCCGGCAGTAGGTGATGATCATATCGAACACCCACAAGCCGCAAGCGTTCTGCTAAACGAAACGGCCACCCGGGTATTGAGCGATCAAAAGATCAACAAGCAAGCATGCTATAACTCCTGCGAATCCAATCAGTAACACTACCGTACAGTCCGGTCTCTTCATATGATATGTCGCATATCACAGCCTGGGGGTGGTATAACGTCAGACCCCAATAACCTGATAAGTCATGCCGATGCAAGGTCTATAACGGTTTGAGAAACTACTGATAACACTTACCAGTAAATCTCAGCAACCCTGGCCAGGGATTTCCTGTTATGGCCAATCGAGCATAGCGCAACATCAACTCCCTATACCGGGAGAGACGAAACCCCTCCTATCGCTCATTGCCTCCATGTGACTCGAGACTGTACCTAAAAGACACCGTTTTGCACGATCTCGTGACCGTGTTATGGTGGAAATAAAAGCACAGTGGGAATCACACAAGGCTCTATGACGATCTCGGGTCTACAGACTAACCTGTATCAGTGTCAGCAGAGAACTGCTATCCGACGATAGGTATAATACCATCTGGGAGTTCTCGGCGAGTCCGTCCAGTGTACCCAGTCTCCACTAAGCACCCATACACCATCCTTGATGTCAAACACCGATGGATATGGGATCATCCATCGCCCATCATATGGGTCAAGAAGTGCATACGCTAGTCTACTCTGGAGTACCGATGCCCTGTCTCGATACTCAAACGACTAGGAACATTTGAAGGATGTACTTATCGACTACCATGTCCCCACTAGTATGATCTGCATCATAATCCTGGTAGTCAAGTAATTATCCTAGGGCTTTATCAACATGCGATCACAAAACAGTATTTGTTTACATGTTAAGATAAAGTGCAACCAGATAGCATACTATCATGTCGAGAAAGAAAGTCCTCCATATATATGTCCAAGCATCCACTACAATATAACTAACAATCTGCCATTTGCACTGAGGCCATCTGTTGTAGTATCCAATACCCAACAATGTAGGAGAGGTTGTAGTATCCCATACTCAACCAATTGTAGAGAAGTCTCTCTAGGGGTAAGGCCTTTGTGAGTGGATCCGCTGTGTCAACCTTCTGGTCTACTCTCCTAACCTCGATCCCTTGGAGATCAACCATCTCCCTGATCAGGTGATACTTGCCTCAGAATATGTTTGGAACGCTGATGGGACCGGTGTTCTTAGGCCAAAGCCACAACTCCATTGTTGTCACAATAACAGTTATTGGACGCTCAATGGTAGGAACTTTGTTCATCTCATGAACAAGAAATATCCAGACAGCCACTTTGGTAGTATCGTTGGTAGTAATTTATTCAGCCTTTATCGTCTAGTATTTCATGGTATCTAGCTTAGAACGCTTCCAACATACCGTCCCTCCACTGAGGGTAAAGATAATGCCTGTGACTGACTCTCAGTCGAACCTATCACTCTGGAAGCTGGAACCAAGAACTTTCTTTTAGTGCTTCTCAAGTACTTAAGAATATCCTCCACAGCTGTCCAGTGATTCTCCTAATATCCGATTGATTTCTGATCACTACAGCTAGTGAGTCATCTATATCTGGTCTGGTACATAACATCGCACACTCTGATAGAGCCTACTGCTGAAGCATAGGGTATCCCTTGCACGCGAGCTCCCTCCAAATCAGTACTGGAGAGAGTGATCCATGAGTAAGTGGAAGAACCACCACGCTTAGAATCTTCCATACCAAACCCCTTTAGTATGGTGTTAATTTACCTAGATTTAGGAAACTCCCAACATCCACATAGATCTATCACCATAGATCATAATCCTCAAGATGTAGTAGGTATAATCCAGATCTTATATTAAGAAACCTTGTGATAAGAAGAACTTGACAGAGTGTAGCATAGTAAACCATTTCCTATCAAGAGTATGTCATCTACGTACAATACGTGGAAGACAACCTTACTCTTTACAACTTTCTTATATATACAAGGTTCATCTACCATTTTGATGAAGTCAAACTCTTTGACTATCATATCAAAACAGACATTCCAACTGCCTGAACCCGGTTGGGCCATCATCTCATGATGCCATCCCCGCTCCCACTGTCACCAAGAAGACCGTAGTATCTCTCAAGTGAATGAGGAACCCTTACCAGATTCGTGGAGAGGCCGAGGTTCGTTTGAGACTATTGAATCCTTTGGTTTCACCAAATCATCGGCTGTTAGTTTGTCTAGCTGGAACTTCTTCCAGTTCTACCTCATGATCACAAATTTCTTCACAATAAATACCTTTTCTAAAAATGTGGCATGCTGAGAAAAAAACACATTTTGCTCCTCAGTTAGGTAGAAGATATTCCTTTACTCATGTTTGGGATATCCCGACAAACTTACACAACTGATCTTGCCTCAAGCTTGTCCGGATTTTGCTTTTCAACATAGGCCGGACAACCCCATATCTTAACTCGTTTAAGACATGGTTTCTTCCCATACCATATCTCATATGTAGTGGTAGGCTCTGATTTGGATGGAACCCCATTCAATAGGTATGCAGCTTCTCAAGTGCATAACACCAAAAAAGGAAACAGGTAATTCATCAATACTCATCATAGAGCATGCCATATCTCATAGGGTGCGATACCTCCGCTCCGATACACCGTTTTGCTGTGGTGTATACGAAGGAGTAAGGTGAGAGAGAATCACATTCTCCTTTTAGAAAATCCAGGAACTCCATACCTAAGTATTCGCATCCTCGATCAGATCGTAGGAGTTTTATACTTCTACCCGTTTGGTTCTCAAAAGAACCAACCTTGGCATTTTGTAGACATGGGATCATATATATCATCATGTATCTGTCCCAAGAGTTCACTAACTCTTTCTCTGTTTCTAGTAAACAGAGTATTGGTTAATTTATCTTTGAGACAAGACTAGCAAGTAGAATAAGATGAAAATTCGAGCAGATTCTCATATTCATCCTTATGTAACTTAGCTGGTCATGTCGCATTGATATGACCTAGTCTACAAAGCCTCAAGAAGAATTCGTTCATTTCTGAATTAGTCATCTTGTGTGTGTTCTACATACTTTGAACTATGGTTTGATTTAGAACGTATATGCTATTATATAACGTGCCTGATTGAATCAACTCTTGATTCAGGAAAATATTCACAACATTATCCTCCAATACAGAATTATATCCTTCTTTAACTCAGTAAAGAACATGATGTAATGTTGTATATCAGGTTCGGTATGTAATAACATTCAATCAGAATCAATATATTTAATACAAGGTGATATCTGCCAACAGACTTGGCTGCAAGACTTACACCATTCTCTAACTTTTAGAGACATATCACCTATTCTCAGTTCTCTATAATAAGGACACCTGAAGAATATGCATCAACATGTACTTTCTTCGAATTGGGTGGTATGGGTATCCAGATATTCCCCTTTTTCCTGCTCGGACTTATAATAGTTATAAGATTGAGCGGAACCAACATTTCCTAGCTCAGTATAATAAGGAGGTTCGGTCAATGCATCCATATTATTATCTTGATTAAGGCGTGACATTGTTGCTACCAGGAGAGAGAGAGAAGAAAACATTCTGTGTGCGCGCTTGCAGGATTAGATTGGTTATTATTTTACCTAATCAAGATGGCTCCTACTATTTTTAGTCAAATATTCCTTCAAACCCTAAAAGGTAAGACTAGCCAGGATTAATTACACCCTACAAGTTTGCTAATCTTTCGGCCAGGCCAGTGTCGGTACTTTGAAGGAGGTTCCCCGTACATTCGCACGGACCTAATTCAAATAAACCTCGTTTTCCCAGGGGCGTAACCCCATTGACACCTTTCTAGGCACCTACTTGATCAGCTAATTGTAATGTGTAAAACTCTCCCAGGAGTAACTCTTACTCGCAGTGGGTATCGGGATCTAACTATCTCATAGATGGTATGCAATCTCATTGCAAATTTCACCACTTGAAATTCCCAATAATACTTTTACCCCTAGCGTGCTATGACCCTGACGAATGCCAAACAACCAATAGTTCGCTAGTCAAGTTCAACCCGTACATTTCACGATTGAATTAAACCCACCCGCACGACCCTTGACGAAAGCCAAACAACGCCGTACGAATACCCTAATCTAATCGCATCGTATGCTAGCAGATAAGCACTAGTTAGCTACCGTACTCTACGCCTTGACAAATGCCAAACTACCGCAGCACGAATACTAAGTAGTACTTATCATAAATGACGGAGGGCTACGCAGGTTTTTAAGAAAACCATGAGCGTAATGTACTTGATATCGTTGTAGAATCGAGTGATTTTGAAAAGGAGTGTTTTTTAGGCTTTTACTAGTTTCGCTAAAGAGGTTACTCCCGGTGAAGGGATCTCGGCTCTTTCCTTATCGAATAAGGTGCTGGATATTCTACAAGGAATACCGCTATGCAAAGAAAGAACTATAGAAGCAATCAAAAAAAACATAACCGAGTGTTTGTAGCATCTGCTAGTTTCGCTAAAGAGGTCACTCCTAGTGAAGGGATCTCGGCTCTTTTCTTATCGAATAAGCTGCTGGATATTCTACAAGAAATACCGCTATGCAAAGCAAGAACTATAGCTACCCTTTTTGAAAATTTGATTCTACAACATCTTTAGGTTTCTTTTTCTTTTATTTCATTACTCTCATTAATGAAGTCCCATCAGATTATGCTTCCCAAGCATCACATAAGAAACGAAAGCAGCAATATTTATTATATCTCATATATATAATATAAGCATTCGTCTCAGAACATATCAAATGACCACATCACAGAATATCAGCAGCAGAAGAAACACATATGAAATATTGGATATACTAGGAATTCTGTGTTTTATTTAAGCCAGTAAAAACATGGATTCCACGGTCTTGATGAATAGCCAAACCCACATCCCTAGACCCCTACGAGAGCGGCGAGCAACCCTACCAATTCTAGAGTTAGGAGACCCGGTCTCGACTACTCGAGATGGTCTCCCACTGTACCCTAGAATCCGGTTACTTATGCTCCCCGCCTTGGGTTTATCCTAATGCGGAAAAGTAAATAATATACAATGGTGACATCATCCTCAACCCGGAAGTGCCCCAATAAAAGAATATTACATACAATCAATTTTACATGAATGAAAATAAAAAACCCCATCTCACATAAAACCCCCGGCTATTCAAAACATGACGGTCCAATATAACTTATCACAGCAATACATAACATCACATGTTATCAACGTAAGTAAGTATGCATATCCCAATTGTCGTTGACATATAGCACCGAAAACGGTGATACACCACATATTACACTTACGGTCGCAGAAAAGAAACTGAAAAACTACAACAGTTGGAATCCGCAACCACCTTAGACATCATAAACCCAATATATCACATACATTGGATTTCATGCCTAACCAAAAGAATTCCTTAGACATCACATGCCTAACAATTATAAACCCCGCATATTAGTCTCGATATTGAAAACACTTTCCAATAAGTTGTCAGGTAATTCAACAAGGTTCCTGATTACCTGATCGAATGCTCGTCGGAAACTTTAGTAGACGGCCGCACCCCGATGCCGTCGATGAAGTGCACTAAGATGGAACACCGCGGCCGCGAGCACCCGAACGAATGCTTTTTGGCGACGGGGTTCTCCTACAGTCACTTGGTCGGGGCTATGGGGCATGGCTATTTATTAAGTTTACCCGGCGAGTATCCGCGTACGCTACGTAATTACGAAGGACTTTTGATCAACATCAAAATCCCGTGGCAACCGATCAAATAACACTAAACCGCTAGATTTATAAAATTCAAACTAGTTATCACATAACTAATTTTGTGGATCCCAAATATTGTATCACAAACAAAGATAGCTAGACGGAGTTAAATAATTCGATCGATACAATGAATTCCCAAAAATTCCCAGAGAGCTCAAGACTTAAGAAAAATTAAAAGTTCCCAGAAGCATGCCCCAACAGCTACGGACCGTCGCTGAAGGGCACATCCAAGCCTCCACAGTGGCGCCGCGGAACCGCCGCCAAAACCAAGTTTTGGCCGTGGTTGCACGGTCAATGTAGCGAGTTAGGGACTCGTTCTTCAGGTGGGTCCATAGAATTCCCTGCATGATTTTCTGAGTATTTTTAATATGAAAAATTTCAACTTTTGAAAAAATTTCCAGAAAGTTGGATTTATCGGGGTTTCGGAGATTGATCGTACTTCAAACTTCATCTAGACAAAACCTAATGCTCTAGCATCGCTCTGATACCACTGTAGGGATAGCTTAGCACCTTAGCAAGGTTTTGTCAAGCATCAATCATGCTACTTTAAAATATTGGGGTGCTAAACAAACCCGCCGAGTAATCGAACTAGAGACTTAGGGTTAAACATGATATGTAAACACTTTACATCTAAGTGAACAAGGAATAAAACCTTTATAGACCGGTCCTTCACTTCAATAGCTCCAAGTAGTAGTCCCTTCGTTGCGATCATGAACTCCCGGACTCTAGAAAGGCTCCACAAGATGTACGGAACAAGCTTGCTTCGAAGTCTTCGAGGCCGAAGATGATCTACATTGAGAAGACACTAGATCATGCTATCTCTTCATTAATTGTGTGGATTAGTGAAGCAAACATCCTAAACTAAATGGCTAATAGTAGAGGATGATGAAGTAGGAAGTGGGCTCATTTAGATATATTTTTCTCACAAGTTTCCATCACTTTTTGAAAAAGCTAGCAAGCTTTTCTCACTTGATGAAGAATAAGAAGATGAATGAACTCATGAGGTTAGAAATGCAAACAGGGTTTGTGTATGTCATCCACTAACCAGTGTAGAGACTTAACCATAGCTATGAGTCAAGGGTTGGGTTAAAAAATATCTTAAGCAACGACAAAAGAGTGGACTTGGTCAATGTTTTCCACAAGCTTCTACAAGCTTCAACCATGACTTATTATCCAAACATTTGAATTACTTAAAACAAAAAAAACCCTAACTTAACCATAGAATGGTGTGAGTCTCATACATACATGTTTCAAGTGCAACCTAGCATGACACAACAATATATATCACATATATATTTTGTGCAAAAAGAAAACAATACATTTAACATATATCACATATATATCAATGTATAAAGTGAGAAAAGAAATCTTAAGTGAGCTAATATTAGTTAATCTAATTTAATATATCAAATATACAATTATACATTAAATTATTAAATCTACTCTTGATTTAATAATCCGGCTATAATATATATAACCGACCAATATCAAAGGAATCAACTTATCGAATCAACACTTGATCCGATAATACGGCTATATCTCATATACCGGATCGATATCACGTATTGTGAGAATAGAATACGGTATCACATACTCGTATTAATCTCGGTCCCGCACATATCACATATGTGCTCCTACTCCGTTTCGCATGAACCAGGAAACCTCTGTGTAGGACTCTAAAGACTCGTCAATACGCCGGCAGTAGGTGATGATCATATCAAACACCCATAAGCCGCAAGCGGTCTGCTAAACGTAACGGCCACCCGGTTATTGAGCGATCAGAAGATCAACAAGCAAGCCTGCAATAACTCATGCGAATCCAATCAGTAACACTACCGTACAGTCCGGTCTCTTCGTCTGATATGTCACATATCACAGCCTGGGAATGGTATAACGTCAGACCCCAATAGCCTGATAAGTCATGCCGATGCAAGGTCCATAACAGTTTGAGAAATTACTGATAACACTTACCAGTAAATCTCAGCAACCCTGGCCAGGGATTTCCTATTATGGCCAATCGAGCATAACGCAACATCAACTCCCTATACCGGGAGAGACGAAACCTCTCATATCGCTCATTACCTTCATGTGACTCGGGACTGTACCCAAAAGCCACCATTTTGCATGATCTCTTGACCGTGGTATGGTGGAAATCAAAGCACAGTGGGAATCACACAAGACTCTATGACGATCTCGGGTCTACAGATTAACCTGTACCGGTGTCACCAGAGAACTGTTATCCGACGATAGGTATAATACCATCTAGGAGTTCTCGGCGAGTCCGTCCAGTGTACCCAGTCTCCACTAAGCACCCGTATACCTTCTCTGATGTCAAACACCAATGGATATGGGATCATCCATCGCCCATGATATTGGTCAAGAAGCGCATACGCTAGTCTACTCTGGAGTACCGATGCCCTGTCTCGATACTCCAACGACTAGGAATATTTGAAGGATGTACTTATCGACTACCCTGTCCCCACTAGTATGATCTGCATCTTAATCCTGGTAGTCAAGTAATCATCCTAAGGGCTTTATCAACATGCGATCATGTCGGGACCCGGTTTTTGCTCACTGAGCAAAGTGCCACATGGAACAAAGTGCCAGGCCAAGTGTCATGTTAAGTGGGCAGGGGCCACATCTTGAGTCCATGGGGGCCACCTTTGAGTCCGTGGGACCCAATGTAGAACAATGGGGAATCTTCGGAATACATTCCGAAAGCGGATAGATCTGTACTATAAATGGAATGATACCACTCTTCAATACAGAGGCGCCTTTTAAGTGAACCGGCACTACAGGAGCTTGAGAACTCCGTAGTTAAGCGTGCTCGAGCCAGGGAAGTTCTGGGATGGGTGACCTCCTGGGAAGTGGCCCCTTGTCGGGTCCGGTTTGCCCCGTAGGACAAAACTGTGCGGCTTCGGCCAGAGCGGACAATACTCTCTGTATTGGGATGGGGCGTGACAGAATGGTATCAGAGCTGGTTCCTCCATAGTAGGTCTGTGGTTCGAGGACGAACCATTGTTTAAAGGTGGGGAGAATGTCGGGACCCGGTTCTTGCTTATGGAGCAAAGTGCCACATGGAACAAAGTGCCACGCCAAGTGTCATGTTAAGTGGGCAGGGGCCACCTCTTGAGTCCGTGGGGGCCACCACTTGAGTCCGTGGAACCCACTGTAGAACAATGGGGAATTTTCGGAATACATTCCGAAAGGGGACAGATCTGTATTATAAATGGAATGATACCACTCTTCAATACAGAGACGCCTTTTAAGTGAACCGGCACTACAGGAGCTTGAGAACTCCGTAGTTAAGCGTGCTCGAGCCAGGGAAGTTCTGGGATGGGTGACCTCCTGGGAAGTGGCCTCTGGTCGGGTCCGGTTCGCCCGGAAGGACAAAACCGTGCGGCTTCGGCCAGAGCGGACAATACTCTCTGTATTGGGATGGGGCGTGACATATCACAAAACAGTATTTGTTTACATGTTAAGATAAAGTGCAACCAGATAGCATACTATCATGTCGGGCAAGAAAGTCGTCCCTATATATGTCCAAGCATCCACTACAATATACATCGCATGTACAGTAATGGCCTCTAGGGTATACATATAACTAACAAATACCCCCCTCTTCAAATATAAGTTCCGTAAAGTCAAGCCTAGGTTCCGAAATAGACACACGCACTAGACTCCGCATCGTCAAACATAGACTCGAACCAAGGTTAAACCTAGCGCTCTGATACCAAGTTTGTCACGACCCGAAAGTATTAGCTCGTGACCGACACTTAAATCACGCAACGTCTAAAGGCGTAACATAATTCAAGTAAGCCGACACCCAGAAATCTAAATCTTTTTAAGAAAATAAATAGGTGAAGTTTTGAAATAAAGGTATGGTGAAAATCATAAGTTTTCTTAAATACACAAGTAATGGAATATGAAAATGCAAGTAAATTTTTGCGAGTTGAAAACATGTTTCGTCTTTATAAAATTTGGGCAGCACCTCCTTTGTATATTTTGATCCAAAACCATAAATACATGATAATAATAAAGGTAATACTATGATATCTAGGGTGACTGTATCTGCATATGTGCCAAAAATATACTCAATGTATATATGTATGTGGATATCATCCAACCATAATCAATGTATGAATGCATGTGGATCTCGTCCACCATATAATCAATGTATGTATGCATATGGATCACGTCTACGTGTCAACCAATGACACAACAATATCATGCATGTAAATATCATAAGAGCATATGCATGAAAGTATGAGGATATAAATCAACGTGTGTCGCTCACGCCACATCAAAATCAAGGAACCTGAGTGTCCATCATCGACACTCGAAACATCAAGAAACCTGTGTCCAGCATCAAGACGTAGATCCTCATATCTCGGGCTCCGTCAGTCCGGATCGGCCCTCGGGCTCCGTCAGTCCGGATCGGCCCACATCATCTCTCGACTCTGGTCGGTATCCTTCGGATATCCGCCGAGCCCAAATACTATCACCGGTAGGTAGTAGTCCCTCTGCCATGCTCACCGTTTACTGCACAGCAATCCGTTCTCGCGCCGGGGTACCATACCGGGTCCACCATGTACCCGCAATTGGCTTCATCCAGCTCCTCGAATTGGGTATCACTGTCACACGTCTCAGAACCGAGAAAACGCATGGTGGACACACTGAAATATCATATCAAGAGAAACCAGGTTTTTAAAACAATACATACTTTCTTTTTAAAATGACCACGGTTCTCAAATCCAGAAATCTCATGAAAATAGTATATTTCAATGTGTATAATCGTAAAGCATGATGTATGTGACATATAATAGAAATGTAAGTATAATAGAAATGTAAGCATATCTGTATATCATGCAACATTGAACAGAAATATGCACATATCGAGGGAAAACCGCTCTTTTAAATGAATCCAGTTTTAAAATATATCCTGCGGTTCCCAATTTCTCAAAAGTCCAATGCAACATCTAATAAAGGTGCATATGCAACTATAGCAAGTAAATTATGCAAGGAGTCATATCATGATGCAGCAATCCTACTGTGTAGTAACATGGCAATTATCGATGATAAAGTGTGTGAGCTGGAAAATCTGTGTATGTGTAAAATACGCATCATCGATAATGGTGTATGTGTACTAGCACGGATATATGAATTGCAATGAGAGAGACATGAACGTAACATAAAGTAAATCGTATGCGAATGCTGACAGCTATACGTATCTAACATGACCGAGTCGGTGAATCTATCAATCGGCATCCAGCCTCACAACAACACGTACGGTACAATACATCGTACGGCATCCTCTAGTCAAGGGTATGGATCAACCATCATAAAACTCATCACGTACGGAAAATTATCGTACGGCGGCATCAAACCATTAGGGATCCTATCAACCTATATGACAATGAGGGGTACGGACCTAACATCATGTACGACATATCATTCAAGATTCACAACATTATAAATACATATATATACCTATATCCCAGGCCACATCCATAACAATCTCATATCTGGGGACCGGCAAGGTATCAATTATCTCAATCGACTCGCATCTGTTAGTGTATATGCCCTAGAGGCCATTACTGTATCATACTAGCTTGTATATTGCTTAATGGAAGCTTGGGATATTCACAGTTGTATAGACAATCTTGGTCAAAATGGTAGTATGCTACTTGGTTTGTCTCTACTTCAATATGTGCATGTGTTTCTTTTAGCATATCGCTTATATACATATTAGTAGAGCCCTTAGGATCTTTGCTTGATTACCAGCGTTGTGATGGCAGTCATACTCGTGGGGGCTGGGTAATCCATAAGCACATCCTTATACAGGTCCCTAGTCGTAGGACTATCGAGATAGGGTATCGATACTCCGGAGTAGACTAGCGTATGTGCTTCTCATCCCAGCGGGGAGACGGTCTATCCCACAGCTGTCAGTACGTCGTACTTGAGATAGTATGCGGGTGCTCGTTGGGTTACGAGTACACTGGACAGGACTCGTCGGGAACTGTTGGTTGGTATTATACCTATCGTCAGTTATCAGTTCCTAGGTGACATGAGTACAGCTTAGTCCGCTGACTTGACACTGTCACTTCGCCTCGAGTGTGTTCCCACTGTACTTTGATTACTACCCTACCACGGCTCAAAGGAGTCGTGCAAACAGGTAGTTTTTGGGTGCAGTCCCAAAGCACTTGGAGGCAGTGATGGTTAGACAGGATTCGTCTCTCCCGGTATTGGGGGTTGACATCGCGCTGTGTCCAGGAGAGCCATTACACAAGTAGTCCCTGGCCAGGGCAAGCGAGGTTTACTGGTAGGTTTCCAGTGTTATCTCAGGGTGTTCTGGGCTACACTCCGGCACGACTTGTACCGCTATTAGGGGACTGACGTTTACCGCCCTCCTAGGCCCGCCATGCGATGTATCAAACGAACAGACCGGACTGTACGGAGACTGTCACATACAGGCTCAGTAGGAATTCAGATGGGGTCACCTCATCAGTCTTCTTATCGGCATCTACCTGGGGACCGTTACGTACAGCTAGTGCCGCTTGCAGTCTGTGGTTAAACCCACTGCCAGCGTAGTGTCGAGTCGTTAGAGTCCCACACAGAGGGTTTTTCTGCCTTTAGGCAAAATGAGTAGAGGTCGCATGGTTTTGCGACAGGGTTCGTTCACATCCGCGCACTTGTGCACGTTTGCTGTCCGGACAGCTTATACTAACGGGCTTTGGTTTAAGACGGATCCTAGTATATGATTTGGGATTGATTTTATCTCATTGTATTCGCGTTCCTCGGATCACGGATACGAGTGCGTATGCACAGTTGACTGAGACAGAGGGAGAGAACTTTGATTAGGGTTGATGACCATTGTCATTTTCTTAACCCTATTGCTTATGTGAGAATTATGATTAATTGATATTAGTTAAATATAATTGTGCATGGTTAGGGTTGTTGACCATTTGACTACATTTGACTTGTTGACCTAGGTTGACATGTTGACCATCATCATTCCATATGAAAGATGCTCTTTGATCCTTGCAATTTGCATTTAATGTGAAATGATAATGGTCAAGTCTTTATTAACCATGACAATTATGTTAGCTAATTATCTAATTTACATAATTCACATATATGAGAGAAGGATGGTTCATTTTCTTTTTCATTCTATCATAATAGTTCTTTCTCCTCCTCTTCCTCTCTCTCTAGCTCTCCCCTCTCATGAGTTGAGAAACACTTGAGCTTGAGATAAATCACTCTAAAATACTCTCTACTCTTTTCTAAGGTTCTAGGATTAGCACTCCAAGCATCTTAGTTACTTCTAGCTTGAAGTTGAAGCCAAAGGTTGAGGCTCTCGGGTGGATCCTTCTTCGACTAGAGAAGACGACAAGGAGATCACTCCCGTTCACTCCAAGGAGCAAGGAGAGAAGGACATAAAGCCCTAGGTATAACCTCTCTTTCATGTAGCTAAACTCCTTTTAGCTTTGTAGTTAGTTTTTTGTTTAGCAAAGATCCTCCTTTAGTTAGTCCATGTTGCCTAGTGCGATAAAAATCCATTTTTTATACCGTTTCCGCCTCCCCGCAAGCACCGGGGTGGGCAACGTGGATTTACAGTGGTATCAGAGCCTAACTAAACATAAACTAGCTAGTTAGTAAAGTGTATAGAAGTTCGATCGGTAAAAATCGCAAAACTAAGTTTTGAAAACCCTAAGTTTCTGTTGATTTTTTTTCTGCTCTAAAAATAATAAATCATACTTCAAAAATCGGCTCAGGGTTTTGTTAAGAAACACACCAAACACGATCCAGTGAACCGTTCAAAGCGCCGCAGTTCCGCGGCAAGAACATGCTTCTTGCCGCGGATCCGCGGCCGAGTTGACTCGGATCTGTAACGAGTTTGGTGCAGTGTTCTTCTGTTAAGGTTTTGGGATTTTTAAGAAATTTTATTTCTGCCCAGATTTTCCAGAAAAGAAATTTGTATTTGGGGTGGCTATAAATCCGTATTTTTGATCGAACTTCCCTATACATTGACTAATGGGTTATATCTATGTTGTTTATATGTATTGAACGTCTGCTAATCGCTATACGTCGATTAGTGGGGGTTATACATATCTGTGATCTGTAATGCTTGTTGGTTTGTGTATATGAACTCGGTGGATTGTCGCGGATGAATAGCCGGGGTGGATGTGAGATGAGAGTTTCTTTTTTCTTTCATTCATGTAATATGTAAATTGATGTAATATTATTTGTTTGGCCGCACAACCGGGTCGGGGTTGTAGCCGTCATTGTATAATTTCTTTTTAGTGTTTTTTCTCCTAGGAAAGACCCATGGAGGGGTGCACAAACTACCGGGTATCTCGAAGTGCCGAGTGGCCTACTCACGTCGTTGAGGGAGGTTGCTTCGCTTCGGGTACTTGGCGGGTAGTTTGCCGCACCCGTAGGGGTCTTGGGTGGGGTATTGGCTATTCATCGTGACCGTGTAATCCGCTTTTAGTTGCAGGCTCGAACGAATCGCGGATTCCTAGTATATCCAAAGTGTTCATCTGTGATCTGTAATGGCTATCATTGCTATATATCTATATATGATATCTATTTAGGTGTTGCTTATGTTTTGCATCCGCGCTAGTCCAGCCCCCGCTCTGTCGTTAGTTAAGTAACCTAACGGGTGATGACGGGGCCCCGTGGAGAATGCGGATGGCATAAGAGTACACCATATTTTGGTTGTTTTCTGCAATGGTAGGATTAAATGATGGGACGCATTGGAATTAATGCAAGAAAATAAACCAAGTAAAAGTCGTTGGAACACTTTGAAAACCACTCGGTTCTTTTCAAAAACCAGCATTTTAAACGCGGAGCTTGAACCACTCCTTTTAAAAGCTATCTCTTCCATCGATTATATCAAGTTCACTACATTCACGGTTTCGCCAAAACCATCCGTAGCCCTCCGTCGTTTCATATGAATATTCAACAGTATTCAAGCTGTGTTTGTTGGCCTTAGTCAAGGCACAGTGTTTGGTAGATGGTGGGTATTCATATGTTGCATAGATAGAATGCGTTGGTTTGGGACAGTCGTATTACTTTGTTGGCCATAGTCAAGGGTATATACGGGTGGGTTCAAATCAACCTGGACAACGACGGGTAGAACTTGACATGTGACTTATGATTTGTTGGCCTTAGTCAAGGTTATAAGAGCATGGGGCAAAAATCCACATCGGGAGTTTCATAAGTACTGAAACTTGCTAGTGCTGCATACCATTTGGAGTGTGATGATTCTGGTAGGATTCCTTCAGTTTTATCACGCGATGATATTTGGATCCCGATCCTACTGTGAGTATATGCTACTCCTCGGGAAATTTCTCACTTAACGATCAATGCTATAAACCTAGTAGGTGTCTAGAAAGGTGTTAGCGGGGCTACGCCCACAGGGAAAAGAGGTTACTTAATTAAGGAACTTCGCGAAAGCATTGGAAAACCTCCCTCGAAGTACCGACACTGGCCTGGCTGAACGGTTAAGCAAGTATTGTACGGTGAGATTGATCCTGACTAATTCTTCCTTTATGGTTTGAGGAGGGATTCGAGAGACAGTGGGAGCCATCCTGTTTAGATAAATTGAAAACCAATCTAAACTTGCAAGAGCTTCATGCTAAGTGTTTTCTTCTCTCTCTTTTAATTGCAGCGACCCAATGACCGCACCTAGGTTACATCTAGATAATAAAATGACTGAATCTGACTGTTGTGACTGGCAAAGGTCTGTCCAGATGTCCATTTCCCATGACAAACTGGGACACCTCTTGACTGATCCAACCCTTGCCGTCTCAGGACCAGTTTTCCCTGTCACGGATATTCATATCCGCGAGACATCGGAAAAGAACTGTGCGAAACCTAGTGCCTCGTGTTAGCCTCAGTTAATGGTGTAAACTAGAGGCAGCATGAGAAGATGGACTTAGTTTCTATTTTCCTCCATAACAAAGATTTATATGGAGAGCAATCTCGTATCGCAAGTTATGAGACCTCGAACGAATTGCTTCCAGCGAGGTTGGCTATTGGGTCATGTGTATAGGGCAACGTCCTTACAGAGACCGGCTCTTTTGAGCTCACAGACCTGAAGACCACGTTGAAGAACGGGTCAGATACTGGCTTAGTTCAACAGTCTCTACCTACTACCCTGAAGGAAACCAGGGAAGTAGAAAGAAAGGGAAGGGCAGAAGTTTCGTGAATGGATATAGTAAAAGAGGGATGTTCCTATTGTTACGGGAATGAACATGGGCAGAAGGATTGCAGGGCTTGCAAAGCCAATAGCCAGAATTCGAAGCATGTTGTGGCTTCGGCTTCGGGTGTGTTTGTAATAGAGAACTGTATACCAGTTAACCCTACTTCCTGGGTATTGGATACCAGATCAGGATCTCATATCTGTAATTCGTTACAGGCTCTAAGAAGCCGTAGGGTTATCAAGAAAGGTGATATAACTCTCAGGGTTGCTAACGGAATAAGCATGTATGCTGAATCCGTAGGGGAATTACATCTAGGACTGACAACTGGGCAGATATTGATTCTGCGTGACTGTTTTTATGTACCAGGTGCGACTTGTAACATCATATCTGTATCCTTACTTTCTAAGCAGGATATGATTTTACTTTTGTAAGCGATGTAGTAAACATCCACCTAAATCAAGTACTGATTGGGTCAGGTACATTGAAAAATGGTATATATGTTTTGAATCAAGCTCAGGTCTTCAGTGTCCAGAACACACTTAAAAGAAAGTCTCCGGAATTAAATCAGGCTTTCTTATGGCATTGTAGACTGGGTCACATTAATGAGACACGGTTGACAAAGTTACATAAAGAAGGATACTTGGATCCGTTCGAGTACCAGTCTTATGCCACTTGTGAATCTTTTCTCATGGGAAAGATGACAAAGACTCCGTTCACTGGACACGGAGAAAGAGCGAGCGAGCTCTTGGGACTCATACACAGTGACGTGTGTGGTCCAATGTCTACACATGCGCGAAGTGGTTATTCATACTTCATTACATTCACGGACGATTTCTCTAGGTATGGATATGTCTTCTTGATGAAACACAAATCCGAGGCCTTTGAGAAATTTCAGGAATACAAGAATGAAGTTGAAAAACAAACAGGCAAAAGTATCAAGACACTGAGATCTGATCGAGGTGTTGAATACTTGAGTGCCGAGTTTCTGGGCTTCTTAAAAGAGAATGGAATTCTCTCTCAGCTTACTCCTCCATACACACCACAACACAACGGTGTATCGGAAAGGAGGAATCGAAACCTATTGGATATGGTTCGTTCCATAATGAGTAAGGCTGAGTTGCCGCGATCTTTCTAGAGTTATGCACTAGAAACAGCTGCATATCTTTTGAACCAAGTTCCTACTAAGTCAGTGCCTACCACACCATATCAGATGTGGAGTGGGAAGAAACCCAGTCTTAAACACTTTAAGACATGGGGATGTCCAGCTTTTGTAAAAAAGCAGCATGCGGACAAGCTCGAGGCACGTTCAGTACAGTGTAAGTTTGTGGGATACCCAAAGAACTCCAAGGGGTATCTTTTCTATTATGCAGAGGAACAAAAGGTTTTTGTTTCTCGTCATGCCCGCTTCTTGGAAACTGAGTTTTTGGAAAATCAGATAAGTGGGAGCGCAATAGAACTGGAATAAATTCCAGAACCACGAGCTATTACTGAAAGCTTAGTAGAACCGGAGGGTTCGAAAGAACGGGACATTCCTATGCCACTCCGCAGGAGTAGTAGGCAGTCTCATCCGCCTGAGAGATACTACGGTTTTCTCATAGACGGGGATAAAGAGGATTGCACTATGGATTATGGTGAGCCTACTAGCTTCCAGCAAGCCATTCAGAGCGGCGACTCGGTAAAATGGTTGGATGCAATGCGGGCCGAGATGGAGTCCATGTACACCAACAAAGTTTGGACTTTGGACTTTGCTCCAGAAGGCGTAAAACCCGTAGGCTGCAAATGGATCTTCAGAAAGAAGATGGGTGTTGATGGGCAAGTTGAGACCTATAAAGCTAGACTTGTAGCAAAGGGTTTTCGTCAAAGACCTGGTTTGGACTATGACGAGACCTTTTATCCAGTGGCTATGCTGAAATCCATTCGGATCCTTCTTGCCATTGCTGCCTTCCACGATTATGAAATCTGGCAGATGGACGTAAAGACGGCTTTCCTAAATGGAAATTTGGAAGAGTGCGTCTATATGGATCAGCCAGAAGGATTCATTCAGAGTGGGAGCAGCGGTAAAGTGTGTAAGTTGCTAAAGTCCATCTATGGACTTAAGCAGGCATCGCGGAGTTGGAACATCTTCTTTGATGATACTGTCAAAGAATTCGACTTTATCAAAAACCCAGATGAACCATGCATTTATAGTAAGATTGTAGGGAGAACTGTAGTATTCCTCGTCTTGTACGTGGATGACATTCTCCTAATAGGAAATGATATTCCTATGCTACAGTCAGTCAAAGGATTCTTGTCGCACAGGTTCTCCATGAAGGACCTGGGCGATGCCAACTACATTCTGGGGATCCAGATCTATCGTGATAGATCTAAGAGAATGTTGGGACTTTCACAGTCAAGGTACATCGACACCATACTCAAAAGATTCAGTATGGAAGATTCGAAGAGCGGTAATTTGCCGGCTTGTCACGGGATCACCCTCTGCAAAGAGATGTCTCCTAAGACTGATTTGGAAAGGGATCGCGTGACTATTATACCCTATGCTTCTGCGGTAGGCTCTATAATGTATGCGATGTTATGTACCAGAGCAGATGTAGCATACGCATTGAGCGTTGTAAGCCGGTATCAGTCGAACCCAGGGGAGAAACACTGGATAGCGGTAAAGAACATTCTCAAGTACCTGAGAAGGACTAAGGAGATGTTCTTGGTGTATGGCGGAAAAGACCTCCAGCTCAAGGCCTTTGCCGACTCCAGCTTCCAGAGTGACAAGGATGACTCCAAGTCCATGTCGGGTTATGTCTTTACCCTCAATGGAGGGGCGGTTTGTTGGAAGAGTTCCAAGCAGGAGACCGTTGCTGACTCAACTATGGAAGCGGAGTACATAGCTGCTTGCGATGCCGCAAAGGAAGCTGTCTGGATGAAGAAGTTCCTCACGGAGCTTCAGGTGGATCCTACCATTGTTGATCCAATACCGCTGTATTGCGACAACAACGGCGCTATAGCTTTAGCGAAGGAACCCAGGTCCTATCAGAAGTCTAGGCACATTTTGAGGCAGTACCACCTGATCAGGGAGATCGTAGATCGCCGGGAGATCGAGGTGAAGAGAGTAAATACGGAGAATAACACTGCAGATCCACTCATAAAGGCCCTACCCCAGACTCAGTTCGAGCGGCTGATCGAGATGATAGGTCTTCGATACGCCAGAACATGGCCATAGTGCAAGTAGGAGATTGTTAGTGTATATGCCCTAGAGGCCATTACTGTATCATACTAGCTTGTATATTACTTAATGGAAGCTTGGGATATTCACAGTTGTATAGACAATCTTGCTCAAAATGGTAGTATGCTACTTGGTTTGTCTCTACTTCAATATGTGCATGTGTTTCTTTTAGCATATCGCTTATATACATATTAGTAGAGCCTTTAGGATCTTTGCTTGATTATCAGCGTTGTGATGGCAGTCATACTCGTGGGGGCTGGGTAATCCATAAGCACATCCTTATACAGGTCCCTAGTCGTAGGACTATCGAGACAGGGTATCGATACTCCGGAGTAGACTAGCGTATGTGCTTCTCATCCCAGCGGGGGAGACGGTCTGTCCCACAGCTGTCAGTACGTCGTACTTGAGATAGTATGCGGGTGCTCGTTGGGTTATGAGTACACTGGACAAGACTCGTCGGGAACTGTTGGTTGGTATTATACCTATCGTCAGTTATCAGTTCCCAGGTGACATGAGTACAGCTTAGTCCGCTGACTTGACACTGTCACTTCGCCTCGAGTGTGTTCCCACTATACTTTGATTACTACCCTACCACGGCTCAAAGGAGTCCTGCAAACAGGTAGTTTTTGGGTGCAGTCCGGAAGCACTTGGAGGCAGTGATGGTTAGACAGGATTCTTCTCTCCCGGTATTGGGGGTTGACATCGCGCTGTGTCCAGAAGAGCCATTACACAAGTAGTCCTTGGACAGGGCAAGCGAGGTATACTGGTAGGTTTCCAGTGTTATCTCAGGGTGTTCTGGGCTACACTCCAGCACGACTTGTACCGCTTTTAGGGGACTGACGTTTACCGCCCCCTAGGCCCTCCATGCGATGTATCAGACGAACAGACCGGACTGTACGGAGACTGTCACATACAGGCTTAGTAGGAGTTCAGATGGGGTCACCTCGTCAGTCTTCTTATCGGCATCTACCTGGAGACCGTTACGTACAGCTAGTGCCGCTTGCGGTCTGTGGTTAAACCCACTGCCAGCGTAGTGTCGAGTCTTTAGAGTCCCACACAGAGGGTTATTCGCCTTTAGGCAAAATGAGTAGAGGTCGCATGGTTTTGCGACAGGGTTCGTTCACATCCGCGCACTTATGCACGTTTGCTGTCCGGATAGCTTATACTAGCGGGCTTTGGTTTAAGCCGGATCCTAGTATATGATTTGGGATTGGTTTTATCTCATTGTATTCTTGTTCCTCGGATCACGGATACGGGTGTGTATGCACAGTTGACTGAGACAGAGGGAGAGGACTTTGATTAGGGTTGATGACCATTGTCATTTTCTTAACCCAAATATTTATGTGAGAATTATGATTAATTGATATTAGTTAAATATAATTGTGCATGGTTAGGGTTGTTGACCATTTGACTACATTTGACTTGTTGACCTAGGTTGACATGTTGACCATCATCATTCCATATGAAAGATGCTCTTTGATCCTTGCAATTTGCATTTAATGTGAAATGATAATGGTCAAGTCTTGATTAACCATGACAATTATCTTAGGTAATTATCTAATTTACATAATTCACATATATGAGAGAAGGATGGTTCATTTTCTTTTTCATTCTATCATATTAGTTCTCTCTCCTCCTTTTCCTCTCTTTCTAGCTCTCCCCTCTCATGAGTTGAGAAACACTTGAACTTGAGATAAATCACTCTAAAATACTCTCTATTCTTTTCTAAGGTTCTAGGATTAGCACTCCAAGCATCTTAGTTACTTCTAGCTTGAAGTTGAATCCAAAGGTTGAGGCTCTCGGGTGGATCCTTCTTCGACTAGAGAAGACCACAAGGAGATCACTTCCGTTCACTCCAAGGAGCAAGGAGAGAAGATCATAAAGCCTTAGGTACAACCTCTCTTCCATGTAGCTAAACTCCTTTTAGCTTTGTAGTTAGTTTTTTGTTTAGCAAAGATCCTCCTTTAGTTAGTCCATGTTGCCTAGTGCGATAAAAATCCGTTTTTTATACCGTTTCCGCCTCCCCGTAAGCACCGGGGTGGGCAACGTGGAATTACAGTATCCGTATACCAACTTATCATCAAATCATCATATCACATCGTATTCTTTCATCGCATTAATACCTCACATCAAGTCAATTCTACATATACATTCTACCCTAAACATCAATGTCAAGTTACTTTAAAACTCATACTTATTCTAGTGCAACTATATATCTATAAGTCGTGATTCACATTCACTTTTTCATATCCTAAAGCTTTCATCTCTTCTCCCAATATACATATTCCATCATTCATAGCATCTCTACCTATCTTTCTAACCCTATCCATAGTTTTCTAATCTAGGTTTCCTTAACCATAGTCTATGAATCGGTTTCCATCAAAAACTTGCGGGGGTGCTATACGCCATCCACCCGACTTCCCCCGTAGATATAGATCTACTCACCTTGATCTTTGCTTTCTGAAGTCGATGACGCCATGCTCGGTCACCTCGGAATCCACACGAAGGAACCTACAATAATACACAATCGCAACGCTATTAAAATCGAATCCGGAAAACCGATACGGCACACGGATCTCCTATAGGCTAGTACCTATAGTCCACGCATGCAAAACCAACCAATTATCCCTTGTTGTTGACGTACAAACATCCAACAACCAAATACAAATCCAAATATCAAAACTTAGCATTCAAAATACGGAAAACATAACCAAAAATCACACCAAAGTGCTCCCAGATTTTGACTCAGGTCAATTGGAGCAAAAAAAACAAGTATAGGGTGTTGTATGAGGAGTATATGAGCTACTGGACCAACCTAGACACAAAATACCACCAAGTGGCTGGCCATATTGCTGAAATTCCGGCGAGCTCGGCCAGGCTAACTCCGTTGGGGCTCATCTGGTCAGGGTGTTCTCCTAGTGTCCTAATTTGGTCCCTAGTATTGTTCGGTTAACTCAAAAACGTTTCAGGTCATCCCAGAATCCCTGTAGGCCACTCAAATGTCACAAAACCGATACGGATAATTTCCCCAAGTCCGTGTTTTGGTTTCTAAACTCAATTCCAGGTCTAGAATTCAATACCTAAGGTCTTAAAACACTCATTACAGATCATGGTTCCACAAAACACCCAAACCCTCTCTAGAAATTTCCAAGTTCCTAAATCCACCATTAAACACATTCCAAATTAAACTAATAAGCTAGGAACTCAAAACTAAACTAATTGGAAGAATTTATACCTCCTTTAGGCCACTCAAGACAGCCCTAGCTTCCCAATGTCATCAAAATCCCACATTGCTTGGTCTATTGGGTAGAGGATGGGGAGGAGATTAACTTTAATGAAGAGGGTGTAAGGTTTTGGTGAATAAATGGAGATGGATCTAGGGTAGAAGTGGAAGGAGATGAGGTTGAGGAAGAAGATGAAGGAAAAATGGTGGAATGAAGAATGTGGCTGCCCTCTCTCCCCCCTCTTATTCTCACCCACTCTCTCACTAATTACCCTTTTGCCCTTTTTTCTCTTTTTTTTTTAATTTTAAAACAAATAACATAATACCCATAAAACAACAGAAATGCAACAACATGTAACTAAATTCAACATGACATGGTACACTAGCCATGGAAAACTGTAGAAACACGGATTTGGCCTAATCGCGATTAGCAGTGCACTAATCGGTTTTTATCTAAACCGCATATAATAAATTTTAAAAATGCCAAATCCGATGAATATATTTTTAAATGAATAAATCATTTTTATTTTCAATTATTTCACAATTATTGGTATATATTTATACCCTTTTTCGAAAACCCCAATTTCGTAAATCGGGCAGCTTTCGGGAAATATATTATTTTAATATTAAATTTCAAAAATATTATTTAATATTTTCTGAAATTTTACAAATGCATGCTTTATTGAAATAATACCACGGTTCTCAAATCCATAAATCACATGAAATCCGTATCTCAATGCGTAAAACCATGCAATATGATATATGCAACATAAAACCGTAATATGAGCATATCAAGAGAAAACCCCTCTTTTAAATGAATCCAGTTTTTAAATGAATCATGCGGTTCCCAATTTCTCCAAAATCAAATCCAACATCATATAGAGGTGTACATGTAGCTATAGAAAGTATGGGTGTATACATGTAAGTATGTATGCACGATGTATCTCATATGCGCAATAGAACAATTATCCATGTGTCAATATCAATAAAAATTACAATACAACATATGTGTATAGGTTGTGAGTGTCATGGCAATTACCGACGGTGTGGGTGTAGTATACAATTTAGTGCTTGTGCAACATGAACCATCAGTAATGGTGCAGTGTCCACTAGGTACTAAGTCAAGGTACAACAAGTAATGGTATGTATGATTCTCATGCACAGTCAATATATATGAATATAAACATGTGGCTATAATATACTATCAAGCCCTGACACATAACGCCATACGGATGATTCCCCATAGATGTTAAATCTACTCACCGGTGATCTCAAGCTAAGTATATCCAACCACCTTCTTCCCTTTATTCGTAGCGTCCAAAGTCCCCGCCTGCGATCCTATTAACATAAAACATAGCAAGTGCAACTCAGAAATCGACCAATAATACGTACAATTATGTTTAAATTGATGCACCGACTCCAACACCCTCTAAAGTGTTCGTTTAGCAGCTAACATGTGTGGTGAAACCACTAAAAGAAACTCACGACAACAAGCCACCCGAAACACTAAAACTATGTCGGATCAATCGTAACGCGCGTCGTCGAAACACCTAAAAACTAGCAAATCGATTCCAGATTTTGATACACAAACAATTAGTGAAGGTTGCAAGTTCCACGAGACCATAAACATCCCCAGAGACCCCACGACTAAGACTCGAGACCCCAGTCCTTAATCTGGCCACAAATTGCGGCCAAAACCTATTTATTTGCGGCCAAGTATGCATGGAATGGTCTAAGGTTTTTATGGTGGGTTCTAGGCCTCTAAACTAGGTCTCTGTGATGGGAACTTCTCCAACAAATTCCTGGTTCGAAAGAAGATTTACCCGAGACACAATATTATAGAAAAATGCGACATTTGCAAAAAAACTGTAATTTTAGTGTTCTAGATTGAAACTAATTAGCAACACAACATTATACATTCCTAATTAACAGTTTAGAGTCATTACCTATCCAAGCTTGCTCCAAAACCCTAGCTTTCCATGCTCCAAGTGATCCTAGTGGCTTTATCTTGACTTGTGAAGGGTTTTGATGGAGTTTAGTGGAGATTTTGTGTGGGTTTGTGAGGGTTGGGTTTGGGTTTCAGTTGAGGGATGTGAAGGTGTGAGATGAAGTGAAGAAAATAATGAGAAGGAAATGAAAAGTGAATGAGAGTGTGAATGAGAGTGAGGAGTGTATGAGTGAAGGTGATGGAAAAATGAGGGTGTGAGTTTAGCCTAAGCCATGCCTCCCTCTTCTCTCTCCTCATTTAATGCATGGCATGCTTGCCATGACTAATGATGCACCTCCTCTCTCTCCTCTCTCAAGTCAACATATTTTCAAAACCCTTTATTTTATTTTGAAAACTAATTAATTAACTAATTACATAATACATAATGAAATGAGGTTAAGGTGCCATGGTTACTTAAGCATGGTTTAACACCTAAATTAACCCTAGGTTAACATGCACATGTATGTGCAAGCCCAAAATAAATTATAATAAAATATTAATTAATTTTGATAAAATATTTGAAAACTATTTTGGTAAACTTTTTACTAAAAATTCGCATTATCGCTTAATTAATACTAATCGCGTTCTAAGGTGTTACACCTTCTTCCTTAAGACCCTAAACCCTCACATGTGTTGCGAACCATAGGGTCACTTGAGATTGGTTAGTCCAATTAATACTCTACATCTCCTAAGCTGCCTAGATTAGTGAACTAGGTACCTTAGTTACCTCGGTTTAGAGGTTGGAACTTGAACCATAGACTCTCGGGTGGATCGTCTTTGACATAAGGAGACCAACGATCAAGCGCGATCCGGACCTTCGAGGAGCTCAAAGGAAAGGAGAAGAAAACCCGAAGGACAAGAATCTAGGAGGTATAAAACTCTTACCGAGTAGTTAAAACCTCCAAGCAGTATAGCAAGTTAAGGTTTCCGTAAAGATCCTTGAGTTAAAGTCGGTGTTGCAAGTCAAGAAAATCGTTTTTTGTAATTTACGCATCCCTACAAGTGAGTGGGGTGTTCGACATCGACTTACAGACACAACGTCAACAAGGACCCAAGGGTCAAATCAAAGTGGAGTAATGGAAAAATCCTAACTTCAGCTCGACATGCTTCTCATGCCAGCAGGTTGCAGACGCAACGTCAATAAGGATCCAAGGGTCAGATGAAATTGGACCAATGGCATATTCCTAGCTCCAGACCTCGATGTCAATACATACAACATAGAGGTCATATGATGTCTACCCTACTTCAGAAAAGAATCGGTGCGACATCATCAAAGATTAAACGAAGTGACGGTATATTCCTTGATTCGGGCCTTGATGGCAATACATACAAAGCCTGAAGACCATTGGAGATCATTCCACCCCAGAAGGGTGCGGTTATGACTCATCAAGGCTCCAAATTGAGCCTAACCTTAAGTAAAAAGTGCCACGGCAAATACCTAACGATTTTTTTTCCGACGGTAATATATCCTAAGAAGATTACTTGAGGAAGTCTTGTCCAGCCTCAGAAGAGATCAGATACACGACAGATGCGGGATAACTCGAGTAATAACCTAAGGGACTGCATATCGAGAAATATATCAACCGACATGTGATTGGTAGAGATTCTGCGTGTTCAAGTTTAGTTAATTACCGCAATCAAGACGGTTTCGCCTGTAGCTAGCCGGTTGAGTACGGGTCGTCCGTAGGGAGATGGGAATCTTTTTCTATGTGATTTAACGAGTTAAGTCCAGTTTTCCAGATTTGTTTGTGATTATCTAAGTGTTAAAATGATATGTAAAGAGAGCTTGTTAGGGTTAGGATTAGGTTAGTTTGAGTTAGGAGTCCCTCACTTCTTTCATTGCCACTCTTAATATCGTTGTTACGGTAATCGGCAACAACGGGGATTAGCACGACTAGGAAGGAACTTGCGAGTATAAGCTAGGCTTTCCAACGCATAAGTTCTTCCTTTCGGTGCTTGTCCGTCCGTTCTTGGCTCTTAGCCATAACCTCCGGTTAATTCAACCACAACCGGTCTCAATACGGAATCACCGCTATCATGTAGGATAGGGTGCCGTAAGGAGCGGATTGTGGTTCAATTAACGGGAGTCGATTTAAGATGTTGGGCAAGGAAAGAGTGAGAGAGATTTCCTTCTCTCAAACTTCCCTTATCCTACCCTAACAAGTATGGAAGCTACTCACCCATAATACGGAAAAATAAAACAAAAGAGGAAGATAGAAAGAAGGAGATTAGAAGATAACAACTAGCTATTTGCGACCTCACCTTAGCAAGGATCAAGCGTAAGCATCATGGTTGTTTTAAGGATAAAGAAAAAGAGAGAAGAAAGAAACAATAAGAAATAACAACAACTAAGTTAACAAATGAAAATTACAACAATTAACAAGTTAACTAAAGAACAAGACAAGCATGATAAGTAAATGGTTCTTCTTTATTCATCATTCTTCACTCACAAAAGCTCACTACAAGATTTTCAATGGAGAAGAGATGAGAAGAGGAAGAAGAAACAAGTATTCTAAACCTAGAAAAATACAAGATTATGCACCCTTGGCTTCACAAGGTTCTGGGCTATTTATAGGCTGGAAAATGAAAACCTAGGGCAACAAGAAGAACTAAAATGAAAAGACAAAAAAGCCCCTGCAAAATCTTCATCTGAGGCGCCAGTACGGCCGCGGTTCCGCGGCCTAAGCATGCTTAGGCCGCGGAACCGCGGCCATATAGAGGACTTAGGTCTTCAATTTTGGTGGCTTCTCCTGGTTTTGTGTGCCCTTTATTCTGGTATATGTATTTTCTCAGATTTTCTTCACGATTTTTCCAGAATTTCTGTTGAGCAAAAGGTGATTTGATGTGTATCTTTTTGTCATGATTTCCTCGAGCTCCGTGTAGACTTCTTGGATCTTGTGCTGCCATTGAGCCTTGTGCACGAAAACGACAATCGATTTGCCATTTTGTCTCCTAAACTGGTGTGTGGCAACAGACGGATAAAGAGCGGAGATCCGTGTTTTATCTGTGGTTGGCAGGAACCCGGGTTTTGTCGTGTATTTCCATGAATTTCACCGTTTAGAGCCAAGAACCTGTATCCTGCAATTGACTAGCAAACACGGCTCAAGAGTATCTACCGATATGTAATGTGATAAAAATTGGGCGGTATGAAAATGCAAAAATCTGATATGAACAAATACCCCCAAACTTATCATTTGCTCGTCTCGAGGAAAGCCAATTTATTCACAAAAAATTTCCTAACCTCACTTTCGCAGGGAACGCGATTGCACTGAGCATGTGCAACAAGCCGTTAAACCTCTAGGTGTCCCTAGTAGGAGGAGTGTTGTCTCCTGAGGGTTTTCAGCGGATACTACCCAAAAAATCCGGTCAAGCTAGTTTTGTAAAAATAACTAAGATTCAAACCCTAAAGTTTTGTTTCAGAAAATAACAATTCTATTATCCTCAGTCTAGACTATCGAACCTTTATTTTTCACACCTCGCTTCTTATTTAACTACAGATTTTATATGTCTTTACGTGCGGTGCAAATAGTGTCGTTAAGTTTCCAGAAGAATCGATTTACGTCATCATGTCACACAATAAAGCCCAGATAAAAATTTTGAAAGGATCACATAAGTTTTATAAAGAGTTAAGCATTTTTCAAGTTTCGTTTTCCAGTAAAGTTTCAACTTTAGAATTTCTATCTTCCTTAGCAGGAAACTAGGTCTTATTTTTCACTCCACCTTTTTCTTGTTTTCATTTCATACACACCTCTGTGAACGTGCAATAGTCTTTATCATAGAATAAACCCTTCATATCTCCGCTAAAATTTTTTTTTTATAAAAGTCTGTCTTTTATCAAGATTATTCTCACACAAAGAACCGTTAGGAATTTTAACTCGGAGAGAAGACATGCTTGATTTTGTTTTAAACTGGACTTTCTAGGCTTCTTAGCGAGCTTTAGGCCAATGCACCCAAACCAGTTGGCTTTAGGGCATTAGGTGTAGAAACACCCCAGCGGACTTAATTACTCAAGTTACCTAGGTCCATAAACAAAAGACAGTTTGGCGTGAAAATCATGATGATTTAATACGAACGGAGATATAGCCTGCAGTTCAATTATTTTTTGGATAAAAGACGTGTTTAGTGGGTTTTGGTGTGTAATCATTCCAATCAAGTTCCAGATGGGTTATTTTTCAGACTAAGTTCCAATTAAGGCATCAATAACATTCCTTCATATTCACTCACTTCATAAACTATTCTTGATATTACTTATTTCCGAACAAACCTATTTGATCCTCAGAAAATCATTTATCCATTTAAAAGTTTTTAGACATAAAAAGACTTGTCATCTAATTTCCAAAACTCACGACACGTGTAGTGTGATGTGAAGACGTATATCAGCTATAGTTAACTTCAAAGGAGAGTTATCTTTCAGGTTTTCAAAATCTAAACATAAGATTTAGTTATTCTTATTTTATCAAACAAAACCGTCGAAATGTTGAATCAGAGTCCTCCCACTAGCTAACTTGACAGAAAAGTTTTTATGTTTTTAGAAAATTTTCAGATTTTTATGGATTTTATGGATTTAAATATGCAAATGCAAAATATACATATGAATGCTAAGGTAAGAAATGTGTACCGAGCGTACCCCCAAACTTAAACTGGACAGTGTCCTCACTGTCATTGCATGAAGAGATTATGTGAAGGGTCAAAATTGTCGGTTAGCGATACACAAAAGTTTTATTTTTTTTTGTTGTTTTTGTTTTTAAAGAAAAGAAAAAGAATATCCACAAAAATGTACAAAATGGTTTATACATACCCCCAAACTTATTTGGAACAGTGTCCACTTGTTCTTGGCTGGAAAACCGAAGTTTGGAGGTAGGCAGAGGAAGATCATGCATGGTAAACCGGCTCTTGTAAGACCAGGAGCTCCTCTGTTGGTTTGGCGCTAAGGTACGGTTTAAGTCGGTGTCCGTTCACTATGAAAAATGAACCGTCCTTTGGATTTTCCAAATCCACAGCGCCATGCGGATACACATTCCGCACAAAATACGGCCCTTTCTAGCGAGATCTGAGCTTTCTTGGATGGAAGTGAAGTCGGGTGTCGTAAAGCAGTACCTGCTGACCAGGTACGAAGGTTTTGCGCAAAAGGTGTTTATCGTGAAACACCTTCGTTCGGTTCTTAACGATAATCGCGTTATCATAAGCCTCATCCCTAAGCTCGCTCAATTAGTTCAACTGCAGCTTCCGATGGCTGCCCGCATCTTCGAGAGACAGATTCAACTCCTTTATCGCCCAAAATGCGCGATGCTCTATTTCGATAGGTAGGTGACAGGCTTTTCCGTACACAAGCCGATAGGGAGACATGCCAAGGTCGGTCATATAAGCGGTTCGAAATGCCCAGAGGGCATCAGTGAGTTTCAGCGACCAATCCTTACGGTTCTTGGAAACCGTCTTCTCCAGTATCTGCTTGATTTGCCGATTTGAAACTTCGGCCTGCCCGCAGGTTTTGGGGTGGTAGGGCGTAGAGAGCTTATGATTAATGGAATATTTTCTCATCAAGGCCTCGAAAGTCTTGTTGCAGAAATGACTTCCATTGTCGCTAATGATCGCTCGGGGGTGCCCAAACTGGGAAAAAATGTTTTCTTTAAAGAACCTAACGACAACCTTGTTGTCGTTAGTCCGGCTGGGTACAGCCTCGACCCATTTAGAGACGTAATCAACAGCGAGAAGGATGTACAAGTTCCCAAAAGAGCTGGGAAACGGCCCCATGAAATCTATCCCCCAAACATCGAAAATCTCCACAACCAAGATCGGTTGGAGCGGCATCTGATTCCTCCGGGATATCCGGCCCAAGTGTTGGCACCGGGAGCAAGTCTTGCAATAGTCATGAGCGTCTTTGAAGAGTTGTGGCCAGTAGAAACCACATTGCTAGATCTTCTCAGTGTCTTTCTGGGCCAAAATGCCCGCCACACGCTTGATAGTGGCAAAATGACAGCACACTCTTGAATTCCTCGTCAGGGACACACCGACGAATAATCTGGTCGGGGCAGTACTTGAACAAATAGGGTTCGTCCCAGTAAAAGTGTTTTACTTGGGATAAGAAACGAAGTCTGTCCTGACTTGACCATTCAGTCGGTAGTAATCCTGTGGCCAAATAGTTCACAATATCTGCGAACCAGGGTTCGCAAGATACTGTCAAGAGCTGTTTATCCGGGAAAACGTCGTTGATCGGAATTGGAAGCGAAGGCGAAGAAGGAAGTCGTGAGAGATGGTCGGCAACTACGTTTTCACATCCTCGTTTGTCCTTAATGATAAGGTCAAACTCTTGAAGAAAGAGGATCCAACGGATTAACCGAGATTTTGCATCTTTCTTCGCAAAAAGATGGCGCAGAGCAGAATGGTCGGTGTAGACAATGACTGGAGAGCCGATGAGGTAGGGCCTGAACTTTTCTAAACCAAATACAACAGCCAAGAATTCCTTCTCAGTTGTTGTATAATTGAGTTGGGCATCGTTCAGGGTTCGGCTCGCATAATAGATTACGTGCGGCATCTTGTTGATGTGTTGTCCAAGGACAGCACCAATGGCAAAGTCGGATGCATCGCACATAATCTCAAATGGGTGCGTCCAGTCAGGGAAAGAAAGAACGGGAGCAGAAGTGAGTGAGCGTTTCAATGACTCGAATGCAGTTAGACAGCTCGAGTTGAAGTCGAATGGCGTATCCTTGGCCAGCAAAAGAGTCAAGGGCCTAGCAATCTTGCTAAAGTCCTTGATGAACCGTCTATAGAAACCGGCATGGCCAAGGAAGGCTCGGATATCTCTGACGCAACGGGGAGGAGGTAGATTGGAAATGACCTCAATCTTTGCTTTGTCAACCTCTATGCCATTTTGCGAGATGATATGTCCTAAGACAATACCTTCGCGCACCATGAAGTGGCACTTCTCCCAATTCAAAGTGAGATTCTTGTCCTTACATCGGGTAAGGACAGCGTCAAGATGTAGCAAACACTCGTTGAAGGAATCGCCGAAGATGGAGAAATCATCCATGAAAATCTCCAGAAATTTTTCCACCATGTCTGAGAAGATCCCCATCATACACCGCTGGAAGGTAGCGGACGCATTGCATAACCCAAAGGGCATGCGACGATATGCGAACGTGCCGAAAGGACAAGTGAAAGTGGTCTTGTCCTGGTCTTTTTCGGCGATGGGAATTTGATTATAGCCGGAGTAGCTATCAAGAAAGCAGTAGTACTCGTGTCCGGCCAATCGTTCAAGCATCTGGTCAATGAAAGGTAGCGGAAAGTGGTCTTTCCGCGTTGTGGCGTTGAGTTTTCTGTAATCAATGCATACTCGCCATCCAGTTTGGGTGCGAGTAGGGATTAACTCGTTTGCCTCGTTGGTTATGACCGTGATGCCCGACTTCTTGGGGACAACATGAATGGGGCTAACCCACTGGCTATCAGAGATAGGGTAAATGATACCACTATCTAGACATTTTACGATCTCCTTTTTCACAGCCTCTTTCATGACTGGATTGAGACGTCTTTGTGTATCCCGGGCTGGTTTGGCATCATCCATCAGATGAATGTGATGCTCAACGATCAGGGGACTAATCCCCTTGATGTCCGCCATGGACCAGCCAAAAGCTTGCCTGTTGCTGTGCAAGACCGCGAGAAGGGCTTTCTCTTGCTCTGGAGCTAGAGAAGCCGAGATGATGACAGGGAGGGTCTCGTTCTCACCCAAGTAAGCGTACTTAAGGTGAGACGGCAAAGGCTTGAGTTCGAGCGTCGGAGGTGAAACGATTGAAGGCAAGATTGGTGCAGAGGTCTCGAACTCAAAGGACTCCAGCAAAGGTTCAAAACGAGTGTAAGCGACCGAGTCGGATGGTTCAGGTAACTCATCCGAAAATTCGAAGGATTCAAACTCGGGTTGTGAGCGGCTAAGATCGTTCAAGAACGTGAAACACTCGTAGTCGTTGTCGGGCGCAGAAACAGCAGCAGGTTCGAGGAGGAACGCACTAGTGGCATCAAGATTATCGTGATCAAACAGAAACTCCTCGAATTCACATTCTTCTGGGGTGATCTGCTGGATCGAGCAGACGTCCAGTATATGAGCATTAGGTTCGGCGGGCTGATTCCCCAACCTAAAAATGTTGAGTTCAATTGTCATGTTTCCAAAAGAGAGGTTCATCGAACCATTGCGACAATTGATCACAGCATTTGAGGTTGCAAGGAATGGGCGACCGAGTATCACCGGAATTTGATTCCGGGGGTTAGCTACAGGCTGTGTGTCTAATACAATGAAGTCAACGGGGAATATGAAGTCCCCGACTTTTATTAACACATCCTCTAGCTCACCCCTAGGATGGGTGATCGATCGGTCGGCCATTTGGAGAGTGCAGTGTGTGGGTTTCAGCTCTCCGACGCCTAATTGCTCGTATACTGAGTACGGAAGCAGGTTAACACTGGCACCAAGATCTAATAGTGCACGGTTGATGTTCTTATCCCCAATGGTAATAGAAATCGTAGGACAGCCAGGGTCCTTCCGTTTTTGTGGTAAAGATTGGGTAAGGGCATCACTCACAGCACTAGCCAAGAAAACTTTCTTGGGTACCTGAGACTTCCTCTTTTTTGTGCACAAGTCCTTTAAGATTTTCGCATAGGACGGGACTTGTTGGACAGCATCTAAAAGAGGAATGTTAATGTTAACCTGCTTAAATAACTCCAGAATCTTCTCCATTTGAGGATTTTGTTTATTAGATCTCAACCGGTTTGGAAATGGGACGTTTTTAAAATTGGTTGAGTCTAATGCTTGTGGAGGAGATTGTGGAGTAGGAACGGATCCCAGAACAGGTGTTTTCGTGGAGTGAAAAGTGGGTCCATTCAAAGCCGAAGAAGAGGAAGGAGAGCCTTGTGAAGAACGGAGAATAGGCTCAGAAGACGAAGAAGCAGGAGACGAAGAAGAAGAAGTAGAAGAAGAATCGGCCGGGGTGTCATCATTGATCCGTGTGCCGATGTTGTTTTGCAGCATCCTTCCCGATCTCAATGTGGTCACAGCACTCACATTATGATTCTGTTGTTCAAGAGCAACATGTACATTCTGTGGGTGACCGGGATTTGGGAGTGGTTGGGACGGGAGCTTCCCCTTCTCTCGCTCGCTTAAGGCCGCATTCAGTTGTGCAATCTGGGCCTCGATGGTTTTGATGCTTTGCCCGTGAGCGGCAGTGTGTTGCACTAAGGACTGAATGGAAGACTGGATGTTTGCGGTGGATTGAGTCGATTGTTTAACGAACGCCTCCAGACTTCGTTCGAGCGAGGAAACCTTATCGTTGTTTGACGGAACAAAGTTGTTTGGTGGAAAAGAATTGTTGGGTGCAAAGTTGTTCGTCTGATTTTGGAAAGGTTGGGGTTGGAAGGGTTGCTGAAACTGCTGTTGAGTTTGTTGTTGCGCTTGTTATTGCGGCGGAGGGGCCCTTTGGAAATTGTTGCCTTGGAATTGATTCTGATTCTGATTCCAGGCGAAATTGGGGTGGTTCCTCCAACCGGGATTGTAGCTGGAAGAGTATGGATCATTCCTCGGTCTTTGCTGGAATGCAGCATTAACCTGATCCTGTCCTTGCGATGGTGGATTGTAAGGACACTCTTCGGTCAAGTGAGAAGGATCGGAACAACAAGCGCAGATGGTACGAAGGGGAAGAACAGGGGTAGGAGCAGGAGAAGAGAATTTGCTCTCTATCGCTTCAAGCTTTCTCGTTATTGCAGCCATTTCAGCTTTCATCGCAATAGAGACGTCAAGTTGGTGAATTCCTACCCTAGACTGACCGGTAGAAGTGGAGGTAGAAGAAGAAGAAGAAGTCGGTCTGGTGCTCTCCCATTGTAGCGTTTGCTCTGCAAGGTCGTCAAAGAATTGCCACGCTTCCTCGTCAGATTTCGATAGGAAGTGGACCTGACAGATGGTTTCCAACAACTGCTTCGTTGCTGGGTTCAGGCCCTCGTATAAGGTTTGGCAAAGTTGCCATTTCTCTATACCGTGGTGAGGAAACTGAACAAGAAGGTCTTTGTACCGGTCAAAGCACTTCCAGAAGGGTTCAGAAGGAAGCTGGGAGAATTGGTTGATTTCATTTCGGATCCTTGCGGTTTTATGATTCGGATAAAATTTCTTTAGAAACGCTTTTACAAACTCGTCCCAACTGGTTATGGAATGGGAAGCGGTGCTATACAGCCATTTTTCAGCAAGATCGCATAAAGTGAACGGAATGACTCGTAGGCGTATAGCATCGTCTGACAGTTGGGTGGTTTTCATCATGGCACAAACGTTTTGAAATTTATTGATGAAGATATAGGCATCTTCAGATTCAAGCCCATGAAATCGTGGAAGCATGTTGATGAAGTGGGGCTTAATTTCAAAATTATCCCCATTGGCCGGTGGAAGAGAAAGGCAGGTGGGAAGTGCAGAACGGGTGGGACAGAAACGATCCTGGAGCGCGATTCGCTGCGGCGCTACAACAGGCGGTGGTGGTGGGTTATTGGTCTCCGTAGAAAGTGGAGCCAATCCAGGGGTAGTCAAAGAGATGTTCGGATTAAATCCTGACATCGCGGAAGAAGAGGTTGGTGATGGTGAAGGTGAAGATGTATGAACAGAATTCCGGTCAACGTCGGAGTTGGCCGGCAAAGGTAAAGGTGAAAGAGGAGTGGATGGAGTTTCGACGTCTGAGTCGATCGCGTAGTCGGTAGCGACTAACGTAACGCGGACTAGGCGGGCGCTAGTGTCCCGAGTCCAAGCGGACATACACTAAACGAGTTTAGTATAGTCAAAGCGGAGAAGGTGAGGGTAAGAAAACGTCAATGGAGAAAGGCGATGGGTGGTGGGTGAAAAATGGATTTTGGCGACAAAGGGCAAGTTTTTACAAAAGTTTTTGATGATTTTTTTTCCTTTTTTTTTTTTAGAAAGAGCTTCACAGAAATATGTACGGACTTACGGCTTTAAGCAATCACAAACAAGATATGCACAATCACACCTAGATCTAGTGGTCACCTAGGTCAACTAGACAGCTCCTAACTGTTCCAAAGAACTAGAAACAGGACCTCAAACCGCCTCTTCTCCGCCAATTGCGGCCAGATAAGTTCCAGGTAAGTGGGAGGTTGTCCAACGCTTTCGCGAAGTTCCTTAATTAAATAACCACTTGCCTTCGTCACACTTGCCTAGACACCGCAAAGTCACGATAGGATAAACTGCCGATGCCTGTAATTAGTCCTCTGTCCTAATGAGCGCGAAGTCCTTAGGGCTGAGTCTAGTATTTTTTAATTTAACAATGGTCAATGCATATGCTTTTTGTGATTTCTGGGGTCCTGGGAAGGGTGATGAAATCCCCACCCAATCTGAATTGGTTTCAAGCCCCTTAAGTCCGTATTAATGAATGCAAAGCGATAACAAATCAACTGCAAACAATTTTTATTTTTAGCGCGGCGCAAAGAATCCTGCACAAGAACAGTTTATTGGAAGGGGGAAGAGAATTTGTGCAAAGAATGCTGCAGAAAACACAGTTTATTGGAGTCCAGAGGAGTGGGAGAGAGAAGAGAGACTCACCCAAAATTTTTGGCACACTGAATCCCTTAAACGGCTGCGGTTCCGCGGCCTAAGCTTGCTTATGCCGCGGTTCCGCGGCAGTACTGGGGAGTTGGGGCTTCAGTTTTCTGTTTTGGGCTTCTTTTGGTGTTCTTTTCTTATCTGTATGTCCTGAATCTTGATTTGTTCACTGGAACTGCTCCAGAATCTTACAGTAGACCGTTTGCTTCGTTTTGATCCGTCGCGGTGTAGCCGCGAAATGTGGGTCTATCTTCCCACGTCTTTGGCACTGAACTTGAATTTCGTATTATCCCATGTCTTGGGCACCGAACTCGAATTTCGTATTTTCCTGCACATTTGCACAAAAACTAATAAAAAATAACAAAAAGATTTTTTACAATGTATATCTTTTTTTGTTTTGGTTATATTTATATTCACAAGTTAACCCGAAGTTACACAAGGAAATAAACTACCGTCTCCCCGGCAACGGCGCCATTTGATTGGTAGAGATTCTGCGTGTTCAAGTTTAGTTAATTACCGCAATCAAGACGGTTTCGCTTGTAGCTAGCCGGTTGAGTACGGGTCGTCCGCAGGGAGATAGGAATCTTTTTCTATGTGCTTTAACGAGTTAAGTCCAGTTTTCCAGATTTGTTTGTGATTATCTAAGTGTTAAAATGATATGTAAAGAGAGCTTGTTAGGGTTATGATTATGTTAGTTTGAGTTAGGAGTCCCTCACTTCTTTCATTGCCACTCTTAATATCGGTGTTATGGTAATCGGCAACAACGGGGATTAGCACGACTAGGAAGGAACTTGCGAGTATAAGCTAGGCTTACCAACGCATAAGTTCTTCCTTTTGGTGCTTGTCCGTCCGTTCTTGGCTCTTAGCCATAACCTCCGGTTAATTCAACCACAACCGGTCTCACTACGGAATCACCGCTATCATGTAGGATAGGGTGCCGTAAGGAGCGGATTGTGGTTCAATTAACGGGAGTCGATTTAAGATGTTGGGCAAGGAAAGAGTGAGAGAGATTTCCTTCCTTCAAACTTCCCTTATCCTACCCTAACAAGTATGGAAACTACTCACCCATAATACGGAAAAATAAAACAAAAGAGGAAGATAGAAAGAAGGAGATTAGAAGATAACAACTAGCTATTTGCGACCTCACCTTAGCAAGGATCAAGCGTAAGCATCATGGTTGTTTTAAGGATAAAGAAAAAGAGAGAAGAAAGAAACAACAAGAAATAACAACAACTAAGTTAACAAATGAAAATTACAACAATTAACAAGTTAACTAAAGAACAAGACAAGCATGATAAGTAAATGGTTCTTCTTTATTCATCATTCTTCACTCACAAAAGCTCACTACAAGATTTTCAATGGAGAAGAGATGAGAAGAGGAAGAAGAAACAAGTATTCTAAACCTAGAAAAATACAAGATTATGCACCCTTGGCTTCACAAGGTTCTGGGCTATTTATAGGCTGGAAAATGAAAACCTAGGGCAACAAGCAGAACTAAAATGAAAAGACAAAAAAGCCCCTGCAAAATCTTCATCTGAGGCGCCAGTACGGCCGCGGTTCCGCGGCCTAAGCATGCTTAGGCCGCGAAACCGCGGCCATATAGAGGACTTAGGTCTTCAATTTTGGTGGCTTCTCCTGGTTTTGTGTGCCCTTTATTCTGGTATATGTATTTTCTCAGATTTTCTTCACGATTTTTCCAGAATTTCTGTTGAGCAAAAGGTGATTTGATGTGTATCTTTTTATCATTATTTCCTCGAGCTCCGTGTAGATTTCTTGGATCTTGTGCTGCCATTGAGCCTTGTGCATGAAAACGACAATCGATTTGCCATTTTGTCTCCTAAACTGGTGTGTGGCAACAGACGGATAAAGAGCGGAGATCCGTGTTTTATCTGTTGTTGGCAGGAACCCGGGTTTTATCGTGTATTTCCATGAATTTCACCGTTTAGAGCCGAGAACCTGTATCCTGCAATTGACTAGCAAACACGGCTCAAGAGTATCTACCGATATGTAATGTGATAAAAATTAGGCGGTATGAAAATGCAAAAATCTGATATGAACAACATGACGGTACGCTGGACTTAAACCTAGTACCAAAAACCTAACAGATCTTTATAAAAAAAATGGGTTATCTATATTTCACTTCGGGATACACATGCGAGATCGTCTCGACTCGTCTCGACTCGTAGGGAAAAACATCTTCATAGGACCCTAGAGGCTCATAAAGGTGAAAAAGCCTTTGGCGATGGGGATATCAACCTTTTCTTAAGCACTGTGGCCCTACAAGTAGATTTAAAATGACTCCTGTGTTAGTGATATATGCCCAAGAGGCCATTATTGTATAGTACTAGTTTGTATATTACATTTTGGAAGCTTGGAATATACACGGATATAATAACAGTCTTGCTAAAAATGGTAGTATGCTACTTGGTTTGTTCTACCTCAATATATGCATGTGTTTCCTTTAGCATATCGCTTATACATATTGGTAGAGCCCTTAGGATCTTTGATTGATTACCAGCGTTATGATGGCAGTCACTCTAGTGGGGGCGGGGTAATCTAGACGCACATCCTTATACAAGTCTCTAGTCGAAGGATTATCGAGATAGGGTATCGATACTCCAGAGTAGACTAGTGTATACGCTTCTCTTCCCAACAGGGGAGCTGCCACAACCATTAGTACATCGTACTGTAGAAAATATGCAGGTGCTCATTAGGTTATGAGTACACTGGACAAGACTTATGGGGAACTTCTGGTTGGTACTATACCTATCGTCAGGTAGCGGTTTCCAGGTGACATGAGTACATCATAGTCTGTTGACTTGACATCGCTACTTCTCCTCGAGTGTGTTCCCACTGTTCTTAGATTACTACCCTACGACGGCTCAAAGGAGTCGTGCAAACAGGTAGTAGTTAGGTGCAGTCCCGAAGCACTTAAAGGCAGTGGCGGTTAGATAGGATTCTTCTCTCCCGGTATTGGGGGTTGATATCTGTAACATTTTAGAAAAATAAAATATTATTTTTGGGAATTTTTATAATTAAATAATAAATATTTTGAATATTTTAATAGTGCGGTACAATTAAATACAGATAATTGGGAAAATTTTGGAAAATTATAGAAATTACTGAAATGAGGGTGCTTTATGTGATTTATGCAATTATAAATTTTTATGATTAATTATAAACTATTTTAATGCTAATCGCGATTAAATATCGCTAATCTTACATTAATCCGGTTTTGTGCACATGACTTGCACCACATCCATTTCATACTTGTTATATTTTTCCTACATGATTCTTATGTGTATGGTTATTTATTTTGGGTTTCTTATTGCAAAAAGAAAAGAGAAGAAAAGAAAAAGGAAATGAATATAATATGAGGTATGGGCATGAGAGAGAGAGAGTGGGAGAGGGTGAGGGTTTTATTGACTTGGCCATTCTCTCCTCCATCATTTTCCTTCATCTTTTCCCTCCTTCTTCAGCCCATGGTAGCACCCTCTCCTCCACCATCTTCAACCTTCACAAACAACCCCAAATCAAACCCAAAACATCATTCCCTCTTCACAAAAAACATGCACGAGCTCATGGCAAACACTTTGGACCAAGTAAAATCTGATTTTGAAGACTTGGGGCAACTCAAGAAAATTCTTGAGTTGCCAAATGAGGTATTTTCTTTACCATTAGCATTATATTTCCATTACTTTAGCACCTATACAAGTTTAGAAGTGTTTTGATGCGGTTTTGTGAACTTAGAAAATTCCTAGATGAGGTTTGAGGGAATGTTGAGTTGTGGTTGTGCTAATGAGCCTTATTGATGATCCTAAACCCCCTTAAAGTGTAAAACCTGGACCAAACCAGTAACTTAACCCAAAATATGGAATTTGGAAACATTCCGTGTCGGTTTGTGAGTTATTACAGGGTGCAGGGAAATCTGGAGTGATCCGAGACTAACACGAAAACATCAAACAACCCCAAGGACAAAATTAGGACACTAGGAGACCACCTTGACCAGACGAAGCCCAGAGGAGCTTGGGGGCAGAGCAAGCCGGATTTCTCGAGGAAGTGGCCGGCCATGCAGTGGGGAATGGGGTCCAGGTTCCTTCAGTAGCTCATATGCACCCTATACATCATCCTAGTACTGTTTGTGCACCTAGTTTTGACCTGAACTAAAATCTGGGACCGTTTTCATGAGTTGCTGCTTTAGTTTTCTCATTGTTTATGAGTTCATGTTTTGATATTTGGTATTGTATTCGATTACTTGACGTTTGTACGTCTATACCGATTGTTATTTGGTTGAATTGCGAGATGTAGACCATAGGTTTTGACCTATGTGAGATTCGCGTGTCATTTTGGTTTTGAATTGGATTTTAATGTGATACGATACGTTATTATATGTAGGTACCCTCATGAGGACTTCGAGGCGACAAGCAAGCGCGTGGCGACATCGGCATCAGCAAGTGAAGATCAAGGTGAGTAGATTTACATCTACGGGGGAAGTCGGGTGGATGGCGTATAGCACCCCCGCAAATTTTGATGGAAACTGATTTATATATAGAATATGGTTAAGGGAACCTATAGATAGAGTTAAATGATAATTTGGAACTATAGGATAGTTATAAAAAATATGATATGATTGATATGAGATGACGAGATTCGAGGATGATGTTCGATGATATTGCCGTATTGGATACTATAGGACTAGATAGCTGACGTAGGTGTGTCATCCGAACCATACCTATTTTAAAATGAAGAATCATATGCATCTTCTAAACAAATACTTTAAGGGGCATTACGGATTTTTAAATGATATCTTTTTCTTGTAAACACCGTAGCCCATACTTTCAAAACTACGATTCGCCCCTTTGAAAACTGATTGTATGGTTCGGGTGTGTATGTTAGATTAGATACGTATGCTTAGAGTAGAGATAGAATGCATTGGTAAAATTGAATTGATATGGGAGATAAATGCGATGAAAAGATAAGACGATGTAGTATGATGATTGATGATATGTTGTTATACGGGTGTGAGTCGATTGAGATGATTGATACCTTCGCCGGTCCCCTGATATGAGATTGTTATAGATGTGACCTGGGACATAGGTATATATATAATTATAACGTGTGAATCTTGATTGATATGCCGTACGAGACGTTAGGTCCGTACCCTTATTGTCGTAAAGGTTGATAGGATCCCTTTTGGTATTATGCCGCCGTACGATGATTTTCCGTACGTGATGAGTTTGACTTGATGATTGATCCATACCCTTGACTAGAGGATGCCGTACGATGGATTATACCGTACATGATGTTGTGAGGCTAGATGTCGATTGATAGATTCACCGACTCAGACATATGATAGATACGAATACCTTATAGCTATTAGCTGATGATTTACCTTATTTCATGGTATTTTCAGTGCATTGCATATACATATGCTTGTACACTAACACCATTATCGATGATTCATATGTTACACTTACATAGATTTGCCGGCTCACACACTTCATCATCAATAATTGCCATGTCACTACACAGTAGGATTGTTGCATCATGATATGACCCCCTTGCATTGTTTACTTACTATAGTTGCATATGCACCTTATACGATGTTGCATTTGACTTGGGAGAATTTGGGAACCGCAAGATATATTTTAAAACTGGATTCATTTAAAAAGGTGGCTTTCCCTCGACATATGCATTTTACTGTTCTATGATGCATGATATACGGATATGCTTACATTTAGTTACATGTCGCATACATCATGCTTTACGATTATACACATTGAGATATGCTGTTTTCATGAGATTTCTGGATTTTGAGAACCGTGGTAATTTTAAAAGGAAGTATATATTGTTTTAAAAACACGGTTTCTCTTGATAAGATATTTCAGTGCGTCCACCATGCGTTTTCTTTGTTCTGAGACGTGTTATATGTGAAAACTGATTTGAGGAGTTGGATGATCCATTTGCGGGTTCATGGTGGACCCAGTACGGTACCCCGGGGCGAGAAGATCGTGGGGATGATGATGAGCCTGACAGAGGGACTGCTACCTACTGGTGATTGGTTGGGCTTGGCGGTTATCCGGAGGATACCGACCGGGTCGAGAGATGGATATTGGGCCGACCCGTCTGCCGGAGCCCACGGGCCGATCCCGCAGACGGACACCGAGAGTCGATCCAGACCGACGAAGCCCGAGAAATATGAGGATTTATGTGCCGATGCTGTGCATGGGTTTCATGATGTTTCCGAGTGTCGATGACGGGCACTCAGGTTCTATGATTTTGATGTGTCGCGAGAGACACACGTTTATTTATATCCTCATATTTTCATGCATATACTTTTATGATATTTACATGCATGATGATGTTGTGTCATTGGTTGATACGTGGACGAGATCCGCATGCATACAGGCATTGATTTTATGGATGGACGAGATCCGCATGCATACATGCATTGATTTTGTGGTTGGACGAGATCCGCATTCATATAGACATTGATCATATGGTTGGATGATATCCGCATACGTATAGGTGTTGATTATATTGCTAGCACATTGATGACCTGGTCACCCAAGATATCGTAGTTTTACCTTTATGATATAGTTAACCAAGTAGTCGTTGTTTATTCGATTTCTATCTGTTGATGTTTATCTATTCACGAGTTAGCAACTCACCCCCGTTGTGTCACAGTTCTTGCAGGTTGACCGCATGGATCCGTAGCGGCATCGCTGGAACATAGCTATATTTGGGTGATTTGCTTGGTAGGTGGGACATTTGTATCGTATCCACTCTTGTATTTACATTTCATATTGTATCTAGTTAACTCCATCAATCAAACTAGAATTTGTATAAGTAATGAGACTTAGTGAGATTTATGGTTGCGAGACTTAGAGCGAGGGGTATTCCACTACTTGTGGGTTTTGATGTCTTGCATATTTCTTTATCTTTTGTGGTGAACTTCGCCGTTGGGCGTCGTATACTTGTTATATTACATGTGTGGTTGTGATCCGTTGTTTGGCGAAGAGCTAGCTCCCGCTTGAGGATGCCTTTTATACTATCTCTATATATTTGTGGTTTTGGATCAAAATATACAAAGGAGATGCTGCCCAAATTTTTGAAAGACGAAACATGTTTTCAAACTAATAAATTCTACTTGCATTTTTCATGATTCCTTTTCTATGTATTTAAGAAAACTAGATTTCATTATACCTTTATTTCAAAACTGCACCTCTTTTATTTTTCTTATAAAGGTTTAGATTTCTGGGTTTCGACTTACTTGAGTTATGTTACACCTTTAAACGTCGCGTGATTCAAGTGCTGGTCATGAGCTAATATTTCGGGTCGTGACAAAGTTGGTATCAGAGCGTTAGGTTTAACCTTTGTTCGAGTTTAGGTTTGAGTATGTGGAGCCCGGGGCGTATTTTATTTCGGAACCTAGGCTTGACCTTACGAAATTTAGACTTGAACGGGGGGGGGTATTAGACCCGAACATTCGTTTCATAGGCTGACCCCGATTGATGGAGTAGGTAGCTTGAGTAGAGTGACGTACCATACGTATATTCCGCGGCATATTTACGATACGATACTCCACTTAAGAAACCTTAGGATGTACATATTTTGAGATCTGTGATTCCCTTCGTACCCATGATTATACATCCATTTGAGATCCTTGATTCAGTTCGTTTCCATGATCATACTTTCATTGATGTTATTTTTTCTTAAGATCATGTATCCATTCTGGATCTGTCGCTTCATTTCATGCCCTTGAGCTGTTTTCGTCGACACACGATTAAGGTTCCTGTCACCATGGTTTGAGTACAGATTGAGCTGCTACTAGTGATGAGGTCAGGGTGAGCTCGTCGTAGACGAGGACTGACCATTGTGTTTTCTGGTGACATGGGAACGTCTCGATATAATGTTGTGCTGTGACCTCTTGTAGAGGCGAATGTTTGGTTTTACACCAGATGATCGGGCCATTGTTAGAGCTGCCAGTTGTGAGAGGACTATTGATGTACAACATACCTCCGAGATCGTGATGTCGTCTACCGTGCAGACGGAAAACCCGGCTGTTACTGAGATTGATAGGATGTCGCCTCCAGACTTTACGAGCTGAGATCGCTTGAGCTTTCAGGCAGAAATACGACAGAGGATAGCTAGTCTACTTTGAGCTAAGAGACGAAGGGTATTCACATATCGGTTAGGCAAAGCTAAAGAGTTCGAGCGAGTGTCAAAAACCCATTTTCCCAAGTTTAAAGTGTTCAGAGGAACATGCAAGTGATTCTGTGGACCCTCTAGAAGAATGAAACCCTAACTCGATATGATGACCATGGAACCGCTTTTGAACCGTAGGGTTTACGGCAGTTTAGCGGTGCCATCAGTGAGGCTTGGGTTTGCCCTTCTACGGCTGGTCCAGAGGTACTGTGGTATGTACCTGATATTATTTGATTGTGCTCAGGTGTTGAGCTTTCAGGAAATTATGGGACTTTGATGACTCGATTGAAAAGTTTTACGTCATCTGGATATCCTGTGATAGGAGACCAGTAGGCTGACCAACTTCAGATAGAAGACCTCACCCAGATGCGTTGTTAGTTGATCGAGAACGGACCAGTATGGAATATACCTCCAAGGGTTGGGATGAGTTCCCGAGGACGTGTTCGGCTAGAGATCTTCTACAGAGTGATGAAGATACCGAGTTAGTGATTTCGAGTCTGTGTGAGAGACTTTGTAACGTTTTGGAAATTTTTTTGCGAATTTTCCGTTTTTAGGGTAAAATAGTCGGTGTTTTCCGTTTTAACCCGATTGTGATCAAATTTCTATATAGACTTGTCGGCACCTAATTTAGCTAGAATGAAGCTAGTGTTAGTTATATGTATGCCCTAGAGGCCATTACAGTACATATGATGTATATTGTAATGGATACTTGGACATATATAGGGAGGACTTTCTTGCTCGACATGATAGTATGCTATCTGGTTACTCTTTATCTTAACATGTACTCTGATTGTCTCTATGTTACATGTTGATAAAGCACTTAGGATGAGTACTTAACTACCAGGACTATGAGGCGGGTCATACTAGTGGGGACAGTGTAGTCGCCAAGTACATCCTTCAAATGTTCCTAGTCGTAGGTGTATCAAGACAGGGCATCGATATACCAGAGTAGACTAGCGTATGCGCTTCTTGACCCATATGATGGGCGATGGATGATCCCATATCCATTGGGGTTTGAAATCAGAGAAGGTATACGGGTGCTCAGTGGAGACTGGGTACACTGGACGGACTCGCCGAGAACTCCCAGATGGTATTATACCTCATGTCAGATGGTAGTTCTCTGGTCACACTGGTACAAGTTAGTCTGTAGACCCGAGATCGTCATCGAGTCTTGTGTGATTCCTACTGTGCTTTGATTTCCATCATACCATGTCCAAGAGGGCATGCAAAAAGGTGGCTTTTGGGTACAGTCCCGAATCACATGGAGGCAATGAGCGATAGGAGGGGATTCGTCTCTCCCGGTATAGGGAGTTGATGTTGCTCTGTGTTCGATTGGATATAACTGGAAATCCCTGGCCAGGGTTGCTGAGAATTACTGGTAAGTGTTATCAGTAGTTTCTCGAATTGTTATAGATCTCATATCGACACGACTTATCAAGCTACTGGGTCTGACGTTGACCACCCCTAGGCGAGATATGCGACATATCAGACGAAGAGACCGGACTGTACGGGAGTGTTACTGATTGGATTCACAGGAGAATGTACAGGCTTGCTTGTTGATCTTCTTATCGCTCAATACCTGGGTGGCTGTTACGTTTAGCTGACCGCTTGCAGCTTGTGGGTGTTTGATATGATCATCACCTGCTAGCGGCGTATTGACGATTCTTTAGAGTCCTACACAGAGGTTTCTTGACTCAGGAAAAACGGAGTAGGAGCACATATGTGATATGTGCAGGACCGAGGATAATACGATATGAGATACCGTATTATATTCTCGCGATATTTGATATCAGCCGGGTCATCGGATTAAGTGTTGATTCGATGTATCGGTACATGATATATTAGTCGGTTATATACGATATAGCCGGATTGTCGGATCAAGTGTTGATTCGATAATTTAATTTATAATTATATATGTTATATATTACATTACATTATCTAATATTGGCTCTCTTTATTGATTCATTTTCTCACCGGATAATACATTGATATATATGCGATATATGTTAATTGTATTATTTTCTTTTGTTACAAAATATATTATATATGTGATATATAATATTGTAAAATATTATAATTACTAATGAAACATGATTAGTGGAGATTAAACATGGTTAGGGTTTGATTTGGGTTAGTTCTTTCATGAAGCTTCTAAAAGGTTTTACTTTGTTTCTAGCAAAGATATTATGGTTGATATTTTGCTAGATATTTCTTTGACCCAAACCACACCCTTAACCCTAGTTAAGTCTCTACATTGGTTAGCCTTGTCATCTTTGACCATGGTTGCATTTGTAATCATAATATCATTTTCATTATTCATCACAAAAGGATATTCATTCTTCTTCTTCTTCCTTGAGCTCACAAAAGATTTCTAGGTTTTCATTTTGTGATGGATTAGTGTGAGAATTTGATATTAAAAGAGAGCATAAATCCTACTTCATCATCCTCATCTAATATGGCCAATTAGATTAAGGTGTTCACCTCATTGAGAGTGAGAGCTTGTGTTAAAGAAACTTCAAGGTAGATCATCTTTGTTATCGATGATCGGAAGCAAGCTTGCATCTTTCTCTTCGTGGAGCCTCTCTAGAGTCTGGGAACTTGATGATCGCAGCGAAGGGGCTTCTACTTGGAGCTTATGAAGCGAAGGACCGGACTACAAAGGTTGTAATCCCAAACTCTTAGAAGTAAAGTTGTTTTCTTGCTTATTGTTTTCGCCTAATCTCTAGTAAAGATCTTGGTTAGGATTGTTCGGCACGTCTAAAATTTAAATCAGGCATGGTTGATGCCTTATAGACCCTTGTGAGAGTGCCTAGTAACCCTACAGTGGTATCAGAGCCAAGCTAGAGCTTTAAGTGAAGTCTAGACGAAGTTTAAAGTCCGATCGAACCCCGATACGTCGTAAAATACACCTTCTCTGGAAATTTTTTTAAAATGTGATTCTTTTCTGCATTAAAAATACTCAAAAAATCAGCAGGGAATTATAAGAATTACTGTGAAAAATGAGCAAGTAATTCCCACAAACCGCTGCGGAACCGCGGCAATAGCATGGCTTGCGTCGCGGATCCGCGGCCGTACAAGAGAATTAGGCTTAGTTTTTGCACAGTAATATCCGTAGGAATTTCTGCATATTTCTGGGTATTTTTATTCTTGCTCAAGTGTTGAGTTTTCTGGAGATCTTTTGTAATCGTTGATTCGATCGGAAAGTTTAACTTCGTTTATGTTTTTTCCGGATAATTAAGAACGTGTTAAAAAGTTCGAACGGATATCAATAACTCACTTTTTCCACTGCCGTAAAATTTCCAAGTGTTGGATTTTTCCGTAGTTTAAGAACGTTCTAAGTCGTGCAAGTAATGCGGTGGACCCTCTAGAAGAACACAAACCTTAACTCTATTATGTGACCGTCTGAATCGCCTCTAAACCTTAGGGTTTGGGGCAGTACGGCGTTGCCACATGTGAGGCGTTGGCTTGACCCTTCTACGGCTGGACCATTAGTACTGTGGCATGTGATGGATGTTTTTAAACTAATTTCAAGTGTTGAGAACTATTTGGGAAATCTTGGGTGTTTGTTTATTTGATCTGAAAGTTTAACATTGTTTATTTATCTGGAATGTGATGCAATTTTTGGAATCCACAAGTAGTTATGAGATAACTAATTTGAATGCTATAAATCTAGCAGTTTAGTCTCGATTTATCGGTTGCCACGGGATTTTGATGTGATCAAAAGTCCGTCGCAATCACGTAGCGTACGCGGATACTCGCCGGGTAAACTTAATAGATAGCCACGCCCTATAACCCCGACCAAGTGACAGTAGGAGAACCCCATCGCCAAAAGCATCCGTTCGGGTGCTCGCGGCAGCGGTGTTCCACCTTAGTGCACTTCGTCGACGGCATCCGGGTGTGCGGCCATCTGCTAATGTTTGCGACGAGCATTCGATCAGTATGTCAGGAATCTTGTTGAATTGCCCGACTAGATATTGAAAAGTGTTTTCGAGATCGAGACTAAAATACGTGATTTATAATTGTTAGGCATGAGATGTCTAAGGAATTCATTTGGTTAGGCTTGAGATGTCTAAGGAGGTTGCGGATTCCAACTGTTGTAGTTTTACACTTTCTTTTCTGTGACCGTAAGCGTAGTATATGGTGTATCGTCGGCTTCGTTGCTATACATCAACGACAATCGGGATACGCATACTTGCTTACGTTGATGATATAAGATATTATGTGTTGCTGTGATATGTTATATTGGATCGTCGTGTTTTGAATAGCCGGGGGTTTTATGTGAGATGAGAGTTTTTCCTTTTCATTCATGTAAAATTCATTTGTATGTAATATTCTTTTATTGGGGCACTTCCGGACTGAGAATGATGTCACCATTGTATATTATTTACATTTCCGCATTAGGTAGACCCAAGGCGGGGAGCACAAGTAACCGGGTTCTAGGGTCCAGTGGGAGACCATCTCGAGGAGTCGAGACCGGGTCTCCTAACCCTAGAATTGGCAGTATTGCTTGCCACTCTCGTAGGGGTCTAGGGATGTGGGTTTGGCTATTCATCGTGACCGGAATCCGTTTTTTATACAGGCTCGTATTAAAACACGGACCTCCTAGTATATCCAATATTTCATATATGTTCTTCTGCTGCAATGTTCTGTGATGAGATCATATTACTTCCTGAGACGAATGTTTATATTATATATATGAGATATATGTTATATTGCAGATTTCGTTTCAAATGTAATGCTTGTGAAGCATAATAAAATGGGACTTCATTAATAATATTAATGAAATAAAAGAAACCTAAAGATGTTGCAGAAACTTGTTTAAAAACTAGTAGCTCTAGTTCTTGCTTTGCATAGCGGTATTCCTTGTAGAATATCCAGCACCTTATTCGATAAGGAAAGAGCCGAGATCCCTTCACCGAGAGTGACCTCTTTAGAGAAACTAGCAGGTGCTACAAACACGGTTTGTCATTTGATTGCTTCTATAGTTTTTTCTTTGCATAGTGGTATTTGCGAAATATCCAGCACCTTATTCGATGAGGAAATAGCCGAGATCCCTTCACCGGGAGTGACCTCTTTAGCAAAACTAGAAAAGGCCTAAAAAAATATTCCATTTAAAATCACTCGATTCTATAACGATATCAAGTTCATTACGCAAAGGGTTTTCTTAAAAACCTGTCGTAGCCCTCCATCATTTCAGATAAGTACTAGTTAGTATTCGTGCTACGTTTGTTGACCATGTTAAGGCGTAGTGTGCGGTAGCTGATTAGTGCTTATTTGTATAAGCATATGATGCGATTGGATTAGGGTAGTCGTGCGACTTTGTTGACCATGTTAAGGGTCGTGCGGGTGGGTTTAATTCAATCGGGAAATGACGGGTTGAACTTGACTAGCATTTATGATTTGTTGACCATGTTAAGGTCATATAGCTGCTACGGGTAAAATATTATCGGGAATTTCAAGTGTTGAAATTTGCAATGAGATTGCATACCTTCTATGAGATAGTTAGATCCCGATACCCGCTGCGAGTAAGAGTTTCTCCTGGGAGAGTTTTACACATTACAATTAGCCGATCAAGTAGGTGTCTAGAAAGGTGTTAACGGGGTTACGCCCCTGGAAAAATGAGGTTTATTTTAATTAGGTCCGTCCGAAAGCACAGGGAGCTTCTCTCAAAGTACCGGTACTCGCATGGCTGAAAGATTGGCGAACTTGTAGGCTGTAATTAATCCCGGCTAGTCTTTCCTTTTAGGGTTTGAAGGAAGATTTGACTAAAACAGTGGGAGCCAACATGATTAGATAAATTGATAATCAATCTAATCTTGTAAAAGCGCACGCTGAGTGTTTTCTTCTCTCTCTCTCCAGGTAGCGACCATGTCACGCCTTAATCAAGATAATAATATGGATGTATTGACCGAACCCGCTTGTTATACTGCGCTAGGGAACATTGGTCCCGCTCTAACTTATAACTGTTATAAGACCGAGCAGGAAATTGGGGATTACCAAAATTCCCGTGCTGCCCAAACGAAGAAAGTGCATGCTATTGCATCATCTTCGGGTATGTTCATTACAGAGAACTGTTTCTCAGTATCCTTTACGTCCTAGGTATTAGATACCGGATCAGGATCCCGCATATGTAATCTGTTACATGGGCTACAGATAGGTAGAGAACTGAGAACGGGTGATAAGTTTCATGAGATAGAAACGGTGCAATCGATGCAGCCAAGTCTGTTGGTAGTTATCACCCTGTATTAACAAATACATTGATTCTGAACGAATGTTATTAGATACCGAACCTGATATACAACATCATATCAGTCTCTTTATTAGTAAAGAAGGATATAATTTTGTATTGTTGGATAATGTTTTGAACATTTCCTATATTAAGAGTTGATCAGTTCAGGCACGCTATCTAAAAGCATAGACGTTCTAAATCAAACCACGGTTCTTAATGTACAGAGCACACATAAGAGGAAGAGTTCAGAAATGAACGAATCCTTCTTGAGGCATGGTAGACTAGGTCATATCAATGCGACCCGACTAGCTGAAGTTACATTTAGATGCATATTTAAATTAGTTTGAATTTACATCTTGTGAAACTTGCCGGTCATGTCACAGAGATAAGATGACCACAGCTTCGTTTATTGGAAACAGAGAAAGAGTTAGTGTACTCATGGGATTGATACATGTTGATGTATGAAGGTCCCCTGTCTACACATGCCATGACCAGTTCTTTGTACTTCATTACATTCACTGATGATCTCTCAAGATTCAGCATCAGTGACCTTCTCGGCTGCGGATCCCTCGGCCTCCAGCTCAGGCTCCATAACCCCAGCGACGTTTCCCACCGTCGGCTCAAGTTCGGCCGGTGCCTCCCCCCTGCTTCCTCGGGTTCGACAGTCCCTGTCTCCCCCTCGGTCGGACTTGGCCCTGCAAGATGAGATGCATAAGGACCAGCGAGTTTACAATTTTTACAAACAAAATTCTAAAAAAAAAATATTACCTGAGGTGGACTTCTCGTTAGCCTCCCTATTGGCGCGAATCGCCTGTCTATGGGCTGTGGACAGGGCGACCGGAGACTCTTCTGAAGGGGTGTCGTCACGAGGAAGGGTGCTTGGGCCCGCTCCAATGGCCAAGGCAGCCCTGCGTGCCTTTTCTTCGCGCCTCGACCGCTTCCTCTCCTCCCGGGATGTCACGATGGACCTCTTTGACGCTTCCTTCATCGAAGCGTAGTCGTCCTCATTCAAGGATGCCTCCAGAGCCTTTAAGGCATCTCTCATCGGCTCTTCGAGACGGACCTCCTGCGGTAGCCCAGAGGGAGCAGGAACATCGATAGCTGGCAGAGCAGTTGCGTCACTTGGCGGGAACGGCATTGAGGTTTCTACGATAAAAAGGGAGAGGTTAAATTGACCATAACACAAGGAAAACGAAAACTTGATGAATTGAAACTTGCTAAGGCCTAAAGACGCTCTGAGACGTTCCTCCTCCTGGAAAGTCTCGAGGGAAGCGGCAATGGCTTCTTCATCGGTGATGCCTATTGGAAGAAAAGAAGGAAAAACGTTAGTCAAAAGCAATGAGGTGGATATGATACAATAAAGAAAATGCGACTAGTAGTTACCTGATTGCGCAAGCTTAGCTAGCCACGCATCACGCTTTGCCAACCACGCTGAAGTTTCGAGAGCGGCCTCTAAGTCCCATATTCGCTCAGGCCCTCGGTATAGGGAGCGTGGGGTTCCTGACCAAATACGACGTCGGCGGCGAAGAGCGACTTCTTTTTCTTCTTCTGCCCACCAACCCTAGCGGCACCAGGGATCGATTTGCGCTTGGCGGCCACCTTAGGGCGGCGGGTCCCTGTAAGTCCACGTTACCTCTCCCGGTACTTACAGGCTTGCGGAAATGATGAAAAACGATTTTCCAAGAGGTGTTAACATGGACTCAAAATACGGATCTTTGTTAAACAACTACCTAACAACCTAACTAGAGTTTTGCCGACTCGGTTAGGGGGCTACACCTTTCTTGAACTCCTTCGTCTTCAACTCTTTCCAGTGTATGGATCGGCCTCACCTCGTCGTCTCCTTGCACCGAAGATGGATCCACCTGAAAGCTTCTACCTTTGGCTTCTTCTTCGAACTTGAAGAAACTAGAACACTTGGTTTGCTAAACCTTGTAAACTAGGATGAGTAGAGAAGTGATATGGGTTTTCTTTTATCTCTAAGGCAATGTTTCTCAACTCATGAGAGAGTGTTGCCTTGAGCTAGAGAGAGAGCAAGAGGATGAGCAAGAGGGAGAGCTCAAGCAAGAGAGAGAAAATCAAATGAGAGAAAATGAGTAAGTCTTTTGCCATCCAAGCTCTCATAATCCAAAACCATGATTACTCATAATAGTAATTGAGTATTATGTGATGGTTCAAGTCAAAATGGCCATATCATTTCATGCACTCATTTTGCAAAAACAAACAAGCAAGCAAAAGTCTTTGCCATGAAATGATAGCCATTGTAATGATGATGGTCAACTAGTCCAACCTAGTCAACCGGTCAACAAAGTCAACAAAGACAACCCCTCATCTCAACCATGACACAATAATACTTAATTAATATTATAATTAATCATATTTCTTATTCTCATTAGGGTTTAGCAAAAGTCAATGGTCAACAGTGAATAGTCAACAGTCAACAACCCCAATGAGAATCCTCTGCCTCTGTCTCTCTGTCAACTGTGCATACACACCCGCATCCGCATTCCGAGGAACACGAATACAAACGAGATAAAACCAATCCCAAAACGTACACTAGGATCTGGCTTAAACCAAAGCCCGCTAGTGTTAATTGTCCGGACACTGAACGTGCACAACTGCACGGATGTGACCGAACCCTGTCGTAAAACCATGCGACCTGTCGCAAAACCATGCGACCTCTACTCTTTTGCCTAAAGGCGAATAGCTTTCTATGTGGGACTCTAAAGACTCGACACAACACTGGCAGTGGGTTTAACCACATACCGCAAGCGGCACTAGCTGTGCGTAACGGTCCCCAGGTAGATGCCGACAAGAAGACTGACGAGGTGAAACCTATCTGAACTCCTACTGAGCCTGAATATGACAATCTCTATATAGTCCGGTCTGTTCATCTGATACATCGCATGGCGGGCCTAGGGGGCGGCAAACGTCAGTCCCCTAATAGCGGTACAAGTCGTATCGGAGTGTAGCACAGAACACCCTGAGATAGCACTGGAAACCTACCAGTATATCTCGCTTGCCCTGGCCAGGGACTACTCATGTAATGGCTCTCGTAGACACAGCGCCATGTCAAACCCCAATACCGGGAGTGACGAATCCTGTCTAACCGTCACTGCCTCCAAGTGCTTCAGGACTGCACCCAAAAACTAACTGTTTGCACGACTCCTTTGAGCTGTGGTAGGGTAGTAATCAAAGTACAGTAGGAACACACTCGAAGCGAAGTGACAGTATCAAGTCAACGGACTAAGCTGTACTCATGTCACCTGGGAACTAATAACTGACGATAGGTATAGTACCAACCAACAGTTCCCGACGAGTCCTGTCCAGTGTACTCGTAACCTAACGAGCACCCGCATACTATCTCAAGTATGACGTACTGACGGCTGTGGGATAGACCGTCTACCAAACTAGGATAAGAAGCGCATACGCTAGTCTACTCCGGAGTATCGATGCCCTGTCTCGATAGTCCTGCGACCAGGGACCTGCATAAGGATGTGCTTATAGATTACCCAGCCCCCACGAGTGTGACTGCCATCACAACGCCGGTAATCAAGCAAAGATCCTAAGGGCTCCACTAATGTGTATAGGTGATATACTAAAATAAACACATGTACACATTAAGGCAGAAACAAACCAAGTAGCATACTACTATATTGAGCAAGATTGTCTATACAAGGTGAATATCCCAAGCTTCCATTAAGTAATATACAAACTAGTATGATACAGTAATGGCCTCTAGGGCATATACACTAACAATCTCCCACTTGCACTAAGGCCATGTACTGGCGTATCGAAGACCTATCATCTCGATCAGCCGCTCGAACTGAGTCTGGGGTAAGGCCTTTGTGAGTGGATCAGCAGTGTTATCTTCCGTAGAAACTCTCCGAACCTCGATCTCCTGGCGACCCACGATCTCCCTGATCAGGTGATACCGCCTCAAGTTGTGTCTGGATCTCTGATGGGACCTGGGTTCCTTCGCTAAAGCTATAGCCCCGTTGTTGTCGCAATACAGAGGTATTGGATCAACAATGGACGGAACCACCTGAAGTTCAGTTAAAAACTTCCTTATCCAGATGGCTTCTTTTGCGGCATCTACAGCAGCGATATATTCCGCTTCCATCGTCGAGTCAGCAATGGTTTCCTGTTTGGAACTCTTCCAACACACCGCCCCTCCATAGAGGGTAAAGACATAACCCGACATAGGCTTGGAATCATCCTTGTCACTCTGAAAGCTGGAGTCAGCGAAGGCCTCGATCTGGAGGTCTTTTCCGCCATACACCAAGAACAACTCCTTAGTCCTTCTCAGGTACTTGAGAATGTTCTTTACCGCTATCCAGTGTTTCTCCCCAGGGTTTGACTGATACTGGCTTACCACACTCAGTGCATAAGCTACATCTGGTCTGGTACACAACATCGCATACATTATAGAGCCTACCGCAGAAGCGTAGGGTATAATAGACATGCGATCCCGTTCCAAATCAGTCTTGTGAGATATCTCTTTGGAGAGGGTGATCCCGTGACAAGCCGGTATATTACCGCGCTTGGAATCTTCCATACTGAACCTTTTCAGTATGGTGTCGATGTACCTGGACTGTGAGAGTCCTAATATCCTCTTAGATCTGTCATGATAGATCCGGATCCCCAGAATGTATGAGGCATCACCCAGGTCTTTCATGGAGAACCTGTGTGGCAAGAACCCTTTGACAGATTGTAGCATAGGAATGTCATTTCCTATCAAGAGAATGTCATCTATGTATAAAACGAGGAATACTACAGTTCTCGCTACAAATCTACTTTAGATGCATGGTTCATCTGGATTTTTGATAAAGCCAAATTCCTTGACCGTCTCATCAAAACAGATGTTCCAACTCCGCGATGCCTGCTTTAGTCCGTAGATGGACTTAAGCAACTTGCACACCTTTCCGCTGCTCCCACTCTGAATGAAACCTTCGGGCTGGTCCATATAGACACACTCCTCTAAATTTCCATTTAGAAAAGCGGTCTTTACGTCTATCTGCCAGATCTCATCATCGTGGAAGGCAGCAATGGCAAGAAGGATCCGAATGGATTTCAGCATAGCCACTGGAGAAAAGGTTTCGTCATAGTCCAAACCAGGTCTTTGACGAAAACCCTTTTCAACCAGTCTAGCTTTATAGGTCTCAACCTGTCTATCTACACCAATCTTCCTTTTGAAGATCCACTTGCATCTTACGGGTTTTACCCTATCTGGAGCAACGTCCAACGTCCATACTTTGTTGGTGTACATGGACTCCATTTCGGTCCGCATTGCATCCAGCCATTTTACCGAGTCAACGCTCTGAATGGCCTGCTGGAAGCTAGTCGGCTCATCATAATCAATGATGCAATCTTCTCTATCCCCGTCTATGAGAAAACCATAGTATCTCTCAGGCGGATAAGACTTCCTACTACACCTGCGGAGCGGCGTAGGAACGTCATGATCTTTCGAACCCTCTGGTTCTACTAAGCTTTCAGTAATAGCTCGTGGTTCTAGAATTTCTTCCAGTTCTATTGCGCTCCCAGTTAACTGATTTTCCAAAAACTCAGTTTCCAAGAAGTGGGCATGACGAGAAACATAAATCTTTTGTTCCTCTTCGCAATAGAAGAAATATCCCTTGGAGTTCTTTGGATATCCCACAAACTTGCACTGTACTGAGCGTGCCTCGAGTTTGTCCGCATGCTGCTTTTTGACAAAAGCTGGACATCCCCATGTCTTAATGTGATTAAGATAGGGTCTCTTCCCACACCACATCTGATATGGTGTAGTAGGCACAGTCTTAGTTGGAACTCGGTTCAAAAGGTATGCAGCTGATTCTAGTGCATATCCCCAGAATGATCGTGGTAACTCAGCGTTACTCATCATGGACCGTACCATATCCAATAGGGTTCGGTTCCGTCTCTCCAATACACCGTTATGTTGCGGAGTGTATGGAGGAGTAAGCTGAGAGAGAATTCCATTCTCATTTAAGTAGTTCAGGACCTCGGCACTCAAGTATTCACCACCTCGATCAGATCTTAGTGTCTTGATACTTTTGCCGGTTTGTTTTTCTACTTCATTCTTATATTCCTGGAATTTTCCAAAGGCTTCGGATTTATGTTTCATTAAGAAGACATAACCGTACCTTGAAAAGTCATCCGTAAAAGTAATGAAGTAAGAATAACCGCTTCCCGCATGTGTAGACATTGGACCGCACACGTCGCTGTGTACGAGTCCCAAGAGCTCGCTAGCTCTTACTCCGTGTCCAGTGAACGGAGTCTTTGTCATCTTTCCTTTGAGACAGGATTGACAAGTGGCATACGATTGATATTCGAACGGATCCAAATATCCTTCTGTATGTAACTTCATCAACCTTCTCTCATTGATGTGACCCAGTCTACAATGCCATAAGAAAGCCTGATTTATTTCCGGAGACTTTCTTTTGTGTGTATTTTGGACATTGAAAATCTGTGGTTGGTTTAATACGTATATACCATTGCTTGTTGTACCTGACCCAATCAGAACTTGATTAAGGTGAATGTTTACAACATTACTTACAAACGCAAATTCATAACCTTCTTTAGAAATCAAAGATACAGAAATAATATTACAAGTTGCGTTGGGTACAAAAAAGCAATTACGTAAAACCAAAACATGTCCATCTGACATTCCCAGGTGATAGTCCCCCACGGCCTTAGCATCCATGCTAGCTCCGATTGCAACTTTGAGGGTCATGTCACCTGCCTTCAAAAACCTACGGTTTCTCAACGCCTGCAAAGAATTACAGATATGAGATCCTGATCCGGTATCCAATACCCAGGAAGTAGAGTTTATTGATAGACAGTTTTCAATAACATACACACCTAAAGCTGAAGCCGCAACTTGCTTCAGATCATATTTTCTGGCTTTCCAAGCCCTGCAATCTTTCGTCCAGTGTCCACTCTTATGACAGTAAAAGCACTCTTCCTTCCATATAAGAATCCCCGCTATCTTTGTTGCTTTTGCTTTTCCCTTCGTATCCACTTTACTAACACCGCCCCTTGGTTTGGCGGGGGCTTTCTTCTTCTTTCCCTTGGCTTTCGCCTTGGACCTAGAAGAGGAAGATCCTCCTACAAACAAAGTGGTTGTTTCCCTACCTTTCTGTAGGGTGCCCTCTGCACTCCTCAGCATGTTGAGGAGTTCTGAAAGTTCAACTTCCTTTTCTTGCAAGTTGAAATTCAGGATGAACTGGGCATAAGTGGATGGAAGGGACTGAAGAATCAAGTCCGTATAGAACTTGATCGCACGCTTTTGACGTGCCGGATGTTCAAAGTTCTAAAGTATAACCGCGATCAGGACGGTGTCGCTTTGCAGCGAGCCGGTTGAGCACGGGTCGATCCACAGGGAGATGGTTGTATGTCCATTCTTGTTTTAGACGAGTCAATAAAGAATGTGTATATGTTTGTTCAAATCTAACCTATGTGTTTTTTATGCAAGTATAAAGTTGTTAAGAAAAGATATGAAAGTGTAAACTAACGAAATCCGCACTCAAAACCTTTGAGCCGAGTCTAGACCAATTGAAGCTAGAGCAATCGGCAACAACGTGGATTAGGGGATTTAAGCGCGGTATTCGTGGAATCCGGCTTATTTACCCTTGTCCTTTCGTTCTTGTCTCTTGCTTTCGCCTCCGGCCAAACCGAACGCTACCGGTCGCGGTTAGGAATCACCGTTACCTTGGTAGGGTAAGGTGCCTAAAGGAGCGCTTGCGTATCGTTTGGGCGGAGTTCAATGTAAAATAACGGGAAAAGGAAATGAGCAAAGAAACGTTAACTTACAATATCGTATTGATTCTTAACAACAATAATTACAACTATTCACAAAAACGAACCAAAAAGAGCAAAAGAAAAGAAAAGATTGCAAGTAAGTAAGTGCAAAGAATTTAAGTGCAAGAAAGTAAAGCATGAATGTAAAGCAAGTAATAAAAAGCAAGAAAGAAATAAGCAAGAAAGTAATAAGAACATAGAACTCAAGACAAGCATGGGATCAATAGCCAACCCTTAAACTTGCAAGCTCAATCAAGAGGTTGCAAGATCAAGAGAAGGGTAAAGAACTCATGTGAAATGAAGCACTAATTCCATAAGAAGATACAACCCTTGAAATCAATAACAAACCCTTAAACTTTAAAGCTCAATGAAGAGGTTGAAAGATCAAGAGAAAGCAAGGATCTCAAGGGGAAGCTAAAACAAAAGAATGATACAAACACCCTCATCTTCATTTCATCATCCACTCAAAAAGCTCTCACTACAATTTTCATGGAGGAAAGAATGAAGAAGAAGAAGAAACTAAACTAAACTACACTAAAGAGAGAATGGAAATCAAGACATGAAGGAGGCTTGGCTTGGAACAAAACCGGGGTATTTATAGGATGGAAACAGAGAACCTAGGGCAACATTCTGACAGTATATGAAATTACAAAACTGCCCCTGAAATTTGACCAAGTGAGGAGCCTATACGGCCGCGAAACCGCGGCCTAAGCGTGCTTATGCCGCGGAACCGCGGCCGTTTAGAGGAGTTAGGCCATGAAATTTGGTGGTTTTCCCTAGTTTTTAGTACTCTTCAGTTTGGTATATGACTTTTTCTCAGAAACTCTTCCCATTTCTTCCAGAATTTCAGTAGATCAAAAGGTGATGTGATGTGGATCTTTTGCCAAGATTTCCTCGAGCTCCGCGTAGATATGTTGGATCTTGTGTTGACATTGAGCTTTGTGCACGAAAATGACATCGATTTGCCATTTTTTCCCTTAAACTGGTGTATGGCAACATACGGATAGAGAGCGGAGACCCGTGTTTTATCTGTTGTTGGCAGTAATCCGGAATTTGACGTACTTTTCTATGAATTTCACTGTCTATAGCGGAGAACCAGTATCCTGTAAATATGTAGCAAACACTGATTAAAAGCACCTGCCTATAACCAAACGAGCGTAAGAATGGGCGGTAAAAAATGCAATATTCTGGTATGAACAAATACCCCCAAACTTAACTTTTGCTCGTCCCGAGAAAAACCAATTATTTACAAAAAAGTCCTAACCGCACTTTCGCAGGGAACACGATTGCACTGAGCACGTGCAACAAGCCGTTAAACCTCTAGGTGTCCCTAGTAGGAGGAGTGTTGTCTCCTGAGGGTTTTCAGCGGATTACACCCACAAAATCCCGTCAAGCTAGTGTCATAAGTTAACGTCGATTCTACTCCTACAGTTTAGTATTTACGTTAGAAATTCTATCATCCTAAGTTAGAAATATCCAATCCTTATTTTTCACACCTCCTATCTATTTAACCTTGGATCTCCTGAGTTTTCCTTCTAAAGTGCGGCCTCAAATCAGGGATTTTTATCAACTTTACAGAAAACACAAGTCTTATTCTTTATTTCTATCTTTTATCCAAACATCGATTGTATACCCCTACGTGTGTGTATATTTGCACCCCTACACTCAAGAATTCAATTCAAGCTATAATACCCTTGCCCTAATACCTAATACTACTTCTTTTCATTAAGGATGGACGGATTTGCTCACACACCTTTCATGCGACTATTAATGCTTCTTGAGGCACTAACGACTGATTACTGAATGTGTGAACTTTAAAGCGTAAATAGAAGTTTCCAAGTCTTGACTTTATTATATTTTTTCTTTTTATTTTTAGTTTTCTTTTTCTTTTTCTTTTTCAAGACCGGATATATTTTTCAATATGCTCTTTTGGTGTTTAGCTTTAAATACCGTTTTTTTTTCTTTCATACTAGGCTTTCAGGCAAGAGTATTTCTAGGTATCCTCTATTATCCCAAGTTTCAAGGTGCGTGTAAGTGCAGTTTGTAGGGTATATACTTTCTAAATTTGAACTCAAGAAAATAAACTATTTTTCAGACTTATCCTCCAGTAAAGCTTCAATACTTTCCCTTCATCTTGACTTAACTCAAGAACTGAACTAAAAAAAAACTGTAAGGACGTATACTTACCAAAGTTAGACAGAATGAGGGTTATTTTAAGGATTTTCAATTCCTAAGTCTAGAATTTAGTTATTTCTAACATATCAACTAAACTTTCAGAATAAAAATCTAAGTTACCCTATTATCTAACTTGACGACAAAGTTTTTATATTTTTAGGAAAATTTTCAATTTTTGTGGGGTTTTAATAAGGTATGCAAATGCAAAATATACAAATGAATGCGAAGGAAGAAAGCTTACCGAGCACACCCCCAAACTTAAACTTGACAGTGCCCTCACTGTCAGGCTACACCAAGAGGGTCAAAATTGTCGGCGCTCCCTAGAAACAAATTATATACAAAGCAAAAAGAAAACCAAAAAGATATATACAAAAAAAGGTTACCCCCCAAACTTAAGTGAAACGGTGTTTCCACTGTTTAAGCGGTGAAGTTCAGGATTAGGGGGAAAGAAAACAGTATCAAGCTATACAAGGCCTTACACAGGCCAAAAGTTAACACCAACCATTCAAAAATTCTATCTCTGTAAGATGCGGGTTGGTGAAAGAAGGTGAAGAGGAAAGAAATGGAGAATACGCGAGACCGTATGGAGATAGAAGCGGGATACGGTCCCGGTATATGAGAAGAAGAATGGCGGAAGGGAGAAGGAAGTGGAATACGAACTTGAGGGTGGAAATGGAGTGAATAGATTAGCACAATTTGTGATGACTGATGTGTAAGAAGCGTTTTTGCTAACCTATTAACCCATCGAGAAATGGGGTCAAATCCCTTAAGATTCGTGAGAAACCATGGGTACGCCGAACTTGGTAAACCAGACAATGAAAATGGAAGTGATACGATTTCATGCAAGGTCGGAACGACGGAAATGATGGAAGTAGGTGATTGAGGAAGGTTATCGGTTAAAGGTTCAGGAGGGTGTACACAGTCAATGAAAGGAACAGGATGAATTGGAAAATTCGACTCATCAATTAAAACTGGTTCATCCTCAAAAATATCCTCAAAAGTTTCCTCAAAATTCAGCTTATCCATGCAATTTTCATCAAAATCAAGACGCATATGGGGTTCGGGAAAAACAGTTAATGACTCGGGATGATGAATTGGAGAGAAAAACTCTGCCAAATCTACAGGTTCATCATCCAAAATATTCCCAGCGTCGATATCCTCAATCAACTGAAAATCAATATTCTCAGACACCTCAACAAAAGCATGGATATTAATCAATTCAGGTTCTAGAATGGAGGTGTAGAGCTCAACAGGATTAGGTGTGGTTTCACTCGAAAGGGACCCTTCACAATCGGGCAAATCAAACACTACAAAGTCACACAACTCATTATCTGTTCTATCTTTAATCAATGAATCATTTGGAACACTAGATAAACATTCAAAACCGGAGTTGTGGGATGCAAGTTGAAATGGGTAGGCTTGATTCGGAAGGGGGTACAGCTCACTCTCTCCACTCAAATTCTCAACCTGTCCTACCGCCTCTTCATACATTGGAAAATTTGGAGCTAGTTGAAAACTAGCTACCGGGTCACTAGGTTGTATAAGGGCGACCATAGACGCATTCAAATCCATCATCTGTTGGTACGACGCTACCCTAAAGTCTTCCAAAGACTGTTCCAGACTAGACATGGGTTGTGAAGGGGTTTCAGTAAAAGATTCAAAGTTGTTTGGATACTGAAAATTCCCAAATGGTGGTTCAGAAGCAATGTCTAGGGATGGTGCAAAAGTCGGGTAGGACTGGTAGGAATTGAATGGCTGGACAGGAACAAGATCAACATTTGGATAAGAAGGTGAATGGAATTGTTGATCCCAAGAATCTGTAGTGGTGAAAGGAGTGAAAGATCGGCTACAGGATTGTTCAATATGTTCAGCGATGGACAACGGACGTCTTGCAAAAGGGGTATCAACATAAGAGGGTGGGGGATGTTGAAAAGGTTGATACAAAGTGGATTGCGGAGGGCAAGTGTTTGTCCTAGATGCGTCTATCCGATCATTCAAAGAGATTTTGGGCATGGAGGGATCGTTCGACGTTCGGCCAAAGCAAGAACCGTAAGAAGTAATGTCTGGTTGTGGGTACCAAAATTCGGCAAGAGTTTTGCGAGGTGGTGTACCCATGATATGAAGAGAGAAAGAAAGAAAGGCAGAGAAAAGGAGGGGAAAAAGAATGTGATTTTTTTTTAATTTTTAACAAAAGAATGAAATATACACACAAAAGAATCTGGACAAAAACAATCACGACACAAAAATACGACACACCTAATCGTTCTAGGGTTCACCTAGGTCAACTAGACCTGCTCCAGAACTTGATTGTCGAAGTAAAACTGTGTCGAGAAACGGGCTTAAGATACACTGATCACGAGGCCAGGTAAGTGCAGAGATAAGGGGAGGTTTTCCAACGCTTTCGCGAAGTTCCTTAATTAAATAACCCTTTCTCTTTTGGCGGTTTCGCCGTTAACACTTTCCTAGACACCCCCTAAACAATGTACCGTTAAGCGAGATTCTAAACACGGTTAACTTCTCCTAATGAGCACGAAGTCCTTAAGGCTTAAAGTCTAATTTCCTTTAAAATTTGTGCGGCTAAACGTTATGCTCAAGTTCGTGATTTGTGGGCCACGGAAAAGGTGATGAAATCCTTTACCGTATATTGTGGGGGTTCGCTTGCCCTTAAGTCCGTATTAATGTATGCAATGCGCAATTCAATAAAATTCTATAAAGAATCAAACAATCGTTTTTTAGTTTAAGCACGGCACTGCAACAAATACGGGTTAGTCAATTTTTAGCGTTTTCTAGCGAACTTGCAAAGAATCCTGCAAAGAATAGTATATTGGATGCGTCGGATTTGAGAAGAAGGTGTTAGTAAAGTACGTACCGTTAAGTTTTTGGGTTAGGAAACCCCCGTTGAATCAAATCCGGTAAGCTTGAAAAGTTCGCTTGCGCGGGTCAAACTACCCGGAGTTTTGGCACTGTACTTGCAATCACCTTAGCCTTGAACGTACACTTTGCTCCCCACAATCGCCGTTCGCATATCCGCAAAAATCTGCAGACTTGCACACAAAAATGATCAAAAAAAACAAAAAGATTTTTTTTATAAATATATACAAACAGAATATTAACCCGAATAACAAGAAAGAAAATACTCTACCGTCTCCCCGGCAACGGCGCCATTTGATCGCACGCTTTTGGCGTGTCGGATGTTCAAAGTTCTAAAGTATAACCGTGATCAGGACGGTGTCGCTTTGCAGCTAGCCGGTTGAGCACGGGTCGATCCACAGGGAGATGGTTGTATGTCCGTTCTTGTTTTAGACGAGTCAATAAAAATGTATATATGTTTGTTCAAATCTAACCTATGTGTTTTATATGCAAGTATAAAGTTGTTAAGAAAAGATATGAAAGTGTAAACTAACGAAATCCACACTCAAAACCGTTGAGCCGAGTCTTGACCAATTGAAGCTAGAGCAATCGGCAACAACGTGGATTAGGGGATTTAAGCGCGGTATTCGTGGAATCCGGCTTATTTACCCTTGTCCTTCCGTTCTTGTCTCTTGCTTTCGCCTCCGGCCAAACCGAACGCAACCGGTCACGGTTAGGAATCACCGTTACCTTGGTAGGGTAAGGTGCCTAAAGGAGCGCTTGCGTATCGTTTGGGCGGAGTTCAATGGAAAATAACGGGAAAAGGAAATTAGCAAAGAAACGTTAACTTACAATATCGTATTGATTCTTAACAACAATAATTACAACCATTCACAAAAACGAACCAAAAAGAGCAAAAGAAAAGAAAAGATAACAAGTAAGTAAGTGCATGGAATTTAAGTGCAAGAAAGTAAAGCATGAATGTAAAGCAAGTAATAAAAAGCAAGAAATAAATAAGCAAGAAAGTAATAAGAACAGAGAACTCAAGACAAGCACAGGATCAATAGCCAACCCTTAAACTTGCAAGCTCAATCAAGAGGTTGCAAGATCAAGAGAAGGGTAAAGAACTCTTGTGAAATGAAGCACTAATTCCATAAGAAGATACAACCCTTGAAATCAATAACAAACCCTTAAACTTTCAAGCTCAATGAAGAGGTTGAAAGATCAAGAGAAAGCAAGGATCTCAAGGGGAAGCTAAAACAAAAGAATGATACAAACACCCTCATCTTCATTTCATCATCCACTCAAAAAGCTCTCACTACAATTTTCATGGAGGAAAGAATGAAGAAGAAGAAGAAACTAAACTAAACTACACTAAAGAGAGAATGGAAATCAAGACATGAAGGAGGCTTGGCTTGGAACAAAACCGGGGTATTTATAGGCTGGAAACAGAGAACCTAGGGCAACATTCTGACAGTATATGAAATTACAAAACTGCCCCTGAAATTTGACCAAGTGAGGAGCCTATACGGCCGCGGAACCGCGGCCTATGCGTGCTTATGCCGCGGAACCGCGGCCGTTTAGAGGAGTTAGGCCACGAAATTTGGTGGTGTTCCCTAGTTTTTAGTACTTTTCAGTTTGGTATATGACTTTTTCTCTAGAACTCTTCCCATTTCTTTCAGAATTTCAGTAGATCAAAAGGTGATGTGATGTGGATCTTTTGCCAAGATTTTCTCGAGCTTCGCGTAGATATGTTGGATCTTTGGTTGACATTGAGCTTTGTGCACGAAAATGATATCGATTTGCCATTTTGTCCCTTAAACTGGTGTGTGGCAACATACGGATAGAGAGCGGAGACCCGTGTTTTATCTGTTGTTGGCAGTAATCCGGAATTTGACGTACTTTTCTATGAATTTCACTGTCTAGAGCTGAGAACCAGTATCCTGTAAATATGTAGCAAACACTGATTAAAAGCACCTGCCTATAACCAAACGAATGTAAGAATGGGCGGTAAAAAATGCAATATTCTGGTATGAACAGAATTCATTCTCCAACATGGTCCTAAGGTCCGCGAGCTCCTCTATGAAACCAATCATCTTAAGCACGTGTTCCGCTACCGATGATCCGACGGCCAACCTTGCCGAAAACAGCTTTTTCGACACTTCGTATCTGGCGATACGAGATTGCTCTCCATACAGTTCTTTTGTATGGAGAAATATGGATTCGAGGTTCATATTCTCGTGCCTCCTCTGATGTTCGTTGTCCATAGAGGCAAGCACGAGGCACTTGGCCTTCGCGCAATCGATTTCCCAGGTCTTACGGATTTCCCTATCCGCGACGCTGGTTTTGGGACCTGGGACAGGGGGGAGCTTTGGTGGTAAGGAGATACCCCAACTTGTCATAAGTGATTGCCATTTTGACATTCCTGAGCCAATCTTTGTAGTTTGGCCCTGTCAGTATGTTTTTATCTAGTAGTAACTTAAGTCTGGTCATGATGTTTGGTCGCTGTAATTAGGAGAGAGAGAAGAAACACTTTAGCATGATGCTCTTGCAAGTTTAGAGTGGTTTTTAATTTGTCTAAACAGGATGGCTCCCACTGTCTCTCGAATCCCTCCTCAAACCAAAAAGGAAGAATTAGTCAGGTTCAATCTAACCGTAGAATACTTGCTGAACCGTTCGGCCAGGCTGGTGTCGGTACTTCGAGGGAGGTTTTCCAACGCTTTCGCGAAGTTCCTTAATTAAATAACCTCTTTTCCCTGGGGGCGTAGCCCCGCTAACACCTTTCTAGACACCTACTTGGTTTATAGCATTGATCGTTAAGTAAGAAATTTCCCGAGGAGTAGCATATACTCACAGTAGGATCGGGATCCAAATATCATTGCGTGATAAAACTGAAGGAATCCTACCGGAATCATCACACACCAAATGGTATTCAGCGCTAGCAAATTTCAGTTCTTTTGAAACTCCCGATGTGGATTTTTGCCCCATGCTCTTATGACCTTGACTTTGGCCAACAAATCATAAGTCACATGTCAAATTCTACCCGTCATTTTCCAGGTTAATTTGAGCCCACCCGCACATACCCTTGACTTTGGCCAATAAGGTAGAACGACTGCCCCAAACCAACACATCTATCTATGCTGCACATGAATACCCAATAGCTACCAATCACTATGCCATGACTTTGGCCAACAAACATAGCTTGAATACTTATTGACCATTCATGTGAAACGACGGAGGGATACGAATGGTTTTCGCGAAACCGTGAACTTAGTGAACTTGATATAATCGAAGGAACGAGATAGCTTTTAAAAGGAGTGGCTTAAGCTCCGCGTTTAAAAGTTATTTTTGAAAAGAAACCGAGTGGTTTTGAAAGTGTTCCAACGACTTTTACTTGGTTTATTTTTTCTTGCATTAATTCCAATGCGTCCTATCATTTAATCCTACCATTGCAGAAAACAACCAAAATATGACGTATGCTTATGCCATCCGTATTCGCCACGGGGCCCCGTCATTACCCGTTAGGTTACTTAACTAACGACAGAGCGGGGGGTGGACTAGCGCGGATGCAAAACATAAGCAACTCCTAAATAATATCATATATAAATATATTGCAATGATAGCCATTCCAGATCACAGACGAACACATTGGATATACTAGGAATCCGCAATTCGTACGAGCCTGTAATGAAAAGCGGATTACACGGTCGCGATGAATAGCCAATACCCTATCCTAGACCCCTACGGGTGCGGCAAACTACCCGCCAAATATCCGAAGCGGAGCAACCTCCCTCAATGACGTGAGTAGGCCACTCGGCACTTCGAGATACCCGGTAGTTTGTGCACCCCACCTTGGGTCTATCCTAGGAGCAAAAACCATAAAAAGAAATTATACAATGACGGCTACAACCCCGACCCGGTTGTGCGGCCAAAAATAATATTACATCAATTTACATATTACATGAATTGAAAAATAAAAGAAAACTCTCATCTCAAAACCCCCCGGCTATTCATCCGCGACAATCCAATGAATTCATATACACATACCATCAACATTACATATCACAGATATGTATAACCCCCACTAATCGACGTATAGCGATTATCGGACGTTCAATACATATATCACATCACAGATATAACCCGTTAGCTTAAGTCTTTAAGAAGTTCGATCAAAATACGGATTTTCAGACCCCAGAAACAAATTTTTCTTTCTGTAAAATATGGACAGAAAAAACATATCCCAAAAATCCCAAAACAGCCCCAGAAAAACACTGCAGGAAACCTTTTCCAAGACCGAGTCAACTCGGCCGCGGAACCGCGGCGGGAGCATCCTCCCGCCGCGTTTCCGCGGCGCTTTGACCGATTCGATGGACCAAATTTCTTGTGTGGGTTTTCAAAAGCTTGAGCCGATTTTTAGTGTCAGATTTATTAATTTTTGAACAGAAAACAGAATCGGCAGAAACTTGATTTTACGGGCGTGTTTCGCGACTTTTTCTTCGATCGAACTTCTACTTACTTTGCTAACATGTTAGATAGTGTTTAACTAGGCTCTGATACCACTGTAAGTCCATGTTACCTCTCCCGGTACTTACGGGCTTGCGGAAATGATGAAAAACGATTTTTCAAGAAGTGGTAACATGGACTCAAAATACGGATCTTTGTTAAACAACTACCTATCTTTCCGGTGTACGGATCGGCCTCACCTCGTCGTCTCCTTGTGCCGAAGATGGATCCACCTGAACGCTTCTACCTTTGGCTTCTTCTTCGAACTTGAAGAAACTAGAACACTTGGTTTGCTAAACCTTGTGAACTAGGATGAGTAGAGAGGTGAAATGGGTTTTCTTTTATCTCTAAGGCAATGTTTCTCAACTCATGAGAGGGTGTTGCCTTAAGCTAGAGAGAGAGGAAGAGGAAGAGCAAGAGGGAGAGCTCAAACAAGAGAGAGAAAATCAAATGAGAGAAAATGAGTAAGTCTTTTGCCATCCAAGCTCTCATAATCCAAAACCATGATTACTCATAATAGTAATTGAGTATTATGTGATGGTTCAAGTCAAAATGGCCATATCATTTCATGCACTCATTTTGCAGAAACAAACAAGCAAGCAAAAGTCTTTGCCATGAAATGATAGCCATTGTAATGATGATGGTCAACTAGTCCAACCTAGTCAACCGGTCAAAAAGTCAACAAGTCAACAAAGTCAACAAAGTCAACCCGTCATCTCAACCATGACACAATAATACTTAATTAATATTATCATTAATCATATTTCTTATTCACATTAGGGTTTAGCAAAAGTCAAGGGTCAACAGTGAATAGTCAACAGTCAACAACCCCAATGAGAATCCTCTGCCTCTGTCTCTCTGTCAACTGTGCATACACACCTGCATCCGCGTTCCGAGGAACACGAATACAAACGAGATAAAACCAATCCTAAAACGTACACTAGGATCTGGCTTAAACCAAAGCCCGCTAGTGTTAACTGTCCGGACACTGAACGTGCACAAGTGCACGGATGTGACCGAACCCTGTTGCAAAACCATGCGACCTGTCGCAAAACCATGCGACCTCTAGTCTTTTGCCTAAAGGCGAATAGCTTTCTATGTGGGACTCTAAAGACTCGACACTACGCTGGCAGTGGGTTTAACGACAGACCGCAAGCGGCACTAGCTGTGCGTAACGGTCCCTAGGTAGATGCCGACAAGAAGACTGACGAGGTGAAACCCATCTGAACTCCTACTGAGCCTGAATATGACAATCTCTATACAGTCCGGTCTGTTCGTCTGATACATCGCATGGCGGGCCTAGGGGGCGGCAAACGTCAGTCCCCTAATAGCGGTACAAGTCGTGTCGGAGTGTAGCCCAGAACACCCTGAGATAGCACTGGAAACCTTCGAGGTCCAATCAACCTTCTCCACGGCATACTGCACCGAAGGTGGGGTGGCGTAATGAATCGCCGTGATGGGTTCTGACGGTACGGCGCACGTGAAGCTCCGTCGATCCATGATAATCTGGTTATACCACGACCCCCAAATGTGGAGACTCTTATATTCCGGGTCATAGTCCCTATACATAGCCAAGACGTCACGGTCTAAGGGCGCTTCGGGAAATCCCTCCTCTGAACGAGCAAACGGGAACGAGGTGTCGAGAGACATGATCGCTGCAAATGAGCAGAAATTATCCGTTAGTGTTGTAATTTCAACGCTTGGCGTTTAAGAAATTTTTTCACTAATTAATTAATTAAATTAAAAATCAACTAAATTAAAATTAATTAATTACGCTACACAACAGTGCAGTGAGTAGGAGACCGAAGGGTGACCTACAAAATCTGGATGAAAGTGTCTCATTTAATAAGACAGCCCTATCATTGGGTGAAACTGTCAGTTAAAGAAAAGATCCCCATGAGAATATTCTCATCAGTTGGGAATCTCTAGAGACAAAGAGAAAATCTCTTCTTTCAGAGCAAAACTCTGTCACAGAATGACATTTGTTAAATTCTGGTCTCAAAGAAATAAAATTCCTTAAAAAGAGCTTAGCTCTGTAATATTCCACAAAAAGAAAATTTTTAAAAGAAATTTAAAATTAAATTTTTGGAATCTTGAAAAATCCATGAAAACTTATGAAAAATTCTTCATTTTTCAGATCTAAAAGATCTACATTTGATTCAAGAGCAAAGCTCTGTTCATGGGTTAGAACCCATGAACAGGATCTCTGTAGATCTATAAGTTTTTGAGAGCAAAGCTCTGTTCATGAAACCCCAATGGGGATCTCTTTAGATCAAAATATCTGTGAGAGCAAAGCTCTTTTGTTTAAGATTGATTTGATTTAAATTAATTTAAGTTAAATTAATTTTACCTAAAAAGTTTTCTAACTTTAGAAATGAGCAAAGCTCTGAAGTTCTTGAGTGAGAGCAAAGCTCTGGAAAATCAAAATCTTGAAATGGTGAAGATTTTCTAAGGGCCAGAGGTCCTATTTATAGGGCGCTTGCGCCCCTTCAGCTCACCCGTTGATCCAACGGTCAGAAGCTTACCACCGCTGCACTCACGTGCACGCCACGTGAGCTCAATGGTGGGGGGGCATTTGTTTCCCCCAATCAGAGCAAAGCTCTGTTGAAATTCAAAATTCAAATTTTGAAGCAACGCTTCAAATTCTGGGCGCAACGCGCCACATGTCCGGCGCTGATACGTCAGCGCAGCGCCTAAGACAGCATGTCCAATCAGAGAAAAGCTCTATCTAAAACAAAATTAAAGGAAGCAACGCTTCAGTTGCGCAAGCACTGCGCTGCGCGACACGTGTCAGCGCAGTTGCGCTGCGCTTTGCGCTGCGCGACACGTGTCATCGCAGATGCGCTAGCGCAGTTGCGCTGCGCGACACGTGTCAGCGCAGATGCGCTAGCGCAGCGCGACACGTGTCAGCGCAGATGCGCTAGCGCAGTTGCGCTGCGATGTGCGCTGCTTGACACGTGTCAGCGCAGATGCGCTAGCGCAGGTGCGCTGCGATGTAAGCTGCTTGACACGTGTCACACGCTGGGGCGTTTGCGCCAAACAGAATTAAGATATTAAAGAAATCTTTCTGTTCTTGTTAAAACAAGAAGGTTTTCTTCTGTAAAACAGAAGCCCTTGGATCAAAGATACAACGGTGGGGAAAATTCCCCAAATCACTCAGAGAAAGATCTCTTTAACTAATTTATGGGCACTATAAAAAGGACCCTAGACCTCAATTCGAAGGGATCAACATTTGGCGAGAGATCAAAAATTTTAAGCAGAGAGAACTCTGAAGAAATTTCCAGAAGAAGAAGGTAAAAGACACTTATGATAGAAGAATTTATTCTATTAGATCATTGATCTAAGAACAAGATCAATGATCTTCAATAAAAAACCAAAAAAATATAATAGTGCTTTGCACTTATGAACCATTGGTTCCCTGAGATAAGAAAAACAAGAGGAACTTGTTCTCTTTGATCTAAATTAGATCAAGAAAACAAACAGTGTTTTGCACTTCTGTTATGAACCATTGGTTCTGGAATCTAAAAGATTCTCAAATTAATAGTGCCTTGCATTTGTAGAATTGCGCTGTTGCGCTCTTGGGTTGGCGCAAGCCACCTGAGTGCGCCACGTGTCAATGTCTGAACCATTTGCGCTATGCGCTTTTGAGATAGAGCCTTGTTCTCTATAATTGGCGCAACTCACCACAGCGCACCACGTGTCGGCAGCGCAAGCGCAGCGCACTGGCGCAGCGCACTGCGCTTGCATGACACGTGTCATCACCACAAGCGCTTGTGCTCTTTGATTAGCGCAAAGCGCCTGACAAATGCAATGCATTTCTTTTAAAGGGCCAGGCCCAAATCAGAAAGACCTATTAGGCCTAAATAAATTGCAAAGCAATAAAAGGGCAGAGCCCAAGTCAGATTGATGCTCTGCATCTTTTATAAAAGGGCAGAGCCCAAGCAAATTGATGCTCTGCATCCTTTATGGGCAGAGCCCAAACAAAAATAAAAAGTAATGCAATGCATTATTTAAATGTGGGCAAAACCCTAGCACAGGTCTAATGGACCAAAAACAAATAAAAGCGTTGAATATTTTTCAACTGGACTTAGCCCAATCATGGCCGTAAGTCCTCAAATTAAATTGACTGAGCACAGCTGCTCTCTTAAATCAATCTACGACCGGTTCAAGGGTACATCTCCGAATTCCTTTGACTCCTATCTTTGTAATCTTTCAACGACGTCAGAGAGGTGACGGGTCCTGACAACCACACATCAACACGGACTGTGGGGTCTTTACACTCATGGACTTAAGCGTCCTTAAACTAAAAGACGGATTGTGGGATCCTTAAACCCGCGGACTTATGCGTCCTTAAACTAAAACACGGATTGTGGGGTCCTTAAACTCACGGACTTAAGCGTCCTTAAACTACCTATGGACCACCACGTCCCTAAACTGGAATATGGATCACTACGTCCCTAAATTGGAACATGGACCACCACGTCCCTAAACTGGAATACGGACCGCAATGTCCTTAAACTACATATGGACCACGACGTCCCTAAACTGGAATATGGACCACCACGTCCCTAAACAGGATATAGACCACCACGTCCTTAAACTGGAACATGGACCACCACGTCCCTAAACTGGAATATGGACCGCAACGTCTTTAAATTACCTATGGACCACTACGTCCCTAAACTGGAATAATAGAGCCTACAAATGCTCTTTTTCCTGATCTAAACGATCCCGTTTAAGTTGATCTTAGCCCCAAACACGGCAAACGTATCTTTAAACATTTAAATAGACTATAAAAATCCAAATCAACTTTGGTTCAAGGGTACATCTCTGAACTCCTCTGACACCTGTCGTTGTAATCCTTCAACGACGTCAGAAAGGTGACGAGTCCCGACGGCCATATATTAAATGGATCATCTCGTTAAGTTGATCTTAGTCTCAAACAGGACTAAAGCATCCTTAACAAATGTTTAAGTTGATCTTAGGCTCAACACGGCTAACGTATCCTTAAACCAAAACACCAAATCCAAATCTAAGTAAATACGGATTTGGACTAATCCACGTCCTACGGGCGACGAAATAAATAGTCTCTGTATACAATCCACGGGAAACCACAAACAAAACAAACACACACGACACGAAGTGAAATTCTGGAGAAGGAGAAAGTTGTTACCACGATGCGTTAGCGTAATTAACTGCAGGGGCTTGCGCCTGCAGGGAAGAGCGTCCCCACAATCAAAAACCCCTCAAGCAAGGGGGAATCTGACGAAGTCTGCTACATCGGCCGCATCCGTCTAAACCTCCGATACACGATGCCATAAATCAACTTGGCATCTTCGGAGAGGTGGACGGATAAAACCAAATAGCATCTGCCCCGAATCTCACCGTCAGGACCTCGCAGTCCTGTGCGCCGTCTTTCGGAGGGGAACAACACTAATTTCACTGAAAAAGCCTTAAAATTTTGCTTAATATAATATGATGCACAAAATTTGTTTCAACACATTCCATTTTGTAATTTTCCCTAATTAAATGTATTAGTGACGGCTTAAAATAATATTAAAATAATTAATTTCGGAAAAATTTTCAGAAAATTTAAAATTTCCCCAGTGGCTCAATAAACACCAAATACTAGCACTTACATAGCTAGAATATGTATATTTAATTTTAAAATTAAAGATATTTGTATTTTGACTTTTTACAGAAAACTCCCTTATTTTACCGATTTTCCGAAATTTCACCGAAACGATTTTCAAAACGTTACAGGCTGTGAGACCAATCCATCGCCCATCGTCAGGTTCTAGATATGTATACACTAGTCTACTCTGGAGCATCGATGCCCTGTCTTGATACTCCTTCGACCAGGGACATTTAAGGATGTGCCTATTGACTATCCAGCTCCCACAAGTATGACTGCCATCACAACGCCGGTAGTCAGGCAAACACCCTATGAGCTTTATCAACATGTTTATAAATACAAAGTAAAATATATCACACGTTAAGATAAAGTCAAACCAAATAGCGTACTATCATATTAAGCAAGATTGTCATGTACATATATATCCCTAGCATCCTATACAATGAAGGCCTCTAGAGCATATATATCCAACAATCTCCCACTTGCACTAAGGCCAATAATTGGCGCAATGAGTACCCACTGTCTACACTAGATCCAGTTGCTGGCGTACCGCATGTCCAACATCTCAAACAGCCTCATGAAGTGGACTTGAGGGATGGCCTTGGTGAATGGATCTGCCGTGTTGTCTTTTGTTTCCACTCTCCGTACCTCGATCTCCTGACGATCCACGATTTCCCTGATCAGGTGAAACCGCCTTAAGATATGCCTGGATTTCTGATGGGACCTTGGTTCCTTCGCTAATGCTACAGCCCCATTGTTATCACAATACAAAGGTATTGGATTGGCAATGGACGGAACCACCTGAAGTTCAGCGATGAACTTCCTCATCAAGACAACCTCTTTTGCGGCTTCGCTAGCAGCTATATAATCAGCTTCCATAGTTGAGTCTGCGACGGTATCCTGCTTGGAACTCCTCCAATATACCGCTCCTCCATTGAGGGTAAACACAAAACCCAAAATGGTCTTAGAGTCATCTTTGTCACTTTGTAATCCGGAGTCGGTAAAAGCCTCAACCTGGAGGTCCCCATTACCGTAAATCAAGAACATCTCCTTAGTCCTTCTCAGGTACTTGAGAATGTTCTTTACCTCTATCCAATGCTTCTCACCTGGGTCAGACTGATACCTGCTTACTGCACTAAGGGCGTAAGTGTTCATAACAGAATACTGCATTTTATACCGCCCATTCTTATGCTCATGTGTTTATAGGTAGGTACTTTTAATTCGTGTTTGTTACATATTTACAGATTACAGGTTTCCAGTATAAATATTGCAAATCAAGACAAAATCTCCACAGTTACGCCAAATACAGAACATCTGTTGACAGCAGATAAAAGCCGGGTTTCGATCATCCATATCCGTCCAGTGCCGAGTACCAGTTCCTGAGACATGACATATGACAGTGGTCATTCGTGTCTGGGACAAGCACAGAGCACGAGGGGGACATCACAAGAATCAATGGGTGCGCGGAGCTCGAGGGAGATAAAGTCAAATGTGTTGAAAAATGAAGCCATCATTGTTGACTATTGGAACCTGAAGCAATAATAGAAGAATATTGAAAATCTGTACATGTTTAACAGAAGAAAACAGCAACACAGGACCACCAAAGAAACCCGACCCCCTAATTCCTCCACATGGCCGCGGATCCGCGGCCAATAGGGGGTATTGGCCGCGGATCCGCGGCCGTACTGGCGCCGCAGCTGGTCATTTTTCATGGGTAGTTGGGTCTTTTCACATGGGTCCAGTTTGTTGCCCTAGATTTCATTTTCCCTGCCTATAAATACTCCAAAATTAAGCTAAGCCAAGGGTCCAATTTTGTGTCCACTCTTTTGTAGTTTTTTGTATAGTTCTTCTTCTTCTTCTTCATTCTTCCTCCATGGAAATGTAGTGAGAGCATTGAGTGGATATTAATGAAGATGAGGGTTTTGTATCATTCTCTTTTATTTCTTCTTCCCCTTGAGATTCTTGCTTTCTCTTGATCATTCAACCTCTTCATTGAGCTTGAATGGTTAAGGGTTAGTTATTGATCTCAAGGGTCGTATTTTCTTATGGAATTAGCGCTTCAATTCACATGCGTTCTCTACCCTTCTCTTGATCTTGCAACCTCTTGATTGAGCTTGCAAGTTTAAGGGTTGGCTATTGATCCCATGCTTGTCTTGAGTTCTACTTTCTTGTTCTTTTTATCGCTTTTTGCTACTTGCTTATTATTATCTTGCTTTTCTTTCTTGCTATTTATTTCATGCACTTAAATTCATGCACTTAATACTTGTAATCTTTTCTTTTCTTTGTTCTTTTCTTTTTGTTCTCTCTTTTTGGTTCCCTTTTTGTGAATGAATGTAATTATTATTGTTAAGAAGAAATACGGTATTATAAGTTAACGTTTCTTTGCCCATTTCCTTTTCCCGTAATTTCCATTGAACTCCGCCCAAACGATACGCAAGCGCTCCGTTAGGCACCGTACCCTGACAAGGTAACGGTGATTCCTAACTGCGACCGGTTGCGTTCGGTTTGGCCGGAGGCGAAAGCAAGAGACAAGAACGGAAGGACAAGGGTAAATAAGCCGTATTCCACGACTACCGCGCTTAAATCCCCTAATCCACGTTGTTGCCGATTGCTCTAGCTTCAGTTGGTCAAGATTCGGCTCAAAGGTTTTGAGTACGGATTTGTTTAGCTTATAATCTCGTATCTTTTTCTTAACAACTTTATACATGCAAATATTAAACATAGGATAGTCTCGAACAAACATACACAAATTCTTTATTGACTCGTCTAAGACAAGAAAAGACATACAACCATCTGCCTGTGGATCGACCCGTGCTCAACCGGCTAGCTGCATAGCGACATCGTCTTGATTGCGGTTAACTTTAATTCTTCCAATCAAATGGCGCCGTTGCCGGGGAGACGGTAGCGTATTTTCTTTCTTGTTATTCGGGTTAATATTCTTTTTGTATATATTTATAAATAAAAAAAAATTCTTTTTGTTTTTTTTGATCATTTTTGTGGGCAAGAGTGCAGATTTTTGCAAGTTTGCAAACTGTGATTGTGGGGAGCAAAGTGTGCATTCAAGGCAAGGGTGATTTACGAAGTACAGTGCCAAAGATCCGGGTAGTTTGACCCGCGCAAGCGAACTTTTCAAGCTTACCGGATTTGATTCAACGGGGGTTTCCTAACCCCAAAAAAAAAAAACTTAACGGTACGTACTTTCCTAACACCTTCTTCTCAAATCCGACGCTTCCAATATACTATTCTTTGCAGGATTCTTTGCAAGTTCGCTAGCAAACGCCAAAATTGACTAACCCGTATTTGTTGCAGTGCCGTGCTAAAATTTTAATTTTTTTTTTTTTGATTCTTTATAGAATTTTTATTGAATTGTGCATTGCATACATTAATACGGACTTAAGGGCAAGCGAACCCCACAAGATACGGTAAAGGATTTCATCATCTTTTCCGTGGCCCACAAATCACGAACTTGCGCATAACGTTTACCCGCACAAAATTTAAAAGAAACTAGGCTTTAAGCCTTAAGGACTTCGCGCTCACTAGGAGAAGTTAACTGTGTTTAGAACCTTGCTTAACGGTATATTGTTTACGGGGTGTCTAGGAAAGTGTTAACGGCGAAACCGCCAAAAGAGAAAGGGTTATTTAATTAAGGAACTTCGCGAAAGCGTTGGAAAACCTCCCCTTATCTCTGCACTTACCTGGCCTCGTGATCAGTGTATCTTGAGCCTGTTTCTCGACACAGTTTTACTTCGACAATCAAGTTCTGGAGCAGGTCTAGTTGACCTAGGTTAACCCTAGAATGATTAGGTGTGTGGTATTTTTTGTGTCGTGATTGTTTTTGTCCATATTCTTTTTGTGTGTATACTTCATTCTTTTGTTAATATATAACTAAAAATAAAAAAATAAAAAAAAATTATCACATTCTTTTTCCCCTCCTTTTCTCTGCCTTTCTCTCTTTCTCTCTTCATATCATGGGTACTCCACCTCGCAAAACTCTTGCCGAACTTTGGTACCCACAACCAGACATTACTTCTTACGGTTCTTGCTTTGGCCGGACTTCGAACGATCCATCCATGCCAAAAATTTCATTGAGAGATCGGATAGACGCGTCTAGGACAAACAATTTGACTCCGCAATCCACTTCGTATCAACCATTTCATACATTCACCCCTTCTTACGTTGATACCCCTTCTTCGAGTCATGTTGCAACTCCAAGACCTAGGTCTATTGCAGAACGTATTGAACAATCTCGTAGCCGATCTTTCACTCCTTTCACCACTTCAAATTCTTGGGATCAACAATTCCATTCACCTTCCTATCCAAATGTTGATCCTGCTCCTGTCCAGCCATTCAATTCCTACCAATCCTACCCTACTTTTGCACCTTCCCTAGACATTGCTTCAGAACCGCCATTTGGGAGTTTTCAGTATCCAAACAACTTTGAATATTTTACCGAAACCCCTTCACAACCTATGTCTAGTCTGGAACAGTCGTTGGAAGATTTTAGGGTAGCGTCAAGCCAACAGATGATGGATTTGAATGCGTCCATGGCCGCCCTCATGCAACCTAGTGACCCGGTAGCTAGTTTTCACCTAGCTCCAACTTTTTCAAAGTATGATGAGGCGGCAGGACAGGCTGTGAATTTGAGTGGAGAGAGTGAGATGTACCCCCTTCCAAATCAAACCTACCCATCCCAAATTGAATCCCACACCTCCTGTTTTGAAAGTCTATCGAGTATCCCACATGATGTATCAATTGAAGATAGAATGATGAATAAGTTGTGCGACTTCGTAGTGTTTGATTTACCCGATTGTGAAGGGTCTCCTCCAAGTGAAACTGATCCTAAACCTTTTAACCTCTACACCTCCACTTTAGAACCTGAATCAATTGATATCCATGCTTTTGTTGAGGTGTCAGAGAATTTTGATTTTCACTTGATTAAGGATATTGACGCCGGGAATATTTCGGATGATGAACCCATAGATTTTGCTGAGTTTGTCTCTTCAAATCATCATCCCGAGTCATTAACTGTTTTTCCCGAACTTCATATGCGTCTTGATTTTGATGATAAATGCATGGATGAGATAAATTTTGAGGAGAATATTGAGGATAGTACCGAGGATGAAACAGTTTTAATTGATGAGTCGGATTTTCTAATTCATCCTGTTCCTTTCATTGACTGTGTACACCCTCCCGAAACCTTAACTGATACCCTTCCTCAATCACCTCCCCCTACCCTTTCCATTGTTCCGACCATGCAAGAAACCGTATCATTTTCACTTCCTGTGTCTGGTTTACCAAGTTCGGCGTACCCATGGTTTCTTACGAATCTTGAGGGATTTGACCCAATCTCTCGCCGGGTTAATAGATTAGCACAATCGCTGTTTACACATCGCTCATCACAAATTGTGCTAATCTATTCACTCCATTTGCACCCTCAAGTTCGTACTCCACTTCTTTTTCCCTTCCGCTATTCTTCTTCTGATATACCGAGACCGTATCCCGCTTCTATCTCCATACGGTCTCGCGTATTCTCCATTTCTTACCTCTTCACCTTCTTTCCCCAACCACTGCTTCACCATGATAAAATCTTTGAATGGTTGGTGTTAACTTTAGGCCTGTGTAAGGCCTTGTATAGCTTGATACTGTTCTTTCCCCCCTAATCCTGAACTTCAACGCTTAACAGTGGAAACACTGTTTTACTTAAGTTTGGGAGGGACACTTTTTTGTATATATTTTTGTTTTCCTTTTTGTTTTGTATATAATTTTTTTTTAGGGAGCGCCGACAATTTTGACCCTCTTGGTGTAGCCTGACAGTGAGGGCACTGTCAAGTTTAAGTTTGGGGGTGTGCTCGGTAAGCTTTCTTCCTTCGCATTCATTTGTATATTTTGCATTTGCATACCAAAAATTGAAAAATTTTCCAAAAAATATAAAAACTTTGTCGTTAAGTTAGCTAATAGGGTAACTTAGATTTTTATTCTGAAAGTTTAGTTGATATATTAGAAATAACTAAATTCTAGGCTTAGGAATTGAAAACCCTAAAAATAACCCTCATTCTGTCTAACTTTGGTAAGTATACGTCCGTACAATTTTTGAGTTCAGTTCTTGAGTTAAGTCAAGATGAGGGGAAAGTATTGAAGCTTTACCGAAGGATAAGTCTGAAAAATAGTTTCTTTTCTTGAATTCAAATTTAGAAAGTATATACCCTACAAACTGCACTTACACGCACCTTGAAACTTGGGATAGTAGAGGATACCTAGAAATACTCTTGCTTGAAAGCCTAGTATGAAAGAAAAAACGGTATTTAAAGCTAAACACCAAAATATCATATTGAAAAATATATCCGGTCTTGAAAAAGAAAAAGAAAAATAAAAAGAAAAAGAAAAAAATAGAATAAAGTCAAGACCTGGAAACTGCTATTTACGCTTTAAAGTTCACACATTCAGTAATCGGTCGTTAGTGCCTCAAGAAGCATTAATAGTCGCATGAAAGGTGTGTGAGCAAATCCGTCCATCCTTAATGAAAAGAAGTAGTATTAGGTATTAGGGCAAGGGTATTATAGCTTGAATTGAATTCTTGAGTGTAGGGGTGCAAATATACACACACGTAGGGGTATACAATCGATGTTTGGATAAAAGATAGAAATAAAGAATAAGACTTGTGTTTTCTGTAAAGTTGATAAAAATCCCTGATTTGAGGCCGCACTTTAGAAGGAAAACTCAGGAGATCCAAGGTTAAATAGATAGGAGGTGTGAAAAATAAGGGTTGGATATTTCTAACTTAGGATGATTGAATTTCTAACGTAAATACTGAACTGTAGGAGTAGAATCAATGTTAACTTATGACACTAGCTTGACGGGATTTTGTGGGTAGTATCCGCTGAAAACCCTCAGGAGACAACACTCCTCCTACTAGGGACACCTAGAGGTTTAACGGCTTGTTGCACGTGCTCAGTGCAATCGCGTTCCCTGCGAAAGTGCGGTTAGGATTTTTATTTTAGTGAATAATTGGTTTTGCTCGGGACGAGCAAAAGTTAAGTTTGGGGGTATTTGTTCATAACAGAATACTGCATTTTATACCGCCCATTCTTATGCTCGTGTGTTTATAGGTAGGTACTTTTAATTCGTGTTTGTTACATATTTACAGATTACAGGTTTCCAGTATAAATATTGCAAATCAAGACAAAATCTCCACAGTTACGCCAAATACAGAACATCTGTTGACAGCAGATAAAAGCCGGGTTTCGATCATCCATATCCGTCCAGTGCCGAGTACCAGTTCCTGAGACAAGACATATGACAGTGGTCATTCGTGTCTGGGACAAGCACAGAGCACGAGGGGGACTGCACAAGAATCAATGGGTGCGCGGAGCTCGAGGGTGATAAAGTCAAATGTGTTGAAAAATGAAGCCATCATTGTTGACTATTGGAACCTGAAGCAATAATAGAAGAATATTGAAAATCTGTACATGTTTAACAGAAGAAAACAGCAACACAGGACCACCAAAGAAACCCGACCCCCTAATTCCTCCACATGGCCGCGGATCCGCGGCCAATAGGGGGTATTGGCCGCGGATCCGCGGCCGTACTGGTGCCGCAGCTGGTCATTTTTCATGGGTAGTTGGGTCTTTTCACATGGGTCCAGTTTGTTGCCCTAGATTTCATTTTCCCTGCCTATAAATACTCCAAAATTGAGCTAAGCCAAGGGTCCAATTTTGTGTCCACTCTTTTGTAGTTTTTTGTATAGTTCTTCTTCTTCTTCTTCATTCTTCCTCCATGGAAATGTAGTGAGAGCATTGAGTGGATATTAATGAAGATGAGGGTTTTGTATCATTCTCTTTTGTTTCTTCTTCCCCTTGAGATTCTTGCTTTCTCTTGATCATTCAACCTCTTCATCGAGCTTGAATGGTTAAGGGTTAGTTATTGATCTCAAGGGTCATATTTTCTTATGGAATTAGCGCTTCAATTCACATGCGTTCTCTACCCTTCTCTTGATCTTGCAACCTCTTGATTGAGCTTGCAAGTTTAAGGGTTGGCTATTGATCCCATGCTTGTCTTGAGTTCTACTTTCTTGTTCTTTTTATCGCTTTTTATTACTTGCTTATTATTATCTTGATTTTCTTTCTTGCAATTTATTTCATGCATTAAATTCATGTACTTAATACTTGTAATCTTTTCTTTTCTTTGTTCTTTTCTTTTTGTTCTCTCTTTTTGGTTCTCTTTTGTGAATGAATGTAATTATTATTATTAAGAAGAAATACGGTATTATAAGTTAACGTTTCTTTGCCCATTTCCTTTTACCGTATTTTCCATTGAACTCCGCCCAAACGATACGCAAGCGCTCCGTTAGGCACCGTACCCTGACAAGGTAACGGTGATTCCTAACTGCGACCGGTTGCGTTCGGTTTGGCCGGAGGCTAAAGCAAGAGACAAGAACGGAAGGACAAGGGTAAATAAGCCGTATTCCACGACTACCGCGCTTAAATCCCCTAATCCACGTTGTTGCCGATTGCTCTAGCTTCAGTTGGTCAAGATTCGGCTCAAAGGTTTTGAGTACGGATTTGTTTAGCTTATAATCTCGTATCTTTTTCTTAACAACTTTATACTTGCAAATATTACACATAGGATAGTCTCGAACAAACATACAAAAATTCTTTATTGACTCGTCTAAGACAAGAAAAGACATACAACCATCTCCCTGTGGATCGACCCGTGCTCAACCGGCTAGCTGCATAGCGACACCGTCTTGATTACGGTTAACTTTAATTCTTTCAATCAGTAAGCTACATCTGGTCTGGTACATAACATCGCATACATTATAGATATTACTGCCGAAGCGTAGGGTATAATGCCCATGCGAGCCCTCTCTTCATCAGTCTTTGGAGACATCTCTTTGGAGAGGGTGATCCCGTGACAAGAGGGTATATTACCGCGTTTGGAATCTTCCATACTAAATCTCTTTAGTATAGTGTCAATATACCTGGACTGTGAAAGTCCCAACATTCTATTAGATCTATCACGATAGATCTTAATGCCCAGAATGTAGGTTGCATCTCCCAAGTCTTTCATGGAGAATTTTTGTGACAGGAAGAGCTTTGCTGATTGTATCACAGGGACATCATTCCCTATCAGTAGTATGTCGTCGACGTACAAAACGAGGAAGACTACTGCTCCTTCAACAATCTTCCTATAAATACATGGTTCATCTACATTTTTGATAAAGTCAAATTCTTTGACTGTCTCATCAAATCAGATGTTCCAACTCGGTGATGCTTGCTTTAATCCATTGATGGATTTAAGTAACTTGCACACTCTTCCGCTGCTCCCACTGTCTAAGAAACCTTCTGGTTGATCCATGTAAACACTCTCTTCTAAATGTCCATTTACAAAAGTTGTTTTTACGTCCATCTGCCAGATTTCATAGTTATGGAAGGCGGCTATGGCAAGCAGGATCTGAATGGATTTAAGCATAGCTACAGGTGAAAAGGTTTCATCATAGTCCAATCCTGGTCTTTGACGAAAACCTTTTGCAACGAGTCTAGCTTTGTAGGTTTCCACTTGTCCAAATGCACCAATCTTCTTTTTGAAGATACATTTGCATCCAACTGGTTTCACCCCAGGAGGAGCAACTTCTAAAGTCCAAACTTTATTGGTGTACATGGATTCCATTTCGGATCTTATAGTATCCAGCCACTTCACCGAGTCTATACTCGTGATAGCCTGCAGAAAACTAGTAGGCTCATCATCATCGATGATACAATCCTCTCGATCCCCATCCAGAAGAAACCCATAGTATCTTTCAGGAGGATGAGAAAACCTATTAGATCTGCGGAGTGGCGTTGGTTCGTCGGGTTCTATTGAAACATGAGGTTCTACTAAGTCCTCGGCAGCAGTTTGAGGTTCTAGAATTTCTTCCCGCTCTACCGCGCTCCCACTAATTTCTTTTGCAAGAAATTCGCTTTCTAAGAAGACAATGTGGCGAGCGACAAATACCTTTTGTTCTTCAGTGTGGTAGACCATATACCTCCTTGAATGCTTAGGGTATCCTACAAACTTGCATAAAACCGACCGTGCCTTGAGCTTGTCCGGATTATGCTTTTTAACATATGCCGGACATCCCCATATCTTGATATACTTGAGATATGGTCTCTTCCCGCTCCACATTTCAAATGGAGTGGTAGGCACAAACTTAGTCAGAACTCTATTCAATAGGTATGCTGCTGATTCTAGAGCAAATCCCCAGAAGAAAAGTGGCAACTCAGCACTACTCATCATTGAACGCACCATATCTAATAGCGTCCGATTCCTCCTTTCTGATACACCATTATGCTGAGGTGTATAAGGCGGAGTAAGCTGAGAGAGAATTCCATTCTCTTTTAAGCATTCAAGGAAACTGGTACTTAAGTATTCTCCACCTCGATCAGATCGAAGTGTCTTGATGCTTTTACCAGTTTGTTTCTCTACTTCATTTTTATACTCTTTAAACTTCTCAAAGGCCTCGGATTTATGTTTCATTAAGAACACATGTCCATACCTAGAGAAGTCATCAGTAAAAGTGATGATGTAGGAGTGACCGCTTCGTGCATGCGTAGACATTGGACCATATACATCACTGTGTACAAGTCCCAAAAGTTCTGTGGCTCTTTCTCCGTGTCCGGTGAACGGAGATTTGGTCATTTTTCCTTTGATACATGATTGACAAGTTGCATATGATGAATATTCAAACGGATCTAGATATCCATCTTTATGTAACTTAGTCAACCTTGTTTCGTTTATATGACCAAGTCTACAATGCCATAGGAAGGCTTGATTTGAATCTGGAGCCTTTCTTTTAAGCGTGCTTTGAATATTCAAAATTTGAGGTTGATTAAGTATGCATATGCCGTTTTCCAGTGTGCCAAGCCCAATCAGTTCTTGATTTAGGAGAATGTTCATGACATTTCTTTCAAGCGCAAAATTATATCCTTCATTAGATAACGAAGATACTGATAAAATATTACACAACATACTGGGAATACAAAAACAGCTGTACAACACCAAAATGTGCCCACTAGTCAACCCAAGGTGATATTCCCCTATTGCATTAGAATCTACATGCATTCCATTGCCCATTCGGAGAGTCATATCACCTGTCCCCAGCGCTCTACTATTTCTCAGATCCTGCAATGAATTACAGATGTGAGAACCTGAACCGGTATCAAGTACCCATGATGTAGAGTTTACTAAAAGGCAATTTTCGATTACGAACACACCTGAAGCAGAAGAAACAACTTGCTTCTTGTCCTTGGCTTTGAAGGCCAAACAATCCTTCTTCCAGTGCCCTTGCTTGTGACAATAAAAGCATTCGTTCTTTTCTGTCTTCACCTTTCCAACCTTGTTCGTTCCCTGCACATTCTTGACCCCACCCTTCGGTTTGGTGGCTTTCATCTTCTTCTTCCCTTTAGCTTTCGCTTTAGATTTAGAAGAGGATGATTGGCCAACATACAGAACGGGGGTCTTCTCCTTTTTCAAGGAGGTCTCTGCTACCCTCAACATGTTGAGGAGCTTTGGAAGATCAGCTTCCATTTCGTGCCTGTTGAAGCTCAGCACGAACTGATAGAAGGTTTGGGTAAGGGACAGCAAAATCAAGTCGATGTACAAATCATTCTCTAGCACGCATCCTAGGTTTGCGAGTTCCTCAATGAGGCTGGTCATTTTGAGGTCGTGCTCTCCTATAGGCGATCCTGGATCTAACCTCATATGGAAGAGTTTCCTTGAGGTCTCGTACCTTACGATACGGGAGTGCTCCCCATACAATTCCTTGACATGGAGAAAGATGGATATAATATCCATACTCTCGTGCTGTTTCTGGAGTTCATTATTCATGGACGTCAGCACGATACACTTAGCTCGCTCACAGTCTAGATCCAAGGTTTTGCGAACTTCCTTGTCCACAACTGAGGAATCTGGTCCTGGGATAAGGGGAGGAACAGCGGTGGTAACATATGCTACTTTGTCATAAGTCAGTGTAATGTTGACGTTCCTTAGCCAATCTTTATAGTTCTGCCCGGTCAGTATATTTTTTTCAAGTAATAGTTTTAGTCCTGTCATGGTAGCTGCCAGAGAGAGAGAAAAGAAAACACTCAGCATATGCTCTTGCAAGTTTAGATTGGTTATCAATTTATCTAAACAGGATGGCTCCCACTGTTTCCTCAAATCCTTCTTCAAAACCTAAAAGAAGAATTAGTCAGGATTTAATCACACGTCACAATACTTGCTTAACCTTTCAGCCAGGCCAGTGTTGGTACTTCGAGGGAGGTTTTCCAACGCTTTCGCGAAGTTCCTTAATTAAATAACCTCTTTTCCCTGGAGGCGCAGCCCCTCTAACACCTTTCTAGACACCTACTTGGTTTATAGCATTGATTGTTAAGTGAGAAAGTTTCCCGAGAGTAATCCTACTCATCAGTGGGATCGGGATCCAACTATCATTGCATGATGCCCTAGATGGAAGCCACTCTAGTCACCATACTCTAGAAGGTATGCTTAATCTGCAAGTTTCCTTTATGTTTGAAACTCCCGATAAGATTTTTAGCCCAAGCGCTTATGACCTTGACGTAGGCCAACAAATCATAAGACGCAAGTCAAGTTCTACCCATCGTTGTCCTGATTAATTTAGGTACATCGTACATGCCCTTGACGTAGGCCAACAAGGCTGTACGTCTGTCCTATACTATTGCATCTATCTATGCAACAAATAAGCAAACACACTACTACCATACACTATGCCTTGACGTAGGCCAACAAGCATAGCATGAATACGATGTGCTGTCTATTTGAAACGATGGAGGGTTACGGCTGGTTTTTGGCAAAAAACCGTTAACGTAGTGAACTTGATATAATCGAAGGAACCAAGATAGCCTTTATTAAAAGGAGTGGTTTAAGCTCCGCATTTAAAATTTGCTTTTTTTGAAGAAAACCGAGTGGTTTTGAAATTGTTCCAACGATTCAGTTTATGTTTTATTTTCTTTGCATTAATAATAATGCGTCACATCATTAACCTATCATTACAGAAAACAACGAAAATACAATGTCCTCTTATGCCATCTGCATTCGCCACGGGGTCACGTCATCACCCGTTAGGTTACTTAACTAACGACAGAACGGGGGCTAGGCTAGCGCGGGTGTAAAACATAAGTGACGTCTAAATAGCTATCATATATAGATATTGTACATTCGTCAGACGCAATAATAGGCATTCCAGATCACAGATGAACATTATTGGATATGCAAGCAATCCGCGTTACTTTTGAGCCTTCAACGAAAGACGGATTACACAGTTGTGATGAATAGCCATTACCCCACCCCAGACCCCTACGGGTACGGCAAACTACCCGCCAAGTACCCGAAGTGAAGCGGTCTCCCTAAACGACGTTAGTAAGCCACTAAACACTTTAATGTACCCGGTAGTTTGTGCACCCCACCTTGGGTCTATCCTAGGAGCAAAAAAAGTAAAAAGAAATAATACAACGGTGGCTACAACCGCAACCTGGATGTGCCCCGCAAAATAATATTACAACTTATTACATTACATCGAATGAATTAAAATAATAACCCATCACAAAAAACCCCGGTTAATCATCACAACAATCCAATACAGTTCATAATCACAAAGAGTTAAAACATTACAGATATGTGCAACCCCCTGCCAACCGACATACTAGCAGTTAGGGGAGGTTTACGAACACATAATACAGTTCACAGATATAATCAAACAAGCAAACATCGTATAATTTCGATCTATCAAACATATTAGATTCTACTCCAAAACTTCTCTGTAAATCTGAAACTTCAGCAGAAAATAAATCATTCCAGAAAAGACAAAACATCACAGAAGATTCACAGGGAAAAACTGGGCTGAATCGGCTCCAACTCGGCCACGGATCCACGGCGGATCGGTGGGATTGGCCGCGGTTCCGCGGCTCAGTGGCCGATTCAGGAGCCCATTTTTTTCCTGTGTTCTTATACTTTCCTGTAGGTTATTCTGGAGGTCCCTGAAAAGTTTTTAGGCCTCATTTTAAAAACGACAGAAACTTAGTGATATCGATGTATTTTCCGGTTCGTTTCGCGTTCGAAATTGTAACGACTTTGCTAATGAGATAATTATTGTTTAGTGAGGCTCTGATACCACTGTAAGTCGATGTGCAACACCCCACGAGTTGCGGGGAGGTGGAAATTTGAAAAACGATCTTGTTCTATAAGCGTACATCGACTAACCGAAGATCTTTGCTAAACGATAATTAACAACAACCATAGAAGTTCTTAGCTACTATGAAAAGAGATTATACCTAGTGAATCGTGTCTTTCGTCTTTTCGTTCTCTTCGTCCTCCTCGGCCTCCTCTGCGTGATAGATGATCCACCTGAGAACCTTAATCCAAGCTTCACCTCTAGTCTTGAGGTAACTAAGTTTCTCTAGTTGCTAACCAAAGGAACTTAGGTGATATAGAGTTAGGTTATGGAGTGTTTAGTCTATTCTAATCCTTGATCTCAACTCATGAGTGGTAGGATTAGAGTTTGAAGAGAGAGTGAGCTTGAGGAGAGAGAAGGTGAACATAATAATGATAATGATATTGTTTCTCACTTGAATATATGAAGCATAATGAATAAACAAATAAATGAGTAAATGTGATTATTCATCATGCTACATTAATTCAATATGAGTGATTCACTATGTGAGTCATTAAGCATTTAATAATGCATTAATGACATGATGAATCACACAAAATGAGTCACAATTGCATTTAATGATAATGCCACCTAAACCCTCTAGTCACCATGCTTCTAGATGCTTCCCGTAAAATTACGAGAATGCCCCTCCTATCCGTGAAAACACGGAAAAACTTTAGACTGTATAAATCCAATAACCTGATACTAGAATCTGGCTTAAACCAAAGCGGTGTAGTAAAAACTGTCCGAATGTCGTACGTGCGTTTAAACACGTATTCGTCCGAACCCTTTGTCGTAAAACCATACGACCTTTATATCGTTTCGCCTGGAGTTAGGAAATCTCTGTGTGGGACTCTAAAGACTCGACTACTATGCTGGCAGTGGGTTTAACCACAGACCGCAAGTGGCACTAGCTGTACGTAACGGTCCCCAGGTAGATGTCGATAAGAAAGCCGATGAGGAAACTGTTAGTTATATGTATGCCCTAGAGGCCATTACTGTACATAGGATGTATATTGTAGTGGATGCTGGTACATATATAGGGAGGACTTTCTTGCTCGACATGATAGTATGCTATCTGGTTGAACTTTACCTTAACGTGTATACTGATTGTCTCTCTGTTACATGTTGGTAAAGCCCTTAGGATGTGTGCTTGACTACCTGGACTATGATGCGGATCATACTAGTGGGGACATGGTAGTCCATAAGTACATCCTTGAAAGTCCCTAGTCGTGGGTGTATCGAGACGGGGCATCGATATACCAGAGTGGACTAGCGTATACCTTCTCGACCCATACAGATGGGCGATGGATGATCCCATATCCATCGGTGTTTGACATCAGAGGAGATATACGGGTGCTCAGTAGAGACTGGGTACACTGGACGGACTCGCCGAGAACTCCCAGATGGTATTATACCTCACGTCAGATGGCAGTTCTCTGGTGACACTGGTACAGAGTAGTCTGTTGACCCGAGATCGTCATAGAGTCTTGTGTGGTTCCCACTGTGCTTTGATTTCCATCTTACCACGTCCAAGAGGGCGTGCAAAACGGTGGTTTTTGGGTACAGTCCCGAGTCACATGGAGGCAATGAGCGATAGGAGGGGATTCGTCTCTCCCGGTATAGGGGGTTGATGTTGCGCTGTGTTCCATTGGCTATAACAGGAAGTCCCTGGCCAGGGCTGCTCAGAGAATTGCTGGTAAGTGTTACCAGTAGTTTCTCGACCCGTTATGAGCCTCATATCGACACGACTTATCGAGCTATTGGGGTCTGACGTTTACCACCCCTAGGCGAGATATGCGACATATCAGACGATCAGACCGGACTGTTCGGTAGTGTTACTGGTCGGATTCACTGGAGTGTGAGCGGGCTTGCTCGTCGATCTTCAGATCGCTCAATACCCGGGTGGCCGTTACGTTTAGCAGACCGCTTGCGGCTTGTGGGTGTTTGATATGATCATCACCTGCTGCCGGCGTATTGACGAGTCTTTAGAGTCCTACACAGAGGTTTCCTGGCTCAAGCGAAACGAAATAGGAGCGCATATGAGATATGTGCGGGACCGAGAATAATACGTGTATGTGATACCGTATTACATTCTCGCGATGAATGTATCGGAAAGGTTGTATGCGATATAACCTAGTTATCGATTCAAGCGTTGATTCGATAAGCCGATACATTGAATACTAGTCGGTTGTGTGCGACATGACCGGATCATTGAATCAAGTGTTGATTTAATGATTTAATGCATAATTATATATTTGATATGTTACTTTGCACTAACTAGTATTGGTTCACTTTAAACGGATTTTCTCACTTGGATTGTGCACATTGTATATGTGATATATTTTTGTGCACTTGTATGTATCATGTTTGATGATGCATGCTAACTTGTGTTTTGTGTAAAGTTTAAACCATGGTTATGTAATGGTTAGGGTTTACATTTTCATATCTATTTATTTATTCATTTATTCATTTTGGAAAATGTAAAGCAAATGAGAAAATGGTGGCTTCTTTTGTTTTGTTCATGAAGCTTCATGAAGACTTTGACCAAGTTACCATTTTGTCTCATGCTTAACCCTAACCATCCCACTAACCATGATTTATTCTCTACACTTGACCATGGTTCTAGTTATGATAAGGATTATATTTCTTTTCTTTTTTAGATTATTCATATCATAACATTTCTTCTTCTTCTTCCTTGAACTCAAGAAGAAAAAGCTTTCTTCATCAATGGTGAATTGAGCAAACAAGTGAGAAATCCAATTCTAAAGTCTACCCACTTCCTATTTCTTCATCCTCTACCTCTTGCCAAGTAGTAGAGTGTGTTTCCTTCACTAGTTTTAGGGCTTGGTGAAGGTGGAGCTTGATTTAGCGATGCCTCGACGTAGATCATCTTCGGCATGGACATCGACGACCTAGCTCGCTTTTTCTCCGACGAAGCCGACTCTAGAGCCCGGATTTGATTTGGACAGCGGAGAGGACCTCGTTGCGGAGCTATGGAGGTGGAGCACCGGATCTACAAAGGTTGTATTTCCGTTAAACTTTTAGTTAAGTGTTAACTAGTTAGTTTTTCGCCTAGACATCTAGCCGACGATCCGTAGTTTAGGGTTTGTAGGCACCGTAGAATTTGAAATTGGCATGTTCGATACCTTGTGAGACCTCTTGGGAGTGCCTAGGAACCCTACAGTGGTATCAGAGCCTAGCTAGAGCCTTAGGCGATGCGTAGACGGAGTTAGAAGTCCGATCGACCCGAAACCCCGACTTTAAAATGCTCTCTGGACATTTTTGTAAAATGTGGATTTTTGCAAATTAAAAATATGCAGAAAAACAAGCAGGTAAATCTAAGAATTACGATGCAAAAATTATCTAATGATCTTTCTAAAGTGCGGCGGAACCGCGGCATTAGCGTGCTAATGCGGCCTTTCCGCCGCACTTTTGTCTTATCTGCCATTGAATTTTGCACAGTAACTCCTATTTTTCAGTGCTAGTTTTCCTGGGAATTTTTAATCTGAAATCAAGAGTTGAGTATTTTGGGTTGTATTGGGAGTTCGTACATTCGATCGGATTGTCTAATTTTGTCTATGTGTTTTTCGGATATTTTAGAATATGTTAGAAATTTCGACCGGACACAAATACCCAATTTTTCCCCTGTCGAGAAATTTCCAAGTGTTGGATTTTTCCGTAGTTTGACGACGTTCTAAGTAGTGCAAGTAACGCGATGGACCCTCTAGAAGACAACAAACCTTAACTCGATTATGTGACCGTCTTGAACTGCCCTTTGAACCTTCGGGTTTGGGGCAGTACGGCGTGCCACATGTGAGGCGTTGGCTTGACCCTTCTACAGCTGGACCGTCGGTACTGAGGCACGAACTGAATGTTGTTAGACTTATTTCATGTGCTGATCTGTATTGGGAAAAGTTAGGTGTTCGATTGTTCGATCGGAAAGTTTGACATTTTTTATTTATACGGAATGGGATACAACAATTGGAATTCACAATTAGTTATGTGATAACTAAATGAATGTTATAAACATAGCAGTTTAGTCTCACTTGATCGGTTGCCATGGAATTTTGATGTGATCAAAAGTCCGTCGCAATCATGTAGCGTACGCGGATACTCGCCGGGTAAACTTAATAGACAGCCTCACTCCATAGCCCCGACCAAGTGACTGTAGGAGAACCCCGTCGCCGAAAGCATCCCTCCGGGTGCTCGCGGTAGCGGTGTTCCGCCTTGGTGCACTTCGTCGACGGTATCGGGGGTGCAGCCGTCTACTGAAGTTTGCGACGAGCATTCGATCAAAATGTCGGGAATCCTGTTGAATTGCCCGACTTGGTATTGAAAAGTGTTTTCGATAAAGAGACTAAAATGCGGGGTTTATAATTGTTAGGCATGCGATGTCTAAGAAATTCATTTGGTCAGGCATGCGATGTCTGAGGTGGTTGCGGATTCCAACTGTTGTAGTTTTACACTTTCTTTTCTGTGACCGTAAGTGTAATATGTGATATCGCCGGTTTCGTTGCTATATGTCAATGACAATTGGGATGGACATATTTACTTACGTTGATGACATGTGATGTTATGTGTTGCTGGATATGTTATATTGGATCGTCGTGTTTGAATAGCCGGGGGTTTTTATGTGAGATGAGTGTTTTTCATTTTCATTCATGTACAAACTTGTATGTAATATTCTTTTATTGGGGCACTTCCAGGTAGCGGAAGTAGTCACCGTTTGTATATTATTTACTTTTCCACACTAGGATAGACCCAAGGAGGAGGGCACAAGTAACCGGGTTCTGGAGTCCAGTGGGAGACCAACTCGAGGAGTCGGGTCCGGGTCTCCTAACTCCAGAATTGGTAGGGTTACTTGCCGCTCTCGTAGGGGTCTAGGGGTGTGGGTTTGGCTATTCATCACAACCGTGGAATCCGTGTTTTATACTGGCTCGTATTGAAAACACGGACGTCCTAGTATATCCAATATTTCATATGATTCTTCTGCTGCGATATCTGTGATGTGATCATATGATGTTCTGTGATAAATACAGTATATAGTATATATGATATATTATATAGACGTTATTTATGTTTTACACCCGCGCTAGCCCTGCCCCGCTCTGCCGTTAGTTACCTAACCTAACGGTGCACGAGGGGACATCGAGGCGAATGCGGATGGCATAAGTGTACGTCGTATTTATCTGTGATGTTTAGGTACATAATTGATGGGACTTCATTAATGTGATTAATGAAATAAAAGAAACCTAAGATGTTGTAGAATCGAATTTCAAAATAAAACAGGTAGCTACAGTTTTTGCTTTGCACAGCGGTATATGCGATATATCCTGCACCTTATTCGATGAGGAAAGGACCGAGATCCCTTCACCGGGAGTGACTCCTTTAGCAATAACTGGCAGATGCTACACACTCGGTTTGTCTTTTGATTGCTTTTAAGTGTTTTTGCTTTGCACAGTGATATATATGATATATCCCGCACCTCATTCAACGAGGAAAGGACCGACGATCCCTTCACCGGGAGTGACTCCTTTAGCAAACCTAGAAAAGCCTCAAAAACACTCCATTTTTAAAATTATTTGATTCTACAACGATATCAAGTTCATTACGCAATAGGTTTTCAGAAAAACCTGTCGTAGCCCTCCGTCATTTCAGATAAGTGCTGTTTAGTATTCGTGCTGCGTTTGTTGACCTCCGTCAAGGCGCAGTGTGCGGTAGCTAACCAGTATTTATCTGCTTATGCATATGATGCAGATTGAGTTAGGGTAGTCGTGCGGCCTTGTTGACCTCCGTCAAGGGTCGTACGGGTGGGTTTAATTCGATCAAGAAATGACGGGTTGAACTTGACTAGTAGCCTATGGTTTGTTGACCTCCGTCAAGGTCATAGGGTGCTAGGGGCAAAATATTATCGGGAATTTCAAGTGTTGAGATTTGCAATGAGATTGCATACCTTCTATGAGATAGTTGGATCCCGATACCCGCTGCGAGTAAGTGTTACTCCTGGGAGAGTTTTATACATTACAATTAGCCGATCAAGTAGGTGTCTAGAAAGGTGTTAACGGGGTTACGCCTCTGGGAAAACGAGGTTTACATTAATTAGGTTCGTGCGAAAGCACGGGGGACCTCCCTCAAAGTACCGACACTGGCCTGGCTGAAAGATTGGCGAACTTGTAGTGTGTAATTAATCCCGGCTAGTCTTTCCTTTTAGGGTTTGAAGGAAGATTTGATAAAAAGCAGTGGGAGCCATCCTGATTAGATAAAATAATAACCAATCTATTCATTCAAGAGCGCACGCTGAGTGTTTTCTTCTCTCTCTCTCCTGGTAGCGACCATATCACGCCTTAATCAAGATAATAATACGGAATATTGACCGAACCCGCTTGTAATACTGAGCTGGGGAACGTTGGTCCCGCTCTTACTTATAATTGTTATAAGACAGAGCAGGAAATTGGGGATTACCAGAATTCCCGTGCCGCCCAAACGAAGAGAGAGCATGCTGATGCATCATCTTCGGGTGTGTTCGTTACAAAGAACTGTTTCTCTGTATCCTCTACGTCCTGGGTATGTGATACCAGATCAGGATCCCCGATATGTAATCTGTTACATAGGGCTACAGAAAGGTAGAGAACTGAGAACGGGTGATAAGTTTCATAAGACAGAAAACGGGGCAAGTGTTGCAGCCAAGTCTGTTGGTCACTGTCACCCTGTATTACAAATACATTGATTCTGAACGAATGTTATTAGATACCGAACCTGATATACAAAATCATATATGTCTCTTTATTAGTAAAGAAACGATAAAATTTTGTATTGTTGGATAATGTTTTGAACATTTCCTATATCAAAAGTTGATCGGTTCAGGCACGTTATCTAAAAGCATTGATGTTCTAAATCAAACGACAGTTCTTAGTATACGGAACACACACAAGAGGAAGAGTTCAGAAATGAACGAATCCTTCTTGAGGCATTGTAGACTAGGTCATATCAATGTAACCCAACTGGCTGGAGTTACATTTAGATGCATATTTAAATCAGTTTGAATTTACATCTTGTGAAACTCGACAGTCATGTCACAAAGATAAGATGACCATAGCTCCGTTTACTGGAAACAGAGAAAGAGTTAGCGAACTCTTGGGATATGATACATGTTGATGTATGTAAGGTCCCCTGTCTACATATGCCAGGACTGGTTCTTTGTACTTCGTTACATTCTCTGATAATCTCTCAAGATTCAGACATATGTTCCTGTTGAAACACAAGTCCGAACCTTTTGAGATATTCACAGAATATAAGTTAGAAGTAGAGAACCAATACGGGTATAAGTATTATGTCCTATGATGAGATCAAGGAGGAGAATACTTGTGCACGGAAATCCTGGATTATACTAAAGGAGAATGAGATTCTCTCTCAGCATTACTCATCTGTATACACCATAGCACGATGGTATATCAGGGCGGATCAATCACACCCTATATGATAAGGTGTGCTCTATGATGAGTACTACTGAGTTACCTTTTTCCTTTTTGGAAGTTATGCACTTGAGAAGCTGCATACCTATTGAATAGGGTTCCAATCAAATCAATTGTCTACCATTTCATATGTGATATGGAAAGGGAAGAGCCCATATCTTAAGATAGTTAAGATTTGGGGTTGTCCGGCCTATGTCTAAAAGCAAAATCCGGACAAGCTCGAGGCAAGATCTGTTATGTACAACTGGAAAAGTTCCAACTATACAAACAACAGAAGATGATTTGGTAGAACCAAAGAATTCAGTAGATACCAACGAACCTCAGCCTCTCCGCCGATCTAGTAGGGTTCCTCACCCACCTGAGAGATACTTCGGTTTCTCTATGACAGTGGGAGCGAGGATTGCATCATGAGATGATGACCCAACTAGTTTCGAGCTGGCCATCAGGAGTAAGACTCTATAAAAATGGCTGGATGCTTAGTGATCTGAGATGGAATCCTTATACACCAACAAAGTATGGACTTTGGTTGCTGTATCTGAAGGCTTAAATCCCCATCAGGAGCAAGTATATCTTGAGAAGATTACTTGGTGTATATAGAAAGGTTGAGACTTTCAAAGCTAGACTTGTTAAAGGTTTGCTTCATTGACCAAGCGTGGATTATGATGAAACATTTTCAAGTGGCTATGCTTAAGTCCATCCAGATCTTACTTGCCACGGCTACATACCATAACTACGATATCTGGCGGTTGGGTGCCATGACTGCTTTTCTAAATGATGATTTAGAAGAGGACGTCTATAAGTACACAGCCAGAGGGCTTCGTAGACAGTGGGAGCAGCGGAAACGTCTGCAAGATGTTTTATATGATAAAGCAGGCATCGCGGAGTTGGAACATTTGTTTGGATGAATTAGTCAAAGAAGTTGACATCATCAAAATGGTAGATGAACCTTGTATAAACAAGAAGGTAGTAGGGAGTATGGTGACGATCCTCGTAGAGTACGTGGATGACATACTCTTGATAGGGAAGGAGTTTCTTATGCTACGCTCGATCAATCTCCGCTTATCACAAAGATTCTCCATATAGGATTAAAGTGATACCTACTAACTCCTGGATTTTGGATCTATGAGATAGATCTAAATGGATGTTAGGATTCTTACTTGTCGAAGTGAGATGGTATCACATGATCCTGGGGAGAATCGCTGGAAGGGTTCCAGGGTGATAAAGACGACTGAGTGTCAGTCACAGGCATTGTCTTAACCCTCAGTAAAGGGACGGTATATTGGAAGAGTTCCAAGATAGATACCGTGACATACTAGACGATGAAGGCAGGATACATCGCTACTTAAGATGCTACCAAAGAGGCTGTTTGGGTGTATATTGGTTCATGAGATGAACTATGTTCCTCCCATTGTGTGACAACGGAGTTGTGGCTCATGCCAAGGAACGCCGGTCCCATCAGTGATCCAGACATAATCTAAGGCAGTATCACTTGATCATGGAGATGGTTGATCTCCAGGGAGATCGAGGTTAGGGGAGTAGACTCAGAGGACAACACAGCGGATCCACTCACAAAGGCCTGTTCCCAAAGAGAGACTTTTATGGGATGGTTGAGTATGAGATACTGCAACCACTGCTATCAGATGGCCCTAGTGCAAGTGGGAGATTGTTAGTTATATGTATGCCCTAGAGGCCATTACTGTACATAGGATGTATATTGTAGTGGATGCTGGGACATATATAGGGAGGACTTTCTTGCTCGACATGATAGTATGCTATCTGGTTGAACTTTACCTTAACGTGTATACTGATTGTCTCTCTGTTACATGTTGGTAAAGCCCTTAGGATGTGTGCTTGACTACCTGGACTATGATGCGGATCATACTAGTGGGGACATGGTAGTCCATAAGTACATCCTTGAAAGTCCCTAGTCGTGGGTGTATCGAGACGGGGCATCGATATACCAGAGTAGACTAGCGTATACCTTCTCGACCCATACAGATGGGCGATGGATGATCCAATATCCATCGGTGTTTGACATCAGAGGAGATATACGGGTGCTCAGTAGAGACTGGGTACACTGGACGGACTCGCCGAGAACTCCCAGATGGTATTATACCTCACGTCAGATGGCAGTTCTCTGGTGACACTGGTACAGAGTAGTCTGTTGACCCGAGATCGTCATAGAGTCTTGTGTGGTTCCCACTGTGCTTTGATTTCCATCTTACCACGTCCAAGAGGGCGTGGAAAACGGTATTTTTTGGGTACAGTCCCGAGTCACATGGAGGCAATGAGCGATAGGAGGGGATTCATCTCTCCCGGTATAGGGGGTTGATGTTGCGCTGTGTTCCATTGGCTATAACAGGAAGTCCCTGGCCAGGGCTGCTCAGAGAATTGCTGGTAAGTGTTACCAGTAGTTTCTCGACCCGTTATGAGCCTCATATCGACACGACTTATCGAGCTATTAGGGTCTGACGTTTACCACCCCTAGGCGAGATATGCGACATATCAGACGATCAGACCGGACTGTTCGGTAGTGTTACTGGTCGGATTCACTGGAGTGTGAGCGGGCTTGCTCGTCGATCTTCAGATCGCTCAATACCCGGGTGGCCGTTACGTTTAGCAGACCGCTTGCGGCTTGTGGGTGTTTGATATGATCATCACCTGCTGCCGGCGTATTGACGAGTCTTTAGAGTCCTACACAGAGGTTTCCTGGCTCAAGCGAAACGAAATAGGAGCGCATATGAGATATGTGCGGGACCGAGAATAATACGTGTATGTGATACCGTATTACATTCTCGCGATGAATGTATCGGAAAGGTTGTATGCGATATAACCTAGTTATCGATTCAAGCGTTGATTCGATAAGCCGATACATTGAATCTAGTCGGTTGTGTGCGACATGACCGGATCATTGAATCAAGTGTTGATTTAATGATTTAATGCATAATTATATATTTGATATGTTACTTTGCACTAACTAGTATTGGTTCACTTTAAACGGATTTTCTCACTTGGATTGTGCACATTGTATATGTGATATATTTTTGTGCACTTGTATGTATCATGTTTGATGATGCATGCTAACTTGTGTTTTGTGTAAAGTTTAAACCATGGTTATGTAATGGTTAGGGTTTACATTTTCATATCTATTTATTTATTCATTTATTCATTTTGGAAAATGTAAAGCAAATGAGAAAATGGTGGCTTCTTTTATTTTGTTCATGAAGCTTCATGAAGACTTTGACCAAGTTACCATTTTGTCTCATGCTTAACCTTAACCATCCCACTAACCATGATTTATTCTCTACACTTGACCATGGTTCTAGTTATGATAAGGATTATATTTCTTTTCTTTTTTAGATTATTCATATCATAACATTTCTTCTTCTTCTTCCTTGAACTCAAGAAGAAAAAGCTTTCTTCATCAATGGTGAATTGAGCAAACAAGTGAGAAATCCAATTCTAAAGTCTACCCACTTCCTATTTCTTCATCCTCTACCTCTTGCCAAGTAGTAGAATGTGTTTCCTTCACTAGTTTTAGGGCTTGGTGAAGGTGGAGCTTGATTTAGCGATGCCTCGACGCAGATCATCTTCGGCATGGACATCGACGACCTAGCTCGCTTTTTCTCCGACGAAGCCGACTCTAGAGCCCGGATTTGATTTGGACAGCGGAGAGGACCTCGTTGCGGAGCTATGGAGGTGGAGCACCGGATCTACAAAGGTTGTATTTCCGTTAAACTTTTAGTTAAGTGTTAACTAGTTAGTTTTTCGCCTAGACATCTAGCCGACGATCCGTAGTTTAGGGTTTGTAGGCACCGTAGAATTTGAAATTGGCATGTTCGATGCCTTGTGAGACCTCTTGGGAGTGCCTAGGAACCCTACAGAAACCCATCCGAAGTCCCACTGAGCCTGTCTGTGACAATATCCGCGCAGTCCAGTCTGTTCGTCTAACAGTATCGCATGTATGGTCTAGGGGGTGGTGAACGTCAGACCCTTAATAACCATACAAGTCGTGCCGGCGTGGCTCAAGACCATCCGAGAATCTACTGATCAGTCCATCAGTAATTCTCAATCAGCCCTAGCCAGGGATTTATGGTAATGACCAACCGATTACAGTGCGATATCAATTCCCTATACCGGGAGAGACGAATCCCTAACAGTTGCTCACTGCCTCCACATGGCCCGGGACTGTGCCCAACTAAAACCTGTTTGCACGACTCCTTTGAACCGTGGTAGGGTAGTAATCAAAGCACAATGGGAACTCACACGAGACAAATGACGACCTTAAGTCAACGGACTATCTGCACACATGTCACCTGAGAACTGCTATCTGACGTTAGGTATAAATACCATCCAGTCAGTTCTCGGCGAGTCCTGTGCGGTGTACTCACATCCGGTGAGCATCTGTATACAATCTTAGGTGCACATCACCAATGGCTGCGGGACCAATCCATCGCCCCTCGTCAGGGTCTAGATATGTATACACTATTCTACTCTGGAGCATCGATGCCCTGTCTTGATACTCCTTCGACCAGGGACATTTAAGGATGTGCCTATTGACTATCCAGCTCCCACAAGTATGACTGCCATCACAACGCCAGTAGTCAGGCAAACACCCTATGTGCTTTATCAACATGTTTATAAATACAAAGTAAAATATATCACACGTTAAGATAAAGTCAAAACAAATAGCGTACTATCATATTAAGCAAGATTGTCATGTACATACATATCCCTAGCATCCTATACAATGAAGGCCTCTAGGGCATATATATCCAACAAATACAACCTTTGTAGATCGGTCCTTCACTTCTAAAGCTCCTTGTTGTAGTCCCTTCGCTGCGATCATGGTCCTCCCGGGCTCTTGCATGGCTTCACGAGGCAGAAGGAGCATCCTTGCTTGAAGTCTTCGAGGCCGAAGATGATCTATGTCGAGGGAATACGAACTCAAGCTTCTTCTTCACTAATTAGAGAATTAGTGAAGCAAACACCCTAAACTAAAGTGCTAGTCTAGTAGAGGATGATGAAATAGTAAGTGCATACACCTTAGAATTATTTATCTCACTTTTATTTCTCACTTAATCAAAACCTAGAGTGCTTTTGAGCTCAAGGAAGAAGATGAAGAAATAATGAGATGATGATAATGATCAAGTGAGAAAGCTAACCATGGTGAGCGAGTATCATATACTAACTCATGTAGAGACATAACCATGGATAATCCTAATGGTTGAGTTAACAAATAACCAAAGTAAAAACAAACCTAGTGGACTTAGTCAATGCATCCACAAGCTTCCACAAGCTTCATGCATTTTTCTAATCTTCCACTAATTTTGTAATTACTTTAAATATTAAACCCAACATAACAAATAACATGGTGTAAGTCTTATACACCCATAAAAGTTGTATCAACAACCATGATACAAAAAGAAAACACATTTTAATATATACCACATATATATTAAAGTTGTGCACATGTGAGAAAACTCCTTAAGTGAACAAATGTTAGTTAATGTAAATTAGTATATCATATACACAATTATACACTAAATTATTAAATCAACATTTGACTTAATAATCCGGTTATATCTCATATAACCGACTAACATCTAATGTATCGACTTATCGAATCAACACTTGATTCGATAACCCGGCTATATCACATATAACTTGTAAGTCGTTGTGCAACACCCCACGAGTTGCGGGGAGGCGGAAATATGAAAAACAATCTTGTTCTTTGGATTAACATCGTCTAACCGAAGAATCTTTTCTAAACTATAACTAACAAATACATAGGAGTTGTTAACTACTATGAGAAGTGATTATACCAAGTGAATCTAGTCCTTCGTCTTTTCGTTATCAACCTCCTCCTTGGCCTCCTCTACGTAATAGACGATCCACCCGAGAGCTTCTATTCCAAGCTTCACCTCTAATCTTGAGGTAATTAGGTTTCTTTAGTTGCTAATCAAAGGTACCTAGGTGATATATAGTGAGCTTATGGATTAATTTGTCTATCTAATCCTTGATTTCAACACATGAGTGGGGAGGATTAGGGTTTGAAGAGAGAGAGCTTGAGGATAGAGAAGGTGAGCAAGAGAATCATAATGAGATAATGATCTCTCTTGAATATATGAAGCATAATGATTTATCAAAATTAAAAAAAATGATTAATCATCTTGCTTCATTTATTCATATGAGTGATTCGTCTACATGAGTTATTAACCATTAATGATGCATTAATGACATGGATGAATAACACAGATGAGTCACTAAATCATTTAATGCTTATGCCACCTAAACCCCCAAGTCATCATCCTTCTAGAAGCTTCCCGCCAAATTACGAGAACGCCCCTCCTATCCGTGAAAACACGGAAAAACTTTAGACTGTATAAATCCAATAACCCGATACTAGAATCTGGCTTAAACCAAAGCCTGCTAGTAAAAACTGTACGAACGTCGTACGTGCGTTTAAACACGTATGCGTCCGAACCCTTGTCGTAAAACCATACGACCTCTATATCGTTTTGCCTGGAGCAGGGAAACTTGTTCATATCAGATTTTTGCATTTTCATACCACCCAATTTTTATCACATTGCATATCGGAAGATACTCTTGAGCCGTGTTTGCTAGTCAATTGCAGGATACAGGTTCTCGGCTCTAAACGGTGAAATTCATGGAAAAACACGACAAAACCCGGGTTCCTGCCAACCACAGATAAAACACGGATCTCCACTCTTTATTCGTCTGTTGCCACACACCAGTTTAAGAGACAAAATGGCAAATCAATGTCGTTTTCATGCACAAGGCTCAATGGCAGCACAAGATCCAAGAAATCTACACGGAGCTCGAGAAAATCATGACAAAAAGATCCACATCAAATCACCTTTTGCTCAACAGAAATTCTGGAAAAATCGTGAAGAAAATATGAGAAAATACATATACCAGAATAAAGGGCACACAGAACCAGGGAAGCACAAGAAAACCGATGAGCCAACTGCTCTATTAGGCCGCGGAACCGCGGCCTAAGCATGCTTAGGACGCAGAACCGCGGCCGTACGGTGGCGGCAGCAGTTGGGATTTTAGGGGTATGTTGGTCTTTTTATGAGGGTCCAGAATTTTGCCCTAGGATTTCATTCTCCAGCCTATAAATAGCCCAGAACCTTGTGAAGCCAAGTGTGCATAATCTTGTATTTTTCTAGGTTTAGAATACTTGTTTCTTCTTCCTCTTCTCATCTCTTCTCCATTGAAAATCTTGTAGTGAGCTTTTGTGAGTGAAGAATGATGAATAAAGAAGATTCTTTTACTTATCATGCTTGTCTTGTTCTTAGTTAAATTATTATTGCTTGTAATTTTCATTTGTTAACTTAGTTGTTGTTATTTCTTGTTGTTTCTTTCTTTTCTCTTTTCCGTTATCCTTAAACAACCATGACGCTTACGCTTGATCCTTGCCGAGGTGAGGTCGCAAATAGCTAGTTGTTATCTTCTAATCTCCTTCTTTCTATCTTCCTCTTTTGTTTTATCTTTCCGTATTATGGGTGAGTAGTTTCATACTTGTTAGAGTAGGATAAGGGAAGTTTGAGAGAAGGAAATCTCTCTCACTCTTTCCTTGCCCAACATCTTAAAATCGACTCCCGTTAATTGAACCACAATCCGCTCCTTACGGCACCCTATCCTACATGATAGTGGTGATTCCGTAATGAGACCGGTTGTGGTTGAATTAACCGGAGGTTATGGCTAAGAGCCAAGAACGGACGGACAAGCACCAAAAGGAAGAACTTAAGCGTTGGAAAGCCTAGCTTATACTCGCAAGTTCCTTCCTAGTCGTGCTAATCCCCGTTGTTGCTGATTACCGTAACACCGATATTAAGAGTGGCAACGAAAGGAGTGAGCGATTCCTAACTCAAACTAACCTAATCTAACCCTAACAAGCTCTCTTTACATATCATTTTAACACTTAGTTAATCACAAACAAATCTGGAAAACTGGACTTAACTCGTTAAAGCACATAGAAAAAGATTCCCATCTCCCTGCGGACGACCCGTACTCAACCGGCTAGCTACAAGCGAAACCGTTTTGATTGCGGTAATTAACTAAACTTGAACACGCAGAATCTCTACCAATCAAATAGCGCCGTTGCCGGGGAGACGGTAGTTTATTTCTTTTTGTAATTTCGGGTTAACTTGTGAATATAAATATAACCGAAAAAAAAATACTTTGTAAAGAAAAATCTTTTTGTTATTTTTGATTGGTTTTTGTGCAAGTGTGCAGGATAATACGGAATTCGAGTTCAGTGCCAAAGACGTGGGATATTCAAAATTCAAGTTCAGTGCCAAAGACGTGGGAAGATAGACCCACATTTCGCGGCTACACCGCGAAGGATCAAAACGAAGCAAACGGTCTACTGTAAAAATCTGGAACAGATACAGTAAGCAAGTCAAAATTCAGCACATCCAGACAAGCAGAGGACACCCAACAGAGCGTACCCAAAAATTTCAGAAGCCCAATCCCACCATCTTGCCACGGAACCGCGGCATAAGCCAGCTTAGGCCGCGGAACCGCGGCCGTTTGGTCTCTTCAGTGCGCCAAAAATTTTGGGTAAGTCTCTCTCCTCCTCCCCACTCCTCTGGACTCCAATAAACTGTGTTTTCTGCAGCATTCTTTGCGCAAATTCTCTTCCCCCTTCCAATATACTGTTCTTGTGCAGGATTCTTTGCGCCGCGCTAAAATAAAAATTGTTTGCAGTTGATTTATTACCGCTTTGCATTCATTAATACGGACTTAAGGGGCTTGAAACCAATTCAGATTGGGTGGGGATTTCATCACCCTTCCCAGGACCCCAGAAATCACAAAAAGCATATGCATTGACCATTGTTAAATTAAAAAATACTAGACTCAGCCCTAAGGACTTCGCGCTCAATAGGACAGAGGACTAGTTACAGGCATCGGCCGTTTATCCTATCTGACTTTTGCGGTGCCTAGGCAAGTGTGATGAAGGCAAGTGGTTATTTAATTAAAGAACTTCGCGAAAGCGTTGGACAACCTCCCACTTACCTGGCACTTATCTGGCCGCATTAGACGGAGAAGAGGCGGTTTGAGGTCCTATTTCTAGCCCTCTGGAACAGTTAGGAGCAGGTCCAGTTGACCTAGGTGACCCTAGATCTAGGTGAGATTGTGCATATCTTATTTGTGATTGCTTAAAGCCGTTAGTCCGTACATATCTCTGTAAAGCTCTTTCTAAAAAAAAAAAAAAACAAAAACAAAAAAATCAAAAATCAAAAACTTTTATAAAAACTTGCCCTTTGTCGCCAAATCCATTTTTTACCTACCACCCATCACCTTTTTCCATTGACATTTTCTTACCCTCACATTCTACGCTTTGACTATACTAAACTCGTTTAGTGTATGTCCACCTGGACTCGGGACACTAGTGCCCGCCTAGTCCGCGTTACGTTAGTCGCTACCGACTACGCGATCGACTCAGACGTCGATACTCCGTCCACTCCTCTTTCACCCTTACCTTTGCCGGCCAACTCCGACGTTGACCGGAATTCTTTTCATACATCTTCGTCTTCACCATCACCAACCTCTTCTTCGGCGATGTCAGGATTTAATCCGAACATCTTTTTGACTACCCCTGGATTGGCTCCACCTCCTACAGAGACCAATAACCCACCACCACCGCCTGTTGTAGCGCCGCAGCGAATCGCGCTCCAGGATCGTTTCTATCCCACCCGTTCTGCACTTCCCACCTGCCTTTCTCTTCCACCGGCCAATGGGGATAATTTTGAAATTAAGCCCCACTTTATCAACATTCTTCCACGATTTCATGGGCTTGAATCTGAAGATGCCTATATCTTCATCAATAAATTTCAAAACGTTTGTGCCATGATGATAACCACCCAACTTTCGGACGATGCTATACGTCTACGGGTCATTCCGTTCACTTTATGCGATCTTGCTGAAAATGGCTGTATAGCACCGCTTCCCACTCAATAACCAGTTGGGACGAGTTTGTTAATGCGTTTCTAAAAAATTCTATCCGAATCACAAAACCGCAAGGATCCGCAATGAAATCAACCAATTCTCTCAGCTTCCTTCTGAACCCTTCTGGAAATGCTTTGACCGGTACAAAGACCTTCTTGTTCAGTATCCTCACCACGGTATACAGAAATGGCAACTTTGCCAAACCTTATACAAGGGTCTGAACCCAGCAACGAAGCAGTTGTTGGAAACCATCTGTCAGGGCCACTTCCTATCAAAATCTGACGAGAAAGCGTGGCAATTCTTTGACGACCTTGCGGAGCAAACGCTACAATGGGAGAGCACCAGAACGACTTCTTCTTCCTCCTCCACTTCTACCGGTCAGTCTAGGGTAGGAATTCACCAACTTGATGTCTCTATTGCGATGAAAGCTGAAATGGCTGCAATAACGAGAAAGCTAGAAGCGATAGAGAGCAAATTCTCTTCTCCTGCTCCTACCCCTGTTCTCCTCCTTCGTACCATTTGCGCTTGTTGTTCCGATCCTTCTCACTTGACCGAAGAGTGTCCTTACAATCCACCATCGCAAGGACATGATCAGGTTAATGCTGCATTCCAGCAAAGACCAAGGAATGATCCATACTCTTCCACCTACAATCCCGGTTGGAGGAACCACCCCAATTTCGCCTGGAATCAGAATCAGAATCAATTCCAAGGCAACAATTTCCAAAGGGCCCCTCCGCCGCAATAACAAGTGCAACAACAAACTCAACAGCAGTTTCAGCAACCCTTCCAACCCCAACCTTTCCAAAATCAGACGAATAACTTTGCACCCAACAATTCTTTTCCACCAAACAACTTTGTTCCGTCAAACAACGATAAGGTTTCCTCGCTCGAACGAAGTCTGGAGGCGTTCGTTAAACAATCGACATAATCCACCGCCAACATCCAGTCTTCCATTCAGTTTTTAGTGCAACACACTGCCGCTCACGGGCAAAGCATCAAAACCATCGAGGCCCAGATTGCACAACTGAATGCGGCCTTAAGCGAGCGAGAAAAGGGGAAGCTCCCGTCCCAGCCACTCCCAAATCCGGTCACCCACATAATGTACATGTTGCTCTTGAACAACAGAACCATAATGTGAGTGCCGTGACCACATTGAGATCAGGAAGGATGCTGCAAAACAACATTGGCACACGAAGCAACGATGACACCCCGGCCGCTTCTTCTTCTTCTCCTGCTTCTTCGTTTTCTGAGCCTATTCTCCGTTCTTCAAAAGGCTCTCCTTCCTCTTCTTCTGCTTTGAATGGACCCACTTCTCACTCCACGAAAACACCTGTTCTGGGATCCGTTCTAACTCCACAATCTCCTCCTCCAGCATTAGACTCAACCAATTTTAAAAACGTTCCATTTCCAAACCGGTTGAGGTCTAATAAACAAAATCCTCAAATGGAGAAGATTCTGGAGTTATTTAAGCAGGTTAACATTAACATTCCTCTTTTAGATTCTCTCCAACATGTCCCGTCCTACGCAAAAATCTTAAAGGACTTGTGCACGAAAAAGAGGAAGTCTCAGGTACCCAAGAAAGTTTTCTTGGCTAGTGCTGTGAGTGATGCCCTTACCCAATCTTTACCACAAAAACGGAAGGACCCTGGCTGTCCTACGATTTCTATTACCATTGGGGATAAGAACATCAACCGCGCACTATTAGATCTTGGTGCCAGTGTTAACCTGCTTCCGTACACAGTATACGAGCAATTAGGCGTCGGAGAGCTGAAACCCACACACTGCACTCTCCAAATGGCCGACCGATCGATCACCCATCCTAGGGGTGAGCTAGAGGATGTGTTAATAAAAGTCGGGGACTTCATATTCCCCGTTGACTTCATTGTATTAGACACACAGCCTGTAGCTAACCCCCGGAATCAAATTCCGGTGATACTCGGTCGCCCATTCCTTGCAACCTTAAATGCTGTGATCAATTGTCGCAATGGTTCGATGAACCTCTCTTTTGGAAACATGACGATTGAACTCAACATTTTTAGGTTGGGGAATCAGCCCGCCGAACCTAATGCTCATATACTGGACGTCTGCTCGATCCAGGAGATCACCCCAGAAGAATGTGAATTCGAGGAGTTTCTATTTGATCACGATAATCTTGACGCCACTAGTGCGTTCCTCCTCGAACCTGCTGCTGTTTCTGCGCCCGACAACGACTACGAGTGTTTCACGTTCTCGAACGATCTTAGCCGCTCACAACCCGAGTTTCAATCCTTTGAATTTCTGGATGAGTTACCTGAACCATCCAACTCGGTCGCTTACACTCGTTTTGTGGAGTCCTTTGAGTTCGAGACCTCTGCACCAATCTTGCCTTCAATCGTTTCTCCTCCCACGCTCGAACTCAAGCCTTTACCGTCTCACCTTAAGTACGCTTCCTTGGGTGAGAAGGAGACCCTACCTGTCATTATCTCGGCTTCTTTAGCTCCCGAGCAAGAGAAAGCCCTTCTCGCGGTCTTGCACAGCAACAGGCAAGATTTTGGCTGGTCCATGGCGGACATCAAGGGGATTAGTCCCCTGATCGTTGAGCATCACATTCATCTGATGGATGATGCCAAACCAGCCCGGGATCCACAAAGACGTCTCAATCCAGTCATGAAAGAGGCTGTGAAGAAGGAGATCGTAAAATGTCTAGATAGTGGTATCATTTACCCTATCTCTGATAGCCAGTGGGTTAGCCCCATTCATGTTGTCCCCAAGAAGTCGGGCATCACGGTCATAACCAACGAGGCGAACGAGTTAATCCCTACTCGCACCCAAACTGGGTGGCGAGTATGCATCGATTACAGAAAACTCAATGCCGCAACGCGGAAAGACCACTTTCCGCTACCTTTCATTGACCGAATGCTCGAACGATTGGCCGGACACGAGTACTACTGCTTTCTTGATGGCTACTCCGGCTATAATCAAATTCCCATCGCCGAAAAAGACCAGGACAAGACCACTTTCACTTGTCCTTTCGGCACGTTTGCATATCGTCGCAAGCCCTTTGGGTTATGCAATGCGCCCGCTACCTTCCAGCAGTGTATGATGGGAATCTTTTCAGACATAGTGGAAAAATTTCTGGAGATTTTCATGGATGATTTCTCCATCTTCGGCGATTCCTTCAACGAGTGTTTGCTGCATCTTGACGCTGTCCTTACCTGATGTAAGGACAAGAATCTCACTTTGAATTGGGAGAAGAGCCACTTCATGGTGCGCGACGGTATTGTCTTAGGACATATCATCTCGCAAAATGGAATAGAGGTTGACAAAGCAACGATTGAGGTCATTTCCAATCTACCTCCTCCCCGATGCGTCAGAGATATCCGAGCCTTCCTTGGCCATGCCGGTTTCTATAGACGGTTCATCAAGGACTTTAGCAAGATTGCTAGGCCCTTGACTCTTTTACTGGCCAAGGATACGCCATTCGACTTCAACTCGAGCTGTGTGACTGCATTCGAGTCATTGAAACGCTCACTCACTTCTGCTCCCGTTCTTTCTTCACCTGACTGGACGCACCCATTTGAGATTATGTGCGATGCATCCGACTTTGCCATTGGTGCTGTCCTTAGACAACACATCTGTAGGGTTCCTATGCACGCTAATGAAGTCTCACAAGGTATCAACCATGCCAATTTCAAATTTTACGGGTGCCAAGAAACCCTAATACGGATCGTTGACTAGAAGTTTAGGCGATATACGAATCTAGTTAACAACTTAACTAAAGATAAGAAGCTACAACCTTTGTAGATCCGGATATCCACTTCCTTAGCTCCATGTAGGCATCCTCTCGCTGTCCATCTCGAATCCCGGACTCAATCGTCGGCTTGATCGGAGAAATGGGAGGACTAGGTCGTCGGCTTCGTGCCGAAGACGATCTACGTCGAGGCATCACAAGTTCAAGTTCCGACTTCACAAATTTGTAAAACTTGTGAAGAAAACACCCAAAACAACTTGGCAAGAGGTAGAGGGTGAAGAAATAGGAGGTGGGTTCACTTTAGAATTGGATTTCACACTTTAGAACTCATGTTGCCATTGATGGCATCAAGCTTTCTTTCTTGAGGAAGAAGATCAAGAAGAAGGAAATATTATGATAAGTCCATCAAAAATGAAAAAGAAATGAATACTTATCATAATAGGAACCATGGTTAGGTGTAGAGAATTGACCAAGGTTAGAAGAGTGGTTAGGGTTAAGCATGAAGACAAATTGGTCACTTTGGTCAAAGCTTCATGAAGCTTCACAAAGGTTCAAGAATGAAAGCAACCATTTTGTATTCATATCCCATTCCTTTTCCAAAATAAATAAATAAAAGAATGGATAATTAAAACCCTAATCACTTTCTTAACCTAGGTTTAATTCTTTACACTTAACCAAATGAGCAAGTATCATCAAACATGATACAAAGATGTGCACAAAAGTATATCACATATACAACTTGCACATCAAGTGATAAAATCCATTTAAAGTGAACCAATACTAGTTAATGCAAAATAATATATCAAATATATAGTTATACATTAAATCATTAAATCAACACTTGATTCAATGATCCGGTCATGTCGCACATAACCGACTAGTATACAATGTATCGATTTATCGAATCAATGATTCGATAACTAGGTTATATCGAATATAACCAATCGATATATTCATCGCGAGAATGGAATACGGTATCACATACACGCATTATTCTCGGTCCTGCACATATCTCATATGCACTCCTATTTCGTTTCGCTTGAGCCTGGAAACCTCTGTGTAGGACTCTTTAGACTCGTCAATACACCGGTAGCAGATGATGATCATATCAAGCACCCACAAGCCGCAAGCGGTCTGCTAAACGTAACGGCCATCCGGGTATTGAGCGATCAGAAGATCGACGAGCTAGCCCGCTCACACTCCTGTGAATCCAACCAGTAACACTTACCGTACAGTCCGGTCTGTTCGTCTGATATGTCGCATATCAAGTCTAGGGGTGGTAAATGTCAGACCCCAATAACCGATAAGTCGTGCCGATATGAGGCTCATAACGGGTCATGAAACTACTGGTAACACTTACCAGCAAATCTCTGATCAGCCCTGGCCAGGGACTTCCCTGTTACGGCCAATCGAGCACAGCACAACATCAACCCCCAATACCGGGAGAGACGAAACCCCTCCTATCGCTCATTGCCTCCATGTGACTCGGGACTGTACCCAAAGACCACAGTTTTGCACGCCCTCATGGACGTGGTAAGGTGGAGATCAAAGTACAGTGGGAATCACACAAGACTCTATGACGATCTCGGGTCTGTAGACTAACCTGTACAAGCGTCACCTGAGAACTGCCATCTGACGTGAGGTATAATACCATCTGGGAGTTCTCGGCGAGTCCGTCCAGTGTACCCAGTCTCCACTGAGCACCCGTATACCATCTCTGATGTCAAACACCAATGGATGTGGGATCATCCATCGCCCATCTCATAGGTCGAGAAGCGTATACGCTAGTCTACACTGGTATATCGATGCCCCGTCTCGATACACCCATGACTAGGGACCTTGAAGGATGTACCTATGGACTACCATGTCTCCACTAGTATGATCTGCATCACAATCCAGGTAGTCAAGTCCATATCCTAAGGGCTTTACCAACATGTAACTATAAGACAGCTTAAAGAGACAAGTATACATGTTAAGATAAAGAGTAACCGGATAGCATACTATCATATCGAGCAAGAAAGTCATCTCTATATATATGTCCAAGCATCCAATATAATATACATCATCTGTACAATACTGGCCTCTAGGGCATACATACAACTAACAATCTCCCACTTGCACTAGGGCCAGCTGCTGTAGTATTGCATACCGAGCATCCCGAAGAGTCTCTCAAACTGTATCTGGGGAATGGCCTTCGTGAGTGGATCCGCCGTGTTATTCTTCGTGTCAACCATCCTGACCTCGATCTCCCGGCGATCAACTATCTCTCGGATCAGTTGATACCGCCTCAGAATATGCCTGGATCGTTGATGGGACCTGGGTTCCTTGGCCAAAGCCACCGCTCCATTGTTATCGCAATACAAAGGTATTGGATGCTCAATGGATGGAACCACTCCAAGTTCAGTAATGAACTTCTTGATCCAGACAGCCTCTTTAGCAGCATCGTTGGCAGCGATGTATTCAGCCTCCATCGTCGAGTCTGCCACGGTTTCCTGCTTGGAACTCTTCCAGCTAACCGCCCCTCCGTAAAGGGTAAAGACAAATCCCGACTGCGACTTAGAGTCGTCCTTATCACTCTGGAAGCTCGAATCGGTAAAGGACTCCACTTGGAGTTCTCCGTTACCATACACCAAGAGCATCTCTTTAGTCCTTCGCAAGTACTTGAGAATGCTCTTCACAGCTGTCCAGTGACTCTCTCCAGGATCAGCTTGATATCTGCTCACTATACTTAGTGAGTATGCAACATCGGGTCTGGTACATAGCATCGCATACATGATAGAGCCTACAGCTGAAGCATAGGGTATCCCTTGCATGCGAGCTCTCTCCAAATCAGTCTTGGGAGACATCTCTTTAGAGAGAGTGACTCCAGAGATCGTGGGTAAGTTCCCACGCTTGGATTCTTCCATACTAAACCTTTTTAGTATGGTGTCAATGTACCTGGATTGGGACAATCCCAAAATCCGTTTGGATCTATCTCTATAGATCCTAATTCCCAATATGCAGGAGGCATCACCAAGATCTTTCATTGAGAATCTTTGTGATAAGAAGAGCTTGACCGATTGCAGCATAGGAATATCATTTCCTATCAAGAGTATGTCGTCCACGTACAATACGAGGAAGACAACCTTACACTCTGCCACCTTCTTGTAGATACAAGGTTCATCTGGAATTTTGACGAAATCAAACTCTTTGATAACGACGTCAAAGCAGATGTTCCAACTCCGCGATGCTTGCTATAATCCATAAATGGATTTAAGCAGCTTGCACACCTTCCCGCTGCTCCCACTGTCTACGAAGCCCTCTGGCTGAGTCATGTACACGCACTCTTCTAAATCACTATTTAGAAAGGCGGTCTTAACATCCATTTGCCAGATTTCGTAATCATGATATGCAGCGATGGCAAGCATGATCCGGATGGATTTAAGCATAGCCACTGGAGAAAAGGTTTCGTCATAGTCCACACCTGGTCTTTGACGAAAACCCTTTGCTACAAGTCTAGCTTTGAAAGTCTCCACTTTCCCATCTACACCAAGTTTTTTCTTGAAGATCCACTTGCTCCCGATGGGTTTTACCCCTTCAGGAGCAACATCCAAAGTCCATACTTTGTTGGTGTACATGGATTCCATCTCGGACCGCATAGCATCCAGCCATTTCACCGAGTCCTTACTCGTGATGGCCTGCTCGAAGCTAGTTGGGTCATCATCCTCCATGATGCAATCCTCGCTTCCACCATCCATGAGAAAACCGTAGTTTTTCTGAGGTTGGCGAGGAACCCTACTAGATCGGCGGAGAGGCTGAGGTTCATTGGGAGCTGCTGAATCCTCTGGTTCCACTAAATCTTCAGTTTGAGTTTGTGTAGCCGGAATTTCTTCCAGTTCTACCATATCCCCACTAATTTCTTTTGCAAGAAATTCCTTTTCTAAAAAGGTGGCATGTCGAGAAACAAACACTTTTTGTTCCTCTGTATGGTAGAAAAGATATCCATGTGAATGTTTGGGATATCCCACAAACATGCATAGAACTGACCGTGCCTCGAGCTTGTCCGGATTTTGCCTTTTGACATAGGCCGGGCAACCTTATATCTTAACTCGTTTAAGACATGGTCTCTTCCCACTCCATATCTCATATGGTGTGGTAGGTACAGATTTAGTTGGAACTTGATTCAATAGGTATGCTGCTGTTTCCAGCGCATATCCCCAGAAGGAAATAGGTAACTCAGCTGTGCTCATCATAGAGCGCACCATATCTAATAGGGTGCGGTTCCTCCGTTCTGATACACCGTTGTGCTGTGGTGTATATGGAGGAGTCAGCTGAGAGAGAATCCCATTCTCTTTTAGGAAGTCCAGGAATTCATTGCTCAAGTATTCACCTCCTCGATCAGATCAAAGGATTTTAATAATTTTTCCGGTTTGGTTCTCAACTTCTTGTTTATATTCTCTAAATTTCTCAAAAGCATCTGATTTGTGTTTCATCAGGAACACATACTCGAACCTAGAGAGATCGTCAGTGAATGTAATGAAGTATGAAGAACCATCCCTGGCATGTGTAGACATAGGACCGCATACATCACTATGTATCAGTCCTAAGAGTTCAGTAACTCTTTCTCCGTGTCTTGTAAACGGAGTTTTGGTCATCTTGCCTTTGAGACATGACTGGCAAGTGTCATAAGATGAAAATTCAAACGGATTCAAATATCCATCCTTATGCAACTTAGCCAGTCGTGTCGCATTGATGTGACCCAGTCTACAATGCCACAAGAAGGATTCGTTCAGTTCAGAACTCTTCCTCTTGTGTGTGTTCGTTATGCTCAGAACTGTTGATTGATTTAGAACATAAATGCCATTGCACAACGTGCCTGATCCAACCGACTTTTGGTTACGGAAAATGTTCATAACATTGTCCTGTAATACAAAATTATATCCCTCTTTACTCAATAAAGAAACCGATATAATGTTGCATATCAGGTTCGGCATGTAATAGCATTCGTTCAGAACCAATGTATTACCAGTTGGTAACACAAGGTGATATTCCCCGACAGTCTTAGCTGCAACAATTGCACCATTTCCAACTCTAATGTCTTTATCACCTTCTTCAAGTTCTCTACCTTTTCTAAGCCCATGCAACTGATTACATATATGGGATCCTGACCCGGTATCTAATACCCAGGACGTAGGGCAAATGGAGAAACAGTTCTCTATAACAAACACACCCGAAGAAAATGCATCAACATGTACTTTCTTCAATAGGGTGGCATGGGAATCCTGGTATTCCCCTATGTCCTGTTCATTCCTATAACTCTTATAAGAAAGAACGGAACCAACGTTCCCCAGCACAGAATAACATGCGGGTTCGGTCAATACATCCATATTATTATCTTTATTAGGGCATGAAATGGTCGCTACCTGGAGAGAGAGAGAAGAAAACACTTTAGCGTATGCTCTTGCAAGATCAGATTGGTTATTATCTTATCTAATCAGGATGGCTCCCACTGGTTTTTATCAAATCTTCCTTCAAACCCTAAAAGGAAAGACTAGCCGGGATTAATTACACACTACAAGTTCGCCAATCTTTCAGCCAGGCCAGTGTCGGTACTTTGAGGGAGGTCCCCCGTGCTTTCGCACGAACCTAATTGATGTAAACCTCGTTTTCCCAGAGGCGTAACCCCGTTGACACCTTTCTAGACACCTACTTGATCAGCTAATTGCAATGTGTAAAACTCTCCCAGGAGTAACTCTTACTCGCAGTGGGTATCGGGATCCAACTATCTCATAGAAGGTATGCAATCTCATTGCAAATTTCAACACTTGAAATTCCCGATAATATTTTGCCCCTAGCGTCCTATGACCTTGACAAAGGCCAACAAATCATAGCATGCTAGTCAAGTTCAACCCGTCATTTCTTGATTGAATCAAACCCACCCGCACGGCCCTTGACAAAGGCCAACAAGGTCGTACGACTACCCTGAAACAATCTGCATCATATGCATAAGCAAATAATCACTATTCAGCTACCGCACACTACGCCTTGACAAAGGCCAACAAACGCAGCACGAATACTAAACAGTTCTTATCTGAAATGACGGAGGGCTATGACAGGTTTTTCTGAAAACCTATTGCGTAATGAACTTGATATCGTTGTAGAATCAAATGAAGTTTTGAAATGGAGTGATTTTGAGGCTTTTCTAGTTTTGCTAAAGGGGTCACTCCCGGTGAAGGGATCGTCGGCCCTTTCCTCGTCGAATGAGGTGCGGGATATATCATATATATCACTGTGCAAAGCAGAAACTATAGAAGCAATCAAAAGCAGACCGAGTGTGTAGCATCTGCCAGTTATCGCTAAAGGAGTCACTCCCGGTGAAGGGATCTCGGTCGTTTCCTCATCGAATAAGGTGCAGGGTATATCATATATACCGCTATGCAAAGCAAGAACTGTAGCTACCTGTTTTGTTTAAAATTTGATTCTACAACATCTTAGGTTTCTTTTCTTTCATTAATCACATTAATGAAGTCCCATCATTTAAGTCACCTAAACATCACAGATAAATACGACGTACACTTATGCCATCCGCATTCGCCTGGATGTCCCCTCGTGCACCGTTAGGTTAGATAACTAACGACAGAGCAGGGCAGGGCTAGTGCGGGTGCAAAACATAAGTAACGTCTATATAATATATCATATATACTATATACTGTATCTATCACAGAACATCACATGATCACATCACAGATATTGCAGCAGAAGAAATATATGAAACATTGGATATACTAGGACGTCCGTGTTTTCAATACGAGCCAGTATAAAACACGGATTCCACGGTCGTGATGAATAGCCAATCCCACACCCCTAGACCCCTACGAGAGCGGCAAGCAACCCTACCAATTCTAGGGTTAGGAGACCCGGACTCGACTCCTCGAGATGGTCTCCCACTGAACCCTAGAACCCGGTTACTTGTGCTCCCCTCCTTGGGTCTATCCTAATGCGGAAAAGTAAATAATATACAAAAGGTGACATCTTCCGCAACCTGGAAGTGCCCCAAATAAAAGAATATTACATACAGGTTTTTACATTAATGAAAATGAAAAACACTCATCTCACATAAAAACCCCCGGCTATTCAAACACGGCAATCCAATATAACATATCCAGCAACACATAACATCACATGTCATCAACGTAAGTAAGTATGCATACCCTAATTGTCGTTGACGTATAGCAACGAAACCGGCGATATCAACATACTACACTTACGGTCACAGAAAAGAAAGTGTAAAACTACAACAGTTGGAATCCGCAACCTCTTTAGACATCGCATGCCTAATCAAATGAAATACTTAGACATCACATGCCTAACAGTTATAAACCCCGCATTTTAGTCCCATTATCGAAAACTCTTTTCAATATCAAATGAGACTAAAACGCGAGATTTATAACATTCATTCAGTTATCTCATAACTGTTTGTGAATTCCAATTATTGTATCCCATTCCGGATAAATAGAATATATTAAACTTTCCGATCGAACATTCGAACACCCAAGTTTTCCCGAAACCATTCAACACATGAAATAGGTTCAAAGACATTCACTTCATGCCTCAGTACCAATGGTCCACCCGTAGAAGGGTCAAGCCAACGCCTCACATGTGGCACGCCGTACTGCCCCAAACCCGAAGGTTCAAAGGGCAATTCAAGACGGTCACATAATCGAGTTAAGGTTTGTTGTCTTCTAGAGGGACCATCGCGTTACTTGCACTACTCAGAATGTCATTAAACAACGGAAAAGTCCAACAATTGGAAATTTTCGGGCAGGGGAAAGATTTGGTATTTACATCCGGTCGAACCTTTTAACATATTCTAAAATTATCCGGAAAAAACACATAGACCAAGTTTGATAATCTGATCGAATCTGCGATTCCCAAAGCAACCCCAGAATACTCAACTCTTGAGTCATCTTAAAAATTCCCAGAAAACTCAGCATCCAGAAATAGGAATTACTGTGCAAAAAGGGGAGGATGACGTCATCATCTGGCCGTGGAACCGCCGCAGAATCAAGGCTTCTGCCGCGATTCCGCCGCCGTTTGTACTGTTCATGAGTTCAATTTTGCACCGTAATTCTTGTAATTCCCTGCTGAATTTTTTAGGCATTTTTAATATGGAAAAATCCCAGATTTTAGAAAAAGTCCAGAGAGCATGAAAAAGTTAGGGTTTCGGGTTCGATCGGGTTTCAAACATCGTCTAGACTTCGCCTAAGGCTCAAGCTAGGCTCTGATACCACTATAGGGTTCCTAGGCACGCTAATGAAGTCTCACAAGGTATCAACCATGCCAATTTCAAATTTTACGGGTGCCGAGAAACCCTAATACGGATCGTTGACTAGAAGTTTAGGCGATATACGAATCTAGTTAACAACTTAACTAAAGATAAGAAGCTACAACCTTTGTAGATTCGGATATCCACTTCCATGGCTCCACGTAGGCATCCTCTCGCTGTCCATCTTGAATGCCGGACTCAATCGTCGGCTTGATCGGAGAAATGTGCGGACTAGGTCGTCGGCTTCGTGCCGAAGACGATCTACGTCGAGGCATCACAAGTTCAAGCTCCGACTTCACAAATTTGTAAAACTTGTGAAGAAAACACCCAAAACAACTTGGCAAGAGGTAGAGGGTGAAGAAATAGGAGGTAGGTTCACTTTAGAATTGGATTTCTCACTTTAGAACTCAAGTTGCTATTGATGGCATCAAGCTTTCTTTCTTGAAGAAGAAGATGAAGAAGAAGGAAATATTATGATAAGTCCATCAAAAATGAAAAAGAAATGAATACTTATCATAATAGGAACCATGGTTAGCTGTAGAGAATTGACTAAGGTTAGAAGAGTGGTTAGGGTTAAGCATGAAGACAAATTGGTCACTTTGGTCAAAACTTCATGAAGCTTCACAAAGGTTCAAGAATGAAAGAAACCATTTTGTATTCTTATCCCATTCTTTTTCAAAAATAAATAAATAAAAGAATGGATAATTAAAACCCTAATCACTTTCTTAACCAAGGTTTAATTCTTTACACTTAACCAAATGAGCAAGCATCATCAAACATGATACAAAGATGTGCACAAAAGTATATCACATATACAACTTGCACATCAAGTGAGAAAATCCATTTAAAGTGAACCAATACTAGTTAATGCAAAATAATATATCAAATATATAATTATACATTAAATCATTAAATCAACACTTGATTCAATGATCCGGTCATGTCGCACATAACCGACTAGTATACAATGTATCGATTTATCGAATCAATGATTCGATAACTAGGTTATATCGAATATAACCAATCGATATATTCATCGCGAGAATGGAATACGGTATCACATACACGCATTATTCTCGGTCCTGCACATATCTCATATGCACTCCTATTTCGTTTCGCTTGAGCCAGGAAACCTCTGTGTAGGACTCTTTAGACTCGTCAATACGCCGGTAGCAGATGATGATCATATCAAGCACCCACAAACCGCAAGCGGTCTGCTAAACGTAACGACCATCCGGGTATTGAGCGATCAGAAGATCGACTAGCTAGCCCGCTCACACTCCTGTGAATCCAACCAGTAACACTTACCGTACAGTCCGGTCTGTTCGTCTGATATGTCGCATATCAAGTCTAGGGGTGGTAAACGTCAGACCCCAATAACCGATAAGTTGTGCCGATATGAGGCTCATAACGGGTCGAGAAACTACTGGTAACACTTACCAGCAAATCTCTGATCAGCCCTGGCCAGGGACTTCCCTGTTACGGCCAATCGAGCACAGCACAACATCAACCCCCAATACCGGGAGAGACGAAACCCCTCCTATCGCTCATTGCCTCCATGTGACTCGGGACTGTACCCAAAGACCATCGTTTTGCACGCCCTCATGGACGTGGTAAGGTGGAGATCAAAGTACAGTGGGAATCACACAAGACTCTATGACGATCTCAGGTCTATAGACTAACCTGTGCAAGCGTCACCTGAGAACCGCCATCTGACGTGAGGTATAATACCATCTGGGAGTTCTCGGCGAGTCCGTCCAGTGTACCTAGTCTCCACTGAGCACCCATATACCATCTCTGATGTCAAACACCAATAGATGTGGGATCATCCATCGCCCATCTCATGGGTCGAGAAGCGTATACGCTAGTCTACACTGGTATATCGATGCCCCGTCTCGATACACCCACGACTAGGGACCTTGAAAGATGTACCTATGGACTACCATGTCCCCACTAGTATGATCTGCATCACAATCCAGGTAGTCAAGTACATATCCTAAGGGCTTTACCAACATGTAACTATAAGACAGTTTAAAGAGACAAGTGTACATGTTAAGATAAAGAGTAACCAGATAGCATACTATCATATCGAGCAAGAAAGTCATCTCTATATATATGTCCAAGCATCCAATATAATATACATCATCTGTACAATACTGGCCTCTAGGGCATACATACAACTAACAACATCAACAAGATACCGCACGTAATCTATTATGCGAGCCGAACCCTGAACGACGCCCAACTCAATTATACAACAACTGAGAAGGAATTCTTGGCTGTTGTATTTGCTTTAGAAAAGTTCAGGCCCTACCTCATTGTCTACACAGACCATTCTGCTCTGCGCCATCTTTTTGCGAAGAAAGATGCAAAATCTCGGTTAATACGTTGGATCCTCTTGCTTCAAGAGTTTGACCTTGTCATTAAGGACAAACGAAGATGTGAAAAGGTAGTTGCCGACCATCTCTCACGACTTCCTTCTTCGCCTTCGCTTCCAATTCCGATCAACGACGTTTTCCCGGATGAACATCTCTTGACAGTATCTTGCGAACCCTGGTTCGCAGATATTGTGAACTATTTGGCCACGGGATTACTACCGACTGAATGGTCAAGTCAGGACAGACTTCGCTTCTTATCCCAAGTAAAACACTTTTTCTGGGACGAACCCTATTTGTTCAAGTACTGTCCCGACCAGATTATTCGTCGGTGTGTCCCTGACGAGGAATTCAAGAGTGTGCTGTCATTTTGCCACGATCAAGCGTGTGGCGGGCATTTTGGCCCCAGAAAGACAGCTGAGAAGATCTTGCAATGTGGTTTCTACTGGCCACAACTCTTCAAAGACGCTCATGACTATTGCAAGACTTGCTCCCGGTGCCAACACTTGGGCCGGATATCCCGGAGGAACAAGATGCCGCTCCAACCAATCTTGGTTGTGCAGATTTTCGATGTTTGGGGGATAGATTTCATGGGCCCGTTTCCCAGCTCTTTTGGGAACATGTACATCCTTCTCGCTGTTGATTACGTCTCTAAGTGGGTCGAGGCTGTGCCCAGCCGGACTAACGACAACAAGGTTGTCGTTAGGTTTCTTAAGGAAAACATTTTCTCCCGGTTTGGGCACCCCCGAGCGATCATTAGCGACAATGGAAGTCATTTCTGCAATAAGACTTTCGAGGCCTTGATGCGGAAATATTCTATTAATCATAAGCTATCCACGCCCTACCACCCCCAAACCTACGGGCAGGCCGAAGTTTCAAATCGGCAAATCAAGCAGATACTGGAGAAGACGGTTTCCAAGAACCGTAAGGATTGGTCGCTGAAACTCACTGATGCCCTTTGGGCATTTCGAACCGCTTATAAGACCGACCTTGGCATGTCTCCCTATCGGCTTGTGTACGGAAAAGCCTGCCACCTACCTGTCGAAATAGAGCATCGCGCATTTTGGGCGATAAAGGAGCTGAATCTGTCTCTCGAAACTGCGGGCAGCCATCGGAAGCTGCAGTTGAATGAATTGAGCGAGCTTAGGGATGAGGCTTACGATAACGCGGTTGTCGTTAAGAATCGAACGAAGGTGTTTCACGATAAACACCTTTTGCGCAAAACTTTCGTACCTGGTCAGCAGGTACTGCTTTACGACACCCGACTTCACTTCCATCCAGGAAAGCTCAGATCTCGCTGGAAAGGGCCATATTTTGTGCGGAATGTGTATCCGCATGGCGCTGTAGATTTGGAAAATCCAAAGGACGGTTCATTTTTCAAAGTGAACGGACACCGCCTTAAACCGTACCTTAGCGCCGAACCAACAGAGGAGCTCCTGTTCTTACAGGAGCCGGTTTACCCTGCATAATCTTCCTCTACCTACCACCAAACTTCGGTTATCCAGCCAAGAACAGTGGACATTGTTCCAAATAAGTTTGGGGGTATGTATATACCATTTTGTATATATATGTGGATATTCTTTTTTTTCTTTCTTTTCTTTAAAAACAAAAACAAAAAAAATTGTACATCGCTAACCGACAATTTTGACCCTTCAAATGATCTCTTCATGCAATGACAGTGAGGACACTGTCCAGTTTAAGTTTGGTGGTACGCTCGGTATGCATTTCTAACCTTCGTATTCATATGTATATTTTGCATCTACATATTAAATAAAATCCATAAAAATCTAAAAAAAATTCTAAAAATATAAAAACTTTTCTGTCAAGTTAGCTAGTGGGAGTACTCTAATTCAACATTTCGACAGTTTTGTTTGATAAAATAAAAATAACTAAATCTTATGTTTAGATTTTGAAAACCTGAAAGATAACTCTCCTTTAAAGTTAACTATAGCTGATATACATCTTTACATCACACTACACGTGCCGTGAGTTTTTGGGAATTAGATGACAAGTCTTTTATGTCGAAAAACTTTTAAATGGATAAATGATTTTCTGAGGATCAAATAGGTTTGTTCGGAAATAAGTAATATCAAGAATAGTTTATGAAGTGAGTGAATATGAAGGAATGTTATTGATGCCTTAATTGGAACTAAGTCTAAAAAATAACCCATCTGGAACTTGATTGGAATGATTACACACCAAAACCCACTAAACATGTCTTTTATCCAAAAAAATAATTGAACTACCGGCTATATCTCCGTTCGTATTAAATCATCATGATTTTCACGCCAAACTGTCTTTTGTTTGTGGACCTAGGTAACTTGAGTAATTAAGTCCGCTGGGGTGTTTTTACACCTAATGCCCTAAAGCCAACTGGTTTGGGAGCATTGGCCCAAAGCTCGCTAAGAAGCCTAGAAAGTCCAGATTAAAACAAAGTCAAGCAAGTGTTCTCTCCGAGTTAAAATTCCTAACGGTTCTTTGTGTGAGAATAATCTTGATAAAAGACAGGCTTTTATAAAAATTTTAGCGGAGATATGAAGGTTTTATTCTATGATAAAGACTATTGCACGATCACAGAGGTGTGTATGAAATGAAAACAAGAAAAAGGTGGAGTGAAAAATAAGACCTAGTTTCCTGTTAAGGAAGATAGAAATTCTAAAGTTGAAACTTTACTGGAAAACGAAACTTGAAAAATGCTTAACTCTTTATAAAACTTATGTGATCCTTTCAAAAATTTTATCTGGGCTTTATTGTGTGTCATGATGACGTAAATCGATCATTCTGGAAACTTAACGACACTATTTGCACTGCACGTAAAGACATATAAAATCTGTAGTTAAATAAGAAGCGAGGTGTGAAAAATAAAGGTTCGACAGTCTGGATTTAGGATAATAGAATTGTTATTTTCTGAAACAAAACTTTAGGGTTTGAATCTTAGTTATTTTACAAAACCAACTTGACCGGATTTTGTGGGTAGTATCCGCTGAAAACCCTCAGGAGACAACACTCCTCCTACTAGGGACATCTAGAGGTTTAACGGCTTGTTGCACATGCTCAGTGCAATCGCGTTCCCTGCGAAAGTGAGGTTAGGATTTTTTGTGAATAAATTGGCTTTGCTCGGGACGAGCAAATGATAAGTTTGGGGGTATTTGTTCATATCAGATTTTTGCATTTTCATACCGCCCAATTTTTATCACATTGTATATCGGTAGATACTCTTGAGCCGTGTTTGCTAGTCAATTGCAGGATACAGGTTCTCGGCTCTAAACGGTGAAATTCATGGAAAAACACGACAAAACCCGGGTTCCTGCCAACCACAGATAAAACACGGATCTCCATTCTTTATCCGTCTGTTGCCACACACCAGTTTAAGAGACAAAATGGCAAATCAAAGTCGTTTTTATGCACAAGGCTCAATGGCAGCACAAGATCCAAGAAATCTACACGGAGCTCGAGGAAATCATGACAAAAAGATCCACATCAAATCACCTTTTGCTCAACAGAAATTCTGGAAAAATCGTGAAGAAAATATGAGAAAATACATATACCAGAATAAAGGGCACACATAACCAGGGAAGCACAAGAAAACCGAGGAGCCAACTGCTCTATTAGGCCGCGGAACCGCGGACGTACGGTGGTGGCAGCAGTTGGGATTTTAGGGGTATGTTGGTCTTTTTATGAGGCTCCAGAATTTTGCCCTAGGATTTCATTCTCCAGCCTATAAATAGCCCAGAACCTTGTGAAGCCAAGTGTGCATAATCTTGTATTTTTCTAGGTTTAGAATACTTGTTTCTTCTTCCTCTTCTCATCTCTTCTCCATTGAAAATCTTGTAGTGAGCTTTTGTGAGTGAAGAATGATGAATAAAGAGATCCTTTTACTTATCATGCTTGTCTTGTTCTTTAGTTAAATTATTATTGCTTGTAATTTTCATTTGTTAACTTAGTTGTTGTTATTTCTTGTTGTTTCTTTCTTTTCTCTTTTCCGTTATCCTTAAACAACCATGACGCTTACGCTTGATCCTTGCCGAGGTGAGGTCGCAAATAGCTAGTTGTTATCTTCTAATCTCGTTCTTTCTATCTTCCTCTTTTGTTTTATCTTTCCGTATTATGGGTGAGTAGTTTCATACTTGTTAGGGTAGGATAAGGGAAGTTTGAGAGAAGGAAATCTCTCTCACTCTTTCCTTGCCCAACATCTTAAAATCGACTCCCGTTAATTGAACCACAACCGCTCCTTACGGCACCCTATCCTACATGATAGTGGTGATTCCGTAGTGAGACCGGTTGTGGTTGAATTAACCGGAGGTTATGGCTAAGAGCCAAGAACGGACGGACAAGCACCAAAAGGAAGAACTTAAGCATTGGAAAGCCTAGCTTAAACTCGCAAGTTCCTTCCTAGTCGTGCTAATCCCCGTTGTTGCCGATTACCGTAACACCGATATTAAGAGTGGCAACGAAAGGAGTGAGCGATTCCTAAATCAAACTAACCTAATCATAACCCTAACAAGCTCTCTTTACATATCATTTTAACACTTAGTTAATCACAAACAAATCTGGAAAACTGGACTTAACTCGTTAAAGCACATAGAAAAAGATTCCCATCTCCCTGCGGACGACCCGTACTCAAACGGCTAGCTACAAGCGAAACCGTTTTGATTGCGGTAATTAACTAAACTTGAACACGCAGAATCTCTACCAATCAAAATTCTCTGTGTAGGACTCTAAAGACTTGACTACTACGCTGTCAGTGGGTTTAACCACAGACTGCAAGCGGCACTAGCTGTACGTAACGGTCCCCAGGTAGATGTCGATAAGAAGGTCGATGAGGAAACCCATCCGAACTCCTACTGAGCCTGATGTGATAATCACCGTACAGTCCGGTCTGTTTGTCTAAGACTATCACATATCGGGCCTAGGGGGCGGCAAGCGTCAGTCCCCTAATAGCGGTATAAGTCGTGTCGGAGTGAAGCCTATTACACCTTGAGAAACTACTGGAACCTACCAGTAAATCTCGCTTTCCCTGGCCAGGGACTTTGCGTAATGGCTCTCTGACACAGCGCGATATCAACTCCTAATACCGGGAGAGACGAATCCTGTCTAACCGCCACTGCCTCTAAGTGCTCGAGACTGCACCCAACTGCTACCTGTTTGCACGACTCCTTTGAGCCGTGGTAGGGTAGCAATCTAAGAACAGTGGGACACACTCGAGGCGAAGTAGCAGTGTCAAGTCTGCAGACTGTGTTGTACTCATGTCACCTGGGAACTGTTAACTGACGACGGGTATAATACCAACCAATAGTTCCGCGCGAGTCCTGTCCGGTGTACCCGTAACCTAACGAGCACCTGTATACTATCTCCAATACGACGTACTGACGGCTGTGGGACAGACCATCTCCCAAACTGGGATGAGAAGTGTACACACTAGTCTACTCCGGAGTATCGATAATCCTACGACTAGGGACCTGGAAAAGGATGTGCTTGTAGACTACCCAGCCCCTACTAGTGTGAATGCCATCACAACGCTGGTAGTCAAGCATGATCCTAAGGGATCTATCAATATGTATACTCACATATTAAGATAGATAAAACCAAGTAGCATACTACCATGTTTATCAAGACTGTTATATAACTGTGAATATCCCAAGCTTCCATTAAGTAATATACAAGCTAGTATGATACAATAATAGCCCCTAGGGCATATACACTAACAATCTCCCACTTGCACTAGGGCCATGTACTGGCATATCGAAGACCGATGATCTCGAGTAGCCTCTCGAACTGAATCTGAGGTAGGGCCTTTGTGAATGGATCGACAATATTCTCTTCAGTAGCAACTCTCCGGACCTCGATCTCCCGGCGATCTATGATCTCCCTGATCAGGTGATACCGCCTTAAGATGTGCCTGGACTTCTGATGGGACCTTGGTTCCTTCGCTAAAGCTATAGCTCCATTGTTGTCGCAATACAGAGGTATTGGATCAACAATGGTAAGAAGCACCTGAAGTTCTGTTAGGAACTTCTTCATCCAGACCGCTTCTTTTCCGACATCGCAAGCAGCAATATACTCCGCTTCCGTCGTCGAGTCTGCAACGGTGTCCTGGTTGGAACTCTTCCAGCACACCGCTCCTCCATTGAGGGTAAAGAAATAACCTGACAAGGACTTGGAATCGTCCTTATCACTCTGGAAGCCGGAATCAGCAAAGGCCTCCATCTTGAGGTCTTTTCCGCCGTAAACCAAGAACATCTTCTTAGTCCTTCTTAGGTACTTGAGAATGTTATTTACTGCTATCCAGTGCTTCTCCCCTGGGTCTGACTGATACCGGCTTACCACGCTCAGTGCGTAAGCTACATCTGGTCTGGTGCACAACATCGCTTACATTATAGAGCCTACCGCAGAAGTGTAGGGTATAATAGACATGCGTTCCCATTCCAAATCAGTCTTGGGAGACATCTCTTTGGAGAGGGTCATTCCGTGACAAGCCGGTAGATTACCGCGCTTAGAATCTTCCATACTGAATCTTTTCAGTAGTGTTGATATACCTGGACCGCGAAAGTCCCAACATCCTCTTGGATCTATCACGATAGATCCAGATCCCCAGAATGTAAGAGGCATCACCCAGGTCTTTCATGGAGAACCGGTGTGATAAGAATCCTTTGACAGATTGTAGCATAGGAATATCATTTCCTATCAATAGAATGTCATCCACGCACAAGACGAGGAATACGACAGTTCGTGCTACAGCTTTACTATATATACATGGTTCATCTGGATTTTTGATAAAGTCACATTCTTTGACTGTTTCATCAAAACAGATGTTCTAACTCCGCGATGCCTGCTTCAGTCCATAAATGGACTTAAGCAACTTGCACACTTTCCCGCTGCTCCCACTCTGATTGAAACCTTCTGGCTGATCCATATAGACGCACTCTTCTAAATTACCATTCAGAAAAGCCGTCTTTACGTCCATCTGCCAGATTTCATAATCATGAAAGGAAGCAATAGCAAGAAGGACCCGAATGGATTTGAGCATAGCCACTGGAGAAAAAGTTTCGTCATAGTCCAAACCAGGTCTTTGACGAAAACCCTTTGCAACATGTCTAGCCTTATAAGTTTCCACTTGTTCTGTTGGAGATAGTGCCCTCAGAGTCAATTATTGGATCACAGGCACGTAATTGCAATGATTGAGGGAGGACCTATCCCGGTACAACAGTCTTACTCGAGATGATAGTATGCTATCTGGTTTACCTTTATCATCGTGTACTGCTTTAGGTGACCTGACAGGTCGCTATTGCATGTTGATAGAGACCCTAGGATTCTTGCATGACTGCCAGCAGTATGAGGGCGATCATAAAAGTGAGAGCTGGAGTCTATAAGCACATCCTTAAAAGGTCCCTAGTCGTGGGAGTTTCGAGACAGGGCATCGATTCTCCAGAGTAGACTAGTGTATACAGTCGAGACCCCGACGAGGGGCGGTAGCCGGTCTCACAAGCCACTGGTGTCAGTTGGTTCACCTAAGATGTATACAGGTGATCATTGGGTTATGAGTACACCGGACAGGACTCGCCGGGAACATGCTAGTTGGTCTTATACCTGACGTCAGATAGCAGTTCCCAGGTGACATGTGTACAGGTTAGTTCATCGACCTGGGGATCGTCATTTGTCTCGTGTGAGTTCCCACTGTGCTTTGATTACTACCCTACCACGGCTCAAAGGAGTCGTGCAAACAGGTTTTAGTTGGGTACAGTCCCGAGCCACATGGAGGCAGTGAGCAGATCTTCGGGGGTTCGTCTCTCCCGGTATTGGGGGTGAGGTCGCGCTGTGTCTAGGAGAGCCATTACATGAAGTCCTTGGCCAAGGCTGGAGATTTACTGGTAGGTATTCCAGTAGTATCTCAGGGTGTTCTGGGCTACACTCCGACACGACTTGTACCGCTTTTGGGGGTCTGACTTTTACCAACCCCCTAGGCCCGCCATGCGATGCTCATAGACGAACGGACCGGACTGTACGGATATTGTCACTGACAGGCTCAGTAGGGTGTCAGGATGAGTTCGCTTATCGACGTCCCTTTTGGTCAATAGCTGGTGGCCCGTTACGTATTGGCTTATACCTCTGACGTGCTAGTGGTTAGATCCACAACCATAGTATTGACAAGTCTTTAGAGTCCACCACATTTTCAGTTACTCAGCTTTCGGGCGAAACGCTGTAGAGGCCGTATGGAGATATGGCAGGGTCCGATCAGATACGTGCGGTATTGCACGGATCAGGATCGGACGGTTTGTACTAGAGGCCGTATAGATATATGGCAGGGTTCGATCAGATACGTGCGGTATTGCACGGATCAGGATCGGACGAATATTACTAGCCGGCTTTGGTTTAAGCCGGATCCTAGTATAGTACAGTGTAGATTTTGTCTCCTTGCATTTGTATCCGGACGGAATACTGATGCGGGTGTGTATGCACACTATCGGGGTTTTCCTGTAATTTATTACGGGACCAGTTTTCTGGTGTTGCCAGTTTGCATTCCGTTCCGGCCGGTTTTCCTTTGTTCTTTCCCGGCCGGACTTTTCCGATGGAGGGGGTTATTTGCAATTGTGCAAATAACATTTGTGGAGGGGGTTTCTTGCAAATATATTCATTATGATATCTTTCATCCATGATTTTGCATTAATGAGATTTGATGTGAATAGAAGTAATAAGCATGGTTGATGTTTTGTTTAAGGTTACCTCTTGCTTTATCCTACACTTACCTCCCTTCATGAGTTTGGTTTTGATCTCTCCACCATTCTCTAAGATGAGGGGCCGGCCACTTCTATTTGGGAGAATGAGAGAATTTCATTTGTGAGCTTGTGGCATATTTCCTTCATCTCATTCTCATGTAATGAAAAATGAAAGCACCATTTTTCATACCTTCATTCCTCCACATCCATGGCAACCAATACCCCAAAGTGAGACATGCACTCTACACTATATTCTACAGCACATCTTGGGCATGTCGACTTGCCAGCTTCATGCCCGAGTTGCCTCGGTATAGAGGCGGGAGCCCGTAAAAGAAACAGGCGATGTGGTGCCCTTCCGGCGAGGAGGCGACAACCGGAGTTTCCGCGGGAGATCGGGACGACGACGAGAAGACCGGAGGACTCGGATCACTCGGTATATCTCTTCCAATCTTCCAGTTAGCTAGAACTAGTTTAATGGTCCGATCCGGGTGTTTAGTGCGCGGTGGTGCCGGTTTGCAAAGTTCGCAAAATTAATGTTTATCACCGTTTCCGCATTTGGCCGTCGGATTGACGGCCGGGGCGCCGCCGTGCACTTACAGTGGTATCAGAGACACGCCATTAACTTAGTCTAGCTTCGTTTGATGTGTTTGAATTTCTGATCGACCAAAATTTCCAAAAACCGTATTTTTCCTTCACATTAGTTTCTGTCGAAATTTTTTGAAGTCTAAAAATTTTTCAGGTTGTCTCAGAATGATGTGCAGGGAGTTCTAAGAACTCTGGGAAAATTCGAGACAATGATCCCTCAGCTCGAGCGCGGAACCGCGGCAAAACCCCCCTTGTTGCCGCGGTTCCGCTGCAGGTTGGTGGGATCAATGCTTCGAAATTCTCCAGTGGGCTTCTGGGCTATAATTAGGGGTTTTGGAATATTAATTTTGGGCCCAGATTTTCTGTGAGTGCTACAGTATTGCTTGGGGGCCCACTTGTTAATTTTTGATCGATTGGATATTTTAAACACATTATTTCACAGTATTTACATTATATCTGTGACCGTGAATGTCACTCGATCGGTAAATCCGGTCTAACTGCTATAGCCCGGTTAGACGGATCTGCGAACGTGACCTTCACGTTGATGTTTTGTGATTTTGCTGTGATGTTGCGGATCGGTCGTGGGGATAGCCTGGATGCAATGCTAGTACAGTGATGTTGTATTATGTACATTTGATATTGCGGGGCGAGCGTCCGACATGTGGACTGCCGTCACTGCCTGTTTGTATTATTCTTTTGGGGCACGACCTGGTTGCGGTCGATGTACCCGTTGTATGTATATTTTACTTTCTGTACTAGGGTTACCCCGCGGTGGGGTGCACGGATAGCCGGGTTCTGGAGGGCTACAAGCCCGCATCTCATGGCATTGGGACAGAGGGGGCTTCACTCTAGGATTGGCTGGCTATTCGCCGCACTCGTAGGGGGTACAGGTTGACCCAGGAGGGGTGCCCGAGTTACCGGATTCCGTGAAGTGCTGGGTGGTCCATTCACGGTGCTGAAGGGGGCTGCCTCGCTTCAGGTTTTGGCGGGTAACTTGCCGCGCCCGTAGGGGTCTAGGATTTCATTGCACAGGCTATCCACACGACCAGGGGAACGTCGGGTTTCAGCAGTGGCTCTGTGAAACCCGGGGATCCCAGATATCTGTATTGTTCTGTGATGCTGTACATTTCTGTGATGTTGCATTTTATTCACGCCTTGAGCGAAATACTATATATTGGAATATATATTAGTAGATGTTGTATATGTTTTTCATCCGCGCTAGTCCAGTCCCCGCTCTGCCGTTAGTTAGCTAACCTAACGGGTGATGACGGGACCCAGTGGCGAATGCGGATGGCATATACGTACGTCAGTATATTTTCGTTCTTTGTGGTGTGATCAATTGATGGGACTGCGTTGATTCGGATCAATGCAAGTTAAAACAAACCTTTTCTGATGTTGTTGGAACACTTTTCAAAAAGCTGTTATTGCAAGGACGTTCACTTTTGTTTTGCATCGTGGTACTCATTTGGAATATCCTGCTCCTCAGTCGACGAGGCAACGGCCGAGATCCCTTCACCGGGAGTGACCCCTTGGACAGAAGTTTGCGTCAGGGCACTAACTTCACTATAGCCGATTACTTTTGCTTTGCATCGTGGTATTCAGTTGGAATATCCTGCACCTCATTCTACGGGGAATAAGCCGAGATCCCTTCACCGGGAGTGACCTCTTTAGCAAAGGTTTTCGTAACTATATTTTCAAAAGCTATCAGTTCCTTCAACGATATCAAGTTCATTACGTTAAAGGTTTTCGCCAGAAACCATTCGTAGCCCTCCGTCGTTTCAGCCGGGTAGCAAGTAGTATTCATGCTATGTTTGTTGGCCTTCGTCAAGGCATAGTGTATGGTAGCTGCTTGTTGCTTTTCTGCAGCATAGATAGATGCGTTGGTTTGGGACAGTCGTATAGCCTTGTTGGCCTTCGTCAAGGGCTTGTGCGGGTGGGTTCAAATCAACCTGGAGAATGACGGGCAGAACTTGACATGTGACTTATGATTTGTTGGCCTTCGTCAAGGTCATAAGAGCATGGGGTAAAAATCCACATCGGGAGTTTCAAAAGAACTGAAACTTGCCAGATATGCGCATACCTTCTGGAGTGTGATACCGTGAGCGGATTCCGTCACGTTATCATGCGATGAGAGTTGGATCCCGATTCCCACTGATGAGTTGGTTTACTCCTCGGGTAACCCCGACTAATTCTTCTTTCAGGTTTGGAGGAGAATTTGAGGTACAGTGGGAGGTTTCCTGATTAGATAAATTGGTAACCATTCTGATCTAGGTTAGAGTGCACGCTGAGTGTTTCTTTTCTCTCTCTCTCTGGCAGCGACCATTGACCCGACCCTAGACTATGACTCAGTGACCAAGTTGACCGAACCTTCTTAACACTGGCTTTTGGATTGTCAGAGTTGCAGACCTTATTGCCACTCCTACTTTTACCCTTTTCTCCAGGACACCCCGTATTACTACGAACGTCCACTTCCATTGGACAAAACCATCGTATGGTTAGATACGAACTCGAAGGAATTCATTCGAGGATGGTTTCCGGTTTTGGAGAAAACGGATAGGATTATTCAGTTGTCTTTTCCTTTTACCTTCTCTCAGGTTGCGAGTACTCCTTGGCTTAGGAGATAGTACACCTATTACGCAAATTGGATAGTCTTCTTCCAAACCTTAGGCTGGTGCCGACCGGTAGGGAATGAAGAAAACCATTTAGCATAACGATGGTGTGCAGAAGGTATTAAGATTAAGACAAAGCAAGGGATTAGTAAGAGGGCAAAGTAAATTGCGACTGATATTCACGACCAAACCAAGTATTTCTTCGCCAATCCTAAATCACCTTTGTATCTCTCCAGGACACTCCGTATCACTACGAAGATCCACAGTTTATTGGATACTCCATCGTATGGTTATATACGAACTCGAATGGAACTTGTTCCAGTTCGGGGATGGATTCTGGTCCAGGAGAAATAGGAATAAGGTTTGTTCGATTGTCTTTTATCTTCACCTTCTCTCTCATTGCGAGTGCTCCTAGGACTAGGACAGTACACCCATTATGCTTATTGGATAGTCTTCTTCCAAACCATAGGCTGGTGCCGAACGGTAGGGAAGGAAGAAAACCATTTGGCCTAAGGGGTGTGCAGAAGGTAACGACTAAAGACATATAAAGGAATTTGGAGAGGTGGCAAAGAATTATACGGTTATAGTTGTGAATCTGGATAATGGTAGAGGCATTACTAGGAATACCAGGATACCCTATCGAAACATTTCAATGTTTCAGTTCAACTGTGTACTGTTAAAAGAAAACTGATTTCCCGATTAGACACTTGCTCCAGGGTATGTATTTACCAAGTTTGATTCTCACATCTGTATGGTTTTACAGATGATGAGTGGGAGTAAGTTGTTGGGAATTGGGTGATCATCCTCATTATATCGGGATTCGTTGTAATCGGTGATATTTGAGGAGATCACCTGGGCTGTTTGCCGGTCGGCAAATATTTGGTTTTGAATATCCGCTGTTGTGCACCAATTTCAAATTGATATATCTGTACGTCTATTTGAATAGAGTGAGATATACCTTTTGATATTATGTCGAAGACATTTACCTATATCAGTGGATGGTTAGGTAAGGAACATTAAACAGCGGTGTAATTCTTCTTAACCATAAGTACAGTTTTCAACCTACGACACACAGTGAAAGAGTTGTTAGACTCGGCGGACTTATACAGAGTATTGTATGTTGTCCAATGTCCATTAGGACAGAGGGGTTGGTCCTCATACTATATTCTGTTTACTTTTAACTTCTCTAGTTCTTAGACATGTGTTTCGTAGAAACACAGGGTCTAAGTTTTTGAGGAGTTATAGGTATTTGAAGAGAGTAGAGAACCGAGTGTAGCAAGTATCGGGATTCTTCAAAGTGATCGAAGATATAGATACTTGTGTATGGTATTTAGTTGATAGTAATGATAAAGAGAAATTGCTTCTCTTTCAGGTTACTCATAATTGGAAGCATTCCTAAGTTGAGTAACGCTGATCGGCCTCTCTCCATTTAGTTGACATGCACTGGAGACAGCTGCATGATTTGAATCTGGTTCAATTAAATCAGTGCCTCTGGTTCTATATTGGATATAGTACAGTTCATATCTTAACATTGTTAAGGTACGGGGAGTTGTCCGGCTTATGATTAAAACCAGACTCTGGATAACTCAAGGCACGTTTCTGTAATGGCTGTTTGTGGGTTGACCCAGGCTATGACGAGGGTTGACTTTCTACCATCTGGCAGATCAATAGAAATATTGTTCTAGACTCGCCACAGTTTTATTAAAAATGAATTTTTCAAAAACAGTAGTGGGAGTATGGTAGAACTGGAAGTGATTCCAGAACCGCGAACGATTACTGAAGATTTGATAAGGAACCTAAAGATTCAATCTGTTTTGACATTCCATTAGCCACTCCGCAGATAAGGTGGGTAACTTCAGGCACCCGAGAGGTACTCTGGTAGCCTCAAGGACGGTGACAGGGAAGTTCTTGTTTACCCACACTTGTCATTGTTGTTGTTCCAGGCTGCGAGACCCGGCAGGAGGATGAGTATAGCGTCGTTCTAAACTAGCTTTAGAAGTGCACGTCTATATGACTCTGCCAGAGGGTTGTCGTGGTCAGTGGGAGCAGCGGAAGCATTGGTGGACATCAGGCTTATGTCTATTTATAGACTAAAGCAGATATAGCGGAGATAGATCATCTATTTCTGATGTGACAGTCATAGGTTTGACGTCATCAGAATAGAGGATGGATCTGTTGAGAAGGTAGTAGGGTGTGATATCCGGGTTTTTGGATGACATACACAAAGTAGGAAGTGATATTCCTATACTACGATCGGTTATACTTTGGTCGTCACACAGTGGTTTCTCCACATGGGATTTGGACATTATATTAGACATACTGGTCACTAGATCTATGGTTTTAGATCTAGATTTGGGTGGTTTCCCAATCTGGGTACTTAGACAACATTCTAAGAGTATTTAGAATGGACGACTCCTGGCACGGTAGTGTACCTGCAGGTAATGGAGTCACCCTCTCTAAAGGTGTCTTATAGACTAAAAGAGAGAGGGATGTGCATGATTGGCAGATCACTTGCTTAGGCAATTGAGTCAATCATGAGATGTCAAGTACCACACCAGATGTTGTTCTTGCACTAGATGCAATAAGTTGATATTTATCCAATCCTGGAGAAACAGTCGGAAGCAATTTTAGAACATAAGTGGATGTTCTAGGGACATGATAACAACAGCCTCATTCGGGGGACAGTTATCATTCCAGGCTTCCAAGGTGACATGGACGACAAGGTGGTTGTCAGAGTTATAGTTTTCCCTCTGACGAGGGGCAGTATTTTGGACAGGTCTTCCAAGGCAATACTGAGGGAGGCATGGCGCAGGATACTGATTAAGTTCAGTTGACGATACAGTCTAAGAAGTTTGGATTTGGAGTTCATTTATGAGCTAAGTCCCATCAGACATCCAGACATTCTAAGACAGGTATTGCACATTTCGGGAGATGGTTTTCTCCGCGAACTTGAGATATAGAGAGACATAAGAAAGAAACTTCAAGGCGGATCCACTCGCTGAGGCTATTCCTTGAATGCAATAGTTTCGCAAACGAGCTTTGTGAGACTGACTAGTAGAGGAGTTGGGTGTTCGGTATCACACGGGCTGTGAGTATGCGACATCGCAATAATTAGCCTTGAGTGCAAGTGGGAGATTGTTGGAGATAGTGCCCTCAGAGTCAATTATTGGATCACAGGCACGTGATTGCAATGATTGAGGGAGGACCTATCCCGGTACAACAGTCTTACTCGAGATGATAGTATGCTATCTGGTTTACCTTTATCATCGTGTACTGCTTTAGGTGATCTGACAGGTCGCTATTGCACGTTGATAGAGACCCTAGGATTCTTGCTTGACTGCCAGCAGTATGAGGGCGATCATATAAGTGAGAGCTGGAGTCTATAAGCACATCCTTAAAAGGTCCCTAGTCATGGGAGTTTCGAGACAGGGCATCGATTCTCCAGAGTAGACTAGTGTATACAGTCGAGACCCCGACGAGGGGCGGTGGCCGGTCTCACAAGCCACTGGTGTCAGTTAGTTCACCTAAGATGTATAAAGGTGCTCATTGGGTAATGAGTACACCGGACAGGACTCGCCGGGAACATGCTAGTTGGTCTTATACCTGACGTCAGATAGCAGTTCCCAGGTGACATGTGTACAGGTTAGTTCATCGACCTGGGGATCGTCATTTGTCTCGTGTGAGTTCCCACTGTGCTTTGATTACTACCCTACCACGGCTCAAAGGAGTCGTGCAAACAGGTTTTAGTTGGGTACAGTCCCGAGCCACATGGAGGCAGTGAGCGGATCTTCGGGGGTTCGTCTCTCCCGGTATTGGGGGTGAGGTCGCGCTGTGTCTAGGAGAGCCATTACATGAAGTCCTTGGCCAAGGCAGGAGATTTACCGGTAGGTATTCCAGTAGTATCTCAGGGTGTTCTGGGCTACACTCCGACACGACTTATACCGCTTTTGGGGGTCTGACTTTTACCAACCCCTAGGCCCGCCATGCGATGCTCATAGACGAATGGACCGGACTGTACGGATATTGTCACTGACAGGCTCAGTAGGGTGTCAGGATGAGTTCGCTCATCGACGTCCCTTTTGGTCAATAGCTGGTGGCCCGTTACGTATTGGCTTATACCTCTGACGTGCTAGTGGTTAGATCCACAACCATAGTATTGACGAGTCTTTAGAGTCCACCACATTTTCAGTTACTCAGCTTTCGGGCGAAACGCTGTAGAGGCCGTATGGAGATATGGCAGGGTCCGATCAGATACGTGCGGTATTGCACGGATCAGGATCGGACGGTTTGTACTAGAGGCCGTATAGATATATGACAGGGTTCGATCAGATACGTGCGGTATTGCACGGATCAGGATCGGACGAATATTCCTAGCCGGCTTTGGTTTAAGCCGGATCCTAGTATAGTACAGTGTAGATTTTGTCTCTTTGCATTTGTATCCGGACGGAATACAGATGCGGGTGTGTATGCACAGTATCGGGGTTTTCCTGTAATTTATTACGGGACCAGCTTTCTGGAGTTGCCAGTTTGCATTCCGTTCCGGCCGGTTTTCCTTTGTTCTTTCCCGGCCGGACTTTTCCGATGGAGGGGGTTATTTGCAATTATGCAAATAACATTTGTGGAGGGGGTTTCTTGCAAATATATTCATTATGATATCTTTCATCCATGATTTTGCATTAATGAGATTTGATGTGAATAGAAGTAATAAGCATGGTTGATGTTTTGTTTAAGGTTACCTCTTGCTTTATCCTACACTTACCTCCCTTCATGAGTTTGGTTTTGATCTCTCCACCATTCTCTAAGATGAGGGGCCGGCCACTTCTATTTGGGAGAATGAGAGAATTTCATTTGTGAGCTTGTGGCATATTTCCATCATCTCATTCTCATGTAATGAAAAATGAAAGCACCATTTTTCATACCTTCATTCCTCCACATCCATGGCAACCAATACCCCAAAGTGAAACATGCACTCTACACTATATTCTACAGCACATCTTGGGCATGTCGACTTGCCAGCTTCATGCCCGAGTTGCCTCGGTATAGAGGCGGGAGCCCGTAAAAGAAACAGGCGATGTGGTGCCCTTCCGGCGAGGAGGCGACAACCGGAGTTTCCGCGGGAGATCGGGACGACGACGAGAAGACCGGAGGACTCGGATCACTCGGTATATCTCTTCCCATCTTCTAGTTAGCTAGAACTAGTTTAATGGTCCGATCCGGGTGTTTAGTGTGCGGTGGTGCCGGTTTGCAAAGTTCGCAAAATTAAAGTTTATCACCGTTTCTGCATTTGGCCGTCGGATTGACGGCCGGGGCGCCGCCGTGCACTTACATGTTCATCTACACCAATCTTTTTCTTGAAGATCCATTTGCATCCTATGGGTTTTACCCCATCTGGAGAAAATTCCAAAGTTCATACTTTGTTGGTGTACATGGACTCCATTTCGGTCCGCATTGCATCTAGACATCGTACCGAGTCGCCGCTCTGGATGGCCTGCTGAAAGCTAGTAGGTTCATCATCATCAATGATGCAATCTTCTCCATCCCCATCTATGAGAAAACTGTAGTATCTCTTAGGTGGATGAGACGGCCTACTACTCCTGCGGAGGGGTGTGGGAATGTCCTGTTTTTCTTGAACTACTGATTCTACCAAACTTTTAGTAGTAGTTTGTGGTTCTGGAATTTCTTCCAGTTCTATTTCGCTCCCACTTATTTCCTTTTCTAAAAACTGATGTTTTAGAAAATGGGCATTACGAGAAACAAAAACCTTTTGTTCCTCTGCGTAATAGAATAGATACCCCCTGCAGTTCTTTGGATATCCCACAAACTTACACAGTACTGATCGTGCCTCGAGCTTGTCCACATGCTGCTTTTTAACAAAAACTGGACATCCCCAAATCTTCAGATACTGAAGATAGGGTTTCTTCCCACTCCACATCTGATATGGAGTGGTAGGCACAGTCTTGGTAGGAACTATGTTCAAAAGATATGCCGCTGATTCTAGCGCATAACCCCAGAAAGATCGCGGTAACTCAGCATTACTCATCATGGGACGTATCATATCCAATAGGGTTCGATTCCGTCTCTCCGATACACCGTTATGCCGTGAAGTGTATGGAGGAGTAAGATGAGAGAGAATTCCTTTAACTTTTAGGTAACTTAGGAACTCGGCACTTAAGTATTCACCACCTCGATCAGATCTTAGTGTCTTGATACTTTTGCCGGTTTGGTTTTCTACTTCATTCTTATACTCCTGGAATTTCTCAAAAGTCTCGGATTTATGTTTCATCAGATAAATGAATCCGTGCCTAGAGTAATCATCCGTAAAAGTAATGAAATAGGAAAAACCACCTCTTGCATGTGTAGACATTGGACTACATACATCGCTGTGTATGAGTCCTAAGAGCTCGCTCGCTCTTACTCCATGTCCAGTGAATGGAGTCTTTGTCATCTTTCCTTTGAGACATGATTGACAAGTGGCATAAGTTTGATATTCGAACGAGTCAAAATATCCTTCTCTATGTAACTTAGTTAACCTTGTCTCATTGATGTGACCTAGTCTACAATGCCATAAGAAAGCCTTATTTAAATCTGGAGACTTTCTTTTTAGTGTGTTCTGGACATTGAAAATTTGTAGTTGGTTTAAGACATATATACCGTTATCAAGTGTACCGGACCCAATCAAACTATGATTAAGGTGGATGTTAACAACATCACTTACAAACGTGAAATCATAACCTTTATTTGATAAAAAGGAAACTGATATGATATTACACGTTAAGCTAGGTACACAAAAACAGTTATGTAAAACCAAAATGTGTCCACTCGTCAATCCCAAATGATAATCCCCTACGGACACAGCTCCCACGCTAGCTCCGTTAGTAACCATCAGGGTCATATCACCATCCTTCAGCACTCTACGGTTTCTCAGTACCTGCAATGAATTGCATATATGAGATCCTGATCCGGTATCCAATACCCAGGAAATAGAGTTGATTGACAGACAATTCTCAATTACAAACACACCTGAAGTTGAAGCCACCGCTTGCTTCGGTCCCTGGTTCTTGGCGTTCCACTCCTTGCAATCTTTCTTCTAGTGCTTTTTCCTTATGACAATGGAAGCACTCATCCTGGGCCACTACTGGCACCGCAATCTTTTTCTTTCCCTTCACTCCCACCTTACTAACACCTCCTCTAGGTTTGGTGACGGCCTTCTTCTTCTTTCCTTTGGCCCTAGCCTTGGACCCGGAAGAAGAAGCACCGCTAACAAACATAGCGGGTGTTTCCCTTGCCTTCTGCACTCCTCAACATGTTAAGGAGTTCTGGAAGTTCAACTTCTTTTCTTTGAATGTTGAAATTCAGAATAAACTGGGCGTAGGTGGAAGGAAGGGACTGGAAAATCAAGTCTGTATAGAGCTCATTATCCAAAGTCGTCCTAAGGTCTGCGAGCTCTTCAATATAGCCAATCATCTTTAGGACATGGTCTCCTACCGATGATCCAACGGCCAACCTCGCTCGAAACAAGTTCTTTGAGGTCTCGTCTCTTGCTATACGAGATTGCTCTCCATAAAGTTCCTTTGTATGGAGAAATATGGCATCTAGATCCATATCCTCGTGCCTCCTCTGATGTTCATTATTCATCGAGGCAAGCACGATGCACTTGGCCTTCGCGCAATCTAAATCCCAGGTTTTGCGGATTTCCTTATCCGCATTACTGAATTTGGGACCTGGGACAGCAGGTGCCTTAGCGGTGAGGACATACCCCAATTTGTCATAGGTCAAAGCAATTTTGACATTCCGCAGCCAATCTTTATAGTTTGGCTCTGTCAATATATTTTTTTCTAATAGTAACTTAAGTCCTGTCATTATCTGGGTGGCTGCAATTAGGAGAGAGAGAGAGAGAACACTTTAGTATGATGCTCTTGCAAGTTTAGAGTGGTTTTTAGTTTATCTAAACCGGATGGCTCCCACTGTTTCTCGAATCCTTCCTCAAACCAAAAAAGAAGAACTAGCCAGGACTATTCTCACTGTACAATACTTGCTTAACCGTTTAGCCAGGCCGGTGTCGGTACTTCGAGGGAGGTTTTCCAACGCTTTCGCGAAGTTCCTTAATTAAATAACCTCTTTTCTCTGGGGGCGTAGCCCCGCTGACACCTTTCTCGACACCTGCTTGGTTTATAGCATTATCGTTAAGTGACGAATCTCCTGATGAGTAGCATATACTCACAGTAGGATCGGGATCCAAATATCATCGTATGATAATGCTGAAGGAATCCTACCAACATTCATCAAACTCCAAATGGTATGCATCTCTTTGCAAATTTCAGTTTCTTTAGAAATTCCCGATATAAATTTTTGCCCCATGCTCTTATGACCTTGACGTTAGGTCAAAATGTCATAAGTCACATGTCAAGTTCTACCCATCATTATCTTGTTAATTTGAACCCATCCGTACATATCCTTGACGTTCGGCCAAAATGATAATACGACTGTCCCAAACTAACTCATCTATCTATGCAACAAATGAATACCCAGCAGCTACCAAACACTATGCCTTGGCGTTAGGTCAAAATACATAGCTTGAATACGACTGAATACCCAAATGAAATGACGGAGGGCTATGAATGGTTTTGGCGAAACCGTGAACGTAGGGAACTTGATATGACCGAAGGAACTTGATAGCTTTTAAAAGGAGTGGTTAAAGCTCCGCAATTAAAAATATCCTCTGTTTTAAAATAACCGAGTGGTTTATTTTAAATTGTTCCAACGATTCAACTTTGGTTTATTTTCTTTGCATTTATAATAATGCGTCCCATCATTAACCTATCATTGCAGAAAACAACGAAAATACAACGTCCTCTTATGCCATCCGCATTCGCCACTGGGTCCCGTCATCACCCATTAGGTTACTTAACTAACGACAGAGCAGGGGCAGGGCTAGCGCGGGTGTAAAACATAAGTGACGTCTAAATAGCTATCATATATAGATATTGTACATTCGTCAGACGCAATAATAGGCATTCCAGATCACAGATGAACATTATTGGATATGCAAGCAATCCGCGTTTCTTTTGAGCCTGCAACGAAAGACGGATTACACAGTTGTGATAAATATCCATTACCCTATCCTAGACCCCTACGGGTACAGCAAACTACCCGCCAAGTACCTGAAGCGAAGCGGTCTCCCTCAACAACGTGAGTTGGCCACTATACACTTCAAAGTACCCGGTAGTTTGTGCACCCCACCTTGGGCCAATCCTAGGAGCAAAAATAGTAAAATGAAATAATACAACGGTGGCTACAACCGCAACCTGGATGTGCCCCGCAAAATAATATTACAACATATTACAATTACATCGAATGAATGAATATTAAAACACATCTCAAACCCCGGCTAATCATCACAACAATCCAATCATGTTCATAATCACAAATAGTAAAATCATTACCGAAATGTGCAACTCCCTGCCAACCGACATATTAGCAGTTAGGGGAGGTTTACGAACACATTATACAGTTCACAGATATAATCTAATTAGCAAACATCGTATAATTTCGATCGAGCAAACACTTTAGATTCTACTCCAAAACTTCTCTGTATACCTGAGACTTGAGCAGAAAATAAACATTCCAGAAAAGACAAAAAACATCACAGAAGAGTTCTGGGAAAATTTGGGGTGAATCGGCTTCAACTCGGCCGCGGAGCCGCGGCGGATCGGTAGGATCGGCCGCGGTTCCGCGGCTGTTTGGCCGATTCATGCACCCAATTTTTTTCAGATTACTTGTATTTCCCTGCTTGTATTTTAAGAGTCCCCTGAAAAATTTTTAGACCTCAATTTAAATTCGACAGAAACTATGTGATTTCGATGTTTTTTCCGGTTCGTTTTGCGTTCGAAATTCTTACGACTTTGCTAATAAGTTAGTTATTGTTTTGCGAGGCTCTGATACCACTGTAAGTTGATGTGCAACACCCTACGAGTTGCGGGGAGGCGGAAATATGAAAAACAATCTTGTTCTTTGGATTAACATCGACTAACCGAAGAATCTTTGCTAAACTATAACTAACAAATACATAGGAGTTGTTAAGTACTATAAGAAGTGATTATATCTAGTGAATCTAGTCCTTCGTCTTTTCGTTACCAACCTCCTCCTCGGCCTCCTCTACGTAATAGACGATCCACCCGAGAGCTTCTATTCCAAGCTTCACCTCTAATCTTGAGGTAACTAGGTTTCTTTAGTTGCTAATCAAAAGCACCTAGGTGATATAGAGTGAGGTTATGGATTAATTAGTCTATCTAATCCTTGATCTCAACACATGAGAGGGGAGGATTAGGGTTTGAAGAGAGAGAGCTTGAGGAGAGAGAAGGTGAGCAAGAGAATCATAATGAGATAATGATCTCTCTTGAATATATGAAGCATAATGATTTATCAAAATAAATAAAAAAAATGATTAATCATCATGCTTCATTTATTCATATGAGTGATTCATCTACATGAGTCATTAACCATTAATGATGCATTAATGACAAGGATGAATCACACAAATGAGTCACTAAATCATTTAATGCTTATGCTATCTAAACCCCCAAGTCTTCATCCTTCTAGAAGCTTCCCGCCAAATTACGAGAACGCCCTTCCAATCCGTGAAAACACGGAAAAACTTTAGACTGTATAAATCCAATAACCCGATACTAGAATCTGGCTTAAACCAAAGCAGGCTAGTAAATACTGTCTGAAAGTCGTACGTGCGTTTAAACACGTATGCGTCCGAACTCTTGTCGTAAAACCATACGACCTCTATATCGTTTCTCCTGGAGCAGGGAAACACTCTGTGTGGGACTCTAAAGACTCGACTACTATTCTGGAAGTGGGTTTAACCATAGATCGCAAGCGGCACTAGCTGTATGTAACGGTCCCCAGGTAGATGTCGATAAGAAGACCGATGAGGAAACCTATCTGAACTCCTACTGAGCCTGATGTGACAATCACCATACAGTCCAGTCTGTTCGTCTAAGATTATCGCATATCGGGCCTAGTGGGTGGCAAGCGTCAGTCCCCTAATAGCGGTATAAGTCATGTCGGAGTGAAGCCCATTACACCTTGAGAAACTACTGGAACCTACCAGTAAATCTCGCTTGCCCTGGCCAGGGACTTTGCGTAATGGCTCTCTGACACAGCGCGATATCAACTCCCAATACCGGGAGAGACGAATCCTGTCTAACCTCCACTGCTTCCAAGTTCTCGGGACTGCACCCAACTGCTACCTGTTTGCACGCCTCCTTTGAGCCGTGGTAGGGTAGCAATCTAAGAACAGTGGGACACACTCGAGGCGAAGTAGCAGTGTCAAGTCTGCGGACTATGCTGTACTCATGTCACCTGGGAACTGTTAACTGACGACGGGTATAATACCAACTAACAGTTCCCAGCGAGTCCTGTCCGGTGTGCCCGTAACCTAACGAGCACCTGTATACTATCTCCAGTACGACGTACTGACGACTGTGGGATAGACCATCACCCCAACTGGGATGAGAAGCGTACACACTAGTCTACTCCGGAGTATCGATGCCCTGTCTCGATAATCCTATGACTAGGGACCTGGAAAAGGATGTGCTTGTATGCTACCCAGCTCCCACTAGTGTGACTGCCATCACAGCGCAGGTAGTCAAGCATGATCCTAAGGGCTCTATCAATACGTATACTCACATATTAAGATAGATAAAACCAAGTAGCATACTACCATGTTTAGCAAGACTGTTATATAACTGTGAATATTCCAAGCTTCCATTAAGTAATATACAAGCTAGTATGATACAATAATGGCCCCTAGGGCATATACACTAACATAACCGACCGATACAAAAAGTCATGAGAATCGAATACGGTATCACATACACGCATTATTCTCGGTCCCGCACATATCACATATGCGCTCCTATTTCGTTTTGCTTGAGCCAGTAAAACCTCTATGTAGGACTCTAAAGACCCGTCAATACGCCGGCAGTAGGTGATGATCACATCAAGCACCCACAAGCCGTCAGCGGTACTAGCTGGACGTAACGGCTACCCGGGTATTGAGCAATCAGAAGATCAGCAAGCAAGCCCGCTCCAACTCCTGTAAAAGCCTAACGGTAACACTTGCCGTACAGTCCGGTCTCCTCGTCTGATATGTCGCATATCAAGTCTAGGGGTGGTAAACGTCAGACCCCAATAACCGATAAGTCGTGCCGATGTGAGGCTCATAAAGGGTCGAGAAAATACTGGTAACACTTACCAGTAAATCTCTAAATCAACCCTGGCCAGGGACTGTTAGTTATATATATGCCCTAGAGGCCATTACTGTACACAGGATGTATATTGTAGTGGATGCTGGGACATATATAGGTAGGACTTTCTTGCTCGACATGATATTACGCTATCTGGTTGCTCTTTATCTTAACATGTATACTTTCTGTCTCTCTGTTACATGTTGATAAAGCCCTTAGGATGTGTACTCAACTTCCAGGATTATGATGTAGATCATACTAGTGGGGCCTGGGTAGTCCATGAGTACATCCTTTAATGTTCCTAGTCGTGGGAATATCGAGACGGGGCATCGATATTCTAGAGTAGACTAGCGTATATCTTCTCGACCCATGTGATGGGCGATGGATGATCCCATATCCATTGGTGTTTGACATCAGAGATGGTATGCGGGTGCTTAGTGGAGACTGGGTACACTGAACGGACTCGCCGAGAACTCCCAGATGGTATTATACCTCATGTCGGATGGCAGTTCTCTGGTGACACTGGTTCAGCTTAGTCTGTTGACCCGAGATCGTCATAGAGTCTTGTGTGTCTCCCACTGTGCTTTGATTTCTACCCTACCACGGCTCTACTGAGTCGTGCAAACAGGTGGACTTTGGGTACAGTCCCGATTCACATGGAGGCAATGAGTGATAGGAGGGGATTCGTCTCTCCCGGTATTGGGGGTTGATGTTGCGCTATGCTCGACTGGCCATAACTGGAAATCCCTGGCTAGGGTTTCAGTGATATACTGGTAAGAGTTATCAGTAGTTTCGCGCTTGTTATGGACCTTATATCGGCATGACTTATCAAGCTACTAGGGTCTGACGTTTATCACCCCTAGGCGAGATATGCGACATATCAGATGAACAGACCGGACTGTACAGTAAGTGTTGCTGGTTGGATTCACAGGAGTGTGAGCGGGCTTGCTCGTTGATCTTCTGATCGCTCAATATCCGGGTGGCCGTTACGTTTAGCAGACCGCTTGCGGTTTGTGGGTGTTTGATATGATCATCGCCTACTGCCGGCGTATTGATGAGTCTTTAGAGTCCTACACAGAGGTTTCCTGGCTCAAGCGAAACGAAATAGGAGCGCATATGAGATATATGCGGGACCGAGAATAATACCAGTATGTGATACTGAATTCTATTCTCGCGATTTGTATCATCGGACGGTTATATAAGATATAGCCGGGTTACCGAATCAAATGTTGATTCGATATATTGATACACTTGATATTGGTCGGTTATGTGCACTAGTTATGACCGGATCATTAAATCAAGTGTTGATTTAATGATTTAATGTATAATTATATATTTGATATATTACTTTACATTAACTAGTACTGGTTCACTTAAGATTGTTTTTTCTCACTAGATTGTGCACATTGTATATATGATATATGTCTGTGCATTAGTTTGTATCATGTTTGATGATACATGCAAACTTGGGTGTGTATGCTTTAAACCATGTTTAGTTAATGGTTAGGATTTTTTTTTCTTTATTTATTTTGTAAAAACAAAATGGTGGCTTTTTCTTTCTTTGCTTTAAGCTTCATGAAGCTTCTTAGCATTTTTCAAAGTCTTAACCATTTTGTCTTTATGCTTTGACATAACCATCACCTAAACTATGGTTTGCTCTCTACATGAGGTAACATCACCCATGGTTGCAATATGAGAAGACTTCACTGGATTTATTTTTGAGATAATTCATTTTTTCTTTCTTCTTCTTCTTCATCTTCTTCAAGTGAAGAAAACCTTTCTTGAAAATTATCAAGTGATGAAATCAAGTGAGAAATCCAAATCCAAAGTGAACCCACTTCCTATTTCTTCATCCTCTACCACTTGCCATGTTGTATAGGGTGTTTTCTTCACAAGGTTCATGACCAAGTGAAGATGGAGCTTGAGTTTGAGTCGCCTCGACGTAGATCATCTTCGGCATCGAAGTCAATGACCTAGCCCGATCATTTCTCCGATGAAACCAACGCTAGAGTATGGGATCCGGTTGATCGCAGTGGAGGGACGTCATCACGGAGCTAAGGAAGTGGTGGACCGGATCTACAAAGGTTGTAGTCACTTTCACTTGTAGTTAATTTATTAACTTGCATTTAGTTTCGCCTATAATCTAGTTAATGATCTAGCATTAGGGTTCTTTGGCACATGAAAAATTTGATTTTGGCATAGTTGATCAGTTGTAGAACCAAATGAGTGTGCATAGGAACCCTACAGTGGTATCAGACCCTAGCTAGAGTTTTAGGCGAAGTGTAGACGAAGCTAGAAGTCCGATCGAACCCGATATTCCCCGATTTCACCCCTCTCTGTACAATTTTTCAAACTGTGGATTTTTGTGACTTAAAAATGCTCAGAAAATAGAGCAGGAAATTATAAGGAGAACTGTAGAAAACGAAGCCCTAACTCTGCTGTAGCACCGCGGAACTGCGGCCTAACCCTGCTTTTGGCGTCGGTTCCGCGGCCGTATGTAAAGTTTATGGATTCTTTTTCACACAGTAATGCCCGTATCTGTTCCTCTGTTCTCTGGGAATTTTTAATTTCTACTCAACTGTTGAGTTTTCTGGGTTCTTTTGGGGACTCGATAATTCGATCGGATTGTCTAACTTTGTCTATGTGTTTTTCCGGATAATTTAGAATATGTTAAAAAGTTCGACCGGATATAAATACCCACTTTTTCCCCTGTCGGGAAATTTCCAATTGTTGGATTTTTCCGTAGTTTAATAACGTTCTAAGTAGTGCAAGTAACGCGATGGACCCTCTAGAAGACAACAAACCTTAACTCGATTATGTGACCGTCTTGAACTGCCCTTTGAACCTTAGGGTTTGGAGCAGTACGGCGTGCCACATGTGAGGCGTTGGCTTGACCCTTCTACGGCTGGACCGTTGGTACTGTGGCATGAAGTGAATGTTTTTAACTTATTTCATGTGTTGAACTTTTCGGGAAAACTTGGGTGTTTGATTGTTCGATCAGAAAGTTTAACATTTTCTATTTATCTGGAATGTGATACAATATTTGGAATCCACAAGTAGTTATAAGATAACTGATTTGGATGTTATAAACATAGCAGTTTAGTCTCACTTGATCGGTTGCCACGGAATTTTGATGTGATCAAAAGTCCGTCGCAATCATGTTGCGTACGCGGATACTCGCCGGTAAACTTAATAGATAGCCATACCCCATACCCCCGACCAAGTGACTGTAGGAGAACCCCGTCGCCGAAAGCATCCGTTCGGGTGCTCGCGGCAGCGGTGTTCCGCCTTAGTGCACTTCGTCGACGGTATCGGGGGTGTGGCCGTCTACTAAAGTTTGCGACGAGCATTCGTTCAGAATGCCGGGAATCTTGTTGAATTGCCCGACTTGATATTGAAAAGAGTTTTCGATAATGAGACTAAAATGCGGGGTTTATATTTGGTTAGGCATGCGATGTCTATGCAGGTTGCGGATTCCAACTGTTGTAGTTTTACACTTTCTTTTCTGCGAACGTAAGTGTAATATGTGATATCGCCGGTTTCGTTGCTATATGTCAACGACAATTGGGATACGCATATTTACTTATGTTGATGACATGTGATGTTATGTGTTGCTGGATATGTTATATTGGATCGTCGTGTTTGAATAGCCGGGTTTTTTTTATGTGAGATGATAGTTTTTCATTTTCATTCATGTAAAAACTTGTATGTAATATTCTTTTATTGGGGCACTTCCGGGTTGAGGATGATGTCACCATTGTATATTATTTACTTTTCCGCATTAGGATAGACCCAAGGTGGGGAGCACAAGTAACCAGGTTCTAGGGTCCAGTGGGAGACCATCTCGAGGAGTCGAGTCCGGGTCTCCTAACTCTAGAATTGGTGGGGTTGCTTGCCGCTCTCGTAGGGGTCTTGGGGTATGGGATTGGCTATTTATCACGACCGTGGAATCCGCGTTTTATTCAGGCTGAAAATAAAACACGGACGTCCTAGTATATCCAATATTTCATATGATATTTTCTGCTGCGTTATCTGTGATGTGATCATGTGATATGTTCAGATAGATATTGTATATAGTATATATGATATATTATATAGACGTTGCTTATGTTTTACACCCGCGCTAGCCCTTCCTCGCTCTGGCGTTAGTTACCTAATCTAACGGTGCAGACGAGACATCGAGGCGAATGCGGATGGCATAAGCGTACGTTATATTTATCTGTGATGTTTAGGTGGACTTAAATGATGGGACATTCATTAATGAGATTAATGAAAGAAAATAAACCTAAAAGATGTTGTGGAATCGAATTTCTTAAAAACAGGTAGCTACAGTTCTTGCTTTGCATCGCGGTGTTCCTTGTAGAACATCCTGCACCTTATTCGATGAGGAAAGGGCCGATGATCCCTTCACCAGTAGTGACCCCTTTAGCAATAACTGGAAGATGCTACAACCCTCGGTTTTTCTTTTGATTGCTTCTATAGTTTTCACTTTGCACAGCGGTATATATGATATATCCTGCACCTTATTCGATGAGGAAAGGGCTGACGATCCCATCACCGGGAGTGACCCCTTTAGCAAAACTAGAAAAGCCTCAAAAGCACTCCATTCTAAAACCCATTTGATTCCGCAACGAGATCAAGTTCATAGCATTAAAGGTTCTATTAAAAACCATCCGCAACCCTCCGTCATTTTAGGAAGTAGAGTATTTAGTATTCGTGCTATGTTTGTTGGCCAAAGTCAAGGCACGGTGTACGGTAGCTAAGTGATGTCTTCCTACACCGCATATGATGCGATTAGTTAGGACAGTCGCGTGACTTTGTTGACCTTAGTTAAGGGTCATGTGGGTGGGTCTAATTAATCACGAAATGACGGGTAGAACTTGACTAGTACTTATGATTTGTTGACCATAGTTAAGGTTATATGTGCTAGGGGTAAAAACCATTATCGGGAGTTTCAAGTGTCGAAATTTGCAATGAGATTGCATACCTTCTATGAGATAGTTGGATCCCGATACCCACTGCGAGTAATTGTTACTCTAGGGAGATTTTTGCACTTTGCAATTAGCCAATGAAGTAGGTGTCTAGAAAGGTGTCAACGGGGTTACGCCCCTGGGAAAACGAGGTTTACTTTAATTAGGTCCGTGCGAAAGCACGGGGAACCTCCCTCAAATTACCGGCACTGGCCTGGCTGAAAGATTGGTGAACTTGTAGAGTGTAATTAATCCCGGCTAGTCTTTCCTTTTAGGGTTTGAAGGAAGATTTGATAAAAACAGTGGGAGCCATCCTGATTAGATAAAATAAATAACCAATCTAATCTTGCAAGAGCGCATACAGAGTGTTTTCTTCTCTCTCTCTCCAGGTAGCGACCATGTCACGCCTTAATCAAGATAATAATATATATGTACTGAGCTGGGGAATGTTGATCCCGCTCCAACTTATAATTGTTATAAGACAGAGCAGGAAATTGGGGAATACCAGATTTCCCGTGCCACCCAAACGAAGAAAGTGCATGAGATGCATCATCTTCGGGTGTGTTCATTATAAAGAACTGTTTCTCAGTGTCCTCTATGTCCTAGGTATTAGATACCGGATCAGGATCCCGCAAATGTAATCTGTTACATGGGTTACAGAAAGGTAGAGAACTGAGAACGAGTGATAAGTTTCATGAGACAGAAAACGGTGCAAGTGTTGCAGCCAAGTCTGTTGGTCACTATCACCCTGTATTACCAATACATTGATTCTAAGAAAATGCTATTAGATACCGATATCAGTCTCTTTATTAGTAAAGAAAGGATATAATTTTGTATTGTTGAATATTGTTTTGAACATTTCAAAAGTTGATCGGTTCAGGCACGTTATCTAAAAGCATTGACGTTCTGAATCAAATTACAGTTCCTAGTATACAGAACACACACAAGAGGAAGAGTTTAGAAATAAATGAATCCTTCTTGAGGTATTGTAGACTAGGTTATATCAATGTGACCCGACTAGCTTAAGTTGAATTCTAGATGCATATTTAAATCAGATTGAATTTACATCTTGTGAAACTTGCCAGTCATGTCACAAAGATAAGATGACCATAGCTCTATTTATTTGAAACAGAGAAAAAGTTAGTAAACTCTTGGGACTGATACATGATGATGTATGTAAGGTCCCCTGTCTACACATGCCAGGACCGGCTCTTTGTACTTCATTACATTCTCTGATGATCTCTCAAGATTCAACCATATGTTCCTGTTGAAACATAAGTCCGAAACTTTTGAGATACTCACAGAATATAAGTAAGAAGTAGAGAACCAAATTACAGGTATAAGTATTATGTCCTTTGATGAGATCAAGGAGGAGAATACTTGTGCATAGAATTCCTGAACTATTCTAAAGGAGAATGAGATTCTCTCTCCGTATTACTCCTCTGAATACACCACAGCACAACGGTGTATCGGGGCGGAGCAATCGCACCATATTAGATATGGTGCGCTTTATGATGAGTACTACTGAGTTACCTATTTCTTTTTGGGGGTTATGCACTTGAGAAGCTGCATACCTATTGAATTGGGTTAGAATCAAATCAGTGCCTACCACTCCATATGAGATATGGTATGGGAAGAGCCTATCTCTTAAGTAAGTTAAGATTTGGGATTGTCCGGCCTATGTCAAAAGCAAAATCCGGACAAGATCGAGGCAAAGTCAGCTCTGCAGAACTGGAAAGGTTCCAGCTATACAATACTGTAGCTAATGATTTGATAGAACCAAAGGGTTCAATAGTCCCCGACGAACCCCGGCCTCTCTGCCGATCCGGTAGGGTTCCTCATCCGCTTGAAAGATACTTCGGTTTCTCGATGATAGTGGGAGCGAGGAATGCATCATGAGATGATGACCCAACTAGTTTCGAGCAGGCCATCGAGAGTAGGGACTCTGTAAGAATGGCTGGATGCTTAGCGATCTGAGATGGAATCCATGTACACCAACAAAGTATAGATTTTGGTTGCTATATCTGAAGGGTTAAATCCCCATCAGGAGCAAGTATATCTTGAGAATATTACTTGATGTAGATGGAAAAGTTGAGACTTTCAAAGCTAGACATGTTAAAGGTTTTCATCATCGACCAGGCGTGGATAATGATGAAACCTTTTCCAGTGGCTATGCTTAAGTCCATCCAGATCCTACTTGCCATTGCTACATACCATGACTACGATATCTGGTGGTTTGGTGCCATGACTGCTTTTCAAAAATGATTTAGAAGACAACGTCTATAAGAACACAGCCAGAGGGCTTCGTAAACAGTGGGAGCAGCGGAAATGTGTGCAAGTTGCTTTACAGAATAAAGCAGGAATCGCGGAGTTGGAAAATCTGTTTTGATGTAGTAGTCAAAGTGTTTGACTTCATCAAAATGGTAGATGAACCTTGTATATACAAAAAGGTAGTGGAGAGTAAGGTGGTTATCCTCGTATTGTACGTGGACAACATACTCTTGATAGGAAAAGAGTTTCCTATACTACACACGGTCAATCTCCTCTTATTACAAGGATTCTCCAAATAGGATAAAGGTGATACCTCCTAAATCCTGGGATTTGGATCTATGAGATAGATCTAAATGGATGTTAGGCTTCTCACTAGGTTTAGTGAGATGATATCAATAGATCCTGGGGAGAATCACTGGAGAGGTTCCAGGGTGATAAAGACGACTGAATGTCAGTCACAGGCATTGTCTTTACCCTCAGTGAAGGGACGGTATGTTGGAAGAGTTCCAAGCTAGATACCGTAGCAAACTAGACGATAAAGGCTGGTAACATCGTTATTAAAGATACTACAAAAGAGGCAGTTTGGGTGTATATTGGTTAAAGAGATGAACTAGGTTCCTACCATTGTATGACAATAGAAGTGTGGCTTTGGCCCAGGAACCCTGATCCCATCAGTGACCCAGACATATTCTGAGGCAGCATCACCTGATCATGGAGATAGTTGATCTCCAGGGTGATCGAGGTGAGGAGAGTAGACTCAGAGGACAACACGGCGGATCCACTCACAAAGGCCTTTTCCCAAAGAGAGACTTTTATGGGATGCTTGAGTATTAGATACTGCAACTTCTGCTACAGATGGCCCTAGTGCAAGTGGGAGATTGTTAGTTATATGTATGCCCTAGAGGCCATTACTGCACACAGGATGTATATTGTAGTGGATGCTGGGACATATATAGGTAAGACTTTCTTGCTCGACATGATAGTATGCTATCTGTTTGCTCTTTATCTTAACATGTATACTTTCTGTCTCTCTGTTACATGTTGATAAAGCCCTTAGGATGTGTACTCGACTTCCAGGATTATAATGTAGATCATACTAGTGGGGCCTGGGTAGTCCATGAGTACATCTTTCATTGTTCCTAGTCATGGGAATATCGAGACGGGTATTCCAGAGTAGACTAGCGTATATCTTCTCGACCCATGTGATGGGCGATGGATGATCCCATATCCATTGGTGTTTGACATCAGAGATGGTATGCAGGTGCTCAGTGGAGACTGGGTACACTGAACGGACTCGCCGAGAACTCCCAGATGGTATTATACCTCACGTCAGATGGCAGTTCTCTGGTGACACGGGTACAGCTTAGTCTGTTGACCCAAGATCGTCATAGATTCTTGTGTGTCTCCCACTGTGCTTTGATTTCCACCATACCACGGCTCTATTGAGTCGTGCAAACAGGTGGTCTTTGGGTACAGTCTCGATTCACATGGAGTCAATGAGCGATAGAAGGGGATTCGTCTCTCCCGGTATTGGGGGTTGATGTTGCGCTATGCTCGACTGGCCATAACTGGAAATCCCTGGCCAGTGTTTCAGTGATATACTGGTAAGAGTTATCAGTAGTTTCACGCTTGTTATGGACCTTATATCGGCATGACTTATCAAGCTACTGGGGTCCGACGTTTACCACCCGTAGGCGAGATTTGCGACATATCAGACGAACAGACCAGACTGTACGGTAAGTGTTGCTGGTTGGATTCACAGGAGTGTGAGCGGGCTTGCTCGTTGATCTTCTGATCGCTCAATACCCGGGTGGCCGTTACGTTTAGCAAACCGCTTGCGGCTTGTGGGTGTTTGATATGATCATCGCCTACTGCCGGCGTATTGACGAGTCTTTAGTGTCCTACACAGAGCTTTCCTGGCTCAAGAGAAACGAAATAGGAGCGCATATGAGATATGTGCGGGACCGAGAATAATACCAGTATGTGATACTAAATTCTATTCTCGCGATTTGTATCATCGGACGGTTATATAAGATATAGCCGGGTTACCGAATCAAATGTTGACTCGATATATTGATACACTTGATATTAGTCGGTTATGTGCACTAGTTATGACCGGATCATTAAATCAAGTGTTGATTTAATGATTTAATGTATAATTATATATTTGATATATTACTTTACATTAACTAGTACTGGTTCACTTAAGATTGTTTTTTCTCACTAGATTGTGCACATTGTATATATGATATATGTTTGTGCACTAGTTTGTATCATGTTTGATGATACTTGCAAACTTAGGTGTGTATGCTTTAAACCATGTTTAGTTAATGGTTAGGGTTTTATTTTCTTTATTTATTTTGTAAAAACAAAATGGTGGCTTTTTCTTTCTTTGCTTTAAGCTTCATGAAGCTTCTTAGCATTTTTCAAAGTCTTAACCATTTTGTCTTTATGCTTTGACCTAACCATCACCTAAACTATGGTTTGCTCTCTACATGAGTTAACTTCGCCCATGGTTGCAATATGAGAAGACTTCACTTGATTTGTTTTTGAGATAATTCATTTTTCTTTCTTCTTCTTCTTCATCTTCTTCAAGTGAAGAAAACCTTTCTTGAAAATTATCAAGTGATGAAATCAAGTGAGAAATCCAAATCTAAAGTGAACCCACTTCCTATTTCTTCATCCTCTACCACTTTCCATGTTGTATAGGGTGTTTTCTTCACAAGGTTCATGACTAAGTGAAGATGGAGATTGAGTTTGAGTCGCCTCGACGTAGATCATCTTCGGCAACGAAGTCAATGACCTAGCCCGATCATTTCTCCGATGAAACCAACGCTAGAGTTCGGGATCCGGTTGATCGCAGCGGAGGGACGTCATCACGGAGCTAAGGAAGTGGAGGACCGGATCTACAAAGGTTGTAGTCACTTTCACTTGTAGTTAAATTGTTAACTTGCATTTAGTTTCGTCTATCCTTTAGTTAACGATCTAGCATTAGGGTTCTTTGGCACATGAAAAATTTTATTTCGGCATGGTTGATCGGTTGTAGAACCTCATGAGTGTGCCTAGGAACCCTACAGGGACTTCCCTGTTATGGCCAATCGAGCACAGTGCAACATCAACCCCCAATACCGGGAGAGACGAAACCCCTCCTATCGCTCATTGCCTCCATGTGACTCGGCACTGTACCCAAAAACCACAGTTTTGCACGCCCTTTTGGACGTGGTAAGGTTGAAATCAAAGCACAGTGGGAATCAAACAAGACTCTTTGACGATCTCGGGTCTACAGACTAACCTGTACAAGTGTCACCAGAGAACTGCCATCTGACGTGAGGTATAATACCATCTGGGAGTTCTCGGCGAGTGCATCCAGTGTACCCAGTCTCCACTGAGCACCCGTATACCATCTCTGATGTCAAACAAGAATGGATATGGGATCATCCATCGCCCATCTCATGGGTCGAGAAGCGTATACGCTAGTCTACTCTGGTATATCGATGCCCTGTCTCGATTCACCCACGACTAGGAACATTAAAGGATGTACTTATGGACAACCATAGCCCCACTAGTATGATCTGCATCATAGTCCTGGTAGTCAAGTACACATCCTAAGGGCTTTACCAACATGTAACTATAAGACAGTATCAAGAGAAAAGTATACATGTTAAGATAAAGAGCAACCAGATAGCATACTATCATATCGAGCAAGAAAGTCCTCTCTATATATGTCCAAGCATCCAATATAATATACATCATCTGTACAATACTGGCCTCTAGGGCATACATACAACTAACATTGAATCCGGGAGATCATGGATCGCGGCGAAGGGACTTCTACTCGGAGCTTATGAAGCGAAGGAGCGGACTACAAAGGTTGTAATCCCTCACTCTTAGTTGTAAAGATGTTTACTTGCATGTGTAACCCTAATTATCTAGCATGATCCCGGCTTTGGGTTGTTCGGCACGTCTAAATGTTAAATCGGGCATGGTTGATGCTTATAGACCCCTGTAAGAGTGCCTAGGAACCCTGCAGTGGTATCAGAGCCTAGCTAGAGCATTAGGCGACGTGTATACGAAATTAAAACTCCGATCGAACCCCAAAACATCGATCTTGACCCCCTCTCTGGAAATTTTATAAAATTGTGATTTTTTCTGCATTAAAAATACTCAAAAAAATCCGCAGGGAATTATATGAGTTACTGTTAAAAACGACACCCAAATTCTACTAAAGCGCCGCGGAACCGTGGCAGAACCATGCCTTGCGCGGCGGTTCCGCGGCGGCACTGTACAATTAGGGTTAGATTTTTGGCACAGTACATCCGTAGGTACTTGTACATGATTCTGGGTATTTTTAATCTTACTCAAGTGTTGAGTGTTCTGGGGATTATTTTGTATTCGTTGATTCGATCGGAAAATTTAATTTCGTTTTGTTTTTGGGATATTTTAGAAACTGTTAAAATGTTCGAACGGATATCATTAACTCACTTTTTCCCAACACGAAAAACTTTCAAGTGCTGAATTTTTCTTGAGTTTAAATCTTTCGGAAAAACGTGCAAGTAACGCGGTTGTCCCTCTAGAAGAACACAAACCTTAACTCGATTATGTGACCGTCTGAACCGCCTCTAAACCTTATGGTTTCGGACAGTACGGGTTGCCACATGTGAGGCGTTGGCTTGACCCTTCTACGGCTGGACCATTGGTACTGTGACGTATTCTGGGACTTTTTGAACTCCGCTCAAGTGTTGAGCTATTTAGGAAATCTTGGGTATTTGATTATTCGATCGGAAAGTTTAATATTGTCTATTTATCTGGAATATGATACAATATGTGGAATTCATATTGTTAGGCATGAAATGCGAAGTATGTGATATTTCGGATTTACGATATCTAAAGAGATTGTGGATTCCAAATGTTGTAGTTTTACACTTTCTTTTCTGTGACCGTAAGCGTAGTATGTGGTGTATCTGTTGGATATATTATGCCCTAGAGGCCATTATATGATAGTTGATGTATCTATACATGTATATATATATTCAGTATGCATTCTTGCTCGACATGATAGTATGCTATCTGGTTCTTCTTTATCTGACATGTTGATTTGATCGTGCTTTTATTCATTCATACATGCTGATAAAGCCCTGAGGATATTGGCTTGACTGCTCTGATTATGATGGAGATCATACTAGTGGGACATCTGTAGTCTATAAGCATATCCTGGAAAGTCCCTAGTCGTAGGTATATCGAGACGGGGCATTGATATACCAGAGTAGACTAGCGTATATGATACTAGACCCAAGTGATGGGCGATGGATGATCCCATATCCATTGGTGTTTGACATCAAGATCATATACGGGTGCTCAGTGGTGACTGGGTACACTGGACGGACTCGCCGAGAACTCCTATATGGAATTATATCTATCGTTGGATAGCAGTTCTCAGGTAACACTGGTACAGGTTAGTCTGTAGACCCGAGATCGTCATGGAGTCTTGTGTGCTCTCCCACTGTACTTTGATTGCCACCCTACCACGGCTCTACTGAGTCATGCAAACAGGTGACCGTTGGGTACAGTCCCGAGACACACGAAGGCAATGAGCGATAGGAGGGGTTTCGTCTCTCCCGGTATTGGGGGTTGATGCTGTGCTGTGCCCGACTGGTTATATCAGTAAGTCCCTGGCCAGGGCTGCTGAGATTTGCTGATAAGTGTTTTCGGTAGTTTCTCGATCTGTTATAGACCATTTACCGGCACGACTTATTGAGTTATTAGGGTCGACGTGACCATCCCTAGGCTCGATATGCAGCATATCTGACGAAGAGACCGGACTGTACGGTAGTGTTGCCGGATGGCTCGACGGGAGTTATAGCAGGTTCGCTTGTTTTCTTCTGATCGCTCAATACCCGGGTGGCCGTTACGTTTAGCTGACCGCTTGCGGTTTGGGGGTACCTGATATGATCATCACCCTCTGCCGGCGTATTGACGAGTCTTAGAGTTCCACAAAGGAGTTACCCAGTCCAGGCGAAACGTTGTGGTGCGCGTATGCGATATGCGCATGCACCCGATTAAAACGTGCGTATTTGATACCGAACATTGATCGGGTAGCCTTCTTTTGGTGGGGTCGTATGAGATATGACCGGATTGATAAATTAAGTGTTGATTTATCATCTAACCATTAGTTTTCTCACTTGAAACCTTTCTAGGGTTTGATGGATGTATGCATGCATGCATGTGTTTCTTTCTTTCATTCTAGTTTCATGCACATGTGGATGTGCATACATGTATACATACATACACCCATCCATCATGGTTGTTAGCATATGGAAATGGTGGCAATATAAGACTCACACCATGGATTAAATTATGGATTATTATTTGATTTTGGATTTAAAAGAAAATGAAAAGGAAAGGATAATCATTCTAGCTTCTACATTCTTCCTTTGGCCTAACCATGCTCAACTACCACTAACCTTGGGTTATCCTTCTCTTTATCATTTAAAACCCAAGTTAAATTAACTATCCATCATTTAATCATGGTTGAAAGTGGGAAGAAATAAAATATAAAAGGTTATATTTCATTTCTTTTCACTTAAGGGTTATCTTTTTACCTCTTGTTAAAAATAGCCACCATCTTCATCCTCCTTCATCTTTTTCCTCTCTAGTTTTTTCTAGTGAGTTAAACACAAATAAAGAAAGGTTTTTGAAGTGAGATCCTTAGCCACAACATCATTCTACTCAAGTCTAGCCAACTTGATTAGAGTGTTCTCTTTGCTTTTCCAAAGTTGCAAGCTTGGACGGGAAATTTCGGGTGGATCGTCGTGGACGAAAGAGGACTACAAGTGGACCTTCTTCCAACACCCTAGAGACTAAGGAGTCAAGCAAAAGGAGAGTTACAAAGGTTGTAGCCTTCAAACCCTTATTTTTATTAGCTTAAAGTTTCGAAACCCTAATTTTCTAGGATCGATTCCTTTGCATGTTCGTTTAGCACCATAAAAGTACATACTTTGAGACATGTGATGCTTCAAAACTCTTCATAGGGTGCTACACAAACCTTACATTGGTATCAGAGCCGACCTAGAACATTAGGCGACGTTTTTACGGAGTAAAAATCCCGATTGGACAAAAAATACGATTTTTTGGACCCTCTCTGGACATTTTTTAAAACCTGACATTTTTAAGAATTAAAAATACTTAAAAAATGCAGCAGGGAAAACTAAGAATAATGGTGAAACACGATGAAGTGTACTGTTCATATGGCCGCGGAACCGCGGCAATTCCTTGCTTAGGCCGCGGATCCGTGGCCATACAGTGACGTCATGCTATGAAATTTGCACCATAATTCCTAGGTCTGCTAGTATACTGTTTTAGGTATGTTTAATCTGAATATAGTTCTGTATCTTCTGGAGATGGTTTTGGACGCATAGATTCGATCGGTATTTTCATTTCGTTACTTTTCCGGGTAAATTAGAAAGTATTAAAGTGTTTGAACGAGTATCATTTGCTCATTATTCATGGGGTTTAAATACTTTGGAGATACGTGCAAGTCTTTTTGTGGTGGTCCCTCTAGAAGACAACAAACCTTAACTCGATTATGTGACCATCTTGAACTGCCCTTTGAACCTTAGGGTTTGGGGCAGTACGGCGTGCCACATGTGAGGCGTTGGCTTGACCCTTCTACGGCTGGACCGCTACTACTGTGTCACACTCCAGGTGTTTGAACTCTACTCAAGTGTTGGGCTTTAGTGAATCCTGGGTATTTGATCGTTCGTTCAAAAACTTCGATACTGTCTGTTTATCCGGAATGTGATGCAATGTGTGGAATTCATATTACTAGACATGAAATACGGAATATATGATATTTTGCATTTGAGATGTCTAAAGAGAATGTAGATTCCAGATATTGCAGTTTTACACTTTCTTTTCTGTGACCGTAAGTGTAGTATGTACGATATCGCCGGTTTCGTTGCTATACTTCAACGACAATTGGGGTATGCATACTTACTTACGTTGATGATATGAGATATTATGTGTTGCTGAGATATGATGTGCAGGATTGTCGCGATCGAATAGCCGGGGGGTTTTTGTGAGATGAGAGTTTTATATTTTCATTCATGTAAATTCAAATGTAATGTAATATTCTTTTATTTGGGGCACTTCCGGGTTGAGGTTGTGTCACCAGTGTTGTATATTATTTACTTTTCCGCATTAGGATGGACCCAAGGAGGGGAGCACAGGTGACCGGGTTCTGGGGTTCAGTGGGAGGCCATCTCGAGGAGTCGAGACCGGGTCTCCTAAACTCCAGGATTGGTAGGGTCACTTGCTGCTCTCGTAGGGGTCCAGGGTGTGGGCTTGGCTATTCATCGCGACTGTGGAATCCGTATTTTCTATTCTGGCTAAATACTAAATACGGACGTCCTATGATATCCCAAGTTATATCTATGTTTCTGCTGCCTGTGTTCTGTGTTATCTGAGACGAATGACATATTATATATATGATATATAGTAGACGTTGCTTATGTTTTACACCCGCGCTAGTCCCGTCCCGGTATGCCGTTAGTTAAGTAACCTAACGGTGCATAACGGAACATTGCGGCGAATGCGGATGGCATAAGCGTACGTGTTATTTTTGTTTCTTTTCTGTGACTGGCTTAAGGACTTAAATGATGGGATTATATTAATATGATTAATGTAAAGAAAATAAACCTAAAAAGATGTTGTAGAATCGGATTTGAAAACTACTCGGCTATTTATGAAAAAGCTACATTTCAAAACTGCGGAGCTTAAGCCACTCCTTTTGAAAACTGTTTGATTCTACATCGATATCAAGTTCAAAGCGTTAAAGATTTTCTTAAAAATCATTCGCAACCCTCCGTCATTTTAGGAAGTAGAGTACTTAGTATTCGTGCTACGTTTGTTGACTTTAGTTAAGGCGTAGTGTACGGTAGCTAAGTGATGTCTTCCTATACTGCATATGATGCAGATTAATTAGGACATTCATGCGACTTTGTTGACCATTGTTAAGGGTCATATGGGTGGGTCTAATTGATCAAGAAATGACGGGTAGAACTTGACTGGTACTTATGATTTGTTGACCATAGTTAAGGTCATAAGTACTAGGGGTAAAAATTACATCGGGAATTTCAAGTGTTGAAATTTGCAATAAGATTGCATACCTTCCATGTGATGGTTGGATCCCGATCCCACTGTGGGCAATAGTTGCTCCTCGGAGAGTTTTACAGTTTACAATTAGCTAACTCATTAGGTGTCTAGAAAGGTGTTAACGGGGCTCCGCCTCTGGGAAAACGAGGTTTACTCTAATTAGGTCCGTGCGAAAGCACGGGGAACCTCCCTCAAAGTACCGACACTGGCCTGGCTGAACGGTTAGCGAAGTTGTAGACTGTAATTAATCCTGGCTAGTTTTTCTTTTTAAGGTTTGAAAGAAAAACTTGATAAAAAGCAGTGGGAAACATCGATTAGACAAGATAATAAACCAATCTAATCTGTGCAAGAGCTTTCGCTGAGTGTATTCTTTTCTCTCTCTTAATGGCAGATACCAATGACTGGACTTAAGCTTCTACTAGATAAAAACAAACTGAATGGGACCAACTATAAAGACTGGCTGAGGAATCTGAAAATCGCCTTGACTTATGATAAAGTATCATATGTCCTCACGGCTTCAGCCCCGCCCGTCCCTGGTCCAAAATCCTCAGTTGTGGACATTGAAGTCCGCAAGACATGGGACGCTGACTGTGCCACGGCCACATGCCTCGCGCTTGCATCGATGGATAACACACATCAAAAGCAGCACGAGGACATGGACATTCACGGTATATTACTCCATACAAAGGTGTTGTATGGGGAGCAATCCCGCGTATTACGATACGAAGCATCAAAGAAATTGTTTCAGATGCGAATGGCCCCTGGCACACCAGTAGGAGACCATGTTCTGAAGATGATAGCTCTTATAGAAGAGCTTGAGGACCTTGGATGGACGATGGACAATGAACAATATATAGATATTATTCTGCAGTCCCTCCCCTCCACCTTTGCTCAGTTCATAGTGAACTTCAACATGCATGGCATGGAGAAGGACCTCCCTGAACTCCTTAATATGTTAAGGAGTGCAGAGAGCACTATGAAGTTAGCAAAAACTCCCGTTATGACTATTGGACAGTCTTCCTCTTCTCGCCCGAAAGTCAAGGCCAAGGGAAAGAAAAAGAAGAAACCCACTAATCCTAAGGGAGGAGTTAAAAAGGTGAAGGGAAAGGGAAAGTCCAAGGCTGGAGACTCAGGGAAGGGCGAATGTTTCTATTGCCACAAGACAGGACACTGGAAGCGCAATTGCACGGAGTACTTAAGTCTCAAGAAGAAGCATGGTGATGCTTCTGCTTCAGGTGCGTTTGTGACTGAAAACTGTTTTTCTATAAACTCTGCTTCCTGGGTATTGGATACCGGTTCAGGTTCTCACATTTGCAATTCTATGCAGGGGCTGAGAAATAGCAAGGTTTTGAAGACAGGTGACCATACTCTCCACGTTGGAAATGGTTCCAATGTACATACAGTCGCAGTGGGAGAGTATCACTTGGGGTTGCCATCTGGATGTATTTTGATTTTGAATCCATGTTATTTTGTACCAAGTATGCTATGTAATATAATATCCGTTTCTTTGTTGGACAATGAAGGATATAATTTTGTGTTGCAGAACAATGTTATGAACATTCACCTAAATCAAATGTTGGTTGGGTATGGTACGCTTAATAACGGAATATATGTCCTAAATCAACACACAGTTTTCAGTATACAACACACTAATAAAAGAAAACTTTCAGAATTAAATGAAGCTTTTCTTTGGCATTGTAGACTTGGTCATATTAACGAAACAAGACTAAACAAGTTACACAAAGATGGATATTTAAACTCTTTTGAATATAAATCTTATGCGACTTGCCAGTCTTGTATCAAGGGTAAAATGACCAAAACTCCGTTTACCGGACACGGAGAAAGAGCTACTCAGCTCCTTGGCCTCATACATAGTGATGTATGTGGGCCAATGTCTACACAGGCTAGAGGCGGTTTTTCATACTTCATTACATTCACTGACGACTTCTCAAGATTCGGTCATGTATTTTTATTAAAGCACAAGTCCGACGCTTTCGAGAAATTCATTGAATATAAATAAGAAGTAGAAAAACAAACCGGCTTGAGTATTAAGATGCTTCGATCAGATCGAGGTGGTGAGTATCTCAGTACAGAATTTGCAAACTTCCTAAAAGAGAATGTGATTCTCTCTCAGCTCACTCCTCCTTACACACCACTGCACAACGGTGTGTCAGAACGACGGAATAGGACCCTATTGGATATGGTCCGGTCCATGATGAGTGACGCTGAGTTACCAGTCTCGTTTTGGGGGCATGCATTGGAGACTGCAGCGTTTCTGCTAAACAGGGTTCCAACCAAAGCCGTGTCTACCACGCCATATGAGATATGGAATGGGAAGAGACCATCTCTTAAGAGAATTAAGATTTGGGGTTGCCCGGCCTATGTTAAAAAGCAGAATCCGGACAAACTCGAGACACGGTCAGTCATGTGTAACTTTGTGGGATATCCAAAGAATTCTTATGGATATCTGTTCTACCACAAAGAGGAACAAAAAGTGTTTGTTTCTCAGTATGCCACATTCTTGGAAAAAGAGTTTTTCACAGATAAAGATGATGGCAAAGTAGTAGATCTAGAAGAGGTTCTGGAGACACAAACTACAAATGACGATTTGGTTGAACCGGCTGTTGCAACAGAAACTGAAGAACCTCGGCCACTCCGTAGGTCTGGTAGGACTTCTCGCCCACCGGAGAGGTACTACGGTTTCCTCGTTGATGGTGACGGAGAAGATTGCATCATGGATGATGATGATCCTACCAGTTTTCAGCAAGCTATCACGAGTGGTGACTCTGTGAAATGGCTGGATGCCATGAGATCCGAAATGGAGTCTATGTACAACAACAAAGTATGGACTTTGGACGTTGTACCCCCTGGGGTAAAACCTGTAGGGTGCAAATGGATCTTTAAAAGAAAGATTGGTGTGGATAGGCAGGTAGAGACCTATAAGGCAAGACTTGTGGCGAAAGGTTTTCGTCAAAGACCAGGTTTGGACTATGACGAAACTTTTTCGCCCGTAGCCATGCTTAAATCCATTCGGATCCTACTTGCTATTGCTGCTCACCACGACTATGAAATCTGGCAGATGGACGTTAAAACCGCGTTTCTAAATGGAAATTTAGAAGAATGCGTTTATATGAATCAGCCAGAGGGCTTCATTGACAGTGGGAGCAGCGAGAAAGCATGTAAATTGCTTAAATCCATATATGGGTTAAAGCAGGCATCACGGAGTTGGAACATCTGCTTCGATGATGTCATCAAAGAGTTTGATTTCATCAAAAATCCAGATGAACCTTGTGTTTATAAGAAGGCTGTAGGAAGAGCTGTCACATTCCTCGTATTGTACGTGGATGACAATCTTCTGATAGGAAATGATATTCCTATGCTACAGTCGGTCAAATCATTCTTATCACTGAGGTTCTCCATGAAGGACCTGGGTGATGCCACATACATCCTGGGCATAAGGATCTATAGGGACAGATCCAAAAAGTTATTGGGATTGTCCCAAACCAGGTACATCAACACCATCCTAAAAAGGTTTAGTATGGAAGACTCCAAGCGGGGTGCCTTACCCGGTTGCCATGGAGTCACTCTTTCCAAGGATTCTTGTCCAAAGACCGATGAAGAGAGAGCTCGCATGAGCATTATACCTTATGCTTCGGCAGTAGGATCTATAATGTATGCGATGTTATGTACACGCCCAGATGTAGCTTATGCACTTAGTGTTGTAAGCAGGTATCAATCCAACCCAGGGGAGAACCACTGGACAGCTGTGAAGAACATTCTTAAGTACTTGCGAAGGACTAAAGAATTGTTCTTGGTGTATGGTAATACAGATCTCCAAATGGAGAACTTTACCGATTCGAGCTTCCAGAGCGATAAGGATGACAGCAAATCTATCTCAGGGTTTGTATTTACCCTCAATGGAGGGGCGGTAAGTTGGAAGAGTTCCAAACAGGATACCGTTGCAGACTCTACGATGGAAGCTGAGTACATTGCTGCAAATGATGCCGCCAAGGAAGCCGTCTGGATGAAGAAGTTCGTCTCGGAGCTAGGAGTAGTTCCAACCATTATTGATCCAATACCTTTGTATTGTGACAATAATGGGGCGATGGCGTTAGCCAAGGAGCCCAGATCCAATCAGCGGTCCAGACACATCCTGAGGCGCTTTCATTTGATCCGGGAGATTGTAGATCGCCGCGAGATTGAGATTAAGAGAGTAGACACAAAGAACAACGCCGCGGATCCATTCACCAAGGCCCTCCCTCAGCCGCAGCATGAGCGACTTTTTGAGATGTTGGGTATGAGATACGCCAATAACTGCCCTTAGTGCAAGTGGGAGATTTTTGGATATATGTATGCCCTAGAGGCCATTATATGATAGTGGATGTATCTATACATGTATATATATATTCAGTATGCATTCTTGCTCGACATGATAGTATGCTATCTGGTTCTTCTTTATCTGACATGTTGATTTGATCATGCTTTTATTCATTCATACATGCTGATAAAGCCCTGAGGATATTGGCTTGACTGCTCTGATTATGATGGAGATCATACTAGTGAGAGATCTGTAGTCTATAAGCATATCCTGGAAAGTCCCTAGTCGTAGGTATATCGAGACGGGGCATTGATATACCAGAGTAGACTAGCGTATATGATACTAGACCCATGTGATGGGCGATGGATGATCCCATATCCATTGGTGTTTGACATCAAGATCATATACGGGTGCTCAGTGGTGACTGGGTACACTGGACGGACTCGCCGAGAACTCCTATATGGAATTATATCTATCGTTGGATAGCAGTTCTCAGGTAACACTGGTACAGGTTAGTCTGTAGACCCGAGATCGTCATGGAGTCTTGTGTGCTTTCCCACTGTACTTTGATTGCCACCCTACCACGGCTCTACTGAGTCGTGCAAACAGGTGACCGTTGGGTACAGTCCCGAGACACACGAAGGCAATGAGCGATAGGAGGCGTTTCGTCTCTCCCGGTATTGGGGGTTGATGCTGTGCTGTGCCCGACTGGTTATATCAGTAAGTCCCTGGCCAGGGCTGCTGAGATTTGCTGATAAGTGTTATCGGTAGTTTCTCGATCTGTTATAGACCATTTACCGGCACGACTTATTGAGTTATTAGGGTCGACGTGACCATCCCTAGGCTCGATATGCAGCATATCTGACGAAGAGACCGGACTGTACGGTAGTGTTGCCGGATGGCTCGACGGGAGTTGTAGCAGGTTCGCTTGTTTTCTTCTGATCGCTCAATACCCAGGTGGCCATTACGTTTAGCTGACCGCTTGCGGTTTGGGGGTACCTGATATGATCATCACCCTTTGCCGGCGTATTGACGAGTCTTAGAGTCCCACAAAGGAGTTACCCAGTCCAGGCGAAACGTTGTGGTGCGCGTATGCGATATGCGCATGCACCCGATTAAAACGTGCGTATTTGATACCGAACATTGATCGGGTGGCCTGCTTTTGGCGGGGTCGTATGAGATATGACCGGATTGATAAATTAAGTGTTGATTTATCATCTAACCATTAGTTTTCTCACTTGAAACCTTTATAGGGTTTGATGGATGTATGCATGCATGCATGTGTTTCTTTCTTTTATTCTAGTTTCATGCACATGTGGATGTGCATACATGTATACATACATACACCCATCCATCATGGTTGTTAGCATATGGAAATGGTGGCAATATAAGACTCACACCATGGATTAAATTATGGATTATTATTTGATTTTGGATTTAAAAGAAAATGAAAAGGAAAGGATAATCATTCTAGCTTCTACATTCTTCCTTTGACCTAACCATGCTCAACTACCACTAACCTAGGGTTATCCTTCTCTTTATCATTTAAAACCCAAGTTAAATTAACTATCCATCATTTAATCATGAAAGTGAGAAGGAATAAAATATAAAAGGTTATATTTCATTTCTTTTCACTTAAGGGTTATCTTTTTACCTCTTGTTAAAAATAGCCACCATCTTCATCCTCCTTCATCTTTTTCCTCTCTAGTTTTTTCTAGTGAGTTAAACACAAATAAAGAAAGGTTTTTGAAGTGAGATCCTTAGCCACAACATCATTCTACTCAAGTCTAGCCAACTTGATTAGAGTGTTCTCTTTGCTTTTCCAAAGTTGCAAGCTTGGATGGGAAACTTCGGGTGGATCGTCGTGGACGAAAGAGGACTACAAGTGGACCTTCTTCCAACACCCTAGAGACTAAGGAGTCAAGCAAAAGGGGAGCTATAAAGGTTGTAGCCTTCAAACCCTTATTTTTATTAGCTTAAAGTTTCGAAACCCTAATTTTCTAGGATCGATTCCTTTGCATGTTCGTTTAGCACCATAAAAATACATACTTTGAGACATGTGATGCTTCAAAACTCTTCATAGGGTGCTACACAAACCTTACAGTATCGCCGGCTTCGTTGCTATACATCAACGACAATTGGGATACGCATACTTGCTTACGTTGATGATGTGAAATATTATGTGTTACTGTGATATGTTATATTGGATCGTCGTGTTCTGAATAACCGGGGTTTTTATGTGACATGGGAGTTTTTATTTTCATTCATGTAAAATTCATTTGTATGTAATATTCTTTTATTTGGGCACTTTCGGGATGAGGTTGATGTCACCAGTGTATATTATTTACTTTTCCGCATTAGGTAGACCCAAGGAGGGGAGCACAATTAACCGGGTTCTAGGGTACAGTGGGAGGCCATCTCGAGGGGTGGAGACCGGGTCTCCTAACCCTAGAATTGGCGGTGTTACTTGCCGCTCTCGTAGGGGTTTAAGGATGTGGGTTTGGCTATTCATCGTGACCGTGGAATCCGTGTTTTATACATGCTCGAAATAAAACACGGACGTCCTAGAATATCCAATATTTCATATGTTATCTTCTGCTGCAATGTTCTGTGATGAGATCATATTACTGCCTGAGACGAATGCTTATACTATATATATGTGTTGATATATAAATATTACTGCTTTCGTTTCTTCTGTGATGCTTACGAAGCATTAATTGATGGGATTTTTATTAATGAGATTAATAAAAGAAAGGAAACCTAAAAGATGTTGTAGAATCAAAACTTTATAAAAAAGGGTAGCTACAGTTTTGCTTTACATAGCGGTATATGTGATATGCCCTGGACCTTATTCGATGAAGAAAGAGCCGAGATCTTTTCACCGGGAGTGACCTCTTTAGCTAAACTGGCAGATGCTACAAACTTGCGGTTTAGTTTTTGACAGCTTATATAGTTCTTTATTTTACACAGCGGTATATATGATTTACCCTGCACCTTATTCGATGGGAAAAGAGCCGAGATCCCTTCACCGGGAGTGACCTCTTTAGCAAAACTGGAAAAGCCTAAAAAACACTCCTTTTCAATAAAATCACTTGTTTCTACAACGATATCAAGTTCATTACGCTCATGGTTTTCTGAAAAACCTGTGTAGCCCTCCGTAATTTCAGATAGAGACTAGTTAGTATTCGTGCAATGTTTGTTGACAAAGTCAAGGCGTAGTGTACGGTAGCTAAATAGTGTTTATCTACTAAAGCATAAGATGCGATTGGATTAGGGTTATCGTACGGCCATGTTGACTTAGTCAAGGGTTGTACGGGTGGGTTTAATTCAATCGGGAAATGTACAGGTTGAACTTGACTTGCGATTTATGGTTTGTTGACTTAGTCAAGGTCATAGATTGCTAGGGGTAAAAGTATTTTCGGGAATTTCAAGTATTGAAATTTGCAATGAGATTGCATACCTTCTATAAGATAGATGGATCCTGATACCCACTACGAGCCTGGGAGAGTTTTACACAGGACATTTAGCCGATCAAGTAGGTGTCTAGAAAGGTGTTGACGGGGTTATGTCTCTGGGAAGACGAGGTTTATTTTAATTAGGTCGAACCTCCCTTAAGTACCAACACTGATCTGGCTGAAAGATTGACGAAATTGTAGGGTGTGATTAATCCCGGCTAATCTTACCTTTTAGGGTTTGAAGGAAGATTTGATAAAAACAGTGGGAGATATCCTGATTAGATAAGATAATAACCAATCTAGTCTTGCAAGAGCATACGCTAAAGTGTTTCCTTCTCTCTCTCTCTCCAGGTAGCGACCATGTCAGAACTTAATCAAGATAATAATATGGATGTATTGACTGAACCCGCTTATTATATTGAGAAGGGGACCGTTGGTCCCGTTCTTTCTTATAAAAGTTATAAGACTGAGCAGGAAACAGGAGAAAATCTGGATTCTCACGTTGCCCAAACGAAGAATAAGCATGCTGATGCATCTTCTTCGAGTGTGTTAGTTATTGAGAACTGTTTCTCAGTTCACCCTACGTCCTGGGTATTAGATACCGGATTGGGATCCCACATATGTAAATTGTTACGTGGGCTACGTAAAGGTAGAGAACTGGGAAAGGGTGATCATTCCGTACAAGTAGGGAATGGTGCAAGTATTGCAGCCAAAGAAGTTGGCGAATATCACTTTGTATTACCAAGTAATAATACACTGATTCTGAACGAGTGCTATTATATACCGAACATGATGTACAACATTATATCAGTTTCTTTATTAAGTAAAGAAGGATATAATTTTGTTGTACAGGATAATGTTATGAACATATTCCTGAATCAAAAGTTGATTGGATCAGGCTCATTACATAATGGCATATATGTTCTCAATCTAAATACAGTCCTTAATATACAAAACACACACAAGAGGAAAAGTTCAGAAATGAACAAATCCTTCTTATGGAACTGTAGACTTGGTCATATCAATGCGACACGGCTAGCTAAGTTACATAAGGATGGATATTTGAATACGTTTGAATTATCATCTTATGATACTTGCCATTCATGTCTCAAAGGTAAAATGACCAAAACTCCGTTTAGTGGATACGGAGCAAGAGTTGAGGAACTCTTAGGGCTGATACATAGTGATGTATGTGGACCCATGTCTATACATGTCAGGAACGGTTCTTCCTACTTCATTACATTCACTGACGATCTCTCAAGATACGGACATGTGTCCTGATGAAACACAAGTCTGATGCTTTTGAGAAATTCAGAGAATATAAGCACGAAGTAGAGAACCAAACGGGCAAAAGTATTAAGATCCTTCGATCTGATCGAGGAGGAGAATATTTGAGCAATGATTTTCTGGATTATCTAAAAGAGAATGGGATTCTCTCTCAGCTTACTCCTCCTTATACACCATAGCACAACGGTGTATCAGAGCGGAGGAATCGCCCTATATTAGATATGGTACGCTCTATAATGAGTGATGCTGAGTTACCTATTTCCTTTTGGGGCCATGCGCTTGAGACGACCATATACCTATTGAATATAGTTCCATCTAAATCTGTACCTACCACACCATATGAGATATGGAGTGGGAAGAGACCATATTTTAAATGAGTTAAGATATTGGGTTGTCCGGCCTATGTCAAAAGGCAAAATCCGGACAAACTCGAGGCACGATCAGTTCTTTGCAAGTTTGTGGGATATCCAAAGAATTCTCAAGGATATTTTTTCTACCACGCTGAGGAACAAAAATTGTTTGTTGCTCAACATGCCACCTTTTTGGAAAAGGAATTTCTTGCAAAAGAAATTAGTGGCAAAGAGTTAGAGCTGGAAGAGGTTCCAGCATCACAAACTACAACTGATGATTTATTAGAACCAGAGGATTCAGTAGTTCCCGACGGACCCCAGCCTCTCGGCCAATCTAGTAGGGTTTCTCATCCATATGAGAGATACTACGGTTTTCTCACTGATGGTGGAAGTAAGGATTGCATCATGGAAGATGATGACCCGACTAGTTTCGAGCAGGCCATCACGAGTGGTGACTCAGTGAAATGGCTGGATACTATGCGATCTGAGATGGAATCCATGTACACCAACAAAGTATGAACTTTGGAAGTTGCCCTTGAAGTGGTAAAACTCATTGGGAGCAAGTGGATCTTTAAAAAGAAAATTGGTGTAGATGGAAAAGTTGAGACTTTCAAAGCTAGACTTGTTGCAAAGGGTTTTCGTCAACGACCGGTGTGGATTATGGCGAAACCTTTTCTCCAGTGGCTATGCTTATGTCCATCCGGATCTTACTTGACATTGCTGCATACCATGACTACGAAATCTGGCAAATGGATATTAAGACCGTCTTTCTAAATGGTGATTTAGAAGAGTGCGTGTACATGACTCATCCAGAGGGCTTCGTAGATAGTGGGAGCAGCGGAAAGGTATGCAAACTGCTTAAATCCATCTATGGGTTAAAGCAAGCGTCGCGGAGTTTGAACATCTGCTTTGATGTTGTAGTCAAAGCATTTGACTTCATCAAAAACGTAGATGAACCTTGTATCTATAAGAAAGTTACAGAGAGTAAGGTAGTCTTCCTCGTATTGTACGTGGATGACATACTCTTGATAGGAAATGATGTTCCTATACTGCAATCGGTCAAGCTCTTCTTATCACAAAGATTCTCAATGAAAGATCTAGGTGATGCCTCATGCATATTGGGAATTATGATCTATAGAGATAGATCTAAATGGATACTGGGATTGTCCCAATCTAGGTACATTGACACCATATTAAAGAGGTTTAGTATGGAAGAATCCAAGCATGGGAACCAACCCACGATCTTTGGACTCACTTTCTCCAAGGAGCAGTCTCCCAAGACTGATTTAGAGAGAGCTCGCATGCAAGGGATACCCTATGCTTCGGCAGTTGGCTCTATCATGTATGCGATGCTATGTACCAGACCCGATGTAGCATACTCAATAAGTGTAGTGAGTCGGTATCAAGAAAATCCTGTAGAGAGTCACTGGACAGCTATGAAGAACATTCTCAAGTACTTGCGAAGGACTAAAGAGATGTTCTTGGTGTATGGTAATAGAGAACTCCAGGTGGAGTCCTTTACCGATTCGAGCTTCCAATGTGATAAGGACGACTCTAAGTCACACTCGGGATTTGTCTTTACCCTCAATGGAAAGGTGGTATGTTGGAAGAGTTCCAAACAGGATACCGTTGCAGACTCGACGATGGAGGATGAATACATCGCTGCCAACATTGCTGCCAAAGAGGCTGTGTGGATAAAGAAGTTCATTAGTGAACTTGCTGTGATTCCATCCATTGAGCATCCAATACCTTTGTATTGCGATAACAATGGAGCTGTGGCTTTGGCCAAGGAACCCAGGTCTAATCAGAAGTCCAGACATATTCTGAGGCGGTATCACCTGATCAGGGAGATAGTTGATCGCTGGGAGATCGAGGTGAGGAGAGTAGATACGAAGGACAACACTGCGGATCCACTCACGAAGGCCATTCCCCAGATACAGTTTGAGAGATTATTCGGGAGGCTAGGTATGAGATACTACAACAGCTGCCTTAGTGCAAGTGGGAGATTGTTAGTTATGTATATGCCCTAGAGGCCATAGTTGTACATATGATGTATATTATAATAGATACTTGGATATATATAGAAAGGACTTTCTTGCTCGTCATGATAGTATGCTATTTGGTTTCTCTTTATCTTAACATGTTGACTTATATTAGTTTACTGTCTTACTCTCACATATTGATAAAGCCCTTAGGATATGTACTCGACTACTAGGACTATGATGAGATCATACTAGTGGGGCCATGGTAGTCGACGAGTACATCCTATAACTGTTCCTAGTCGAGGGTGTATCGAGACATGGCATCGATACACCAGAGTAGACTAGCGTATACGCATCTTGACCCATATGATGGGTGATGGATGATCCCATATCCATCGGTGTTTGACATCAAGGATGGTGTATGGGTGCTTAGAGGAGACTGGGTACACTGGACGGACTCGCCGAGAACTCCCAGATGGTATTATACCTCACGTCAGATGGCAGTTCTCTGGTGACACTGGTACAGGTTAGTCTGTAGACCCGAGATCACCATAGAGTCTTGTGTGATTCCCACTGTGCTTTGATTTCCACCTTACCACGTCCAAGAGGGCGTGCAAAACGGTGGCTTTTGGGTACAGTCCAGAATCACATGGAGGCAATGAGCGATAGGAGGGGATTCGTCTCTCCCGATATAGAGAGTTGATGTTGTGCTGTGTTCGATTGGCTATAACTGGAAGTCCCTGGCCAGGGCGGATATTGAGTACTACTGGTAAGTGTTATCAGTAGGTTCTCGACCTGTTATGAGCCTCACATCGATACGACTTATCGGTTACTGGGGTCTGACGTATACCACCCCTAGACTGGATATGCAGCATATCAGACGAAGAAACCGGACTGTACGGGAGTGTTACTAATTGGATTCACAGGAGAATGTACAGGCTTGCTTGTTGATCTTCTGATCGCTCAATATCTGGGTGGCTGTTACGTTTAGCTGACCGCTTGCAGCTTGTAGGTGGTTGATATGATCATCACCTACTACCGGCGTATTGATGATTTTTTAGAGTCCTACATAGAGATTTCTTGACTCAGGCAAAACGGAGTAGTAGAACATATGTGATATTTGCATGATCGAGAATAATACGATATGAGATACCGTATTCTATTCTCGCGATATATGATATCGGCCGGCGATATTTGATATCAGCCGGGTCATCGGATCAAGTGTTGATAAAATGAATCGGTACATTGATATATTAGTCGGTTGTATTCGATATAACCGAATTGTCGGATCAAGTGTTGATTCGATAATTTAATGTATAATAATACATATGATATATTGCATTACATTATCTAATATTGGCTCGCTTTATTATTTCATTTTCTCACCGGATAATACATTGATATATATGCGATATATGTTAATTGTATTATTTTCTTTTGTTACAAAATATATTATATATGTGATATATAATAGTGTAACATGATATGATTGCTAATGCAACATGTTTAGTGGAGATTAAACAAGGTTAGGGTTTGATTTGGGTTAGTTCTTTCATGAACCTTCTAGAAGGTTTTCTTTTGTTTCTTGCAAAGATATTTTGGTTGATATTTTTGTGAGATATTTGTAAACCCAAACCAAACCCTTAACCCTAGTTAAATCTCTATAATGGTTTGCCTTGTCATCTTTGACCATGGTTGCATTTTGTAATCATATATCATTTTCATTATTCATCACAAAAGGATTATTTATTCATATTCTTCTTCTTCTTCCTTGAGCCTTGAAAAAGCTTTCTAGGTTTTCTTCATGTGATGAATTAGTGTCAGAATTTGATAATAAAAGAGAGCATAAATCCTACTTCATCATCCTCATCTAATCTAGCCAATTAGATTAGGGTGTTCACCTCATTAGTGAGAAAGAGCTTGAGTTAAATGAACTTCAAGGTAGATCATCGGAGAAAAGGAAGGCTACAAGCTAGAATGGATCATTCGGATTGTGGAGCCTCTCTTGAGTCCGAGAGATAATGGATCGCGGCGAAGGGACTTCTACTCGGAGCTTATGAAGCGAAGAAGCGGACTACAAAGATTGTAATCCCTCACTCTTAGTTGTAAAGATGTTAACTTGCATGTGTAACCCTAATTATCTAGCAATGATCCCGGCTTTGGGTTGATCGGCACGTCTAAATGTTAAATCGGGCATGATTGATGCCTTATAGACCTTTGTAAGAGTGCCTAGGAACCCTATAAATTCAAGTAAGCCAAAAAGCCCAGAAATCTAAACCATTTTTAAAGAATAAGTGGAAAAAAAACTTGTTTTAAAGCAAGTGGTTTTAATAACATAAGTGGCATTAAACTTTTTAATAATATCTTATTTTTCCGAAAATTTCGGCAGAGTCTCCTTTGTAAATACCGGCCCCAGACGGGTACAAACATGAATAATATACATAATGAATAAAGGCATCCCCAAGCGGGAGCTAGCTCTTAACCCAATGGCGGACACTACCACGCAAGCAATATAATATACAACACCGAAGGGCGAGGATCAAAACTCAACAAGAAAAGCAATATCCTTAAGAAAACCAGAGAAAAACCATAATAATTCAGGCACGCGACTCTAAGGTCGAAAGAATATACACTGGTCTTCTAAGTCTAACAAAGAATACAAGTCTGGTTGATGGAATTACTAGATACAAATGAATATAAATACAGATACTACGGTGGTCACGATACAAGTGAACCCACCTACCAAAGTAATCACCCGAAAGGAAGCAGTGTGCCAGCAAGCCGCAACGAAACCTATACGGCAAAACCTGCAAGAAACTGTGGCACAACGGGGGTGAGTTGCCAACTCATGAGTAGAAAACATCACCTAGAAGAAATCGCATGTATGACTCTATCCTAGGTCATACGATAACATATCCTCAATAATACAACCCTAAAACATCTACACAAAAGTGTAATATCAAGTTCTCGTGTCAGTGCCTCAGGTAGCAACATATCACAATTTTGATGTACAAATGCATTACAAATGAAAACAGAATACATCATGAATGAGAAAACTGTTTTCTTAATTTAGTGAGATTTCTGTATATAAAAATCGAGGTATCATCAATGAAATCAACATAGAATCCGTGTCAAGCATCGACACAAAACATATATCCCAAAATCCAATATCTCGGGCTCCTGCGATCCGGACTGACCCATATCATAAAATCTCAGTATCTCAATGTCTCAATATCTCGGGCTCCGGCAATCAGGACTGGCCCAAATCATAAATATCTCACGACTATGTCGGTATCCTCCGGATATCCGCCGTGTCACCAATAACCGGTCGGTAGTGCTCCCCTGCCAGGCTCAACGCCATTATCTGCGACCATCTTGCCCCGGGGTACCACACTGGGTCCACCATGCACCCACAGATGGTTCCTCCTCCTCCTCGAATAGGATGTATGATACTGCTCAAGAGCCGAGAAAACTCATGGTGGACACCTCTCAAATCATATAACGAGAAAACCGCAAATTTCTATCTTTTAAAATGATAATGGGTTTATAAAATCCTTGCGGTTTCTCCAAATCCAGAAATCTCATAGAAATCCAAAATCCCAATCTCAATAGTAAATAAACAGTAAATTGCCGACATAAAGCCCCATAATATTGCATGACAATTAATATGTATACATGCACGTGTATCTATGTAAAGAATGCAATATCTAAACTAGCACAGTAATGATATATCGGAACTATCTGCTAACAAGCGATATCAATAAAGTAATATTCTCTAAAGTGTATGTGACATGGCAATTACCGATGATGATGTGTGTGAGCCAGCAGGCAGGTGTATGAAGACATACGCATCATCAGTAATGGTGCTGGTGTCCTGACAGCATGGGTTTATAATAATTAACGAAAACAAAATTAATCATGCAATGCGATACGAACAGCAAGAATATACGGAAAATGAATAGTAAACGCAACAATAATGAATATACATTATATAAGTATGAGTCATACAATTTTGGCATTTGAGAAAACACGAATTCTGGTGTTTTGAAAATAAGGGCTACGGTGTTTTTAAGAAAAGGTACGTCCTTTGAAAGATCCGTAGTATTCCTTGGCCTGTCTTTAAAATACTCACGATTCGTTTGTTTTGGAAATAAGTATTACTTGAGCCCAGTCTAACTTCTACTAAGTAAACTATAGGACAAAGCTAAGAGACTAAACAAAGGGTACGGAAAACCACCTAAGTCCGAGTCGATATATATATATATATATATATAGTAGTCGGTGATCCCGCCTCAATAGCGTCACGTACGATAAAACGTACAATACGACATCCTTGAATCAAGAGTGCAGATCTATTATCATAATTATATCTCGTACGGTAAATCCATTGTACGGCATCCCAAAATCGGGGTACGGGTCAACTATCATATATAACACATTATTCGTATGGTGTCATCATCATAATGTCATGAACTAGGGTACTGATCTAAGTCTAGTACATACCGATACCATCCGACATATATCCGCGTGTGAATAAAATCACATCGCCCATTTTATCCGCTATAATATCATGTCGTATCTTATAACACGACCCAAATCACATCACCGATCTCACGACATCATGCCCAATCACATCGACTCATCTCCAAGTATCATATACTATCCTCATCATCCGTGTACACACACACACACACACACATATATATATACATACTCACATACATATATGTATATATATATATATATCCCCATATACACACAAGAAAATCAAATGTATGCGTGCGTGTGTGCCAATCTTTACTCTAGGGTTTCGCGACTAAGAAACTAAACTAAATGCATTTTCCTACAATTACGCTAAAACTAACCCAAAGTCACATAAGCATTTCTTGCTAAGTATACACATCTCATAACATACATAACTATATATATATATATATATATATATATATCATAACGCATTCGCGTGCTACACTACGAAACTGCGGGGGTGCTATACGCCATCTACCCGACATCCCCTGTAGTTACATATCTACTCACCTGATCCTTGCTTGCCGAAGTCGATGTCGCCATCCTCTTCTTCATCGTCTGAAGTCCACGTGAGGGTACCTACATATCACGTATATCTTATCGCATCAAAACATCCAATTCAAAACCAAAACGACACGCGAATCACACATAGGTTAAAACCTATGGTCTACCAATGCAAATCAACCAAACAACACCCGATATCGACGTACAAACGTCAAGTGACCGATACAAAACCAAATATCAAAACTTCATGTCACGGAAAGTTACAAAACAATACAACAACTCATGAAAACTTGCTCCAGATTTTAGTTCAGGTGAAATTAGCCAACTTTGCATATGTGGAGGGTCTATTTTACTGAAAATGGAGCCATGGACCAAACACGAATCCATTCATCCCTACCCTGGACGAAATTTGCGGCTAGAAAGAGTTAATTTGCAGCCAAGGAAGATGGTTGGGGTCTCGGGTCTTGGGATTAGCTTCTAGGCTGCCTACACATCTCTCAGTCTTTACTAAATAATTTTCAGAGCCTACGGGTGAGAGCAGATCTCGAAACTACACCAAAATTCCTACACAAATCCGATATCGGGGATTTCTAATTTCTAGTCTTGGGTTTAAATCTCTTGTTTTAGTCCAATAAACTATCACTACAGGGGTTGTAGCCAAGATTAACCCTCAATTACACCTTCACAAACCAATTCATGCCCTGAACCTCATCTTGGAATTTTCAAACCTTACTAAATCTCACTTAAACACTTCTAAACTAATATGGATGCTAAAGTGAATCAAATACTGCACTAATGGTGGAAGAATTACCTCATTTGGCAACTCAAGAATTTTCTTGAGTTGCCCCAAGTGCTCAAAATCCAAACATTCTTGGTCTCCCATGCTAGTAGTGAGCTTGTACACATTTTTTGTGAAGAGGGTGCAAGGTTTTGATGCATTTTTGGGGTTGATATGAGGGGGTAGAGGAGGTGGAGAATGGAGGATAGCCATGGGAGGAAGAAGGAGGGAAAATAATGAAGGGGATGAAGAATGAACCAAGTCAAAGACCCCTCACCTCTCTCTCTTCTCTCTCATGCCCATACTTCTTTCTTTATTCATTTTCTTTTCTTTTTCCTTTTTCTTTTAATACCAAAAACAAATAAAACCATATACATGTAAAAGAAACATAAGATGCCATGGTTCAAGAATGAAACAAGTTTTGTTGCATGTTATGATGCAAAAATCAAGCTTAATGCAAGATTAGTGAAAATTAATCAAGTTTAGAAATAACTTGCTTGTAATTAATTATAAAAATTTATAATTTGCCTAAATCACATAAATCCCTCCAAAAATCACCATTCAATTTAATTTTCCAATATTTTCCAAACTATCGGTATATAATTATGCCACATCATTAAAATATTCATAATATTTATTATTTTAATTATTTAAATTCCCAAAAATAATATTTTATTTTTCTGAAATGTTACAGAAGTAGATGTAATGAGAAGCCCAACCACGACTACACTGAGGGTCAAACCTACAAAACTCTGTGGCACAACGGGGGTGAGTTGCCAACTCATGAATAGTAAAATAACATTGTACAGATAATCGCAAGTATGCACGAAAAAGATATAATCTGAAATATGCAATTTGATGGCATAAGTATAACAGTACGGATATGCAACAAATCATGATCAAGGTACACCACCTGGGTACAACAATTACATGAAACAATGCATGTCCATAAATCCTGAGTATGGGATAAAACATAAACCTCATCAATGAATCATCACCATGGAAAACCGGTGTCCATCAAAGACATCCCAAATCCTAATATCTTAGGCGCTGCCATTCTGATCGGCTTTCATATCCGTCACATCATGAAACTTGAGTGTCGAACATCGACACTCGAAACATCATGAAATTCGTGTCTAGCATCGACACGTAAATACTCATATCTCAAGCGCCGCATACTCAGATCGGCCCTCATATCTATCTCATCTCAGGCGCCGCATAATCGGCCCTCAAATCTATCTCATCTCATAACTGCGAATGGTATCCTCCGGATATCCATCGAGTTTCCATACAATCATCGGTAGGTAGTACTCTCTCTGTCAGGCTCATCTTCTACTGCACAACATACCTTTCTTGCCCCGGGGTACCATACCGGGTCCACCATATACTCGCAGACAGCTCATCCAGCTTCTCGAATCATGTATCACATAGATCAGAACCGAGAAAACTAATGGTGGACGCCTCGAAATCACATCACGAGAAACCGTGTTTTTTTAAAAACGATTTATAATTCCTTTTGAAATATATTCGCGGTTCTCAAATCCAGAAATCGCATGAAATCAGTATATCAATGCATATATCCATGAAATATGATGTATGCAAACATGGAATGGTAATGTGAGCATATCAAGGGAAAAACACTCTTTTTAAATATATCAAATTTCAAAGGTATCTTGCGGTTTCCCAAATCCACGAAATCGAAATGCGACTTCTTGTGAGAGTAAATAGGTGAATATAACAATGTATGTATGTATGTATGTATGTATGATGCAATTCATATGCGCAATAGAACAAGAATTAATATCTAACTGTTAATAATAAAGAAGCGGTGCAATATATTATCCATGGTAATTTCTATAGTTTGTGTGCCATGGCAATTACTAACGGTGTGTGTGTGGCATACAATTTGGTGCTCGTCCAACATGAACCGTTAGTAATAGTGCGGTGTCTAATTAATACTATGTCCATATACAACAGGTAATGGGATGTGCAACAATGGCACTCATGCACTATCAATATATATAAGCATATAGTCATATCACCGAATCTAACCCTCGATGCATAACGCCATACGGGCGATTTCTCCGTAGATGTTAAATCTACTCATCGATGATCTCGAGCTAGGTGAATCCGATCATCTCTTTCCCTTTCTTTGTAGCGTCCGAAGTCCTTGCAATCGATCTTAATATCACACAAAAATATAACAAGTGTAATTAGAAACCTTCCGATAACTCACGCAAATAACGCTTAAACCAACGTATCGACTCCCACAAGCTATCAAGTGTTAGCTTAGTGGGATAACACGTATAGCGACACCCTAAACCAAACCCAAGGCTGCAAGCTACACGAAGCACTTAAACCATGTTGGATATCCGTATCGCGCATTGCCGAAACACTAAAAACTAGCTAAGTGGTTCCAGATTTTGCCGATAAACAATATAGGAAAATCAAATAGTACGAAACACCAAGAATAACCAACAGATAGTGTAACGTTCTGAAAATCGTTTAGGTTAATTTTTCGATAATCGGTGAAATAATACGCGTTTTCCGTAAAAACCAAGATATAATTATTTTTCCACATAGACTTAAATACACCTATTTTAACTATGTAATTGCTAGTATTTGTTATGTAATTGGTCACATATAATTACTAGTTTAATTAAATATTTTTTCTTAATTAATTATTTTAAATATTATTTTAAGCCTTCACTTATAAATTTAATTAGTGATAATTACAAATTGAAATGGGTTAATTATACTTTAGTGAACCATGATAACTTAGAATCAAGTTTGTAACATGCTCACTTTTTCTTAATTTTATCTCAATGGTTCTAGAGATTTCTATGATAAAGTAAACTAGAAAATAAAATAAAAAATTAAATAAATAAGAAATATGTTAATATATGTTTAGATGGGGGGAATGTTTCTACACACACACCTCACTCTCTCTCTCTCCTCTCATTTTTTCTGGCCGAGCCAGGACAACCCTCCCTTCTCCAAAATCTTCACATTCTTCAACTAAAAAATTCTTCCATTTTGCCTCAAAAATCCATACAAATTCTTACTAATTCATAGTTAAACCCTCACCCATTATTCTTTTGCCTAAACTAGCTTGGATCTAGGAGCAAGATGGCATTTTGGGAGGCTAGGTTTGCAAGTTTGATCTCAAATTTTAGAGGTATAAATCTTAACTCTATGGTTTAATTGTTGGTTAATTACTTTAATCTAACTTAATTATGGTTTTAATTGAAAGTTAGAATTTTAAAGAGAAGGATTTGAATTAAAGTTAGGGTTTTTATCACTTGATCAGGGTTGCAATGTGTATTTTAACATTTTAAGACATGCAAAATCTAAACTAGTTAACTTGCTAATTGTTACTTTTAATTTGTCCCAATTAAATATTTTTGCAAACTAATTTTATGATTAGTGTGTGAATATGTGAGATCAAAATTTCGTAAAGGTTTGTGTGGCTTAATTAAGTAATTTAGTGAACATTGTGGCCACTAGAATTGCGAACATCTAGATTTGTACTAAAACGGTTAATTGTTGCTTACTAGGTTTTTAGAATAAATCGACTTTAATTAAGTTTGAGCTTTTGATGATTTACTGCCTATTTCCTAAAATATCTTGTGTGTTATGAGTGCGCTATTAGTATGATTGGGTTCTAGGCATGGTAGTTGTCACGTAAAGCGACTCTGGTTATGGTTTGTGGCGTTGTCGCAAGCGCGTTTTGTGCACCAAGTCTGTACGCGTTTAGTTAGTGCGCGTGGTTGACTTGTATCGTTTGTGTCCGCGACTGTTTGTATATCTATCATCTTATTTATTTATTTGCTATTCTAGGATCGGGTGCAGAGACGTCGGACGTGGCGAAAGGCAAAGCCGTGATTGGATCAGTTTGGCCGAGACGTCCCGGTGAGTAGATGTACACATCTATTGGGGGATCGTCTGGATGGCACGAGACGCCCGATAGTTTAGGATTACTTGTAGTGCTTGGATTTATATGCGTAGTTTCCTAGTTTTTCATCTCATCGCATCGCATCATCTTATATGTGTGTGTGTGTGTGTGTGTGTGTGTGTGTGATATCACCTCATAGGACACTTGCACCATTACCATTAGTCCATGCTGCACGTGCACTATTCATGCAAACACACACGCCTTTAGTAATTGCTATGCCACGAACGCTATAGAACTTGCTTAGATCAGTATCTAACACATTTGCATCATATATGATATGTAAACTGGTAGTTGTATATTCATTTCATCAGGATGGATATGTAGAATTGCTAGTCATATGTATATAACTCGTTGCATCATCATTCGTACATAGTTTTCAAGTCATGCATCGCATCGCATGTTATTGATATCATAGACATCCATCATTTCCAACATGTTCATATATTGTGATTCTTCTTAGAGATTTTAGTATTGATGAGATTTCTGGAATTTGGGGAAAACCACAAGAATTTTATAAACCTATTATCATTCTAAAAATAGAAATTTGCGGTTTTCTCGTGATATGATGTGTGTGGCGTCCACCATGTGTTTTCTCGCTTCATGAGCTGTATCATATATCCAATTCGAGGAGGGCAATGCACCGTCTGCGGGTGCATGGTGGACCCGGTGCGGTACCTCGGGGCAAGAAGATCGCATAGATGGTGTTGAGCCCGGCAGGGGAGTACTACCGACCGGTTATTTTTGGCGCGGCGGATATCCGGAGGATACTGACCGTAGTCGTGAGATTTGATGATATGGTCCGATCCGGACTGACGGAGCCTGAGATATTGAGACATTGAGAAATTGAGATATTGAGACATTGAGATATTGGGATATTGAGACATTGTGATATTGAAACATTGAGATATTGGGATATATATATATATATTTATATATTGTGTCCATACTTAACACGGATTTTCAGTTGATTTCATTGATGATACTTCAGTTATTGTACAGAAGTTTTACTAAGATAAGAATGCAGATTTTCTCATACCAGATATATTCAAGTTTCGTGTTTGATATGCATTCATATTGCATCCATACGAGTGCATCGCATTGTATTGTTATATGTAGGCTGTGACGCATTGCGTACATGCTTACGATAGCCTTATTAGATGTTACTTACTACTCACGAGTTGGCAACTCACCCCCGTTGTGCCACAGTATTTTGCAGGTTTGACCCGTCAGCGCAGTAGCGGCGGGCGTACTTCCTCTTTCTGGCTTCATTTGCTTGATTTGCAGCTTGCTTGTAGGTACGTTTTGTGTATCATTTGTATCTAGTACACTCCATCTACCTTATCTATCCTTGTATCTTGGACTAGACGCTGAGACTCGTGTGGCTTGTGTTTGTGATTTTTAGTGTCGATGCTCACTTGAGCCGACGTGATGTTCTTCTTATTTTCGTGCTTTTATATGCTTAATTCGCACTTTATTATATACATATTGCTTGTGGTTTTGATTTCCGCCTTTAGCGAAGAGCTAGCTCCCGCTTGGGGATGCCTTTATTCATTATTTATATGTATTTTCATGTGTTGTACCCGTTTGGGGGCCAGTATTTACAAAAGAGACTCTGCCGAATTTTCGGAAAATTTGATGCATTAAAATGTTTTAAGGTGACTTTATTTACAAAAATTATCATTTTAAGTTATGTTTTCCTTCACTCTATTTCTTTAAATGGTTTAGATTTCTGGGCTTTGGCTTACTTAGATTACGTACGCCTAGAGACGTTTCGTAGTTTAAGTGCCAGTCACGTTCCGTACCTTTGGGTCATGACAAAGTTAGTATCAGAGCGATAGGTTTTACCTTTCTGAGTGTAAGATGACCCTTGGTAGATGGAGTAGGTGACTTAAGCAGAGTGACGTAGCGTGTGTATGTTCCGCGGCATACTTACGATACGGTACTCCGCCTACGTGACCTTAGAATATATATACTTGCTTGTATCTCCTTCCTTGATTCCAGAAATCCTTTGATTTGATCGCAATGTTCCTATCAATCCTGTTTCTCGTTCCAGCCACTATGCCTCCGGAGAATACGAGGGCTAGAGGGCCGCCGCCAGAGATGAGATTAGAGTAGGCTCATTTGAGACGAGTACTGATCAGGGCGGTACGCTTACCCCTCAGGGACAGAGTGATCTGCCTTCTCTAGGACGGATAGCTAGGCTAGAGTCGAGTATTCAGGACTTGTGACAGATGGTTGTACTGTTAGTTGGGGTTAGCCTAGCTACGAGAGCCGATGATGTCCCTCCTACTGCGGGGACTTTGATTGTACCTGCTGCTCATGCAGCTGTTTTTGTTGTTTCTGAGGTTATTTACGTATCCTTAAAGGAGTTTTTGAGGCTGAAGCCTCCAGTTTTTACCGGCGCAGACGCAGCGGAGGATCTGCAGACAATCCTTGACAGGATGGCTTGGATTTGTCATTCACAAAAATGTCCTGACGAGATATGGGTTGAGCTTTCGAGTTTTTGTCTAGAATGTCTTGCTCAGACGTGGTGAGAGTCAGTTGAGAGTGGCCGAGCTACATGTAACATTTCAGAAAATATAAAATATGATTTTTGGGAATTTAATATTAAAATAATATATTTCGCGAAAACTGCCCGATTCGCGAAATTGGGGTTTTCGAAAAAGGGTATAAATATATACCAATAACTGTGAAATAAATAGAAATTAAAATGATTTATTCATTTAAAAATATGTTTAAAGGATTTGGCATTTTTAAAATTTATTATATGCAATTTTGATAAAAACCCGATTAGTGCACTGCTAATCGCGATTAAGCAAAATCCGCATTTCTACGGTTTTTCGTGGCCAGTGCACAATGTCATGTTATGTGGTGATTACATGTTGTGTTCTTATGTTATTTTGGGTATTTTGTGACTTGGGTTTTTAATAAAAGAAAAAGGGTAAGAAGAGAAAGGGTAAAAGGGTAATATTGAAAGAGAGTGGGTGGAAATAAGAGAGGAGAGAGAGAGAGGGGCTTCCTCATTTTATCCTCCCCCATCATTTTCTTCTTCTTCTTCTCCCTCTCTTCCCTCCACCTTCACCCCATGATATCATCTATAATCCTTGATCAAAACCTTAATTCCCTTTCACAAAAATTGATCCCCTCTACATCCTCTACACATTGGACCAAGAAAAGTGAGATTTCGGCCACCTTGAAGAGCTAGGGTTTTTCTTGGGTTGCCCAAGTGAGGTAATTTCATCACCCTTAGCATAATATTTCATTCACTTTACCTTTCATGGAAGTTTAGAGGTGAATTTGTGATGTTTAGTGAACCTTGGGAAACCCTAGTAAAGGGTTTGAGTGTTTGTTTGAAAAATTGGTGATGTTGTGGCTGTTAACTAGACTTGGGGGCTGTTTAATGACCTGGACTAGAGCTTAGAAACCCTAAAACACGGATTTAGAAACCCCGACATTGGATAAATGTGTGAATTGTGAGGGTATTTTGGAATCTGGAGCAACCCGGGGATACTAGAAATGATTTTGCAAGTACTGTGAGTCATGCAGGCACCTAGGAAGCTACCACTAAGACCCGATGTCATGACCCAAAGTTCGGCCCGTGACCGGCATTTAACCACGTGACGTCTACAGGCGTAACGCGACTAAGTAAGCCGAAACCCAGAAATCAAAACCATAAAAAGTATAGAGTGTTTAAAACATTTATTAGAAAATTTGTTAAAACATTTAGAAAAACGTTAAGTTGTTTAGTAGAATTCTTTAAAGTTCAAGTTTTTATGTTTTAAAAAATTTGGCAGCATTTCCTTTGTAAACCTAGCCCCGAATCGGGTATAAGGCAATATATGAGTAAAATGATACACAATAAGAAATAAGCATCCCAAACGGGAGCAATCACGCCCAACGGCGGAAACAATTGTTAGTTATATGCATGCCCTAGAGGCCATTACTATACATAGGATGTATATTGTAGTGGATGCTTGGACATATATAGGGATGACTTTCTTACTCGATATGATAGTATGCTATCTGGTTACTCTTTACCTTAACGTGTACACTGATTTTTTCTCTGTTACATGTTGGTAAAGCCCTTAGGATGTGTACTTGACTACCTGGACTATGATGCGGATCATACTAGTGGGGACGTGGTAGTCCATAAGTACATCCTTCAAAGTCCCTAGTCATGGGTGTATCGAGACGGGGCATCGATATACCAGAGTAGACTAGCGTATACCTTCTCGACCCATACAGATGGGCGATGGATGATCCCATATCCTAGTGTGTTTGACATCAGAGATGATATACGGGTGCTCAGTGGAGACTGGGTACACTGGACAGACTCGCCGAAAACTCCCAGATGGTATTATACCTTACGTCAGATGGCAGTTCTCTGGTGACACTGGTACAGGTTAGTCTGTATACCCGAGATCGTCATAGAGTCTTGTGTGATTCACACTATGCTTTGATTTCCACCTTACCACATCCAAGAGGGCGTGCAAAATGGTGGTTTTTGGGTACAGTCCCGAGTCACATGGAGGCAATGAGCGATAGGAGGGGTTTCGTCTCTCCTGGTATAGGGAGTTGATGTTGCGCTGTGCTCGATTGGCTATAACAGGAAGTCCTTGGCCAAGGCTGCTTTAGGGATTTACTGGTAAGTGTTACCAGTAGTTTCTCGACCCGTTATGAGCCTCATATCGACACGACTTATCGAGTTATTGGGGTCTGACGTTTACCATCCCTAGACAAGATATGCGACATATCAGACGAACATACCGGACTGTACGGTAGTGTTACTGATTGGATTCACAGGAGTGTGAGCGGGCCTGCTCGTTCATCTTCTGATCGCTCAATACCTGGGTGGCCGTTACGTTTAGCAGACCGCTTGCGGCTTGTGGGTGTTTGATATGATCATCACCTACTGCCGGCGTATTGACGAGTCTTTAGAGTCCTACACAGGAGTTTCTTGGCTCAAGCGAAACGAAATAGGAGCGCATTTGAGATATGTGCGGGACCGAGAATAATACCAGTATGTGATACTGTATTCTATTCTCTCGATTTGTGACATTGATCGGCTGTATGCGATATAGCCGGGTTATCGGATCAAGTGTTGATTCGATAAGTTGTTACTATTGATATTAGTCGGTTATATGCAATATGACCGGATCGTTAATTCAAGTGTTGATTTAATGATTTAATGTATAATTATATATTTGATATATTACTTTACATTAACTAGTATTTGTTCACTTAAGATTGATTTTCTCACTTGAATGTGCACATTGTTTATATGTGATATATGCAAGTGTACATGTTTATATCATACTTGATGATACAAACAAGTTGTGTGTATGAGACTTGAACCAAATCAAGGTTAAATTAGGGTTTACTATTTTCCTAGCATATAACAAAAGAGTGTGACTTTGGTCAAAGTTATCAAGCTTCATGAAGCTTGATAAACATTGACAAAGTCAACTCTTTTGTCATTTGTTCAAGATATTAGTTAACCCAACCCTTAACCTAATGCTTTGGTTAATTCTCTACATGAGTTAAGCATGAGGGCTTAACTCAACCATGGTGCCATGATTAAAAGAATAAGTTTTATATTATGCTTTTAATTCTTTTTCTTCTTCTTCTTCATCAAGCTCCACAAAAGCTTGCTAGCTCCAATGGTGCCATAGGAAAAAGAGTGAGAAATCCAATTCTAAAGTGAACCCACTTCCTTTTTCTTCATCCTCTACTACTTGCCATGTAGTATAGGGTGTTCTCTTCACAAAGATTTTGACCAAGGGAAGGAATAGCTTGAGTTTGAGTCTCCCCGACGTAGATCATCTTCGGCATCGAAGTCAACGACCTAACCCGCTCATTTCTCCGACGAAACCATCGCTAGAGTCCGGGATCCCGATGATCGCAGCGGAGGGACGACAACACGGAGCTAAAGAAGTGGAGGACCGGATCTACAAAGGTTGTAATCCCTTTCTCTTATAGTTAAGTTGTTAACTTACATGTTCTTTCGCCTTACCTCTAGTAATCGATCTAGCTTAGGGTTTCTCGGCACCGGAAAATTTGAATTTGGCATGGTTGATGCCTTGTGGAACCTCTTGAGTGTGCCTAGTAACCCTACAGTGGTATCAGAGCCAAGCTAGAGCCTTAGGCGAAGTGTAGACGATGTTAGAAACCCGATCGAACCCCGAAACCCTAATCGATAGCCCTTTCTGTACATTTTTCTGAAATTGTGGATTTTTCCAGATTAAAAATATCCAAAAAATTCAGCAGGGTTTTGTATGAGTTACTGTGTAGCACGTGCCCTTGATTCGACAGATGCGCCGTGGAACCGCGGCCCCACCCTGACTTGCGCGGCGGTTCTGCGGCCAAAGTGATGAATCAATGCACGTGGTTTGCACAGTAATTTGTTTCTGTAAGTGCTGTATTTTCTGGGAATTTTTAATATTTACTCAAGAGTTGAGTTTTCTGGGTTGTATTGGGGACTCGGTGTTTCGATCGGGAAGTTTAACTTAGTCTGTGTTTTTCCGGATAATTTTAGAAAATGTTGAAAAGTTCGACCGGATATAAATACCCTATTTTTCCCCTGTCGGGAAATTTCCAAGTGTTGGATCTTTCCGCAGTTTAAGAACGTTCGAAGTAGTGCAAGTAACGCGATGGACCCTCTAGAAGACAACAAACCTTAACTCGATTATGTGACCGTCTTGAACTGCCCTTTGAACCTTAGGGTCAGGGGCAGTACGGCATGCCACATGTGAGGTGTTGGCTTGACCCTTCTACGGCTGGACCGTTGCTACTGAGGCATGAAGTGAATGTTTTTAAACTTATTTCATGTGTTGAGCTGTTTCGGGAAAACTTGGGTGTTTGATTGTTCGATCGAAAAGTTTAACATTTTTCTATTTATCTGGAATGTGATACAATATTTGGAATCCACAAGTAGTTATGAGATAACTGATTTGGATGTTATAAACATAGCAGTTTAGTCTCACTTGATCGGTTGCCATGGAATTTTGATGTGATCAAAAGTCCGTCGCAATCACGTAGCGTACGTGGATTCTCACCGGGTAAACTTAATAGACAGCCACACCCCATAGCCCCGACCAAGTGACTGTAGGAGAACCCCGTCGCCGAAAGTATCCGTTCGGGTGCTCGCGGCAGTGGTGTTCCGCCTTGGTGCACTTCGTCGACGGCATCGGCGGTGCGGCTGCCTAATAAAGTTTGCGACGAGCATTCGATCAAACTGTCGGGAATCTTGTTGAATTGCCCGACTTGATATTGAAATGAGTTTTCGATGATGAGATTAAAATGTGGGGTTTATAATTGTTAGGCATGCGATGTCCAAGGAATTCATTTGATTAGGCATGCGATGTCTAAGGAGGTTGCGGATTCCCACTGTTGTAGTTTTACACTTTCTTTTCTGTGACCGTAAGTGTAATATGTGATATCGCCGGTTTCGTTGCTATATGTCAACGACAATTGGGATAGGCGTATTTACTTACGTTGATAACATGTGATGTTATGTGTTGCTGGATATGTTATATTGCATCGTCGTGTTTGAATAGCCGGGGATTTTTTTATGTGAGATGAGTGTTTTTCATTTTCATTCATGTAAAAATTATTGTATGTAATATTCTTTTATTGGGGCACTTCCAGGTTGCGGAAGATGTCACCATTGTATATTATTTACTTTTCCGCACTAGGATAGACCCAAGGAGGAGAGCACAAGTAACCGGGTTCTAGAGTCCTGAGGGAGACCAACTCGAGGAGTCGAGTCCGGGTCTCCTAATTCTAGAATTGGTAGGGTTGCTTGCTGCTCTCGTAGGGGTCTAGGGGTGTGGGTTTGGCTATTCATCGCGACCATGGAATCCGTGTTTTATACTGGCTTGTATTAAAAACACGGATGTCCTGGTATATCCAATATTTCATATGTTTCTTCTGCTGCGATATCTGTGATGTGATCATTTGATATGCTGTGATGGATACTATATATAGTATATATGATATATTATATAGACGTTACTTATGTTTTACACCCGTGCTAGCCCTGCCCCGCTCTGTCGTTAGTTACCTAACCTAACGGTGCACGAGGGGACATCGAGGCGAATGCGGATGGCATAAGTGTACGTCATATTTATCTGTGATGTTTAGGTGATTTAAATGATGGGATTTCATTAATATGATTAATGAAATAAAAGAAACCTAAAAGATGTTGTGGAATCAAATTTTCAAAAACAGGTAGCTACAGTTCTTGCTTTGCATCGCGGTGTTCCTTGTAGAACATCCGGCACCTTATTCGATAAGGAAAGGGCCGAGATCCCTTCACCGGGAGTGACCCCTTTAGCAATGACTGGCAGATGCTACAACCCTCGGTTTGTTTTTTGATTGCTTCTATAGTTTTTACTTTGCACAGCGGTATATATGATATATCCTGCACCTTATTCGATGAGGAAAGGCCGACGATCCCTTCACAGGGAGTGACCCCTTTACCAAAACTAGAAAAGCCTCAAAAACACTCCATTTTAAAATCATTTGATTCTACAACGATATCAAGTTCATTACGCAATAGGTTTTCTGAAAAACCTGTCGTAGCCCTCCGTCATTTCAGATAAGTCCTACTTAGTATTCGTGCTACGTTTGCTGACCTCCGTCAAGGCGTAGTGTGCGGTAGCTAACTAGTATTTATCTGCTTATGCATATGATGCAGATTGGATTAGGATAGTCGTACGGCCTTGTTGACCTCCGTCAAGGGTCGTGCGGGTGGGTTTGATTCAATCAAGAAATGACGGGTTGAACTTGACTAGTAGCCAATGGTTTGTTGACCTCCGTCAAGGTCATAGGATGCAAGGGGCAAAATTATCGGGAATTTCAAGTGTTGAAATTTGCAATGAGATTGCATACTTTCTATGAGATAGTTGGATCCCGATACCCACTGCGAGTAATTGTTACTCCTGGGAGAGTTTTACATATTACAATTAGCCGATCAAGTAGGTGTCTAGAAAGGTGTCAATGGGGTTATGCCTCTGGAAAAATGAGGTTTAGTTTAATTAGGTCCGTGCGAAAGCACGGGGAACCTCCCTCAAAGTACCGACACTGGCCTGGCTGAAAGATTGGCGAACTTGTAGCGTGTAATTAATCCCGGCTAGTCTTTCCTTTTAAGTTTTGAAGGAAGATTTGATAAAGACAGTGGGAGCCATCCTGATTAGATAAAATAATAACCAATCTGATCTTGCAAGAGCGCACGTAGAGTGTTTTTCTTCTCTCTCTCTCCAAGTAGCAACCATGTCACGCCTTAATCAAGATAATAAAACGGATATATTGACCGAACCCGCTTGTTATGCTGAGCTGGGGAACGTTGGTCCCTCTCCAACTTATAATTGTTATAAGACAGAGCAGGAAATTAGGGAATACTAGATTTCCCGTGCCGCCAAAACGAAGAAATTGCATGTTGATGCATCATCTTCGGGTGTGTTCGTTACACAGAACTGTTTCTCAGTATCCTCTGCGTCCTGGGTATCTGATACCGGATCAGGATCCCACATATGTAATATATTACATGGGCTACAGAAAGGTAGAGAACTGAGAACGGGTGATAAGTTTCATGAGGCAGAAAACGGTGCAAGTGTTGCAGCCAAGTCTGTTGGTCACTGTCACCCTGTATTACCTGAATACATTGATTCTGAACAAATGTCATTAGATACCGAACCTGATATACGAAATCATATCAGTCTCTTTATTAGTAAAGAAGGATATAATTTTGTATTGTTGAATAATGTTTTGAACATTTCCTAAATCAAGAGTTGATCGGTTCAGGAACGTTATCTAAAAGCATTGACGTTCTAAATCAAACTACAGTTCTTAGTATACAGAACACACACAAGAGGAAGAGTTCAGAAATGAACAAATCCTTCTTGAGGCATTGTAGACTAGGTCATATCAATGCGACCCGACTAGCTGAAGTTACATTAAGATGCATATTTAAATTAGTTTGAATTTACATCTTGTGAAACTTGCCAGTCATGTGATAGAGATAAGATGACCATAGCTCTGTTTATTGCAAACAGAGAAAGAGTTAGTGAACTCTTGGGATTGATACATGCTGATGTATGAAGGTGTAAGTGCACGGCGGCGCCTCGGCCGTCAATTCGAGGCCAAAATGCGGAAACGATAATTTACTTTAAACTTTCAACCGCCACCACCGCGCACAAAAATCCCGGATCGGGCCATTAAATTAATTTTAGCTAACTAAAGAACGGGTAGAGAGATATACCAAGCGATCCGTGTCCTTCGGTCTTCTTGTCGTCATCCCGATCTCCCCGCGGAATCTCCGGTCTTCACCTCCTCGCCGGAAGGGCACCACATCGCCGGCTTCTTTTACGGGCTCTCACCTCTGGACCGAGGCAACTCGGCCATGAAGTTGGCGAGCCGACGTGCCCAAGGTTGCTGTAGGTTAACTGTAGAATACTTTGTCTCTTGGGGTTTGTATGGAGTTTCCATTTTTGTGGAGGTCAAGAGAGGAATTTTTGGAGATGAACTAAAGAGCTATTTTTAGCAAAGTGAGAAACAAAAATTGCCACCACAAAAAATTGTGAGCACCCACACAAGTGTGGCCGGCCTCTTCCTCATAGTGAATGAGAATGGGAGTGTGTAGAGAAAAGTCAAGGGGGGAAAAGCTATCATACACCAAAGAGAGAGAAAGGTGATGATGAGAAGAAATCATCACCAATCAAAACCAACACTCCACCAACCTCATCATAACCCATCACCATCACAAAAGTCAAGCAATGATGAGTGAAGAAGTCAAAGTCAAACAAGAGCTATCATGAAGCATCAATATGTAAAGACCACCCTCCAAAAATGCTTATTTGCACAAATGCAAATAAGCCCTCCTCCACCAATCTTCAGCCAATGAAAGATACAAAGAAAATTGGCCGAAACGGAAAACAAACTGGCAACTTCATAAAACTGATCCCGTAATGAATTACAGGAAACCCCCACTACTGTATATACATACCCGCATTTGTTTTCCGACCGAATACAAATGCAATGAGACAAAATCTACACTGTACAATACTAGGATCCGGCTTAAACCAAAGCCCGCTAGTATTTTCCGTCCGATCATGATCCGTGCAATACCGCACGTATCTAATCGAACCCTGCCATATCACCATACGGCCTCTACAGTGTTTCGCCCGAAACTTGAGCAACTATCTGTGGGGGACTCTAAAGACTCGTCAATACTATGGCTGTGGATTTAACCACTAGCACGTCAGAGGTATTAGCCATACGTGACGGGCTACCAGCTATTGACCAAAAGGGACGTCTGCGAGCGAACTCAGCCTGACACCCAACTGAGCCTGTCAGTGACAATATCCGTAAAGTCCGGTCCGTTCGTCTATGAGCATCGCATGGCGGGCCTAGGGGGTTGGTAAAAGTCAGACCCCCAACAGCGGTACAAGTCATGTCGGAGTGTAGCCCAGAACACCCTGAGATACTACTGGAATACCTACCAGTAAATTTCCTGCCTTGGCCAAGGACTTCGTGTAAGGGCTCTCCTAGACACAGCGCGACCTCACCCCCGATACTGGGTGAGACGAACCCCTGAAGATCCGCTCACTGCCTCCATGTGGCACGGGACTGTACCCAACTAAAACCTGTTTGCACGTCTCCTTTGAGCATGGTAGGGTAGTAATCAAAGTACAGTAGGAACTCACATGAGACAAATGACGATCCTCAGGTCGATGAACTAACCTATACACATGTCACCAGGGAACAGCTATCTGACGTCAGGTATAAGACCAACTAGCATGTTCCCGGCGAGTCCTGTCCGGTGTACTCATAACCCAATGAGCACCTGTATACATCTTAGGTGAACCAACTGACACCAGTGGCTTGTGAGACCGGCCACCGCCCCTCGTCGGGGTCTCGAATGTATACACTAGTCTACTCTTGAGTATCGATGCCCTGTCTCGAAACTCCCACGACTAGGGACCTTTTAAGGATGTGCTTATAGACTACCAGCTCCCACGTATATGATCACCCTCATACTGCTGACAGTCAAGTAAGAATCCTAGGGGCTCTATCAACGTGTAATAGCGACCTGTAAGGTCACCTAAAGCAGTACACAATGATAAAGATAAACCAGATAGCATACTATCATCTTGAGTAAGACTGTCCTATCGGGATAGGTCCTCCCTCAATCATTGCAATCATGTGCCTGTGATCCAATAATTGACTCTGAAGGCACTATCTCCAACAATCTCCCACTTGCACTCAAGGCTAATTATTGCGATGTCGCATACTCACAGCCCGTGTGATACCGAACACCCAACTCCTCTACTAATCAGTCTCACAAAACCCGTTTGCGAAACTATTGCGTTCGAGGAATAGCCTCAGTGAGTGGATCCGCTTTGATGTTTCTTTCTATGTCTCTCTATATCTCAAGTTCGCGGAGAAAGCCATCTCCCGAAATGAGCAATACCTGTCTTAGAATGTGTCTGGATATCTGATGGGACCTAGCTCATAAATGAACTCCAAATCCAAACATCTTAGACTGTATCGTCAACTGAACTTAATCTGTATCCTGCGTCATGCCTCCCTCAGTATCTCCTTGGACCACCTGTCCAAAATACCGCCCCTCGTCAGAAGGAAAACTATAACTCTGACAACCACTCTGTCATCCAGGTCACCTTGGAAGCCTGGAATGATAACTGTCTCCCGAATGAGGTTGTCGTTATCATATCCCTAGAACATCCACTTATGTTCTAAAACTGCTTCCGATTGTTTCTCCAGGATTAGATCAATGTCACCTTATTGCATCTAGTGCAAAAACATCTGGCGTGGTACTTGACATCTCATGATTGACTCAATTGCCTAAGCAAGTGATCTGCCAATCATGCACATCCCTCTCCACTTTAGTCTGTAAGACACCTTTAGAGAGGGTGACTCCAGCACCTGCAGGTATACTACCGTGCCTGGAGTCGTCCATTCTAAAACACCTTTAGAATGCTGTCTAAGTACCTAGATTGGGAAACTACCCAAATCTAGATCTAAAACCATAGATCTAGTAACCAGAATGTTTGATATAATATCCAAGTCCCTTTGTGGAGAAACTACTGTATGACAACCAAAGTATAACCGATCGTAGTATAGGAACTTCACTTCCTACTCTGTGTATGTCATCCAAATACCAGGACATCACACCCTACTACCATCTTAACAGATCCATCCCCTATTCTGATGAAGTCAAACCTATGACTGTCACATCAGAAATAGATGATCTATCTCTGCTACATCTGCTTTAGTCTATAAATAGACATAAGCCACTTGTCCACCAATGCTTTCGCTGCTCCCACTGACTACGATAACCCTCTGGCAGAGTCATATACACGTACACTTCTAAAGCTAGTTTAGAACGATGATATACTAATCCTCCTGCCGGGTCTCGCAGCCTAGAACAACAGCAATGGTAAGTCTGGGTAAACAAGAACCTCCCTGTCACCGTCCTTGAGGCTACCGGAGTACCTCTCGGGTGCCTGAGGTTACCCACCGTATCTGCGGAGTGGCCAATGGAATGTCAAACCAGATTGAATCTTTAGGTTCTTATCAAATTTTCAGTAATCGTTTGCGGTTCTGGAATCACTTCCACTTCTACCATACTCCCACTACTGTTTTCTGAAAAAATCCATTTTTATTAAAACTGTGGCGAGTCAAGAACAATATCACTATTGATCTTCCAGATGGTAGAAAGTCAACCCTCGTCATAGCCCGGGTCAACCCACAAACAGCCATTACAGAAACGTGCCTTGAGTTGTCCAGAGTCTGGTTTTAAGCATAAGCCGGACAACTCCCCGTACCTTAACATCGTTAAGATATGAACTGTTCTATATCCAATACAGAAACAGAGGCATTGATTTAATTGAACCAGATTCAAATCATGCAGCTGTCTCCAGTGCATGTCAACTAAATGGAAGGAGGCCGATCAGCGTTACTCAACTTAGGAGTACTTCCAATTATGAGTAACCTGAAAGAGAAGCAAGTTCTTTTAGTCATTACTATCAACTGTGTAAGGTTGCTGGGCACTGCCACAAGGGTCTACGAGGCATCAACCATGCCCGATTAAAAAATTAGCCGTGCCGAAAAACCCGAAGCCGGATCTTTAAACTAGAGATTAGGCGAAAACTAACATGTTAAACACTTTAACACTAAGTGAGAGGGATTATAACCTTTGTAGATCCGGTCCTTCACTTCTTAAGCTCCGTGTTAAGGTCCCTTCGCTGCGATCATCGTGTTCCGGACTCTCGAGAGGCTCTATGAAGAGAAAAATGCAGGCTGGCTTCCGATCTTCGATACAAAGATGATCTACCTTGAAGTTTCGTTAACACAAGCTAACACTCATAAAATGAAGTGAACACTCTCATCTAAAGGGCAAGGATAGATGAGAATGATGAAGTGGGATTTTCTCTCTCTTTTATTATCTTTTTCTCACATATTTTCATCATAAAATATCAAAGCAAGAAATCTTTGCAAAAGGAGGAAGAAGAAGAAGAAGAATGAATTATCATATTGTGATGAATAATAAAAAGTTATCATAATCATTTATGCAACCATGGTTGTAGTAACCTATGTAGAGATTTTACTAGGGTTAGGGTTTGGGTTGAATTACAAGTGAGTCACTAGAAAATATCAACACAAATATCTTCTTCCTGACAAAAAGAAATGCTTCTAGAAGCAACAAGAATGTGCTAACCCAAATCAAACCCTAACCTTGTTTAATCTCCACTAATCATGTTGCATTAATAATTATAACATGTTACAATATTATATATCACATATATAATATTTATTGTAACAATAAAATAATACAATTAACATATATCGCATATATATCAATGTATTACTGGAGTGAGAAAAAGAATCTTTTAGTGAGCTAATATTAGTTAATGTAATTTAATATATCATATATATTATTATACATTAAATTATCGAATCAACACTTGATCCGACAATCCGGCTATATCGCATATAACGGACTGATATTTATCCGTACCGATTCATCGAATCAACACTTGATCCGATGACCCGGATGATATCAAATATCGCGAGAATATAATACAATATCTCATATCGCATTATCCTCGGTCCCGCACATAGCACATATTTGCCCCTACTCCGTTTCGCCTGAGCCAAGAAACCTCTGTGTAGGACTCTAAAGAATCGTCAATACGCCGGCAGTAGGTGATGATCATATCAAACACCCACAAGCTGCAAGCGGTCAGCTAAACGTAACAGCTACCTAGGTATTGAGCGCTCAGAAGATCAACAAGCAAGCCTGTACATTCTTCTGTGAATCCAAAGTGTAACATTCCAGTACAGTCCGGTCTCGTCGTCTGATATGTTGCATATCTCGCCTAGGGGTGGTAAACGTCAGACCCCAGTATCTCGATAAGTCATGTCGATATGAGTTCTATAACAGTTCGAGAAACTACTGATAACACTTACCAGAAAATCTCAGCAACCCTGGCCAGGGATTTCCGGTTATAGCCAATCGAACACAGCACAACATCAACTCCCTATACCGGGAGAGATGAATCCCCTCCTATCGCTCATTGCCTCCATGTGATTCGGGACTGTATCCAAAAGCCACCTTTTTGCACGCCCTCTTGGACGTGGTATGATGGAAATCAAAGCACAGTGGGAATCACACAAGACTCTATGACGATCTCGGGTCAACAGACTACTCTGTACCAGTGTCACCGGAGAACTACCATCTGACGTGAGGTATAATACCATCTGGGAGTTCTCGGCGAGTCCGTCCAGTATACCCAGTCTCCACTGAGCACCCGTACACCATCCTTGATGTCAAACACCGATGGATGTAGGATCATCCATCGCCCATCATATGGGTCAAGATGCATATACGCTAGTCTACTCTGGTGTATCGATGCCCTGTCTCGATACACCCTCGACTAGGAACAGTTATAGGATGTACTCGTCGACTACCGTGGCCCCACTAGTATGATCTCATCATAGTCCCAGTAGTCGAGTACATATCCTAAGGGCTTTATCGACATGTAACATAGAGATAATCAGAGTACATGTTAAGATAAAGTACAACCAGATAGCATACTATCATGTCGAGCAAGAAAGTTGTCACGACCCGAAAGTACGGAACGTGACTGGCACTTAGATTACGAGACGTCTAAAGGCGTAACGTATCCTAAGTCAGCCAAGCCTAGAAAAATCTAAACCAAAATCAAAAGAGAGTGAAGGAAAACCTTTAATGAAAACGATTTTCAAATCAATTAAGTTGCAAGAATCCCTTTTTTAAAACATCATAAATTTCTGAAAATTTCGGCAGAGTCTCCCCTGTATTTTCTATCCCCCAAAATGGGTACAACAAGATAATAAACCTGTAATCATAAAAATGGCATCCCCAAGCGGGAGCTAGCTCTTCGCCCAAGGCGGATCACAACCACATGCAATATAATAGTAATATCAAGAAAAGAGCATAAAGAAACGCAAAATACCAGAAAACACATGTCGGCTCAAGGGAGCTCGACCCAAAAGAAACCACAAATATACAAATCTCTCAGTCTCATCACTAGGTCGCATATACAATATAAAGTGGTAGATGGAGAATACTAGATACAATGATAAAGCAAAAGAAATAAAGTGTGCTCGCAACCCACCTACGGGCGATGTCGCGAGTCTGAGCAAAAGGAGCTGATGATAAGATAGCCGCTGCTACAAGACTGATGAGTCCGACCTGCAAGACACTGTGGCACAACGGGGGTGAGTTGCCATCTCGTGAGTAAATATAACATCTAATAAGGCAATCGTAAGAATGCACGCAATGCACCACAACATGCATGTCCATATGTGATATAATACCTCTAGTATGCATGCACAGGTATGCAATGTCATTATTAAGTCTTTAAGTGTTTTAAATGCTAAGGGTATTGAATTCTTAACTTTAAAAATGAATATCTGTATAAAAGCTAAGTACCATCAAGAAATCATCTGAAAACCCGTGTCAAGCATCGACACCAAATAGGAATCATATCTGTCTCAATATCGGGCTCCCTCAGTCCGGATCGGCCCATATCATAAATCTCACGACAACGGTCGGTATCCTCCGGATATCCGCCGCGCCAGAATCAACGGTAGGTAGTCTTCCCCTTCCAGGCTCATCGTCTACAACTCGATCTTCTTGCCCCGGGGTACCATACCGGGCCCACCATGTACCCGAGACGGTTCATCCACTCCTCGAATCGGGTCTCGAAATCCAACAGAAAACATAAAAACTCATGGTGGGACGACACATACATCACGAGAAAACCGCAACATTGTTTTGAAAATGATAAATATAAGGTTTTGTTAAATTCTTGCGGTTTTCCCCAAAAATCCAGAAATCGCAGCAATACTGAAATCCTCCAGAAAATCATAATGTCCACATGTTATATATGATAAATGTCTATGATATCAATGCATACGATGTGAATTTTGCTAGAAATCTATATAAATATGATGATGATGCGAGGTATACGTATGCTATGCAATTTCATATATCAAGTATGAATGCAAGTGGCGATATTATGATAAACAGGTTCTATAGTGCACATGGCATGGCAATTACCAAAGGCGTGTGTGTCACATGAATAGTGCGCATGCAGCAGATGCCAATGGTAACGGTGTTCGTGTTCTACGAAGTGTTATCGCATAGGTGTATATGAATATTATATGAATGTCCATGCAATTTAGTATACGGTTAGCTGTGAGGGTATGCAATGCAATAAAGGGGTAAGCTATCTACCAACACAAGTCTTGCAAGAAATAGGGTAATCCTAACTAGGGGCGCATCGCGCCATCCAGACGATTCCCCCATAGATGAATACATCTACTCACCTGAAATCCCCACTAATCCGATCCGACCACCGCCTTGCCTTTACGTGCCGTGTCCGATGTTTCTCCGACCGATCCTATATTTGCACAATACCAAGCATAAGATTACAAAACCTAAAACGATGCAAGTCACAATATACAATTATCGACGCTCTCGAATTAAACATAACACGCACTCGGTGCGCGGGAAAACGCACGAAAATCGCTAACCTTTAACTAGAATCGTCATTTCGGGGAAATCGACAAAACTACAATCCGACTAGACGAAACACCGCGTTCGCACACTCTAATAGTCTTATACGAAGCTAATTATATCACTAACATAACGCAATTTAATCGCATTCTAATTTTTGTAAAAATCTAGTAAGCAAATTCAATACCGATTCGATGCAAATATCAAAATCTATCGATTTAGCGAGCGTATCATTACACAATTAACCATTCTAATCAATTTGATAACCAAAACCCTAACTTAATTCTAACAACCATGTTTCAAACCCTAACTCAACATCAAAACCCATTCTTGATTTTTCATGAACAAGGATTTACAACTAAATTAATACTTCAAAATTAGATTTTAGCACAAATAAACTACAAGTTAGCAAACTAGTTTAGAATTTTTAGCTCACCAATTGAATCCTAGCATGATCAAGTCACCAAGAAAGCCTCCTTTCATCAAGTTTTTGAACTAATTTGGGTTGAAGAGAGATTGGATTAGGGTTTGGCTTTGAATTGAGATGGAAATTGTGAATTTTTATTGAATTTTTAGCAAGAAAAGAAGCAAGAAAGAATGAGAAGTGAGGGGATTTCCAGCAGCTTGGGGTCGGCTGCAGCTTAAGGAGGGAGGTGAGGGATTTTTGGAGAATTTTCTAGGTCAATAAAACATCATATGTTATCATTTAATGCTTTCACATCAATATTTTCACAAAAAGCCTCATTTTAATTCATTTTTTCAAAAAATTTCCCACCCTAAAACCAAAAGTTTGCAAGACATGATATAATTTTTATTAACACCATATTTTAGCTTATAAAGATTCCTAATTATGAAATTTACCTAATTAAATTTGTATTTATCCCTTATTTAATGTATTTAAAAAGGCTTAAAATAATAAAATAAATAATTAATTACGAAATTTTTTTATTTAACTAGAAAATTGTAAGTGACATTTTAGTGACAAAATTATAGTAATATCTTATCTAAATTTTGTATTATTAGGTCTACAATGAAAAATACCTATTTTGACTTTTTACAGAAAAATCCGAAAAATTAACCGATTAACGAAAAACTGCCTAAACGATTTTCGAAGGGTTACAATCTTCCCCCCTTAAAGAAATTCGGTCCCCGAATTTAGAATTTAACTATGTGTACCTTCAAAAAGATGGGGATATCTCTTCCTCATCTCGACCTCGGTCTCCCAGGTGACCTCCTCGCTGTTCGGGCCACGCCAAAGGACCTTGACGGACGGTATAACCTTCGACCTCAATTTCTTCACCTGCCGATCCAAAATGACAACCGGCTGCTCGGTGAAAGAAAGATCACGCTCTAACTGGATCGTCTGGTGCTGAATCGCCTGGGAAGGATTATGAAGGTACTTGCGGAGCATCGAGACCTGGAATACGGGGTGAACATCGGGGAAGCTGGGCGGAAGAGCTAACCGATAAGCGACTGGACCAATACGTTCTAGGATCTCGAAAGGACCAACATATCTAGGAATCAGCTTCCCTTTCCGCCCAAATCTCATCACACCTTTCATCGGAGAGACCTTCAGGAAAACATGATCGCCAACAGCGAACTCGAGTCGGCGACGGCGCCTGTCAGCATATGATTTCTGCCTGCTCTGTGCCGCTCTCATCCTGTCCCGAATTAGCTGTATCTTCTAGGTCGTCTCCTGTACGATCTGCGGCCCCAAAATACTGCTCTTCCTGAGCTCTGTCCAACATACAGGCGATCGACATCTCCTCCCATATAAAGCCTCAAAAGGTGCCATCTGAATCGTCTCCTGGAAGCTATTATTGTAGGAAAACTCGATCAAAGGCAAATGACGATCCCAGCTACCACCGAAATCTAAAACACAAGCTCTGAGCATGTCCTCAAGAGTCTGAATAGTACTCTCCGACTGACCGTCAGTCTGCGGATGAAAGGCTGTGCTAAAACTCAATCGGGTGCCCAAAGCTTCCTGTAGTTTCTGCCACAATCGCCTGGTAAACTGGGTGCCACGGTCAGACACGATGCAAGTCGGAACACCATGCAGTCGTACTATCTCATCAATATAAACCTGGGCGTACTGAGAAAATCCAAAAGTGGTCTTCACTGGCAGGAAGTGAGTCGCTTTCGTCAGTCGATCAACAATCACCCAAATAGAGTCGTACCCTCGACTGGTCCTGGGTAGACCAACAATGAAGTCCACGGAGACCTACTCCCACTTCCACTCAGGGATGGGCAAAGGCTGTAACTCGCCGGCTGGCCTGTGGTGCTCGGCCTTGACTTGCTGACAAGTCAGGCATCTGGACACAAAGTCTGTAACATCCTTTTTCATCCCGTCCCACCATTAAACCTCTCTCAAATCACGGTACATCTTGGTGGAACCTGGGTGAACACTGTATACTGATCTATGTGCCTCCTCGAGAATATCACGCCTCAGTCCCTCTGAATCTGGCACACACAGTCGAGTCCCAAATCGAAGTATCCCCTGATCATCAATCACGAACTCAGAAACTCTGCCCTGCCGAATCTGCCCAATAATCTCTAAGATACGGGCATCGCCGGACTGTGCCTCACGGTTACGGTCAAGTAACTGTAGGCGTGCTCTGAAATGGGCCAGCTGTCCCCCTGTAGGAGTAAACTCGAACTGCACTCTGCTGTCACATAGCACCTGCCAATCCACCGACGACTGCAGCTGCACTGCGCTCAAACAAGATAAGCTACCTCCGGGCCTTCTACTCAAAGCATCTGCCACCACATTCGCCTTGCCCGGATGGTATAAAATCTCGCAGTCATAATCTTTCACCAACTCCATCCAACGGCGCTGTCTCAGGTTCAAATCTCGCTGCTGGAAGATATACTTCAAACTCTTGTGGTCAGTGAATATCTGGCACGACTCACCGTATAGGTAATGTCTCCAGATCTTAAGTGCAAATACCACTGTAGCCATCTCTAAATCATGGGTGGGGTAGTTCTGTTCGTGTTTCCTCAGCTACCGAGAAGCATATGTGATAACTCTGTCGTGCTGCATCAATACACATCCCAGCCCCACTCTAGAAGCATCACAATATACCACGAACCCGCCTGATCCTGAAGGCAAAGCTAACACTGGTGCAGTAGTCAGACGAGTCTTCAATTGCTGGAAACTATCCTCACATGCCTGGGTCCAATCAAAAGGAACCCCCTTCCGGGTCAACCCGGTCAATGGTGCAGCAATGCGGGAGAAATCCTGGACGAAACGTCGATAATAGCCGGCCAGACCTAGAAAACTGCGAACCTCTGTAACTGATACTGGTCTAGGCCAACGCTGAACTGCCTCGATCTTCTTCGGGTCCACACAAATACCGTCTCTCGTCACCACATGACCCAAGAAATCGACACTGTCTAACCAGAATGCGCACTTGGAAAATTTGGCGAACAGCTGATGCTCCCTCAAAGTCTGCAAGGTGATACGTAAATGCTGCTCATGCTCCTCCCGGCCCCGAGAATAAACCAAGATGTCGTCAATGAACACAATGATGAACTGATCGAGATACGGCCTGAATACGCGGTTCATCAAATCCATAAATGCTGCCGGGGCATTGGTGAGCCCGAACGACATCACCAAGAACTCATAATGACCATATCGAGTACGGAAGGCGGTCTTCGGAATATCCTCCTTCCGAACCCGCAACTGGTGATAACCTGACCGTAAATCAACCTTCGAGAAAACCCTGCACCCTGGAGCTGATCAAATAAGTCATCAATGCGGGGTAGGGGATACCTGTTCCGCACAGTAACCCGGTTCAGCTGACGATAATCAATGCATAAGCGCATACTTCCGTCCTTCTTCTTAACAAACAAGACGGGTGCACCCCAAGGTGACACACTCGGTCGGATAAGCCCTTTGTCCAGCAAGTCCTGTAACTGATCCTTTAGCTCTCTCAGCTCCGCCGGGGCCATCCGATAAGGCGGTATAGAGATAGGCCCCGTGCCGGGGATCAAGTCAATACAGAACTCAATCTCGCGCTCTGGTGGCAGACCAGGCAGCTCGTCAGGGAATACATCAGGAAACTCTCTCACAACAGGGACCTGGTCCAACGGAACCTCTGTGGAGCTAGTATCACAAACATAGGCTAAGAATCCCTGACACCCTTTCCTTAAGAACTAACCAGCGCGAAGAGAAGAAATCAAGCTGGGAAGGGTAGCACTACGATCTCCCTGAATAACAAGAACCGGTTCACCAGGAAAACTGAATTTTACTGGTTTCTCACGGCAGTCCACGGATGCATAACAGGTGGCTAGCCAGTCCATACCAAGAAGAACGTCAAAGTCTAGCATATCGAGGAGAATCAAATCAACTGAAGAATCTCTCTCCCCGATACCAACGAAACATGATCGATACACAAAACGGGCAACAAAAGACTCACCTACCGGGGTAATAACGACAAGCGGCTGATCTAACGGAGAAGACTCTCGGCCCAACCTCGGTGCAAAATACGTGGAAACATAGGAATGTGTGGAGCCTGGATCAAATAATACCCGTGCATCAAAAGAACATACTGGCAGAGTACCTGTCACGACGGCATTGGATGCCTGTGTATCCTGAGGAGTCAACGCGAACACTCGGGCCTGTCCACCACTAATAGCTGGCTGTCCTCTGCCTCTACCTCGGCCTCTGCCTCTGCCTCTGTCGCCTCGTCCTCTCTGAACCGGACCGCCATGCCCACGGCCTCTAGAAGCATCTGGCTGGCGTGAAGCATCATCAGGAGTAGGAAGTAAAGCTCTCTGAGAAGGTGGTGAGGGTGGTAAAGTCACATGCGGGACTGTCGCCACGCCCGGACATCCCATGGTACAGTCTCTGACACGGTGGTACTGACTCCCACACCGAAAACATCCTGGAGACGACTGCTGGGTCTGTGGATATGAACCAAATAACTGACCTCATCTCAATCCTCTGCCTCCACCATCTCCCGGAAATAATCTATCGCGGTGTCTACCCATCTGCCGCTGAGCTGGCGTATCAGTACGGATCCTCTTCGGCCCAGAAACGACCGGAGTTTCAGAAATACGCTCCTCCAAAAGTAAGGCTGCATCCATCGCGGCTGCGTATGTATCAAAGTGCTGGGTGCCGATGGCAAGGAATAGCTATGTATCAAGCTCTCGCATGAACCTCTTTATTCTCTTCTCTTCTGTGTCGACTAGGTACGGAGCATATCGAGACAACTGGGTAAACTGTATATCATACTCCGACACTGTCATCCCAGGAGTCTTGCGCAAAGACTCAAAACTACGGGCTCGAGCATCTCGGACACTCTCCGGAAGAAAACGGGCAAGAAATGCAGATGTAAACTCATCACAGGTCATAGAAGGAAGACCTGCAGCTCGGCCTCTCTTTACTGAATCGTACCATGTCTGGGAAAGACCCTCCAGACGAAAATTCGCAAACTCCACCAATCTATCATCAGAACACCTCAACGAACGGCAAATCAGAGCCATCCTATCAAGAAATGCCTGTGGGTCCTCTGTCGCATCTGTACCGGTAAAAGATGGAGGTCTTAATCTTATGAACTCCTGTAGAGAAACAGGGATAGTCTCCGTAGTAGCAGCAGGAGTGACCATCTGTGCAGCAGGTACGATCGTGGTCTGTGCGGTGGAAGGAACGTCCTCGGATCTCTGTGCCCGGCTGGACTCAACTAAAGATCCCATCATCTGTCGCAACTCTTGCATGCCGGCCTCTAATCTGGCAATACGGTCAGGATAAGGTGGATCAGTATGAACCTGAGGGGTAGGTGTATCATCCCGCTCGATCCTCGCCTCAGACGGGCCCGCCCGAATCTCATCCCTAGCGGCAGCCCGTTGAGCTCTCGTAGTCTTTGGCGGCATCGAAACTGGAATAAGAAACAGGACTGATAAGATCATTGCAATTGAATCAAGGAATGCAAGGAATCAAGAAAGGAAATACAAGCAATTATGTCCTAAGGTTACTTAGGCGGAGTACCGTATCGTAAGTATGCCGCGGATCATACCCACGCTACGCCACTCTGCTTAAGTCACCTACTCCATCTACCAAGGTCGTCCTACACTCAGAAAGGTAAAACCTACGCTCTGATACCAACTTTGTCACGACCCGAAAGTACGGAACGTGACTGGCACTTAGATTACGAGACGTCTAAAGGCGTAACGTATCCTAAGTCAGCCAAGCCCAGAAAAATATAAACCAAAATCAAAAGAGAGTGAAGGAAAACCTTTAATGAAAACGATTTTCAAATCAATTAAGTTGAAAGAATCCGTTTTTAAAAACATCATAAATTTCTGAAAATTTCGGCAGAGTCTCCCCTGTATTTTCTATCCCCCAAAATGGGTACAACAAGATAATAAACCTGTAATCATAAAAATGGCATCCCCAAGAGGGAGCTAGCTCTTTGCCCAAGGCGGATCACAACCACATGCAATATAATAGTAATATCAAGAAAAGAGCATAAAGAAACGCAAAATACCAGAAAACACACGTCGGCTCAAGGGAGCTCGACCCAAAAGAAACCACAAATATACAAATCTCTCAATCTCATCACTAGGTCGCATATATAATATAAAGTGGTAGATGGAGAATACTAGATACAATGATAAAGCAAAGAAATAAAGTGTGCTCGCAACCCACCTACTGGCGATGTCGCGAGTCTGAGCAAAAGGAGCTGATGATAAGATAGCCGCTGCTACAAGACTGATGAGTCCGACCTGCAAGACACTGTGGCACAACGGGGGTGAGTTGCCAGCTCGTGAGTAAATATAACATCTAATAAGGCAATCGTAAGAATGCACGCAATGCACCACAACATGCATGTCCATATGTGATATAATATCTCTAGTATGCATGCACAGGTATGCAATGTCATTATTAAGTCTTTAAGTGTTTTAAATGCTAAGGGTATTGAATTCTTAACTTTAAAAATGAATATCTGTATAAAAGCTAAGTACCATCAAGAAATCATCTAAAAACCCGTGTCAAGCATCGACACCAAATAGGAATCATATCTGTCTCAATATCGGGCTCCGTCAGTCCGGATCGGCCCATATCATAAATCTCACGACAACGGTCGGTATCCTCCGGATATCCGCCGCGCCAGACATCACCGGTAGGTAGTCTTCCCCTGCCAGGCTTATCGTCTACAACTCGATCTTCTTGCCCCGGGGTACCATACCGGGCCCACCATGTACCCGAGACGGTTCATCCACTCCTCGAATCGGGTCTCGAAATCCAACAGAAAACATGAAAACTCATGGTGGACGACATATACATCACTAGAAAACCGCAAGTTTGTTTTGAAAATGATAAATATAAGGTTTTGTTAAATTCTTGCGGTTTTCCCCAAAAATCCAGAAATCGCAGCAATACTGAAATCCTCCAGAAAATCATAATGTCCACATGTTATATATGATAAATGTCTATGATATCAATGCATACGATGTGAATTTTGCTAGAAATCTATATAAATATGATGATGATGCGAGGTATACGTATGCTATGCAATTTCATATATCAAGTATGAATGCAAGTGGCGATATTATGATAAACAGGTTCTATAGTGCACGTGGCATGGCAATTACCAAAGGCGTGTGTGTTACATGAATAGTGCACATGCAGCAGATGCCAATGGTAACGGTGTTCGTGTTCTACGAAGTGTTATCGCATAGGTGTATATGAATATTATATGAATGTCCATGCAATTTAGTATACTGTTAGCTGTGAGGGTATGCAATGCAATAAAGGGGTAAGCTATCTAGCAACACAAGTCTTGCAAGAAATAGGGTAATCCTAACTAGGGGCGCATCGCGCCATCCAGACGATTCCCCCATAGATGAATACATCTACTCACCTGAAATCCCCGCTAATCCGATCCGACCACCGTCTTGCCTTTACGTGCCGTGTCCGATGTTTCCCCGACCGATCCTATATTTGCACAATACCAAGCATTAGATTACAAAACCTAAAACGATGCAAGTCACAATATACTATTATCGACGCTCTCGAATTAAACATAACACGCACTCGGTGCGCGGGAAAACGCACGAAAATCGCTAACCTTTAACTAGAATCGTCATTTCGGGGAAATCGACAAAACTACAACCCGACTAGACGAAACCCCGCGTTCGCACACTCTAATAGTCTTATACGAAGCTAATTATATCGCTAACATAACGCAATTTGATCGCATTCTAATTTTTGTAAAAATCTAGTAAGCAAATTCAATACCGATTCGATGCAAAGATCAAAATCTATCAATTTAGCGAGCGTATCATTACACAATTAACCATTCTAATCAATTAGATAACCAAAACCCTAACTTAATTCTAACAACCATGTTTCAAACCCTAACTCAACATCAAAACCCATTCTTGATTTTTCATGAACAAGGATTTACAACTAAATTAATACTTCAAAATTAGATTTTAGCATAAATAAACTACAAGTTAGCAAACTAGTTTAGAATTTTTAGCTCACCAATTGAATCCTAGCATGATCAAGTCACCAAGAAAGCCTCCTTTCATCAAGTTTTTGAACTAATTTGGGTTGAAGAGAGATTGGATTAGGGTTTGGCTTTGAATTGAGATGGAAATTGTGAATTTTTATTGAATTTTTAGCAAGAAAAGAAGCAAGAAAGAATGAGAAGTAAGGGGATTTCCAGCAGCTTGGGGTCAGCTGCAGCTTGAGGTGGGAGGTGTGGGATTTTTGGAGAAGTTTCTAGGTCAATAAAACATCATATGTTATCATTTAATGCTTTCACATCAATATTTTCACAAAAAGCCTCATTTTAATTCATTTTTTCATAAAATTTCCCACCCTAAAACCAAAAGTTTGCAAGACATGATATAATTTTTATTAACACCATATTTTAGCTTATAAAGATTCCTAATTATGAAATTTACCTAATTAAATTTGTATTTATCCCTAATTTAATGTATTTAAAAAGGCTTAAAATAATAAAATAAATAATTAATTACGATTTTTTTTTTATTTAACTAGAAAATTATAAGTGACATTTTAGTGACAAAATTATAGTAATATCTTTTCTAAATTTTGTATAATTAGGTCTATAATGAAAAATACCAATTTTGACTTTTTACGGAAAAAGCCGAAAAATTAGCCGATTACCGAAAAACTGCCTAAACGATTTTCGAAGGGTTACAAAAGTCCTCCCTATATATGTCCTAGCATCCACTACAATATACATCATATGTACAGTAATGACCTCTAGGGCATACATATAACTAACAATCTCCCACTTGCACTAGGGCCATCTGTTGTGGTATCGCATACCCAACAATTAGCTGCGGTTGAAGTATCTCATACTCAACCATTCCATAAAAGTCTCTACTGGGAAAAAGGCCTTTGTGAGTGGATCCGTGATGTTGTCCTCTGTGTCTACTCTCCTAACCTCGATCTCCCTGGAGATCAACCATCTCCATGATCAGGTGATACTGCCTAAGAATTATATCTGGATTTTTGATGGGACGGGGGTTCCTTGGCATAAGCCACAACTCCATTGTCACACAATAGTTGGAACGAAGTTCATCTCATGAACTTATATTTCCAGACTGCCTCTTTGGTAGCATCTTTGGTAACGATGTATCTTGCCGTTAATCGTCTAGTAAGTTATGGTATCTAGCTTGGAACTCTTCCAACATACCGTCCCTCCACTGAAGGTAAAGACAATGCCTGCGACTGACATTCAGTCGTCCTTATCACCGTGGAACCTTTCCAGTGATTCTCCCCTGGATCGATTGATACCATCTTACTACAACTAGTGAGTATCCAAACATCCAATTAGATCTATCTCATAGATCCAAAATCCAGGATTCAGGAGGTATCACTATGATCCTATATGGAGAATCCTTGTGATAAGCGAAGATTGACCGAGCGTAGCATAGGAAACTCCTTCCCTATCAAGAGTATGTCATCCACGTACTCTACGAGGATCACCACCATACTCCCTACTACCTTTTTGTATATACAAGGTTCATTTACCATTTTGATGAAGTCAAACTCTTTGACTACCACATCAAAACAGATGTTCCAACTCCGCGATGCCTGTTTTATCATATAAAACATCTTGCACACGTTTCCGCTGCTCCCACTGTCAACGAAGCCCTCTGGCTGTGTACTTATAGATGCTCTTTTCTAAAACATCATTTAGAAAAGCAGTCATGACACCCAACCGCCAGATATCATAGTCATGGTATGTAGCCGTGGCAAGAAGGATCTGGATGGACTTAAGCATAGCTTTGAAAGTCTCAACTTTTCCATGAACACCTAGTAATCTTCTCAAGATATACTTGCTCCTGATGGGGATTTAACCCTTCAGATAGAGCAACCAAAGTCCATACTTTGTTGGTGTATAAGGATTCCATCTCATATCGATAAGCATCCAGCCATTCTTACAGAGTCCCACTCCCGATGGCCAACTCGAAACTAGTTGGGTCATCATCTCATGATGCAATCCTCGCTCCCACTGTTATAGAGAAACCGAAGTATCTCTCAGGTGGATGAGGAACCCTACTAGATCGGCGGAGAGGCTGAGGTTCATTGGAAACTATTGAATCCTTTGGTTCTACCAAATCATCAGCTGCAGTTTGTATAGCTGGAACATTTCAAGTTCTACATAACAGACCTTGCCTCGAGTTTGTCCGGATTTTGCTTTTAGATATAGGCCGGAAAACCCCAAATCTTAACAAACTTAAGATATGGGCTCTTCCCTTTCCATATCACATATGAAGTGGTAGGCAACTGATTTGATTTGAACCCTATTCAATAGGTATGCAGCTTCTCAAGTGCATAACTCCCAAAAGGAAATAGGAAACTCAGTAGTACTCATCATAGAGCACACCATATCACATAGGTTGCTATTGCTCCGCCCCGATATACCATCGTGCTATGGTGTATACGGAGGAGTAATGCTGAGAGAGAATCTCATTCCCCTTTAGAATAGTCCAGGAATTCCGTGCTCAAGTATTCTCCTCCTTGATCTCATCAAAGGACATAATACTTATACCCGTTGTTGGTTCTCTACTTCTAACATATATTTTGTGAATATCTCAAAAGCTTCGGACTTGTGTTTCAACAGGAACATATGTCTGAATCTTGAGAGATCATCAGAGAATGTAATGAAGTACAAAGAACCGGTCTTGGCATGTGTAGACAGGGGAATTTCATACATCAGCATGTATCAATCCCAAGAGTATACTAACTCTTTCTCTGTTTCCAATAAACAGAGCTGTGGTCATTTTATCTTTGTGACATGACTGGCAAGTTTCACAAGATGTAAATTCAAACAAATTTAAATATGCATCTAAATGTAACTTTGCTAGTCGGGTCGCAGTGATATGACCTAGTCTACAATGCCTCAAGAAGGATCCGTTCATTTCTGAACTCTTCCTCTCGTGTGTGTTCTGTATACTAAGAACTGTAGTTTGATTTAGAACGTCAATGCTTTTAGATAACGTGCCTGAACCGATCAACTATTGATATAGGAAATGTTCAAAACATTATCCAACAATACAAAATTATATCCTTCTTTACTAATAAAGAGACTGATATGATGTTGTATATTAGGTTCGGTATCTAATAACATTTGTTCAGAATCAATGTATTCTGGTAATACAGGGTGATAGTGACCAACAGACTTGGCTGCAACACTTGCATCGTTTTCTATCTCATGAAACTTATCACCCGTTATCAGTTCGCTACCTTTCTGTAGCCTATGTAACAGATTACATATGCGGGATCCTGATCCGGTATCACATACCCAGGACGTAAAGGATACTGAGAAACACTTCTCTGTAATGAACACACCCGAAGAAGATGCGTCAGCATGCACTTTCTTCGTTTGGGCGGCACGGGAAATCTGGTATTCCCCAATTTCCTGCTCTGTCTTATAACAATTATAAGTTGGAGCGGGACCAACGTTCCCCAGCTCAGTATAACAAGCGGGTTCGGTCAATATATCTGTTTATTATCTTGATTAAGGCGTGATATGGTCTCTACGTGGAGAGAGAGGGAAGAAAACACTCAGCGTATGCTCTTGCAAGATTAGATTGGTTATCTAATATATCTAATCAGGATGTCTCCCACTGTTTTAATCAAATCTTCCTTCAAACCCTAAAAGGAAAGACTAGCTGGGATTAATTACACGCTACAAGTTCGCCAATCATTCGGCCAGGCCAGTGTCGGTACTTTGAGGGAGGTCCCTCGTGCTTTCGCACGAACCGAATTAAACTAAACCTCATTTTTCCAGGGGCGTAACCCCGTTAACACTTTTCTAGACACCTACTTGATCGGCTAATTGTAATGTGTAAAACTCTCCCAGGAGTAACTCTTACTCGCAGCGGGTATCGGTATCCAACTATCTCATAGAAGGTATGCAATCTCATTGCAAATTTCAATACTTGAAATTCCCAATAATATTTTACCCCTAGCGTCCTATGACCTTGACGGAGGTCAACAAACCATAGGCTACTAGTCAAGTTCAACCCGTCATTTCCTGATTGAATTAAACCCACCCGCACGACCCTTGACGGAGGTCAACAAGGCCGCACGACTACCCTAATCCAATCTGCATCATATGCATAAGCAGATAAATACTAGTCAGCTACCGCACACTACGCCTTGACGGAGGTCAACAAACGTAGCACGAATACTAAGTAGGACTTATCTGAAATGACGGAGGGCTACGACAGGTTTTTAAGAAAACCCTTTGCGTAATGAACTTGATATCGTTGTAGAATCGAGTGATTTTAAATGGAGTGTTTTTGAGGCTTTTCTAGTTTTGCTAAAGGGGTCACTCCCGGTGAAGGGATCGTCGGCCCTTTCCTTATCGAATAAGGTGCAGGATATTTCACAGATATCACTATGCAAAGCAAGAACTGTAAAAGCAATCAAAAGATAAACCGAGTTTGTAGCATCTGCTAGTTTCACTAAAGAGGTCACTCCCGGTGAAGGGATCTCGGATCTTTCCTTATCGAACAAGGTGCTGGATGTTCTACAAGGAACACCGCTATGCAAAGTAAGAACTAGAGCTACCAGTTTTTTTTAAACAAGTTTCTACAACATCTTAGGTTTCTTTTATTTCATTAATCTCATTAATGAAGTCCCATTTTTATTATGCTTCACAAGCATCACATTTGAAACGAAATCTGCAATATAACATATATCTCATATATATAATATAAACATTCGTCTCAGGCAGTAATATGATCTCATCACAGAACATTGCAGCAGAAGAACATATATGAAATATTGGATATACTAGGACGTCCGTGTTTTCAATACGAGCCTGTATAAAACACGGATTCCATGGTCACGATGAATAGCCAAACCCACATCCCTAGACCCCTACGAGAGCGGCAAGTAACACTGCCAATTTTAGGGTTAGTAGACCCGGTCTCGACTCCCCGAGATGGTCTCCCACTGGACCCTAGAACCCGGTTACTTGTGCTCCCCGTCTTGGGTCTACCTAATGCGGAAAAGTAAATAATATACAATGGTGACATCATCCTCAGCCCGGAAGTGCCCCAATAAAAGAATATTACATACAAATGAATTTTACAAGAATGAAAAAGAAATAACTCTCATCTCACATAAAGCCCCCGGCTATTCAGAACGCGACGATCCAATATAACATATCACAACAACACATAATATATCATATCATCAACGTAAGCAAGTATGCGTATCCCGATTGTCGTTGATGTATAGCAATGAAACCGGCGATACACCACATACTACGCTTACGGTCACAGAAAAGAAAGTGTAAAACTACAACAGTTGGAATCCGCAACCTCTTTAGACATCGCATGCCTAACCAAATGAATTCCTTAGACATCGCATGCCTAATAATTATAAACCCCGCATTTTAGTCTCATTATCGAAAACTCTTTTCAATATCAAGTCGGGCAATTCAACAAGATTCCCGACATCCTGATCGAATGCTCGTCGCAAACTTTAGTAGACGGCCGCACCCTCAGATGACGTCGACGAAGTGCACTAAGGCGGAACACCGCTGCCGCGAGCACCCAAACGGATGCTTTCGGCGACGGGGTTCTCCTACAGTCACTTGGTCGGGGCTATGCGGCGTAGCTGTCTATTAAGTTTACCCAGCGAGTATCCGCGTACGCTACGTGATTGTGACGGACTTTTGATCACATCAAAATTCCTTGGCAACCGATCTTCTGAGACTAAACTGCTATGTTTATAATATTCAAATTAGTTATTCCATAACTTCTTATGGATTCCAAATATTGTATCACAATCCAGATAAATAAACAATGTTAAACTTTCCGATCGAATAATCAAACACCCAAGATTTCCCCAATATATCTCAACACTTGAAATCTGTTTAAAAATATCCATCACATGCCACAGTACCAATGGTCCAGCCGTAGAAGGGTCAAGCCAACGCCTCACATGTGGCACGCCGTACTGCCCCAAACCCTAAGGTTTATAGGCAGTTTAAGACAGTCACATAATCGAGTTAAGGTTTGTTGTCTTCTAGAGGGTCCACCGCGTTACTTGCATGACTTAGAACGTTATTAAACTCGAGAAAAAATCCAACTTTTGAAAAATTTTCCGACAGGGGAAAAAGTGAGTTATTGATATCCGTTCGAACTTTTTAACAGCTTCTATAAATTACCCGGACAAACTAAACAAAGTTAAATTATCCGATCGAATCAATGAGTCCCCAATACAACCCTAGAAAACTCAACTCTTGAGCAAGAATTAAAAATTCTCAGAAGAATCAAGAAGTACCAACGGTTGTTACTGTGCAAACCCTATCCCTCAGTCATCACTTCTTGCCGCGGAACCGCCGCCAATACCAGGGTTTGGCCGCGGTTCCGCGGCGCTTTGGGTGATTTAGGGGGTCGGGTTTCACAGTAATTCCTAAAATACCCTACTGAATTTTTTGAGTATTTTTAATATGAAAAAAATCATAGTTTGAAAAAATTTCCAGAAACTAGAGTATATCGGGTATTCCGGGTTCGATCGGACTTTAAACTTCGTCTAGACTTCGTCTAAGGCTCTAGCTTGGCTCTGATACCACTGTAGGATTGCTGGGCACTGCCACAAAGGTCTACGAGGCATCAACCCTGCCCGATTAAAAAATTAGCCGTGCCGAACAACCCGAAGCCGGATCTTTAAACTAGAGATTAGGCGAAAACTAACATGTTAAACTCTGTAACACTAAGTGAGAGGGATTAAAACCTTTGTAGATCCGGTCCTTCACTTCTTAAGCTCCGTGTTGAGGTCCCTTTACTGCGATCATCGTGTTCCGGACTCTCGAGAGGCTCCACGAATACAGTCTTACTTCCGATCTTCGATACAAAGATGATCTACCTTGAAGTTTCGTTAACACAAGCTAACACTCATAATATGAAGTGAACACTCTCATCTAAAGGGCAAGGATAGATGAGAATGATGAAGTGGGATTTTTGCTCTCTTTTATTATCTTTTTCTCACATATTTTCATCACAAAATATCAAAGCAAGAAAGATTTGCAAAAGGAGGAGGAGGAAGAAGAAGAATGAATTATCATATTGTGATGAATAATAAAAAGTTATCATAATCATTTATGCAACCATAGTTGTAGTAACCTATGTAGAGATTTTACTAGGGTTAGGGTTTGGGTTGAGTTATAAGTGAGTCACTAGAAAATATCAACACAAATATCTTCTTCATGACAAAAAGAAATGCTTCTAGAAGCAACAAGAATGTGCTAACCCAAATCAAACCCTAACCTTTTTTAATCTCCACTAATCATGTTGTATTAATAATTATAACATGTTACAATATTATATATCACATATATAATATTTATTGTAACAATAAAATAATACAATTAACATATATCGCAAATATATCAATGTATTACCCGAGTGAGAAAAAGAATCTTTTAGTGAGCTAATATTAGTTAATGTAATTTAATATATCATATATATTATTATACATTAAATTATCGAATCAACACTTGATCCGACAATCCGGCTATATCGCATATAACCGTCTAATATTTATCCGTACCGATTCATCGAATCAACACTTGATCCGATGACCCGGCTAATATCAAATATCGCGAGAATATAATACGGTATCTCATATCGCATTATCCTCGATCCCGCACATATCACATATGTGCCCCTACTCCGTTTCGCCTGATCCAAGTAACCTCTGTGTAGGACTCTAAAGAATCGTCAATACGCCGGCAGTAGGTGATGATCATATCAAACACCCACAAGCTGCAAGCGGTCAGCTAAACGTAACAGCCACCCAGGTATTGAGCGCTCAGAAGATCAACAAGCAAGCCTGTACATTCTCCTGTGATTCCAAACAGTAACACTCCAGTACAGTCCGGTCTCGTCGTCTGATATGTTGCATATCTCGCCTAGGGGTGGTAAACGTCAGACCCCAGAATCTCGATAAGTCGTGTCGATATGAGGTCTATAACAGTTTGAGAATGTAACCCTTCGAAAATCGTTTAGGCAGTTTTTCGGTAATCGGCTAATTTTTCGGCTTTTTCAGTAAAAAGTCAAAATAGGTATTTTTCATTGTAGACCTAATTATACAAAATTTAGATAAGATATTACTATAATTTTGTCACTAAAATGTCACTTATAATTTTCTAGTTAAATAAAAAAAAATTCGCAAACTCCACCAATCTATCATCAGAACACCTCAATGAACGGCAAATCCGAGCCATCCTATCAAGAAATGCTTGTGGGTCCTCTGTCGCATCTGTACCGGTAAAAGCTGGAGGTCTCAATCTCATGAACTCCTGTAGTGAAACAGGGATAGTCTCCGTAGTAGCAGCAGGAGTGACCATCTGTGCAGCAGGTACGATCGTGGTCTGTGCGGTGGAAGGAACGTCCTCGGATCTCTGTACCCGGCTGGACTCAACTAAAGATCCCATCATCTGTCGCAACTCTTGCATGCCGGCCTCTAGTCTGGCAATACGGTCTGGATAGGGCGGATCAGTATGACCCTGAGGGACAGGCGTATCATCCCGCTCGATCCTCGCCTCAGACGAGCCCGCCCGAATCTCATCCCTAGCGGCAGCCCGCTGAGCTCTCGTAGTCTTTGGCGGCATCGAAGCTGGAATAAGAAACAGGACTGATAAGGACATTGCAATTGAATCAAGGAATGCAAGGAATCAAGAAGGAAATACAAGCAATTATATCCTAAGGTCACTTAGGCGGAGTACCGTATCGTAAGTATGCCGCGGATCATACCCACGCTACGCCACTCTGCTTAAGTCACCTACTCCATCTACCAAGGTCGTCCTACACTCAGAAAGGTAAAACCTACGCTCTGATACCAACTTTGTCACGACCCGAAAGTACGGAACGTGACTGGCACTTAGATTACGAGACGTCTAAAGGCGTACCGTAACCTAAGTTAGTCAAAGCCCAGAAAAATCTAAACCAAAATCAAAAGAGAGTGAAAGAAAACCTTTAATGAAAACGATTTTTCAAATCAATTAAGTTGCAAAGAATCCGTTTTTAAAAACATCATAAATTTCTGAAAATTTCGGCAGAGTCTCCCCTGTATTTTCTATCCCCCAAAATGGGTACAACAGGATAATAAACCTGTAATCATAAAATTGGCATCCCCAAGAGGGAGCTAGCTCTTCGCCCAAGGCGGATCACAACCACATGCAATATAATAGTAATATCAAGAAAAGAGCATAAAAGAAAGGCAAAATATCAGAAAACACGTCGCCGGCTCAAGTGAGCTCGACCCAAAAGAAACCACAAATATACAACCTCTCAGTCTCACCACTAGGTCATATATACAATATAAAATGGTAGATGGAGAATACTAGATACAATGATAAAGCAAAAGAAATAAAGTGTGCTCGCAACCCACCTACGGGCGATGTAGCGAGTCTGAGCAAAAGGAGCTGATAATAAGATAGCCCGCCGCTACAAGACTAACGGGTCCGACCTGCAAGATACTGTGGCACAACGGGGGTGAGTTGCCAGCTCGTGAGTAAATATAACATCTAATAAGGCAATCGTAAGAATGCACGTAATGCACCACAACATGCATGTCCATATGTGATATAATATCTCTAGTATGCATGCACAGGTATGCAATGTCATTATTAAGTCTTTAAGTGTTTTAAATGCTAAGGGTATTGAATTCTTAACTTTAAAAAATGAATATCTGTATAATAGTAAGTACCATCAAGAAATCATCTGAAAACCTGTGTCAAACATCGACACCAAATAGGAATCATATCTGTCTCAATATCGGGCTCCGTCAGTCCGGATCGGCCCATATCATAAATCTCACGACAACGGTCGGTATCCTCCGGATATCCGCCGCGCCAGACATCACCGGTAGGTAGTCTTCCCCTGCCAGGCTCATCGTCTACAACTCGATCTTCTTGCCCCGGGGTACCATACCGGGCCCACCTTGTATCCGAAACGGTTCATCCACTCCTCGAATCGGGTCTCGAAATCTAACAGAAAACATGAAAACTCATGGTGGACGACACATACATCACGAGAAAACCGCAACTTTGTTTTGAAAATGATAAATATAATGTTTTGTTAAATTCTTGCGGTTTTCCCCCAAAAATCCAGAAATCGCAGCAATACTGAAATCCTCAAGAAAATCATAATGTCCACATGTTATATATGATAAATTTCTATGATATCAATGCATACGATGTGAATTTTGCTAGAAATCTATATAAATATGATGATGATGCGAGGTATACGTATGCTATGCAATTTCATATATCAAGTATGAATGCAAGTGGCGATATTATGATAAACAGGTTCTATAGTGCACGTGGAATGGCAATTACCAAAGGCGTGTGTGTCACATGAATGGTGCACGTGCAACAGATGCCAATGGTAATGGTGTTCGTGTCCTACAAAGTGATATCACATAAGTATAGATGAATGTCCATGCTATCTAATATACTGTTCGCTATAAGGGTATGTAGTGTACATGAATGGATAAGCTAGCTAACAATATGAATCTTGCAAAAAGTAGGGTAATCCTAACTAGAGGGGGGGCGCCTCGCGCCATTCAGATGATTCCCCCATAGATGAATACATCTACTCACCTGATCCCCGCTAATCCGATCCGACCACCGCCTTGCCTTTACGTGCCGTGTCCGATGTTTCCCCGACCGATCCTATATTTGCACAAAACCAAGCATAAGATTACAAAACCTAGAACGATGCAAGTCACAATATACAATTATCGACGCTCTCAAATTAAACATAGCATGCACTCGGTGCGCGGGAAAACGCACGAAAATCGCTAACCTTTAACTAGAATCGTCATTTCGGGGAAATCGACAAAACTACAACCCGACTTGACGAAACCCCGCGTTCGCGCACTCTAATAATCCTATACGAAACTAATTATATTGCTAACATAACGCAATTTGATCGCATTCTAATTTTTATAAAAATCTAGTAAGCAAATTTCAATACCGATTCGATACAAACATCGAAATTTTATCGATTTAGCGAGCGTATCATTACAAAATTTACCACTCTAACCAATTAGAAAACCAAACCCTAACTTAACTCTAACAACCATGCTTCAAACCCTAGTTCAACGTCAAAACCCATTCTTGAAATTTCAAAACTAACCATTACAATGAAATTAATCACTTTAAAATACTAAACTAGCTTTATTAAACTACAAATTAATAACTAGTTTAGGATTTATACCTCCTAAGGTATGATCCTCTTGCAATTAGCCTCTAAAGATGCCTCCTTTCTCCACTTCTCAAACAAATTAGGGTATGGGAAAGGTTGGATTAGGGTTTTGGTTTGAATGGAGATGGAAATTGTGAATTTTTATTGAATTTTTAGCAAGAAAAAGAAGCAAAAAGAAGTGGGGAGAGAGGGAAATCTGCAGTTTTGGGGGTCGGCCAGCAGCAAGGGTGAGGAGGTGGGGAAATTTGGAGAAGTTTCTAGGTCCAAAAACCCCCCATGTGGTCATTTAATGCTTTCATTGTTAGTTATATGTATGCCCTAGAGGCCATTACTATACATAGGATGTATATTGTAGTGGATGCTGGGACATATATAGTGAGGACTTTCTTGCTCGACATGATAGTATGCTATCTGGTTGATCTTTACCTTAATGTGTACACTGATTGTCTCTCTATTACATGTTGGTAAAGCCCTTAGGATGTGTACTTAACTACCTGGACTATGATGCGGATCATACTAGTGGGGACATGGTAGTCCATAAGTACATCCTTCAAAGTCCCTAGTCGAGGGTGTATCGAGACAGGGCATCGATATACCAGAGTAGACTAGCGTGTATCTTCTCGACCCATACAGATGGGCGATGGATGATCCCATATCCATTGGTGTTTGACATCAGAGATGATATACGGGTGCTCAGTAGAGACTGGGTACACTGGACGGAGTCGCCGAGAACTCCCAGATGGTATTATACCTCACGTCAGATGGCAGTTCTCTGGTGACACTGGTACAGAGTAGTCTGTTGACCCGAGATCGTCATAGAGTCTTGTGTGGTTCCCACTATGCTTTGATTTCCATCTTACCACGTCCAAGAGGGCGTGCAAAACGGTGGTTTTTGGGTACAGTCCCGAGTCACATGGAGGCAATGAGCGATAGGAGGGGATTCGTCTCTCCCGGTATAGGGGGTTGATGTTGCGCTGTGTTCGATTGGCTATAACAGGAAATCCCTGGCCAGGGTTGCTGAGATTTACTGGTAAGTGTTACCAGTAGTTTCTCGAATTGTTATAGACCTCATATCAACATGACTTATCGAGCTATTGGGGTCTGACGTTTACCACCCCTAGGCGAGATATGCGACATATCAGACGATCAGACCGGACTGTACGGTAGTGTTACTGGTTGGATACACTGGAGTGTGAGCGGGCTTGCTCGTCGATCTTCAGATCGCTCAATACCCGGGTGGCCGTTACGTTTAGCAGACCGCTTGCGGCTTGTGGGTGCTTGATATGATCATCATCTGCTACCGGCGTATTGACGAGTCTTTAGAGTCCTACACAGAGGTTTCCTGGCTCAAGCGAAACGAAATAGGAGCGCATATGAGATATGTGCGGGACCGAGAATAATGTGTGTATGTGATACCGTATTTCATTCTCGCGATGAATGTGTTGAATGGTTGTATGCGATATAACCTAGTTATCGAATCAAGGATTGATTCGATAAATCGATACATTGGATACTAGTCGGTTGTGTGCGACATGACCGGATCATTGAATCAAGTGTTGATTTAATGATTTAATGCATAATTATATATTTGATATATTACTTTGCATTAACTAGTATCGGTTCACTTTAAATGGATTTTCTCGCTCGGATGTGCGCATTGCATATGCGATATGATTTTGTGCACTTGCTTGTATCATGTTTGATGATGCATGCATTTTGGTTAAGTGTGAAGAATTAAACCTTGGTTAATGAAATGGTTAGGGTTTACTTTTTCCTTATTCATTTTATTCATTTATTTATTCTTTTGGAAAAAGAAAAGGAAATGATAAAATGGTGGCATTCTTTGTTCTTTCATGAAGCTTCATGAATACTTTGACTAAGTCACTATTTTTGTCTCATCCTTAAACCTAACCATTCCATTTAACCATGATTCATTCTCTACACTAAACCATGGTTTGAATATGATAAGGTTTGATTTTCTTTTCCTTTTTTAATCAAGACTTATCATATTCTTCTTCTTCTTCTTCTTCACTTCAAGAAAAAGCTTGAAAGCTTTAATGGCAAAGTGAGAAAAAGAGTGAGAAATCCAATTCTAAAGTCTATCCACTTCCTATTTCTTCATCCTCTACCTCTTGCCAAGTAGTAGAGTGTGTTTTCTTCACAAGTTTCTTGACTTGGTGAAGTCGGAGCTTGATTTAGCGATGCCTCGACGTAGATCATCTTCGGCATAGACATCGACGACCTAGATCTCCATTTCTCCGACGAAGCCGAGCTAGAGCCCGAGAATTCTTTTGGACAGTGAGGGGACTTCGTTGCGGAGCTATGGAGGTGGAGCACCGAATCTACAAAGGTTGTATTTCCGTTAAACTTTTAGTTAAGTGTTAACTAGATTTCTTTTTCGCCTAGATTTCTAGCCGACGATCCGTAGTCGGGTTTCTCGGCACCTAGATTTTTTGAAATTGGCATGTTCGATGCCTTGCGAGACCTCATTAGGGTGCCTAGGAACCCTACAGTGGTATCAGAGCCTAGCTAGAGCCTTAGGCGAAGTCTAGACGCAATTTGAAGTCCGAACGAACCCGCAACCCAAAACCAAACATGCTCTCTGTCCTTTTTTGAAAATTGTGGATTTTTGAGAATTAAAAATATGCAGAAAAATAAGCAGGGTCTTATTTGAATTACTGTGATATACGAGGGTCTAATTCAAATATTTCAGCGCGGAACCGCGGCATAAGCCCTCACATGCGGCGGTTCCGCGGTCGTACAGTCCCTTTGACCAATGTTTTTCTGCACAGTAATTCATATAATTGATTGCTATATTTTCTGGTTATTTTTAATGTGACTCTACAGTTGAGTATTCTGGGGTTGTTTTGGGGATTCGGTGTTTCGATCGGAGTATCAGATTTTGTCTATATGGCTTTCCGGATAAATTTTAGAATATGTTAAAAAGTTCGACCGGATATAAATACCCAATTTTTCCCCTGTCGGGAAATTTCCAAGTGTTGGATTTTCCATAGTTTAACGACGTTCTAAGTAGTGCAAGTAACGCGATGGACCCTCTAGAAGACAACAAACCTTAACTCGATTATGTGACCGTCTTGAACTGCCCTTTGAACCTTCGGGTTTGGGGCAGTACGGCGTGCCACATGTGAGGCGTTGGCTTGACCCTTCTACGGCTGGACCGTTGGTACTGAGGCACGAACTGAATGTTGTTAGACTTGTTTCATGTGTTGATCTGTATCGGGAAAACTTGGGTGTTCGATCGTTCGATCGGAAAGTTTAACATTTTCTATTTATCCCGAATGTGATACAATAATTGGAATTCACAATAAGTTATGAGATAACTGAGTGAATGTTATAAACATAGCAGTTTAGTCTCACTTGATCGGTTGCCACGGAATTTTGATGCGATCAAAAGTCCGTCGCAATCACGTAGCGTACGCGGATACTCGCCGGATAAACTTAATAGACAGCCTCACTCCATAGCCCCAACCAAGTGACTGTAGGAGAACCCCGTCGCCGAAAGCATCCGTCCGGGTGCTCGCGGTAGCGGTGTTCCGCCTTGGTGCACTTCGTCGACGGTATCGGGGGTGCAGCCGTCTACTGAAGTTTGCGACGAGCATTCAATCAGGATGTCGGGAATCTTGTTGAATTACCCGACTTGATATTGAAAAGTGTTTTCGATTTTGAGACTAAAATGCGAGGTTTATAATTGTTAGGCATGCGATGTCTAAGGAATTCATTTGATTAGGCATGCGATGTCTAAGCAGGTTGCGGATTCCAACTGTTGTAGTTTTACACTTTCTTTTCTGTAACCGTAAGTGTAATATGTGATATCGCCGGTTTCGTTGCTATATGTCAACGACAATTGGGATGCACATATTTACTTACGTTGATGACATGTGATGTTATGTGTTGCTGGATATGTTATATTGGATCGTCGTGTTTGAATAGCCGGGGTTTTTTTATGTGAGATAAGTGTTTTTCATTTTCATTCATGTAAAAACTTATATGTAATATTCTTTTATTGGGGCACTTCCAGGTTGCGGAAGATGTCACCTTTTGTATATTATTTACTTTTCCGCACTAGGATAGACCCAAGGAGGGGAGCACAAGTAACCGGGTTCTGGGGTCCAGTGGGAGACCAACTCGAGGAGTCGAGTCCGGGTCTCCTAACTCTAGAATTGGTAGGGTTGCTTGCCGCTCTCGTAGGGGTCTAGGGGTGTGGGTTTGGCTATTCATCGCGACCGTGGAATCTGTGTTTTATACTGGCTCGTATTCAAAACACGGACGTCCTAGTATATCCAATATTTCATATGTTTCTTCTGCTGCGATATCTGTGATGTGATCATGTGATGTTCTGTGATAGATACAGTATATAGTATATATGATATATTATATAGGCGTTACTTATGTTTTACACCCGCGCTAGCCCTGCCCCGCTCTGTCGTTAGTTACCTAACCTAACGGTGCACGAGGGGACATCGAGGCGAATGCGGATGGCATAAGTGTACGTCGTATTTATCTGTGATGTTTAGGTACTTAAATGATGGGACTTCATTAATATGATTAATGAAATAAAAGAAACCTAAGATCTTGTAGAATCGAATTTCAAAATAAAATAGGTAGCTACAGTTCTTGCTTTGCACAGAGGTATATGTGATATATCCTGCACCTTATTCGATGAGGAAAGGACCGAGATCCCTTCACCGGGAGTGACTCCTTTAGCAATAACTGGCAGATGCTACACACTCGGTTTGTCTTTTGATTGCTTTTAAGAGTTTTTGCTTTGCACAGTGATATATATGATATATCCCGCACCTCATTCGACGAGGAAAGGACCGACGATCCCTTCACCGGGAGTGACTCCTTTAGCAAAACTAGAAAAGCCTCAAAAGCACTCCATTTTAAAATCATTTGATTCTACAACGATATCAAGTTCATTACGCAATAGGTTTTCAGAAAAACCTGCCGTAGCCCTCCGTCATTTTAGATATGTACTGGTTAGTATTCGTGCTGGGTTTGTTGACCTCTGTCAAGGCGTAGTGTGCGGTAGCTGATTAGTGCTTATCTGCATAAGCATATGATGTGATTGATTTAGGGTAGTCGTGCGACCTTGTTGACCTCTGTCAAGGGTCGTGCGGGTGGGTTTATTTCAATCAGGAAATGACGGGTTGAACTTGACTAGCAGCCTATGGTTTGTTGACCTCTGTCAAGGTCATAGGACGCTAGGGGCAAAATATTATCGGGAATTTCAAGTGTTGAAATTTGCAATGAGATTGCATACCTTCTATGAGATAGTTGGATCCCGATACCCGCTGAGAGTAAGAGTTACTCCTGGGAGAGTTTTATACATTACAATTAGCCGATCAAGTAGGTGTCTAGAAAAGTGTTAACGAAGTTACGCCTCTGGGAAAACGAGGTTTACATTAATTAGGTTCGTGCGAAAGCACGGGGGACCTCCCTCAAAGTACCGACACTGGCCTGGCTGAAAGATTGGCGAACTTGTAGTGTGTAATTAATCCCGGCTAGTCTTTCCTTTTTGGGTTTGAAGGAAGATTTGATAAAAAGCAGTGGGAGCCATCCTGATTAGATAAAATAATAACCAATCTATTCTTGCAAAGAGCGCACGCTGAGTGTTTTCTTCTCTCTCTCTCCTGGTAGCGACTATGTCACGCCTTAATCAAGATAATAATACGGAATATTGACCGAACCCGCTTGTTATACTGAGCTAGGGAACGTTGGTCCCGCTCCAACTTATAATTGTTATAAGACAGAGCAGGAAATTGGGGAATACCAGAATTCCCGTGCCACCCAAACGAAGAGAGTGCATGCTGATGCATCATCTTCGGGTGTGTTCTTTATACAGAACTGTTTCTCTATTCTCTACGTCCTGGGTATGTGATACCAGATCAGGATCCCAGATATGTAATATGTTACATAGGGCTACAGAAAGGTAAAGGACTGAGAACGGATGATAAGTTTCATGAGGCAGAAAACGGGGCAAGTGTTGCAGCCAAGTCTGTTGGTCACTGTCACCCTGTATTACCAATACATTGATTCTGAACGAATGTTATTAGATACCAAACCTGATATACAAAATCGTATCTATCTCTTTATTAGTAAAGAAATGATAAAATTTTGTATTGATGGATAATGTTTTGAACATTTCCTATATCAAAAGTTGATCGGATCAGGCACGCTATCTAAAAGCATTGATGTTCTAAATCAAACTACAGTTCTTAGTATACGGAACACACACAAGAAGAAGAGTTCAGATATGAACGAATTCTTCTTGAAGGTATTGTAGACTAGGTCATATCAATGCGACCCGACTAGCTGAAGTTACATAAAGATGCATATTTAAATGAGTTTGAATTTACATCTTGTGAAACTTGCCAGTCATGTCACAGAGATAAGATGACCACAGCTCTGTTTATTGGAAACCGAGAAAGTGTTAGTGAACTCTTGGGGTGATACATGTTGATGTATGTTAGGTCCCCTGTCTACATATGCCAGGACTGGTTCTTTGTACTTCATTACATTCTCTGATGATCTTTCGAGATTCAGACCTATGTTCCTGTTGAAACACAAGTCCGAACCTTTTGAGATATTCACAGAAAATAAGCGAGAAGTAGAGAACCAGAATATGGGTATAAGTATTATGTCCTATGATGAGATCAAGGAGGAGAATACTTGAGCACGGAAATACTGGACTATTCTAAAGGAGAATGAGATTCTCTCTCAGCATTACTCCTCTGTATACACCATAGCACGATGGTATATTAGGGCGGAGCAATCACACCCTATATGATAAGGTGTGCTCTATGATGAGTACTACTGAGTTACCTGTTTCCTATTAGGGGTTATGCACTTATGAAGTTGCATACCTATTGAATAGGGTTCCAATCAAATCAGTTGCCTACCACTTCATATATGATATGGAAAGGGAAGAGCCCATGTCTTAAACTAGTTAAGATTTGGGGTTGTCCAGCCTATGTCTAAAAGCATAATCCGGACAAGCTCGAGGCAAGATCTGTTATGTAGAACTGGAAAGGTTCCAGCTATACAAAACTGCAGCTGATGATTTGATAGAACCAAAGGATTCAGTAGATTCCAATGAACCTCAGCCTCTCCGCCGATCTAGTAGGGTTCCTCACCCACCTGAGAGATACTTCGGTTTCTCTATGACAGTGGGAGCGAGGACTGCATCATGAGATGATGACCCAACTAGTTTCGAGCTGGCCATCATGAGTGTGACTCTGTAAGAATGGCTGGATGCTTAGCGATCTGAGATGGAATCCATGTACACCAACAAAGTATGGACTTTGGTTGCTATATCTGAAGGGTTAAATCCCCATAAGGAGCAAGTATATCTTGAGAAGATTACTTGGTGTAGATGGAAAAGTTGAGACTTTCAAAACTAGACTTGTTAAAGCTTTTCGTCATCGACCAGGTGTAGAAACCTTTTTCTAAGGAGCTATGCTTAAGTCCATCCAGATCCTACTTACCACGGCTGCATACCATGACAACGATCTCTGGTGGTTGGGTGTCTTGACTGCTTTTCTAAATGATGATTTGGAAGAGAGCGTCTATTAGTACACAGCCAGAGGGCTTCGTAGACAGTGGGAGCAGCGGAAACGTGTGCAAGATGTTTTATAGGATAAAGCAGGCATCGCGGAGTTGGAACATCTGTTTTGATGGATAAGTCAAAGAGTTTGACATCATCAAAATGGTAGATGAACCTTGTATAAACAAAAGGGTAGTAGGGAGTATGGTGGTGATCCTCGTAGAGTACGTGGATGACATACTCTTGATAAGAAAGGAGTTTCTTATGCTACGCTCGATCAATCTCCGTTTATCACAAAGATTCTCCGTGTAGGATCAAAATGATACCTCCTAAATCCTGAGTTTTGGATCTATGAGATAGATTTAATTGGATGTTAGGATTCTCACTAGTTGTAGTGAGATGATATCAATCGATCCTGGGGAGAATCACTGGAAGGGTTCCAAGGTGATAAAGACGACTGAATGTCAGTCGCAGGCATTGTCTTTACCCTCAGTAAAGGGACGGTATGCTGGAAGAGTTCCAAGCTAGACACCATGACATACTAGACGATAAAGGCAGGATACATCGCTACTAAAGATGCTACCAAAGAGGCTGTTTGGGTGTATATTGGTTCATGAGATGAACTAGGTTCCTACCATTGTGAGACAATGGAGTTGTGGCTTATGCCAAGGAACGTCCGTCCTATCAGTGATCCAGACAAATTCTAAGGCAGTATCACCTGATCATGGAGATGGTTGATCTCCAAGGAGATCGAGGCTTGGAGAGTAAACTCAGAGGACAACACAGCGGATCCACTCACAAAGGCCTGCTCCTAGAGAGAGATTTTTATGGGATGGTTGAGTATGAGATACTACAACCACTGCTACAGATGGCCCTAGTGCAAGTGGGAGATTGTTAGTTATATGTAAGCCCTAGAGGCCATTACTATACATAGGATGTATATTGTAGTGGATGCTGGGACATATATAGTGAGGACTTTCTTGCTCGACATGATAGTATGCTATCTGGTTGATCTTTACCTTAACGTGTACACTGATTGTCTCTCTATTACATGTTGGTAAAGCCCTTAGGATGTGTACTTAACTACCTAGACTATGATGCGGATCATACTAGTGAGGACATGGTAGTCCATAAGTACATCCTTCAAAGTCCCTAGTCGAGGGTGTATCGAGACGGGGCATCGATATACCAGAGTAGACTAGCGTGTACCTTCTCGACCCATACAGATGGGCGATGGATGATCCCATATCCATTGGTGTTTGACATCAGAGATGATATACGGGTGCTCAGTAGAGACTGGGTACACTGGACGGACTCGCCGAGAACTCCCAGATGGTATTATACCTCACGTCAGATGGCAGTTCTCTGGTGACACTGGTACAGAGTAGTCTGTTGACCCGAGATCGTCAAAGAGTCTTGTGTGGTTCCCACTGTGCTTTGATTTCCATCTTACCACGTCCAAGAGGGCGTGGAAAACGGTGGTTTTTGGGTACAGTCCCGAGTCACATGGAGGCAATGAGCGATAGGAGGGGATTCGTCTCTCCCGGTATAGGGGGTTGATGTTGCGCTGTGTTCGATTGGCTATAACAGGAAATCCTTAGCCAGGGTTGCTGAGATTTACTGGTAAGTGTTACCAGTAGTTTCTCGAATTGTTATAGACCTCATATCAACACGACTTATCGAGCTATTGGGCTCTGACGTTTACCACCCCTAGGCGAGATATGCGACATATCAGACGATCAGACCGGACTGTATGGTAGTGTTACTGGTTGGATTCACTGGAGTGTGAGCGGGCTTGCTCGTCGATCTTCAGATCGCTCAATACCCGGGTGGCTGTTACGTTTAGCAGACCGCTTGCGGCTTGTGGGTGCTTGATATGATCATCATCTGCTACCGGCGTATTGACGAGTCTTTAGAGTCCTACACAGAGGTTTCCTGGCTCAAGCGAAACGAAATAGGAGCGCATATGAGATATGTGCGGGACCGAGAAAAATGTGTGTATGTGATACCGTATTTCATTCTCGCGATGAATGTGTCGAATGGTTGTATGCGATATAACCTAGTTATCGAATCAAGGATTGATTCGATAAATCGATACATTGGATACTAGTCGGTTGTGTGCGACATGACCGGATCATTGAATCAAGTGTTGATTTAATGATTTAATGCATAATTATATATTTGATATATTACTTTGCATTAACTAGTATCGGTTCACTTTAAATGGATTTTCTCGCTCGGATGTGCGCATTGCATATGCGATATGATTTTGTGCACTTGCTTGTATCATGTTTGATGATGCATGCCTTTTGGTTAAGTGTAAAGAATTAAACCTTGGTTAATGAAATGGTTAGGGTTTACTTTTTCCTTATTCATTTTATTCATTTATTTATTCTTTTGGAAAAAGAAAAGGAAATGATAAAATGGTGGCATTCTTTGTTCTTTCATGAAGCTTCATGAATACTTTGACTAAGTCACCATTTTTGTCTCATCCTTAAACCTAACCATTCCATTTAACTATGATTCATTCTCTACACTAAACCATGGTTTGAATATGATAAGGTTTGATTTTCTTTTCCTTTTTTAATCAAGACTTATCATATTCTTCTTCTTCTTCACTTCAAGAAAAAGCTTGAAAGCTTTAATGGCAAAGTGAGAAAAAGAGTGAGAAATCCAATTCTAAAGTCTATCCACTTCCTATTTCTTCATCCTCTACCTCTTGCCAAGTAGTAGAGTGTGTTTTCTTCACAAGTTTCTTGACTTGGTGAAGTCGGAGCTTGATTTAGCGATGCCTCGACGTAGATCATCTTCAGCATGGACATCGACGACCTAGCTCGCCATTTCTCCGATGAAGCCGACGCTAGAGCCCGGGAATTCTTTTGGACAGTGAGGGGACTTCGTTGCGGAGCTATGTAGGTGGAGCACCGGATCTACAAAGGTTGTATTTCCGTTAAACTTTTAGTTAAGTGTTAACTAGATTTCTTTTCCGCCTAGATTTCTAGCCGACGATCCGTAGTCGGGTTTCTCGGCACCTAGATTTTTTGAAATTGGCATGTTCGATGCCTTGCGAGACCTCATTAGGGTGCCTAGAAACACTACATTCATAACAACATTTTACAAAAAAAACCTTATTTTACATCATTTTTCCATTAAATTTCCAACCCTAAAACCAAAAGTTTGCAAGTCATGATACAATTTTATTAACACCATATTTTAGCTTATAAAGACTCCTAATTATGAAATTTACCTAATTAAATTTGTATTTATCACTAATTTAATGTATTTAAAAAGGCTTAAAATAATAAAAAATAATTAATTACGAATTTTTTTTTATTTAACTAGAAAATTATAAGTGACATTTTAGTGACAAAATTATAGTAATATCTTATCTAAATTTTGTATAATTAGGTCTACAATGAAAAATACCTATTTTGACTTTTTACGGAAAAAGCCGAAAAATTAGCCGATTATCGAAAAACTGCCTAAACGATTTTCGAAGGGTTACAATCTTCCCCCCTTAAAGAAATTCGGTCCCCGAATTTAGAATTTAACTACACGTACCTTTAAAAAGATGGGGATATCTCTTCCTCATCTCGACCTCGGTCTCCCAGGTGACCTCCTCGCTGTTCGGGCCACGCCAAAGGACCTTGACAGACGGTATGTCCTTCGACCTCAATTTCTTCACCTGCTGATCCAAGATGACCACCAGCTGCTCGGTGAAAGAAAGATCACGCTCTAGCTGGATCGTCTGGTGCTGAATCGCCTGGGAAGGATCATGAAGGTACTTGCGGAGCATCGAGACAAGGAATACGGGGTGAACATCGGGGAAGCTGGGCGGAAGAGCTAACCGATAAGCGACTGGACCAACACGCTCTAGGATCTCGAAAGGACCAACATATCTAGGACTCAGCTTCCCTTTCCGCCCAAATCTCATCACACCTTTCATCGGAGAGACCTTCAGGAAAACATGATCGCCAACAGCGAACTCGAGTCGGCGACGACGCGTGTCAGCATATGATTTCTGCCTGGTCTGTGCCGCTCTCATCCTGTCCCGAATCAGCTGTATCTTCTCGGTCGTCTCCTGTACGATCTGCGGCCCCAAAATACTACTCTCCCTGAGCTCTGTCCAACATACAGGCGATCGACATCTCCTCCCATATAAAGCCTCAAAAGGTGCCATCTGAATCGTCTCCTGGAAGCTATTATTGTAGGAAAACTCGATCAAAGGCAAATGACGATCCCAGCTACCACCGAAATCTAAAACGCAAGCTCTGAGCATGTCCTCAAGAGTTTGAATAGTACGCTCTGACTGACCGTCAGTCTGAGGATGAAAGGCTGTGCTAAAACTCAATCGGGTGCCCAAAGCTTCCTGTAGTTTCTGCCACAATTGGCTGGTAAACTGGGTGCCACGGTCGGACACGATGCAAGTCGGAACACCATGCAGTCGCACTATCTCATCATTATAAACCTGGGCGTACTGAGAAAATCCAAAAGTGGTCTTCACTGGCAGAAAGTGAGCCGCTTTCGTCAGTCGATCCACAATCACCCAAATAGAGTCGTACCCTCGACTGGTCCTGGGTAGACCCACAACGAAGTCCATGGAGACCTGCTCCCACTTCCACTCAGGGATGGGCAAAGGCTGTAACTCGCCGGCTGGCCTCTGGTGCTCGGCCTTGACTTGCTGACAAGTCAGGCATCTCGACACAAAATCTGTAATATCCTTCTTCATCCCGTCCCACCAGTAAACCTCTCTCAAATCACGGTACATCTTGGTGGAACCTGGATGAACACTGTATACTGATCTATGTGCCTCCTCGAGAATATCACACCTTAGTCCCTCTGAATCTGGCACACACAGTCGAGTCCCAAATCGAAGTATCCCCTGATCATCAATCACGAACTCAGAAACTCTGCCCTGCCGAATCTGCTCAATAATCTCTAAGATACGGGCATCGCCGGACTGTGCCTCGCGGATACGGTCAAGTAACTGTGGGCATGCTCTGAAATGGGCCAGCTGTCCCCCTGTAGGAGTAAACTCGAACTACACTCTGCTATCACATAACACCTGCCAATCCGCCGTCAACTGCATCTGCACTGCGCTCAAACAAGATAAACAACCTCCGGGCCTCCTACTCAAAACATCTGCCACCACATTCGCCTTGCCCGGATGGTATAAAATCTCACAGTCATAATCCTTCACCAACTCCATCCAACGGCGCTGTCTTAGGTTCAAATCTCGCTGCTGGAAGATATACTTCAAACTCTTGTGGTCAGTGAATATCTGGCACGACTAACCGTATAGGTAATGTCTCCAGATCTTAAGTGCAAATACCACTGCAGCCATCTCTAAATCATAGGTGGGGTAGTTCTGTTCGTGTTTCCTCAGCTGCCGAGAAGCATACGCGATAACTCTGTCGTGCTGCATCAATACACATCCCAGCCCCACTCGAGAAGCATCACAATATACCACGAACCCGCCTGATCCTGAAGGCAATGCTAACACTGGTGCAGTAGTTAGAGGAGCCTTCAACTGCTGGAAACTATCCTCACATGCCTGGGTCCAATCAAAAGGAACCCCCTTCCGGGTCAACCCGGTCAATGGTGCAGCAATGCGGGAGAAATCCTGGACGAAACGTTGATAATAGCCGGCCAGACCTAGAAAGCTGCGAACCTCTGTAACTGATACTGGTCTAGGCCAACGCTGAACTGCCTCGATCTTCTTCGGGTCCACACAAATACCATCTCTCGTCACCACATGACCCAAGAAGTCGACACTGTCTGACCAGAATGTGCACTTGGAGAATTTGGCGAACAGCTGATGCTCCCTCAAAGTCTGCAATGTGATACGTAAGTGCTGCTCATGCTCCTCCCGGCTCCGAGAATAAACCAAGATGTCGTCAATGAACACAATGATGAACTGATCGAGATACGGCCTGAATACGCGGTTCATCAAATCCATAAATGCTGCCGGGGCATTGGTGAGCCCGAACGACATCACCAAGAACTCGTAATGACCATATCGAGTACGGAAAGCGGTCTTCGGAATATCCTCCTTCCGAACCCGCAACTGGTGATAACCTGATCGTAAATCAACCTTCGAGAAGAACCCTGCACCCTAGAGCTGATCAAATAAGTCATCAATGCGGGGTAGGGGATACCTGTTACGCACAGTAACCCGGTTCAGCTGACGATAATCAATGCATAAACGCATACTTCCGTCCTTCTTCTTAACAAACAAGACGGGAGCACCCCAAGGTGACACACTCGGTCGGATAAGCCCTTTGTCCAGCAAGTCCTGTAACTGATCCTTTAGCTCTCTCAGCTCCGCCGGGGCCATCCGATAAGGCGGTATAGAGATAGGCCCTGTGCCGGGGATCAAGTCAATACAGAACTCAATCTCGCGCTCTGGTGGCAGACCAGGCAGCTCGTCAGGATATACATCAGGAAACTCTCTCACAACAGGGACCTGGTCCAACGCAACCTCTGTAGAGCTAGTATCACAAACATAGGCTAAGAATCCCTGACACCCTTTCCTTAAGAGCTGACCAGCGCGAAGAGAAAAAATCAAGCTGGGAAGGGTAGCGCTACGATCTCCTTGAATAATAAGAACCGGCTCACCAGGAAAACTGAATCTGACTGCTTTTTCACGGCAGTCCACGGATGCATAACATGTGGCTAGCCAGTTCATACCAAGAAGAACGTCAAAGTCTAGCATATCGAGGAGAATCAAATCAACTGAAGAATCTCTCTCCCCGATACGAACGGAACACGATCGGTACACAAAATGGGCAACAAAAGACTCGCCTACCGGTGTAATAACGACAAGTGGCTGATCTAACGGAGAAGACTCTCGGCCCAACCTCAGTGCAAAATACGTGGATACATAGGAATGTGTCGAGCCTGGATCAAATAATACCCGTGCATCAAAAGAACATACTGGTAGAGTACCTGTCACGACGGCATTGGACCTAGAAACTTCTCCAAATGTCCCCACTTCCTCACCCTTGCTGCTGGCCGACCCCCAAAACTGAAGATTTCCCTCTCTCCCCACTTCTTTTTGCTTCTTTTTCTTGCTAAAAATTCAATAAAAATTCACAATTTCCATCTCCATTCACACCAAAACCCTAATCCAACCTTTCCCAAACCCTAATTTGTTTGAGAAGTGGAGAAAGGAGGCATCTTTAGAGGCTAATTGCAAGAGGATCATAGCTTAGGAGGTATAAATCCTAAACTAGTTGTTAATTTGTAGTTTAATAAAGCTAGTTTAGTATTTTAAAGTGATTAATTTCATTGTAATGGTTAGTTTTGAAATTTCAAGAATGGGTTTTGATGTTGACCTAGGGTTTGAAGCATGGTTGTTAGAGTTAAGTTAGGGTTTGGTTTTCTAATTGGTTAGAGTGGTAAATTTTGTAATGATACGCTCGCTAAATCGATAAAATTTCGATGTTTGTATCGAATCGGTATTGAAATTTGCTTACTAGATTTTTATAAAAATTAGAATGCGATCAAATTGCGTTATGTTAGCGATATAATTAGCTTCGTATAGGATTATTAGAGTGCGCGAACGCGGGGTTTCATCTAGTCGGGTTGTAGTTTTGTCGATTTCCCCGAAATCACGATTCTAGTTAAAGGTTAGCGATTTTCGTGCGTTTTCCCGCGCACCGTGTGCATGCTATGTTTAATTCGAGAGCCTCGATAATTGTATATTGTGACTTGCATCGTTCTAGGTTTTGTAATCTTATGCTTGGTTTTGTGCAAATATAGGATCGGTCGGGGAAACATCGGACACGGCACGTAAAGGCAAGGCGGTGGTCGGATCGGATTAGCGGGGATTTCAGGTGAGTAGATGAATTCATCTATGGGGGAATCGTCTGAATGGTGCGAAGCGCCCCCCCTCTAGTTAGGATTACCCTACTTTTTGCAAGATTCATATTGTTAGCTAGCTTATCCATTCATGTACACTGCATACCCTTATAGCGAACAGTATATTAGATTGCATGGACATTCATCTATACTTAAGCGATATCACTTTGTAGGACACGAACACCATTACCATTGGCATCTGTTGCACACGCACCATTCATGTGACACACACGCCTTTGGTAATTGCCATGCCACGTGCACTATAGAACCTGTTTATCATAATATCGCCACTTGCATTCATACTTGATATATGAAATTGCATAGCATACGTATACCTCGCATCATCATCATATTTATATAGATTTCTAGCAAAATTCACATCGTATGCATTGATATCATAGACATTTATCATATATAACATGTGGACATTATGATTTTCTTGAGGATTTCAGTATTGCTGCGATTTCTGGATTTTTGGGGAAAACCGCAAAAATTTAACAAAACCTTATATTTATCATTTTCAAAACAAAGTTGCGGTTTTCTCGTGATGTATGTATCGTCCACCATGAGTTTTCATGTTTTCTATTGGATTTCGAGACCCGATTCGAGGAGTGGATGAACCGTTTCGGGTACATGGTGGGCCCGGTATGGTACCCCAGGGCAAGAAGATCGAGTTGTAGACGATGAGCCTGGCAGGGGAAGACTACCTACCGGTGATGTCTGGCGCGGCGGATATCCGGAGGATACCGACCGTTGTCGTGAGATTTATGATATGGGTCGATCCGGACTGACGGAGCCCGATATTGAGACAGATATGATTCCTATTTGGTGTCGATGTTTGACACGGGTTTTCAGATGATTTCTTGATGGTACTTAGCTATTATACAGATATTCATTTTTTAAAGTTAAGAATTCAATACCCTTAGCATTTAAAACACTTAAAGACTTAATAATGACATTGCATACCTGTGCATGCATACTAGAGATATTATATCACATATGGACATGCATGTTGTAGTGCATTGCGTGCATTCTTACGATTGCCTTATTAGATGTTATATTTACTCACGAGCTGGCAACTCACCCCCGTTGTGCCACAGTGTCTTGCAGGTCGGACCCGTCAGTCTTGTAGCGGCGGGCTATCTTATTATCAGCTCCTTTTGCTCAGACTCGCGACATCGCCCGTAGGTGGGTTGCGAGCACACTTTATTTCTTTTGCTTTATCATTGTATCTAGTATTCTCCATCTACCACTTTATATTGTATATGTGACCTAGTGGTGAGACTGAGAGGTTGTATATTTGTGGTTTCTTTTGGGTCGAGCTCACTTGAGCCGGCGACGTGTTTTCTGATATTTTGCGTTTCTTTTATGCTCTTTTCTGGATATTACTATTATATTGCATGTGGTTGTGATCCGCCTTGGGCGAAGAGCTAGCTCCCGCTTCGGGATGCCATTTTTATGATTACAGGTTTATTATCTTGTTGTACCCATTTTGGGGGATAGAAAATACAGGGGAGACTCTGCCGAAATTTTCAGAAATTTATGATGTTTTTAAAAAGGGATTCTTTGCAACTTAATTGATTTGAAAAATCGTTTTCATTAAAGGTTTTCCTTCACTCTCTTTTGATTTTGGTTTAGATTTTTCTGGGCTTTGGCTGACTTAGGTTACGGTACGCCTTTAGACGTCTCGTAATCTAAATGCCAGTCACGTTCCGTACTTTCGGGTCGTGATAGAGAAACTACCGATAAAACTTACCAGTAAATCTCAGCAACCCTGGTCAGGGATTTCCGGTTATAGCCAATCGAACACAGCACAACATCAACTCCCTATACCGGGAGAGACGAATCACCTCCTATCGCTTATTGCCTCCATGTGATTCGGGACTGTACCCAAAAGCCACCTTTTTGCACGCCCTCTTGGACGTGGTATGATGGAAATCAAAGCACAGTGGGAATCACACAAGACTCTATGACGATCTCGAGTCAACAGACTACTCTATACCAGTGTCACCGGAGAACTGCCATCTGACGTGAGGTATAATACCATCTGGAAGATCTCGGCGAGTCCGTCCAGTGTACCCAGTCTCCACTGAGCACCCTGTTGGATATATGTATGCCCTAGAGGCCATTATGAGATAGTGTATGTACTGATATGTATATGTATATATATTCGGGGACAGTCTTGCTCGATATGATAGTATGCTATCTGGTTTTACTTTATCATATGTTCACTTGATCATATTTATATTCATTTGGTGCATGTTGATAAAGCCCTAAGGATATTGGCTTGACTACTGGCATTATGATGAGGATCATACTAGTGGGACATCTGTAGTTTATAAGCATATCCTTGAAATGTTCTTAGTCGTAGGTATATCGAGACAGGGCATCGATATTCCAGTTTAGACTAGCGTATACCATTCTTGTTCCATATGATGGGCGATGGATGATCCCATATCCGTCTGGTGTGTTGACACCGAAGATAGTATACGGGTGCTCAGTGAGACTGGGTACACTGAACGGACTCACCGAGAACTCCTATATGGTATTATATCATACGTTGGATAGCAGTTCTCAGGTGACACTGGTACAGGTTAGTCTGTAGACCCGAGATCGTCATAGAGTCTTGTGTGTCCTCCCACTGTACTTTGATCTCCCACCTACTGCGACTCTACTGAGTCGTACAAACAGGTGGATTTTGGGTATAGTCTCGAGGCATGTGGAGGCAGTGAGCGATAGGAGGGGTTTGGTCTCTCCCGGTATTGGGGGTTGATGCTGTGCTGTGCACGATTGGCTATAACGGGAAGTCCCTGGCCAGGGCTGCTGAGATATTACTGATAAGTGTTATCAGTGAGTTTCTCGATCTGTTATAGACCATATATCGGCATGACTTATTGAGTTATTGGGGTCGACGATTCCATCCCTAGATTCGATATGCAGCATATCTGACGAAGAGACCGGACTGTACGGTTAGTGTTGCCGGATGGATTGACAGGAGTTTTGACAGGTTCACTTGTTCTTATTCTGATCGCTCAATACCCGGGTGGCCGTTACGTTTAGCTGACCGCTTGCGGCTTGTAGGTGTTTGATATGATCATCATCTACTGCTGGCGTATTGACGAGTCTTAGAGTCCCACATAGAAGTTTCTCGGCTCTGGCGAAACGAAGTGGTGCACATATGAGATATGTGCGGAGCCTCGATTAAATACTAGTATATGATACTGTATTTTAATCGGGCATTTAATATTAGTCAGGTCGTATAAGATATGACCAATTTATTAAATCAAGTGTTGATTTAATATTGGCTTTTATATTATTTATTTAAATCCTTTTCTTCTTATGGATACATGCATGTATATGTACATGATGATGTGCATGCATACATACATGCATGAAAAGTATCATGGTTGATGATACAAAGAGGATGGCAATATAAGAATCATATTGTAGATAAAATGATATATGGATATTTTCAATAAAGATTAAAGGCAAAAGAAAATAGAAATGAGTCATTTTTTCCACACTCTTCTACACATTTCCATGGTTGAATTTAACTCAACCATGGTTTCTTTTACTTTTGCCTTTTAACCATAATTGAAATATCTAGATATTTTTTTAACTATGGTTATGGTTATGATAAGATCTCTCTCTCTCTCTCATATTTTCTTTTTACATTATTATCATTATCATTCCAAAAAGAAAAGAGAGAGCCATCTTCTTCCTCAAAACCCTAGCTCTCTTTTAAAATGTTAGAAAAGAGTTAGAGAAAGAAAAGAAAAGGTATTAAATAAGAATAGCAACCACTTCATCATCCTACACAACCTTAGCCTTCTTGTGTAGGGTGTTGTGCTTCAAGTTTTTCAAAGATCGAAGGAAGCATCAAGCTTAGAGCAAAGTGCTTCGGGTGGATCGTCGTGGACGAGGAGTTGATCAAGCGAACCTTTTCAAAGCCAAGGAGTCTTCCAAAGAGGTCTACAAAGGTTGTAGTCTCATCACTTCGTATAACTTAACTCTTAATTGTTGATACTATTAATAGTTACTTCATATATTCTAGTTCGATTCTTTGTATAGTTTGCTTAGCACCTCAAAATTTTATTGTTATAGCATGTATGATGCTTCTAAACCCTAATAGAGGTGTTAAGAAAACCCTACAGTGGTATCAGAGCCAAGCTAGAACTTTGTGGTAACCTAAACGACGTTGAAAACATCGAACGGACGAAAATCGACACCCGGGGGGTGCTCTCTGGAAATTTTTTAAAAACCTGGAATTTTTCAAATTAAAAATATGTAAAAAATTAAGCAGGGAAATATAAGAGCTCACCAGAAAAACGATCCCATAAGTCGACCATACGGCCGCGGAACCGCGGCCCGAGAGGCTTTATGCGGCGGTTCCGCGGCGGTATAGTTGACTCATGGGCCGTATTTTCTTGTGCTGGCCCGTATGTGTTCTCTGTTATTACTGGTATTTTTATAATCTACCCAGGTGTTGAGCTTTCAGAGCAGTTTCTGGTTGTTTAATTTGTTTGATCGGATGTTCCAACGTCGCTTAGTTTAATAGTATGTGTTACAATAATTGAAATCTACAAATTTGTTTGTTGCGTGTAAATCTAGCAGTTCGGTCTCGGGATTAACGGAAATCTTGTTGAATTATCCGGTTTGTTTTGAAAAGGTGTTTTCTTGAATGAGACCCAAATGCGAGCTTTACATTTTTTAGGCATGAAATCTTGTATATGTGATATTCCGGATTTGTGTTGTCTAAAGGCGATTAAAGATTCCAATTGTTGTATTTTTCATTTTATTTCTCTGTGTGGATGAGATTTGATATGCAGGATTGTCGCAATGAATAGCCGGGGGTTTTCATTTTATGTGAGATGAGAGTATTCTTTCAATTCATGTAATATTAATTTGTATGTAATATTCTTTTATTTGGGGTGCTTCCGGGGTGAGGTTGTTGTCACCAGTGTTGTATATTATTTACTTTTCGGCATTAGGACAGACCCAAGGAGGAGGGCACAAGTGACCGGGTTCTTGGGTTCAGTGGGAGGCCATCTCGAGGAGTCAAGACCGGGTCTCCTAAACTCCAGAATTGGCAGGGTCGCTTGCCGCTCTCGTAGGGGTCTAAGGGTGTGGGCTTTGGCTATTTATTGCGACCGTGGAATCCGTATTTTTATTGCTGGCTAAATATAAAATACGGACCTCCTAGATATCCTTTATGTGCTTCTGCTGTTTTCATTATCTGATGTGATCTTTTAATGCATGTCTGAGACGAATGAAATTTTATATATGATATATTTTAAACGTTACTTATGTTTTACACCCGCACTAGCCCCGTCCCGGTATGCCGTTAGTTAAGTAACCTAACGGTGCATATCAGGGCACTGTGACGAATGCGAGTGGCATAAGTGTACGTTATATTTTCGTTTCTCTCTGTAATGGCTTAGGATTTAAATGATGGGACTACATTAATGAGATTAATGTAGAAGATAAATGAACCTAAAAGGATATTGTAGAATCAAGATTTGAAACACACTCGGCTTTTTTTTCAAAAAGCAAGTTTCTAAATGCGGAGCTTAAGCCACTCCTTTTAAAAACCCATTAGATTCTACAATGATATCAAGTTCAAAGAGTCAAAAGTTTTCTTAAAAACTATCCGCCACCCTCCGTCATTTTAGGAAGCAGAGTACTTAGTATTCGTGCTGCGTATTTTGACTTTAGTTAAGGCGCAGTGAACGGTAGCTGAGTGATGTCTTCCTACCCTGCATATGATGCAGATTAGTTAGGACATTCATATGATTATGTTGACTTTAGTTAAGGGTCATATGAGTGGGTCTAGTTAATCACGAAATAACGGGAAGAACTTGACTAGTATTTATGATATGTTGACTTTAGTTAAGGTCATAAATACTAGGGGTAAAAATTATATCGGGAATTTCAAGAGTTGAAAATTACAATGAGATTGTATACCTACTATATGATAATAGGATCCCGATCCCACTGCCAGCAAATGTTGCTCCCGGGAGAATTTTGCACTTTACAATTAGCTGACTCGGTAGGTGTCTAGAAAGGTGCCAAACGGGGCTACGCCTCTGGGAAGACGAGGTTTACTTTAATTAGGTCCGTGCGAAAGCACGGGGAACCTCCCTCGAGTACCGGCACTGGCCTGGCTGAGAGGTTGGCGAAGTTGTAGAATGTAATTAATCCCGGCCAGTTTTCTTTTTAAAAGGTTTTAAAGAAAATTTGATAAAAAACAGTGGGAGACATCGATTAGACAAGATAATAACCAATCTGATCTTTGCAAGAGCATTCGCTAAGTGTATTCTTTTCTCTCTCTTAATGGCAGATACCCATGACAGGACTTAAGCTTCTATTAGATAAAAACAAGCTGAATGGAACCAACTATAAAGACTGGCTGAGGAATTTAAACATAGCCTTGACTTATGATAAAGTATCATATGTCCTTACAGCTCCAGCCTTGCCCTCCCTAGGTCCTAAACCTTCAGTTGCGGATAAGGAAATTCGCAAGACATGGGACGCTGACTGTGCCACGGCAAAATGCCTCGCGCTTGCATCGATGGATAACACACATCAAAAGCAGCACGAGAATATGGACATATAAGCCATATTCCTCCATACAAAAGAGTTGTATGGAGAGCAATCCCGCGTGTTACGATACGAAGCATCTAAGAAACTGTTTCAGATGCGCATGACCGCTGGCACAGCAGTAGGAGACCATGTTCTGAAAATGATAGCTCTCATAGAAGAGCTTGAGGACCTTGGGTGGACAATGGACAATGAACAGTATACAGATATTATTCTGCAGTCTCTCCCTTCCACCTTTGCTCAGTTCATCGTTAACTTCAACATGCACAACATGGAGAAGGAACTGCCTGAACTCCTTAATATGTTAAGGAGTGCAGAGAGCACACTGAAGTCAGTGAAGACTCCCGTTATGTCTGTTGGGCAATCCTCCTCATCTTACCCAAAGGCTAAGGCCAAGGGAAAGATGAAGAAGAAACCCACCAAACCTAAGGGTGGAGTCAAAAAGGTGAAGGGAAAAGGCAAGTCCAAGGTTGGGGCATCAGAGAAAGGTGAATGTTTCCATTGCAAGAAGACGGAACACTGGAAGAGGAACTGTATTGAGTACCTAGCACTCAAGAAGAAGCATGTTGATGCTTCAGCTTCAGGTGTGTTCGTAATTAAAAACTGTTTTTCTATTAATTCTGCATCCTGGGTATTGGATACCGGTTCGGGTTCTCATATTTGCAATTCTGTGCAGGCGTCGAGAAATAGCAGAGTTCTGAAGACAGGTGATCATACTCTCCAAGTTGGAAATGGTTCCAATGTAAGTGCAGTTTCAGTAGGAGAGTATCACCTAGGTTTGCCTTCGGGTTGTATATTGGTTTTGAACCCGTGTTATTTTGTACCAAGTATGCTTTGTAATATTATATCTGTTTCCTTGTTAGACAATGAAGGGTATCATTTTGCTGTGCAACACAATGTTATGAACATTCGACTGAATCAAGAGTTGATTGGTTGTGGTACATTAAATAACGGGATATACGTCCTTAATCAACACACAGTTTTCAACGTACAACACAAAAATAAAAGAAAATTTTCAGAGATAAATGAAGCTTTTCTTTGGCATTGTAGACTTGGTCATATTAATGAAACAAGACTAAACAAGCTTCATAAAGATGGATATTTAAATTCATTTGAGTATAAATCTTATGCTACTTGCCAGTCTTGTATCAAAGGTAAAATGACCAAAACCCCGTTTACAGGATACGGAGAAAGAGCTACTGAGCTCCTAGGCCTCATACATAGTGATGTATGCGGACCAATGTCTACACATGTTAGAGGCGGTTTTTCATACTTCATAACTTTTACTGATGATTTCTCAAGATTTGGTCATGTGTATTTGATAAAACATAAATCTGAAGCTTTCGAGAAATTCAAGGAGTATAAACGTGAAGTAGAAAACCAAACAGGAAAGAGTATCAAGATACTTCGATCGGATCGAGGTGGAGAATACTTAAGTACCGAGTTCTTAGACTTCCTAAAAGAGAATGGGATTCTCTCTCAGCGCACTCCACCATACACACCACAGCACAACGGTGTGTCAGAACGAAGGAACCGTACCCTATTAGATATGGTACGATCCATGATGAGTGATGCTGAGTTACCTCTCTCGTTTTGGGGGCATGCATTGGAAACAGCAGCTTTTCTGTTAAACAAAGTTCCAACCAAGACCGTGTCTACCACTCCATATGAGATATGGCATAGGAAGAAACCATCTCTTAAAAGAGTTAAGATTTGGGGTTGTCCGGCTTTTGTTAAAAAGCAGAATCCAGACAAACTCGAGACACGATCAGTCAAATGTATATTTGTAGGATATCCTAAACATTCGTTTGGGTATCTTTTTTACCACAAAGAGGAACAAAAAGTGTTTGTTTCTCAGTATGCCACCTTTTTAGAAGATGAGATTTTTTCAAACAATACAAATGGCAATGTGGTAGATCTAGAAGAAGTTCTAGAAACACAAGTTACAAATGACAACTTGGCTGAACCTGAAGATATAACAGAATCTAATGAACCTCAGCCACTCCGTAGATCTGGTAGGATTTCTCGCCCACCGGAGAGATACTACGGTTTTCTCGTTGATGGTGATAGAGAAGATTGCATCATGGATGATGATGATCCTGCCAGCTTTCATCAGGCTATCACGAGTGGTGACTCTGTGAATTGGCTGGATGCCATGAGATCCGAAATGGAGTCCATGTACACGAACAAAGTATGGACTTTGGAAGATGTACCCTCCGGGATAAAACCTATGGGATGCAAATGGATCTTTAAAAGAAAGATCGGTGTAGATGGACAGGTAGAGACCTATAAGGCAAGGTTGGTAGCGAAAGGTTTTCGTCAAAGACCAGGCTTGGACTATGACGAGACTTTCTCTCCGGTAGCCATGCTTAAATCCATTCGGATCCTACTTGCTATTGCTGCTCACTACGACTATGAAATCTGGCAGATGGACGTTAAAACTGCATTCCTAAATGGTGATTTAGAGGAATGCGTTTATATGGATCAGCCAGAGGGATTCATTGATAGTGGGAGCAGCGGTAAAGCATGCAAGCTACTTAAATCCATTTATGGATTAAAGCAGGCATCACGGAGTTGGAACATCTGTTTTGATGATGTTATCAAAGAGTTTGATTTCATCAAAAATCCAGATGAACCTTGTGTTTATAAGAAGACTGTAGGAAGAAATGTCACAATCCTCGTATTATACGTAGATGACATACTTCTGATAGGAAATGACATTCCTATGCTACAGTCGGTCAAATCATTCTTATCACAAAGGTTCTCCATGAAGGACCTGGGAGATGCCACATACATATTAGGTATACGGATCTATAGGGATAGATCCAAACGGTTATTGGGATTGTCCCAAACCAAGTACATCAACACCATCCTAAAGAGGTTTAGTATGGAAGACTCCAAGCGGGGTGCCTTACCCGCTTGCCACGGAGTCACTCTCTCAAAAGACGATTGCCCAAAGTCTGAAATAGAGAGAGCTCGCATGAGCATTATTCCCTATGCTTTGGCAGTAGGATCGATAATGTATGCGATGTTATGTACACGCCCCGATGTTGCTTATGCACTTAGTATAGTAAGCAGGTATCAATCTAACCCAGGGGAGAATCACTGGATTGCTGTAAAGAACATTCTTAAGTACTTGCGAAGGACTAAAGAATTGTTCTTGGTGTATGGTAATGGGGATCTCCAAATGGAGGCCTTTACCGATTCGAGCTTCCAGAGTGACAAGGATGACAACAAGTCTATCTCAGGGTTTGCATTTACCCTCAATGGAGGGACGGTGAGTTGGAAGAGTTCCAAACAGGATACCGTTGCAGACTCAACGATGGAAGCTGAATATATTGCTGCAAATGATGCTGCCAAGGAAGCCGTCTGGATGAGAAAGTTCATCACGGAGCTAGGAGTAGTTCCAACCATTATTGATCCAATACCTCTGTATTGTGACAATAATGGGGCTATGGCATTGGCCAAAGAGCCCAGGTCCCATCAGAAGTCCAGACACATCCTGAGGAGATATCATGTGATCTGGGAGATAGTTGATCGCCGCGAGATCGAGATTAAGAGAGTAGACACAAAGAACAACGCTGCGGATCCATTCACCAAGGCCCTCCCTCAGCCGCAGCATGAGCGACTTTTTGAGATGTTGGGTATGAGATATGCCAATAACTGGTCTTAGTGCAAGTGGGAGATTGTTGGATATATGTATGCCCTAGAGGCCATTATGAGATAGTGTATGTACTGATATGTATATGTATATATATTCGGGGACAGTCTTGCTCGATATGATAGTATGCTATCTGGTTTTACTTTATCATATGTTCACTTGATCATTTTTATATTCATTTGGTGCATGTTGATAAAGCCCTAAGGATATTGGCTTGACTACTGGCATTATGATGAGGATCATACTAGTGGGACATCTGTAGTTTATAAGCATATCCTTGAAATGTTCCTAGTCGTAGGTATATCGAGACAGGGCATCGATATTCCAGTTTAGACTAGCGTATACCATTCTTCTTCCATATGATGGGCGATGGATGATCCCATATCCGTCTGGTGTGTTGACACCGAAGATAGTATACGGGTGCTCAGTGAGACTGGGTACACTGAACGGACTCACCGAGAACTCCTATATGGTATTATATCATACGTCGGATAGCAGTTCTCAGGTGACACTGGTACAGGTTAGTCTGTAGACCCGAGATCGTCATAGAGTCTTGTGTGTCCTCCTACTGTACTTTGATCTCCCCCCTACTACGGCTCTACTGAGTCGTACAAACAGGTGGATTTTGGGTATAGTATCGAGGCATGTGGAGGCAGTGAGCGATAGGAGGGGTTTCGTCTCTCCCGGTATTGGGGGTTGATGCTGTGCTGTGCACGATTGGCTATAACGGGAAGTCCCTGGCCAGGGCTGCTGAGATATTACTGATAAGTGTTATCAGTGAGTTTCTCGATCTGTTATAGACCATATACCAGCATGACTTATTGAGTTATTGGGGTCGACGATTCCATCCCTAGACTCGATATGCAGCATATCTGACGAAGAGACCGGACTGTACGGTTAGTGTTGCCGGATGGATTGACAGGAGTTTTGACAGGTTCGCTTGTTCTTATTCTGATCGCTCAATACCCGGGTGGCCGTTACGTTTAGCTGACCGCTTGCGGCTTGTAGGTGTTTGATATGATCATCATCTACTGCTGGCGTATTGACGAGTCTTAGAGTCCCACATAGAAGTTTCTCGGCTCTGGCGAAACGAAGTGGTGCACATATGAGATATGTGCGGAGCCTCGATTAAATACTAGTATATGATACTGTATTTTAATCGGGCATTTAATATTAGTCAGGTCGTATAAGATATGACCAATTTATTAAATCAAGTGTTGATTTAATATTGGCTTTTATATTATTTATTTAAATCCTTTTCTTCTTATGGATAGATGCATGTATATGTACATGATGATGTGCATGCATACATACATGCATGAAAAGTATCATGGTTGATGATACAAAGAGGATGGCAATATAAGAATCATATTGTAGATAAAATGATATATGGATATTTTCAATAAAGATTAAAGGCAAAAGAAAATAGAAATGAGTCATTTTTTCCACACTCTTCTACACATTTCCATGGTTGAATTTAACTCAACCATGGTTTCTTTTCCTTTTGCCTTTTAACCATAATTGAAATATCTAGATATTTTTTTAACTATGGTTATGGTTATGATAAGATCTCTCTCTCTCTCTTATTTTCTTTTTACATTATTATCATTATCATTCCAAAAAGAAAAGAGAGAGCCATCTTCTTCCTCAAAACCCTAGCTCTCTTTTAAAATGTTAGAAAAGAGTTAGAGAAAGAAAAGAAAAGGTATTAAATAAGAATAGCAACCACTTCATCATCCTACACAACCTTAGCCTTCTTGTGTAGGGTGTTGTGCTTCAAGTTTTTCAAAGATCGAAGGAAGCATCAAGCTTAGAGCAAAGTGCTTCGGGTGGATCGTCGTGGACGAGGAGTTGATCAAGCGAACCTTTTCAAAGCCAAGGAGTCTTCCAAAGAGGTCTACAAAGGTTGTACTTAACTCTTAATTGTTGATACTATTAATAGTTACTTCATATATTCTAGTTCGATTCTTTGTATAGTTTGCTTAGCACCTCAAAATTTTATTGTTATAGCATGTATGATGCTTCTAAACCCTAATAGAGGTTTTAAGAAAACCCTACACACCCGCACACCATCCTTCATGTCAAACACCGATGGATATAGGATCATCCATCGCCCATCATATGGGTCAAGATGCGTATACGCTAGTCTACTCTGGTGTATCGATGCCCTGTCTCGATACACCCTTGACTAGGAACAGTTATAGGATGTACTCGTCGACTACCGTGGCCCCACTAGTATGATCTCATCATAGTCCCAGTAGTCGAGTACATATCCTAAGGGCTTTATCAACATGTAACATAGAGACAATCAGAGTACATGTTAAGATAAAGTACAACCAGATAGCATACTATCATGTCGAGCAAGAAAGTCCTCCCTATATATGTCCTAGCATCCACTACAATATACATCGTATGTACAGTAATGGCCTCTAGGGCATACATATAACTAACAAACTGAATACCATACACAAGTATCTACATCTTCGATCACCTTGAAGAATCCCGATACTTGCAACACCTGGTTCTCTACTTTATTAATATACCTATAACTTCTCAAAACTCGGACCTTGCGTTTCTACGAAACACTTGTCTAAAAACTAGAGAAGTCATAAGTAAACCGAATATAGTACGCGGACCAACCCCTCTGTCCTAATGGATACTGGACAACATATAATACTCTGTATAAGTCCCTTGAGTCTGATAGATCAATCCCTGTGTGTCGTAGGTTGAAAACTGTACCTATGGTTAAGAAGAATTACACCGCTGTTTAATGCTTCTTACCTAACCATCCACTGATATAGGTAAATGTCATAGACATAATTTCAAAAAGGTATATCTCACTCTATAAAAATAGACGTACAGATATATCAATTTAAAATTGGTGCATAATAGCGGATATTCAAAACCAAATATTTGCCGTCCGGCAAACAACCCAGGCGATTTCCTCAAATATCACCAATTACAACGAATTCCGATATAATGAGGATGATCACCTAATTCCCAATAACTTACTCCCACTCATCATCTGTAAAACCATACAGATGTGAGAATCATACCTGGTAAATACATACCCTAGAGCAAGTGTCTAATTGGGAAATCAGTTTTCGTTTAACAGTACACAGTGAAACTGAAATATTGAAATGTTTCGATGGGGTATCCTGGTAATCCTAGTAATGCCTCTTCCATTATCCAGATTCACAACTGTAACCGTATAATTCTTTGCCATCTCTCCAAATCCCTTTATATGTCTTTAGTCATTACCTTCTGCACACCCCTTTAGGCCAATTGGTTTTCTTCCTTCCCTACCGTTCGGCACTGGCCTATAGTTTGGAAGAAGACTATCCAATAAGCATAATGGGTGTACGGTCCTAATCCTAGGAGCACTCGCAATGCGAGGGAAGGTGAAGATAAAAAACAACCGAATAAACTTTATTCCTATTTCTCCTGAACCAGAATCCATCCCCGAACTGGAACAAGTTCCTTTCGAGTTCGTATATAACCATACGATGGAGTATCCAATAAACTGTGGATCTTCGTAGTGATACGGAGTGTCCTGGAGAAATACAAAGGTGATTTAGGATTGGCGAAGAAATACTTGTTTTGGTCGTGAATAGCAGTCGCAATTTACTTTGCCTTCTTACTAATCCTTTAATATGTCTTTACTTAATACCTTCTGTACACCATCATTATGCTAATTGGTTTTCTTCATTCCCCACTGTTCGGTACCAGCCTAAGGTTTGGAAGAAGACTATCCAATTTGTGTAATAGGTGTACTATCTCCTAAACCAAGGAGTACTCACAACCTGAGAGAAGGTAAAACGAAAAGACAACTGAATAATCCTATTCGTTTTCTCCAGAACCGGAAACCATCCTCGAATTCCTTCGAGTTCGTATATAACCATACGATGGTTTTGTCTAATGGAAGTGGACGTTCGTAGTAATACGTGGTGTCCAGGAGAAAAAGGTAAAAGTAGGAGTGGCAATGAGGTTTGCAACTCTGACAATCCAAAAGCCAGTGTTTAAGAAGGTTCGGTCAACTTGGTCACTGAGTCATAGTCAAAGGTCGGGTCATGGTCGCTGCCAAAGAGAGAGAGAAAAGAAACACTCAGCGTGCACTCTAATCTAGATCAGAATGGTTACCAATTTATCTAATCTGGAAACCTCCCACTGTACCGTCAAATTCTCCTCCAAACCTGAAAGAAGAATTAATCGGGATCACCCGAGGAGTAAACCAACTCATCAGTGGGAATCGGGATCCAACTATCATCGCATGATAACGTGACGGAATCCGCTCATGTTATCACACTCCAGAAGGTATGTGCATATCTGGCAAGTTTCAGTTTCTTTAGAAACTCCCGATGTGATTTTTGCCCCATGCTCTTATGACCTTGACTTTGGCCAACATATCATAAGTCACATGTCAAGTTCTACCCGTCATTCTCCAGGTTAATTTGAACCCACCCGTACCTACCCTTGACTTTGGCCAAAATGGCAGTACGACTGTCCCAAACCAACGCATCTATCTATGCTGCATATGAATACCCAATAGCTACCAATCACTGTGCCTTGACTTTGGCCAACATACACAGCTTGAATACTCATTGACTATTCATATGAAACGACGGAGGGCTACGAATGGTTTCTGGCGAAAACCTTTAACGTAATGAACTTGATATCGTTGAAGGAACCGGATAGCTTTTTATAAAAATATAGTGACGAAAACCTTTGCTAAAGAGGTCACTCCCGGTGAAGGGATCTCGGCTCTTTCCCTGTAGAATGAGGTGCAGGATATTCCAACTGAATACCACGATGCAAAGCAAAAGTAATCGGCTATAGTGAAGTTATTGCCCTGACACAAACTTCTGTCCAAGGGGTCACTCTCGATGATTGGATAGCCCTTGCCTCGTCGACTGAGGAGCAGGATATTCCAATTGAATACCACGATGCAAAACAAAAGAGAACGTCCTTGCAATAACAGCTTTTTGAAAAAGTGTTCCAACAACATCAGAATAGGTTTGTTTAACATGCATTGATCCAAATCAATGCAGTCCCATCAATTAATCACACCAATAAAGAACGAAAATAATGACGTACGTATATGCCATCCGCATTCGCCACTGGGTCCCGTCATTACCCGTTAGGTTAGTTAACTAACGACAGAGCGGGGACTGGACTAGCGCGGATGCAAAACATATACAACATCTACTAGTATATATATATCAATATATAATATTTCGCTCAAGGCGTGATAAAATGCAACATCACAGAAATGTAATAAGCATCACAGAACAATACAGATATCTGGGATACCCGGGTTTCACAGAGCCGCTACTGAAACCCGACGTTCCCCTGGTCGTGTGGATAGCCTGTGCAATGAAATCCTAGACCCCTACGGGAGTGGCAAGTTACCCGCCGAAACCTGAAGCAAGGGAGCCCCCTTCAGCAACGTGAATGGACCACCCAGCACTTCACGGAATCCGGTAACTTGAGCACCCCTCTTGGGTCAACCTGTACCCCCTACGAGTGCGGCGAATAGCCCGCCAATTCTAGAGTGAAGCCCCCTCTGTCTCAACGCTATAAGATGCGGGCCCGTTGCCCTCTAGAATCCGGCTATCCGTGCACCCCACCTTGGGGTAATCCTAGTACAGAAAGTAAAATATACATACAGCGGGTACATCGACCTCAACCCGGTCGTGCCCCAAAAGAATAATATACAAACAGGCAGTGACGGCAGTCCACATGTCGGACTCTCGCCCCGCAATATCAAATGTACATATTACAACCAAAACTGTACTAGCATTGCATCCAGGCTATCCCCCACGACCAATCCACAACATCACAGCATAACACAGAACATCAATGTGAATGTCACGTTCGCAAATCCGTCTAACCGGGCTATAGCAGTTAGACAGGATTTACCGATCAAGTGACATTCACGGTCGCAGATATAACGTAAATACTGTGAACTAATGTGTTTAAAATTTTCGATCGATCAAGTTTTCCTAAGAGGGCCCCCAAGCACTACTGTAGCACTTAAAGAAATTCTGGACCTAAAAACAATATTCCAAAACCCTAAATTCCCTGTAAAAGATCACTGTGCAAAAATGGTGCAGTAAAGGCACTGTACTGCGGCGGAACCACGGCGCCAAGGGGGTTTTGGCCACTGTTTTGCGGCGGGTCTACAGTGTCAGACTACCATTTTTTCACAGACGTCTTAAAATTTCCTGCTTGTACTTCAGCAACATACTGAAAAAAATTTCGAGCCAGAAAAAAATCGACAGAAAACTGAAGCTTTTGAAAATGCGGTTTTTGGAATTTTGTTCGATCGGAAATGTAAACACATTAGACCAAACTAGACTGGGTTAATGGCCTGGCTCTGATACCAGTGTAAGTGCACGGCGGCGGCCCGGCCGTCAATCCGAGGACAAAATGCGGAAACGATAATTTACTTTAAACTTTCAACCGGCACCACCGCGCACAAAAATCCCGGATCGGGCCATTAAATTAATTCTAGTTAACTAAAGAACGGGTAGAGAGATATACCGAGCGATCCGTGTCCTTCGGTCTTCTAGTCGTCGTCCTGATCTCCCCGCGGAATCTCCGGTCTTCACCTCCTCGCCGGAAGGGCACCACGTCGCCGGCTTCTTTTACGGGCTCCCACCTCTCGACCGAGGCAACCCGGGCATGAAGTTGGCGAGCCGACGTGCCCAAGGTTGCTGTAGGTTAACTGTAGAATACTTTGTCTCTTGGGGTTTGTATGGAGTTGCCATTTTGGTGGAGGTCAAGAGAGGAATTTTTGGAGATGAACGAAAGAGCTATTTTTAGCAAAGTGAGAAACAAAAATTGCCACCACAAAAAATTGTGAGCACCAACACAAGTGTGGCCGGCCTCTTCCTCATAGTGAATGAGAATGGGAGTGTGTAGAGAAAAGTCAAGGGGGGAAAAGCTATCATACACCAAAGAGAGAGAAAGGTGATGATGAGAAGAAATCATCACCAATGAAAACCAACACTCCACCAACCTCATCATAACCCATCACCATCACAAAAGTCAAGCAATGATGAGTGAAGAAGTCAAAGTCAAACAAGAGCTATCATGAAGCATCAATATGCAAAGACCACCCTCCAAAAATGCTTATTTGCACAAATGCAAATAAGCCCTCCTCCACCAATCTTAAGCCAATGAAAGATACAAAGAAAATTGGCCGAAACGGAAAACAAACTGGCAACTTCATAAAACTGATCCCGTAATGAATTATAGGAAACCCCCACTACTGTATATACATACCCGCATTTGTATTCCGACCGAATACAAATGCAGTGAGACAAAATCTACACTGTACAATACTAGGATCCGGCTTAAACCAAAGCCCGCTAGTATTTTCCGTCCTATCAAGATCCATGCAATACCGCACGTATCTGATCGAACCCTGTCATATCTCCATACGGCCTCTACAGCGTTTCGCCCGAAACTTGAGTAACTGTCTGTGGGGGACTCTAAAGACTCGTCAATACTATGGCTGTGGATTTAACCACTAGCACGTCAGAGGTATTAGCCATACGTGACGGGCTACCAGCTATTGACCAAAAGGGACGTCTGTGAGCGAACTCAGCCTGACACCCTACTGAGCCTGTCAGTGACAATATCCGTACAGTTCGGTCCGTTCGTCTATGAGCATCGCATGGCGGGCCTAGGGGGTTGGTAAAAGTCAGACCCCCAACAGCGGTACAAGTCGTGTCGGAGTGTAGCCCAGAACACCCTGAGATACTACTGGAATACCTACCAGTAAATCTTCTGCCCTAGCCAAGGACTTCGTGTAAGGGCTTTCCTAGACACAGCGCGACCTCACCCCCGATACTGGGAGAGACGAACCCCTGAAGATCCGCTCACTGCCTCCATGTGGCTCGGGACTGTACCCAACTAAAACCTGTTTGCACGTCTCCTTTGAGCGTAGTAGGGTAGTAATCAAAGTACAGTAGGAACTCACATGAGACAAATGACGATCCTCAGGTCGATGAACTAACCTGTACACATGTCACCAGGGAACTGCTATCTGACGTCAGGTATAAGACCAACTAGCATGTTCCCGGCGAGTCCTGTCCGGTGTACTCATAACCTAATGAGCACCTGTATACATCTTAGGTGAACCAACTGACACCAGTGGCTTGTGAGACCGGCCACCGCCCCTCGTCGGGGTCTCGAATGTATAAACTAGTCTACTCTAAAGTATCGATGCCCTGCTCGAAACTCCCACGACTAGGGACCTTTTAAGGATGTGCTTATAGACTACCAGCTCCTATGTATATGATCGCCCTCATACTGCTGGCAGTCAAGCAAGAATCCTAGGGGCACTATCAACGTGTAATAGCGACCTGTAAGGTCTCCTAAAGTAGTACACAATGATTAAGATAAACCAGATACCATACTATCATCTTGAGTAAGACTGTCCTATCGGGATAGGTCCTCCCTCAATCATTGCAATCATGTGCCTGTGATCCAATAATTGACTCTGAGGGCACTATCTCCAACAGAAGGTCCCCTGTCTACACATGCCAAGACCGGTTCTTTGTACTTCATTACATTCTCTGATGATCTCTCAAGATTCAGACATATGTGATGGCTATATTGAAATGACCATTATCATAATCCAAAAGAAAAAGAAAAAGAAAAGAAGAGTGTAGATCCCTCTTGAAAGTCAATAGTCAATACGGTCAACCGGTCAACAAAGTCAAGAGAGGTCAACGGGGTCAAATGGTCAATGCAATTAGCCATCATAAAATTATTACTAAAAGGATAAGCAAATGATGTCCGCGGCTCATAATGGTTTTGACCAAACGAACTGTCAAAACCCTAATGAGCCTGCCACATAACGGTTTTGGCCGAACCAACTGCCAAAACCCTGATGGGGCACCTCCTCCTTCAACGCTCCGGAAAACTGTGCATACACACCTACATCCGCATTCCGTAGAATGCGGATGCACAGAAGACAAAACAAATCCATCCGTGTAATACTAGGATCCGGCTTAAACCAAAGCCCACTAGTACAGCCTGCCCGAACACCACACGCACACAAGTGTACGTAAGTGATCGCAGCCCTGCCGTAAAACCATACGGCCTCTACACGTTTCGCTCAGTGCAGGGAAACTCTCTGTGTGGGACTCTAAAGACTCGACACTACGCTGGTAGTGGGTTTAACCACAGACCGCAAGCGGCACTAGCTGTACGTAACGGTGCCCAGGCAGATGTCGATAAGAAGGCCGATGAGGTGAACCCATCCGATCTCCTACTGAGCCTGTATGTGACAATCTCCGTACAGTCCGGTCTGTTCGTCTGATACATCGCATGGCGGGCCTAGGGGGGCGGTAAATGTCAGTCCCCTAATAGCGGTACAAGTCGTGTGGGAGTGAAGCCCATTACACCCTGAGATAACACTAGAAACCTACCAGTATATCTCACTTGCCCTGGCCAGGGACTACTCGTGTAATGGCTCTCCTAGACACAGCACGATGTCAACCCCCAATACCGGGAGAGACGAATCCTGTCTAACCGCCGGCTTTTACGGTCCATGTTACCAAGTCCAGAAAAAATTTTGTTTTACCGTTTCCGCTACCCCGAAAGTACCGGGAGAGGTAACGTGGACCTAACAATATGCTCCTGTTGAAACACAAGTCCGAACCTTTTGAGATATTCAGAGAATATAAGTTTGAAGTAGAGAACCAAAAAAGGGTATATGTATTATGTCCTTTGATGTGATTAAGGAGGAGAATACTTGAGCTCGGGATTCCTGGACTATTCTAAGAATGAGATTCTCTCTCAGCATTACTCCTCCGTATACACCACAGCACCTTGGTGTATCGGGGCGGAGCAATCATACCCTATTAGATATGGTGTGCTCTATGATGAGTACTACTGAGTTTCCTATTTCCTTTTAGGGAGTTATGAACTTATGAAGTTGCATACCTATTGAATAGGGTTCCGATCAAATCAGATGCCTACCATTTCATATGAGATATGGAAAGGGAAGAGCCCATCTCTTAAGTCAGTTAAGATTTGGGATTGTCCGGCCTATGTCTAAAAGGAAAAATCCGGACAAGCTCGAGGCAAAGTCAGTACTGTAGAAGTTTCGAGATATCCCAAACATACGCAAGGGAATATCTTCTACCAAACCGAGGAACAAAAGATGTTTTGTTACTCAGCATGCCACCTTCGTGAAAGGGAATTTCTTATGAAGAAATTTGTGGACATGAGGTAGAACTGGAAAGAGTTCCAGCTATACAAACCGCAGTTGACGATTTGGTAGAACCAAAGGATTCAATAGCAACCAACGAACCCCAGCCTCTCCGCCGATCTAGTAAGGTTCCTCACCCACCTGAGAGATACTTCAGTTTCTCTATGACAGTGGGAGCGAGGATTGCATCATGAGATGATGACCTAACTAGTTTCGAGCTGGCCATCAAGAGTGGGACTCTATAAGAATGACTGGATGCTTAGCGATCTGAGATGGAATCCTTATACACCAACAAAGTATGGACTTTGGTTGCTTTATATAAAGGGTTAAATCCCCATCAGGAGCAAGTATATCTTGAGAAGATTACTTGGTTTACATGGAAAAGGTAAGACTTTCAAAGTTAGACTTGTTAAAGGTCTGCATTATAGACCAGTTATGGCTTATAATAAAACCTTTTCTAAGTAGCTATGCTTAAGTCCATCCAGATCCTACTTGCTACGACTACATACCATGACTGCGATATCTGGCGGTTGGGTGTCTTCACTGCTTTTCTAAATGATGATTTGGAAGAAAGCGTCTATAAGTACACAGCCAGAGGGCTTCGTAGACAGTGGGAGTAGCGGAAACGTATGCAAGATGTTTTATGTGATCAAGCAGGCATCGCGGAGTTGGAACATCTATTTTGATGAGTTAGTCAAAGAGTTTGACATCATCAAAATGGTAGATGAACCTTGTATATACAAAAAGGTAGTAGGGAGTATTCTGGTGATCCTCGTAGTGTAATTGGATGGCATACTCTTGATAGGGAAGGAGTTTCCTATGCTACGCTCGGTCAATCTCCGCTTATCACAAGGATTCTCCATATAGGATCAAAGTGATACCTACTAAATCCTGGGTTTTGGATCTATGAGATAGATCTAATTGGATGTTAGGATACTCACTAGTTGTAGTGAGATGGTATCAATTGATCCTGGGGAGAATCACTGGAAAGGTTCCAGGGTGATAAGGACGACTGAATGTCAGTCACAGGCATTGCCTTTACCTTCTGTAAAGGGACGGTATGTTGGAAGAGTTCCAAGCAAGATACCGTAACATACTAGACAATAAAGGCTGGATACATCGCTACCAAAGATGCTACCAAAGAGGAAGTTTGGGTGTATATTAGTTCATGAGATGAACTTTGTTCCTTCCATTGTGTGACAATGGAGTTGTGGCTTATGCCAAGGAACGCCCGTCCCATCAGTGATCCAGACATATTCCTAGGCAGTAACACCTGATCGTGGAGATGGTTGATCTCAAGGGGATCGAGGTTAGGAGAATAGACTCAGAGGACAACACGGCGGATCCACTCACAAAGGCCTTTTCCCAGAGAGAGACTTTTAAGGGATGGTTGAGTATGAGATACTACAACTACTGCTATCAGATGGCCCTAGTGCAAGTGGGAGATTGCTAGTTATATGTATGCCCTAGAGGCCATTACTATACATAGGATGTATATTGTAGTGGATGCTTGGACATATATAGGGATGACTTTCTTGCTCGATATGATAGTATGCTATCTGGTTACTCTTTACCTTAACGTGTACACGGATTGTCTCTCTGTTACATGTTGGTAAAGCCCTTAGGATGTGTACTTGACTACCTGGACTATGATGCGGATCATACTAGTGGGGACGTGGTAGTCTATAAGTACATCCTTCAAAGTCCCTAGTCGTGGGTGTATCGAGACGGGGCATCGATATACCAGAGTAGACTGGCGTATACCTTCTCGACCCATACAGATGGGCGATGGATGATCCCATATCCATTGGTTTTTGACATCAGAGATGATATACGGGTGCTCAGTGGAGACTGGGTACACTGGACGAACTCGCCGAGAACTCCCAGATAGTATTATACCTTACGTCAGATGGCAGTTCTCTGGTGACACTGGTACAGGTTAGTCTGTATACCCGAGATCGTCATAGAGTCTTGTGTGATTCCCACTGTGCTTTGATTTCCACCTTACCACGTCCAAGAGGGCGTGCAAAACGGTGGTTTTTGGGTACAGCCCCGAGTCACATGGAGGCAATGAGCGATAGGAGGGGTTTCGTCTCTCCCGGTATAGGGAGTTGATGTTGCGCTATGCTTGATTGGCTATAACAGGAAGTCCTTGGCCAAGGCTGCTTTAGGGATTTACTGGTAAGTGTTACCAGTAGTTTCTCGACCCGTTATGAGCCTCATATCGACACGACTTATCGAGTTATTGGGGTCTGACGTTTACCACGCCTAGACAAGATATGCGACATATCAGACGAACAGATCGGACTGTACGGTAGTGTTACTGATTGGATTCACAGGAGTGTGAGCGGGCTTGCTCGCTAATCTTCTGATCGCTCAATACCCGGGTGGCCGTTACGTTTAGCAGACCGCTTGCGGCTTGTGGGTGTTTGATTTGATCGTCACCTACTGCCGGCGTATTGACGAGTCTTTAGAGTCCTACACAGGGGTTTTCTGGCTCAAGAGAAACGAAATAGGAGCGCATATGAGATATGTGCGGGACCGAGAATAATACCAGTATGTGATACTGTATTCTATTCTCGCGATTTGTGAAATTGATCAGTTGTATGCGATATAGCCGGGTTATCGGATCAAGTGTTGATTCGATAAGTTGTTACTATTGATATTAGTCGGTTATATGCAATATGACCGGATCGTTAAATCAAGTGTTGATTTAATGATTTAATGTATAATTATATATTTGATATATTACTTTACATTAACTAGTATTGGTTCACTTAAGATTGATTTTCTCACTTGAATGTGCACATTGTTTATATGTGATATATGCAAGTGTACATGTTTGTATCATGCTTGATGATACAAACAAGTTGTGTGTATGAGACTTAAACCAAATCAAGGTTAAATTAGGATTTACTATTTTCCTAGCATATAACAAAAGAGTGTGACTTTGGTCAAAGTTATCAAGCTTTATGAAGCTTGATAAACATTGACAAAGTCAACTCTTTTGTCATTTGTTCAAGATATTAGTTAACCTAACTCTTAACCTAATGCTTTGGTTAATTCTCTATATGAGTTAAGCATGAGGGCTTAACTCAACCATGGTGCCATGATTAAAAGGATAAGTTTCATATTATTCTTTTAATTCTTTTTCTTCTTCTTCTTCATCAATCTCCACAAAAGCTTGCTAGCTCCAATGGTGCCATGGGAAAAAGAGTGAGAAATCCAATTGTAAAGTGAACCCACTTCCTATTTCTTCATCCTCTACTACTTGCCATGTAGTATACGGTGTTCTCTTCACAAAGTTTTTGACCAAGTGAAGGAAGAGCTTGAGTTTGTGTCTCCCCGACGTAGATCATCTTCGGCATCGAAGTCAACGACCTTGCCCGCTCATTTCTCCGACGAAACCATCGATAGAGTCCGGGATCCCGATGATCGCAGCGGAGGGACGTCAACACGGAGCTAAAGAAGTGGAGGACCGGATCTACAAAGGTTGTAATCCCTTTCACTTGTAGTTAAGTTGTTAACTTACATGTTCTTTCGCCTAACCTCTAGTAATCGATCTAGCTTAGGGTTTCTCGGCACCGGAAAATTTGAATTTGGCATGGTTGATGCCTTATGGAACCTCTTGACTGTGCCTAGTAAACCTACAACAAACACCATAATGATAATATACGACGCCGTAGCGAAGAAAGAGTAAAAAGAATAAGTGAAGACAACATGAAATATAAAACTGCATAAATAAAGTCGGCTCACAGCGAGCTCGACACCAGAGTACAATAATATACATAGTCCTCACAACTGATCTCTAAGTCAATACATAAGTAGTAGATAGAGAATACTAGATACAATGATGTATACAACTGGAAAATAAACAGATTCCGCACAAAAACCCACATATCAACAAAAGGGGTAGTATGCCAACCGCAGTGGTATCTGTGTCAAAAGATATAAGAAAGCAGCCTGCCGCGACTACTCCGAGGGCAACCTGCAAACTCTGTGGCACAACGGGGGTGAGTTGCCAATTCGTGAATAGTAGATAACATATAAAGGTAATCGCGAGTATGCACGTGCTGCTATACTCTAACCTATGCCAACAGATAACATCTATATGATGAACTGGATGCTCAAATCATGCAACAAATGCGATCTAATAACATCTCTATGTGATGAGCAAGGTATGCAATAATCGTGCATAGCATGTGTACTCTAACAGGTACTACAGATACAGGATGAGATGTGTAATACAAAATACTGAGCATGGGAATAAATAATATCTACATAGAATGTCAACGTGGAAAAATAGCCGGTGTCCAACAATACACCCAAAATCCCAGTAAAACTCAGGCGCCGTCATCCTCATCGGCCCTCAAATCCTGTAAATCTCATAGAATCATGAGTGCCCAACATCGACACTCGAAATATCATAAAATCGCCGTGTCTAGCATCGACACGCAAATCCTCAAGTATCGGGCTCCGTCCATCGGATGGGCCCACGGGCTCCGTCTGCGGAATCGGCCCTCGGTCCCGCCAGTATGGATCGTCCCGTATCCATCTATCGACGCTGGTCCGTATCCTCCGGATAACCGCCAGGTCCAACCATTCACCGGTAGGTCGTAGTCCCATTGCCAGGCTCATCTCCTACTGCACGACAGATCCGTTCTCGCCCCGGGGTACCATACCGGGTCCACCATATACCCGCAATCGGCCTCGTCCAGCTCCTCGATTCGGGTTCACATGTCACACGTCTCAGAACCGAGAAAACGCATAGTGGACGCACTGAAATATCATATCATAGGAAACCAGGTTTTTAAAACAGTGCGTATTTTCTTAGAATAATACTCCGGTTCCCAAATCCAGAAATCACATAAATCCAAACTCAATGCGTAAATCCATGCAATATGTCATATGACACTAAGAGTAAAGGAAAGGGAAAACAGCTCTTTTGAAAGATCCAGTTTTGAAATATCCCATGCGGTCCCTTAGTTTTTAAAACATGTCAATGTCATCCATGTATGTAACATATGTATGTGTATAGGTATGGATGTGCGAATGGATAGGTACGCAATGTGAGTGTAGCAATGTACATGTGCACTAATATATACATACGATGTATATGTGACCAAGTATGGATATATGATGTATATGTGCACAAGGGTAAATATATCAAGATATGTATGCATTAAGATGAATATAAGGGGTGCATGTGCGCAGGTAGTGATATATCAGTGAAGGTATACATAAAAGTGAATATACAGTGTGCATGGTATGAATATAAATATATACACCAATATGCTGCATGTCATGAAAATCATCAATGAAGCGGAATCAAGACGATATGTGATTCGTAGCAATCCTATAATGTGAGTGTCATGGCAATCACTAACGGTGTGAGTGTAACAAAAAAAATAGTGCTCGTGCAGCTTGAACCGTTAGTGATAGTGCAGTGTTCTATACTACCAATTCTATATGCAATAGGAGATGGTATGCTACTATAGTATATATATATATATATATATATATACACACACACACACGAACATATGCAATCTAAAATATCCTATAATGCCCTGACGCTTAACGCCATACGGGCGATTTTCCCGTAGTTGTTAAATCTACTCACCTGGTAGCGTGCTACTCGTAGCCGACCACCTGCTTCCCCTTCTTTGCGGCGTCCGACGTACTCGCCTGCGAACCTGGAAGTACACAAGGAATCTATATATATAAACAAAATTCTACAAAACGCAATATCGAAATCAAACGAGAAACTCGCGTCGCGAACTAAACGCGCGTGTGTACGATACGCTGAAACGTGTGTATACGCGTCTAAAACTAACCCGACACGTCGCGACATACTGGATCACAGAACCCACTCACGTATCGCGCATATCGCGCAAACTAAACGTAATAGAAAAACGATATAGGGTCCCAGATTTTGACTCGAGTTAAAATAGACAAAGTTGCACAAACCAAAAACCCTAACTACACAGCAGACTCCTACAGACGAAGACCCATCACCCAAGGCCACGTTCTGGCCGCAAATTGCGGCCAGACAGATTAAATCTGCGGCCCAAAGGGGGAGAGGGGTCCCCGTGCTTCGTGTGTGTGTCTCTGGCTTGGTCACTAGGATACAGTATCCACAACTTTTTCCTGAAGTACCTGGGTCAAGAGTAGATCCCAGAAAGGATAAAAGTCTATCTAAAACGCTAAGTTACACCAATTTGAAACAATCAGGTATTTTAATGAAATCTGGGGTAAATCTTAGGTTAACTGGCCTCAAACACACTTAGTCAAGCTATATCATCAATAAAAACCATCACTTTGCCAAATCTCACTCAAATTACCAAAACTAGCACTAAACCACATGATAAACACTAACTTAAGCTTAAATAACCATATGTTAAGCAAGCAAGGAAATCAAGTTTAAAGATTATACCTCTATAGATCCTAGGATGCAGGAGAAGAGAAGAAGAAGAAGAAGGTGTTGCTGCTGCTGGAGTGCTGCTGCTAGCTGAGCTGCTGCTATTGCCTCTGTTGCAACTGCTGCTGATGCTGATGCTGCTGCTATTGTTGTTGCTGTTATTGCTGCTGCTGCTGCTGCTGTTGCTGTTTTGTGTGAGCGAGTAGGAGGGAGAGATATGTGTGAGAATGAGTATGAGGGAAAAATACAAGGGTTTTGAAAATAAAATGAGAGTCAACCCCTCACCCTCTCTCCTCATTAAATGCCAAGCATGGCACCATCCATCATGGCCTCTGTCTCACCTACACTAGTCAACCCCTAGCAGTAATTCATTTTAAAAACTAGTACCCTTAATTAAAAAAAATTAGCTTAACAAATGGGTTAGTCCACCATGGTTATCTAAACATGGTTTAACCCTAAACTTAACCCTAGTTAACATGCACAAGTGTGTGCAGTCCAGATAAAATTCTAATAAAACCAGATAAATTATTTGAAAACCGTTTTAGTAAACTTTTTATTAAAAACCATATATTAACACATAATTAGCCCCTAAACACATCCTAAGGTGTTACACCCGAGCCCCTAACTCAAACCCTAGGCCGCAGATAAATTCAATCTGGCCGCAAATTGCAGCCAGGGTAAGTTGGAATTGGTTCGTATTTGTTCTGGGGTCCCTTTAGATGTAAATTAGGCCCTCCATATATGCAGAATTGACCAATTTGGCTTAGGGTAAAATCTGGGACCATTTCCATGAGTTTGTGCATTGTTTTACGACTTCGTTTTGACTTGATTTTGGTATTTGATATTTTGTTTCCGTCGTGTGGCGTTTGTACGTCAACGGCCAGGGTTAATTGTCGTGTTTTGCATGCAAAGTTATAGGTTTTGACCTATGAGCGAAACGTGTGCCGTCTTGGTTTTTCCGCCTTGATTTTTAATACGCATTGCGATTGTTTATTATTGTAAGTACCTTCGCATGGATTCCGAGGCGAAAGAGCGTGGCGTCATCTATTTCGGGGAGCGAAGACAAGGTGAGTGGATCTATATCTACGGAGGAAGTCGGGTGGATGGCGTATAGCACCCCCGCAAAGTTTTGATGGAAAACTGATTATAGAATATGGTTAGAAAACCTAGATTAGGAAACTAGGGTTAGAATAAGGATAGCTACGAAACCATATTAGAAACTAGAGGATGGTTAGAAGTGATATGTTACTACTATCATAGGATGACGTTTAGCGATATTGCCGTTTAGGGTACTATAGGACTAGATAGTCGATGTAGATGCGTCATCTGAATCATACCTTTTTCTAAACCGTAGAATCATATGTATCTTTTAAATTTATACCTTGATGGATGTTACGGATTTTCGAATGATATCTTTTCCTTAAAAATACCGTAACCCCTATTTTTAAAACTACGATTCGCTTCTTTAAAAATCTGATTGTATGGTCCGGGTGTGTATGTAAGATTAGATACTTATACTTGGTAAAGATAGAATGTTTATGTAAATTCGATTTTATGTGTGATATAAAGACGATGAAAGAATATAAGACAAATATGATGATATGATGAGATGTTGGTATACGGATGCGAGTCGATCGAGATGATTTATACCCTGCCGGTCCCCGGATATGAGATTATTGCGGATGTGACCTGGGACATAGGTATATATATATAAATATAGAATGTTGTGAATTATGGATGATAGGCCGTATGTGATATTAGGCCGTACCCTCATTTGTCTTATAGGATGATAGGATCCCTATTAGCTTAATGCCGCCGTACGATGATTTTCCGTGCGTGATGAGCTTGACTTGATGATTGATCCTTACCCTTGACTAGAGGTTGCCGTACGATGGATCATACCGTACGCGATGTTGTTAGGATGGATGCCGATTGATAGATTCCCCGACTCGGTCATATTAGATACATATACCCGTCAGCATTTGCATATGATTTATCTTATGCTGCATTCATATTATTTCCATTGCATTGCTTATACCTGTGCTAGTACACTTGCACCATTATCAATGATGCGTATGTTACACGTACACAGATTTGCCGGCTCACAAACTTCATCATCGATAATTGCCATGTCACTACAGAGTAGGATTGCTACATCATGATATGACTCTTCACATAACATGCTTACATATACATTGATACATCTATAGTTGCGGAAATACACATTGTATAACCATATTGGTGCATATATACATTGATACATCTATACTCGTGGATATACACATTTGTATATCCATATTGGTGCACATATACATTGGTACATCGAAACTTGCGGATATACACATTTGTATATCCATATTGATGCATATATACATTGATACATCCATACTCGCGGATATACATATTGTATATACATATTGGTGCACATATACATTGATACATCTATACTTGCGGATATACCCATTTATATATCCATATTGGTGCACATATATATTGATACATCCATATTGGTGCACACATACATTGCTACATCTATACTTGCGCATATACATATTGCACCTACAAAGATAACTGGTTTTATTTGGAAATTGGGAACAACATGTTATATTTTAAAAACAGTAATCATTTTAAAAGAGCGGTTTCCCCTTAATATGTCATATCACTGTTCCATGTTGCATGATATATTGATATGCCTACATTTGTGTCATATGTCGCATACATCATGCTTTACGCTTTTACGCATTGAGATATACTGTTTCCATGAGATTTCTGGATTTGAGAACCGTGGCTATTTCAAAAGAAAGCATGTATTGTTTTAAAAAAACCCGGTTTCTCTTGATATGATATTTCAGTGCGTCCACCATGTGTTTTCTCGGTTCTGAGAGTGGCATGTGAAACCCGATTCGAGGAGCGGTAGGCACCGTCTGCGGGTACATGGTGCACCCGGTGAGGTACCCCGGGGCAAGAAGACTCGTATTTAGACGGTGAGCCCGGCGGGGGAACACTACCAACTGGTGATAGTATTTGGGCTCGGCGGATATCCGGAGGATACCGACCGGAGTCGAGAGATGATATGGGCCGATCCTGACTAACGGAGCCCGTGGGCCGATCCGGACTGACGGAGCCCGACATATGAGGATTTACATGCCGATGCTGGGCACGGTTTTCATGATATTTTTGAGTGTCGATGCTAGGCTTTCAGGTTCCATGATTTTGATGTGTCGGGAGGGACACCGTTGATATATATCCTCATACTTTCATGCACACTCCTTTATGATATTTACATGCATACAGACATTGATTATATGGGTGGACGAGATCCACGTGCATACATAACTTGATTTTGGGTGGACGAGATCTACATGCATACATATCTTGATTTTGGTTGGACGAGATCCATATACATGCATTGATTATTACTGTTGGATGTTATCCGGATGCATATAGGTATTGACTACCTTGTAGGCACATATACAGACCCAGTCACCCTAGATATCATAGTATTACCTTTATGATATAGTTGACCTAGCAGTCGTTTATTCGATTTCTATCTGTTGATATTTTTCTACTCACGAGTTGGTAACTCACCTCCGTTGTGCCACAGTTCTTGCAGGTTGACCACTTGGATCAGAAGCGGCTTTGCTGGCACACAGCTTCATTTGGGTGTTTTGCAGTGGTAGGTGGGACATTTGTATCGTACCCACTCTTGTATTATATTTCATATTGTATCTAGTTAACTCCATCAATCAATCAAAACTTGTAAATTGTATAAGTAATGAGACTAGTGGAATTATGGTTGCGAGACTTAGAGCGGGGGGTTTTCCGCTACTTGTGAGTTATATGTCTTGCTTTTCTTTATCTTTTTATGGTGAACTTCGCCGTTGGGCGTCGTATACTTTTATATATTGTCTTGCGTGGTTGTGATCCACCGTTTGGCGAAGAGCTAGCTCCCACTTGGGGATGCCATTATTCTTATGATGTATTTGTGGTTTTGGATCGAAATATATAAAGGAGGTGCTGCCAAAATTATTAAAAGACGAAATATGTTTTCAAACTAGTAAATTTCACTCGCGTCATTCATTTTCCTTTTCTATGCATTAAGAAAACGTGATTTCATTATACCTTTATTTCAAAACCTCACCTCCTTTATTTTTCTTAAAACGTTTAGATTTCTGGGTTTCAGCTTACTTGAATTCCGTTACGCCTTTAGACGTTGCGTGATTCAAGTGCTGGTCACTTGCTAATATTTCGGGTCATGACAAAATTGGTATCAGAGCGCTAGGTTTAACCTTGGTTCGAGTCTATGTTTGACTATGCGGAGTTTAGCGCAGGTTTGTATTTCGGAACCTAGGCTTGATCTTACGGAACTTAGACTTGAACGGGGGGTATTAGACCCGAACATTCGTTTCATAGGCTGGCCCTGATTGATGGAGTAGGTAGCTTGAGTAGAGTGGCTTATTGTACGTATGTTCCGTGGCATATTTACGATACGATACTCCACTTAAGAAACCTTAGGATGTACATATGTTTGAGACTAGTGATTCTCTTCGTATCCATGATTATACATCCATTTAAGATCCTTGATTCTATTCGTTTCCATGATCATACTTTCATTGATGTTGTTCCTTCTTATGATCATGTATCCATTCTGGATCTATCGTTTCCTTTCATGCCGTTGGTCTGCTTTCTTCGATACTCGATTGAGGTTCCTGTCACCATGTTTGAGCGCAGATTGAGCTGTTGCTAGTGTTGCGGTCTGGGCGAGCTCGTCTAGTACGAGGGCCGACCGTTGTGTTTTCTGGTGACATGAGAACGCCTCGATGTAGTGTTGTGTGGTAACCTCCTGATGAGGCGAGTGCTTGGTTTTACACCGGATGATCGGGACATTGTTAGAGCTGCCAGTTACGAGAGGACTGTTGATGTACATCGTACCTCAGAGATTTTGATGTCGCCTACCGTGCAGACAGGTGACCCAGCAGTTGCTGAGATGACGGGATGTCGCTTCCAGAGCTTATTAGCTAAGATCGCCGGAGCTTCCAGGCAGAAATGCGACAATGATAGCTAGTCTACCCCGATTGAGAGACGAAGGTGATTCATCAGATTGATGCGCCGACGCAGGCCCAGTTGAGTTGAAGATTTCCAGTATGGAGAGTCTTACTCAGATCTAGAGCAGACTGATCCAGAGATGACCGCCGATGTATCGCCTTTCCTGGAGGATTGAGGCATTGTTTAGCGTGCGGACGAAGGGTATTCGCATGTCGGCTAAGCGAATTTAAAAAGTTCGAGCGAGTGTCAGAAACCCATTTTTCCCAAGTTTAAAGTGTTCGGAGGAACATGCAGGTAATTCTGTAGACCCTCTAGAAGAATGAAACCCTAACTCGACATGATGACCAAGGAACCGTTTTGAACCTTAGGGTTTGTGGCAGTTTAGCTGTGCCATCAGTGAGGCTTGGGTTTGCCCTTATACGGCTTGTCCAGAGGTGCTGTGGTATATACCAGATATTTTTAGACTGCGCTCAGGTGTTGAGCCTTCGGGAAATTTTGGGACCTTGATGACTCGATCGAAAAGTTTGATGTCGCTCGGATACCATGTGATAAGAGATCAGTAAACTGACCAGCTTTGAATAGAGGACCTCACCCAGAGGCGTTGTGAGTTGATCGAAAACGGACGAGTATTGAGTATTCATCCGATGGTTGGGACTAGTTCCCGAGGGCGTGTTCGGCCAGATATCTTCTACCGAGTAATGAAGATACCGAGTTCGTGACTTCAAGTCCGTGTGAAAGACTCCGAATTGACCGTGGCCGAGAACAATTGCAGTACGCAGATAGCATGGCGTGACGTCATAATTGACGATGATAAAGACGAGTGGAACCAGAGGTTTGTGCGAGACACTGACAAGCTGTTATTACTCCCCATCGAGATCAGAGACCTGATATGCTTACAGTGGCGTTGGGATATGGCCAGTTTCCGAAGAAATGTGTGCAGAACACGCAGATGTCCAGAAAACGAGAAAAGATTATGTAAGAGTACCAGCCTCCGTGCAGTTCGGCATAGGCAAGATCGGAAGAGACCCTGAGCAGGATTCCTTCCAGGACACTGATGCAATGAGATTTGCACCCAGGATCAGATGTGTCACATGTATTCAGAGGACCAGAAGCTAAAGCTAGTAATGTGCTGCTTTACAAGTGGTCGTGATGATTGACCGAGAGATGACCAGAGAAGTGCCAGAACGGAATCGTCCCCGTTAGCACACCTGACTGGGCCGATGAGCCGATGGATTGCGAGATTGGTAAATCCACAGATAAGATAAGGACCCAGAGACCGAGGATGCCAGACCGTGAGCAGGAGGCAAGCGGATGTTCTTGTTTTGCCGGTTTTTAGGCGCACCGATTTATTTTTTTCCGACATTGTAGGAGGTGTACCTCGATTTCCTTTGTTGCGATTTGCATTGTGATCCGAGTATCACGCTTATACCGCTTGGATTTGAGTTTTGATGATGAGTTTCCTGATATTGATTTCGTGCACCATGGCTGCACCTACTGGGTATTTACATTTTGCGCATAGTTGTCGCACTTGACATATATTTATACACCATTGTGTTAATTTGCGATTTGTGCATGTCTATTGCCGCGAGGTCGATTTTGTACCTTCGTAGCATGTGTTTATGATTTCGTGGATTTCATACAGTTGATTCGATTTTGTGAGTGTGGTACGCACTCGATTATATTTTGCACTCGGTATAGCTTATATGTGCTTGCAGTGCATTGATTTGTATTTTGTGCACGCAGTTGCACACGTTTACGATTTTATACACCTTGGTGTACTCGGTGTTGCTTTTCATGTGTTTGAGTTATTGATTTATATTTCGTGCATTTGTTGCACCAGATTTGTATTTCGCACATTGGTTGCACTAGATTGCATTTCTTGCATTTGTTGCACCAGACGGGTATATATGCGTTTGTCGAACTGGTTTTATACTCCGTACCTTGGTTGCACCCGAATTATATCCTTGAGCATTCGTTTTACCAGAATTGTACTTTCTTGCGCGTTGTCACTTGCCGTTCGTTTTCGTGCATGCTACTGCACTATATGCTTTTGTTAGTTATATGTATGCCCTAGAGGCCATTACTGTACATACGATGTATATTGTACTGGATGCTTGGACATATATAGGGAGGACTTTCTTGCTCGACATGATAGTATGCTATCTGGTTGTACTTTATCTTAACATGTACTCTGACTGTCTCTATGTTACATGTTGATAAAGCCCTTAGGATATGTACTCGACTACTGGGACTATGATGAGATCATACTAGTGGGGCCACGGTAGTCGACGAGTACATCCTATAACTGTTCCTAGTCGAGGGTGTATCGAGACGGGGCATCGATGCACCAGAGTAGACTAGCGTATACGCATCTTGACCCATATGATGGGCGATGGATGATCCCATATCCATCGGTGTTTGACATCAAGGATGGTGTACGGGTGCTCAGTGGAGACTGGGTACACTGGACGGACTCGCCGAGAACTCCCAGATGGTATTATACCTCACGTCAGATGGCAGTTTTCCGGTGACACTGGTACAGAGTAGTCTGTTGACCCGAGATCGTCATAGAGCCTTGTGTGATTCCCACTGTGCTTTGATTTCCATCATACCACGTCCAAGAGGGCATGCAAAAAGGTGGCTTTTGGGTACAGTCCCGAATCACATGGAGGCAATGAGCGATAGGAGGGGATTCGTCTCTCCCGGTATAGGGAGTTGATATTGTGCTGTGTTCGATTGGCTATAACCAGAAATCCCTGGCCAGGGTTGCTGAGATTTACTGGTAAGTGTTATCAGTAGTTTCTCGAACTATTATAGACCTCATATCGACACGACTTATCATGCTACTGGGGTCTGACGTTTACCACCCCTAGGCGAGATATGCGACATATCAGACGACGAGACCGGACTGTACAGGAGTGTTACTGTTTGGATTCACAGGAGAAAGTACAGTCTTGCTTGTTGATCTTCTGAGCGCTCAATACCTGGGTGGCAGTTACGTTTAGCGGACCGCTTGCAGCTTGTGGGTGTTTGATATGACCATCACCTTCTGCCGGCGTATTGACAATTCTTTAGAGTCCAACACAAAGGTTTCTTGGCTCAGGAAAAACGGAGTAGGAGCACATATGTGATATGTGCAGTACCGAGGATAATGCGGTATGTGATACCGTATTGGATTCTCGCGATATGAGATATCGGCCGGGTATATGTGATATAGCCAGGTCATCGTATTAGTCGATTGTATGCGATATAGCCGGATTGTCGGATCAAGTGTTGATTCGATAATTTAATGTATAATAATATATATGATATATTAAATTACATTAACTAATATTAGCTCACTAAAAGATTCTTTTTCTCACTCGGGTAATACATTGATATATATGCGATATATGTTAATTGTATTATTTTATTTTGTTACGATAAATAGTATATATGTGATATATAATATTGTAACATGATATGGTTATTAATGCAACATTTTTTGTGGAGTTTAAACATGATTAGGGTTTGGATTAGGGTTAAGACTTCTAGTAGATTCTAGAAGATTTTCTTTTGTCTTGAATGAGATATTATGCTTGATATTTATGTGTGACTCATTCTTAACCCAACCCAAACCCTAGCCCCAGTTAAATCTCTACATGAGTCTTCCTTGACTATGGTTGCAAGATTAATCATTATCACACTTTCATTATTCATCACAAAAGGATTATTGATTATTCATCTTCTTCCTTCTTCTTTCTTTCATAGAAAAAGCTTTCTAGCTTTTTCAAGGTTATGAAAAATGAGTGAGTAAATGAAAATAAAAGAGAGCAAAAATCCTACTTCATCATACTCATCTACCCTTGCCATTTAGATGAGGGTGTTCACATCATTTTATGAGTGTTAGCTTGTGTTAATGAAACTTTAAGGTAGATCATCTTTGTTATCAAAGATCGGAAGCAAGTTTGCATCTTTCTCTTCGCGGAGACTCTCGAGAGTCCGGAACACGATGATCGCAGCGAAGGGACTTCAACACGGAGCTTAAGAAGTGAATGACCGGATCTACAAAGTTTGTAATCCCTCTCACTTAGTGTTAAAGTGTTTAACATACTTTTTTTGGCCTAAACTCTAGTTTAAAGATCCGGCTTTGGGTTGTTCGGCACGGCTAAATTTTAAATCGGGCATGGTTGATGCCTCGTAGACCCTTGTTAGAGTGCCCAGCAACCCTACAGTGGTATCATAGCCAAGCTAGAGCTTTAGGCGATATCTAGACGAAGTTTAAAGTCCGATCGAACTCGGAAAACCCCGATTTTACCCCTCTCTGTACATTTTCAAAAATGTTGATTTTTTATGAATTAAAAATGCTCAGAAAAACAATCAGGAAAAACTAAGAATTACTGTGAAGTACGGTCCACTAAGTCGATCAAATGACCGCGGAACCGCGGCCAAACCAAGGGTTTGGCGGCGGTTCCGCGGCAAAAATTTGGACTTAGTCCCTCATATTTCATATATTTATTCTTAGGTCCTTTCTTGTAATTTTTTTCTGGGAATTTTGTAATTCCACTCAAGTGTTGAGTTTTCTAGAGTTGTATTGGGGACTCGTTGATTCGATCAGATAATTTAACTTTGTTTAGTTTTGTCCGGATAATTTTTAGAAATTGTTAAAAAGTTCGAACGGATATCAATAACTCACTTTTTCTCCTGTCGGAAATTTTTTCAAAAGTTGGATTTTTTCTCGAGTTTAAGAACGTTCTAAGTCATGCCAGTAACGCGGTGGACCCTCTAGAAGACAAAAAACCTTAACTCGATTATGAGACCGTTTTGAACTGCCTCTAAACCTTAGGGTTTGGGGCAGTACGGTGTGCCACATGTGAGGCATTGGCTTGACCCTTTTACGGCTGGACCATAAGTACTGTGGCATGTGATGGATATTTTTAAACTGATTTCAAGTGTTGAGATATATTGGGTAAATCTTGGGTGTTTGATTATTCGATCGGAAAGTTTAACATTATCTATTTATCTGGAATGTGATACAATAATTGGAATCCACAGGTAGTTATGAGATAACTAATTTGAATGTTATAAATCTAGCACTTCAGTCTCAAATGATCTATTGCCACGGAATTTTGATGCGATCAAAAGTCCGTCGCAATCACGTAATGTACGCGGATTCTCGCCGGGTAAACTTAATAGACTGCGACGCCCCATAGCCCCGACCAAGTGACTGTAGGAGAACCCCGTCACCAAAAGCATCCGTTCGGGTGCTTGCGGCAGCGGTGTTCCGCCTTAGTGCATTTCGTCGATGACATCCGGGGGTGCGGCTGTCTACTAAAGTTTGCGACGAGCATTCGATCAGGATGTTGGGAATCTTGTTGAATTTCCCAACATGATATTGAAAAGAGTTTTCGATAATGAGACTAAAATCCGGGGTTTATAATTGTTAGGCATGCGATGTCTAAGAAATTCATTTGGTAAGGCATGCGATGTCTAAGAAGGTTGCGGATTCCAACTGTTGTAGTTTTACACTTTCTTTTCTGTGACCGTAAGCGTAGTATGTGGTGTATCGCCGGCTTCGTTGCTATACATCAACGACAATCGGGATACGCATACTTGCTTACGTTGATGATATGATATATTATGGGTTGCTGTGATATGTTATATTGGATCGTCGCGTTTTGAAGAGCCGGTTTTTTATGTGAGATGAGAGTTTTTTCTTTTTCTTTCATGTAAAATTCATTTGTATGTAATATTCTGTTATTGGGGCACTTCCGGGCTGAGGATGATGTTACCATTGTATATTATTTACTTTTCCGCATTAGGTAGACTCAAGGAGGGGAGCACAAGTAACCGGGTTCTAGGGTCCAGTGGGAGACCATCTCGAGGAGTCGAGACCGGGTCTCCTAACCCTAGAATTGGCAGTGTTGCTTGCCGCTCTCGTAGGGGTCTAGGGATGTGGGTTTGGCTATTCATCGCGACCGTGGAATCCGTGTTTTATACATGCTCGTATTAAAACACAGACGTCCTAGTATATCCAATATTTCATATATGTTCTTCTGCTGCAATGTTCTGTGATGAGATCATATTACTGCCTGAGATGAATGTTTATATTATATATATGAGATATATGTTATATTGCAGATTTCGTTTCAAATGAGATGCTTGTGAAGCATAATAAAATGGGACTTCATTAATGAGATTAATGAAACTAAAAGAACCCTAAGATGTTGTAGAAACTTGTTTAAAAACCGGTAGCTCTAGTTCTTGCTTTGCATTGCGGTGTTCCTTATAGAACATCCAGCACCTTATTCGATAAGGAAAGAGCCGAGATCCGTTCACCGGGAGTGACCTCTTTAGTGAAACTAGCAGATGCTACAAACTCGGTTTGTCTTTTGATTGCTTCTATAGTTTTTGCTTTGCATAGTGATATTTGTGAAATATCCTGCACCTTATTCGATGAGGAAAGGGCCGACGATCCCTTCACCGGGAGTGACCCCTTTAGCAAAACTAGAAAAGCCTCAAAAACACTCCATTTAAAAAATCACTCGATTCTACAACGATATCAAGTTCATTACGCAAAGGGTTTTATTAAAAACCTGTCGTAGCCCTCCGCCATTTCAGATATGTACTACTTTGTATTCGTGCTGCGGTAGTTTGGCCTTCGTCAAGGCGTAGTGTACGGTAGCTAACTAGTGCTTATCTGCTAGCATACGATGCAATTGAATTAGGATATTCGTACGGCGTAGTTTGGCCTTCGTCAAAGGTCAGGCGGGTGGGTTTAATTCAATAAAGAAATGAACGGGTTGAACTTGACTAGCGGACTATGGGTAGTTTGGCCTTCGTCAAGGTCATTGGACGCTAGGGGTAAAATATTATTGGGAATTTCAAGTGATGAAATTTGCAATGAGATTGAATACCTTCTATGAGATAGTTGGATCCCGATACCCACTGCGAGTAAGAGTTACTCCTGGAAGAGTTTTACACATTATAATTAGCCGATCAAGTAGGTATCTAGAAAGGTGTTAACGGGGTTACGCCTCTGGGAAAACGAGGTTTACTTTAATTAGGTCCGTGCGAAAGTACGGGGAACCTCCCTCAAAGTACCGACACTGGCCTGGCTGAAAGATTGGCGAACTTGTAGCATGTAATTAATCCCGGCTAGTCTTTCCTTATAGGGTTTAAAGGAAGATTTGACTAAAACAGTGGGAGACATCCTGATTAGATATATTAGATAACCAATCTAATCTTGTAAGAGAATACGCTGAGTGTTTTCTTCTCTCTCTCTCCAGGTAGCGACTATGCCACGCCTTAATCAAGATAATAAAAAGGATATATTGACCGAACCCGCTTGTTATACAGAGCTGTGGAACGTTGGTCACGCTCCAACTTATAATTGTTATAAGACAGAGCAGGAAATTGGGGAATACCAGATTTCCTGTGCCGCCCAAACGAAGAAAGTGCATGCTGATGCATCTTCTTCGGGTGTGTTCATTACATAGAACTGTTTCTCAGTATCCTTTATGTCCTGGGTATGAAATACCTTATCAGGATCCCGCATATGTAATCTGTTCCATAGGCTACAGATAGGTAGAGAACTGAGAACGGGTGATAAGTTTCATGAGATAGAAACGGTGCAAGTGTTGCAGCCAAGTATGTTGGTCACTATCACCCTGTATTACCAGAATACATTGATTCTGAACAAATGTTATTAGATAACGAACATGATATACAACATCATATCAGTCTCTTTATTAGTAAAGAAGGATATAATTTTGTATTGTTGGATAATGTTTTGAACATTTCCTATATCAAGAGTTGATCGGTTCAGGCACGTTATCTAAAAGTATTGACGTTCTAAATCAAACTACAGTTCTTAGTATACAGAACACACACAAGAGGAAGAGTTCAGAAATGAACGAATCCTTCTTGAGACATTGTAGACTAGGTCATATCAATGCGACCCGACTAGCTGAAGTTGCATAAAGATGCATATTTAAATTAGTTTGAATTTACATCTTATGAAACTTGCTGGTCATGTCACAAAGATACGATGACCATAGCTCTGTTTGTTGGAAACAGAGAAAGAGTTAGTGAACTCTTGGGATTGATACATGATGATGTATGATAGTCCCCTGTCTACACATCCAAGACTAGTTCTTTGTACTTCATTACATTCTTTGATGATCTCTCAAGATTCAGACATATGTTCCTGTTGAAACACAAGTCCGAAGCTTTTGAGATGTTCACGGAATATAAGTTAGAAGTAGAGAACCAAAATACGGGTATAAGTATTATGTCCATTGATGAGATCAAGGAGGAGAATACTTGAGCACGGAATTCTGGACTATTGTAAGGGAGAATGAGGTTCTCTCTCAGCATTACTCCTCCGTATACACCACAGCACGTCGGTGTATCGGGGAGGAGCAATTGCACCCTATATGATATAGTGTGCTCTATGATGAGTACTACTGAGTTTCTTATTTCCTTTTGGGTGTTATGTGTTGGAGAAGCTGCATACCTATTGAATAGGGTTCAAATCAAATCAGTTGCCTACCACTTCATATGTGATATGGAAAGGGAATAGCCTATATCTTAAGTTTGTTAAGATTTGGGGTTGTCCGGACTATGTCTAAAAGCAAAATCCGAACAAGCTGGAGGCAAGGTCTATTATATAGAACTGGAAAGGTTCCAGCTATACAAACTGCAGCTGATGATTTGGTAGAACCAAAAGATTCAATAGTTTCCAACGAACCTCAGCCTCTCCGCCGATCTAGTAGGGTTGCTCACCCACCTGAGAGATACTTCGGTTCCTCTATGACAGTGGGAGCGAGGATTGCATCATGAGATGATGACCCAACTAGTTTCGAGCTGGCCATCAGGAGTGGGACTCTGTAAGAATGGCTGGATGCTTAGCGATCTGAGATGGAATCCTTATACACCAACAAAGTATGGACTTTGGTTGCTTTATCTGAAGGGTTAAATCCCCATCAGGAGAAAGTATATCTTGAGAAGATTACTTGGTGTACATGGAAAAGTTGAGACTTTCAAAGCTATGCTTAAGTCCATCCAGATCCTACTTACCACGGCTACATACCATGACTACGATATCTGGTGGTTGGGTGTCATGACTGCTTTTCTAAATGATGTTTTAGAAGAGAATGTCTATAAGTACACAGCCAGAGGGCTTCGTAGATTGTGGGAGCAGCGGAAACGTGTGCAAGATGTTTTATGTGATAAAACATGCATCACGGAGTTGGAACATCTGTTTTGATGTGGTAGTCAAAGAGTTTGACTTCATCAAAATGGTAGATGAACCTTGTATATACAAAAAGGTAGTAGGGAGTATCGTGGTGATCCTCATAGAGTATGTGGATGACATACTCTTGATAGGGAAGGAGTTTCCTATGCTACGATCGGTCAATCTCCGCTTATCACAAGGATTCTCCATATAGGATCAAAATGATACCTCCTAAATCCTGGGTTTTGGATCTATGAGATAGATCTAATTGGATGTTAGGATACTCACTAGTTGTAGTGAGATGGTATAAATCGATCCTGGGGAGAATCACTGGAAAGGTTCCAGGGTGATAAGGACGACTGAATGTCAGTCGCAGGCATTGTCTTTACCTTCAGTAGAGGGACGGTATGTTGGAAGAGTTCCAAGCTAGATACCGTAACTTACTAGATGATTAAAGGCAAGATACATCGTTACCAAGGATGCTATCAAAGAGGCAGTCTGGATATATAAGTTCATGAGATGAACTTCGTTCCTACCATTGTGTGACAATGGAGTTGTGGCTTATGCCAAGGAACCCCCGTCCCATCAGAAATCCGGATATAATTCTTAGGCAGTATCACTTGATCATGGAGATGGTTGATCTCCAGGAAGATCGAGGTTAGGAGAGTAGACACAGAGGACAACAGCGCGGATCCACTCACAAAGGCCTTTTTCCCAGTAGAGACTTTTATAGGATGGTTGAGTATAAGATACTTCAACCACAGCTAATTGTTGGGTATATGATACCACAAAAGATGGCCCTAGGGCAAGTGGGAGATTGTTAGTTATATGTATGCCCTAGAGGCCATTACTGTACATACGATGTATATTCTAATGAATGCTTGGACATATATAGGGAGGACTTTCTTGCTCGACATGATAGTATACTATCTGGTTGTACTTTATCTTAACATGTATTCTGACTGTCTCTATGTTACATGTTGATAAAGCCCTTAGGATATGTACTCGACTACTGGGACTATGATGAGATCATACTAGTGGGGCCACGGTAGTCGACGAGTACATCCTGTAATTGTTCCTAGTCGAGGGTGTATCGAGACGGGGCATCGATGCACCAGAGTAGACTAGCGTATACGCATCTTGACCCATATGATGGGCGATGGATGTGTTGGAGATAGTGCCCTCAGAGTCAATTATTGGATCACAGGCACGCGATTGCAATGATTGAGGGAGGACCTATCCGGGTAGGACAGTCTTACTAAATATGATAGTATGTTATCTGGTTTATCTTTATCATCGTGTACTGCTTTAGGTGACCTGACAGGTCGCTATTACACATTGATAGAGCCCCTAGGATTCATGCTTGACTGCCAGCAGTATGAGGGCGATCATATACGTGGGAGCTGGTAGTCTATAAGCACATCCTTAAAAGGTCCCTAGTCGTGGGAGTTTCGAGACAGGGCATCGATATTCCAGAGTAGACTAGTGTATATAGTCGAGACCCCGACGAGGGGCGGTGGCCGGTCTCATAAGCCACTGGTGTCAGTTGGTTCACCTAAGATGTATACAGGTGCTCATTGGGTTATGAGTACACCGGACAGGACTCGCCGGGAACATGCTAGTTGGTCTTATACCTGACGTCAGATAGCAGTTCCCTGGTGACATGTGTACAGGTTAGTTCATCGACCTGGGGATCGTCATTTGTCTCGTGTGAGTTCCCACTGTACTTTGATTACTATCCTACCACGCTCAAAGGAAACGTGCAAACAGGTTTTAGTTGGGTACAGTCCCAAGCCACATGGAGGCAGTGAGCGGATCTTCAGGGGTTTGTCTCTCCCGGTATTGGGGGTGAGGTCGCGCTGTGTCTAGGAGAGCCATTACACGAAGCCCTCGGCCGAGGCAGGAGATTTACTGGTAGGTATTCCAGCAGTATCTCAGGGTGTTCTGGGCTACACTCCGACACGACTTGTACCGCTTTTGGGGGTCTGACTTTTACCAACCCCCTAGGCCCGCCATGCGATGCTCATAGATAAATGGACCGGACTGTACGGATATTGTCACTGACAGGCTCAGTAGGGTGTCAGGATGAGTTCGCTCATCGACGTCCCTTTTGGTCAATAGATGGTGGCCCGTCACGTATGGCTAATACCTCTGACGTGCTAGTGGTTAAATCCACAGCCATAGTATTGACGAGTCTTTAGAGTCCACCACACATACAGTTACTCAAGTTTCGGGCGAAACGCTGTAGAGGCCGTATGGAGATATGGCACGGTTCGATCAGATACGTGCGGTATTTCACGGATCAGGATCGGACGGTTAGTACTAGAGGCCGTATGGAGATATGGCACGGTTCGATCAGATACGTGCGGTATTGCACGGATCAGGATCGGACGGTTAGTACTAGAGGCCGTATGGATATATGGCAGGGTTCGATCATATACGTGCGGTATTGCACGGATCAGGATCGGACGGATAATACTAGCCGGCTTTGGTTTAAGCCGGATCCTAGTATAGTACATTGTAGATTTTGTCTTATTGGATTTGTATTCGGTTGGAATACAGATGCGGGTGTGTATACACAGTATCGGGTTTTTTCCTGTAATTTATTACGGGACCAGTTTTCTGGAGTTTCCAGTTTGCTTTCCGTTTCGGCCATATTTCTTTGTATCTTTCATTGGCCGAAGATTGGTGGAGGAGGGCTTATTTGCATTTGTGCAAATAAGTATTTGTGGAGGGTGCTCTTTGCATTGTTGCTTCATGATGAGTGTAGCCTTCCTTTGACTTCATAACCTCATCATGGCTTGACTTTTGGAGTAATGATGATGGGTTATGATATGGTTGTTGAGTGTTGGATTTTGTTGATAATAATTTCCTTTTATGATCACATATTTTTTCCCTCTTGCATGATTGCCTCACTTGACTTTTCCACTCCCAATTCTCACTCTTCCCTCACCATTGTGGCCGGCCAAGTTGGGAAGGGGGGGCTGTCCCATTTTTGGGAGAGAGGATTTGGTATCTCATTTGCTAGGAAAAATGATATAGCCATCACAAATGTTCACTTCATCTTATACCTCCACCACATGGCAATTCAATAAACCCAAAATGAGACATGAGATCCACACTACATTCTACAGCAAATCTTGGGCATGTCGACTCGCCAACTTCGTGCCCGAGTTGCCTCGGTATAGAGGTGGGAGCCCGTAAAAGATGCAGGCGACGTGGTGCCCTTCCGGCGAGGAGGTGGTGACCGGACATTCCGCGGGAGATCGGGACGACGGCGAGAAGACCGGAGGACACGGATCGCTTGGTATATCTCTCTTCCCCATCTTGTAGTTAGCTAGGACTAGTTAATAGCACGATCGGGGTTTTTAGTGCGCGGTGGTGCCGGTTTGAAAAATTAAAGTAAATCACCGCTTCCGCATTCCGGCGTCGGATTGACGGCCGGGGCGCCGCCGTGCACTTACAGTGGTATTAGAGCCTCGCCATTAACATAGTCTAGCTTGGTCTAATGTGTTTTACATTTCCGATCGAACAAAATTCCCAAAACCCGCGTTCTCATGCATATCAGTTTCTGTTGAAAATTTTTTGTCTCCAAAAATTTTTCAGGGTGTTGTAGAATGATGTGCAGGGAATCCTAAGAACACTGTAGAATTTTAGTCACCTGATCCTTCCGTACGACCGCGGAACCGTGGCCATAACCCCTATTTGGCCGCGATTCCGCCACAGGAATTTGGATTCACGTCACCAATTTTTTGCAGTGGGCTTGTGGGTTGAAAATAGGGGTTTTGGTATACTTTGTTTGGGGCCAGAATTTCTGTGAGTGCTACAGTATTGCTTGGGGGCCCACTTGGTAAAATTTGATCGATCGGATATTTTAAACACATTAGTTCACAGTATTTACATTATATCTGCGACCGTGAATGTCACTTGATAGGTAAATCCTGTCTAACTGCTATAGCCCGGTTGGACGGATTTGCGAACGTGACTTTCACGTTGATGTTCTGTGTATTGCTGTGATGTTGCGGATTGGTCGTAGGGGATAGCCTGGATGCAATGCTAGTACAGTTTTTGTTGTATTATGTACATTTGATATTGCGGGGCGAGCGTCCGACATGTGGACTGCCGTCACTGCCTGTTTGAATTATTATTCTGGAGCACGACCAGGTTGCGGTCGATGTACCCGTTGTATGTATATTTTACTTTCTGTACTAGGATTACCCCAAGGTGGGGTGCACGGATAGCCGGGTTCTAGAGTGCAACGGGCCTGCATCTCATGGCATTGAGACGGAGGGGGATTCACTCTAGAATTGGCGGGCTATTCGCCGCACTCGTAGGGGGTACATGTTGACCCAGGAGGGGTGCCCAAGTTACCGGATTCCGTGAAGTGCTGGGTGGTCCATTCATGTTGCTGAAGGGGGCTTCCTCGCTTCAGGTTTTGGCGGGTAACTTGCCGCGCCCGTAGGGGTCTAGGATTTCATTGCACAGGCTATCCATACGACTAGGGGAACGTCGGGTTTCAGTAGTGGCTCTGTGAAACCCGGGGATCCCAGATATCTGTATTGTTCTGTGATGCTGTACATTTCTGTGATGTTGCATTTTTATCACGCCTTGAGCGAAATATTATATATTGGTATATATATTAGTAGATGTTGTATATGTTTTGCATCCGCGCTAGTCCAGTCCCCGCTCTGTCGTTAGTTAGCTAACCTAACGGGTAATGACGAGACCCAGTGGCGAATGCGGATGGCATATATGTACATCAGTATATTTTCGTTCTTTGTTGTGTGATCAATTGATGGGACTGCGTTGATTCAGATCAATGCAAGTAAAACAAACCTAATCTGATGTTGTTGGAACACTTTTCAAAAAGCTGTTATTGCAAGGACGTTCTCTTTTGTTTTGCATCGTGGTATTCAGTTAGAATATCCTGCTCCTCAGTCGACGAGGCAAGGGCCGAGATCCCTTCACCGGGAGTGACCCCTTGGACAAAAAGTTTGCGTCAGGGCAATAACTTCACTATAGCCGATTACTTTTGCTTTGCACCGTGGTATTCAGTTGGAATATCCTGCACCTCTTTCTACGGGGAAAGAGCCGAGATCGCTTCACCGGGAGTGACCTCTTTAGCAAAGGTTTTCGTCACTATATTTTTTAAAAGCTATCTGTTCCTTCAACGATATCAAGTTTATTACGTTAAAGGTTTTCGCCAGAAACCATTCGTAGCCCTCCGTCGTTTCATATGAGTGGTCAATAGTATTTAAGCTGTGTATGTTGGCCAAAGTCAAGGCACAGTGATTGGTAGCTATTGGGGTATTCATATGCATCATAGATAGATGCGTTGGTTTGGGGCAGTCGTACTACTATTTTGGACAAAGTCAAGGGTATGTACGGGTGGGCTCAAATTAACCTGAAGAATGACGGGCAGAACTTGACATGTGACTTATGTTATGTTGGCCAAAGTCAAGGTCATAAGAGAATGGGGCAGAAATCACATCGGGAGTTTCTAAAGAAACTGAAACTTGCCAGATATGCGCATACCTTCTGGAGTGTGATGACGTGAGCAGATTCCGTCACGTTATCATGCGATGATAGTTGGATCCCGATTCCCACTGATGAGTTAGTTTACTTCTCGGGTGACCCCGACTAATTCTTCTTTCAGGTTTGGAGGAGAATTTGAGGTGACAGTGGGAGGTTTCCAGATTAGATAAATTGATAACCAATCTGATCTAGGTTAGAGTGCACACAGAGTGTTTCTTTTCTCTCTCTCTTCGGCAGCGACCATTGACCCGACCCTAAGACTATGACTCAGTGACCAAAATTAACCGAACCTTCTTAAACACTGGCTTTTGGATTGTCAGAGTTGCAAACCTCACTGCCACTCCTACTTTTACCCTTTTCTCCAGGACACCCTGTATTACTACGAACGTCCACTTCCATTGGACAAAACCATCGTATGGTTATATACGAACTCGAACAAATTTATTCGAGGATGGTTTCCGGTTCTGGAGAAAACGGATAGGACTATTCAGTTGTCTTTTCCTTTTACCTTCTCTCAGGTTGCGAGTACTCCTTGGTTTAGGAGATAGTACACCTATTACGCAAATTGGATAGTCTTCTTCCAAACCTTAGGCTGGTGCCGAACGGTGGGGAATGAAGAAAACCAATTAGCCTAACGATGGTGTACAGAAGGTATTATGTAAAGACAAAGAAAGGGATTAGAAGGAGGGCAAAGTAAATTGCGACTGCCATTCACGACCAAACCAAGTATTTCTTCGCCAATCCTAAATCACCTTTGTATTTCTCCAGGACACTCCGTATCACTACGAAGATCCCAAGCTTATTGGATAATCCATCGTATGGTTATATACGAACTCGAAAGGAACTTGTTCCAGTTCGGAGATGGATCCTGGTTCAGGAGAAATAGGAATAAGGTTTATTCGGTTGTCTTTTATCTTCACCTTCTCTCGCATTGCGAGTGTTTCTAGGATTAGGACAGTACACCCATTATGCTTATTGGATAGTCTTCTTCCAAACCGTAGGCTGGTGCCGAACGGTAGGAAAGGAAGAAAACCATTTGGCCTAAAAGGGTGTGCAGAAGGTAATGACTAAAGACATATAAAGGGATTTGGAGAGGTGGCAAAGAATTACACGGTTACAGTTTTGAATCTGGATAATGGAAGAGGCATTACTAGGAATACCGGATACCCCATCGAAATATTTCAATGTTTCAGTGTCACTGTGTACTGTTAAAGGAAAACCGATTTCCCAATTAGTCCTTACTCTTGGGTATGTATTTACCAGGTATGATTCTCACATCTGTATGGTTTTACAGATGATGAGTAGGAGTAGGTTAGTGAGAATTACTTGATCATCCTCATTATATCGGGATTCGTTGTAATCGGTGATATTTGAGGAAGTCACCTGGGTTGGTTGCCGGACAGCAAATATTTGGTTTTGAATATCCGCTGTTATGCACCAATTTCAAATTGATATATCTGTACGTCTATTTTTATAGAGTGAGACATACCTTCTTGAAATTATGTCGATGACATTTACCTATATCAGTGGATGGTTAGGTAAGGAGCATTAAACAGCGGTGTAATTCTTCTTAACCATAAGTACAGTTTTCAACCTACGACACAGAGTGAATGAGTTATCAGACTCAAGGGACTTATACAGAGTATTGTATGTTGTCCAGGGTCCCTCAGGACAGAGGGGTTGGTCCTCGTACTATATTCGGTTTACTTATGACTTCTCTAGTTTTTAGACAAGTGTTTCGTGGAAACACAGGGTCCGAATTTTGAGAAGTTATAGGTATTTGAATAAAGTAGAGAACCAGGTATTGCAAGTATCGGGATTCTTCAAAGTAATCGAAGATGTAGATACTTGTGTATGGTATTCAGTTGATAGTAGTGATTAAGAGAACTTGCTTCTCTTTCAGGTTACTCATAATTGGAAGCATTCCTAAGTTGAGTAACGCTGATCGGCCTCTTTCCATTTAATTGACATGCACTGGAGACAGCTACATGATTTGAATCTGGTTCAATTAAATCAGTGCCTCTGGTTCTATATTGGATATAGAACAGTTCATATCTTAACGATGTTAAGGTACGGGGAGTTGTCCGGCTTATGATTAAAACCAGACTCTGGATAACTCAAGGCACGTTTTCTGTAATGGATGTTTGTGGGTTGACCCGGGCTATGATGAGGGTTGATTTTCTACCATCTGAAAGATCAATAGTGATATTGTTCTAGACTCGCCACAGTTTTAAATAAAATGGATTTTTTCAGAAAACAGTAGTGGGAGTATGGTAGAACTGGAAGTGATTCCAGAACCACAAACGATTACTGAAGATTTGTTAGGAACCTAAAGATTCAATCTGGATTGACATTCCATTGGCCACTCCGCAGATAAGATGGGTAACCTCATGCACCCGAGAGGTATTCCGGTAGCCTCAAGGACGGTGACAGGGAGGTTCTTGTTTACCCACACTTGCCATTGCTGTTGTTCCAGACTGTGAGACCCGGCAGGAGGATGAGTATAGCGTCGTTCTAAACTTGCTTTAGAAGTGTACATTTATATGACTCTGCCAGAGTGTTGTCGTAGTCAGTGGGAGCAGCGGAAGCACTGGTGGACAGGTGGCTTATGTCTATTTATGGACTAAAGCTGATATAAAGGAGATAGATCATCAATTTCTGATGTGACAGTCATAGGTTTGACTTCATCAGAATAGGGGATGGATCTGTTGAGAAGGTAGTAGGGTGTGATGTCATGGTATTTGGATGACATACACAGAGTAGGAAAAGAAACTCCTATACTATGATCGGTTATATTTTGGTCGTCACACAGTGGTTTCTCCACATGGGACTTGGACATTATATCAGACATACTGGTTACTAGATCTATGGTTTTAGATCAAGATTTGGGTGGTTTCCCAATCAGGGTACTTAGACAGCATTCTAAGAGTATTTAGAATGGACGACTCCTGGCATGGTGATGTACCTGCAGGTGATGGAGTCACCCTCTCTAAAGGTGTCTTACAGACTAAAGGGGAGAGGGATGTGCATGATTGGCAGATCACTTGCTCAGGCAATTGAGTCAATCATGAGATATCTAGTACCGCACCAGATGTTGTTCTTGCACTACATGCAATAAGTTGACATTGATCCAATCCTGGAGAAACAGTCGGAAGCAGTTTAGAACATAAGTGGATGTTCTAGGGATATGATAACGACAGCCTCATTCGGGAGACAGTTATCATTCCAGGCTTCCAAGGTGACCTGGACGACAAGGAGGTTGTCAGAGTTATAGTTTTCGTTCTGACGAGGGGCAGTATTTTGGACAGGTGGTCCAAGGAAATACTGAGGGAGGCATGGCGCAGGATACTGATTAAGTTCAGTTGACGATGCAGTCGAAGAAGTTTGGATTTGGAGTTCATTTATGAGGTAGGTCCCATCAGACATCCAGACACATTCTAAGACAGGTATTGCTCATTTCGGGAGATGGGTTTCTCCACGAACTTGAGATATAAAGAGACATAGAAATAAACATCAAATCGGATCAATTCACTGAGGCTATTCCTCGAACGCAATAGTTTCGCAAGCGAGCTTTGTGAGACTGACTCGTAGAGGAGTTGGGTGTTTGGTATCACACGAGCTGTGAGTATGCGACATCGCAATAATTAGCCTTGAGTGCAAGTGGGAGATTGTTGGAGATAGTGCCCTCAGAGTCAATTATTGGATCACAAGCACGTGATTGCAATGAATGAGGGCGGACCTATCCCGGTAGGACAGTCTTACTCAAGATGATAGTATGCTATCTGGTTTATCTTTATCATCGTGTACTGCTTTAGGTGACCTGACAGGTCGCTATTACACGTTGATAGAGTCCCTAGGATTCATGCTTGACTGCCAACAGTATGAGGGCGATCATATACGTGGGAGCTGGTAGTCTATAAGCACATCCTTAAAAGGTCCCTAGTCGTGGGAGTTTCGAGACAGGGCATCGATACTCTAGAGTAGACTAGTGTATATAGTCGAGACCCCGACGAGGGGCGGTGGCCGGTCTCACAAGCCACTGGTGTCAGTTGGTTCACCTAAGATGTATACAGGTGCTCATTGGGTTATGAGTACACCGGACAGGACTCGCCGGGAACATACTAGTTGGTCTTATACCTGACGTCAGATAGCAGTTCCCTGGCGACATGTGTACAGGTTAGTTCATCGACCTGGGGATCGTCATTTGTCTCGTGTGAGTTCCCACTGTACTTTGATTACTATCCTACCACGCTCAAAGGAGACGTGCAAACAGGTTTTAGTAGGGTACAGTCCCGAGCCACATGGAGGCAGTGAGCAGATCTTTAGGGGTTCGTCTCTCCCGGTATTGGGGGTGAGGTCGCGCTGCGTCTAGGAGAGCCATTACACGAAGCCCTCGGCCGAGGCAGGAGATTTACTGGTAGGTATTCCAGTAGTATCTCAGGGTGTTCTGGGCTACACTCCGACATGACTTGTACCGTTTTTGGGGGTCTGACTTTTACCAACCCCCTTGTCCCGCAATGCGATGCTCATAGACGAACGGACCGGACTGTACGGATATTGTCACTAACAGGCTCAGTAGGGTGTCCGGATGAGTTCGCTCATCGACGTCTCTTTTGGTCAATTGCTGGTGGCCCGTCACGTATGGCTAATACCTCTGACGTACTAGTGGTTAAATCCACAGCCATAGTATTGACGAGTCTTTAGAGTCCACCACACATACAGTTACTCAAGTTTTGGGCGAAACGCTGTAGAGGCCGTATGGAGATATGGCACGGTTCGATCAGATACGTGCGGTATTGCACGGATCAGGATCGGACGGTTAGTACTAGAGGCCGTATGGAGATATGGAACGGTTCGATCAGATACGTGCGGTATTGCACGGATCAGGATCGGACGGTTAGTACTAGAGGCCGTATGGATATATGGCAGGTTTCGATCAGATACGTACGGTATTACACGGATCAGGATCGGACGGATAATACTAGCCGGCTTTGGTTTAAGCCGGATCCTAGTATAGTACAGTGTAGATTTTGTCTCATCGCATTTGTATTCGGTTGGAATACAGATGCCGGTGTGTATACACGGTATCGGGGTTTTTCCTGTAATTTATTACGGGACCAGTTTTCTGGAGTTGCCAGTTTGCTTTCCGTTTCAGCCATATTTCTTTGTATCTTTCATTGGCCGAAGATTGGTGGAGGAGGGCTTATTTGCATTTATGCAAATAAGTATTTGTGGAGGGTGTTCTTTGCATTGTTGCTTCATGATGAGTGTAACCTTCATTTGACTTCATAACCTCATCATGGCTTGACTTTTGGAGTAATGATGATGGGTTATGATATGGTTGTTGAGTGTTGGATTTTGTTGATAATAATTTCTTTTTATGATCACATATTTTTTCCCTCTTACATGATTGCCTCACTTGACTTTTCCACTCCCAATTCTCACTCTTCCCTCACCATTGTGGCCGGCCAAGTTGGGAAGGGGGGGCTGTCCCATTTTTGGGAGAGAGGATTTGGTATCTCATTTGCTAGGAAAAATGATATAGCCATCACAAATGTTCACTTCATCTTATACCTCCACCACATGGCAATTCCATAAACCCCAAAATGAGACATGAGATCCACACTACATTCTACAGCAAATCTTGGGCACGTCGACTCGCCAACTTCGTGCCCGAGTTGCCTCGGTATAGAGGTGGGAGCCCGTAAAAGATGCAGGCGATGTAGTGCCCTTCCGGCGAGGAGGTGGAGACCGGACATTCCGCGGGAGATCGGGACGACGGCGAGAAGACCGGAGGACACGGATCGCTTTGTATATCTCTCTTCCCCATCTTGCAGTTAGCTAGGACTAGTTAATGGCACGATCCGGGTTTTTAGTGCGCGGTGGTGCCGGTTTGAAAAATTAAAGTAAATCACCGCTTCCGCATTCCGGCGTCAGATTGACGGCCGGGGCGCCGCCGTGCACTTACAGGATGATCCCATATCCATCGGTGTTTGACATCAAGGATGGTGTACTGGTGCTCAGTGGGGACTGGGTACATTGGACGGACTCGCCAAGAACTCCCAGATGGTATTATACCTCACGTCAGATGGCAGTTCTCCAGTGACACTAGCACAGAGTAGTCTGTTGACCCGAGATCATCATAGAGTCTTGTGTGATTCCCACCGTGCTTTGATTTCCATCGTACCACGTCCAAGAGGGCGTGCAAAAAGATGGCTTTTGGGTACAGTCCCGAATCACATGGATGCAATGAGCGATAGGAGGGGATTCGTCTCTCCCGGTATAGGGAGTTGATGTTGTGTTGTGGTCGATTGGCTATAACCGGATATCCCTGGCCAGGGTTGCTGAGATTTACTGATAAGTGTTATCAGTAGTTTCTCGAACTCTTATAGACCTCATATCGACACGACTTATCATGCTACTGAGGTCTGACGTTTACCACCCCTAGGCGAGATATGCGACATATCAGACGACGAGACCGGACTGTACGGGAGTGTTACTGTTTGGATTCACAGGAGAAAGTACAGGCTTGCTTGTTGATCTTCTGAGCGCTCAATACCTGGGTGGCTGTTACATTTAGCGGACCGCTTGCAGCTTGTGGGTGTTTGATATGATCATCACCTACTACCGGCGTATTGACGATTCTTTAGATTCCTACACAGAGGTTTCTTGGCTCAGGCAAAACGGAGTTGGAGCACATATGTGATATGTGCGGGACCGAGGATAATGCGGTATGTTATACCATATTGGATTCTCACGATATGAAATATCGACCGGGTATATGTGATATAGCCGGGTCATCGTATTAGTCGGTTGTATGCGATATAGCCGGATTGTCGGATCAAGTATTGATTCGATAATTTAATGTATGATAATATATATGATATATTAAATTACATTAACTACTATTAGCTCACTAAAAGATTCTTTTTCTCACTCGGGTAATACATTGATATATATGCGATATATGTTAATTGTATTATTTTATTTTGTTACGATAAATATTATATATGTGATATATAATATTGTAACATGATATGGTTATTAATGCAACATGTTTTGTGGAGTTTAAACATGATTAGGGTATGAATTAGGGTTAAGACTTCTAGTAGATTCTAGAAGCTTTTCTTTTGTCTTGAATGAGATATTATGCTTGATATTTATGTGTGACTCATTCTTAACCCAACCCAAACCTTAACCCTAGTTAAATCTCTACATGAGTCATCCTTGACCATGGTTGCAAGATTAATCATTATCACACTTTCATTATTCATCACAAAAGGATTATTGATTATTCATCTTCTTCCTTCTTCTTTCATTCATAGAAAAAGCTTTCTAGCTTTTTCAAGGTGATGAAAAATGAGTGAGTAAATGACAATAAAAGAGAGCAAAAATCCTACTTCATCATCCTCATCTACCCTTGCCATTTAGATGAGGGTGTTCATATCATTTTATGAGTGTTAGCTTGTGTTAATGAATCTTCAAGGTAGATCATCTTTGTTATCGAAGATCGGAAGCAAGTTTGCATCTTTCTCTTCGCGGAGACTCTCGAGAGTCCGGAACACAATGATCGCAGCGAAGGGATTTCAACACGGAGCTTAAGAAGTGAAGGACCGGATCTACAAAGGTTGTAATCCCTCTCACTTAGTGTTAAAGTGTTTAACATACTTGTTTTCGCCTAAACTCTAGTTTAAAGATCCAGCTTTGGGTTGTTCGGCACGGCTAAATTTTAAATCGGGCATGGTTGATACCTCGTAGACCCTTGATAGAGTGCCCAACAACCCTACAGCTTTTACGGACCCGACGCGCTTTGGATGGATTTTTGCGCATATTAGGCGCTTGATTTTGGATTTTTGTGCATATCGGGTGCACTTGGGTGAGATTTTACTTGTGCTTGTCGGATGCTCTTGATTTAGATTTCTTCCGTGCATATTGGATGCGATCTCGTTCGTGCGGGACATATGCACTGATTTGGATTTTCGCGCATGTTGGGCGCATGATATGAGATGCGATTCTGTGTACAACGGATCCATTGGATTGAGATTTTAGTGCATTTTAGATGCACTTGATATTGTTGTCGTGCATACCCGTTGCAGTGGACAGATGCTTTTGTGCACACCCGTTGCACTTTGTTTTTATTTGTGGGAATAGTGGCACCTGTATTTGGATTTGATTTTCCATGCTCACCAGACGCATGTGATTATTGGATACACCTTTTGAGGCTGATTTTTCTTTTGAGCACTTTGTCTTCATGTTGGGCACTATATTTGTTGGATATATATGCCCTAGAGGCCTACATTGTATAGGATGCTTGGGATATGTATGTACATGACAGTCTTGCTTGATATGATAGTACGCTATTTGGTTTGACTTTGTCTTAACGTATAATATATTTTACTTGGTATTTATATATATATGTTGATAAAGCCCATAGGGTGTTTGTCTGACTACCGGCGTTGTGATGGCAGTCATACTAGTGGGAGCTGGATAGTCAATAGGCACACCCTTAGATGTCCCTGGTCGCAGGAGTATCGAGATTGGGCATCGATACTCCGGAGTAGACTAGTGTATACATATCTAGACCCTGACGAGGGGCAATGGATTGGTCCCGCAACCATTGGTGGTGTTCACCTAAGATTGTATACAGATGCTCACTGGGTGTGAGTACACCGGACAGGACTCGCCGAGAACTGACTGGATGGTATTATACCTAACGTCAGATAGCAGTTCTCAGGTGACATGTGTGCAGATAGTCCGTTGACTTAAGGTCATCATTTGTCTCGTGTGAGTTCCCACTGTGCTTTGATTGTTACCCTACCACGGCTCAAAGGAGTCGTGCAAACAGGTTTCAGTTGGGCACAGTCCCAAGCCACATGGAGGCAGTGAGCGACTGTTAGGGATTCGTCTCTCCCGGTATAGGGAGATGATATCGCACTATGGTCGTTTGGTCATTACCATAAGTCCCTGGCCAGGGCTGATTGAGAATTACTGATAGGTTGATCAGTAGATTCTCGGATGGTGATAAAGCCATACCGACACGACTTGTACGGTTATTAGGGGTCTGACGTCCACCACCTCCCTAGACCATACATGCGATACTCTTAGACGAACAGACCGGACTGCGCGGATATTGTCACAGACAGGCTCAGTAGGATTTCAGATGGGTTACCTCATCAGGTTTCTTATCGACAACTACCTGGGGACCGTTACGTACAGCTAGTGCCGCTTACGGTCTGTGGTCAAACCCACTGCCAGCGTAGTAGTCGAGTCTTTAGAGTCCCACACAGAGATTTCTTAAACCCAGGCGAAAAGATATAGAGGTCGTATGGTTTTACGACAAAGGTTCGGACGCATACGTGCTTGAACGCACGTACGACATTCGGATAGTTTTTACTAGCCGGCTTTGGTTTAAGCCTGATTCTAGTATCAGGTTATTGGATTTATACAGTCTAAAGTTTTTCCGTGTTTTCACGGATGAGAGGGGCGTTCTCGTAATTTTCCGAGAAGCTTCTACAAGGATGTGACATAAAGAGAGAGGTGGCATTTTCATTTAATGAATTAGTGACTCATTGTGAATGATTCATCATATCATTAATGCATTATTGAATGCTTAATGACTCATATAATGAATCACCCACTTGCATTAATGAAACATGATGAATAATCTCTTATTATTCATTTCTTTTAATTCATTATGTTTCATATATATCAAGTGAGAAGCTTTTTTCATTATAATATTATCATTATCATCTTCTCACTCTCTCTCTTCAAGTTCTCTCTCCTTCACCAAACCCTAATCCTACCCTCATGAGTTGAGAACAAGGATTAGGAAAGACTAATTACTCCATAACCTATCTCTACATCACCTTAGCTACTCTATTTAGCAACTAGAGAAACTAAGTAACCTCAAGTTTAGAGGTTATAGCTTGGATTAGGGTTCTCGGGTGGATCGTCTATCACGGGAGAAAGCCGAAGAGGACGTGAAGATCCAAAGAGGCCGTAGACAACATCAAGACGAAGGACTAGAACCGTTTGGTATAATCTCTTGGCATAGTAGTTTAAAACTCTATAGCTTTTGTTAAAACTTGTTTAGCAAACGATTCATACGGTTAATCGATGTTTGATCATAGAACTTGATTGTTATTCATATTTCCGCCTCCCCACAAGTATTGGGGTGTTGAACATCGACTTACAGTGGTATCAGAGCCTAGCTAAACAACTTTTAACTTTATTGCAAATTTGTACGAATTTCGAACGGAAAAACGAAGCCGGAAAACCCCAAAAACATCAAGTTTCTGTCGAAATTTAAATGAAGTCCAAAAATTTTTCAGGCATGTTCAGAAAGCTTGTAATGACACCAGAAGAACACCCAAGAAAATTGGGGTCATGATTCGACGGCCGCGGATCCGCGGCGGATCCCATACGATCCGCCGCGGTTCCGCCGCCGATTTGGTGAGTCATGAACCCAAATTTCTTGGGTGGGTTCTCTGTAATATTTGGGATTTTCTGGAATATTTAATATTTGCTCAGGTTTCAGTTTTACAGAGCAGTTTTTGGAGCAATATTAAAGATGTTTAATCGATCGAAATTGTACAGTATTTGCATATTGGATTATATCTGTGATTGTATAATGTGTTCGTAAACCTCCCCTAACTGCTAGTATGTCAGTTGGCAGGGGGTTGCACATTTCTGAAATGGATTTTAACTGTTTGTGTATATAAACTGTATTGGACTGTTGTGGTGATTAGCCGGGTTTTGTGATTGGTTATTGTATTAATTCATTTGATGTAATTGTAACAAGTTGTAATATTATTTTGCGGGGCACATCCAGGTTGCGGTTGTAGCCACCGTTGTATTATTTCTTTTTACTGTTTTTGCTCCTAGGACAGACCCAAGGTGGGGTGCACAAACTGCCGGGGGGGTAGTTTGCCGCACCCGTAGGGGTCGTGGGTGGGGTAATGGCTATTCATCACAACTGTGTAATCCGTCTTTCATTGCAGGCTCAAATGAAATGCGAATTGCTAGCAAATCCAATATTGTTTATCTGTGATCTGGAATGCCTATTATTGCGTCTGACGAATGTACAATATCTATATATGATAGCTATTTAGACGTCGCTTATGTTTTACACCCGCGCTAGCCCAGCCCCCGCTCTGTCGTTAGTTAAGTAACCTAACGGGTGATGACGGGACCCCATGGCGAATGCGGATGGCATAAGAGGACGTCATATTTTCGTTGTTATCTGTAATGATAGGTTAAAGATGGGACGCATTATCATTAATGCAAAGAAAATAAAACCTAAACTGAATCGTTGGAACAATTTCTAAAAACCACTCGGTTTTCTTGAAAAAGCAAATTTTAAATGCGGAGCTTAAACCACTCCTTTTAATAAAAGCTATCTTAGTTCCTTCGATCAAATCAAGTTCATTACGTTAACGGTTTTTTGCCAAAAACCAGCCGTAACCCTCCGTCGTTTCAGATAGACAGCACATCGTATTCATGCTATGCTTGTTGGCCTACGTCAAGGCATAGTGTATGGTAGCAGTGTGTGTGCCTATTTGTTGCATAGATAGATGCATTAGTTTAATACAGACGTACACCTTGTTAGCCTACGTCAAGGGCTTGTACGATGTATTTAAATTGATCAGGACAACGACGGGTAGAACTTGACTTGCGTCTTATGACTTGTTGGCCTACGTCAAGGTCTATAAGAGCTTGGGGTAAAAATCACATCGGGAGTTTCAAACATAAAGGAAACTTGCAGATTTAGCTTACCTTCTGGAGTGTGGTGACTAGAGTGGCTTTCATCTAGGGCATCATGCAATGATAGTTGGATCCCGATCCCACTGATGAGTAGGATTACTCTCGGGAATTTCTCTCACTTAACAATCAATGCTATTAACCAAGTAGGTGCCTAGAAAGGTGTTAGAGGGGCTACGCCTCCAGGGAAAAGAGGTTCTTTAATTAAGGAACTTCGCGAAAGCGTTGGAAAACCTCCCTCGAAGTACCAACACCAGCCTGGCTGAAAGGTTAAGCAAGTATTGTGACGTGTGATTAAATCCTGACTAGTTCTTCTTTTAGGTTTTGAAGAAGGATTTGAGGAAACAGTGGGAGCCATCCTGTTTAGATAAATTAATAAACCAATCTAAACTTGCAAGAGCATATGCTGAGTGTTTTCTTTTCTCTCTCTCTGGCAGCTACCATGACTGGACTAAAACTATTACTCGAAAAGAATATACTAACCGGGCAGAACTATAAAGACTGGCTAAGAAACGTCAATATTGCGCTGACTTATGACAAAGTTGCATAAGTTACCACCGCTGTTCCTCCCCTTATCCCAGGACCAGATTCCTCATTTGCGGACAAGGAAGTTCGTAAAACCTGGGATCTAGACTGTGAGCGAGCTAAGTGTATCGTACTGGCGTCCATGAATAATGAACTCCAGAAACAGCACGAGAGTATGGATATTGCATCCATATTCCTCCATTGCAAGGAATTGTATGGTGAACACTCCCGTATCGCGAGGTACGAAATCTTAAGGAAACTCTTCCAGATGAGGTTAGCTCCAGGATCGCCTGTTGGAGAGCACGTCCTCAAAATGATCACCCTCATTGAGGAACTCGCAAACCTGGGATGCGTGCTAGAGAATGATTTGTATATCGACTTGATTTTGCAGTCCCTTCCCCACACCTTCTCTCAGTTTGTGCTGAACTTCAACATGCACGAAATGGAAGCGGATCTTCCAAAGCTCCTCAATATGTTGAGGGTAGCAGAGACCTCCTTGAAAAAGGAGAAGACCCCCGTTCTGTATGTTGGCCAATCATCTTCTTCTAAAACTAAAGCGAAAGCTATAGGGAAGAAGAAGATGAAAGCCACCAAACCGAAGGGTGGGGTCAAGAAGGTGCAGGGAACGAACAAGGCAAGAAGGGTGAAGGCAGAAAAGAACGAATGCTTCTATTGTCATAAGCAGGGGCACTGGAAGAAGGATTGTCAGGCCTTCAAAGCCAAGGACATGAAGCAAGCAGTTGCTTCTACTTCAAGTGTGTTCGTAATCGAAAATTGTCTTTCAGTAAACACTACTTCATGGGTACTTGATACCGGTTCTGGTTCTCACATCTGTAATTCTTTGCAGGATCTGAGAAATAGTAGAGTACTGGGGGCAGGTGATATGACTCTCCGGATGGGCAATAGAATGCATGTAGATGCAATTGCAATAGGGGAATATCACCTAGGGTTGAATAGTGGAAACATTTTGGTATTGTATAACTGTTTTTGTATTCCCAGTATGTTGTGTAATATTATATCAGTATCTTTATTGTCTAATAAAGGATATAATTTTGTGCTTGAAAGAAATGTCATGAACATTCTCCTAAATCAAGAACTGATTGGGTTTGGCACACTGGAAAACGGCATATACATACTTAATCAACCACAAATTTTCAATATTCAAAACACGCCTAAAAGAAAGGCTCCAGATTCGAATCAAGCCTTCCTATGGCATTGTAGACTTGGTCATATAAATGAAACAAGGTTGACTAAGTTACATAAAGATGGATATCTAGATTCGTTTGAATATTCATCATATGCAACTTGTCAATCATGTATCAAAGGAAAAATGACCAAATCTCCGTTCACCGGACACGGAGAAAGAGCCACCGAACTCTTGGGGCTAGTACACAGCGATGTATGTGGTCCGATGTCTATACATGCACGAAGTGGTCACTCCTACTTCATCACTTTTACTGATGACTTCTCTAGGTATGGACATGTGTTTTTAATAAAACATAAATCCGAGGCTTTTGAGAAGTTTAAGGAGTATAAAAATGAAGTAGATAAACAAACTGGTAAAAGCATCAAGACACTTCGATCTGATCGAGGTGGAGAATACTTATGTACCAGTTTCCTTGAATACTTGAAAGCAAATGGAATACTCTCTCAGCTTACTCCACCTTATACACCTCAGCATAATGGTGTATCAGAAAGAAGGAATCGCACGCTATTAGATATGGTGCGTTCAATGATGAGTAATGCTGAGTTACCACTTTCCTTCTGGGGATTTGCTCTAGAATCAGCCGCATATCTATTAAATAGAGTTCCAACTAAGTCTGTACCTACCACTCCATATGAAATGTGGTGTGGGAAGAGACCATATCTCAAGTATATCAAGATATGGGGGTGTCCGGTATATGTTAAAAAGCATAATCCGGACAAGCTCTAAGCACGATCGGTTTTATGCAAGTTTGTAGGATACCCCAAGCATTCAATGGGGTACATGGTCTACCACACTGAAGAACAAAAGGTGTTTGTCGCTCGTCACATTGTCTTCTTAGAAAGCGAATTTCTTGCAAAAGAAATTAGTGGGAGCGCGGTAGAACTGAAAGAAATTCCAGAACCTCAAACTACAACCGAGGACTTAGAAGAATCTCAGATTTCAATAGAACATGACGAACCAACGCCACTCCGCAGATCTAGTAGGCTTTCTCATCCTCCTGAAAGATACTATGGTTTTCTTCTTGATGGGGATCGAGAGGATTGCATCATCGATGATGATGAGCCTACTAGTTTTCAGCAGGCTATCACAAGTAGCGACTCAGTAAAGTGGCTAGATGCAATGAGATCCGAAATGGAATCCATGTATACCAATAAAGTATGGACTTTAGAAGTTGCTCCTCCTGGGGTAAAACCAGTTGGGTGCAAATGGATCTTCAAAAAGAAGATTGGTACATTTAGACAAGTGGAAACGTACAAAGCTTGACTAGTAGCAAAAGGTTTTCGTCAAAGACCAGGATTGGACTATGATGAAACCTTTTCGCCAGTAGCTATGCTTAAATCCATTCGGATCATGCTTGCCATTGCTGCCTTCCGTGACTATGAAATCTGGCAAATGGATGTAAAAACAGCTTTTCTAAATGGACATCTAGAAGAGAGTGTTTACATGGATCAACCAGAAGGTTTCTTAGACAGTGGGAGCAGCGGAAGAGTGTGCAAATTGCTTAAATCCATTTATGGGTTAAAGCAAGCATCGCGGAGTTGGAACATCTGCTTTGATGAAACAGTCAAGGAATTTGACTTTATCAAAAATATAGATGAACCATGTGTTTATAGGAAGATTGTAGAAGGAGCAGTAGTCTTCCTCGTTTTATACGTCGACGACATACTACTGATAGGGAATGATATCCCTATACTACAATCAGTGAAGCTCTTCTTGTCACAGAAATTCTCTATGAAAGACTTGGGAGATGCATCATACATTCTGGGCATTAAGATCTATCGAGATAGATCTAATAGAATACTGGGACTTTCACAGTCCAGGTATATAGACACTATACTAAAGAGATTTAGTATGGAAGATTCCAAACGCGGCAATATGCCCGCTTGTCACGGAATCACCCTCTCCAAAGAGATGTCTCCAAAGACTGATGAAGAGAGGGCTCGCATGGGCATTATACCCTACGCTTCGGCGGTAGGATCAATAATGTATGCGATGTTATGTACCAGACCAGATGTAGCTTACGCACTTAGTGTAGTAAGCAGGTATCAATCGGACCCAGGTGAGAAACATTGGATAGTGGTGAAGAACATTCTCAACTACCTGAGAAGGACTAAGGAGATGTTCTTGATTTACGGTAATGGGAACCTCCAGGTAGAGGCTTTTACCGACTCCGGCTTCCAAAGTGACAAGGATGATTCTAAATCTATTTCGGGTTTTGTGTTTACCCTCAATGGAGGAGCGGTATGTTGGAAGAGTTCCAAACAAGATACCGTCGCAGACTCAACTATGGAGGCTGAGTATATAGCTGCTAGTGAAGCCGCAAAAGAGGCTGTCTGGATAAGGAAGTTCATTTCTGAACTTCAGGTGGTTCCGTCCATTGCCAATCCAATACCTTTGTATTGCGATAACAATGGCGCTGTAGCTTTAGCGAAGGAACCAAGGTCCCATCAGAAATCCAGGCATATCTTAAGGCGGTTTCACCTGATCAGGGAGATCGTGGATCGTCGGGAGATCGAGATACGGAGAGTAGACACAAAAGACAACACGGCAGATCCATTCACCAAGGCCATTCCTCAAGTACAGTTCGAGAGGCTTTTTGAGATGTTGGGCATGCGGTACGCAAGCAACTGGATCTGGTAGAGACAGTGGGTACTCATTGCGCCAATTATAGGCCTTAGTGCAAGTGGGAGATTGTTGGATATATATGCCCTAGAGGCCTACATTGTATAGGATGCTTGGGATATGTATGTACATGACAGTCTTGCTTGATATGATAGTACGCTATTTGGTTTGACTTTGTCTTAACGTATAATATATTTTACTTGGTATTTATATATATATGTTGATAAAGCCCATAGGGTGTTTGTCTGACTACCGGCGTTGTGATGGCAGTCATACTAGTGGGAGCTGGATAGTCAATAGGCACACCTTTAGATGTCCCTGGTCGCAGGAGTATCGAGATTGGGCATCGATACTCCGGAGTAGACTAGTGTATACATATCTAGACCCTGACGAGGGGCAATGGATTGGTCCCGCAACCATTGGTGGTGTTCACCTAAGATTGTATACAGATGCTCACTGGGTGTGAGTACACCGGACAGGACTCGCCGAGAACTGACTGGATGGTATTATACCTAACGTCAGATAGCAGTTCTCAGGTGACATGTGTGCAGATAGTCCGTTGACTTAAGGTCATCATTTGTCTCGTGTGAGTTCCCACTGTGCTTTGATTGTTACCCTACCACGGCTCAAAGGAGTCGTGCAAACAGGTTTCAGTTGGGCACAGTCCCGAGCCACATGGAGGCAGTGAGCGACTGTTAGGGATTCGTCTCTCCCGGTATAGTGAGATGATATCGCACTGTGGTCGTTTGGTCATTACCATAAGTCCCTGGCCAGGGCTGATTGAGAATTACTGATAGGTTGATCAGTAGATTCTCGGATGGTGATAAAGCCATACCGACACGACTTGTACGGTTATTAGGGGTCTGACGTCCACCACCTCCCTAGACCATACATACGATACTCTTAGACGAACAGACCGGACTGCGCGGATATTGTCACAGACATGCTCAGTAGGATTTCAGATGGGTTACCTCATCAGCTTTCTTATCGACAACTACCTGGGGACCGTTACGTACAGCTAGTGCCGCTTGCGGTCTGTGGTTAAACCCACTGCCAGCGTAGTAGTCGAGTCTTTAGAGTCCCACACAGAGATTTCCCAAACCCAGGCGAAAAGATATAGAGGTCGTATGGTTTTACGACAAAGGTTCGGACGCATACGTGCTTGAACGCACGTACGACATTCGGACAGTTTTTACTAGCCGGCTTTGGTTTAAGCCAGATTCTAGTATCAGGTTATTGGATTTATACAGTCTAAAGATTTTCCGTGTTTTCACGGATGAGAGGGGCGTTCTCGTAATTTTCCGAGAAGCTTCTAGAAGGATGTGACATAAAGAGAGAGGTGGCATTTTCATTTAATGAATTAGTGACTCATTGTGAACGATTCATCATATCATTAATGCATTATTAAATGCTTAATGACTCATATAATGAATCACCCACTTGCATTAATGAAACATGATGAATAATCTCTTATTATTCATTTCTTTTAATTCATTATGCTTCATATATATCAAGTGAGAAGCTTTTTTCATTATAATATTATCATTATCATCTTCTCACTCTCTCTCTTCAAGTTCTCTCTCCTTCACCAAACCCTAATCCTACCCTCATGAGTTGAGAACAAGGATTAGGAAAGACTAATTACTCCATAACCTATCTCTACATCACCTTAGCTACTCTATTTAGCAACTAGAGAAACTAAGTAACCTCAAGTTTAGAGGTTATAGCTTGGATTAGGGTTCTCGGGTGGATCGTCTATCACGGGAGAAAGCCGAAGAGGACGTGGAGATCCAAAGAGGCCGTAGACAACATCAAGACGAAGGACTAGAACCGTTTGGTATAATCTCTTGGCATAGTAGTTTAAAACTCTATAGCTTTTGTTAAAACTTGTTTAGCAAACGATTCATACGGTTAATCGATATTTCATCATAGAACTTGATTGTTATTCATATTTCCGCCTCCCCACAAGTATTGGGGTGTTGAACATCGACTTACAGTATTGTGTAGTAGCCAAACAGGACTGATTTGAGGACAGTACCTGAGTACTCTGCATGCATTAAAAGATTACAAGAAGGGTTTTCAAGAGGAGCTATAGTCTCGCTATTTTCCTACGTGTCCGTGAGCGACACGAACGCTTATAAAGGAAAACCTTTTGGGATATTTTGAAAACGACGGAACGTGTATTTAAGAAAACGTATATGGAAATATATTACTATTTTAAAATGAGCGTCCGTCAGTTATTCCATGAATTACGCATTCCAGCAGCAATTTAGAAAAGATTTTGCATGTATTTTATTCAGATTTTGGAGTTTTCAAAGTTGCGTACTATACACGTATTATAGTATTTGATTAGTGTATATTGGATTTCAGTAGTGGATTTCGAGATCTGCATCTCTATTGTGACTCCGAGGATATGCGTTCAAATCCGATGATTTGCGTTCAAATCCGATGATTTGCGTGACGCTTGACGGAGTGTGATTTTGAGTTTTGTACTCATTTTCATGCGCACTTGACGTGCGGTGTTATTTCTGCGTTTTCCATGATTTCGGAGCCCCGTTGTTTTGAGCCGATTATTGAAATGTTTTAGATTTTGGGTGTTTAAATTTTAAATTCGGGGACCGAATTTATTTAAGGGGGGAAGACTGAAACATTTCATAAAATATAAAATATGATTTTTGGGAATTTAATATTAAAATAATATATTTCCCGAAAACAGCCCGATTTGCGAAATTGGGTTTTTTGAAAAAGGATATAAATATATACCAATAATTATGAACTAAATATAAATTAAAATGATTTATTGATTTAAAAATATATTTAAAGGATTTGGCATTTTAAAAATTTATTATATGCAATTTTGATAAAAACCCGATTAGTGCACTGCTAATCGCGATTAAGCCAAATCCGCATTTCTACAGTTTTTCGTGGCCAATGCACCATGTCATGTTATGTGGTGATTACATGTTGTGTTCTTGTGATATTTTGGGTATTTTGTGACTTGGGTTTTTAATGAAAAGAAAAGGGTAAGAAGAGAAAGGGTAAAAGGGTAATATTGAAAGAGAGTGGGTGGAAATAAGAGAGGAGAGAGAGAGGGGCTGCCTCATTTTATCATCCCCCATCATTTTCTTCTTCTTCTTCTTTCTCTTTTCCCTCCACCTTCACCCTATGATATCATCTCAAATCCTTGATCAAAACCATAATTCCCTTTCACAAAAATTGATCCCCTCTACACCCTCTACACATTGGACCAAGAAAAGTGAGATTTCGACCACCTTGAGGAGTTAGGGTTTTTCTTGGGTTGACCAAGTGAGGTAATTTCATCACCCTTATCATAGTATTTCATTCACTTTACCTTTCATGCAAGTTTAGAGGTGAATTTGTGATGTTTAGTGAACCTTGGGAAACCCTAATAAAGGGTTTGAGTGTTTGTTTGAAAAATTGGTGATGTTGTGGCTGTTAACTAGACTTGGGGGCTGTTTAATGACCTGGAAAAGAGCTTAGAAACCCCAAAACACGGATTTAGAAACCCCGACATCAGATAAATGTGTGAATTGTGACGGTATTTTGGAATCTGGAGCAACCCGGGAACACTAGAAATGATTTTGCAATTACTGGGAGTCGTGCAGGCACCTAGGAAGCTACCACTGAGACCCGAGCCCCTAACTCAAACCCCAGGCCACAGATAAATTCAATCTGGCTGCAAATTGTTGGCAGGGTAAGTTGGAATTGGTTCGTATTTGTTCTGGAGTCCCTTTAGATGTAAATTAGGCCCTCCATATATGCAGAATTGACCAATTTGGCTTAGGGTAAAATCTGGGACCATTTTCATGAGTTGGTGCATTGTTTTACGACTTAATTTTGACTTGATTTTGGTATTTGATGTTGTGTTTCCGTCGTGTGGCATTTGCACGTCAACGGCCAGGGTTAATTGTCGTGTTTTGCACGCAAAGCTATAGGTTTTGACCTATGAGCGAAACGTGTGCCGTTTTGGTTTTTCCGCCTTGACTTTTAATAAGCATTGCGATTGTTTATTATTGTAAGTACCTTCGCATGGATTCCGAGGAGAAGGAGCACGGCGTCATCGATTTCGGCGAGCGAAGACCTGGTGAGTGGATCTATATCCACGGGGGAAGTCGGGTGGATGGCGTACAGCACCCCCGCAAAGTTTTGATGGAAAACTGATTATAGAATATGGTTAGGAAACCTAGATTAGGAAACTAAGGTTAGAATGAGGATAGCTAAGAAACCATATTAGAAACTAGAGGATAGTTAGAAGTGATAAGTTACTACTATCATAGGATGAGGTTTAGCGATATTGCCGTTTAGAGTACTGTAAGACTAGATAATCGATATAGATGCGTCATCTGAACCATACCTTTTTCTAAACCGTAGAATCGTATGTGTCTTTTAAATATATACCTTGAGGGATGTTAGGGATTTTCGAATGATATCTTTTCCTTAAAAACACCGTAACCCCTATTTTCAAAAATACGATTCGCTTCTTTAAAAATCTGATTGTATGGTTCGAGTGTGTATGTTAGATTAGATACTTATACTTAGTAGAGATAGAATGTTTATGTAAATTCGATTTGATGTGTGATATAAAGGCGATGAAAGAATATAAGATGGATATGATGATATGATGAGATGTTGGTATACGGATGCGAGTCGATCGAGATGATTTATACCCTGTCGGTCCCCTGATATGAGATTATTGCGGATGTGACCTGGGACATAGGTATATATATATATATAATGTTGTGAATCATGGATGATAGGCCGTATGTGATATTAGGCCGTACCCACATTTGTCTTATAGGATGATAGGATCCTTATTAGCTTAATACCGTCGTACGATGATTTTCCCTGCGTGATGAGCTTGACTTGATGATTGATCCTTACCCTTGACTAGAGGTTGCCGTATGATGGATCATACCGTACGCAATGTTTTTAGGCTGGATGCCGATTGATAGATTCCACGACTCGGTCATATTAGATATATATACCCATCAGCATTTGCACATGATTTACCTTTTGCTGCATTCATATTATTTCCATTGCATTGTTTATACCTGTGCTAGGACACTTGCACCATTATCTATGATGCATATGTTACACGTACACAGATTTTCCAGCTCACAAACTTCATTATCGATAATTGCCATGTCACTACACAGTAGGATTGCCGCATCATGATATGACTCTTCGCATAACATGCTTACATATACATTGATACATCTATACTTGCGGATATACACATTGTATATCTATATTGGTGCACATATACATTGATACATCTATACCTGCGGATATACACATTTGTATATCCATATTGGTTCACATATATATTGATACATCCATACTCACGGATATACACATTGTATATCCATATTGGTGCACATATACATTGATACATCTATACTTGCGGATATACCCATTTGTATATCCATATTGGTGCACATATACATTTATACATCCATGTTGGTGCACACAAACAATGGTACATCTATACTTGCGCATATACATATTGCACCTACATAGATAACTGGTTTTATTTGGAAATTGGGAACCGCATGTTATATTTTAAAAACTGGAATCATTTTAAAAGAGCGGTTTCCCCTTAATATGTCATATCACCGTTCCATGTTGCATGATATATTGATATGCCTGCATTTCTGTTATATGTCGCATACATCATGCTTTACGCTTTTACGCATTGAGATATGCTGTTTCCATGAGATTTCTGGATTTGAGAACCGTGGCTATTTAAAAAAAAAGCATGTATTGTTTTAAAAAACCTGGTTTCTCTTGATATGATATTTCAGGGCGTCCACCATGTGTTTTCTCGGTTCTGAGAGTAGCATGTGAAACCCGATTCGAGGAGCGGTAGGCACCGTCTGCGGGCACATGGTTGACCCGGTGAGATACCCCGGGGTAAGAAGACTCATATATATTAGACCGTGAGCACGGAAGGGGAACACTACCTACCGGTGATAGTATTTGGGCTCGGCGGATATCCGGAGGATACCGACCGGAGTCGAGAGATGATATGGGCCGATCCGGACTGACGGAGCCCGATATATGAGGATTTACGCGCCGATGCTGGGCACTGTTTTCATGATATTTTCGAGTGTCGATGCTAGGCACTCAGGTTCCATGATTTTGATGTGTCGGGAGGGACACCGTTGATATATGTCCTCATACTTTCATGCACACTCCTTTATTATATTTACGTGCATACAGACATTGATTATATGGGTGGACGAGATCCACGTGCATACATACCTTGATTTTGGGTGGACGAGATTCGCATGCATACATACCTTGATTGTGGTTGGACGAGATCCGTATACATGCATTGATTATTATTGTTGGATGTTATCCGCATGCATATAGGTATTGACTACCTTGTTGGCACATATACAGACCCGGTCACCCTAGATATCATAGTATTACTTTTATGATATAGTTGACCTAGGAGTCGTTGTTTATTCGATTTCTATCTGTTGATATTTTTCTACTCACGAGTTGGCAACTCACCCCCGTTGTGCCACAGTTCTTGCAGGTTGATCGCTTGGATCAGAAGCGGTGTCGCTGGCACACAGCTTCATTTGGGTGTTTTGCAGTGGTAGGTAGGACATTTGTATCGTACCTGTAGTGTGTTTTTCGTCACCCCATTAAGATGGGAATACGCGCGCGCTTGTCAGGCGTACTACAGATTCCCCCTGCCTAGGGTAGGCCGGGTTTTATTGATTGTGGGGATCCGAATCTCCGGCAGCCGCGGACTAAGCTGCCGTTAATTACCCCTCGCCTTTGGAGCGAAGGAACCTCCGATTGACGGGTTAAACTGGTCATGCGAACTCAATATACAGTGTTATGTTTTGGAAGGGTTATGGATATATCGGGGGCCCCGCAGAGTTTTTATGGGGGTCCCGCTACCCGGATAGCGGGCTGGGGGTCAAGGGGGCTAGCAGCCCCCTTGCGGGGTGCGGGGCAGCGCCCCGTTAGAAATTTTTTCTAACGGGGGAGACATATTTAGTATGGAGTGCATAAAAAAAAGGGAAAAAAGCGTCTTAAAGACGCGTGCATGGTATATGGGGCATGGTGCCCGGGGTCACGTGCGCGCACGTGACCATTGGGCGCCCCAGCGCCCGGGGTCACGTGGCGCACACGTGACCGAAGGGCGCCTTGGCGCCCCGGGGTCACGTGGGCACATGTGACCGAAGGGCGCCTTGGCGCCCGGGGTCACGTGGGCACACGTGACCCAAGGGCGCCTTGGCGCCTCGGGGTCATGTGGGCACACGTGACCGAAGGGCGCCTCGGCGCCTCGGGGTCACGTGGGCACACGTGACCGAAGGGCGCCTCGGCGCCTCGGGGTCACGTGGCGCACACGTGACCATTGGGCGCCTCAGCGCCCGGGGTCACGTGGGCACACGTGACCATTGGGCGCCTTGGCCCCCGGGGTCACGTGGGCACACGTGACCTATGGGCGCCTTGGCGTCCCGGGGTCGCGTGGCACCCACGTGACCGCGGGAAGGGGGCTTAGCCCCTGGTCTGAGGAGTTGAACTCCCAAAGGGGATTTTTGGAGTTAAACTCCTAGCAGAAATTTGACTTATGGAGTTAAACTCCAACAGATCTAGAAAGGAGTTAAACTCCTAGGAGTCTTTGGCCCTTCTTCTGAGCCTTGGATCTGTCCGAAGTTAGATTCTTGGAGATGGGTCTCCTTCTTCTTCTTGTCTTTGGCCGGATCTTGAAGACCAAGAGATGTGAGATTTTAAAAATCTCTTCTTTTCGAGATCTGGTGGGAGATCTGAGTTCCCCTTTGTGGGTTTTGTGGTGAAAAACTATTTATTTTGGTAAAAGGAAGAGTTAAACTCTTGATTTAATTCAAAAGAAAGAAGAAGGTTTTTGGAACCTTGGAGAAGGAGCAGTAGGCACAAAGAACCCTAGTTTTTGGGGGAATGAAAAGTATATGCTTTATTCATCATCATGTTGCCTTATATAGGCTTACACATTTACATATAGCCCCTTGGGCTTTACAAAAATGGCGTTTTAGCCATCCCATGGCTCATGTGCCATTTCATTTTTGCACATAAGCCATGGGCTTACAAAATATTGGCTTTGTGCCCATTTTGTTTACATTCATGCACAAAAATTACATAAAAATTATTTGTTACATGATTTTTGTTGTTGGCATGGAGGAGGCTGGCCGCGGGCTCGACTTGGGCATCGGCCCGCTTGACCTGGGCTTGGGCCCACCTGGCTTGGGGTTGACCTTGACTTTGACTCGGTCAACGGGGGTGTAAATTTTTACCCCAACAAAGTGCCCCCCATCAATAAATGCACACCGCACATATGGGTCGTGTGCATGAAATTGATGGATCTTCTTTCACGTGGAGGCGACTTGCTTTGGTTCCCACTTTTTGGGATGCACTGCCCTTTTTACGACATGGACGGTCGACGCTTGACGCTTCTTCGAGACAGAGTGTCCGTGGTAGACGTTCCCTTTTCCCGGAGCGATCCGGTTCCTGCTTTGTAGGAAGCCTGCACTGCCCTTTTTGCGACATGGACGGTCGACGCTCTGTTACGAAGCGATTTGGGTTCCCAATTTGCGGGAGCCTGCACTGCCCTTTTTGCGACATAGACAGTCGACGCTCTGTTACGAAGCGATTTAGGTTCCCAATTTGCGGGAGCCTGCACTGCCCTTTTTGCGACATAGACGGTCGACGCTCTGCTCCGGAGCGATTTGGTAGACGCGTCCCCGGCATGGAGTGTCGCTGGTCGACGTTTCCCCGAGGTGGAGTGTCTGTTGTTGATGTGCCCCCGGCACGGAGTGTCTGCTTGACGTTTCCCCGAGGCGGAGTATCGGCTAGTTGACGTGTCCCCAGCACGGAGTGTCGCTGATCGACTTTTCCCCGGCGCGGAGTGTCGGGTTGACTTTTCCCCGGCACGGAGTGTCGCTGATGGACTTTTCCCCGGCGCGGAGTGTCGGGTTGACTTTTCCCCGAGATGGAGTGTCGCTGATCGACTTTTCCCCGGCACGGAGTGTCGCTGATGGACTTTTCCCCGGCGCGGAGTGTCGGGTTGACTTTTCCCTGGCACGGAGTGTCGCTGATCGACTTTTCCCCGGCGTGAAGTGTCACGGGTTGACTTTTCCCCGGCACGGAGTGTCGCTGATCGACTTTTCCCCGGCGCGGAGTGTCACGGGTTGACTTTTCCCCGGCACGGAGTGTCGCTGATGGACTTTTCCCCGGCACGGAGTGTCGGGTTGACTTTTCCCCGGCACGGAGTGTCGCTGATCGACTTTTCCCCGGCGCGGAGTGTCGGGTTGACTTTTCCTCGGCACGGAGTGTCGCTGATGGACTTTTCCCCGGCGCGAAGTGTCGTGGGTTGACTTTTCCCCGGCATGGAGTGTCGCTGATGGACTTTTCCCCGGCGCGGAGTGTCGGGTTGACTTTTCCCCGGCACGGAGTGTCGCTGATGGACTTTTCCCCGGCGCGGAGTGTCAGGTTGACTTTTCCCCGGCACGGAGTGTCGCTGATCGACTTTTCCCCAGCGCGGAGTGTCACGGGTTGACTTTTCCCCGGCACGGAGTGTCGCTGATTGACTTTTCCCCGGCGCGAAGTGTCACGGGTTGACTTTTCCCCGGCACGGAGTGTCGCTGATGGACTTTTCCCCGGCACGGAGTGTCGGGTTGACTTTTCCCCGTCACGGAGTGTCGCTGATCGACTTTTCCCCGGCGCGGAGTGTCGCTGGTTGACTTTTCCCCGGCGCGGAGTGTCGCTGATCGACTTTTCCCCGGTGCGGAGTGTCGCTGCACGGAGTGTCGCTGATCGACTTTTCCCCGGCGCGGAGTGTCGTGGGTTGACTTTTCCCCGGCACGGAATGTCGCTGGTCGACTTTTCCCCGGCGCGGAGTGTCGGGTTGACTTTTCCCCGGCACGGAGTGTCGCTGATGGACTTTTCCCCGGCGCGAAGTGTCGGTGGTTGACTTTTCCCCGGCACGGAGTGTCGCTGATGGACTTTTCCCCGGCGCGGAGTGTCGGGTTGACTTTTCCCCGGCACGGAGTGTCGCTGATGGACTTTTCCCCGGCGCGAAGTGTCGGTGGTTGACTTTTCCCCGGCACGGAGTGTCGCTGATGGACTTTTCCCCGGTGCGGAGTGTCGCTGATCGACTTTTCCCCGGCACGGAGTGTCGCTGATCGACTTTTCCCCGGCGCGGAGTGTCGCTGGTTGACTTAACTCCGAGACGAAGCATAATTTCGACAGGGAAGGCAGGTACACCGAGGCGAAGCATGATTTCGACACGGGGTAAATTCTGGGACGAAGCATGATTCCGCCGCAGAGGTTGTTGGTTTGATTTGATTTGGGTTGACATCAGCATCGCTACACTGGAATATGGTACCATGAGCGAATCATCATTTGTCATGAGAGAATTTTGGGATTGGTATTTTGTCGGCATCTGCATTGCTGCACTGGAATAATGCCAGGAGCAACTCATCATTTGCCCCGGGAGGACTTGGGAATCGTTTTTTGTTTGGCATCAGTATCGCTACACTGGAATATGGTACCAGGAGCGAATCATCATTTGCGCTGAGTGGATTTGAGGATTTCGGTTTTGTTTTGGCATCTGCATTGCTGCACTGGAATAATGCCAGGAGCAACTCATCATGTGCCCTGGGAGGATTTGGTAATTGGTGGCTTAGGAGACAGGTTTAGATCCCTGTCACCTAAGGCTTTTCCATTTTATGGGCCGCAAGGGTCCCAGAAAGCATTTTCTCCCTACGGGTCGTAAGGATGTCGCAGGTGTATTTTCTCCTTAGGAGTCGTGGGGACTCCTAAGTGTGTTGCTCCTTCGTGAGTCGTAAAGATCTCACGCGGGAATTTTCTCCTCACAAAGTCGAGAGGACTTTGCGAGTGCATTTCATTTCTTCTTTTTTTTTACGAGTTTGCGCCCTTTCGGGTTTTCGCAAACTCGCCGGCAGTCCTGCTGTTTTTACTCACGGAGCCCTTTCGGGTTTTCATCCGTGCCCATTTTGCTTGTGGACATACCTTTTTTTTTTTTTTTTTGGAAAGATCGGGATTGTTTTGCGCCCGTGGATTGTATATGGTTTTGCAGGTTGTATGATCCAGACCGTAGGGCCATAAAAATTTTGGGACTTTGTTGGCGTCTGCATCGCTGCACTGGAATATGGTACCAGGTGCGACTCATCATTCGCCGTTGGGGTATGGGAGTTAGAATTTGGTTGGCGTCTGCATCGCTGCACTGGAATATAGTACCAGGAGTGACTCATCATTCGCCACTTGAGGATTGGGATTTGGAATTTGGTTGGCGTCTGCATCGCTGCACTGGAATATAGTACCAGGAGCGACTCATCATTCGCCACTTGGGGATTGGGGAGCGATTGCTTAGGAGACGGGTTTGGATCCCTATCACCTAAGACTTTTCAATTTTATGGGCCGTGAGGGTCCCATAAAGGTATTTTCTCCCTGCGAGTCGTAAGGATCCCGCAGGTGTATTTTCTTCTTAGGAGTCGTGAGGACTCCTAAGTGTGTTTTTCCTTTGTGAGTCGTAAGGATCCCACAAAGGCTTGTTCTCCTCATGTATCGTGAGGACACATGAGTGGATTTCCCTCGTTCCCAGTTTAATGACTTAGAGGTCCACTGTTTCCAGTTTAACGACTTAGAGGTCATCTGTTTCCAGTTTAAAGACTTAGAGGTCATCTGTTTCCAGTTTAACGACGTAGAGGTCATCTGTTTCCAGTTTAACGACGTAGAGGTCATCTGTTTCCAGTTTAAAGACTTGGAGGTCATCTGTTTCCAGTTTAAAGACTTAGAGGTCATCTGTTTCCAGTTTAACGACGTAGAGGTCAGCTGTTTCCAGTTTAACGACGTAGTGGTCACTGTTTCCAGTTTAAAGACTTAGAGGTCATCTGTTTCCAGTTTAGCGACGTAGAGGTCATCTGTTTCCAGTTTAACGACGTAGAGGTCATCTGTTTCCAGTTTAACGACGTAGAGGTCTACTGTTTCCAATTTAACGACGTGGAGGTCAGCTGTTTCTAGTTTAACGACTTGGAGGTCGATCGATGGCGAGCTCGGAATTTTGGGGTAGGGGCTGGCATGAGCGTTGTTAACACTGAAGCACATGCGCAAGGACACATAAGTGGGTCTTCCCAATGGAGCATAATTCCGAGGGCGGAGACCAACCGCTGGACTGGTGATTGCAGTAGGATATGGGTATGATGAGAATTATTTGAGCCCGTGGATTGTATACGGTGGTCAATTTGGGGACTAACCGTAGGGCTGGGAGAATTTTGGAAATTTGAATTTTTGTTGGCGTCTGCATTGCTGCACTGGAATAATGCCAGGAGCAACTCATCATCCGCCTTTCTTTTCTTTTCTTTTTTTCTTTTTTTTTTACCGCGATTGCTCTATCATTTCAGCTTTTCTTATCGCGAAGGTCGCGATTGCCCTACCATTTCGGCTTTTATTCGCGGTTGCCCCATCATTTCGGCTTTATTTTTATTTTTATTTTTACTCGCTGATTTTTATTGCGAGTTGCCCCATCATTTCGGCTTTTCTTTATTTTTCTTTTATTTACACATTTTTTGTTTATTTACATATATATGTATACATATATTTTTACATTCTCAGTTTAACGACTTAGAGGTCGATTGTTCCCAGTTTAATGACGTGGTGGTCCTTTTTGCTTATCCCAGCTGCTTGAACTTTGATCTTGGCGGAGCTGTGTTGACGACCTAGCTCTGTGGCTTGCCGATACATCCGAGGATTGTGAGGTTTTTCCAAGCTTATATTGGTCCTCCGCCCAATCTTTGAAAATATAGCAGTCTTCGATGGTATGACCCACCACTCTATGATATGGGCAGTATATGGGATTGCCGGTCATGTTCATTTCCTGTGGCCTCTTTGGAACAGGCAGTTGCAGGCCATTGTTCACGGCGTCCACGAATATTTTGCGGACTTCATCCCTCCTGAAGGAGTATACCTTCTTCTTTCTCTCCATTGGAGTAGGTGCCTTTGCTGATGCTGGTCCTCGAGGCACATGTCTGGGAGGATTAGGTTCCCGAAAGGTTTCGGTCTCTATTCGCATGAAATCGGCGATCGTAGCTTGACTGTTTGCTAGCACGCCTTTAGACAGTTCTATCTCTCCCATCTTATATTGCCTTTCGACCCAATCTTTGAAGACGAAGCAGTCCTCAATGGCATGACCTATCACCCGGTGATAGGGGCAATATTCTGGGTCGTCGATCATATTCGCTTCTTGCGGTCTCTTTGATTCTGGCAGTTGTAGACCGTTTCTTAGGGCGTCCCTGAATATCTTGTGGACCTTTTCCCTCTTGAAGGAATAGACCTTTTCCAGCTTCTCTTTCAGAGGCGATTCCCCCCCGGTGTATGTATCGGAGGGACTGGAGGCTGATTGCGGCCGTTTTTCGCGAAGGCGCTCCGCTTTTAGGTTGGAAGGGATATCAGTTGGCTGCCCCCGGGTATCAATCCCTGGCTTCCCGGACAATCGGGCGACTTGGGTCGCGAGATCTGCCACAACGTTTGCCAGCTCGTCGACTTTGGAATAGACCTCGGCCATCTTCTCATCCCTGTCCTGAAATTGCCTTTGAAGCCATTGGAATAATGCTTGTTCTGTAGTTCCGGCTGTGACAACCGGATAATCTTTATTGCCTGAGCTCAATTCTGTAGGAACCACGGGCTCCTCTGGCTTATCGTCCTGAGCGAGCTCTTCATCATTTAGATCGAGCCGATGCTGGGTAGCATCAACCATATCATCATTATGGCTGTGAAGAAGAGGAAGGTTCGTTTCTTCATGTCCGGCCATGTAGACAGTGTGGATAACACATTCAGCCATTCTTTCATCACTGGCAGCTGGTTTCGCGGAGCGATCCGGGCTTTGGAAATTCATAAGTTTTAACATGGCCAGAGCCCTAGCCCTTTTGTTGGCTCTATATCTGAGCCGCTTCTGCCTCAGCTTCTCGATCTTGAAGGCTTGGCGGGCATCCGCTATCCGGGAAGCCATTGTGAGTTGATCAGCGGGGAGCTTAGAGAAGACACCCGATCGAGCATTTGTCAGGGGCGCCGCTGGAGCTTGCTTGGGACGCATTGTAGCTTTGTTGGTGTTGATGGCCTTGCCCCCAGCTGTGGCCAAGGAAAGTCGTTCAGATACCGACTTGCGTTTGGGTTGGGGCGCCCTTGAGATCACCACGTTTGGTCTCCTGCCTTTCGAGACCAGTTTGTCTGCCACCGGGGCTTGAGGAGCTGGGATGGCCCCGACTGGCATGAACACAATAGAGCCGAATGGTAGCAGCGGCTCTTCCCATTGTCGCCCGAGACTGGACGGAAGGACCGTCCTAGAGTCTATCCTCATCGTGTAGGAGACGGGAGTCGTGCTGAGAGCTGAGTTCATCTTTGGAGACATGGTTGAAAAGTGATTGCTTGAAGACCTGCTTGAAAGAGCATTATTTTAGTATAAATACAGATATGTACATTGATTAAGTTCGCATGAATGCTTAACCCGAAATATGGGAGGAGAGATTGGTCCCACCGGGCGTGCCAGAATCTGTAGTGTGTTTTTCTTCACCCCATTGAGATGGGAATACGCGCGTGCTTGTCAGGCGTACTACAGATTCCCCCTGCCTAGGGTAGGCTGGGTTTTATTGATTGTGGGGATCCGAATCTCCGGCAGCCGCGGACTAAGCTGCCGTTAATTACCCCTCGCCTTTGGAGCGAAGGAACCTCCGATTGACGGGTTAAACTGGTCATGCGAACTCAATATACAGTGTTATGTTTTGGAAGGGTTATGGATATATCGGGGGCCCCGCAGAGTTTTTACGGGGGTCCCGCTACCCGGATAGCGGGCTGGGGGTCAAGGGGGCTAGCAGCCCCCTTGCGGGGTGCGGGGCAGCGCCCCGTTAGAAATTTTTTCTAACGGGGGAGACATATTTAGTATGGAGTGCATAAAAAAAAGGGAAAAAAACGTCTTAAAGACGCATGCATGGTATATGGGGCATGGTGCCCGGGGTCACGTGCGCGCACGTGACCATTGGGCGCCCCAGCGCCCGGGGTCACGTGACGCACACGTGACCAAAGGGCGCCTTGGCGCCCCGGGGTCACGTGGGCACATGTGACCGAAAGGCGCCTTGGCGCCCGGGGTCACGTGGGCACACGTGACCCAAGGGCGCCTCGGCGCCTCGGGGTCACGTGGGCACACGTGACCGAAGGGCGCCTCGGCGCCTCGGGGTCACGTGGGCACACGTGACCGAAGGGCGCCTCGGCGCCTCGGGGTCACGTGGGCACACGTGACCGAAGGGCGCCTCGGCGCCTCGGGGTCACGTGGCGCACACGTGACCATTGGGCGCCTCAGCGCCCGGGGTCACGTGGGCACACGTGACCATTGGGCGCCTTGGCCCCCGGGGTCACGTGGGCACACGTGACCTATGGGCGCCTTGGCGTCCCGGGGTCGCGTGGCACCCACGTGACCGCGGGAAGGGGGCTTAGCCCCTGGTCTGAGGAGTTGAACTCCCAAAGGGGATTTTTGGAGTTAAACTCCTAGCAAAAATTTGACTTATGGAGTTATACTCCAACAGATCTAGAAAGGAGTTAAACTCCTAGGAGTCTTTGGCCCTTCTTCTGAGCCTTGGATCTGTCCGAAGTTAGATTCTTGGAGATGGGTCTCCTTCTTCTTCTTGTCTTTGGCCGGATCTTGAAGACCAAGAGATGTGAGATTTTAAAAATCTCTTCTTTTCGAGATCTGGTGGGAGATCTGAGTTCCCCTTTGTGGGTTTTGTGGTGAAAAACTATTTATTTTGAGAAAAGGAAGAGTTAAACTCTTGATTTAATTCAAAAGAAAGAAGAAGGTTTTTGGAACCTTGGAGAAGGAGCAGTAGGCACAAAGAACCCTAGTTTTTGGGGGAATGAAAAGTATATGCTTTATTCATCATCATGTTGCCTTATATAGGCTTACACATTTACATATAGCCCCTTAGGCTTTACAAAAATGGCGTTTTAGCCATCCCATGGCTCATGTGCCATTTCATTTTTGCACATAAGCCATGGGCTTACAAAATATTGGCTTTGTGCCCATTTTGTTTACATTCATGCACAAAAATTACATAAAAATTATTTGTTACATGATTTTTGTTGTTGGCATGGAGGAGGCTGGCCGCGGGCTCGACTTGGGCATCGGCCCGCTTGACCTGGGCTTGGGCCCACCTGGCTTGGGGTTGACCTTGACTTTGACTCGGTCAACGGGGGTGTAAATTTTTACCCCAACAGTACCCACTCTTGTACTATATTTCATATTGTATCTAGTTAACTCCATCAATCAATCAAAACTTGTAAATTGTATAAGTAAAGAGACTTGTGGTTGCGAGACTTAGAGTGAGGGGTTTTCCGCTACTTGTGTTATATGTATTGCTTTTCTTTATCTTTTTGTGGTGAACTTCGCCGCTGGGCGTCGTATACTTTTATATATTGTCTTGCATGGTTGTGATCCGCCGTTTGGCAAAGATCTAGCTCCCGCTTGGGGATGCCATTATTCTTATGATGTATTTGTGGTTTTGGATCAAAATATACAAAGAAGGTGCTGCCAAAATTTTTAAAAGACGAAACATATTTTCAAACTAGTAAATTTCACTTGCATCATTCATGTCCCTTTTCTATGCATTAAGAAAACTTGATTTCATTATACCTTTATTTCAAAACCTCACCTCCTTTATTTTTCTTAAAATGTTTAGATTTCTGGGTTTCAGCTTACTTGAATTCCGTTACGCCTTTAGACGTTGTTGATTCAAGTGCTGGTCACGAGCTAATATTTCGGGTCGTGACACTACAGGTCTACCTCCTATGACCTGGGATGAGTTCACAACTGAATTTCTCGCACATTTCATTCCGAAGAGCATTAGGGATGTCCGAGCTCATAGTTTTGAGTTGTTGCACAAGACTCCAGGGATGACAGTGTCCGAGTACGACATTTAGTTTACTTAGCGGTCTGATATGCTCCTTACCTGGCAGACACTGAAGAGAAACAGATAAAGAGGTTCGTGTGGAGATTTGGACACGCAGTTATTTCTTGCTATTGGTGCCCAGCATTTTGACATTTACGCCGCTGCTATGAACACAACCTTATTGTTGGAAGAGCGCATTTCTGAGACTTCGGTCGTTTCTTGGATCGAAGCGGACTCATACCGGTATGCCAGCTCAGAGGCGGTTAGATAGACGCCGTCATGACAGGTATTCTTTTGGTGTTTTCTTCCATTGCGTATTTCTTTCTGGTGTGTCGTTTGAAATGGTATCCACATATTTTGTATCGAGGTTTAGCCGATAGTAGTCCTTCCTAAATCAGCCGCTTCTTGTGAATTCTTCCGTAGGCTAATCTTTTGTCGCTCGAAATGTTTTCGTTCGTGTTTTTTTTGTTCGTATCGGAGATAAGGAATCTTCTATCAATTTGATTCTTCCCGATATGTTTGACTTCAAAGTTCTTCTGGGAATGGATTGGTTAGCCACGTGTTATGCGTCTGTGGACAGCCGTGAGAAGGCGGTCAGATTTAGCTTTCCGGGTGAGCCAGTTCTTGTTTTTCGGGGAGACCGCAGCATCACCTTTCCCAGTTTGATTTCTTCTCTTCGTGCTAGTCATTTTTTGAGGAAAGGATTTCAGGGATGCTTAGCATATCTTTGTAATGTTAAATTCGCAGAGGTCCCATTGGACCAGGTCCCGATTGTGAGGGAATTTCAAGATGTCTTTCCTGACAAGTTGCTTGGCTTGTCGGCAGAGCGCAATATTGAGTTCTGTTTTGACTTGATTCCTAGCACGGAGCTTTTTTCCTATACCGCCATATCGGATGGACCCTGCGGAGCTTAAAGAGCTGAAGGAGCAGTTGCAAGATTTGTTGGATAAAGGACTTGTTCGTCCTAGTGCGTCACCTTGGGGAGCTCTTGTCCTGTTCGTCAAGATGAAATACGGAAGTTTGCGTTTGTGCATCGGTTATCGTCAGTTGAATCGGTTTACTGTGCGGAATAAATATCTCTTACCTCACATCGACGATTTATTTGATTAGCTCCAGGGTCCGGGACATTTCTCGAAGTTTCACTTGCGATCAGGTTACCATCAGTTGTGGGTTCGGAAGGATGATATTCCGAAGACTGCTTTTCACACACGTTATGGGCGTTATGAGTCTTGGTGATGTCGTTCGAGCTCACCAATGCCCCAGCAGTGTTTATGGATTGGATGAACTGCATATTTAGGCCGTTTCTTGATCAGTCTATCATCGTGTTCATTGAGGACAACCTAGTATACTTTTAGAGCCGAGTGGAGCCTGGGCAGTAATTGAGGATTTCGTTGCAGACTTTGAGGGAGCGCCAGCTGTTCGCTAAATTATCCATGTGTGTTTTCTTGTTGGATGGTGTTGAATTTTTGGGTCACGTAGTTACGAGAGAATGGTATATGTTCGGAACCGAAGAAGATCGAGGCTGTTCAGCACTGGCCCAGACCTGTATCAGTGACGGAGGTTCGCAGCATTTTAGGTTTGGACGGATACTATCGACGTTTCATACGAGATTTTTCTCAAATAGCTGCAACGTTGATCGGGTTGACCCGGAAGAGAGTTCCTTTTCCTTGGACTGAAGCATGCGAGCAGAGCTTTTAGAAGTTGAAGACTCGTTTGACTACAGTGCCAATGTTATTTTTGCCTTCAGGATCAGGTGGTTTTGTTGGTTATTGCGATGCTTCTCGGCAGTTGAAGAAGCATGAGCTGAACTAACCCACTCATTATTTAGAGGTGACTGCGGTGGTTTTACGCTTAAGATCTGGAGACACTATAACTTTCAGCAGCGAGGTTTGAATTTGAGACAGCGTCGTTGGATGGATCTAGTGAAAGACTATGACTGCGAGATTATTTATCATCCGGCTATAGCGAATGTTGTGGCAGATGCTTTGAGTCGGAAGCTCGGAGGTAGCTTATCTTGTTTGAGCAGAGTTCAGAGACAGTCGATGGCAGATTAGCAGATTCTTTATGACAGCCGAGTACAGTTCGAGTTACGTCGACCGGGGGACAACTTTCCCTTGGCCGTGCACAACCATAGTTACTTGATCGCACCGTGAGGCACAGTCCAATGACATTCGTTTGCTAGAGATCTTGGAGCAGGTTCGATAGGGCAGAGATTCACAGTTCCTGATTGATGATCAGGGAGTACTACGGTTTGGGACTCGCCTGTGTGTGCCGGATTCCGAAGGACTGAGACGCAAGATTTTTAGAGGAGGCACATCAGTCGACATATAGTGTTCATCCGGGTTCCACCAAAATGCATCATAGTTTGAGAGATATTTACTGGTAGGAAAGGATGGAGAGAGATGTCATAGATTTTATTTCAGGATGCTTGACTGGTCAGCAAGTCAAGGCCGAGCATCAGAGGCTAGCGGGAGAACTACAACATTTGCCCATTCTGGAGTGGAAATAGGAGCAGATCTCTATGGAATTTATTATGGGTCTACCTAGGACCAGTCGAGAGTATGAAAGCAGCTCATTTTCCACCAGTCAAGGCCTTTTTCGGATTCGTTCAGTATGCTCAGATGTATGTTGATAAGATTGTGTGACTACACGGCGTTCCGACTTGTATTGTGTCCGACAGAGGCACCCAGTTCACCAGCCGACTATGGCAGAAACTTCAGGAGATTTTGGACACCAATTGAGTGTCAGTGCAGTTTTCTATCCGCAGAACGATGATCAGTTAGAGCGGACCATTCAGATTCTTGAGGACATGCTCCAAGCTTGCGTTCTAGTTTTCGGTGGCAGTAGGGATCGCCACTTGCCTTTGATAAAGTTTTCCTACAATAACAGCTTCCAGGAGACCATTCAGATGGCACCCTTCGAGGCGTTATAGGGGAGTAGATGTCGATTGCCCGTATGTTGGACAGAGCTCAATGAAAGTAGTACTTTGGGGCCACAGATTGTGCAGGAGATGACCGAAAATATTCCGTTGATTCAAGATAGGATGAGTGCGTCCCAGAGGGGGCAGAAATCTTATGCAGACTGACGTTGGCGTAGACTTGAGTTTGCAGTTGGCGATCATGTTTTCTTGAGGGTTTCTCCGATGAAGGGCGTGATGAGATTCGGAAAGAAATGAAGCCTTAGTTCCAGATATGTGGGTCCCTTGGAGATTCTCAAGCGTATCGGCGCAGTTGCCTATCTTTTGGCTCTTCCACCCAGCTTTCCAGATGTTCACCCCGTGTTTCATGTACCAATACTCCGCAAGTACCTTCATGACCCCTCTCATGTTATTCAGTATTAGAAAATTTTGCCGGAGCGCGATCTTTCTTGCACAGAGCAGCCGATAGTCATTCTAGATCGGTAGGTGAAGAAACTGAGGTTTAAGGTTATACCGTCCGTAAAGGGTTCTTTGGCGTGGCACGAATGTTGCGCCACGGCAGCGCCCCGGCCTCGTACTCGAGGCCAAAATGCGGAATCAAAAATTTTCCTTACTCGGAAACCGGCGCTACCGCGGACAAAGAAAACCCGGATCGTTTACCATTAACCTAATGCTAGCAATCAAGAGATAGGGTGAAAAGTATACCGAGTGATCCGAGTCCTCCGGTCTTCTCGTCATCGTCCCGATCTCCCGCGGAAAGTGTAGTCTCCATATCGTCGCCTCCTCGCCGGAAAGGGCACCACATCGCCTGCGTCTTTTACGGGCTCCCGCCTCAATACCGAGGCAACTCGAGCATGAAGCCGGCAACTCGACATGCTCAAGATATGCTTTAGAATGTGAAGTGTAGAGGCTATGTCTCATTTGGGGTTTGTTGCCATTTGAAGATGATGGAGGAAATGAGATTAGAAAAATGGTGCTTGCATTTTTCTAGCATGAATGAGATCAAGAAATGAAACTCTCAAGAAGAAGATCTCTTCTTCTTCTTCCTTTTCTAATGAAAAACTTATATATATATTCTAAGAATAATGGTGGAGGAAAATAATATGAAGCATAACCTTAGAAGGAAGGTGAGTGTAGGATAAAGAGAATGGTGACTATATCCTAAACATCATGATAACAATCTCACATCAACTTATCATCCATTTCTAATCACAATCAATCCAAGAAAAGGTGATGGAAAAAGAATATAATGATGATGGAAAAGAATGGTATCTAAAGATGCTATCATAACAAAACATCTTACAGATAAACCCTCCACAAAATGTTATTTGCAAAACTGCAAATAACCCCCTCCATCGGAAAAGTCCGGCCGGGAAAGAACAAAGGAAAACCGGCCGGAACGGAATGCAAACTGGCAACTCCAGAAAACTGGTCCCGTAATAAATTACAGGAAAACCCCTATACTGTGCATACACACCCGCATCTGTATTCCGACCGGATACAAATGCAATGAGACAAAATCTACACTGTACTAGACTAGGACCGGCTTAAGCCAAAGCCGGCTAGTAAAATCCGTTCGATCCTGATCCGTGCAATACCGCACGTATCAGATCAAACCCTGCCATATAACTATACGGCCACCAGTACAAAACTGTCCGATCCTGATCCGTGCAATACCGCACGTATCTGATCGGACCCTGCCATATCTCCATACGGCCTCTACAGCGTTTCGCCCGAAAGCTTGAGTAACTGTAAGTGTGGTGGACTCTAAAGACTCGTCAATACTATGGCTGTGGATTTAACCACTGGCACGTCAGAGGTATAAGCCAACACGTGACGGGCCACCAGCTATTGACCAAAAGGGACGTCGATGAGGAAGCTCACCCCGACACCCAACTGAGCCTGTCAGTGACAATATCCGTACAGTCCGGTCCGTTCGTCTATGAGTATCGCATGGCGGGCCTAGGGGGTTGGTAAAAGTCAGACCCCCAAAAGCGGTACAAGTCGTGTCGGAGCGTAGCCCAGAACGCCCTGAGATACTACTGGAATACCTACCAGTAAATCTCCTGCCTCGGCCGAGGGCTTTGCGTAATGGCTCTCCTAGACACAGCGCGACCTCACCCCCAATACCGGGAGAGACGAACCCCTGCAGATCCGCTCACTGCCTCCATGTGGCTCGGGACTGTACCCAACTAAAACCTGTTTGCACGACTCCTTTGAGCCGTGGTAGGGTAGTAATCAAAGCACAGTGGGAACTCACACGAGACAAATGACGATCTCAGGTCGATGAACTAACCTGTACACATGTCACCAGGGAACTGCTATCTGACATCTGGTATAAGACCAACTAGCAGGTTCCCGGCGAGTCCTGTCCGGTGTACTCATAACCCAATGAGCACCTGTATACATCTTAGGTGAACCTACTGACACCAGTGGCTTGTGAGACCGGCCACCGCCCCTCGTCGGGGTCTCGACTGTATACACTAGTCTACTAATGGAGTATCGATGCCCTGTCTCGAAACTCCTACGACTAGGGACCTTTTAAGGATGTGCTTATAGACTACCAGCTCCCACGTATATGATCGCCATCATACTGCTGGTAGTCAAGCAAGAATCCTAGGGGCTCTATCAACGTGTAATAGCGACATGTCAGGTCACCTAAAGCAGTACACGATGATAAAGATAAACCAGATAGCATACTATCATCTCGAGTAAGACTGTCCTACCGGGATAGGTCCTCCCTCAATCATTGCAATCACGTGCCTGTGATCCAATAATTGACTCCGAGGGCACTATCTCCAACAACGAATAGCGTAGAGGTCACGCGGGAAGCCGAGAACGAGATGAGGAAGAAATATCCCCATCTCTTTGAGGGTATGCGTAGTTAAATTTTAAATTGGGGGACCGATTTTCATTAAGGGGGTAAGATTGTAACGTTCTGAAAAATCGTTTTGGTTAATTTTCCGATAATAGGTGAAATAATAAGCGTTTTCCGTAAAAACCAAGATATAATTATTTTTCCACATAGACTTAAATACACTTATTTTAATTATGTAATTGCTAGTATTTGGTATTTAATTGGTCACTTATAATTACTAGTTTAATTAAATATTTTTTCTTTATTAATTATTTTAAATATTATTTTAAGCCTTCACTTATAAATTTAATTAGTGATAATTACAATTTGGAATGGGTTAATTATACTTTAGTGAACCAAGACAACTTAGGATCAAGTTTATAACATGCTCACTCTTTCTTAATTTTATCTCAATGGTTATAGAGATTTCTAGGATAAAGTAAAGTAGAAAATAAAATAAAAAATTAAATATATAAGAAATATGTTAATATATGTTTTGATGGGGGATGTTTCTACACACACACACACACTCACACACCACACTCACTCTCTCTCCCCTCATTTTTTCTGGCCAAGCCAGGACAACCGTCCCTTCTCCAAAATCTTCATATTCCTCACCTAAAAAATTCCTCCATTTTGCATAAAAAATCCATACAAATTCTTACTAATTTATGGTTAAACCCTCACCCATTATTCTTTTGCCTAAAGTAGCTTGGATTTAGGAGCTAGATAGCATTTTGGGAAGCTAAGTTTGCAACTTTGAGCTCAAATTTTAGAGGTATAAATTTTAACCCTATGCTTTAATTGTTGGTTAATTACTTTAATCTATCTTATTAGGTTTAATTATGGTTTTAATTGAAAGTTAGAATTTTAAAGAGAAGGATTTGAATTAAAGTTAGGGTTTTTATCACTTTATCATGGTTGCAATGTGTAGTTTAACATTTTAAGACATGCAAAATCTAAACTAGTTATTAATTTGCTAATTGTTACTTTTAATTTGTCCCAATTAATTATTTTTGCAAACTAATTTTATGATTAGTGTGTGAATAGGTGAGATTAAAATTTAGTAAAGGTTTGTGTGGATTGATTAAGTTATTAAGTGAACATTGTGGCCACTAGAATTGCTAAAACTTCTAGATTTGTACTAAAACGATTAATTGTTGCTTACTAGGTTTTTGGAATAAATCGATATTAATTAAGTTTGAGGTTTTGATAATTTACTGCCTATTTCCTAAAATATCTAGTGTGTTGTGAGTGCGCGATTAGTACGATTGGGTTCTAGGCTTGGTTGTTGTCACGTAAAGCGGCCCTAGTTGTGGTTTGTGGCGTTGTCGCGAACGCGTTTCGTGTACCAAGTTAGTGCCCGTCTAGTTAGTGCGCGTGGTTGACTTGTATCGTTTGTGTCCGCGACTATTTATATATCTATCATCTTATTTATTTTTCTGCGATTCTAGGATCGGGTACAGAGACGTCGGACGTGGCGCGGAAAGGCAAGGCCGTGATTGGATCAGTTAGGCCGAGATGTCCCGGTGAATAGATGCACACATCTATGGGGGGATCGTCTGGATGGCGCCAGGCGCCCGATAGTTTAGGACTACTTGTAGTGCTTGCATTTATATGCGTAGTTTCCTAGTTATTCATCTCATTGCATCTCATCATCTTATATGTATATGTGTGAGTGTGTGATATCACCTCATAGGACACTTGCACCATTACCATTAGTCTATGTTGTACGTGCACTATTCATGCGAACACACACGCCTTTGGTAATTGCTATGCCGCGAACACTATAGAACATGCTTAGATCAGTATCTAAAACATTTTCATCATATATGATATGTAAACTGGTAGTTGTATATTCATTTCATCAGGATGGATATGTATGATTGCTAATCATATGTATATAACTCGTTGCATCATCATTCATACATAGTCTTCAAGTCATGCATCACATCGCCTGTTATTGATATCATAGACATCCATCATTTCCAACATGTTCATATTGTTGGCTATAGTGCCCTCAAGTCAATTATTGGATCCCAAGAACGTGATTTTAATGATTGAGGAAGGACCTATACCGGTAGAACAGTCTTACTCGAGATGATAGTATGCAATCTGGTTTGTCTTTATCATCGTGTACATGCTTCAGGTGACATTACAGATCACTATTACATGTTGATAGAGCTCATAGGATTCTTTCTTGACTACCAGCAGTATGATGGCGATCATATACGTGAGAGTTGGGTGGTCTATAAGCACATCCTTAAAGTGTCCATAGTCGTAGGAATTTCGAGACTGGGCATCGATACTCCATGAGTAGACTAGTGTATACAGATCGAGACCCCGACGAGGGGCGGCGGCCGGTCTCACAAGCCATTGGTGTCAGTTGGTTCACCTAAAATGTATACAGGTGCTCATTGGGTTATGAGTACACCGGACGGACTCGCCGGGAACATGCTGGTTGGTATTATACCTATTGTCAGATGGCAGTTCCCCGATGACATGTGTACAGGTTAGTTTATCGACCTGAGATCATCATTTGTCTCGTGTGAGTTCCTATTGTGCTTTGATTACTACCCTACCATGGCTCAAAGAAGTCGTGCAAACAGGTTTTAGTTGGGTACAGTCCCGAGCCACATGGAGGCAGTGAGCGGATCGTCAGGGGATTCGTCTCTCCCGGTATTGGGGGTTGATGTCGCGGAGTGCACGGGTGGCTATCACCAGAAATCCTTAGCCAAGGTAGTCGAGAATTACCGATCTAGGATCGGTAGTTTCTCAGGTGGTGATGGGCTTCATACAGACACTAAGTATTGTGTTATTAAGGGTCTGATTTTATCGACCCCATAGACCAGATATGCAATACTCATAGACGAACGGATCGGACTGTACGGATATTGTCACTGTCAGGCTCAGTAGGGTTTCAGGATGAGTTCGCTCGTCGGCCTCCCTTTCGCTCAATACTTGGGCAGCCGTTACGTACAACTAGTGCTACTGACGTGCTTGTGGTTAAACCCACTACCAGCGTATTGACGAGTCTTTAGGGTCCCCGACAGAGAGTTTCCCAAGTTCGGGCGAAACGTTGTAGAGGCCGTAAGGTTATATGGTAGGGTTCGATCATATACGTGCACTTGTGCACGGATCATGATTGAACGGATAATACTAGTGGGCTTTGGTTTAAGCTGGATCCTAGTATTAGATTGTTGGATTATTTTCATCTCGTTGTATTCGTATTCAGTCTGAATGCGGATGCAGGTATGTATATACAGATGAGGGTATTCTTGTAATTCTTTACGAGTTTACTTTAGAAGATGCCATTCTTTTTGTTTAAACATTTGGTTTAATGTTTTATTGTGATGGAAATTGTGAGCATAAGTTTTGGCCTTGGGCAGTTTTTGTGGCATGTGCTCACTTGGTGACTCATGGTCTTGGGTTTGGTGTGTGATATTTTATGCTAGGATTTTTCTTTGTCTCATAAAAAATATCACACAACACACACACATGAGAGAGGGCAGCCATCTCTTTTTCTCTTTCTTGGCTTGCGCACTTGCTTCTTTCTTGAGCTTCACATTTTCCATCCATGGCTTCTTCTTCAACCTCCATCCATACCCTCTCATGTGTTGAGAATCAATGGATGTCTTGAGACAAAATGATCACACACACTCTCTACTTCATCTTGGTCGTCTCGGCTAGCAATCTTGATGTCCGAGTTGCTTCGGTTTAGAAGCAGGAGCCCGTATAAAGAATCCTCAACATGAATCCTCTTCGACGAGTGAGACTGGAGAGTGAATTTCGTCGGGGCATCCGCGAAGAGTTTGGAAAGAGGTTGAAGACCGAAGGACACGGATCGATCGGTATAACCTCTCCAAACTCTTCTTTGCATGTTTGCTATTATAGGGTTTTTGGTTCGATCTTGTGCGGGTTATGTTTGCGCCAAAGTTTTGAAAGTTTTTGTTCCGCATTTGGCTACGGATTGATGGCCGGGGCGCCGGTAAAACCCAACATGCTATCTGTTGGATATATGTATGCCCTAGAGGCTATTATATGATAGTGGATGTATTCATACATGTAGATATATATATATATATTCAGTGTACATTCTTGCTCGACATGATAGTATGCTATCTGGTTCTTCTTTATCTGACATGTTGATTTGATCATGCTTTTATTCATTCACACATGTTGATAATGCCGTGAGGATATAGACTTGACTATTGTGATAATGATAGAGATCATACTAGTGGGACATCTTTAGTTTATAAGCATATCCTGGAATATCCCTAGTCGTAGGTGTATCGAGACGGGACATCGATATTCCAGAGTAAACTAGCGTATATGATACTAGACCCATATGATGGGCGATGGATGTTCCCACATTCATCGATGTTTGACATCGAGATCGTATACGGGTGCTCAGTGATGACTGGGTACACTGGATGGACTCACCGAGAACTCCTATATGGAATTATATCTATCGTCGGATAGCAGTTCTCAGGTGACACTGGTGCAGGTTAGTCTGTAGACCCGAGATCGTCATGGAGTCTTGTGTGTTCTCCCACTGTACTTTGATTACCACCCTACCACGGCTCTACTGAGTCGTGCAAACAGATGGCCATTGGGTACAGTCCCGAGACACACAAAGTCCATGAGCGATAAGAGGAGTTTCGTTTCTCCCGTTATTGGGAGTTGATGCTGTGCTGTGCTCGATTGGCTATATCAGTAAGTCCCAGGCAAGGACTGTTGAGATTTACTGGTAAGTGTTATCAGTAGTTTCTCGATCTGTTATAGACCATTCATCGGCACAACTTATTGAGTTATTAGGGTCGACGTTACCATCCCTAGACTCGATACACAGCATATCTGACGAAGAGACCGGACTGTACGGTAGTGTTGCCGGTTGGCTCGACGGGAGTTGTAACAGGTTCGCTTGTTTTCTTCTGATCGCTCAATACCCGGGTGGCCATTACGTTTAGCTTACTGCTTGCGGCTTAGGGGTGCTTGATATGATCATCACCCACTTCCGGCGTATTGACGAGTCTTAGAGTCCCACAATGGAGTTACCTAGTCCAGGCGAAACGATGTGGTGCGTATATGCGATATGCGCGTGGACCCGGTTAAAATGCGCGTATGAGATACAGTATATTAATCGGGCGGCTTGCTTTTGGTCGGGTCGTATGTGATATGGCCGGGTTGCTAAATCAAGTGTTGATTTATCATTAACCATTAGTTTCTTACTTGAAATCCTTTCTTGACTTTATGTTGTATGCATGCATGTATGCATTCATTCTCATTCATGCACATAGGATGTGCATGCACACATACATGCATACATAATGGTTATCATGGTTGTTGATATAGTAGATGGTGGCAATATAAGACTCACACCATATGTAAAATATATGGATATTATTTATTTGGAAAAAGGAAAATGAAAATGGAAATTGTTTCATGGTTTAATCTTTTATTCTTGCACTAACCCCTTGTATTAACCATGATTCATTTTCTATGGTCATTCTGGTCATTCTTGTTCCTTAGATATTTTACAACCATGGTGTAGAATGAGAGAGTGAAAATATATATATTTTCATTTTCTCATTTTCTTTAAAAGCTTATCATTATCTTGAGTTTAAAAAGCCATCATCTTCTTCCTCCTTTCTCTCTTGCTCTCTAGTTCTCTCAAGTGAGCAAAAGAGTTACCAAGTTAGGATTTTGATGTGAGAAAGCAACCACAACACCATTCTACACTAGTCTTGCCCATTAATGAAGAGTGTTAGCTTCCATTTCTTCTCTTGATCTTGTGAAGTTTCAAGCTTGGACAAAGAGGACTCCGGGTGGATCATCGTGGACCTAGAGGATCTCAAGCGGACTTTTTTCCGACACTCAAGTAGCCAAGGAGTCTGGCGTAGGGAGCTACAAAGGTTGTACTCTCAAAACCCTAGCTTTTACTACTTGTGATGATGTCAATGATATGAAACCCTAAATTTCTAGTGATGATTCTTTCTATGTTCACTTAGCACTTTAAAAATTTTATTTTGCCACATGTGATGCTTCCAAACCCTTCATGAGGTGCTAGGTAAACCTAACATTGGTATCAGAGCCAAGCTAGAGCTTTAGGCGTCGCTTTGGCGAAGTTAAAACTCCGATCGAATAAAAAATACGCATTTTTAACCCTCTCTGGACATTTTTTGAAACTGTGTTATTTTCAGAATTAAAAATACGTAAAAAATTCAGCAGGGAAATCTAAGCAACACTGTAAAAAACGACGCAATAATTCGTATATGCCGCCGCGGAACCGCGGCCAGACCTTGCTTGGGCCGCGGATCCGCGGCCGTATAGGTGATGTATGGCCTCGTTTTTATACAGTAATGTTAGTATCTGCTTGTACATATTTTTGGGTATTTTTAAACTGATTCAAGTGTTGAATGTTCTGGGGATTGTTTTGGATTCGGTGATTCGATCGGAATTTTAATTTGTGCCTTTTTCGGATAATTTAGAAAGTATTAAAATGTTCGAATGATTATCATTAACTCACTTTATCCCGGCACGAAAAATTTTCAAGTGTTGATTTTTTCTCGGGTTTAAATCTTTCAGAAATACGTGCAAGTTAAGTGGTGGACCCTCTAGAAGAACACAAACCTTAACTCGATTTTGTGACCGTCTGAACTGCCTCTAAACCTTAGGGTTTGGGGAAGTACGGCATGCTACATGTAAGGCGTTGGCTTGACCCTTCTACGGTTGGACCGCTGCTACTGTGACACGTTCCGGGATTTTTGAACTCCGCTCAAGTGTTGAGCTTTAGGAAATTTTGGGTATTTGATCATTCGATCAAAAACTTTAATACTGTCTATTTATCTGGAATGTGATACAATATGTGGAATTCATATAGTTAGGCATGAAATGCGAAGTATGCGATATTTTGGATTTGCGATGTCTAAAGTGATTGTGGATTCTAAATGTTGTAGTTTTACACTTTCTTTTCTGTGACCGTAAGTGTAGTATGTCGCATATCTCCGGTTTCGTTGCTATACATCAACGACAATCGGGGTACGCATACTTACTTACGTTGATGATATATGATATTATGTGTTGCTGAGATATGATGTGAAGGATTGTCGCGATTGGATAGCCGGGTTTTTTTTATGTGAGATGAGAGTTTTCTTTTCATTCATGTAAAATTCAAATGTAATATAATATTCTTTTATTTGGGGCACTTCCGGGTTGAGTTTGATGCCACCAGTGTAGTATATTATTTACTTTTCCGCATTAGGATAGACCTAAGGAGGGGAGCACAAGTGACCGGGTTCTGGGGTTCAGTGGGAAGCCATCTCGAGGAGTCAGACCGGGTCTCCTAAACTCCAGAATTGGTAGGGTCGCTTTCCGCTCTCGTAGGGGTCTATGGGTGTGGGCTTGGCTATTCATCATGACTGTGGAATCTGTATTTTCTATTATTGGCTAAATACTAAATACGGACGTCCTAATAAATCCCACATTATATCTGTGTTTCTGCTGCCTGTATTCTGTGATGTGATATCTGAGACGAATGATATATTATATATGAGATATATAGTAGACGTTGCTTATGTTTTACACCCGCGCTAGTCCCGTCCCGGTATGCCGTTAGTTAAGTAACCTAACGGTGCATAACGGAACATTGCGGCGAATGCGGATGGCATAAGCGTACGTTGTATTTTCGTTTCTTTTCTGTGATTGGCTTAAGGACTTAAATGATGGGACTACATTAATATGATTAATGTAAAGAAAATAAACCTAAAAAGATGTTGTAGAATCGGATTTGAAAACCACTCGACTCTTTATGAAAAAGCTACATTTCAAAACTGCGGAGCTCAGCCACTCCTTTTGAAAACCATTTGATTCTACGACGATATCAAGTTCAAAGCGTTAAAGATTTTCTTAAAAATCATCCGCGACCCTCCATCATTTTAGGAAGTAGAGTACTTAATATTCGTGCTACATTTGTTGACTATAGTTAAGGCGTAGTGTACGGTAGCTAAGTGATGTCTTCCTACACTGCATATGATGCAGATTAATTAGGACATTCATGCGACTTTGTTGACTATAATTAAGGGTCATATGAGTAGGTCTAGTTAATCAAGAAATGACGGGTAGAACATGACTGGTACTTATGATTTGTTGACCATAGTTAAGGTCGTAAGTACTAGGGGTAAAAACCGCATCGGGAATTTCAAGTGTTGAGATTTGCAATGAGATTGCATACCTTCGATATGATGGTTGGATCCCGATCCCACTGTGGGCAATAGTTGCTCCCAGGAGAGTTTTGCAGTTTACAATTAGCTAACCCATTAGGTGTCTAGAAAGGTGTTAACGGGGCTACGCCTCTGGGAAAACGAGGTTTACTTTAATTAGGTCCGTGCGAAAGCACGGGGAACCTCCCTCAAGTACCGACACTGGCCTGGCTGAACGATTAGCGAAGTTGTAGACTGTAATTAATCCTGGCTAGTTTTCTTTTTAAGGTTTGAAAGAAAAACTTGATTAAAGCAGTGGGAGACAACGATTAGACAAGATAATAACCAATCTGATCTTTGCAAGAGCTTTCGCTGGGTGTATTCTTTTCTCTCTCTTAATGGCAGATACCAATGACTGGACTCAAGCTTCTACTAGATAAAAATAAACTGAATGAGACCAATTATAAAGACTGGCTGAGGAATCTGAACATTGCCTTGACTTATGATAAGGTATCATATATCCTTACGGCTCCAGCCCCGCCCGCCCCAGGTCCAAAATCCTCAGTTGCGGATAAAGAAATCCGCAAGTCATGGGACGCTGACTGTGACACGGCCAAATGCCTCGCGCTTGCATCGATGGACAACACAAATCAAAAGCAGCACGAGAATATGGACGTTCACGCCATATTCCTCCATACAAAAGAGTTGTATGGAGAGCAATCCCGTGTATTACGATACGAAGCAACAAAGAAAAATTTTCAGATGCGAATGGCCCCTAGCACACCAGTAGGAGACCATGTTCTGAAGATGATAGCTCTCATAGAAGAGCTTGAGGACCTTGGATAGACAATGGACAATGAACAATATACGGATATTATTCTGTATTCCCTCCCCTCCACCTTTGCTCAATTCATAGTTAACTTCAACATGGACAACATGGAGAAGGAACTACCTAAACTCCTTAATATGTTAAGGAGTGCAGAGAGCACACTGAAATCAGTGAAAACTCATGTTTTGAGTGTTGGGCTATCTTCTTCTTCTCGCCCAAAGGATATGGCCAAGGGAAAGCTCAAGAAGAAGCCCACCAAGCCTAGGGGTGGAGTTAAAAAGGTAAAGGGGAAGGACAAGTCCAAAGCTGGAGAATCGGGGAAAGGGGAATGTTTTTATTGCCACAAAACAGGACAATGGAAGAGCAACTGTACGGAGTACTTAAATCTCAAGAAGAAGCATGGGGATGCTTCCGCTTCAGGTGTGTTTGTGACAGAAAACTGTTTTTCAATAAACTCTGCTTCCTGGGTATTAGATACCGGTTCAGGGTCTCACATTTGCAATTCTATGCAGGGGCTGAGAAATAGCAAGGTTTTGAAGATAGGTGACCATACTCTCCGCGTTGGAAATGGTTCCAATGTACATACAGTCGCAGTGAAAGAGTATCACTTGCTGTTGCCATCTGGGTGTATATTGGTTTTGAACCCATGTTATTTTGTACCAAGTATGCTTTGTAATATAATATCTGTTTCTTTGTTAGACAATGAAGGATATAATTTTGTATTGCAAACAATGTTATGAACATTCACCTGAATCAAATGTTGGTTGGGTATGATACGCTTAATAACGGGATATACGTCCTAAATCAACACACAGTTTTCAGCATACAACACACTAATAAAAGAAAACTTTCAGAAATAAATGAAGCTTTTCTTTGGCACTGTAGACTTAGTCATATTAACGAAACAAGACTAAACAAGTTACACAAAGATGGATATTTAAACTCTTTTGAATATAAATCTTATGCGACTTAGCAGTCTTGTATCAAGGGTAAAATGGCCAAAACTCCATTTACCGAACACGGAGAAAGAGCTACCGAGCTCCTAGGACTCATACATAGTGATGTATGTGGGCCAATGTCTACACAGGCTAGAGGCGGTTTTTCTTACTTCATTACTTTCACTGACGATTTCTGAAGATTCGGTCATGTATTTTTATTAAAGCACAAATCCGAAGCTTTCGAGAAATTCACTGAATATAAACAAGAAGTAGAAAAACAAACTGGCTTGAGTATCAAAATGCTTCGATCAAATCGAGGTGGGGAGTACCTCAGTACAGAATTTGCAAACTTCCTAAAAGAGAATGGGATTCTCTCTTAGCTCACTCCTCCTTACACACCACAACACAACGGTGTGTCTGAACGACAGAATAGGACCCTATTAGATATGGTCCGTTCCATGATGAGTGATGCTGAGTTACCCGTCTCATTTTGGGGGCATGCATTGGAGACTGCAGCGTTTCTACTGAACATGGTCCCAACCAAAACTGTGTCTACCACTCCATATGAGATATGGCATTGGAAGAGACCATCTCTTAAGAGAATTAAGATTTGGGGTTTCCCGGCCTATGTTAAAAAGTAGAATCCGGACAAACTCGAGACACGGTCGGTCATGTGTAACTTTGTGGGATATCCAAGGAACTCTTATGGATATCTATTCTACCATAAGCAGGAACAAAAGGTGGTTGTTTCTCAGTATGCCACATTCTTAGAAAAAGAGTTTTTCACAGATAAAGATGATGGCAATGTGATAGATCTAGAAGAGGTTCTAGAGACACAAACTACAAATGACGACTTGGTTGAACCGGCTGTTGCAATAGAAACTGAGGAACCTCGGCCACTCCATAGGTCTGGTAGGACTTCTCGCCCACCGGAGAGGTACTACGGTTTCCTCATTGATGGTGACAGAGAAGACTGCATCATGGAGGATGATGATCCTACCAGTTTTCAGCAAGCTATCACGAGTGGAGACTCTGTGAAGTGGCTGGATGCCATGAGATCCGAAATGGAGTCTATGTACACAAGCAAAGTATGGACTTTAGACGTTGTACCCCCTGGGGTAAAACCTGTGGGGTGCAAATGGATCTTTAAAAGAAAGATTGGTGTAGATGGGCAGGTAGAGACCTATAAGGCATGACTTGTGGCGAAGGGTTTTCGTCAAAGTCCAGGTTTGGACTATGACGAGACTTTTTCGCCCGTAGCCATGCTTAAATCCATTCGGATCCTACTTTCTATTGCTGCTCACTACGACTATGAAATCTGGCAGATGGACGTTAAAACGGCATTTCTAAATGGGGATTTAGAAGAATGCGTTTATATGGATGAGCCGGAGGGCTTCATTGATAGTGGGAGCAGCGGGAAAGCATGTAGATTGCTTAAATCCATATATGGGTTAAAGCAGGCATCACGGAGTTGGAACATCTGTTTCTATGATGTTATCAAAGAGTTTGATTTCATCAAAAATCCAGATGAACCTTGTGTTTATAAGAAGGCTGTAGGGAGAGCTGTCACATTCCTCGTATTGTACGTAGATGGCATTCTTCTGATAGGAAATGATATTCCTATGCTACAGTCGGTCAAATCTTTCTTATCACTAAGGTTCTCCATGAAAGACCTGGGTGATGCCACATACATTCTGGGCATTAGGATCTATAGGGATAGATCCAATAGGTTATTGGGATTGTCCCAAACCAGGTACATCAACACCATCCTAAAAAGGTTTAGTATGGAAGACTCCAAGCGGGGTGTCTTACCCGCTTGCCATAGGATCACTCTCTCCAAGGACTCTTGCCCAAAGACCAATGAAGAGAGAGCTAGCATAAGCAATATACCCTTTGCTTCGGCAGTAGATCTATAATGTATGCGATGTTATGTACACGCCCAGATGTAGCTTATGCACTTAGTGTTGTAAGCAGGTATCAATCCAAACCAGGGGAGAATCACTGGATAGCTGTGAAGAACATTCTTAAGTACTTACAAAGGACTAAAGAATTGTTCTAGGTGTATGGTAATGGAGATCTCCAAATGGAGGCCTTTACCGATTCGAGCTTCCAGAGCGATAAGGACGACATCAAATCTATCTCCGGGTTTGTATTTACCCTCAATGGAGGAGCGGTAAGTTGGAAGAGTTCCAAACAGGATACCGTTGCAGACTCTACGATGGAGGCTGAGTACATTGCTGTGAATGATGCCGCTAAGAAAGCCGTCTGGATGAGGAAGTTCGTCTCAGAGCTAGGGGAAGTTCGTCTCAGAGCTAGGAGTAGTTCCAACCATTATTGATCCAATACCATTGTATTGTGATAATAATGGGGCTATGGCGTTAGCCAAGGAGCCCAGGTCCCATCAGCGATCCAGACACATCCTGAGGCGCTTTCATTTGATCCAGGAGATTGTTGATCGCCGCGAGATCGAGATTAGGAGAGTAGACACAAAATATAACGCCGCATATCCACTCACCATGGCCCTCCCTCAGCCGCAGCATGAGCGACTTTTTGAGATGTTGGGTATGAGATACGCCAATAACTGGCCTTAGTGCAAGTGGGAGATTGTTTGATATATGTATGCCCTAGAGGCCATTATATGATAGTGGATGTATTCATACATGTATATATATATATATATATATATATATATATATATTCAGTGTAAATTCTTGCTCGACATGATAGTATGCTATCTGGTTCTTCTTTATCTGACATGTTGATTTGATCATGCTTTTATTCATTCACACATGTTGATAAAGCCCTGAGGATATAGACTTGAGTACAGTGATTATGATAGAGATCATACTAGTGGGACATCTGTAGTTTATAAGCTTATCCTGGAATGTCCCTAGTCATAGGTGTATCGAGACGGGGCATCGATATACCAGTAGACTAGCGTATATGATACTAGACCCATATGATGGGCGATGGATGTTCCCACATTCATTGATGTTTGACATCGAGATCGTATACGGGTGCTCAGTGATGACTAGGTACACTGGACGGACTCACCGAGAACTCTTATATGGAATTATATCTATCGTCGGATAGCAGTTCTCAGGTGACACTAGTGCAGGTTAATCTGTAGACCAGAGATCGTCATGGAGTCTTGTGTGTTCTCCCACTGTACTTTGATTACCACACTACCACGGTTCTACTTAGTCGTGCAAACAGGTGGCCATTGGGTACAGTCCCGAGACACACGAAGGACATGAGCGATAGGAGGGGTTTTGTCTCTCCCGGTATTGGGAGTTGATGTTGTGCTGTGCTCGATTGGCTATATCAGTAAGTCCCTGGCCAAAGCTGTTGAGATTTACTGGTAAGTGTTATCAGTAGTTTCTCAATCTGTTATAGACCATTCATCGGCACGACTTATTGAGTTATTGGGGTCGACGTTACCATCCCTAGACTCGATATGCAGCATATCTGACGAAGAGACCGGACTGTACGGTAGTGTTGCCGGTTGGCTCGACGGCAGTTGTAACAGGTTCGCTTGTTTTCTTCTGATCGCTCAATACCCGGGTGGCCGTTACGTTTAGCTGACCACTTGCGGCTTGGGGGTGCTTGATTTGATCATCACCGGCTTCCGGCGTATTGACGAGTCTTAGAGTCCTACAATGGAGTTACCTAGTCCAGGCGAAATGATGTGGTGCGCATATGCGATATGCGCATGGACCCGGTTAAAATGCACGTATGAGATACCGTATATTAATCGGACGGCTTGCTTTTGGTCGGGTCGTATGTGATACGTTCGGGTTACTAAATCAAGTGTTGATTTAGCATTAACCATTAGTTTCTCACTTGAAATCCTTTCTTGACTTTATGTTTTATGCATGCATGTATGCATTCATTCTCATTCATGCTCATAGGATGTGCATGCACACATACATGCATACATAATGGTTATCATGGTTGTTGATATAGTAGATGGTGGCAATATAAGACTCACACCATATGTAAAATATATGGATATTATTTATTTGGAAAAAGGAAAATGAAAATGGAAATTGTTTCATGGTTTAATCTTTTATTCTTGCACTAACCCCTTGTATTAACCATGATTCATTTTCTTTGGTCATTCTTGTTCCAAACTAAAATATCTAAGATAATTTACAACCATGGTTTAGAATGAGAGAGTGAAAATATATATATTTTCATTTTCTCATTTTCTTTAAAAGCTTATCATTATCTTGAGTCTAAAAAGCCATCATCTTCTTCCTCCTTTCTCTCTTGCTCTCTAGTTCTCTCAAGTGAGCAAAAGAGTTACCAAGTTAGGATTTTGAAGTGAGAAAATCAACCACAACACAATTCTACACTAGTCTTGCCCATTAGTGAAGAGTATTAGCTTCCATTTCTTCTCATGATCTTGTGAAGTTTCAAGCTTGGACAAAGAGGACTCCGGGTGGATCATCGTGGACCTAGAGGATCTCAAGCGGACTTTTTTACAACCCTCAAGTAGCCAAGGAGTCTCGCGTAGGAAGCTACAAAGGTTGTACTCTCAAAACCCTAGCTTTTACTACTTGTGATGATGTCAATGATATGAAACCCTAAATTTCTAGTGATGATTCTTTGTATGTTCACTTAGCACCATAAAAATTTGATTTTGCCACATGTGATGCTTCCAAACCCTTCATGAGGTGCTAGGTAAACCTAACACTATCAGAGCCACCCAAACACCTTAAACCAGCTAGTTGCGATATTAGAATTCACGTTTTTCGGGCATCGAAGACTGTCGAAAAAGCAGTCCCGAATTTTAGAGTTTTGAGATGTTTGCACACCCTGTGGGCTCTCGGTTTGAACCGAGAAGCCGCTAGGTGCTGCGTAGGAACTCTGGGGAGACTCCGGGGGTGACCGAACGGCTGGGCCCACTCCCCAAGACCACCACAAGGTGGTCTTGGGGCTGGGGACCCGAAACTGCCCTGCATGAGCAGTTTCGGGTTTGCCTCACCCTCTGGCCACCTCGTGGTGGCCTCATGGGTGGGGTACCCCTTCTAGGCCCCCGACTCGAACTTAATTTCATGCTCTAACTCCCCCCGATGGTTCGGACGCGTTTCGTTTTGATCCGGACCTCCGAATTGGCTCAAAACTCGACTTTTTTGGATGTTTAGTGCACTTGATTTTTGATCCTTAGTATATTTGGGATGTGCGCTAATTGTGTTGTGGAATTATAATGTCATGACTTCGTTTGCATGCGTGGATGTGTTGGTAATGTTGTCTAATTGCTATATGCTCAATTAGACGAGGTTACACACTTGATTCAGTTACTTGTTTCTGTGGATAAATCTGGTTATGATTTGTGCGGATTATCGTGATGGATAGCCTTGGGTGCAATGGTAGTGCAGTTTAGTTTTATTTGTATATTTGATATTGCGGGGTGAGCGTCCGACATGTAGACTGCCGTCTCTGCCTGTTTGTATATTATTTGTTTGGGGCACGACCGAGTTGAGGTCGATGTCACCGTTGTACATATTTTCTTTTCTGTACTAGGATTACCCCGCGGTGGAGTGCACGGATAGCCGGGTTCTAGAGGGCAACGGGTCCGCATCTCATGGCATTGAGAAGGAGGGGGCGTCACTCTAGAATTGGCGGGCTATTCACCGCACTCGTAGGGGGTACAAGTTGACCCAAGGAGGAGTGCTCAAGTTACCGGATTCCGTGAAGTGTCGGGTGGTCCATTCACATTGCTGAAAAGGGCTGCTTCGCTTCTGGTTTTTGCGGGTTTGTCGCGCTCATAGGGGTCTAGGTTTTCATTGCACAGGCTATCCACACGACCAGGGGAACGTCGAGTTTCCCTTGCGGCCCAAACTAAACCCGGGGCTCCCAGATTATCCGTATTGTTCTGTGATGCTTATTACTTATCGTGATGTTGCATTTATCACGCCTGGAGCGATCATTATATATTGTTGTGTGTGTGTGTATATATATATATATATATATATATATATATATATATATATATATTAGTAGATGTTGTATATGTTTTACACCCGCGCTAGTCCAGTCCCCGCTCTGTCGTTAGTTAAGTAACCTAACGGGTGATGACGGGAACCAGTTGTGAATGCTGATGGCATATACGTACAACATATTTTCATTCTTTTGTAGTGTAATTAATTGATGGGACTGCATTGATTCAGATCAATGCAAGGAAAACGGACATATTCGATGTTGTTGGAATAATTTTCAAAAGCTGTTATTACAAGGACGCTCTTCTTTTGTTATGCACAGTGGTATTCGGTTATGAATATCCAGCACCTCATTCGAGGAGAAAAGGGCCGAGATCCCTTCATCGGGACTGACCCCCTAGGTAGAAGTTTGCGTCAGCGTAATAACTTCACAATAGTCGATTACTTTTTGCTTTGCACCGCGGTATTCAGTTAGAATATCCTGCACCTCATTCCACAAGATTGTTAGTTATATATATGCCCTAGAGGCCATTGTTGTACATATGATGTATATTATAGTGGATGCTTGGATATATATGTAGAGGACTTTCTTGCTCGACATGATAGTATGCTATTTGGTTTCACTTTGTCTTAACATGTTGACTTATATTAGTTTACTGTCTTGCTCTCACATGTTGATAAAGCCCTTAGGATATGTACTCGACTACTGGGACTATGATGAGATCATACTAGTGGGGCCAGGGTAGTCAAAGAGTACATCCTATAAATTGTTCCTAGTCGAGGGTGTGTCGAGACAGGGCATCGATACACCGGAGTAGACTAGCGTATACGCATCTTGACCCATTTGATGGGCGATGGATGATCCTATATCCATTGGTGTTTGACGTCAAAGATGGTGTACGGGTGCTCAGTGGAGACTGGGTACACTGAACGGACTCGCAGAGAACTCCTAGATGGTATTATACTTATCGTCAGATAGCAGTTCTCCGGTGACACTTGTACAAGTTAGTCTGTAGACTCGAGATCGTCATAGAGTCTTGTGTGATTCCCACTGTTCTTTGATTTCCATCATACTACGTCCAAGAAGGCGTGCAAAACGGTGGCTTTTGGTTACAGTCCCGAATCATATGGAGGAAATGAGCGATAGGAGGGGTTTCGTCTCTCCCGGTATTGGGAGTTGATGTTGTGCTTTGTTCGATTGGCTATAACTGGAAGTACCTGGCCAGGGCTGATATGGAGTGCTGCTGGTAAGAGTTATCAGTATTTTCTCGACCCGTTATGTGCCTTATTTCGACACGACTTATCGGTTACTGGGGTCTGACGTATACCACCCCTAGACTAGATATGCAACATATCAGACGAAGAGACCGGACTGTACGGGAGTGTTACTGATTGGATTCACAGGAGAATGTACTGGCTTGCTTGTTGATCTTCTGATCGCTCAATACCTGGGTGGCTGTTACGTTTAGCTGACCGCTTGCAGCTTGTGGGTGTTTGATATGATCATCACCTACTGCCGGCGTATTGACGATTCTTTAGAGTCATACACAGAGGTTTCCTGGATCAGGCAAAATGGAGTAGGAGCACATATGTGATATGTACGGGACCGAGAATTATACGATATGAGATACCGTATTCTATTCTCGCGATATGAGATATCGGCCGGGTATATGTGACATAAACGGGTCATCGGATCAAGTGTTGATTCGAAGAATTGGTACATGTTATATTAGTCGGTTATATGTAATATAGCCGGATTGTCGGATCAAGTGTTGATTCGATAATTTAATGAATAATTATATATGTGATATATTACGTTACATTAACTAATATAAGCTCGCTTTATTGATTCATTTTCTTACGGGAAAATACATTGATATATTTGCGATATATGTTAATTGTATTATTTTCTTTTGTTACAAAATATATTGTATATGTGATATATAATATTGTAACATGTTAGGGTTACAAATTTAACAAAGGTTTAGGGTTTAAACTTGGTTAGGGTTTGGATTAGGGTTAGCTTTTGCATGAAGCGTCCATGAAGCTTCATGAAGCTTTGACTTTGTCTTTGGCTTGATATTTTGTGAAGATATTATGTTAACGCAATCCAAACCATTAACTCTATTTTATTCTCTACAAGGGTTAACTCCTTCATGCTTAACCCTTGGTTAGATTTGTAACCACTACAACTTTTCATTATTCATCACAAAAGGAATTATCCATTCACTTTCTTCTTCTTCTTCCTTTGAGCTTTGAGAAAGCTTTCTAGGTTTTCTTTAGGTGATGAATTAAAGTGAGAATTTGATAATAAAAGAGAGCATAAATCCTACTTCATCATCCTCATCTAATCTAGCCAATTAGATTAGGGTGGTCACCTCATTAGAGAGAGAGCTTGAGTTATAGAAACTTCGAGGTAGATCATCGGAGAAAAGCAAGACTACAAGCTAGCATGGATCGTTCGTGTTGTGGAGCCTCTCTTGAGTCCGGGAGATCATGTATCGCGGAGAAGGGACTTCTACTCGGAGCTTATGAAGCGAAGGAGCGGACTACAAAGGTTGTAATCCCTCACTCTTAGTTGTAAAGATGTTTACTTGCATGTTAAACCCTAATTATCTAGCAAAGATCCCGGCTTTGGGTTGTACGGCACGTCTAAATTTTTATTCGGGCATGGTTGATGCCTTATTAACCCTTGTAAGAGTGCCTAGTAACCCTACAGTGGTATCAGAGCCTAGTTAGAGTATTAGACGACGTGTATACGAAGTTAAAACTCCGATCGAACATGACCCCCTTTCTGGAAATTTTGTAAAAATGTGATTTTTCTGTATTAAAAATACTCAAAAAAATCAGCTGGGAATTTTAAGGGTTACCATGAAAAACGAGCCCCCAAGGCTCTCATATAGCCGCGGAACCGCGGCAAGAAGCTACTTGTAGCGGCGGTTCCGCGGCAGGAACAGTGAATTGGGGACAGGTTTTTATGCAGTAATATCCGAAGCTATTCCTGCATATTTCTAGTTATTTTTAATTTGACTCAAGTGTTGAGTGTTCTGGGGATTATTTTGAATTCGTTGATTCGATCGGAATGTTTAATTTAGTTCTTGTTTTCCGGATAATTTAGAAACTATTAAAATGTTCGAACGGATATAATTAACTCACTTTTTCCCGACACGAAAACTTTTCAAGTGTTCAATTTTTCTTGAGTTTAAATCTTTCGGAAAAATGTGCACGTAACACGGTGGACCCTCTAGAAGAACACAAACCTTAACTCGATTATGTGACCGTCTGAACGGCTTCTAAACCTTAGGGTTTGGGGCAGTACGGCGTGCCACATGTGAGGCGTTGGCTTGACCCTTCTACGGCTGGACCATTGGTACTGTGACATATTCTGGGACTTTTTGAACTCCGCTCAAGTGTTGAGCTATTTAGGAAATCTTGGGTATTTGATTATTCGATCGGAAAGTTTAATATTGTCTATTTATCTGGAATGTGATACAATATGTGGAATTCATATAGTTAGGCATGAAATGCGAAGTTTGTGATATTTCGGATTTACGATGTCTAAAGTAATTGTGGATTCCAAATGTTGTAGTTTTACACTTTCTTTTCTGTGACTGTAAGCGTAGTATGCGGGGTATCGCCAGCTTCGTTGCTATACATCAACGACAATCGGGATACGCATACTTGCTTACGTTGATGATATGAGATATTATGTGTTGCTTTGATATGTTGTATTGGATCGTCGTGTTCTGAATAGCCAGGGGTTTTATGTGAGATGGGGGTTTTTATTTTCATTCATTTAAAATTCATTTGTATGTAATATTCTTTTATTGGGGCACTTCCGGGATGAGGATGATGTCACCATTGTATATTATTTACTTTTCCGCATTAGGTAGACCCAAGGAGGGGAGCACAAGTAACCGGGTTCTAGGGTCCAGTGGGAGGCCATATCGAGGAGTCGAGACCGGGTCTCCTAATCCTAGAATTGGCAGTGTTTCTTGCCGCTCTCGTAGGGGTCTAGGGATGTGGGTTTGGCTATTCATCGCGACCGTGGAATCCGTGTTTTATACAGGCTCGTATTAAAAAACACGGACATCCTAGTATATCCAATATTTCATATATGTTCTTCTGCTGCAATGTTCTGTGATGAGATCATATTACTGCCTGAGACGAATGCTAATACTATATATATATGCTGATATATAAATATTACTGCTTTCGTTTCTTCTGCGATGCTTAGGAATCATAAGCTGATGGGATATGTTAATGAGATTAATAAAAAGAAAAGAAACCTAAAAAATGTTGTAGAATCAAAACTTTATAAAAAGGGTAGCTATAATTTTGCTTTGCATAGTGGTATATATGATATACCCAGCACCTTATTCGATGAGGAAAGAGCCGAGATCCCTTCACCGGGAGTGACCTCTTTAGCGAAATTGGCAGATGCTATAAACTCACGGTTTAGTTTTTTGACAGCTTATATAGTTCTTGCTTTGCACAGCGGTATATATGATATACCCTGCGCCTTATTCAATGGGGAAAGAGCCGAGATCCCTTCACCGGGAGTGACCTCTTTAGCGAAACTAGAAAAGCCTAAAAAAAACTCCTTTTCAAAATCACTTGTTTCTACAATGATATCAAGTTCTTTACGCTCATGGTTTTCTAAAAAACCTGCGTAGCCCTCCGTAATTTCAGATAGAGACTAGTTAGTATTCGTGCTATGTTTGTTGACTTAGTCAAGGCGTAGTGTACGGTAGCTAAATAGTGTTTATCTGCTAAAGCATGAGATGCGATTGGATTAGGGTAGTCGTACGGCCTTATTGACTTAGTCAAGAGTTGTACGGATGGGTTTAATTCAATCGGGGAATGTACGGGTTGAATTTGACTTGCGATTTATGGTTTGTTGACGTGGTCAAGGTCATAGATTGCTAGGGGCAAAAGCATTGTCGGGAATTTCAAGTGTTGAAATTTGCAATGAGATTGCATACCTCCTATGAGATAGTTAGATCCCGATACCCACTGCGAGTAAGAGTTACTCCTGGGAGAATTTTACACAAGACAATTAGCCGATCAAGTAGATGTCTAGAAAAGTGTTAACGGGGTTATGCCTCTGGGAAAACGAGGTTTATTTTAATTAGGTCTGTGCGAAAGCACGGGGAACCTCCCTCAAGTACCGACACTGATCTGGATGAAAGATTGACGAAATTGTAGGGTGTAATTAATCCCAGCTAATCTTACCTTTTAGGGTTTGAAGGAAGATTTGATAAAAACAGTGGGAGACATCCTGATTAGATAAGATAATAACCAATCTAATCTTGCAAGAGCATACGCTAAAGTGTTTTCTTCTCTCTCTATCCAGGTAGCGACCATGTCAGGCCATAATCAAGATAATAATATAGATGTATTGACTGAACCTGCTTATTATACTGAGCAGGGGAACGTTGGTCCCGTTCTTTCTTATAAGTGTTATAAGACTGAGCAGGGAATAGGAAAATATCTGGATTCTCACGCCGCCCAGACGAAGAATAAGCATGTTGATGCATCTTCTTAAGGTGTGTTAGTTATCGAGAACTGTTTCTCAGTTCACTCTACGTCCTGGGTATTAGATACCGGATCGGGATCGCATTTATGTAATATGTTACATGGGTTACGTAAAAGGTAGGGCACTGGGAGAGGGTGATCATTCCGTAAGAGTAGGGAATGGTGCAAATGTTGCAGCCAAAGCAGTTGGAGAATATCACCTTGTGTTACCAGATGGTAATACATTGGTTCTGAACGAATGCTATTACATTCCGACCCTGATATGCAATCTTATATCAGTTTCTTTATTGAGCAAAGAAGGATATAATTTTATAGTACAGGATAATGTTATGAACATATTCCTGAATCAAAAGTTGATTGGATCAGGTTCGTTATTTAATGGCATATACGTTCTCAATCAAACTACAGTCCTTAATGTACAAAATACACACAAGAGAAAGAGTTCAGAAATGAACGAATCCTTCTTGTGGCATTGTAGACTTGGTCATATCAATGCGACACGGATAGCTAAGTTACATAAGGATGGATATTTGAATTCGTTCGAATTATCATCTTTTGATACTTGCCATTCATGTCTCAAAGGAAAAATGACCAAAACATCGTTTAGTGGACACGGAGAAAGAGTTACGGAACACTTAGGACTGGTACATAGTGAAGTATGCGGTCCCATGTCTACATATGCCAGGAATGGTTCTTCCTACTTTATTACATTCACTGACGATCTCTCTAAATACGGACACGTGTTCCTAATGAAACACAAGTCTGAAGCTTTTGAGAAATTTAGATAATATAAGCACGAAGTAGAGAACCAAACAGGCAAAAGTATTAAGATTCTTCGATCTGATCGAGGAGGTGAATACTTAAGCAATGAGTTCCTAGATTATCTAAAAGAGAATGGGATTCTCTCTCAGCTTACTCCTCCTTATACACCACAGCACAACGGTGTATCGGAGCGGAGGAATCGCACCCTATTAGATATGGTGCGCTCTATGATGAGTGATGCTGAGTTGCCTATTTCCTTCTGGGGTATGTGCTTGAGACAGCCATATACCTATTGAATCTAGTTCCATCTAAATCTGTACCTACCACATATTATGAGATATGGAGTGGGAAGAGACCATATTTTAAACGAGTTAAGATATGGGGTTGTCCGGCCTATGTCAAAAGGCAAAATCCGGACAAACTCGAGGCACGATCAGGTCTTTGCAAGTTTGTGGGATATCCAAAGAATTATCAAGGATTTTTTTTCTACCACGCTGAGGAACAAAAAGTGTTTGTTGCTCAACATACCACCTTTTTAGAAAAGGAATTTCTTGCAAAAGAAATTAGTGGCGAAGAGGTAGAGCTGGAAGAGGTTCCAGCACCACAAACTACAACTGATAATTTATTGGAGCCAGAGGATTCAGTAGTACCCGACGAACCCCAGCCTCTCCGCCGATCTAGCAGGGTTTCTCATCCACCTGAGAGATACTACGGTTTTCTCATTGATGGTAGGAGCGAGGATTGCATCATGGAAGATGATGACCCGACTAGTTTCGAATAGGCCATCACGAGTGGGGACTCTGTGAAATGGCTGGATGCAATGCGATCTGAGATGGAATCCATGTACACCAATAAAGTATCGACTTTGGAAGTTGCTCCTGAAGGGGTAAAACCCATTGGGAGCAAGTGGATCTTTAAGAAGAAACTTGGTGTAGATGGAAAAGTGGAGACTTTCAAAGCTAGACTTGTTGCAATGGGTTTTCGTCAATGACCAGGTGTGGATTATGACGAAACCTTTTCTCTAGTGGCTATGCTTAAGTCCATCCAGATCTTACTTGCCATTGTTGCATACCATGACTACGAAATCTGGCAAATGGATGTTAAGACCGCCTTTCTAAATGGTGATTTAGAGGAGTGCATGTACATGAATCAGCCAGAGGGCTTCGTAGATAGTGGGAGCAGCGGATAGGTGTGCAAGCTGTTTAAATCCATTAACGGGTTAAATCAGGCATCGCGGAGTTGGAACATCTGTTTTGATGTGGTAGTCAAAGAGTTTGACTTCATCAAGAACATAGATAAACCTTGTATTTACAAGAAGGTTGCAGAGAGTAAGGTTGTCTTCCTCGTATTGTACGTCGATGACATACTCTTGATAGGAAATGATGTTCCTATGCTGCACTCGGTCAAGCTCTTCTTATCATATGATTCTCAATGAAAGATCTAGGTGATGCCTCCTGCATTTTGGGGATTAGGATCTTTAGAGATAGATCCAAGAGGATACTGGGATTGTCCCAATCCAGGTACATTGACACCATACTGAAGAGGTTTAGTATAGAAGAATCCAAGTGTGGGAACCAACCCACGATCTCCAAAGAGATGTCTCATAAGACTGATTTGGAGAGAGCTCGAATGAAAGGGATACCCTATGCTTCAGCAGTAGGCTCTATCATGTACGCGATGCTATGTACCAGACCCGATGTGGCATACGCACTAAGTGTACGGAGTAGGTATCAAGCAGATCCAGGAGAGAATCACTGGACAGCTGTGAAGAACATTCTCAAGTACTTGAGAAGAACTAAGGAGATGTTCTTAGTGTATGGTAACGGAGAACTCCAGGTGGAGTCCTTTACCGATTCAAGCTTCCAAAGTGATAAGGACGACTCTAAGTCGCAATCGGGATTTGTCTTTACCCTAAATGGAGGGGCGGTTTGTTGGAAGAGTTCCAAGCAAGAAACCGTGGCAGACTCGACGATGGAGGCTGAATGTATCGCTGCCAATGATGCTGCCAAAGAAGCTGTCAGGATGAAGAAGTTCATCACTGAACTTGGTGTGGTTCCTTCCATTGAGCGTCCAATACCTTTGTATTGTGATAACAATGGAGTTGTGGGTTTGGCCAAGGAACCCAGGTCCCATCAGAAATCCAGACATATTCTGAGGCGGTATCACCAGATCCGGGAGATAGTTGATCGCCGCGAGATCGAGGTCAGGAGAGTTGACACGAAGGACAACACTGCGGATCCACTCACGAAGTCCATACCCCATATACAATTTGAGAGACTCTTCGGGATGTTAGGTATGAGATACTACAACACCTGGCCTTAGTGCAAGTGGGAGATTGTTAGTTATATATATGCCCTAGAGGCCATTGTTGTACATATGATGTATATTATAGAGGATGCTTGGATATATATGTAGAGGACTTTCATGCTCAACATGATAGTATGCTATTTGGTTTCACTTTGTCTTAACATGTTGACTTGTATTAGTTTACTGTCTTGCTCTCACATGTTGATACAGCCCTTAGAATATGTACTTGACTACTGGGACTATGATGAGATCACACTAGTAGGGCCAGGATAGTCAAAGAGTACATCCTATAAATTGTTCCTAGTCGAGGGTGTGTCGAGACAGGGCATCGATACACCAGAGTAGACTAGCGTATACGCATCTTGACCCATTTGATGGGCGATGGATGATCCCATATCCATTGGTGTTTGACATCAATGATGGTGTACGGGTGCTCAGTGGAGACTGGGTACACTGAACGGACTCGCCGAGAATACCTAGATGGTATTATAACTATCGGCAGATAGCAGTTCCCCGGTGACGCTGGTACAGGTTAGTCTGTAGACCCGAGATCGTCATAGAGTCTTGTGTGATTCCCATTGTGCTTTGATTTCTATCATACCACGTCCAAGAGAGCATGCAAAATGGTGGCTTTTGGGTACAGTCCCGAATCATATGGAGGCAATGAGCGATAGGAGGGGTTTCGTCTCTCCCGGTATTGAGAGTTGATGTTGTGTTGTGTTCGATTGGCTATAACTGGAAGTCCCTGGCCAGGGCTAATATGGAGTGCTGCTGGTAAGAGTTATCAGTAGTTTATCGACCCGTTATGAGCCTTATATCGACATGACTTATCGGTTACTGAGGTCTGACGTATACCACCCCTAGACTAGATATGCAACATATCAGACGAAGAGACCGGACTGTACGGGAGTGTTACTGATTGATTAACAGGAGAATGTACAGGCTTGCTTGTTGATCTTCTGATCGCTCAATACCTGGGTGGCTGTTACGTTTAGCTAACCGCTTGCAGCTTGTGGGTGTTTGATATGATCATCACCTACTGCCGGCGTATTGACGATTTTGTAGAGTCCTACACAGAGGTTTCCTGGCTCAGGCAAAACGGTGTAAGAGCACATATGTGATATGTATGGGACCGAGAATAATACGATATAAGATACTGTATTCTAATCTCGTGATATGAGATATCGGCCGGGTATATATGATATAACCGGGTTATCGGATCAAGTGTTGATTCAATGAATAGGTACATGTTATATTAGTCGGTTATATGTAATATAGTCTGATTGTCAGATCAAGTGTTGATTCGATAATTTAATGTATAATTATATATGTGATATATTACATTACGTTAACTAATATAAGCTCGCTTTATTGATTCATTTTCTCACGGGATAATACATTGATATATATATGCGATATATGTTAATTATATTATTTTCTTTTGTTTCAAAATATATTGTATATGTGATATATAATATTGTAACATGTTTGGGTTACAAATTTAACAAAGGTTTAGGGTTTAAACTTGGTTAGGGTTTGGATTAGGGTTAGATTTTGCATGAAGCTTCCATGAAGCTTCATGAAGCTTTGACGTTGTCTTTGGCTTGATATTTTATGAAAATATTATGTTAACCCAATCCAAACCATTAACTCTTGTTTATTCTTTACAAGGGTTAACTCCTTCATGCTTAACCCTTGGTTAGATTTGTAACCACTACAACTTTTCATTATTCATCACAAAAAGAATTATCCATTCACTTTCTTCTTCTTCTTCCTTTGAGTTTTGAGAAAGCTTTCTAGGTTTTCTTTAGGTGACGAATTAAAGTGAGAATTTGATAACAAAAGAGAGCATAAATCCTACTTCATCATCCTCATCTAATCTAGCCAATTAGATTAGGGTGTTCACCTCATTAGAGAGAGAGGGAGCTTGAGTTATAGAAACTTCGAGGTAGATCATCGGAGAAAAGGAAGACTACAAGTTAGCATGGATCGTTCGAGTTGTGGAGCCTTTCTTGAGTCCGGGAGATCGTGAATTGTGGAGAAGGGACTTCTACTCGGAGATTATGAAGCGAAGGAGCGGACTACAAAGGTTTTAATCCTTCACTCTTTGTTGTAAAGATGTTTACATGCATGTTAAACCCAAATTATCTAGCAAAGATCCCGGCTTTGAGTTGTTCGGCACGTCTAAATTTTTATTCGGGCATGGTTGATACCTTATTAACCCTTGTAAGAGTGCCTAGTAACCCTACAGGGAAAAGTGCCGAGATCCCTTCACAGGGAGTGACCTCTTTAGCAACGGTTTTCCCCACTATATATTTGTAAAAGGCTATCCGGTTCCTTCAACGATATCAAGTTCATTATGTTAAAGGTTTTTCGCCAAAAACCATTCGTAGCCCTCCGTCATTTCAGACGGGTAACACTTAGTATTCATGCTATGTTTGTTGACCTTCGTCAAGGCATAGTGTATAGTAGCTATTTGTTACTTTTCTGTTGCATAGATAGATGCGTTGGTTTGGGACAGTCATACAGCCTTATTGACCTTTGTCAAGGGCGAGTACGGGTGGGTTCAAATTAACCTGGACAATGACGGGTAGAACTTGACGTGTGACTTATGATTTCTTGACCTTCGTCAAGGTCATAAGAGCATAGGGTAAAAATCAAATCGGGAGTTTCAAATATACAGGAACTTTGCCAGGCATGCGCATACCATCTGGAGTATGATAACGTGAGTGGATTCCATCAGGTTATCATGCGATGAAAGTTGGATCCCGATACCCACTGATGAGTTGGTTTACTCCTCGAGTGATTTTAGTTGATCCCGACTAATTCTTCTATCAGGTTTGGTGGAGAATTTGAGGATACAGTGGGAGACATCCTAATTAGATAAAGTGATTAACCATTCTGATCTAGGTTAGAGTGCACGCAGAGTATTTCTATTCTCTCTCTCTTTGGCAGCGACCATGGCCCGACCCTAGACTATAACTCAGTAACCAAGTTAACCGAACTTTCTTAAAACACTGGCCTTTGGATTTTCAGAGTTGCATACATCATTGCCGCTCCTTCTTTTACCCTTTGCTTTTCTCCGGAACATTCCGTATCACTACGAAGACCCACAGTTATTGGATATGACCTTCGTATAGTTACATACAAACTCAAAGAAACTTGTTTCAGATTCAAGGATGGTTTCCGGTTCAGGAGAAATTGAATATGACCATTCAGTTGTCTTTTCCTTTTACCTTCTCTCAGATTATGAGGGCTCCTACGATTAGGAGAGGGTATACCTTTTGCTTTTATTGTATAGTCTTATTCCAAGCCATAGGCAGGTGCTGAAAGGTAGGAAAAGAAGAAAACTAATTAGCCCAAGTATGGTGTACAGGAGGTACTGAGTAAAGAAAGATAAAAAGATTAGAAATAGGGCAAAGTAAATTGCGACTGCTATCATTCACGACCAAACCACATATTTCATCGCCACTCCTACTTCACCTTTGATTTTCTCCAGAACACCCCGTATCATTACGAAGATCCACAGTTATTGGATAATCTATCGTATGGTTATATACGAACTCGAAGGAATTTGTTCCAGTTCGAGGATGGATTCTGGTTCAGGAGAAATAGAATAAGGATTATTCAGTTGTCTTTTATCTTTACCTTCTCTCAGGTTGCGAGGGCTCCTAGGATAAAGAGAGTACATATATTACACTTATTGGATAGTCTTCTTCCAAACCATAGGCCGGTGTCGAACGGTAGGGAAGGAAGAAAACCATTTAGCTTAAAGGTGGTGTACAGAAGGTAATGAGTAAAGACAAATAAAGGGATTTGGAGAGATGGCAAATAAATGTACGGTTACAATTATGAATCTGGATAATGGAAGAGGCATTACTAGGAATATCCGGATACCCCTTCAAAACATTTTCATGTTTCAGTGTCACTATGCGTTGTTAATTGAAAACTGATTTTCCAATTAGACCCTTACTCCAGGGTATGTATTTACCAGGTCTGATTCTCACATCTGTATGGTTTTACAACTGATGAGTGGGAGTAAGTTATTGGGAATTAGGTGATTACATCCTCCTTATATCGGAATTCATTGTAATTGGTGATATTTGAGAAAATCGCCTGGGGTTTTGCCTGATGGCAGATATTTGGTTTTGAATATCTATTGTTATGCACCAATTTCAAACTGATATATCTTTACGTTTATTTAATAAGGTGAGATATAAGCTTTTGAAATTATGTCCATGACATTTACTTATATCAGTTGTTGGTTAGGTAAGGAGCATTAAACCGTGGTGTAATTCTTCTTAACCATAGTACAGTTTTCAACCTACGATGCACAGGGTTTGAGTTATTCAACTCAGGGGACTTATAGAAAGTATTGTATGTTGTCAAGTGTCCATTAGGACAGAGGGGTTGGTACTCGTACTATATTCTATTTACCTGTGACTTCTCCAGTATAAGAAAAGTGTTTCGTAGATAGACAAGGTCCATGTTTTGAGAAGTTATAGGTACAAGAATAAAGTAGAGAACCATGTACTGCAAGTATCAGGATTCTTCAAGGTAATCGAAAATGTAGGTACTTATGTATGGTATTCAGCTGATAGTAATGGTTTGAGAACTTGTTTCTCTTTCAGGTTACTAATATCTGGATGCACTCATAAGTTGAGTAATGCTGATCGGCCTCTCTCCATTTTATTGACATGTGTTAGTGTATATACCCTAGGGGCCATTATTGTATCATACTTGTATGTATATTACTTAATGGAAGCTTGGGATATTCATAGTTGTATATACAGTCTTGCTAAAAATGGTAGTATGCTACTTGGTTTGTGTCTACTTTAATATGTGCATATGTTTCTTGTAATGTATCACTTATACATATTAGTAGAGCCCATAGGATCTTTGCTTGATTACCAGCATTGTGATGACAGTCATACTAGTGGGGGCTGGGTAGTCTATAAGCAACATCCTATATTTGTCCCTAGTCGTAGGATTATCGAGACTGGGTATCGATACTCTAGAGTAGACTAGTGTGTACGCTTCTCATCCCAGTTAGGGAGATGGTCTGTCCCACAGCCATCAGTACGTCGTACTAGAGATAGTATACATGTGCTCGTTAGGTTGCGGGTACACCGGACAGGACTCGCAGGGGACTGTTGGATGGTATTATACCCATCATCAGTTAACAACTCTCAGGTGACATGAGTACAGCATAGTCCGCAGACTTGACACTGCTACTTCGCCTCGAGTGTGTCCCACTGTTCTTAGATTGCTATCCTACCACGGCTCAAAGGAGTCGTGCAAACAGGTAGCAGTTGTGTGCAGTCCCGAGCACTTGGAGGCAGTGGCGATTAGAAAGGATTCGTCTCTCCCGGTATTGGGAGTTGATATCGCGCTGTGTCAGAGAGCCATTACGTAAAGTCCCTGGCTAGGGCAAGCGAGATTTACTGGTAGGTTCCAGTAGTTTCTCAGGGTGTAATGGGCTATGCTCCGACATGACTTATACCGCTATTAGGGGACTGACGCTTTCCGCCCCCTAGGCTCGATATGCGATTGTCTTAGACGAACAGACCAGACTGTACGAAGATTGTCACATCAGGCTCAGTAGGAGTTTGGATGGTTTTCCTCATCGGTCTTCTTATCGATATCTACCTGGGGACCGTTACGTACAGCTAGTGCCGCTTGCGTTCTATGGTTAAACCCACTGGCAGCATAGTGTCGAGTCTTTAGAGTCCCACACAGAGAGTTTCCCTGCTCCAGGCGAAACGATATAGAGGTTGTATGGTTTTACGACAAGGGTTTGGACGCATACGTGTTTAAACGCACGTACGACGTTCGGATAGTTTTTGCTAGCCGGCTTTGGTTTAAGCCAGATTCTAGTATCGGGTTATTGGATTTGTACAGTCTAAAGTTTTTCCGTGTTTTCACGTAAAGGAGGGGCGTTCTCGTAATTTGTCGGGAAGCTTCTAGATGGATGATGACATGGAGGGTAAGGTGGCATTAGCACTTAATGAATTTGTGACTCACTTAGATGAATCATTCAAGTGAGTTAATGAAGCATTTATTGCTTAATGACTCACTTGATGATTTATTGCATATATTTAATGAAGCATGATGATAATGCATTTTGATTTATTCTTTTTGATTTTTTTATGCTTCATAATATATTAGAAGTGAGAAGCTTTTTCATTCATTCTCATGCTCACCTTCTCTCTCCTCAAGCTCTCTCTTGAAACCCTAATCCTCCTCTCTCATGTGTTGAGATCAAGGATTAGATAGAATAATACATCCATAACCTCACTCTATATCCCATATGTACCTTAGATTAGCACTTTGAGCAACCTAGTTATCTCAAGTTAGAGATCAAGCTTGTCGTAGGAGCTCTCGGGTGGATCGTCTTTGACTCGAGGAGGCTATTGAGGTGCCGATGTTCCAAGGAGCCTATGAGGAGTGGAGGACAGCGATGAAGACCCGAAGGACAAGTAACGTGAGGTATAACTTCGAATCCGAGTAGTTAAACCTCTCGTAGTTTGCTAGTAACGGTTTAGATACGATTCATGTGCTCAAGTCCGTGTTACGAAGCTTTGATAATCGTTTTTTATATATTCCGCCACCCCGCAAGTTCGAGGGGTGCATGACATGGACTTACAGTGGTATCAGTGCCAACTAAACCATTACTAGCTTGTTAGCAACTAATTAGAAGTTCGATCGACGGAAAACACGAAAACGAAACCCCGGAACCCTAACAGTTTTTGTAAATTTTAAACGTGTCAAAAAAAATATTTGATATGCCTTAAAATTCACAGCAGGTAAATATAAGAATTCTGGGAAAATATAGAGTTCTAACTCGTCTTGATGGCCGTGGATCCGCGGCAAGAGTGTGCTTTTGGCCGCGGATCCGCGGCGGAGTCAACCCCGAGTTGACTCCGATTTGCTCTACAATTCATATATTTTGATGTTCTGTTTTCCTGTATATTCTGTTTCTGCCCAGGTTACTTCAGTGCTGGTTTGCAATTAGGGTAGACACGGAAAATGGTTATCGATCGATGTTCTAAGATATTTGCTAATTGGGTTTTTATCTGTAATGTTTAATGTGTTCGTAAACCTCCTCTAACTGCTAGTATGTCGGTTGGCAGGGGGTTGCACATTTCTGTAATGTTTACTGTTTGTGTATATGGACTTGATTGGAGTGTTGTGATGATTAGCCGGGGTTTGAGATGGGTTTAATATTCATTCATTCGATGTAAATGTAATATGATGTAATATTCTTTTGCGGGATGCATCAAGGTTGCGGTTGTAGCCACCGTTGTATTATTTCTTTTTGCTGTTTTTGCTCCTAGGAAAGACCCAAAGCGGGGTACACAAACTACCTGGTACATTGACGTGTTTAGTGGCCTACTCACGTTGTTGAGGGAGACCGCTTCACTTCGGGTACTTGGCGGGTAGTTTGCCGTACCCGTAGGGGTCTAGGGTTGGGGTAATGGCTATTCATCACAACTGTGTAATCCGTCTTTTATTGCAGGCTCAAAGCAAATGCGGATTGCTAGTATATCTAATAAAGTTCATCTGTGATCTGGAATGCTTATTATTGCATCTGACGAATATACAATATCTATATATGATAGATATTAGACGTCACTTATGTTTTACACCCGGCTAGCCCAGCCCCCGCTCTATCGTTAGTTAAGTAACCTAACGGGTGATGACGGGACCCCGTGGCAAATGCGGATGGCATAAGAGGACGTGGTATTTTTGTTGTTTTCTGCAATGATAGGATAAAGATGGGATGCATTATTATAATGCAATGAAAATAAACCAAAGTTTAATCGTTGGAACAAATTTAAAAGAAACCACTCGGTTATTTTAAAAAGGGAAGAATTTTTTTTAAATTGCGGAGCTTTAACCACTCCTTTTAAAAAAGCTATCAGGTTCCTCCGATTATATCAAGTTCACTACGTTCACGGTTTTTGCCGAAACCATTCGTAGCCCTCCATCATTTTATTTGGGTATTCAGTAGTATTCAAGCTATGTATTTTGGCCAAAGTCAAGGCATAGTGTTTGGTAGCTGGGTATTCATTTGTTGCATAGTTAGATGAGTTAGTTTAGGACAGTCGTATTATCATTTGACCAAAGTCAGAGGTATGTATGGATGGGTTCAAATTAACCAGGATAATGACGGGTAGAACTTGACATGTGACTTATGACATTTTGACCAAAGCCAAGGTCATAAGAGCATGGGGTAAAATTTATATCGGGAATTTCTAAAGAAACTGAAATTTGCAGAGAGAGCATACCATTTTGGAGTTTGATGAATGTTTGAAGGATTCCTTCAACATTATCATACAATAATATTTTGGATCCCGATCCTACTGTGAGTATATACTACTTCTCAGGAGATTCGTCACTTAACGATCAATGCTATAAACCAAGTAGTTGCCTAGAAAGGTGTCAGCGGGGTTACGCCCCCAGAGAAAAGAGGTTCTTTAATTAAGAAACTTCGCGAAAGCATTGGAAAACCTCCCTCGAAGTATCGACACTGACCTGGCTGAACGGTTAAGCAAGTATTGTACGGTGAGAATAGTCCTGGCTAATTATTCTTTTATGGTTTGAGGAAGGATTCGAGAAACAGTGGGAGCCATCCTGTTTAGATAAATTAAAAACCACTCTAAACTTGCAAGAGTATCATGCTAAAAGTGTTTTCTTCTCTCTCTCTTAATTGCAGTGACCTTGTGACCACGACTTGGTTACATCTAGATAACAAATTGACTGAATCTGACTTATATGACTGGAAAAGATCTGTCCAGATGTCCATTGCCTATGACAAGCTGGACCACCCTATTACTACTCACGATCTCGCCGTCCCAGGTCCAGTTTCCACCGTCGCGGATATAGATATCCGTCAGACAAGAGAAAAGGATAAAGCGAAAGCTAAGTGCCTCATGTTAGCTTCAGTTGATAGTGTATACCAGAAGCAGCACGAGAAGATGGACTTTTTTTCCATCTTTCTCCATAACAAAGATTTATATGGAGATCAATCTCATATCGCAAGATATGAGACCTCGAATGAATTAATTCAAGCGAGGTTGGCTGTCGGGTCATCTGTAGGGGACAACGTCCTTATAATGACAAGCTGTATTGATGAGCTCCAGGACCTGAAGACCATGTTGGAGAACGAGTCAGATACTGACTTGATTCTACAGTCTCTACCTTCTACCCTGAACGAAACCAGGGAAGTAGAAGGAAAGAGAATGGCAAAAGTTTCGGGACTGGATATAGTAAAAGAGGGATGTTCCTATTGTTATGGGATTGGGCATAGGCAGAAAGATTGCAGGGCATTAGAAGCCAGTAGCCAGGATATGAAGCATGTTGTGGCTTCAGCCTCAAGTGTAATTGTTATTGAGAATTGTTTGTCAATTAACTCTACTTCCTGAGTACTAGATACCGGGGCAGGATCTCATATCTGTAATTCATTACATGCTTTGAGAAACCGTAGAGTTATGAAGGTAGGTGATTTGTCTCTCAGAGTTGCAAACGGAATGAGCGTGGACGCTGAATCCATGGGAAAATATCATCTAGGTTTGACAAGTGGGCAGATATTGATTCTACGTAATTGTCTGTATGTACCTAGTATGACTTGCAATATCATATCAGTGTCCTTACATTCAAGAGAGGAATATGATTTTACATTCGTAAGCGATGTAGTTCACATCCACCTAAATCAAGTTTTGATTGGGTCCGGTACTTCAGATAACGGCATATACGTATTGAGTCAAGCTCAGGTTTTCAATGTCCAGAACACACTTAAAAGAAAGTCTCCAGAATTAAATCAGGCTTTCTTATGGCATTGTAGACTTGGTCACATCAATGAGAGAAGGTTGACTAAGTTACATAGAGAAGGATATTTGAATCCGTTCGAATATCAATCTTATGCTACTTGTGAATCTTGTCTCATAGGAAAGATGACAAAGACTCCGTTTACTGGACACGGAGTAAGAGCAAGCAAGCTTTTGGGACTCGTACACAGTGACGTGTGCGGTCCAATGTCTACACATGCGCGAGGTGGTTATTCATACTTCATTAATTTTACGGATGATTTCTCTAGGTATGGATATGTCTTCTTAATGAAGCATAAATCTGAGGCCTATGAGAAATTCCAAGAATACAAGAATGAAGTAGAAAAACAAACATGCAAAAGTATCAAGACACTAAGATCTGATCGAGCTGGTGAATACTTAAGTGCCGAGTTCCTATGTAACTTAAAAGAGAATGGAATTCTCTCTCAGCTTACTCCTCCATACACACCACAACACAATGGTGTATCGGAAAGAAGGAATCGAACCCTATTGGATATGGTTCGTTCCATGATGAGTAAGGCTGAGTTACCGCAATCTTTTTGGGGTTATGCGCTAGAATCAGCGGCATATCTTCTGAACAGGGCTCTTACCAAGACTGTGCCTACCACGCCATATCAGATATGGAGTGGAAAGAAACCCCATCTTCAGCATCTGAAAATATGGGGATGTCCAGCTTTTGTTAAAAAGTGGCATGTGGACAAGCTCGAGGCACGATCAGTACAGTGTAAGTTTGTGGGATATCCGAAGAATTCCAAAGAATATTATTTCTATTACGCAGAGGAATAAAAAGTTTTTATTTCTCGTAATGCCCATTTTCTAGAACAACGGTTTTTAGAAAAGGAAACAAGTGGGAGCGAAATAGAACTGGAAGAAATTCCAGAACTACAAACTACAACTGAAAGTTTGGTAGAACCGGAGCTTTTAGAAGAAAGGGACATACCAGCGCCTATCCGCAGAAGTAGAAGGCCGTCTCATCCGCCCGGGTTTTATCATAGACGGCGATAGAGAGGATTACGTTATTGATGATGATGACCCTACTAGCTTCCAGCAAGCCATTCAGAGCAATGACTCGGTAAAATGGCCGGATGCAATGCGGACCGAAATGGAGTCCATGTACACAAACAAAGTATGGACTTTGGACATTGCTCTAGATGGGGTAAAACCCGTAGGATGCAAATGGATCTTCAAAAAGAAGATTGGTGTAGATTGATGATTGATGCAAAAATATAAGTTAACCGTAATCAGAAACGGCGTCGCTTTGCAGCTAGCCGGTGAATACGGGTCGATCCACAGAGATGTGTAATTTTCTTAATGTGTTTTTACGAGTTGATACCAAATGTTGTTTGGATTGATTTATTAAATCTAAAAAACCTAGATCTATCAATAAACTAAATTAATCTAAATTAAAGTCTTGCAAGGGCTAGGCTTAGGGGAAGTTAGTGTTAGTGTATATGCCTTAGAGGCCATTACTGTATCATACTAGTTTGTATATTACTTAATGGAAGCTTGGGATATTCACCTTGTATAAACAATCTTGCTCAATATAGTAGTATGCTACTTGGTTTGTTTCTACTTCAATGTGTACTTGTGTTTATTTCTGTATATCACTTATACGCATTAGTGGAGCCCTTAGGATCTTTGCTTGATTACCAGCATTGTGATGGCAGTCACACTAGTGGGGGCTGGGTAATCTATAAGCACATCCTTATACAGGTCCCTAGTCGCAGGACTATCGAGACAGGGCATCGATACTCCGGAGTAGACTAGCGTATGCGCTTCTCATCCCAGTGTGGGAGATGGTCTGTCCCACAGCCATCAGTACGTCGTACTGGAGATAGTATACGGGTGCTCGTTAGGTTACGAGTACACTGGACAGGACTCGTCGGGAACTGAAAGGTTGGTATTATACCTATCGTCAGTTATCAGTTCCCAGGTGACATGAGTACAGCTTAGTCCGCTGACTTGACACTGGCACTTCGCCTCGAGTGTGTTCCCACTACACTTTGATCACTACCCTACCACGGCTCAAAGGAGTCGTGCAAACAGGTAGTGGTTGGGTGCAGTCCCGAAGCACTTGGAGGCAGTGCCGGTTAGACAGGATTCGTCTCTCCCGGTATTGGGGGTTGACATCGCGCTGTGTCTAGGAGAGCCATTACACGAGTAGTCCCTGGCCAGGGCAAGCGAGATATACTGGTAGGTTTCCAGTGTTATCTCAGGGTGTTTTGGGCTTCACTCCGACACGACTTGTACCGCTATTGGGGGACTGACGTTTTACCGCCCCCTAGGCCCGACATGCGATGTATCAGATGAACAGACCGAACTGTACGGAGAATGCCACGTTCAGACTCAGTAGGAGTTCAGATGGGGTTTCACCTCGTCAGCCTTCTTGTCGACATCTACCTGGGGACCGTTATGCACAGCTAGTGCCGCTTGCGGTCTGTGGTTAAACCCACTGCCAGCGTAGTGTCGAGTCTTTAGAGTCCCACACAGAGGGTATTCGCCTCTGGGCAAAACCGAGTAGAGGTCGCATGGTTTTGCGACAGGGTTCGTTCTCATCCGCGCACTTGTGCACGTTTGGAGTCCGGACGGATTATACTGGCAGGCTCTGGTTTGAGCCAGATACTGGTATATGTTTTAGGGTTGCTTTTATATCTTGGTATTCTTGTTCCTCGGAACGAGAATGCAGGTGTGTATGCACGGTTGCTTGAGGCGGAGGATGAGTTTTTTCATTAGGGTTTCGGAACGGGTGCATATGCACAGTTGACAGTTATCATTTCCCAAACCCTAATGGATTTATGAATTATCTATTAATAATAGTAATTAAATGAGAATTATGTTATGGTTGATTTTTGTTGACTTAATGACCTTGGTTGACTTGTTGACCATTGACCACCATCATGCTTTGAAAGATCCTCCTTGATTCATGCTTACACTTCATTTAAAGAAGCATGATAGTGGTCATTCCAAATTACCATCAACTATTCTTATTTTGAATTATTATTAGTTAGATAATTCTTTTCTTTTGGCATTATGGTTGCAAGAAAGAAAAACCTAGCTCATTATCTCATTTAGCTTCTCTCTCCTCACTTCATCTTCTTCTTCCTCTAGCAAAGAGAAACCTTCTCATGTGTTGAGATTCCTTCTCTTTAAAAGGAAAAGCAAACCATAGTCACTCTCTACTCATTCTAGGTTCAAGGTTTAGCAAGCCGGAAACCCTAGTTCACTCAAAGATCGAGGAAGAGCCCAAAGGTCGAACCTTCGAGGTGGATCCATCTTCGACGGAAGAAGGCGACGAAAAGAGAACCATCAACCTCTACAAGATTTCAAGAAGAAGGAGTTCAAGTTTAGGTATAACCTTCATCCGAGTAGCTAACTCCCTTTAGCGTATTTGCTAGTTTAGTTTAGACACGATCCCGACCTTGTTTAGTCCATGTTGCCTCTTGCGATAAAAATTTGTTTTTTATACCGTTTCCGCCTCCCCGTAAGCACCGAGGGTCGCAATATGGACTTACAGTGGTATCAGAGCCTAACTAAACTTAAACTAGCTTGGTAGCGAAGTGTATGGAAGTTCGAAACCGAAAAATCGCAAAACCGGAAAAACCAAAACCCTAAGTTTCTGTTGAATTTTTTTCTGCTCTAAATGAAAAACTTTATACTTGTAAATTCGGCTCAGGGTTTTGTTTGAACAGCCAAGAAAAACGATGCACTAATTCACTTAAAGCGCCGCGCTTCCGCGGCACGAGGTAGGCATGTGCCGCGGAAGCGCCGCAGTTTATTTCCCTCTCTGCATCGTTTTTCGTGCAGTATTCTTCTGGTGGGATTTTGGGATTTTTCAGATGTATTATATGTACCCAGATTTTCCAGAACAGAAATTCACTTTTGGGGTCCTATAATTCCGTATTTTTTCCGAACTTCACTGCACTTTGGCTATGTTGGTTATATCTGTGATGTTTGCATGTATTGAACGTCGGCTAATCGCTATAAGTCGATTAGTCGGGGTTATACATGATCTGTGTTTGATATTGGAATGTGTATATGAATGTGTTGGACTGTCGCGGGTGAATAGCCGGGGTGGATGTGAGATGAGCTTTTGTTTTTCTTTCATTCATTGTAAAAGTAAATTGATGTAATAATATTATTTGTTTGGCCGCACAACCGGGTCGGGGTTGTAGCCGTCATTGTATAATTCTTTTTACTGTTTTTGCTCCTAGGATAGACCCATGGAGGGGTGCACAAACTGCCGAGTACTTGGCGGGTAGTTTGCCGCACCCGTAGGGGTCTTGGGTGGGGTATTTGGCTATTCACCGCGACCGTGTAATCCGCTTTTCGTTGCAGGCTCGAAAGGATTGCGGATTGCTAGTATATCCAATGTATTCATCTTTGATCTGTAATGTCTATCATTGCTTTCTATTTAGGCGTTGCTTATGTTTTACAGCCGCGCTAGCCCAGCCCCCGCTCTGTCGTTAGTTAAGTAACCTAACGAGTGATGACGGGACCCCGTGGCGAATGCGAATGGCATAAGCGTACGTCATATTTTGGTTGTTTTCTGCAATGGTAGGATTAAATGATGGGACGCATTAAAAGAACTAATGCAAGAATATCACGCATTAAAAGAACTAATGCAAGATAATAAACCAAGCTAAAATCGTTGGAACACTTTCGAAAAACCACTCGGTTCTTTTCAAAACTAACTGTTAAATGCGGAGCTTGAGCCACTCCTTCTAAAAGCTATCTCGTTCCATCGATTATATCAAGTTCACTACGTTCACGGTTTTACTAAAACCATTCGTAGCCCTCCGTCGTTTCGCATGAATAGACAATAGTATTCAAGCTGTGTATTTTGGCCAAAGTCAAGGCACAGTGATTGGTAGCTATTGGGTGTTCATGTGTAGCATAGATAGATGCGTTGGTTTGGGACAGTCGTGCTGCCATTTTGGCCAAAGTCAAGGGTATGTACGGATGGATCCAAATTAACCTGGAAAGTGACGGGTAGAACTTGACATGTGACTTATGATATTTTGGCCAAAGTCAAGGTCATAAGAGCATGGGGCAAAAATCCACATCGGGAGTTTCATAAGTACTGAAACTTGCTAGATTTGCATACCATTTGGAGTGTGATGATTATGGTAGGATTCCTTCATTTTCGTCACACGATGATATTTGGATCCTGATCCTACTGTGAGTATATGCTACTCCTCGGGAAATTTCTCACTAAACGATCAATGCTATAAACCTAGTAGGTGCCTAGAAAGGTGTTAGCGGGGCTACGCCCCCAGGGAAAAGAGGTTATTTAATTAAGGAACTTCGCGAAAGCGTTGGAAAACCTCCCTCGAAGTACCGACACTGGCCTGGCTGAACGGTTAAGCAAGTATTGTGCGGTGGGATTGATCCCGATTAATTCTTCCTTTGTGGTTTGAGGAGGGATTCGAGAGACAGTGGGAGCCATCCTGTTTAGACAAATTAAAAACCATTCTAAACTTGCAAGAGCATCGTGCTAAGTGTTTCTTCTTTCCCCCTGCAGCGACCAAATCGAAATGACTGGACTTAAGTTACTTCTAGATAAAAACATATTGACAGGGCCAAACTACAAAGATTGGCTCAGGAATGTCAAGTTGGCAATCTCTTACGACAAGCTGGGGTATCTTCTTACCACCAAAGCTCCCCCCGTCCCAGGTCCCACCTCCAGCGTCGCGGATAAGGAAATCCGTAAGACTTGGGAGATTGACAGCGCGAAGGCCAGATGCCTCGTACTTGCCTCGATGGACAATGACCATCAGAGGAGGCACGAGAATATGGATTTGGAATCCATATTTCTTCATACAAAAGAACTGTATGGAGAGCAGTCTCGTATCGCAAGATACGAAGTGTCGAAGAAGTTATTTTCCACAAAGTTGGCCGTCGGATCATCGGTAGCGGACCACGTGCTTAAGATGATTGGCTACACTGAGGAGCTCGCGGAACTTGGGACCACGTTGGACAGTGAACTCTATACGGATATAATTCTCCAGTCCCTTCCATCCACTTACGCCCAGTTCATACTGAACTTCAACTTGCAAGAAAAGGAAGTTGAACTTTCAGAACTCCTCAACCTGCTGAGGAGCGCAGAGGGCACCCTACAGAAGGGTAGGGAAACACCCGCTTTGTTTGTAGGAGGATCTTCTTCCTCTAGGTCCAAGGCGAAAGCCAAAGGAAAGAGGAAGAAAGCCCCCGCCAAACCAAGAGGCGGTGTTAGTAAAGTGGGAACGAAGGGAAAGGAAAAGGCAACAAAGATTGCGGGGAAGCTTGTTGGAAAGGAAGAGTGCTTCTATTGTCATAAAAGTGGACACTGGAAGAAAGATTGCAGGGCTTGGAAAGCCAGGACACAGGAACTGAAGCAGGTTGCGGCTTCAGCTTCAGGTGTGTATGTTATTGAAAACTGTCTTTCTATAAACTCTACTTCCTGGGTATTGGATACCGGATCAGGATCTCATATCTGTAATTCTTTGCAGGCGTTGAGAAGCCGTAGGGTTTTGAAGGCAGGTGACATGACCCTCAGAGTTGCGAACGGAGCTAGCATGGATGCTAAAGCCGTGGGGGACTATCACCTGGGAATGTCAGATGGGCATGTTTTGGTTTTGCGTAATTGCTTTTTTGTACCCAACGCAACTTGTAATATCATTTCTGTATCTTTGGTTTCTAAAGAAGGTTATGAATTTGCGTTTGTAAGTAATGTTGTAAACATTCACCTTAATCAAGTTCTGATTGGGTCAGGTACACTGAGCAATGGTATATACGTATTAAACCAACCACAGATTTTCAATGTCCAGAATACACACAAAAGAAAGTCTCCAGATATCAATCAGACTTTCTTATGGCATTGTAGACTGGGTCACATCAATGAGAGAAGGTTGACTAAGTTACATACAGAAGGATATTTGGATCCGTTCGAATATCAATCGTATGCCACTTGTCAATCCTGTCTCAAAGGAAAGATGACAAAGACTCCGTTCACTGGACACGGAGTAAGAGCGAGCGAGCTCTTGGGACTCGTACACAGTGACGTGTGCGGTCCAATGTCTACACATGCGCGAAGCGGTTATTCTTACTTCATTACTTTTACGGATGATTTTTCAAGATACGGTTATGTCTTCTTAATGAAACATAAGTCCGAAGCTTTTGAAAAATTCCAGGAATTTAAGAATGAAGTAGAAAAACAAACCGGCAAAAGTATCAAGATTCTAAGATCGGATCGGGGTGGAGAATACTTAAGTGCCGAGTTCCTGAATTACTTAAAAGAGAATGGGATTCTCTCTCAGCTTACTCCTCCATACACTCCGCAACATAACGGTGTATCGGAGAGACGGAACCGGACCCTATTGGATATGGTACGGTCCATGATGAGTAACGCTGAGTTACCGCGATCATTCTGGGGGTATGCACTAGAATCAGCTGCGTACATATTGAACCGAGTTCCTACTAAAACTGTGCCTACTACACCATATGAGATGTGGTGTGGGAAGAGACCCCATCTCAGTCACATTAAGACTTGGGGAAGTCCAGCTTTTGTTAAAAAGCAGCATGCGGACAAGCTCGAGGCGCACTCAGTACTGTGTAAGTTTGTGGGATATCCAAAGAATTCCAAGGGATATCTCTTCTACTACGAAGAGGAACAAAAAGTTCTTGTTTCTCGTCATGCCCACTTTCTAGAACATCAGTTCTTAGAAAAAGAATTAAGTGGGAGCGCAGTAGAACTGGAAGAAATTCCAGAACCACAGACTAGTACTGAAAGCTTAGTGGAACCAGAGGGTTCAAATGAACAGGACATTCCTACGCCGCTCCGCAGAAGTAGTAGGCAGTCTCATCCGCCCGAGAGATACTACGGTTTTCTCATAGACGGGGATAGAGAGGATTGCATCATAGACTATGATGAGCCTACTAGCTTCCAGCAGGCCGTTCAGAGCGTAGACTCGGTAGAATGGCTGGATGCAATGCGGACCGAAATGGAGTCCATGTACACCAACAAAGTATGGACGTTGGACATTGCTCCAGACGGGGTAAAACCCGTAGGATGCAAGTGGATCTTCAAAAGGAAGATTGGTGTAGATGGACAGGTTGAGACCTATAAAGCTAGACTTGTAGCAAAGGGTTTCCGTCAAAGACCTGGCTTGGACTATGACGAAACCTTTTCTCCAGTGGCTATGCTGAAATCCATTCGGATCCTTCTTGCCATTGCTGCCTTCCACGATTATGAGATTTGGCAGATGGACGTAAAAACCGCTTTTCTAAATGGAAATTTAGAGGAGTGTGTCTATATGGATCAGCCAGAGGGTTTCATTCAGAGTGGGAGCAGCGGAAAGGTGTGCAAGTTGCTTAAGTCCATCTATGGACTAAAGCAGGCATCGCGGAGCTGGAACATCTGTTTTGATGAGACGGTCAAGGAATTTGACTTTATCAAAAATCCAGATGAACCATGCATCTATAGTAGATTTGTAGCGAGAACTGTAGTATTCCTTGTTTTATACGTGGATGACATTCTCTTAATAGGAAATGACATTCCTATGCTACAATCTGTCAAGGGTTTCTTGTCACACAGGTTCTCCATGAAAGACCTGGGTGATGCCTCTTACATCCTGGGGATCCGGATCCATCGTGATAGATCCAAGAGGATATTAGGACTTTCACAGTCTAGGAACATCGACACCGTACTGAAAAGATTCAGTATGGAAGATTCCAAGCACGGTAACCTACCGGCTTGTCACGGGATCACCCTCTCTAAAGAGATGTCTCCCAAGACTGATTTGGAGAGGGATCGCATGTCTATTATACCCTACGCTTCTGCGGTAGGCTCTATAATGTATGCGATGTTGTGTACCAGACCGGATGTAGCTTATGTACTGAGTGTAGTAAGCCGGTATCAGTCAAACCCTGGGGAGAAACATTGGATAGCAGTAAAGAATATTCTCAAGTACCTGAGAAGGACTAAGGAGATGTTCTTGGTGTATGGCGGAAAAGACCTCCAGATTGAGGCCTTTGCTGACTCCAGCTTCCAGAGTGACAAGGATGATTCCAAGTCCATGTCGGGTTTTGTCTTTACCCTCAATGGAGGGGCGGTGTGTTGGAAGAGTTCCAAACAGGAAACCGTTGCAGACTCGACTATGGAAGCGGAATACATCGCTGCATCTGATGCCGCAAAAGAAGCTGTCTGGATAAGGAAGTTCTTAAAAGAACTTCAGGTGGTTCCGTCCATTGTTGACCCAGTACCTCTGTATTGCGACAACAACGGGGCTATAGCTTTAGCAAAGGAACCCAGGTCCCATCAGAGATCCAGGCACATCTTGAGATGGTATCACCTGATCAGGGAGATCGTGGATCGCAAGGAGATCGAGGTTCGGAGGGTTGCTTCAGAAGAAAACACTGCAGATCCATTCACCAAGGCCCTACCCCAGACTCAGTTCGAGCGGCTGATCGAGATGATAGGTCTTCGATACGCCAGTACATGGCCTTAGTGCAAGTGGGAGATTGTTAGTGTATATGCCCTAGAGGCCATTACTGTATCATACTAGTTTGTATATTACTTAATGGAAGCTTGGGATATTCACCTTGTATAAACAATCTTGCTCAATATAGTAGTATGCTACTTGGTTTGTTTCTACTTCAATGTGTACTTGTGTTTATTTCTGTATATCACTTATACGCATTAGTGGAGCCCTTAGGATCTTTGCTTGATTACCAGCGTTGTGATGGCAGTCACACTAGTGGGGGCTGGGTAATCTATAAGCACATCCTTATACAGGTCCCTAGTCGCAGGACTATCGAGACAGGGCATCGATACTCCGGAGTAGACTAGCGTATGCGCTTCTCATCCCAGTGTGGGAGATGGTCTGTCCCACAGCCATCAGTACGTCGTACTGGAGATAGTATACGGGTGCTCGTTAGGTTACGAGTACACTGGACAGGACTCGTCGGGAACTGAAAGGTTGGTATTATACCTATCGTCAGTTATCAGTTCCCAGGTGACATGAGTACAGCTTAGTCCGCTGACTTGACACTGGCACTTCGCCTCGAGTGTGTTCCCACTACACTTTGATCACTACCCTACCACGGCTCAAAGGAGTCGTGCAAACAGGTAGTGGTTGGGTGCAGTCCCGAAGCACTTGGAGGCAGTGCCGGTTAGACAGGATTCGTCTCTCCCGGTATTGGGGGTTGACATCGCGCTGTGTCTAGGAGAGCCATTACACGAGTAGTCCCTGGCCAGGGCAAGCGAGATATACTGGTAGGTTTCCAGTGTTATCTCAGGGTGTTTTGGGCTTCACTCCGACACGACTTGTACCGCTATTGGGGGACTGACGTTTTACCGCCCCCTAGGCCCGACATGCGATGTATCAGACGAACAGACCGGACTGTACGGAGAATGTCACGTTCAGACTCAGTAGGAGTTCAGATGGGGTTTCACCTCGTCAGCCTTCTTGTCGACATCTACCTGGGGACCGTTATGCACAGCTAGTGCCGCTTGCGGTCTGTGGTTAAACCCACTGCCAGCGTAGTGTCGAGTCTTTAGAGTCCCACACAGAGGGTATTCGCCTCTGGGCAAAACTGAGTAGAGGTCGCATGGTTTTGCGACAGGGTTCGTTCTCATCCGCGCACTTGTGCACGTTTGGAGTCCGGACGGATTATACTGGCAGGCTCTGGTTTGAGCCAGATACTGGTATATGTTTTAGGGTTGCTTTTATATCTTGGTATTCTTGTTCCTCGGAACGAGAATGCAGGTGTGTATGCACGGTTGCTTGAGGCGGAGGATGAGTTTTTTCATTAGGGTTTCGGAACGGGTGCGTATGCACAGTTGACAGTTATCATTTCCTAAACCCTAATGGATTTATGAATTATCTATTAATAATAGTAATTAAATGAGAATTATGTTATGGTTGATTTTTGTTGACTTATTGACCTTGGTTGACTTGTTGACCATTGACCACCATCATGCTTTGAAAGATCCTCCTTGATTCATGCTTACACTTCATTTAAAGAAGCATGATAGTGGTCATTCCAAATTACCATCAACTATTCTTATTTTGAATTATTATTATTTAGATAATTCTTTTCTTTTGGCATTATGGTTGCAAGAAAGAAAAACCTAGCTCATTATCTCATTTAGCTTCTCTCTCCTCACTTCATCTTCTTCTTCCTCTAGCAAAGAGAAACCTTCTCATGTGTTGAGATTCCTTCTCTTTAAAAGGAAAAGCAAACCCTAGTCACTCTCTACTCATTCTAGGTTCAAGGTTTAGCAAGCCGGAAACCCTAGTTCACTCAAAGATCGAGGAAGAGCCCAAAGGTCGAACCTTCGAGGTGGATCCATCTTCGACGGAAGAAGGCGACGAAAAGAGAACCATCAACCTCTACAAGATTTCAAGAAGAAGGAGTTCAAGTTTAGGTATAACTTTCATCCGAGTAGCTAACTCCCTTTAGCGTATTTGCTAGTTTAGTTTAGACACGATCCCGACCTTGTTTAGTCCATGTTGCCTCTTGCGATAAAAATTTGTTTTTTATACCGTTTCCGCCTCCCCGTAAGCACCGGGGGTCGCAATATGGACTTACAGTTAGGAGATTAAAGGTTTCCTCTCCTGCTTTCAATGCCTTATTTTAGATCTATTAGATGTTATGGTAATTATCAATAAAGTGGATTAGATCCATTCGGGAAGGTGTTCCTTCCTCTAGGTTCTTGTCCTTCCTTTAGAGATCCTTACCCTAACCTCCATGGAAAACTCGCGCAACCGGGCATTTATACTACGGTGTCACCATTACCTCGAGGGATAAGGTGCCATAGGGAGCGATGTGTGCGTGCATGCATGGAGTTCTAATTCTTAGGTGTGAAGGGGCATGAAAGGGGTGAGAGATCTCATCTCTCAAACCTTTCCCTAAGGATAACCCTAATAAGCGAGGAGATTACTCGCTCATTAGGGGATTAAAAGACATTCTAAATTAAAAGAGAATTAAAGCGAAGAAATAAAAGTAACTTACTAATTTTTATTGATGGCTCCTTCCAAACAATAATGCAGAACAGATCTGAATTTTTGAAATGAAAAGAGGCATCGATGCTCTCCAAAATAATTCTAAAATTTATTAATGAAGGGAGGCATCAAGAATTACAATGATTAGAGTTCCTATTTATAAAGAATAGGAAACCCTAGGGTTACATTTGACCCGCATGTCTACAATTACAAAAATAGCCCTAAGTTGACTAGTCAAAGCCGCCGCCACATCTTAGTAAAACTTTTATCTCTTGATTGCCCTATACCGCCGCGGAACCGCGGCCCTAGGCCTGGTTTGGCCGTGGTTCCGCGGCCAAAAGAAGGAATTAGGCTTCTAATTTTCTTGGGCCGATTTCTAGTGGCTTGGGCTTCTATGTTCTATATATCCTTTTCCATTTGGGCTTCTAGGTTGGTTCCAGATCTCTAGTGAACAATTTGCAATGGCTTTTTAACCGTTCGCTTTGAGTCGATTGTTGGAGATAGTGCCCTCAGAGTCAATTATTAGGTCACAGGTACGTTATTGTAATGATTGAGGGAGGACCTATCCCGGTAGGACAGTCTTACTCGAGATGATAGTATGCTATCTGGTTTACCTTTATCATCATGTACTGCTTTAGGTGACATGACACGTCGCTATTACACGTTGATAGAGCCCCTAGGATTCTTGCTTGACCACCAGCAGTATGAGGGCGATCATATAAGTGGGAGCTGGGGGTCTACAAGCATATCCTTAAAAGGTCCCTAGTCGTGGGAGTTTCGAGACCGGGCATCGATACTCCATTAGTAGACTAGTGTATACAGTCGAGACCCCGACGAGGGGCGGTGGCCGGTCTCACAAGCCACTGGTGTCAGTTGGATCACCTAAGATGTATACAGGTGCTCATTGGGTTATGAGTACACCGGACAGGACTCGCCGGGAACATGCTAGTTGGTCATATACCAGACGTCAGATGGCAGTTCCCTGGTGACATGTGTGCAGGTTAGTTCATCGACCTGGGGATCGTCATTTGTCTCGTGTGAGTTCCCACTGTACTTTGATTACTACCCTACCACGGCTCAAAGGAGTCGTGCAAACAGGTTTTAGTTGGGTACAGTCCCGAGCCACATGGAGGCAGTGAGCGTATCTTCAGGGGTTCGTCTCTCCCGGTATTGGGGGTGAGGTCGTGCTGTGTCTAGGAGAGCCATTACACAAAGTCCTTGGCCAAGGCAAGGAGATTTACTGGTAGGTATTCCAGTAGTATCTCAGGGTGTTCTGGGCTACACTCCGACACGACTTGTACCGCTTTTGGGGGTCTGACTTTTACCAACCCCCTAGGCCCGCCATGCGATACTCATAGACGAACGGACCGGACTGCACGGATATTGTCACTGACAGGCTCAGTAGGGTGTCAGGATGAGTTCGCTCATCGACGTCCCTTTTAGTCAATAGCTGGTGGCCCATTACGTATTGGCTTATACCTCTGACGGGCTAGTGGTTAAATCCACAGCCATAGTATTGACGAGTCTTTAGAGTCCACCACACTTTCAGTTACTCAAGTTTCGGGCGAAACGCTGTAGAGGCCGTATGGAGATATGGCAGGGTCCGATCAGATACGTGCGGTATTGCACGGATCAGGATCGGACGGTTTGTACTAGTGGCCGTATAGTTATATGGCAGGGTTCGATCAGATACGTGCGGTATTGCACGGATCAGGATCGAACGGATAATACTAGCCGGCTTTTGGTTTAAGCCGGTCCTAGTTTAGTACAGTGTAGATTTTGTCTTTTTGCATTTGTATCCGGACGGAATACAGATGCGGGTGTGTATGCACAGTATCGGGGTTTTCCTGTAATTTATTACGGGACCAGTTTTCTGGAGTTGCCAGTTTGCATTCCGTTCCGGCCGGTTTTCCTTTGCTTTTTCCCGGCCGGACTTTTCCGATGGAGGGGGTTATTTGCAATTGTGCAAATAATCTTTGTGGAGGGGGTTTCTTGCAAAACTATTGATTATGATATCTTGCTCCATGCTTTTGCTTTATTGTATCATGAAAGGGTATGGTTGGATTTGATATGAAGCATGGTGTTTGTTTTCTTGTCTCTTGGTGTGGTCACCACTTGACTTCTCCTACCCTCACCTCCCTTAAGGTTTTGTATTTGTTCCCTCCACCATTTCCATATAGGTTATGGCCGGCCAACCTTTTTGAAGATGAGAGAAAAATGAGAGTTCTCATTTTGGTGAAAGAAATTAATCATCCATCTCATTCCATTTGCTAGAAAATTGAAAGCACCAATTTTCTTTAGACCATTCCTCCATCAAGGCAACTATAAACCCCATTGAGACAAAGCGTATTCTACACTACACTTCCTACAACAAATCTTGGACGCGTCGATTCGCCAGCTTCGCGCCCGAGTTGCCTCGGTATTGAGGTGGGAGCCCGTAAAAGATACAGGCGACGTTGTGCCCTTTTCCGACGAGGAGGAGACGGACGAAGATCCCGCGAGGAGATCGGCGTGGAGATGAAGACCGGAGGACTCGGATGAGTCGGTATATCTCTAACCCATCTTCTAGTTAGCTTAGACTTGTTAATGGTTACGATCCGGAGTTTAGTGCGCGGTGGTGCCGGTTTGCAAAGTCCGCAAAATTTTAAGTTTATCACCGTTTCCGCATTCCGGCGTCGGATTGACGGCCGGGGCGCCGCCGTGCACTTACAGTGGTATCAGAGCCTCGCCATTAACTTAGTCTAGCTTTGTGTAATGTGTTTTTCAGTTCCGATCGATCGAAATGTCCAAAAACCCGTATTTGCCCACGACAGTTTCTGTTGAAAATTTTTGGTCTCGAAAAATTTTTCAGGTTGTAAAATATTGATGTACTGGAAAATCTAAGAGTTCTGTAAAAATTTGACGAAGTAACTCCACAGTTGGAGCGCGGAACCGCCGCGAAAACCCCATTTGTGCGGCCCTTCCGCCGCGCACTATTCACATCACTTCACCATTTTTTTACAGAGGCCTTCTGGGCTTAAAATATGGGCTTTGGAATATTAAAGTTGGGCCAATTGTTTCTGTGAGTGCTACAGTTTTCTTTGGGGCCCACTTGTTAATTGTTTGATCAATCGGAAATTTTTTAAACACATTTTTCACAGTATTTACATTATATCTGCGACCGTGAATGTCACTCGATCGGTAAATCCGGTCTAACTGCTATAGCCCGGTTAGACGGATTTGCGAACGTGACTTTCACGTTGATGTTCTATGTATTTGCTGTAATGTTGCGGATCGGTCGTGGGGATAGCCTGGATGCAATGCTAGTACTGTGCTGTTGTATTATGTACATTTGATATTGCGGGGCGAGCGTCCGACATGTGGACTGCCGTCAATGCCTGATTGTATTATTATTTTGGGGCACGACCTGGTTGCGGTCGATGTACCCGGTGTATGTATATTTTACTTTCTGTACTAGGATTGCCCCGCGGAGGGGTGCACGGATAGCCGGGTTCTAGAAGGCAACAAGCCCGCATCTCATGGCATTGGGACGGAGGGGGCTTCACTCCAGGATTGGCTGGCTATTCGCCGCACTCGTAGGGGGTATAGGATTTCATTGCACAGGCTATCCACACGACCAGGGGAACGTCGGGTTTCAGTAGTGGCTCTGTGAAACCCGGGGATCCCAGATATCTGTATTGTTTCTGTGATGCTGTACATTTCTGTGATGTTGCATTTTATTCACGCCTTGAGCGAATATAATATATTGGTATATATATTAGTAGATGTTGTATATGTTTTGCATCCGCGCTAGTCCAGTCCCCGCTCTGTCGTTAGTAAGCTAACCTAACGGGTAATGACGGGACCCAGTGGCGAATGCGGATGGCATATACGTACATCAGTATATTTTCGTTCTTTTTGGTGTGATCATTTGATGGGACTGCATTGATTCGGATCAATGCAAGTTAAAAACAAACCTAATCTGATGTTGTTGGAACACTTTTTCAAAAAGCTGTTATTGCAAGGACGTTCACTTTTGTTTTGCATCGTGGTATTCATTTAGAATATCCTGCTCCTCAGTCGACGAGGCAAGGGCCGAGATCCCTTCACCGGGAGTGACCCCTTGGACAGAAGTTTGCGTCAGGGCAGTAACTTCACTATAGCCGATTGCTTTTGCTTTGCACCGTGGTATTCATTTGGAATATCCTGCACCCCATTCTACGGGGAAAGAGCCGAGATCCCCTCACAGGGAGTGACCTCTTTAGCAACGGTTTTCGTCACTATATTTTTAAAAGCTATCCGTTCCTTCAATGATATCAAGTTCATTACGTTAAAGGTTTTCGCCAGAAATCATTCGTAGCCCTCCGTCGTTTCATATGGGTAGTCAATAGTATTCAAGCTGTGTTTGTTGGCCTTAGTCAAGGCACAGTGTTTGGTAGCTATTGGGTATTCATATGCTGCATAGATAGATGCGTTGGTTTGGGACAGTCGTATAGCCTTGTTGGCCTTAGTCAAGGGCTTGTACGGGTGGGTTCAAATCAACCTGGACAATGACGGGTAGAACTTGACATGTGACTTATGATTTGTTGGCCTTAGTCAAGGTCATAAGAGCATGGGGCAGAAATCACATCGGGAGTTTCAAAAGAACTGAAACTTGCCAGATATGCGCATACCTTCTGGAGTGTGATACCGTGAGCGGATTCCGTCACGTTATCATGCGATGAGAGTTGGATCCCGATTCCCACTGATGAGTTGGTTTACTCCTCGGGTGACCCCGACTAATTCTTCTTTCTGGTTTGGAGGAGAATTTGAGGTACAGTGGGAGGATTCCAGATTAGATAAATTGGTAACCATTCTGATCTAGGTTAGAGTGCACGCTGAGTGTTTCTTTTCTCTCTCTCTCTGGCAGCGACCATTTGACCCGACCCTAAGACTTTGACTCAGTGACCAAGTTGACCGAACCTTCTTTAACACAGGCTTTTGGATTGTCAGAGTTGCAGACCTCATTGCCACTCCTACTTTTACCCTTTTCTCCAGGACACCCCGTATTACTGCGAACGTCCACTTCCATTGGACAAAACCATCGTATGGTTAGATACGAACTCGAAGGGATTCGAGGATGGTTTCCGGTTCTGGAGAAAACGGATAGGATTATTCAGTTGTCTTTTCCTTTTACCCTCTCTCAGGTTACGAGTACTCCCTGGTTTAGGGGTAGTACACCTATTACGCAAATTGGATTGTCTTCTTCCAAACCTTAGGCTGGTGCCGACCGGTAGGGAATGAAGAAAACCAGTTAGCATAACGATGGTGTGCAGAAGGTATTAAGTTCAGACAAAGCAAGGGATTAGTAAGAGGGCAAAGTAAATTGCAACAGGTATTCACGACCAAACCAATTATTCCTTCGCCAATCCTAAATCACCTTTGTATTTCTCCAGGACACTCCGTATCGCTACGAAGATCCACAGTTTATTTGGATACTCCATCGTATGGTTATATACGAACTCGAATGGAACTTGTTCCAGTTCGGGGATGGATTCTGGTTCAGGAGAAATAGGAATAAGGTTTATTCGGTTGTTTTTCATCTTCACCCTCTCTCATTGCGAGTGTTCCTAGGATTGGGACAGTACACCCATTATGCTTATTGGATAGTCTTCTTCCAAACCATAGGCTGGTGCCGAACGGTAGGGAAGGAAGAAAACCATTTGGCCTAAAGGGGTGTACAGAAGGTAAAGACTAAAGACATATGAAGGGATTTGGAGAGGTGGCAAAGAACTATATGGTTACAGTCGTGAATCTGGAAGAGGCATTACTAGGAATACCAGAATACCCCATCGGAACATTTCAATGTTTCAGTTTCACTGTGTAATGTTAAAGGAAAACTGATTTCCCGATTAGATACTTACTCCAGGGTATGTATTTACCAGGTACGATTCTCACATCTGTATGGTTTTACAGATGATGAGTGGGAGTAAGTTATTGGGAATTGGGTGATTATCCTCATTATATCGGGATTCGTTGTAATCGGTGATATTTGAGGAAATCACCTGGGCTGTTTGCCGGTCGGCAAATATTTGGTTTTGAATATCCGCTGTTATGCACCAATTTCAAATTGATATATCTGTACGTCTATTTTCATAGAGTGAGATATACCTTTCTGAAATTATGTCTACGACATTTACCTATATCAGTGGATGGTTAGGTAAGGAGCATTAAACAGCGGTGTAATTCTTCTTAACCATAAGTACAGTTTTAAACCTACGACACACAGTGAATGAGTTATTAGACTCAAGGGACTTATACAGAGTATTGTATGTTGTCCAGGGTCCATCAGGACAGAGGGGATGGTCCTCGTACTATATTCGGTTTACTTATGACTTCTCTAGTTTTTAGACAAGTGTTTCGTGGAAACACAGGATCTAAGTTTTGAGGAGTTATAGGTATTTGAATAGAGTAGAGAACCAGGTATAGCAAGTATCGGGATTCTTCAAAGAGATCGAAGATGTAGATACTTGTGTGTGGTATTCAGTTGATAGTAATGATAAAGAGATCTTGCTTCTCTTTCAGGTTACTCATAATTGGAAGTATTCCTAAGTTGAGTAACGCTGATCGGCCTCCTTCCATTTAGTTGACATGCACTGGAGACAGCTGCATGATTTGAATCTGGTTCAATTAAATCAGTGCTTCTGTTTCTATATTGGATATAGAACAGTTCATATCTTAACGATGTTAAGGTACGGGGAGTTGTCCGGTTCATGATTAAAACCAGACACTGGACAACTCAAGGCACGTTTCTGTAATGGCTGTTTGTGGGTTGACCCAGGCTATGACGAGGGTTGATTTTCTACCATCTGGATGAACAATAGCGATATTGTTCTAGACTCGCCACAGTTTTATTAAAAATGGATTTTTTCAGAAAACAGTAGTGGGAGTATGGTAGAACTGGAAGTGATTCCAGAACCACAAACGATTACTGAAGATTTGATAAGGAACCTAAAGATTCAATCCGGTTTGACATTCCATTGGCCACTCCGCAGATTAGGTGGGTAACTTCAGGCACCCGAGAGGCACTACGGTAGCCTCAAGGACAGTGACAGGGAAGTTCTTGTTTACCCACAATTACCATTGCTGTTGTTCTAGGCTGCGAGACCCGGCGGGAGGATGAGTATAGCATCGTTCTAAACTAGTTTTAGAAGTGTACGTCTATATGACTCCGCCAGAGGGTTGTCGTAGTCAGTGGGAGCAGCGGAAGCATTGGTGGACAAGTAGCTTATGTCTATTTATAGACTAGAGCAGATGTAGCGGAGATAGATCATCTATTTCTGATGTGACAGTCATGGGTTTGACTTCATCAGAAAAGGGGATGGATCTGTTGAGAAGGTAGTAGGGTGTGATATCCTGGTATTTGGATGATATACACAGAGTAGGAAAAGAAACTCCTACACTACGATCGGTTGTACTTTGGTCGTCACACAGTTGTTTCTCCACAAAGGAAATGGATTTTATATCAGACATACTGGTTACTGGATCTATGGTTTTAGATCTAGATTTGGGTGGTTTCCCAATCAGGGTACTTGACAACATTCTAAGAGTATTTAGGATGGTCGACTCCTGGCACGGTAGTGTACCTGCAGGTAATGGAGTCACCCTCTCCAAAGGTGTCTTACAGACTAAAGGGGAGAGGGACGGGCATGATTGGCAGATCACTTGCTCAGGCAATTGAGTCAATCGTGAGATGTCAAGTACCACACCAGATGTTGTTCTTGCACTAGATGCAATAAGTTGACATTAATCCAATCCTGGAGAAACAGTCGGAAGCAGTTTTAGAACATAAGTGGATGTTCTAGGGATATGATAACGACAGCCTCATTCAGGAGACAGTTATCATTCCAGGCTTCCAAGGTGACATGGACGACAAGGAGGTTGTCAGAGTTGTAGTTTTCCTTCTGATGAGGGGCTGTATTTTGGACAGATGATCCAAGGCAATACTGAGGGAGGCATGGCGCAGGATACTGATTAAGTTCAGTTGACGATACAGTCTAAGAAGTTTGGATTTGGAGTTCATTTATGAGCTATGTCCCATCAGACATCCAGACACATTCTAAGACAGGTATTGCTCATTTCGGGAGATGGTTTTCTCCGCGAATTTGAGATATAGAGAGACATAGAAAGAAACTACTAAGCGGATCCACTCACTGAGGCTATTCCTCGAACGCAATAGTTCCGCAAACGAGCTTTGTGAGACTGACTAGTAGAGGAGTTGGATGTTCGGTATCACACGGGCTGTGAGTATGCGACATCGCAATAATTCGCCTTGAGTGCAAGTGGGAGATTGTTGGAGATAGTGCCCTCAGAGTCAATTATTAGGTCACAGGTACGTGATTGTAATGATTGAGGGAGGACCTATCCCGGTAGGACAGTCTTACTCGAGATGATAGTATGCTATCTGGTTTACCTTTATCATCGTGTACTGCTTTAGGTGACATGACACGTCGCTATTACACGTTGATAGAGCCCCTAGGATTCTTGCTTGACCACCAGCAGTATGAGGGCGATCATATAAGTGGGAGCTGGGGGTCTACAAGCATATCCTTAAAAGGTCCCTAGTCGTGGGAGTTTCGAGACCGGGCATCGATACTCCATTAGTAGACTAGTGTATACAGTCGAGACCCCGACGAGGGGCGGTGGCCGGTCTCACAAGCCACTGGTGTCAGTTGGATCACCTAAGATGTATACAGGTGCTCATTGGGTTATGAGTACACCGGACAGGACTCGCCGGGAACATGCTAGTTGGTCATATACCAGACGTCAGATGGCAGTTCCCTGGTGACATGTGTGCAGGTTAGTTCATCGACCTGGGGATCGTCATTTGTCTCGTGTGAGTTCCCACTGTACTTTGATTACTACCCTACCACGGCTCAAAGGAGTCGTGCAAACAGGTTTTAGTTGGGTACAGTCCCGAGCCACATGGAGGCAGTGAGCGTATCTTCAGGGGTTCGTCTCTCCCGGTATTGGGGGTGAGGTCGTGCTGTGTCTAGGAGAGCCATTACACAAAGTCCTTGGCCAAGGCAAGGAGATTTACTGGTAGGTATTCCAGTAGTATCTCAGGGTGTTCTGGGCTACACTCCGACACGACTTGTACCGCTTTTGGGGGTCTGACTTTTACCAACCCCCTAGGCCCGCCATGCGATACTCATAGACGAACGGACCGGACTGCACGGATATTGTCACTGACAGGCTCAGTAGGGTGTCAGGATGAGTTCGCTCATCGACGTCCCTTTTAGTCAATAGCTGGTGGCCCGTTACGTATTGGCTTATACCTCTGACGGGCTAGTGGTTAAATCCACAGCCATAGTATTGACGAGTCTTTAGAGTCCACCACACTTTCAGTTACTCAAGTTTCGGGCGAAACGCTGTAGAGGCCGTATGGAGATATGGCAGGGTCCGATCAGATACGTGCGGTATTGCACGGATCAGGATCGGACGGTTTGTACTAGTGGCCGTATAGTTATATGGCAGGGTTCGATCAGATACGTGCGGTATTGCACGGATCAAGATCGAACGGATAATACTAGCCGGCTTTTGGTTTAAGCCGGTCCTAGTTTAGTACAGTGTAGATTTTGTCTTTTTGCATTTGTATCCGGACGGAATACAGATGCGGGTGTGTATGCACAGTATCGGGGTTTTCCTGTAATTTATTACGGGACCAGTTTTCTGGAGTTGCCAGTTTGCATTCCGTTCCGGCCGGTTTTCCTTTGCTTTTTCCCGGCCGGACTTTTCCGATGGAGGGGGTTATTTGCAATTGTGCAAATAATCTTTGTGGAGGGGGTTTCTTGCAAAACTATTGATTATGATATCTTGCTCCATGCTTTTGCTTTATTGTGTCATGAAAGGGTATGGTTGGATTTGATATGAAGCATGGTGTTTGTTTTCTTGTCTCTTGGTGTGGTCACCACTTGACTTCTCCTACCCTCACCTCCCTTAAGGTTTTGTATTTGTTCCCTCCACCATTTCCATATAGGTTATGGCCGGCCAACCTTTTTGAAGATGAGAGAAAAATGAGAGTTCTCATTTTGGTGAAAGAAATTAATCATCCATCTCATTCCATTTGCTAGAAAATTGAAAGCACCAATTTTCTTTAGACCATTCCTCCATCAAGGCAACTATAAACCCCATTGAGACAAAGCGTATTCTACACTACACTTCCTACAACAAATCTTGGACGCGTCGATTCGCCAGCTTCGCGCCCGAGTTGCCTCGGTATTGAGGTGGGAGCCCGTAAAAGATACAGACGACGTTGTGCCCTTTTCCGACAAGGAGGAGACGGACGAAGATCCCGCGAGGAGATCGGCGTGGAGATGAAGACCGGAGGACTCGGATCAGTCGGTATATCTCTAACCCATCTTCTAGTTAGCTTAGACTTGTTAATGGTTACGATCCGGAGTTTAGTGCGCGGTGGTGCCGGTTTGCAAAGTCCGCAAAATTTTAAGTTTATCACCGTTTCCGCATTCCGGCGTCGGATTGACGGCCGGGGCGCCGCCGTGCACTTACATCGATGTCTTGAATCTTGCTTTGTGAATTGTTCCTTATGTAGGCTTGATCAAGATTCTCTGTTTGTTGGTTAAAGTCCACATTTTCATCGTCTTTACATCGTTTGCACTGTTTTCTGTCCAAGAACCTGTAACCTGTAACATGTAGCAGACATGCGTCAAAAGCACCCGTTTATTTATAAAAAGAATAAGAATGGGGAATATAATAATGCAATATTATAGTCTGAACAATTACCCCCAAACTTATCTTTTGCTCGTCCTCGAGCAAACTTATTTTTATTCACGAAAATCCTAACCACACTTTCGCAGGGAAACGCGATTGCACTGAGCACGTGCAAAAAGCCGTTAAACCTCTAGGTGTCCCTAGTTGGAGGAGTGTTGTCTCCTGAGGGTTTTCAGCGGATTACACCCACAAAATCCTATCAACTCGGCCCATTGACTGTTGTTCTCCAATTAGGTTTTCTAACAAGGAATTCTATTATCTTTTACTTGTAAATTATCCACCCATATTCTTCACGCATCCTTTTCATTTAACTTCAGATTATATACATCCTGTGGACTTACTTAGCTTTCAGCATTTCTTAAGTTTTCCTTCTAGGGTTCCATCTCTACTTAGGAATTTCTATCAACTCTATTAAAGATATAAGTTCTATCCTTCATTTCTTTCTCTCATCTAAACTCTAATCACATATCCCCACATGTGTGTAAATATCACCCCTACATTTGAAAATTCAAATCAAGCAATCGTACTCTCGTCAATTGTCCAAAGCACTTATTAATTATTGAATTTTTAAATGAAATTTGCTTACACATCTTTCATGCGACCGTTAATACTTCTTGAGGTACCAACAACCGATTACAAGATACGTTAGCACTTTAAAGCGTACTTCCTAGTTTTGCAACACCCAAGGCTTTAGCAGTGACTCCCAAACCAGTTGGTCTAAGGCACTAGGTGATGAAGCACCCTCGCTAAATATTTTTCTATTTTTACAGTCTTAAGTAATCACAAAAACCAGTGTGCATTTTTTTCTTTATTCACTTTTTTTCTTCTTTATTTTCATTGTACTAAGGACTTTAGACAAGAGCATTTCAGGGTCTCTTCTACTATTCCAAGTTTCAAGGTCATGATTGTGCAAATTGTAGGGTATACGTTTTCAGAATCTAGATTTAAGCTAGGAATTTTTTTTCAAACTTATACTCTAATAAGAACATCAATACTCTTCCCTAGTTTCGACTTAGCCCAAGAAGTGAACCCAAAATTTGCCTATTTCTAAATAATCTACAAAGGCATATACTTTCTACCGTTAAATTTTAAGGAATGTTATTTTTAGGGTTTTTAATTCACTAAGTCTAAGATCTAGTTGTTCCTAGCCAGTTAACCTATTTGTCAAACTCAAGTCAATTAGCCAAAATTGAATACATTAATTTTTATAATTTTTGAAAATTTTCAATTTTTATGGGTTTTCAAATAAGTATGCAAATGCAAAAATATATACAAATGAATGCGAAGGAAGAATACGTACCGATCATACCCCCAAACTTGAACTTGACAGTGTCCTCACTGTAATACTAAACCAAGAGGGTCAAAATGTCGGCACTCCTTTGTTTATTTATTTACAATTTTATTTTTATTTTTTTTTAATGTTTTGAATTTTTTTATTTTTTATATAAAAAAGAAAATAAAAAATATGTACATATATACAACAGGTTCCCCCCAAACTTAAGCTTGGCCTTACACAAGCCAAAGGTTAGCACCAACCATTCAAAGATCTTATCGTGGTAATGGTATAGTTGGTGCAAGAATAGGGTGTGGAGGAAAGAAATGAGAAACACGCGAGACCGTGTGGAAAGAAGAATGGTAGAATACGGTCTCGGTGGGGGAGAAGAAGGGCGGAAAGGAGAAAGAAGGGTCGCGCGATCTTGAGGGTGTAAATCGAGTGAATAAATTAGCGCAATTTGTGATGACCGATGTGTTAAAAGCGATTGCGCTAACCTATCAACCCGCCGAGAAATGGGATCAAATCCCTCAAGATTCGTAAGAAAACATGGGTACGCCGAACTTGGTATAGGAGATGAAAGCGTAACAGTCATTTGTACGGTCGGGACAATAGGAGAGACGAAAGGGAGTGAATTAGGGATAGTATCTTTCTCACCGTAGTAAACTGTTTCGAACTTGAAAGATACCATTAATGGTTCGAAACTACTATAATCAACCGAGTCTGATGGCTCATCTGAAAATGTAAAGGACTCAAACTCGAGCGGTGAGTCATCAACATCGTCCGAAAAAGTGACACACTCGTAGGTGTTATCATCTGTGAGAACTGTGTTAGATTCAATGGAAAAATTTTCAAGCTCACAGTCTTCAAGCGGGGTCGGAACGATGGAAAGGAGGGAGGGTGATATAACAGTCAAAGGTTCAGGAGGATGAATTGGAAAATCAGACACATCAAACAAAAATGATTCAACCTCAATATTATCCTCAAGACTCTCCTCAATACTATCCTCAATATTGAACTCATCCATGCCATTATCATCAAAATCTAGACGCATATGAGATTCAGGAGAAACATTTAATAACTCAGGATGATGATTTGAACATAAAATTTCAATTAAATCGACAGGTTCATCATCCGAAATATTCCCGGCGTCTATATCCTCAATCAAGTGAAAATCAATTTCTTTAGACACCTCATCAAAAGCATGGATATTTATCGATTTAGGTTCTAGAGTGGAGGTGTAAAGATCGAAAGGATTAGGTGCGGTTTCACTCGAAAGGGGTTCCTCACAATTTGGCAAATTAAGCACTACAAAGTCGTACAACTCATCATTTTGGACACATGTTTGAAAATTAGAGTTGTTGGATTCAATTGGGTATGGGTAGGTTTGATTTGGAAATCCTCTCACATTCTCTCTCTGTCCAACCGCCTCCTCATACATTGGAAAATTTGGAGCTAGTTGGAAACTAGCTACCGGTTCACTCGGTTACATAAGGGAGGCTATGGACGCTTCCACATTCCTCACCATTTTGTTTGTTGCAGCAATATAAGCCTCCAACGACTCTTCTAAACTAGACTTGGGTGGTAAGGGGGTTTCGGTAAAAGATTCAAAATTGTTTGGATATGTGAAACTCCCAAAAGGCTGTGTAGAAACAGGGTCTAGTGACGGTGGGAAAGTCTGGTAGGACTGGTAGGAAGTGGGTGATTGGACAGGGGTAGGGTCAACATGTGGATAAAAAGGTGAAAAGTCTTGTTGATCCCTAGAACTAGATGTGTGGAGAGGGGTGCAAGATCGGCTACGAGATTGAGCAATATGCTCAGCAATGGACATCGGCCTAGGAGTGACAGAAGGACTTGAAAAAGTGGTATCAACATATGGAAGTGGTGAAGGTTGACTCGGTTGACACCATGTGGGTTGAAAAGTCAAACTATTTCTCCTAGACGCCTCTATTTGATCTTTCAAAGATATTTTTGGTAAGGAAGGATCGTCTTCAAATTGACCGAACAAATTGACGTACGACGCAAAATTAGGTTCGGGATACCAAAGTTCGGCGAATGATTTATTATGTGGGGTACCTATGTTGTAAGAAGAAAGCTGACAAGAAGGAAGGTTGGGTGGTGCAAGGATTTATTTGCAACTAAAAAATTTTGCAAGTTTCTATAAAATATTTTCCTTTTTTCCTTTTTCTCTTTATTTGAGACTGTTTGCAGAAAAAAAAATCGATAAAGGGCTTAGACACAAATGTAATCAACCAGAAATGCACAATCAGACTTAGATCTAGGGTCACCTAGGTCAGCTAGACAGCTCCTAACTGTTCCAAAGGGCTAGAAATAGGACCTCAAACAGCCTCTTCATCGCCAATTGCGGCCAGGTAAGTGCCAAGTAAGTGGGAAGGAACCACACTGTGGGCCTAATTAAAAACCACTAGCCTTGACACACTTGCCTAGGCACCGCAAAGTCAGGTTAGGATAAACGGTCGATGCCTATACTAGTCCTCTGTCCTATTGAGCGCGACGTCCTTAGGGCTGAGTCTAGTATTTTTTTAATTAAGATATGGTCCATACAAATGCCTTATGTGATTTTTGGGGTCCTGGGAAGGGTGATGAAATCCCCACCCAATCTGAATTGGTCAAAAAGCCCCTTAAAGTCCGATTAAAGATATGCAAAACAGTAAATCACTTGCAATCAAAGAATTTTATTTTATGCGCGGTGCAAAGAATCCTGCACAAGATTGTTATTTGGAAGGCAAAAGATTTTTGAGCGCAAAGAAATCCTGCAGGCAAATTTACAGAAGATATATCAAGATTTGCGGAGGAGGAGAGAGAAAACTCACAGAAATTTGCAGTGGCGGAACTGTTTTTTTTTTATCGCGCTTCTGCGTTTTTTTTTTCAAGCCCTGAATCGACCAGGCCGCAGCGGTTCCGCGACCAAAAGGGGGCTGGCGCGGCGGTTCCGCCGCGCTTTGGTCGGTTCGGCCTTTTTTTTTTGGTGGACCAGATCACCGCGGTTAACTTGTAGACCCGGTCTTCCAAATTTCTTCTGTTCCTCGGTTGTTGTGATCTTCTGTTGTTCCGATCTGTTTTTTCCTGTTTTGATCTCTGTAGATTTCCAGATCCGATTTTCGTATATTCTGCAAAATTCAAACAATAAAGTATCCCTTCCAAAAATAACAGATTATATATTTTTTTATATTTTTTTTATTTTCCAGATTTTTATAATTTTTAAAATTTATATCAACCCGAAATCACACAAAAGAAATTTTACGCCATCTCCGGCAACGGCGCCATTTGATTGATGCAAAAATATAAGTTAACCGTAATCAGAAACGGTGTCGCTTTGCAGCTAGCCGGTGAATACGGGTCGATCCACAAAGAAGTGTAATTTTCTTAATGTGTTTTTACGAGTTGATACCAAATGTTGTTTGGCTTGATTTATTAAATCTAAAAAACCTAGATCTATCAATAAACTAAATTAATCTAAATTAAAGTCTTGCTAGGGTTAGGTTTAGGGGAAGTTGGGAGATTAAAGGTTTCCTCTCCTGCTTTCAATGCCTTATTTTAGATCTATTAGATGTTATGGTAATTATCAATAAAGTGGATTAGATCCATTCGGGAAGGTGTTCCTTCCTCTAGGTTCTTGTCCTTCCTTTAGAGATCCTTACCCTAACCTCCATGGAAAACTCGCGTAACCGGGCCTTTATACTACGGTGTCACCATTACCTCGAGGGTTAAGGTGCCGTAGGGAGCGGTGTGTGCGTGCATGCATGGAGTTCTAATTCTTAGGTGTGAAGGGGCATGAAAGGGGTGAGAGATCTCATCTCTCAAACCTTTCCCTAAGGCTAACCCTAACAAGCGAGGAGATTACTCGCTCATTAGGGGATTAAAAGACATTCTAAATTAAAAGAGAATTAAAACGAAGAAATAAAAGTAACTTACTAATTTTTGTTGATGGCCCCTTCCAAACAATAATGCAGAACAGATCTGAATTTGTGAAATGAAAAGAGGCATCGATGCTCTCCAAAATAATTCTAAAATTTATTAATGAAGGGAGGCATCAAGAATTACAATGATTAGAGTTCCTATTTATAAAGAATAGGAAACCCTAGGGTTACATTTGACCCGCATGTCTACAATTACAAAAATAGCCCTAAGTTGACTACTCAAAGCCGCCGCCACATCTTAGTAAAACTTTTATCTCTTGATTGCCCTATACCGCCGCGGAACCGCGGCCCTAGGCCTGGTTGGGCCGCGGTTCCGTGGCCAAAAGAAGGAATTAGGCTTCTAATTTTCTTGGGCCGATTTCTAGTGGCTTGGACTTCTATGTTCTATATATCTTTTTCCATTTGGGCTTCTAGGTTGGTTCCAGATCTCCAGTGAACAATTTGCAATGGCTTTTTAACCGTTCGCTTTGAGTCGATATCTTGAATCTTGCTTTGTGAATTGTTCCTTATGTAGGCTTGATCAAGCTTCTCTGTTTGTTGGTTAAAGTCCACATTTTCATCGTCTTTACATCGTTTACACTGTTTTCTGTCCAAGAACATGTAACCTGTAACATGTAGCAGACATGCTTCAAAAGCAATCGTTTATTTATAAAAAGAATAAGAATAGGGAATATAAAAATGCAATATTATGGTCTGAACAATAGACAAGTTGAAACCTATAAGGCTAGACTTGTTCAAAGGGTTTCCGTCAAAGACCTGGTTTGGACTATGACGAAACCTTTTCTCCAGTGGCTATGCTCAAATCCATTCGGGTCCTTCTTGCTATTGCTGCCTTCCACGATTATGAAATCTGGAAGATGGACGTAAAGACGGCCTCTCTAAATGGTAATTTAGAAGAGTGCGTCTATATGGATCGGCCAGAGGTATTCATTCAGAGTGGGAGCAGCGGAAAAGTATGCAAGTTTCTTAAGTCCATTTATGGACTAAAGCAAGCATCGTGGAGGTGGAACATCTGTTTTGATGATGCTGTCAAAGAATTCGACATAACCATACATATACAGTAAGATTGTAGGGAGAGCTGTAGTATTCCTCGTCTTGTACGTGGATGGCATTCTCCTAATAGGAAATGATATTCCTATGTTACAGTCAGTCAAAAGATTCTTATCACAAAAATTCTCCATGAAAGACCTGGGTGATGCCACCTACATTCTGGGGATCCAGATCTATCGTGATAGATCAAAAAATGTTGGGACTTTTGTTGGGTTGCTAGGCACGCGCACAAGGGTCTACGAGGCATCAACCATGCCCGATTAAAAATTTAGCCGTGCCGAACAACCCGAATACGGAACTTTAAACTAGAGATTAGGCGAAAACAAGCATGCTAAACACTTTAACACTAAGTGAGAGGGATTACAACCTTTGTAGATCCGGTCCTTCACTTCATATGCTCCGTGTTGTGGTCCCTTCGCTGCGATCATCGGGATCCGGACTCTCGAGAGGTTCCACGAAGAGAAAGACGCAACCTTTGCTTCCGATCTTCGATACTAAGATGATCTACCTTGAAGTTTCTTTAACACAAGCTAACACTCATGAAATGATGTGAACACCCTCATCTAAATGGCAAGGGAAGATGAGGATGATGAAGTAGGATTTTTGCTCTCTTTATTTATCTTTTTCTCATATTTATCCATCACAAAAATCAAAGCAAGAAACTATTTCAAGCAAAGAAGAAGAAGGAAGAAGATGATGAACAATATTAGAATCCTTTTTGTGATGAATAGGAAAAGAAATGATATGATGAATAATGTAACCATGGTCAAACTAACCCTTGTAGAGATTTGACTAAGGTTAAAAGTTTGGTTAGGTTAAGGAAATATCTAGCATAATATCTTAACAAAGACAAAGAAAGAAAGCTTCTAGAAACTTCTAGAAAACCTTAACCCTAATCAAACCCTAACCATGTTTAATCTCTACTAAACAAGTTGCATTAGTTATCATATCATGTTACAATATTATATATCATATATATAATATTTATCGTAACAAAATAAAATAATACAATTAACATATATCGCATATATATCAATGTATTATCCGAGTGAGAAAAAGAATCTTTTAGTGAGCAAATATTAGTTAATGCAAATTAATATATCATATATATTATTATACATTAAATTATCGAATCAACACTTGATCCGACAATCCGGCTATATCGCATATAACCGACTAATATTTATCCGTACCGATTCATCGAATCAACACTTGATCCGATGACCCAGCTGATATCAAATATCGCGAGAATACATTACGGTATCACATATCGCATTATCCTCGGTCCCGCACATATCACATATGTGCTCCTACTCCGTTTTGCCTGAGTCAAGAAACCTCTGTGTAGGACTCTAAAGAATCGTCAATACGCCGGCAGTAGGTGATGATCATATCAAACACCCACAAGCTGCAAGCGGTCAGCTAAACGTAACAGCTACCCAGGTATTGAGCGCTCAGAAGATCAACAAGCAAGCCTGTACATTCTCCTGCGAATCCAAACAGTAACACTCCCGTACAGTCCGGTCTCGTCGTCTGATATGTCGCATATCTCGCCTAGGGGTGGTAAACGTCAGACCCCAGTAACTCGATAAGTCGTGTCGATACGAGGTCTATAACAGTTCGAGAAACTACTGATAACACTTACCAGTAAATCTCAGCAACCCTGGCCAGGGATTTCCGGTTATAGCCAATCGAACACAGCACAACATCAACTCCCTATACCGGGAGAGACAAATCCCCTCCTATCGCTCATTGCCTCCATGTGATTCGGGACTGTACCCAAAAGCCACCTTTTTGCACGCCCTCTTGGACATGGTATGATGGAAATCAAAGCACAGTGGGAATTACACAAGACTCTATGATGATCTCGGGTCGACAGACTACTCTGTACCAGTGTCACCGGAGAACTGCCATCTGACGTATGGTATAATACCATCTGGGAGTTCTCGGCGAGTCCGTCCAGTGTACCCAGTCTCCACTGAGCACCCGTACACCATCCTTGATGTCTAACATCGATGGATATGGGATCATCCATCGCCCATCATATGGGTCAAGATGCGTATACGCTAGTCTACTCTGGTGTATCGATGCCCTGTCTCGATACACCCTCGACTAGGAACAGTTATAGGATGTACTCGTCGACTACCGTGGCCCCACTAGTATGATCTCATCATAGTCCCAGTAGTCGAGTACATATCCTAAGGTCTTTATCAACATGTAATATAGAGACAATCAGAGTACATGTTAAGATAAAGTACAACCAAATAGCATACTATCATGTCGAGCAAGAAAGTCCTCCCTATATATGTCCTAGCATCCACTACAATATACATCGTATGTACAGTAATTGCCTCTAGGGCATACAAATAACTAACAATCTCCCACTTGCACTAGGGCCATCTGTTATGGTATCGCATACCCAACAATTAGCTGCGGTTGAAGTATCTCATACTCAACCATCCCGTAAAAGTCTCTACTGGGAAAAAGGCCTTTGTGAGTGGATTCGCGCCGTCGTCCTCTGTGTCTGCTCTCCTAACCTCGATCTCCCTGGAGATCAACTATCTCCATGATCAGGTGATACTGCCTAAGAATTATATTTGGATTTCTGATGGGACAGTAGTTCCTTGGCTGAAGCCACAACTCCATTGTCACACAATGGTAGAAACGAAGTTCATCGCATGAACTCATAAATATCCAGACTGCCTCTTTTTGTAGCATCCTTGGTAACGATGTATCTTACCTTTAATCGTCTAGTATGTCACGGTATCTAGCTTGGGACTCTTCCAACATACCGTCCATCCACTGAGGGTGTAGACAATGCCTGCGACTGATATTCAGTCGTCCTTATCAGCCTGGAACCTTTCCGGTGATTCTCCCCAGGATCGATTGATACCATCTCACTACAACTAGTGAGTGTCCTAACATCCAATTAGATCTATCTCATAGATCCAAAACCCCGGATTTAGGAGGTATCACTTTGATCCTATATGGAGAATCCTTATGATAAGCAGAGATTGACCGAGCGTAGCATAGGAAACTCCTTCCCTATCAAGAGTATGTCATCCACGTACTCTACGAGGATCACCACCATACTCTCTACTACCTTTTCGTATATACAAGGTTCATCTACCATTTTGATGAAGTCAAACTCTTTGACTACGACATCAAAACAGATGTTCCAACTCCGCGATGCCTGTTTTATCATATAAAACATCTTGCACACGTTTCCGCTGCTCCCACAGTCTACGAAGCCCTCTGGCTGTGTACTTATAGACGCTATCTTCTAAATCATCATTTAGAAAAGCAGTCATGACACCCAACCACCAGATATCGTAGTCATGGTATGTAGCCATGGCAAGTAGGATCTGGATGGACTTAAGCATAGATCCTCAGAAAAGGTTTCAACATAATCCATACCTGGTCTATGATGCAAACCTTTAACAAGTCTAGCATTGAAAGTCTCAACTTTTCCATGTACACCAAGTAATCTTCTCAAGATATACTTGCTCCTGATGGGGATTTAACCCTTCAGATAAAGCAACCAAAGTCCATACTTTGTTGGTGTATAAGGATTCTATCTCAGATCGATAAGCATCCAGCCATTCTTACAGAGTCCCACTCCTGATAGCCAGCTCGAAAATAGTTGGGTCATCATCTCATGATGCAATCCTCGCTCCCACTGTCATAGAGAAACCGAAGTATCTCTCAGGTGGGTGAGGAACCCTACCAGATCGGCGGAGAGGCTGAGGTTCGTTGGAAACTATTGAATCCTTTGGTTCTACCAAATCATCAGCTGCATTTTGTATAGCTGGAACCTTTCCAGTTGTACATAACAGACCTTGTCTCGAGCTTGTCTGGATTTTGCTTTTAGACATAGGCCGGACAACCCCAAATCTTAATAAGCTTAAGATATGGGCTCTTCCCTTTCCATATCGCATATGAAGTGGTAGGCAACTAATTTGATTTGAACCTTATTCAATAGGTATGCAGCTTCTCAAGTGCATAACTCCCTAAAGGAAATAGGAAACTCAGTAGTACTCATCATAGAGCACACCATATCACATAGGGTGCTATGGCTCCACCCCAATACACCGACGTGCTGTGGTGTATACGGAGGAGTAATGCTGAGAGAGAATCTCATTCTCCTTTAGAATAGTCCAGGAATTCCGTGCTTAAGTATTCTCCTCCTTGATCACATTATTGGACATAATACTTATACCCGTATTTTGGTTCTCTACTTCTAATTTATATTCTGTGAATATCTCAAAATGTTTGAACCTGTGTTTCAACAGAAACATATGTCTGAATCTTGAGAGATCATCAGAGAATGTAATGAAGTACAAAGAACCGGTCTTGGCATGTGTAGACAGGGGACCTTACATACATCAACATGTATTAATCCCAAGAGTTCACTAACTCTTTCTCTGTTTCCAATAAACAGAGCTGTGGTCATCTTATCATTGTGACATGACCGGCAAGTTTCACAAGATGTAAATTCAAACTAATTTAAATATGCACTTATATGTAACTTAGCTAGTCGGGTCGCATTGATATGACCTAGTCTACAATACCTCAAGAAGGATTCGTTCATTTCTGAACTCTTCCTCCTGTGTGTGTTCCGTATACTAAGAACTGTAGTTTGATTTAGAACGACAATGCTTTTAGATGACGTGTCTGAACCGATCAACTCTTGATATAAGAAATGTTCAAAACATTATCCAACAATACAAAATTATATCCTTTCTTTACTAATAAAGAGACTGATATGATTTTGTATATCAGGTTTGGTATCTAATAACATTTGTTCAGAATCAATGTATTCTGGTAATACAGGGTGATAGTGACCAACAGACTTAGCTGCAATACTTGCACCGTTTTCTGTCTCATGAAACTTATCACCCGTTCTCAGTTCTCTACCTATATGTAGCCCATGTAACAAATTACATATACGGGATCCTGTTGCGGTATCACATACCCAGGACGTAAAAGATACTGAGAAACGGTTCTCTATAATGAACACACCCGAAGATGATGCATCTGTATGCACTTTCTTCGTTTAGGCGGCACGGGAATTCTGGTAATCCCCAATTTCCTGCTCTGTCCTATAACAATTATAAGTTGGAGCAGGACCAACGTTCCCCAGCTCAGTATAACAAGCGGGTTCGGTCAATATATCCGTTTTATTATCTTGATTAAGGCGTGATATGGTCGCTACCTGGAGAGAGAGAGAAGAAAACACTCAGCGTATGCTCTTGCAAGATTAGATTGGTTATCTAATATATCTAATCAGGATGTCTCCCACTGTTTTAATCAAATCTTCCTTCAAACCCTAAAAGGAAAGACTAGCCGGGATTAATTACACGCTACAAGTTCGCCAATCTTTCAGCCAGGCCAGTGTCGGTACTTTGAGAGAGGTCCCCCGTGCTTTCGCACGAACCTAATTAAAGTAAACCTCGTTTTCCCAGAGGCATAACCCCGTTAACACCTTTCTAGACACCTACTTGATTGACTAATTGTAATGTGTAAAACTCTCCCCGGAGTAACTCTTACTCGCAGCGGGTATTGGGATCCAACTATCTAATAGAAGGTATGCAATCTCATTGCAAATTTCAACTCTTGAAATTCCCAATAATATTTTACCCCTAGTGACTTATGACCTTAACTATGGTCAACAAATCATAAGCACTATTCAAGTTCTACCCGTCATTTCTTGATTAATTAGACCCACCCACATGACCCTTAACTAAGGTCAACAAAGTCATATGACTGTCCTAACTAATCGCATCATATGCTATATAGGAAGACATCACTTAGCTACCGTACACTGTGCCTTAACTATGGTCAACAAACACAGCACGAATACTAAGTACTCTACTTCCTAAAATGACGGAGGGTTACGACAGGTTTTTACGAAAACCTATTGCGTAATGAACTTGATATCGTTGTAGAATCGAGTGATTTTAAATGGAGTGTTTTTAAGGCTTTTCTAGTTTTGCTAAAGGGGTCACTCCCGGTGAAGGGATCGTCGGCCCTTTCCTCATCGAATAAGGTGCAGGATATTTCAAAAATATCACTATGCAAAGCAGAAACTATAGAAGCAATCAAAAGACAAACCGAGTTTGTAGCATCTGCCAGTTATTGCTAAAGGAGTCACTCCCGGTGAAGGGATCTCGGTCCTTTCCTTATCGAATAAGGTGCTGGATGTTCTACAAGGAACACCGCTATGCAAAGCAACAACTAGAGCTACCAGTTTTTTATAAACAAGTTTCTACAACATCATAGGTTTCTTTTATTTCATTAATCTCATTAATGAAGTCCCATTTTATTATGCTTCACGAGCATCTCTTTTGAAACGAAATCTGCAATATAACATATATCTCATATATATAATATAAACATTCGTCTCAGGCAGTAATATGATCTCATCACAGAACATTGCAGCAGAAGAAACATATATGAAATATTGGATATACTAGGACGTCCGTGTTTTCATTACGAGCCTGTATAAAACACGGATTCCACGGTCGCGATGAATAGCCAAACCCACATCCCTAGACCCCTACGAGAGCGGCAAGTAACACTGCCAATTCTAGGGTTAGGAGACCCGGTCTCGACTCCTCGAGATGATCTCCTACTGGACCCTAGAATCCGATTACTTGTGCTCCCCGCCTTGGGTCTACCTAATGCGGAAAAGTAAATAATATACAACGGTGACATCTTCCGCTACCTGGAAGTGCCCCAATAAAAGAATATTACATACAAATGAATATTACATGAATGAAAAAGAAAAACTCTCATCTCACATAAAACCCCCGGCTATTCAAACGCGACGATCCAATACAACATATCACAGCAACACATAATATCTCATATCATCAACGTAAGCAAGTATGCGTATCCCGATTGTCGTTGATGTATAGCAACGAAGCCGGCGATACACCACATACTAGGCTTACGGTCACAGAAAAGAAAGTGTAAAACTACAACAGTTGGAATCCGCAACCTTCTTAGACATCACATGCCTAACCAAATGAATTCCTTATAAACCCCGCATTTTAATCTCATTATCGAAAACTCTTTTCAATATCAAGTCGGGCAATTCAACAAGATTCCCGACGTCCTGATCGAATGCTCGTCGCAAACTTTAGTAGACGGCCGCACCCCCGATACCGTCGACGAAGTGCACCAAGGCGGAACACCGCCACCGGGAGCACCCGAACGGATGCTTTCGGCGACGGGGTTCTCCTACAGTCACTTGGTCGGGGCTATGGGGCGTGGCTGTCTATTAAGTTTACCCGGCGAGTATCCGCGTACGCTACGTGATTGCGATGGACTTTTGATCGCATCAAAATTCCGTGGCAACCAATCATCTGAGACTAAACTGCTATGTTTATAATATTCAAATTAGTTATCTCATAACTACCTGTGGATTCCAATTATTGTATCACATTCCAGATAAATAGAAAAAGTTAAACTTTCCGATCGAATCATCAAGCACCCAAGATTTCCCCAATATATCTCAACACTTGAAATCAGTTTAATAAAAACATCCATTACATGCCACAGTACCAATGGTCCAGCCGTAGAAGGGTCAAGCCAACGCCTCACATGTGGCACGCCGTACTGCCCCAAACCCTAAGGTTCAAAAGGCAGTTCAAGACGGTCACACAATCAAGTTAAGGTTTGTTGTCTTCTAGAGGGTCCACCGCGTTACTTGCACGACTTAGAACGTTCTTAAACACGAGGAAAAATCCAACTTTTGAAAAATTTTCCGACAGGGGAAAAAGTGAGTTATTGATATCCGTTCGAACTTTTTAACAGTTTCTAAAAATTATCCGGACAAAACTAAATAAAGTTAAAATATCCGATCGAATCTTTATGTCCCCAATACAACCCAGATAATTCAACAGTTGAATAAAAAAAAAAAAATTTCCAGAAGACTCAGCACTTGAAGACAAGAATTACTGTGCAAGCCACGTGGTGTAACTCACCAAAGTGGCCGCGGAACCGCCGCGAAACCCAGGGTTGGGCCGCGGTTCCGCGCCTCCTTTGTCGAGTTAGCATCACGTGCTTCACAGTAACTCATAGAATTCCCTGCTGAATTTTTAGGCAATTTTTAATTCACAAAAAACCAAAGTTTCAGAAAATTTCCAGAGAAGGGGTTATATCGGGTTTTCCGGGTTCGATCGGACTTTAAACTTCGTCTAGACTTCGCCTAAAGCTCTAGCTTGGCTCTGATACCACTGTTGGGTTGCTAGGCACGCGCACAAGGGTCTACGAGGCATTAACCATGCCCGATTAAAAATTTACCCGTGCCGAACAACCCGAATACGGAACTTCAAACTAGAGATTAGGCGAAAACAAGCATGCTAAACACTTTAACACTAAGTGAGAGGGATTACAACCTTTGTAGATCCGGTCCTTCACTTCATATGCTCCGTGTTGTGGTCCCTTCGCTGCGATCATCGGGATCCGGACTCTCGAGAGGTTCCACGAAGTGAAAGACGCAACCTTTGCTTCCGATCTTCGATACTAAGATGATCTACCTTGAAGTTTCTTTAACACAAGCTAACACTCATGAAATGATGTGAACACCCTCATCTAAATGGCAAGGGAAGATGAGGATGATGAAGTAGGATTTTTGCTCTCTTTATTTATCTTTTTCTCATATTTATCCATCACAAAAATCAAAGCAAGAAACTATTTCAAGCAAAGAAGAAGAAGGAAGAAGATGATGAACAATATTAGAATCCTTTTTGTGATGAATAGAAAAAGAAATGATATGATGAATAATGTAACCATGGTCAAACTAACCCTTGTAGAGATTTGACTAAGGTTAAAGGTTTGGTTAGGTTAAGGAAATATCTAGCATAATATCTTAACAAAGACAAAGAAAGAAAGCTTCTAGAAACTTCTAGAAAACCTTAACCCTAATCAAACCCTAACCATGTTTAATCTCTACTAAACAAGTTGCATTAGTTATCATATCATGTTACAATATTATATATCACATATATAATATTTATCGTAACAAAATAAAATAATACAATTAACATATATCGCATATATATCAATGTATTATCCGAGTGAGAAAAAGAATCTTTTAGTGAGCAAATATTAGTTAATGCAATTTAATATATCATATATATTATTATACATTAAATTATCGAATCAACACTTGATCCGACAATCCGGCTATATCGCATATAACCGACTAATATTTATCCGTACCGATTCATCGAATCAACACTTGATCCGATGACCCGGCTGATATCAAATATCGCGAGAATACAATACGGTATCACATATCGCATTATCCTCGGTCCCGCACATATCATATATGTGCTCCTACTCCGTTTTGCCTGAGTCAAGAAACCTCTGTGTAGGACTCTAAAGAATCGTCAATACGCCGGCAGTAGCTGATGATCATATCAAACACCCACAAGCTGCAAGCGGTCAGCTAAACGTAACAGCTACCCAGGTATTGAGCGCTCAGAAGATCAACAAGCAAGCCTGTACATTCTCCTGCGAATCCAAACAGTAACACTCCCGTACAGTCCGGTCTCGTCGTCTGATATGTCGCATATCTCGCCTAGGGGTGGTAAACGTCAGACCCCAGTAGCTCGATAAGTCGTGTCGATACGAGGTCTATAATAGTTCGAGAAACTACTGATAACACTTACCAGTAAATCTCAGCAACCCTGGCCAGGGATTTCCGGTTATAGCCAATCGAACACAGCACAACATCAACTCCCTATACCGGGAGAGACGAATCCCCTCCTATCGCTCATTGCCTCCATGTGATTCGGGACTGTACCCAAAAGCCACCTTTTTGCACGCCCTCTTGGACGTGGTATGATGGAAATCAAAGCACAGTGTGAATCACACAAGACTCTATGACGATCTCGGGTCGATAGACTACTCTGTACCAGTGTCACCGGAGAACTGCCATCTGACGTATGGTATAATACCATCTGGGAGTTCTCGGCGAGTCCGTCCAGTGTACCCAGTCTCCACTGAGCACCCGTACACCATCCTTGATGTCAAACACCGATGGATATGGGATCATCCATCGCCCATCATATGGGTCAAGATGCGTATACGCTAGTCTACTCTGGTGTATCGATGCCCTGTCTCGATACACCCTCGACTAGGAACAGTTATAGGATGTACTCGTCGACTACCGTGGCCCCACTAGTATGATCTCATCATAGTCCCGGTAGTCGAGTACATATCCTAAGGGCTTTATCAACATGTAATATAGAGACAATAAGAGTACATGTTAAGATAAAGTACAACCAGATAGCATACTATCATGTCGAGCAAGAAAGTCCTCCCTATATATGTCCTAGCATCCACTACAATATACATTGTATGTACAGTAATGGCCTCTAGGGCATACATATAACTAACAACTTTCGCAGTCCAGGTACATAGACACCATAGTGAAGAGATTCAGTATGGATGATTCTAAGCGCGGTAACCTACCGGCTTGTCACGGAATCACCCTCTCCAAAGAGATGTCTCCCAAGACTGATTTGGAAAGGGATCGCATGTCGATTATACCCTACGCTTCTGCGGTAGGCTCTATAATGTATGCGATGTTATGTACCAGACCAGATGTAGCATACGCATTGAGCGTAGTAAGCCGGTATCAAGCAAACCCTGGAGAGAAGCACTGGATAGCAGTAAAGAACATTCTCAAGTACCTGAGGAGGACTAAGGAGATGTTCTTAGTGTATGGCGGAAAAGACCTCCTGATCGAGGCCTTTGCCGACTCCGCCTTCCAGAGTGACAAGGATGACTCCAAGTCCATGTCGGGTTATGTCTTTACCCTCAATGGAGGGGCGGTCTGTTGGAAGAGTTCCAAGCAGGAGACCGTTGCTGACTCAACAATGGAAGCGGAGTACATAACTGCTTGCGATTCCGCAAAAGAAGCTGTCTGGATGAAGAAGTTCCTCATAGAACTTCAGGTTGTTCCTACCATTGTTGATCCAATACCTCTGTAATGTGACAACAACGGCGCTATAGATTTAGCGAAGGAACCCGAGTCCCATCAAAAATCTAGACACATCTTAAAGAGGTATCACCTGATCAGGGAGATTGTAGATCGCCGGGAGATCGAGATAAAGAGAGTAGAGACAGAGAATAACATTGTTGATCAAAGGCCATTACTCAGACGCAGTTCGAGAGGCTATTCGAGATGATAGGTCTACGATATGCCAGCTCATGGCCCTAGTGCAAGTGGGAGATTGTTAGTGTATATTCCCTAGGGGCCATTATTGTATAATACTTGTATGTACATTACTTAATGGAAGCTTGGAATATTCACAGTTGTATATACAGTCTTGCTAAAATTGGTAGTATGCTACTTGGTTTGTGTCTACTTTAATATGTGCATATGTTTCTTGTAACGTATCACGTATACTTATTAGTAGAGCCCATAGGATCTTTGCTTGATTACCAGCGTTGTGATGGCAGTCACACTAGTGGGGGCTGGGTTGTCTATAAGCAACATCCTATATTTGTCCCTAGTCGTAGGATTATCGAGACTGGGCATCGATACTCTAGAGTAGACTAGTGTGTACGCTTCTCATCCCAGTTGGGGAGATGGTCTGTCCCACAGCCATCAGTATGTTGTACTGGAGATAGTATACAGGTGCTCGTTAGGTTACGGGTACACCGGACAGGACTCGCAGGGGAACTGTTGGATGGTATTATACCCATCGTCAGTTAACAGCTCCCAGGTGACATGAGTACAGCATAGTCCGCAGACTTGACACTGCCACTTCGCCTCGAGTGTGTCCCACTGTTCTTAGATTGCTACCCTACCACGGCTCAAAGGAGTCGTGCAAACAGGTAGCATTTGGGTGCAGCCCCGAGCACTTGGAGGCAGTGGCGGTTAGAAAGGATTCGTCTCTCCCGGTATTGGGAGTTGATATCGCGCTGTGTCAGAGAGCCATTACGTAAAGTCCCTGGCTAGGGCAAGCGAGATTTACTGGTAGGTTCCAGTAGTTTCTCAGGGTGTAATGGGCTACGCTCCGACACGACTTATACCGCTATTAGGGGACCGACCCTTACCGCCCCCTAGGCTCGATATGCGATAGTCTTAGACTAACAGACCGGACAGTACGAAGATTGTCACATCAGGCTCAGTAGGAGTTCGGATGGTTTTCCTCATCGTCCTTCTTATCGATATCTACCTGGGGACCGTTACGTACAGCTAGTGCCGCATGCGGTCTGTAGTTAAACCCACTGCCAGCGTAGTGTCGAGTCTTTAGAGTCCCATACAGAGAGTTTCCCTGCTCCCGGAGAAACGATATAGAGGTCGTATGGTTTTACGAAAAGGGTTTGGACGCATACGTATTTAAACGCACGTACGACGTTCGGACAGTTTTTGCTAGCCGGCTTTGGTTTAAGCCAGATTCTAGTATCAGGTTATTGGATTTGTACTGTCTAAAGTTTTTACGTGTTTTCACGGATAGGAGGGGCGTTCTCGTAATTTGTCGGGAAGCTTCTAGATGGATGATGACTTGGAGGGTAAGGTGGCATTAGCACTTAATGAATTTGTGACTCGCTTAGATGAATCATTCAAGTGAGTTAATGATGATTCATTGCTTAATGACTCACTTGATGATTCATTGCATATATATTATGAAGCATGATGATAATGCATTTTGATTTATTCTTTTTGATTTTCTTATGCTTCATAATATATTGGAAGTGAGAAGCTTTTTCATTCATTCTCATGCTCACCTTCTCTCTCCTTAAGCTCTCTCTTGAAACCATAATCTTCCCCTCTCATGTATTGAGATCAAGAATTAGATAGACTAATACATCCATAATCTCACTATATATCCCCTAGGTAGCTTAGATTAGCACTTTGAGTAACCTAGTTATCTCAAGTTAGAGATCAAGCTTGGCGTAAGAGCTCTCGGGTGGATCGTCTTTGACTCGAGGAGGCCGTTGAGGTGCCGATGTTCCAAGGAGCTTATGAGGAGTGGAGGACAGCGATGAAGACCCGAATGACAAGTAACGTGAGGTATAACTTTGAATCCGAGTAGTTAAACCTCTCGTAGTTTGCTAGTAACGGTTTAGATACGATTCATGCGCTCAAGTCCGTGTTACGAAGCTTTGATAATCATTTTTCATATATTCCGCCTCCCCGCAAGTTCATGGGGTGCGTGACATGGACTTACAACATGCAATGGAGACAGCTGCTTGATTTGAATCTGATTCCAATTAAATCAGTGTCTCTGTTTCTATATTATATATAGAATGGCTCATATCTTAACGATGTTAAGGTATATGGAGTTGTCCGGCTTATGCTTAAAACTAGACTCTGGACATACTCAAGGCACGTTTCTGTAATGGCAGTTTGTGGGTTAATCCGGGCTATGACGAGGGTTAACTTTCTACCATCTGGAAGATCAATAGTGATATTGTTCTTGACTCTCCACAGTTTTAGCAAAATGGATTTTTTCAGAAAATAGTAATGGGAGTCTGGTAGAACTGGAAGTCATTCCAGAACCACAAACGATTACCGAAAATTTAATAAGAACCTAAAGATTCAATCGGGTTTGACATTCTATTAGCCACTCCGCAGATATGGTGGGTAACTTTATACGCCCAAGAGGTACTTCGGTATTCTCAAAGACGGTGACAGGGAGGTTCTTGTTCACCCAGACTAACCATTACTGCTGTTCTAGATTATGAGACCCGGCAGGAGGATGAGTATAGAGTCATTCTAAACTATCTTTAGAAGTGCACGTGTATATGACACTGCCTGAGGGTTCTTGTAGTTAGGGGGAGCAGCGAAAGCATAGTGGACAAGTTGCTTGTGTCTATTTATAGACTAAAGCAGATATAGCAGAGATAGATCATCTATTTTTGATGTGACGGTGATAGGCTTGGCTTCATAAGAATAGGAGATGGATCTGCTAAGAAGGTAGTAGGGTGGTATGTCCTGGTATTTGGATGACATACACGTTGTAGGAAGTGAAATTCCTATACTATGATCAGTTATACTGTGGTTGTCACACAGTGGTTTCTCCACATAGGATATGGATATAATATCAGGCATTCTGGTTACTAGATCTACGGTTTTAGATCTAGATTTGGGTAGTTTCCCAATCTGGGTACTTAGACAGTATTCTAAAGGTATTTTAGAATGGACGACTCCTGGCATGGTGGTGAACCTGCATGTTACGACCCGAAAGAGCACGTGGCTGGTCCTTGAACCATATGAAGTCTATAGGACCCCATCTGATCCAAGTAAGCCAAAAGCGCAGAAATCTAAAACCATTTAAAGAGTAAATAAGGAAAACTGGTTTAAGAAGTAAAGAAATCATGTTTTGAAAATCAAAGTTTTTAAATAACTAAGCCGAATATGCATTTTTAAAATGTGTAACCTTTCCTGAAAATTTCGGCAGAGTTTCCTTTGTAAAAACTGGCCCTAAACGGGGTACAACAAGAATAACATATATGAAATGATAAAAGGCATCCCCAAGCGGGAGCTAGCTCTTCGTCAATCGACGGTCACAACCACGCAAGCAAAAATAATATACAATGCCAAAAGGCGAGGATCAAAACCCATAAAGAACTCAAAACAGCCAGAAAACCGTAATACTACAAGCGCGACTCTAAGATCGACATAATACAACACTGTTTTCTAAGTCTGAAACAATATACAAGTTTTGGTTGATGAAATTTCTAGATACAATTTATAATACAGGAACAATGGCGGTTCTGATACAAAAGAACCCACCTACCAACGCAAGTCACCCATATGGAAGCAGTGTGCCAGAAATGCCGCTATGGAATCTGTACGGCAAAAACCTGCAAGGACTGTAGCACAACGGGGGTGAGTTGCCAACTCGTGAATAGAAAAATATCTACAAGCAGAGATCGAATGTATGACCCATCCTAGGTCAATACGATCATATAAATAAACCTCAATATGAATAAGTCTGAAGCATGCTAAACTGGCAATGTAATCTCTATACATGAGTGTAGTGCCAAGTGCTCGTGCCAGTGCCTCAGGTAATAGCATATCATAAATGTGAGGTATAATCAGTGTAATCAAATCTGCATGTATGTGGGTCCCATCCACTCGTCACCCAATGACAATAACCATCATGTATGTAAATATCATCAGCATATGCATGGAAATATGAGGATATAAACCACCTGTGTCCCTCGCGACACGTCAAAATCATGGAACCGGAGTGCCCAGCATCGACACTCGAAAATATCATGAAAACTGTGCCCAGCATCGGCACGTAAATCCACATATATAAATCGGGCTCCGTCAGTCCGGACCAGCCCACGGGCTCCGTCTGCGGAATCGGCCCTCAGCCCCAGCAGTACGCCCATATCCATCTATCGACTCTGGTCGGTATCCACCGGATAACCGCCAGGTCCAACCAATCACCGGTAGGTACTCGCCCACCTCCAGGCTCAATCGGCAAAATCCTTCGATCATCTTGCCGAGGGGAACCATTCCGGGTCTACAATGTACCCGCAATCGGCTCGTCCACTCCTCGAATCGGGTTTCACATGTCGCTCTCAGCACCGAGAAAACACATGGTGGACGCACTGAAATATCATATCAAGGGTAACCGGGTTTTTAAAGCAATGACATATTCTCTTTTGAAATACCCACGGTTCCCAAATCCAGAAACATCATGGAAATAGCAACTTTTAATGCGTATAATCAGAAAGCATGATGTATATGACATGTGAAAGAAATGTAAGCATATCAGTCTGTCATGCAAGAATCATATACCGAATGCAACAATACTACAGTGTAGTGACATGGCAATTATCGATGATGAAGTGTGTGAGCCGGCAACAAGTGTACGTGGAACATACGCATCATCGATAATGGTGCCGGTGTCCTAGCAGCATGACTGTAATATATATCGATAAACACAAGCAATGCAATGCAAATAGCATGAGTATGCGGAATCAAATAATCAACGCAACTGTAAGGAATCTATCTCAATAAATATATCATGCAGTCTTGCCTTTTGAAATAAGACGAATCAGGGTTTTTGGTAAAATAAAGGCTACGGTGTTTTAAGAAAAGATGTGTCGTTTGAAAATATCTGTAGAATCCCTTTTGCCTATCTTTAAAATATCCCCGATTCGTTAGTTTTGGAATAAGTATGACTCGGGTCTTGTCTAACGCCTACTATGCGAACAACGGACCCAACAGTCAAGTCAATCGGGAGGGGTATGAAAACCACCTAAATCTAAGTCAATGTCACATTATCTCATCACATAACAGGTATCACTACCATCATATCACATCTTCAATACGAACTCTGTCATGTCGCCAAATCTCACGGCCTCAATCGAATCTCATCGACTCATCTCAATCCCACGTATCATCCTCAAATCTCGTATATGAACATATAGTCCCATACCCATGTGTAGATATACACACCATTATATGCGCACAGATAAATGAAAGAATGTACGCAAGTATGTTTGTATGTGTGTATGTGTGAGTGCACCCACTACTCTAGGGTTTCGCACTACTAAACCAATACATCCTTATCATCAATAATTCTATTATTACCATCAATAGTCCTAACAACACATAATAAATATATTTGTGTATACGTATTCGTATACATCACCACGGACTGCGGGGGTGCTATACGCCATCCACCCGACTTCTCCCCGTAGATATAGATCTACTCACCTTGCTTCTCATGTGCCGATGCCGATGTCGCCATCTTCATCTTCTTCGCCTCAACATCACATAGGGTACCTACAAGTATATCACAACGCTAAAGCACATGAAAATCACATCGGAAACCAAAATAGCCCATGCTACTCGCATAGGTAAAAACCTATCGTCTCGCATGTAAACACGTTCAATATCCACTTTTCGTTGATGTCCAAACGCCACCCGACAAAAACGAATCACCAAATAGCAAAATCCATGCTAAAACAAGTCGTAAATCATACGCCTACTCAAGAAAATCAACCCAGATTTTACCCTAACAAGAATCAGTCAAAACTAGACATACCCAGGGTCAAGTTTATAGGGCAAAAGGCTACAGAACAAAAACGAAGGGGTTCCAACCTGCTCTGGCCGCAATTTGCAGCCAGAGCGATTAAATCTGCGGACCAAACAAAGAATTAGGGGAAAGGGCTTTGTGTGGTGGTTCCATGGTGCCTGCACATCTCACTGTCAACTCAGTTTTATTTTTGGGGTCTCGGGGATGATAGCAGATTCTTAAATACGATCACAGATTCACTGTTTTCCCCGATATCGATTCCGTAAATCCGTATTCTGGTTTCATGTTCAGGTTTGGGTCCAAATTAGCATCACACAAGGGGTTCTAAGGTCACAAAAAGCCTCAATTTCACTTTGATTTCAGGTCTAACCCTAAACCCTAACTTGAATTCTCCAAAGTCCACAAAACGACACAATATCGATATGAAACTAGAATTGATGCACAAGGAATTGAAATACTACTTGAGGGTGCAGAAATTACCTCCTTTGGCAACTCAAGAAAATTCTTGAGTTGCTCAAGGTCCTCAAGATCCACTCTTCCTAAGTCCAAAGCGTTCCTCTCGAGCTCGTGCACCTTTTTAGTGAAGGGAAGATGGGGTTTTGGAGTTGATTTGAGTGTGATGGAGATGATTTTAGTAAGGAGGAAGAGCAAGGGGGCAGCAGCAGCAGCTACTGAAGAAGAGAGAGGGAGAAATGAGTTGAAGAATGATGGAGGAATGGTTTAAGTCAACACACCTCACCTACTCTTTCTCTCTCTCACCATGCTTCATAATATATTCCCTTTTCCTTTTTCTTTTCTTTTCTTTAACCCTGATTCCTTCTCACCCCAATAGTGAACCCAAATGAACAACCATGGCAAGAAAAATCGTAACACAAGTGTAGAAAAAGATATGTGCATGTTTTGCACAAAAAAGCCAAAAATCCGATTAGCGATTTTTAATCGCGATTAACACTAAATTAGTGTCAAACAAATCATAAAAACTTTAAAATGTCATAATTCCATAAAATACCCTATTTTAGAATTTTCCATAATTTTCCCCAGTTATTTGTATTTAATTATACCGGAATATTAAAATATTCATTAAAATAATATTTAATTATAAAAATTCCACAAAATTAATATTTTAATATTTTGAAACGTTACAATCTATCCCCCTTAAAGAAATTCGGTCCCTGAATTTAAATTTAAACCCCCAAATACTAAAATATTTCAATACAAATTCCAACTCATCGGGGCTCCGAAATCATCTATACATAAAACATCATAGCGCAATGCATGTGCATGAGTACTGAGCAGATAACTCAAAAGCAACACTCCGTCAAGTATCCCGCAATCATCGGAGTCATGGTAAAGACATAAATGTCAAATCCAATACAAAACCAATAAGGTATAGATCAGAACTATACATGTAGACATCCAGTCTATACATGTGAATAGCTGATGTAAATGCATGCCAAATCTTTTTAAATCGCCGCGCGATACACGTAACACTGCACAGTGGCGGACGTTTTTCATAAGAAAAATAACTATATACGTATATATCCTTTGTTTGCTATGTACGTTCCGCCGTTTTGAAAACAATTTAGAAGGATTTCCTCATTTTTAAAACGTTTTGTGTCATATCGGACACATAGGTATATATGCCGAGACTATAGCTCGCTCTTTGGAAATCCCTTCGATAACTATCAATGCATTCAAAATATATCCAGGTACTGCCCTCTGACTAGTCCTGCTAAGTATGAAAACAAATATCCAATACCACAAAAATGTACTGCTCCAAAAAGAATAAATCCCAAAAATGCACATAACACCACCCTGTGCGTCTGGTGCGCATGGAAATCAAAATCCATATATGTGCCATACAGGTAGACAAAACAACATCTATGTGCAACGGGTGTGCACGAAGTATCTGTCAAAGGCAACCGGTGTGCCTGACAGCAAAACCAGGTGCATCTGACATGCACGAAGAATCTCGAATTAGTGCATCTGGTGTGCACCAAAATCATATCTCAAAACATTTTCCCAACATGAGCGAAAATCCAAGTCGGTGCATCCATCGTGCACGAATGAAAATCTAAAACGTGCGCACTCAACATGCATGGAATCATAAAATCCAATAGCAACGCCGAACGCGCGTAAGTCTAATCAAAGCACAGAGTGTAGGAATCAATCATCAATATCAGGGTCAAAATCGACATATCGAATGACATCAAATCGAAATCAGGTGCAACCGTAGTGCACAAAATATAAATCCGGTGCAACAAAGGCATGAAATATAAATCTGATGCGATAAACGCAAGAAACGTAAAACTGGTGCGACAAACGCACGATGTATAGAACTGGTGCATCCCATGCACAAATACCAAGCAATAACTCAAATGCGTAAGCAGCAACACCAAGTGTACCCAGGTATAAAGGAAATCATAAACGTGTGTAACTGCGTGCACAAAACACATATCAATGCACTACAAGTACATATAAGCTATACCGAGTGTAAAATCAAATCGTGTGCGTAATATATGCACAACCTCAAATCAACCGTATGAAATCCTTGAAGTCATAATCAGGTGCAGCCAAGGCACGAAACAATTCAATGCTGCTTAATCAAAATCAGGTGTACCGCGATGGAAAATCTCACAACCGCGTGCATCAGCGTGCACAAATCAAATCAAAACACTAAAAGTACATGAAAACTATGCTGGAAGCGTAAATCAAATCACCGGCATAAAATAGGCATGAAATCACAATCAATACCTCAAGAGTAATAACTATACGCAAGGTATAAATACCCAGTAGGTGAAACCATGGTGCAAGAAAACAAATACCATGGAACTCAGTCATCAAGACTAAATCATGCGAATTGATTGCCCAAAATACCAAAATCCAAAGTGACGGATACGTGATAGTCAAATCACAAAATCACAAATCATAAATACCGCCTTCGGTATATCCTCCTTCGAAGTCGAGAAGGTGCCGGTACATCCAATGCTAGCGGCGCAAGATATCTACTTGCCTCTTGCTCGCGGCTGGCGTCCTTTGCCTCTGGTTCCTTATCTTCTCTGTGGATTACCAATCTCGCAATCCATTGGCTCATCGGCCCGGTCAGGTGTGCTAACAGGAACGATTCCATTCTGGCACTTTTCTGGTCATCTCTCGGTCAATCCTCACGACCGCTCATAAAGCAGCACATCTCTGGCGCCGACCTCGGGTCCTCTGAATGCACATCACACATCTACTCCTGGTGCAAATCTTATTGCAGCAGTGTACTGGAAGGAATCCTGCTCAAGGTCTCTTCTGATCTCGCCTAAGCCAAACTGTACGGAGGCTGGTACTCTGGCGTAATCTTTCCTCACTCTCTGGACATCTGCGTCCTTAGTACAACATCTACTCGAAAGCTGGTCGCATCCCTGCGCCTCTGTATGCATATCCAACCTTTAATCTTAATGGGGGTGTAATAACAGCTCGTCTGCATCTCGCACGAACTTCTTGTCCCGCTTGTCTGTATCATCGTCCATTCCGACGTCGCGTCTCTATCTGCGCACTGCAATGCCCTCGGCCACGGTCCATCCGAAGTCCCTCACACGGACTCGAAATCACGAACTCGGTATCTTCATCACTCAGTAGAAGATATCTAGCCGAACACGTCCTCAGCGTGCATATCGCATCTCTGATGTCAGCGGAGTGGAACGTCATCTCGTCGAAATCTCATGCGAACTCTTTACTCCACTCTGCTTCAATATCGACTGATCCGGACTCATCTCATCGTGGCTACACAGATTGTGCTCCAACGGCTATGCTCGTATCTAGAGTCTCCCAAGCAGTGTCCCATCACATGATATCCGAATGATGTCGAATCGTCCGATCGACTCGTCAGAACCTCATAATCCCCCAAGAGCTCAACATCTCGGGTACAGTTTAATAGTATCGAGTACATACCACAGCATCGGTGGTCCAGCCGTAGAAGGGCAAACCCAAGCCTCACTAATGGCGCCGCGGAACTGCCGTAAACCCTAAGGTTCAAAGGCTTTCACACGGTCATTATGTCGAGTTAGGGTTTCATTCTTCTAGAGGGTCCATAGAATCGCTTGCACGTCTTTCCGAATACTTTAAACTTAGAAAAAGGGTTCCTGACATTCGATCGTCTCAATCAACTCTCAACGAATCTGCGTGAAGTCACCTCTAGCTAGAATCAATCTATCTGGTGACCTCACATCGGGATAAGCGAACGAACCACATGTCCTAGTCATTCATTCTCGGTGACTAGCGACTCACCGTCATATCTCTAAGTATATGCTCATGCTGCAGTAGCTCCAATCATCTAGGCGATATCTCATCATTCGCAGCAGCAACTGGCTCATTCGTCTATACGCTAAACAACGCCTCAATCGTCCTGGATAAGCGATATATCAATGGTCATCACATCCAGGCTGGCCTCTATCAGTGGCCCAATCCTCTGGTGCCGATCAGCACATCCGGGAAATCTCATAAAAGCGATCAATCCAACGGTCATGGCGCGAAAACACAATAAGACGACGCCTCAATATGCAATCGTATGTCTCTAGAATCACGCCCTGGTCAGTCCTCATCCACGACGACCTCATGCTGACGCAACTCGAGCCGTAGCTCACTCTGCCCGTGCAATCGCGACAGCAAAACCATAACCAGTATCGATGAGGATAGATTATAGGAATGAATATAATACTGTGCAAGGAAATGTACATCCTAAGGTTTCTTAAGCGGAGTGGCGTGTCGTAAGTATGCCGCGGAACAAACGTACGGTACGTCACTCTACTCAAGCTACCTACTCCATCAACCAAGGGTCATCCTATGCGACGAAAGTTCGGGTATAATACCCCCTCGACCAAGTCTAAGTTCCGTAAGGTCAAGCCTAAGTTCCGTATATAGATAACGCCCTAGGCTCCACATAGTCAAGCTTAGACTCAAACCAAGGTCAACCTAGCGCTCTGATACCAATTTTGTCACGACCCGAAAGAGCACGTGACTGGCCCTTGAACCATATAAAGTCTATAGGACCCCATCTGATCCAAGTAAGTCAAAAGCCCAGAAATCTAAAACCATTTAAAGAGTAAATAAGGAAAATTGGTTTAAGAAGTAAAGAAATCATGTTTCGAAAATCAAAGTTTTTAAATAACTAAGCCGAATATGCATTTTTAAAATGTGTAACCTTTCCTGAAAATTTCGGCAGAGTTTCCTTTGTAAAAACTGGCCCCAAACGGGATACAAAAAGAATAACAAATATGAAATGATAAAAGGCATCCCCAAGCGGAAGCTAGCTCTTCGTCAATCGACGGTCACAACCATGCAAGCAATAATAATATACAACGCCAAAGGGCGAGGATCAAAACCCAAAAAGAACTCAAAACATCCAGAAAACCGTAATACTACAAGCGCAACTCTAAGGTCGACATAATACAACACTGTTTTCTAAGTCTGAAACAATATACAAGTTTTGGTTGATGAAATTTCTAGATACAATGAATAATACAGGAACAATGGCGGTTCTGATATAAAAGAACCCACCTACCAACGCAAGTCACCCATATGGAAGCAGTGTGCCAGAAATGCCGCTATGAAATCTGTACGGCAAAAACCTGCAAGGACTGTGGCACAACGGGGGTGAGTTGCCAACTCGTGAATAGAAAAATATCTACAAGCAGAGATCGAATGTATGACCCATCCTAGGTCAATACGATCATATAAATAAACCTCAATATGAATAAGTCTGAAGCATGCTAAACTGTCAATGTAATCTCTATACATGAGTGTAGTGCCAAGTGCTCGTGCCAGTGCCTCAGGTATTAGCATATCATGAATGTGAGGTATAATCAATGTAATCAAATCTGCATGTACGTGGGTCTCGTCCACTCGTCACCCAATGACAATAACCATCATGCATGTAAATATCATCAGCATATGCATGGAAATATGAGGATATAAACCACCTGTGTCCCTCGCGACACGTCAAAATCATGGAACCGGAGTGCCCCGCATCGACACTCGAAAATATCATGAAAACTGTGCCCAGCATCGGCACGTAAATCCTCATATATATATCGGGCTCCGTCAGTCCGGACCAGCCCACGGGCTCCGTCTGTGGAATCGGCCCTCGGCCCCAGCAGTACGCCCATATCTATCTATCAACTCTAGTCGGTATCCTCCGGATAACCGCCAGGTCCAACCAATCACCGGTAGGTACTCGCCCGCCTCCAGGCTCAATCGGCAAAATCCTTCGATCATCTTGCCGAGGGGAACCAAACCGGGTCCACCATGTACTCGCAATCGGCTCATCCGCACCTCGAATCGGGTTTCACATGTCGCTCTCAGCACCGAGAAAACACATGGTGGACGCACTGAAATATCATATCAAGGGTAATCGGGTTTTTAAAGCAATGACATATTCTCTTTTGAAATACCCACGGTTCCCAAATCCGGAAACATCATGGAAATAGCAACTTTCAATGCGTATAATCAGAAAGCATGATGTATATGACATGTGAAAGAAATGTAAGCATATCAGTCTTTCATGCAAGAATCATATACCGAATGCAACAGTACTACAGTGTAGTGACATGCCAATTATCGATGATGAAGTGTGTGAGCCGGCAACAAGTGTACGTGGAACAGACGCATCATCGATAATGGTGCTGGTGTCCTAGCAGCATGACTGTAATATATATCGATAAACACAAGCAATGCAATACAAATAGCATGAGTATGCGGAATCGAATAATCAATGCAACAGTAAAGAATCTATCTGAATAAATATATCATGCAGCCTTGCCTTTTGAAATAAGACGAATCAAGGTTTTTGGTAAAATAAGGGCTACGGTGTTTTAAGAAAAGATGTGTCGTTTGAAAATATCTGTAGAATCCCTTTTGCCTATCTTTAAAATATCCCCGATTCGTTAGTTTTGAAATAGGTATGACTCGGGTCTAGTCTAACGCCTACTATGCGAACTACGGACCCAACAGTCAAGTCAATCGGGAGGGGTATGAAAACCACCTAAATCTAAGTCAATATCACAATATCTCATCACATAACAGGTTTCACTACCATCATATCACATCTCCAATACGAACTCTGTCATGTCGCCAAAATCTCACGGCCTCAATCTAATCTCATCGACTCATCTCAATCCCACGTATCATTCTCAAATCTCGTATACGAACACATAGTCCCATACCCATGTGTAGATATACACACCATCATATGCGCACAGATAAATGAAAGAATGTATGCAAGTATGTGTGTATGTGTGTATGTGTGAGTGCACACACTACTCTAGGGTTTCGCACTACTAAACCAATACATCCTTATCATCAATAATTCCATTATTACCATCAATAGTCCTAACAACACATAATAAATATATGTGTGTATACGTATTCGTATACATCACCACGGACTGCGGGGGTGCTATACGCCATCCACCCGACTTCTCCCCGTAGATATAGATCTACTCACTTTGCTTCTCATGTGCCGATGCCGATGTCACCATCTTCTTCTTCTTCGCCTCAACATCACGTAGGGTACGTACAAGTATATCACAACGCTAAAGCACATGAAAATCACATCGGAAACCAAAATAGCCCACGCTACTCGCATAGGTAAAAACCTATCGTCTCACATGTAAACACGTTCAATATCCACTTGTCGTTGACGTCCAAACGCCACCCGACAGAAACGAATCACCAAATACCAAAATCCATGCTAAAACAAGTCGTAAATCATACGCCAACTCCAGAAACTCAACCCAGATTTTACCCTAACTGGAATCAGTCAAAACTAGACATACTCAGGGTCAAGTTTATAGGGCAAAAGGCTATAGAACAAAAACGAAGGGGTTCCAACCTGCTCTGGACGCAATTTGCGACCAGACGGATTAAATCTGTGGCCCAAACAAAGAATTAGGGGCTAAGGCTTTGTCTGGTGGTTCTATGGTGCCTGCACATCTCACTGTCAACTCAGTTTTATTTTTGGGGACTCGGGGTGATAGCAGATTCTTAAATACGATCAAAGATTCACAGTTTTCCCCGATATCGGTTCCGTAAATCCGTATTCTGGTTTCATGTTCAGGTTTGGGTCCAAATTAGCATCACACAAGGGGTTCTAAGGTCATAAAAAGCCTCAATTTCACTTTGATTTCAGGTCTAACCCTAAACCCTAACTTGAATTCTCCAAAGTCCACAAAACGACACAATATCGATATGAAACTAGAATTGATGCACAAGGAAATTGAAGTACTACTTGAGGGTGCAGAAATTACCTCCTTTGGCAACTCAAGAAAATTCTTGAGTTGCTCAAGGTCCTCAAGATCCACTCTTCCTTAGTCCAAAGCGTTCCTCACGAGCTCGTGCACCTTTTTAGTGAAGGGAAGATGGGGTTTTGGAGTTGATTTGAGTGTGATGGAGATGATTTTAGTGAGGAGGAAGAGCAAGGGGGCAGCAGCAGCAGCAACTGAAGAAGAGGGAGGGAGAAATGAGTTGACGAATGATGGAGGAATGGTTCAAGTCAACACACCTCACCTACTCTTTCTCTCTCTCACCATGCTTCATAATATATTCCCTTTTCCTTTTTCTTTTCTTTTCTTTAACCCTAATTCCTTCTCACCCCAATAGTGAACCCAAATGAACAACCATGGCAAGAAAAATTATAACACAAGTGTAGAAAAAGATATGTGCGTGTTTTGCACAAAAAAGCCAAAAATCCGATTAGCTATTTTTAATCGCGGTTAACATTAAATTAGTGGCAAACAAATCATAAAAACTTTAAAATGGCATAATTCCATAAAATGCCCTATTTTAGAATTTCCCATAATTTTCCCCAGTTATTTTTATTTAATTATACCGGAATATTAAAATATTCATTAAAATAATATTAAATTATAAAAATTCCCCAAAATTAATATTTTAATATTTTGAAACGTTACACTGCAGGTGATGGAGTCACCCCCTCTAAAGGTGTCTTACAGACTAAAGGCGAGAGGGATGTGCATGATTGTCATATCACTTGCTTAGGCAATTGAGTCAATCATGAGATGTCAAGTACCACACCAGATGTTTTTTTGCACTAGCTGCAATAAGTTCATATATTAATCCTGGAGAAACATTCAGAAGCTGTTTATGAACATGAGTGGATGTTCTAGGGATATGACAATGATAGCCTCCTTCGGGAGACAGTTATCATTCCAGGCTTCCATGGTGACCTGGATGACAGAGTGACTGTCAGAGTTATAGTTTTCCCTCTGACGAGGAGCAATTGTTTGGACAGATGGTCCAAGCGGATACTGAGAGTGGCATGGCGCAGGATACTGATTAAATTCAGTTGATGAAACAGTCTAAGAAGTTTGCATGATTTGGAGTTCATTTGAGAACTGGGTCCTATCAGATATCCAGACACATTCTAAGACAGGTATTTCTCATTTCGGGAGATGGCTTTCTCCGCGAACTTGAGATAAAGAGAGATATAGAAAGGAACATCAGAGCGGATCCACTCAGTGAGGCTATTTCTCGAACGCAATAGTTTTACAAACGAGCCTTGCGAAACTGATTAGTAGAGGAGTTGGGTGTTCAGTATCACACGGCCTGTGAGTATTCGACACCGCAATAATTAGCCTTAAGTGCAAGTGGGAAATTGTTAGCTATAGTGCCCTCAAGTCAATTATTGGATCGCAGGCACGTGATTGCAATGATTGAGGGATGACCTATACCGGTAGAACAGTCTTACTCGATATGATAGTATGCTATCTGGTTTGTCTTTATCATCGTGTACATGGTTCAGGTGACATTACAGATCACTATTCCCTGTTGATAGAGCCCATAGGATTATTGTTAGTTATATGTATGCCCTAGAGGCCATTACTGTACATAAGATGTATATTGGAGTGGATGCTGGGACATATATAGGGAGGACTTTCTTGCTCGACATGATAGTATGCTATCTGGTTGCTCTTTACCTTAACGTATATACTGATTGTCTCTCTGTTACATGTTGGTAAAGCCCTTAGGATGTGTACTTGACTACCTGGACTATGATGAAGATCATACTAGTGGGGACAGATAGTCTATAAGTATATCCTTAAAAGTCCCTAGTCGTGGGTGTATCGAGACGGGGCATCGATATACCAGAGTAGACTAGCGTATACCTTCTCGACCCATACAGATGGGCGATGGATGATCCCATATCTATTGGTGTTTGACATCAGAGATGATATACGGGTGCTCAGTGGAGACTGGGTACACTGGACGGACTCGCCGAGAACTCCCAGATGGTATTATACCGTATGTCAGATGGCAGTTCTCTGGTGACACTGGTACAGAGTAGTCTGTTGACCCGAGATCGTCATAGAGTCTTGTGTGGTTCCCACTGTGCTTTGATTTCCACCTTACCACGTCCAAGAGGGCGTGCAAAACGGTGGTTTTTGGGTACAGTCCCGAGTCACATGAAGGCAATGAGCGATAGGAGGGGATTCGTCTCTCCCGGTATAGGGGGTTGATGTTGCGCTGTGTTCGATTGGCTATAACCGGAAATCCCTGGCCAGGGTTGCTGAGATTTACTGGTAAGTGTTTCCAGTAGTTTCTCGAACTGTTATAGTCCTCATATCGACACGACTTATCGAGCTAATGGGGTCTGACGTTTACCACCCCTAGGCGAGATATGCGACATATCAGACGACGAGACCGGACTGTATGGTAAGTGTTACTGGTTGGATTCACAGGAGTATGAGCGGGCTTGCTCATCGATCTTCTGATCGCTCAATACCCGGGTGGCCGTTACGTTTAGCAGACCGCTTACGGCTTGTGGGTGTTTGATATGATCATCACCTGCTGCCGGAGTATTGACGAGTTTTTAGAGTCCTACACAGAGGTTTCCTGGCTCAAGCGAAACGAAATAGGAGCGCATATGAGATATGTGCGGGACCGAGAATATTGCGTGTATCTGATACCGTATTTCATTCTCGCGATGAATGTATCGAATGGTTGTATGCGATATAACCTAGTTATCGAATCAAGGATTGATTCGATAAGCCGATACATTGAATATTAGTCGGTTATATGCGATATGACCGGATCGTTAAATCAAGCGTTGATTTGATGATTTAATGCATAATTATATATTTGATATATTACTTTGCATTAACTAGTATTGGTTCACTTTAAATGGATTTTCTCACCCGGGTGTGCACATTGTATATGTGATATATTTTTGTGCACTTGATTGTATTATGTTTGATGATACATGATTGCTAGGGTTTGTGTAAAGAGTTAAACCATGGTTAAGTAAATGGTTAGGGTTTTTATTCATTTATTCATTCATTTATCTTTTAATTTGGATTAAAAGAAAAAGTGAAAAAGAAAATAAAAAGGTTGCTTTCTTACATGAAGCTTCTTGAAGCTTCATGCAACTTTGACTCATGTAACCTTTTTGTCTTCTTCTTCAAATCCTAACCATTCATCTAACTTGAGTTAACTCTCTACATCAAACCATGGTTCAAGTTATGATAAGAATAATTCTTTTTCAATTATTCTACAAAACTTATCATAATATCATCTTCTTCTTCTTCTTTTTAAAAGAAGAAAAGCTAGACTTCATCAATGGCAACTTGATGAAATGAGTGAGAAATCCAATTCTAAAGTGAACCCACTTCCTATTTCTTCATCCTCTACCTCTTGCCAAGTAGTATAGGGTGTTTCCTTCATAAGTTTTCATGGCTTGATGAAGGTGGAGCTTGATCTAGTGATGCCTCGACGTAGATCATCTTCGGCATCGTCGTCGATGACCTAGCCCGCTTTTTCTCCGTTGAAGCCGATGCTAGAGTCATGGTTCGATTTGGACAGCGGAGAGGACATTATCATGGAGCTATGGAGGTGGAGAAATGGATCTACAAAGGTTGTATTTCCGTTCACTTAATTAATTTGTTAACTAGTTGCTTTTGTCGCCTAAATATCTAGTTAACGATCCGTATTAGGGTTTCTCGGCACCGGTAAAATTTGAAATTGGCATGGTTGATGCCTTATGAGACCTCTTGAGAGTGCCTAGGAACCTTACAGTGGTATCAGAGCCTAGCTAGAGCCTTAGGCGATGCGTAGACGGAGTTTGAAGTCCGATTAAACCGAAACCCTAACACAAATTTGCTCTCTGGACTTTTTCCAAAAAATTAGGTTTTTTCCTGATTAAAAATATGCAGAAAATTCAGCAGGAAATTCTAAGAATTACGGTGCAAAAATTACCTAATGATCTTTCTAAAGTGCGGCGGAACCGCGGCATTAGCGTGCTAATGCGGCTGTTCCGCGGCCATTTTGTCTCTTCTCCCATTGAATTTTGCACAGTAATTCCTATTTTGCAGTGCTGGTTTTCCTGGGATATTTTTTTCTGAACTCAAGAGTTGAGTTTTCTGGGTTGTATTGGGGACTCGGTGTTTCGATCGGATTGTCTAATTTTGTCTATGTGGCTTTCCGGATATTTTAGAATATGTTAAAAAGTTCGACCGGATATAAATACCCAACTTTTCCCCTGTCGGGAAATTTCCAAGTGTTGGATCTTTCCGTGGTTTAAAGACGTTCTAAGTAGTGCAAGTAACGCGATGGTCCCTCTAGAAGACAACAAACCTTAACTCGATTATGTGACCGTCTTGAACTGCCCTTTGAACCTTCGGGTTTGGGGCAGTACGGCGTGCCACATGTGAGGCGTTGGCTTGACCCTTCTACGGCTGGACCGTTGGTACTGAGGCATGAAGTGAATGTCTTTGAACTTATTTCATGTGTTGAGTTGTTTCGGGAAAACTTGGGTGTTCGATTGTTCGATCGGAAAGTTTAGCATTTTCTATCTTATCTGGAATGGGATACAATAATTGGAATTCACAAAAAGTTATGAGATAACTGAATGAATGTTATAAACATAGCAGTTTAGTCTCACTTGATCGGTTGCCACGGAATTTTGATGTGATCAAATGTCCGTCGCAATCACGTAGCGTACGTGGATACTCGCCGGGTAAACTTAATAGACAGCCTCACTCCATAGCCCCGACCAAGTGACTGTAGGAGAACCCCATCGCCGAAACCATCCGTCCGGGTGCTCGCGGCAGCGGTGTTCCGCCTTGGTGCACTTCGTCGACGGCATCGGGGGTGCGGCCGCCTACTAAAGTTTGCGACGAGCATTCGATCAGGATGTCGGGAATCCTGTTGAATTGCCCGACTTGATATTGAAAAGTGTTTTCGATTTTGAGACTAAAATGCGGGGTTTATAATTGTTAGGCATGTGATGTCTAAGAAATTCATTTGATTAGGCATGCGATGTCTAAAGAGATTGCGGATTCCAACTGTTGTAGTTTTACACTTTCTTTTCTGTGACCGTAAGTGTAATATGTGATATCGCCGGTTTCGTTGCTATATGTCAACGACAATTGGGATGCGCATATTTACTTACGTTAATGGCATGTGATGTTATGTGTTGCTGGATATGTTATATTGGATCGTCGTGTTTGAATAGCCGGGGTGTTTTTTGTGTGAGATGCGTGTTTTTCTTTTTCATTCATGTAAAAAACTTGTATGTAATATTCTTTTATTGGGACACTTCCAGGTTGCGGAAGATGTCACCCTTTGTATATTATTTACTTTTCCGCACTAGGATAGACCCAAGGAAGGGAGCACAAGTAACCGGGTTCTGGAGTCCAGTGGGAGACCAACTCGAGGAGTCGAGTCCGGGTCTCCTAACTCCAGAATTGGTAGGGTTGCTTGCCGCTCACGTAGGGGTCTAGGGGTGTGGGTTTGGCTATTCATCACGACCGTGGAATCCGTGTTTTATACTGGCTCGTATTGAAAACACGGACGTCCTAGTATATCCAATATTTTATATGTTTCTTCTGCTGCGATATCTGTGATGTGATCATGTGATGTTCTGTGATGGTGTAACGTTTTAAAAATGATTAAATAAATAATTAAATGAATAAAAGTGTTTAAGTGAATTTTAGGATTTTCGGTAAAGTAAAATGTATTTTTCGTACAACCAAACCGTGATTGTTTTCATTATAAATTTTAAAATATCTATTTTAATTATGAAATTACTAGTAAATGGTGTTTATTTAGCCACTTATAAATTTTTAGATTAATAAAATATTTTTAAAAAATTAATTATTTTAAATATTAACATAAGCTTTATTTTTACATTAAATTAGTGTAAATTACAAATTTAAATAGTTTCAATTTGTAAAAATGAACCATGGCATGTTAGAAATTAGTGTTTATCATGCAAAATTTATTTGCAAATTTTTCCTATTTTCTAGAGCTTTCTTGAGTTGCTATAGTAAACAAATAAATAAATAAATAATTAAATAAACCATGAAAAGACCTTTAAGTGATATTTCTCCTCTTGAAACTTCTACACTTTTCCTTAATCATTTCTTTCTCTCCCTCACTCCCTCATGGCCGGCCACAACCCCCCATGGCTGCCCCCCCCCCCCCCATTTCCACCTCATTTTTGCACAAAAATCCATCAAATTACATCAAAAAATTCAACAAAAAATACACAAAATCCTAATCTCTTCATACCCTTTATTCTTTACCCTTTTTTATATTGATTTTGGAGTGGGAAAGCATGTATTTTGGAGGCTCATTTCTTGTTTGGATTGCACATTTTGGAGGTATAATTTTCTTTCTTTTGATTTATTGTTATTAGATGATCATTTAGGCTTAATTAGATTTAATGAATTAATACTATGTTTTTTTAAAAAAATGCAAGTTAGGGTTGTAAATTCAAGTTAGGGTTTTTAATAATTAATTAGGGTTATAATAGTTAGTTTAACACTTTTAGAATTGGAAAATATTGCATGGTTGTTAAATTGTAAAATTTTCATTTAAAATTGTTTTAAATAAGGAAATTAGCTAACTAGATTTTTCTAAAATGTGTTTGTGGGTAATATAAAATTCCAATTTAAGTTGCTATCATTAGATGGTAGTTTTAATGAGAATATTAGCACATTAATTGAATGAAAAACTTAGTTTGACCACTAGATTACTTTGATAATTGGAAAAATAGTAATAAAATGCTATTATTTTGTAAACTAGATTTTAGGAATTTCTAAATAAATGTGATTAAAAATATAATTTATGGTTTCATTGAATCATTATCATTATGAATTGTGGTTTAATACATTAATTCATGCAAATCATGTTTTGTGGTGGAATTGTGGTGCTTTGCTTGAAAAATGTTGAAAATTGTTAAATGTTGCAAACTAGAAATTTCAAATTAATATAAATTTGTGTAATAAAAATATAGTAACGGTTTGTATAGTCTAGTTACGCTATATAATGAGTTTTATAACAATTAGTTTCATTTAAATGTCATGTTTTGATAAAAAACGGTAAATTGGCAATTTCTGGTTTTTCGAAATTGGACGGTTTGATGGATTTTAGGGTTTCGATTGATTTAATCGTGTTTTATGGTATAAGTAATGTGTTTTAAAACTACAAGTTGTTTGATGATGTTATCTCGATCCATCGGAGTTTGTACGCCGATATCGAGCAGTATTTGGTTCTTTTGCGTGAACGGGACATAGCTTTTAACCTATGCTTGCTCCTTTAAATCGTTTGACTTTCGTATGTGATTCAGTTTACGGTAATATTTATATGTTTGCGTTTAGGTACCCTTCAAGTGGACTGCGGGCGATGAAGAGGAGGATGGCGACACCGTCGTCGGCAGACATGGACCAGGTGAGTAGATGCATATCTACGGGGGGAAGTCGGGTGGATGGCGTTTAGCACTACCGCAACGTAGAATAGGAATAGTACTTATTGACATTAGGAAACCCGATGTGACCCTAGATTCTTACTGGGCAGGACCCTAGTAATGACCCTAGGCGGGACTAGACTGATTTAGGAAAACCATACCTGAGGATGAATATTTTGGGAAAGGTTCGTAGGTTTCTGATAGAAACACACACGCACACACTAAAACTCGACATGGAGTATACGTATATGTGTATATATATATAAAACTAGGTATAGGTGTATATATATATATATATATATACAACACGTATATGGGATTCATTGATGTGATATGATATTTGAGATATGATGAAACAGTATAACTGGGCTTGATGCCGTGATTCTTGACTATACAGTAGTATTAAAGTGTTAGCGGATCATTAGAGAATGAGATAATGATCATGAACATATAAATTATAAAGAGTGGTGGTGATATTGAGGTACATGGGACGCTAAAATAGTACCTGGGCTGTAGCTTGTGACTGATCACGATATGGTATATGTATGACTTGATTACGACATCATATAGGTGTGATCTGATGTCGATATCGTATAGGTGTGACTTGATGACGATAAGATATCGGTATGATTTAATCACAATATTACACATATGATATGATATTTCTGTGGATAAACTAATGGTGCTTATCATGATGGCAATGATATATGATTGATGTATGCGATCACAGTTTAGCACCTTGATCATGAGATGTGCTGATGATGACATTATACGAATGAGGAGACACCTAGGAGATACTTGACCGTACCCCGATATTGGAATGTCGTACGATGGATTTTACCGTACGAGGTTTAGATTTGACGATTGATCCGCACTCTTGATTCGAGGAAGCCGTACTATGTACGTGACGCTATTGAGGCGGGATCGCCGACTATTAGAGATATTGATTCAGACCTTAGGTAGACTCTAGTTTCTTACTGACTAGTCTATTAGGTTTAGTTCCTTAGGATATTAGATGGACACTGGTTTAGGTTCGACTCACATAGTGGTAGTTATACTCGTATCTCGCAGAGGAGTGGATAATGCACATCTGTAATTACATTCATACTGTAATTATCATGGTGCATGTTCTTTTATATGTTGCTATAATCAGTATAAACTTTACCTGTTAGGACACCGGCACTATTACCGATGATGCGCATTTTCCACGCACACTTATTTGCCGGCTCACACACATCATCATCGGTAATTGCTATGTCACGTACATTTTAGATCATATTGACTTTTATAGATAGAATCAATTAACAACTAGACCGCTATAATATTGTGATTATTCTCTGACATTAGTACAGACATGATATTTATTGCTTAGACATTCATGCATTCATATTTTCATGTTATCATGCAGTAGTATGGGCATATGCCGACATTTATCATATGCTTACTCATGATTTTGATATTTGGATTTCTATGAGATTTCTGAATTTTGGGGAAAACCGCAAAAATATATAAAACTTCTCTCTCTCTCCTCTTCTCTTTTTAAAATAAGATGCGGTTTTCTCGTGAAGTATGTGTCGTCCACCATGAGATTTCATGTTTTCTGTTGGATTTCGAGACCCGATTCGAGGAGTGGATGAACCGTCTCGGGTACATGGTAGGCCCGGTATGGTACCCCGGGGCAAGAAGATCGAGTTGTAGACGATGAGCCTGGCAGGGGAAGGCTACCTACCGGTGATGTCTGGCGCGGCGGATATCCGGAGGATACCGACCGTTGTCGTGAGATTTGATGATATGGGCCGATCCGGACTGACGGAGCCCGAGATATTGAGACTTGAGATTACATGTGTTGTGTCGATGTTTGACACGGATTTCTATGGATGTCATTATTGAGATTTCAGATTCTTATACACATTCTACTATGATAACAGCTAAAGATTTCTTATACATATATATCTGGATTTCAGGATTTGTTACTTTACATTCATGGTGCATGCATTTCATTCATATGACATAGTATTATATGAGGTACTGACACGACACGGAGTAGTTGCACTTACACGTAGTATTACCCTGCTATTACTAGATGTTTGGGATATAGTAGTATATTATTATGACCTAGGATAGCGTCGTGCATTCGATTTCTTTTCGTAGAAGTCTTCTACTCACGAGTTGGCAACTCACCCCCGGTGTGCCAAATTCTTTACAGGTTCGATGTACAGGTTTCCATGGCAGCTTGTTGGCACATCTTTTCTTCAGGGTGAATTGCACGGTAGGTTGGTTCACTTGTATCCGAATCACCATTGTACTTTTATTCATTCATTTGTATCTAGTAAGCTCCATCAACCATACTTGTATTAATTGATAAGTTTATTGGACCAGTCTTTTATTTCGACCTTAGAGTCGCGCATGTGTTATTCTGATCTGGTGGTTTTTGTTTTCTTTTGAGTTTTGAGCCTCGCCCTTTGGCGTTGTATATTATTGTGATTGTTGTGGTTGTCTCCGCCTGTTGGCGTTGAGCTAGCTCCCGTTGGGGATGCTTTTTATTGTTTATGTATATTATACTTGTTGTACCCGTTTGGGGGCCAGTTTTTACAGAGGAGACTCTTCCGAAATTTTTGGTAAAATTTGCTGATGTTTTTTTATACTTGTTTTCTTTTCTTTTCTTCTTTTTCTTCTTTTATGGTTTAGATTTCTGGGCTTCGGCTTACTTAGGTCACGTGGCGCCTCAAGACGCTTCGTAATCTAAGTGCCGGTCACGTTCTTTCGGGTCGTGACAAAGTTGGTATCAGAGCGCTAGGTTTAACCTTGTATAAATCTAGGTGACCCTTGGTTGATGGAGTAGGCGATTTAGGTAGAGTAACGTACCGTGGGTATGGTCCGCGGCATACTTACGATACGCTACTCTGCTTAAGGAGCCTTAGGATGTACATTTGTTTGCACCGTATTTCATTCGTTCCTTTGATCTATCTTCGTCGATGTCGGAGGGTGGTTCTGTTACCACGGGCGCACGGGCAGAGGGAGCTGCGGCTCGAATGCGATAACCATTAGAGTATTGGTTATTCTTGAGGATTGAAGCATTGCTTAGCGTGCGGACGAAGGGTATTCACATGCCGTCCGGATGAAGTTAAAGGGTTCGAACGATTATCAGAAAACCATTTTCCTAAGTTTAAAGTATTCGGAAGAACATGCAGGTATTTCGATGGACCCTCTAGAAGAATGAAACCCTAACTCGACATAATGACCACGAGAACGCCCTTGAACCTTTGGGTTTACGGCAGTTTCGCAGTGCCATTAGTGAGGCTTGGGTTTGCCCTTCTACAGCTGGATCATCGATGCTGGGGTATGTACCGGATATTTTTAAACTGTACTTGAGTGTTGAGCTCTCGGGGAATTATGGGATTTTGATGGATCGATCGAAAAGTTTAATGTAGTCCGGATATCAGGTGAAGGGATCGACTACGTGGGAGACTCTAGACATGAGTATTGCCGTTGGTAGCGCAGTCAGCACACCTATGAAAGAATGAGTTCGAAGCAGTCGACATCAGAGGAAAGAGGCGCGCATTGACGATAGTGTTTACGATTGTGATTTAGTGATTTGAATTTCCTATTTTCGTTGATTGGATTTTTGTATTTTGAGGACTTTGTTCTACGATTGGTATTTCCTGTGTGTACCTTCATTCTATCTGTGTTTCATATATCAGTTGTATTGATGTGGTTTAGTACGCACCCAGTACACTTGATTTGGTTTTATATATTTTGAGATTTTGATTTGATTTCGTGTATATGGGTTACACATGATTTTGATATATGCTTCGACCTAGTTTTTATCCATTTTCGTACTGTGATTCGAGTCTGATATTCGATGTATGTTTTCGTGCTCCATGTGCACCTGATTAGGATTCTTGCGCATACTTGGCGCACTTGATGCGATTTTGTGCACACCAGATGCACTAAATCGGGGTTTTGTGCAGATTAGATGCACCTGATTTTGAGTCGTGCATGCCCGTTGCACTTGACAGATGTTTTTGGTGCACACCTGTTGCACTTAGTTTTGTTTTGTGGGTATTCATGGTTTCTGCATTTGCTTTCGATTTCAGTGCGCACCGGACGCACATGACATTTTATTGATGTGATTGGGATTGATTTTAGTTTGAGCAGTATGTTTTCATAATCATTATTATTGATTTAGTAACCAGGCGGGACGTGTATGTTAAATAAAAGATATATATATAGTTATTTTTAAAAAAAAATTTAAACGTCCGCTACTTATGCCGTGACACGTGCATTGCACGGCGATTTTCAAGAGGGGTATTTGTATGCTTCTTTATTATGATGATTCGGTGATTTTACTAGGATGCGAACTATATATAAGTTATAGATTGATGTATATTATGATGGTTTTCACATTGAGTTATGATATTTTATTATCGCCATAACTCCGATGATTGCGTCATGCTTGACGGAGTTGATTTTGTTATGTATTGATGATTTCAGAGCCCCGACGATTTGAGTGTTTTGCTAAATGTTTTAGTATTTGAAAGGGGAGTTTTAATTTAAATTCGGGGACCGAATTTCTTAAAGGGGGGTAGATTGTAACGTTTTAAAAATGATTAAATAAATAATTAAATGAATAAAAGTGTTTAAGTGAATTTTAGGATTTTCGGTAAAGTAAAATGTATTTTTCGTAAAACCAAACCGTGATTGTTTTCATTATAAATTTTAAAATATCTATTTTAATTATGAAATTACTAGTAAATGGTGTTTATTTAGCCACTTATAAATTTTTAGTTTAATAAAATATTTTAAAAAAATTAATTATTTTAAATATTAACATAAGCTTTATTTTTACACTAAATTAGTGTAAATTACAAATTTAAATGGTTTTAATTTGTAAAAATGAACCATGGCATGTTAGAACTTAGTGTTTATCATGAAAAATTTATTTGCAAATTTTTCCTATTTTCTAGAGCTTTCTTGAGATGCTATAGTAAACAAATAAATAAATAAATAATTAAATAAACCATGAAAAGACCTTTAAGTGATATTTCTCCTCTTGAAACTTCTACACTTTTCCTTAATCATTTCTTTTTCTCCCTCACTCCATCATGGCCGGCCACAACCCCCCATGGCTGCCCCCCCTATTTCCACCTCATTTTTGCACAAAAATCCATCAAATTACATCAAAAATTCAACAAAAAATACACAAAATCCTAATCTCTTCATACCCTTTATTCTCTACCCTTTTTTATATTGATTTTGGAGTGGGAAAGCATGTATTTTGGAGGCTCATTTCTTGTTTGGATTTCACATTTTGGAGGTATAATTTTCTTTCTTTTGATTTATTGTTATTAGATGATCATTTAGGCTTCATTAGATTTAATGAATTAATTTTATGTTTTTTTTAAAAAATGCAAGTTAGGGTTGTAAATTCAAGTTAGGGTTTTTAATAATTAATTAGGGTTATAATAGTTAGATTAACACTTTTAGAATTGGAAAATATTGCATGTTTGTTAAATTGTAAAATTTTCATTTAAAATTGTTTTAAATAAGGAAATTAGCTAACTAGATTTTTCAAAAATGTGTTTGTGGGTAATATAAAATTCCAATTTAAGTTGCTATCATTAGATGGTAGTTTTAATGAGAATATTAGCACATTAATTGAATGAAAAACTTAGTTTGATCACTTGATTACTTTGATAATTGGAAAAATAGTAATAAAATGCTATTATTTTGTAAACTAGATTTTAGGAATTTCTAAATAAACGTGATTAAAAATATAATTTATGGTTTCATTGAATCATTATCATTATGAATTGTGGTTTAATACATTAATTCATGCAAATTATGTTTTGTGGTGGAATTGTGGTGCTTTGCTTGAAAAATGTTGAAAATTGTTAAATGTTGAAAACTAGAAATTTCAAATTAATATAAATTTGTGTAATAAAAATATAGTAACGGTTTGTATAGTCTAGTTATGCTATATAATGAGTTTTATAACTATTGGTTTCATTTAAATGTCAAGTTTTGATGAAAAACGGTAAATTGGCAATTTCGGGTATTACGAAATTGGACGGTTTGATGGATCTTAGGGTTTCGATGGATTTAATCGTGTTTTATGGTATAAGTAATGTGTTTTAAAACTACAAGTTGTTTGATGATGTTATCTCGATCCATCGGAGTTTGTACGCCGATATCGAGCGGTATTTGGTTCTTTTGCTTGGACGGGACATAGGTTTTAACCTATGCTTGCTCCTTTAAATCGTTTGACTTTCGTATGTGATTCAGTTTACGATAATATTTATATGTTTGCGTTTAGGTACCCTTCAAGTGGACTGCGGGCGATGAAGAGGAGGATGGCGACACCGTCGTCGGCAGACATGGACCAGGTGAGTAGATGCATATCTACGGGGGGAAGTCGGGTGGATGGCGTTTAGCACCCCCGCAACGTAGAATAGGAATAGTACTTATTGACATTAGGAAACCCGATGTGACCCTAGATTCTTACTGGGCAGGACCCTAGTAATGACCCTAGGCGGGACTAGACTGATTTAGGAAAACCATACCTGAGGATGAATACTTTGGGAAAGGTTCGTAGGTTTCTGATAGAAACGCACACGCACACACTAAAACTCGACATGGAGTATACGTATATGTGTATATATGTATAAAACTAGGTATAGGTGTATATATATATATATATATATATATATATATATATATATACAACACGTATATGGGATTCATTGATGTGATATGATATTTGAGGTATGATGAAACAGTATAACTGGGCTTGATGCCGTGATTCTTGACTATACAGTAGTATTAAAGTGTTAGCGGATCATTAGAGAATGAGATAATGATCATGAACATATAAATTATAAAGAGTGGTGGTGATATTGAGGTACATGGGACGCTAAAATAGTACCTGGGCTGTAGCTTGTGACTGATCACGATATGGTATATGTATGACTTGATTACGACATCATATAGGTGTGACCTGATGTCGATATCGTATAGGTGTGACTTGATGACGATAAAATATCGGTATGATTTAATCACAATATTACACATATGATATGATATTTCTGTGGATAAACTAATGATGCTTATCATGATGGCAATGATATATGATTGATGTATGCGATCACAGTTTAGCACCTTGATCATGAGATGTGCTGATGATGACATTATACGAATGAGGAGACACCTAGGAGATACTTGACCGTACCCCGATATTGGGATGCCGTACGATGGATTTTACCGTACGAGGTTTAGATTTGACGAATGATCCGCCCTCTTGATTCGAGGAAGCCGTACTACGTACGTGACGCTATTGAGGCGGGATCGTCGACTATTAGAGATATTGATTCAGACCTTAGGTAGACACTAGTTTCTTACTGACTAGTCTATTAGGTTTAGTTCCTTAGGATGTTAGATGGACACTGGTTTAGGTTCGACTCACATAGTGGTAGTTGTACTCGTATCTCGCCGAGGAGTGGATAATGCACATCTGTAATTACATTCATACTGTAATTATCATGGTGCATGTTCTTTTATATGTTGCTATAATCAGTATAAACTTTACCTATTAGGACACCAGCACTATTACCGATGATGCGCATTTTCCACGCACACTTATTTGCCGGCTCACACACATCATCATCGGTAATTGCTATGTCACGTACACTTTAGATCATATTGACTTTTATGGATAGAATCAGTTAACAACTAGACCGCTATAATATTGTGATTATTCTCTGACATTAGTGCAGAAATGATATTTATTGCTTAGACATTCATGCATTCATATTTTCATGTTATCATGCAGTAGTATGGGCATATGCCGACACTTATCATATGCTTACTCATGATTTTGAGATTTGGATTTCTATGAGATTTCTGGATTTTTGGGAAAACCGCAAAAATATATAAAACTTCTCTCTCTCTCCTCTTCTCTTTTTAAAATAAGATGCGGTTTTCTCGTGATGTATGTGTCGTCCACCATGAGATTTCATGTTTTCTTTTGGATTTCGAGACCCGATTCGAGGAGTGGATGAACCGTCTCGGGTACATGGTGGGCCCGGTATGGTACCCCGGGGCAAGAAGATCGAGTTGTAGACGATGAGCCTGGCAGGGGAAGGCTACCTACCGGTGATGTCTGGCACGGTGGATATCCGGAGGATACCGACCGTTGTCGTGAGATTTGATGATATGGGCCGATCCGGACTGACTGAGCCCGAGATATTGAGACTTGAGATTACATGTGTTGTGTCGATGTTTGACACGGATTTCCATGGATTTCATTATTGAGATTTTAGATTCTTATACACATTCTACTATGATAACAGCTAAAGATTTATTATACATATATATCTGGATTTCAGGATTTGTTACTTTACATTCATGGTGCATGCATTTCATTCATATGACATAGTATTATATGAGGTACTGACACGACACGGAGTAGTTGCACTTACACGTAGTATTACCCTGCTATTACTAGATGTTTGGGATATAGTAGTATATTATTATGACCTAGGATAGCGTCGTGCATTCGATTTCTTTTCGTACATGTCTTCTACTCACGAGTTGGCAACTCACCCCCGTTGTGCCAAATTCTTTACAGGTTCGATGTACAGGTTTCCGTGGCAGCTTGTTGGCACATCTTTTCTTCAGGGTGAATTGCACGGTAGGTTGGTTCACTTGTATCCGAACCACCATTGTACTTTTATTCATTCATTTGTATCTAGTAAGCTCCATCAACCATACTTGTATTAATTGATAAGTTTATTGGACCAGTCTTTTATTTCGACCTTAGAGTCACGCATGTGTTATTCTGATCTGGTGGTTTTTGTTTTCTTTTGAGTTTTGAGCCTCGCCCTTTAGCGTTGTATATTATTGTGATTGTTGTGGTTGTCTCCGCCTGTTGGCGTTGAGCTAGCTCCCGTTGGGGATGGTTTTTATTGTTTATGTATATTATACTTGTTGTACCCGTTTGGGGGCCAGTTTTTACAGAGGAGACTCTGCCAAAATTTTTGGTAAAATTTGCTGATGTTTTTTTATACTTGTTTTCTTTTCTTTTCTTCTTTTTCTTCTTTTATGGTTTAGATTTCTGGGCTTCGGCTTACTTAGGTCACGTGGCGCCTCTAGACGCTTCGTAATCTAAGTGCCGGTCACGTTCCGTATTTTCGGGTCGTGACAGATGGATACTATATATAGTATATATGATATATTATATAGGCGTTATTTATGTTTTACACCCGCGCTAGCCCAGCCCCGCTCTGCCGTTAGTCACCTAACCTAACGGTGCACGAGGGGACATCGAGGCGAATGCGGATGGCATAAGTGTACGTCGTATTTATCTGTGATGTTTAGGTGATTTAAATGATGGGACTTCATTAATATGATTAATGAAATTAAAAGAAACCTAAGATGTTGTAGAATCGAATTTCTAAAAATAAAACAGGTAGCTACAGTTCTTGCTTTGCACAGCGGTATATATGATATATCCTGCACCTTATTCGATGAGGAAAGGGCCGAGATCCCTTCACCGGGAGTGACTCCTTTAGCAATAACTGGCAGATGCTACACACTCGGTTTGTCTTTTGATTGCTTTTAAGAGTTCTGCTTTGCACCGAGATATATATGATATATCCAGCTCCTCATTCGACGAGGAAAGGACCGACGATCCCTTCACCGGGAGTGACTCCTTTAGCAAAACTACAAAAGCCTAAAAAACACTCCATTTTAAAATCATTTGATTCTACAACGATATCAAGTTCATTACGCAATAGGTTTTCAGAAAAACCTGTCGTAGCCCTCCGTCATTTAAGATAAGTTGTATATAGTATTCGTGCTACATTTGTTGGCTTTCGTCAAGGTGCAGTGTGCGGTAGCTATATGTTGCTTATCTGCTGCATACGATGCGATTGGATTAGGGTAGTCGTGCGGCTTTGTTGGCTTTCGTCAAGGGTCGTGCTGGTGGGTTTAATTCAATCAAGAAATGTGCGGGTTGAACTTGACTAGCGGGCTATGGTTTGTTGGCTTTCGTCAAGGTCATAGCACGTTAGGGGCAAAATATTATCGGGAATTTCAAGTGTTGAAATTTGCAATGAGATTGCATACCTTCTATGAGATAGTTGGATCCCGATACCCACTGCGAGTAAGAGTTACTCCTGGGAGAGTTTTATACATTACAATTAGCCGATCAAGTAGGTGTCTAGAAAGGTGTTAACGAGGTTATGCCTCTGGGAAAACGAGGTTTACATTAATTAGGTTCGTGCGAAAGCTCGGGGGACCTCCCTCAAAGTACCGACACTGGCCTGGCTGAAAGATTGGCGAACTTGTAGTGTGTAATTAATCCCGGTTAGTCTTTCCTTTTAGGGTTTGAAGGAAGATTTGATAAAAATCAGTGGGAGCCATCCTGATTAGATAAAATAATAACCAATCTATTCTTGCAAGAGCGCACGCTGAGTGTTTTCTTCTCTCTCTCTCCAGGTAGCGACCATATCACGCCTTAATCAAGATAATAATACGGAATATTGACCGAACCAGCTTGTTATACTGAGCTGGGGAACGTTGGTCCCGCTCCAACTTATAATTGTTATAAGACAGAGCAAGAAATTGGGGAATACCAGAATTCCCGTGCCGCCCAAACGAAGAGAGTGCATGCTGATGCATCATCTTCGGGTGTGTTCATTATACAGAACTGTTTCTCAGTATCCTCCGCATCCTTGGTATATGATACCGGATCAGGATCCCAGATATGTAATCTGTTACATAAGGCTACAAAAGGGTAGAAAAACTGAGAACGGGTGATAAGTTTCATGAGACAGAAAACGAGGCAAGTGTTGCAGCCAAGTCTGTTGGTCACTGTCACCCTGTATTCCAAATACATTGATTCTGAACGAATGTTATTAGATACCGAACCTGATATACAAAATCATATCTATCTCTTTATTAGTAAAGAAATTATAAAATTTTGTATAGTTGGATAATGTTTTGAACATTTCCTATATCAAAAGTTGATCGGTTCAGGCACGTTATCTAAAAGCATTGATGTTCTAAATCAAACTACAGTTCTTTAGTATACAGAACACACACAGGAGGATCAGTTTAGAAATGAACAAATCCTTCTTGAGGCATTATAGACTAGGTCATATCAATGCGACCTGACTAGCTGAAGTTACATAAAGATGCATATTTAAATCAGTTTGAATCTACATCTTGTGAAACTTGCCAGTCATGTCACAAAGATATAATGACACCAGCTCTGTTTATTGGAAACAGAGAAAGAGTTAGTGAACTCTTGGGATTGATACATGTTGATGTATGTAAAGTCCCCTGTCTACATATGCCAAGACCGGTTCTTTGTACTTCATTACATTCTCAGATAATCTTTCGAGATTCAGACCTATGTTCCTGTTGAAACACAAGTCCGAACCTTTTGAGATATTCACAGAATATAAGTTAGAAGTAGGGAACCAATAAGGGTATAAGTATTATGTCCTTTGATGTGATCAGGGAGGAGAATACTTCAGCACGGAATTCCTGGACTATTCTAAAGGAGAATGAGATTCTCTCTCAGCATTACTCCTCCGTATACACCATAGCACGATGGTATATCGGGGCGGAGCAATAGCACCCTATGTGATATGGTGTGCTCTATGATGAGTACTACTGAGTTTCCTATTTCCTTTTTGGGAGTTATGCACTTGAGAAGCTACATACCTATTGAATAGGGTTCAAATCAAATCTATGCCTACCGCTTCATATGTGATATGGAAAGGGAAGAGCCCATATCTTAAGTTAGTTAAGATTTGGGGTTGTCCGGGCTATGTTTAAAAGCAAAATCAGGACAAGCTCGAGGCAAGGTCTGTTATGTACAACTGGAAAGGTTCCAGCTATACAAATTACAGCATATGACTTGGTAGAACCAAAGGATTCAATAGTAACCAACGAACCTCAACCTCTCCGCCGATCTAGTAGGGTTCCTCACCCACCTGAGAGATACTTCGGTTTCTCTATGACAGTGGGAGCGGGGATTGCATCATGAGATGATGACCCAACTAGTTTCGAGCTAGCCATCAGGAGTAAGACTCTGTAAGAATGGCTGGATGCTTAGCGATCTGAGATGGAATCCTTATACACCAATAAAGTATGGACTTTGGTTGCTATATCTGAAGGGTTAAATCCCCATCAGGAGCAAGTATATCTTGAGAAGATTACTTGGTGTAGATGGAAAGGTTGAGACTTTCAAAGCTAGACTTGCTAAAGCTTTTCGTCATTGACCAGGCGTGGATTATGATGAAACCTTTTTTCCAGTAGCTATGCTTAAGTCCATCCAGATCCTACTTGCCACGGCTACATACCATGACTACGATATCTGGCGGTTGGGTGCCATGACTGCTTTTCTAAATGATGTTTTAGAAGAGAACGTCTATAAGTACACAGCCAGAGGGCTTCGTAGACAGTGGGAGCAGCGGAAACGTGTACAAGATGCTTTATAGGATAAAGCAGGTATCGCGGAGTTGGAACATCTGTTTTGATGTGTTAGTCAAAGAGTTTGATATCATCAAAATGGTAGATGAACCTTGTATAAACAAAAAGGTACTAGGGAGTATGGTGATGATCCTCGTAGAGTACGTGGATGGCATACTCTTGATAAGAAAGGAGTTTCCTATGCTACGCTCGGTCAATCTCCGCTTATCACAATGATTCTCCATATAGGATCAAATTGATACCTCCTAAATCCTGGGTTTTGGATCTATGAGATAGATCTAATTGGATGTTAGGATTCTCACTAGTTGTAGTGAGATGGTATCAATCGATCCTGGGGAGAATCACTGGAAGTGTTCCAGAGTGATAAGGACGACTGAATGTCAGTCACAGGCATTGTCTTTACCCTCAGTAAAGGGACGGTATGTTGGAAGAGTTCCAAGCTAGATACCGTGGCTAACTAGACGATAAAGGCAGGATACATCGCAACTTGAGATGCTACCAAAGAGGCAGTCTGGATGTATATTTGTTCATAAGATGAACTTAGTTCCTCCCATTGTGTGACAATGGAGTTGTGGCTTATGCCAAGGAACGCCCGTCCCATCAGTGATCCAGACATATTCTAAGGCAGTATCACCTGATCATGGAGATGGTTGATCTCCAGGGTAATCGAGGTTAGGAGTGTAGACTCAGAGGACAACACGGCGGATCCACTCACGAAGGCCTATTCCCAGAGAGAGATTTTTATGGGATGGTTGAGTATGAGATACTGCAACCACTGCTACAGATGGCCCTAGTGCAAGTGGGAGATTGTTAGTTATATGTATGCCCTAGAGGCCATTACTGTACATAAGATGTATATTGTAGTGGATGCTGGGATATATATAAGGAGGACTTTCTTGCTCGACATGATAGTATGCTATCTGGTTGCTCTTTACCTTAACGTATATACTGATTGTCTCTCTGTTACATGTTGGTAAAGCCCTTAGGATGTGTACTTGACTACCTGGACTATGATGAAGATCATACTAGTGGGGACAGATAGTCTATAAGTACATCCTTCAAAGTCCCTAGTCGTGGGTGTATCGAGACGGGGCATCGATATACCAGAGTAGACTAGCGTATACCTTCTCGACCCATACAGATGGGCGATGGATGATCCCATATCCATTGGTGTTTGACATCAGAGATGATATACGGGTGCTCAGTGGAGACTGGGTACACTGGACGGACTCGCCGAGAACTCCCAGATGGTATTATACCGTACGTCAGATGGCAGTTCTCTGGTGACACTGGTACAGAGTAGTCTGTTGACCCGAGATCGTCATAGAGTCTTGTGTGGTTCCCACTGTGCTTTGATTTCCACCTTACCATGTCCAAGAGGGCGTGCAAAACGGTGGTTTTTTGGTACAGTCCCGAGTCACATGGAGGCAATGAGCGATAGGAGGGGATTCGTCTCTCCCGGTATAGGGGGCTGATGTTGCGCTGTGTTCGATTGGCTATAACCGGAAATCCCTGGCCAGGGTTGCTGAGATTTACTGGTAAGTGTTACCAGTAGTTTCTCGAACTGTTATAGTCCTCATATCGACACGACTTATCGAGCTAATGGGGTCTGACGTTTACCACCCCTAGGCGAGATATGTGACATATCAGACGACGAGACCAGACTGTACGGTAAGTGTTACTGGTTGGATTCACAGGAGTATGAGCGGGCTTGCTCATCGATCTTCTGATCGCTCAATACCCGGGTGGCCGTTACGTTTAGCAGACCGCTTGCGGCTTGTGGGTGTTTGATATGATCATCACCTGCTGCCGGAGTATTGACGAGTCTTTAGAGTCCTACACAGAGGTTTCCTGGCTCAAGCGAAACGAAATAGGAGCGCATATGAGATATGTGCGGGACTGAGAATATTGCGTGTATGTGATACCGTATTTCATTCTCGCGATGAATGTATCGAATGGTTGTATGCGATATAACCTAGTTATCGAATCAAGGATTGATTCGATAAGCCGATACATTGAATATTAGTCGGTTATATGCGATATGACCGGATCGTTAAATCAAGCGTTGATTTGATGATTTAATGCATAATTATCTATTTGATATATTACTTTGCATTAACTAGTATTGGTTCACTTTAAATGGATTTTCTCACCCGGGTGTGCACATTGTATATGTGATATATTTTTGTGCACTTGATTGTATTATGTTTGATGATACATGATTGCTAGGATTTGTGTAAAGAGTTAAACCATGGTTAAGTAAATGGTTAGGGTTTTTATTCATTTATTCATTCATTTATCTTTTAATTTGGATTAAAAGAAAAAGTGAAAAAGAAAATAAAAAGGTTGCTTTCTTACATGAAGCTTCTTGAAGCTTCATGCAACTTTGACTCATGTAACCTTTTTGTCTTCTTCTTCAAACCCTAACCATTCATCTAACTTGAGTTAACTCTCTACATCAAACCATGGTTCAAGTTATGATAAGAATAATTCTTTTTCAATTATTCTACAAGACTTATCATAATATCATCATCATCTTCTTCTTCTTAAAAGAAGAAAAGCTAGACTTCATCAATGGCAACTTGATGAAATGAGTGAGAAATCCAATTCTAAAGTGAACCCACTTCCTATTTCTTCATCCTCTACCTCTTGCCAAGTAGTATAGGGTGTTTCCTTCACAAGTTTTCATGGCTTGATGAAGGTGGAGCTTGATCTAGTGATGCCTCGACGTAGATCATCTTCGGCATCGTCGTCGATGACCTAGCCCGCTTTTTCTCCGTTGAAGCCGATGCTAGAGTCATTGTTCGATTTGGACAGCGGAGAGGACATTATCATGGAGCTATGGAGGTGGAGAAACGGATCTACAAAGGTTGTATTTCCGTTCATTTAGTTAATTTGTTAACTAGTTGCTTTTGTCGCCTAAATATCTAGTTAACGATCCGTATTAGGGTTTCTCGGCACCCGTAAAATTTGAAATTGGCATGGTTGATGCCTTGTGAGACCTCTTGAGAGTGCCTAGGAACCCTACAATTATTGGTTGACTACCAGCGGTATGATGGCAATCATATACGTGAGAGTTGGGTGGTCTATGAGCACATCCTTAAAGTGTCCCTAGTCGTAGGAGTTTCGAGACTGGGCATCGATACTCCATGAGTAGACTAGTGTATATAGATCAAGACCCCGACAAGGGGTGGTGGCTGGTCTCACAAGCTATTTGTGTCAGTTGGTTCACCTAAGATGTATACAGGTGCTCATTGGGTTATGAGTACACTGGACGGACTCGCCGGGAATATTCTAGTTGGTATTATACCTATTATCAGATGCCAGTTCCCCGGTGACATGTGTACAGGTTAGTCTATCGACCTGAGATCGTCATTTGTCTCGTGTGAGTTCCTACTGTGCTTTGATTACTATCCTACCACGGCTCAAAGGAGTCGTGCAAACAAGGTTTAGTTGGGTACAGTCCCGAGCCATATGGAGGCAGTGAGCTGATCGTCAGGGGATACGTTTCTCCCGGTATTAGGGGTTGTTGTCGCGGAGTGCACGGGTGGCCATCACCAGAAATCCTTGGCCAAGGTAGTCGAGAATTACCGATCTAGGATCGGTTGTTTCTCAGGTTGTGATGGGCTTCATAACGGCACTATGTATTGCGTTGTTAGGAGTCTAGCTTTATCCACCCCTAGACCCGATATGCAATACTCATAGACGAACGGACCGGACTGTATGAATATTGTCACTGTCAGGCTCAGTAAGGTTTCACGATGAGTTCGCTCGTAGGCCTCCCTTTCTCTCAATACCTGGGCAGCCGTTATGTATAGCTAGTGCTACTGACGTGCTTGTGGTTAAACCCACAGCAAGCGTATTGACGAGTATTTAGAGTCCCCCACAGAGAGTTTCCCATGTATGGGCGAAACCTTGTAGAGGCCGTATGGTTTTATGGCAAGGTTCAATCATATACGTGCACTTTTGCACGGATCATGATTGAACAGATAATACTAGTGGACTTTGGTTTAAGCTGGATCCTAGTATTAGATTGTTGGATTATTTTCTTCTCGTTGTTTTCGTATTCAGTCAGAATGCGGATGCAGGTATGTATATACAGATGAGGGGTATTCTTGTAATTCGTTACGAGTTTACTTTAGAAGATGCCATTCTTTTTGTTTAAACATTTGGTTTAATGCTTTATTGTGATGGAAATTGTAAGCATAAGTTTTGTCCTTGGGCATTTATTGTGGCATGTGCTCACTTGGTGACTCATGGTCTTGGGTTTGGTGTGTGATATTTTATGCTAGGATTTTTCTTTATCTCATAAAAAAATATCACACAAAACACACACACATGAGAGAGGGCAGCCATCTCTTTTTCTCTCTCTTGGCTTGCTCACTTGCTTCTTTCTTGAGCTTCACATTTTTCATCCATGGCTTCTTCTTCAACCTCTATTCATACCCTCTCATGTGTTGAGAATCAATGGATGTCTTGAGACAAAATGATCACACACACTCTTTACTTCATCTTGGTCATCTCGGTTAGCAAACTTGATGTCCGAGTTGCTTCGGTTTAGAAGCGGGAGCACGTATAATGAATCCTCGACGTGGATCCTCTTAGACGAGCTAGACCGGAGAGCGAATTTCGTCGGGGTAGCCGCGAGGAACTTCGGAAGAGGTTGAAGACCGAAGGACACGGATCGATCGGTATAACCTTTCCAAACTCCTCTTTGCATGTTTGCTAGTATAAGGTTTTTGGTTCGATCTTGTGCGGGTTTTGTTTGTTAGTGTTTATGCCCTAGAGGCCATTATTGTATCATACTAGTTTGTATATTACTTAATGGAAGCTTGGGATATTCATAGTTGTATTGACAATCTTGCTAAAAATGGTAGTATGCTACTTGGTTTGTATCTACTTTAATATGTGCATATGTTTCTTTTAACATATCGATTATACATATTAGTAGAGCCCTTAGGATCTTTGCTTGATTACGAGCGTTGTGATGGCAGTCACACTAGTGGGTGCCGGGTAGTCTATAAGCAACATCCTATACAGGTCCCTGGTCGTAGGATTATCGAGACTGGGCATCGATACTCCGGAGTAGACTGATGTATACGCTTCTCATCCCAGCTGTGGAGATGGTCTGTCCCACAGCCATCAGTACGTCGTACTGGAGATAGTATGCAGCTGCTTGTTAGGTTATGGGTACACCGGACAGGACTCGCCGGGAACTGCAGGTTGGTTCTATACCCATCGTCAGATAGAAGTTCCTAGGTGACATGAGTACAGCTTAGTCCGTCGACTTGACATTGCTACTTCGCCTCGAGTGTGTTCCTACTGTACTTAGATTACTACCCTACCACGGCTCAAAGGAATCGTGCAAACAAGTAGTAGTTGGGTGCAGTCCCGAAGCACTTGGAGGCAGTGGCGGTTAGACAGGATTCGTCTCTCCCGGTATTGGGGGTTGATATCGTACTGTGTATGGAGAGCCATTACGCAAGGTCCCTGGCCAGGGCAAGCGAGATTTACTGGTAGGTTCCAGTACTTTCTCAAGGTGTAATGGGCTACACTCCGACACGACTTATACCGCTATTATGGGTCTGACGTTTGCCGCCCCCTAGGCCCGATATGCGATAGTCCTAGACGAACAGACCGGACTGTACGGAGATTGTCACATCAGGCTCAGTAGGAGTTCGGATGGGTTTCCTCATCGTCCTTCTTATCGTCATCTACCTGGGGATCGTTATGTACAGCTAGTACCGCTTGCGGCCTGTGGTTAAACCCACTGCCAGTATCGTGTCGAGTCTTTAGAGTCCCACACAGAAGACTTTCCCTGCACCGGGCAAAAGGTGTAGAGGCCGTATAGTTTTACGGCAGGGTCCCGATCACTTACGTACATTTGTGCACGTACTATGATCGGGCAGATAATACTAGCAGGCTTTGGTTTAAGCAAGATTCTAATATTATACAGATGGATTTATTCAGTCAAAGATTATCCGTGATTTTCAGAAATACGGATGGGAGGGGAAGTCTCGTAATTTCTCGGGAAGCTTCTAGAAGAAGTGACTCATTTGTGTTTATTTTCTTTTAGGATTGAAACTAAATGAGGTGGAGGAAGGTGTATGTTTACATTAAATGCTTAATGATGTTGGATATATGTATGCCCTAGAGGCCATTATATGATAGTGTATGTACTGATGTGTGTGTGTGTGTGTGTGTGTGTGTGTATTCAGAGGACAGTCTTCCTCAACATGATAGTATACTATCTGGTTTCTCTTTATCATATATTCACTTGATCATGTTTTTACTCATTTGGTACATGTTGATAAAGCCTTAAGGATATTGGCTTGACTACTGGAATTATGATGTGGATCATACTAGTGGGACACCTGTAGTTTAGAAGCATATCCTTGAATAGGTATATCTAGACAGGGCATCGATATTCCAGTGTAGACTAGCGTATACTATTCTTGTTCTATATGATGGGCGATGCATGATCCCATATCCATCTGGTGTGGTGACACCAAATATTGTATACGGGGTTCTCAGTGAGACTGGGTACACTGAACAGACTCACTGAGAACTCCTATGTGGTATTATATCATACGTCGGATAGCAGTTCTCAGGTGACACTGGTACAGGTTAGTCTGTAGACCCGAGATCGCCATAGAGTCTTGTGTGTCCTCCCACAGTATCTTGATCTCCACCCTACTACGGCTCTACTAAGTCGTACAAAAAGGTGGATTTTGGGTACAGTCCAGAGGCATATGGAGGCAATGAGCGTTTGGAGGGGTTTCGTCTCTCCAGGTATTGGGGGTTGATGCTGTACTGTGCACGATTGGCAATAACAGAAAGTCCCTGGCCAGGGCTGCTGAGATATTACTGATAAGTGTTATCAGTAGTTTCTCGATCCGTTGTAGACCATATACCGGCATGACTAATTGAGTTATAGGGGTCGACGATTCCATCCCTAGACTCGATATGCAGCATATTTGACGAATAGACCGGACTGTACGGTAAGTGTTGCCAGTTGGATTGATGGGCGTTTTGACAGGTTCGCTTGTTCTTCTTCTGATCGCTCAATACCCGGGTAGCCGTTACGTTTAGCTGACCGCTTGCGGCTTATAGGTGTTTGATGTGATCATCACCTACTGCCGGCGTATTGACGAGTCTTAAAGTCCCACATAGGAGTTTCCTAGCTCAGGCGAAACGATGTGGTGTACATATGAGATATGTGTGGGAGCTCGATTAAATATTTGTATATGATGTCGTATTTTAATCGGGCGTTTTATATTGGTCGGGTCGTATGAGATATGACCGGTCAATTAAATCAAGTGTTGATTTAATATTGACTTTTATCTCATTTAAATAAACCTTTTCTTTATGATGGATGCATGCATGTATATGTACATGTTGATGTGCATACACGCATACATACATGCAAATGTATCATGGTTGATGATACAACAAAGATGGCAATATAAGAAATACATGGAAAGTAAATATTTTTATATATATTAGAATTAGAAAAAGATAATTGATTTTAAATCATTGTTGACTTTTCTTAACTTGACCAAAATTAAACCATGGTTTCTTTTTTATTTGTTATTTTCTTCTCATTCTAAAATATCTAGATATTTTATTAACCATGGTTTCAAAAGAGATATTTATTCTTGATATTTATCCTTCTCTCATTTATCTTTCATTATTATTTTTTCACCCAAAATAAAAATGAGAAAATGGTTGCCATCTTCATCTTCCTCTCTCTAGTTCTCTCTTGAGTTTCAAAAGTGAGTGAGGTTAAAAGAAAGAAAGGGTTTTTATATGAGAACGCAACCATATCAATACACTATACTTGTTTAGCCCCTTGGTGTAGTTTGTTTGCTTCATCCTCTTTGTGATCTATTGGAGCAAGGAGCTTTGAGCAAAGGAACTCCGGGTGGATCGTCGTGGACGTGGAGGAGGTTCAAGCTAGCTCGTTCAAACCCTAGCAGGTCTACAAAGGTTGTAGTCTCTCCACTTAGACATAAATTAACTTTAGTATGTGATACTATAAGTTTTACCCTATATTTCTAGTTCGATTCCTAGTTAGGTTTGCTTAGCACAACTTAAAATCAAAGTTGTGGCAAGTGTGATACTTCCAAATCCTATATAAGGTGATAAGGAAACCCTACAGTGGTATCAGAGCCAATCTAGAGCTTTAGAGTAACCTAGACGACATTAAAAACCTCGAACGAACGAAAATCGACGCCCGAAGGGTGCTCTCTGGAAATTTTTCAAAAACGTGGATTTTTTCATATTAAAAATACTCAGAAAATCGTGCAGGGTATTTTATGGACCAACAAGAAGTACGAAGCCCTAACTCCACTAATGAACCGCGGAACCGTGGCCAGAATGGTCTTTCTGCGGCGATTCCGCGACGCTGTTGGTGAAGCTTGGACTGTACCTTCTTGCGCTGGCTCGTATGTACTTGTTGCATTTTCTGGTAAATTTTAAAACTGCTCAAGTGTTGAGCTTTCTGAGAAGTCTTTGGGTGTTCAATCGTTCGATCGAATGTTTTAACTGCGACTAGTTTATTAGTATGTGTAACGTTTTGAAAATCGTTTCGGTGAAATTTCGGAAAATCGGTAAAATAAGGGGGTTTTCCGTAAAAAGTCAAAATATAAATATCTTTAATATAAAAATTAAATATACATATTCTAGCTATGAAATTGCTAGTATTTGGTGTTTATTGAGCCACTGGTAAAATTTCTAAATTTCTGAAATTTTTTCCGAAATTAATTATTTTAATATTATTTTAAGCCGTTATTAATACATTTAATTAGGGAAAATTACAAATTGGAATGAGTTGAAACAAATTTTTTGCATCATAACACATTAAACAAAATTTTAACATGTGGTTTTTGAAATTAAATGAAGTTTTTAAACGGTGTTAGAAAATATCGAAGAAAAAGGCTTAAATAGTGAATTTAGTGTAAATGGATGTTTGGGGTATAGTATTTATCATTTTCCATCACCCCACACCCATACCCATACTCACACACCCCCATTTTCCCTTCTCTTGCTGGCTGAATTCAGCAGCCCACAATTCCCACTCCCAAAATTTGAAAAGAAAACAATGAAAAAGAAAAGGAATGGAGATATGGTTATATAATGAGGTATGGTCTTTGGTTGACTTATGCTACTTTTTCCGCACAATCCAACACCCTCATTTTCTCTCTCCCTCTCCCAAAATTTGTGTTGTCTAAAGGAAGTTACGATTCTAATTATTGTAGTTTTTCATTTTATTTATCTGTGACCGTAAGTGTGGTATGTGGTGTATCGACGGTTTCATTGCTATACATCAATGACAATCGGGGTACGCATACTTACTTACGTTGATGATATGTGATATTATGTGTTGCTGAGATTTGATATGCAGGATTGTCAAGATTGAATAGCCGAGGGTTTTATGTGAGTTGAGAGTTTTCTTTTCATTCATGTAAAATTCAATTGTATGTAATATTCTTTTATTTGGGGCACTTCCGTGTTGAGGATGATGTCACAAATGTTGTATATTATTTACTTTTCTGCATTAGGATAGACCCAAGGAGGGGAGCACAAGTGACCGGGATCTGGAGTTCAATGGGTGGCTATCTCGAGGAGTCGAGACCGGGTCTCCTAAACTCCAGAATTGGTAGGGCCGCTTGCCGCTCTCGTAGGGGTCTAGGGGTGTGGGCTTTGCGATTCATCGCGACCGTGGAATCCGTATTTTCTATTGATGGCTAAATACAAAATACGGACCTCCTAGATATCCTATATGAAATGTGCTTCTGCTGCTTATATTCTTTGATGTGTTCATTTAATATATCTGAGACGAATGGAATATTATATATATGATATATAATAGACGTTGCTTATATTTTGCACCCGTGCTAGCCCCGTCCTGGTATGCCGTTAGTTAAGTAACCTAACGGTGCATAACGGGACACTATGATGAATGCGAGTGGCATAAGCGTACGTTATATTTTTTCGTTTCTTTATGTGATGGCTTAAGGAATTAAATGATGGGACTACATTAATGAGATTAATGTAAAGAAAAATGAACCTAAAAAGATGTTGTAGAATCAGATTTGAAACACTCTCAGCCTTTTATGAAAAAGCAAGTTTGAAAATGCGGAGCTTAAACCACTCCTTTTAAACCTATTGGATTCTACAACGATATCAAGTTAAAAGCGTTAAAAATTTTCTTAAAAACTATCTGCAGCCCTCCGTCATTTTAGGAGGTAGAGTACTTAGTATTCGTGCTGCTTATTTTGACTTTACTTAAGGCGCAGTGTACGGTAGCTAAGTGATGTCTTCCTACACTGCATATGATGCAGATTAGTTAGGACATTCATATGATTATGTTGACTTTAGTTAAGGGTCATATGGGTGGGTCTAGTTAATCACGAAATGACGGGAAGAACTCGACTAATACTTCTGATATGTTGACCATAGTTAAGGTCATGAGTATTAGGGGTAAAAATAATATCGGGAATTTCAAGAGTTGAAATTTGCAATGAGATTGCATACCTTCTATATGATAGTAGGATCCCGATCCCATTGTGAACAAAAGTTGCTCCCGGGAGAGTTTTGCCCTTTACAATTAGCTAACCCATTAGGTGTCTAGAAAGGTGTCAAACGGGGCTACGCCTCTGGGAAGATGAGGTTTATTTTAATTAGGTCCGTGCGAAAGCACGGGGAACCTCCCTCAAGTACCGGCACCGGCCTGGCTGAACGGTTAGCGAAGTTGTAGATTGTAATTAATCCCGACTAGTTTTCTTTTTAAATGTTTTAAAGAAAATTTGATAAAAACAGTGGGAGACATCGATTAGACAAGATAATAACCAATCTGGTCTTTGCAAGAACTTTTCGCTGAGTGTATTCTTTTCTCTCTCTTAAATACAGATACAAATGTCAGGACTCAAGCTTCTATTAGATAAAAATAAACTGAATGGGACCAATTATAAAGATTGGCTGAGGAATCTCAACATTGTCTTGACTTATGATAAGGTATCATATGTCCTCACGGCTCCAACCCCGCCCATCCTAGGTCCAAAACCTTCAGTTGCGGATAGTGAAATCCGCAAGACATAGGACGCTGACTGTTCCATGGCCAAATGCATCGCGCTTGCATCGATGGATAACACACATCAAAAGCAGCACGAGAATATGGACGTACAATCCATATTCCTCCATACAAAAGAGTTGTATGGAGAGCAATCTCGCGTATTACGATACGAAGCATCTAGAAAGCTATTTCAGATGCGAATGGCCCTTGGCACAGCAGTAGGAGACCATGTTCTGAAGATGATAGCTCTCATAGAAGAGCTTGAGGACCTTGGGTGGACAATGGACAATGAGCAATATACGGATATTATTCTGCAGTCTCTCCCCTCTACCTTTGCTCAATTTATAGTTAACTTCAACATGCACAACATGGAGAAGGAACTACCTGAACTCCTTAATATGTTAAGGAGTGCAGAGAGCACGCTGAAGTCAGTGAAGACTCCCATTTTAAGTGTTGGGACATATTCTTCCTCTCGCCCAAAGACTAAGGCCAAGAGAAAGATGAAGAAGAAACCCACCAAACCGAAGGGTGGAGTCAAAAAGGTTAAAGGGAAAGGCAAGTCCAAGGTTGGGGAATCGGGAAAGGAGAATGTTTCCACTGCAAAAAGACGGGACACTGGAAGCGGAACTGTACTGAGTACCTTGAACTCAAGAAGAAGCATAGTGATGCTTCAGCTTCAGGTGTGTTCATGATTGAAAAATGTTTTTCTATTAACTCTGCTTTATGGGTATTAGATGCCGGTTCGGGTTCTCATATTTGCAATTCTGTGCAGGCATTGAGAAATAGCAGAGTTTTGAAGACAGGTGATCATATTCTCCAAGTTGGAAATGGTTCCAATGTAAATGCAGTTTCATTAGGAGAGTATCACCTAGGGTTGCCATCGGGTTGTATATTGGTTTTGAACCCATGGTATTTTGTGCCAAGTATGCTTTGTAATATTATATCCGTTTCTTTGTTAGACAATGAAGGATATCATTTTGCTGTGCAACACAATGTTATGAACATTAGACTTAATCAAGAGTTTATTGGTTGTGGTACATTTAATAATGGGGTATACGTCCTTAATCAACACACAGTTTTCAACATTCAACATACAAGTAAAAGAAAATTTTCAGATATAAATGAAGCTTTTCTTTGGCATTGTCGACTTGGTCATATTAATGAAACAAGACTAAACAAGCTTCTTAAAGATGGATATTTAAATTCTTTTGAGTATAAATCTTATGCAACTTGCCAGTCTTGTATCAAAGGTAAAATGACCAAAACTCCGTTTACAGGACACGGAGAAAGAGCTACTGAGCTCCTAGGCCTCATACATAGTGATGTATGTGGGCCAATGTCTACACATGCAAGAGGCGCTTTTTCTTACTTCATAACTTTTATTGATGATTTCTCAAGATTCGGTCATGTGTTTTTCATAAAGCATAAGTCTGAAGCTTTCGAGAAATTCAAGGAGTAAAAACTTGAAGTAGAAAACCAAAAAGGAATGAGAATCAAGATACTTCGATCAGATCGAGGTGTAGAGTACTTAAGTACTGAGTTCTTGGACTTCTTAAAAGAGAATGGGATTCTCTCTCAGCTCACTCCCCCTTACATACCATAGCACAACGGTGTGTCAGAGCGACGGAATCGTACCCTATTAGATATGGTACGATCCATGATGAGTGATTCTAAGTTACCCCTCTCCTTTTGGAGGCATGCATTGGAAACTGCAGCTTTTCTGTTAAACAAAGTTCCAACCAAGACCGTGTCTACCACTCCATATGAGATATGGCATAGGAAGAGACCATCTCTTAAACGAGTTAAGATCTGGGGTTGTCCGGCTTTTGTCAAAAAGCAGAATCCAGACAACCTAGAGATACGATCGGTCAAATGTATATTTGTGGGATATCCAAAACATTCGTTTGGGTATCTTTTCTACCACAAGGAGGAACAAAAGGTGTTTGTTTCTCAGTATGCCACATTTTTACAAAATGAGATTTTTCCAAATTATGCTGATGGCAATGTGGTAGATCTAGTAGAGGTTCTAGAAACACAAGTTACAAATGACGACTTGGATGATCCTGATGTTGTAACAGAATCTAGTGAACCTCAGCCACTCCGTAGATCTGGTAGGACTTCTCGCCCACCGGAGAGATACTACGGTTTTCTCATTGATGGTGATAGAGAGGATTGCATCATGGATGATGATGATCCTTCCTGTTTTCATCAAGCTATCACGAGTGGTGACTCTATGAAATGGCTGGATGCCATGAGATCCGAAATGGAGTCCATATACACCAACAAAGTATGGACTTTAGAGGATGTACCCTCCGGGATAAAACCTGTAGGCTGGAAATGGATGTTTAAAAGAAAGATCGGTGTAGATGCACAGGTAGAGACCTATAAGGCAAGGTTGGTAGCGAAAGGTTTTTGTTAAAGACCAGGTTTGGATTATGACGAGACTTTCTCTCCGGTAGCCATGCTTAATTCCATTCGGATCCTACTTGCTATTGCTGCTCACTACGACTATAAAATCTGGCAGATGGACGTTAAAACTGCATTTCTAAATGGTGATTTAGATGAATGGTTTATATGGATCAGCCAGAGGGCTTCATTGATAGTGGGAGCAGCGGAAAAACATGTAAATTGCTTAAATCCATTTATGGATTAAAGCAGGCATCGCGGAGTTGGAACATCTGTTTTGATGATGTTATCAAAGAATTTGATTTTATCAAAAGTTCAGATGAACCTTGTGTTTATAAGAAGACTGTAGGGAAATCTGTTGCATTCCTCGTATTATACATGGATGACATACTTCTGATAGGAAATGATATTCCTATGCTACAGTCGGTCAAATCATTCTTATCACAAAGGTTCTCCATGAAGGACCTGGGTGATACCACGTACATATTGGGCATACGGATCTATAGAGATAGATCCAAACGGTTATTAGGATTGTCCCAAACCATGTACATCAACACCATCTTAAAGAGGTTTAGTATGGAAGACTCCAAGCGGGGTTCCTTACCCGCTTGCCACGGGGTCACTCTCTCTAAGGACGATTGCCCAAAGTCTAATAAAGAGAGAGCTCGCATGAGCATTATTCCCTATGCTTCGGCAGTAGGATCGATAATGTATGCGATGTTGTGTACACGTCCTGATGTAGCTTATGCACTTAGTGTAGTAAGCAGGTATCAGTCAAACCCAGGGGAGAATCACTGGACTGCTGTGAAGAACATTCTTAAGTACTTGCGAAGGACTAAAGAATTGTTCTTGGTGTATGGTAACGGGGATCTCCAAATGGAGGCCTTTACCGATTCAAGCTTCCAGAGTGACAAGGATGACAGCAAGTCTATCTCAGGGTTTGCATTTACCTTCAACGGAGGGATGGTAAGTTGGAAGAGTTCCAAACAGGATACCGTTGCAGACTCAACGATGGAAGCTGAGTACATTGCTGCAAATGATGTTGCCAAGGAAGCCGTTTGGATGAGGAAGTTCATTTCGGAGCTAGAAGTAGTTCCAACCATTATTGATCCAATACCTTTGTATTGTGACAATAATAGGGCTATGGCATTGGCCAAAGAGCCCAGGTCCCATCAGAAGTCCAGACACATCCTGAGGCGATATCATCTGATCCGGGAGATAGTTGATCGCCACGAGATCGAGATTAAGAGAGTAGATACAAAGGATAACACTGCGGATCCATTCACCAAGGCCCTCCCTCAGCCGCAGCATGAGCGACTTTTTAAGATGTTGGGTATGAGATACGCCAATAATTGGCCTTAGTTCAAGTGGGAGATTGTGGGATATATGTATGTCCTAGGGGCCATTATCTGATAGTGTGTATGTGTGTGTGTGTGTGTGTGTGTGTGTGTGTATGAGGACAGTCTTGCTCAACATGATAGTATGCTATCCGGTTTCTCTTTATCATATGTTCACTTGATCATGTTTTTACTCATTTGGTACATGTTGATAAAGCCCTAAGGATATTGGCTTGACTACTGGAATTATGATGTGGATCATACTAGTGGGAAACCCGTAGTTTATAAGCATATCCTTGTAATGTTCATAGTCGTAGGTATATCGAGATAGGGCATAGATATTCCAGTGTAGTCTAGCGTATACTATTCTTGTTCCATATGATGGGCGATGGATGATCCCATATCCATCTGGTCTGGTGACACCAAAGATTGTATACGGGTGCTCAGTGAGACTGGGTACACTGAACGGACTTACCGAGAACTCCTATGTGGTATTATATCATACGTCGGATAGAAGTTCTCAGGTGACACTGGTATAGGATAGTCTGTAGACGCGAGATCGCCATAGAGTCTTGTGTGTCCTCCCACTGTATCTTGATCTCCACCCTACTACGGCTCTACTGAGTCGTACAAACAGGTGGATTTTGGGTACAGTCCCGAGGCATATGGAGGCAATGAGCGATAGGAGGGGTTTCGCCTCTCCCGGTATTGGGGGTTGATGCAGTACTGTGCACGATTGGCTATAACAGGATGTCCCTGGCCAGGGCTGCTGAGATATTACTGATAAGTGTTATCGGAAGTTTCTCGATCTGTTGTAAACCATGCACCAGCATGAATTATTGAGTTATTGGGGTTGACGATTCCATCCCTAGACTCGATATGCAGCATATCTGACGAAGAGACCGTACTGTACGGTAAGTGTTGCCAGTTGGATTGATGGGAGTTTTGACAGGTTCGCTTGTTCTTCTTCTGATCGCTCAATACTCGGGTAGCCGTAACGTTTAGCTGACCGCTTACGGCTTGTAGGTGTTTGATGTGATCATCACCTACCGCCGGCGTATTGACGAGTCTTAGAGTCCCACATAGGAGTTTTCTGGCTCAGGCGAAACGATGTGGTGTACATATGAGATATGTGCGGGAGCTCGATTAAATACGTGTATATGATGCCGTATTTTAATCGGGCGTTTTATATTGGTCGGGTCGTATGAGATATGACCGGTTTATTAAATCAAGTGTTGATTTAATATTGAATTTTATCTCATTTAAATAATCCTTTTCTTTATCATGGATGCATCCATGTATATGTACATGTTGATGTGTATACACGCATACATACATGCAAATATATCATGGTTGATGCTACAACAAAGATGGAAATATAAGAAATAAATGGAAAGTAAATATTTTTATATATATTAGAATGAGAAAAAGAAAATTGATTTTAAATCATTGTTGACTTTTGTTAACTTGACCAAAATTAAACCATAGTTTCTTTTTCATTTGTTATTTTCTTCTCATTCTAAAATATCTAGATATTTTGTTAACCATGGTTTCAAAAGAGATATTTATTCTTGATATTTATCCTTCTCTCATTTATCTTTCATTATTATCTTTTCATCCAAAAGAAAAATGAGAAAATGGTTGCCATCTTCATCTTCCTCTCTCTAGTTCTCTCTTGAGTTTCAAAAGTGAGTGAGGTTAAAAGAAAGAAAGGGTTTTTATACGAGAACACAACCATATCAACACACTATACTTGTTTAGCCCCTTGGTGTAGTTTATTTGGTTCATCATCTTTGTGATCTATTGGAGCAAAGAGCTTTGAGCAAAGAAACTCCTGGTGGATCGTCGTGGACGTAGAGGAGGTTCAAGCTAGCTCGTTAAAACCCTAGGAGGTCTACAAAGTATGTAGTCTCTCCACTTAGTCATAAATTAACTTTAGTATGTGATACTATAAGTTTTACCCTATATTTCTAGTTCGATTCCTAGTTAAGTTTGCTTAGCACCACTTAAAATCAAAGTTGTGGCATGTGATGCTTCCAAACCCTATATGAGGTAATAAGGAAACCCTACAAATGATCATGAGGTGATTCGCCCTTAGAATTAAATGAAGCATGCTAGATATTATCTTGATATTATCAAGAGAGATATTATTATGCTTCATATTATTCTAGCATGAGTATTATTCATTTCATTATCACAAAACACTTCTCTCTCCTCAAGTCTTCATCTTCTTCATCAAACCCTAAAAGCTCTCATGAGTTGAGAATCCTAGGGTTTAAAGTGACTATGTAATCCATCTAAATATCTACACCCTCTAAGAGTTCTAGATTAGAAAACTAGAAGCCGTAGTTATCTCAGAGTCTAGATAGGAGCTCGGACTATAGAATCTCGGGTGGATCGTCTTTGACTCGAGGAAGCAGTTGAGGTGCCCATGTTCCATAGAGCTTGCGAGGTGTGGAGGACAGCGATGAAGACCCGAAGGACAAGTAACATGAGGTATAACTTCGTATCCGAGTAGTTAAACCTCTCGTTGTTTGTTAGTAATGGTTTAGACACGATCCGTGTGCTCAAGTCCGTGTTACGAAGCTTTGATAATTGTTTTTCATATAATCCGCCTCCCCGTGAACACGTGGGGTGCATGACATGGACTTACAGTGGTATCAGAGCCTACTAAACTTTTACTAGCTTTTTAGCAACTTATTAGAACTTCGATCATTGGAAAAACACGAAAACTTAACCCCAGACCCCTCAAGTTTCTGTTGATTTTAAACCTGTCATAAAAATTATTTCAGAGGTATGAAAATTCACTGCAGGAAATTCTAAGAATACTGGAGAAATATGAGTTGCTAACTCGGTGAGGCGATCGCGGAAGCGCGGCGGATTGGTGCAATACGCCGTGGATCCGCGGCCGAGTCGACTCCGAGTTGACTTGTATTTACACAGTTTGTCTTATTTTTGGGTGTTCTGTTTTCCTGTATATTTTGTTTCTGCCCAAGTTTTTTCAGTGCTGGCTTGCATTTGGGGTAGACACGAAAAAAGGTTGCCGATCGAAATTCTAAGTTATTTGCTAATCAGGTTTTATCTGTGATGTTTGATGTGTTTGTAAACCTCCGCTAATTGCTAGTATGTCGGTTAGTTGGGGGTCGCACATTTCTGTAATGGATATTAGTTTGTGGATATGAACTTCATTGGATTGTCGTGGATGAATAGCCGGGGATGTGAGATGAGAGTTTTTATCTTTCATTCGATGTAAATTGTAATATGTTGTAATATTCTATTGCGGGGCACATCCGGGTTGAACTTGTAGCCATCGTTGTATTATTTCATTTACTGTTTTATGCTCCTAGGATAGACCCAAGATAGGGTGCACAAACTACCGGGTACTTTGAAGTGTTTAATGGCCTACTCATGTCGTTGAGGGAGACTATTTCACTTCTGGTACTAGGCGGGTAGTTTGCCGCACCCGCAGCGGTCTACGGTGGGGTTTAGATATTCATCACGACCGTGTAATCCGTTTTTTGTTGCAGGCTCAAACGAAACGCGGATTCCTAGTATATCCAATATGTTCATCTGTGAACTGGAATGCTATTATTGCGTCTGACGAACGTACAATATATATATATATGATATCTAGTAGGCGTTGCTTATGTTTTGCATCTGCGCTAGCCCAGCCCCCGCTCTATCGTTAGTTAAGTAACCTAACGGGTTAATGACTGGGCCCAGTGGCGAATGCGGACGGCATAAGCGGACGTTGTATTTTCGTTGTTTTTTGCAATGATAAGATAAATGATGGGACGCATTATATTAATGCTAAGAAAACAAACCAAAGTTGAATCGTTGGAACAAATTTAAAAGAAATCACTCGGTTATTTTAAAAGAGCAGAATTTTTAATTGCGGAGCTTTAACCACTCCTTTTAAAAAGCTATCAGGTTCCTTCGATTATATCAAGTTCACTATGTTCACAGTTTCGCCAAAACCAGTCGTAGCCCTTCGTCATTTCAAATGAATGGTCAGTTGTATTCAAGCTATGTTTGTTTAGCCCTTAGTCAAGACATAGTGATTGGTAGCTGTTGGGGTGTTCACATGTAGCATAGATAGATGTGTTGGTTTGGGACAGTCGTATTACTTTGTTGGCCCTTAGTCAAGAGTATATACGGGTGGGTTCAAATCAACTTGGATAATGACGGGTAGAACTTGACATGTGACTTATTATTTATTGGCCCTTAGTCAAGGTCATAAGAGCATAGGGCAAAAATCCACATCGGGAGTTTCTAAAGAAACTGAAAGTTGTTAGTGTTGCATACCATTTGGAGTTTGATAATGTTGGTAGGATTCCTTCAGCATTATCACACGATGATATTTGGATCCCGATCCTACTGTGAGTATATGCTACTCATCAGGAGATTCGTCACTTAACGATCAATGCTATAAACCAAGTAGGTGTCTAGAACGGTGTCAGCGGGGCTACGCCTCCAGAGAAAAGAGGTTATTTAATTAAGAAACTTCGCGAAAGCGTCGTAAAACCTCCCTCGAAGTACCGACACTAGCATGGCTGAACGGTTAAGCAAGTATTGTACGGTGAGATCAGTCCTGACTAATTCTTCTTTTATGGTTTGAGGAAGGATTTGAGAAACAGTGGGAGCCATCCTATTTAGATAAACTAAAAACCAATCTAAACTTGCAAGAGAATCATGCTAAAGTGCTTTCTTCTATCTCTCAACTGCAGCGACCCTGTGACCATGACTAGGTTACATTTAGATAACAAGTTGACTGAATTTGACTTTTATGACTGGCAAAGGTCTGTCCAGATGTCCATTGCCTATGACAAGCTGGACCACCCTATTACTACTCAAGCCCCTGCCATCCCAGGTCCAGTTTGCACCGTCGCGGATATGGATATCCGTCAGACAAGGGAAAAGGACAGTGCAAATGCCAAGTGCCTCATGTTGGCTTCAGAGAATGGTGTATACCAGAAGCAGCACGAGAAGATGGACTTAGTTTCCATCTTCCTCCATAACAAAAATTTATATAGAGAGCAATCTCGTGTCGCAAGATATGAGACGTCAAACGAATTGCTTCAAGCGAGGTTGGTTGTCGGGTCATCTGTAGGGGACGATGTCCTTACGATGACTAGCTATATAGATAAGCTCACGGACCTGGAGAACACGTTGGGAAACAGGTCATATGCTGACTTATTTCCACAATCCCTACCCTCTACTTACACCCTGAAGGAAACCAAGGAAGCACCCGCTCTGCTTAATGGGGGACCTTCTTCTTCTGCATACAAGGAGAAAGCAAAGGGTGAAAAGAAGAAGACCTCCACAAAGCCAATATACGGTGTCAGTGAAGTAGAAAGAAAGGGAAGAGCAAAAGTTTCAGGACTTCGTGTAGGGAAAGAGGGATGTTCCTATTGTTATGGGAAGGAGCATTGGCAGAAAGATTGCAGGGCTTTGGAAGCCAGTAGCCAAGATTCGAAGCATGTTGTGGCTTCGACCTCGGGTGTGTTTGTAATTGAGAACTGTTTATCAATTAACTCTACTTCCTGGGTACTAGATACCGGATCAGGATCTCATATCTGTAATTTGTTACATGCTTTGAGAAACCGTAGAGTTATCAGGGTAAGTGATATGTCTCTTAGAGTTGCGAACGGAATGAGCATGGACGCTGAATCCGTGGGGGAATATCGCCTAGGACTGACAAGTGGGCAGATTTTGATTCTACGTAACTGTTTTTATGTACTTAGTTTTACTTGTAATATCATATCAGTATCCTCACTATCTAGAGAGGGATATGATTTTACATTCGTAAGCGATGTAGTAAACATCCACCCAAATCAAGTTCTGATTGGGTCCGGTACATTAGATAATGGATATACGTATTAAATCAAGCTCGGGTTTTCAATTTCCAGAACACACTAGAAAGAAAGTCTCCGGAAGTAAATCAGGCTTTCTTATAGCATTGTAAACTAGGTCACATCAATGAAACACGGTTGACTAAGTTACATAGAGAAGGATATTTGAATCCGTTCGAATATCAATCTTATGCTACTTGTGAATCTTGTCTCATGGGAATGATGATAAAGACTCCGTTTACTAGACACGAAGTAAGAGAGAGCGAGCTCTTGGGACTCGTACACAGTGACGTGTGCGGTCCAATGTCTACACATGCAAGAGGTGGTTATTCCTACTTCATTACTTTTACGGATAATTTCTCTGGGTATGGACATATCTTCTTGATGAAGCATAAATCCGAGGCCTTTGAGAAATTCCAAGAATACAAGAATGAAGTGGAAAAACAGACAGGCAAAAGTATCAAGACACTGAGATCTGATCGAGGTGGTGAATACTTAAGTGCTGAGTTCCTGGGATACTTAAAAGAGAATGGAATTCACTCTCATCTTACTCCTCAATACAAACCACAACAAAATGGTGTATCGGAAAGGCGGAATCGAACCCTATTGGATATGGTTCGTTCCATGATGAGTAAGGCTGAGTTACCGCGATCTTTCTGGAGTTATGCACTAGAATCAGCTGTATATCTTTTGAACCAGGTTCCAACCAAGACTGTGCCTACCACACCATATCAGATGTGTAGTGGGAAGAAATCCTGTCTTAAACACTTTAGGACATGGGGATGTCTAGCTTTTGTTAAAAAGCAGCATGCGGAGAAGCTCGAGGCACGCTCAGTACAGTGTAAGTTTGTGGGATATCCAAAGAACTCCAAGGGGTATTATTTCTATTACGCGGAGGAACAAAAGGTTTTTATTTCTCGTCATGCCCACTTCTTGGAAGCTGAATTTTTAGAAAATCAGAAGAGTGGGAGTACAGGAGAACTGGAAGAAATTCTAGAATCAAAAGTTGTTACTGAAAGTATGGTAGAACCAGAAGTTTCAGAAGAAAGGGACATCCCAGCGCCTATCCGCAGAACTAGTAGGCAGTCTCATCCACCTGAGAGATACTGCGGTTTTCTCATAGATAGGGATCGAGAGGATTGCATCATTGACAATGATGACCCTAGTAGCTTCCAGCAACCCATTAAGAGTGGCGACTCAGTAAAATGGCTGGATGCAATGCGGACCGAAATGGAGTCCATGTACACTAACAAAGTATGGACTTTGGACATTGCTCTAGATGGGGTAAAACCCATAGGATGCAAATGGATCTTCAGAAAGAAGATTGGTGTAGATGGACAGGTTGAAACCTATAAGGCTAGACTTGTTGCAAATGGCTTTCGTCAAAGACCTGGTTTGGACTATGACGAAACCTTTTCTCTAGTGGCTATGCTCAAATCGATTCGGGTCCTTCTTGCCATTGCCGCCTTCCACGATTATGAGATCAGGCAGATGGACGTAAAGACGGCTTTTCTAAATGGTAATTTGGAAGTTTGCGTCTATATAGATCAGCCAGAGGGATTCATTCAGAGTGGGAGCAGCGGTAAAATGTGCAAGTTGCTTAAGTCCATTTATGGACTATCGCAGACATCGCGGAGTTGGAACATCTGCTTTGATGATACTATTAAAGAATTCGACTTTATCAAGAATCCAGATGAACCATGCATATATAGTAAGATTGTAGGGAGTGCTGTAGTATTCCTCGTCTTGTACATGGATGACATTCTCCTAATAGGAAATGATATTCCTATGCTACAGTCAGTCAAAGGATTCTTGTCACAAAAGTTCTCCATAAAGGACCTAGGTGATGCCACCTATATTCCGGGGATCTAGATCTATCGTGATAGATCAAAGAGGATGTTGGGACTTTCGTAGTCCAGGTATATACATACCATATTGAAAAGATTCAGTATGGAAGATTCTATGCGCGGTAACTTACCGGCTTGTCACAAAATCACCCTCTCCAAAGAGATGTCTCCTGAGATTGATTTGGAAAGGGCTCGCATGTCGGTTATACCCTACGCTTCTGCGGTAGGTTCTATAATGTATGCGATGTTATGTACCGGACCAGATGTAGTATACGCATTGAGCGTTGTTAGCCAATATCAGGCAAACCCAGGGGAGAAGCACTGGATAGCAGTAAAGAACATTCTCAAGTACCTGAGGAGGACTAAGGAAATGTTCTTGGTGTATGGAGGAAAGGACCTCCAGATCGAGGCCTTTGGCGACTCCAGCTTCCAGAGTGACAAGGATGACTCCAAGTCCATGTCGGGTTATGTCTTTACCCATAATGGAGGGGCGGTCTGTTGGAAGAGTTCCAAGCAGGACACCGTTGCTGACTCGACGATGGAAGCGGAGTACATAGCTGCTTGCGATGCCGCAAAAGAAGCTGTCTGGATAAAGAAGTTCCTCACAGAACTTCAGGTGGTTGCTACCAGTGTTGATCCAATACCTCTGTATTGCGACAACAACGGCGCTATAGCTTTAGCGAAGGATCCCAGGTCCCATCAGAAGTCCAGACACATCTTAAGGCGGTATCACCTGATCAGGGAGATTGTACATCGCCGGGAGATCGAGGTGAAGCGAGTATATACGGAGAATAACACTGCTGATCCATTCTAAAAGGCCATTCCTCAGACGCGGATCGAGAGGCTATTCGAGATGATAGGTCTGCGATATGCCAGTACATGGCCCTAGTGCAAGTGGGAGATTGTTAGTGTTTATGCCCTAGAGGCCATTATTGTATCATACTGGTTTATATATTACTTAACGGAAGCTTGGGATATTCACAGTTGTATTGACAGTCTTGCTAAAAATGGTAGTATGCTACTTGGTTTGTGTCTACTTTAATATGTGCATGTGTTAATTTTAACATATCGCTTATACATATTAGTAGAGCCCTTAGGATCTTTGCTTGATTACCGGCCGTTGTGATGGCAGCCACACTAGTGGGGGATGGATAGTCTATAAGCAACATCCTATACAGGTCCCTGGTCGTAGGATTATCGAGACTGGATATCGATACTCCGGAGTAGACTGGTGTATACGCTTCTCATCCCAGCTGGGGAGATGGTCTGTCCCACAATCATTAGTACGTCGTACTGGAGATAGTATGCAGGTGCTCGTTAGGTTACGGGTACACCGGACAGGACTTGCCGGGATCTGCAGGTTAGTTCTATACCCATCGTCAGATAGCAGTTCCCAGGTGACATGAGTACAGCTTAGTCCGTCGACTTGACATTGCTACTTCGCCTCGAGTGTGTTCCCACTGTACTTAGATTACTACCCTACACAGCTCAAAGGAGTCGTGCAAACAGGTAGTAGTTGGGTGCAGTCTCGAAGCACTTGGAGGCAGTGGCGTTTAGACAGAATTCGTCTATCCCGGTATTGGGGGTTGATATCGCGCTGTGTATGGAGAGCCATTACGCAAGGTCCCTGGCCAGGGCAAGCGAGATTTACTGGTAGGTTCCAGTAGTTTCTCAAGGTGTAATGGGCTACACTGCGACACGACTTATACCACTATTAGGGGTCTGACGTTTGCCGCCCCTAGGCCCGTTATGCGATAGTCCTAGACAAACAGACCTGACTGTACGGAGATTGTCACATCAGGCTCAGTAGGAGTTCGGATGGGTTTCCTCATCGTCCTTCTTATCGACATCTACCTGGGGACCATTACATACAGCTAGTACCGCTTGCGGCCTGTGGTTAAACCCACTGCTAGCGTAGTGTCGAGTCTTTAGAGTCCCATATAGAGAGTTTCCCTGCACCGGGCAAAAGGTGTAGAGGCCGTATGGTTTTACGGCAGGGCCGCGATCACTTACGTACATTTGTGCACGTACTATGATCGGGAAGATAATACTGGCAGGCTTTAGTTTAAGACAGATTCTAGTATTATACAGATAGATTTATTCAGTCAAAAATTATCCGTGTTTTTCGGAAATACGGATGGGAGGGGCAGTCTCGTAATTTCTCGGGAAGTTTCTAGAAGAAGGTGACTCATTTGTGTTTATTTCCTTTTAGGATTTAAACTAAATGAGGTGGAGGATGAGGTGTATATTTACATTAAATGCTTAATGACTCATGAGGTGATTCACCCTTAGAATTAAATGAAGCATGCTAGATATTATCTTGATATTATCAAGAGAGATATTATTATGCTTCATATTATTCTAGCATGAGTATTATTCATTTCATTATCACAAAACACTTCTCTTTTCTAAAGTCTTCATCTTCCTCCTCAAACCCTAAAAGCTCTCATGAGTTGAGAATCCTAGGGTTTAAAGTGACTAAGTAATCCATCTAAATACTCTACACCCTCTAAGACTTCTAAATTAGAAAACAAGAAGCCGTAGTTATCTCAGATTCGAGATAGGAGCTCGGACTATAGACTCTCGGGTGGATCGTCTTTGACTCGAGGAGGCAGTTGAGGTGCGCATGTTCCATAGAGCCTACGAGGTGTGGAGGACAGCGATGAAGACCCGAAGGACAGGTAACGTGAGGTATAACTTTGTATCAGAGTAGTTAAACCTCTCGTTGTTTGTTAGTAATGGTTTAGACACGATCCGTGTGTTCAAGTCCGTGCTACGAAGCTTTGATAATTGTTTTTCATATATTCCGCCTCCCCACGAACACGTGGGGTGCGTGACATGGACTTACATTGTTTGCTCCAAAGTTTTGAAAGTTTTTGTTCCGCATTTGGCCACGGATTTATGGCCGGGGCGTCGGCAAAACCCAACACATATATTGTGATCCTTCTTGGAGATTTCAGTATTGATGAGATTTCTGGATTTTGGGGAAAACCACAAGAATTTTATAAACCTATTATCATTTTAAAAATAGAAATTTGTGGTTTTCTCATTATATGATGTGTGTGGCGTCCACCATGTGTTTTCTCGGTTCTTGAGCTGTATCATATACCCGATTCGAGGAGGGGGATGCACCGTCTGCGGGTACTTGGTGGACCCGATGCGGTATCTCTGGGTAGGAAGATTGCATAGATGGTGTTGAGCCCGGCAGGGGAGCACTACAGACCGATTATTTTTAGCCCGGCGGATATCCGGAGAATACCAACCGTAGTCATGAGATTTGATGATATGGGCCGATCCGGACTGACGGAGCCCGAGATATTGAGACATTGAGATATTGAGATATTGAGACATTGAGATATTAGGATATTGAGACATTGAGATATTGGGATATACATATATTGTGTCGATACTTGACATGGATTTTCAATTGATTTCATTGATGATACTTCAGTTATTGCACAGAAGTTTTACTAAGATAAGAATGCTTATTTTCTCATATCAGATATATTCAAGTTTCGTGTTTGATATGCATTCATATTGCATCCATACGAGTGCATCACATTGTATTGATATATGTAGGCATTGACGCATTGCGTGCATGCTTACGATAGCCTTATTAGATGTTACTTACTACTGACGAGTTGGCAACTCACCGCCGTTGAGCCACAGTATCTTGCAGGTTTGACCCGTAAGCGCAGTAGCGGCGGGAGTACTTCCTCTTTTTGGCTTCATTTGCTTGATTTGCAGCTTGCTCGTAGGTGGGTTGCAAGGATATTTTATTTCCGCTTTGTGTATCATTTGTATCTAGTACACTCCATCTACCTTATCTAACCTTGTATCTTGGACTAGACGGTGAGACTCGTGAGACTTGTGTTTATGGTTTTTGGCGTCGATACTCACTCGAGCCGACGTGATGTTCTTCTTATTTTCGTGCTTTTATATGCTTAATTCGCACTTTATTATATACATATTACTTGTGGTTTTGATTTTCGCCTTTGGCGAAGAGCTAGCTCCTGCTTGGGGATGCCTTTATTCATTATTTATATGTATTTTCATGTGTTGTACCCATTTGGGGGCCAGTATTTACAAAGGAGACTCTATTGAAATTTTCGGGAAATTTGATGCATTAAAATGTTTTAAGGTGACTTTATTTTACAAAAAATATCCTTTTAAGTTAAGTTTTCCTTCACTCTATTTCTTTAAATGGTTTAGATTTGTGGGCTTTGGCTTACATAGATTACGTATGCATTGAGACGTTTCGTAGTTTAAGTGCCGGTCACGTTCCGTACTTTCGGGTCGTGACAGATCGCTACCCACAAAAACCGAACTTCTAACTCCCTTCAAAAACCGCCGGCGCCGGACATTTGAGGAATGTCGCCGGGCCATTGGTGAGGGATAGGGTCCGGGTTTCAGGTGCACACTCAGGGATCTTGTATTAATCTACTGTATTATTAGATTTTACAATGGACCAACATAGTGATAGCAGATCACAAAGACACAAAATATGTTTGGTTACGGCAGCGTCCCGGCCATCAAATTGTGGCCAAATGCAGAACAAATTTTTTCTAAACTGGCGCTACCATTACCCGATGCCCGGATCTACCTTAAACCTTATACCAGCAAGCAATATAAAGAGTTAGGAATGGTTATACCGAGTTGATTCGTGTCCTTCGGTCTTCAACCTTCATCCCAAGCTCCTAGTGGTTGCGAATCGAGTTTGGTTGCCGGTCTTCCTCCATCTACGATGATCCAACTGAGGGAAATGGCGCAAGCTTCAGCCTCGCCCAGCGAGGCAACCGATGCTCCAAGGTTGCTAGCAATGGAGAGTTGAGGTGTAGGAATGTGTCACTATAATTTTCCTCTCATCACAATGCTCAAAAGAGCAACTCAAGAAGATGAAGGAGGTGAGTAAACATGTGGCATGAGCAACTAAAGAAATGTGCTAAGTATTTTCTCCAAGTGAGAATGAATGAGTGAAGAGAGAAAGTGGAGAAGAAAATGAGCAAGCCCCCTCAAGTATGATGGCAGCCCCCCTCTTTTCCAATCATGCAATGAAAAATATCACCATCAATTTTCCAATAAACAATTACATGCCATGACCCATGCTCTTTCCAACTCACCCTCCACATCATTCCATGATTGATTTTCTAAAAAGAAAATCAATAATGAGTGGCCATCTTCTAGAAGCTATTCCGTATAAATACGGAATACTTCCCGGTACATGTATCGAAATACATACACGCGTATTCGTAAAAAAATACGAATAGCCAAGAGAGAAAATGAGTAGTGAACAATAATATTAGAATACATATATATAAATACATATATAAATTATTAAATCAAAACCTGATTTAATAGTCTGGCTTAATCCTAAGCCGCTAGTATCATCAACTGTCCGATTAAAGTCTGTGTAGCCTGTACACATATTTAATCGGACACATGTATGTACCAACATACGTCATCTACACCATATCGTCTGAACCATGAAAACCCTTTGTGTTGGACTCTAAAGGCTCGTCAATACGCTGGCAGTGGGTTTAACCATAAGTACGTCACCAGCACTAGCTGTACCTAACGGCTATCCAGGTATTGAGCGAAAGAAAGGCCGACGAGAAAACTCATCCGGAACCCCTAATGAGCCTGACAGTGACAATATCCGTACAGTCCGGTCTGTTCGTCTAAGAGTATCGCATATCGAGTCTAGGGGGGCAGAGAAAGTCAGACTCCTATCAACGCGACATTTAGTGTCGATATGAAACCCATCACCATATGAGAATCTACCGATCCTATATCAATAATTCTCGACTACCTTGACCAAGGATTTCTGGTGATGGCCACCCATGCACTGCGCGACATCAACCCCCAATATTGGGAGAGACGAATCCCTGACAATCCGCTCACTGCCTCCATGTGGCTCGGGACTGTACCCAACTAAAACCTGTTTGCACGACTCCTTTGAGCCGTGGTAGGGTAGTAATAAAAGAACTGTAGGAACTCACACAAGAAAAATGACGATCTCAGTTCGACAGACTAACCTGTACACATGTCAGCTGGGAGCTGCTATCTGACAATAGGTATAGTACCAACTAGCAGGTTGCCGGCGAGTCCGTCCAGTGTACTCATAACCCAATAAGCACCTGTATACTATCTCAGGTGAACAAACTAACACCAATGGCTTGTGAGACCTGGCCACCGCCCCTTGTCGGGGTCTCGATCAGTATACACTAGTCTACTCTGGAGTATCGATGCCCAGTCTAGAAACTCCCACGACTAGGGACATTTAAGGATGTGCTTATAGACCACCAGCTCCCACGTATATGATCGCCATCATAATGCTGGTACTCAAGCAAGAATCCTATGGGCTCTATCAACATGTAATGGTGATGATAAAAACAAACCAGATAGCATAATATCATCTCGAGTAGGACCGTTCTACCGGTATAGGTCCTCCCTCAATCATCATAATCACCTGCCTGCGACTACGATAATTTCCTTGAGGGCACTATAGCCAACAATCTCCTACTTGCACTTAAGGCTAATTTTTGCGGTGTCGCATACTCACCGCCCGTGTGAAACCGAACTGTAACGTCCAGAAATTTTGGAAACAAATAAAATAAATTAATTAAATAGTAAAAGGTAAATTAAAAAGTTATTAAAACCAAATAAGACAATTTCATAAGATATATGTAAAACAAATTAAATTTTAATTTTAATATGCAACATAAATAAATTATAAGGGTTTTAGTATAAATTTAGCTTCATTTTAATAAAATGGTGTTTAGATAATAACATAAGTTGTGAGGGGTTTCTATGTAAAGTTTTGGATTTTGTGCAAATGGGAATTGATTAAGGGTATAAGTGAAAAAGAGGTAAATTAGGTTTTTTTTTTCAGAATTTTATCTTAAAATAAATTAAAATGGAAAGATAATGTTTTGCCACCACTTCCTTTCATGCACAACACCATCCCCACACCTCCTCCTTGCATGAAGCAACCACACCTTGATCATTGACACCTCCTCCTACACCTCATCCTTCCTATCACCACATATATCATGTGTTCAGATCAGTTGGCTAGTTTAAAATCTAAAATTTTAAGGAAAAGAAAGAAAAGAAAACCAAAGCAAATTAAAAAAGAACAAGAGAAAGGAGAAGCAAGGAGCTTGTGCATCTTGGGAAGAGTTATTCCAGCAACATACTTGTAGGTAAATCCTTAATCACAGTAGGAAGTTAGATTCTGTAACTAGTTTAAATTGAAATGAAAATTTCTATAATATCGTATTTTAGTCAAAACTAGGCTCTGTTTGAATCTGCTGTTGTTTAGAGGAAAATTAACTTAACAAAACAATGCCAAATTGATGTATGATAGACCTAGAACAACCCATAAAAACACGAACCAAGGGGGTCGGTTTTGGGCCGGCGACATAAGGGAAAATTCCGGCGTCGTCGGATGTGTTGGAAGCTTCGGAGTTTTTACTAGTTGGGTAGGTTTCTGTGTAGGATTCTTTCCATTTTGGTATTATTTAAACAAGTTAGTTTAACTGGATATAAAATCTGGGAGCAAATATCGTTTGTGGAATCAAAAATCTAAAATACGACGCAGTTAAAACGAAACGTGTTCTGTTCAGTTGCGATGCAACGCTGGTTTAAATTTCAGGGAGGTTGAGTGTTAGATTGTTGGCAATAGTCGTACATAGTGTAGTTAGCACGTACAACTTGCGTTTTATTGATTTTGACGTATCGGAATATAGCCATTTCCTTATACAAGTTGTTGCAATGGTAGATTCCAATACGGGAACTTTGGAGACCGCGAGGAAAAGAAAAGGATTGGCAATTCCTGAGTGGATACGACGTATTTCCGGTGAGTATATTTACATCTACGGGGGAAGTCGGGTGGATGGCGTATAGCACCCCCGCTACCTTGTAATTACTATTATGATATCTACTTAGGTTTAGCTTTTCGTCAAAGCATTTATATGATATTGTATCTTGTATACCACCTAATTGCATAAATTTCATATGTAGTTTTAAATGAGATATACGTGATATCTGATTCATGCGATATTGGTACGAATTGATGAGTTTGTACGAGGGATCCTGTCGTACTTAAGTTGATATGGTTATAGTAATATGATGAGCTATAATACAAGAGTTTTATACGTATCGGAAATGATGAATCTTGTATGCCGAATAACGGCCAATTTATTCTTTGATTCGTAGAGGTAGATTATGTTTTGTTTTAGGAGGTAATAATGGTATGAGCTATATTGTTTTACAAACCACGGTTCGTTGCATTTTAAATAAATTACCAGGATGCGTTCCAGCTTATAAAACAAACATCTCTTTTAAATCTAAGGCAGCTTCCTTATTTCAAACTTAATGTTCCGATCCTTTCTAAAGATAATGGTATAGCTCATAACGAGTAATTACAATAAGTATGTTTAGATTATATTATCTATAATATATGTTTCCGCGTTACGCACACTCTGGTAGAACACTGCACAAGTACCAATGACTAATATGTTGCACAAGCACTTAAATATATGTTACACTACACCTCATTGGTACTGCCAAGTCACTATAGAATCGTTCTGATATATATGTGTTAATATATAGATTGTTACACCGTAGAACACTTGCACAAATACTAATGATTTCCATGTTGCACGAGCACAGACGCGTATGCTACACTACACATCATTAGTAGTGCCATGACACCTTAGAATTAAAATGATATTGTTATGTGATAGGATTTTATAGTCTTTTACTATTTATGTTATAGCATTATAGATGTCGTATTTGAATTCTTGGGATTTCTGAGTATTTTACTTCTGAGATATATATATCGGTGGTATGGGACATTGTTATATATATATACTTATATAGTATATCATCAATACAATCTATGCAAGTTTCTTATTCCTCACTTGATATTTTATATGATGAGTAAATGTCCACCATGAGATTTGTGTTTTCTGATTTTAATATCCGAACTGAGTCTGTGGGTATACGGTTACGGATTTACAATTTTATCCAGACTGAGTCGGTGGGGAAACTGTTGGAAACATGGTGGACCCGGTCGAGACCGAGGGGAAGGATAGCCGTATTATAGGCGGGGAGCCTAACGAGATGACTCGATTCCGGAGATAAAATGAACACGGCAGATATCTAGGGGATACTGACGGGGTTCGAGTTGGTACAACAGATATCCAGAGAATACTAATCGTAGCCATGATATCGGGTGGCGATCATCTGTTGAGATGGTGTCGACGGTATATGTATTTACGTGTCGATGCTGGACACGAGAGATTTCGGATTTCGATGTCGATTCTGGACATCCATATGTATATTGATAAGATCATTATCTTGAGGCACACAGTTAGATATGTATTTATTGGATTCCACCAGGACTGATCCGGGGGACAGTACCTGCATATATTTGTACAAACATTTATAGACAAAAAGGGAATCCCAATACGGATAATAGCTTCATGATTTTGATTCACGTGACATTGAGATATTACCTTGTGATTGCATGATATTCAGTATTGCACCATTGCATATCATATAGTTTATTGATACAGATTATGATAATACTATACTTATAACCTAGGTATCGTCATGCATTTCGATTTCTACCTTTAGATGTACTTTTATTCACTGAGTTGGCAACTCATCCCCGTTGTGCCACAGTTTCTTGCAGGTTTTACCGCTTGGATTATCAGCGGTTTGGGCACACATGCTTTTGGGGATTGATCAGTAAGTGAGTTATTATTGTATCATACTCACTCTTGATTATTCGTATATTCTTGTATCTAGCGGAAACTCCATCAACTTAGAAATGGTATATTATGGACTTAGAATCGAGGATTAGAGTTGTGTCTTGTTTGTTGCACTCCTTGGAGGTGACTACTGCTTGAGATTGATTGGTTGCTCTATTGTTTGGACATGGAGACTAGCTTCCGTTGGGATGCTATTTTATTATGTTGTATCGGATTTTTATAAAAATGCAAATGAGGTGATGAAAAATTTCAAAACGCGATAAATACTTTTCAACATACTTAGTTAAATTTAGATGTTAATTTAAATTGATTTTATCGGATGATTATTTAAACCACACCTCTAAATTTTTTTTAAGGGTTTAGATTCCGGGTTTCGGCTTACTTGAATTGCGTTGATGTCTTTAGATGTCATGTGATTTAAGTGCCGGTCACGTGCTATATTTGGGTCATGACACGAACACCCAACTTCTCTACTATTCAGTCTCGCAAAGCCCATTTGCGAAACTATTGCGTTCGAGAAATAGCCTCAGTGAGTGGATCCGCTCTAATGTTTCTTTCTGTATCTCTCCATATCTCAACCTCGTAGAGAAAACTATCTCCCGAAATGAGCAATACCTGTTTTAGAATTTGTCTAGATATCTGATGGGACCCAGTTCACAAATGAACTCCAAATCCAGCAAACCTCTTAGACTGTATCATCCACTGAATTTAATCAGTATTCTGCGCCATGCCCTCCTCAGTATCCGCTTGGATCACCTGTAGAACATACTGTCCCTGAAAAGAGGGAAAACTATAACTCTGACAATCACTCTGTCATCCAGGTCACCTTGGAAGCCTGAAATGATAACCGTCTCCCGAAAGAAGCTGCCGTTAGCATATCCGTAGAACATCAATTTATGTTCATAAACTGCTTCCCTACATTTCTCCGGGATTGGATTAATAAATGTTTATTGCAGTTAGTGTAAAAACAACATCTGGTGTGGTACTTAACACCACATGATTGACTCAACTGCATAAGCAAGTGATATGCCAATCATGCAAATCCTTCTCCCCTTTAGTCTGAAAGACATCCTTTAGAGAGGGTGACTCCATCACCTGCAGGTTCACTACCATGCCAGGAGTCTTCCATTCTAAAACACTTTAGAATAGTGTCAAGTGTTACTGTATATGGTCTAGAGGCCATTACTGTATCATACTAGTTTTTATATTACTTAATGGAAGCTTGGGATATTCGCCTTGTATAGACAATCTTACTCAATATAGTAGTATGCTATTTGGTTTGTTTCTACTTTAATTTGTACATGTGTTTATTTTAGTATATCACTTATACACATTAGTGGAGCCCTTAGGATCTTTGCTTGATTACCAGCGTTGTGATGGCAGTCACACTAGTGGGGGCCGGGTAATTCACAAGCACATCCTTATGCAGGTCCCTAGTCGTAGGACTATCGAGACAGGGCATCGATACTCTGGAGTAGACTAGCGTATGCACTTCTCATCCCAGTGTGGGAGACGGTCTGTCCCACAGCCTTCAGTACGTCGTACTTGAGATAGTATGCGGGTGCTCATTAGGTTACGAGTACACTGGACAGGACTCGTCGGGAATTGTTGGTTGGTACTATACCTATCGTCAGTTATTGTAAGTGCACGGCGGCGCCCCGGCCGTCTATCCGAGGCCAAAATGCGGAAACGATGATTTACTTTAAACTTTTGAACCGGCACCACCGCGCACTTTAAATCCCGGATCGTGCCATTAACATAGTCCTAGCTAACTAAAGAATGGGTAGAGAGATATACCGAGCGATCCGTGTCCTTCGGTCTTCTCGTCGTCGTCCTGATCTCCCCGCGGAATCTCCGGTCTTCAACTCCACGTCGGAAGGGCACCACTTCGTCGGCTTCTTTTACGGGCTCCCACCTCTGGACCGAGGCATCTCGGGCATGAAGTTGGTGAGCCGACGTGCCCAAGGATTGCTGTAGAATACGTGTAGTGCTCTATGTCTCATTTAGGGTTTGAGGAAGTTGCCTTTTGTGGAGGAAATGAACTAAACCTTTTTGGAGATGAACTTGGGAATTTTGTAGCATGAAAAGAACAAAAATTCCCCACTCAAATTTTTTACAGCCCCCTATACTTGGCCGGCCATGGCTCCTTGAGAGAATGAGAGGGGAGAGTATGAAAATGGGATAGCCACAAGGATAATGCAAGAGAGAGAAAGGGTCATGATAATAAGCAATGATCACAACCAAAGAACCTCACTCCAAAACCCAATCATGACTAACAAAGGTCAAGCCATCATGAAGTCATGGAGTCAAATGAAGGTACAATCATCATGAAGCAACAATATGCAAAGACCACCCTCCACAATGCTAATTTGCACAATTGCAAATAAGCCCTCCTCCACCAAATTTCAGCCAAGAAAAGATACAAAGGAAAATGGCTGAAACGGAAAACAAACTGGCAACTTCGGAAAACTGATCCCGTAATAAATTACAGGAAAACCCCGCTACTGTATATACATACCCGCATTTGTATTCCGACCGAAATACAAATGCAATGAGACAAAGTCTATACTGTACAATACTAGGATCCGGCTTAAACCAAAGCCCTCTAGTATTAACCGTCCGATCATGATCCGTGCAATACCGCACGTATCTGTTCGAACCCTGCCATATCTCCATACGTCCTCTACAGCATTTCGCATGAAACTTGAGAAACTGGTCTGTGGGGGACTATAAAGACTCGTCAATGCTTTGGTTGTGGATTTAACCACTAGCACGTCAGAGGTATTAGTCTATACGTAACGGGCTACCAGGTATTGACCAAAAGGGACGTCGATGAGCGAACTCATCCTGACAACCTACTGAGCCTGTCAGTGACAATATCCGTACAGTCTGGTCCGTTCGTCTATGAGCATCGCATGGCGGGCCTAGGGGGTTGGTAAAAAGTCAGACCCCCAAAAGCGGTACAAGTCGTGTCGGAGTGTAGCCCAGAACACCCTGAGATACTACTGGAATACCTACCAGTAAATCTCCTGCCTTGGCTAAGGACTTCGTGTAATGGCTCTCCTCAACACAGCGCGACCTCACCACCAATACCGGGAGAGACGAACCCCTGCAGATCCGCTCACTGCCTCTATGTGGCTCGGGACTGTACCCAACTAAAACCTGTTTGCACGTCTCCTTTGAGCATGGTAGGGTAGTAATCAAAGTACAGTGGGAACTCACAGGAGACAAATGACGATCTCAGGTCGATGAACTAACCTGTACACATGTCACCAGGGAACTGCTATCTGATATCAGGTATAAGACCAACTAGCATGTTCCCGCCGAGTCCTGTCCGGTGTACTCATAACCCAAAGAGCACCTGTATACATCTTAGGTGAACCAACTGACACCAGTGGCTTGTGAGACCGGCCACCGCCCCTCGTTGGGGTCTCGACTGTATACACTAGTCTACTCTGGAGTATCGATGCCCTATCTCGAAACTCCTACGACTAGGGACCTTTTAAGGATATGCTTATAGACTACCAGCTCCCACATATATGATCGCCCACATACTGCTGGCAGTCAAGCAAGAATCCTAGGGGCTCTATCAACGTGCAATAGTGACCTGTAAGGTTACCTAAAACAGTACACGATGATAACGGTAAACCAGATAGCATACTATCATCTTGAGTAAGACTGTCCTACCGGAATAGGTCCTCCCTCAATCATTTCAATCACGTGCCTGTGATCCAATAATTGACTCTGAGGGCACTATCTCCAACAGTCTCCCACTTTCACTCAAGGCTAATTATTGAGATGTCGCATACTCACAGCCCGTGTGATACCGAACACCCAACTCCTCTACTAATCAGTCTCACAAAACCTGTTTGCGAAACTATTGCGTTCGAGGAATAGCCTCAGCGAGTGGATCCGCTTTGATGTTTCTTTCTATGTCTCTCAATATCTCGAGTTCGCGGAGAATGCCATCTCCCGAAATGAGCAATACCTGTCTTAGAATGTGTCTGGATATCTGATGGGACCTAGCTCATAAATGAACTCCAAATCCAAACTTCTTAGACTTTATCATCAACTGAACTTAATCAGTATCCTGCGCCATCCTTCCCTCAGTATCCACCTGGAACACCTGTCCAAAATACTGCCCCTCGTCAGAAGGAAAACTATAACTCTGACAACCAATCTGTCATCCAGGTCACCTTGGAAGCCTGGAATGATAACTGCCTCGCGAACGAGGCTGTCGTTATCATATCCCAAGAACATCCACTTATGTTCTAAAACTGCTTCCGATTGGTTTTCCAGGATTGGATTATTATCAACTTATTGCATCTACTTCAAAAACAACATCTGGTGTGGTACTTGACATCTCATGATTGACTCAATTTCCTAAGCAAGTGATCTGCCAATCATGCACATCCCTCTCCACTTTAGTCTGTAAGATACCTTTAAAGAGGGTGACTCCATCACCTTCAGGTATACTACCGTGTCAGGAGTCGTCCATTCTAAAAACTCTTAGAATGCTGTCTAAGTACCCTGATTAGGAAACCACCCAAATCTAGATCTATAGATCTAGTAACCAGAATGTCTTGATATTATATCCAAGTCCCATGTGGAGAAGCCATTGTGTGACAACCAAAGTATAACCGATCGTAGTATAGGAACATCACTTCCTACTGTATGTCATCCAAATACCAGGACATCACACCCTACTACCTTCTTAACAGATCCATCCCCTATTCTGATGAAGTCAAACCTATGACTGTCACATCAAAAATAGATGATCTATCTCCGCTATATTTGCTTTAGTCTATAAATAGACATAAGCCACTTTACCACCATGCTTCCGCTGCTCCCACTGACTACGACAACCCTCTGGCAGAGTCATATACACGTACGCTTCTAAAGCTAGTTTAGAACGACGCTATACTCATCCTCCTGCCAGGTCTCACAGTCTGGAACAACAGCAATGGAAAGTCTGGGTAAACAAGAACCTCCCTGCTACCGTCCTAGAGGCTACCGGAGTACCTCTCTGGTGCCTGAGGTTACCCACCATATCTGCGGAGTGGCCAATGGAATGTCAATCCAGATTGAATCTTTAGGTTCCTATCAAACTTTCAGTAATCGTTTGTGGTTCTGGAATCACTTCCAGTTCTACCATACTCCCACTACTGTTTTCTGAAAAAATCCATTTTTGTTAAAATTGTGGCGAGTCAAGAACAATATCACTATTGATCTTCCAGATGGTAGAAAGTCAACCCTCCTCATAGCCTGGGTCAACCTACAAACAGCCATTACAGAAATGTGCCTTGAGTTATCCAGAGTCTGGTTTTAAGCATAAGCCGGATAACTCCCCGTACCTTAACATCGTTAAGATATGAACTGTTCTATATCCAATACAGAACTAGAGGCACTGATTTAATTGAACCAGATTCAAATCATGCAACTGTCTCCAGTGCATGTTAACTAAATGGAAGGAGGCCGATCAGCGTTACTCAAGTTAGGAATGCTTCCAATTATGAGTAACCTGAAAGAGAAGCAAGTTCTCCTAATCATTACTATTAACTGAATACCACACACAAGTATCTACATCTTCGATCGCCTTGAAGAATCCCGATACTTGCAACACCTGGTTCTCTACTTTATTCATATACCTATAACTTCTCAAAACTTGGACCTTGTGTTTCTACGAAACACTTGTCTAAGAACTAGAGAAGTCCTAAGTAAACAGAATATAGTGCGAGTACCAACCTCTCTGTCCTGATGGACACTGGACAATATACAATACTCTGTATAAGTCCCCTGAGTCTAATAACTCATTCCCTGTGTGTCGTAGGTTGAAAACTGTACTTATGGTTAAGAAGAATATACCATTGTTTAATGCTCCTTACCTAACCATCCAATGATATAGGTAAATGTCATAGACATAATTTCAGAAAGCTATTTCTCACTCTATAAAAATAGACGTACAGATATATCAATTTGAAATTGGCGCATAACAACGGATATTCAAAACCAAATATTTGCCGTCCGGCAAACAACCCAGACGACTTCCTCAAATATCACCAATAACAACGAATTCCGATATAATGAGGATGATCACTTAATTCCCAATAACTTACTCCCACTCATCATCTGTAAAACCATACAGATGTGAGAATCATACCTGGTAAGTACATACCCTGGAGCAAGTGTCTAACTGGGAAATCAGTTTTCTTTTAACAGTACACAATGAAACTGAAGCATTGAAATGTTTCGATGGGGTATCCGGGTATTCCTAGTAATGCCTCTTCCATTATCCAGATTCACAACTGTAACCGTATAATTCTTTGCCATCTCTCCAAATCCCTTTATATGTCTTTAGTCATTACCTTCTGTACACCCTCTTAGGCTAAATGGTTTTCTTCCTTCCCTACCGTTCAGCACCAGCCTATGGTTTGGAAGAAGACTATCAAATAAGCATAATGGGTGTACTGTCCTAATCTTAGGAGCACTCACAATACGAGAGAAGGTGAAGATAAAAGACAACCGAATAAACCTTATTCCTATTTCTCATGAACCAGAATCCATCCCCGAACTGGAACAAGTTCCTTTCGAGTTCGTATATAACCATATGATGGAGTATCCAATAAACTGTGGATCTTCGTAGTGATACGGAGTGTCCTGGAGAAATACAAAGGTGATTTAGGATTGGCGATGAAATACTTGGTTTGGTCGTGAATAGCAGTCGAAATTTACTTTGCCCTCTTACTAATCCCTTGATATGTCTTTACTTAATACCTTCTGTACACCATCGTTAGGCTAATTGTTTTCTTCATTCCCTACCAGTCGGCACCTGCCTATGGTTTGGAAGAAGACTATCCAATTTGCGTAATAGGTGTACTATCTCCTAAACCAAGGAGTACTCGCAACCTGAGAGAAGGTAAAAGGAAAAGACAACTGAATAGTCTTATTCGTTTTCTCCAGAACCGGAAACCATCCTCGAATAAATCCCTTCGAGTTCGTATATAACCATACGATGATTTTGTCCAATGGAAGTGGACGTTCGTAGTAATACGGGGTGTCCGGGAGAAAAGGGTAAAAGTAGGAGTGGCAATGAGGTTTGCAACTCTGACAATCCAAAAGCCAGTGTTTAAGAAGGTTCGGTTAATTTTGGTCTCTGAGTCATAGTCTTAGGGTCGGGTCAATGGTCGCTGCCAAAGAGAGAGAGAAAAGAAACACTCAGCGTGCACTCTAACCTAGATCAGAATGGTTACTAATTTATCTAATCAGAAAACCTCCCACTGTAACATCAAATTCTTCTCCATACCCGAAAGAAGAATTAGTCGGGATCACCCGAGGAGTAAACCAACTCATCAGTGGGAATCGGGATCCAACTATCATCGCATGATAACGTGACGGAATCCACTCATGTTATCATACTCCAGAAGGTATGCGCATATCTGGCAAGTTTCAGTTTCTTTAGAAACCCCCGATGTGATTTTTGCCCAATGCTCTTATGACCTTAGCGTGAGGTCAAAATATCATAAGTCACTTGTCAAGTTCTACCCATCATTGTCCAGGTTAATTTGAACCCACCCGTCCATACCCTTGACATAGGCCAAAATAGTAGTACGACTGTCCCAAACCAACGCATTCTATCTATGCAACAGATAAATATCCGGCAGCTACCAATCACTATGCCTTGGCGTGAGGTCAAAATACATAGCTTGAATACTACCGAATATTTAACTGAAATGATGTAGGGCTACGAATGGTTTCTGGCGAAAAACTTTTAACGTAATGAACTTGATATCGTTGAAGGAACCGGATAACTTTAAAAAAATATAGTGAAGAAAACCTTTGCTAAAGAGGTCACTCCCGGTGAAGGGATCTCGGCTCTTTCCCCGTAGAATGAGGTGCAGGATATTCCAACTGAATACCACGATGCAAAGCAAAAGTAATCGGCTATAGTGAAGTTATTGCCCTGACGCAAACTTCTGCCCAAGGGGTCACTCCCGGTGAAGGGATCTCGGCCCTTGCCTCGTCGACTGAGGTGCTGGATATTCACAACCGAATACCACTGTGCAAAACAAAGGTGAACGACTTTGCAATAACAGCTTTTGAAAAATGTTCCAACAACATCAGAAAAGGTTTGTTTAACTTGCATTGATCCGAATCAACGCAGTCCCATCAATTGATCACACCAATAAAGAACGAAAATAATGATGTATGTATATGCCATCCGCATTTTCCACTGGGTCCCGTCATTACCCGTTAGGTTACTTTACTAACGACAGAGCGGCGACTGGACTAGCGCGGATGCAAAACATATACAACATCTACTAATATATATATATCAATATATAATATTTCGCTCAAGGCGTGATAAAATGCAACATCACAGAAATGTAACAAGCATCACAGAACAACAAGGATATCTTGGATCCCCGAGTTTCATAGAGCCGCTACTGAAACCCGACGTTCCCCTGGTCATGTGAATAGCCTGTGCAATGAAATCCTAGACCCCTACGGGCGCGGCAAGTTACCCGCCAAAACCTGAAGCGAGGCAGCCCCCTTCAGCAACGTGAATGGCCCACCCAGCACTTCACGGAATCCGGTAACTTAGGCACCCCTCCTGGGTCAACCTGTACCCCCTACGAGTGCGGCGAATAGCCCGCCAATTCTAGAGTGAGGCCCCCTCCATCTCAAAGCCATGAGACGCGGGCCCGTTGCCCTCTAGAATCCGGCTATCCGTGCACCCCACCTTGGGGTAATCCTAGTACAGAAAGTAAAATATACATACAACGGGTGCATCGACCTCAACCTGGTCGTGCCCCAAAAGAATAATATACAAACGGGCAGTGACGACAGTCCACATGTCGGACGCTCGCCCCGCAATATCAAATGTAAATAATAAACCAAACTGTACTACCATTGCATCCAGGCTATCCCCCACGACCAGTCCGCAACATCACAGCACAACACAGAACATCAACGTGAATGTCACGTTCGCAAAACCGTCTAAAAGGGCTATAGCAGTTAGACAGGATTTACCGATCAAGTGACATTCACGGTCGCAGATATAATGTAAAAACTGTGAACTAACATATTTAAAATTTCCGATCGATCAAATTTTCCTAAGTGGGCCCCAAGCACTAAAGAAAATCTGGGCCCAAACAGAATGTTCCAAAAACCCTATTTTCTACACAGGAGCTCTCTGTAAAAATTTGGTTCACTGAACTGTAAAAGTGGCGGCGGAACCGCTGCCCAAGCATGGGTTTGGCCGCGGTTCCGCGGTGGTATGGTGAGATCACGTGACCAAATTTTCACAGAGTGCTTAGAATTCCTTGCACAGTATTCTGCAACAACACGAAAAATTTTTGGAGCCAAAAAAATTTCGATAGAGAACTGATACTCTGAAAACGTGGGTTTTGGAATTTTGTTCAATCGAGAATGTAAACACGTTAGACCAAGCTAGACTAGGTTAATGGCGTGGCTCTGATACCAGTGTAAGTGCACGGCGGCGCCTCGACCGTATATCCGAGTCCAAAATGCGGAAACGATGATTTACTTTAAACTTTTTAACCGGCACCACCGCGCACATTAAATCCCGGATCGGGCCATTAACATAGTCGTAGCTAACTAAAGAACGGGTAGAGAGATATACCGAGCGACCGTGTCCTTCGGTCTTCTCGTCATCATCCCGATCTCCCCGCGGATTCTTCAGTCTTCAACTCCTCGTCGGAAGGGCACCACTTCGCCGGCTTCTTTTACGGGCTCCCACCTCTGGACCGAGGAAACTCGGGCATGAAGTTGGCGAGCCGACGTGCCCAAGGATTGCTGCAGAATACGTGTAGTACTCTATGTCTCATTTGGGGTTTGAGGAAGTTGCCTTTTGTGGAGGAAATGAACTAAACCTTTTTGGAGATGAACTTAGGAATTTTGTAGCATGAAAAGAACAAAAGTTCCCCACTCAAATTTTGGACAGCCCCCTATACTTGGCCGGCCATGGTCCTTGAGAGAATGAGAGGGGAGAGTATGAAAATAGGGTAGCCACAAGAATAATGCAAGAGAGAGAAAGGGTCATGATAATAAGCAATGATCACAATCAAAGAACCTCACTCCAAAACCCAATCATGACCAACAAAGGTCAAGCCATCATGAAGTCATGGAGTCAAATGAAGGTACAATCATCATGAAGCAACAATATGCAAAGACCACCCTCCACAATGCTAATTTGCACAATTGCAAATAAGCGCTCCTCCACCAAATTTCAGCCAAGAAAAGATACAAAGGAAAATGGCCGAAACGGAAAACAAACTGGCAACTTCGGAAAACTGATCCCATAATAAATTACAGGAAAACCCCGCTACTGTATATACATACCCGCATTTGTATTCCGACCGAAATACAAATGCAATGAGACAAAGTCTACACAGTACAATACTAGGATCCCGCTTAAACCAAACCCCTCTAGTATTAACCGTCCGATTATGATCCGTGCAATACCGCACGTATCTGTTCGAACCCTGCCATATCTCCATACGGCCTCTACAGCGTTTCGCCCGAAACTTGAGAAACTGGTCTGTGGGGGACTCTAAAGACTCGTCAATACTTTGATTGTGGATTTAACCACTAGCACGTCAGAGGTATTAGCTTATACGTAACGGGCTACCAGGTATTGACCAAAAGGGACGTCGATGAGCGAACTCATCCTGACACCCTACTGAGCCTGTCAGTGACAATATCCGTACAGTCCGGTCCGTTTGTCTATGAGCATCGCATGGCGGGCCTAGGGGTTGGTAAAAGTCAGACCCCCAAAAACGGTACAAGTCGTGTCGGAGTGTAGCCTAGAACACCCTGAGATACTACTGGAATACCTACCAGTAAATCTCCTGCCTTGGCCAAGGACTTCGTGTAATGGCTCTCCTAGACACAGCGCGACCTCACCCCCAATACCGGGAGAGACGAACCACTGCAGATCCTCTCACTGCCTCCATGTGGCTTGGGACTATACCCAACTAAAACCTTTTTGCACGTCTCCTATGAGCGTGGTAGGATAGTAATCAAAGTACAGTGGGAACTCACACGAGACAAATGACGATCTCAGGTCGATGAACTAACCTGTACACAAGTCACCAGGGAACTGCTATCTGACGTCAGGTATAAGACCAACTAGCATGTTCCCGGCGAGTCCTGTCCGGTGTACTCATAACCCAATAAGCACCTGTATACATCTTAGGTGAACCAACTGACACCAGTGGCTTGTGAGACCGGCCACCGTCCCTCGTCGGGGTCTCGACTGTATACACTAGTCTACTCTGGAGTATTGATGCCCTGTCTCGAAACTCCCAAGACTATGGACCTTTTAAGGATCTGCTTATAGACTACCAGCTCCCACGTATATGATCGCCCTCATACTGCAGGCAGTCAAGCAAGAATCCTAGGGGCTCTATCAACGTGCAATAGTGACCTGTAAGGTTACCTAAAGCAGTACACGATGATAAAGGTAAACCAGATAGCATACTATCATCTTGAGTAAGACCGTCCTACCGGAATAGGTCCTCCCTCAATCATTGCAATCACGTGCCTGTGATCCAATAATTGACTCTGAGGGCACTATCTCCAACAGTTATCAGTTTCCAGGTGACATGAGTACAGCTTAGTCCACTGACTTGACACTGTCACTTCTCCTCAAGTGTGTTCCCACAGTACTTAGATTACCACCCTACCATGGCTCAAAGGAGTCGTGCAAACAGGTAGTAGTTGGGTACAGTCCCGAAGCATTTGGAGGCAGTGACTGTTAGACAGGATTCGACTCTCCCGGTATTGGGGGTTGACATCGTGCAGTGTCTAGGAGAGCCATTACACGAGTAGTCCCTGGCCAGGGCAAGCGAGATATACTGGTAGCTTTCCAGTGTTATCTCACGGTGTTCTGGGCTAGACTCCGACACGACTTGTACCGCTAGTAGGGGATTGACGTTTACCGCCCCCTAGGCCCGCCATGCGATGTATCAGATGAACAGACCGGACTGTACGGAGTTTGTCACATTCAGGCTCTGTAGGAGTTCAGATGGGTCTCATCTCGTCCGTCTTCTTATCGGCATCTACCTGGGGGCCGTTACGCACAGCTAGTGCCGCTTGCAGTCTGTGGTTAAACCCACTGCCAGCATAGTGTCGAGTCTTTAGAGTCCCACACAGAGAGTTATTCGCCTTTAGGCAAAAGAGTAGAGATCGCATGGTTTTGCGACAGGTCGCATGGTTTTGCGACAGGGTTCGGTCACATCCGTGCACTTATGCACGTTTAGTGACCGGGCGGTTATTACTAGTGGGTTTTGGTTTAAGCCAGATCCTAGTATACGTTTTGGGATTGGTTTTATCTCGTTTGTATTCGTGTTCCCCGGAACGTGGATACGGGTGTGTATGCACAGTTGACAGAGACAGAGACAGAGGATTCTCATTAGGGTTGTTGACTGTTGACTTTTGCTTAACCCTAATGAGAATTAGAAATATGATTAACAATAATATTAATTGAGTATTATAGTGATATGGTTAGGGTTGAAAGGTTGACCTTGTTGACTTTTGTTGACCGGTTGACTAGGTTGGACTTGTTGACCACCATCATGACAATGGCCATCATTTGGTTGCATTGACTTATGCTTGCTTGCTTTGTTCACCATTTGCATTTAATGCAAGAAATGATAGTGTCATTTGTCATGATAATAACCATTACAATATACTCAATTATTATTACATTGTGATGATGGTTTTTGGATTATGAGAGCTTGGATGGCAAAAGGATTATTCATTCTTTGATTTCATTTCTCCATTTTGCTTGAGCTCTCCCTCTTGCTCTTCCTCTTGCTCTCTCTCTAGCTCAAGGCAACTCCCTCTCATAAGTTGAGAAACATTGCCTTAGAGATAAAAGAAAACCCATATCACTTCTCTACTCATCCTAGTTCACAAGGTTTAGCAAACCAAGTGTTCTAGTTTCTTCAAGTTCGAAGAAGAAGTCAAAGGTAGAAGCTTTCAGGTGGATCTATCTTCGGCGCAAAGAGACGGCGAGGTGAGGCCGATCTATACACCGGAAAGAGTTGAAGATGAAGGAGTTCAAGAAAGGTATAGCCCCCTAACCGAGTAGGCAAAACTCTAGTTAGGTTATTAGGTAGTTGTTTAACAAAGATCCGTTTTTTGAGTCCATGTTACCACCTCTTGAAAAATCGTTTTTCATCATTTCCGCAACCCCGTAAGTACCGGGGAAGGGTAGCATGGACTTACAGTGGTATCAGAGCCTAGTTAAACACTATCTAATAAGTTAGCAAAGTAAGTAGAAGTTCGATCGGAGAAAATATCACGAAACATACCCGAATAGCAAACTTTCTGTCGAATTTTTCCTCTGTTCAAAAATTAATAAATCTTCGCTTAAAATTCGACTCAGGGTTTTTACATCTCACTGTAGAAAAATGGTCCAGAAAGCCCATCAACGCGCCGCGGAACCGCGGCCGGAGCTTGCTCCCGCCGCGGATCCGCGGCCGAGTTGACTCGGCCGTGGACGATTTTTCTTGCAGTGAGGTCATAGGGGTGTTTTGGGATTTTTACAATATGTTTTTTCTACCCAGATTTTCCAGAAAGCAAAATTTGTTTTTGGGGCTTAAAAAACCTTATTTTGATCGAACTTCTAAAGACTAAAGCTAACGGGTTTATATCTGTGATGTGATATATGTATTGAACGTCCGCTAATCGCTATACGTCGATTAGTGGGGGTTATACATATCTGTGATCTGTAATGTTGATGGTATGTGTATATGAATTCATTGGATTGTCGCGGATGAATAGCCGGGGGGTTGTGAGATGAGAGTTTTCTTTTATCTTTCAATTCATGTAATATGTAAATTGATGTAATATTATTTGTATGGCCGCACGACCGGGTCGGGGTTGTAGCCGTCATTGTATAATTTCTTTTTACTGTTTTTGCTCCTAGGATAGACCCATGGTGGGGTGCACAAACTACCGGGTATCTTGAAGTGCCGAGTGGCCTACTCACGTCGTTGAGGGAGGTTGCTCCGCTTCGGATATTTGGCGGGTAGTTTCCTGTACATTAGGGGTCTAGGGTGGGGTATTGGCTATTCATCGCGACCGTGTAATCCGCTTTTCGTTACAGGCTCGTACGAATTGCGGATTCCTAGTATATCCAATGTGTTCATCTGTGATCTGAAATGGCTATCATTGCAATATATCTATATATGATATTATTTAGGCGTTGCTTATGTTTTGCATCCGCGCTAGTCCAGCCCCCGCTCTGTCGTTAGTTAAGTAACCTAACGGGTAATCACGGGGCCCCGTGGCGAATGCGGATGGCATAAGCGTACGACATATTTTGGTTGTTTTCTGCAATGGTAGGATTAAATGATGGGACGCATTAAAATTAATGCAAGAAAAATAAACCAAGTAAAAGTCGTTGGAACACTTTGAAAACCACTCGGTTCTTTTCAAAACCAATCTTTTAAATGCGGAGCATGAACCACTCCTTTTTGAAAGCTATCTCGTTCCATCGATTATATCAAGTTCACTACGTTCACGGTTTCGCCAAAACCATTCGCAGCCCTCCGTCGTTTCACATGAATGGTCAATAAGTATTCAAGCTATGTATGTTGGCCAAAGTCAAGGCATAGTGATTGGTAGGTATTGGGCATTCATGTGCAGCATAGATAGATGTGTTGGTTTGGGGCAGTCTTTCTAGCATTTTGTCCAAAGTCAAGGGTATGTGCGGGTGGGCTCAAATTAACCTGGAGAATGACGGGTAGAACTTGACATGTGACTTATGATATTTTGGCCAAAGTCAAGGTCATAAAAGCATGGGGCAAAATCCACATCGGGAGTTTCAAAAGAACTGAAACTTGCTAGCGCTGCATACCATTTGGAGTGTGATGATTCTGGTTGGATTCCTTCAGTTTTGTCACGCAATGATATTTGGATCCCGATCCTACTGTGAGTATATGCTACTCCTCGGGAAATTTCTCACTTAACGATTAATGCTATAAACCAAGTAGGTTTCTAGAAAGGTGTTAACGGGGCTACGCCCATAGGGAAAAGAGGTTATTTAATTAAGGAACTTCGCGAAAGCGTTGGAAAACCTCCCTCGAAGTACCGACACCAGCCTGGCCGAACGGTTAAGCAAGTATTGTACGGTGAGATTGATCCTGACTAATTCTTCCTTTTTGGTTTGAAGAGGGATTCGAGAGACAATGGGAGCAATCCTGTTTAGACAAATTAAAAACCACTCTAAACTTGCAAGAGCATCATGCTAAAGTGTTTCTTCTCTCTCTCCTAATTGCAGCGACCAAACATCATGACCGGACTTAACTTACTACTAGATAAAAACATACTGACAGGGCCAAACTACAAAGATTGGCTCAGGAATGTCAAAATTGCAATCACTTATGACAAATTAGGGTATCTTCTTACCACTAAAGCTCCCCCTGTCCAAGGTCCCAATACCAGCGTCACGGATAGGGAAATCCTTAAGACCTGGGAAATCGATTGTGCAAAGGCCAAGTGCCTCGTGCTTTCCTCTATGGACAACGAACATCAGAAGAGGCACGAGAATATGGACCTTGAATCCATATTTCTCCATACAAAAGAACTGTATAGAGAGCAATCTCGTATCACCGGATACGAAGTGTCGAAAAAGCTATTTTCGGCAAGGTTGGCCGTCGGATCATCGGTAGCGGAACACGTGCTTAAGATGATTGGCTTCATTGATGAGCTCGCGGACCTTGGGACCACGTTAGAGAACGAGCTCTATACGGACTTGATTCTTCAGTCCCTTCCTTCCACTTACGCCCAGTTCATCCTGAATTTCAACTTGCAAGAAAAGGAAGTTGAACTTTCAGAGCTCCTCAACATGCTGAGGAGTGCAGAGGGCACCCTACAGAAAAGTAAGAAAACATCCACTTTGTTTGTAGGAGGATCTTCCTCTTCTAGGTCCAAGGCGAAAGCCAAGGGAAAGAAGAAGAAAGCACCCACCAAACCATGCGGCGGTGTTAGTAAAGTGGATACGAAGGGAAAGGCAAAAGCAACAAAGATAGCGGGGAAACTTGTGGGGAAGGAAGAGTGCTTTTACAGTCATAAGAGTGGGCACTGGAAGAAAGATTGCAGGGCTTGGAAAGCCATAACACAGGATCTGAAGCAAGTTGCGGCTTTAGCTTCAGGTGTGTATGTTATTGAAAACCGTCTATCAATAAACTGTACTTCCTGGGTATTGGATACCGGATCAGGATCTCATATCTGTAATTCTTTGCAGGCGTTGAGAAACCGTAGGTTTTTTAAGGCAGGTGACATGACCCTCAAAGTTGCAAACGGAGCTAGCATAGATGCTAAGGCCGTGGGGGACTATCACCTGGGAATGTCAGATGGACATGTTTTGGTTTTACGTAATTGCTTTTTTGTACCCAATGCAACTTGTAATATCATTTCTGTATCTTTATTATCTAAAGAAGGTTATGAATTTGCATTTGTAAGTAATGTTGTAAACATTCACCTTAATCAAGTTTTGATTGGGTTAGGTACATTAAGCAATGGTATATACGTACTAAACCAACCACAGATTTTCAATGTCCAGAATACACACAAAAGAAAGTCTCCGGAAATAAATCAGACTTTCTTATGGCATTGTAGACTGGGTCACATCAATGAGAGAAGGTTGACGAAGTTACATACAGAAGGATATTTGGATCCGTTCGAATATCAATCGTATGCCACTTGTCAATTGATTGATTTTATTTTCCGATTGTGTAAGTAACTCAAATGGTCCCCGGCAGCGGCGCTATTTGGCTGATCTAAAATTCAAGACTGTGTCGTGTGTAACTTGAAAGAATTTTTTTGTGTCGGTATTTAGAAAATGAATAAAATTCACAATCAAAAAATTATATTTGACCGCAATCAACTACGGTGTCAGTTGTAGATTGTAAGTGAGTGCGGATCATCCACAGGGATTGTGCGATTTGTTTCTATGTTTGATTTGTTTGAATTGAAAAGTTAATCGAAAAGAAAAGAAAACATGATTCAAGATTTTATCAATTGATTCAAGTGTCACTAGTCTAATCAAGAATCAAGAAAATGATAAACAATCTAGAATTGGGTTTCGATGATATTTCCAACCAAATGTCAAGAATCTAAATCAGGCTCGCAAGAATCGATCGGATCTATAGACGTGATGTAATATCAAGATATCGTGTTCTTATCCTTCGAAGAATTGATACTAGATCGATGATGATCGACGAGAGTTAGGGCTTTCTCGTGAAACTAGGGTTTCATCATTTAACCCTTGTTTTTTCGTCGATATCATTCACATTCTAGCCTCTAGCAATTTCAAGAAACGATCATAACTCCCCAATTTCGAGCGATCTCAATCGAGAAAGCATCGCAACGAAACTGGGTCGTCGGTTCTTGAACTTGCTAGGGTTTACAAAACTCGTAGGAATCAAGAATCGTTTTAAGATATGTTACACCATCATTCTATTGATCGTCTCGACTCCTCTACGAGCGGAGTATTACTCAAACATCACAACAAGAACTACAACTACAAATTGAGATCGAATCATGATGCAAGAATTAAAAGAAAACAATATAAAAGAATTTGTCCTTTTATTTATATCAACAATTTCATTACAGTCGCTCAAGAACTAGAAGAGGAAGAACTCGATTGTTGAATTGGCTTCGCTTTTCTCCGTGAGTCGTGGATCGGCTTGGACCACTTGCTCTGTTGAAGATCGGCTCCGCTCCTAAAAGGTTGAAGGGCTTCTTGCTTGATTTGGTACTCGGGATCTTGGCTTTTGATTGGAATTAGGGTTAGGGTTTCACACAAGTCTTGTCACTAGACTTGTGGAAGAAACAAGGTAAAGAATGGAGATTTTTCTAAGTATCTAAGTATTGGATGATTGATTGATTCCTTTAACCCTAGGTCTAGGCTTCTATTTATAGACTTCCTAAACCCTAAGTCTAGGTTTGAAATTACAATTCCCTCCAAAAGTTTGTTGAGGAGCTTCTAGAATTAGTTTGTTAGGAGCTAGCTTAGGTTTTAAGCTAGGACTAATTAAGCTCAGAAACCCTAGTTGCTGAACTGGCAGAAGCTTCTGGGGTCTTCTGGAATTTGACATGCCTTTCTGAAGTGTAGCCACTGGGTGAAGCATTGTGCACTAAATTTTGATGGCTGACATGGCAGTGCAGCCGCGGAACCGCGGCGCAAGCCGGCTTCGGCCGCGGTTACGCGGCCATGTTGGCTCTTTGTGGCTTCAAAACTCCTGTGTTGCTTTAGGCTTCCTTTGGGGTATGTATCTGATATGTTGATTTGTGTTTTGTGTTAGTTATATGTATGCATAGGATGTACATTGTAGTGGATGCTTGGACATATATAGGGATGACTTTCTTCCTCGATATGATAGTATGCTATCTGGTTACTCTTTACCTTAACGTGTACACAGATTGTCTCTCTTTTACATGTTGGTAAAGCCCTTAGGATGTGTACTTGACTACCAGGACTATGATACAGATCATACTAGTGGGGACATGGTAGTCTATAAGTACATCCTTCAAAGTCCCTAGTCGTAGGTGTATCGAGACGGGGTATCGATATACCAGAGTAGACTAGCGCGTACCTTCTCGACCCATATAGATGGGCGATGGATGATCCCATATCCATCGGTGTTTGACATCAGAGATGATATACGGGTGCTCAGTGGAGACTAGGTACACTGGACGGACTCGCCGAGAACTCCCAGATGGTATTATACCTTACGTCAGATGGCAGTTCTCTAGTGACACTGGTGCAGGTTAGTCTGTAGACCCAAGATCGTCATAGAGTCTTGTGTGATTCCCACCGTGCTTTGATTTCCATCATACCACGTCCAAGAGGGCATGCAAAAAGGTGGCTTTTGGGTACAGTCCCGAATCACTTGGAGGCAATGGGCGATAGGAGGGGTTTCGTCTCTCCCGGTATAGGGAGTTGATGTTGCGCAGTGCTCGATTGGCTATAACAGGAAGTCCTTGGCCAAGGCAGCTTTAGGGATTTACTGGTAAGTGTTACCAGTAGTTTCTCGACCCGTTATGAGCCTCATATCGACACGACTTATCGAGTTATTGGGGTCTGACGTTTACCACCCCTAGACGAGATATGCAACATATCAGATGAACAGACCGGACTGTACGATAGTGTTACTCGTTGGATTCACTGGAGTGTGAGCGGGCTTGCTCGTTGATCTTCTGATCGCTCAATACCCGGGTGGCCGTTAGGTTTAGCAGACCGCTTACGGCTTGTGCGTGTTTGATATGATCATCACCTGCTGCCGGCGTATTAACGAGTCTTTAGAGTCCTACACAGGGGTTTCCTGGCTCAAGCGAAACGAAATAGGAGCGCATATGAGATATGTGCGGGACCGAGAATAATACCAGTATGTGATACTGTATTCTTCTCTCGCGATTTGTGACATTGATCGGTTATATGGGATATAGCCAGGTTATCGGATCAAGTGTTGATTCGATAAGTTGTTACTATTGATATTAGTCGGTTATATGCGATATGACCAGATCGTTAAATCAAGTGTTGATTTAATGATATAATGTATAATTATATATGTCATATATTACTTTACATTAACTAGTATTGGTTCACTTAAGATTTGTTTTCTCACTTGAATGTGCACATTGTTTATATGTGATATATGCAAGTGTGCATGTTTGTATCATGCTTGATGATACAAACAAGTTGTGTGTATGAGATTCATACCAAGATTAGGGTAAAGATGAGGGTTATTATTTCATCTTAAGATTTAACAAAAGGGATTAACTTAGTCAAAGTTATCAAGCTTGAAGAAGGTTGGAGAAGCTTTGACAAAGTCCACTCTTTTGTCATTTTTTTTGATATTCTTTAACCTAACCTTTAACCTAATGGTTTGGTTAAATCTCTACATGAGTTAAGAATGAGGGCTTAACTCAACCATGGTGCCATCATTCATTTGAATAAGTGTTCATATTATTCTTTTAATGGATATGATTCTTTTCTTCTTCTTCATCTTCATCAAGCCTGAAAAAGCTTGCTAGCTCCAATGGCATCATGAGAAAAAGAGTGAGAAATCCAATTCTAAAGTGTACCCACTTCCTATTTCTTCATCCTCTACCACTTGCCAAGTAGTATAGGGTGTTCTCTTCACAATGTTTTCGACCAAGTGAAGGAATAACTTGAGTTTGAGTCTCCCCGACGTAGATCATCTTCGGCCTCGAAGTCAATCACCTAGCCCGATCATTTCTCCAACGAAACCATCGCTAGAGTCCGGTATCCGATGATCGCAGTGGAGGGACGTCAACACGGAGCTAAAGTAGTGGTGGACCGGATCTACAAAGGATGTAATCCCTTTCACTTAGTAGCAAAGTCTTTTGCTTGCTTGCATTTCGCCTTAACTTCTAGTTAACGATCTAGTTTAGGGTTTCTCGGCACCGGAAAATTTTTGTTTGGCATGGTTGTTGCCTTGTGGAACCTCCTTAGTGTGCCTAGGAACCCTACAGTGGCATCAGAGCCTAGCTAGAGCCTTAGGAGAAGTGTAGAAGATGTTAGAAATCCGATCGAACCCCGAAACCCTAACTTTTAACCCACTCTGGTCTTTTTCTGAAAATGTAGATTTTTCCAAATAAAAAATATCCAAAAATTACAGCAGGGTATTATAAGAGTTACTGTGAAGCACGTGAGCATAAGTCCACCAAAGCACCGCGGAACCACGGCCCCACCCTAGAATGTGCGGCGGTTCCGCGGCCAAAAAGTTGGTTCTTGGCACGTGCTTTGCACAGTAATATCATATATTGAGTGCTGTATTTTATGGGAATTTTTAAAATTTGCTCAAGAGTTGAGTTTTCTCGGTTGGTTTGGGAGTTCGACGATTCAATCGGAATCTTTAACTTTGTCTGTGTTTTTCCGGATAATTTTACAATATGTTAAAAAGTTCGACCGGATATAAATACCCAATTTTTCCCCTGTTGGGAAATTTCCAAGTGTTGGATTTTTCTGTAGTTTAAGAATGTTCTAAGTAGTGCAAGTAACGCGATGGACCCTCTAGAAGACAACAAACCTTAACTCGATTATGTGACCGTCTTGAACTGCCTTTTGAACCTTCGGGTTTGGGGAAATACGGCGTGCCACATGTGAGGCGTTGGCTTGACTCTTCTACGGATGGATCGTAGGTACTGTGGCATGAAATGGATATTTTTGAACTTATTTCAAGAGTTGAGCTGTTTCGGGAAAACTTGGGTGTTTGAATGTTCGATTGGAAAGTTTAACATTTTCTGTTTATGTGGAATGGGATACAATACTTGGAATCCACAAGTAGTTATGAGATAACTGATTTGAATGTTATAAACATAGCACTTTAGTCTCACTTGATCGGTTGCCACGGAATTTTGATGTGATCAAAAGTCCGTCGCAATCACGTAGCATACGCGGATACTCGCCGGGTAAACTTAATAGACAGCCATACCCCATAGCCCCGACCAAGTGACTGTAGGAGAACCCCGTCGCCGAAAGCATCCGTTCGGGTGCTCACGGTAGCGGTGTTCCGCCTTGGTACACTTCGTCGACGGTATCGGGGGTGCGGTTGCCTACTAAAGTTTGCGACGAGCATTCGATCAAAATGCTGGGAATCTTGTTGAATTGCCCGACTTGATATTGAAAAGTGTTTTCGATATAGAGACTAAAATGCGGGGTTTATAATCGTTAGGCATGCGATGTCTAAGGAATTCATTTGATTAGGCATGCGATGTCTAAAGTGATTGCGGATTCCAACTGTTGTAGTTTTACACTTTCTTTTATGCGTCCGTAAGTGTAATATGTGAGATCGCCGGTTTCTTTGCTATATGTCAACGATAATTGGGATGCGCACATTTACTTACGTTGATGACATGTGATGTTATGTGTTGCTGGATATGTTATATTGGATCGTCGCGTTTTGAATAGCCGGGGGTTTTATGTGAGATGAGAGTTTTTATTTTCATTCATGTAAAATTTATTGTATGTAATATTCTTTTATTGGGGCACTTCCAGGTAGCGGAAGATGTCACCCATTGTATATTATTTACTTTTCCGCACTAGGATAGACCCAAGGAGGAGGGCACAAGTAACCGGGTTCTGGAGTCCAGTGGGAGACAAACTCGAGGAGTCGAGTCCGGGTCTCCTAACTCTAGAATTGGCAGGGTTGCTTGCCGCTCTCGTAGGGGTCTAGGGGTGTGGGTTTGGCTATTCATCGCGACCGTGGAATCCGTGTTTTATACTGGCTCGTATTGAAAACACGGACGTCCTAGTTAATCCAATATTTCATATGATTCTTCTGCTGCGATATCTGTGATGTGATCATTTGATGTTCTGTGATAAATACTGTATATAGTATATATGATATATTATATAGACATTACTTATGTTTTGCATTCGTGCTAGCCCTGCCCCGCTCTGTCGTTAGTTACCTAACCTAACGGTGCACAAGGGGACATCGAGGCGAATGCGGATGGCATATGTGTACGTCGTATTTATCTGTGATGTTTAGGTGATTTAAATGATGGGACTTCATTAATGTGATTAATGAAAGAAAATAAACCTAAAGATGTTGTGGAATCGAATTTTCAAAAACAGGTAGCTACAGTTCTTGCTTTGCATCGCGGTGTTCCTTGTAGAACATCCTGCACCTTATTCGATACGGAAAGGACCGAGATCCCTTCACCGGGAGTGACTCCTTTAGCAATAACTGGCAAATGCTACAACCCTCGGTTTGTCTCTTAATTGCTTCTATATTTTTTGCTTTGCACAGTGATGTTTGTGATATATCCTGCACCTCATTCGACGAGGAAAGGGCCGACGATCCCTTCACCGGGAGTGACCCCTTTAGCAAAACTTGAAAAGCCTAAAAAACACTCCATTTTAAAATCATTCGATCCTACAACGATATAAAGTTCATTACGCAAAGGTTTTTCTTAAAAACCTGTCGTAGCCCTCCGTCATTTCAGATAAGTAATAGTTAGTATTCGTGCTGCGTTTGTTGACTCAGTCAAGACGTAGTGTGCGGTAGCTGATTAGTGTTTATCTGCAAAGCATATGATGCGATTGGATTAGGGTAGTCGTGCGGCCTTGTTGACTCAGTCAAGGGTCGTGCGGGTGGGTTTAATTCAATCAGAAAATGACGGGTTGAACTGTACTTGCGGTCTATGGTTTGTTGACTCAGTCAAGGTCATAGATCGCTTGGGGCAAAATTGTTAATGTATATGCCCTAGAGGCCATTACTGTATCATACTAGTTTGTATATTACTTGATGGAAGCTTGGGATATTCACAGTTGTATATACAATCTTGCTCGAAATGGTAGTATGCTACTTGGTTTGTCTCTGCTTTAATATGTGCATGTGTTTCTTTTAGCATATTGCTGATATACATATTAGTAGAGCCCTTAGGATCTTTGCTTGATTACCAGCGTTGTGATGGCGCTCACACTCGTGGGAGCTGGGTGATCTATAAGCACATCCTTATACAGGTCCCTGGTCGTTGAACTATCGAGACAGGGCATCGATACTCCGGAGTAGACTAGCGTATGCGCTTCTCATCCCAGTGTGGGAGACTGTCTGTCCGACAGCCGTCAGTACGTCGTACTTGAGATAGTATGCGGGTGCTCGTTGGGTTACGAGTACACTGGACATGACTCGTCGGGAACTTTTGGTTGGTAGTATACCTATCGTCAGTTATCAGTTCCCAGGTGACATGAGTACAGCTTAGTCCGCTGACTTGACATTGTCACTTCGCCTCGAGTGTGTTCCCACTGCACCTTGATTACTACCCTACCACGGCTCAAAGGAGTTGTGCAAACAGGTAGTTTTTGGGTGCAGTCCCGAAGCACTTGGAGGCAGTGACGGTTAGACAGGATTCGTCTCTCCCGGTATTGGGGGTTGACATCGCGTTGTGTCCAGGAGAGCCATTACACGAGTAGTCCCCGGCCAGGGCAAGCGAGATATACTGGTAGGTTTCCAGTGTTATCTCAGGGTGTTCTGGGCTACACTCCGACACGACTTGTACCGCTATTAAGGGACTGACGTTCACCGCCCCCCTAGGCCCGCCATGCGATGTATCAGACGAACAGACCGGACTGTACGGAGATTGTCACATACAGGCTCAGTAGGAGTTCAGATGGGGTTCACCTCGTCAGTCTTCTTATCGACATCTACCTGGGGACCGTTACGTACAGCTAGTGCCGCTTGCGGTCTGTGGTTAAACCCACTGCCAGCGTAGTGTCGAGTCTTTAGAGTCCCACACAGAGAGCTATTCGCCTTTAGGCAAAATGAGTAGAGGTCGCATGGTTTTGCGACAGGGTTCGTTCGCATCCGCGCACTTGTGCACGTTTGCTTTCCGGACAGTTTATACTAGCGGGCTTTGGTTTAAGCCGGATCCTAGTATATGTTTTGGGATTGGTTTTTCTCATTGTATTCGTGTTCCTCGGATCACGAATGCGGGTGCATATGCACAGTTGCTTGAGACAGAGGGAGAGGACCTTGATTAGGGTTAATGGCTATTGTCATTTTATTAACCCTAATGCTTATGTGTGTATTATAGTTAATTGATAATTTGTTTAAATAATTGTGCATGGTTATGGTTGTTGACCATTTGACTTCCTTGACTTGTTGACCTAGGTTGACACTTTGACCATCATCATTTCTTTTGGAAGATGCTTTTTGATCCTTGCAAATTGAAATGATAATGGTCACATCTTGATTAACCATGACAATTATCTTACTAATTATCTAATTGAAATAATACACATATATTAGTGAGAATGGTTTATTCTATTCTCATTCTATCATTTCATTTCTCTCTCTTGTTCTTCCTCTCCCTCAAGCTCTCCCCTCTCATGTGTTGAGAAACACTTGAGCTTGAGAAAAACCCTCTCTTGATCATCTTTACTCTCATCTAGGGTTGAAGGACTAGCACTTCTTGAACCCTAGTAACTTCTAGCTTGGAGTTGCAGCCAAAGGTTGAGTCTTTCGGGTGGATCTTTCTTCGGCGTGAGAAGACGAGCAAGGTGACCTCCTTCCACCACGCCAAGGAGCAAGGAGAGAAGGACTTAGAGCTCAAGGTATAACCTTTCTAGCACTTAGCTAGTTTATAGTTAGCTTTAGCAAGTTTTTGTTTAGCAAAGATCCTTTAATGTCTAGTCCATGTTGCCTAAGCTCATAGAAATCCGATTTTCATTCCGTTTTCCGCCTCCCCGCAAGTACCGGGGTGGGCAACGTGGACTTACAGTAGTATCAGAGCCTAACTAAACATAAACTAGCTAGGTAATGAAGTGTAACGAAGTTCGAAACCGAAAAATCCAAAAACCGAGTTTTCAAAAACCCTTGTTTCTGTTAAATTTTTTTCTGGTCAAAACAAAATTTGTTATACTCCAAAAATCGTCTCAGGGTTTTTTAAAGATAACCACCAAACCCGGTCCAGTGACTCGACCAAAGTGCCGCGGTTCCGCGGCAATAGCAAGCTATTGCCGCGCAACCGCGGCCAAGTTGGCTCTTCACTGAGTCGAGTTTGGTGCAGTTTTCTTAAGGCTTGGTTTTAGGATTTTTAAGATGGTTTATATGTGCCTAGATTTTCCAGAATAGAAATTTATTTTTGGGGGCCTATAAATCCGTATTTTTTCCGAACTTCACTGCACATTGACTATGACGGTTATATCTGTGATGTTTGTATGTATTGAACGTCGGCTAATCGCTATATGTCGATTAGTCGGGGTTATACATATCTGTGATCTGTGTTTGATATTGGTATGTTTATATGAATGGGTTGGATTGTCGCGGGTGAATAGCCGGGGTGGATGTGAGATGAGTGTTGCTTTTCTTTCATTCATTGTAATATGTAAATTGATGTATTATTATTTGTATGGCCGCACAACAGGGTCGGGGTTGTAGCCGTCATTGTATAATTCTTTTTACTGTTTTTACTCCTAGGATAGACCCATGGAGGGGGTGCACAAACTACCGGGTATCTCGAAGTGCCGAGTGGCCTACTCACGGTGGTGAGGGAGGTTGCTTCGCTTCGGGTACTTGGCAGGTAGTTTGCCGCACCCGTAGGGGTCTCGGGTGGGGTATTTGGCTATTCACCGCGACCGTGTAATCCGATTTTCGTTGCAGGCTCGAACGGATTGCGGATTCCTAGTATATCCAATGTATTCATCTGTGATCTGTAATGTCTATCATTGCTATATATTTATATATGATAACTATTTAGGCGTTGCTTATGTTTTACAGCCGCGCTAGTCCAGCCCCCGCTCTGTCGTTAGTTAAGTAACCTAACGGGTGATGACGGGGCCCCGTGGCGAATGCGAATGGCGTAAGCGTACGTCATATTTTGGTTGTTTTCTGCAATGGTAGGATTAAATGATGGGACGCTTTAAAAGAACTAATGCAAGAAAATAAACCAAGTAAAAGTCGATTGGAACACTTTGAAAACCACTCGGTTCTTTTCAAAACTAAACTTTTAAACGCGGAGCTCGAACCACTCCTTTTAAAAGCTATCTCGTTCCATCGATTATATCAAGTTCACTACGTTCACGGTTTCTCCAAAACCATCCGTAGCCCTCCATCATTTCGGTTAAATATTCGGTAGTATTCAAGCTATGTATTTTGACCTCACGCCAAGGCATAGTGATTGGTAGCTGCCGGATATTTATCTGTTGCATAGATAGAATGCGTTGGTTTAAGACAGTCGTACTGCCGTTTTGGCCTACGTCAAGGGTAGGTACAGGTGGGTTCAAATTAACCAGGATAATGATGGGAAGAACTTGACATGTGACTTATGACATTTTGACCTCACGCCAAGGTCATAAGAGCATGGGGCAAAAATCCACATCGGGAGTTTCATAAGTACTGAAACTTGCTAGCGCTGCATACCATTTGGAGTGTGATGATTCTGGTAGGATTCCTTCGGTTTTATCACGCGATGATATTTGGATCCCGATCCTACTGTGAGTATATGCTACTCCTCGGGAAAACTCTCACTTAACGATTAATGCTATAAACTTAGTAGGTGTCTAGAAAGGTGTTAGCGGGGCTACGCCCACAGGGAAAAGAGGTTACTTAATTAAGGAACTTCGCGAAAGCGTTGGAAAACCTCCCTCGAAGTACCGACACTGGCCTGGCTGAACGGTTAACCAAGTATTGTACGGTGAGAGTGATCCTGACTAATCCTTTCTTTACGGTTTGAGAAGGGATTCGAGAGACAGTGGGAGCCATCCAGTTTAGACAAACTAAAAACCACTCTAAACTTGCAAGAGCATCATGCTAAAGTGTTTCTTTTCTCTCTCTTAATTGCGGCGACCATTCAACATGACCGGACTTAAGTTATTACTAGATAAAAATATACTGACAGGGCCAAACTACAAAGATTGGCTCAGGAATGTCAAGATGGCAATCACTTATGACAAGTTGTGGTATATACTTACCACCAAAGCTCCCCCTGTCCCAGGTCCCACCTCCAGCGTCGCGGATGTAGAAATCCGTAAGACATGGGAGATAGATTGCGCGAGGGCCAGATGCCTCGTACTAGCCTCGATGGACAACGAACATCAGAGGAGGCACAAGAATATGGACCTGGAGTCCATATTTCTCCATACAAAAGAACTGTATGGAGAGCAGTCTCGTATCGCAAGATACGAAGTGTCGAAGAAGCTTTTTCCGGCAAGGTTGGCCGTCGGATCATCGGTAGCGGAACACGTGCTTAAGATGATTGGCTACATTGAGGAGCTCGCGGACCTTGGGACCACGTTGGAGAATGAACTCTATACTGGTTTGATTCTCCAGTCCCTTCCTTCCACTTACGCCCAGTTCATTCTTAACTTCAACATGCAAGGAAAGGAGGTTGAACTTTCCGAACTTTTGAACATGTTGGGGACTGCTGAGGGCACCCTACAGAAGGGTAGGGAGACATCCACTTTGTTTGTAGGAGGATCTTCCTCTTCTAGGTCCAGGGCGAAAGCCAAGGGCAAGAAGAAGAAAGCCCCCGCCAAACCAAGAGGCGGTGTCAGTAAAGTGGATACGAAGGGAAAAGGAAAAGCAACAAAGATAGTGGGGAAGCTAGTGGGGGAAGGAAGAATGCTTCTATTGTCACAAAAGTGGTCACTGGAAACAGGATTGCAAGGCTTGGAAGGCCAGAACACAGGATTTGAAGCGAGTTGCAGCTTCAGCTTCAGGTGTGTATGTTATTGAAAACTGTCTATCAATAAACTCTACATCCTGGGTATTGGATACCGGATCAGGATCTCATATCTGTAATTCTTTGCAGGTGTTGAGAAAGCGTAGAGTTTTGAAGACAGGTGACATGACCCTCAGAGTTGCGAACGGTGCTAGCATGGATGCTGAGGCCGTGGGGGACTATCACCTGGGATTGTCAGATGGACACTTTTTGGTTTTGCGTAGTTGTTATTGTGTACCAAATGCAACCTGTAATATCATTTCTGTATCTTTATTATCTAAAGAAGGTTATGAATTTGCATTTGTAAGTAATGTAGTGAACATTCACCTTAATCAAGTTTTGATTGGGTCAGGTACATTGAACAACGGTATATACGTATTAAACCAACCACAGATTTTCAATGTCCAGAATACACACAAAAGAAAGTCTCCGGAAATAAATAAAACTTTCTTATGGCATTGTAGACTGGGTCACATCAATGAGAGAAGGTTGACAAAGTTACATGCAGAAGGATATTTAGATCCGTTCGAATATCAATCGTATGCCACTTGTAAATCCTGTCTCAAGGGAAAGATGACAAAGACTCCGTTCACTGGACACGGAGTAAGAGCGAGCGAGCTCTTGGGACTCGTACACAGCGACGTGTGCGGTCCAATGTCTACACATGCGCGAAGCGGTTATTCTTACTTCATTACTTTTACGGATGATTTCTCAAGGTTCGGACATGTCTTCTTAATGAAGCATAAATCCGAAGCTTTTGATAAGTTCCAGGAATATAAGAATGAAGTAGAAAAACAAACAGGCAAAAGTATCAAGGCACTGAGATCTGATCGAGGTGGTGAATACTTAAGTGCCGAGTTCCTGGGTTACTTAAAAGAGAATGGAATTCTCTCTCAGCTCACTCTTCCATACACTCCGCAACATAATGGTGTATCGGAGAGACGGAACCGAACCCTATTGGATATGGTACGGTCCATGATGAGTAACGCTGAGTTGCCGCGATCGTTCTGGGGATATGCACTAGAAACAGCTGCATACCTTTTGAACCGTGTTCCCACTAAGACTGTGCCTACCACACCATATGAGTTATGGAGTGGCAAGAAACCCTATCTTCAATACCTGAAGATTTGGGGATATCCAGCTTATGTCAAAAAGCAGCATACGGACAAGCTCGAGGCACGCTCAGTACTGTGCAAGTTTGTGGGATACCAAAAGAACTCCAGGGTGTATCTTTTCTATTACGCAGAGGAACAAAAAGTCCTTGTTTCTCGTAATGCCCATTTTCTGGAACATCAGTTCTTAGAAAAAGAAATAAGTGGGAGCGCAATAGAACTGGAAGAAATTCCAGAACCACAAGCTATTACTGAAAGCTTAGTAGAACCAGAGGGTTCGAAAGATCAGGACATTCCCACGCCACTCCGCAGGAGTAGTAGGCAGTCTCATCCGCCCGAGAGATACTACGATTTTCTCATTGACGGGGATAGAGAGGATTGCATCATAGACCTTGATGAGCCTACTAGCTTCCAACAAGCCATTCAGAGCGTCGACTCGGTAAAATGGCTGGATGCAATGCGGACCGAAATGGAGTCCATGTACACCAACAAAGTATGGACGTTGGACATTGCTCCAGATGGGGTAAAACCCGTAGGATGCAAGTGGATCTTCAAAAGGAAGATTGGTGTAGATGGATAGGTTGAGACCTATAAAGCTAGACTGGTAGAAAAGGGTTTTCGTCAACGACCTGGTTTGGACTATGACGAAACCTTTTCTCCAGTAGCTATGCTGAAATCCATTCGGATCCTTCTTGCCATTGCTGCCTTCCACGATTATGAGATTTGGCAGATGGACGTAAAGACAGCTTTTCTAAATGGTCATTTAGAGGAGTCTGTCTATATGAACCAGCCAGAGGGTTTCATTCAGGGTTGGAGCAGCGGAAAGGTGTGCAAGTTGCTCAAGTCCATTTATGGACTAAAGCAGGCATCGCGGAGTTGGAACATCTGTTTTGATGAGACGGTCAAGGAATTTGGCTTTATCAAAAATCCAGATGAACCATGCATCTATTGTAGATTTGTAGCGAGAACTGTAGTATTCCTCGTTTTATACGTGGATGACATTCTCTTAATAGGAAATGACATTCCTATGCTACAATCTGTCAAGGGGTTCTTGTCACACAGGTTCTCCATGAAAGACCTGGGTGATGCCTCATACATTCTGGGTATCCGGATCTACCGTGACAGATCCAAGAGGATATTAGGACTTTCGCAGTCCAGGTACATCGACACCATACTGAAGAGATTCAGTATGGAAGATTCCAAGCGCAGTAATCTACCGGCTTGTCACGGGATCACCCTCTCCAAAGAGATGTCTCCCAAGACTGATTTGGAGAGGGATCGCATGTCTGTTATACCCTACGCTTCTGCGGTAGGCTCTATAATGTATGCTATGTTTTGTACCAGACCGGATGTGGCTTATGCACTGAGTGTGGTAAGCAGGTATCAGTCAAACCCTGGGGAGAAACATTGGATAGCAGTAAAGAACATTCTCAAGTATCTGAGAAGGACTAAGGAGATGTTCTTTGTGTATGGCGGAAAAGACCTGCAGATTGAGGCCTTTGCTGACTCCAGCTTCCAGAGTGACAAGGATGATTCCAAGTCCATGTCGGTTTTTGTCTTCACCCTCAATGGAGGGGCGGTGTGTTGGAAGAGCTCCAAACAGGAAACCGTTGCTGACTCGACTATGGAAGCGGAATACATCGCTGCATCTGATGCCGCAAAAGAAGCTGTCGGGATGAGGAAGTTCTTAAGAGAACTTCAGGTGGTTCCGTCCATTGTTGACCCAATACCTCTGTATTGCGACAACAACGGGGCTATAGCTTTAGCGAAGGAACCCAGGTCCCATCAGAAATCCAGACACATCTTAAGGCGGTATCACCTGATCAGGGAGATCGTGGATCGCCAGGAGATCGAGGTCCGGAGAGTTGCATCAGAGGATAACACTGCAGATCCATTCACCAAGGCCTTGCCCCATACTCAGTTCGAGCGGCTGATCGAGATGATAGGTCTTCGATACGCCATTACATGGCCTTAGTGCAAGTGGGAGATTGTTAGTGTATATGCCCTAGAGGCCATAACTGTATCATACTAGTTTGTATATTACTTGATGGAAGCTTGGGATATTCACAGTTGTATATACAATCTTGCTCGAAATGGTAGTATGCTACTTGGTTTGTCTCTGCTTTAATATGTGCATGTGTTTCTTTTAGCATATTGCTGATATACATATTAGTAGAGCCCTTAGGATCTTTGCTTGATTACTAGCATTGTGATGGTGCTCACACTCGTGGGAGCTGGGTGATCTATAAGCACATCCTTATACAGGTCCCTGGTCGTTGGACTATCGAGATAGGGCATCGATACTCCGGAGTAGACTAGCGTATGCGCTTCTCATCCCAGTGTGGGAGACGGTCTGTCCCACAGCCGTCAGTACGTCGTACTTGAGATAGTATGCGGGTGCTCGTTGGGTTACGAGTACACTGGACAGGACTCGTCGGGAACTGTTGGTTGGTAGTATACCTATCGTCAGTTATCAGTTCTCAGGTGACATGAGTACAGCTTAGTCCGCTGACTTGACACTGTCACTTCGCCTCGAGTGTGTTCCCACTGCACTTTGATTACTACCCTACCACGGCTCAAAGAAGTCGTGCAAACAGGTAGTTTTTGGGTGCAGTCCCGAAGCACTTGGAGGCAGTGACGGTTAGACAGGATTCGTCTCTCCCGGTATTGGGGGTTGACATCGCGCTGTGTCCAGGAGAGCCATTACACGAGTAGTCCCTGGCCAGGGCAAGCGAGATATACTGGTAGGTTTCCAGTGTTATCTCAGGGTGTTCTGGGCTACACTCCGACACGACTTGTACCGCTATTAGGGGACTGACGTTCACCGCCCCCCTAGGCCCGCCATGCGATGTATCAGACGAACAGACCGGACTGTACGGAGATTGTCACATACAGGCTCAGTAGGAGTTCAGATGGGGTTCAACACATCAGTCTTCTTATCGACATCTACCTGGGGACCGTTACGTACAGCTAGTGCCTCTTGCGGTCTGTGGTTAAACCCACTGCCAGCGTAATGTCGAGTCTTTAGAGTCCCACACAGAGAGCTATTCGCCTTTAGGCAAAATGAGTAGAGGTCGCATGGTTTTGCGACAGGGTTCGTTCGCATCCGCGCACTTGTGCACGTTTGCTGTCCGGACAGTTTATACTACTTGGCATTGGTTTAAGCCGGATCCTAGTATATGTTTTGGGATTGGTTTTTCTCATTGTATTCGTGTTCCTCGGATAACGAATGCGGGTGCGTATGCACAGTTGCTTGAGACAGACGGAGAGGACCTTGATTAGGGTTAATGGCTATTGTCATTTTATTAACCCTAATGCTTATGTGTGTATTATAGTTAATTGATAATTAGTTTAAATAATTGTGCATGGTTATGGTTGTTGACCATTTGACTTCCTTGACTTGTTGACCTAGGTTGACACTTTGACCATTATCATTTCTTTTGGAAGATGCTTTTTGATCCTTGCAAATTGAAATGATAATGGTCACATCATGATTAACCATGACAATTATCTTACTAATTATCTAATTGGAATAATACACATATATTAGTGAGAATGGTTTATTCTATTCTCATTCTACCATTTCATTTCTCTCTCTTGTTCTTCCTCTCCCTCAAGCTCTCCCCTCTCATGTGTTGAGAAACACTTGAGCTTGAGAAAAACCCTCTCTTGATCATCTTTACTCTCATCTAGGGTTGAAGGATTAGCACTTCTTGAACCCTAGTTACTTCTAGCTTGGAGTTGAAGCCAAAGGTTGAGGCTTTCGGGTGGATCTTTCTTCGGCGTGAGAAGACGAGCAAGGTGACCTCCTTCCACCACTCCAAGGAGCAAGGAGAGAAGGACTTAGAGCTCAAGGTATAACCTTTCTAGCACTTAGCTAGTTTATAGTTAGCTTTAGCAAGTTTTTGTTTAGCAAAGATCCTTTAATGTCTAGTCCATGTTGCCTAAGCTCATAAAAATCCGATTTTTATTCCGTTTTCCGCCTCCCCGGAAGTACCGGGGTGGGCAACGTGGACTTACAAAAATTATCGGGAATTTCAAGTGTTGAAATTTGCAATGAGATTGCATACCTTCTTTGAGATTGTTGGATCCCGATACCCACTGCGAGTAATTGTTACTCCTGGAAGAGTTTTACACATTACAATTAGCCGATCAAGTAGGTGTCTAGAAAGGTGTCAACGGGGTTACGCCTCTGGGAAAACGAGGTTTACATTAATTAGGTTCGTGCGAAAGCACGTGGCACCTCCCTCAAAGTACTGACACTGGCCTGGCTGAAAGATTGGCGAATTTATAGCGTGTAATTAATCCCGGCTAGTCTTTCCTTTTAGGGTTTGAAGGAAGATTTGATAAAAACAGTGGGAGCCATCCTGATTAGATAAAATAATAACCAATCTGATCTTGCAAGAGCGCACGCAGAGTGTTTTCTTCTCTCTCTCTCCTGGTAGCGACCATGTCACGCCTTAATCAAGATAATAAAACGGATATTTTGACCGAACCCGCTTGTTATACTGAGCTGGGGAACGTTGGTCCCGCTTCAACTTATAATTGTTATAAGACAGAACAGGAATTAGGGGATTACCAAAATTACCGTGCCGCCCAAATGAAGAGAGTGCATGTTGATGCATCATCTTCGGGTGTGTTCGTTACACAGAACTGTTTCTCAGTATCCTTTACGTTCTGGGTATGTGATACCGGATCAGGATCCCACATATGTAATATATTACATGGGCTACAGAAAGGTAGAGAACTGAGAACGGGTGATAAGTTTCATGAGGCAGAAAACGGTGCAAGTGTTGCAGCCAGGTCTGTTGGTCACTGTCACCCTGTATTACCAGAATACATTGATTCTGAATAAATGTTATTAGATACCGAACCTTATATACAAAATCATATCACTCTCTTTATTAGTAAAGAATGATATAATTTTGTATTGTTGGATAATGTTTTGAACATTTCCTATATCAATAGTTGATCGGTTCGGGCACGTTATCTAAAAGCATTGACGTTCTAAATCAAACTACAGTTCTTAGTATACGGAACACACACAAGAGGAAGAGTTCAGAAATGAACGGATCCTTCTTGAGGCGTTGTAGACTAGGTCATATCAATGCGACCCGACTGGCTGAAGTTACATTTAGATGTATATTTAAATTAGTTTGAATTTATATCTTGTGAAACTTGCCAGTCATGTCACAGAGATAAGATGACCATAGCTCTGTTTATTGGAAACAGAGAAAGAGTTAGTGAACTCTTGGGATGATAAATGTTGATGTATGTAGATCCCCTGTCTACACATGCCAAGACCGGTTCTTTGTACTTCATTACATTCTCTGATAATCTCTCAAGATTCAGACATATGTTCCTGTTGAAATACAAGTCCGAAATTTTTGAGATATTCATAGAATATAAGTTAGAAGTAGAGAACCAAAATACGGGTAAAAGTATTATGTCCTTTGATATGATCAAGGAAGAGAATACTTGAGCACGGAATTCCTGGATTATTCTAAAGGAGAATGAGATTCTCTCTCAGCATTACTCCTCCGTATACACCATAGCACGATGGTATATCGGGGCGGAGCAATAGCACCCTATGTGATATGGTGTGCTCTATGATGAGTACTACTGAGTTTCCTATTTCCTTTTAGGGAGTTATGCACTTATGAAGATGCATACCTATTGAATAGGGTTCCGATCAAATCAGTTGCCTACCACTTCATATATGATATGGAATGGGAAGAGCCCATCTCTTAAGTTAGTTAAGATTTGGGGTTGTCCAGCCTATGTCTAAAAGCATAATCTGGACAAGCTCGAGGCAAAGCCAGATCTGTGGAAGTTTGTTGGATATCCCAAGCATTCGCAAGGGAATATATTCTACCTAACCGAGGAACAAAAATGTTTTGTTTCTCAGCATGCCACCTTTGTGAAAGGGAATTTCTTATGAAGAAATTAGTGGAAATGAGGTAGAACTGGAAACAGTTCCAGCTATACAAACTGCAGCTGCTGATTTGGTAGAACCAAAGGATTCAATAGCAACCAATGAACCTCAGCCTCTCCGCCGATCTAGTAGGGTTCCTCACCCACCTGAGAGATACTTCTGTTTCTCTATGACAGTGGGAGCGAGCATTGCATCATGAGATGATGACCTAACTAGTTTCGGGCTGGCCATCAGGAGTAGGACTCTGTAAGAATGGCTGGATGCCTATCGATCTGAGATCGAATCCTTATACACCAACAAAGTATGGACTTTGGTTGCTTTATCTGAAGGGTTAAATCCCCATCAGGAGCAAGTATATCTTGAGAAGATTACTTGGTGTACATGGAAAAGTTAAGACTTTCAAAGCTAGTCTTATTAAAGGTTTGCATCATTGACCAGGTATGGATTATAATGAAACCTTTTCTAAGTAGCTATGCTTAAGTCCATCCAGATCCTACTTGCTACGGCTACATACCATGACTACGATATCTGGCGGTTGGGTGTCTTGGCTGCTTTTCTAAATGATGATTTGGAAGAAACCGTCTATAAGTACACAGCCAGAGGGCTTCGTAGACAGTGGGAGCAGCGGAAACGTATGCAAGATGTTTTATGTGATAAAGCAGGCATCGCGGAGTTGGAACATCTGTTTTGATGTGGTAGTCAAAGAGTTTGACTTCATCAAAATGGTAGATGAACCTTGTATATACAAAAAGGTAGTAGGGAGTATGGTGGTGATCCTCGTAGAGTACGTGGATGACAAACTCTTGATGGGGAAGGAGTTTCCTATGCTACGCTCGGTCAATCTCCGCTTATCACAAGGATTCTCCATATAGGATCAAAGTGATACCTACTAAATCCTGGGTTTTTGATCTATGAGATAGATCTAATTGGATGTTAGGATACTCACTAGATGTAGTGAGATGGTATCAATCGATCCTGGGGAGAATCACTGGAAAGGTTCCAGGGTGATAAGGACGACTGAATGTCAGTCGCGGGCATTGTCTTTACCCTCGGTAAAGGGACGGTATGTTGGAAGAGTTCCAAGCTAGATACCGCGACATACTAAACAATTAAAGGCAAGATACATCGTTACCAAATATGCTACCAAAGAGGAAGTCTGGGTGTATATTAGTTCATGAGATGAACTTCGTTCCTCCCATTGTGTGTCAATGGAGTTGTGGATTATGCCTAGGAACGCCCGTCCCATCAGTGATCCAGACATATTCTTAGGCAGTATCACCTGATCATGGAGATGGTTGATCTCCAGGGGATCGAGGTCAGGAGAGTAGACTCAGAGGACGACACGGCGGATCCACCCACGAAAGGCCATTTCCCAGAGAGAGACTTTTATGGGATGGTTGAGTATGAGATACTACAACCACTGCTATCAGGTGGCCCTAGTGCAAGTGGGAGATTGTTAGTTATATGTATGCCCTAGAGGCCATTACTATACATAGGATGTATATTGTAGTGGATGCTTGGACATATATAGGGATGACTTTCTTGCTCGATATGATAGTATGCTATCTGGTTACTCTTTACCTTAACGTGTGCACTGATTGTCTCTCTGTTACATGTTGGTAAAGCCCTTAGGATGTGTACTTGACTACCTGGACTATGATGCGGATCATATTAGTGGGGACATGGTAGTCCATAAGTACATCCTTCAAAGTCCCTAGTCGTAGGTGTATCGAGATGGGGCATCGATATACCAGAGTAGACTAGCGTGTATCCTCTCGACCCATATAGATGGGCTTTGGATGATCCCATATCCATTGGTGTTTGACATCAGAGATGATATACGGGTGCTCAGTGGATACTAGGTACACTGGACGGACTCGCCGAGAACTCTCAGATGGTATTATACCTTACGTCAGATGGCAGTTCTCTGGTGACACTGGTGCAGGTTAGTCTGTAGACCCGAGATCGTCATAGAGTCTTGTGTGATTCCCACCGTGCTTTGATTTCCATCATACCACGTCCAAGAGGGCGTGCAAAAAGGTGGCTTTTGGGTACAGTCCCGAATCATATGGAGGTAATGAGCGATAGGAGGGGTTTCGTCTCTCCCGGTATGGGGAGTTGATGTTGCGCAGTGCTCGATTGGCTATAACAGGAAGTTCTTGGCCAAGGCAGCTTTAGGGATTTACTGGTAAGTGTTACCAGTAGTTTCTCGACCCGTTATGAGCCTCATATCGACATGACTTATCGAGTTATTGGGGTCTGACGTTTACCACCCCTAGACGAGATATGCGACATATCAGACGAACAGACCAGACTGTACGGTAGTGTTACTCGTTGGATTCACTGGAGTGTGAGCGGGCTTGCTCGTTGATCTTCTGATCGCTCAATACCCGGGTGGCCGTTACGTTTAGTAGACCGCTTGCGACTTGTGGGTGTTTGATATGATCATCACCTGCTGCCGGCGTATTGACGAGTCTTTAGAGTCCTGTACAGGGGTTTCCTGGCTCAAGCGAAACGAAATAGGAGCGCATATGAGATATGTGCGGGATCGAGAATAATACCAGTATGTGATACTGTATTCTATTCTCACGATTTGTGACATTGATCGGTTATATGCGATATAGCCGGGTTATCGGATCAAGTGTTGATTCGATAAGTTGTTACTATTGATATTAGTAGGTTATATGCGATATGACCGGATCGTTAAATCAAGTGTTGATTCAATGATTTAATGTATAATTATATATTTGATATATTACTTTACATTAACTAGTATTGGTTTACTTAAGATTTGTTTTCTCACTTGAATGTGCACATTGTTTATATGTGATATATGCCAGTGTGCATGTTTGTATCATGCTTGATGATACAAACAAGTTGTGTGTATGAGATTCATACCAAGATTAGGTTAAAGATCAGGGTTATTGTTTCATCTTAAGATTTAACAAAAGGGATTAACTTAGTCAAAGTTATCAAGCTTGAAGAAGCATGGAGAAGCTTTGACAAAGTCCACTCTTTTGTCATTTCTTTTGATATTCTTTAACCTAACCTTTAACCTAATGGTTTGGTTAAATCTCTACATGAGTTAAGCATGAGGGCTTAACTCAACCATGGTGCCATCATTCATTTGAATAAGTGTTCATATTATTCTTTTAATGGATATGATTCTTTTCTTCTTCTTCATCTTCATCAAGCTTGAAAAAGCTTGCTAGCTCCAATGGCATCATGAGAAAAAGAGTGAGAAATCCAATTCTAAAGTGAACCCACTTCCTACTTCTTCATCCTCTACCACTTGCCAAGTAGTATAGGGTGTTCTCTTCACAAAGTTTTCGACCAAGTGAAGGAATAGCTTGAGTTTGAGTCTCCCCAACGTAGATCATCTTCGGCCTCGAAGTCAATGACCTAGCCCGATCATTTCTCCGACGAAACCATCGCTAGAGTCCGGGATCCGATGATCACAGCGGAGGGACGTCAACACGGAGCTAAAGAAGTGGTGGACCGGATCTACAAAGGTTGTAATCCCTTTCACTTAGTAGCAAAGTCGTTTGCTTGCTTGCTTTTCGCCTTAACTTCTAGTTAACGATCTAGTTTAGTGTTTCTCGGCACCGGAAAATTTTTGTTTGGCATGGTTGATGCCTTGTGGAACCTCCTTATTGTGCCTAGGAGCCCTATATTTTGCCTGTTGGATTGCTACCAGATCTCAAAACATGGAGTTGGTGTAATCTTTGATCAGCACCATGTAAATTTTTGGCCTTTCTTCTGGATTTTCCTGCAAATTCTTGAGACAAGTGTTGCACAATATAGGGATAATGCGATGCCATGAAATGCAGTCAATTTCCTTTATAGTGCCGGTTTTAGAGTCTAACACATGCAATCTGATATTTAACGGCTGATTTGCTAATATGTGAAATATGAATACCGTACACTTATAAATGAATGCAAATGATATGGAAATTCCCGGTTAAAAGATGCAGTATTTTCGACTGATCAAATTCCGCCAAAATTATTTTCGATCGTCTCGAGCGAACTGTTTTATTAAAAAGAGAAGGTGAAAATAAAGAAAGAGAAAAACTAACTAGCACACTTTTGTAGGCAACACGATTGCACTGAGCACGTGCAACAAGCCTTTAAACCTCTAGGTGTCCCTAGTAGGAGGAGTGTTGTCTCCTGAGGGTTTTCAGCGGATTGCACCCACAAAATCCAATAATAAAAGGAAGATCATGAATATTACATTTAAAGAAAAGAATTGTAAAAGAAAAACTTTGAAAATTAGGGTTTCCAACCAAGCTAGCTTTTCAGTTGTCATGAGCCCTATCTTAATGGTCATGAAAAGATGTCGGAAATCCCGTCCTCCCTCAATAAAACATCGTCTTATTCTTCATTCCTATCTTTCTTCCAAACATCGATCATATCACCCTGCGTGTGTGTAAAGACATCTCTACACCCGGAGAATTCAATTCAAGCTATCATACTCTTGCCCATCAGCCTCAGTACTTTTTAATTAATGAATATTTAGATGAGATTGCTCACACACTTTCATGCGACCGTTAATACTTCTTGAGGTACTAACCGACCGACTACTCATGTGCTTGCTTACTTGGTGTATTTTCCTCGTCTTGCACCACCTCAGGCATAGCAGTGACTCCCAGACCAGTTGGCCTTTGGGCACTAGGTGAAGAGGCACCCTTGGTATATATTTTTTTTATTGCCCTTGGTGATAACAAAACCAATGTTCATTTTTCTCACCACTTTATATTTTCTTCATTTTTTTTTATTTTATTTCCTTCATACATCGGCTTTAAGATAAGAGGATTTCAAGGTATCCTCTACTATCCCAGGCTTTAAGACGTGTGTAAGTGCGGATAGCAGGGTATCAACGTTCAAAATGTTTGGCTTTCCAGAATAGAAACTATTTTTCAGACTTATTTTTATCCTCAGATTAGTGACGTCTTTCATCTTACTAACCTTTGGGACAACAGCTCATAACTACTTATTACTAGTTCGTATAAGAAAACTTCTAATTTTCTTGGTTTTCTTAAATTTTTCTAATCTCATGGATGTAATTTTTCACTATCTAAACTTTCATTATCTTATTTATGTACAAAAAATGTTAAAATATTTTTATTTTGAAAATTTTAAATTTTTATGGATTTTGAAATTTTTTAAATTTTTATAATTTTTTAAAGAAACGTTTTGTGCTTATGCAAATGCTATGCAAATGATGCAAAAATAAGCACAAACCTCCCCCAAACTTGTTTTCAACAGTGTCCTCACTGTCGCCAACAGCCATATCTACAAAACCTGTAAGTCTGGGAGGAATTATTAGTGGGGGAAAAATATATAAGTGAAGAACTTCCCCCAAACTTACTCTTTTCACTCACCTCCATTCAAAAAGATGATGCAGTGATATGCTGGACATGAAGGTGAGACGGAGGAATTTTAATCCAAATAAACTGGCTCCTGTAAGAACAGGAGCTCCTCCGTGGGGTCAGTGGTAAAATACGGCTTTAGTCTATGTCCATTCACTTTGAAAAAGGTGCCGTTTTTAACATTTTCTACTTCTACTGCCCCGTGCGGGTATACAGTCCGCACAACAAAAGGACCCTTCCACCGAGATCGGAGCTTACCCGCATGAAGGTGTAGTAGTGAATCTTAAAGAAGGACTTGTTGACCTTGTGAAAATGTTTTCCTCAAAATATTTTTATCGTGAAAAACCTTAGTCCTATTCTTTATGATTACAGCGTTATCATAAGCTTCATCGCGGAGTTTGCTTAGCTCATTTATTTTCAGCTTCCGAAAGTTGCAAGCTAGGTTTAGATCAAAATTTATTTCCTTAATAGCCCACAATGCTTTATGCTCAATTTCGATGGGTAAATGACATGCTTTCCCAAACACTATCCTATATGGAGGCATTCCTAGGTCGGTTTTAAATGCAGTTCAGAATGCCCAAAGAGCATCCGTCAGTTTGGTCGACCAGTATTTTCTATTCTTAGCAACAGTCTTCTCCAGGATAAGTTTGATTTGTCTATTTGAGATTTCAGCCTGCCCGCTTGTTTGGGGATGATAGGGTGTAGAAAGTCGGTGGTTGATTGAGTATTTCCGCATCAAAGTCTCAAAAGACCTGTTGCAGAAATGTGTCCCATTATCGCTAATAATAGCGCGTGGGTGTCCAAATCGCGAAAAGATATTCTCTTTCAAGAAGTTAATGATAACTTTCCTGTCATTAGTGCGACATGGAATGGCTTCCACCCACTTTGAGACATAATCAACCGCCAGCAGTATGTACAAATTCCCAAAGGAGTTGGGAAAGGGACCCATAAAATCAATGCCCCAAACATCGAATATTTCAACAACCAGAATGGGTTGCTGAGGCATTTCATTTCTCTGGGAGATTCTACCCGTGTACCGACATTGTGTACAGGTTTTGCAATAGTCAAATGCGTCCTTGAATAAGGTCGGCTAATAAAATCCACATTGCAAAACCTCCTCCGCCGTCTTTTTAGGACCGAAGTGACCCCTACAGGCCTGATCATGACAAAAAGAAAGAACACTCTTGAACTCTTCTTTCGGGACACACTGGCGGATGATCTGATCAGGACAATACTTAAACAAATATGGATCATCCGAGTAAAAGTGTTTTACTTGGGATAAAAAGGGGTATTTGTCCTGTTTTGACCAATCGCTCGGTATAAGTCCCGTGACAAGATAGTTCACAATATCCCTGAACCATGGTTCATTGGATACGTTTAAGAGTTGTTCGTCAGGAAACGAATCATTGATCGGCAGGGTCACAAGGGAAGAAGAGATGCGTGAAAGATGGTCGGCTACTATGTTTTCACATCCTTTCTTATCTTTGATAACAAGATCAAATTCTTGTAACAGAAGGATCCAACGTATTAGTCGACCTTTTGCATCTTTCTTCGCCAGAAGTTGTTTTAAGGCGGAATGGTCAGTAGACACAACTATAGGTGAGCCAATTAAGTAAGGCCTGAATTTTTCTAATGCAAATACAACCGCTAAAAGTTCCTTTTCGGTGGTTGTATAATTGATTTGTGCATCATTCAGGGTCTTACTTGCATAGTATATCACGTATGGCATCTTTTCGATGTGCTGTCCTAAGACTGCACCTACTGCAAAATCAGAGGCGTCACACATCAGCTCAAAGGGGTAGTCCCAATTTGGTGATAATAGCATGGGGGCTGAAGTGAGTGAGTGTTTAAGTGAGTCGAAAGCTGTCTCACAGTCCGAGTCAAAATGGAAGGTCGTATTCTTGGCCAGGAGAAGAGTTAAAGGTCTAGCAATTTTGCTAAAATCCTTAATGAATCTTCTATAAAAGCCCGCATGGCCAAGGAAAGATCGAATATCTTTAATGCTTTTGGGATGAGGGAGGTTTTCAATGACATCTATCTTAGCTCTGTCAACCTCAATGCCTTTCTGTGAAATGACATGTCCAAGAACAATTCCTTCTTGGACCATAAAATGGCATTTTTCCCAGTTCAAAGTTAAGTTCTTCTCTTTGCAACGAGTAAGAACAGCATCAAGATTCGCTAGGCAATTAGAAAAAGAGTCTCCAAAAATCGAGAAATCGTCCATAAAGATCTCCAGAAAATTCTCTACCATATCAGAGAATATCCCCATCATACACCGCTGAAAGGTAGCGGGAGCATTGCATAACCCAAAGGGCATGCGACTGTAAGCAAAGGTACCAAAAGGACAAGTAAAAGTGGTTTTATCTTGATCCTTTTTGGCGATGGGGACCTGATTATAGCCTGAGTATCCATCCATAAAACAATAATACTCCCGTCCCGCTAAGCGTTCCAGCATTTGATCAATGAATGGTAGAGGAAAGTGGTCTTTCCTCGTGGCAGCATTGAGTTTTCAATAATCGATACATACACGCCACCCAGTTTGGGCGCGTGTCTGAATCAACTCATTTGCCTCATTTGTTATAACAGTGATGCCGGATTTCTTAGGAACGACCTGTATAGGACTCATCCATTGGCTATCGGAGATGGGGTATATAATACCATTATCTAGGCATTTGACGATCTCTTTCATCACTGCTTCTTTCATGACGGGATTCAACCGCCTCTGTGGTTCTCGGGTTGGTCTGGCATCATCCATCACATGTATATGATGTTCAACTATCAAGGGGCTAATCCCTTTGATGCCCGCCATACACCAACCAAATGCCTCTTTGTTAGATCTCAATACCGATAAAAGTGCATTCTCTTGCTCTAATGCTAGAGAAGAGGATATTATAACCGGTAAAGACTCCTTCTCACCTAAATAAGCATATTTAAGATGAGAAAGTAAAATTTTGAGATCTAATTCAGGCGGAGAAATGATAGAAGGATGGATCATTGAGTGATTTTTGGATTTACAAATAAGCTCAGAGCCTGTGAAAGATACAGACTCGGGTGGAGAAAAGTCAGGAGTGCTGGACTCAAGTGTAGGTAAAATGTCCTCACTAAGATCTTGTGTAAATTCAAACAGAGATGTGGTAATGTCCTCGAGATCACTAAAGCAAAGTTCCTCAGCTCCACAACTATCGGGAGCGATCTCGTGGACAGAGCACACATCTAGAATATGAGCAGAGGGTTCTGATGGCTGACTTCCAACTTTGTAGATATTTAGTTCTATGGTCATATTTCAAAATGATAAGTTCATTGAACCGTTTCTACAGTTTATAACAGCGTTGGAAGTGGCAAGGAAAGGACGACCCAGAATCACCGGAATTTGGCCCCGGGGGTTTATTACAGGCTGTGTGTCGAGCACAATGAAGTCTACAGGGAAAACAAATTCCCCGACCTTTATCAACACATCCTCTAGTTCACCCCTTGGTTTAGTGATTGAGCGGTCTGCCATCTGGAGAGTGCAGTGAGCAGGTTTCAGCTCTCCGATCCCTAGTTGCTCATATACAGAATATGGAAGTAGGTTAACACTTGCGCCAAGGTCTAAAAGAGCACGATTTATGTTTTTACCCCCAATAGAAATCGATATTGTAGGACATCCTGGGTCCTTTCGTTTCTTTGGTAGCTGGGGAATAAAAGCAGTGCTAATATTATTAGACATGAAGACCTTCTTCGGCACTTGAGTCTTCCTCTTCCTAGTGCACAAGTCCTTAAGAATTTTCGCATAAGCGGGGACTTGTTGAATCTCATCTAGGAGAGGGATGTTGATGTTAACCTGTTTGAACATTTCCATAATTTTCTCCATATGAGGACTCGTTCTGTTACCCCTTAACCGATTCGGGTAAGGAGCTTTTGCAATAAGTGCCGGGTCCATCATAGGAGAAGGAAGAGGGGGTAGACGAGATCCCAAAAGAGGTGTGGGGACCGTCTGTGGAGAACTAGAAGGGCTATACTGAGGTGTCGAGCCTAGTGGGAATTGGAGAATAGGATCGTGAGAAGGCGGTGGGGTAGAAGAACAAGGATCAGAAGTAGAAGTGTGTGTGTGAGGAAAGGTCTCAGCCGGGGTGTTATTGATAGGATTTTCAATATCATCAATTCCTTCCCCGACATGATTGTTTAGCACTCTTCCCGATCTCAACGTTGTGACGGCATTTACATTGTAATGCCCAGGATTCTGTAGGGGTTGAGAAGGATGTTTCCCTTTTTCTCTCGCACTCATTTCGGCTTTAAGTCGTGCGATTTCAGCTTCCATCGATCTGATACTCTCAGCTTGGGACGTTGAGTTTTTCTTTAGCTCACTGACGGAAGATCTGACCTCAGTCGAAACCTCTATGAAATTTGATAAAAGTGATTTCATGGTTTGAGTGAATTGAGAGAATTCGTCAGAACAGGACAACTGCATAGGATTAGACTGTGCAGGATTGTTGACCTGGTTTTGGAAATTTTGTGACTGGTAGGGGTGCTGAGTGAGTTGAAGTGGTTGCTGTTGTGGAGGAAGAGCCTTTTGAAAATTATTTTGGCTTGGAACCGTGTTTTGAGAATGGTTTTGGTTCCAAGCAAAATTCGGATGATTCCTCCAACCCTGATTGTACGTGGAAGAATATGGATCGTTTTGAGGTCTTTGAAATGCGGCATTAGAATGCTCGTGACCTTGAAACGCAGAGTTTAATGGACATTCTTCCGTTAAATGAGACGGATCAGAACATCACCCACAAACAGTTTTGGGGAGCGACATTGGGTTTAGGGAGGCTGCTGCAAATTTGTGTTCCATAGCGTCGAGCTTCTTTTGCATTGCTGCCATCTCAGCTCGAACACCTATGGACACATCTATTTGGTGTATGCCACCCCTATTCAATGGTTGGGTTCCACTCTCCCACTGTAGTGATTTTTCAGCGAGCTCTTCTAAGAACTTCCATGCTTCCCCATCATCCTTAGTCATAAAGGTACCTTAAGACATGTTTTCAAGGTTCTGTTTAGTGTTTGGGTTAATGCCCTCATATATGATTCGGAAAAGATCCCATCTCGGGATGCCGTGATGAGGACACTGAACCAATAGATCGTTGAAACGTTCAAAGCATTTTGAAAATGGTTCAGTAGGGAGCTGGGTAAATTGATTCAGTTCGCTACGGATTCGAGCTGTCTTTTGTATTGGGTAAAATTTCTTAAGGAATGCCGCTACAAATTCTTCCCAATTCGTAATAGAGTGTGCGGTAGTGTTATATAGCCACTTCTCGGCTATATTGCACAAATTAAATGGAAGAAGTCGTAGACGCATAGCATCCACTGAAAGTTGTGACGTACCCATCATTGCGCATACGTTTTCAAATTTGGTGATTAAAACGTAAGCATCCTCAGTCTCGAGTCCGTGGAATTTGGGTAAAAGGTTGATGTATTGGGGTTTAATTTCAAAATTATCCCCGTTGGCTGGTGGTGTGGATAAGCAGGTCGAAAGAGGACCTCGAATAGGGTAGCACCTCTCTTGGAGAGAGATGCGGGGTGGATTCTGTGCACCAACGGACGGCGGCAGATTAGGGTTAAAGAAGTTCGATGGAGGTGGATCCATCGATGTGGGTGTGGTTGTAGGTAAAGAGGAAGTAAATGGAGAAATATCGACTTCGAAGTCGATAAAGGGTACGCGGACTAAACGGGCACTAGAATCCCGTGTCCAGCCTATCTTGTACTAAAAAGGGTTAGTACAAGTGGCAGCATGGCTTATAATTAGGGGTATGAATGAATGCGGTGTTTGCTTTGAAAAAGGGACGGATTTTTGAAAAAATGATGCGACACAACAAATGCAGCACACAAAACCCTAATTCTAAGGGTCGCCTAGGTCAGATCTCTAGACCGCTCCTAACTGCCAGAAGACAAGACGCAGGATAAAATCCTCCACTGCCACTTTGTCTCTCCTGTGGCCAGGTAAGTTCCAGGTAAGTGGGAGGTTCTCCACTACGTAAGTAGTGGGCCTAATTAAGTAACCACTAGCCTTCGACACACTTGCCTAGACACCACAAGAGAAACGCGGATAAGCAATGAATTACCCACGGCCTTCTTCTGTCCTAAGTGAGCGCGACGGTCCTTAGAGTCATCTCTAGATCTTTTTTAGTTAATGTGGGTCAATGCGGATGCAAGTTTTGCGATTTTCGGGGCCTAGGAAGGGTAATGAACTCCCCACCTAATTTGACTTTGGCCGTGCCCCTTAATATCCGTATTTATAATGCAAACAACCAAGAAACAAAAAACACGCACAAATTTAATTTTGCTATTTGTGAGCTGCGATTATTTGCAAAGAAGCCTGCATAAACTGTTAGTTGGAGCAGAGAGAGGAGAAGAGAAGAAAGCTAGAAGTTACCTGAGGAAGTTTGATGCAGAGAAGGCTTCACAAAGCCACGGTTCCGCCGCCGTTAGAGGCTCCCACCGCGCTTCCGCGGTCTGGTGATGAGAACACTGCACCAAATTGTAAGAGGGAGCTTCTATACACTCCCTTAACTCTCTGGTATATTACAAAAATTTTCTTCAATTGCACAACAGCTCCAGATTTCCTTGCAATGAACCACAACAAATCGTTTAGATTTTGCTCGAATTTTGATCTCAAAATAACAATGGAATAAATCTTTCAATTCAAATTTCAATATAAAATGAATTAGCGCACGATCCCCGGCAACGGCGCCATTTGATTGATTTTATTTTCCGATTGTGTACGTAACTCAAATGGTCCCTGGCAACAGCGCCATTTGATTGATTTTTTTTTCCCAATTGTGTAAGTAACTCAAATGGTCCCCGGCAACGGCGCCATTTGATTGATTTTGTTTTCCGATTGTGTAAGTAACTCAAATGGTCCCCGTCAACGGCGCCATTTGGCTGATCTAAAATTCAAGGCTGTGTCGTGTGTAACTCGAATGAATTTCTTTGTGTCGGTATTTAGAAAATGAATAAAATTCACAATCAAAGAATTATATTTGACCGCAATCAACTACGGTGTCAGTTGTCGATTATAAGTGAGTACGGATCGTCCACAGGGATTGTGCGATTCGTTTCTATGTTTGATTTGTTTGAATTGAAAAGTTAATCGAAAAGAAAAGAAAACATGATTCAAGATTTTATCAATTGATTCAAGTGTCACTAGTCTAATCAAGAATCAAGAAAATGATAAACAATCTAGAATTGGGTTTCGATGATATTTCCAATCAAATGTCAAGAATCTAAATGAGGCTCGCAGGAATCCATCGGATCTATAGACGTGATGTAATCTCAAGATATCGTGTTCTTGTCCTTCGAAGAATTGATACTAGATCGATGATGATCGACGAGAGCTAGGGCTTTCTCGTGAAACTTGGGTTTCATCATTTAACCCTTGTTCTTTCGACGATATCATTCACATTCTAGTCTCTAGCAATTTCAAGAAACGATCGTAACTCCCCAATTTCGAGCGATCTCAATCAAGAAAGCATCGCAACGAAACTGGGTCGTCGGTTCTTGAACTTGCTAGGGTTTACAAAACTCGTAGGAATCAAGAATCGTTTTAAAATATGTTATATCATCATTCTATTGATTGTCTCGACTCCTCTACGAGCGGAGTATTACTCAAACATCACGACAAGAACTACAACTACAAATTGAGATCGAATCATGATGCAGAATTAAAAGAAAACAAGATAAAAGAATTTCACCTTTTATTTATATCAACAATTTCATTACAGTCGCTCAAGAACTACAATGGGAAGAACTCGATTGTTGAATTGGCTTCGCTTTTCTACATGAGTCGTGGATCGGCTCCGCTCCTAAAAGGTTGAAGGTCTTCTTGCTTGATTTGGTACTCGGGATCTTTGCTTTTGATTGGAATTAGGATTAGGGTTTCACACAAGTCTTGTCATTAGACTTGTGGAAGAAAAGAGGTAAAGAATGGAGATTTTTCTAAGTATCTAAGTATTGGATGATTGATTGATTCCTTTAACCCTAGGTCTAGGCTTCTATTTATAGACTTCCTAAACCCTAGGTCTAGGTTTGAAATTACAATTCCCTCCAAAAGTTTGTTGAGGAGCTTCTAGAATTAGTTTGTTAGGAGCTAGCTTAGGTTTTAAGCTAGGATTAATTAAGCTTATAAACCCTAGTTTGCTGAACTGGCAGAAGCTTCTGGGGTCTTCTGGAATTTGACATGCCTTTCTGAAGTGTAGCCACTGGGAGAAGCATTGTGCACTAAATTTTGATGGCTGACGTGGCAGCGCCACCGCGGAACCGCGGTGCAAGCCGGCTCCGGCCGCAGTTCCGCGGCAATGTTGGCTCTTTGTTGCTTCAAAACTCCTGTGTTGCTTTGGGCTTCCTTTGGGGTATGTATCTGATATGTTGATTTGTGTTTTGCCTGTTGGATTGCTACCAGATCTCAAAACATGGAGTTAGTGTAATATTTGATCAGCACCATGTAAATTTTTGGCCTTTCTTCTGGATTTTCCTGCAAATTCTTGAGACAAGTGTTGCACAATATAGGGATAATGCGATGCCATGAAATGCAGTCAATTTCCTTTATAGTGCCGGTTTTAGAGTCTAACACATGCAATCAGATATTTAACGGCTGATTTGCTAATATGTGAAATATGAATACCGTACACTTATAAATGAATGCAAATGATAGGGAAATTGCCGGTTAAAAGATGCAGTATTTTCGACTGATCATCAATCTTGTCTCAAAGGAAAGATGACAAAGACTTCGTTCACTGGACACGGAGTAAGCGTGAGTGAGCTCTTGGGACTCGTACACAGCGACGTGTGCGGTCCAATGTCTACACATGCGCGAAGCGGTTATTCATACTTCATTAGTTTTACGGATGACTTTTCAAGGTACGGTTATGTCTTCTTAATGAAACATAAATCCGAAGCCTTTGGAAAATTCCAGGAATATAAGAATGAAGTCGAAAAACAAACAGGCAAAAGTATCAAAACACTAAGATCTGATCGAGGTGGTGAATAATTAAGTGCCGAGTTCCTGGATTACTTAAAAGAGAATGGAATTCTCTCTCAGCTTACTTCTCCATACACTCCGCAACATAACGGTGTATCGGAGAGACGGAACCGAACCCTATTGGATATGGTACGGTCCATGATGAGTAACGCTGAGTTACCGCGATCATTCTGGGGATATGCACTAGTATCAGCTGCATACCTTTTGAACCGAGTTCCAACTAAGAATGTGCCTACTACACCATATCAGATGTGGTGTGGGAAGAGACCCTATCTTAATCACATTAAGACATGGGGATGTCCAGCTTTTGTCAAAAAGCAGCATGCGGACAAGCTCGAGGCACGCTCAGTACAGTGCAAGTTTATGGGATATCCAAAGAACTCCAAGGGATATTTCTTCTATTGCAAAGAGGAACAAAAGGTTTTTGTTTCTCGGCATGCCCACTTCTTGGAAACTCAGTTTTTGGAGAATCAGATAAGTGGGAGCGCAATAGAACTGGAAGAAATTCCAAAGCCACGAGCTATTACTGAAAGCTTAGTAGAACCAGAGGGTTCAAAAGAACATGACATTCCTACGCCGCTCCGCAGGAGTAGTAGGCAGTCTCATCCGCCCGAGAGATACTACGGTTTTCTCATAGATGGGGATAGAGAAGATTGCATCATTGATTATGATGAGCTGACTAGCTTCCAGCAGGCCATTCAGAGCGTTGACTCGGTAAAATGGCTGGATGCAACGCGGACCGAAATGGAGTCCATGTACACCAACAAAGTATGGACGTTGGACGTTGCTCCAGATGGGGTAAAACCCGTAGGATGCAAGTGGATCTTCAAAAGGAAGATTAGTGTAGATGGACAGGTTGAGACCTATAATGCTAGACTGGTTACAAAGGGTTTTCGTCAAAGACCTGGTTTGGACTATGACGAGACCTTTTCTCCAGTAGCTATGCTGAAATCCATTCGGATCCTTCTTGCCATTGCTGCCTTCCACGATTATGAGATTTGGCAGATGGACGTAAAGACCGCTTTTCTAAATGGAAATTTAGAGGAGTGTGTTTATATAGACCAGCCAGAGGGTTTCATTCAGAGTGGGAGCAGCGGAAAGGTGTGCAAGTTGCTTAAGTCCATCTACGGACTAAAGCAGGTATCGCGGAGTTGGAACATCTGTTTTGATGAGACGGTCAAAGATTTTGGCTTTATCAAAAATCCAGATGAACCATGCATCTATAGTAGATTTGTAGCAAGAACTATCGTATTCCTCGTATTGTACCTGGATGACATTCTCTTGATAGGAAATGACATTCCTATGCTACAATCTGTCAAGGGGTTCTTGTCGCGCAGGTTGTCCATGAAAGACCTGGGTGATGCCTCGTACATTCTGGGGATCCGGATCTTTCGTGACAGATCCAAGAGGATATTAGGACTTTCACAGTCCAGGAACATCGACACCATACTGAAAAGATTTAGTATGGAAGATTCCAAGCGCGGTAATCTACCGGCTTGTCACGGGATCACCCTCTCCAAAGAGATGTCTCGCAAGACTAATTTGGAAAGGGATCGCATGTCTATTATACCCTACGCTTCTGCGGTAGGCTCTATAATGTATGCGATGTTGTGTACCAGACCGGATATAGCTTATGCAGTGAGTGTGGTAAGCCGGTATCAGTCAAACCCTGGGGAGAAACACTGGATAACAGTAAAGAACATTCTCAAGTACCTGAGAAGGACTAAGGAGATGTTCTTGGTGTATGGCGGAAAAGACCTCCAGATCGAGGCCTTTGCTGACTCCAGCTTCCAGAGTGACAAGGATGATTCCAAGTCCATGTCGGGTTATGTCTTTACCCTGAGAGGGTCGGTGTGTTGGAAGAGTTCCAAACAGGAAACTGTTGCTGACTCGATGATGGAAGCGGAATATAACGCTGCTGCAGATGCCGCAAAAGAAGCCGTCTGGATAAGAAAGTTCTTAACGGAACTTCAGGTGGTTCCATCCATTGTTGATCCAATACCGCTGTATTGCGACAACAACGGGGCTATAGCTTTAGCGAAGGAACCCAGGTCCCATCAGAAATCCAGACACATCTTGAGGCGGTATCACCTGATCAGGGAGATCGTGTGTCGCCAGGAGATCAAGGTTCGGAGAGTTTCTACGGAAGATAACACTGCTGATCCACTCACAAAGGCCTTACCCCAGACTCAGTTCGAGCGGCTGATCGAGTTGATAGGTCTTCGATACGCCAGTACATGGCCTTAGTGCAAGTGGGAGATTGTTAGTGTATATGCCCTAGAGGCCATTACTGTATCATACTAGTTTGTATATTACTTAATGGAAGCTTGGGATATTCACCTTGTATAGACAATCTTGCTCAATATAGTAGTATGCTACTTGGTTTGTTTCTACTTTAATATGTACATGTGTTTATTTTAGTATATCACCTATATACATTAGTGGAGCCCTTAGGATCTTTGCTTGATTACCAGCGTTGTGATGGCAGTCACACTAGTGGGGGCTGGATAATCCACAAGCACATCCTTATGCAGGTCCCTAGTCGTAGGACTATCGAGACGGGGCATCGATACTCCGGAGTAGACTAGCGTATGCGCTTCTCATCCCAGTGTGGGAGACGGTCTGTCCTACAGCAGTCAGTACGTCGTACTTGAGATAGTATGCGGGTACTCGTTAGGTTATGAGTACACTGGACAGGACTCATCGGGAACTGTTGGTTGGTACTATACCTTTCGTCAGTTATCAGTTCCCAGATGACATGAGTACAGCATAGTCCGCTGACTTGACACTGTCACTTTGCCTCAAGTGTGTTCCCACTGTACTTAGATTACTACCCTATCACGGCTCAAAGGAGTCGTGCAAACAGGTAGTAGTTGGGTGCAGGCCCGAAGCACTTGGAGGCAGTGATGGTTAGACAGGATTCGTCTCTCCCGGTATTGGGGGTTGACATCGCGCTGTGTCTAGGAGAGCCATTACACGAGTAGTCGCTGGCCAGGGCAAGCGAGATATACTGGTAGGTTTCCAGTGTTATCTCAGGGTGTTCTGGGCTACACTCCGACAGGACTTGTACCGCTAGTAGGGGACTGACATTTACCGCCCCCTAGGCCCGCCATGCAATGTATCAGACGAACAAACCGGACTGTACGGAGATTGTCACATTCAGACTCAGTAGGAGTTCAGATGGGTCTCACCTCGTCTGTCTTGTTATCGGCATCTACCTGGGGGCCGTTACGCACAGCTAATGCCGCTTGCAGTCTGTGGTTAAACTCACTATCAGCGTAGTGTCGAGTCTTTAGAGTCCCATACAGAGAGCTATTCGCCTTTAGGAAAAGGAGTAGAGATCGCATGGTTTTGCGACAGGTCGCATGGTTTTGCGACAGGGTTCGGTCACATCCGTGCACTTGTGCAAGTTTAGTGACTGGGCGGTTATTACTAGTGGGCTTTGGTTTAAGCCAGATCCTAGTATACGTTTTGGGATTGGTTTTATCTCGTTTGTATTCGTGTTCCCCGGAATGCGGATACGGGTGTGTATGCACAGTTGACAGAGACAGAGGCAGAGGATTCTCATTAGGGTTGTTGACTGTTGACTTTTGCTTAACCCTAATGAAAATTAGAAATATGATTAACAATAATATTAATTGAGTATTATAGTGACATGGTTAGGGTTGAAAGGTTGACCTTGTTGACTTGTTGACTTTTGTTTACCGGTTGACTACGTTGGACTTGTTGACCACCATCATGACAATGGCCATCATTTGGTTGCATTGACTTATACTTGCTTGTGATGTTCACCAGTTGCATTTAATGCAAGAAATGATAGTGTCATTTGTCATGATAATAACCATTACAATATACTCAATTATTATTACACTGTGATGATGGTTTTTGGTGTAGGGTTGTTGGGCACGCGCACAAGGGTCTACGAGGCATCAACCATGCCCGATTCAAAAATTAGCCGTGCCGAACGACCCGATACGAGATCTTTAAACTAGAGATTAGGCGAAAACGAACATGTTAAACACTTTAACACTAAGTGAGAGGGATTACAACCTTTGTAGATCCGATCCTTCACTTTATAAGCTCCGTGTTGAAGTCCCTTCACTGCGATCATCGTGCTCCGGACTCTCGAGAGGCTCCACGAAGAGAAAGATGCAGTCTTGCTTCCGATCTTCGATAACATAATCTACCTTGAAGTTTCATTAACACAAGCTAACACTCATAAAATGATGTGAACACCTTCATCTAAATGGCATGGGTAGATGAGGATGATGAAATAGGATTTTTGCACTCTTTTATTTTCTCATTCTCACTCATTTTCATCACAAAGCAAAAAGCTAGAAAGCTTTTGCTTAAAGGAAGAAGAAGGAAGAAGGTGATCAAAATAATTTGTGATGAATAATGAAAAGTTATCATAATCATTTATGCAACCATGGTTCAAGTAACCTATGTAGAGATTTAACTAGGGTTAGGGTTTGAGTTGAGTTATATGTGAGTCGCTAGAAAATATCAACACAAATATCTTCTTCATGACAAAAAGAAATGCTTCTAGAAGCAACAAGAATGTGCTAACCCAAATCAAACCCTAACCTTGTTTAATCTCCACTAATGATGTTGCATTAATAATTATAACATGTTACAATATTATATATCACATATATAATATTAATTGTAACAAAATAAAATAATACATTTAACATATATCGCTTATATATCAATGTATTACCCGAGTGAGAAAAAGAATCTTTTAGTGAGCTAATATTAGTTAATGTAATTTAATATATCATATATATTATTATACATTAAATTTTCGAATCAACACTTGATCCGACAATCCTGTTATATCGCATATAACCGACTAATATCTATCCGTACCGATTCATCGAATCAACACTTGATCCGATGACCCAGCTGATATCAAATATCGCGAGAATAGAATACGGTATCTTATATCGTATTATCCTCGGTCCCGCACATATCACATATGTGCCCCTACTCCGTTTTGCCTAAGCCAAGAAACCTCTGTGTAGGACTCTAAAGAATCGTCAATACGCCGGCAGTAGGCGATGATCATATCAAACACCCACGAGCTGCAAGCGGTCAGCTAAACGTAACAGCTACCCAGGTATTGTGCGCTCAGAAGATCAACAAGCAGGCCTGTACATTCTCCTGTGAATCCAAACAGTAACACTCGCGAACAGTCCGGTCTCGTCGTCTGATATGTCGCATATCTCGCCTAGGGGTGGTAAACGTCAGACCCCAGTAGCTCGATAAGTCGTGTCGATATGAGGTCTATAACAGTTCGAGAAACTACTGATAACACTTACCAGTAAATCTCAGCAACCCTGGCCAGGGATTTCTGGTTATAGCCAATCGAATACAGCACAACATCAACTCCCTATACCGGGAGAGACGAATCCCCTCCTATCGCTCATTGCTTCCATGTGATTCGGGACTGTACCCAAAAGACACCTTTTTGCACGCCCTCTTGGACGTGGTATGATGGAAATCAAAGTACAGTAGGAATCACACAAGACTCTATGATGATCTCGGGTCAACAGACTACTCTGTACCAGTGTCACCAGAGAACTGCCATCTGACGTAAGGTATAATACCATCTGGGAGTTCTCGGCGAGTCCGTCCAGTGTACCCAGTCTCCGCCGAGCACCCGTACACCATCCTTGATTTCAAACACCGATGGATAAGGGATCATCCATCGCCCATCATATGGGTCAAGATGCATATACGCTAGTCTACTCTGGTGTATCGATGCCCTGTCTCGATACACCCTCGACTAGGAACAGATATAGGATGTACTCGTCGACTACCGTGGCCCCATTAGTATGATCTCATCATAGTCCCAGTAGTCGAGTACATATCCTAAGGGCTTTATCAACAAGTTACATAGAGACAATCAGAGTACATGTTAAGATAAAGTACAACCAAATAGCGTACTATCATGTCGAGCAAGAAAGTTCTCCCTATATATGTCCAAGCATCCATTACAATATACATCGTATGTACAGTAATGGCCTCTAGGGCATACATATAACTAACAATCTCCCACTTGTACTAGGGCTATCTGTTGTGGTATTACATACCCAACAATTAGCTGTGGTTGCAGTATCTCATACTCTACCATCCCATAAAAGTCTCTACTGGGAAAAAGGCCTTTGTGAGTGGATCGGCGCTGTCGTCCTCTGTGTCTACTCTCCTAACCTCGATCTCCCTGGAGATCAACCATCTCCATGATCAGGTGATACTGCCTAAGAATTATATCTGGATTTCTGATAGGACGGTAGCTCCTTGGCTAAAGCTACAACTCCATTGTCACACAATGGTAGGAACGAAGTTCATCGCATGAACTTATATATATCCAGACTGCCTCTTTGGTAGTATCCTTGGTAACGATGTATCTTGCCTTTAATCGTCTAGTAAGTCACGGTATCTAGCTTGGAACTCTTCCAACACACCGTCCCTCTACTGAGGGTAAAGACAATGCCTGCGACTGACATTCAGTCGTCCTTATCACCCTGGAACCTTTCTAGTGATTCTTCCCAGGATCCATTGATACCATCTTACTACAACTAGTGAGATTCCTAACATCCAATTAGATCTATCTCATAGATCCAAAACCCAGGATTTAGGAGGTATCACTTTGATCCTACATGGAGAATCCTTGTGATAAGCGGAGATTGACCGAGCGTAGCATAGGAAACTCCTTCCTTATCAAGAGTATGTCATCCACATACTCTACGAGAAACACCACCATACTCTCTATTACCTTTTTGTATATACAAGGTTCATCTACCATTTTGATGAAGTCAAACTCTTTGAATACCACATCAAAACAGATGTTCCAACTCCGCGATGCCTGTTTTATCACATAAAACATCTTGCACACGTTTCCGCTGCTCCTACTGCCTACGAAGCCCTCTGGCTGTGTACTTACAGACGCTCTCTTCTAAATTATCATTTAGAAAAGCAGTCATGACACCCAACCACCAGATATCGTAGTCATGGTATGTAGCCGTGGCAAGTAGGATCTGGATGGACTTAAGCATAGCTTTGAAAGTCTCAACTTTTCCATGTACACCAAGTAATCTTCTCAAGATATACTCGCTCCTGATGGGGATTTAACCCTTCAGATAAAGCAACCAAAGTCCATACTTTGATGGTGTATAAGGATTCCATCCCAGATCGATAAGCATCTAGCCATTCTTACAGAGTCTCACTCCTGATGGCCAGCTCGAAACTAGTTGGGGCATCATCTCATGATGCAATCCTCGCTCCCACTGTCATAGAGAACCCAAAGTTTCTCTCAGTTGGGTGAGGAACCCTTCTAGATCGGTGGAGAGGCCGAGATTCGTTGGTTACTATTGAATACTTCGGTTCTACAAAATCATCTGCTGTAGTTTGTATAGCTGGAACTACTTCCAGTTATACATTGCTAACCTTACCTCGAGCTTGTCCGGATTTTGCTTTTAGACATAGGCCGGACAACCCCAAATCTTAACAAACTTAAGATATGGGCTCTTCCCTTTCCATATCAAATATGAAATGGTAGGCAACTGATTTGATTTGAACCCTATTCAATAGGTATGCAGCTTCTCAAGTGCATAACTCCTAAAAGGAAATAGGAAACTCAGTAGTACTCATCATAGAGCACACCATATCACATAGGGTGTTATTGCTCCGCCCCGATATACCATCGTGCTATGGTGTATACGGAGGAGTAATGCCGAGAGAGAATCTCATTCTCCTTTAGAACAATCCAGGAATTCCGTGCTCAAGTATTCTCCTCCTTGATCTCATCAAAGGACATAATATTTATACCCGGTTTTTGGTTCTCTACTTCTTACTTATATTCTGTGAATATCTCAAAAGATTCAGACTTGTGTTTCAACAGGAACATATTACCGAATCTTGAGAGATCATCAGAGAATGTAATGAAGTATAAAGAACCGGTCTTGGCATGTGTAGACAGGGGACCTTCATACATCAGCATGTATCAATCTCAAGAGTTCACTAACTCTTTCTCTGTTTCCAATAAACAGAGCTATGGTCATCTTATCTTTGTGACAAGACCGGCAAGTTTCACAAGATGTAAATTCAAAACAAATTTAAATATGCATCTTAATGTAACTTCAGCTAGTTGGGTCGCATTGATATGACATAGTCTACAATGCCTCAAGAAGGATCCGTTTATTTCTGAACTCTTTCACTTGTGTATGTTCCGTATACTAAGAACTGTAGTTTGATTTAGAACGTCAATGCTTTTAGATAACGTGCCTGAACCGATCAACTCTTGATATAGAAAATGTTCAAAACATTATCCAACAATACAAAATTATATCCTTTCTTTACTAATAAAGAGATTGATATGATGTTGTATATCAGGTTCGGTATCTAATAACATTCATTCAGAATCAATGTATTCTTGTAATACAGGGTGATAGTGACCAACAGACTTGGCTGCAACACTTGCACCGTTTTCTATCTCATGAAACTTATCACCTGTTCTCAGTTCTCTACCTATCTGTAGCCCATGTAACAGATTACATATGCGGGATCCTGATCCGGTATCATATACCCAGGACGTAAAGGATACTGAGAAACAGTTCTCGGTAATGAACACACCCGAAGAAGATGCATCAGCATGCACTTTCTTCGTTTGGGCGGCACGAGAATTCTGGTAATCTCCTATTTCCTGCTCTGTCTTATAACAATTATAAGTTGGAGCGGGACCAACGTTCCCCAGCTCAGTATAACAAGCGGGTTCGATCAATATATCCGTATTATTATCTTGATTAAGGCGTGATATGGTCGCTACCTGGAGAGAGAGAGAGAAGAGAACACTTAGCGTATGCTCTTGCAAGATTAGATTGGTTATCTAATATATCTAATCAGGATGTCTCCCACTGTTTTAATCAAATCTTCCTTCAAACCCTAAAAACGAAAGACTAGCCGGGATTAATTACACGCTACAAGTTTGCCAATCTTTCAGCCAGGCCAGTGCCGGTACATTGAGGGAGGTCCCCCGTGCTTTCGCATGAACCTAATTAATGTAAACCTCATTTTCCCACGGGCGTAACCCCGTTGACACCTTTCTAGACACCTACTTGATCGGCTAATTGTAATGTGTAAAACTCTCCTAGGAGTAACTCTTACTCGCAACGGGTATCGGGATCCAACTATCTCATAGAAGGTATGCAATCTCATTGCAAATTTCAACACTTGAAATTCCCCATAATATTTTGCCCCGAGCGTCCTATGACCTTGACGGAGGTCAACAAAGCATAGGCTGCTAGTCAAGTTCTACCCGTCATTTCCTGATTGAATTAAACCCATCCGCACGACCCTTGACGGAGGTCAACAAGGCCGCATGACTACCCTAAAACAATCTGCATCTATGCATAAACAGATAAATACTAGTTAGCTACCGCACACTACGCCTTGACGGAGGTCAACAAACGCAGCACGAATACTAACTATTACTTATCTGAAATGACGGAGGGCTACGACAAGTTTTTAAGAAAACCCTTTGCGTAATGAACTTGATATCGTTGTAGAATCGAGTGATTTTAAATGGAGTGTTTTTGAGGCCTTTCTAGTTTTGCTAAAGGGGTCACTCCCGGTGAAGGGATCGTCGGCCCTTTCCTCATCGAATAAGGTGCAGGATATTTCACAAATATCACTATGCAAAGCAAGAACTATAGAAGCAATCAAAAGACAAACCGAGTTTGTAGCATCTGCTAGTTTCAATAAAGAGGTCACTCCCAGTGAAGGGATCTCGGCTTTATCATTATCGAATAAGGTGCTAGATGTTCTACAAGGAACACCGCTATGCAAAGCAAGAACTAGACCTACCAGTTTTTAAACAAGTTTCTACAACATCTTTAGGTTTCTTTTAGTTTCATTAATCTCATTAATGAAGTCCCATTTTTATATGCTTCACAAGCATCACATTTGAAATGAAATCTGCAATATAACATATATCTCATATATATAATATAAACATTCGTCTCAGGCTGTAATATGATCTCATCACAAAACATTGCAGCAGAAGAACATATATGAAATATTGGATATACTAGGACGTCCGTGTTTTCAATACGAGCCAGTATAGAACACGGATTCGACGGTCACGATGAATAGCCAAACCCACATCCCTAGACCCCTACGAGAGCGGCAAGTAACACTGCCAATTCTAGGGTTAGGAGACCCGGTCTCGACTCCTCGAGATGGTCTCCCACTGGACCGTAGAACCCGGTTACTTGTGCTCCCCTCCTTGGGTCTACCTAATGCGGAAAAGTAAATAATATACAATGGTGACATCATCCTCAGCCCGGAAGTGCCCCAATAAAAGAATATTGCATACAAATGAATTTTACATGAATGAAAATAAAAACCCTCATCTCACAAAAAAAACCCGGCTATTCAAAACGCGACGATCCAATATAACATATCACAACAACACATAATATCTCATATCATCAACGTAAGTAAGTATGCGTACACCGATCGTCGTTGATGTATAGCAACGAAAACCGGCAATACAACTACATACTACACTTATGGTCACAGAAAAGAAAGTGTAAAACTACAACAGTTGGAATCCGCAACCTCTTTAGACATCGCATGCCTAACCAAATGAATTCCTTAGACATCGCATGCCTAACAATTATAAACCCCGTATTTTAGTCTCATTTATCGAAAACTCTTTTCAATATCTAGTCAGGCAATTCAACAAGATTCCCGACAACCTGATCGAATGCTCATCGCAAACTTTAGTAGACGGCCGCACCCCCGATACCGTCGACGATGTGCACTAAGGCGGAACACCGCTGCTGCGAGCACCCGAACGGATGCTTTTAGCGATGGGGTTCCCCTACAGTCACTTTGTCAGGGCTATGGGGCATGGCTGTCTGTTAAGTTTACCCGGCGAGTATCCGCGTACGCTACATGATTGCGACGAACTTTTGATCACATCAAAATCCTGTGGCAACCGATCATCTGAGACTAAATTGCTATGTCTATAATATTCAATTCAGTTATCTCATAACTATTTGTGGATTCCAAATATTGTATCATAATCCAGATAAATTGACAATGTTAAACTTTCCGATCGAATAATCAAACACCTAAGATTTCCCCAATATATCTCAACACTTGAAATCTGTTTAAAAACATCCATCACATGCCACAGTACCAATGGTCTAGCCGTAGAAGGGTCAAGCCAACGCCTCACATGTGGTACGTCGTACTGCCCCAAACCCTAAGGTTTAGAGGCAGTTCAAGACGGTCACATAATCGAGTTAAGGTTTGTGTTCTTCTAGAGGGTCCACTGCGTTACTTGCACGACTTAGAACATTCTTAAACACGAGAAAAAATCCATGTTTTGAAAAAATTTCCGACTGGGGAAAAAGTGAGTTATTGATATCCGTTCGAACTTTTTAACAGTTTCTAAAATTATCCGGAGAAAACTAAACAAAGGTAAATTATCCGATCGAATCAACGAGTCCCCAATACAACCCTAGAAAACTCAACACTTGAGTGGAATTAAAAAATTCCCAGAAAAAATTGCCAAGAAAGGACCTAAGAATAAATATGTGAAATTCCAGGGACTAAGTCAACTTTTGGCCGCGGAACCGCTGCCAAACCCATGTTTTGGCCGCGGTTCCGCGGTCAAAATATTGACTTAGTGGACCGTACTTCACAGTAATTCTTAGTTTTTCCTGCTTGTTTTTCTGAGCATTTTTAATTCAGAAAAAACACATTTTTGAAAAATGTACAGAAAAGGGTACGTGTCGGGGTATTCGGGTTCGATCGGACTTTAAACTTAGCCTAGACTTCGCCTAAAGTTCTAGCTTGGCTCTGATACCACTGTAGGGTTGCTGGGCACGCGTACAAGGGTCTACGAGGCATCAACCATGCCCGATTCAAAAATTAGCCGTGCCGAACAACCCGATACGAGATCTTTAAACTAGAGATTAGGCGGAAACGAACATGTTAAACACTTTAACACTAAGTGAGAGGGATTACAACCTTTGTAGATCCGGTCCTTCACTTCATAAGCTCCGTGTTGAAGTCTCTTCGCTGCGATCATCGTGCTTCGGACTCTCGAGAGGCTCCACGAAGAGAAAGATGCAGTCTTGCTTCCGATCTTCGATAACATAGATGATCTGCCTCGAAGTTTCATTAACACAAGCTAACACTCATAAAATGATGTGAACACCCTCATCTAAATAGCAAGGGTAGATGAGGATGATGAAGTAGGATTTTTGCACTCTTTTATTTTCTCATTCTCACTCATTTTCATCACAAAGCAAAAAGCTAGAAAGCTTTTGCTCAAAAGAAGAAGAAGGAAGAAGATGATCAAAATCATTTGTGATGAGTAACGAAAAGTTATCATAATCATTTATGCAACCATGGTTCAAGTAACCTATGTAGAGATTTAACTAGGGTTAGGGTTTGGGTGGAGTTATATGTGAGTCCCTAGAAAATATCAACACAAATATCTTCTTCATGATAAAAAGAAATGCTTCTAGAAGCAACAAGAATGTGCTAACCCAAATCAAACCCTAACCTTGTTTAATCTCCACTAATGATGTTGCATTAATAATTATAACATGTTACAATATTATATATCACATATATAATATTTATTGTAACAAAATAAAATAATACATTTAACATATATCGCATATATATCAATGTATTACCCGAGTGAGAAAAAGAATCTTTTATTGAGCTAATATTAGTTAATGTAATTTAATATATCATATATATTATTATACATTAAATTATCGAATCAACACTTGATCCGACAATCCGGTTATATCGCATATAACCGACTAATATCTATCCGTACCGATTCATCGAATCAACACTTGATCCGATGACCCAGCTGATATCAAATATTGCGAGAATAGAATACGGTATCTCATATCGTATTATCCTCGGTCCCGCACATATCACATACGTGCCCCTACTCCGTTTTGCCTGAGCCAAGAAACCTCTGTGTAGGACTCTAAAGAATCGTCAATACGCCGGCAGTAGGTGATGATTATATCAAACACCCACAAGCTGCAAGCGGTCAGCTAAACGTAACAGCTACCCAGGTATTGAGCGCTCAGAAGATCAACAAGCAAGCCTGTACATTCTCCTGTGAATCCAAACAGTAACACTCCCGTACAGTCCGGTCTCGTCGTCTGATATGTCGCATATCTCGCCTAGGGGTGGTAAACGTCAGACCGCAGTAGCTCGATAAGTCGTGTCGATATGAGTTCTATAACAGTTCGAGAAACTACTGATAACACTTACCAGTAAATCTCAGCAACCCTGGCCAGGGATTTCCGGTTATAGCCAATCGAACACAGCACAACATCAACTCCCTATACCGGGAGAGGCGAATCCCCTCCTATCGCTCATTCCCTCCATGTGATTCGGGACTGTACCCAAAAGCCACCTTTTTGTACGTCCTCTTGGACGTGGTATGATGGAAATCAAAGTACAGTGGGAATCACACAAGACTCTATGACGATCTCGGGTCAACAGACTACTCTGTACCAGTGTCACCAGAGAACTGCCATCTGACGTAAGATATAATACCATCTGGGAGTTCTCGGCGAGTCCGTCCAGTATACCCAGTCTCCACTGAGCACCCGTACACCATCCTTGATGTCAAACACCGATGGATATGGGATCATCCATCGCCCATCATATGGGTCAAGATGCGTATACGCTAGTCTACTCTGGTGTATCGATGCCCTGTCTCGATACACCCTCGACTAGGAACAGTTATAGGATATACTTGTCGACTACCGTGGCCCCACTAATATGATCTCATCATAGTCCCATTAGTCGAGTACATATCCTAAGGACTTTATCAACAAGTAACATAGAGACAATCAGAGTACATGTTAAGATAATGTACAACCAGATAGCGTACTATCATGTCGAGCAAGAAAGTCTTCCCTATATATGTCCAAGCATCCATTACAATATACATCGTATGTACAGTAATGGCCTCTAGGGCATACATATAACTAACATTTGGATTATGAGAGCTTGGATGGCAAAAGGATTATTCATTCTTTGATTTCATTTCTCTCTCTTGCTTGAGCTCTCCCTCTTGCTCTTCCTCTTGCTCTCTCTCTAGCTCAAGGCAACACCCTCTCATGAGTTGAGAAACATTGCCTTAGAGATAAAAGAAAACCCATATCAGTTCTCTACTCATCTTAGTTCACAAGGTTTAACAAACCAAGTGTTCTAGTTTCTTCAAGTTCGAAGAAGAAGCCAAAGGTAGATGCTTTCAGGTGGATCCATCTTCGGCGCAAAGAGACGACGAGGTGAGGCCGATCCGTACACCGGAAAGAGTTGAAGACGAAGGAGTTCAAGAAAGGTATAGCCCCCTAACCGAGTAGGCAAAACTCTAGTTATTGTTAGTGTAAGTCCACGTTGCCCACCCCGGTGCTTGCGGGGAGGCGGAAAACATAATAAAAATCGGATTTTTATCAACTATAGGCAACATGGACTATGCTTTAAGGATCTTTGCTAAACATAAACTTGTTAAAGCTAACTACAAAGTAGCTAAGTGATGGAAAGGTTATACCTTGAGCTCGAAGTCCTTCTCTCCTTGCTCCTTGGAATGGTAGAAAGAGTTCACCTTGCTTGTCTTCTCCCGTCAAAGAAGGATCCACCCGAAAGCCACGACCTTTAGCTTCAACTCCAAGCTAGGAGTAACTAGAGTGCAAGAAATGCTAAGACTTGAACCCTAGAAGAGAGTAGAGAAGATCAAGTGAGGGTTTTTCTCAAGCTTTTTGTTTCTCAACACATGAGAGGGAGAGAGCTTGAGGGAAAGGATGAGCAAGAGAGAGAAATGATATGAGAGAATGAATTATTAGTGAGCCATTCTCACTAATATGTGTGAATAATTTTAATTGAATAATTAGCTTGAAAATTGTCATGGTAAATCATGACATGACCATTATCATTTCAATTTTGCAAAGATCAAAGAGCATCTTCCAAATGAAATGATTATGGTCAAGTTGTCAACAAGGTCAACAAGTCAATGAAGTCAAATTGTCAACAACAACAACCATGTACAATTATTAAGCTAATTATCAATTAACTATAATACACACAAAAGCAATAGGGTTAATAAAATGACAATAGCCATTAACCCTAAACAAGGTCCTCTCCCCCAATCTCAAGCAACTGTGCATACACACCCGCATTCGTGATCCGAGGAACACGAATACACTGAGAAAAATCAATCTCAAATCATATACTAGGATCCGGCTTAAACCAAAGCCCGCTAGTATAAACTGTCCGGACAGCAAACGTGCACAAGTGCGCGGATGCGAACGAACCCTGTCGCAAAACCATGCGACCTCTACTCATTTTGCCTAAAGACGAATAGCTCTCTGTGTGGGACTCTAAAGACTCGACACTACGCTGGCAGTGGGTTTAACCACAGACCGCAAGCGGCACTAGCTGTACGTAACAGTCCCCAGGTAGATGTCGATAAGAAGACTGACGAGGTGAACCCCATCTGCACTCCTACTGAGCCTGTATGTGACAGTCTCCGTACAGTCCGGTCTGTTCGTCTGATACGTCGCATGGCGGGCCTAGGGGGGCGGTGAACGTCAGTCCCCTAATAGCGGTACAAGTCGTGTCGGAGTGTAGCCCAGAACACCCTGAGATAACACTGGAAACCTACCAGTATATCTCGCTTGCCCTGGCCAGGGACTACTCGTGTAATGGCTCTCTTGGACACAGCGCGATGTCAATCCCCAATACCGGGAGAGACGAATCCTGTCTAACCGTCACTGCCTCCAAGTGCTTCGGGACTGCACCCAAAAACTACCTGTTTGCACGACTCCTTTGAGTCGTGGTAGGGTAGTAATCAAAGTGCAGTGGGAACACACTCGAGGCGAAGTGACAGTGTCAAGTCAGCGGACTAAGCTGTACTCATGTCACCTGGGAACTGATAACTGACGATAGGTATAATACCAACCTGTCAGTTCCCGACGAGTCCTGTCTAGTGTACTCGTAACCTAACGAGCACCCGCATACTATCCCAAGTACGACGTACTAACGGCTGTGGGACAGACCGTCTCCCACGCTGGGATGAGAAGCGCATACGCTAGTCTACTCCGGAGTATCGATGCCCTGTCTCGATAGTCCAACGACCAGGGACCTGTATAAGGATGTGCTTATAGATTACCCAGCTCCCACGAGTGCGAGCGCCATCACAACGCTGGTAATCAAGCAAAGATCCTAAGGGCTCTACTAATATGTATACCAGCAATATGCTAAAAGAAACACATGCACATATTAAAGCAGAGACAAACCAAGTAGCATACTACCATTTCGAGCAAGATTGTATATACAACTGTGAATATCCCAAGCTTCCATTAAGTAATATACAAACTAGTATGATACAGTAATGGCCTCTAGGTCATATACACTAACAATCTCCCACTTGCACTAAGGCCATGTACTGGCGTATCGAAGACCTATCTTCTCGATCAGTCGCTCGAACTGAGTCTGGGGCAAGGCCTTGGTGAATGGATCTGCTGTGTTATCCTCTGATGCAACTCTCCGGACCTCGATCTCCTGGCGATCCACGATCTCCCTGATCAGGTGATACCGCCTTAAGATGTGTCTGGATTTCTGATGGGACCTGGGTTCCTTCGCTAAAGCTATAGCCCCGTTGTTGTCGCAATACAGAGGTATTGGGTCAACAATGGACGGAACCACCTGAAGTTCTTTCTAGAACTTCCTCATCCAGACAGCTTCTTTTGCGGCATCAGATGCAGCGACGTATTCCGCTTCCATAGTCGAGTCAGCAACGGTTTCCTGTTTTGAGCTCTTCCAACACACCGCCCCTCCATTGAGGGTAAAGACAAAACCCGACATGGACTTGGAATCATCCTTGTCACTCTGGAAGCTGGAGTCAGCAAAGGCCTCAATTTGCAGGTCTTTTCCGCCATACACCAAGAACATCTCCTTAGTCCTTCTCAGGTACTTGAGAATGTTCTTTACTGCTGTCCAATGTTTCTCCCCAGGGTTTGACTGATACCTGCTTACCACACTCAGTGCATAAGCCACATCCGGTCTGGTACACAGCATCGCATATATTATAGAGCCTACCGCAGAAGCGTAGGGTATAATAGACATGCGATCCCTCTCCAAATCAGTCTTGGGAGACATCTCTTTGGAGAGGGTGATCCCGTGACAAGCCGGTAGATTACCGCGCTTGGAATCTTCCATACTGAATCTCTTCAGTATGGTGTCGATGTACCTGGACTGCGAGAGTCCTAATATCCTCTTGGATCTGTCACGGTAGATCCGGATACCCGGAATGTATGAGGCATCACCCAGGTCTTTCATGGAGAACCTATGTGACAAGAACCCCTTGACAGATTGTAGCATAGGAATGTCATTTCCTATTAAGAGAATGTCATCCACGTATAAAACGAGGAATACTACAGTTCTCGCTACAAATCTACAATAGATGCATGGTTCATCTGGATTTTTGATAAAGCCAAATTCTTTGACCGTCTCATCAAAACAGATGTTCCAACTCCGCGATGCCTGCTTGAGTCCATAAATGGACTTGAGCAACTTGCACACCTTTCCGCTGCTCCCACCCTGAATGAAACCCTCTGGCTGGTCCATATAGACACACTCCTCTAAATGACCATTTAGAAAAGCTGCCTTTACGTCCATCTGCCAAATCTCATAATCGTGGAAAGCAGCGATGGCAAGAAGGATCCGAATGGATTTCAGCATAGCTACTGGAGAAAAGGTTTCGTCATAGTCCAAACCAGGTCGCTGACGAAAACCCTTTGCTACCAGTCTAGCTTTATAGGTCTCAACCTGTCCATCTACACCAATCTTCCTTTTGAAGATCCACTTGCATTCTACGGGTTTTACCCCGTCTGGAGCAATGTCCAACGTCCATACTTTGTTGGTGTACATGGACTCCATCTCGGTCCGCATTGCATCCAGCCATTTTACCGAGTCGACGCTCTGAATGGCTTGCTGGAAGCTAGTAGGCTCATCACAATCTATGATGCAGTCCTCTCTATCCCCGTCAATGAGAAAACCGTAGTACCTCTCGGGCGGATGAGACTGCCTACTACTCCTGCGGAGTGGCGTAGGAATGTCCTGTTCTTTTGAACCTTCTGGTTCCACTGAGCTTTCAGTAATAGTTTGTGGTTCTGGAATTTCTTCCAGTTCTATTGCGCTCCCACTTATTTCTTTTTCTAAAAACTGATGTTCCAGAAAATGGGCATTACGAGAAACAAGGACTTTTTGTTCCTCTGCGTAATAGAAAAGATACCCCCTGGAGTTCTTTGGGTATCCCACAAACTTGCACAGTACTGAGCGTGCCTCGAGCTTGTCCGTATGCTGCTTTTTGACATAAGCTGGACATCCCCAAATCTTCAAGTATTGAAGATAGGGTTTCTTCCCACTCCATAACTCATATGGTGTGGTAGGCACAGTCTTAGTGGGAACACGGTTCAAAAGATATGCAGCTGTTTCTAGCGCATACCCCCAGAACGATCGCGGTAACTCAGCGTTACTCATCATGGACCGTACCATATCCAATAGGGTTCGGTTCCGTCTCTCCGATACACCGTTATGTTGCGGAGTGTATGGAGGAGTAAGCTGAGAGAGAATTCCATTCTCTTTTAAGTAATTCAGGAATTCGGCACTTAAGTATTCTCCTCCTCGATCCGATCTTAGGATCTTGATACTTTTGCCTGTTTGTTTTTCTACTTCATTCTTATATTCGTGGAACTTATCAAAAGCTTCGGATTTATGCTTCATTAAGAAGACATGTCCGAATCTTGAGAAATCATCCGTAAAAGTTATGAAGTAAGAAAAACCGCTTCGCGCATGTGTAGACATTGGACCGCACACGTCGCTGTGTACGAGTCCCAAGAGCTCGCTCGCTCTTTCTCCGTGTCCAGAAAACGGAGCCTTTGTCATCTTTCCTTTGAGACAGGATTGACAAGTTGCATACGATTGATATTCGAACGGATCTAGATATCCTTCAGTATGTAACTTAGTCAATCTTCTCTCATTGATGTGACCCAGTCTACAATGCCACAAGAAAGTTTTATTAATTTCTGGAGACTTTCTTTTGTGTGTATTCTGGATATTGAAAACCTGTGGTTGGTTTAAAACGTATATACCGTTGTTCAATGTACCTGACCCAATCAAAGCTTGATTAAGGTGAATGTTCACTACATTACTTACAAATGCAAATTCATAACCTTCTTTAGATAATAAAGATACAGAAATGATATTACAGGTTGCATTTGGTACATAATAACAACTACGCAAAACCAAAAAGTGTCCATCAGATAATCCCAGGTGATAGTCCCCCACGGCCTCAGCATTCATGCTAGCACCGTTCGCAACTCTGAGGGTCATGTCACCTGTCTTCAAAACTCTACGTTTTCTCAACGCCTGCAAAGAATTACAGATATGAGATCCTGATCCGGTATCCAATACCCAGGATGTAGAGTTTATTGATAGACAGTTTTCAATAACATACACACCTGAAGCTGAAGCTGCAACTCGCTTCAAATCCTGTGTTCTTGCTTTCCAAGCCTTGCAATCTTGTTTCCAGTGACCACTTTTGTGACAATAGAAGCATTCTTCCTTCCCCACCAGCTTCCCCGCTACCTTTGTTGCTTTACCCTTTCCCTTCGTATCCACTTTACCGACACCGCCTCTTGGTTTGGCGGGGGCTTTCTTCTTCTTGCCCTTGGCTTTCGCCCTGGACCTAGAAGAGGAAGATCCTCCTACAAACAAAGTGGATGTCTCCCTACCCTTCTGTAGGGTTCCCTCAGCAGTCCTCAACATGTTCAGAAGTTCGGCAAGTTCAACCTCCTTTCCTTGCATGTTGAAGTTAAGAATGAACTGGGCGTAAGTGGAAGGAAGGGACTGGAGAATCAAATCAGTATAGAGTTCATTCTCCAACGTGGTCCCAAGGTCCGCAAGCTCCTCTATGTAGCCGATCATCTTAAGCACGTGGTCCGCTACCGATGATCCGACGGCCAACCTTGCCGAAAAAAGCTTCTTCGACACTTCGTATCTAGCGATACGAGACTGCTCTCCATACAGTTCTTTTGTATGGAGAAATATGGACTCTAGGTCCATATTCTCGTGCCTCCTCTGATGTTCGTTGTCCATCGAGGCTAGTACGAGGCATCTGGCCCTCGCGCAATCTATCTCCCATGTCTTACGGATTTCTACATCCGCGACGCTGGAGGTGGGACCTGGGACAGGGGGAGCTTTGGTGGTAAGTACATACCCCAACTTGTCATAAGTGATAGCCATCTTGACATTCCTGAGCCAATCTTTGTAGTTTGGCCCTGTCAGTTTATTTTTATCTAGTAATAACTTAAGTCCGGTCATCTTGAATGGTCGCTGCAATTAGGAGAGAGAAAAGAAACACTTTAGCATGATGCTCTTGCAAGTTTAGAGTGGTTTTTAGTTTGTCTAAACTGGATGGCTCCCACTGTCTCTCGAATCCCTTCTCAAACCGTAAAGAAAGGATTAGCCGGGATCATTCTCACCGTACAATACTTGCTTAACCGTTCAGCCAGGCCAGTGTCGGTACTTCGAGGGAGGTTTTCCAACGCTTTCGCGAAGTTCTTTAATTAAGTAACATCTTTTCCCTGTGGGCGTAGTCCCGCTAACACCTTTCTAGGCACCTACTAGGTTTATAGCATTGATCGTTAAGTGAGAGTTTTCCCGAGGAGTAGCATATACTCACAGTAGGATCGGGATCCAAATATCATCGCGTGATAAAACTGAAGGAATCCTACCAGAATTATCACACTCCAAATGGTATGCAACGCTAGCAAGTTTCAGTACTTATGAAACTCCCGATGTGGATTTTTGCCCCATGCACTTATGACCTTGGCGTGAGGTCAAAATGTCATAAGTCACATGTCAAGTTCTTCCCATCATTATCCTGGTTAATTTGAACCCACCCGTACCTACCCTTGACGTAGGCCAAAACGGCAGTACGACTGTCTCAAATCAACGCATTCTATCTATGCAACGGATAAATATCCGGCAGCTACCAATCACTATGCCTTGGCGTGAGGTCAAAATACATAGCTTGAATACTACCGAATATTTAACCGAAATGATGGTGGGCTACGGATGGTTTTGGCGAAACCGTGAATGTAGTGAACTTGATATAATCGATGGAACGAGATAGCTTTTAAAAGGAGTGGTTCAAGCTCCGCGTTTAAAAGTTTAGTTTTGAAAAAGAACCGAGTGGTTTTCAAAGTGTTCCAATCGACTTTTACTTGGTTTATTTCTTGCATTAGTTCTTTTAATGCGTCCCATCATTTAATCCTACCATTGCAGAAAACAACAAAAATATGACGTACGCTTATGCCATTCGCATTCGCCACGGGGCCCCGTCATCACCCGTTAGGTTACTTAACTAACGACAGAGCGGGGGCTGGGCTAGCGCGGCTGTAAAACATAAGCAACGCCTAAATAGTTATTATATATAAATATATAGCAATGATAGACATTACAGATCACAGATGAATACATTGGATATACTAGGAATCCGCAATGCGTTCGAGCCTGCAACGTAAAGCGGATTACACGGTCGCGGTGAATAGCCAATACCCCACCCAAGACCCCTACGGGTGCGGCAAACTACCCGCCAAGCACCCGAAGGGAAGCAACCTCCCTCACCACCGTGAGTAGGCCACTCGGCACTTCGAGATACCCGGTAGTTTGTGCACCCCCTCCATGGGTCTATCCTAGGAGCAAAAACAGTAAAAAGAATTATACAATGACGGCTACAACCCCGACCCGGTTGTGCGGCCATACAAATAATATTATTACATCAATTTACATGTTACAAATGAATGAAAGAAAAAATAACGCTCATCTCACATCCACCCCGGCTATTCACCCGTGACAATCCAATCCATTCATATCCACAAACCAATAACAATCACAGATCACAGAGATGTATAACCCCGACTAATCGACTTATAGCGATTAGCCGACGTTCAATACATACAAGCATCACAGATACAACCGATATAGTCCAAGTGCAGTGAAGTTCGGAAAAAATACGGAATTATAGGACCCCAAAAGTAAATTTCTGTTCTCGAAAATCTGGGCACATATAATATATCTTAAAAATCCCAAAACCAACACAGAGACAAACTGCACGAAACCCGATCACCAGAAGACTCTAAACGGCGGCGGATCCGCGGCTCGAAGAATAGGTTAGGCCGCGGATCCGCGGCGGTTTGAAGGAATTAGGGGATCGTTTTTCTTGGGTGTTCACACAAAACCCTGAGCCGAATTTAGGTGTATAACAAATCTTGTTTTGACCAGAAAAATTTTTAACAGAAACTAGGGTTTTGTAAAATTTTGGTTTTTGGATTTTTCCGGTTCCGAACTTCGTTAAACTTCACTACCAAGCTAGTTTAAGTTTAGTTAGGCTCTGATACCACTGTAAGTCCACGTTGCCCACCCCGGTGCTTGCGGGGAGGCGGAAAACATAATAAAAATCGGATTTTTTTCAACTATAGGCAACATGGACTATGCTTTAAGGATCTTTGCTAAACATAAACTTGCTAAAGCTAACTACAAAGTAGCTAAGTGATGGAAAGGTTATACATTGAGCTCAAAGTTCTTCTCTCCTTGCTCCTTGGAATGGTAGAAAGAGTTCACCTTGCTTGTCTTCTCCCGTCAAAGAAGGATCCACCCGAAAGCCACGACCTTTAGCTTCAACTCCAAGCTAGGAGTAACTAGAGTGCAAGAAATGCTAAGACTTGAACCCTAGAAGAGAGTAGAGAAGATCAAGTGAGGGTTTTTCTCAAGCTTTTTGTTTCTCAACACATGAGAGGGAGAGAGCTTGAGGGAGAGGATGAGCAAGAGAGAGAAATGATATGAGAGAATGAATTATTAGTGAGCCATTCTCACTAATATGTGTGAATAATTTTAATTGAATAATTAGCTTGAAAATTGTCATGGTAAATCATGACATGACCATTATCATTTCAATTTTGCAAAGATCAAAGAGCATCTTCCAAATGAAATGATTATGCTCAAGTTGTCAACAAGGTCAACAAGTCAATGAAGTCAAATTGTCAACAACAACAACCATGTACAATTATTAAGCTAATTATCAATTAACTATAATACACACAAAAGCAATAGGGTTAATAAAATGACAATAGCCATTAACCCTAAACAAGATCCTCTCCCCCAATCTCAAGCAACTGTGCATACGCACCCGCATTCGTGATCCGAGGAACACGAATACACTGAGAAAAACCAATCTCAAATCATATACTAGGATCCGGCTTAAACCAAAGCCCGCTAGTATAAACTGTCCGGACAGCAAACGTGCACAAGTGCGCGGATGCGAACGAACCCTGTCGCAAAACCATGCGACCTCTACTCATTTTGCCTAAAGGCGAATAGCTCTCTGTGTGGGACTCTAAAGACTCGACACTACGCTGGCAGTGGGTTTAACCACAGACCGCAAGCAGCACTAGCTGTACGTAACGGTCCCCAGGTAGATGTCGATAAGAAGACTGACGAGGTGAACCCCATCTGCACTCCTACTGAGCCTGTATATGACAGTCTCCGTACAGTCCGGTCTGCTCGTCTGATACATCGCATGGCGGGCCTAGGGGGGCGGTGAACGTCAGTCCCCTAATAGCGGTACAAGTCGTGTCGGAGTGTAGCCCAGAACACCCTGAGATAACACTGGAAACCTACCAGTATATCTCGCTTGCCCTGGCCAGGGACTACTCGTGTAATGGCTCTCCTGGACACAGCGCGATATCAACCCCCAATACCGGGAGAGACGAATCCTGTCTAACCGTCACTGCCTCCAAGTGCTTCGGGACTGCACCCAAAAACTACCTGTTTGCACGACTCCTTTGAGTCGTGGTAGGATAGTAATCAAAGTGTAGTGGGAAACACTCGAGGCGAAGTGATAGTGTCAAGTCAGCGGACTAAGCTGTACTCATTTCACCTGGGAACTGATAACTGACGATAGGTATAATACCAACCTGTCAGTTCCCGACGAGTCCTGTCCAGTGTACTCGTAACCTAACGAGCACCCGCATACTATCCCAAGCACGACGTACTAACGGCTGTGGGACAGACCGTCTCCCACGCTGGGATGAGAAGCGCATACGCTAGTCTACTCCGGAGTATCGATGCCCTGTCTCGATAGTCCAACGACCAGGGACCTGTATAAGGATGTGCTTATAGATTACCCAGCTCCCACGAGTGCGAGCGCCATCACAACGCTGGTAATCAAGCAAAGATCCTAAGGGCTCTACTAATATGTATACCAGCAATATGCTAAAAGAAACACATGCACATATTAAAGCAGAGACAAACCAAGTAGCATACTACCATTTCGAGCAAGATTGTATATACAACTGTGAATATCCCAAGCTTCCATTAAGTAATATACAAACTAGTATGATACAGTAATGGCCTCTAGGGCATATACACTAACAGTTAGGTAGTTGTTTAACAAAGATGCGTTTTTTGAGTCCATGTTACCACCTCTTGAAAAATCGTTTTTCATCATTTTCGCAACCCCGTAAGTACCGGGGAAGGGTAGCATGGACTTACATCAAGTACCCAAATCGGGACACTTCCTAAATCTTGATCTAAAACCATAGATCTAGTGAACAGAAAAACTGTTATTTATCCAGATCCTATATAGGGAAACACCGTGTGACAACCACAGTAAAACAGATCGTAGTATAGGAAGATCTCACCCTATCTAATGCAAGTCATCCAAATACCTGGACATCACTCTCTACTACCTTCGTACCAGATCCATCTCCTATTCTGATTAGGTCAAGACCTATGTCTGTCACATCAAAAGTAGATGATCTATTTCCGCTATACTTGCTTTAGTCTATAAATAGACATAAGCTACTTGCCCACTATGCTTCCGCTGCTCCCACTGACTATAATAACCCTCTGGCAGAGTCATATACACGTGCACTTCTAAAACTAGTTTAGAACGACGCTATACTCATCCTCCTGCCGGGTCTTATAGTCTAGAACAGCAGCAATAGCAAGTCTGGGTAAACAAGAACATCCCAGTCATCGTCTCTGAGAAGACCGAAGTCCCTCTTGGGTGCCTCAGGTTACCCACCAAATCTGCGGAGTGGCTAATAAAACGTCGAATCCAATTGAATCTTTAGCTTCTATTAAATTTTCAGTAATCATTTGTGGTTCTGGAATCACTTCCAATTCTACCATACTCCTACTTCTGTTTTATGAAAAAATCCATTTTACTAAAACTGTGGCGAGTCAAGAACAATATCACTATTGATCTTCCATATGGTAGAAAGTTAACCCTCGTCAAAGCCCGGAATAACCCACAAACTGCCATTACTGAAACGTGCCTCGAGTTTATCCGGATTCTTGTTTTAAGTATCAGCCGGACAGCTCCCTATATCTTATCATCGTTAAGATATAAATTGATTCTATATATATCCAATATAGAAATAAAAGCACTAATTTAATTGGAACCAGATTCAAAATCATGCAGCTGTCTCGAGTGCATATGAACCAAATGGAATGAGGCATATCAGCATTACTCATCAAGGAGTGGATCCATATATGAGTAACCTGAAAGAGAAGCAAGTTCTCAAAAACCATTATTATCAATGGAATACCAAACATAAGTATCTACATCTTCAACTACCTCGAAGAATCCTGATACTTCTAACAAATTGTTCTTTACTTTATTCGTTTACATATAACTTCTCAATATCTCGACCTTGCATTTCAATACAATACTTGTCCAGAACTGGAGAAGTCATGAGTAAACAGAATATAGTACGAGTACCGACCCCTTTGTCCTAATGGACACCGGACAACATACAATACTTTGTATAAGTCCCCAGAGTTTGATAACTCAAACCTTGTGCGTCGTATGTTGAAAACTATACTATGGTTAAGAAGAATTACATCGCTGTTGAATGCACCTTACCTACCCATCAACTAATATAGGTAAATGTCACAGACATAATTTCAAAAGTTATATCTCTCTTTATAAAATAAACGTACAGATATATCAGTTTGAAATTGGTGCATAACAACGGATATTCAAAACTAAATATTTTCCATCCGGCAAAAACCCAGGTTATTTCCTCAAATATCACCAATTACAACGAATTCCGATATAATGAGGATATAATCACCTAATTCCCAATATCTTACTCCCACTTACCATCTGTAACGCCATATAGATGTGAGAAACTGATCTGGTAAATACATAGCCTGGTGTTAGATTCTAATTGGGAAAACAGTTTTCAATTAATATCCCACAGTTGGACTGAAACATGAAAATGTTTCGAAGGGGTTAACCTGGTATTCCTAGTAACGCCTCTTCCACTATCCTGATTCATGACAGTAACCATATACTTACCTGCCCTCACTTCAATTCCTTTATTATATCTTTACTTATTACCTTCTGTACACCATCTTTAAGCTAATTGGTTTTCTTCTATCCATACCCTTCGGCACCAGACTAAGGTTTGGAAGAAGACTATCCAATAAGCTTAACAGGTGTACACTCCTTATGCCAGGAGCCCTCGCAACCTGAGAGAAGGTAATGGGAAAAGACATCTGAATAATCCTATTCTATTTCTCCTGAACCGGAAACCATCCTCGAGTCTGGAACGAATTCCTTTGAGTTCGTTTGTAACTATACGATGGTATGTCCAAGCATTATGGACGTTCGTAGTGATACGAAGTGTTCTGGAGAAATCCAAAGTGGATGTGGGAGTGGCAGGGGTATACACGGTTTTGTCGTGAATGATACCAGTTGCAATTTTCTTTGCCGTTATTCTAATCCCTTTATTTGTATTTACTTATTACCTTATGTACACCACCTTTAGGCTAATTGGTTTTCTTCCTTCCCCACCTTTCAGCACCGGCCTATGGTCTGGAGGAAGACTATCCAATAAGCTTAATAGGTGTACCCTCTTCTAATCCTAGGAGCCCTCACAACCAGAGAGAAGGTAAATGGAAAAGAGAACCGAGTAATCCTATTCTATTTCTCCTGAATCGGCAACCATCCTCGAATCTGGAACGAATTCCTTTGAGTTCGTATGTAACTATACGATGGAATGTCCAAGCATTATGGACGTTCCTAGTGATACGAAGTGTTATGGAGAAATCCAAAGTGATATAGAAGTGGCAATGATCTATGCAACACCATGACATTCCAAAAATCTAAAATGTTTTAAGAATGTTTGGTTAACTTGATTCATGAGTTTTAGTCAAGGGTCGGGCCATGGTCGCTGCCAGAGAGAGAGAGAGAAAAGAAACACTCAGCGTACACTCTAACCTAGATCGGAATGGTTAATCACTTTACTTAATCATGATGGCTCCCACTGTTTCCTCGAATTCTCCGCCAAACCCAAAAGAAGAATTAGTCGAGATCATCTAAAATCACCCGTGGAGTAAACCTACTCATCAGTGGGAATCGAGATCCAACTATCATCACATGATAACTTGATGGAATTCACTCGAGTCACCACACTCCAAAAGGTATGCACATGCCTGGCAAGTTTCCTGTATGTTTGAAACTCCCGATGTGATTTTTACCCCTAACGAACTATAACCTTGACGCTTGCTAACACGTTATATGCCACTAGTCAAGTTCAACCCATCATTGTCCTTGATTAACTCAAACCCAGCCGCACAGACCCTTGACGCTTGCCAACAAAGTTGTACGACTGTCCCGATTAATCGCATATCCATGCTACAAATATGTATTATTCAGCTACCGTACACTATGTCTTGACGCTTGCCAGCAAACATAGCATGAATACTAAATAGTACTTATAAGAAATGACAGAGGGCTACGTCTCGTTTTTGGCAGAAAACCTTTAACGTAACAAACTTGATATCGTTGAAAGAACCGAGTGGTTTTATAAATATATAGTGGTGAAAACTTTTGCTAAAGAGGTCACTCCCTGTGAAGGGATCTCGGCTCTTTCCTCGTCGAATGAGGTGCAGGATATTCCAAATTGAATACCATGATGCAAAGCAAAAGAATCGACTATAGTGAATATGTTACAATGACGCAAACTTTCGCTCAAGAGGTCACTCTCGATGAAGGGATATCAGCTCTTGCCTCGTCGAATGAGGTGCAGGATATTCCTAACTGAATACCACGATGCAAAGCAAAAGAATCTGCTATAGTGAAGTTGTTACAATGACGCAAAATTTCGCTCAAGAGGTCACTCCCGATAAAAGGATCTCGGCTCTTGCCTCGTCGAATGGGGTGCTGGATACACTGAACCGAATACCATTGTGCAAAGCAAAAGGAAACATCTTGGAACAACAGTTTTTCAAAATTGGTTCCAACAACATCATATAAGTTTGTTTTTCCTTGCATTAATCAGAATCAACGCAGTCCCATCAATTAATCCATATCACACCACAAAAAAGGAAGAAAATATATGATGTACGTACATGCCATCCGCATTCGCCACTGGGCCCCGTCATCTCCCGTTAGGTTACTTAACTAACGACAGAGCGGGGACTGGACAAGCGCGGGTGCAAAACATATACAACATCTACTAGTATATATATAAATATATACAAAAATCGTCCCAAGCATGATATAAAGCAACATCATAGAATCTCAGCCAAGCAACACAAAGTGGTGGATAATCTTGGAGCCCTGGGTTTCACTTAAGCCGCAAGTGAGACCCGACGTTCCCCTGTCGTGTGGATAGCCTGTTCAATAAAACCTAGACAGCTACGAGCGCGGCAAGTTACCCGCCAATCCCAGAAGCGAAGCAACCCCAATCAACAATGTAAATAGGTCACCCAGCACTTCACGGAATCCGGTAACTTGGGCATCCTTCCGTCGGTCAACCTATACCCCCTACGAGTGCGGCGAATAGCCCGCCAATTCTAGAGTAAGGTCCCCTCCATTTCAACGCCATGCGATGCGTATCCGTTGCCCTCTAGAACTCGTCTATTCGTGCACTCCACTACGGGGTAATCCTAGTACAGAAAAGAAAATAATATACAAGGATGACATCGACCTCGACCCGGTCGTGCCCCAAACAAATAATATACAAACTGGCAGTGACGACAATCCACATGTCGGACGCTCGCCCCGCAATATCAAATGTACAAATGAAACTAAACAATATTACCATTGCACCCAAGCTATCCACCATGATGATCCAACCACAACACAGCACAACACAGAACATCAACGTGAATGTCATGTTCGCAAACTCGTCTAAAAGAACATATAGCAATTAGACGAGTTATACCGCTCGAATGACATTCACGGACGCAGATAGTAATGCATGTACTATAAACATTTAAATAGTTTTAAATTATCGACATCGAAACACGCCGAATTTCCCCTGAACAATAGATAACAAAATATCCAAACTAGGCAAAACAAACAATACCACTGCACCAATATTCCAGAGACTAGACCACCCTACAAAATTTAAGTGCAAACCTCAAAAATGGACCGGCAACACCCGTTTTTTCTCAAGTCTCGCCGGGTCAAATTTGGCGGATGGGGCTCATTTTAGTAGGGTGTTCTAGTTGTCAAAAAAATAGCCTTCTGCAATTGCTTAAAAAAAATTTTGAAGACCGAAAATTCGACAAAACCTGGAATATGCAGTGTACTGTTTCGGGGTTGTTTCGGTTTAGATACTTTAACATTGTCTAAACTAGCTAGCTAAGGGTTTAAAGGTTGGCTATGATACGATGTTGGGTTACGGCAGTGCCCCGGCCATCAAACCGTTGCCAAATGCGGAACAAAATTTTTCTAAACTGGCGCTACCATTACCCGATGTCTGGATCTACCTTAAACCCTATACTAGCAAGCAATATAAAGAGTTACGAATGGTTATCCGCCCCCTAAGCGGGCAAGAGTTGAAAATATCTTGACTCCATACTTATTACAGAAGGCAACGAGTCAAAAGGGTAAACGAGTGAGTAGGGCAAGGATACCGAGTTGATCCGTGTGCTTCGGTCTTCAACCTTCATCCCAAGCTCCTAGTGGTTGCGGATCGAGTTTGGTTGCCGGTCTTCCTCCATCTACGACGATCCACCTGAGGGAAACGACGCAAGCTTCAGCCTCACCGAGCAAGGCAACCGACGCTCCAAGGTTGCTAGCAATGGAGAGTGGAGGTGTAAGAATGTGTCACTATAATTTTCCTCTCATCACAATGCTCAAAAAAGCAACTCAAGAAGATGAAGGAGGTGAGGAAACATGTGGCATGAGCAACTAAAGAAATGTGCTAAGTATTTTCTTCAAGTGAGAATGAATGAGTGAAGAGAGCAAGTGGAGAAGAAAATGAGCAAGCCCCCTCAAGTGTGATGGCAGTCCCCCTATTTTCCCAATCATGCAATGAAAAATATCTCCATCAATTTTCCAATAAATAATTGCATGCCATACCTCTTTACATGCCATGACCCATGCTCATACCAACTCACCCTCCACCTCATTTCCATGATTGATTTTCTAAAAAGAAAATCAATAATGAGGTGGCCAACTTTTAGAAGCTATTCCGTATAAATACGGAATACTGCCCGGTACACGTATCGAACTACATATACGCGTATTCATACAAAAATACGAATAGCGAAGAGAGAAAATGAGTAGTGAACAATAATACTAGAATACATATATAAATTATTAAATCAAAACCAGATTTAATAATCCGGCTTAATCCTAAGCTGCTAGTATCATCAACTGTCCGATTAAAGTCTGTGTAGCCTGTATAAATATTTAACCAGACACCTATATGTACCAACATACGTCATCTACACCATATCTCCTGAACCGTGAAAACCCTCTGTGTGGGACTCTAAAGACTCGTCAATACGCTGGAAGTGGGTTTAACCACAAGCACGTCAGCGGAACTAGATATACGTAATGGCTACCCAGGTATTGAGCGAAAGGAAGCCCGACGAGAAAACTCATCCGGAACCCCTACTGAGCCTGACAGTGAGAATATCCGTACAGTCCGGCCTGTTCGTCTAAGAGTATCGCATCTCGAGTCTAGGAGGGCAGAGAAAGTTAGACCTATAACAACGCGACATTTAGAGTCGGTATGAAACCAATCACCACATGAGAAATTACCCATCCTAGATCAATAATTCTCGACTAGCTTGGCCAAGGATTTCTGGTGATGGCCAACCGTGCACTGCACGACATCAACCCCCAATACCGGGAGAGACGAATCCCAGACAATCCGCATACTGCCTCCATGTGGCTCGGGACTGTACCCAACTAAAACTTGTTTGCACGACTCCTTTGGGCCGTGGTAGGGTTGTAATCAAAGCACAATGGGAACTCACATGAGACAAATGACGATCTCAGGTCGACAGACTAACCTGTACACATGTCACCTGGAAACTGCTATCTGACAATAGGTATATTGCTAACTAGCAGGTTACCGGCGAGTCAGTCCAGTGTACTCATAACCCAATGAGCACCTGTATACTATCTTAGGTGAACAAACTAATACCAATAGCTTGTGAGATTTGACTACCGCCCCTCGTCGGGGTCTCGATCAGTATACACTGTCTACTCTGGAGTATCGATGCCTAGTCTCGAAACTCCCACGACTAGGGACATTTAAGGATGTGCTTATAGACCACCAGCTCCCACGTACATGATCGCCATCATAATGCTGGTAGTCAAGCAAGAATCCTATGTGCTCTATCAACATGTAATAGTGATGATAAAGACAAACCAGATAGCATACTATCATCTCGAGTAAGACTATTCTTCCGATATAGGTCATCCCTCAATCATCATAATCACCTGCCTGCGACTACGATAATTGCCTTGAGGACACTATAGCCAACAAAACTTACACAAAAAATACAATATTTGCACAAAAACTAAAACTTTAGTGTTTAAAACTGAAACTAATATGCACACAAACTCCCTCAGAGCCTAATAAAGAGTTAAAGATCACTACCTCACCAAACCTTGGGAAAACCCTAGCTTTCTAAGCTCCAAGTCATCACAATAAGCTTTAGCATGAGTTGTGAAGGGTTTAGTGTGGTTTTATCAAGGTTTTGGCTTACGGTTAGTGGGAAAAATCTTTCAAGTGAAGAACTTGGTGAAGGAGAAGAAGAACAAGAGAATGAGAGAGTGAGGTGATGAATTGGGAGAGTGAGGTGAAGAATGAGAGAGTGAGAGTAAGCCATGCCCTCTTCTCTCTTCATTAATTACCTCCCATGCCTCCAAAGTCTCCCTCCAATAATTCAACTCTTCTCTTCTCTTCTATTTTCCAAAAACATTTTAAAACCCTTTTTACTTAACTAAAATAGATATACATATGTAAATGTAACATGACATGAAAATGGTTAAGTGTGCCATGGCTAGAAAAGCATTGTTAACACCTCCTTAACCCTAAATTAACATGCACAAGTTTGTGCAAGTATAAAAATAATTAAATAAATAAAATATGTTAAAATAATTATTGGTTAAATTTTATTAAAAACCCGCATTATAATGCTTAATTAACACTAATCGCATTCTAAGGTGTTACAGTGGCACGGGGATGTCCTATTCTTTTGAATCTCTGGTTCTACCATGTTTTCAGTAATAGCTTGTGGTTATAGAATTTCTTCCAGTTCTATTGCGCTCCTTCTAGTTTCTTTTTCCAAAAATTGATTTTCCAAAAAGTGGGCATGACAAGAAACAAAAACCTTTTGTTCCTCTGCTATAACATTTTGAAAATTTAAGAAAATAAATAAATTTAATTAATTAAACAATAAAATGTTAATTTAAAAAGTTATTAAAACCAAATAGGACATTTTCGTACGTAGTATATGAAACAAATTAAAATTAAAATTTTAGTTTATAACATTAGTAAATTTCAAGGGTTTTAGTGAATAATTTAGCTTCATTTTAAGAAAAAAGGTGTTTATATTATAACATAGATGATGAGGGGTTTTGTGAAAAGATTAGGTAATTGTGGAAATATGAAATTTGTAAGGGTTTATGTGTAAAAAAAGGTAGGACTTGGTTAAGGTTAACTTGAACCCTTAGTGTATCATATCATCATGAAGAAACCTCCTTGCATGAAAATACCACCCCTTTCATGCTCATACCTCCTCCTTCCTCTCATGCCACCTTCATCTCTTAACCTCCACCTCATGCATTCTCTACACCACACAATACCTAGTAAATTCCTTAGCCTCTCAACTGAACACTATACTTCTTCAGCCCGAACCAAGAAATTCCTAAGTGTTAATACTAAAAGAGAAAAAGAGAGCAATGGCTTCCTTCATCAAGTGTACCTTTCATCAATTTCAATACACTACAACCCTTAGATGATTCCATCATAAGAATCTTGAGCTGGTGTTCTCTTGTGATTCATTCAATAAGTATAAGTTCAACCCTGCAGTTCTTAGTTTAATACTGTTTTTGTTTAGAGGTATGATATCGGTATATATCGTATTTGGATAATGATAGCTCTGTCTGGAATCTGCTATAGTTTAGATGGAAATAAACCTAACCAAACAGTGCTATTACATTGGAATATGGACTTACAATAACCCATAGGAAGACGAGCCCCTTTGCTCGGATTTTAGCTGGCGACAAGAAGGATAAATACGATCTCGCCGGATTTTTAGAGGATTTGGGTGTTGGGAATTTTAGCGTAGCTCCGTATATATATATTTGGATGTTTGGTATTGTTAGTTTAAGTTATTTTATCAGTATGTGAAATCTGGGAGCTAATATCAGTTTTGGGGTTATGATTCTTATATGCGACATGGGTATATCGTATAATGAGTTCTGTTTTTATATGCCATGACTAGGAAAGGGTTAGCTCAGATTAACTTAAGTTCTGTAACTCACGATATCATCACATAGCCTTTTTAGTTGGTACAGTATCATAAACTGGGATTTTGTGTGATCTAGCTCACTGCAGAGGGATCTGGAACTATTAGGTGTAACCACTATAAAACTAGCAAGACCAAAAGCATAATGAGATTACTAGGAAAAAACACATGAAACCAGAGCCCCAAACACCTAAACTGATCCGGCGAGGCAACCTTGAAATCCGGCGACCCCGGCCCAATAGTGTCCTTTGGTGTTGGTTTTTCTTCTGTGGCCTATTTTGAGTAAATTTTGGTCTCTAGTATTGTTTGGGTTATCTAAATACTTACACAGTAAAATCTGAGAACATTTAAAATTTTTTTTTATCAAATTTCAGATATTTACGATACGAAGTTTTCATATTTTGATGTTGCAGTTGAACCGTTAACGTTTATACGTTAACGACATAATTACATTGACATTTTTGGGTTAAGTGTGCTGTAGATTCTAACCTACGGGCATTTAGCTTGTTGTATTGGTTTTCGATATGATATTTACATCAATGCGATTTAAATACTGTAAGTCTACGGTAGCGCCCCGGCCGTCATTCTGACGCCAAACGCGGAACAAAATTTTTTATAACTGGCACTATTGCATACTATAACCCGGATCTTGCCATTAACGCTAAACTAACAAACTGTAAAGAGGTAGAAAGGCTATACCGATCGATCCGAGTCTTTCGGTCTTTAGCCACCATCCCACGCTCCTCGCGGTAACTCCGATCTCTTGACTTCTCATCGAGGTGGCACCACGTCAACGGATCTTTAAACAGGCTCCCACCTCTATACCGAGGCAACTCGGTGATCAAGTCTGCTAAAAGAGATAAGCAAGATGAAGTAGAGAATGAGTAGAATACTTTATCTCAAACACCCTAGGGTTCTCATCACATGAGAAGGTTAGGTGAAAGTCCACGTTGCCCACCCCGGTGCTTCCGGGGAGGCGGAAACGTTATGAAAAATCTGATTTTTACAACACTAGGAAACATGGACTATGTAAAGGAGGGATCTTTGCTAAACAAAAACTAACAACAAGCTAAAAGAGTTTAGCTACTCGGAAAAGGGGTTATACCTAGGTCTTCAAGTCCTTCTCTTCTTGCTCCTTGGAGTGAAAGAACGGATCGTCTCGTCGCCTTCTCTTGCCGAAGAAAGATCCATCCGAGGGCCTCTACCTTTGGCTCCAACTTCAAACTAGAAGTAACTAAGGTGCTTGGTATGCTAAACCTAGGACCTTAGAAAGAGTAGAGAGTACTTTGGAAGGGATTATTTCAAGCTCAAATGGTTCTCAACTCATGAGAGGGGAGAGCTAGAGAGAGAGGAAGAGGAGGAGAGAGAATGAAAATGATCAAGTGAGAAGAATAATGCAACCTTCTCACATATATGTGATTTATGAAAAATAGATAATTAGCTAAAGATAATTGTCATGGTTAATCAAGAAATGACCATTATCATTTCACATTAAATGATTTTGCAAGGATCAAATAGCATCTTTCATATGAAATGATGATGGTCAACTTGTCAACCTTGGTCAACAAGTCAAGTATAATCAAATGGTCAACAACCCTAACCGTGCACAATTATAATTAACTAATATTAATAAATCATAATTCACACAGAAACATTAGGGTTAAGAAAATGACAATGGTCATCAACCCTAATGAAAGTCATCTGCCTTAGTCAACTGTGCATACACACCCGTATCCGTGTTCCGAGGAACACGAATACAATGAGATAAAACCAATCCCAAATCATATACTAGGATTCGGCTTAAACCAAAGCACCCTAGTATAAGCTGTCCGGACACCAAACGTGCACAAGTGCACGGATGTGAACGAACCCTGTCGCAAAACCATGCGACCTCTACTCATTTTGCCTAAAGGCGAATAACCCTCTGTGTAGGACTCTAAAGACTCGACACTACGCTGGCAGTGGGTTTAACCACAGACCGCAAGCGGCACTAGCTGTACGTAACGGCCTCCTGGTAGATGCCGATAAGAAGACTGACGAGGTAAACCCATCTGAACTCCTACTGAGCCTGAATGTGACAGTCCCCGTACAGTCCGGTCTGTTCGTCTAAGAACATCGCATGACGGCCCTAGGGGGGCGGTAAACGTCAGTCCCCTACTAGCGGTACAAGTCGTGTCGGAGTGTAGCCCAGAACACCTGAGATAACAATGGAAACCTACCAGTCTATCTCGCTTGCCCTGGCCAGGGACTTTGTGTAATGGCTCTCCTAGACACAGCGCGATATCAACCCCCAATACCAGGAGTGACGAATCCTGTCTAACCGTCACTACCTCCAAGTGCTTCGGGACTGCAACCAAAAACTACTTGTTTGCACGACTCCTTTGAGCCGTGGTAGGGTGGTAATCAAAGTACAGTGGGAACACACTCGAGGCGAAGTGACAGTGTCAAGTCAACGGACTAAGCTGTACTCATGTCACTTGGGAACTGATAACTGACGATAGGTATAATACCAATCAACAGTTCCCGACGAGTCCTGTCCAGTGTACTCGTAACCTAACGAGCACCCGCATACTATCTCAAGTACGACGTACTGACGGCTGTGGGACAGACCGTCTCCCAAGGTAGGATAAGAAGCTCATACGCTAGTCTACTCCATAGTATCGATGCCCTGTCTCGATAGTCCTGCGACTAGGGACCTGCATAAGGATGTGCTTATGTATTACCCAGCCCCAATGAGTGTGACTGCCATCACAACGCTGGTAATCAAGCAAAGATCCTAAGGGCTCCACTAATGTGTAAAGGCGATATGCTAAAAGAAACACATGCACACATTAAAGCAGAAACAAACCAAGTAGCATACTTCTATTTTGAGCAAGAATGTCAATACAAGGTGAATATCCCAAGCTTCCATCAAGTAATATACAATCCAGTATGATACAGTAATGGCCTCTAGGGCATATACAGTAACAATCTCCCACTTCCACTAAGGCCATGTACTGGCGTATCGAAGACCTATCATCTCGATCAGCCGCTCGAACTGAGTCTGGGTTAAGGCCTTGGTGATTAGATCAGCAGTGTTATCTTCCGTAGCAACTCTCTGAACCTCGATCTCCTGGCGACCCACGATCTCCCTGATCAGGTAATACCGCCTCAAGATGTGCCTGGACTTCTGATGGGACCTGGGTTCCTTCGCTAAAGCTATAGCCCCGTTGTTGTCGCAATACAGAGGTACTGGATCAACAATGGATGGAACCACCTGAAGTTCTGTTAGGAACTTCCTTATCCATACGGCTTCTTTTGCGGCATTTGCAGCAGCGATATATTCCGCTTCCATCGTCGAGTCAACAACGGTTTCCTATTTGGAACTCTTCCAACACACCGCCCCTCCATAAAGGGTAAAGACATAACCCGATATGGACTTAGAATCATCCTTGTCACTCTGGAAGCTGGAGTCAGCAAAGGCCTCGATCTGGAGGTCTTTTCCGCCATACACCAAGAACATCTCCTTAGTCCTTCTCAGGTACTTGAGAATGTTCTTTACTGCAATCTAATGTTTCTCCCTAGGGTTTGACTGATACCGGCTTACCACACTCAGTGCATAAGCTACATCTGGTCTGGTGCACAACATCGCATACATTATAGAGCTTACCGCAGAAGCGTAGGGTATAATAGACATGCGATCCCTTTCCAAATCAGTCTTGGGAGACATCTCTTTGGAGAGGGTGATTCCGTGACAAGCCGGTAGATTACCGCGCTTAGAATCTTCCATACTGAATCTTTTCAGTATGGTGTCGATGTACCTGGACTGTGAAAGTCCTAATATCCTCTTGGATCTGTCACGATAGATCCGCATCCCCAGAATGTATGAGGTATCACCCAGGTCTTTCATGGAGAACCTGTGTGACAGGAACCCTTTGACAGATTGTAGCATAGGAATGTCATTTCCTATCAAGAGAATGTCATCCACGTATAATACGAGGAATACAACAGTTTTTGCTACAAATCTACTATAGATGCATGGTTCATCTGGATTTTTGATAAAACCAAATTCTTTGACCGTCTCATCAAAACAGATGTTCCAACTCCGCAATGCCTGCTATAGTCCATAGATGGACTTAAGCAACTTGCATACCTTTCCGCTGCTCCCACTCTGAATGAAACCCTCTGGCTGGTCCATATAGACACACTCCTCTAAATTTCCATTTAGAAAAGCGGTCTTTACGTCCATCTGCCAGATCTCATAATCATGGAAGGCAGCAATGGCAAGAAGGATCCGAATGGATTTCAGCATAGCCACTGGAGAAAAGGTTTTGTCATAGTCCAAGCCAGGTCTTTGACGGAAACCTTTTGCAACAAGTCTAGCTTTATAGGTCTCAACCTGTCCATCTACACCAATCTACCTTTTGAAGATCCACTTGCATCCTACGGGTTTTACCCCATCTGGAGCAATGTCCAACGTCCATACTTTGTTGGTGTACATGGACTCCATTTCGGTCCGCATTGCATCCAGCCATTTTACCGAGTCAACGCTCTGAACGGCCTGGTGGAAGCTAGTCGGCTCATCACTATCAATGATGCAATCCTCTCTATCCCCGTCTATGAGAAAACCGTAGTATCTCTCGGGCGGATGAGACTGCCTACTACTTCTGCGGAGCGGCGTAGGAATGTCCTGATCTTTCGAACCCTCTGGTTCTACTAAGCTTTCAGTAATAGCTCGTGGTTCTGGAATTTCTTCCAGTTCTACTGCGCTCCCACTTATCTGATTTTCCAAAAACTCAGTTTCCAAGAAGTGGGCATGACGAGAAACAAAAACCTTATGTTCCTCTTCGCAATAGAAGAAATATCCCTTGGAGTTCTTTGGATATCCCACAAACTTGCACTGTACTGAGCGTGCCTCGAGCTTGTCCGCATGCTGCTTTTTGACAAAAGTTGGACATCCCCATGTCTTAATATGATTAAGATAGGGTCTCTTCCCATACCATATCTGATATGGTGTAGTAGGCACAGTCTTAGTTGGAACTCGATTCAAAAGGTCTGCAGCTGATTCTAGTGCATATCTCCAGAATGATCACGGTAACTCAGCGTTACTCATCATGGACCGTACCATACCCAATAGGGTTCGGTTCCGTCTCTCCGATACACCGTTATGTTGCGGAGTGTATGGAGGAGTAAGCTGAGAGAGAATTCCATTCTCTTTTATGTAATCCAGGAACTCGGCACTCAAGTATTCACCCCCTCGATCAGATCTTAGTGTCTTGATACTTTTTCCTGTTTGTTTTTCTACTTCATTCTTATATTCCTGGAATTTTCCAAAGGCTTCGGATTTATGTTTCATCAAGAAGACATACCCGTACCTTGAAAAGTCATCCGTAAAAGTAATGAAGTAAGAATAACCGCTTCATGCATGCGTAGACATTGGACCGCACACGTCGCTGTGTATGAGTCCCAAGAGCTCGCTCGCTCTTACTCCGTGTCCAGTGAACGAAGTCTTTGTCATCTTTCCTTTGAGACAGGATTGACAAGTTGCATATGATTGATATTCGAACGGATCCAAATATCCTTCTGTATGTAATTTCGTCAACCTTCTCTCATTGATGTGACCCACTCTACAATGCCATAAGAAAGTCTGATTTGTTTCCGGAGACTTTCTTTTGTGTGTATTCTGGACATTGAAAATATGTGGTTGGTTTAATATGTATATACCATTGCTTAATGTACCTAACCCAATCAGAACTTCATTAAGGTGAATGTTTACAACATTACTTACAAACGAAAATTCATAACCTTCTTTAAAAATCAAAGATACAGAAATGATATTACAAGTTGCATTGGATACAAAAAAGCAATTACGTAAAACCAAAACATGTCAATCTGACATTCCCAGGTGATAGTCCCCCACGGCCTCAGCATCAATGCTAGCTCCGTTTGCAACTTTGAGGGTCATGTCACCTGCCTTCAAAAACCTACGCTTTCTCAACGCCTGTAAAGAATTACATATATGAGATCCTGATCCGGTACCCAATACCCAGGACGTAGAGTTTATTGATAGACAGTTTTCAATAACATACACACCTGAAGCTGAAGCCGCAACCTGCTTCAGATCCTGTGTTCTGGCTTTCCAAGCCCTGCAATCTTTCTTCCAGTGTCCACTCTTGTGACAGTAAAAACACTCTTCTTTATCCACAAGCTTCCCTGCTACCTTTGTTGCTTTTGCCTTTCCCTTCGTATCCACCTTACTAACACCGCCCCTTGGTTTGGCGGGGGCTTTCTTCTTCTTTCCCTTGGCTTTCGCCTTGGACCTAGAAGAGGAAGATCCTCCTACAAACAAAGTGGATGTTTCCCTACCTTTCTGTAGGGTGCCCTCTGCACTCCTCAGCATGTTGAGGAGCTCTGAAAGTTCTTCTTTTTCTTGCAAGTTGAAATTCAGGATGAACTGGGCGTAAGTGGAAGGAAAGGGCTGGAGAATCAAGTCCGTATAGAGCTCATTCTCCAACGAGGTCCTAAGGTCCGTGAGCTCCTCTATGTAGCCAATCATCTTAAGCACGTGTTCCGCTACCGATGACCCGACGACCAATCTTGCCGAAAACAACTTCTTCGACACTTCGTATCTAGCGATACGAGATTGCTCTCCATACAGTTCTTTTGTATGGAGAAATATGGATTCGAGGTCCATATTCTCGTGCCTCCTCTGATGTTCGTTGTCCATAAAGGAAAGTACGAGGCACTTGGCCTTCGCGCAGTCGATTTCCTAGGTCTTACGGATTTCCCTATCCACGACGCTGGTTTTGGGATCTGGGACAGGGGGAGCTTTGGTGATAAGAAGATACCCCAACTTGTCAAAAGTGATTGCCATTTTGACATTCCTGAGCCAATCATTGTAGTTTGGCCCTGTCAGTATGTTTTTATCTAGAAGTAACTTAAGTCCAGTCATAATAATTGGTCGCTGCAATTAGGAGAGAGAAGAATCACTTTAGCATGATTCTCTTACAAGTTTAGAGTGGTTTTTAATTTGTCTAAACAGGATGGCTCCCACTGTCTCTCGAATACCTCCTCAAACCATAAAGGAAGAATTAGTCGGGATCAATCTCACCGTACAATACTTGCTTAACCGTTCAGCCAGGCCAGTGTCGGTACTTCGAGTGAGGTTTTCCAATGCTTTCGCAAAGTTCCTTAATTAAATAACCTCTTTTCCCTGTGGGCGTAGCCCCGCTAACACCTTTCTAGACACCTACTTGGTTTATAGCATTGATCGTTGAGTGAGAAAGTTCCGGAGGAGTAGCATATACTCACAGTAGGATCGGGATCAAAATATCATCGCGTGACAAAACTGAAGGAATCCTACCCGAATCATCAAACTCCAAATGGTATGCAGCGCTAGCAAGTTTCAGTTCTTTTGAAACTCCCGATGTGGATTTTTGCCCCATGCTCTTTTGACCTTGACTTTGGCCAACAAATCATAAGTCACATGTCAAGTTCTACCCGTCATTCTCGAGGTTAATTTGAGCCCACGCGCACATACCCTTGACTTTGGCCAACAAGGTAGAACGACTGCCCCAAACCAACACATCTATCTATGCTGCACATGAATACCCAATTGCTACCAATCACTATGCCTTGTCTTTGTCCAACAAACATAGCTTGAATACTTATTGACCATTCATGTGAAACGACGAAGGGCTACGAATGGTTTTGGCGAAACCGTGAACGTAGTGAACTTGATAAAATCGAAGGAAGGAGATAGCTTTCAAAAGGAGTGGTTCAAGCTCCGCATTTAAAAGTTTGGTTTTCAAAAGAACCGAGTGGTTTTGAAAGTGTTCCAACGACTGTTACTTGGTTTATTTTTTTTCTTGCATTAATTCCAATGCGTCCCATCATTTAATCCTACCATTGCAGAAAACAACAAAAATATGACGTACGCTTATGCCATCCGCATTCGCCACGGGGTCCCGTCATCACCCGTTAGGTTACTTAACAAACGACAAAGCGGGGGCTGGACTAGCGCGGATGCAAAACATAAGCAACGCCTAAATAGATATCATATAGATATATATAAACATTCGTCACATGCAATGATAACCATTCCAGATCACAGAAGAACACATTGGATATACTAGGAATCCGCATTTCGTACGAGCCTGTAACGAAGAGCGGATTACACGGTCGCGATGAATAGCCAAACCCCACCCTTGACCCCTACGGGTGCGGCAAACTACTCGCCAAGTATCCGAAGTGAAGCAATCTCCCTCAACAATGTGAGTAGGCCACTCGGCACTTCGAGATACCCGGTAGTTTGTGCACCCCAACTTGGGTCTATCCTAGGAGCAACAACAGTAAAAAGAAATTATACAATGACGGCTACAACCCTGACCCGGTTGTGCGGCCATACAAATAATATTACATCAATTTACATATTACAAGAATTGAAAGAATAAGAAATCTCTCATCTCACACCCCCCCGGCTATTCATCCGCGACAATCCAACGAATTCATATACACAAACCATCAACATTACAGATCATAGATATGTATAACCCCCACTAATCGACGTATAGCGATTAGCAGACGTTCAATACATATATCACATCACAGATATAACCCATTAGCCAAAGTGTAAAGAAATTCGATCAAAATACGGATTTGTGACCACCCCAAAAACCAACTTGTTCTCTGTAAAATCTGGGCAGAAACAAACTATATTAAAAATCCCAAAACCTCCAAATAAGTACACTGCACCAAACTCGGTCCACGGCCGAGTCAACTCGGCCGCGGATCCGCGGCAAGAAGCATGTTCTTGCCGCGGAACCGCGGCGCTTTGACCGGTTCAGTGGATCGTTTTTGGTGTGTGTCTTTAGAAAACCCTGAGCCGATTTTTCAAGTATGATTTATTATTTTTAAAGCAGAATTGAAAATCGGCAGAAACTAGGGTTTTTGAAAATGTGTTTTGCGATGTTTTTCCGATCGAAGTTCTAAATACTTTGCTAACTAGTTAGTTTGTATTTAGTTAGGCTCTGATACCACTATAAATCTATGTTGCCCACCCTGGTGCTTGCGGGGAGGCGGAAACGTTATGAAAAATCTGATTTTTACAACACTAGGAAACATGGACTATGTAAAGGAGGGATCTTTGCTAAACAAAAACTAACAACAAGCTAAAAGAGTTTAGCTACTCGGAAAAGGGGTTATACCTAGGGTCTTCAAGTCCTTCTCTTCTTGCTCCTTGGAGTGAAAGAACGGATCGTCTCGTCGCCTTCTCTTGCCGAAGAAAGATCCACCCGAGGTCCTCTACCTTTGGCTCCAACTTCAAACTAGAAGTAACTAAGGTGCTTGGTGTGCTAAACCTAGGACCTTAGAAGGAGTAGAGAGTATTTTTGAAGGGATTATCTCAAGCTCAAATGGTTCTCAGCTCATGAGAGGGGAGAGCTAGAGAGAGAGGAAAAGGAGGAGAGAGAGGAAAAGGAGGAGAGAGAATGAAAATGATCAAGTGAGAAGAATAATGCAACCTTCTCACATATATGTGATTTATGAAAAATAGATAATTAGCTAAAGATAATTGTCAAGGTTAATCAAGAAATGACCATTATCATTTCACATTAAATGCTTTTGCAAGGATCAAATAGCATCTTTCATATGGAATGATGATGGTCAACTTGTCCACCTAGGTCAACAAGTCAAGTATAGTCAAATGGTCAACAACCCTAACCATGCACAATTATAATTAACTAATATTAATAAATCATAATTCACACATAAACATTGGGGTTAAGAAAATGACAATGGTCATCAACCCTAATGAAAGTCCTCTGCCTCTGTCTCAGTCAACTGTGCATACACACCCATATCCGTGTTCCGAGGAATACGAATACAATGAGATAAAACCAATCCCAAATCATATACTAGGATCCGTCTTAAAACAAAGCCGCTAGTATAAGCTGTCCGGACACCAAACGTGCACAAGTGCGCGGATGTGAACGAACCCTGTGGCAAAACCATGCGACCTCTACTCATTTTGCCTAAAGGTGAATAACCCTCTGTGTGGGACTCTAAAGACTCGACACTACGCTGGCAGTGGGTTTAACCACAGACCGCAAGTGGCACTAGCTGTACATAACGGTCCCCAGGTAGATGCCGATAAGAAGACTGACGAGGTAAACCCATCTGAACTCCTACAGAGCCTGAATGTGATAGTCTCCGTACAGTCCGGTCTGTTTGTCTACGAACATAGCATGGCGGGCCTAGGGGGCGGTAAACGTCAGTCCCCTACTAGCGGTACAAGTCGTGTCGGAGTGTAGCCCAGAACACCTGAGATAACACTGGAAACCTACCAGTCTATCTCGGTTGCCCTGGCCAGGGACTTTATGTAATGGCTCTCCTAGACACAGCGCGATATCAATCCCCAATACCGGGAGAGACGAATCCTGTCTAACCGTCACGGCCTCCAAGTGCTTCGGGACTGCACCCAAAAACTACCTGTTTGCACGACTCCTTTGAGCCATGGTAGGGTAGTAATCAAAGTACAGTGGGAACATACTCGAGGCGAAGTGACAGTGTCAAGTCAATGCACTAAGCTGTACTCATGTCAACTGGGAATTGATAACTGACGATCGGTATAATACCAACCAACAGTTCCCGACGAGTCCTGTCCAGTGTACTCGTAACCTAACGGGCAACCGCATACTAGCTCAAGTACGACGTACTGACGGCTGTGGGACTGTAGGGTTGCTAGGCATGCTCATAAGGTTCTACGAGGCATCAACCATGCCCAATTATAAAATTATCCGAAGCCGGACAATCCGAAGCCGGATCTTTAAACTAGGGTTTAGGCGAAAACAAGCATGTTAAACTATTTAACACTAAGTGAGAGGGATTACAACCTTTGTAGATCCGGTTCTTCACTTCTTAAGCTCCGTGTTGAGGTTCCTTCGCTGCGATCATCGTGTTCTGGACTCTCGAGAGGTTCCACGAAGAGAAAGATGCAGTCTTGCTTCCGATCTTCGATACAAAGATGATCTACCTTGAAGTTTCGTTAACACAGGCTAACACTCGTAAAATGAAGTGAACACCCTCATCTAAATGGCAAGGATAGATGAGGATGATGAAGTTGGATTATTGCTCTCTTTTATTATCTTTTTCTCACTCACTTTCATTACAAAAGAAAGCTTTTTCAAGAAGAAACTCAAGCAAGAAGAAGCATAAATGATGATGATAACTTTTTCCTTTTGTGATGAACAATGAATTATTGTAGTGGTTACAAATCTAACCAAGGGTTAAGCATGAGAGAGTTAACCCTTGTAGAGAGTTAACTAGAGTTAATAGTTTCGATTGGGTTAACATAATATCTCACAAAAAATATCAAGCAACCACAAAGTCAAAGCTTCATGAAGGTTCATGCAAAAGCTAACCCTAATCCAAACCCTAACCAAGTTTAAACCCTAATCCAATGTTAAATTTGTAACCCTAACATGTTACAATATTATATATCACATATACAATATATTTTGTAACAATAGATAATAATACAATTAACATATATCGCATATATATCAATGTATTATCCCATGAGAAAATGAATCTTTTAGTGAGCAAATATTAGTTAATGTAATTTAATATATCATATATATTATTATACATTAAATTATCGAATCAACACTTGCTCCGACAATCCGGTTATATCGCATATAACCGACTAATACGATGACCCGGCTATATCACATATACCCGGCCGATATCTCATATCGCGAGAATCCAATACGGTATCATATACCGCATTATCCTCGGTCCCGCACATATCACATATGTGCCCCTACTCCGTTTTTCCTGAGCCAAGAAACTTCTATGTAGGACTCTAAAGAATCGTCAATACGCCGGCAGTAGGTGATGATCATATCAAACATCCACAATCTGCAAGCGGTCAGCTAAACGTAACAGCCACCCAGGTATTGAGCGCTCAGAAGATCAACAAGAAAGCCAGTACATTCTCCTGCGAATCCAATCAGTAACACTCCCGTAAAGTCCCGTCTCGTCATCTGATATGTCGCATATCTCGCCTAGGGGTGGTAAACGTCAGACCCCAGTAGCTCGATAAGTCGTGTCGATATGAGGTCTATAACAGTTCGAGAAACTACTGATAACACTTACCAGTAAATCTCAGCAATCCTGGCCAGGGATTTCCGTTTATAGCCAATCGAACACAGCTCAACATCAACTCCCTATACCGGGAGAGACGAATCCCCTCCTATCGCTCATTGCCTCCATGTGATTCGGGACTGTACCCAAAAGCCACCTTTTTGCACGCCCTGTTGGACGTGATATGATGGAAATCAAAGAACAGTGGGAATCACACAAGACTCTATGACGATCTCGGGTCAACAGACTACTCTGTACCAGTGTCACCGGAGAACTGCCATCTGACGTGATGTATAATACCATCTGGGAGTTCTCGGCGAGTCCGTCCAGTGTACCCAGTCTCCACTGAGCACCCGTACACCATCCTTGATGTCAAACACCGATGGATATGGGATCATCCATCGCCCATCATATGGGTCAAGATGAGTGTACGCTAGTCTACTCTGGTGCATCGATGCCCTGTCTCGATACACCCTCGACTAGGAAAAGTTATAGGAAGTACTCGTCGACTATCGTGGCCCCAGTAGTATGATCTCATCATAGTCCCAGTAGTCGAGTACATATCCTAAGGGCTTTATCAACATGTAACATAGAGACAATATGAGTACATGTTAATATAAAGTCCAACCAGATAGCATACTATCATGTCGAGCAAGAAAGTCCTCCCTATATATGTCCTAGCATCCACTACAATATACATCGTATGTACAGTAATGGCCTCTAGGGTATACATATAACTAACAATTTCCCACTTGCACTAGGTCCATCTATTGTGGTATCACATACCCAACAATTAGCTGCGGTTGAAGTATCTCATACCCAAACATCCCATAAATGTCTCTACTGGGAAAAAGGCCTTTGTGAGTGGATCCGCGCTGTCGTCCTCTATGTCTACTCTCCTAACTTCGATCTCCCTGGAGGTCAACCATCTCCATGATCAGGTGATACTGCATAAGAATTATATCTGGATTTCTGATGGGACGGTAGTTCCTTGGCTAAATCCACAACTCCATTGTCACACAATGGTAGGAACGAAGTTCATCTCATGAACTTATATATATCCAGACTGCCTCTTTGGTAGCATCCTTGGTAACGATGTATTTTGGCTTTAATCACCTAGTATGTCACGGTATCTAGCTTAGAACTCTTCCAACATACCGTCCCTCCACTGAGGGTAAAAACAATGCCTGCGACTGACATTCTGTCGTCCTTATCACCCTGGAACCTTTCCAGTGATTCTCCCCAGGATCGATTGATACCATCTCACTACAACTAGTGAGTATCCTAACATCCAATTAGATCTATCTCATAGATCCAAAAATCCAGGATTTAGGAGGTATCATTTTGATCCTATATGGAGAATCTCTTGTGATAAGCGGAGATTGGCCGAGCGTAGCATAGCAAACTCCTTCCCTATCAAGAGTATGTCATCCACGTACTCTACGAGGATCACCACCATACTCTCTACTACCTTTTTGTATATACAAGGTTCATCTACCATTTTGATGAAGTCAAACTCTTTGACTACCACATCAAAAACAGAATGTTCCAACTCCGCGATGCCTGTTTTAACACATAAAACATCTTGCACACGTTTCCGCATCTCCCACTGTCTACGAAGCCCTCTGGCTGGGTACTTATAGACGCTCTTTTCTAAAACATCATTTAGAAAAGCAGTCATGACACCCAACCGCCAGATATCGTAGTCATGGTATGTAGCCGTGGCAAGTAGGATCTGGATGGACTTAAGCCAAGCTTTGAAAGTCTCAACTTTTCTATGTACAGCAAGTAATCTTCTCAAGATATACTTGCTCCTGATGGGGATTTAACCCTTCAGATAAAGCAACCAAAGTCCATACTTTGTTGGTGTATAAGGATTCCATCTCAGATCGCTAAGCATCCAGCCATTCTTACAGAGTCACACTCCTTATGGCCAGCTCGAAACTAGTTGGGTCAACATCTCATGATGCAATCCTCGCTCCCACTGTCATAGAGAAACCGAAGTATCTCTCAGGTGGGTGAGGAACCCTATTAGATCGGCGGAGAGGCTGAGGTTCATTGGTTTACTATTGAATCCTTTGGTTCTACCAAATTATCTGATGTAGTTTGTATAGCTGGAACTCCTTCCAGTTCTACCTCATGACCACTAATTTCTTCACAAGAAATTCCATTCACAAAGGTGGCATGTTGAGAAACAAAACATCTTTTGTTCCTCTGTTTGGTAGAAGATATTCCCTTGCGAATGCTTGGATATCCAACAAACTTCCACAGAACTGACTTTGCCTCGAGCTTGTCCGGATTTTACTTTTAGACATAGGCCGGACAACCCCAAATCTTAACATACTTAAGATATGGTCTCTTCCCATTCCATATCACATATGAAGTGGTAGGCAACTGATTTGATTTGAACCCTATTCAATAGGTATGCAGCTTCACAAGTGCATAACTCCCAAAAGGAAATAGGAAACTCAGTAGTACTCATCATAGAGCACACCATATCACATAGAGTGCTATTGCTCCGCCCCGATACACCGACGTGCTGTGGTGTATACGGAGGAGTAATGCTGAGAGAGAATCTCATTCTCCTTTAGAATAGTCCAGGAATTCCGTACTCAAGTATTCTCCTCCTTGATCACATCAAAGGACATAATACTTTTACCCATATTTTGGTTCTCTACTTCTAACTTATATTCTGTGAATATCTTAAAAGCCTCGGACTTGTGTTTCAACAGGAACATATGTCTGAATCTTGAGAGATCATCAGAGAATGTAATGAAATACAAAGAACCGGTCTTGGCATGTGTAGACAGGGGGACCTTCATACATCAGCATGTATCTATCCCAAGAGTTCACTAACTCTTTCTCCGTTTCCAATAAACAGAGCTAAGGTCATCTTATCTTTTGTGACAATGGCCGACAAGTTTTCACAAGATGTAAATTCAAACTAATTTAAATATGCATCTAAATGTAACTTCAACCAGTTGGGTCGCATTGATATGACCTAGTCTACAATGCCTCAAGAAGGATTCGTTCATTTCTGAACTCTTCCTCTTGTGTGTGTTCTGTATACTAAAAACTGTAGTTTGATTTAGAACGTCTATGCTTTTAGATAACGTGCCTGAACCGATCAACTCTTGATATAGGAAATGTTCAAAACATTATCCAACATTACAAAATTATATCATTTCTTTACTAATAAAGAGACTGATATGATGTTGTACATCAGGTTCGGTATCCAATAACATTTGTTCAGAATCAATATATTCTGGTAATACAGGGTGACAGTGACCAACAGACTTGGCTGTAACACTTGCACCATTTTCTATCTCATGAAACTTATCACCCATTCTCAGTTCTTTACCTATCTGTAGCCCATGTAACAGATTACATATGCGGGATCCTGATCAGGTATCTCATACCCAGGACGTAAAGGATACTGAGAAACAGTTCTCTGTAATGAACACACCCGAAGATGATGCATCAACATGCACTTTCTTCGTTTGGGCGGCACGGGAAATCTGGTAATCCCCAATTTCCTGCTCTGTCTTATAACAATTATAAGTTGGAGCGGGACCAACATTCCTCAGCTCAGTATAACAAGCGGGTTTGGTCAATATATCCGTATTATTATCTTGATTAAGGCGTGATATGGTCCGCTACCTGGAGAGAGAGAGAAGAAAACACTCAGCGTATGCTCTTGCAAGATTAGATTGGTTATCTAATATATCTAATCAGGATGTCTCCCACTGTTTTAATCAAATCTTCCTTCAAACCCTAAAAGGAAAGACTAGCTGGGATTAATTACACGCTACAAGTTCGACAATCTTTCATCCAGGCCAGTGTCGGTATTTTGAGGGAGGTTCCCCGTGCTTTCGCACGAACCTAATTAAAGTAAACCTCATTTTCCCAGGGCATAAACCCCGTTAACACCTACTTGATCGTCTAATTGTAATGTGTAAAACTCTTCCAGGAGTAACTCTTACTCGCAGCGGGTATCGGGATCCAACTATCTCATAGAAGGTATGCCAATCTCATTGCAAATTTCAACACTTGAAATTCCTAATAATATTTTGCCCCTAGCAACTTATGACCATGGCTAAGGTCTACAAATCATAAGTGCTAGCCAAGTTCAACCCATCATTTCCCGATTGAATTAAACCCCCTCGCACGACCCTTGGCTAAGGTCAACAAAGTCGCACGACTACCCTAACTCAATCGCATCATATGCTTATACAGATAAACACTAATCAGCTACCGCACACTACGCCTTGGCTAAGGTCAACAAACGCAGTACGAATACTAACCAGTACTTATCTGAAATGACGGAGGGCTACGACAGGTTTTAAGAAAACCTTTTGCGTAATGAACTTGATATCATTGTAGAATCGAATGATTTTGAAGTGGAGTGTTTTTTAGGCTTTTCTAGTTTTGCTAAAAGGGTCACTCCCGGTGAAGGGATCGTCGGCCCTTTCCTCATCGAATAAGGTGCAGGATATATCATATATACCACTGCGCAAAGCAAGAACTATAGGAGCAATCAAAAGACAAACCGAGAGTTGTAGCATCTGCCAGTTATTGCTAAAGGGGTCACTCCCGGTGAAGGGATCTCGGCCCTTTCCTTATCGAATATGGTGCAGGATGTTCTACAAGGAACACCGCGATGCAAAGCAAGAACCGTAGCTACCTGTTTTTGAAGATTCGATTCCACAACATCTTTAGGTTTCTTTTATTTCATTAATCTCATTAATGAAGTCCCATTTTATTATGCTTCACAAGCATCTCTTTTGAAACGAAATCTGCAATATAACATATATCTCATATATATAATATAAACATTTGTCTCAGGCAGTAATATGATCTCATCACAGAACATTGCAGCAGAAGAACATATATGAAATATTGGATATACTAGGATGTCCATGTTTTCAATACGAGCCTGTATAAAACACGGATTCCACGGTCGCGATGAATAGCCAAACCTACATCCCCAGACCCCTACGAGAGCGGCAAGTAACACTGCCAATTCTAGGGTTAGGATACCCGGTCTCGACTCCTCGAGATGGTCTACCACTGGACCCCAGAACCCGGTTACTTGTGGTCCCCGCCTTGGGTCTACCTAATGCGGAAAAGTAAATAATATACAATGGTGACATCATCCTCGGCCCGGAAGTGCCCCAATAAAAGAATATTACATACAATTGAATTTTACATGAATGAAAAAGAAAAACTCCCATCTCACATAAACCCCCCCGGCTATTCAGAACACGACGATCCAATATAATATATCACAGCAACACATAATATCTCATATCATCAACGTAAGCAAGTATGCGTATCCCGATTGTCATTGATGTATAGCAACGAAGCCGGCGATACACCACATACTACGCTTACGGTCATAGAAAAGAAAGTGTAAAACTACAACAGTTGGAATCCGCAACCTTCTTAGACATCGCATGCCTAACCAAATGAATTCCTTAGACATCACATGCCTAACAATTATAAACCCCGCATTTTAGTCTCATTATCGAAAACACTTTTCATTATCAAGTCGGGTAATTCAACAAGATTCCCGACATCCTAATCGAATGCTCGTCGTAAACTTTAGTAGACGGCCGCACCCCTGGATGCTGTCGATGAAGTGGACTAAGGCGGAACACCGCTGCCGCAACCACCCGAACGGATGCTATCGGCGACGGGGTTCTCTTACAGTCACTTGGTCGGGGCTATGGGGTGTGGCTATCTATTAAGTTTACCCGGCGAGTATCCGCGTACGCTACGTGATTGCGACGGACTTTTGATCACATCAAAATTTTGTGGCAACCGATCATTTGAGACTGAAGTGCTAGATTTATAACATTCAATTTAGTTATCTCATAACTACCCGTGGATTCGAATTATTGTATCACATTCCAGATAAATAGACAACGTTAAACTTTCCGATCGAATAATCAAACACCCAAGATTTCCCCAATATATCTCAACACTTGAAATCAGTTTAAAAACATCCATCACATGCCACAGTACCAATGGTCCAGCCGTAGAAGGGTCAAGCCAACGCCTCACATGTGGCACGCCGTACTGTCCCAAACCCTAAGGTTTAGAGGCAGTTCAAGACGGTCACATAATCGAGTTATGGTTTGTTGTCTTCTAGAGGGTCCACCGCGTTACTTGCACGATATAGAACGTTCTTAAACTCGAAAAAAAAATCCAACTTTTGAAAAATTTTCCGACTGGGGAAAAAGTGAGTTGTTCGAACTTTTTAACAGTTTCTAAAATTATCCGGATAAACTAAACAAAGGTAAATTATCCGATCGAATCAACGAGTCCCCAATACAACCCTAGAAAACTCAACACTTGAGTGGAAAAAAAAAAATTCCCAGAAAAAAATAACAAGAAAGGACGTAAGAATAATTACATGAAATTTGAGGGACTAAGTCACAATTTGGGCCGCGGAAGCGCCGCCCAACCCTTGGTTTGGCCGCGGTTCCGGGTCAACTAATTGACTTAGTGGACCGTACTTCACAGTAATTCTTAGTTTTTCCTTCTAGTTTTTCTGAGCATTTTTAATTCATAAAAAATCAACTTTTTGAAAAATGTACAGAGAAGGGTAAACATGGGGGTTACGGGTTCGATCGGACTTTAAACTTCGTCTACATTTCGCCTAAAACTCTAGCTTGGCTCTGATACCACTGTAGGGTTGCTAGGCACGCTCACAAGGTTCTACGAGGCATCAACCATGCCCAATTATAAAATTAGACGTGCCGAACAACCCGAAGCCGGATCTTTAAACTAGGGTTTAGGCGAAAACAAGCATGTTAAACTCTTTAACACTAAGTGAGAGGGATTACAACCTTTGTAGATCTGGTCCTTCACTTCTTAAGCTCCATGTTAAGGTCCCTTCGCTGCGATCATCGTGTTCTGGACTCTCGAGAGGTTCCACGAAGAGAAAGATGCAGTCTTGCTTCCGATCTTCGATACAAAGATGATCTACCTTGAAGTTTCGTTAACACAAGCTAACACTCGTAATATGAAGTGAACACCCTCATCTAAATGGCAAGGATAGATGAGGATGATGAAGTGGGATTATTGCTCTCTTTTATTATCTTTTTCTCACTCACTTTCATCACAAAAGGAAGCTTTTTCAAGAAGAAACTGAAGCAAGAAGAAGCATGAATGAAGATGATAACTTTTTCCTTTTGTGATGAACAATGAATTATTGTAGTGGTTACAAATCTAACCAAGGGTTAAGCATGAGAGAGTTAACCCTTGTAGAGAGTTAACTAGAGTTAATGGTTTGGATTGGGTGAACATAATATCTCACAAAAAATATCAAGCAACCACAAAGTCAAAGCTTCATGAAGCTTCATGCAAAAGCTAACCCTAATCCAAACCCTAACCAAGTTTAAACCCTAATCCAATGTTAAATTTGTAACCCTAACATGTTACAATATTATCTCACATATACAATATATTTTGTAACAATATATAATAATACAATTAACATATATTGCATATATATCAATGTATTATCCCGTGAGAAAATGAATCTTTTAGTGAGAAAATATTAGTTAATGTAATTTAATATATCATATATATTATTATACATTAAATTATCGAATCAACACTTGATCCGACAATCCGGTTATATCGCATATAACCGACTAATACGATGACCCGGCTATATCACATATACCCGGCCGATATTTTATATCGCGAGAATCTAATACGGTATCATATAACGCATTATCCTCGGTCCCGCACATATCACATATGTGCTCCTACTCCATTTTACCTGAGCCAAGAAACTTCTGTGTAGGACTCTAAAGAATCGTCAATACGCCGGCAGTAGGTGATGATCATATCAAACACCAACAAGCTGCAAGCGGTCAGCTAAACGTAACAGCCACCCAGGTATTGAGCGCTCAGAAGATCAACAAGCAAGCTTGTGTTGCGCCACGGCAGCGCCCCGGCCGTCTTACTCGAGGCCAAATTGCGGAATAAAAATTTTTCCTTACTCGGAAACCGGCGCTACCGCGGACAAAGAAAACCCGGATCGTTAACCATTAACCTACGCTAGCAATCAAGAGATAGGGTGAGAAGTATACCGAGTGATCCGAGTCCTCCGGTCTTCTCGTCATCGTCCCGATCTCCCGCGGAAAGTGTTGCCTCCACATCGTCGCCTCCTCGCCGGAAAGGGCACCACATCGCCTTCGTCTTTTACGGGCTCCCGCCTCAATACCGAGGCAACTCGAGCATGAAGCCGGCAACTCGACATGCTCAAGATAAGCTGTAGAATGTGTAGTGTAGAATACGCTTTGTCTCAATGGGGTTTTTGTTGCCATGATGGAGGAATCAAGGTGATATGAACTTAGGGATTTTTGAGGCAATGAAAAATGATATGAAACAATAATTTTTCCACACCCTCACCAAAAATGAAATGATCCATCATCCTCAAAAAAGGTGGCCGGCCAAGTATATATCATGAGAATGGTGGAGGAAAAACCTATACAAGGGAGGTGAGTGTAGGATCAAGAAGGAGGTGACCACATCCAAGGTCAACAAAACATCAACCATACTCATATCAAATCAAACCCATACCTATTTCAAATCACAATAAATGAAAGCATGGAGGAAAGAAAAGATGCTTATCATAATCAATACATTTACAAGAAACCCCCCCACAAAGTGTAATTTGCAAAACTGCAAATTACCCCCTCCATCAGAAAAGTCCGGCCGGGAAAGAACAAAGGAAAACCGGCCGGAACGGAATGCAAACTGGCAACTCCAGAAAACTGGTCCCGTAATAAATTACAGGAAAACCCCGACACTGTGCATACACACCCGCATCTGTATTCCGACCGGATACAAATGCAATGAGACAAAATCTACACTGTACTAAACTAGGACCGGCTTAAACCAAAGCCGGCTAGTAAATCTGTTCGATCCTGATCCGTGCAATACCGCACGTATCTGATCGAACCCTGCCATATAACTATACGGCCACTAGTACAAAGCTGTCCGATCCTGATCCGTGCAATACCGCACGTATCTGATCGGACCCTGCCATATCTCCATACGGCCTCTACAGCGTTTCGCCCGAAAGCTGAGTAACTGAAAGTGTGGTGGACTCTAAAGACTCGTCAATACTATGGATGTGGATTTAACCACTGGCACGTCAGAGGTATAAGCCAATACGTGACGGGCCACCAGCTATTGACCAAAAGGGACGTCGATGAGGAAGCTCACCCCGACACCCAACTGAGCCTGTCAGTGACAATATCCGTACAGTCCGGTCCGTTCGTCTATGAGTATCGCATGGCGGGCCTAGGGGGTTGGTGAAAGTCAGACCCCCAAAAGCGGTACAAGTCGTGTCGGAGCGTAGCCCAGAACGCCCTGAGATACTACTGGAATACCTACCAGTAAATCTCCTGCCTCGGCCGAGGGCTTTGCGTAATGGCTCTCCTAGACACAGCGCGACCTCACCCCCAATACCGGGAGAGACGAACCCCTGAAGATCCGCTCACTGCCTCCATGTGGCTCGGGACTGTACCCAACTAAAACCTGTTTGCACGACTCCTTTGAGCCGTGGTAGGGTAGTAATCAAAGCACAGTGGGAACTCACACGAGACAAATGACGATCCTCAGGTCGATGAACTAACCTGTACACATGTCACCAGGGAACTGCTATCTGACGTCTGGTATAAGACCAACTAGCAGGTTCCCGGCGAGTCCTGTCCGGTGTACTCATAACCCAATGAGCACCTGTATACATCTTAGGTGAACCAACTGACACCAGTGGCTTGTGAGACCGGCCACCGCCCCTCGTCGGGGTCTCGACTGTATACACTAGTCTACTAATGGAGTATCGATGTCCTGTCTCGAAACTCCTACGACTAGGGACCTTTTAAGGATGTGCTTATAGACTACCAGCTCCCACGTATATGATCGCCATCATACTACTGGCAGTGAAGCAAGAATCCTAGGGGCTCTATCAACGTATAATAGCGACATGTCAGGTCACCTAAAGCAGTACACGATGATAAAGATAAACCAGATAGCAAACTATCATCTCGAGTAAGACTGTCCTACCGGGATAGGTCCTCCCTCAATCATTGCAATCACGTGCCTGTGATCCAATAATTGACTCTGAGGGCACTATCTCCAACAATCTCCCACTTGCACTCAAGGCTAATTATTGCGATGCCGCATACTCACAGCCCGTGTGATACCGAACACCCAACTCCTCTACTGGTCAGTCTCACAAAGCTCGTTTGCGAAACTATTGCGTTCGAGGAATAGCCTCAGTGAGTGGATCCGCTGTGATGTTTCTTTCTATGTCTCTCTATATCTCAAGTTCGCGGAGAAAACCATCTCCCGAAATGAGCAATACCTGTCTTAGAATGTCTGGATGTCTGATGGGACCTAGCTCATAAATGAACTCCAAATCCAAAATTCTTAGACTGTATCAACAACTGAACTTAATCAGTATCCTGCGCCATGCCTCCCTCAGTATTGCCTTGGACCGCCTGTCCAAAATACAGTCCCTCATCAGAGGGAGAACTATAACTCTGACAACCTCCTTGTCGTCCATGTCACCTTGGAAGCCTGGAGTGATAACCGTCTCCTAAAAGAGGCAGCCGTTATCATATCCCTAGAACATTCACTTATGTTCTAAAACTGCTTCCGACTGTTTTTCCAGGATTGGATCAATATCAACTTATTGCATCTAGTGCAAGAACAACATCTGGTGTGGTACTTGACATCTCATGATTGACTCAATTGCCTAAGCAAGTGATCTGTCAATCATGCGTATCCCTCTCCCCTTTAGTCTGTAAGACACCTTTAGAGAGGGTGACTCCATTACCTGCAGGTACACTACCGTGCCAGGAGTCGTCTATTCTAAATACTCTTAGAATGCTGTCAAAGTACCCTGATTGGGAAACCACCCAAATCTAGATCTGAAACCATAGATCTAGTAACCAGTATGTCTGATATAATGTCCAAGTCCCTTGTGGAGAAAACACTGTGTGACGACCAAAGTATAACCGATCGTAGTATAGGAATATCACTTCCTACTACCTTCTCAACAGATCCATCCCCTATTCTGATGACGTCAAACCCATGACTGTCACATCAGAAACAGATGATCTTACTCCGCTATATCTGCTTTAGTCTATAAATAGACATAAGCACAAAGTCCACCAATGCTTCCGCTGCTCCCACTGACTACGACAACCCTCTGCCAGAGTCATATAGACGTGCACTTCTAAAGCTAGTTTAGAACGACGCTATACTCATCCTCCTGCCGGGTCTCGCAGCCTGGAACAACAACAATGGCAAGTGTGGGTAAACAAGAACTTCCCTGTCACCGTCGTTGAGGCTACCGGAGTACCTCTCGGGTGCCTGAAGTTACCCACCTTATCTGCGGAGTGGCCAATGGAATGTCAAATCAGATTGAATCTTTAGGTTCCTTATCAAATCTTCAGTAATCGTTTGCGGTTCTGGAATCACTTCCAGTTCTACCATACTCCCACTGCTGTTTTTGAAAAAATCCATTTTTAATAAAACTGTGGCGAGTCTAGAACAATATTTCTATTGATCTGCCAGATGGTAGAAAGTCAACCCTCGTCATAGCCTGGGTCAACCCACAAACAGCCATTACAGAAACGTGCCTTGAGTTATCCGGAGTCTGGTTTTAAGCATAAGCCGGACAACTCCCCGTACCTTAACATCGTTAAGATATGAACTGTTCTATATCCAATATAGAACCAGAGGCACTGATTTAATTGAACCAGATTCAAATCATGCAGCTGTCTCCAGTGCATGTCAACTAAATGGAGAGAGGCCGATCAGCGTTACTCAACTTAGGAATGCTTCCAATTATGAGTATACTGAAAGAGAAGCAATCTGTCTTCATCATTACTATCAACTGAATACCATACACAAGTATCTACATCTTCGATCACCTTGAAGAATCCCGATACTTGCAATACCTGGTTCTCTACTGTATTCTTATACCAATAACTCCTCAAAACTCAGACCCTGTGTTTCCACGAAGCACATGTCTAAGAACTGGAGAAGTTAAAAGTAAACAGAATATAGTACGAGGACCAACCCCTCTGTCCTGAGGGACACTGGACAACATACAATACTCTGTATAAGTCCGCTGAGTCTAACAACTCTTTCACTGTGTGTCGTAGGTTGAAAACTGTACTTATGGTTAAGAAGAATTACACCGCTGTTTAATGCTCCTTACCTAACCATCCACTGATATAGGTAAATGTCATCGACATAATATCAAAAGGTATATCTCACTCTATGAAAATAGACGTACAGATATATCAATTTGAAATTGGTGCACAACAGCGGATATTCAAAACCAAATATTTGCCGACCGGCAAACAACCCAGCTGACTTCCTCAAATATCACTGATTACAACGAATCCCGATATAATGAGGATGATCACCCAATTCCCAATAACTTACTCCCACTCCTCATCTGTAAAACCATACAGATGTGAGAATCATACCTGGTAAATACATACCCTGGAGTAAGTGTCTAATCGGGAAATCAGTTTTTCTTTTAACATTACACAGTGAAATTGAAACATTGAAATGTTTCTTTGGGGTAACCTGGTATTCCTAGTAATGCCTCTTCCATTATCCAGATTCACAACTGTAACCGTATAATTCTTTGCCACCTTTCCAAATCCCTTTATATGTCTTTAGTCATTACCTTCTGTACACCCTTTTAAGCCAAATGGTTTTCTTCCTTCCCTACCGTTCGGCACCAGCCTATGGTTTGGAAGAAGACTATCCAAAAAGCATAAAGGGTGTACTGTCCTAATCCTAGGAGCACTCGCAACGCGAGAGAAGGTGAAGATAAAAGACACCTGAATGTACTTTATTCCTATTTCTCCTGAACCAGAATCCATCCCCGAACTGGAACAAGTTCCTTTCGAGTTCGTATATAACCATACGATGGAGTATCCAATAAAATGGGATCTTCGTAGTGATACGGAGTGTCCTGGAGAAATACAAAGATAATTTAGGATTGGCGAAGAAATACTTGGTTTGGTCGTGAATAGCAGTCGCAACTTACTTTGCCCTCTTACTAATCCCTTGCTTTGTCTTAACTTAATACCTTCTGTACACCGTTTAGGCTAACTGGTTTTCTTCATTTCCTACCGGTCGGCACCAGCCTATGGTTTGGAAGAAGACTATCCAATTTGCGTAATAGGTGTACTACTCCTAAACCAAGGAGTACTCGCAACCTGAGAGAAGGTGAAAAGAAAAAACAACTGAATAGTCCTATTCATTTTCTCCAGAACCAGAAACCATCCTCGAAGTCCTTCGAGTTCGTATCTAACCATACGATGGTTTTGTCCAATGGAAGTGGACGTTCGTAGTAATACGGGGTGTCCTGGAGAAAAGGGTAAAAGTAGGAGTGGCAATGAGGTCTGCAACTCTGACAATCCAAAAGCCAGTGTTAAGAAGGTTCGGTCAACTTGGTCACTGAGTCATAGTCCAGGGTCGGGTCAATGGTCGCTGCCAGAGAGAGAGAAAAGAAACACTCAGCGTGCACTCTATCCTAGATCAGAATGGTTACCACTTTGTCTAATCTGGAAACCTCCCACTGTACCTCAAATTCTCCTCCAAACCTGAAAGAAGAATTAGTCGGGATCACCCGAGGAGTAAACCAACTCATCAGTGGGAATCGGGATCCAACTATCATCGCATGATAACGTGACGGAATCCACTCACGTCACCACACTCCAGAAGGTATGCGCATACCTGGCAGGTTTCAGTTCTTTTGAAACTCCCGATGTGATTTTTACCCCTAGGACTCAAGTGACCTTGACGGAGTCAACAAATCAAAGAGTCCTAGTCAAGTTCAACCCGTCATTATCTGGATTGCATTAAACCCACCCGTACGTGCCCTTGACGGAGTCAACAAGGCCGCACGACTGTCCTAACCAATCCCACTTATGCAACAAACAAGCACCACTTAGCTACCGTACACTACGCCTTGACGGAGTCAACAAACGCAGCACGAATACTAAATAATACCCATAAGAAATGACGGAGGGCTACGAATGGTTTTTGGCGAAAAACCTTTAACGTAATGAACTTGATATCGTTGAAGGAACTGCATAGCCTTTTTAGAAAATATAGTGACGAAAACCTTTACTAAAGAGGTCACTCCCGGTGAAGGGATCTCGGCTCTTTCCCCGTAGAATGAGGTGCAGGATATTCCAACTGAATACCACGATGCAAAGCAAAAGTAATCGGCTAAAGTGAAGTTAATGCCCTGACGCAAACTTCTGTCCAAGGGGTCACTCCGGTGAAGGGATCTCGGCCCTTGCCTCGTCGACTGAGGAGCAGGATATCCCAAATGAATACCACAATGCAAAACAAAAGCGAACGTCCTTGCAATAACAGCTTTTTGAAAAATGTTCCAACAACATCAGATTAGGTTTGTTTAAACTTGCATTGATCCGAATCAATGCAGTCCCATCAATTGATCACACCACAAAGAACGAAAATATACTGACGTACGTATATGCCATCCGCATTCGCCACTGGGTCCCGTCATCACCCGTTAGGTTAGCTTACTAACGGCAGAGCGGGGACTGGACTAGCGCGGATGAAAAACATATACAACATCTACTAATATATATACCAATATATAGTATTTCGCTCAAGGCGTGAATAAAATGCAACATCACAGAAATGTACAGCATCACAGAACAATACAGATATCTGGAAGCCCCGGGTTTCACAGAGCCGCTGCTGAAACCCGACGTTCCCCTGGTCGTGTGGATAGCCTGTGCAATGAAATCCTAGACCCCTACGGGCGCGGCAAGTCACCCGCCAAAACCTGAAGCGAGGCAGCCCCCTTCAGTACCGTGAATGGACCACCCAGCACTTCACGGAATCCGGTAACTTGGGCACCCCTCCTGGGTCAACCTGTACCCCCTACGAGTGCGGCGAATAGCCCGCCAATCCTGGACTGAAGCCCCCTCCGTCTCAATGCCCTGAGATGCGGGCCCGTTGCCCTCCAGAACCCGGCTATCCGTGCACCCCACCGCGGGGTAACCCTAGTACAGAAAGTAAAATATACATACACCGGGTACATCGACCGCAACCAGGTCGTGCCCCAAAAGAATAATACAAACAGGCAGTGACGGCAGTCCACATGTCGGACGCTCGCCCCGCAATATCAAATGTACATAATACAACAAAACAGTACTAGCATTGCATCCAGGCTATCCCCCACGACCGATCCGCAACAACACAGCATAAACATAGAACATCAACGTGAAAATCACGTTCGCAAATCCGTCTAACCGGGCTATAGCAGTTAGACCGGATTTACCGATCGAGTGACATTCACGGTCGCAGATATAATGTAAATACTGTGAAATAATGTGTTTCAAATATCCGATCGATCAAACAATTAACAAGCGGGCCCCAAACCAATACTGTAGCAGTCACAGAAAACCTGGGCCCTAAATTAATATTCCAAAACCCACAAAATTAGCCCAAAAGCCCACTGTAAAATTTTCACAGTGTAAGCACAGTATACTGCGGCGGAAGCGCGGCCCAAGGTGGGGTTTGGCCGCGCTTCCGCGCTCCACTGTACGAATTACACTGTCGACTTTTTACAGTGGTCTTAGAATTTCGTGCACATTATTTTTCTGTAACCTGAAAAATTTTTAGACACCAAAAAAAACCAACAGAAAACTGATGTGAACAAAATACGGTTTTTTGAGATTTTGGTCGATCGGATAAGTAAAACGCATTAGAACAAGCTAGGTAAGGTTAATGGCGTGTCTCTGATACCATGTTGCGCCACGGCAGCGCCCCGGCCGTCTTACTCGAGGCCAAATTGCGGAATAAAAATTTTTCCTTATTCGGAAACCGGCGCTACCGCGGACAAAGAAAACCCGGATCGTTAACCATTAACCTACGCTAGCAATCAAGAGATAGGGTGAGAAGTATACCGAGTGATCCGAGTCCTCCGGTCTTCTCGTCATCGTCCCGATCTCCCGCGGAAAGTGTTGCCTCCACATCGTCGCCTCCTCGCCGGAAAGGGCACCACATCGCCTTCGTCTTTTACGGGCTCCCGCCTCAATACCGAGGCAACTCGAGCATGAAGCCGGCAACTCGACATGCTCAAGATAAGCTGTAGAATGTGTAGTGTAGAATACGCTTTGTCTCAATGGGGTTTTTGTTGCCATGATGGAGGAATCAAGGTGATATGAACTTAGGGATTTTTGAGGCAATGAAAAATGATATGAAACAATAATTTTTCCACACCCTCACCAAAAATGAAATGATCCATCATCCTCAAAAAAGGTGGCCGGCCAAGTATATATCATGAGAATGGTGGAGGAAAAACCTATACAAGGGAGGTGAGTGTAGGATCAAGAAGGAGGTGACCACATCCAAGGTCAACAAAACATCAACCATACTCATATCAAATCAAACCCATACCTATTTCAAATCACAATAAATGAAAGCATGGAGGAAAGAAAAGATGCTTATCATAATCAATACATTTACAAGAAACCCCCCCACAAAGTGTAATTTGCAAAACTGCAAATTACCCCCTCCATCAGAAAAGTCCGGCCGGGAAAGAACAAAGGAAAACCGGCCGGAACGGAATGCAAACTGGCAACTCCAGAAAACTGGTCCCGTAATAAATTACAGGAAAACCCCGACACTGTGCATACACACCCGCATCTGTATTCCGACCGGATACAAATGCAATGAGACAAAATCTACACTGTACTAAACTAGGACCGGCTTAAACCAAAGCCGGCTAGTAAATCTGTTCGATCCTGATCCGTGCAATACCGCACGTATCTGATCGAACCCTGCCATATAACTATACGGCCACTAGTACAAAGCTGTCCGATCCTGATCCGTGCAATACCGCACGTATCTGATCGGACCCTGCCATATCTCCATACGGCCTCTACAGCGTTTCGCCCGAAAGCTGAGTAACTGAAAGTGTGGTGGACTCTAAAGACTCGTCAATACTATGGATGTGGATTTAACCACTGGCACGTCAGAGGTATAAGCCAATACGTGACGGGCCACCAGCTATTGACCAAAAGGGACGTCGATGAGGAAGCTCACCCCGACACCCAACTGAGCCTGTCAGTGACAATATCCGTACAGTCCGGTCCGTTCGTCTATGAGTATCGCATGGCGGGCCTAGGGGGTTGGTGAAAGTCAGACCCCCAAAAGCGGTACAAGTCGTGTCGGAGCGTAGCCCAGAACGCCCTGAGATACTACTGGAATACCTACCAGTAAATCTCCTGCCTCGGCCGAGGGCTTTGCGTAATGGCTCTCCTAGACACAGCGCGACCTCACCCCCAATACCGGGAGAGACGAACCCCTGAAGATCCGCTCACTGCCTCCATGTGGCTCGGGACTGTACCCAACTAAAACCTGTTTGCACGACTCCTTTGAGCCGTGGTAGGGTAGTAATCAAAGCACAGTGGGAACTCACACGAGACAAATGACGATCCTCAGGTCGATGAACTAACCTGTACACATGTCACCAGGGAACTGCTATCTGACGTCTGGTATAAGACCAACTAGCAGGTTCCCGGCGAGTCCTGTCCGGTGTACTCATAACCCAATGAGCACCTGTATACATCTTAGGTGAACCAACTGACACCAGTGGCTTGTGAGACCGGCCACCGCCCCTCGTCGGGGTCTCGACTGTATACACTAGTCTACTAATGGAGTATCGATGCCCTGTCTCGAAACTCCTACGACTAGGGACCTTTTAAGGATGTGCTTATAGACTACCAGCTCCCACGTATATGATCGCCATCATACTGCTGGCAGTGAAGCAAGAATCCTAGGGGCTCTATCAACGTATAATAGCGACATGTCAGGTCACCTAAAGCAGTACACGATGATAAAGATAAACCAGATAGCAAACTATCATCTCGAGTAAGACTGTCCTACCGGGATAGGTCCTCCCTCAATCATTGCAATCACGTGCCTGTGATCCAATAATTGACTCTGAGGGCACTATCTCCAACAGCCTGTACATTCTCCTGTGAATCCAATCAGTAACACACCCGTACAGTCCGGTCTCGTCGTCTGATATGTCGCATATCTCGCCTAGGGGTGGTAAACGTCAGACCCCAGTAGCTCGATAAGTCGTGTCGATATGAGGTCTATAACAGTTCGAGAAACTACTGATAACTTACCAGTAAATCTCAGCAACCCTGGGCAGGGATTTCCAGTTATAGCCAATCGAACACAGCGCAACAGCAACTTCCTATACCGGGAGAGACGAATCCCCTCCTATCGCTCATTGCCTCCATGTGATTCGAGACTGTACCCAAAAGCCACCTATTTGCACGCCCTGTTGGACGTGGTATGATGGAAATCAAAGCACAGTGGGAATCACACAAGACTCTATGACGATCTCGGGTCAACAGACTACTCTGTACCTGTGTCACCGGAGAACTGCCTTCTGACGTGATGTATAATACCATCTGGGAGTTCTCGGCGAGTCCGTCCAGTGTACCAAGTCTCCACTGAGCACCCGTACACCATCCTTGATGTCAAACACCGATGGATATGGGATCATCCATCGCCCATCATATGGGTCAAGATGAGTGTACGCTAGTCTACTCTGGTGCATCGATGCCCTGTCTCGATAAACCCTCGACTAGAACAGTTATAGGAAGTACTCTTCGACTACCGTGGCCCCACTAGTATGATCTCATCATAGTCCCAGTAGTCGAGTACATATCCTAAGGGCTTTATCAACATGTAACATAGAGACAATATGAGTACATGTTAAGATAAAGTACAACCAGATAGTATACTATCATGTCGAGCAAGAAAGTCCTCCCTATATATGTCCTGGCATCCACTACAATATATATCGTATTACAGTAATGGCCTCTAGGGCATACATATAACTAACAGGGACAGACCGTCTCCCAAGCTGGGATAAGAAACGCATACGCTAGTCTACTCCGGAGTATCGATGCCCTGTCTCGATAGTCCTGCGACTAGGGACCTGCATAAGGATGTGCTTATGGATTACCCAGCCCCCACGAGTGAGACTGCCATCACAACGCTGGTAATCAAGCAAATATCCTAAGGGCTCCACTAATGTGTAAAGGTGATATACTAAAAGAAACACATGCACACATTAAAGCAGAAACAAACCAAGTAGCCAACTACCATTTTGAGCAAGAATGTCAATACAAGGTGAATATCCCAAGCTTCCATCAAGTGATATACAATCCAGTATGATACAGTAATGGCCTCTAGGGCATATACACTAGCATTAGGGTGGAGGTTGAAGAATATGCTTAGAGATGGTAATTGTGAACTCAAGAAAACTATCAAGAGAGAAAGAACTCAAGCATAATAACTTGTGGTGATCTTTTCTTTTGTGTGTAGATATATATGGTTTGTGTAAAGAAAATATCTCAAAAAATATCTCCCCAAAAATATCTCCACAAACCCTAAAATATCTATGCACAAAACAAAACACAATTAATTCTATCACGACTCACTTAGTGACTCATTAGCATGAGTCACTAATGAACATGCTAGAAAAAAATGTGTCACGAAGATTGAGTCACACTTTCCAAAATCAATAATTATATAAACCAAAATGATTAATCCAAAAAGAAATGTATCTTCTAAAATATTCTTATAACGGATTACGAGAATACCCCTCACCTGTATATACATACCTGTATCCGTTTCCAACTGAATACGAATACAAGAGACTAAAATATTCTGACTCAATATAATACTTGGATCCGACTTAAACCAAAGCCCACAAGTATTATCTGTCCGAAATATGACACGTCACAAGTGTACATGCATTTTCGAATCCTGCCATAAAACCATACGGCCTCTACAACGTTTCGCCCGAACTTAGGAAACTATCTGTGGGGAACTCTAAATACTCGTCAGTACCCTGGCAGTGGGTTTAACCACAAGCACATCAGCGGCACTAGCTGTGCGTAACGGCTGACTATGTACTGACCGAAAGGGAAGCGGATGAGCGAACTCATCCTGGAACCCTACTGAGCCTATCAGTGACAATATACATACAGTCTGGTCTGTTCGTCTATGAGCATCGCATATCAGGCCTAGGGGGCTGGTAACGTCGGACCCCCAATAGCGGTTTAAGTCGTGTCAGAGAGTAGCCCTGAACACCGTGATAAATTACTGTAATGTCTACCAGTAATTCTCACCTGCCTTGGCTAAGGACTTGGTGTAATGGTTCTCCTAGACACAGCACGATCTCACCCCAATACCGGGAGAGACGAATCCCCTGCCGATCCGCTCAGTTGCCTCCATGTGGCTCGGGACTGTACCCAACTAAAACCTATTTGCATGACACCTTTAAGCCATGGTAGGGTAGTAATCAAAGTACAGTGGGAACTCACACGAGACAAATGACGACCTCAGTTCGATGAACTAACCAGTACACATGTCACCAGGGAACTGCTATCTGACGCTAGGTATAATACCAACTAGCAGGTTCCCGGGAAGTCATGTCCGTTGTACTCATAACCCAATGAGCACCTGTATACATCTTAGGTGATCCAACTCACACCAGTGGCTTGTGAGACCGGCCACCGCCCCTCGTCGGGATCTCGACTGTATACACTAGTCTACTCCGGAGTATCGATGCCCTGTCTCAAAACTCCCACGACTAGGGACCACTTTTAAGGATGTGCTTATGGACTACCCAACTCTCACGTATATGATCGCCATCATACTACTAGTAGTCAAGCAAGAATCCTAAGGGCTCTATCAATATGTAATAGTGATCATGTCACCTAAAGCTGTACACGACTGATAAAGGCAAACCAGATAGCATACTATCATCTTGAGTAAGACTGTCCCACCGGTATAGGTCCTCCCTCAATCATTGCAATCACGTATCTGCGATCCAATAATTGACTTCGAGGGCACTATATCCAACAATCTCCCACTTGCTAATTATTGCGATGCCGCATACTCACAGCCCGTGTGATACCGAACACCCAACTCCTCTACTAACCAGTTTCACAAAGCTCGTTTGTAAAAACACTTGTGTTCGAGAAATAGCCTCAGTGAGTGGATCTGCCCTGTTGTATCTTTCTATGTCTTTCTTAATTTCAAGTTCACGGATAAAGCCATCTCCCGAATTGAGTAATACCTGTCTTAGAATATGTCTGGATATCTGATGGGACCTAGTTCATAAATGAACTCCAAATCCAAACTTTATAGACTGTATCGACAACTGAAACTAATCAGTGTCCAGCACCATGCCTCCCACAGTATCCTCTTGGACCACCTGTCCATAATACTGCCCCCTTTGTCAGAGGGAAAACTATAACTCTGACAATCACTCTGTCATCCATGTCACCTTGGAAGCCTGGAATGATAACCGTCTCCCGAAGGAGGCTGCCATCATCAAATCCCTAGAACATACACTTATGTTCTAAAACTGCTTCCTTATGTTTCTTCAAGATTGGATTAATATAAACTTACGCATCTAGTGCAAAAACAACATCTGGTGTGGTACTTGACATCTCACGATTGACTCAATTGCCTAAGCAAGTGATATGCCAATCATGCACTTCCCTCTCCCCTTTAGTCTGTAAGACACCTCTAGAGAGGGAGACTCCATCACCTGCAGGTACACCACCATGCCAGGAGTCGTCCAATCTAAAATACTATTAGAATTCTGTTAAAGTACCCACATTGGGAAATTACCCAAATCTAGATCTAAAACCATAGATCTAGTAACCAGAATGTCAGATATTATATCCATATCCTTTGTGGAGAAACAACTGTGTGACAACTACAGTATAACCGATCGTAGTATAGGAATTTTACTTCCTACTCTGTGTATGTCATCCAAATACCAGGACATCACACCCTACTACCTTCTTAACAGATCCATCCCCTATTCTGATGAAATCAAAGCCATGACTGTCACATAAAAAATAGATGATCTATCTCCGCTATATGTGCTCAAGTCTATAAATAAACATAAGCTACTTGCCTACTATGCTTCCGCTGCTCCCACTGACCACAACAACCCTCTGGAAGAATAATATATACGTGCACTTCTAAAACTAGTTTAGAACAACGCTATACTTAACCTCCTGCCGGGTATCATAGCCTGGAACAACAGTAGTGTCAAGTCTGGGTAAACAAGAACCTCCCTGTCACCGTCTTTGAGGCTACCGAAGTACCTCTCGGGTGTCTGAGGTTACCCACCATATCTGCGGAGTGGCTAATGGAATGTCAAACCTGATTGAATCTATAGGTCCTATTAAATTTTCCGTAATCGTTTGCGGTTCTGGAATCACTTCCAGTTCTACCATACTTCCACTACTGTTTTATGAAAAAATCCATTTTACTAAAACTGTGGCGAGTCAAGAACATTATCACCATTGATCTTCCAGATAGTAGAAAATCAACCCTTGTCATAGTCTGGGCCAACCCGCAAACTGCCATTACAGAAACATGCCATGAGTTATCCAGAGTTTGGTTTTAAGCATAAGCCGGACAACTCCCCGTACCTTAACATCGTTATGATGTGAACCATTCTATATCCAATATAGAAACTTTGGCACTTATTTAATTGGAACCAGATTCTAATCATGCACATGTCTTCAGTGCATATCAACTTAATGGAAAGAGGCTAATAAGCATTACTCAACTTAGGAGTTCGTCCAATTATGAGTAACCTGAAAGAGAAACAAGTTTCTCAAAACCATTACTATTAACTGAATACCAATCACAAGTATCTAAATATTCGATCTCTTTGAAGAATCCCGATACTTTCGACATCTGGTTCTCTACTTTATTCCTATACCCACAACTTCTCAAAACATAGACCTTGTATTTTTACGAAACACTTGTCTAATAACTAAAAAAGTCACAAGTAAACAGAACATAGTATGAGGACCAACCCCTTTGTCCTAATGGACACTGGACAGTATACAATACTCTGTATGAGTCCCCTGAGTCGAATAACTCAAAACCTGTGCATCGTGGGTTGAAAATTGTACTTATGGTTAAGAACTGCTCCGCTGTTCAATGCTCCTTACGCAATTGTCAACTGATATAGGTAAATGTCACAGACATAATTTTAAAAAGTTATATCTCACTTTATAAAAATAAACATACAGGTATATCAGTTTGAAACTGGTGCACAACAACGGATACTCAAAACCAAATACTTGCCGTCCGGCAAAAACCCAGGCGATTTCATCAAATATCACCAATTACAACGAATTCCGATATAATGAGGATGATCACCTTATTCCTAATAACTTACTCCCACTCATCATCTGAAAAACCATGCAGATGTGAGAATCATACCTCGTAAATACATACCCTGGAGTAAGTATCTAATCGGGAAATCGGTTTTCCTTTTAACAATGCACAATGAAACTGAAACATGAAAATGTTTCGTAGGGGTATCCTGGTATTCGTAGTAATGCCTCTTCCATAATCCAATTCATGACTATAACGTATATTTCTTTTCCATCTCTCCAAATCCCTTTATTTGTCTTTATTCATTACCTTCTGTACACCCCTTTAGGCTAAGTGGTTTTCTTCCTTCCCTACCGTTCGGCACCAGCCTATGGTTTGGAAGAAGACTATCCAGTAAGCATAATAGGTGTACTCTCCTAATCCTAGGAGTACTCGCAACCTGAGAGAAGGTGATGATAAAAGACAACTGAATAATACCTTATTCTATTTCTCCCGAACTGGGGAAAAAAGCAAAGTTGAAGTAGGAGTGGCGATGAAGTACGCGGTTTGGTCGTGAATGATAGCAGTTAGAATTTACTTTGCCCTTTTTCTAATCCCTTTATTTTGTCTTTACTTATTACCTTCTGTACACCCTACTTAGCCTAGTTGGTTTCCTTCATTCCCTACCTTTCGGCACCTGCCTATGGTTTGGAAGAAGACTATCCAATAAGCGTAATAGGTGTTCTCTCCTAAACCAAGGAGCCTTCGCAACCTGAGAGAAGGTGATGATAAAAGACAACTGAATAAACCAATTCAATTTCTCCTGAACCTGGATCCATCCTCAAAGAAGTCCCTTCGAGTTCGTATATAACCATATGATGGATCTATCCAATGGAAGTGGATGTTCGTAGTGATACGAGGTGTTCTGAGAAATGCAAAGGGTAAAAGAAGGAGCGGCAATGACTTATGCAATTTAGACAATCCAAAATCCAGTATTTTAAGAAGGTTCGGTCAACTTGGTCACTGAGTCATAGTCTAGGGTCGGTCAAAGGTTGCTGCCAAAGAGAGAGAGAGAAAAGAAACACTTTGCATGCACTTTAACCTAGATCAGAATGGTTATCACTTTATTTAATAAGGAAACCTCCCACTGTACTGTCAAATTCTCCCCCAAACCTGAAAGAAGAATTAGTCGGGATCACCCGAAGAGTAAACCAACTCATCAGTGGGAATCGGGATCCAACTATCATCGCATGATAACGTGAAGGAATCCAGTCACGTTATCACACTCCAGAAGGTATGCGCATACTTGGCAAGTTTCAGTTTCTTTAGAAACTCTCGATGTGGATTTTTGCCCCCTGCTCTTATGACCCTGACGTTGGCCAAATGCCATAAGTCACATGCCAAGTTCTACCCATCATTATCTTGTTAATTTGAACCCACCCGTACATGCCCTTGACGTTGGCCAAATGGCAGAACGACTGTCCTAAACCAACTCATCTATCTATGCAACATATGAATACCCAGCAGCTACCAAACATTATACCTTGGCGTTGGTAAAAATACATAGCTTGAATACTACTGAATACCCAACTAAAATGACGGAGGGCTACATCTGGTTTTTGGCGAAAAACCTTTAACGTAACGAACTTGATATCGCTGAAGGAACCTGATAGCTTTTTATAAAATTATATCGGCGAAAACCTTTGCTAAAGAGGTCACTACCGGTGAAGGGATTTTGGCACTTTTCTCGTGGAATGAGGTGCAGGATATTCCAACTGAATACCGCGATGCAAGCAACAAGTAATCGACTATAGTGAAGTTATTACCCTGACGCAAACTTCTGCCCAAGGGGTCACTCCCGGTGAAGGGATCTCGGCCCTTGCCTCGTCGAATGAGGTGCAGGATATTCCAACTGAATACCACTGTGCAAAACAAAAGAAAACGTCCTTGTAATAACACTTTTTAAAACTGTTCGAACAACGTCCAAGCAGGTTTGTTTTTGCTTTGCATTGATCAGAATCAACACAGTCCCATCAATTAATCACACCAGAAAAGAACGAAAATAAAATGTACGTATATGCCATCAGCATTCGTCACTGGGTCCCGTCATCATCCATTAGGTTACTTAACTAACGACAGAGCGGGGACTGGACTAGCGCGGGTGTAAAACATATACAACATCTACTAGTATATATACAAATATATAATAATCGCTCCAGGCGTGATAAATGCAGCATTACAGAAAAGTAATAAGCATCACAGAACAATACAGATAATCTGGGATCCCCGGGTTTCACGGAGCCACTACTGAAACTCGACGTTCCCCTGGTCATGTGGATAGCCTGTGCAATGAAACCTAGACCCCTACGAGTGCGGCAAGTTACCCGCCAAAACCTGAAGCGAGGCAGCCCCCTACAGCAAAGTGAATGGACCACCCAACACTTCACGAAATCCGGTAAGTTGGGCACTCTATCATGGGTCAACCTGTACCCCCTATGAGTGCGGCGAATAGCCTGCTAATTCTAAAGTAAGGCCCCTTTGCCTCTCAAAGCCATGAGATACGGACCCGTTGCCCTCTAGAACCCGGCTATCTGTACACTCCGTCGCGGGGTAAACCTAGTACAGAAATGAAAAATATATACAACGGGTACATCGACCTCAGCCCGGGCGTACCCCAAAAGAATGTTATACAAACAGGCAGTGACGACAGTCCACATGTTGGACGCTCGCCCCGCAATATCAAATATATAAATAAATCCAAACTGCACTGCCATTGCACATAACTATCCACCACGATAAATCCGCAATATCACAGCACAACACAGAACATCATCGTGAATGTCACGTTCGCAAACCCGTCTAAAAGGACTAAAAAAATTAAACACGATTTACCGCTCGAATGATATTCACGGTCGGAGATATAATGTAAGTACTGTAAACTAACATATTTAAAAATCCGATCGACAAAACTTCCCGAAGTGGGCCCCAAGTACAACTACAGTACTCAAACAAAATCTGGGCCTAAACAAAATATTCCAGAAACCACAATTCCACATGAAAGAGACCTAGAAGAAATATGGTGTACTGTTGTGACAAACTGGCGGTGGAACTGCGGCCAAACCATGGTTTGTGCGGCAGTTCCGCGGCAGTATAGTGGAATCAGTGGACCAAATTTCTTCCAGAGTCTTAAAAAAGCCTGCTCGATTTTCTGAGATACTCAAATTGATTTTTAGACCAGTTTAAAAATTTGACATGAAAAAAGCGGTTTTGGGAATTTCGTTCGATCGATATTTTAAACACGTTAGAACAAATTAGTAAAGGTTAATGGCATGGCTCTGATACCATGTAAGTCTACGGTAGCGCCCCGGCCGTCATTCTGAAGCCAAATGCGGAACAAAAACTTTTATAACTGGCGCTATCGCATACTATAACCCGGATCTTGCCATTAACACTAAACTAACAAATTGTAAAGAGGTAGAAAGGCTATACCAATCGATCCGAGTCCTTCGGTCTTTAGCCATCATCATACGCTCCTCGCGGCAACTCTGATCTCTTGTCTCCTCATCGAGGTGGCACCATGTCAACGGATCTTTAAACGGGCTCCTGCCTCTATACCGAGGCAACTCGGTCATCAAGTCTGCTAAAAGAGATGACCAAGATGAAGTAGAGAATGAGTAGAATACTTTGTCTCAAACACCCTAGGGTTTTCATCACATGAGAGGGTTAGGATGGAGGTTGAAGAAGATGCTTAGAGATGGAAATTGTGAACTCAAGAAAACTATCAAGAGAGAAAGAACTCAAGCATAATAACTTGTGGTGATCTTTTCTTTTGTGTGTAGATATATATGGTTTGTGTAAAGAAAATATCTCAAAAACTATCTCCCCAAAAATATCAGCACAAACCCTAAAATATCTATGCACAAAACAAAACACAAATAATTCTATCATGACTCACTTAGTGACTCATTAGCATGAGTCGGTAATGAACATGCTAGAAGAAATGTGTCACCAAGAATGAGTTACACTTTCCAAAATCAATAATCATTTAAACCAAAATGATTAATCTAAAATGAAATGAATCTTCTAAAATATTCTCGTAACGGATTACGAGAATACCCCTCACCTGTATATACATACCTGTATCCGTATTCCGACCGAATACGAATACGAGAGACTAAAATATTCCGACTCAATATAGTACTTGGATCCGGCTTAAACCAAAGCCCACCAGTATTATCTGTCCGAAATATGACACGTGCACAACTGCACGTGCATTTTCGAACCCTGCTATAAAACCATACGGCCTCTACAACGTTTCGCCCGAACTTGGGAAACTATCTGTGGGGGACTCTAAAGACTCGTCAGTACCCTGGCAGTGGATTTAACCACAAGCACGTCAGCAGCACTAGCTGTGCGTAACGGCTGCCTATGTACTGACTGAAAGGGAAGCTGATGAGCGAACTCATCCTGGAACCCTACTGAGCCTATCAGTGACAACATACATACAGTCTGGTCCGTTCGTCTATGAGTATCGCATATCGGGCCTAGGGGGCTGGTAACGTCAGCCCCCCAATAGCGGTATAAGTCGTGTCGGAGAGTAGCCCTGAACACCCTGAGAAATTACTGGAATGTCTACCAGTAATTCTCACCTGTCTTGGCTAAGGACTTGGTGTAATGGTTCTCCTAGACACAGCGCAATCTCACCCCCAATACCGGGAGAGACGAATCCCCTGCTGATCCGCTCACTTGCCTCCATGTGGCTCGGGACTGTACCCAACTAAAAACTGTTTGCACGACTCTTTTGAGCCGTGGTAGGGTAGTACTCAAAGCACAGTGGGAACTCACACGAGACAAATGACGACCTCAGGTCGATGAACTAACCTGTATGCATATCACCAGGGAACTGCTATCTGACGCTAGGTATAATACCAACTAGCAGGTTCCCGGCAAGTCCTGTCCGGTGTACTCATAACCCAATGAGCACATGCATACATCTTAGGTGATCCAACTGACACCAGTGGCTTGTGAGACCGACCACCGCCCCTCGTCGGGTTCTCGACTGTATACACTAGTCTACTCCGGAGTATCGATGCCTTGTTTCGAAACTCCGACGACTAGGGACCACTTTTAAGGATGTGCTTATGGACTACCCAACTCTCACGTATATGATCGCCATCATACTGCTGGTAGTAAAGCAAGAATCTAAGGGCTCTATCAATGTGTAATAGTGATCATGTCACGTAAAGCTGTACACGACTGATAAAGGCAAACCAGATAGTATACTATCACCTTGAGTAAGACTGTCCTACCGGTATTGGTCCTCCCTCAATCATTGCAATCACATACCTGTGATCCAATAATTGACTTTGAGGGCACTATATCCAACAAATACGAATATAGGTACGATTCGAGAATTCCGAGACGGAGTTGGCGATATAGCAGCGTGGATTCAGCGAGCTTTTAAGTTGGTGAGTAGATTTACATCTACTGGGGAAGTCGGGTGGATGACGTATCGCACCCCCGCAACCTTATAAATAATATTATGGTCTCTAGTTAGTATAGTAGTTATTCAAGGTATTGATATAATATCGCATCTTATATGTCCTTCCTTTGCACAGAGTTCATTTATGCTTTTAAGTGAGACATGTACGTGATGTTAGATCCGTACGAAATGGATATGATTTGATGAGTTTGTGCGAGGGATCATGCCGTACTTAAGATCATACAGATATAGAGATATGATGAGATATAATACAAGGAATTATACGTATTGGAAATGATGAAATTTGTATGCCGAATAACGGCCAATTTATCCTTTTACTCGTAGAGTTAGGTTATATTATGTTTTAGGATGTAATACTTGTGTGAGCTATATTCTTTTAAAATCTATGATTCGTTTCTCTTTTAAATAAAATACTAGGATGCGTGCCAGTTTCTAAACTGAATATCTATTTTAAATGTAGGGCAGCTTCCTTATCTCAAACTTAACGTTTCGATCATTTCTAAAGATAATGGTATAGCTCATAGCAAGTAATTACAATAGTTACTTTTAGATTACTTTACATGTTTGCATTATATTATCAATATTATACATTTCTGCGTCATGCACACTCTGATAGAACACAGCACAAATACCAATGAGTACTATGCTGCACAAGCACGTGAATATATGTTACACTACACCTCATTGGTACTGCCATGTCACTGTAGAACCGTTCTTTTATATATACTAAAATAAATAGGTTGTTACACCGTAGAACACTTGCACAAATACTAATGATTTCCATGTAGCATGAGCACAAATGCGTATGCTACAGTACACATCTTTAGTAGTACCATGACACAGTAGAACTGAAATCTATGTTTATGTCATATAATTACGTAGTCTTCTTTATTCCTGTTGTAAATTATAAATATTACTACTATATATGCTGTATTTGAATCTTTGGATTTTCTTGGTATTTTACTCCTGATGATATATATCGGTGGTATGGGACACTTTTATATATGTATATATATAATATATTATCAATACAATCTATACAAGTTTCTTATTCCTCACTTGATATTTTTGATATGATGAGTAAACATCCACCATGAGTTTTGTGTTTTCTGATTTTGATATCTGAACCGAGTCGGGGGTCATACGGTTGCGGATTTTATATTATCCATACTGAATCGGTGGGCATACAGTTGGGTACATGGTGGACACGGTCAGGGCCGAGGGGCAGGATAGCCGCATTATAGGCGGGGAGCCTAATATGGATACTCGATTCCGGAAATAGAGATGAGCACGGCAGATATCCAGGAGATACTGACCGGGGTTCGATTGGGAACGGCAGATATCCAAGGGATACTGATCGTAGCCAGGATATCGGGTGGCGATCATCTGTTGAGATAGTGTCGACGGTAACTGCATTTACGTGTCGATGCTGGACACGAGAGATTTCGGATTTCGATATCGATGCTGGATATTTATTTATATATTGATATGATCACTATCATGAGGTATACAGTTAGATATTATTTAGTGGATTCAACCAGGACTGATCCGGAGGACAGTACCTGCAGATATTTGTACAGACATGCATATACACAAAGGGATTCCAACACGAACTATAGATTCATGATTTTTACTCATATAACATTGAGATATTATACTTGGGATTGCATGATAGTTAATATTGCACATATGCATATCATATAGTATATTGGTACAGATTATGATAGGACTATACTTATGACCTAGGTATCGTCATGCATTTCGATTTCTACCTTTAGATGTACTTTTATTCACTGAGTTGGCAACTTATCCCCGTTGTTTTACAGTTTCTTGCAGGTTTCACCGCTTGGATTGTCAGCGGCTTAGGCACACATTTTTTTTGGGGATTAATTGGTAAGTGGGTTATTATTGTATCATACTCACTCTTGATTATTCATATTTTCTTTTATCCAGTGGAAACTCCATCAACTTAGAAGTGGTATATTATGGACTTAGAAATAAGACTTAGAGTTTATGTATGGTGATGTCGCACTCTTTGGAATCGATTTCTGATTTAGATTGTTGGTTGCTCCATCGTTTGGACGTGGAGACTAGCTTCCGTTGGGATGCTATTTTATTATTATGTTGTATCATGTTTTTATAAAAATGGAAAGGAGGTGATGTCAAGTTTCAAAAAGTCATAGATGCTTTTCAACATAGTTAAAATTTGATGTTATTTTAAGATTGATTTCATCGGATGATTATTTAATCCTTACCTCCAATAATTTTCAAAAAAAATGTTTAGATTCCGGGTTTCGGCGTACTTGAACCGCGTCGATGTATTTAGATGTCACGTGATTTAAGTGCCGGTCACGTGCCACATTTGGGTCATGACAAAGTTGGTATCAGAGCATTTGGTTTAACCTTTGTTCCAGTCTAGGTTGACTATATGGAATCTGGGCATACATTTTGTTACCTGGGCTTGACCTTATAGGACTTAGACCTGACTTTGGGGGTCTTATACCTGAACTTTCGTTATATTGGATGACTTTTGTTGATGGAGTAGGTACTAAGTAGAGTAACGTGCCGTACAAATGTTCCGCGGCATATTTACGATATGATACTCCGCCTAAGTTACCTTAGGATTTGTATCTTGAGATCTTCCTTCTATTCATTTCATTGATCTATCTTCGTCAATGGATGTTGATTGTTTCGGTCACCATGTTTATGGGAGCCGGGAGTGATGCAGTTAGAGATACGGTCAGAGAAGACTTGTCTAGGACAAGGACTGACCAGGATGACATTCGGATGATATATTGACACGCCGTTTATTGATATTGATCGAGTTTTAATATTGAAGCGAGTTTCTTCGGGATCCGCACCAGATAGAAGAGTCATTGCTTGAGATAAGCCGTACTTGAGGCATGATGCTTTTCCCTTCTTTAATGATCGTGGTGTTGCATTCTGTTTATATAGCGATAATAAACATTGCTGAGGATATCAAGAGGTTGTTTCCAGAGTTCATGAAGCTAAAGGTTGACGATGGTTACCAGTATAGATGGGTCAGCAGGATTCATAGCCATTCAGAGGTGGGATGGTTAGGACTTTTAATCCATTATGGCACTCCGATACGAGATCGGTGAAAGTGATGTACTTCTACAGATGGATCTTGCTTAGACTAGATGCAAGTCGTTCGAGAAATAGATCGTGCAATAAGTTTTCCTCCGACGAATTTGGGACGAGTCTTCGAAGGTGAGATTAGCTAGATTCTTCTACAGAGTATCAGAGATGACGGATTCGTGTTTCTGAGTTTGTAAGACTCCGAGTTTGGTCATAACCAAGTATGATTTGCAATTCGTGTAACTATGCAGATACGCTCCTTAAGTGATTGATATAGGGAATTTATAGGACAAGAGATTGGTACGAAGTTTCAGTGGACTGTTGTTCTACACAGTAGATATTGAAGATTTGATGACGTGTGCAACTACACTTTTAGGAGGAAATCAAAAGGGAATGGCAATGGTTATGAAAGGGAAAGTAGGTCAAGAAAAGGGTGCTAGTTCCGGGCAGGTTGGATAAATGATTTTAGAAAAAGCCTTGATGGATTCTCTTCCAGAAATTTATAATAAATAAGATTGGACTGGGATTAGTTGTTAGCACATAAGCTGAGGACAGAGATTTTCTTTATCAACATGTTACATCACAAAGGACTGGACTACTAGTCAAGAAGGTGTGATGGGATGCATCCGTAATAAGACGAATAGTGTTGTTGCTCCTCACCGGACGATCGCATAAATAAGCTATGGTATTAGAGATCCGCAAGGAGAACCAGAATTCAGAGATAGAGAATGTTAAAACGTGGCAGACGGCAAGTAGTAAATCCTTGCTATGCTAATTCCGGTGGTATAAACACCTTCCGACATTGAAGAGAATATAGTTCGATGTCCTTTAAGTTCGATTTACATTTTATACTCTAAAACATTCATTTTCAAACGTTAGAGAAAGGACAACTCGATGTCCGTGATTTTTGAATTTTAAGGATTTGAGGATCAATTTATGTTTTGTGCACACCCGGTGCACTTGATGAGATTTCTATGTACAGTAATTTCTCTTTGACTTATGATTTGTGCACACCAGGTGCACTTATTGAGATTTTAGTGCGAGGTGACTGCACTCGATTGGAGTGTTGTGTACACCGGATGCACTACACCGATTTTCCATGCATATCAGATGCACATGGTTAGGAATTTATATACTTGGTTTGATTTTATGCACACTAGTTGCACGTTTTGATTTTGTGCACCCCGATGCACTTGGTATTATTTTGTATACTTTTATTCCATGCACAGTGGATGCAGTGGATATCGTTTCGTGCACGTCTGTTGCACTTAGCGCTGTTGTTTTCGTGCCCACCGTGAAGTGTGGTTTGAGACTTACGTGCAAATCTATTAGGGTTGATTTTGTTTTCGTTCTTTGCACTTGATAGGATATGTGATAGATTTGTTTTTTATATTTTCGCTTGGTCGTGTGCACTGATATGGCACTGCGATCATGGCATTGCTTTTGTGTATTTAGGATACACAACGGTTTTCGTATTTGACACAATTTGCATCATAACTGAAGTAATTCTCATCGCAACCTGTAGAGTTACAGTTATAAGAGATTATCTTTTGAGTTTTCATGCACACTATTCCGTTGTGATACGTTTTAGCTCGTATGGGATTTTGGAGTCTAGTTATATTGAGCAAATTTTATGTTTTAAAGTTGGACCCGGGAAATTGTTTTAAAATAAGTTGATTGGGTTAAGAAAATGTTTTAAGAAAGGGGTTTAATTTAAATTCGGGAAACGGGAATATTGTAACAATATGAAAATTTTAGAAAATAAATAAATTTAATTAATTAAATAATAAAATGTTAATTTAAAAAGTTATTAAAACCAAATAGGACATTTTCATAAGTAGTATATGAAACAAATTAAAATTAAAATTTTAGTTTATAACAATAGTAAATTTCAAGGGTTTTAGTGAATAATTTAGCTTCATTTTAAGAAAAAGGGTGTTTATATTATAACATAGATGATGAGGGGTTTTGTGAAAAGATTAGGTAATTGTGGAAATATGAAATTGGTGAGGGTTTATGTGTAAAAAGGGGTAGGACTTGGTTAAGATTAACTTGAACCCTTGGTGTATCATATCATCATGAAGACACCTCCTACTTGCATGAAAATAGCATCCCTTTCATGCTCATACCTCCTCCTTCCTCTCATGCCACCTCCATCTCTTAACCTCCACCTCATGCATTCTCTACACCACATAATACCTAGTAAATTCCTTACCCACTCAACTGAACACTACACTTCTTCAGCCCAAACCAAGAAATTCCTAATTGTTAATACTAAAAGAGAAAGACAGAGCAAAGGCTACCTTCATCAAGTGTACCTTTCATCAAACTCAATACACTACAACCCTTAGATGATTCAATCATAAGATTCTTGAGCTGGTGTTCTCTTGTGAATCATTGAATAGGTATAAGTTCAACCCTGCAGTTCTTAGTTCAATATTGTTTTTGTTTAGAGGTATGATATCGATATATATCGTATTTGGATAATGATAACTCTGTCTGGAATCTGCTATAGTTTAGATGAAAATAAACCTAACCAAACAGTGCCATTACATTATAATCTGGACTTAGAATTACCCATAGGAAGACGAGCCCCTTTGCTCGGATTTTGGCCGGCGACAAGAAGGACAAATCCGATCTCGCCGGATTTTTAGAGGATTTAGGTGTTGGGAATTTTAGGGTAGCTCCATATATCTATATTAGGATGTTTAGTATTGTTAGTTTAAGTTATTTTATCAGTATGTGAAATCTGGGAGCTAATATCTGTTTTGGGGTTAATATTCCTAGATGCGACACGGATATATCGTACCATGAGTTCTGTTTTTATATGTCATGACCAGGAAAGGGTTAGCTCAGATTAACTTAAGTTCTATAACTCACGATATCATCACATTGCCTGTTTAGTTGGTGCAGTATCATAAACTGGGATTTTGTGTGATCTAGCTCACTACAGAGGGATCTGGAACCATTAGGTGTAACCACTATAAAACTAGCAAGACCAAAAGCATAATGAGATTACTAGGAACAACACATGAAACCAGAGCCCTAAACACCTAAATTGATCCGGCAAGGCAACCTTGAAATCCGGCGACCCCGGCCCAATAGTGTCCTTTGGTGTTGGTTTTTCTTCTGTGGCCTATTTTGAGTAAATTTTGGTCTCTAGTATTGTTTGGGTTATCTAAATACTTGCACAGTAAAATCTGGGAACATTTTAAAAATGGTTTTATCAAATTTCATGTATTTACGATACAGAGTTTTCATATTTTGATGCTGCAGTTGAACCGTTAACGTTTATACGTTAACGACAGAATTATATTGACGTTTTCGGGTTAAGTGTGTTGTGGGTTCTAACCTACGAGCATTTAGCCTATTGTATTGGTTTTCGTTATGATATTTACATCAATGCGATTTAAATACGAATATAGGTACGATTCGAGAATTCCGAGACGGAGTTGGCGATGTAGCAGCGTGTATTCAGCGAGCTTTTAAGTTGGTGAGTAGATTTACATCTACTGGGGAAGTCGGGTGGATGGCGTATAACACCCCCGCAACCTTATAAATATTATTATGGTCTCTAGTTAGTATAGTGGTTATTCAAGGTATTGATATAATATCACATCTTATATGTCCTTCATTTGCACAGAGTTCATTTATGGTTTTATGTAAGACATGTACGTGATGCTAGATCCGTACGATATGGATATGATTTGATGAGTTTGTGCGAGGGATCATGCCGTACTTAAGATGATACCGATATAGCGATATGATGAGATATAATACAATGAATTATACGTATTGGAAATGATGAAATTTGTATGCCGAATAACGGCCAATTTATCTTTTGACTCGTAGAGTTAGGTTATATTCTGTTTTAGGATGTAATACTTGTGTGAGCTATATTCATTTAAAAACTACGATTCGTTTGTCTTTTAAATAAAATACTAGGATGCGTTTCAGTTTCTAAAACGAATATCTATTTTAAATGTAGGGAAGCTTCCTTATCTCAAACTTAACGTTTCGATCATTTCTAAAGATAATGGTATAGCTCATAGCAAGTAATTATAATAGTAACGTTTAGATTACTTTACATGTTTTCATTATATTATCAATATTATACGATTCTACGTTACGCACATTCTGATAGAACACTGCACAAATACCAATGAGTACTATGTTGCACAAGCATGTGAATATATGTTACACTACACCTCATTGGTACTAACATGCCACTGTAGAACCGTTCTGTTATATATATATTAAAATAAATAGGTTGTTACACCATAGAACACTTGCATAAATACTAATAATTTCCTTGTTACACGAGCACAGACTCGCATGCTGCACTACATATCATTAGTAGTACCATGACACAGTAGAATTGAAATCTATGTTTATGTGATTTAATTACGTAATCTTCTTTATTCCTGTTGTAGATTATAAATATTACTACTATAAATGTTGTATTTGATTTTTTGGATTATCTGGGTATTTTACTCCCGATGATATATATCGGTGGTATGGGACACTGTTATATATGTATATATATAATATATCATCAATACAATCTATGCAAGTTTCTTATTCCTCACTTGATATTTTTGATATGATGAGTAAACATCCACCATGAGTTTTGTGTTTTCTGATTTTGATCTGAGCCGAGTCGGGGGTCATACGGTTGCGGATTTGTATATTATCCAGACTAAGTCGGTATGCATACAGTTGGATACATGGTGGACTCGGTCGGGGCCGAGGGGGCAGGATAGCCGCATTATAGACGGGGGAGCCTAACGAGGATACTCGATTCCGAAAATAGAGATGAGCACGGCAGATATGCAGGGATACTGACCGGGGTTCGATTGGGTACGGCAGATATCCAGGGGATACTGATCGTAGCCAGGATATCGGGTGGTGATCACCTGTTGAGATGGTGTCGACGGTATCTGCATTTACGTGTCGATGCTGGACACGAGAGATTTTGGATTTCGATGTCGATGCTGGACATCTGTTTTTATATTGATATGATCACTATCATGAGGTATATAGTTAGATATTATTTAGTGGATTCAACCAGAACTGATCTGGAGGACAGTACCTGTAGATATTTGTACAGACATGCATATATACAAAGGGATTCAAACACGAACTATAGATTCATGATTTTGACTCATATGACATTGAGATATTATACATGGGATTGCATGATAGTTAGTATTGCACATATGCATATCATATAGTATATTGGTACAGATTATGATAGGACTATACTTATGACCTATGTTTCGTCATGCATTTCGATTTCTACCTTTAGATGTACTTTTATTCACTGAGTTGGCAACTTATCCCCATTGTACCACAGTATCTTGCAGGTTTCATCGCTTGGATTGTCAGCGGCTTGGGCATGCATTCTTTTCGAGGATTAATTGGTAAGTGGGTTATTATTGTATCATACCCACTCTTGATTATTCATATATTCTTGTATCCAGTGGAAACTGCATCAACTTAGAAGTGGAATATTATGGACTTAGAAGCAAGACTTACAGTTTATTTGTGGTAATGTCGCACTCTTTGGAATTGATTTCTGATTTAGATTGTTGGTTGCTCCATCGTTTAGACGTAGAGACTAGCTTCCGTTGGGATGCTATTTTATTATTATGTTGTATCCGGTTTTTTATAAAAATGCAAAGGAGGTGATGTCAAGTTTCAAAATGTCATAAATGTTTTTGAACATACTTAGTTAAAATTTGATGTTATTTTAAGTTTGATTTCATCGAATGATTATTTAAACCTTACCTCCAATAATTTAAAAAAAAAGGTTTAGATTTCGGGTTTCGGCTTACTTGAACCGCGTCGACGCCTTTTAATGTCACGTGATTTAAGTGCCGATCACGTGCCACATTTGGGTCATGACATCTGCGTAATACGAAAGATACCCCCTGGAGTTCTTTGGATATCCCACAAAGTTACACAGTACCGAGCGTGCCTCGAGCTTGTCCGCATGCTGCTTTTTGACAAAAGCTGGACATCCTTATTTTATCAAATACCGAAGATAGGGTTTCTTTCCACTCCACATGTGATATGGTGTGGGAGGCACAGTCTTGGTAGGAACCTTGTACAAAAGATATGCAACCGATTCTAGTGCATAGCCCAGAAGGATCGCGGTAACTCAGCGTTACTCATCATGGAATGTACCATATCCAATAAGGTTCGGTTCCTCCTTTCCGATACACCGTTGTGCTGTGGTGTATATGGATGAGTATGCTGAGAGAGAATTCCATTCTCTTTTGAGTAATCCAGGAACTCGGCACTTAATTATTAATCACCTCGATCAGATCTAAGTGTCTTGATACTTTTGTCGTTTTGTTTTTCCACTTCATTCTTATATTCTCGGAATTTCTCAAAGGCCTCGGATTTATGTTTCATCAAGAAGACATGTCCATACCAAGAGAAATTATCCGTAAAAGTAATGAAATAGGAATAACCACTTCTTGCATGTGTAGACATTGGACCACACACGTCGCTCGCTCTTACTCCGTGTCCAGTGAACGGAGTCTTTGTCATCTTTCCTTTGAGACATGATTAACAAGTTGCATAAGACTAATATTCGAACGGATCCAAACATCCCTCTTTATGTAACTTCATCAACCGTGTTTCATTGATGTGACCCAGTCTACAATACCATAAGAAAGCTTCATTCTTTTGTTTGTGTTCTGGACGTTGAAAACTTGATGTTGGTTTATTACGTATGCACCGTTGTTTAGTATACCCGACCCAATAAAACCATGATTAAGGTGGATGTTTACGACATCGCTTATAAATGTAAAATCATAACCTTCTTTAGATAACAAAGATACAGAAATGATATTACAAGTCAAACTAGGTACACAAAAACAGTTGCGCAAAACCAAAAAAATATCCACTTGTCAATCCTAAGGGATGTTTCCCTACGGACACAGCATCCACGCCCGCTTCTTTAGCAACCCTGAGGGTCATATCACCCGCGTTCAAAACTCTACGGCTTCTCAGTGCCTACAAAGAATTACAGATATGAGATCCTGATCCGGTATCCAATACCTAGGAAGTAGAGTTGATTGATAGACAGTTTTTAATCACAAACACACCTGAAGCCGAAGTCACAACCTGCTTCGGTTTTGGGGTTTCCAGGCCCTGCAATCCTTCTTCCAATGGCCCTTCTTGTGACAGTAGAAGCATTCTTCCTTCCATACTGTCGGCCCCCCAAATTTTTGCTTGCCCCTTCCCTCTACCTTACCAACATCGCCTTTCAGCTTGGTGAGGGCCTTCTTCTTCTTCCCCTTGGCTTTTGCCTTGGATCTAGAAGAGGAAGATCCCCATACAAGCAGAGCGGGTGTCTCCCTGGACTTCTGCAAGGTGCCCTCAGCGCTCGTCAACATGTTGAGGAGTTCTGGAAGTGTAACTTCCCTCGCTTGAATATTAAAATTTAAGATGAACTGGACGTAGGTAGAGGGGAGGGATGTAGAATCAAGTCTATGTATAACTCGTTCTCCGACGTGGTCTCCAGTTCTGCGAGTGTAACGTTTTAGAAATCGTTATGAGAATTTTTCCGTTTTAGGGTAAATTTTGTCGGTATTTTCCGTTTTAAACCGACTGTGATCAAACGACCATATAGACTTTCCAGCACCTAGTTTAGCTAAAATAAAGCTAGTGCGCAAGGTTTGGGGGTATAAGGGACATTTTGGTTCAATTTGAATTTTTCCCAATTTTAATATTATTATAATGCGGTATTCATATTTTGGGAAATTTCTTTTTAGTGATTTTTTCATCTATTATGCTTGATTTAACCAAAAACCCACATAATATCTAGATTCTTTATGTGGACTAGGGATTTAAGTGTGAAAGAAAAAAAGAAGAAGAATGCAATAGGTGGCTTCATGCATGCATATGTGTCTGAATGCTTTAAATTGCATTTATTGATGATTTTAGCTAGAACACTCCACACAACTCTCCCCACTTCCTCACTTGGCCCAAAACCCTCTTCCCCCTTCTGCTCTTAATCATTTCCTTTCATTTCTTGCATCAATCCAAGCTCATAAATCTCCAAAATCCCAAAATATATCACAAGTCTTGATTTTTGCTCTTGGATCACTTGGAGGTAGGAAAGCTTGGATCTTGTGAGCTAAAGTTGATAGGTATAATCCCTACACTGATAAATAGGGTTTTTTATACGGTGTAGCTCGTTGAATATGGGTTTGAACACTTTAAATATCGATTTGTGAAATATCGTGTTTTTAGTGTCCTTTTTGAGTCTCTGTGATCTGCTGCGATATGGAAATTTTAGTGAGTGACCAAACAAGTTTTTAGTGATGTACTAGTTAACCTAAGACACCACCTGAGACATGAGGACCACCCCAACGGCCGGGGCCGGCGACCCCTTTGACGATTTCCGGCGACGCCGGCTTTGTAGGGAAGTGTTGGGGTTTGGGTTTTGTGGGCAGTTGTCTGCTGTGGTTTGTGGGTGTTTGGTACTGTTTACTTTTTTAGTATTTTCAATATGCAAATTCTGGGATCGTTTTCCTATAATCTAGTGTTTTGTGTCCGCGCGATACGTTATACGACACGGATCGTGCTCTTTGTGTGGTTTTGCTCTTAGGTTATTTTCGTCGTGTCGCTACGAACGTTAGCCACAATACGAACACTTGAGAGTATGTTTTGTGTTGTTGAGTCGGTTAAATGTAGTTTGTACGTGTTTTGGGTCTATTATTAATATATACTTGCTTTATTGTTTTAATGTGGTAGGTTCGCAGGCGGGGACTTCGGACACTGCTACAAGGGGAAAACAAGTGGTTGGCTTCACTTAGCCAGGAGCGTTGGTGAGTAGATTTAACATCTACAGGGGAATCGCCCGCATGGCCTTATGCGTCTGGACTAGAGATGTTAATTCTGTCGCATATTCTATATCATATTTAGAATTGCGCATTTACCCTACTGCTTAGTTAGTGTTGTGCTTGGACTAGTATTCTTAGGACACTACACCATTATTGACGGCCTATGTTGCACGAGCACTGATAGTATGCCACACACACACCGTTAATAATTGCCATGTCACGCACAACCCACATATGGAAATGATATTGTATGGTTAGGGACATTGAGACATTGATTTATATTTCTTTATGCATTTGACATTTAGCATACCTGTATATCCACATGCTTACTCATATGCCTTCATATACTTATATGCTAGATACCTGTATACCTATAGAGTATTGTACCATTAGTGATAGGTACATACACACTTTATGACAAAGCTACAGGTATACCTTGCACACATACTTCACTTATACCCAAGGGGTGTATTACATCATTTACTTATAGGTAGATACATATACCTTGCTATACCTTATTTTCCATATATATATATGGTTATAGTACATGTTTACCTTTGCTTGATGTTATTTAGACTTGGATAAATTAGGAACCGCGTGATATTTTATATTAACTTGTTGCAGTTAATTAGCGGATTTTCCTTTATATACTTACATTTCAGTTTATGTTGCACATATTATATTTATGGATTTTCGCATTGTGATATGGATTTTTCATGATGTTTTCTGGATTTGGGGAACGTCGGAGTTCATGAAATTATGCATTATTTGAAAAACCCGATTTCCCTTGATATGATATTACAGTATCCACCATGAGATTTATCGGTTCTGATTGTATACCCGATTCGAGGAGCGGGAGGCACCGTCTGTGGGTACATGGTGGGGCCTGGAGGTACACCGAGGCAAGAATAAGGTCTTGGTGCTAGACGATGAGTTGAAGGGGAATCATACCATCCGGTGACATTACCAATTACTCAGCAGTTATCATGGGGATACCGACGGGAGTCATATACGTATAGATACGTCGAGAGGCGAGGGTCAGAGCTAGGCACTCGAGCTTTCGGGATAGCGTATGATACGTACCTATCAGGGTGCCAGTCGTGGTGACAGCACCTGATAGACCTGCATTTCTGTGTCGATGCTTGACACATTGGTTTCATGATATTTCTTTTTTACTCCTTTGTATATATAATAGTGGAATGGGATGCTGTTATATATGCCCTTACACCAATATTAGTGGAACGGGACGCTAATATATGTGTATTGACATTAATTTATATACATCATCATATTATTTCATGCAAATATACTTAGGGTGTTAGAATTTTACTTGATATTGGATTTGGGATATAGGTGATTCATTTGATATTGGATACATATATATGTGAGATCTACTTGATGTTGTACATTCGGGATATACGAGATATACTTGATATTGTACATACGGGATGTAAGAGATCCACTTGATGTTGTACATTCAAAGTATACGAGATATACTTGATATTGTACATTCGGAATATATGAGTTTACTTGATGTTGTAAATTAAGGATATGTGAGACTTACATTATATGATAGCCAATTTGGGTGCTGATTTGAGGAAATTGGGATTTGGATTGTCTTGATGGATTTTGTTCCTACCATGATGTTAGGATTCCGTGGAAATGACATATTTTATTCCATACTCCACATTTATTGTTTATGCACTGCTTCATGTATTATTTGTACCTGATAGAGTACTTTACATTACTGTTGCATTTATATATTATTATATGCATTGTTTCATGTATTATTTGTACCTGATAGAGTACTTTACATGATTATTGTATACCGATTGTCATATTATTGCTTCATGTATTAGTAGTACCTGCTAGCGTACCTTTCATGATTGATGCATTATATATGACCACTCATTGCTATTAAATGCTTATGTTAGATTCGCATTGTACGTACATACTCGCGATTACCTGCATATGTTATTTACTATTCACGAGTTGGCAAGTCACCCCCGTTGTGCCACAGTGTTTTGCAGGTGTTCTTCAGGATAGTCAGAGGCAGAGCTATTTCCATCTTTTGTATCATCTTTTGCTGCGGATACCGCTTCGCCTGACAGTGTGCAGTTTTGCTTAGGTAGGTCTTGCGGTTATCCGATTTTGCTTATTGTATATTCGTTGTATCCTGTACTCTCCATCTACCATTATATTGTATGACTTAGAGACTTGATGAGAGAACAATATTGTATATTATTTTGTGACTTAGAGGTTTTTATGCAGTTTTATTTATATAGTCTCTTTCTTCGCTACGGCGTCGTATATCTATTGTGGTGATTGTTTTTCGCCGTTGGGCGTGGATTTTGCTCCCGTTTGTGATGCTTTTACTTGTATATTATGTTGTACCCATTTTGGGGGCTTGTTTTACAAAGGGGGTGCTGCCAAAATTTTAAGAAATAAAAGTGAGACTTTAAAGAATTTGGGTTGTGATTTCAAAGGTTTTGAAAATACTATTATCACTTTCATGCTACTTTCGATGGTTTAGATTGCTGGGTTTTGGGTTTCTTTTACTACGTTATGCCTGTAGACGTTGCGTAGTATTAGGGCCGTCACGTGCCAATTTCGGGTCGTGACAAAGTTGGTATCAGAGTGCTAGGTTTTACCTTTCGAAGTGTATGATGACCTTGGTATGATGGAGTAGGTAGCTTAAGAAGAGTAACATAGTGTGTGTATTTCTGCAGCATACTCTTGATGCGGTACTCCGCCTAAAGTGACCTATGTACAAATTGCTTGAAATTCCTTCTTTGATGATTCATATTCTTGTGATTCGATTTCCGTGTTCTTACCGAATCTTATTTCCATTTATAGCCTTTGCCGCCGATGACTATGGGGACTCAGAGTGATGCAGCGAGGGCCGAGGTCAAGATTGACTCGGGTAGGACGAGGACTGACCAGGATGGCACGCTCGTTGCACGGGAGCAGACAGATCCTCCTTCGACAGATAGTATCGCTAGGCTTGTGGCGGAGATGTAGGACATGCGCCAGACGATGAGTTCATTGGTTGAGGCCATTCAGGCGCAGCGACAGGAGGTTGTCACCCCTGTTATCCAGTTGTTCCTTGCGGTCAGTACACAGCATTTCGTCACCTACATAGCACCTATGGATGCAGCCCCAGTTGACGAGACACGTATTCCAGAGACTTTGAGAGTTCCGGAACAGTGGAGGACTCGTACAGGTGTGCCAGTCCAGAGACAGAGGCTTAGTCGTCGAGACAGATTTCGTGACCGTCGCGGGAGTGGCAGAGTCTTAAGACGAGGTCAGTCATTCAGCTTACATCCCTACGAGGGCCAGCAGCCGGCGTATGGATGTTTTCGATGCGGGATCCTTCATCACTTCATCAGGGAATGTTCCTTAGCAATGCGTCAGACCCGTGTTCAGAGAGGTCGTGGATGCGGAAGGTTTGCTCAGAGGGGTCAGGTTGGCAGAGGAAGAGTTCTGACAGTTCCGGGTAGAAGGCAGACACGAGAGTCTTCTTCTACTCATCGGGACGCGCGGGCGTCCAATGCAGGGTTTTCAGGTATTCATAATTCGTATGTTCTTTTGTTGTACTTGTTGTTTTGCACACTTTGTGCCGTGGTTGGGACGAGGATCGTATTAGCTAGATCAGCCGTTTGTTGTGTTTATTTCTGTCAGCGATTCTTTTGTTGCGCAACACATATTTCAGTTGTGTGCCAATCGGGTAGGAGATTCATCCGTCACTTGATCCTTCTAGAGATGGTGGATTTGATGTTATCGTGTGCACGGACTGGTTAGCTACGTGCTAGGCGGCTGTGGATTGCCGCGAGAAAACAGTCAGGTTTTATTTTCCCCGGCGAGTCAGTTCTTGTTGTACAGGTGGATAGTTGCGTCGCCTCTCACAGCTTGAATTCAGCCTTTTCGCTGTTGACTTTTGAGGAGGAGATATCGTGGATTCCTGGCGTTCATTCGTGATACTGTAGCCACAGTGGGTTTGTTGGACCGGTTTTCCTTCGTTCAAGAGTTTTCCGACGTTCCAGATGAGCCGGCAAAGCTTAAAGAGCTTAAGGATGAGCTGCAGAGTTGTTTGTTGGGGGGCTTGTGCGTCTGAGTGTTTCGCATTAGGGAGCTCCTATTCCTGTTCGTTAAAGAGGAAGATGGCAGATTGAGTTTGTGTATTGATGGATCATCAATTGAACCGGCTAACGGTGCGAATAGGTATCCTTTACCTCGCATTGACGATTTCTTCGATCAGCACCAGAGTGTGAGACATGTTCTATGTTTTTTTCGGGATCAGGTCATCATTGTTGCGTGTTCGGAGTGATGACATTCCGAAGACTGCCTTGTGCGTGCTACGGGCTTTGTGTGTTTTGGTGTTGTCATTGGACTCACCAATGCCTTAGCAACATTCGTAGATATGATGAACCAGATTTATTCAGGCCGTTCCTCGACCAGTTATTGTTGTGTTATTGACGACATTCTGGTCAATTGCAATGTGTTTTGAGGAACAGGAGCAATGCTTGAGGATTTGTTTTGCAGATATTGGGAGAGCCCCAGCGGTTTGCTAGGTTCTTGGAGTGTTTCTTCAGGCTTGTTTGTGTTGACTCCTAGGTCTTGTACTTACGGGAGACGGTTTTTGTATGGTTCCGAAGAAGATCGAGGCCGTACAGCTTATGCCCAAACTTGTGTGCAGGACGGAGGTCCCCAGATTTTTGGGCTTAGCAGGTTTTTACCGCCGTTTCGTGCAGGATTGCTAGTGTAGTGCTGCACCGTGACTGGAATGACCGGAAATGAGGTTTCTTTTCTTTGGGCTGAGGCATGTGTGCGGAGTTTCGGCAGTTGGAGACTCAGTTAACAACTGCATCAGTTCTTTCTTGCATTCTGGTTCGGGCGACTTTGTTGTTTAACTGTAATGTTTCGTGAGTAGGGCTCGATTGTGTACTGAGGTGACACTATAGTTTTCTCTTTTTCTTCCTTACATCTGAAGGAAGTACGAGCAAGATATCCTGTTGGATATAGTGCCATTAGAGTCAATTATTGGATCACAGGCACGTGATTGCAAAGATTGAGGGAGGACCTATACCGGTAGGACAGTCTTACTCAAGATGATAGTATGCGATCTGGTTTATCTTTATCATCGTGTGCTGCTTTAGGTGACCTTACAGGTCGCTTTTACACGTTGATAGAACCCTTAGGATTCTTGCTTGACTGCCAGCTGTATGATAGCGATCATAAATGTGGGAGCTGGGGTATATAAGCACATCCTTAAGTGGTCCCTAGTCGTGGGAGTTTCGAGACTGGGCATCGATACTCCATTAGTAGACTAGTGTATACAGTCAAGACCCCGACGAGGGGCGGTGGCCGGTCTCACAAGCCATTGATGTTAGTTAGTTCACCTAAGATGTATACAGGTGCTCATTGGGTTATGAGTACACCGGACAGGACTCGCCGGGAACATGCTAGTTGGTATTATACCTGATGTTAGATAACAGTTCCCTGGTAACATGTGTACATGTTAGTTTATCGACCTGAGATCGTCATTTGTCTCGTGTGAGTTCCCACTGTGCTTTGATTACTACCCTACCACGGCTCAATGGAGTCGTGCAAACAGGTTTTAGTTGGGTACAGTCCCGAGACACATGGAGGCAGTGAGCGGATCGGCAGAGGTTTCTTCTCTCCCGGTATTGGGGGTAAGATCGTGATGTATCTAGGAGAGCCATTACACGAAGTACTTGGCCAAGGAAGGAGATTTACTAGTAGGTATTCCAGTAGTATCTCAGGGTGTTCTGGGCTACACTCCGACACGACTTGTACCGCTTTTGGGGGTCTGACTTTTACCAACCCCCTAGTCCCGACATGCGATGCTCATAGACGAACGGACCGGACTGTACGGATATTGTCACTGATAGGCTCAGTAGGGTGTCAGGATGAGTTCGCTCATCGACTTCCCTTTTGGTCAGTACCTGGTAGCCCGTTACGTACGGCTAGTATCTCTGACGTGCTAGTGGTTAAATCCACAGCCAAAGTATTGACGAGTCTTTAGAGTCCCCCACAGACAGTTTCTCAAGTTTCGGGCGAAACGTTGTAGAGGCCGTATGATATATGGCAGGGTTCGATCTTATTCGTGCGGTAGTGCACGGATCATGATCGGGAGGATCATACTAGTGGTCTTTGTCTTAAGCCGGATCCTAGTATTAGATTTGTTGGATTACTTTAGTCTCATCGCATTTGCATTCAGTCGGATTGCGGAGGCAGGTATGTATATACAGGTGAGGGGTATCCTTGTGATCCGTCACGAGTTTACTTTAGATGTTGCCGTATCTTTTTGTTGTTGTAAACATTTGGGTTAATGTTTACAAATGGAAATAATGAGCTAGAAATCATGATTAGGAGCATTAATTGTGACACATGCACAAGTGGTGACTCATGGTCTCTTTCTTTGTGCATGTGTCACATTATGTGATTGATTTGTGGATGAAATGAGAGGGAGAGAGGGAGAGGGCTACCATATGAAATGTTTGCTCTTGTATTATTTCATACTCACTCTCTCATTTTATGATATAGCAACATAAGAAGGAAAAAAATGGCTCCTTCTTCTTCTTCCTCCTCTAGCTCACAACCTCCATTAATGGCATCATCTCTAATCTCCATCCATACACTCTCATGTAAGTGCACGGCGGCGCCCCGGTCGTCAATCCGACGCCGGAATGCGGAAACATAACTTTTTACGAACTTGAAAACCGGCACCACCGCGCACAAAAATCCCGGATCGGGCCATTAACATAATCCTAGTTAACTTGAGAAGGGGTAGGGAGATATACCGAGCGATCCGTATCCTTCGGTCTTCTCGTCGTCGTCCCCATCTCCCCGTGGAATCTCCGGTCTTCAACTCCTCGTCGGAAGGGCACCACGTCGCCGGCTTCTTTTATGGGCTCCCACCTCTGGACCGAGGCAACTCGGGCACGAAGTTGGCGAGTCGACGTGCCTAAGAGTTGCTGTAGAATAGTGTAGAACTCATGTCTCATTTGGGGTAGTAGAAGTTGCCATATGGTGGAGGAAATCAACTTGTGGAATTTTGTGTTGAACTTGGGGATTTTTGCAAGCATGAAGAGAACCAAAAATCCCCACCAAAACAATGGGAATCCCCCCCTCTCTTTGGCCGGCCATGGTGAAGGGAGTGAGAGAATGAGGGAGAGTCACAATAATCCAAGGGAGAGGAAGAGAAAAAGGCTATCATGCGTGAGAGAGAAAAAGATGTGATGAAGATGAATTATCATCACAACCATAACCTCACTCCAAATCAACCATCATGAACCCAAAGTCAATCAATGATGAAGTCAAGAAAGTCAAGGGATGGTGCAACCATCATGACACAACAAAATGCAAAGAACACCCTCCACAATGCTTATTTGCACATTTGCAAATAAGCCCTCCTCCACCAAATTTCAGCCAATGAAAGATACAAAGGAAAATGGCCGAAACCGGAAAACAAACTGGCAACTTCGGAAAACTAATCCCGTAATAAATTACAGGAAAACCCCGCTACTGTATATACATACCCGCATTTGTATTCCGACCGAATACAAATGCAATGAGACAAATCTACACTGTACAATACTAGGATCCGGCTTAAACCAAAACCCGCTATTATTATCCGTCCGATCATGATCCGTGCAATACCGCACGTATCTGATCGAACCCTGCCATATCTCCATACGGTCTCTACAGCGTTTCGCCCAAAACTTGAGAAACTGGTCTGTGGGGGACTCTAAAGACTCGTCAATACTTTGGCTGTGGATTTAACCACTAGCACGTCAGAGGTATTAGCCATACGTAACGGGCTATCAGGTATTGACCAAAAGGGAAGTCGATGAGCGAACTCATCTTGACACCCTACTGAGCCTGTCAGTAACAATATCTGTACAGTCCGGTCCGTTCGTCTATGAGCATCGCATGGCGGGCCTAGGGGGTTGGTAAAAGTCAGACCCCCAAAAGCGGTACAAGTTGTGTCGGAGTGTAGCCCAGAACACCCTGAGATACTACTGGAATACCTACCAGTAAATCTCCTGCCTTGGCCAAGGACTTCGTGTAAGGGCTCTCCTAGACACAGCGCGACCTCACCCCTAATACCGGGAGAGACGAACCCGTGAAGATCCGCTCACTGCCTCAATGTGGCTCGGGACTGTACCCAACAAAAACCTGTTTGCACGTCTCCTTTGAGCGTGGTAGGGTACTAATCAAAGTACAGTGGGAACTCATACGAGACAAATGACGATCTCAGGTCGATGAACTAACCTATACACATGTCACCTGGAAACTGCTATCTAACGTCAGGTATAAGATCAACTAGCATGTTCCCGGCGAGTCATGCCCGGTGTACTCATAACCCAATGAGCACCTGTATACATCTTAGGTGAACCAACTGACACCAGTGGCTTGTGAGACCGGCCACCGCCCCTCGTCGGGGTCTCGACTGTATACACTATTCTACTCTGGAGTATCGATGCCATGTCTCGAAACTCCTACAACTAGGGACCTTTTAAGGATGTGCTTATAGACTACCAGCTCCCACGTATATGATCGCCCTCATACTGCTGGCAGTCAAGCAAGATTCCTAGGGGCTCTATCAACGTGCAATAGTGACCTGTAAGGTCACCTAAAGCAGTACACGATGATAAAGATAAACCAGATAGCATACTATCATCTTGAGTAAGACTGTCCTACCTGAATAGGTCCTCTCTCAATCATTGCAATCGTGTGCATGTGATCCTATAATTGACTCTGAGGGCACTATCTCCAACAATCTCCCACTTGCACTCAAGGCTAATTATTGCGATGTCGCATATTCACAGCCCGTGTGATCACGAACACCCAACTCCTTTACTAATCAGTCTCACAAAACCCGTTTGCGAAACTATTGCGTTCGAGGAATAGCCTTAGCGAGTGGATCCGCTTTGATGTTTCTTTCTATGTCTCTCTATATCTCAAGTTCACGGAGAAAGCTATCTCCCGAAATGAGCAATACCTGTCTTAGAATGTGTCTGGATGTCTGATGGGACCTAGCTCATAAATGAACTCCAAATCCAAACTTCTTAGACTGTATCGTCAACTGAACTTAATCAGTATCCTTTGCCATCCTTCCCTCAGTATCCACCTGGACCACCTGTCAAAAATACTGCCCCTCTTCAGAAGGAAAACTATAACTCTGACAACCTCTCTGACATCCAGGTCACCTTGGAAGCCTGGAATGATAACTGTTTCTTAAAAGAGGCTGTTGTTATCATATCCCTAGAACATCCACTTATGTTCTAAAACTGCTTCCGTTCGTTTCTCCAGGATTGGATCAATATCAATTTATTGCATCCACTGCAAAAACAATATCTGGTGTGGTACTTGACATCCCATGATTGACTCAATTGGCTAAGCAAGTGATCTGCCAATCATGCGCATCCCTCTCCCATTTAGTCTGTAAGACACCTTTAGAGAGAGCGACTCCATCACCTGCAGGTATACTACCGTGCCAGGAGTCGTCCATTCTAAAAACTCTTAGAATGTTGTCTAAGTACCCTGATTAGGAAGCCACCCAAATCTAGATCTAAAACCATAGATCTAGTAACCAGTATGTCTGATATAATATCCAAGTCCTATGTGGAGAAACCACTGTGTGACGACCAAAGTATAACCGATCGTAGTATAGAAATATCACTTCCTACTCTGTGTATGTCATCCAAATACCATGACATCACACCCTACTACCTTCTTAACAGATCCATCACCTATTCTGATGAAGTCAAACCTATGACTGTCATATCAGAAATAGATGATCTATCTCCGCTATATCTGCTTTAGTCTATAAATAGACATAAGCCACTTGTCCACCAATGCTTCCGCTGCTCCGATTGACTACGACAACCCTTTGGTAGAGTCATATACACGTACACTTCTAAAGCTAGCTTAGAACGACGCTATATTCATCCTCCTGCCGGGTCTCACAGTCGGGAACAACAGCAATGGCAAGTCTGGGTAAACAAGAACCTCCCTGTCACCGTCTTTGAGGCTACCGGAGTACCTCTCGGGTGCCTGAGGTTACCCATCTTATCTGCGGAGTGGCCAATGGAATGTTAAACCAGATTGAATCTTAAGGTTCTTATCAAATCTTCAGTAATCGTTTGTGGTTCTGGAATCACTCCCAGTTCTACCATACTCCCACTATTGTTTTCTGAAAAAATCCATTTTATTAAAACTGTGGCGAGTCTAGAACAATATCACTATTGATCTTCCAGATGGTAGAAAGTCAACCCTCGTCATAGCCTGGGTCAACCCACAAACAGCCATTACAGAAACGTTCCTTGAGTTGTCCAGAGTCTGGTTTTAAGCATAAGCCGGACAACTCCCTGTACCTTAACATCGTCAAGATATGAACTGTTTTGTATCCAATACAGAAACAGAGGCACTGTTTTAATTGAACCAGATTCAAATCATGCAGCTGTCTCCAGTGCATGTTAACTAAATGGAAGGAGGCCGATCAGCTTTACTCAACTTAGGAGTACTTCCAATTATGAGTAACCTGAAAGAGAAGCAAGTTCTCTTAATCATTACTATCAACTGAACACCATACACAAGTATCTACATCTTCGATCACCTTGAAGAATCCCGATACTTGTAATACCTGGTTCTCTACTTTACTCTTATACCTATAACTTCTCAAAACTCAGAACCTGCATTTCTATGAAACACATGTCTAAGAACTAGAGAAGTCACAAGTAAACAGAATATAATACGAGTACCAACCCCTCTGTCCTAATGGACACTGAACAATATACAATACTCTGTATAAGTCTTTTGAGTCTGATAACTCAATCCCTGTGTGTCGTAGGTTGAAAACTGTACTTATGGTTAAGAAGAATTACATCGCTGTTTTATGCTCATTACCTAACCATCCACTGATATAGGTAAATGTCACAGACATAATTTCAAAAAGGCATATCTCACTCTATAAAAATAGACGTACAGATATATCTATTTGAAATCGGTGCATAACAACGGATATTCAAAACCAAATATTTGCCGTCCGGCAAACAACCCAGGTGACTTCCTCAAATATCACCGATTACAACGAATCCCGATATAATGAGGATGATCACCTAATTCCCAATAACTTACTCCCACTCATCATCTGTAAAACCATACAGATGTGAGAATCATACCTGGTAAATACATACCCTGAAGCAAGATCTGATTGGGAAATCAGTTTTCTTTTAACAGTACACAGCGAAACTGAAACATTGAAATGTTTCGATGAGGTATCCCGGTATTCCTAGCAATGCCACTTCCATTATCCAGATTCACAACTGTAACCGTGAAATTCTTTGCCATCTTTCCAAATCACTTTATATGTCTTTAGTCATTACCTTCTGCACACCCTCTTAGGCTAAATGGTTTTCTTCCTTCCCTACCGTTCGGCACCAGCCTATGGTTTGGAAGAAGACTATCCAATAAGCATATTGGGTGTACTGTCCTAATCCTAGGAGCACTCGCAATGCGAGAGAAGGTGAAGATAAAAGACAATTGAATAAACATTATTCCTATTTCTCCTGAACCAGAATTCATCCACGAACTGGAACAAGTTCCTTTCGAGTTCGTATATAACCATACGATAGAGTATCCAATAAACTGTGGATCTTCGTAGTGATACGGAGTGTCCTGGAGAAATACAAAGGTGATTTAGGATTGGCGAGAAAATACTTGGTTTGGTCATGAATATCAGTCGCAATTTACTTTGCCCTCTTACTAATCCCTTGATATGTCTTTACTTAAGACCTTCTGTACACCATCGTTATGCTAATTGGTTTTCTTCATTCCCTATTGTTCGGCACCAGCCTAAGGTTTAGAAGAAGACTATCCAATTTGCGTAATAGGTGTACTATCTCCTAAAGCAAGGTGTACTCGCAACCTGAGAGAAGGTAAAAAGAAAAGACAACTGAATAGTCCTATTCGTTTTCTCCAGAACCGGAAACCATCTTCGAATAAATTCCATCGAGTTCGTATATAACCATATGATGGTTTTGTCCAATGGAAGTGGACGTTCGTAGTAATACGGGGTGTCCTAGAGAAAAGGGTAAAAGTAGGAGTGGCAATGAGGTATGCAACTCTGACAATCCAAAAGCCAGTGTTTTAGAAGGTTCGGTTAATTTTGGTCACTGAGTCATAGTCAAAGGTCGGGTCATGGTCGCTGCCAAAGAGAGAGAGAAAAGAAAAACTCAGCGTGCACTCTAACCTAGATCAGAATGGTTACCAATTTATCTAATCTGGAAACCTCCCACTGTTCGTCAAATTCTCCTCCAAACCTGAAAGAAGAATTAGTCGGGATCACCCGAGGAGTAAACCAACTCATCAGTGGGAATCGGGATCCAACTATCATCGCATGATAACGTGAAGGAATCCGCTCACGTTATCACACTCCAGAAGGTATGCGCATATCTGGCAAGTTTCAGTTTCTTTAGAAACTCCCGATGTAATTTCTGCCCCATGCTCTTATGACCTTGGCGTAAGGTCAAAATATCATAAGTCACTTGTCAAGTTCTGCCCATCATTATCCAGGTTAATTTGAATCCACCCGTACATACCGTTGACGTAGGCCAAAATAGTAGTACGACTGTCCCAAACCAACGCATCTATCTATGCTACAGATAAATATCCGGCAGCTACCAATCACTATGCCTTGGCGTGAGGTCAAAATACATATCTTGAATACTACCGAATATTTAACTGAAATGATGGAGGGCTACGAATGGTTTCAGGCGAAAACCTTTAATGTAATGAACTCGATATCGTTGAAGGAACTGGATAGCTTTATAAAAATATAGTGGCGAAAACCTTTGCTAAAGAGGTCACTCCCGATGAAGGGATCTCGGCTCTTTCCCCGTAGAATGAGGTGCAGGATATTCCAACTGAATACCACGATGCAAAGCAAAAGTAAACGACTATAGTGAAGTTATTGCCCTGACGCAAACTTCTGTCCAAGGGGTCACTCCCGGTGAAGGGATCTCGACCCTTGCCTCGTCGACTGAGGTGCTGTATGTTCATAACGGAATACCACTGTGCAGAACAAAAGTGAACGTCCTTGCAATAACAGCTTTTTGAAAAGTGTTCCAACAACATCAGAATAGGTTTGTTTAGCTTGCATTGATCCGAATCAATGCAGTCCCATCAATTGATCACACCAATAAAGAACAAAAATAATGATGTACGTATATGCCATCCGCATTCGCCACTGGGTCCCGTCATTACCCGTTAGGTTACTTAACTAACGGCAGAGCGGGGACTGGACATGCGCGGATGCAAAACATATACAACATCTACTAATATATATATATCAATATATAATATTTCGCTCAAGGCGTGATAAAATTCAACATCACAGAAATGTAATAAGCATCACAGAACAATACAGATATCTGGGACCCCGGGTTTCACAGAGCTGCTCCTGAAACCCGACGTTCCCCTGGTCGTGTAGATAGCATGTGCAATGAAATCCAAGACCCCTACGGGTGCGGCAAGTTACCCGCCGAAACCTGAAGCGAGGCAGCCCCCTTCAGCAACGTGAATGGACCACCCAGCACTTCACGGAATCCGGTAACTTGGGCACCCCTCCTGGGTCAACCTGTACCCCCTACGAGTGCGGCGAATAGCCCGCCAATTCTAGAGTGAAGCCCCCTCCGTCTCAACGCCATGATATGCGGGCCCATTGCCCTCTAGAATCCGGCTATCCGTTCACCCAACCTTGGGGTAATCCTAGTACAGAAAGTAAAATATACATACAACGGGTACATCGACCTCACCCCGGTCGTGCCCCAAAAGAATAATATACAAACAGCCAGTGACGGCAGTCCACATGTCGGACGCTCGCCCCGCAATATCAAATGTACATAATACAACCAAAATTGTACTAGCATTGCAACCAGGCTATCCCCCACGACCAATCTGCAACATCACAGCACAACACAGAACATCAACGTGAATGTCACGTTCGCAAATCCGTCTAACCGGGCTATAGCAGTTAGACAGGATTTACCGATCAAATGACATTCACGGTCGCAGATATAACGTAAATACTGTGAACTAAAATGTTTAAAATTTTCGATCGATCAATTTTACTTAAGTGGGCCCCCAAGCACTACTGTAGCACTTAAAGAAAATCTGGGCCCAAAAAGAACATTCCAAAACCCTAATTTCCCTGTAAAAAGATCGATGTGGAAAAATGGTGCAGTGCAGGCACTGTTCTGCTGCGGAACCGCGGCCGGAACAGGGGTTTGGCCGCGGTTCCGCGGTGGATCTACAGTGTCGCACTACCAATTTTCCACAGAAGTCTTAACTTTCCCTGCACATACTTCTGCAATTACCTGAAATATTTTTGGAGCCAAAAAAATTTTCGACGGAGAACTGATGCTTTTGAAAACGCGGGTGTTGGGGTAAAAATTTACACCCCGTTGACCGAGTCAAAGTCAAGGTCAACCCCAAGCCAGGTAGGCCCAAGCCCAGGTCAAGCGGGCCCATGCCCAAGTCAAGCCCGTGGCCAGCCTCCCCATGCCAACAACAAAATCATGTAATAAATAATTTTTATGTAATTTTTTATACATGAATGTATGCAAAATGGGCATAAAGCCAAATTTTTGTAAGCCCATGGCTTATGTGCAAAAATGAAATGACACATGAGCCATGGGATAGGCAAAATGCCATTTTTGTGAAGCCCAAGGAGCTATATGCAAATATGTAAGCCTATAAAAGGCAACATGATGAATAAAAAAAACTTTTCATTCTCTCCACAAAAATTTTAGATCTGAGATCTTTTGTGCCTCCTGCTCCTTCTCCAAGGTTCTAAACCTTCTCATTTCTTTTGAATTAAATCAAGAGTTTTACTCTTTCTTTTCAAAAACTAAGAAGTCTTCCACCACAAAACCCACAAAGGGGAACTTGGATCTACCATTAGATCTCAGAAAGGAGAGATTTTTAGATCTCACATCTCTTGATCATCAAGATCTAGCCAACAGAGGAGGAAGTGGAAGAGGAAGAATCCCTTTCATCAACCAAAATATTTTAGGAGTTTAACTCCATATATTTACACACACATATATATATATATATATATATATGTATAATAAATATTTTCTTTCTGAAGCATAGCTTCTGGTTCTGGGACTAAAAGTGCCTTTGTCTCGCCAGCGCCCAGCGCTCGAGCGCAAAACGCCCACGTGCCGACACGTGGCGCGCTTGCGCTCAGGCGCACTGCACTCGAGCGCAAAATGCCCACGTGCTGACACATGGCGCGCTTGCACTTAGGCGCACTACGCTCGAGCGCAAAGCGCCCATATGCCGACACGTGGCGCGCTTGCGCTCTAGCACACTGTGCTCGAGCGCAAAGCGCCCACGTACCGACACATGGCGCACTTGCGCTCAGGCACACTGCGCTCGAGCGCAAAGCGCCCACATGCCGACACGTGGAGTGCTGCGCTCAGGCACACTGCGCTCAGGCGCACTGCGCTCGAACGCAAAGCGCCCACATGCCGACACGTGGCGCGCTTGCGCTCAAGCGCAAAACGCCCACGTGCCAACACGTGGCGCGCTTGCGCCTGAGCGCACAGCGCCCAAGGTGCTGCCCCATGCATCCTTTGGATGTCTTTTTCCCTTTTTATATATATATATGTATATCTATACATATGTATACATATGTACATACACATACTCCACGACACTGCCCCTGTTAGAAAAAAATTTCTAACGGGGCGCTGCCCCGCACCCCGCAAGGGGACTGCTAGCCCCTTGACCCCCAGCCCGCTATCCGGGTAGCGGGACCCCCGTAAAAACTCTGCGTGGCTCCCAATATATCCAAAACCTCCCTTCCAAAACAAAACACATGTACATCGCACATTGAGTTCGCATGACCAGTTTAACCCATTAATCGGAGGTTCCCTCGCCCCAAAGGAGAGGGGTAATTAACGGCAGCTTAGTCCGCGGCTGCCGGAGATTCGGATCCCCACAATCAATAAACCCCGGCCTACCCCAGGCAGGGAGAATCTGTAGTACGCCTGACAAGCGCGCGCGTATTCCCATCTCAATGGGGTGACGAAAAACACCCTACAGACTCTGGCACGCCCGGTGGGACCAATCTCTCCTCCCATATTTCGGGTTAAGCGTTCGTGCGAACTCAATCAATATACATACATGTATTTATACTAAAAATAATGTTTTTTTCATGTAGATTGTCAAGCAATCACCTTCCGACGATGTCTTCGATGATGAACTTACACGATGAGGATATACTCTCGGACGGTCCTTCCGGCCAGTCTCGGGCGACAATGGGAGGAGCCACTGCTACCATTCGGGTCTATTGTGTTCATGCCAGTTGGCGCCATCCCATCTCCTCAAGCCCTGGTCGCAGATAAACCGGTCTCGAAAGGCAGGAGACCAAATGTGGTGATCTCAAGGGCGCCCCAACCCAAACGCAAGTCGGTGTCTGAATGACTTTCCTTGGCCCCAGTTGGGGGCAAGGCCATCAACACCAACAAAGCTACAACGCATCCTGAGCAAGCTCCCGCGGCGCCCCTGACAAATGCTCGATCGGATGTCTTCTCTAAGCTCCCCGCTGATCAACACACAATGGCTTCCCGGGTAGCGGATGCCCGCCAAGCCTTCAAAATCGAGAAGCTGAGGGAGAAAAGGCTCAGATATAAAGCCAACAAAAGGGCTAGGTCTCCTGCCAGGTTGAACCTCATGAGGTTCGAAGAACAGGGTTACCCCACCGAAGATGAGGAAATGGATGGGTATGTGGTCCACACTGTCTACACGGTGGGCACACGCAGCAAGAGCAAGGATGGGGCTACCACATCTCAAACCCAATCTGGCTTGAATGTGGTGGCCACTTCCCAAGAACAGCTGCCTCTGCTGGATGATGAAAACCCCCTTGATGAGGATGATAGGCGGAAAGACCCTTCGGTCCCTGAGGAATCGGGCTCGGAAAGCGAAGAAGAGCCGACTTTCCGCCCCAGGACCGCGGAGCAAGAGCTACTTCAAGAGCCCCGAAAGCAGCTCAGAAACAAAGACAAGGAGATGGACAAACTCTATTCCAAAATCGATGACTTGACGAATGTCGTGATATAGCTCACGGTCCGACTTGCCGCTCAGCCGCCCAATCAAGCGGAGGGCTCAGCTCATGAACCGGGAAATGGTGTCCCGAGACAGCCGACGCCCGTTCCCTCAAATCCAAAAGTGGGCGGACCGCATGAAAATCAGTCGCGTCCTATCTCAGCAAATGTCTTGGCTACCGATGACAGTAGCCCGCTAACTCAAGATCAAATCATGGATTTGGTTGCCAACAAAGTCAAAACCTTGGTAGCCGAAGACGAAGCGCAAAAAGATATCAGCAGTAGTGGAAGACCATATCCTGCTCAGTATGATCTGGTAGAATTTCCGAGCGGCTATGTCATCCCCCTATTCGGTAGATTCGATGGGACGGGAAATGCGAATCAGCATATCGCCCACTTCAAAGCCTCATGCGGGAATACTGGGGGCAATGATGCGCTTCTCCTCCGCCAGTTCGTTAATAGCTTGACCGATGTTGCTTTCGACTGGTACGCGAGCATACCGGATGGCTCCGTCACAACTTTTGTCCAAATGGAGTCTCTGTTTCGGCAGAGGTTCATGAGCGTCAGCGATAAGATTACCATTGCCGAGCTCATAAGGACCAAGCCCAAGAGCGACGAAAGCAGCACGGATTTTATAACCCGATGGCGCAATCTCTCCTTCAAATGCGAACCGCCGATAGAGCAGGACCAATCTGTCACTCTCCTCGTCGGAAATCTCAACAATTGGATGGCCCCGTTTTTATGCACCGCGGGTCCCAAAACATTCCAAGAGCTGACCAGGAAAGTCTAGATGCTGGAGCGCTCAAAACAGGAGTCCTCCTCGGATTCTCAAAATAACAATAGGTCATGGAGAAACCGGAAGGACGATAATCGCAAAGGCGGAAACTCCGATGATTCCGAATCTTTAAACACTTCGGCTAACCGAAATAAGCAAGGGATGAGCAGACATAGCGCCAACCAGCCGCGGAAGCCAATGTTCGGAGAGGGAGGAGAATCTCCACTGAAAGAGAAGCTGGATAAGGTCTATTCCTTCAGAAGGGACAAAATCCATAAAATATTCAAAGACGCCCTGAAGAACGGTCTACAACTGCCAGAGTCAAAAAGACCGCAGGAAGCGAATAGGACCGACGACCCTAAATACTACCCCTATCACAGAGTGATAGGTCATGCCATTGAGGACTGCTTCATCTTCAAAGATTGGGTCGAAAAGCAATACAAGGCAGGAGAGATAGAACTGTCCAAAGGCGTGTTAACAAACAGTCAAGCTGCAACCGCCAATTTCATACAAATGGAGACCGATGTTCTTCGTGAAACAGATTCTCTCAGACATCTGCCTTTCTCTGAAAACAATCGACCACCACGTCATAAAACTGGGAACAGTCAACCACCACGTCATTAAACTGGGAACAATCGACCTCTAAGTCGTTAAACTGGGAATGTAAAAAAAAAATTGTAAATAAAAAAAATGTGGATAAAAAAAAAAGAAAAGAAAAGCCGAAATGATGGGGCAACTCGGAATAAAAATCAGCGAGTAAAATAAAGATGAAAATAAAGCCGAAATGATAGGGCAACCGCGAATAAATAGCCGAAATGATGGGGCAATCGCGATCTTCATGATAAGAAAAGCTGAAACGATAGAGCGATCGCGGTAAAAAAAAACAACAAAAAAGGAAAAAAACAGCGAAAGATGAGTCGCTCCTGGTACCATATTCCAGTGCAGCGATGCAGACGCCAACCAAAATCCAATTTCTCAAAATTCTTCCGGCCCTACGGTTAGTCCCCAAATTGACTACCGTATACAATCCACGGGCTTAAATAATTCTCGTCATACCCATGCCCCACCACAATTACCAGTTACGCGGCTGGTCTCCGCTTTTGGAATTATGCTCCATTGAGAAGGCCCACTCATGTGTCCTCACGATACATGAGGAGAACAAACCTTTGTGGGATCCTTACGACTCATAAAGGAAAAACACACTTAGGAGTCCTCACGACTACTAAGGAGAAAATACACCTGCGGGATCCTTACGACTCGTAGGGAGAAAATGCTTTTATGGGACCCTCACGGCCCATAAAATTGAAAAGCCTTAGGCGATAGGGATCCAAACCTGTCTCCTAAGCCATCGCTTCCCAACCCCCATGTGGCGAATGATGAGTCGCTCCTGGTACCATATTCCAGTGCAGCGATGCAGACGCCAGCTAAATTCCAAATCCAAATCCCCATGCGGCGAATGATGAGTCGCTCCTGGTACCATGTTCCAGTGCAGCGATGCAGACGCCAACCAAATTCCAAATCCTATACACCAATAGCGAATGATGAGTCGCTCCTGGTACCATATTCCAGTGCAGCGATGCAGACGCTAGCCAAATTCCAAATCCAAATCTTCAAGTGGCGAATGATGAATCGCTCCTGGTACCATATTCCGGTGCAGCGATGCAGACACCAACAAAGTCCCGAAATTTTTATGGCCCTACGGTCTGGATCATACATCCTGGAAAACCGTATACAATCCACGGGCGTAAAACAATCCCAATCTCTCCAAAAATAATAAAATAAAAATAAAAAAAGGTATGTCCACAAGCAAAATGGGCACGGATGAAAACCCGAAAGGGCTCCGTGAGTAAAAACAGCAGGACTGCCAGCGAGTTTGTGAAAACCCGAAAGGACGCAAACTCATGAGAAAGAGATGAAATGCACTCACAAGGTCCTCTCGACTTTGTGAGGAGAAAATTCCCGCGTGAGATCCTTACGACTCACAAAGGAGCGACACACTTGGGAGTCCCCACGACTCCCAAGGAGAAAATACACTTACGGGATCCTTACGACCTGTAGGGAGAAAACACTTTGCGAGACCCTTACGGCTCACAAAGTTGAAAAGTCTTAGGCGATAGGGACCTAAAACCTGTCTCCTAAGCCATCGTTTCCTAATAAGCAAACGCAAATGATGATTCGCTCCTGGTACCATATTCCAGTGTAGCGATGCTGATGCCAAACAAAAAAAAACCAATCCCCAAATCCTTTCGTGACAAATGATGATTCACTCCTGGTACCATATCCCAATGTAGCGATGCTGATGTTAACCCAAATCAAATCAAACCAACAACCTCTGCGGCGGAATCATGCTTCGTCCCAGAATTTACCCCGTGTAGAAATCATGCTTCGCCTCGGGATAACGACCTCCTCGTCGGAATTATGCTTCGTCTCAGAATAAACCCCGTGTATGATGCTTCGCCTCGGTGTACCTGCCTTTCCTGTCGAAATTATGCTTCGTCTCGGGATCAAATCAGTCAACAAGCTCTGTGCCGGAATCATGCTCCGTCTCAGAATATACCCCGTGTCGAAATCAATGCTTCGCCTCAGAATAGTTGCCTCCCTTGTCGGAATTATACTTCGCCTAGGAATCTACCTCTGCATCGAAATCATGCTTCGGTCAGAATGTCTGCCGATCCCTGGAATCATGCTCCGATCCCTGGAATCATGCTCCGCTCTTCGGAAAGATGTTCCGAACTCTGGAATCATGCTCTGCCCTTCGGAATGATGCTCCGAATCCTGGAATTATGCTCCGCTCTTCGGAAAGATGCTCCGAACCCTGGAATTATGCTCCGATCATCGGAATGATGCTCCGATCTTTGGAATTATGCTCCGCCCATCGGAACGATGCTCCGATCTCTGGAATTATTCTCCGATCCCTGGAATCATGCTCCGCCCTTCGGAACGATTCTCCGAATCCTGGAATTATGCTCCGCTCTTCGGAAAGATGCTCCGAACCCTGGAATTATGCTCCGATCATCGGAATGATGCTCCGATCTCTGGAATTATGCTTTGCCCATTGGAACGATGCTCCGATCTCTGGAATTATGCTCCGATCCCTGGAATCATGCTCCGCTCTTCGGAAAGATGTTCCGAACTCTGGAATCATGCTCCGCCCTTCGGAATGATGCTCCGAATCCTGGAATTAAGCTCTGCTCTTCGGAAAGATGCTCCGAACCCTGGAATTATGCTCCGATCATCGGAATGATGCTCCGATATCTGGAATTATGCTCCGCTCATCGGAACGATGCTCCGATCTCTGGAATTATGCTCCGATCCCTGTGTAGGGTTCCTAGGCAGACTAATGATGTCTCACAAGGCATCAACCATGCCAATTTCAAAAATTACAACTGCCGAGAAACCCTATTACGGATCGTTGACTAGAGTTTAAGCGAAAACGATAACTAGTTAACAACTTAACTAAGAGTGAACGGAAAATACAACCTTTGTAGATCTGGTCCTCCACCTCCATAGCTCCGTGATGATGTCTCCTCGCTGCGATCATCGGATCTCGGGCTCTATCGTCGGCTTCATCAGAGAAATGGGCGGGCTAGGTCATCGACTTCGATGCCGAAGATGATCTACGTCGAGGCAACACAAGATCAAGCTCCAACTTCACCAAGCCATGAAACTTATGAAGAAAACACCCTATACTACTTGGCAAGTGGTAGAGGATGAAGAAATAGGAAGTGGGTACACTTTAGAATTGGATTTCTCACTCTTTTTCTCAAGTTGCCATTGATGGAAGCAAGGTTTTCTTCTTTTGATCAAGAAGAAGAAGAAGAAGATAATATCATAAGTATTTCCAAAATAGAAAATAATATGATAAGTATCATATTGCAACCATGGTTATGTGTAAAGAGTAAACTAAGGTTAGGTGAATGGTTAGGTTAGGCATGAAACAAAAATGGTAGACTTTTTCAAAGCTTCATGAAGTTTCAATGTAAAACTAAAGTAGGAACCATTTCATTTCTTGCCAAAATGAAATAAATAAATAAATGAATAAATAAATTAAACAAAACCCTAACCATTTACTTAACCAAGGTTTAAACTAAACATACACACAAACTTGCATGTATCATCAAATATGATACAATCAAGTGCACAAAAATATATCACATATACAATGTGCACATCAAGTGAGAAAATCCAACTTAAGTGAACTAATACTAGTTAATGCAAAGTAATATATCAAATATATAATTATACATTAAATCATTAAATCAACACTTGATTTAACGATCCGGTCATATCGTATATAACCGACTAATATCCAATGTATCAGCTTATCGAATCAATCCTTGATTCGATAACTAGGTTATATCACATACAACCATTCGATACATTCATCGCGAGAATAGAATACGGTATCACATACACGCATCATTCTCGGTCCTGCACATATCTCATATGCGCTCCTATTTCGTTTCGCTTGAGCCAGGAAACCTCTGTGTAGGACTCTAAAGACTCGTCAATACGCCGGCAGCAGGTGATGATCATATCAAACACCCACAGGCCGCAAGCGGTCTGCTAAACGTATCGGCCACCCGGGTATTGAGCGATCAGAAGATCGACGAGCAAGCCCGCTCATACTCTTGTGAATCCAACCAGTAACACTTACCGCAAAGTCCGGTCTGTTCGTCTGATATGTCGCATATCTCGCCTAGGGGTGGTAAACGTCAGACCCCGGTAGCTCGATAAGTCGTGTCGATATGAGGTCTATAACAGTTCGAGAAACTACTGGTAACACTTACCAGTAAATCTCAGCAACCCCTGCTAGGGATTTCTGGTTATAGCCAATCGAACACAGCGCAACATTAACTCCCTATACCGGAAGAGACGAATCCCCTCCTATCGCTCATTGCCTCTATGTGATTCGAGACTGTACCCAAAAATGACCTGTTTGCACGACTCAGTATAGCCGTGGTAGGGTGGAAATCAAAGCACAGTAGGAGACACACAAGACACTTGTAACGTTTTGAAAATCGTTTCGGTGAAATTTCAAAAAAATCGGTAAAATAAGGGGGTTTTCTGTAAAAAGTCAAAATACAAATATCTTATTATAAAAATTAAATATAAATATTCTAGCTATGTAATTGCTATTATTTGGTGTTTATTGAGCCGCTGGTGAAATTTCAAATTTTCTGAAAAAAATATTATTTTATTATTATTTTAAGCCGTCACTAATACATTTAATTAGGGAAAATTACAAATTGGAATGAGTTAAAACAAATTTTGTGCATCATAAAACATTAAATAAATTTTATCATGTGGTTTTTGGAAGGAAATCATTTGCCAAAACGATTTAGAAATTATTGAAGAAAAAAGGCTTTTTTTAGCGTAAATGGATGTTTGGGGTATTGTATTTATCATTTTTCATCACCCCACACCCGTACCCACATCCACACACTCCCATTTACTTCTCCCCTTGAAGAATTCAGCAGCCCCCATTTATTTTCCCCACTTGAATTTCAAAGGAAAGAAATGAAAGAAAAGAAAAGAAAATGGAGAAATGAGATGGACCTTTGACCTTGAATTGACTTTGACTTCTTCCCCCACTTTCTCTCCTCTCCCACTCCCATTCCAGCAGCCCCCCCTCCTACAGCAGCAGCAGGCCCCCCCCCCAATTCCCTTCTCTTTTCTCTTCAAACTTCATCAAAAATTGCCTCAAATCCATCAAAAAAAATCCCAAAACCCAAATCCGACTCCTACCCATTTTAACTTAGCCCGTATAGCATGGATCTTTGTGAAAAGAGAGCATTTTGGGAGGCCATAGATGCTTGTGGATCTTCAAATGTTTTTGGGTATAATTCTAAAACATTTTTGCTTAATTTGTTACTAATTTCTTAAAACTTTTACTACTTAAGTGTTAATTAGGCTTAAGTTGCAAGTTTTGGAATTCAAGTTATGAATTTGAATGCAAGTTAGGGTTTTATAAAATTGGTGTATGGTTGTGTGTTATATTTAGGCTTTTTGTCATGTTAATACAGCATTAGTAGCTTGTGCTAATGGTTAGTTTAAAAATTGTGTTAATTTGCTAATTTGCTTACTAGGTTTTTGAAATTGGTTAAATACTTGGGATTAAAAATGTGTTTAGGTTTTTCATGACTTCATTAACTTTATTAAGTGTGGTTTAATGCTTTAGATCATGCAAATCTAAGCTAGATTGTAGTTTGTGCATTTTTGCTTTGAAATTGTTAAATTTTAGGTATTTTGTAAACTAGAATATTAGGGTTTTTGGAATTTAATGAGATTAAATTCCGGGAATTGTTTATATGATTTATTTAAGATATTTAATAAATATATTGGCCGCTACATTCATTTAAACATCCTGTTTTGTACAAAAACGGCGAATTGTGCTTGCTAGATTTTCGGAAAAATGACTTTTTAAGTAAAATTGGGGTTTTTGTGAGTTTTAACCTAGTTTATATTAAAATTAGTGTTCGTGAATGTGCAAATGAGTGTGATTGGATTTTTCTCGATGGTTTGACGTTTGTACATCGACATCGAGGGTTGGTTTGACTATTCTTGCATGCGTAGGCGATAGGTTTGGACCTATGCGTGATACGCGTGCCGATTTGATTTTCGTATGCCGTTTCGATTTCGAATTTAGTTTTAATGCGATATAGTGCGTTATGATATGTAGGTACCCCCATGTGGACTTCGAGACGACAAGCAAGCGCGTGGCGACGTCGGCACCGGCTAGCGAGGACCAGGTGTGTAGATTTATATCTACGGGGAGAAGTCGTGTGGATGGCGTATAGCACCCCCGCAGTCCGTGGTGATGTATACGGATGCGTATACACTCCAACAATTTATGATATGTTGTTAGGATTTATTATTGATGATTTTAGATGGATATTGGTGTTGGATTGGTGCATGGTTACGAAACCTTAGGTAGTGGGTGCACTACACTTACACATACACACATATACATACTTGCATACATTCCTTATTTCATATGTACGTGTATGGGAATATATATTTATGTGTTCACATGGGTATGGGACTATGTGTTCATATACTGGATTTGAGGATAGTATTTGGAATTTGAGATGAGTCGATGAGATTGGGCTTAAGGCCAGGAGATCGGTGATGTGATTTGGTTCGTATTGAGATACGACATGATGTTTTAGCGGGTCTTCTGACGTAGTAATTCTTACACCCGCATGCATACATAGATGGCATCAATATTGTACTAGATGTAGGACATTATTCCGGATCATGATATTTGATAAAGAAGATACCAAATGAATAGTGTGATTGATGTGACTTTGACCCGTACCCAGATTTGGGGATGCCGTACGACGGATTTACGTACGAGCTATATATTGATGATTGATCCGCGCTCTTGACTTGGGATGTCTGATTATAGATATGGTATCGGATATGATATTATTGAGGCGGGATCACCGACTAATATATATACAGGTATGTATATACATCGACTCAGATGTTAGGCGGTTTCCTTACCTGTAGTCCAGCTGGTTAGTTTAGCCCTTTAGTTTAGTTTAGTTGTTAGATTAGATTCGATTCTTACCTATTTCAAAAACTAACGAATCGTGGGTATTTTAAAAGACAGCCCAAGGGATCCTACGGAGATTTCAAAAGACGTATCTTTTCATAAAAACACCGTAGCCCCTATTTTCAAAACCCCATGATTCGTGTTATTTCAAAAGGCACCATTTGTACGACTTATATTAGATTAATGCAGATTAGTTATAGTTGCGTCTAGTTTTCAGCTTCCGCTCATTATTGTGGTTCGCTTCGCATCGCATGCTTATATTATGTTTCGTACTATATTATTGATATCATGCTGTTAGGACACCAGCACCATTACCGATGATGTGTATGTACCACGTACACTTACTTGCCGGCTCACACACATCTTCATCGGTAATTATCATGCCACGTACACTTTAGAAATACTATTGCATTGACATAGGTTGTTAGCTAATAATTTAGACATGACATTAGTGTACTCGCCTTATATGCTAGATTAGACATTGTAGATATTACTTGTTACTTCATGCATGTTAATATTCATTGTTATGCCGTATTCATGGATTTTTATGCCGATATGCACTGTTTACATGCTATTGAGGATTGGATTCGGATTTCTATGAGATTTTCTGGTTTTGGGGGAAAACCGCAAAACTTATATAAGCTTCTTTCTCTCTTTAAAATAAAAAGTGCGGTTTTCCCATGCTGTATGAGTCGTCCACCATGAGTTTGCTGATGGATTTAGAGACCCGATTCGAGGAGGCGGATGAACCGTTTCGGGTACATGGTGGACCCGGTAAGGTACCCCGGGACGAGAAGCGCGTGATGATGACGATGTGAGCCTAGCAGGGGAGCACTACCTACCGGTGATTTTACCCGACGCGTCGGATATCCGGAGGATACAGTCGTGGTCTTGAGATGGATGGTAGGGGCCGGTCTGGACTGACGGCGCCCTAGATATTGTGATTGAGACATTGAGATTTCGAGATATTGAGGTACAGAGACTGTGATACAGAGATATCGAGATATTGGGACACTTGTTTTGTGTCGATGCTGGGCACTGTTTTATGCTGATTTCATATATGGTACCTCATTTCTTTTAAAATACAGAAATCTCACTGATTTATGAAACCAGTTTTATTCAGTACATGCATTCTGTTTTATGCATTCATACATCATCCATATGATATATTGCTACCTGAGGCACTGACACGGGCACATGAGATTACACTCGGGTTAGATATTTACCCTAGCCTTGTTATAGGCTACGTGTTATATACATTTTTGAGGATATATTATGATCATTGACCTAGGATTGCGTTATTTATGCGATTTCTGTGCGTAGATATTTTTCTATTCACGAGTTGGCTACTCACCCCCGTTGTGCCCCAGTTTCTTGCCGGTTTTACCGTACAGGTTTAATTACGGCTTTGCGGGCTCAGTTTCATTCGGGTGACTTGCTAGTAGGTGGGTTTTTCTTGTATCGTACCCATCATATTACCTTGTATAATATTATTCCGTTGTATCTAGTAAATTCCATCAACCAAACATGTATTTATTTTGAGATAGAGACCAGTAATGTTATTCCTTCGACCTTAGAGTCGCGCGTTATTTTTCTGCGGTTTTCTTATGGATTTGAGTTTCCTTTTGAATTTTGATCCTCGCCGTTGGCGTTGTATATTATATTGCTTGTGTGGTTGTGACCGTCGATTGACGAAGAGCTAGCTCCCGCTTGGGGATGCCTTTTTATTAATTTCGTATACTATTCATGTTGTATCCCGTTTGGGAGCCAGTATTTACAAAGGAGACTCTGCCGAAATTTTCAGTAAATTTTGATGTTCTTAAAAACCGCATAATTCGGCTTATGCTATTAAAACTACTTGTTTTAAATTGGTTTTCCTTCACTCTACTTCTTTTCTTGGTTTGGATTTCTGGGTTTTCGGTTTACTTAGATTACGTACGCCTCGAGACGTTCGTAGTTTAAGTGCCGGTCATGTTCCGTACTTTCGGGACGTGACAAAGTTGGTATCAGAGCGTTAGGTTTTGACCTTCGGAGCGTAGGATGACCCTTGGTTGATGGAATAGGTGACTAAAGTAGAGTGACGTACCGTTGATATGTTCCGCGGCATATTTACGACACGCCACTCCACTTAAGAAGCCTTAGGATGTACATTTCCTTGTTCAGTATTATATTCCTTCCTGATCTAGTCTCATCGTTACCAGTTTGGTTTTGCTGCCACGATTACTGGCAGGGAGAGCTACGACTAGAGTTGCGGTCAGCACGAGCTCGTCACGGACGAGGACTGACCAGGGCGAAATTCCGGCGACACCCTATTGTAGAGAGGTGTCTTTTGATTGTGTTTTCACACCACGAGCGTTTGGCGGATCGCCTTTATGAGATTTCTCGGACGTGCCGATCAGTATCAGAGGATTGGGCCACTGGCAGAGGCCAGCCAGATTTTGATGACCGTTAGTGTGGTGCATATTCATGATGGTTGAGGCACTGTTCAGCGTGCAGACGAGCGAGCCAGTTATTGCTGCGAACGACGAGATATTGCCCCAGATGCTGGCGTTAGTGCAGAACGAGTTGTACTAAGAGATGATAGAAGGTCGCTAGTCATCGAGGATGAATGACTAGGACATGTAGATCATTCGCCTACCCCGATGCGAGGTCATCAGATAGATTGATTCCAGCTAGAGACGACTTCACGCGGAGACGTTGGGAGTCGACAGAGACGATCGAATGTCAGAAACCTATTATTCCAAGTTTAAGGTAGTCGGAAAGACATGCAGGCAATTCTATGGTCCCTCTAGAAGAATGAAACCCTAACTCGACTTAATGACCGTGTGAAAGCCTTTGAACCTTCGGGTTGCGGCAGTTCTACGGCGCCATTAGTGAGGCTTGGGTTTGCCCTTGTAGGCTGGACCACCGATGCTGTGGTATGTACTCGATACTATTAAACTGTGCCTAAGATGTTGAGCTCTTGGGGGATTATGAGGTTTTGACGACTCGATCGGATGGCTCGACTTAATTCGGATGCTAGGTGGTGAGATGCATTTCTTGGGAGACTCCAGATATGAGGATAGCCGTTGGAGCTCAGTCCATGCAGCCACGACGAGACGAGTCCAAAGCAGACGACATTAGAGAAAAGTGGAGTAAAAGGTTCGTACCAGATCTAGATGAGATGACATTCCACTCCGCCGACATCAGAGATGCGATGCGCATGCCGAGGCATGGTACGTGGACTTACCTTCCAGAAGGAGTCGCGATGAGTATGCAGTCGTTCCAGAGCAAGATGCAGATATAGGAAAGGACAACGACTTCTGGACAGTTGGCAGAGACGAGACATGGAAGAGACCGTGAGCAGGATTCCTTCCAGGACACTGCTGCAATGATACTTGCACCCATGATCAGATGTGTCTCGTACATTCAGAGAGCCAGAGGCCGACGCCAGTAATATGCTGTCTTACGAGTGGTCGTGATGATTGACCAAGAGATGACCAGAGAAGTGCCAGAACGGAATCGTCCCCGTTAGCACACCTGACAGGGCCGATGAGCCGATGGACCGAAAGATTGGTAATTCACAGTGAAGACCTTGACCCAGGAGTGGTCATGGTTACGCACACCAGCAGGCTAGGGTTCATGATCATCGACGAGACATCCCATTAGTGACCGCGACAGTTGGCCGAGATTCTTAGAGGATACGCTTGAGCAGTACTATTCCGCCATTGTTGATTACGATGTTTTGGGTGATTTATTCGTATGATTTGATTTTGATGATTGAGGATTTACGATCTTTGCACAGTGTTGCACTTGATATCGTTTTCGTGCTTCAGTTTCACATGTTTGTGATTTTACGATTTTAAACTGTTGAGTTGGTTTTGTGCGTATGCATGCACACGTTTTCGTTCCTGCACTCGGTATAGTTTATATATGCTTGCAGTGCAGTGATACGCCTTTTGTGCACTTAGATGCACTGGACTTCGATTTCGATTGTGATACCCGATATTTGTTTTGTGCACCTTGTGCACCTGATTGATTTTGCGCACGTTCGGCGCTTGATATTGGATTTCATGATTTCGTGCGCGATGGATGCACCTGATTTGGATTTTCGCGCATGTTGGGCGCATGTTTTGAAGGGTGATTTTGGTGCACACCGGAGGCACTAAATTGAGAATTTTTCGTTCATGTCAGGTGCACCTGATTTTGCTGTCAGGCGCACATGTTGCCTACGACAGATGTTTCGTGCACACCCGATGCACTTAGATGTTGTTTCTGTGCGCATGTATGGCACATTCATGGATTTTGATTTCCGTGCGCACTAGACGCACGTAGCATTCATGTGCATATTTTGGGATTGATTTCGTATAGAGTAGTACGTTTTTATGATATTGCTATGTATTTTCGTACTGAGCAGGACTAGTCAGAGGACAGTACCTGAATATATTTTGCATGCATTGATTGTTATTGAAGGGATTTCCAAAAAGCGAGCTATAGCCTCAGTATTTACATACGTGTCTGATACGACACGAAATGTTTAAAACAAGGAGACCCTTCTAAATTGTTTCCAAAACGGCGGAACGTACATTTCAAACAAAGGTATATATGTATATAGTTATTTTCTTATGATAGACGTCCGCCACTGTGCAGTGTTATACGCGTTGCACAGCGACTTAAAGAGATTTTGCATGCATTTCCTTCAGATACTTACAGATATAGATTCGATGTTTACATGTATAGTTTCGAGTTATATCATATTGGTTTGATTTAGATTTGGCATTGATGTCTTCTCCATGACTCCGATGATTGCGGGATGCTTGACGGAGTTTTGATTTGAGTAATATACTCATTTTTCAAGCGCATGCGCTGCGCTACGAATTGTTTTATGTAGTTACAATTTCGGAGCCCCGACGACTTGAGGGTTTTTCTTAGATGTTTTAGTATTTGGGGGAGTTTGAATTTAAATTCGGGGACTGAATTTCTTTAAGGGGGGAAGATTGTAACGTTTTGAAAATCGTTTCGGTGAAATTTCAAAAAAATCGGTAAAATAAGGGGGTTTTCTGTAAAAAGTCAAAATACAAATATCTTATTATAAAAATTAAATATACATATTCTAGCTATGTAATTGCTATTATTTGGTGTTTATTGAGCCGCTGGTGAAATTTCAAATTTTTTGAAAAAAATATTATTTTATTATTATTTTAAGCCGTCACTAATACATTTAATTAGGGAAAATTACAAATTGGAATGAGTTGAAACAAATTTTGTGCATCATAAAACATTAAATAAATTTTATCATGTGGTTTTTGGAATGAAATCATTTGCCAAAACGATTTAGAAATTATTGAAGAAAAAAGGCTTTTTTTTAGCGTAAATGGATGTTTGGGGTATTGTATTTATCATTTTTCATCACCCCACACCCGTACCCACATCCAAACACTCCCATTTACTTCTCCCCTTGAAGAATTCAGCAGCCCCCATTTATTTTCCCCACTTGAATTTCAAAGGAAAGAAATGAAAGAAAAGAAAAGAAAATAGAGAAATGAGATGGACCTTTGACCTTGAATTGACTTTGACTTCTTCCCCCACTTTCTCTACCTCCCTCTCTCTCCTCTCCCACTCCCATTCCAGCAGCCCCCCCTTCTACAGCAGCAGCAGCCCCCCCAATTCCCTTCTCTTTTCTCTTCAAACTTCATCAAAAATTGCCTCAAATCCATCAAAAAAAATCCCAAAACCCAAATCCGACTCCTACCGATTTTAGCTTAGCCCGTATAGCATGGATCTTTGTTAAAAGAGAGCATTTTGGGAGGCCATGGATGCTTGTGGATCTTCAAATATTTTTGGGTATAATTCTAAAACATTTTTGCTTAATTTGTTACTAATTTCTTAAAACTAAACTACTTAAGTGTTAATTAGGCTTAAGTTGCAAGTTTTGGAATTCAAGTTATGAATTTGAATGCAAGTTAGGGTTTTATAAAATTGGTGTATGGTTGTGTGTTATATTTAGGCTTTTTGTCATGTTAATACAAGATTAGTAGCTTGTGCTAATGGTTAGTTTAAAAATTGTGTTAATTTGCTAATTTGCTTACTAGGTTTTTGAAATTGATTAAATACTTGGGATTAAAAATGTGTTTAGGTTTTTCATGACTTCATTAACTTTATTAATTGTGGTTTAATGCTTTAGATCATGCAAATCTAAGCTAGATTGTAGTTTGTGCATTTTTGCTTTGAAATTGTTAAATTTTAGGTATTTTGTAAACTAGAATATTAGGGTTTTTGGAATTTAATGAGATTAAATTCCGGGAATTGTTTATATGACTTATTTAAGATATTTAATAAATATATTGGCCGCTACATTCATTTAAACATCCTGTTTTGTACAAAAACGGCGAATTGTGCTTGCTAGATTTTCGGAAAAATGACTTTTTAAGTAAAATTGGGGTTTTTGTGAGTTTTAACCTAGTTTATATTAAAATTAGTGTTCATGAATGTGCAAATGAGTGTGATTGGATTTTTCTCGATGGTTTGACGTTTGTACATCGACATCGAGGGTTGGTTTGACTATTCTTGCATGCGTAGGCGATAGGTTTGGACCTATGCGTGATACGCGTGCCGATTTGATTTTCGTATGCCGTTTCGATTTCGAATTTAGTTTTAATGCGATATGGTGCGTTATGATATGTAGGTACCCCTATGTGGACTTCGAGATGACAAGCAAGCGCGTGGCGACGTCGGCACCGGCTAGCAAGGACCAGGTGGGTAGATTTATATCTACGGGGAGAAGTCGGGTGGATGGCGTATAGCACCCCCGCAGTCCGTGGTGATGTATACGGATGCGTATACACTCCAACAATTTATGATATGTTGTTAGGATTTATTATTGATGATTTTAGATGGATATTGGTGTTGGATTGGTGCATGGTTACGAAACCTTAGGTAGTGGGTGCACTACACTTACACATACACACATATACATACTTGCATACATTCCTTATTTCATATGTACGTATATGGGAATATATATTTATGTGTTCACATGGGTATGGGACTACGTGTTCATATACTGGATTTGAGGATAGTATTTGGAATTTGAGATGAGTCGATGAGATTGGGCTTAAGGCCAGGAGATCGGTGATGTGATTTGGTTCGTATTGAGATACGACATGATGTTTTAGCGGGTCTTCTGACGTAGTAATTCTTACACCCGCATGCATACATAGATGGCATCAATATTGTACTAGACGTAGGACATTATTCCGGATCATGATATTTGATAAAGAAGATACCAAATGAATAGTGTGATTGATGTGACTTTGACCCGTACCCAAATTTAGGGATGCCGTACGACGGATTTACGTACGAGCTATATATTGATGATTGATCCGCGCTCTTGACTTGGGATGTCTGATTATAGATATGGTATCGGATATGATATTATTGAGGCGGGATCACCGACTAATATATATACAGGTATGTATATACATCGACTCAGATGTTAGGCGGTTTCCTTACCTGTAGTCCAGCTGGTTAGCTTAGCCCTTTAATTTAGTTTAGTTGTTAGATTAGATTCGATTCTTACCTATTTCAAAAAACTAACGAATCGTGGGTATTTTAAAAGACAGCCCAAGGGATCCTACGGATATTTCAAAAGACGTATCTTTTCATAAAAACACCGTAGCCCCTATTTTCAAAACCCCATGATTCGTGTTATTTCAAAAGGCACCATTTGTAGGACTTATATTAGATTAATGCAGATTAGTTATAGTTGCGTCTAGTTTTCAGCTTCCGCTCATTATTGTGGTTCGCTTCGCATCGCATGCTTATATTATATTTCGTACTACATTATTGATATCATGCTGTTAGGACACCAGCACCATTACCGATGATGCGTATGTACCACGTACACTTACTTGCCGGCTCACACACATCTTCATCGGTAATTGTCATGCCACGTACACTTTAGGAATACTATTCCATTGACATAGGTTTTTAGCTAATAATTTAGACATGATATTAGTGTACTCGCCTTATATGCTAGATTAGACGTTGTAGATATTATTTGTTACTTCATGCATGTTAATATTCATTGTTATGCCGTATTCATGGATTTTTATGCCGATATGCACTGTTTACATGCTATTGAGGATTGGATTCGGATTTCTATGAGATTTTCTGGTTTTGGGGGAAAACCGCAAAACTTATATAAGCTTCTTTCTCTCTTTAAAATAAAAAGTGCGGTTTTCCCATGCTGTATGAGTCGTCCACCATGAGTTTGCTGATGGATTTCGAGACCCGATTCGAGGAGGCGGATGAACCGTTTCGGGTACATGGTGGACCAGGTAAGGTACCCCGGGGCGAGAAGCGCGTGATGATGACGATGTGAGCCTGGCAGGGGAGCACTACCTACCGGTGATTTTACCCGACGCGTCGGATATCCGGAGGATACCGTCGTGGTCTTGAGATGGATGGTAGGGGCCGGTCTGGACTGACGGCGCCCTAGATATTGTGATTGAGACATTGAGATTTTGAGATATTGAGGTACAGAGACTGTGATACAGAGATATCGAGACATTGGGACACTTGTTTTGTGTCGATGCTGGGCACTGTTTTATGCTGATTTCATATATGGTACCTCATTTCTTTTAAAATACAGAAATATCACTGATTTATCAAACCAGTTTTATTCAGTACATGCATTCTGTTTTATGCATTCGTACATCATCCATATGATATATTGCTACCTGAGGCACTGACACGGGCACATGAGATTACACTCGGGTTAGATATTTACCCTAGCCTTGTTATAGGCTACGTGTTATATACATTTTTGAGGATATATTATGATCATTGACCTAGAATTGCGTTATTTATGTGATTTCTGTGTGTAGATATTTTTCTATTCACGAGTTGGCTACTCACCCCCGTTGTGCCCCAGTTTCTTGCCGGTTTTGCCGTACAGGTTTAATTACGGCTTTGCGGGCTCAGTTTCATTCGGGTGACTTGCTAGTAGGTGGGTTTTTCTTGTATCGTACCCATCATATTACCTTGTATAATATTATTCCGTTGTATCTAGTAAATTCCATCAACCAAACATGTATTTATTTTGAGATAGAGACCAGTGATGTTATTCCTTCGACCTTAGAGTCGCGCTTTATTTTTCTGCGGTATTCTTGTGGATTTGAGTTTCCTTTTGAATTTTGATCCTCGTCGTTGGCGTTGTGTATTATATTGCTTGTGTGGTTGTGACCGTCGATTGACGAAGAGCTAGCTCCCGCTTGGGGATGCCTTTTTATTGATTTCGTATACTATTCATGTTGTATCCCGTTTGGGAGCCAGTATTTACAAAGGAGACTCTGCCGAAATTTTCAGTAAATTTTGATGTTCTTAAAAACCGCATAATTCGGCTTATGCTATTAAAACTACTTGTTTTAAATTGGTTTTCCTTCACTCTACTTCTTTTCTTGGTTTGGATTTCTGGGTTTTCGGTTTACTTAGATTACGTACGCCTCGAGACGTTCGTAGTTTAAGTGCCGGTCATGTTCCATACTTTCGGGACGTGACAACTCTATGACGATCTCGGGTCAACAGACTAAGCTGTACTAGTGTCACCAGAGAGCTGCCATCTGACGTGAGGTATAATACCAACTGGGAGTTCTCGGCGAGTCCGTTCAGTGTACCCAGTCTCCACTGAGCACCCGCATACCATCTCCGATGTCAAACACCAATGGATATGGGATCATCCATCGCCCATCTGTATGGGTCGAGAAGGTATACGCTAGTCTACTCTGGTATATCGATGCCCCGTCTCGATACACCCACGACTAGGGACCTTGAAGGATGTACTTATGGACTACCATGTCCCCACTAGTATGATCCGCATCATAGTTCAGGTAGCCAAGTACACATCCTAAGGGCTTTACCAACATGTAACAGAGAGACAATCAGTACACATGTTAAGGCAAAGAGTAACCAGATAGCATACTATCATGTCGAGCAAGAAAGTCCTCCCTATATATGTCCCAGCATCCACTACAATATACATCCTATGTACAGTAATGGCCTCTAGGGCATACATATAACTAACAATCTCCCACTTGCACTAAGGCCATCTGTAGCAGTGGTTGTAGTATCCCATACACTCTCTCTGGGAAAAGGCCTTTGTGAGTGGATCCACCGTGTTGTCCTCTGAGTCTACTCTCCTAATCTCGATCTCCTTGGAGATCAACCATCTCCATGATCAGGTGATACTGCCATAGAATATGTCTGAATCACTGATGGGACGAGCGTTCTTTGGCATAAGCCACAACTCCATTGTCACACAATGGGAGGAACTAAGTTCATCTCATGAACAAATATACATCCAGATTGCCTCTTTGGTAGTATCTTAGTAGCGATGTGTCCAACCTTTATCGTCTAGTATGCCACGGTATCTATTTTGGAACTCTTCCAACATACCGTCCCTTTACTGAGGGTAAAGACAATGCATGTGACTGACATTCAATCGTCTTTATTACCGTGGAACCTTTCCAGTGATTCTCCCGAGGATCGATTGATACCATCTCACTACAACTAGTGAGAATCCTAACATCCAATTAGATCTATCTCATAGGTCCAAAACCCAGGATTTAGGAGGTATCACTTTGATCCTATATGGACAATCCTTGTGATAAGCGGAGATTGACTGAGCGTAGCATAGGAAACTCCTTCCCTATCAAGAGTATGTCATCCACGTACTCTACGAGGATCACCACCATACTCCCTACTACTCTTTTTGTATATACAAGGTTCATCTCCCATTTTGATGAAGCCAAACTCTTTGACTACCACATCAAAACAGACGTTCCAACTCCGCAATGCCTGCTTTGTCCTATAAAGCAACTTGTGCATGTTTCCGCTGCTCCCACTGTCTACGAAGCCCTCTGGCTGTGTACTTATAGACTTTCTCTTCTAAAACATCATTTAGAAAAGCTGTCATGACACCCAACCGCCAGATATTGTAGTCATGGTATGTAGCCGTGGCAAGTAGGATCTGGATGGACTTAAGCATAGCTCCTTAGAAAAAGTTTCATCATGATCCATACCTGGTCAATGATGTACACCTCTAACAAGTCTAGCTTTGAAAGTCTCAACTTTTCCATGTACACCAAGTAATCTTCTCAAGATATACTTGCTCCTGATGGGGATTTAACCCTTCAGATAAAGCAACCAAAGTCCATACTTTGTTGGTGTATAAGGATTCCATCTCAGATCACTAAGCATCCAGCCATTCTTACAGTGTCCTACTCCTGATGACCAGCTAGAAAATAGTTGGGTCATCATCTCATGATGCAATCCTCACTCCCACTATCATAGAGAAACCGAAGTATCTCTCAGGTGGGTGAGGAACCCTACTAGATCGGCGGAGAGGCTGAGCTTCGTTGGAATCTACTGAATCATTTGGTTCTACCAAATCATCTGTTGTAGTTTGTATAGCTGGAACCTTTCCAGTTGTACATAACAGACCTTGCCTCGAGCTTGTCTGGATTATGCTTTTAGACATAGCCTGGACAGCCCTAAATCTTAACCAACTTAAGATATGGGCTCTTCCCTTTCCATATCACATATGATGCGGTAGGCAACTGATTTGATTGGAACCCTATTCAATAGGTATGCAACTTCATAAGTGCATAACTCCCAGAAGGAAATAGGTAACTCAGTAGTACTCATCATAGAGCACACCCTATCATATAGGGTGTGATTGCTCCGCCCAGATATACCATCGTGCTATGGTGTATACGGAGGAGTAATGCTGAGAGAAAATCTCATTCTCCTTTAGAATAGTCCAGGATTTCCGTGCTCAAGTATTCTCCTCCTTGATCTCATCAAAGGACATAATACTTATACCCGTATTGGTTCTTTACTTCTAACTTATATTCTGTGAATATCTCAAAAGGTTCGGACTTGTGTTTCAACAGGAACATATGTCTGAATCTTGAGAGATTATCAGAGAATGTAATGAAGTACAAAGGACCGGTCTTGGTATGTGTAGACATGGGACCTTCATACATCAACATGTATCATCCCAAGAGTTCAACTAACTCTTTCTCTGCTTCCAATAAACAGAGCTATGGTCATCTTATCTTTGTGACATGACTGGAAAGTTTCACAAGATGTAAATTCAAACTGATTTAAATATGCATCTAAATGTAACTTCAGCCAGTCGGGTCGCATTGATATGACCTAGTCTACAATACCTCATGAAGGATCCGTTCATTTCTGAACTCTTCCTCTTGTGTGTGTTCTGTATACTAAGAACTGTAGTTTGATTTAGAATATTAATGCTTTTAGATAACGTGCCTGAACCGATCAACTTTTGATATAGAAAATGTTCAAAACATTATCCACCAATACAAAATTTTATCATTTCTTTACTAATAAAGAGACTGATATGATTTTGTATATCAGGTTCGGTATCTAATAACATTCGTTCAGAATCAATGTATTTGGAATACAGGGTGACAGTGACCAACAGACTTGGCTGCAACACTTGCACCGTTTTCTGCCTCATAAAACTCATCACCCGTTCTCAGTTCCCTACCTTTCTGTAGCCCTATATAACAGATTACATATCTGGGATCCTGATCTGGTTTCAAATACCCAAGACGTAGAGGATACAGAGAAACAGTTCTTTGTAATGAACACACTCGAAGGAGATGCATCATATGCACTTTCTTCGTTTGGGTGGCACGGGAATTCTGGTATTCGCCTAATTTCCTGCTCTGTCTTATAAAAATTATAAGTAGGAGCGGGACCAACGTTCCCTAGCTCAGTATAACAAGCGGGTTCGGTCAATATTCCGTATTATTATCTTGATTAAGGCGTGATATGGTCGCTACCTGGAGAGAGAGAGAAGAAAACACTCAACGTGCGCTCTTGCAAGATCAGATTGGTTATTATTTTATCTAATCAGGATGGCTCCCACTGTTTTTATCAAATCTTCCTTCAAACCTTAAAAGGAAAGACTAGCCGGGATTAATTACACACTACAAGTTCGCCAATCTTTCAGCCAGGCCAGTGTCGATACTTTGAGGGAGGTCCCCCGTGCTTTCGCACGAACCTAATTACAGTAAACCTCGTTTCCCAGAGGCGTAACCCCGTTGACACCTTTCTAGATACCTACTTGATTGGCTAATTGTAATGTGTAAAACTCTCCCAGGAGTAACAATTACTCGCAGTGGGTATCGGGATCCAACTAACTCATAGAAGGTATGCAATCTCATTGCAAATTTCAACACTTGAAATTCCCGATAATTTTGCCCCTAGCGTCCTATGACCTTGACGCAGGCCAACAAACCATAGTGCGCTAGTCAAGTTCAACCCGTCATTTCCTGATTGAATTAAACCCACCCGCACGACCCTTGACGCAGGCCAACAAAGTCGCACGACTACCCTAATCCAATCTGCATCATATGCATAAGCAGATAAATACTAGTTAGCTACCGCACACTACGCCTTGACGCAGGCCAACAAACGTAGCACGAATACTAACTACTACTTATCTCAAATGACGGAGGGCTACGACAGGTTTTTCTGAAAACCTATTGCGTAATGAACTTCATATCGTTGTAGAATCAAATGATTTTTAAAATGGAGTGTTTTTTAGGCTTTTCTAGTTTTGCTAAAGGGGTCACTCCCGGTGAAGGGATCGTCGGTCCTTTCCTCGTCGAATGAGGTGCGAGATATATCATATATATCACTGTGCAAAGCAGAAACTATAGAAGCTATCAAAAGACAAACCGAGTGTGTAGCATCTGCCAGTTATTGCTAAAGGGGTCACTCCCGGTGAAGGGATCGTCGGCCCTTTCCTCATCGAATAAGGTGCAGGATATATCATATATACCGCTGTGCAAAGCAAGAACTGTAGCTACCTATTTTATTTTTGAAATTCGATTCTACAACATCTTAGGTTTCTTTTTCTTTCATTAATCATATTAATGAAGTCCTATCATTTAATTACCTAAACATCACAGATAAATACGACGTACACTTATGCCATCCGCATTCGCCTCGATGTCCCCTCGTGCACCGTTAGGTTAGGTAACTAACGGCAGAGCGGGGCAGGGCTAGCGCGGGTGTAAAATATAAGTAACTTCTATATAATATATCATATATACTATATACTGTATCTATCTGAATATATCACATGATCATATCACAGATAACGCAGCAGAAAATATCATATGAAATATTGGATATACTAGGACGTCCGTGTTTTTAATACGAGCCAGTATAAAACACGGATTCCACGGTCGTGATGAATAGCCAATCCTACACCCAAGACCCCTACGAGAGCGGCAAGCAACCCTACCAATTCTAGGGTTAGGAGACCCGAACTCGACTCCTCGAGATGGTCTCCCACTGGACCCTAGAACCCGGTTACTTGTGCTCCCCTCCTTGGGTCTATCCTAATGCGGGAAAGTAAATAATATACATCAACGGTGACATCTTCCGCAACCTGGAAGTGCCCGAATAAAAGAATATTACATACAAGGTTTTACATGAATGAAAATGAAAAAACACCCATCTCACATAAAAAAAACCCCGGCTATTCGAACACGACGATCCAATATAACATATCCAGCAACAAATAACATCACATGTCATCAACGTAAGTAAATATGCGCATCCCAATTGTCGTTGACATATAGCAACGAAACCGGCGATATCACATGTTACACTTACGGTCACAGAAAAGAAAGTGTAAAACTACAACAGTTGGAATCCGCATCCTCTTTAGACATCGCATGCCTAATCAAATGAAATACTTAGACATCACATGCCTAACAATTATAAACCCCGCATTTTAGTCTCAAAATCGAAAACACTTTTCAATATAAAGTCGGGCAATTCAACAAGATTCCCGACATCCAGATCGAATGCTCGTCGCAAACTTTTGTAGGCGGCCGCACCCCCGACGCCGTCGACAAAGTGCACCAAGGCGGAACACCGCTGCCGCGAGCATCCGAACGGATGCTTTCGGTGACGGGGTTCTCCTATAGTCACTTGATCGGGGCTATGGGGCGAGGCTGTCTATTAAGTTTACCCGGCGAGTATCCGCGTACGCTACGTGATTGCGATGGACTTTTGATCACATCAAAATTCCATGGCAACCGATCAAGTGAGACTAAACTACTATGTTTATAACATTCATATTAGTTATCTCATAACTATTTGTGAATTCCAATTATTGTATCACATTCCGGGTAAATAGAAAATGTTAAACTTTTCGATCGAACAATCGAACACCCAAGTTTTCCCGAAACAGTTCAACACATGAAATAAGTTTAAAAACATTCATTTCGTGCCTCAGTACCAACGGTCCGGCCGTAGAAGGGTCAAGCCAACGCCTCACATGTGGCACGCCGTACTGCCCCAAACCCTAGGGTTCAAAGGGCAGTTCAAGACGGTCACATAATCGAGTTAAGGTTTGTTGTCTTCTAGAGGGACCATCGCGTTACTTGCACTACTTAGAACGTCTTTAAAACACGGAAAAATCCAACAATTGGAAATTTCCCGGCAGGGGAAAAAGTGGGTATTTATATCCGGTCGAACTTTTTAACATATTCTAAAATTACCCGGAAAAAACACACAGACAAAATTAGACAATCCGATCGAAACACCGAGTCCCCAATACAACCTAGAAAACTCAACTCTTGAGTTCACATTAAAAATTCCCAGGAAAACCAGCACTGCAAAATAGGAATTACTGTGCAAAATTCAATGCAAGAAGAGACTAAAAGGCCGCGGAATCGCCGCATTAGCATGCTAATGCCGCGGTTCCGCCGCACTTTTATGGACTCAGGAGTACGGGCTTCTCAGTAATTCTTAGAATCTCCTGCTGGTTTTTCTGCATATTTTTAATTCTCAAAAATCCCCGATTTCAAAAAATGTACAGAGAGCATTCTTGAGATAGGGTTTCGGTTCGATCGGACTTCTAACTCCGTCTACGCATCGCCTAAGGCTCTAGCTAGGCTCTGATACCACTGTAGGGTTCCTAGGCACACTAATGATGTCTCACAAGGTATCAACCATGCCAATTTCAAAAATTACAAGTGCCGAGAAACCCTAATACGGATCGTTGACTAGAGTTTAAGCGAAAACGATAACTAGTTAACAACTTAACTAAGAGTGAACGGAAAATACAACCTTTGTAGATCCGGTCCTCCACCTCCATAGCTCCGTGATGATGTCTCCTCGCTGCGATCATCGGATCTCAGGCTCTAGCGTCGGCTTCATCGGAGAAATGGGCGGGCTAGGTCATCGACTTCGATGCCGAAGATGATCTACGTCGAGGCAACACAAGATCAAGCTCCAACTTCACCAAGCCATGAAACTTGTGAAGAAAACACCCTATACTACTTGGCAAGTGGTAGAGGATGAAGAAATAGGAAGTGGGTACACTTTAGAATTGGATTTCTCACTCTTTTTCTCAAGTTGCCATTGATGGAAGCAAGGTTTTCTTCTTTTGATCAAGAAGAAGAAGAAGAAGATAATATCATAAGGATTTCCAAAATAGAAAATAATATGATAAGTATCATATTGCAACCATGGTTATGTGTAGAGAGTAAACTAAGGTTAGGTGAATGGTTAGGTTAGGCATGAAACAAAAATGGTAGACTTTTTCAAAGCTTCATGAAGCTTCAATGTAAAACAAAAGTAGCAACCATTTCATTTCTTGCCAAAATGAAATAAATAAATAAATGAATAAATAAATTAAACAAAACCCTAACCATTTACTTAACCAAGGTTTAAACTAAATATACACACAAACTTGCATGTATCATCAAATATGATACAATCAAGTGCACAAAAATATATCATATATACAATGTGCACATCAAGTGAGAAAATCCATCTTAAGTGAACCAATACTAGTTAATGCAAAGTAATATATCAAATATACAATTATACATTAAATCATTAAATCAACACTTGATTTAATGATCCGGTCATATCGCATATAAACGACTAATATCCAACGTATCGGCTTATCGAATCAATCCTTGATTCGATAACTAGGTTATATCAAATAGAACCATTCGATACATTCATCGCGAGAATAGAATACGGTATCACATACACGCATCATTCTCGGTCCTGCACATATCTCATATGCGCTCCTATTTCGTTTCGCTTGAGCCAGGAAACCTCTGTGTAGGACTCTAAAGACTCGTCAATACGCCGGCAGCAGGTGATGATCATATCAAACACCCACAAGCCGCAAGCGGTCTGCTAAACGTAACGGCCACCCGAGTATTGAGCGATCAGAAGATCGACGAGCAAGCCCGCTCATACTCCTGTGAATCCAACCAGTAACACTTACCGCAAAGTCCGGTCTGTTCGTCTGATATGTCGCATATCTCGCCTAGGGGTGGTAAACGTCAGACCCCAGTAGCTCGATAAGTCGTGTCGATATAAGGTCTATAACAGTTCGAGAAACTACTGGTAATACTTACAAGTAAATATCAGCAACCCTGGCCAGGGATTTCCGGTTATAGCCAATCGAACACAGCGCAACATCAACTCCCTATACCGGGAAAGATGAATCCCCTCCTATCGCTCATTGCCTCCATGTGATTCGAGACTGTACCCAAAAACCACCTGTTTGCATGACTCAGTAGAGCCATGGTAGGGTGGAAATCAAAGCACAGTAGGAGACACACAAGACTCTATGACGATCTTGGGTCAACAGACTAAGCTGTACCAGTGTCACCAGAGAACTGCCATCTGACGTGAGGTATAATACCATCTTGGAGTTCTCGGCGAGTCCGTTCAGTGTACCCAGTCTCCACTGAGCACCCGCATACCATCTCCGATGTCAAACACCAATGGATATGGGATCATCCATCGCCCATCTGTATGGGTCGAGAAGGTATACGCTAGTCTACTCTGGTATATCGATGCCCCGTCTCGATACACCCACGACTAGGGACCTTGAAGGATGTACTTATGGACTACCATGTCTCCACTAGTATGATCCGCATCATAGTCCAGGTTGTCAAGTACACATCATAAGGGCTTTACCAACATGTAACAGAGAGACAATCAGTACACATGTTAAGGCATAGAGTAACCAGATAGCATACTATCATGTCGAGCAAGAAAGTCCTTCCTATATATGTCCCAGCATCCACTACAATATACATCCTATGTACAGTAATGGCCTCTAGGGCATACATATAACTAACACCCTGGAATCATGCTCCGCCCTTCGTAACGATGCTTCGAATCCTAGAATCATGCTCCGCTCTTCGGAAAGATGTTCCGAACTCTGGAATCATGCTCTGCCATTCGGAATGATGCTCCGAATCCTGGAATTATGCTCCGAATCCTAGAATTATGCTCCGCTCTTCGGAAAGATGCTCCGAACCCTGGAATTATGCTCCGACCATCGGAACGATGCTCCGATCTCTGGAATTATGCTCCGATCCCTGGAATCATGCTCCGCCCTTCGGAACGATGCTTCAAATCCTGGAATCATGCTCCGCTCTTCGGAAAGATGTTCCGAACTCTGGAATCATGCTCCGCCCTTCGGAATGATGATCCGAATCCTGGAATTATGCTCTGCTCTTCGGAAAGATGCTCCGAACCCTGGAATTATGCTCCGATCATCGGAATGATGCTCCGATCTCTGGAATTATGCTCCGCTCTTCGGAAAGATGCTCCGAACTCTGGAATCATGCTCCGCCCTTCGGAATGATGCTCCGAATCCTGGAATCATGCTCCGATCATCGGAATGATGCTCCGATCTCTGGAATTATGCTCCACCCATCGGAATGATGCTCCGAACCCTGGAATTATGCTCCGCTCTTCGGAAAGATGCTCCGAACTCTGGAATGATGCTCCGCCCTTCGGAATGATGCTCCGAATCCTGGAATTATGCTCCGCTCTTCGGAAAGATGCCCCGAACTCTGGAATCATGCTCCGCCCTTCGGAATGATGCTCCGAATCCTGGAATTATGCTCCGCTCTTCGGAAAGATGCTCTGAACTCTGGAATCATGCTCCCCCTTCGGAACGATGCTCTGATCTCTAGAATTATGCTCCACGAATCAGAATGATACTCCGATCCCCGGGAATCATGCTCCCTGGGATGATGCTTCGCTTCCGGAATGATGTTCCACCTAGAAGTTCAGCTTCAAGATCCATCAATTTCATGCACACAACTCAAATGTGCGGTGTGCATTTATTGATGGGGGCACTTTGTTGGGGTAAAAATTTACACCCCGTTGACCGAGTCAAAGTCAAGGTCAACCCCAAGCCAGGTGGGCCCAAGCCCAGGTCAAGCGGGCCCATGCCCAAGTCGAGGCCGCAGCCAGCCTCCCCATGCCAACAACAAAATCATGTAATAAATAATTTTTATGTAATTTTTTGTACATGAATGTATGCAAAATGGGCATAAAGCCAAATTTTTGTAAGCCCATGGCTTATGTGCAAAAATGAAATGGCACATGATCCATGGGATAGGCAAAATGCCATTTTTGTGAAGCCAAGGGGCTATATGCAAATATGTAAGCCTATAAAAGGCAACATGATGAATAAAAAAAAACTTTTCATTCTCTGCACAAAAATTTTAGATCTGAGATCTTTTGTGCCTCCTGCTCCTTCTCCAAGGTTCTAAACCTTCTCATTTCTTTTGAATTAAATCAAGAGTTTTACTCCTTCTTTTCAAAAACTAAGAAGTCTTCCACCACAAAACCCACAAAGGGGAACTTGGATCTATCATTAGATCTCAGAAAGGAGAGATTTTTAGATCTCACATCTCTTGATCATCAAGATCCAGCCAACAGAGGAGGAAGAGGAAGAATCCCTTTCATCAACCAAAACATTTTAGGAGTTTAACTCTATATATTTACATATATATATATATATATAATAAATATTTCCTTTCTGAAGCAAAGCTTCTGGTTCTGGGACTAAAAGTCCCTTTGTCTCGCCAGCGCTCGAGCGCAAAACGCCCACGTGCCGACACCTGGCGCGCTTGCGCTCAGGCGCACTGCACTCGAGCGCAAAGCGCCCACGTGCGGACACGTGGCGCGCTTGCGCTCAGGCGCACTGCGCTTGAGCGCAAAGCGCCCATATGCCGACACGTGGCGCGCTTGCGCTCCAGCGCACTGCGCTCGAGCACAAAGCGCCCACGTACCGACACGTGGCGCACTTGCGCTCAGGCACATTGCGCTCGAGCGCAAAGCGCCCACATGACGACACGAGGAGTGCTGCGCTCAGACGCACTGCGCACGAGCGCAAAGCGCCCACGTGCCAACACGTGGCGCGCTTGCGCCTGAGCGCACAGCACCTAAGCGCACAGCGCCCACGTACCGACACGTGGCGCACTTGCGCTCAGGCACACTGCGCTCGAGAGCACAGCGCCCACATGCCGACACGTGGAGTGCTGCGTTCAGGCGCACTATACTCGAGCGCAAAGCGCCCACGTGCCGACACATGGCGCGCTTGCGCTCAAGCACAAAACGCCCACGTGCCAACACGTGGTGCGCTTGCACCTGAGCGCACAGCACCTATGCGCACAGCGCCCAAGGTGCTGCCCCACGCATCCTTTGGATGTCTTTTTCCCTTTTTATATATATACATGTATATCTATACATATGTATACATATATACATACACATACTCCATGACACTGCCCCTGTTAGAAAAAAAATTCTAACGGGGCGCTGCCTCGCACCCCACAAGGGGGCTGCTAGCCCCTTGACCCCCAGCCCGCTATCCGGGTAGCGGGACCCCCGTAAAAACTCTGCGTGGCTCCCAATATATCCAAAACCTCCCTTCCAAAACAAAACACATGTACACCGCACATTGAGTTCGCATGACCAGTTTAACCCGTTAATCGGAGGTTCCCTCGCACCAAAGGAGAGGGGTAATTAACGACAGCTTAGTCCGCGGCTGCCGGAGATTCGGATCTCCACAATCAATAAACCCCGGCCTACCCCAAGCAGGGGGAATCTGTAGTACGCCTGACAAGCGCGCGCGTATTCTCATCTCAATACGGTGACGAAAAACACCGTACAGCGGGTTTTGGAATTTTGTTCGATCAAAAGTGTAAACACATTAGACCAAGCTAGACTAGGTTAATGGCGTAGCTCCAATACCAGTGTAAATGCACGGCGGCGGCCCGGTCGTCAATCCGACGCCGGAATACGGAAACATAACTTTTTACGAACTTGTAAACCGGCCCCACAGTGCACAAAAATCCCGGATCGGGCCATTAACATAATCCTAGCTAACTAGAGAAGGGGTAGAAAGATATACCAAGCGATCCGTGTCCTTCGGTCTTCTCGTCGTCGTCCCGATCTCCCCGCGGAATCTTCGGTCTTCAACTCCTCGTCGGAAGGGCACCACGTCGCCGGCTTCTTTTACAGGCTCCCACCTCTGGACCGAGGCAACTCGGGCACGAAGTTGGTGAGTCGACGTGCCCATGAGTTGCTGTAGAATAGTGTATAAATCATGTCTCATTTGGGGTAGTGGAAGTTGCCATATGGTGGAGGAAATCAACTTGTGGAATTTTGTGTTGAACTTGGGGATTTTTGCAAGCATGAAGAGAACCAAAAATCCCCACCAAAACAATGGGCAGCCCCTCCCTATCTTTGGCCGGCCATGGTGAAGGGAGTGAGAGAATGAGGGAGAGTCACAATAATCCAAGGGAGAGGAAGAGAAAAAGGCTATCATGCATGAGAGAGAAAAAGATGTGATGATGATGAATTATCATCACAACCATAACCTCACTCCAAATCAACCATCATGAACTCAAAGTCAATCAATGATGAAGTCAAGAAAGTCAAGGGAAGGTGAAACCATCATGAGACAACAAAATGCAAAGAACACCCTCCACAATGCTTATTTGCACACTTATAAATAAGCCATCCTCCACCAAATTTCAGCCAATGAAAGATACAATGGAAAATGGCCAAAACCGGAAAACAAACTGGCAACTTCGGAAAACTGATTCCGTAATAAATTACAGGAAAACCCCGCTACTGTATATACATACCTGTATTTGTATTCCGACCGAATACAAATGCAATGAGACAAATCTACACTGTATAATACTAGGATCCGGCTTAAACCAAAACCCGCTAGTATTATCCGTCCTATCATGATCCGTGCAATACCGCACGTATCTGATCAAACCCTGCCATATCTCCATATGGCCTCTACAGCGTTTCGCCCGAAACTTGAGAAACTGGTCTGTGGGGTACTCTAAAGACTCGTCAACACTTTGGCTGTGGATTTAACCACTAGCACGTCAGTGATATTAGCCATACGTAACGGGATACCAGGTATTGACCTAAAGGGTCGTCAATGAGCGAACTCATCCTGACACCCTACTGAGCCTGTCAATGACAATATCCGTATAGTCCGGTCCGTTCGTCTATGAGCATCGTATGGCGGGCCTAGGGGGTTGGTAAAAGTCAGACCCCAAAAAGCGGTACAAGTCGTGTCGAAGTGTAGCCCAGAACACCCTGAGATACTACTGGAATACCTACCAGTAAATCTCCTACCTTGTCCAAGGACTTCGTGTAAGGGCTCTCCTGGACACAGCGCGACCTCACCCCCAATACCGGGAGAGACGAACCCCTGAAGATCCGCTCACTGTCTCCATGTGGCTCGGGACTGTACCCAACTAAAACCTGTTTGCATGTCTCCTTTGAGCGTGATAGGGTAGTAATCAAAGTACAGTGGGAACTCACACGAGACAAATGACGATCTCAGGTCGATGAACTAACCTGTACACATGTCACCTGGGAACTGCTATCTAACGTCAGGTATAAGACCAACTAGCATGTTGCCGGCGAGTCCTGTCCGGTGTACTCATAACCTAATGAGCACCTGTATACATCTTAGGTGAACCAACTGACACCAGTGGCTTGTGAGACCGGCCACCGCCCCTCGTCGGGGTCTCGACTGTATACACTAGTCTATTCTGGAGTATCGATGCCCTGTCTCGAAACTCCCACGACTAGAGACCTTTTAAGGATGTGCTTATAGACTACCAGCTCCCATGTATATGATCGCTCTCATACTGCTGGCAGTCAAGCAAGAATCCTAGGGATCTATCAACGTGCAATAGTGACCTGTAAGGTCACCTAAAACAGTACACAATGATAAAGATAAACCAGATAGCATACTACCATCTTGAGTAAGACTGTCCTACCGGAATAGGTCCTCCCTCAATCATTACAATCACGTGCCTGTGATCCTATAATTGACTCTGAGGGCACTATCTCCAACATCTCATGTGTTGAGAATCAATGGATGCATGAGACAAAGTGATAACACACATTTTCTACATCGCCTTGGACACGTCGGCTAGCGAACATCGTGCCCGAGTTGCTTCGGACGAAGCGGGAGCCCGTAAAAAGACTCGAAGATGTGGTGCCCTTTCCGATGAGGAGATCGAGATCGAAGATACCGCGAGGAGCTTGGGATGGTGGCCAAAGACCGAAGGACACGGATCGATCGGTATAGCTTTTCCAACCCTTTCTCTAGTTGCTAGTTGTAGGTTAATGGTTCGATCCGGGTTTAAAGTCTGCGATAGAGCCTGTTTCAAGTTTTGAAAAGTTTTCGTTTCTGCATTTTCGCCTCGGAAAGACGGCCGGGGCGCTACCGTAGACTTACATGGTATCAGAGACACGCAATTAACCTTTACTAGCTTGTTCTATCGCGTTTAAAATATCGATCGATCGAAATTTCCGAATCGCATTTTCATTTCAGTGTGCTTGCTGCCGATTTTCAAAATTGGTCAAAAATTTATTTTAGGCATCTTAGAAATACATGCAGGCATAAATAAAGCTACAGGAAATGTTTGGAGACCTAACTCTTAAATTCTGCCGCGGAACCACCACGCAATGTCGCATTTGGCGGCTCTTCCGCGGCCCTTTTTGGGCTACAGTAACCCAAATTTTTCTGGGGATTTATTTCGTTGAAATATGATTTTTATGATATATAGTTTTGACCCAGATTATTTTGAGTGCTAGAATTGTACTTAGGGCCCACTTCGGGAAGTTTTGTCTATCAGAATTTTAAATACGTTAGTTTACATTACTTATATTATATCTGCGACTGTGAATGTCATTCGAGCGGTAAATCTTGTCTAATTGCTATAGTCCTTTTAGACGGATTTGCGAACGTGACATTCACGTTGATGTTCTGTGTTGTGCTGTGATGTTGTAGATTTGTCGTGGTGGATAGCCTGGATGCAATGTTAGTACAGTTTGGTTATATTTGTACAGTTGATATTGCGAGGCGAGCGTCCGACATGTGGACTGCCGTCACAGCCTGTTTGTATATTATTCTTTTAGGGCACGACCGGGCTGAGGTCGATGTACCCGTTGTATATATTTTACTTTCTGTACTAGGATCACCCCGTGGTGGGGTGCACGGATAGCCAGGTTCTAGAGGGCAACGAGCCCGCATCTCATGGCTTTGAGACAGAGGGGTCTTTACTATAGAATTGGCGGGCTGTTCGCCGCACTCGTAGGGGATATAGGTTGACCCAAGGAGGGGTGCACAAGTTACCGGATTCCGTGAAGTGCTGGGTGGTCCATTCACTTTACTGAAGGGGGCTGCCTCGCTTCATGTCTTGGCGGGTAACTTGCCGAGCCCGTAGGGGTCTAGGATTTCATTGCACAGGCTATCCACACGACCAGGGGAACGTCGAGTTTCAGTTGCGGCTCTGTGAAACCCGGGGCTTCCAGATTATCTGTATTGTTTTGTGATGCTTATTACATTTCTGTGATGTTGCGTTTTATCACGCCTTGAGCGATTATTATATATTGATATATATACTAGTAGATGTTGAATATGTTTTACACCCGCGCTAGTCCAGTCCCCGCTCTGTCGTTAGTTAAGTAACCTAACGGGTGATGACGGGACCCAGTGGCGAATGCGGATGGCATATACGTACATCATATTTTCGTTCTTTTGTCGTGTGATTAATTAATGGGACTGCATTGATTCGGATCAATGCAAGCTAAACAAACCTATTCTGATGTTGTTGGAACATTTTTCAAAAGGCTGTTATTACAAGGACGTTCTCTTTTGTTTTGCACAGTGGTATTCAGTTGGAATATCCTACACCTCAGTCGACGAGGCAAGGGCCGAGATCCCTTCACCGGGAGTGACCCCTTGGACAGAAGTTTGCATCAGGGTAATAACTTCACTATAGTCGATTACTTTTTGCTTTGCATCGTGGTATTCAGTTGGAATATCCTGCACCTCATTCTACGGGGAAAGAGCCGAGATCCCTTCACCGGGAGTGACCTCTTTAGCAAAGATTTTCGCCACTATATTTTTATAAAAAGCTATCTGGTTCCTTCAACGATATCAAGTTCATTACGTTAAAGGTATTTTGCCAAAAACTAACCGTAGCCCTCCATCATTTCAGATTAGTATTGCTTAGTATTCGTGCTACGTATGTCGTGCTCAGCCGAGGCGTAGTGTGCGGTAACTCTGTAATGCTTTCCTGTCTTATGGATATGTGATTGGTTAGGACGGTCGTACGGTCATTTTTGCTCATTCAAGGACTCATGCGGGTGAGTCTAATGCAATCAAGATAATGACGGGTTGAACTTGGCTAGGTTCCTTTGATATGTTGGCTCAGTCAAGGTCACTTGTGTCCTATGGGTAAAAATCACATTAGGAGTTTCTAAAGAAACTGAAACTTTCCAGGCATGCGCATACCTTCTGGAGTGTGATAACGTGAGTGGATTCCATCATATTATCATGCGATGATAGTTGGATCCCGATTCCCACTGATGAGTTGGTTTACTCCTCGGGTGATCCTGACTAATTCTTCTTTCAGGTTTGGAGGAGAATTTGAGGTTACAGTGGGAGGTTTCCTGATTAGATAAAGTGATAACCATTCTGATCTAGGTTAGAGTGCACGCAGAATGTTTCTTTTCTCTCTCTTTGGCAGCGACCATGGCCCGGCCCTAGACTATGACTCAGTGACCAAGTTAACCGAACCTTCTTAAAACACTGGCTTAAGGATTGTCAGAGTTGCATACCTCATTGCCACTCCTACTTTTACCCTTTTCTCCAGGACACCCCGCATTACTACGAATATCCACTTCCATTGGATAAAACCATCGTATGGTTATATACGAACTCGAAGGAACTTGTTCCATATTCGAGGATGGTTTCCGGTTCTGGAGAAAATGAATAGGACTATTCAGGTGTCTTTTCCTTTTACCTTCTCTCAGGTTGCGAGTGCTCCTTGGATTAGGACGGTACACTTATTATGGTAATTGGATAGTCTTCTTCCAAACCATAGGCAGGTGCCGAACGGTGGGGAATGAAGAAAACCAATTAGCCTAACGATGGTGTACAGAAGGTAATAAGTTAAGACAAATAAAGTGATAAGTAAGAGGGCAAAGTAAATTGTGACTGCTATTCACTACCAAACCAAGTATTTCATCGCCACTCCTACTTCACCTTTGTATTTCTCTAGGACACTCTGTATCACTACGAAGATCCACAGTTATTTGGATACTCCATCGTATGGTGATTGGTAAGGATTCTGCGTGTTCAAGTTTAGTTAATTACCGCAATCAAAACGGTTTCGCTTGTAGCTAGCCGGTTGAGTACGGGTCATCCGCAGGGAGATGGGAATCTTTTTCTATGTGCTTTAACGAGTTAAGTCCAATTTTCCAGATTTTTTTGTGATTAACTAAGTGTTAAAATGATATGTAAAGAGAGCTTGTTAGGGTTAGGATTAGGTTAGATTGAGTTAGGAGTCGCTCACTTCTTCCGTTGCCACTCTTAATATCGGTGTTACGGTAATCGGCAATAATAGGGATTAGCACGACTAGGAAGGAACTTGCGAGTATAAGCTAGGCTTTCCAACGCTTTAGTTTTTCCTTTTGGTGCTTGTCCGTCCGTTCTTGGCTCTTAGCCATAACCTCCGGTTAATTCAACCACAATCGGTCTCACTACGGAATCACCGCTATCATGTAGGATAGGGTGCCATAGGGAGCGGATTGTGGTTCAATTAACGGGAGTCGATTTAAGATGTTGGGCAAGGAAAGAGTGAGAGAGATTTCCTTCTCTCAAACTTCCCTTATCCTACCCTAACAAGTATGGAAATTACTCACCCATTACAAGAAGAACGAAAAATAAAACAAAGGAGGAAGATAGAAAGAAAGAGATTAGAAGATAACAACTAGCTATTTGCGACCTCATCTTGGCAAGGATCAAGCGTAAGCATCATGGTTGTTTAAGGATAAAGGAAAAGAGAAAAGAAAGAAACAACAATAAATAACAACAACTAATTATCAATTAAAGATTATAAGCAATTAGCATAACAAGAGCAAGACAAGTATAATAATAAAAAGAAGTTCTTTATTCATCATTCTTCACTCACAAAAGCTCACTACAAGTTTTTCAATGGAGAAGAGATGAGAAGAGGAAGAAGAACAACAAGTATTCTAAAACCTAAAATACAAGATTATGCACCCTTGGCTTTGGCAAGTTCTGGACTATTTATAGGCAGGGAACTGGAAAATTAGGGCAACAATCTGCCTTGTTATAAAATTACCAGACTGACCCTGAAAAATCTCCTTCTAAGGAGTTTATACGGCCGCGGATCCGCGGCCTAGACCCCCTATTGGCCGCGGATCCGCGGCCATTTAGAGGAGTTAGCTCCTCGGGTTTCATGGGGTGTCCTGGTCTGCTTTTCTCTGTAGATTGGCATATGTTTTTTCTGATAATCTTTCCACATTTCTTCCAGAATTTCTGTTGATCAAAAGGTGATTGAAAGTGGATCTTTTGCCATGATTTCCTCGAGCTCCGCATAGAATTCTTGGTCTTTGTGTTGCCATTGTGCTTTGTGCATGAAGGTGACAATCGATTTGTCATTTTGTCTCCTAAACTGGTGTGTGGCAACATACGGATAGAGAGCGGAGACCCGTGTTTTATCTGTGGTTGGCAGGAGTCCGGATTTTGTCGTGCTTTTCCATGAATTTCATCGTTTAGAGCCGAGAACCTGTATCCTGCAATTGACTAGCAAACACGGCTCAAGAGTACCTACCGATGAGCAATATGATAAAAATTTGGCGGTATAAAAATGCAAAAAATCTGATATGAACATATGGTTATATACGAGAACTCGAAGGAACTTGTTCCAGTTCGGGGTTGGATTCTGGTTCAGGAGAAATAGGAATAAGGTTTTATTCAGTTGTCTTTTATCTTTACCTTCTCTCGTGTTGCGAGTGCTCCTAGGATTAGGACAGTACACCTATTACGCTTATTGTATAGTCTTTTTCCAAACAATAGGCTGGTGCTGAACGGTAGGGAAGGAAGAAAACAATTTAGCCTAAAGGGGTGTACAGAAGGTAATGACAAAAGACAAATAAAGGGATTTTGAGAGATGGCAAAGAAATATACGGTTACAGTTGTTAATCTGATAATGGAAGAGGCATTACTAAGAATACCCGAATACCCCTTCGAAACATTTATATGTTTTAGTTTCACTGTGTATTGTTAAAAGAAAACTGATTTCCCAATTAGTCCTTACTCCAGGGTATGTATTTACCCGGTTTGATCCTCACATCTGTATGGTTTTACAGATGATGAGTGTGAGTAAGTTATTGGGAATTGGGAGATCATCCTCATTATATCGGGATTCGTTGTAATTGGTGATATTTGAGGAAATCACCTAGGTTGTTTGCCAGACGGCAAATATTTGGTTTTGAATATCCGTTGTTATGCACCAATTTAAAATTGATATATCTGTACATTTATTTTTATAAAGTGAGATATAACTTTTTGAAATTATCTCTATGACATTTACTATATCTATAGATGATTAGGTAAGGAGCATTGAACAGCGGTGTAATTCTTCTTAACCATAAGTACAGTTTTCAACCTACGACACACAGGGAATGAGTTATTAGACTCAGGGGAGTTATACAGAGTATTGTATGTTGTCCATTGTCCATGAGGACAGAGGGGTTGGCACTCGTACTATATTCTGTCTACTTGTGACTTCTCTAGTTCTTGGACATGTGTTTCATAGAAATGCATGGTCTAAGTTTCGAGAAGTTATAGGTATAAGAATAAAGTAGAGAACCAGGTGTTTCAAGTATCAGGATTCTTCAAGGTGATCGAAGATGTAGATACTTGTGTATGGTATTCAGTTGATAGTAATGATTATGAGAACTTGCTTCTCTATCCGGTTACTCATATCTGGATGTATTCCTAAGTTGAGTAATGCTGATCGGCCTCTCTCCATTTAGTTGACATGCACAGGAGACAGCTGCATGATTTGAATCTGGTTCCAATTAAATCAGTGCCTCTGTTTCTATATTGGATATAGAATAGTTCATATCTTAACGATGTTAAGGTACGGGGAGTTGTCCGGCTTATGCTTAAAACCAGACTCTGGATAACGCAAGGCACGTTTCTGTAATGGCTGTTTGTGGGTTGACCCGGGCTATGACGAGGGTTGACTTTCTACCATCTGGAAAATCAATGGTGATATTGTTCTTGACTCACCACAGTTTTAGTAAAATGGACTTTTTCAGAAAACAGTGGTGGGAGTATGATAGAACTGGAAGTGATTCCAGAACCGCAAATGGTTACTGAAAATTTAATAGGAACTAAAGATTCAATCTAGATTGACATTCCATTGGCCACTCCGCAGATATGGTGGGAAACCTCAGGCACTTGAGAGGTACTTTGGTATGCTCAAAGACGGTGACAGGGAAGTTCTTGTTTACCGAGACTTGACACTACTGTTGTTCCAGGCTATGAGACCCGGCAGGAGGATGAATATAGCGTCGTTCTGAACTGGCTTTAGAAGTGCATGTGTATATTATTCTACCAGAGGGTTGTCGTAGTCAGTGGGAGCAGCGGAAGCATAGTGGACAAGTGACTTATGTCTATTTATAGACTAAAGCGGATAGAGCGGAGATAGATCATCTATTTTTGATGTGACAGTCATGGGTTTGACTTCATCAAAATAGTGGATGGATCTGTTAAGAAGGTAGTAGGGTGTGATGTCCTGATATTTGGATGACATACACAGAGTAGGAACTGAAGTTCCTATACTACGATCGGTTGTGCTTTGGTTGTCACACAGTGGTTTCTCCACATAGGATATAGATATAATATCTGACATTCTAGTTACTAGGTCTATAGTTTTAGATCTAGATTTGAGTAGTTTCCCAATCAGGGTACTTAGACAGCATTCTAAAGGTGTTTTAGAATGGACGACACCTGGCACGGTAGTATACCTGCTGGTAATGGAGTCACCCTCTCTAAAGGTGTCTTACAGACTAAAGGGGAGAGGGATGTGCTTGATTGACATATCACTTGCTTAGGCAATTGAGTCAATCATGAGATGTTAAGTACCATACCAGATGTTGTTTTTGCACGAGATGCAATAAGATGATATTAATCCAATCCTGGAGAATCATTCGGAAGCAGTTTTAGAGCATAAGTGGATGTTCTAGGGACATGATAACGACAGCCTCTTTCAGGAGACGGTTATCATTCCAGGCTTCCAAGGTGACATTGGATGACAGGGTGACTGTCAGAGTTATAGTTTTCCCTCTGACGAGGTGCAGTATTTTGGACAGGTGGTCCAAGCGGATACTGATTAAGTTCAGTTGATGATACAATCTAAGAAGTTTGGATTTGGAGTTCATTTATGAACTGGGTCCTATCAGATATCCAGACATATTCTAAGACAGGTATTGCTCATTTGGGAGATGGCTTTCTCCGCGAACTTGAGATAAAGAGAGACATAGAAAGAAACATCAGGGCGGATCCTCTCACCGAGGCTATTCCTCGAAAGCAATAGTTTCGCAAACGGGCTTTGTGAGACTGATTAGTAGAGGAGTTGGGTGTTCGGTATCACACGGGCTGTGAGTATGCGACATCGCAATAATTAGCCTTGAGTGCAAGTGGGAGATTGTTGGATATAGTGCCCTCAGAGTCAATTATGTAAGTGCACGGCAGCGCCCCGGCCGTCCATCCGAGGCCAAAATGCGGAAACGATACTTTTATAAAACTTGTAAACCGGCACCACCTTGAACTTTAAACCCAGATCAGGCCATTAACCTACTCCTAGCTAACTAGAGAAGGGGTAGAGAGATATACCGAGTGATCCGTGTCCTTCGGTCTTCTCGTCGTCGTCCCAATCTCCCCACGGAATCTCCGGTCTTCATCTCCTCGCCGGAAGGGCACCACATCGCCGAGTTCTTTTACAGGCTCCCACCTCTGGACCGAGGCAACTCGGGTACGAAGTTGGCGAGTCGACGTGTCCAAGAATTGCTGTAGAATAAGTGTAGTGCTTGTTCAGACCATAATATTGCCTTTATCATTCCCCTATTCTTATCCGTTTTAGAAATAAACAGGTACTCTTGACGCACTTTTGTTACATGTTACAGGATACAGGGCTTGGATGCGAATACAGTGAAAAAGACACAAAACAACAGAAAAAGGGACTTTTGACCAACAATTAGACGGATCTCAGTCAAGCCCAGTTCATATGGGTGCAAGACAACGCAAGTCAAGGTGAAACGGTTAAAAGACCAATACAAATCTTCACTGAAAATCTGGAGAAGATTCAGAAGTCCAACAGAGGAAAGAAATATAAAATGACAAAGCCTAAGAAGCCAAGAAAATAACCCCAAACTTTGACAACCCAACTCCACAGTTTGGCCGCGGAACCGCGGCCAAACCTAGCCTGGTGCCGCGGCCGTACAGAGAGCTTGTCGGTGGAATTTCGGTGCATCGGTGCGTCGGTGCAGATGTTAGGATTTTCAGGGGTCAAATCTGTAATTGCGCATGTGCGAGAGTCTGTAACCCTAGGTTTCCTATTTTCCTATAAATTGTAGTTTTAGATCTGTAAAATGTTATGCCTCTTTTCAATCAATAAAATTCAGACTTTCTGAGAGATAAATTCAGATCTGTTCTTCTTGTTTGGAGGGAGCCGTCAACTTAGTAAGGTATGTTATTTCTGTTTCTTTTAATTAAAATGTTTTCTAATCCCCTAATGAGCGAGTAATCTCCTCGCTTGTTAGGGTTAGCCTTTGGGAAAGGGTTGAGAGATGAGATCTCTCACCCCTTTCAATGCCACTTTCACCTAATGAATTAGAACTCCACGCATACGAGCACAACCGCTCCCTGCGGCATCCTACCCATCGAGGTAACGATGAACCGTAGTATAAAGGGCCAGTTGCGCGCGTTTTCCGTGGGGGTTAGGTAATTATCAACAAAGGAAGGGTACAAATCTAGAGGAAGAAACATATTCCCAAAAGATTCGTATCCACTTTATTAATAATTAACTTAACATCTAATAGATCTAAAAAAGAAGGCATTGAAAGCGGTGAGGAAAAAACTTTAATCTCCAAAACTTCCCCTAAGCCTAACCCTAGCAAGACTTTTAATTAGATTAATTAGATCTAGTTTTCATAGATTGTTATAAACCAACCAAAACGACAAATTGAATGAACTCGTTAAAACACATAAAAGGAATTTACCCGTCTCTGTGGATCGACCCGTACTCACCGGCTAGCTGCAAAGCGACGCCGTTTCTGATTGCGGTAAACAAGTATTTTTGACATTAATCAGTGCTCTTTGTCTCTATTGGGGTTACTAAAAGTTGCCCTTTTGGTGGAGGTGAAGGAATAAGCTTTGGGAGATGAACAAAAGGATTTTGCAAGCAAAATAAGAACCAATTTTTCTCTCCCAAATTTTTGGACAGCCCCTACCAAGTGTGGCCGGCCCCTCAAGGTGAAGGGAGAGAGGAAAAAAGTGAAGGGGTGGGGGGAAAAAATGCAAGCAAAAAAGAAAATGGTTATCATAACAAATGATGATCACTATCCAATCCATACCAACTCCCATCACAAAAGTCAAGCCATCATGAACTAAAGAAAGTCAAGGGATGGTGCAACCATCATGATGCAACTACTTGCAAAAACAACCCTCCAAATTGCTAATTTGCACATTTGCAAATTAGCCCTCCTCCACCAATTTTCAGCCAAGGAAAGAAACAAAGGAAAATGGCCGAAACGGAAAGCAAACTGGCAACTTCAAAAAACTGCTCCCGTAATAAATTACAGGAAAACCCCGCTACTGTATATACATACCCGCATTTGTATTCCCACCGAATACAAATGCAACGAGACAAAATCTACACTATACAATACTAGGTTCCGGCTTAAACCAAAGCCCGCTAGTATTATCCGTCCGATCATGATCCGTACAATACCGCAGGTATATGTTCGAACCCTGCCATATCTCCATACGGCCTCTACAGCGTTTCGCCCGAAACTTGAGAAAACGGTCTGTGGGGGACTCTAAAGACTCGTCAATACTTTGGTTGTGGATTTAACCACTAGCACGTCAGAGATATTAGCCATACGTAACGGGCTACCAGGTATTGACCAAAAGGAACGTCGTTGAGCGAACTCATCCTGACACCCTACTGAGCCTGTCACTGACAACATCCATACAGTCTGGTCCGTTCGTCTATGAGCATCGCATGGCGGGCCTAAGGGGTTGGTAAAAGTCAGACCCCCAAAAGCGGTGTAAGTCATGTCGGAGTGTAGCCCAGAACACCCTGAGATACTACTGGAATACCTACCAGTAAATATCCTGCCTTGGCCAAGGACTTCATGTAATGTCTCTCCTAGACACAGCGCGACCTCACCCCCAATACCGGGAGAGACGAACCCCTGCATATCCGCTCACTGCCTCCATATGGCTCGGGACTGTACCCAACTAAAACCTGTTTGCACGTCTCCTTTGAGCGTGGTAGGGTAGTAATCAAAGTACAGTGGGAACTCACACGAGACAAATGACGATCTCAGGTCGATGAACTAACCTGTACATATGTCACCAGGGAACTTCTATCTGACGTCAGGTATAGGACCAACTAGCATGTTCCCGGCGAGTCCTTTCCGGTGTACTCATAACCCAATGAGCACCTGTATACATCTTATGTGAGCCAACTGACACCAGTGGCTTGTGAGATCGGCCACCGCCCCTCGTCGGGGTCTCCACTGTATACACTAGTCTACTCTGGAGTATCGATTCCCTATCTCGAAACTCCCATGACTAGGGACCTTTTAAGGATGTGCTTATAGACCCCAGCTCTCACGTATATGATCGCCCTCATACTGCTAGCAGTCAAGCAAGAATCCTAAGGGCTCTATCAACGTGCAATAGTGACTTGTAAGGTCACCTAAAGCAGTACACAATGATAAAGATAAACCAGATAGCATACTATCATCTTGAGTAAGACTGTCCTACCGGGATAGGTCCTCCCTCAATCATTGCAATCACGTGCATGTGATCCAATAATTGAGTCTGAGGGCACTATCTCCAACAATCTCCCACTTGCACTCAAGGCTAATTATTGCTATGTCGCATACTCACAGCCAGTGTGATACCGAACACCCAACTCCTCTACTAATCAGTCTCACAAAACCTGTTTGTGAAACTAATGCGTTCGAGGAATAGCCTCAGTGAGTGGATCCGCTCAGATGTTTCTTTCTATGTCTCTTTTTATCTCAAGTTCACTGAGAAAGACATCTCCCGAAATGAGCAATACCTGTCTTAGAATATGTCTGGATATCTGATGGGACCTAGTTCATAAATGAACTCCAAATCCAAACTTCTTAGTCTGTATCGTCAGCTGAAATCAATCAGCATCCTGCGCTATGCCTCCCTCAGTATCCTCTTAGACCACCTGTCCAAAATACTGCCCCTCGTCAGAGGGAAAACTATAACTGACAGTCACTCTATCATTCAGGTCACCTTGGAAGTCTGGAATGATAACTGTCTCCCGAAGGAGGATGTCGTTATCATTTCCCCAAAACATCAACTTATGTTCTAAAACTGCTTCCGGATGCTTCTCCAGAATTGGATCAATATCAACTTATTGCATCTAGTGCAAAAACATCTGGTGTGGTACTTGATATCTCATGATTGACTCAATTGCCTAAACAAGTGATCTGCCAATCATACACATCCCTCTCCCCTTTAGTCTTTAAGACACATTTAGAGAGGGTGACTCCATCACCTGCAGGTACACTTCCTTGCCAGGAGTCGTCCATTCTAAAACACCTTTAGAATGCTATCTAAGTACCCTGATTGGGACACTTCCCAATTCTAGATCTAAAACCATAGATCTAGTAACCAGAATGTTTGATATAATATCCAATTCCTATGTGGAGAAACCACTGTGTGACAACCAAAGTATAACCGATCGTAGTATAGGAATATCACTTCCTACTCTGTGTATGTCATCCAAATACCAGGACATCACACCCTACTACCTTCTTAACAAATCCATCCCCTATTCTGATGAAGTCAAACCTATGACTGTCACATCAGAATTAGATGATCTATCTCCGCTTTATCTGCTTTAGTCCATAAATAGACATAAGCTACTTGTCCACTATGCTTCCACTGCTCCCACTGACTACGTGTTAGTTATATGTATGCCCTAGAGGCCATTACTATACATAGGATGTATATTGTAGTGGATGCTTGGACATATATAGGGAGGACTTTCTTGCTCGACATGATAGTATGCTATCTGGTTACTCTTTACCTTAACGTGTACATTGATTGTCCCTCTGTTACATGTTGGTAAAGCCCTTAGGATGTGTACTTGACTACCTGGACTATGATGCGGATCATACTAGTTGGGACATGGTAGTCCATAAGTACATCCTTCAAGGTCCCTAGTCGTGGGTGTATCGAGACGGGGCATCGATATACCAGAGTAGACTAGCGTATACCTTCTCGACCCATACAGATGGGCGATGGATGATCCCATATCCATTGGTGTTTGACATCAGAGATGATATACGGGTGCTCAGTGGAGACTGGGTACACTGGACGGACTCGCTGAGAACTCCCAGATGGTATTATACCTTGCGTCAGATCGCAGTTCTCTGGTGACACTGGTACATAGTAGTCTGTTGACCCGAGATCGTCATAGAGTCTTGTGTGGTTCCCACTGTGCTTTGATTTCCATCTTACCACGTCCAAGAGGGCGTGCAAAACGGTGGTTTTTGGGTACAGTCCCGAGTCACATGGAGGCAATGAGCGATAGGAGGGGATTCGTCTCTCCCGGTATAGGGAGTTGATGTTGCGCTGTGTTCGATTGGCTATAACCGGAAATCCCTGGCCAAGGTTGCTGAGATTTACTGGTAAGTGTTACCAGTAGTTTCTCAAACTGTTGTAGACCTCATATCGACACGACTTATCGAGCTATTGGGGTCTGACGTTTACCACCCCTAGGCAAGATATGCGACATATCAGACGACGAGACCGGACTGTACGGGAAGTGTTACTGGTTGGATTCACAGGAGTGTGAGCGGGCTTGCTCATCGATCTTCTGATCGCTCAATACCCGGGTGGCCGTTACGTTTAGCAGACCGCTTGCGGCTTGTGGGTGTTTGATATGATCATCATCTGCTGCCGGCGTATTGACGAGTCTTTAGAGTCCTTCACAGAGGTTTCCTGGCTCAAGCGAAATGAAATAGGAGCGCATATGAGATATGTGCGGGACCGAGAATAATGCGTGTATGTGATACCGTATTCTTTTCTCGCGATGAATGTATCGATTGGTTGTATGCGATATAACCTAGTTATCGAATCAAGCATTGATTCGATAAGCCGATACATAGGATACTAGTCGGTTATATGCGATATGACCGGATCGTTAATCAAGTGTTGATTTAATGATTTAATGTATAATTATATATTTGATATATTACTTTGCATTAACTAGTATTGGTTCACTTTAAATGGATTTTCTCACTTGATGTGCACATTGTATATGTGATATATTTTGTACACTTGATTGTATCATGTTTGATGATACATGAATGTTTAAGTGTATGTTTAGACTAAACCATGGTTATGTAATGGTTAGGGTTTTGAATTTATTTACTTATTCATTTATTTATTCATTTTGGCAAAAGGGAAAATGGTGGCTATTTTTGTTTCTAAGTTGAAGCTTCATGAAGCTTTGACTAAGTGACCATTTTGTCTTCATGCTTAACCTAACCATTCCATCTAACCATGATTTATTCTCTACACTTGACTATGGTTGCCATATGATAAGTATTGTTTTATTTTCCTTTAGAAAATAACTTATGATAATATCTTCATCTTCTTCTTCTTCTTCTTGAAGAAGAAACCTTCCTCCATCAATGGCAACTCTTGAAAATGAGTGAGAAATCCAATTCTAAAGTGAACCCACTTCCTATTTCTTCATTCTCTACCTCTTGCCAAGTAGTAGAGTGTGTTTTCTTCACAAGTTTCATGACTTGGTGAAGTGGGAGCTTGATCTTGTGATGCCTCGACGTAAATCATCTTCGGCACGAAGCCGACGACCTTGCCCGCCCATTTCTCCGATGAAGCCGACGCTAGAGCCCGGGTTTCCATTTGGACAGCGAGGAGACTTCATTGCGGAGCTATGGAGGTGGAGGACCGGATCTACAAAGGTTGTATTTCCGTTCTCTTAGTAAAGTAGTTAACTAGTTTCTTTTTTGCCTAAACTTCTAGCCAACGATCCGTATTAGGGTTTCTCGGCACCGTAATTTTTGAAATTGGCATGGTTGATGCCTTGTGAGACCTCTTGAGAGTGCCTAGGAACCCTACAGTGGTATCAGAGCTGCGTAGGTGGAGGACCGGATCTACAAAGGTTGTATTTCCGTTTCTCTTAGTAAAGTAGTTAACCGGCGATATCACATATTACACTTACGTTGATGACATGTGATGTTATGTGTTGCTGGATATGTTATATTGGATCGTCGTGATTGAATAGCCGGGGGGTTTTTATGTGAAATGAGTGTGTTTCATTTTCATTCATGTAAAAACTTGTATGCAATATTCTTTTATTGGGGCACTTCCATGTTGCGGAAGTTGTCACTGTTGTTGTATATTATTTACTTTTCCGCACTAGGATAGACCCAAGGAGGGGAGCACAAGTAATCGGGTTCTGGAGTCCAGTGGGAGACCAACTCGAGGAGTCGAGTCCGGGTCTCCTAACTCTAGAATTGGTAGGGTTGCTTGCCGCTCTCGTAGGGGTCTAGGGGTGTGGGTTTGGCTATTCATCGCGACCGTGGAATCCGTGTTTTATACTGGCTCGTATTGAAAACACGGACGTCCTAGTATATCCAATATTTCATATATTTCTTCTGCTGCGATATCTGTGATGTGATCATGTGATGTTCTATGATAGATACTGTATATAGTATATATGATATATTATATAGGCGTTACTTATGTTTTACACCCGCGCTAGCCCTGCCCCGCTCTGCCGTTAGTTACCTAACCTAACGGTGCACGAGGGGACATCGAGGCGAATGCGGATGACATAAGTGTACGTCGTATTTATCTGTGATGTTTAGGTATTTAAATGATAGGACTTCATTAATATGATTAATGAAATAAAAGAAACCTAAGATGTTGTAGAATCGAATTTCAAAAATAAAAAAAGGTAGCTATAGTTCTTGCTTTGCATAACGGTATATGTGATATATCCTGCACCTTATTCGATGAGGAAAGGACCGAGATCCCTTCACCGGGAGTGACTCCTTTAGCAATAACCGGCAGATGCTACACACTCGGTTTGTCTTTTGATTGCTTTTAAGAGTTTTTGCTTTGCACAGTGATATATATGATATATCCCGCACCTCATTCGACGAGGAAAGGGCCGACGATCCCTTCACCGGGAGTGACCCCTTTAGCAAAACTAGAAAAGCCTCAAAAACACTCCATTTCAAAATCATTCGATCCTACAACGATATCAAGTTCATTACGCAATAGGTTTTCAGAAAAACCTGTCGTAGCCCTCCGTCATTTCAGATAAGTCCTACTTAGTATTCGTGCTACGTTTGTTGACCTCCGTCAAGGCGTAGTGTGCGGTAGCTAACTAGTATTTATCTGCTTATGCATATGATGCAGATTGGATTAGGGCAGTCGTGCGGCCTTGTTGACCTCCGTCAAGGGTCGTGCGAGTGGGTTTAATTCGATCAAGAAATGACGGGTTGAACTTGACTAGAAGCCTATGGTTTGTTGACCTCCGTCAAGGTCATATGACGCTAGGGGCAAAATATTATCGGGAATTTCAAGTGTTGAAATTTGCAATGAGATTGCATACCTTATATGAGATAGTTGGATCCCGATACCCGCTGCGAGTAAGAGTTACTCCTGGGAGAGTTTTACATATTACAATTAGCCGATCAAGTAGGTGTCTAGAAAGGTGTCAACGGGGTTACGCCTCTGGGAAAACGAGGTTTACATTAATTAGGTTCGTGCGAAAGCACGGGGGACCTCCCTCAAAGTACCGACACTGGCCTGGCTGAAAGATTGGCGAACTTGTAGTGTGTAATTAATCCCGGCTAGTCATTCCTTTTAGGGTTTGAAGGAAGATTTGATAAAAAGCAGTGGGAGCTATGCTGATTAGATAAAATAATAACCAATCTGATCTTGCAAGAGCGCACGCTGAGTGTTTTCTTCTCTCTCTCCAGGTAACGACCATGTCACGCCTTAATCAAGATAATAATACGGATTATTGACCGAACCCGCTTGTTATACTGAGCTGGGGAACGTTGGTCCCGCTCCAACTTATAATTGTTATAAGACAGAGCAGGAAATTGGGGATTACCAGAATTCCCGTGCCGCCCAAACGAAGAGAGTGCATGCTGATGCATCATCTTCGGGTGTGTTCATTATATAGAACTGTTTCTCAGTGTCCTTTACATCCTGGGTATATGATACCGGATCAGGATCCCGCATATGTAATATGTTGCATAGGGCTACAGAAAGGTAGAGAACTGAGAACGGGTGATAAGTTTCATGAGGCAGAAAACGGGGCAAGAGTTGCAGCCAAGTCTGTTGGTCACTGTCACCCTGTATTACCAATACATTGATTCTGAACGAATGTTATTAGATACCGAACCTGATATACAAAATCATATCAGTCTCTTTATCAGTAAAGAAATGATAAAATTTTGTATTGCTGGATAATGTTTTGAACATTTCCTATATCAAAAGTTGATCGAATCAGGCACGTTATCTAAAAGCGTTGATGTTCTAAATCAAACTACAGTTCTTAGTATACAGAACACACACAAGAGGAAGAGTTCAGAAATGAACGGATCCTTCTTGAGGTATTGTAGACTAGGTCATATCAATGGGACCCGACTGGCTGAAGTTACATTTAGACGCATATTTAAATTAGTTTGAATTTACATCTTATGAAACTTGCCAGTCATGTCACAAAGATATAATGACACCAGCTCTGTTTATTGGAAACAGAGAAAGAGTTGGTAAACTCTTGGGAAGATACATGTTGATGTATGTAAGGTCCCCTGTCTACATATGCCAACACCGATTCTTTATAGTTCATTACGTTCTCTGACGATCTCTCAAGATTCAGACATATGTTCCTGTTGAAACACAAGTCAGAACCTTTTGAGATATTCACAGAATATAAGTTTGAAGTAGAGAACCAAAATACGGGTATAAGTATTATGTCCTTTGATGTGATCAAGGAGGAGAATACTTGAGCACGGAAATCCTGGATTATTCTAAAGGAGAATGAGATTGTAACCCTTCGAAAATCGTTTAGGCAGTTTTTCGGTAATCGGCTAATTTTTCGGCTTTTTCCGTAAAAAGTCAAAATAGGTATTTTTCATTGTAGACCTAATTATACAAAATTTAGATAAGATATTACTATAATTTTGTCACTAAAATGTCACTTATAATTTTCTAGTTAAATAAAAAAAAATTCGTAATTAATTATTTTTTTTATTATTTTAAGCCTTTCTAAATACATTAAATTAGGGATAAATACAAATTTAATTAGGTAAATTTCATAATTAGGAATCTTTATAAGCTAAAATATGGTGTTAATAAAATTATATCATGTCTTGCAAACTTTTGGTTTTAGGGTTGGAAATTTAATGGAAAAATGATGTAAAATGAGGTTTTTTTTGTAAATTGTTGATGTGAAAGCATTAAATGATAACATATGATGTTTATTGACCTAGAAACTTCTCCAAATTTCTCCACAACTCCCTCCCTCACCTGCTGGCCGAGCTCACTGCAGAAAATCCCCTCTCTTCTCACTTCATTTTGCTTCATTTTTCATGTCAAAATTCATACAAAATTCACAAATTTCCATCTCCATTCAACACTAAACCCTAATCCACTCTCACTTCAACCCAAATTAGTTCAAAAACTTGATAAAAGGAGGCTTCTTGGTGACTTGATCAAGCTAGGATTCAAGCTTGTGAGGTGAAGATTCTAATCTTTTTGTTAACTTGTAGTTTAAATATGCTAGAATTGAAATTTGAAGCATTAGTTTAGTTGTAAATTCTTGTTCATGAAAATCAAGAAGGGGTTTTGATGTTGAGTTAGGGTTTGAAACATGGTTGTTAGAATTAAGTTAGGGTTTTGGTTATCTAATTGATTGGAGTGGTTAATTGTGTAGTGTTATGCTCGCTAAATCGACAAAATGGCGATGTTTGTATCGAATCGGTAAGCAAATTGCTTACTAGATTTTTTCAAAAATTAGAATGCGATCAAATTGCGTTATGTTAGCGATATAATTAGCTTCGTATAGGACTATTAGAGTGCGCGAACGCGGGGTTTTGTCTAGCCGGATTTTAGTTTTGTCGATTTCCCCGAAATGACGATTCTAGTTAACGATTAGCGATTTTCGTGCGTTTTCCCGCGCACCGAGTGCATGCTATGTTTAATTCGAGAGCGTTGATAATTGTATATTGTGACTTGCATCGTTTTAGGTTTTGTAATCTTATGCTTGATGTTGTGCAAATATAGGATCGGTCGGGGAAATATCGGACACGGCACGTAAAGGCAAGGCGGTGGTTGGATCGGATTAGCGGGGATTTCAGGTGAGTAGATGTATTCATCTATGGGGGAATCGTCTGGATGGCGCGATGCGCCCCCTAGTTAGGATTACCCTACTTTTGCAAGATTATATTGTTAGCTAGATTATCCATTCATGTACACTGCATACCCTTATAGCGAACAGTATATTAAATTGCATGGACATTCATCTATACTTATGCGATATCATTTCGTAGGACACGAACACCTTACCATTGGCATCTGTTGCACGCGCACTATTCATGTGACACACACGCCTTTGGTAAATGCCATGCCACATGCACTATAGAACCTGTTTATCATAATATCGCCACTTGCATTCATACTTGATATATGAAATTGCATAGCATAAGTATACCTCGCATAATCATCATATTTATATAGATTTCTAGCCAAAATTCACACCGTATGCATTCATATCATAGACATTTATCATATATAACATGTAGACATTATGATTTTCTTGATGATTTCAGTTTTTCTGCGATTTCTGGATTTTTGGGGAAAACCGCAAGAATTTAACAAAACCTTATATTTATCATTTTCAAAACAAAGTTGCGGTTTTCTCGTGATGTATGTGTCGTCCACCATGAGTTTTCATGTTTTCTGTTGGATTTCGAGACCCGATTCGAGGAGTGGATGAACCGTCTCGGGTACATGGTGGGCCCGGTATGGTACCCCGGGGCAAGAAGATCGAGTTGTAGACGATGAGCCTGGCAGGGGAAGACTACCTACCGATGATGTCTGGCGCGGCGGATATCCGGAGGATACCGACCGTTGTCGTGAGATTTATGATATGGGCCGATCCGGACTGACGGAGCCCGATATTGAGACAGATTTGATTCCTATTTGGTGTCGATGCTTGACACGGGTTTTCAGATGATTTCTTGATGGTATTTAGCTATTATACAGATATTCATGTTCTAAAGTTAAGAATTCAATACCCTTAGCATTTAAAACACTTAAAGACTTATTAATGACATTACATACCTGTGCATGCATACTAGAGCAATTATAGCACATATGGACATGCATGTTGTGGTGCATTGCGTGCATTCTTACGATTGCCTTATTAGATGTTATATTTACTCGCGAGCTGGCAACTCACCCCCGTTGTGCCACAGTGTCTTGCAGGTCGGACCCGTCAGTCTTGTAGCGGCGGGCTATCTTATCATCAGCTCATTTTTCTCAGACTCGCGACATCGCCCGCTGGTGGGTTGCGAGCACACTTTATTTCTTTTGCTTTATCATTGTATCTAGTATTCTCCATCTACCACTTTATATTGTATATTCGACCTACTGATGAGACTGAGAGATTTGTATATTTGTTGTTCTTTTGGGTCGAGCTCACTTGAGCCGGCGTTGTGTTTTCGGATATTTTGCGTTTCTTTCATGCACTTTTCTTGATATTGCTATTATATTGCATGTGGTTGTGATCCGCCTTGGGCGAAGAGCTAGCTCCGGCTTGGGGATGCCATTTTATGATTACAGGTTTATTATCTTGTTGTACCTATTTTGGGGGATAGAAAATACAGGGGAGACTCTGCCGAAATTTTCAGAAATTTATGATGTTTTTAAAAAGGGATTCTATGCAACTTAATTGATTTGAAAAATCGTTTTCATTAAAGGTTTCCCTTCACTCGCTTTTGATTTTGGTTTAGATTTTTTCTGGGCTTTGGCTGACTTAGGTTACGGTACGCCTTTAGACGTCTCGTAATCTAAGTGCCAGTCACGTTACGTACTTTCGGGTCGTGACAAAGTTGGTATCAGAGCGTAGGTTTTACCTTCCTGAGTGTAGGACAACCTTGGTAGATGGAGTAGGTGACTTAAGCAGAGTGGCGTAGCGTGGGTATGATCCGCGGCATACTTACGATACGGTACTCCGCCTAAGTAACCTTAGGACATAATTGCTTGTATTTCCTTTCTTCATTCCTTGCATTCCTTGATTCAATTGCAATGTCCTTATCGGTCCTGTTTCTTATTCCAGCTTCGATGCCGCCAAAGACTACGAGAGCTCAGCGGGCTGCCGCTAGGGATGAGATTCGGGTGGGCCCGTCTGAGATGAGGATCGAGCGGGAGGATATGCCTACCCCTCAGGGTCATACTGATCCGCCTTATCCTGACCGTATTGCCAGATTGGAGGCCGGCATGCAAGAGTTGCGGCAGATGATGAGATCTTTAGTTGAGTCCAGCCGGGCACAGAGATCCGAGGACGTTCCTTCCACCGCACAGACCACGATCGTACCTGCTGCACAGATGGTCACTCCTGCTGCTACTACGGAGACTATCCCTGTTTCACTACAGGAGTTCATGAGATTGAGACCTCCAGCTTTTACCGTTACAGATGCGACAGAGGACCCACAGGCATTTCTTGATAGGATAGCTCGGATTTGCCGTTCGTTGAGGTGTTCTGATGATAGATTGGTGGAGTTTGTGAGTTTTCGTCTGGAGGGTCTTGCCCAGACATGGTACGACTCAGTAGAGAGAGGCCGAGCTGCAGGTCTGCCTTCTATGACCTGGGATGAGTTTACATCTGCATTTCTTGCCCTTTTTCTTCCGGAGAGTGTCCGAGATGCTCGAGCCCGTAGTTTTGAGTCTTTGCGCAAGACTCCTGGGATGACTGTGTCGGAGTATGATATACAGTTTACCCAGTTGTCTCGATATGCTCCGTACCTAGTAGACACAGAAGAGAAGAGAATAAAGAGGTTTGTACGAGGGCTTGATACACAGCTATTCCTCGCCATCGGCACCCAGCACTTTGATACATACGCTGCCGCGATGGATGCAGCCTTACTTTTGGAGGAGCGTATTTCTGAGACTCCGGTCGTTTTTGGGCCGAAGAGGATCCGTACTGATACGCCAGCTCAGCGGCAGATGGGTAGACACCGTGATAGATTATTTTCGGGAGATGGTGGAGGTAGAGGATTGAGACGAGGTCAGTTATTTGGTTCATATCTACAGACCCAGCAGTCGTCTCCAGGATGTTTTCGGTGTGGGAGTCAGCACCACCGTGTCAGAGACTGTACCATGGGACGCCATGGAGCGGCGACAGTCCTGCATGTCACCTTATCACCCTCACCACCTTCTCAGAGAGCTTTACTTCCTACTCCTGATGATGCTTCACGCCAGCCAGATGCTTCTAGAGGCCGTGGGCGTGGCGGTCCAGTTCCGAGAGGAGAGGCGTCAGAGGCAGAGGCCATGGTAGAGGCAGAGCATAGCCAGCTATTAGTGGTGGACAAGCCCGAGTGTTCGCATTGACTCCTCAGGATGCACAGGCATCCAATGCCGTCGTGACAGGTACTCTGCCAGTATGTTCTTTTGATGCACGGGTATTATTTGATCCAGGCTCCACACATTCCTATGTTTCCACGTATTTTGCACCGAGGTTGGGTCGAGAGTCTTCTCCGTTAGATCAGCCGCTTGTCGTTATTACCCCGGTAGGCGAGTCTTTTGTTGCCCGTTTTGTGTACCGATCGTGTTCCATTCGTATCGGGGAGAGAGATTCTTCAGTTGATTTGATTCTCCTCGATATGCTTGACTTTGACGTTCTTCTTGGTATGGACTGGCTAGCCACCTGTTATGCATCCGTGGACTTCCATGAAAAGGCAGTCAGATTCAGTTTTCCTGGTGAGCCGGTTCTTATTATTCAGGGAGATAGTAGTGCTACCCTTCCCAGCTTGATTTCTTCTCTTCGCGCTGGTCAGCTCTTAAGGAAAGGGTGTCAGGGATTCTTAGCCTATATTTGTGATACTCGCTCCACAGAGGTTCCGTTGGACCAGGTCCCTGTTGTGAGAGAGTTTCCTGATGTATTTCCTGACGAGCTGCCTGGTCTGCCACCAGAGCGCGAGATTGAGTTCTGTATTGACTTGATCCCCGGCACGGGGCCTATTTCTATACCTCCTTATCGGATGGCCCCGGCGGAGCTGAGAGAGCTAAAGGATCAGTTACAGGACTTGCTGGACAAAGGGCTTATCCGACCGAGTGTGTCACCTTGGGGTGCTCCCGTCCTGTTTGTTAAGAAGAAGGACGGAAGTATGCGTTTATGCATTGATTATCGTCAGTTGAACCGGGTTACTGTGCGGAACAGGTATCCCCTACCCCGCATTGATGACTTATTCGATCAGCTCCAGGGTGCAGGGTTCTTCTCGAAGGTTGATTTACGGTCAGGTTATCACCAATTGCGGGTTCGGAAGGAGGATATTCCGAAGACCGCTTTTCGTACTCGATATGGTCATTACGAGTTCTTGGTGATGTCGTTCGGGCTCACCAATGCCCCGGCAGCATTTATGGATTTGATGAACCGTGTATTCAGGCCGTATCTCGATCAGTTCATTATTGTGTTCATTGACGACATCTTGGTTTATTTTCGGAGCCGGGAGGAGCATGAGCAGCACTTACGTATCACATTGCAGACTTTGAGGGAGCATCAGCTGTTCGCCAAATTTTCCAAGTGTGCATTCTGGTTAGACAGTGTCGACTTCTTGGGTCATGTGGTGACGAGAGACGGTATTTGCGTGGACCCGAAGAAGATCGAGGCAGTTCAGCGTTGGCCTAGACCAGTATCAGTTACAGAGGTTCGCAGCTTTCTAGGTCTGGCCGGCTATTATCGACGTTTCGTCCAGGATTTCTCCCGCAATGCTGCACCATTGACCGGGTTGACCCGGAAGGGGGTTCCTTTTGATTGGACCCAGGCATGTGAGGATAGTTTCCAGCAGTTGAAGACTCGTCTGACTACTGCACCAGTGTTAGCATTGCCTTCAGGATCAGGCGGGTTCGTGGTATATTGTGATGCTTCTCGAGTGGGGCTGGGCTGTGTATTGATGCAGCACGACAGAGTTATCGCGTATGCTTCTCGGAAACTGAGGAAACACGAACAGAACTACCCCACCCATGATTTAGAGATGGCTGCAGTGGTATTTGCACTTAAGATCTGGAGACATTACCTATACGGTGAGTCGTGCCAGATATTCACTGACCACAAGAGTTTGAAGTATATCTTCCAGCAGCGAGACCTGAACCTGAGACAGCGCCGTTGGATGGAGTTGGTGAAGGATTATGACTGCGAGATTTTATACCATCCGGGCAAGGCGAATGTGGTGGCGGATGCTCTGAGTAGGAGGCCCGGAGGTAGCTTATCTTGTTTGAGCGCAGTACAGATGCAGTCGACGGCAGATTGGCAGGTTTTACGTGATAGCAGAGTGCAGTTCGAGTTTACTCCTACAGGGGGACAGCTGGCCCATTTCAGAGCACGTCCACAGTTACTTGACCGTATCCACGAGGCACAGTCCGGCGATGCCCGTACATTAGAGATTATTGAGCAGATTCGGCAGGGCAGAGTTTCTGAGTTCGTGATTGATGATCAGGGGATACTTCGATTTGGGACTCGACTGTGCGTGCCAGATTCAGAGGGACTGAGGCGTGATATCCTCGAGGAGGCACATAGATCAGTATACAGTGTGCATCCAGGTTCCACCAAGATGTACCGTGATTTGAGAGAGGTTTACTGGTGGGACGGGATGAAGAAGGATATTACAGACTTTGTGTCGAGATGCTTGATTGTCAGCAAGTCAAGGCCGAGCACCAGAGGCCAGCCGGTGAGTTACAGCCTTTGCCCATCCCTGAGTGGAAGTGGGAGCAGGTCTCCATGGACTTCGTTGTGGGTCTACGCCGGACCAGTCGAGGGTACGACTCTATTTGTGTGATTGTGGATCGACTGACGAAAGCGGCTCACTTCCTGCCAGTGAAGACCACTTTTGGATTTTCTCAGTATGCCCAGGTTTATATTGATGAGATAATGCGACTGCATGGTGTTCCGACTTGCATCGTGTCCGACCGTGGCACCCAGTTTACCAGCCGATTGTGGCAGAAACTCCAGGAAGCTTTGGGCACCCGATTGAGTTTTAGCACAGCCTTTCATCCGCAGACTGACGGTCAGTCAGAGCGTACTATTCAGACTCTTGAGGACATGCTCAGAGCTTGTGTTTTAGATTTCGGTGGTAGCTGGGATCGTCATTTGCCTTTGATCGAGTTTTCCTACAATAATAGCTTCCAGGAGACGATTCAGATGGCACCTTTTGAGGCTTTATATGGGAGGAGATGTCGATCGCGTGTATGTTGGACAGAGCTCAGGGAGAGCAGTATTTTGGGGCCGCAGATCGTACAGGAGACGACCGAGAAGATACAGCTGATTCGGGACAGGATGAGAGCGGCACAGAGCAGGCAGAAATCATATGCTGACAAGCGTCGTCGCCGACTCGAGTTCGCTGTTGGCGATCATGTTTTCCTGAAGGTCTCTCCGATGAAGGGTGTGATGAGATTTGGGTGGAAAGGGAAACTGAGTCCTAGATATGTTGGTCCTTTCGAGATCCTAGAGCGTGTTGGTCCAGTCGCATATCGGTTAGCTCTTCCGCCCAGCTTCCCCGATGTTCACCCCGTATTCCATGTCTCGATGCTCCGCAAGTACCTTCATGATCCTTCCCAGGCGATTCAACACCAAACGATCCAGCTAGAGTGTGATCTTTCTTTCACCGAGCAGCCGGTGGTCATTTTGGATCGGCAGGTGAAGAAATTGAGGTCGAAGGTCATACCGTCCGTCAAGGTCCTTTGGCGTGGCCAGAACAGCGAGGAGGTCACCTGGGAGACCGAGGTCGAGATGAGGAAGAGATATCCCCATCTTTTTGAAGGTACGCATAGTTAAATTCTAAATTCGGGGACCGAATTTCTTTAAGGGGGAAGATTGTAACCCTTCAAAAATCGTTTAGGCAGTTTTTCGGTAATCGGCTAATTTTTCGGCTTTTTCCGTAAAAAATCAAAATAGGTATTTTTCATTATAGACCTAATTATACAAAATTTAGATAAGATATTACTATAATTTTGTCACTAAAATGTCACTTATAATTTTCTAGTTAAATAAAAAAAAAACGTAATTAATTATTTTTTTTAATTATTTTAAGCCTTTTTAAATACATTAAATTAGGGATAAATACAAATTTAATTAGGTAAATTTCATAATTAGGAATCTTTATAAGCTAAAATATGGTGTTAATAAAATTATATCATGTCTTGCAAACTTTTGGTTTTAGGGTTGGAAATTTAATGGAAAAATGATGTAAAATGAGGTTTTTTTTGTAAATTGTTGATGTGAAAGCATTAAATGATAACATATGATGTTTATTGACCTAGAAACTTCTCCAAATTTCTCCACAACTCCCTCCCTCCCCTGCTGGCCGAGCTCACTGCAGAAAATCCCCTCTCTTCTCACTTCATTTTGCTTCATTTTTCATGTCAAAATTCATACAAAATTCACAAATTTCCATCTCCATTCAACACTAAACCCTAATCCACTCTCACTTCAACCCAAATTAGTTCAAAAACTTGATAAAAGGAGGCTTCTTGGTGACTTGATCAAGCTAGGATTCAAGCTTGTGAGGTGAAGATTCCAATCTTTTTATTAACTTGTAGTTTAAATATGCTAGAATTGAAATTTGAAGCATTAGTTTAGTTGTAAATTCTTGTTCATGAAAATCAAGAAGGGGTTTTGATGTTGAGTTAGGGTTTGAAACATGGTTGTTAGAATTAAGTTAGGGTTTTGGTTATCTAATTGATTGGAGTGGTTAATTGTGTAGTGTTATGCTCGCTAAATCGACAAAATGGCGATGTTTGTATCGAATCGGTATGCAAATTGCTTACTAGATTTTTTCAAAAATTAGAATGCGATCAAATTGCGTTATGTTAGTGATATAATTAGCTTCGTATAGGACTATTAGAGTGTGCGAATGCGGGGTTTTGTCTAGCCGAATTTTAGTTTTGTCGATTTCCCCGAAATGACGATTCTAGTTAACGATTAGCGATTTTCGTGCGTTTTCCCGCGCACCGAGTGCATGCTATGTTTAATTCGAGAGCGTTGATAATTGTTTATTGTGGCTTGCATCATTTTAGGTTTTGTAATCTTATGCTTGATGTTGTGCAAATATAGGATCGGTCGGGGAAACATCGGACACGGCACGTAAAGGCAAGGCGGTGGTCGGATCGGATTAGCGGGGATTTCAGGTGAGTAGATGTATTCATCTATGGGGGAATCGTCTGGATGGCGCGATACGCCCCCTAGTTAGGATTACCCTACTTTTGCAAGATTATATTGTTAGCTAGCTTATCCATTCATGTATACTGCATACCCTTATAGCGAACAGTATATTAAATTGCATGGACATTCATCTATACTTATGCGATATCATTTCGTAGGACACGAACACCTTACCATTGGCATCTGTTGCACGCGCACTATTCATGTGACACACACGCCTTTGGTAAATGCCATGCCACATGCACTATAGAACCTGTTTATCATAATATCGCCACTTGCATTCATACTTGATATATGAAATTGCATAGCATAAGTATACCTCGCATAATCATCATATTTATATAGATTTCTAGCCAAAATTCACATCGTATGCATTGATATCATAGACATTTATCATATATAACATGTAGACATTATGATTTTCTTGATGATTTCAGTTTTTCTGCGATTTCTGGATTTTTGGGGAAAACCGCAAGAATTTAACAAATCCTTATATTTATCATTTTCAAAACAAAGTTACGGTTTTCTCGTGATATATGTGTCGTCCACCATGAGTTTTCATGTTTTCTGTTGGATTTCGAGACCCGATTCGAGGAGTGGATGAACCGTCTCGGGTACATGGTGGGCCCGGTATGGTACCCCGGGGCAAGAAGATCGAGTTATAGACGATGAGCCTGGCAGGGGAAGACTACCTACCGGTGATATCTGGCGCGGCGGATATCCGGAGGATACCGACCGTTGTCGTGAGATTTATGATATGGGCCGATCCAGACTGACGGAGACCGATATTGAGACAGATATGATTCCTATTTGGTGTCGATGCTTGACACGGGTTTTCAGATGATTTCTTGATGGTATTTAGCTATTATACAGATATTCATGTTCTAAAGTTAAGAATTGAATACCCTTAGCATTTAAAACACTTAAAGACTTATTAATGACATTGCATACCTGTGCATGCATACTAGAGCAATTATAGCACATATGGACATGCATGTTGTGGTGCATTGCGTGCATTCTTACGATTGCCTTATTAGATGTTATATTTACTCGCGAGCTGGCAACTCACCCCGTTGTACCACAGTGTCTTGCAGGTCGGACCCGTCAGTCTTGTAGCGGCGGGCTATCTTATCATCAGCTCCTTTTGCTCAGACTCGCGACATCGCCCGTAGGTGGGTTGCGAGCACACTTTATTTCTTTTGCTTTATCATTGTATCTAGTATTCTCCATCTACCACTTTATATTGTATATGCGACCTAGTGATGAGACTGAGAGATTTGTATATTTGTTGTTCTTTTGGGTCGAGCTCACTTGAGCCGGCGTTGTGTTTTCGGATATTTTGCGTTTCTTTCATGCTCTTTTCTTGATATTGCTATTATATTGCATGTGGTTGTGATCCGCCTTGGGCGAAGAGCTAGCTCCCGCTTGGGGATGCCATTTTATGATTACAGGTTTATTATCTTGTTGTACCTATTTTGGGGGATAGAAAATACAGGGGAGACTCTGCCGAAATTTTCAGAAATTTATGATGTTTTTAAAAAGGGATTCTATGCAACTTAATTGATTTGAAAAATCGTTTTCATTAAAGGTTTTCCTTCACTCGCTTTTGATTTTGGTTTAGATTTTTTCTGGGCTTTGGCTGACTTAGGTTACGGTACGCCTTTAGACGTCTCGTAATCTAAGTGCCAGTCACGTTCCATACTTTCGGGTCGTGACAAAGTTGGTATCGGAGCGTAGGTTTTACCTTCCTGAGTGTAGGAAGACCTTGGTAGATGGAGTAGGTGACTTAAGCAGAGTGGCGTAGCGTGGGTATGATCCGCGGCATACTTACGATACGGTACTCCGCCTAAGTAACCTTAGGACATAATTGCTTGTATTTCCTTTCTTGATTCCTTGCATTCCTTGATTCAATTGCAATGTCCTTATCGGTCCTGTTTCTTATTCCAGCTTCGATGCCGCCAAAGACTACGAGAGCTCAGCGGGCTGCCGCTAGGGATGAGATTCGGGCGGGCCCGTCTGAGACGAGGATCGAGCGGGAGGATACGCCTACCCCTCAGGGTCATACTGATCCGCCTTATCCTGACCGTATTGCCAGATTGGAGGCCGGCATGCAAGAGTTGCGGCAGATGATGGGATCTTTAGTTGAGTCCAGCCGGGCACAGAGATCCGAGGACGTTCCTTCCACCGCACAGACCACGATCGTACCTGCTGCACAGATGGTCACTCCTGCTGCTACTACGGAGACTATCCCTGTTTCACTACAGGAGTTCATGAGATTGAGACCTCCAGCTTTTACCGGTACAGATGCGACAGAGGACCCACAGGCATTTCTTGATAGGATAGCTCGGATTTGCCGTTCGTTGAGGTGTTCTGATGATAGATTGGTGGAGTTTGCGAGTTTTCGTCTGGAGGGTCTTGCCCAGACATGGTACGACTCAGTAGAGAGAGGCCGAGCTGCAGGTATGCCTTCTATGACCTGGGATGAGTTTACATCTGCATTTCTTGCCCGTTTTCTTCCGGAGAGTGTCCGGGATGCTCGAGCCCGTAGTTTTGAGTCTTTGCGCAAGACTCCTAGGATGACAGTGTCGGAGTATGATATACAGTTTACCCAGTTGTCTCGATATGCTCCGTACCTAGTAGACACAGAAGAGAAGAGAATAAAGAGGTTTGTACGAGGGCTTGATACACAGCTATTCCTTGCCATCGGCACCCAGCACTTTGATACATACGCTGCCGCGATGGATGCAGCCTTACTTTTGGAGGAGCGTATTTCTGAGACTCCGGTCGTTTCTGGGCCGAAGAGGATCCGTACTAATACGCCAGCTCAGCGGCAGATGGGTAGACACCGTGATAGATTATTTCCGGGAGATGGTGGAGGTAGAGGATTGAGACGAGGTCAGTTATTTGGTTCATATCCACAGACCCAGCAGTCGTCTCCAGGATGTTTTCGGTGTGGGAGTCAGTACCACCGTGTCAGAGACTGTACCATGGGACGCCACGGAGCGGCGACAGTACCGCATGTCACCTTACCACCCTCACCACCTTCTCAGAGAGCTTTACTTCCTACTCCTGATGATGCTTCACGCCAGCCAGATGCTTCTAGAGGCCGTGGGCGTGGCGGTCCAGTTCCGAGAGGACGAGGCGACAGAGGCAGAGGCAGAGGCCGAGGTAGAAGCAGAGCACAGCCAGCTATTAGTGGTGGACAGGCCCGAGTGTTCGCATTGACTCCTCAGGATGCACAGGCATCCAATGCCGTCGTAATAGGTACTCTGCCAGTATGTTCTTTTGATGCACGGGTATTATTTGATCCAGGCTCCACACATTCCTATGTTTCCACGTATTTTGCACCGAGGTTGGGCCGAGAGTCTTCTCCGTTAGATCAGCCGCTTGTCGTTATTACCCCGGTAGGCGAGTATTTTGTTTCCCGTTTTGTGTACCGATCGTGTTCCGTTCGTATCGGGGAGAGAGATTCTTCAGTTGATTTGATTCTCCTCGATATGCTTGACTTTAACGTTCTTCTTGGTATGGACTGGCTAGTTTCCTGTTATGTATCCGTGGACTGCCATGAAAAGGCAGTCAGATTCATTTTTCCTGGTGAGCCGGTTCTTATTATTCAGGGAGATCGTAGTGCTACCCTTCCCAGCTTGATTTCTTCTCTTCGCGCTGGTCAGCTCTTAAGGAAAGGGTGTCAGGGATTCTTAGCCTATATTTGTGATACTCGCTCCACAGAGGTTCCGTTGGACCAGGTCCCTGTTGTGAGAGAGTTTCCTGATGTATTTTCTGACGAGCTGCCTGGTCTGCCACCAGAGCGCGAGATTGAGTTCTGTATTGACTTGATCCCCGGCACGGGGCCTATTTCTATACCTCCTTATAGGATGGCCTCGGCGGAGCTGAGAGAGCTAAAGGATCAGTTACAGGACTTGCTGGACAAAGGGCTTATCCGACCGAGTGTGTCACCTTGGGGTGCTCCCGTCCTGTTTGTTAAGAAGAAGGACGGAAGTATGCGTTTATGCATTGATTATCGTCAGTTGAACCGGGTTACTGTACGGAACAGGTATCCCCTACCCCGCATTGATGACTTATTCGATCAGCTCCAGGGTGCAGGGTTCTTCTCGAAGGTTGATTTACGGTCAGGTTATCACCAGTTGCGGGTTCGGAAGGAGGATATTCCGAAGACCGCTTTTCGTACTCGATATGGTCATTACGAGTTCTTGGTGATGTCGTTCGGGCTCACCAATGCCCCGGCAGCATTTATGGATTTGATGAACCGTGTATTCAGGCCGTATCTCGATCAGTTCATTATTGTGTTCATTGACGACATCTTGGTTTATTCTCGGAGCCGGGAGGAGCATGAGCAGCACTTACGTATCACATTGCAGACTTTGAGGGAGCATCAGCTGTTCGCCAAATTTTCCAAGTGCGCATTCTGGTTAGACAGTGTCGACTTCTTGGGTCATGTGGTGACGAGAGACGGTATTTGCATGGACCTGAAGAAGATCGAGGCAGTTCAGCGTTGGCCTAGACCAGTATCAGTTACAGAGGTTCGCAGCTTTCTAGGTCTGGCCGGCTATTATCGACGTTTCGTCCAGGATTTCTCCCGCATTGCTGCACCATTGACCGGGTTTATTGGAAGATATTCTAGGCCAGTCGAGTTGCTGCACCATGGAGAAGGAACAAGCGCCGGCTATATTTGAGAGTTTCATGGAAGTGTGAAGACATATCAGGTTTACCGCCGAGGCGAGACGTGGAGTTCGCACTTGAACTTGTTCCTGGTGTAGCGCCAATCTCAAAGAGCATATTACCCGATGGCACCAGTGGAGTTGGAAGAAGTCAGGAAGTAGGTTGCTGAATTAGTTAAGAAGGTTTGGTTTCGCCGCAGCAACTTAACTGGGGAAGCTCCAGTCCTTCTAGTAAAGAAGAAAGATGACACAGGGAAGGCGTGCGTTGATTATCGAGAATTAAACCGAGTGAGTATTATGGACAAGTACCCGATCCTTCGCATTGGCGAAGTGTTGAGCAGCTTAGTGGCGTGAGGGTATTCTCGAAGCTGGATTGCTGTTCGATGTCATCATGTCCGAGTTAAATCAGAAAATATTTGCAAAGCTGCGTTCTGAACTCAGTATGGACATTACGAGTATTAGTGATGCCCTTCGAAGTAATGAATACACTGGCAATATTTATGGACTTGATGAACTAAATCTGTTCACCATTCTTGGACCAGTTTTAGTAATGGTCATTAAAGATATTCTGGTCTACTCGAGGAGCATTGAAGAGCATGCAGAACTCTTGAAGATCGCACTGCAGACTTGGAGGCAAGAAAGATTATATGCAAAGATGAGCAAGTGCAAGTTTTAGCTTGAAGAAGTAAAGCTTTGGGACATATCGTAGCTGGAGATGGAATCGCCGTTTACCCAGGGAAGATTGCAGCAGTTCAAGACCGGTCGATTCCGAAGAACGTTGCAAAGATCAGAAGTTTCTTGGACTTGTAGGATACTATAGAAGGTTCGTGAAGAATTCTGCTCGTTTGGTTGAGCATCTGACCAAGCTTACGCACAAGAACTTACCATTTGTGTGGACAAATAAGTGTGCGTCAGCCTTTGAGGCGTTGGAGCAAGAGTTGATAACCACTTTTTTTTAACCGTACCAGACGGTTCCGGAGGATTGATGATTCACAGCGACGCATCTGGGAAAGGTTTGGGAAGTGTTTCAATACAACATGAGAAGGTTGTAGCTTACGCGTTGAGACAGTTGAAGGACCATGAGAAGAATTACTCAACTCATGACTTGGAGCTTGCGGCTGGGATTTTCGCTTGAAGTTTTGGAGACACTACTTATTGGGCGAAAAAGGGTCGAAATATTCACTGATCATAAAATCCTAAAGTACGTGTTCACTCAGAAGGAGCTAATTGTGAGACAACGAAGATGGTTGAAGCTGATGGCTGACTACGATCTTGATCTTGAGTACCATCCGGGAAAGTTGATGTTGTGCCGGATGTGCTTAGTCGGTTGCCAGCAATTCTGATGTTGACTGCACCAAGAGGACTTATTGGAGACTTTCGGAGATTCGAGTTGTAGATCGTGCTGCCTCGTTCCTTGGGATAGTTGATGCAATTGCAAGTACAGTCATTGTTGATCGAGGATATTGAAGCAGTGAAAATTGCAGGACCTAAGATTGCAGAAATTTCGAAAACAGGTTGAAGCCGGACTACGAACAGATTTATTGATCCACGAAGATGGTTCGCTGAGGTTTGGTAGCCGTTTGTGTGTGCCAAAGGGAGATATTCGCGAAGAGCTTGTGGAGGAGGAACACAGTTCATCTTATTTCGGACATCCAGGAGGCACGAAGATGTACCGAGACTTACGACAGCATTTTTGGTAGGAAGGTTGAAACGGGAGATTGCTCGCTTTGTGGCAAAGTGCTTGGTGCGTGAGCAAGTAAGGCTGAACATCAAAGGGTTGCTGGTTTATTGCAACTACTTCCGATTCCTCAGTGGAAGTAGGAACATATAACCATGGATTTCGTGACGGCTCTACCAAAGAGTCCAAAAGGCAACAATGTAGTTGGGTGATCGTTGACGGTTTGACCAAGGCAGCTCATTCATCCCTTTCGAGTTGGTCAATCAACAGAAGTTTTGGCAGAAAGGTACGAGCGGGGAAATTGCAAGATTGCGTGGAATGTCGGTAAGCATCGTGTCCGATCGTGACACTCGTTTCTTAGCACACTTTTGGAGGAGCATACAGAGAAGTTTGGGGGACTCGATTGACGTTTAGCACAGCTTATCGCCCTGTAACAGATGGCCAGTCGGAGAGAGAGATCCAAACTCTTGAAGACATGTTGAGAGCTTATATGTTGGACTTCAACGGTTCATGGGAGGATCATCTACAATTGGTGAAGTTTTCTTACAACAATAGTTTCCAGGAAACTATTCAGATGGCTCCATTTGAATCTTTGTATGGTCGCAATGTCGTTCACCTGTTTGTGGGGACGATGTCAGTGAACGAAGATTGTTGGGATCAGATTTGGTTGTGCAGACAGTTGAGAAAGTTAACGCTATTCGGAATCATATGAAAGCAGCTCAAGACAGACAGAAGATTTGGGCAGATATGTCGAGAAGACCTCTAGAGTTCGCCATTGGTGGTGTGGTGTTCTTGAAGGTATCACCGACTAGAGGGGTGATTCATTTCGGAAGTCGAGGAAAGTTTAGTCCTCGATTTGTTGGACCTTTCGAGATTTTGGAGCATGATTGGAAGAGTGGTTTATCGTTTTGTGTTACCGCAATCATTGGAGAATGTTCATGACGTGTTTCTTGTATCTCAACCCCGTGGGTATGCTAAAGATGAAATACATGTACTGGATCTTTCGGAGCAGACCGTACGAGAAGGTTTAACCTTTGAGGAGCGACCGATGTAAATTATGGATCGAAGAGAAAAGATTCTTATGAACAAAGATATCCCACTTGTGCTTGTTTCTTTGGGTAATCGCTTGCATGGAGAACCAACTTGGGAACGAGAAGATGAAATCCGGCAGAAAAATCCACATCTATCCTTGTAGTTTCTTGATTGTTTATCCTTTCTTGTCCTAGGAATTTCGAGGACGAAATTCTTTTGTAGTTGGGTATAATGTAACACCTGAGTTCATTTATACCAATTCCAGTTTCAGTATTTTACTTATTCATGGTCTTTTCCTGATTTAGCGTGTCTGGGTGCGAATAGTATTTTGCATGTTACTGGGCATTTCGACCCGACCCGCTTGCTAGAACCTGTTTGACTCTTATTATACATTATCTGGACTTGTTGCATGGACTAGTACATCTCATGTTTTAGTATATAGTGTTGTTTATCTAGTATCGTATCTTTTGCTTATAACAATTCAAATCACTTAAAATAAATTAAAATTACATTGCATGGCCTGCATGATACCCCTAACCCTGTGGTAAAGTCCTTGCATCTTATTCTCGTCCCGTTCAGTGAAACGGACGTGTTTGGATGGCTACACGCATGTGCGTGCATCCGCTCTTGGGGGTATGCATTTCTATTACATAATCTTTCATTTTAAATCTTGGAGCTTACAAATAATTTTGTATTTTTAAATCCAAACTTTTGGATCCGACCCGGGCGCATTTCTGAATTATTTTGCATCTCGCCAAAATTCAATTGGTTGAGTTTTAAAATTAATATCTAATATTCGTTCAGTTCAGTATATCTTTTAAAACGAGCTTAAAATCTTTTAAAAATTATTCTTCTTAAAACTGCACAGATTTTTACTCTCACTATCTCTCCTATATTTTTCCTAACCAATCAGAAAACCCCATTCTAATTTTTACCCGGCCCCACCAATCCACAGCTCTCCCCTCTCTCACCTTTCTCCTTCTCTCTCTCTCTTCTCTCTTTTATCCCAGCACTAAAAGCCAATTTTATCTCTCCTCCTCTTTCACTCTCCTCTTCTTTCTCTCTATCTCTCTCTTCTCGTGCGCCACTTCTCTCTCCTCTCGCGGTGCTCGAGAATCCCGTCACCTCCCTCGCACTTACCCTCACCTTCCTTCTGCGTCTTCTTCTTCTTCTGCTGCTGCTGCTGTTTTAAACATGCAGAACTCGCCACGAGAACCCTAGCCGTCGTAGTCGCCACCTCCATCCTCGTTCTCGTCACCATATCCATCTCATCTCCTCATCCTGGTTGTCATCGCCATCTTCTTCTTCTTTCTTTTTTCCCCTAGCATGCACCTCACAGTACCGCACGGCTGCCAGAACCCATCGCCATCACCACGACCTCCTTCGTCGACCTCGTCACCACCCCTATCACCATTCCATCTCCTCTCTTCTCCTCCATCACCCTGCAATCGAGCACTCTCCTTGTTGCGCACCCTAGAACCATGCATCCCCACCTGCTTTCACCTCACACCGATGACCTAACCTGCGCCAGCTCATCGCCGTCTCATCGCCGGCGGCCTCCTTTTCATCACAACCCTCTCCCTTCCCTCTCATCTTCTGCCTACGACCCCTGCCACCAGAGATCCCGCACACCCATACACCAGAACCCAAAACCAAGCACTGCACACCTTTGCACTGCTGGAAAACCCATCGCCGTCGCCCCTGGCCAACTCCTCTGACCCCATGGTGACTCCAGTGCACCCGGGGGGTAGTTCTCTTCTTCTTCCCAATCTCTTATCCTTTTCTTTTCCTTTCTTTTCTTCTTTCTTTGTAAACTCTTAGTCATGTTCTCTGTTGTCTCCGGTTCGCCGGAAACCGGCGTGCCGTCGACGATCCCGACGATTCAGCGAGCGTACCTGACCCGTATAATCACATTGTGCGTGGTTTTGATCCGTTCCATGCACTGTGCGCGCGTCGCGACGTTTTCCACTGACGTGAGACGTTCCGTATTCCCGCTCCTGATCCGTCCAGGCAAGTTAATCTTGCTACATGCTATTTTAAACTACTAATTATGCCATTTAAATTACTATGTACCTGTTAGAGTGCACTTTAGATCTGTAGTTCCATTTTAATACCAGAATTTTTTTTAACAAGTCGATGTCCCATTATATCATTTTAGAATCATGGCTCGAAATATACCCGTTTGCTGTTAGTTCTGTTATATATAGTACCCGCATTCATATTTAAATCTTGTGAGACTTGTTTGCATGACCCACAATACCCTTTCATATTTTATATCCGTCGGACGGCCGGGTGCATACAACTCGCCTGATTTATATTCAATTATATCTTTAGATTATTTAGTACACTTTAACATGAATTTAACATCCATAAAGGTCATACTGTATGCATGAAATGATAGAACTATCTCTTAAACCCAAACTGCTAACCGTGCATCCAAGTAATAAAATGGGTAACTATTTGCATATCATATTACATGTGCCAGTTTATTGTTGTGATAATACCCAGGCTTGTTTATTTATAACCATGATTATGCTAGTTAATTATGAGCACCCACATGATACCTGGTATACCCTGACATGACTTGCTACACATATTACTTGACCCAACATGGTACCGTACACTACTTGACTTGACCCGATGTACCATGGCTTGACCCGTTACCTGATCCTATGTCTAATGCCAACAAACCTGACATGTAGTCCTCACGGACCGTTCCTGTTGTCTATCCAGACAAAACTGCTCTTACCTGATCTTGTGTTGGCATTAGTTCTTGATTACTGAATACATAACTTGACATACATAACTTGGGGGTATGGGGAAATCAATGGTGAAACCTGACTTGTAACTCAACAGTTCGATACCTGTTCTGATCAGTCTTACGGGCTAGGCCAGCCCCAGAGTGATGATGCTGACATCACTCGTCTTTACCTGATACCTTTTACTGTCTAGCGGCACGTCTCGGTTTCAGCCCGAGAGTCTGTAGACCGTGGTCCCGGGCATGCACGGGATACTATTGAGTTACATCGATGATTCATCAACTTGATTTCAAAGAATTTTCAGTAGAAAACCCAATATAACAGTTTAGTTTACTCACTACACACTACCCTGCACTGTCTGATTTATATTACTGTTACCCCAGCTTTTCATTCATGTTTATATTTGCATTGCCTGTTACTCTGTTCATATTGTATTACTTGATGACGTGACGCACTGATGTCTGGGTTTTGCATAGCCCAGATTCTTCTACCTTTGTTGCAGACTGTTCAGTAGTTTTGCCGCTGTTAGACTGAGCGGTGAAGTTCCTGTCGGTATGTAGTCTTACTTTCCAGGTTTCATTATTGAATCTTTTGGCTTCCGCACATTGTTATTTCTTGACTCTTTTACTCTGGCTTATGGACATGTATTAGATAGCTGGTCTACATTCCTGTTCTTGATACCTCTACAGCCGTAATGTGACTGTGGAAGGACTTTTCCTATCCACAGGTAGCATGGTTGGCAATGTCACGTGCCTATCTTAGCGTACTCTGGGAAGCGGGACGTGACACAAACCAAATTGAATCTTTAGGTTCTTCTCAAATTTTCAGTAATCGTCTGCGGTTCTGGAATCACTTCCAGTTCTATCATACTCCCACTACTGTTTTCTGAAAAAATCCTTTTTTGATTAAAAATGTGGCGAGTCAAGAACAATATCACTATTGATCTTCCAGATGGTAGAAAATCAACCCTCGTCATAGCCTGGGTTAATCCACAAACAGCCATTACAGAAACGTACCTTGAGTTATCCATAGTCTGGTTTTAAGCATAAGCCGGACAACTCCCCGTACCTTAACAATGTCAAGATATGAACTGTTCTATATAGAACTAGAGGCACTGATTTAATTGAACCAGATTCAAATCATGCAGCAGTTTCCAGTGCATGTCAACTAAATGGAAGGAGGCCGATCATCGTTACTCAACTTAGAAATGCTTCCAATTATGAGCAACCTGAAAGAGAAGCAAGTTCTCTAAATCATTACTATCAACTGAATACCATACACAAGTATCTACATGTCACGACCCAAAAGTACGGAACATGACCGGCACTTAAACTACGAACGTCTCGAGACGTACGTAATCTAAGTAAACCGAAAACCCAGAAATCCAAACCAAGAAAAGTAGTAGAGTGCAGGAAAAACCAACTTAAAGCAAGTAATTTCAATAGCATAAGCCGAATTATGCGGTTTTTAAAACATCAAAAATTTACTGAAAATTTCGGCAGAGTCTCCTTTGTAAATACTGGCCCCCAAACGGGATACAACATGAATAGTATACGAAATCAAGAAAAAAGCATCCCCAAGCGGGAGCTAGCTCTTCGTCAATCGATGGTCACAACCACACAAGCAATATAATATACAACACCAACGGCGAGGATCAAAACTCAAAAGGAAACTCAAAACCACCAGAAATATAACGAGCGACTCTAAGGTCGAAAGAATAAACAACACTGGTCTCTATCTTAGTAAATACATGTTTGGTTGATGGAACTTCTAGATACAACAGAATAATGATATACAAGATATATAATGGGGGTACGATACAAGTAAACCCACCTACTAGCAAATCACCCGAACGAAACTATGCCGCAAAGCCGTAATTAAACCTGTACGGCAAAACCTACAAGAAACTGGGGCACAACGGGGGTGAGTTGCCAACTCGTGAATAGAAAAACATCTACGCACAGAAATCGCATAAATAACGCAATCCTAGGTCAATGATCATAATATATATCCTCAAAAATGTATATAACATGCAGCCTATAACAACGGCTAGGGTAGTATCTAACCCGAGTGTAAACTCATGTGCCCGTGTCAGTGCCTCAGGTAGCAATATATCATATGAGTGAGGTATGAATGCATGAAAACAGAACACATGTAAATGAAGAAACTGTTTTCATAAATTAGTGAGATTTCTGTATTTTTAAAGTGAGGTACCATAAATGAAATCAGTATCAACAGTGTCTAGCATCGACACAAAACATAAATCTCACTGTCTCGAAATATCAATGTCTCAATCTCAATATTTAGGGCGCCGTCAGTCCAGACCGGCCCCTACCATCCATCTCAAGACCACGACGGTATCCTCCGAATATCCGACGCGTCGGGTAATATCACCGGTCGGTAGTGCTCCCCTGCCGGGCTCAACGTCAACACCACATTCCTCTTGCCCCGGGGTACCGCACCGGGCCCACCATGTACCCGTGACGATTCCTCCACTCCTCGACACGGATCTCGAAAACCACAGCAAACTCATGGTGGACGACACTTTACATCACTAGAAAACCGCAACATTTTATATTTTAAAAGATCATAAGTTGTAAATTTTGCGGCTTTCCCCGAAATCCAGAAATATCATAAATCTCAAGAAATCATCACAAGTGCATATGTCAATGATAATGAATGCATATGGTATCAATAACCAAGTTGCAATGTATGATTAATAAACTAGGCATGTAAGGCAGGTACACTAATATCATATCAAACTACTAACTAACAAGCTAAGTCAAGCAAATATATTCTCTAAAGTGTACGTGACAAGGCAATTACCGATGAAGATGTGTGTGAGCCGGCAAGTAGGTGTACGTGGTACATACGCATCATCGATAATGGTGCTGGTGTCCTAACAGCATGATATCAATAATGGAATATGCAGCAAAATAAGTATGCGAGGCAGAGCGAACAGCAATAATGTGCGGGAGCTGAATACTAGACACAACGATAACTAATCTGTAATAATCTAATATAAGTCCTACAAATGGTGCCTTTTGAAATAACACGAATCATGGGGTTTTGAAAATAGGGGCTACGGTGTTTTTATGAAAAGATACGTCGTTTGAAATATCCGTAGGATCCTTTGGGCTGTCTTTTAAAATACCCACGATTCGTTAGTTTTTGAAATAGGTAAGAATCAAATCTAATCTAACAACTAAACTAAACTAAAGGGCTAAGCTAACAAGCTGAACTACAGGTAAGGAAACCGCATAACATCTGAGTCGATACATATACATACCTGTATATATATTAGTCGGTGATCCCGCCTCAATAATATCATATCCGATACCATATCTAAAATTAGACATCCCAAGTCAAGAGTGCGGATCAATCATCAAGATATAGCTCGTACGTAAATCCGTCGTACGGCATCCCAAATCTGGGTACGGGTCAATATCACATTCATCATACTATTCACCTGGTATCCTCTTTATCAAATATCATGATCGCGGTACTGATCTACGTCTAGTACCATACTGATACCGCCTATGTATGCATGGACGTGTGTGAAACACTACGTCAAGGACCCGCTACAATATCATGTCGTATTTCAAATACGAACCCTGCTATATCACCGATCTCACGGCCTCAAATCAAATCTCATCGACTCAGCTCAATCCCAAGTATCATCCTCAAATCCGTATGTGAACACATAGTCCCATACCCATGTGAACCCATAACTATAAAGAATCCCATGAGCACATATCAATAGGAATGTATGCAAGTATGTATGTGTGTATGTGTAGTGCAACACTACCCTAGGTTCGCAACACTAAAGTAATCCAACACACCAATATCCATCCTAAGCATCGTTATTAATCCCAAATAATATATAATAATTGTTGGTGTGTATACGCATCCGTATACATCACCACGGACTGCGGGGGTGCTATACGCCATCCACCCGACTTCTCCCCGTAGATATAAATCTACTCACCTGGTCCTCGCTAGCCGGTGCCAGCGTCGCCACGCGCTTGCTTGTCATCTCGAAGTCCACATCGGGGTACCTACATATCATAATGCACCATATCGCATTAAAACTAAATTCGAAATCGAAACGGCATACGAAAATCAAATCGGCACGCGTATCACGCATAGGTCTAAACCTATCGCCTTCGCATGCAAGAATAGTCAAACCAACCCTCGATGTCTATGTACAAACGTCAAACCATCGAGAAAAATCCAATCACACTCATTTGCACATTCACGAACACTAATTTTAATATAAACTAGGTTAAAACTCACAAAAACCCCAATTTTACTTAAAAAGTCATTTTTCCGAAAATCTAGCAAGCACAATTCGCCGTTTTTGTACAAAACAGGATGTTTAAATGAATGTAGCGGCCAATATATTTATTAAATATCTTAAATAAGTCATATAAACAATTCCCGGAATTTAATCTCATTAAATTCCAAAAACCCTAATATTCTAGTTTACAAAATACCTAAAATTTAACAATTTCAAAGCAAAAATGCACAAACTATAATCTAGCTTAGATTTGCATGATGTAAAGCATTAAACCAAATTTAATAAAGTTAATGAAGTCATGAAAAACCTAAACACATTTTTAATCCCAAGTATTTAACCAATTTCAAAAACATAGTAAGCAAATCAGCAAATTAACACAATTTTTAAACTAACCATTAGCACAAGCTACTAATCTTGTATTAACATGACAAAAAGCCTAAATATAACACACAACCATACACCAATTTTATAAAACCCTAACTTGCATTCAAATTCATAACTTGAATTCCAAAACTTGCAACTTAAGCCTAATTAACACTAAAGTAGTTTAGCTTTAAGAAATTAGTAACAAATTAAGCAAAAATGTTTTAGAATTATACCCAAAAACATTTGAAGATCCACAAGCATCCATGGCCTCCCAAAATGCTCTATTTTCATAAAGATCCATGCTATACGGGCTAAGCTAAAATGGGTAGAAATCGGATTTGGGTTTTGGGATTTTTTTTGATGGATTTGAGGCAATTTTTGATGAAGTTTGAAGAGAAAAGAGAAGGGAAATGGGGGGAGAGCTGCTGCTGCTGTAGGAGGGGGGCTGCTGGAATGGGAGTGGGAGAGGAGAGAGAGGGAGGTAGAGAAAGTTGGGGAAGAAGTCAAAGTCAATTCAAGGTCAAAGGTCCACCTCATTTCTCCATTTTCTTTTCTTTTCTTTCATTTCTTTCCTTTGAAATTCAAGTGGGGAAAAAAATGGGGGCTGCTGAATTCTTCAAGGGGAGAAGTAAATGGGAGTGTGTGGATGTGGGTACGGGTGTGGGGTGATGAAAAATGATAAATATAATACCCCAAACATCCATTTACGCTAAAAAAAAGCCTTTTTTCTTCAATAATTTCTAAACCGTTTTGGCAAATGATTTCGTTCCAAAAACCACATAATAAAATTTTATTTAATGTTTTATGATGCACAAAATTTTTTTCAACTCATTCCAATTTGTAATTTTCCCTAATTAAATGTATTAGTGACGGCTTAAATAATAATAAAATAATATTTTTTTTCAGAAAATTTGAAATTTCCCCAGCGGCTCAATAAAAACCAAATAATAGCAATTACATAGCTAGAATATGTATATTTAATTTTTATAATAAGATATTTGTATTTTGACTTTTTAAAGAAAACCCCCTTATTTTACCGATTTTTCGAAATTTCACCGAAACGATTTTCAAAACGTTACAATCTTCCCCCCTTAAAGAAATTCGGTCCCCGAATTTAAATTCAAACTCCCCCAAATACTAAAACATCTAAGAAAAACCATCAAGTCGTCGGGGCTCCGAAATTGTAACTACATAAAACAATTCGTAGCGCAGCGCATGCGCTTGAAAAATGAGTATATAACTCAAATCAAAACTCCGTCAAGCATTCCGCAATCATCGGAGTCATGGAGAAGACATCAATGCCAAATCTAAATCAAACCAATATGATATAACTCGAAACTATACATGTAAACATCGAATCTATATCTGTAAGTATCTGAAGAAAATGCATGCCAAATCTCTTTAAATCGCTGTGCAACGCGTATAACACTGCACAGTGGCGGACGTCTATCATAAGAAAATAACTATATACATATATACCTTTGTTTGAAATGTACGTTCTGCCGTTTTGGAAACAATTTAGAAGGGTCTCCTTGTTTTAAACATTTCGTGTCATATCAGACACGTAGGTAAATACTGAGGTTATAGCTCGCTTTTTGGAAATCCCTTCAATAACTATCAATGCATGCAAAATATATTCAGGTACTGTCCTCTGACTAGTCCTGCTCAGTACGAAAATACATAGCAATATCATAAAAACGTACTGCTCTATACGAAATCAATCCCAAAATATGCACATGAATGCTACATGCGTCTGGTGCGCACGGAAATCAAAATCCATGAATGTGCCATACATGCGCACAGAAACAACATCTAAGTGCATCGGGTGTGCACGAAACATCTGTCGTAGGCAACATGTGTGCCGACAGCAAAATCAGGTGCATCTATTATGCACGAAATCATGAAATCCAATATCAAGCACCGAACGTGCGCAAAATCAATCAGGTGCACAAGGTGCACAAAACAAATATCGGGTATCACAATCGAAATCGAAGTCCAGTGCATCTAAGTGCACAAAAGGCGTATCACTGCACTGCAAGCATATATAAACTATACCGAGTGCAGGAACGAAATCGTGTGCATGCATACGCACAAAACCAACTCAACTGTTTAAAATCGTAAAATCACAAACATGTGAAACTGAAGCACGAAAACGATATCAAGTGCAACACTGTGCAAAGATCGTAAATCCTCAATCATCAAAATCAAATCATACGAATAAATCACCCAAAACATCATAATCAATAATGGCGGAATAGTACTGCTCAAGCGCATCCTCTAAGAATCTCGGCCAACTATCGCGGTCACTAGTGTGACGTCTCGTCGATGATCATGAACTCTGTCCTGCTGGCGTGCGTAACCATGACCACTCCTGGGTCATAGTCTGCACTGTGAATTACCAATCTTTCGGTCCATCGGCTCATCGGCCCTGTCAGGTGTGCTAACGGGGACGATTCCGTTCTGGCACTTCTCTGGTCATCTCTTGGTCAATCATCGCGACCACTCGTAAGACAGCATATTACTGGAGTCGGCCTCTGGCTCTCTGAATGTACGTGACACATCTGATCCTGGGTTCAAGTATTATTGCAGCAGTGTCCTGGAAGGAATCCTACTCACGGTCTCTTCCATGTCTCGTCTCTGCCAACTGTCCGAAAGTCATTGTACTTTCCTATATCTGCATCTTGCTCTGGAACGACTGCATATTCATCGCGACTCCTTCTGGAAGGTAAGTCCAAGTACCATGCCTCGGCATGCGCAGCGCCTCTCTGATGTCGGCGGAGTGGAACGTCATCTCATCTAGATCTGGTGCGAACCTCTTACTCCACTTTTCTCTAATGTCGACCGCTTCGGACTCGTCTCGTCGTGGCTGCATGGACTGAGCTCCAACGGCTATCCTCGTATCTGAAGTCTCCCAAGAATGCATCTTACCACCTAGCATCCGATTGAAGTCGAACCATTCGATCGATTCGTCGAAACCTCATGATCCCTCAAGAGCTCAACATCTTGGTACAGTTTAATAGTATCGAGTACATACCACAGCATCGGTGGTCCAGCCGTAGAAGGGCAAACCCAAGCCTCACTAATGGCGCCGTGGAACTGCCGCAAACCCTAAGGTTCAAAGGCTTTCACACGGTCATTATGTCGAGTTAGGGTTTCATTCTTCTAGAGGGACCATAGAATTGCCTGCATGTCCTTCCGACTACTTTAAACTTGGAATAATAGGTTTCTGACATTCGATCGTCTCTGTCGGCTCCCAACGTCTCCGCGTGAAGTCGTCTCTAGCTGGAATCAATCTATCTGATGACCTCACATCGGGTAGGCGAACGAACCACATGTCTCAGTCATTCATCCGTGGGTGACTAGCGACCTTCTATAATTGGCTCAATCCTCTGGTGCTGATCTGTCCGTCCGAGTAATCTCATACAGCGATCCATCAACGCTCGTGGTGTGAAAACACAATCAAAAGACACCTCTCTACAATCGGGTGTCGCCGGAATCATGCCCTGGTCAGTCCTCGTTTGTGACGAGCTCCTGCTGACCGCAACTCTAGCCATAGCTCTCCCTGCCCGAAATCGTGGCAGCAAAACCAAACTGGTAACGATGAGGCTAGATCAGGAAGGAATATAATACTGAACAAGGAAATATACATCCTAAGGCTTCTTAAGTGGAGTGGCGTGTCGTAAATATGCCGCGGAACATACCAACGGTACGTCACTCTACTTTAGTCACCTATTCCATCAACCAAGGGTCATCCTACGCTCTGAAGATAAAACCTAACGCTCTGATACCAACTTTGTCACGACCCGAAAGTACGAAACATGACCGGCACTTAAACTACGAACGTCTCGAGACGTACATAATCTAAGTAACCGAAAACCCAGAAATCCAAACCAAGAAAAGTAGTAGAGTGCAGGAAAAACCAACTTAAAGCAAGTAATTTCAATAGCATAAGCTGAATTATGCGGTTTTTAAAACATCAAAAATTTACTGAAAATTTCGGCAGAGTCTCCTTTGTAAATACTAGCCCCCAAACGGGATACAACATGAATAGTATACGAAATCAAGAAAAAAGCATCCCCAAGCGGGAGCTAGCTCTTCGTCAATCGACGGTCACAACTACACAAGCAATATAATATACAACGCCAACGGCGAGGATCAAAACTCAAAAGGAAACTCAAAACCACCAGAAATATAACGAGCGACTCTAAGGTCGAAAGAATAAACAACACTGGTCTCTATCTCAATAAATACATGTTTGGTTGATGGAACTTCTAGATACAACAGAATAATTATATACACGATATATAATGGGGGTACGATACAAGTAAACCCACCTACTAGCAAATCACCCGAACGAAACTATGCCGCAAAGCCGTAATTAAACCTGTAAGGCAAAACCTGCCAGAAACTGGGGCACAACGGGGGTGAGTTGCCAACTCGTGAATAGAAAAACATCTACGCACAGAAATCGCATAAATAACGCAATCCTAGGTCAATGATCATAATATATATCCTCAAAAATGTATATAACATGCAGCCTATAACAATGGCTAGGGTAGTATCTAACCCGAGTGTAAACTCATGTGCCCGTGTCCGTGCCTCAGGTAGCAATATATCATATGAGTGAGGTATGAATGCATGAAAACAGAATACATGTAAATGAAGAAACTGTTTTCATAAATTAGTGAGATTTCTGTATTTTTAAAGTGAGGTACCATAAATGAAATCAGTATCAACAGTGTCTAGCATCAACACAAAACATAAATCTCACTGTCTCGAAATATCAATGTCTCAATCTCAATATCTAGGGCGCCGTCAGTCCAGACCGGCCCCTACCATCCATCTCAAGACCACGACGGTATCCTCCGGATATCCGACGCGTCGGGTAATATCACCGGTCGGTAGTGCTCCTCTGCCGGGCTCAACTTCAACACCACATTCCTCTTGCCCCGGGGTACCGCACCGGGCCCACCATGTACCCGTGACGGTTCCTCCACTCCTCGACACGGATCTCGAAAACCACAGCAAACTCATGGTGGACGACACGTTACATCACTAGAAAACCGCAACATTTTATATTTTAAAAGATCATAAGTTGTAAATTTTGCGGCTTTCCCCGAAATCCAGAAATATCAAAATTCTCAAGAAATCATCACAAGTGCATATGTCAATGATAATGAATGCATATGGTATCAATAACCAAGTTGCAATGTATGATTAATAAACTAGGCATGTAAGGCAGGTACACTAATATCATATCAAACTACTAACTAACAAGCTAAGTCAAGCAAATAAATTCTCTAAAGTATACGTGACATGGCAATTACCGATGAAGATGTGTGTGAGCCGGCAAGTAGGTGTACGTGGTACATACGCATCATCGGTAATGGTGCTGGTGTCCTAACAGCATGATATCAATAATGGAATATGCAGCAAAATAAGTATGCAAGGCAGAGCGAACAGCAATAATGTGCGGGAGCTAAATACTAGACACAACGATAACTAATCTGTAATAATCTAATATAAGTCCTACAAATGGTGCCTTTTGAAATAACACGAATCATGGGGTTTTGAAAATAGGGGCTACGGTGTTTTTATGAAAAGATACGTCTTTTGAAATATCCGTAGGATCCCTTGGGTTGTCTTTTAAAATACCCACGATACATTAGTTTTTGAAATAGGTAAGAATCGAATCTAATCTAACAACTAAACTAAACTAAAGGGCTAAGCTAACAAGCTGAACTACAGGTAAGGAAACCGCCTAACATCTGAGTCGATACATATACGTACCTGTATATATATTAGTCGGTGATCCCGCCTCAATAATATCATATCCGATACCATATCTAAAATTAGACATCCCAAGTCAAGAGTGCGGATTAATCATCAAGATATAGCTCGTACGTAAATCCGTCGTACGGCATCCCAAATCTGGGTACGGGCCAATATCACATTCATCATACTATTCACATGGTATCCTCTTTATCAAATATCATGATCGCGGTACTGATCTACGTCTAGTACCATACTGATACCGCCTATGTATGCATGGACGTGTGTGAAACACTACGTCAAGGACCCGCTACAACGTCATGTCGTATCTCAAATACGAACCCTGCTATATCACCGATCTCATGGCCTCAAATCAAATCCCATCGACTCAGCTCAATCCAAAGTATCATCCTCAAATCCGTATGTGAACACATAGTCCCATACCCATGTGAACCCATAACTATAAAGAATCCCATGAGCACATATCAATAGGAATGTATGCAAGTATGTATGTGTGTATGTGTAGTGCAACACTACCCTAGGGTTCGCAACACTAAAGTAATCCAACACTCCAATATCCATCCAAAGCATCGTTATTAATCCCAAATAATATATAATAATTGTTGGTGTGTATACGCATCCGTATACATCACCACGGACTGCGGAGGTGCTATACGCCATCCACCCGACTTCTCCCCGTAGATATAAATCTACTCACCTGGTCCTCGCTAGCCGGTGCCGACGTCGCCACACGCTTGCTTGTCGTCTCGAAGTCCACATGGGGGTACCTACATATCATAACGCACCATATCGCATTAAAACTAAATTCGAAATCGAAACGGCATACGAAAATCAAATCGGCACGCGTATCACGCATAGGTCCAAACCTATCGCCTACGCATGCAAGAATAGTCAAACCAACCCGCGATGTCGATGTACAAACGTCAAACCATCGAGAAAAATCCAATCACACTCATTTGCACATTCACGAACACTAATTTTAATATAAACTAGGTTAAAACTCACAAAAACCCCAATTTTACTTAAAAAGTCATTTTTCCGAAAATCTAGTAAGCACAATTCGCCGTTTTTGTACAAAACAGGATGTTTAAATGAATGTAGCGGCCAATATATTTATTAAATATCTTAAATAAGTCATATAAACAATTCCAGGAATTTAATCTCAATAAATTCCAAAAACCCTAATATTCTAGTTTACAAAATACCTAAAATTTAACAATTTCAAAGCAAAAATGCACAAACTACAATCTAGCTTAGATTTGCATGATCTAAAGCATTAAACCACACTTAATAAAGTTAATGAAGTCATGAAAAACCTAAACACATTTTTAATCCCAAGTATTTAACCAATTTCAAAAACCTTGTAAGCAAATTAGCAAATTAACACAATTTTTAAACTAACCATTAGCACAAGCTACTAATCTTGTATTAACATGACAAAAAGCCTAAATATAACACACAACCATACACCAATTTTATAAAACCCTAACTTGCATTCAAATTCATAACTTGAATTCCAAAACTTGCAACTTAAGCCTAATTAACACTTAAGTAGTTTAGCTTTAAGAAATTAGTTACAAATTAAGCAAAAATGTTTTAGAATTATACCCAAAAACATTTGAAGATCCACAAGCATCCATGGCCTCCCAAAATGCTCTCTTTTCACAAAGATCCATGCTATACGGGCTAAGCTAAAATGGGTAGGAGTCGGATTTGGGTTTTGGGATTTTTTTTGATGGATTTGAGGCAATTTTTGATGAAGTTTGAAGAGAAAAGAGAAGGGAAATGGGGGGGGGAGCTGCTACTGCTGTAGGAGGGGGGGCTGTTGGAATGGGAGTGGGAGAGGAGAGAGAGGGAGGTAGAGAAAGTGGGGGGAGAAGTCAAAATCAATTCAAGGTCAAAGGTACACCTCATTTCTCCATTTTCTTTTCTTTTCTTTCATTTCTTTCCTCTGAAATTCAAGTGGGGAAAAAAAATGGGGGCTGCTGAATTCTTCAAGGGGAGAAGTAAATGGGAGTGTGTGGATGTGGGTATGGGTGTGGGGTGAAGAAAAATGATAAATATAATACCCCAAACATCCATTTACGCTAAAAAAAAAGCCTTTTTTCTTCAATAATTTCTAAACCGTTTTGGCAAATAATTTCGTTCCAAAAACTACATGATAAAATTTTATTTAATAATTTATGATGCACAAAATTTGTTTCAACTCATTCCAATTTGTAATTTTCCCTAATTAAATGTATTAGTGACGGCTTAAATAATAATAAAATAATATTTTTTTTCAGAAAATTTGAAATTTCACCAGAGGCTCAATAAACACCAAATAATAGCAATTACATAGCTAGAATATGTATATTTAATTTTTATAATAAGATATTTGTATTTTGACTTTTTACAGAAACCCCTCTTATTTTACCGATTTTTCGAAATTTCACCGAAACGATTTTCAAAACGTTACACGACATCTTCGATCACCTTGAAGAATCCCGATACTTGCAACACCTGGTTCTCTACTTTATTCATATACCTATAACTTCTCAAAACTTGGACCTTGTGTTTCTACGAAACACTTGTCTAAGAACTAGAGAAGTCATAAGTAAACAGAATATAGTATGAGGACCAACCCCTCTGTCCTAATGGACACTGGATAATATACAATACTCGGTATAAGTCCCTTTAGTCTAATAACTCATTCTCTGTGTGTCGTAGGTTGAAAACTGTACTTATGGTTAAGAAGAATTACACCGTTGTTTTAATGCTCCTTACCTAACCATCCACTGATATAGGTAAATGTCATCGACATAATTTCAAAAAGTTATATCTCACTCTATAAAAATAGACGTATAGATATATCAATTTGAAATTGATGCATAACAACGGATATTCAAAACCAAATATTTGCCATCCGGCAAACAACCCAGGTGACTTCCTCAAATATCACCAATTACAACGAATTCCAATATAATGAGGATGATCACCTAATTCCCAATAACTTACTCCCACTCATCATCTGTAAAACCATACAGATGTGAGAATCATACCTGGTAAATACATACCCTGGAGCAAGGGCTAATTGGGAAATCAGTTTTCTTTTAACAGTACACCGTGAAACTGAAACATTGAAATGTTTCGTAGGGGTATCCTGGTATTCCTAGTAAGGCCTCTTCCATTATCCAGATTCACAACTGTAACCATATAATTCTTTGCCATCTCTCCAAATCCCTTTATATGTGTTTAGTCATTATCTTATGTACACCTTTTAGGCCAAATGGTTTTCTTCCTTCCCTACCGTTCGGCACCAGCCTATGGTTTGGAAGAAGATTATCCAATAAGCATAATGGGTGTACTGTCTTAATCCTAGGAGCACTCGCAATGCGAGAGAAGATGAAGATAAAAGACAACCGAATAAACCTTATTCCTATTTCTCCTGAACCAGAATCCATCCCCGAACTGGAACAAGTTCCTTTCGAGTTCGTATATAACCATACGATGGAGTATCCAATAAACTGTGGATCTTCGTAGTGATACGGAGTGTCCTGTAGAAATACAAAGGTGAAGTGGGAGTGGTAATGAAAGACTTGGTTTGGTCGTGAATAGCAGTCGCAATTTACTTTGCCCTCCTTCTAATCCCTTTATTTGTCTTTACGTAATACCTTCTGTATACCATCGTTAGGCTAATTGGTTTTCTTCATTCCCTACCGGTCGGCACCTGCCTATGGTTTGGAAGAAGACTATCCAATTTGCGTAATAGGTGTACTATCCCCAAATCTATGGGGCACTCGCAACCTGAGAGAAGGTAAAAGGAAAAGACAGCTGAATAGTCCTATCCGTTTTCTCCAGAACCGGAAACCATCCTCGAATAAATTCCTTCGAGTTCGTATATAACCATACGATGGTTTTATCCAATGGAAGTGGACGTTCGTAATAATACGGGGTGTCCTGGATAAAAGGGTAAAAGTAGGAGTGGCAATGAGGTATGCAACTCTGACAATCCAAAAGTCATTGTTTTAAAAAGGTTTGGTTAACCTTGGTCACTGAGTCATAATCAAAGGTCGGGTCATGGTCGCTGCCAATGAGAGAGAGAAAAGAAACACTCAGCGTGCACTCTCACCTAGATCAGAATGGTTATCACTTTATTTAATCAGGAAACCTCCCACAGTAACGTCAAATTATCCTCCAAACCTGAAAGAAGAATTAGTCGGGATCACCCGAAGAGTGGACCAAATCATCAGTGGGAATCGGGATCCAACTATCATCGCATGATAACGTGACAGAATCCGCTCACGTTATCACACTTCAGAAGGTATGCGCATATCTGGCAAGTTTCAGTTTCTTTAGAAACTCCCGATGCGATTTTTGCCCCATCCTCTTATGACCTTGGCGTGAGGTCAAAGTGTCATAAGTCACATGTCAAGTTCTACCTATCATTATCCAGGTTAATTTGAACCCACCCGTACCTACCCTTGACATAGGCCAAAATGGCAGTACGACTGTCTCAAACCAACACATTCTATCTATGCAACAGATAAATATCTGGCAGCTACCAATCACTATACCTTGGCGTGAGGTCAAAATACATAGCTTGAATACTACCGAATATTTAACTGAAATGATGGAGGGCTACGAATGGTTTCTGGCGAAAACCTTTAACGTAATGAACTTGATATCGTTGAAGGAACTGGATAGGTTTTCAAAAATATAGTGGCGAAAACCTTTGCTAAAGAGGTCACTCCCGGTGAAGGGATCTCGGCTCTTTCCTCGTAGAATGAGGTGCAGGATATTCCAACTGAATACCACGATGCAAAGCAAAAGGCAATCGGCTATAGTGAAGTTATTACCCTGACGCAAACTTCTGTTCAAGGGGTCACTCCCGGTGAAGGGATCTCGGCCCTTGCCTCGTCCGCTGAGGTGCAGGATATTCCAACTGAATACCACTGTGCAAAACAAAAGAGAACGTCCTTGCAATAACAGCTTTTTGAAAAATGTTCCATCAACATCAGAATAGGTTTGTTTAGCTTGAATTGATCTGAATCAACGCAGTCCCATCAGTTGATCACGCCAATAAAGAACGAAAATAATGATGTACGTATAAGCCATCCGCATTCGCCACTGGGTCCCGTCATTACCCGTTAGGTTACTTAACTAACAACAGAGCGGGGACTGGACTAGTGTGGATGCAAAACATATACAACATCTACTAGTATATATATCAATATATACTATTCGCTCAAGGCGTGATAAAATGCAACATCACAGAAATGTAATAAGCATCACAGAACAATACAGATATCTGGGATCCCCGGGTTTCATAGAGCCGCTACTGAAACCCGACGTTCCCCTGGTCGTGTGGATAGCCTGTGCAATGAAATCCTATGCCCCTACGGGCACGGCAAGTTACCGGCCAAAACCTGAAGCGAGGCAGCCCCCTTCAGCAACGTGAATGGACCACCCAGCACTTCACGGAATCCGGTAACTTGGGCATCCATCCTTGGGTCAACCTGTACCCCCTACGAGTACGGCGAATAGCCCGCCAATTCTTGAGTAAAGCCCCCTCCGTCTCAAAGCCATAAGATGCGGGCTCGTTGCCCTCTAGAACCTGGCTATCTGTGCACCCCTCCGCGGGGTAATCCTAGTACAGAAAGTAAAATATACATACAACGGGTACATCGACCTCAGCCCGGTCGTGCCCCAAAAGAATAATATACAAACCGGCAGTGACGGCAGTCCACATGTCGAACGCTCGCCCCGCAATATCAAATGTACATAATAAACCAAACTGTACTACCATTACATCCAGGCTATCCACCACGACAATCCGCAACATCACAGCACAACACAGAACATCAACGTGAATGCCACGTTCGCAAACCCGTCTAAAAGGGCTATAGCAGTGAGACAGGATTTACCGATCAAATGACATTCACGGTTGCCGATATAATGTAAATACTGTGAACTAACATGTTTAAAATTTTCGATCGACTGAATTTTCCGAAGTGGGCCCCAAGCACAACTGTAGCACTCAAAAATATCTGGGCCCAAAAAGAATATACCAGAAACCCTATTTCCATGTCAGAGAGCTATTGTAAAAATTTGGTGCAGTTTGGACACAAAACGGCGGCGGATCCGCGGCCCAAACATGGTTTTGGCCGCTGATCCGCCGCACTACAGTAATATGAGCCGACCAATTTTTCACAGAATTCTCAAAAAACCCTGCACGCAATTTTCCAATGTACCAAATAATTTTTTGACGAATGGAAAAATTCGACAGAAAATGATGCATGGCAAATGTGGTTTTTGGAAATTCGTTCAATCGAACTTGTAAACACGTTAGAGCATGCTAGACTAGGTTAATGGCGTGGCTCTGATACTGGTGTAAGTGCACGGCGGCGCCCCGGCCGTCAATCCGAGGCCAAAATGCGGAAACGATACTTTTACAAAACTTGTAAACCGGCACCACCGCACACTTTAAAACCCGAATCGGGCCATTAACCTACTCCTAGCTAACTAGAGAAGGGGTAGAGAGATATGCCGAGCGATCCGTGTCCTTCGGCCTTCTCTTCGTCGTCCCGATCTCCCCGCAGAATCTCCGGTCTTCATCTCCTCGTCGGAAGGGCACCACATCGCCGGGTTCTTTTACGGGCTCCCACCTCTGGACCGAGGCAACTCGGGAACGAAGTTGGCGAGTCGACGTGTCCAAGAATTACTGTAGAATAAGTGTAGTGCTCTTTTTCTCTATTAGGGTTACTAAAGGTTGCCCTTTTGGTGGAGGTGAAGGAATAAGCTTTGGGAGATGAACAAAAGGATTTTGCAAGCAAAATGAGAACCAATTTTTCTCTCCCAAATTTTTGGACAGCCCCTACCAAGTGTGGCCGGCCCCTCATGGTGAAGGGAGAGAGGAAAAAAGTCAAGGGGTAGGGGAAAAAATGCAAGCAAAAAAGAAAATGGTTATCATAGCAAATGATGATCACTATCCAATCCATACCAACTCCCATCACAAAAGTCAAGCCATCATGAACTAAAGAAAGTCAAGGGATGGTGCAACCATCATGAAAACACCATGATGCAACTACTTGCAAAAACAACCCTCCAAATTGCTAATTTGCATATTTGCAAATTAGCCCTCCTCCACCAATTTTCAGCCAAGGAAAGAAACAGAGGAAAATGGCCGAAACGGAAAGCAAACTGGCAACTTAAAAAAACTGCTCCTGAAATAAATTACAGGAAAACCCCGCTACTGTATATACATACCCGCATTTGTATTCCTACCGAATACAAATGCAACGCGACAAAATCTACACTGTACAATACTGGGAACCGGCTTAAACCAAAGCCCGCTAGTATTATCCGTCCGATCATGATCCGTGCAATAACGCACGTATATGATCGAACCGTGCCATATCTCTATATGGCCTCTACAGCGTTTCGCTCGAAACTTAAGAAAACGGTCTGTGGGGGACTCTAAAGACTCGTCAATACTTTGGCTGTAGATTTAACCACTAGCACGTCAGAGATATTAACCATACGTAACGGGCTACCAGGTATTGACCAAAAGGGACGTCGATGAGCGAACTCATCCTGACACCCTACTGATCCTGTCAGTAACAATATCCGTACAGTCCGGTCCGTTCGTCTATGAGCATCGCATGGTGGGCCTAGGGGGTTGGTAAAAGTCAGACCTCCAAAAGCGGTACAAGTCGTGTCGGAGTGTAGCCAAGAACACCCTCAGATACTACTGGAATACCTACCAGTAAATCTCCTGCCTTGTCCAAGGACTTCGTGTAATGGCTTTCCTAGACACAGCGCAACCTCACCCCCAAAACCGGGAGAGACGAACCCCTGCAGATCCGCTCACTGCCTCCATGTGGCTCGGGACTGTACCCAACTGAAACCTGTTTGCACGTTTCCTTTAAGAATGGTAGGGAAGTAATCAAAGTACAGTGGGAACTCACACGAGACAAATGACGATCTTAGGTCGATGAACTAACCTGTACACATGTCACCAGGGAACTGCTATCAGTCGTCAGGTATAAGACCAACTAGCATATTCCCGGCGAGTCCTGTCCGGTGTACTCATAACCCAATGAGCACTTGTATACATATTAGGTGAACCAACTGACACCAGTGGCTTGTGAGACCGGCCACCGCCCCTCGTCGGGGTCTTGACTGTATACGCTAGTCTACTCTGGAGTATCGATGCCCTGTCTCGAAACTCCCACGACTAGGGACCTTTTAAGGATGTGCTTATAGACCCCAGCTCCCACGTATATGATTGCCCTCATACTGCTGGCAGTCAAGTAAGAATCCTAAGGGCTCTATCAACATGCAATAGTGACTTGTAAGGTCACCTAAAATAGTACACGATGATAAAGATAAACCAGATAGCATACTATCATCTTGAGTAAGACTGTCCTACCGGGATAGGTCCTCCCTCAATCATTGCAATCATGTGCCTGTGATCCAATAATTGACTCTGAGGGCACTATCTCCAACAAATTATTAGATTACAGGCACGTGATTGCAAAGATTGAGGGAGGACCTATACCGGTAGGACAGTCTTACTCAAGATGATAGTATGCTATCTGGTTTATCCTTATCAACGTGTACTGCTTTAGGGGACCTTACAGGTCGCTATTACACATTAATAGAGCCCTTAGGATTCTTGCTTGACTGCCAGCAGTATGATGGCGATCATATACGTGGGAGCTGGGGTATATAAGCATATCATTAAGTGGTCCCTATTCATGGGAGTTTCGAGACTGGGCATCGTTACTCCATTAGTAGACTAGTGTATACAGTCGAGACCCCGACGAGGGGCGGTGGTCGGTCTCACAAGCCATTGGTGTCAGTTGGTTCACCTAAGATGTATACAGGTGCTCATTGGGTTATGAGTACATCAGACAGGACTCGCCGGGAACATGCTAGTTGGTATTATACCTGATGTCAGATAGCAGTTCCCTGGTGACATGTGTACAGGTTAGTTCATCGACCTGAGATCGTCATTTGTCTTGTGTGAGTTCCCACTGTGCTTTGATTACTACCCTACCACGGCTCAAAAGAGTTGTGCAAATAGGTTTTAGTTGGGTACAGTCCGGAGCCACATGGAGGCAGTAAGCGGATCGGCAGGGGTTTCGTCTCTCCCGGTATTGGGGGTGAGATCGCGCTGTGTCTAGGAGAGCCATTACACGAAGTCCTTGGCCAAGGCAGGAGATTTACTGGTAGGTATTCCAGTAGTATCTCAGGGTGTTCTGGGCTACACTCCGACACGATTTGTACCGCTTTTAGGGGTTTGACTTTTACCAACCCCCTAGGCCCGACATGCGATGCTCATAGACGAACGGACGGGACTGTATGGATATTGTCACTGACAGGCTCAGTAGGGTTTCAGGATGAGTTCGCTCATCGACGTCCCTTTTGGTCAGTACCTGGTAGCCCGTTACGTACGGCTAGTACCTCTGACGTGCTAGTGGTTAAATCCACAACCAAAGTATTGACGAGTCTTTAGAGTCCCCCACAGACAGTTTCTCAAGTTTCGGGGGAAACGTTGTAGAGGCCGTATGATATATTGCAGGGTTCGATCATACACGTGCGGTAGTGCACGGATCATGATCGGGAGGATCATACTAGTGGGCTTTGGTTTAAGCCGGATCCTAGTATTAGATTTGTTGGATTACTTTAGTCTCATCGCATTCGCATTCAGTCGGAATGCAGATGCAGGTATGTATAGACAGGTGAGGGGTATCCTTGTGATCCGTCACGAGTTTACTTTAGATCTTGCCGTATCTTTTTGTTGTTGTAAACATTTGGGTTAATGTTTACAAATGGAAATAATGACCTAGAAATCATGATTAGGAGCATTAATTGTGACACATGCACAAGTGGTGACTCATGGTCTCTTTCTTTGTGCATGTGTCACATTATGTAATTGATTTGTGGATGAAATGAGAGGGGGAGAGAGAGGGGGGGCTGCCATATGAAATGTTTGCTCTTGTATTATTTCACACTCACTCTCTCATTTTATGATATAGCAACATAAGAAAAAAAAATGGCTCCTTCTTCTTCTTCTAGCTCACAACCTACATTAATAGCATCATCTCTAACCTCCATCCATACACTCTCATGTGTTGAGAATCAATGGATGCTTGAGACAAAGTGATCACGCACATTCTCTACATCGCCTTGGATACGTCGGCTAGCGAACTTCATGCCCGAGTTGCTTCGGACGAAGCGGGAGCCCGTAAAAAGTCTCGAAGATGCGGTGCCCTTTCCGACGAGGAGATCGAGATCGGAGATGCCGCGAGGAGCTTGGGATGGTGGCCAAAGACAGAAGGACACGGATCGATCTGTATAGCTTTTCCAACCCTTTCTCTAGTTTATAGTTGTAGGTTAATGGTTCGATCCGGGTTTAAAGTCTGAGATAGCGCCGGTTTCAAGTTTTGAAAAGTTTTTCGTTTCCACGTTTTTTCCTCGGACAGACGGCCGGGACGCTACCGTAAACTTACATATCCCACTCATGATCTAGAGATGGCCGTGGTGGTCTTGGGTTGGAGATTTGGAGACACTACTTGTTTGAGAGTCGTGTCAGATTTTCACAGACCACCACAGCTTAATATACATCTTCCTGCAGCGGGTTGATTGTTGAGATAGTCTTCTGCAGATTTACAGTTCGTGTGCGATCGTTGAGTACACCTTAAGCTCGCCTCTACTGAGGGGACAACTTACTCTTGTCCGCGCCCAACCACATTTCCTTAATCGCTTTCGCGGGGCACTGCCCGCCGATGCTCGTTCGTCAGAGATACTTGAGCATACTCGGTTGGGTAATGATTCAGAGTCCTTGAATTGTGACCAGATGTGCTACGATTAGGGAAGCGTTTATGTACCTGAAACAATTGGGTAGAGACGCGAAATCCTAGAGCAAGCACATCTATCAACTCTTTATGTTCATCCAAGTTCCACCCACATTTGACGTGACTTGGGAGATAGTTACTCGTGGGTAGGGATGTAAAGAGAAGTTCCGGTTTTGTGTCAAAGTGTCTCTCTTGTTGTTTGGTTGGGTTGAGCATCTGAGACCGGCTGGAGAGTTGCAATCTTTAACCTTTCCGAGGTGGGAATGGGAGCAGATCTCCATGAATTTCGTTATGGTTTCTACCTAGGTTTAGTAAGGGTGTGACTCCATTCGGGTGTTTGTTGTCCGGTTTTACCCAGTTTGCTCAGTTGTTCCTTGTTAAGGTTGTGTGTTGCACGGAGTTCCTTCATGGGTCGTATCCAAATAAGGCACCCTATTCGCTTGCCGTCTTGGGCAAGAAATTCAGGAAGCCATGGGTACTGGTTGAGCATTAGCTCTGCCTTTCCATCCGCAGGATGATGGTTTTGTGAGAGCGAGCTATACCTACTCTGGAGGATATGCTTGTGCATACGTGCTAATTTTTATCGACAGTTGGGATCGTCACTTGCCATTGTTTGGATTCTCCTTCGATAGTAGTTATCAGGAGGCACTCTAATTGGCAACCTTTAGGTTTGTTTGTTAGGTGGTGTCGATCTCCAGGCTGATTTTCTGACTCTGCGTAAATTGGATTTTTGGACTCCAACTAGTCTAGAGAATTCAGAAATGATTCAGTTGGTTCAGGTCAGGATGAGAGTAGCCTAGTGCAGACAAAGGTCTTATGCCTACCACGGTGGTCGCAGACTTGGGTTTGCATTGGGAGATCATGTATTCCTACGGATTTTCTGATGAATGACGTGTTGAGTTTTGGGGAGCTTATCCGAGGATTTTAGGTCCTTTTGAGGTCCTTTTAGCGAGTTAGTTTCCTTGCCTTGAAATTGACACTTCCACCCAGATTATTGAGTTTTCACCTCGTATTCTTTGTGTCGATACTTTGCAAATACCTTCATGACCTTTTGTAGGGCTCTTAGGCACGCTAATGAAGTCTCACAAGGCATCAACCATGCCAATTTCAAATTTTGCGGTGCCGAGAAACCCTAGACTAGATCGTTGACTAGAAATTTAGGCGATATACGAATCTAGTTAACAACTTAACTAAAGATAAGAAGCTACAACCTTTGTAGATCCAGATATCCACTTCCTTGGCTCCACGTAGGCATCCTCTCGCTGTCCATCTCGAATCCTGGACTCAATCGTCGGCTTGATCGGAGAAATGGGCGGACTAGGTCGTCGGCTTCGTGCCGAAGATGATCTACGTCGAGGCATCACATGTTCAAGATCCGACTTCACAAATTTGTGAAACTTGTGAAGAAAACACCCAAAACAACTTGGCAAGAGCTAGAGGGTGAAGAAATAGGAGGTGAGTTCACTTTAGAATTGGATTTCTCACTTTAGAACTCAAGTTGCCATTGATGGCATCAAGCTTTCTTTCTTGAAGAAGAAGGAGAGAATGAAGCTAGAATATGATAAGTGTTAATTAAAAATTGAAAAGTAAATGAATACTTATCATATACTAACTAGGGTAGAGTGCAGAGAATAGACCATGGTTACTTGGATGGGTTAGGGTTAAGCATGAAGACAAGAATGGTTAAGAAGTCAAAGCTTCATGAAGCTTCAACTAGAAACAAATAAAGCCACCATTCTTATCTAAATCATTTCCAAATAAATAAATAAATAAATGAATATGCAAAACCCTAATCATCAAATTAACCATGGTTTAATTCTATACACTTAACTATATGATCAAGTATTATCAAACATGATACAAATATGTGCACAAAAGTATATCACATATACTTCTTGCAGATCAGGTGAGAAAATCCATTTAAAGTGAACCAATACTAGTTAATGCAAAATAATATATCAAATATATAATTATACATTAAATCATTAAATCAACACTTGATTTAACGATCCGGTCATATCGCATATAACCGACTAGTATCCTAAATATCGGCTTATCGAACCAATCCTTGATTCGATATCTAGGTTATATCGAATATAACCAATCGATACATCCATCGCGAGAATGAAATACGGTATCACATACACGCATTATTCTCGATCCTGCACATATCTCATATGCGCTCCTATTTTGTTTCGCTTGAGCCAGGAAACCTCTGTGAAGGACTCTTAAGACTCGTCAATACGCCGGTAGCAGATGATGATCATATCAAGCACCCACAAGCCGCAAGCGGTCTGCTAAACGTAACGGCCATCCGGGTATTGATCGATCAGAAGATCGACGAGCTAGCCCGCTCACACTCCTGTGAATCCAACCAGTAACACTTACCGTACAGTCCGGTCTGTTCGTCTGATATGTCGCATATCAAATCTAGGGGTGGTAAACGTCAGACCCCAATAACCGATAAGTCATGCCGATAGGAGGCTCATAACGGGTCGAGAAACTACTGGTAACACTTACAAGCAAATCTCTGATCAGCCCTGACCAGGGACTTTCCTGTTACGGCCAATCGAGCACTGCGCAACATCAACCCCCAATACCGGGAGAGACGAAACCCCTCCTATCGCTCATTGCCTCCATGTGACTTGGGACTGTACCCAAAGACCACCGTTTTGCACGCCCTCATGGACGTGGTAAGGTGGAGATCAAAGCACAGTGGAAATCACATAAGACTCTATGACGATATCGGGTCTACAGACTAACCTGTACAAGTGTCACCTGAGAACTGCCATCTGACGTGAGGTATAATACCATCTGGGAGTTCTCGGTGAGTCCGTCCAGTGTACCCAGTCTCCACTGAGCACCCGTATACCATCTCTGATGTCAAACACCAATGGATATGGGATCATCCATCGCCCATCTCATGGGTCGAGAAGCGTATACGCTAGTCTACACTGGTATATCGATGCCCCGTCTCGATACACCCACGACTAGGGACCTTGAAGGATGTACCTATGGACTACCATGTCCCCACTAGTATGATCTGCATCACAGTCCAGGTAGTCAAGTACACATCCTAAGGGCTTTACCAACATGTAACTATAAGACAGTTTAAAGACACAGGTGTACATGCTAAGATAAAGAGTAACCAGATAGCATACTATCATATCGAGCAAGAAAGTCATCTCTATATATGTCCAAGCATCCAATATAATATACATCATCTGTACAATACTGGCCTCTAGGGCATACATACAATTAACAATCTCCCACTTGCACTAGGGCCAGCTGCTGTAGTATCGCATACCGAGCATCCCGAAGAGTCTCTCAAACTGTATCTGTGGAATGGCCTTCGTGAGTGGATCCGCCGTGTTGTTCTTCGTGTCAACCCTCCTGACCTCGATCTCCCGAGGATCAACTATCTCCCGGATCAGGTGATACCGCCTCAGAATATGCCTGGATCGCTGATGGGACCTAGGTTCCTTGGCCAAAGCCACCGCTCCATTGTTATCACAATACAAAGGTATTGGATGCTCAATGGATGGAACCACTCCAAGTTCAGTAATGAACTTCTTGATCCAGACAGCCTCTTTAGCAGCATCGTTGGCAGCGATGTATTCAGCCTCCATCGTCGAGTCTGCCACGATTTCCTGCTTGGAACTCTTCCAGCTAACCGCCCCTCCGTAAAGGGTAAAGACAAATCCCGACTGCGACTTAGAGTCGTCCTTATCACTCTGGAAGCTCGAATCGGTAAAGGACTCCACTTGGAGTTCTCCATTACCATACACCAAGAGCATCTCTTTAGTCCTTCGTAAGTACTTGAGAATGCTCTTCACAGCTGTCCAGTGACTCTCTCCAGGATCAGCTTGATACCTGCTCACTACACTTAGTGAGTATGCTACATCGGGTCTGGTACATAGCATCGCGTACATGATAGAGCCTACAGCCGAAGCATAGGGTATCCCTTGCATGCGAGCTCTCTCCAAATCAGTCTTGGGAGACATCTCTTTGGAGAGAGTGACTCCAGAGATCGTGGGCAAGTTACCACGCTTGGATTCTTCCATACTAAACCTCTTTAGTATGGTGTCAATGTACCTGGATTGGGACAATCCCAAAATCCGTTTGGATCTATCTCTATAGATCCTAATCCCCAATATGCAGGAGGCATCACCAAGATCTTTCATCGAGAATCTTTGTGATAAGAAGAGCTTGACCGATTGCAGCATAGGAATATCATTTCCTATCAAGAGTATATCGTCCACGTACAATACGTGGAAGACAACCTTACTCTCTGCCACCTTCTTGTAAATACAAGGTTCATCTGGATTTTTGACGAAATCAAACTCTTTGATAACGACGTCAAAGCAGATGTTCCAACTCTGCGATGCTTTCTTTAATCCATAAATGGATTTAAGCAGCTTGCACACCTTCCCGCTGCTCCCACTGTCTGCGAAGCCCTCTGGCTGAGTCATGTACACGCACTCTTCTAAATCACCGTTTAGAAAGGCGGTCTTAACATCCATTTGCCAGATTTCGTAATCATGATATGCAGCGATGGAAAGCATGATCCGGATGGATTTAAGCATAGCCACTGGAGAAAAAGTTTCGTCATAGTCCACACCTGGTGTTTGACGAAAACCCTTTGCTACAAGTCTAGCTTTTAAAGTCTCCACTTTCCCATCTACACCAAGTTTTTTCTTAAAGATCCACTTGCTCCCGATGGGTTTTACCCCTTCAGGAGCAACATCCAAAGTCCATACTTTGTTGGTGTACATGGATTCCATCTCGGACCGCATTGCATCCAGCCATTTCACTGAGTCCCTACTCGTGATGGCCTGCTCGAAGCTAGTTGGGTCATCATCCTCCATGATGCAATCCTCGCTCCCACCATCCATGAGAAAACCGTAGTATCTCTCAGGTCGGCGAGGAACCCTACTAGATCGGCGGAGAGGCTGGGGTTCATCGGGTACTACTGAATCCTCTGGTTCCACCAGATCTTCTGTTGTAGCTTCTATAGCTGGAACCTCTTCCAGTTCTACCTCATGACCACTAATCTCTTTTTCAAGAAATTCCTTTTCTAAAAAGGTGGCATGCCGAGAAACAAACACTCTTTGTTCCTCAGGGTGGTAGAAGATATACCCTTGTGAATTTTTGGGATATCCTATAAATTTGCATAGAACAGACCGTGCCTCGAGTTTGTCCGGATTTTGGCGTTTGACATAGGCTGGACAACCCCATATCTTAACATAGTTAAGACATGGTCTCTTCCCTTTCCATATCTCATATGGAATGGTAGGCACTGATTTGGTGGGGACCATATTCAATAGATGTATGGCTGTCTCAAGCGCATACCCCAGAAGGAAATAGGTAACTCAGCTGTGCTCATCATAGAGCGCACCATATCTAATAGGGTGCGGTTCCTCCTTTCTGATACACCGTTGTGCTGTGGTGTATATGGAGGAGTCAGCTGAGAGAGAATCCCATTCTCTTTTAGGAAGTTCAGGAATTCATTGCTTAAGTATTCACCTCCTCGATCAGATCGAAAGATTTTTAATACTTTTTCCGGTTTGGTTCTCGACTTCTTGTTTATATTCTCTAAATTTCTCAAAAGCTTCAGACTTGTGTCTTATCAAGTACACATGTCCGTATCTTGAGAGATCGTCAGTGAATGTAATGAAGTACGAAGAACCATCCCTGGCATGTGTAGATATGGGACCGCATACATCACTATGTACTAGTCCCAAGAGTTCCGTAACTCTTTCCCCGTGTCCCGTAAAGGGAGTTTTGGTCATCTTTCCTTTGAGACATGACGGGCAAGTGTCATAAGATGAAAATTCGAATGGTTTCAAATATCCATCCTTATGCAACTTGGCCAGTCGTGTCGCATTGATGTGACCCAGTCTACAATGCCACAAGAAGGATTCGTTCAGTTCTGAACTCTTCCTCTTGTGTGTATTTGTTATACTCAGAACTGTTGATTGATTTAGAACATAAATGCCATTGCACAACGTGCCTGATCCAACCAACTTTTGGTTACGGAAAATGTTCATAACATTATCTTGTAATACAAAATTATATCCCACTTTACTCAATAAAGAAACCGATATAATGTTGCATATCAGGTTCGGCATGTAATAGCATTCGTTCAGAACCAATGTATTACCAGTTGGTAATACAAGGTGATATTCCCCGACAGTCTTAGCTGCAACAATTGCACCATTTCCAACTCTAATGTCTTTATCACCTTCTCTAAGTTCTCTACCTTTCCTAAGCCCATGTAACTGATTACATATATAGGATCCTAACCCGGTATCTAATACCCAGGACGTAGAGCAAATGGAGAAACAGTTCTCAGTAACGAACACACCCGAAGAAAATGCAACAACATGTACTTTCTTCTCTCGGGTGGCATAGGAATCCTGGTATTCCCCTATGTCCTGTTCATTCCTATAACTCTTATAAGAAAGAACGGAACCAACGTTCCCCAGCACAGTAAAACATGCGGGTTCAGTCAATACATCCATATTATTATCTTTATTAGGGCATGACATGGTCGCTACCAGGAGAGAGAGAGAGAGAAAAAAACACTTTAGCGTATGCTCTTGCAAGATCAGATTGGTTATTATCTTATCTAATCAGGATGGCTCCCACTGGTTTTTTTATCAAATCTTCCTTCAAACCCTAAAAGGAAAGACTAGCCGGGATTAATTACACACTACAAGTTCGCCAATCTTTCAGCCAGGCCAGTGTCGGTACTTTGAGGGAGGTTCCACGGACCTAATTAAAGTAAACCTCGTTTTCCCAGAGGCGTAACCCCGTTGACACCTTTCTAGACACCTACTTGATCGGCTAATTGTAATGTGTAAAACTCTCCCAGGAGTAACTCTTACTCGCAGTGGGTATCGGGATCCAACTATCTCATAGAAGGTATGCAATCTCATTGCAAATTTCAACACTTGAAATTCCCGATAATATTTTGCCCCTAGCGTCCTATGACCTTGACAAAGGCCAACAAATCATAGCATGCTAGTCAGGTTCAACCCGACATTTCTTGATTGAATCAAACCCACCCGCACGGCCCTTGACAAAGGCCAACAAGGTCGTACGACTACGCTGAAACAATCTGCATCATATGCATAAGCAGATAATCACTATTCAGCTACCGCACACTACGCCTTGACAAAGGCCAACAAACGTAACACGAATACTAAACAGTTCTTATCTGAAATGACGGAGGGCTACGACAGGTTTTTCTGAAAACCTATTGCGTAATGAACTTGATATCGTTGTAGAATCAAATGAAGTTTTGAAATGGAGTGATTTTGAGGCTTTTCTAGTTTTGCTAAAGAGGTCACTCCCGGTGAAGGGATCGTCGGCCCTTTCCTCGTCGAATGAGGTGCGGGATATATCATATATATCACTGTGCAAAGCAAAAACTATAGAAGCAATCAAAAACAGACCGAGTGTGTAGCATCTGCCAGTTATCGCTAAAGGAGTCACTCCCAGTGAAGGGATCTCGGTCCTTTCCTTATCGAATAAGGTGCAGGGTATATCATATATACCGCTATGCAAAGCAAGAACTGTAGCTACCTGTTTTGTTTAAAATTTGATTCTACAACATCTTAGGTTTCTTTTCTTTCATTAATCACATTAATGAAGTCCCATCATTTAAATACCTAAACATCACAGATAGATATGACGCACACTTATGCCATCCGCATTCGCCTCGATGTCCCCTCGTGCACCGTTAGGTTAGGTAACTAACGACAGAGCAGGGCAGGGCTAGTGCGGGTGCAAAACATAAGTAACGTCTATATAATATATCATATATACTATATACTGTATCTATCACAGAACATCACATGATCACATCATAGATATCGCAGCAGAAGAAACATATGAAACATTGGATATACTAGGACGTCCGTGTTTTCAATACGAGCCAGTATAAAACACGGATTCCACAGTCATGATGAATAGCCAATCCCACACCCCTAGACCCCTACGAGAGCGGCAAGCAACCCTGCCAATTCTAGGGTTAAGAGACCCGGACTCGACTCCTCGAGTTGGTCTCCCACTGGACCCCAGAACCCGGTTACTTGTGCTCCCCTCCTTGAGTCTATCCTAATGCGGAAAAGTAAATAATATACAAAAGGCGACGACTTCCGCAACCTGAAAGTGCCCCAATAAAAGAATATTACATACAAGTTTTTAGATGAATGAAAATGAAAAACACTCATCTCACATAAAAAACCCCGGCTATTCAAACACGACAATCCAATATAACATATCCAGCAACACATAACATCACATGTCATCAACGTAAGTAAATATGCGCATCCCAATTGTCGTTGACATATAGCAACGAAACCGGCGATATCACATATTACACTTACGGTCACAGAAAAGAAAGTGTAAAACTACAACAGTTGGAATCCGCAACCTCTTTAGACATCACATGCCTAATCAGTTATAAACCCCGCATTTTAGTCTCATTATCGAAAACTCTTTTCAATATCAAATGAAACTAAACCGCTAGATTTATAACATTCATTCAGTTATCTCATAACTGTTTGTGAATTCCAATTATTGTATTCCATTCCGGATAAATAGAATATATTAAACTTTCCGATCGAACATTCCAACACCCAAGTTTTCCCAAAACCGTTCAACACATGAAATAAGTTCAAAGACATTCACTTCATGCCTCAGTACCAACGGTCCAGCCGTAGAAGGGTCAAGCCAACGCCTCACATGTGGCACGCCGTACTGCCCCAAACCCGAAGGTTCAAAGGGCAGTTCAAGACGGTCACATAATCGAGTTAAGTTTTGTTGTCTTCTAGAGGGACCATCGCGTTACTTGCACTACTTAGAACGTCTTTAAACTACGGAAAAATCCAACAATTGGAAATTTCCGGGTAGGGGAAAGATTGGGTATTTACATCCGGTCGAACTTTTTGACATATTCGAAAATTATCCGGAAAACCACACAGACAAAATTTGAAAATCCGATCGAATCATTGATTCCCAATACAACCCCAGAATACTCATCTGTAGAGTCACAATAAAAATACCCAGAAAATATAGCATTAAATTATATGAGTTACTGTGCAGAAATCACCAGACAAAGGTACAGTACGGCCGCGGAACCGCCGCACATGCCTAGCTTGTGCCGCGGTTCCGCTGTGGAAAAATCGATTCAAGTCCTCGTATTTCACAGTAATTCAAATAACACCCTGCTTATTTTTCTGCATATTTTTAATTGACAAAAATCCAAATTTTCAGAAAATTTCCAGAGAGCATTTTGGGTTTTAGGGTTTCGGTTCGATCGGGTTTCAAACATCGTCTAGACTTCGCCTAAGGCTCTAGCTAGGCTTTGATACTACTGTAGGGTTCTTAGGCACGCTAATGAAGTCTCACAAGGCATCAACCATGCCAATTTCAAATTTTACGGTGCCGAGAAACCCTAGACTAGATCGTTGACTAGAAATTTAGGCGATATACGAATCTAGTTAACAACTTAACTAAAGATAAGAAGCTACAACCTTTGTAGATCCGGATATCCACTTCCTTGGCTCCACGTAGGCATCCTCTCGCTGTCCATCTCGAATCCTGGACTCAATCGTCGGCTTGATCGGAGAAATGGACGGACTAGGTCGTCGGCTTCGTGCCGAAGATGATCTACGTCGAGGCATCACAAGTTCAAGCTCCGACTTCACAAATTTGTGAAACTTGTGAAGAAAACACCCAAAACAACTTGGCAAGAGGTAGAGGGTGAAGAAATAAGAGGTGGGTTCACTTTAGAATTGGATTTCTCACTTTAGAACTCAAGTTGCCATTGATGGCATCAAGCTTTCTTTCTTGAAGAAGAAGGAGAGAATGAAGCTAGAATATGATAAGTGTTAATTAAAAATTGAAAAGTAAATGAATACTTATCATATACTAACTAGGGTAGAGTGTAGAGAATAGACCATGGTTACTTGGATGGGTTAGGGTTAAGCATGAAGACAAGAATGGTTAAGAAGTCAAAGCTTCATGATGCTTCAACTAGAAACAAATGAAGCCACCATTCTTATCTAAATCATTTCCAAATAAATAAATGAATATGCAAAACCCTAATCATCAAATTAACCATGGTTTAATTCTATACACTTAACTATATGATCAAGTATCATCAAACATAATACAAATATGTGCACAAAAGTATATCACATATACTTCTTGCACATCAAGTGAGAAAATCCATTTGAAGTGAACCAATACTAGTTAATGCAAAATAATATATCAAATATATAATTATACATTAAATCATTAAATCAACACTTGATTTAACGATCCGGTCATATCGCATATAACCGATTAGTATCCTATGTATCGGCTTATCGAATCAATCCTTGATTCGATATCTAGGTTATATCGAATATAACCAATTGATACATCCATCGCGAGAATGAAATACGGTATCACATACACGCATTATTCTCGGTCCTGCACATATCTCATATGCGCTCCTATTTCGTTTCGCTTGAGCCAGGAAACCTCTGTGTAGGACTCTAAAGACTCGTGAATACGCCGGTAGCAGATGATGATCATATCAAGCACCCACAAGCCGCAAGCGGTCTGCTAAACGTAACGGCCATCCGGGTATTGATCGATCAGAAGATCGACGAGCTAGCCCGCTCACACTCCTGTGAATCCAACCAGTAACACTTACCGTACAGTCCGGTCTGTTCGTCTGATATGTCGCATATCAAATCTAGGGGTGGTAAACGTCAGACCCCAATAACCGAGAAGTCATGCCGATGTGAGGCTCATAACGGGTCGAGAAACTACTGGTAACACTTACCAGCAAATCTCTGATCAGCCCTGGCCAGGGACTTCCCTGTTACGGCCAATCGAGCACTGCGCAACATCAACCCCCAATACCGGGAGAGACGAAACCCCTCCTATCGCTCATTGCCTCCATGTGACTCGGGACTGTACCCAAAGACCACCATTTTGCATGCTCTCATGGACGTGGTAAGGTGGAGATCAAAGCACAGTGGGAATCACACAAGACTCTATGACGATCTCGGGTCTACAGACTAACCTGTACAAGTGTCACCTGAGAACTGCCATCTGACGTGAGGTATAATACCGTCTGGGAGTTCTCGGCGAGTCCGTCCAGTGTACCCAGTCTCCACTGAGCACCCGTATACCATCTCTGATGTCAAACACCAATGTATATGGGATCATCCATCGCCCATCTCATGGGTCGAGAAGCGTATACGCTAGTCTACACTGGTATATGGATGCCCCGTCTCGATACACCCACGACTAGGGAGCTTGAAGGATGTACCTATGGACTACCATGTCCCCACTAGTATGATCTGCATCACAGTCCAGGTAATCAAGCACACATCCTAAGGGCTTTACCAACATGGAACTATAAGACAGTTTAAAGAGACAAGTGTACATGTTAAGATAAAGAGTAACCAGATAGCATACTATCATATCGAGCAAGAAAGTCATCTCTATATATGTCCAAGCATCCAATATAATATACATCATCTGTACAATACTGGCCTCTAGGGCATACATACAACTAACACCTTTCTCACATGATTCAGCATCAGACCATTAGCTTTGATGCGATCTTTTCGTTCACCGGCAGCCATTTGTGTTAGTGGCTCGGCAGGTGGAGAAACTTCGGTCAAGGGTCTTGCCATCTGTGGAGAGTTTTCTTGGACGTGGCCGTATATTGAGGTGATCACTTGGGAGGCTGCGAGCGAGATTAGGGAGATTTTGTACTCTTTTCCTTAAAGGTAGGCTTAGTGAGAATTTTAAATTCGGGAACGAATTTTTATAAGGAGGGAGATTGTAACGTTTTAGAAATCGTTATGAGAATTTTTCCGTTTTAGGGTAAATTTTGTCGGTATTTTCCGTTTTAAACCGATTGTGATCAAACGACCATATAGACTTGCCAGCACCTAGTTTAGCAAAAATAAAGCTAGTGCGCAAGCTTTGGGAGTATATGGGACGTTTTGGTTTAATTTGAATTTTTCCCAATTTTAATATTATTGTAATGCGGTATTCACATTTTGGGAAATTTCTTTTTAGTGATCTTTTCATCTATTATGCTTGGGTTAACCAAAAACCCACATAATATCTAGATTCTTTATGTGGACTAGGGATTTAAGTGTGAAAAGAAAAAAAAAAGAATGCAATAGGTGGCTTCATGCATGCATGTGTGTGTGAATGCATTAAATTGCATTTATTGATGATTTTAGCTAGAAAACTCCACACGACTCTCCCCACTTCCTCACTTAGCCGAAATCCCTCTTCCCCCTTCTGCTCTTAATCATTTCCGTTCATTTCTTGCATCAATCCAAGCTCATAAATCTCCAAAATCCTAAAATATATCACAAGTCTTGATTTTTGCTCTTGGATCACTTGGAGCAAGGAAAGCTTGGATCTTGTGAGCTAAAGTTGATAGGTATAATCCCTACACTGATAAATAGGAGTTTTTATGTGGTGTAGCTCGTTGAATATGGTTTTGAACACTATAAATATCGATTTGTGAAATATCGTGTTTTTAGTGTCCTTTTTGAGTCTCCGTGATCTGCTGCGATCTGGAAATTTTAGTGAGTGACCAAACAAGTTTTTAGTGATGTACTAGTTAACTTAAGACACCACCTGAGACACGAGGACCACCCCACCGGCCGGGGCCGGTGACCCCTTTGACGTTTTCCGGCGACGCCGGCTTTGTAGGGAAGTGTTCGAGTTTGGATTTTGTGGGTAGTTGTCTGCTGTGGTTTGTGGGTGTTTGGTACTGTTTACTTTTTTAGTATTTACAGTATGCAAATTCTGGTATCGCTTTCCTATAATCTAGTGTTTTGTGTCCGCGCGATACGTTATACGACACGGATCGTGCACTTTGTGTGGTTTTGCTCTTAGGTTGTTTTCGTCGTGTCCCTACGCACGTTAGCCACAATACGAACACTTGAGAGTATGTTTTGTGTTGTTGAGTCGGTTAAATGTAGTTTGTACGTGTTTTGGGTCTATTATTAATATATACTTGCTTTATTGTTTTAATGTGGTAGGTTCGCAGGTGGGGACTTCGGACACTGCTACAAGGGGAAAACAAGTGGTTGGCTTCACTTAGCCAGGAGCGTTGGTAAGTAGATTTAACATCTACAGGGGAATCGCCCGCATAGCGTTATGCGTCTGAGCTAGAGATGTTAATTCTATCGCATATTATATATCATAATTAGAATTGCGCATTTACCCTACTGCTTAGTTGGTGTTGTGCTTGGACTAGTATCCTTAGGACACTGCACCATTATTGACGGCCTATGTTGCACGAGCACTGATAGTATGCCACACACACCGTCAATAATTGCCATGTCACGCACAACCCACATATAGAAATGATATTGTCTGGTTAGGGACATTGAGACATTGATTCATATTTCTTTACGCATTGACATTTAGCAGACCTGTATATCCACATGCTTACTTATATGCCTTCATATACTTATATGCTAGATACCTGTATACCTATAGAGTATTATATCATTAGTGATAGTTACATACACACTTTATGACATAGCTACAGGTATACCTTGCATACATACCTCACTTATACCCAGGGGGTGTATTAAATCATTTACTTATAGGTAGATACATATACCCTGCTATACCTTATTATTCACACATATATCTGGTTATAGCTACATGTTTACCTTTACCTGATGTTTTTTAGACTTGGATAAATTAGGAACCGCATGATATTTTATATTAACTTGTTGCAGTTAATTAGCTGCTTTTTCTTTATATGCTTACATTTCAGTTTATGTTGCATATATTATATTCATAGATTTTCGCATTGTGATATGGATTTTTCATGATGTTATCTGGATTTGGGGACCGTGGGAGTTCATGAAATTATGCATTATTTGAAAAACCTGGTTTCCCTTGATATGATATTACAGCATCCACCATGAGATTTATCGGTTCTGATTATATACCCGATTCGAGGAGCGGGAGGCACCGTCTGTAGGTACATGGTGAGGCCCGGAGGTACCCCGAGGCAAGAATGAGGTCGTGATGCTAGACGATGAGTTGCAGGGGAACCATACCATCCGGTGACATTACCAATGACTCAGCGGTTATCATGGGGATACCGACGGGAGTCATGTACATATAGATACGTTGAGTGGCGAGGTTCAGAGCTAGACACACGAGCTTTCGGGATAGAGTATGATACGTACCTATCAGGGTGCCAGTCGTGGCGACAGCACCTGATAGACCTGCATTTCTGTGTCGATACTTGACATATTGGTTTCATGATATTTCTTTTTACTCCTTTGTATATATAACAGTGGAATGGGACGCTGTTATATATGCCCTTACACCAATATTAGTGGAATGGGACGCTAATATATGTGTATTGACATTAATTTATATACATCATCATATTATTTCATGCAAATATACTTAGGGTGTTATAATTTTACTTGATATTGGATTTGGGATATAGGTGATTCATTTGATATTGGATACATGACATATATGTGAGATCTACTTAATGTTGTACATTCGGGATATACGAGATATACTTGATATTGTACATACGGGATATGTGAGATCCTCTTGATGTTGTACATTCGGGGTATACGAGATGTACTTGATATTGTACATTCAGGATATATGAGATTTACTTGATGTTGTACATTAAGGATATATGAGACTAACTTTATATGATAGCCAATTTGGGGACAGATTTGAGGAAATTGGGATTTGGATTGTCTTGAAGGATTTTGATCCTACCACGATGTCAGGATTCCATGGAAATGACATGTTTTATTCCATACTCCACATTTATTGTTTATGCACTGCTTCATGTATTATTTGTACCTGATAGAGTACTTTCCATTACTGTTGCATTTACATATTATTATATGCATTGTTTCATGTATTATTTGTACCTGATAGAGTACTTTACATGATTATTGTATACCGATTGTCATATTATTTCTTCATGTATTAGTAGTACCTGCTAGCGTACCTTTCATGATTGATGCATTATATATGACCACTCATTGCTATTAAATGCTTATGTTAGATTCGCGTTGTACGTACATACTCTCGATTACCTGCATATGTTATTTACTATTCACGAGTTGGCAACCCACCCCCGTTGTGCCACAGTGTTTTTCAGGTGTTCCTCAGGATAGTTAGAGGCTGAGCTATTTCCATCTTTTGTATCATCTTTTGCTGCGGATACCTCTTCGCCTGACAGTGTGCGGTTTTGCTTAGGTAGGTATTACGGTTATCCGATGTTGCTTGTTGTATATTCGTTGTATCCTGTACTCTCCATCTACCATTATATTGTATGACTTAGAGACTTGATGAGAGGACGATATTGTATATTATTTTTTGACTTGGAGGTTTTTATGCAATTTTATTTATATAGTCTCTTTCTTCGCTACGGCGTCGTATATCTGTTGTGGTGATTGTTTTCCTCCGTTGAGCATGGATTTTGCTCCCGTTTAGGATGCTTTTACTTGTATATTATGTTGTACCCATTTTGGGGGCTTGTTTTACAAAGGGGGTGCTGCCAAAATTTTAAGGAATAAAAGTGAGACTTTAAAGAATTTGGGTTGTGATTTCAAAGGTTTTGAAAATACTATTATCACTTTCATGCTACTTATGATGGTTTAGATTGCTGGGTTTTGGCTTCTTTTACTACGTTACGCCTGTGGACGTTGCGTAGTATTAGGGCCGTCACGTGCCAATTTCGGATCGTGACAGCGAGCTTCTTAATGTAGCTGATCATCTTAAGGACGCTGTCCTCTACAGATGACCCGATAGCCAACCTCGCTTGAAATAATTTCTTTAAGGTCTCGTATCTTGCGATACGAGATTGCTCTCCATATAAGTCCTTAGTATGGAGGAAGATGGATAATCCATCTTCTCGTGCGGCCTGTGGTGTTCATTATCCATAGAGGCCAGCACGAGGCACTTGGTTTTCGCACTGTCAATTTCCCATGTCTTAAGGATTTCAATATCCGCGACGCTGGAATCTGCACCTAGGACGGCGGGGGCTTTAGTAGTAAGAAGATAGCCCAGTTTGTCATATGTGATGGACATCTGGACATTCCTGAGCCAATCTTTATAGTTTGGCCCTGTCAATATGTTTTTATCTAAAAGTAATTTAAGGCCGGTCATCTTGGTCACTGCAATTAGGAGAGAGAGAAGAAACACTTTAGCATAATGCTCTTGCAAGTTTAGATTGGTTTTTAGTTTATCTAAACAGGAGGCTCCCACTGTTTCTTGAATCCTTCCTCAAATCATAAAAGAAGAATTAGTTAGGATTAATCTCAACCTACAATTCTTGCTTAACCTTTCCGTCAGGCTGGTGTTGGTACTTCGAGGGAGGTTTTCCAATACTTTCACGAAGTTCCTTAATTATGTAATCTCTTTTCCCTAGAGGCATAGCCCCGCTAACACCGTTCTAGACACCTACTTGGTTATAGCATTGATCGTTTAGTGAAAAAATATTCTGAAATGTAGCGGATACTCACAGTAGGATCGAGATCCAAATATCATCGTGTGACAACCATGAAGGAATCCTACCAAATTCATCATACTCCAAATGGTATGCAACACTAGCAAGTTTCAATTTCCTTAGAATCTCCCGATGTGGATTTTTGCCCCAAGCACTTATGACCTTGACGAAAGCCAACATATTATAAGTCGCAAGTCAAGTTCGACTCATCATTATCCAGTTTAGTTTGAACCCACATGTACATACCCTTAACGAAGGCCAAAATAGTAGTAAGACTGTCCCAAACCTGTTGGCTATATTTCCCTCAAGTCAATTATTGAATCGCAGGCACGCAATTGTGATGATTGAGGGAGGACCTATACGGGTAGAAAAGTCTTACTCGAGATGATAGTATGCTATCTGGTTTGTCTTTATCATCATATACATGCATTAGGTGGCATTACAGATCCCTATTAAATGTTGATAGAGTCCATAGGATTTTTTCTTGACTACCAGCATTATGATGGCGATCATATAAGTGGGAGCTGGGTGGTCTATAAGCACATCCTTAAATTTCCTTAATCGTGGGAGTATCGAGACTGGACATCGATACTCCGGAGTAGACTATTGTATACTTATCGAGACCCTGATGATGGGCGGTGGCTGGTCTAACAGGCCATTGGTGTTAGTTAGTCACCTAAGATAGTCTACAAGTGCTCATTGGGTTATGAGTACACTGAACGGATTTGCCGGGAACATGCTAGTTGGTATTATACCTATTGTCAAATAGCAGTTTCCTGGTGACATGAGTATAAGTTAGTCTGTCGACCTGAGATCGTCATTTGTCTCTTGTGAGTTCCCACTATGCTTTGATTACTACCCTACCATAGCTAAAAGGAGTCGTGCAAATAGGTTTTAGTTGGGTACATTCCCGAGCCACATGGAGGTAGTGAGCGGATCGTCGGGAATTCGTCTCTCTCAGTATTGGGGGTTGATGTCACATTGTGCAAAGGTGACCATCACCAGAAATCCTCGGCCGAGGTGGACGAGAATTACTGATTTGGATCAGCAGTTTCTCAATGGGTGATGGACTTCATACCGACACGAAATGTCACGTTATTAGGGGCCTGACTTTATCCAACCCCCTAGACTTGATATGCGATACTCTTAGACGAACAGACCGAACTGTATGGAGATTGTCACGGACAGGCTCAGTAGGGGTTCAGATGAGTTTGCTCGTCGGCCTTCCATTCACTCAATACCTGGGTAACCGTTACGTACAGCTAGTGCCGCTGACGTGCTTGTGGTTAAACCTACTTCCAGTGTATTGGCAAGTCTTTAGAGTCCCACACAGAGGGTTTCCCTGGTTCTGGCGAAATGATGTAGTAGCCGTATTGGATACGTGCGGGGATCCGATCGATTGATTATACTATGTACCCGGACAGTCGATCGGACAGTTGATGATACTAGACGGTTCGGGTTTGAGCCGGATTATTAAATCAGGTATTGATTTAATAATTTGCGTATATGTATTTCGATATGTATATTCTATTATTATGTTCTTTATGTTATTCTATCTCTTCGGGTTTTCGTGTTTCGGTACGAATATAGGTATGTATATACAGTAGAATGTAATCCGTATTTTTACAGCTGACATTTTAGAAGGTGGACACCTCATTTTTGGGTTTGAACATTTATTTTTAAAATGGATAAATGAGGTGGAAAAGATTTGATAGGAGTATGGTGAGGACCATGCTTGCATAGTATGCACAAATTAATTATTAATTCATTTGTGCATACTATTCAAATATGGGCTTGATATTTTATTGAAAATAATTGTTTTACAAAACCATTCTTCATGTGAGATTTTCCTCACTTGAAAACACTTGCTCATTGTTGGAAACTAGAAGAGAGATGGTTCATTCATAAGAGCTTTCTTCTCCTCACCATTAGAATCACTCTCCTTTTGGTATTCTTGAGTTCCTTCCACCTTCATCTTCCACCTCCTCTCAACCTCTCATGTGTTGAGAATCATAAGAGGAGGTGAGATGAGATACATAACCACTTAGTTCACTCACTACATCCTAAGCTTTCTATATTAGCAACCTAAAAACCCTATTTGCTTCACTTGCATCCTTTGATGTGGAGCTAGATCCATGATTAGATCCCTCGGGTGGATCATCTTTAACGGAGGAAGACCGACGGCCAAGTTCGTTCGAGCATGCCTCAAGGAGCTTAGGAAGGTGATGGAAGAACGAAGGACTTGGTTCTTTTGGTATAATCACTCTAACCCTTTAGTTTAGCTTCTTTAGTTGCTAGTATAGACTTATGGTTTAGATCTTGGGCGGGTTCTGTTTGCGCCAAAAATTTTTAAATGCCAGTTTTTGTTCCGCATCGGCCACGGTAGATAGCCAGGGCACCGGAAAAACCCAACATGGTATCAGAGCCACCAATAAACCAATACTAGCGAGTTTGCACAAAGTTAAAATCTCAATCTACAAATTTTTCCGAATCGTATTTCCATATTAGAGTGCTTGCTGTCGAATTTCAAAGTTGTTCAATTTTTTTTTTGGGTATCTTAAAAATATGTGCAGGCAAAACTAGAACTAAGAAAAAAAATTGGGCACGTAACTCCAAAATTCTGCCGCGGAACCCAATCCAAATGGCACGTTTTGCAGAGGAACTGCGGCGCTTTTTTTGCTATAGTGCCCCAATTCTTTAGGGGCTCTATTTCATGGAAATATGATTTTTGGGATTTTTTTTTTGTTTTTCGCCCAGATATGTTTGAGTGTGGGTTTGCATTTGGGGACAATGTGCAAATGTTTAGTCGATCAAAATTTTAAATGTGTGTTTATCAGTGCATATGATGATATCTGCGACCGTGAATATTATTGAGCGGTGCAACCCGACTAGTTGCTATATGTTCAACTAGACGGGTTTGCGAACATAATATTCACGTTGGTGGTCTGTGTTGTGCTAATATTGTGGTTGGATTGTTGTGGTGGATAGCCTATAGTGCAATAGTAATAGTACGATTTAGATTCATTTGTATATTCAGTATTGCGGGGCGAGCGTTCGACATGTAGACTGCCACCTTTGCCTGTTTGTATATTCTTTTTTTGGGGCACGACCGGGTTGGGTCGATGTCATCATTGTATATATTCTTTTCTTTTCTATACTAGGATTACCCCACGGTGGAGCGCACGAGTATCCGGGTTCTAGAGGGCAACAAGCCTGCATCTCATGGCGTTGAGACGGAGGGGGCTTCACTCTAGAATTGGCAGGATATTCACCGCACTCGTAGGTGGTATAGGTGACCCACGGAAGGGCGCTCAAGTTACCGGATTCTATGAAGTGCTGGGTGGCCCATTCATTTTGTTGATTGGGGTTGACTCACTCTGGGATTGGCGGGTAACTTGCCGCGCTCGTAGGGTCCATGTTTTCATTGCACGGGCTATCCACACGACCGGGAACGCCGTGTCTCATTTGCGGCTCAAATGAAACCCGACACACCAAGATTAACCACCATTATGTGTTTCTTGTTGAGATTCTGTGATGTTGCTTATATCAAGCCTGGGACGAATATTATATATATTTATATATATATTAGTAGATGTTGTATATGTTTTGCATCCGAGCTAGTCCAGCCCCCGCTCTGCCGTTAGTTAAGTAACCTAACGGTGCATGACGAGGCCCAGTGGAAAATGCGTATGGCGCATATACATACATTTTATTTTCGTTCCTTTTCTACGGTGTGATATGGATTAATTGATGGGACTGCATTAATTCTAATTAATGCAAGGAAAATAAACCTAAATGATGTTGTTGGAACCAAATTTTGAAAAAACTGTTATTACAAGATGTTTCCTTTTGCTTTGCACAGTGGTATTCGGTTATGAATATCCAGCACCTCATTCGACGAGGCAAGAGCCGAGATCCCTTCATAGGGAGTGACCTCTTGGGTAAAAGTTTACGTCATTGTAATAACTGTTAGTTATATGTATGCCCTAGAGGCCATTACTGTACATAGAATGTATATTGTAGTGGATGCTGGGACATATATAGGTAGGAGTTTCTTGCTCGACATGATAGTACGCTATCTGGTTGCTCTTTATCTTAACATGTATACTTTCTGTCTCTCTGTTACATGTTGATAAAGCCCTTAGGATGTGTACTCGACTTACAGGACTATAATGTAGATCATACTAGTGGGGCCTGGGTAGTCCATGAGTACATCCTTCAATGTTCCTAGTCGTGGGAATATCGAGTCGGGGCATCGATATTCCAGAGTAGACTAGCGTATATCTTCTCGACCCATGTGATGGGCGATGGATGATCCCATATCCATTGGTGTTTGACATCAAAGATGGTATGCAGGTGCTCAGTGGTGACTGGGTACACTGAACGGACTCGCCGAGAACTCCCAGATGATATTATACCTTACGCCAGATGGCAGTTCTCTGGTGATACTGGTACAGCTTAGTCTGTTGACCCGAGATCATCATAGAGTCTTTTGTGTCTCCCATTGTGCTTTGATTTCCACCCTACCACGGCTCTACTGAGTCGTGCAAACAGGTGGTTTTTGTGTACAGTCCCGATTCACATGGAGGCAATGAGCGATAGGAGGGGATTCGTCTCTCCCGGTATTGGGGGTTGATGTTGCGCTATGCTCGACTGGCCAAAACTGGAAATCCCTGGCCATGGTTGCAGTGATATACTGGTAAGAGTTATCAGTAGTTTCACGCTTGTTATGGACCTTATATCGGCATGACTTATCATGCTACTGGGGTCTGACGTTTACCACCCCTAGGCGAGATATGCGATATATCATACGAACAGACCGGACAGTACGGTAAGTGTTACTGGTTGGATTCACAGGTGTGTGAGCGGGCTTGCTCGTTGATCTTCTGATCGCTCAATACCCGGGTGTCCGTTACGTTTAGCAGACCGCTTGCGGCTTGTGGGTGTTTGATATGATCATCACCTGCTGCCGGCGTATTGACGAGTCTTTAGAGTCCTACACAGAGGTTTTCTGGCTCAAGCGAAACGAAATAGGAGCGCATATGAGATATGTGCGGGACCGAGAATAATACCAGTATGTGATACTGTATTCTATTCTCGTGATTTGTATCATTGGACGGTTATATAAGATATAGTCGGGTTACCGAATCAAATGTTGATTCGATATATTGATACACTTGATATTAGTCGGTTATATGCAGTATGACCGGATCATTAAATCAAGTGTTGATTTAATGATTTAATGTATAATTATATATTTGATATATTACTTTACATTAACCAGTATTGGTTCACTTAAGATTATCTTTTCTCATTAGATTGTGCACATTGTATATATGATATATTTTTGAGCACTGGTTTGTATCATGTTTGATGATACATGCAAACTTGGGTGTGTGTATGCTTTAAACCATGTTTAGGTTAATGGTTAGGGTTTCATTTACTTTATTTATTTTGGTTAAAAAGAAAAAACTAAATGGTTGCTTTTGTTCTTTTGCTAGAAGCTTCATGATGCTTCATGCATCTTTGAAAAAGTAACCATTTTGTTTTTATTCCTTAACCTAACCATTTCACCTATACCTTAGTTTATTCTCTACATTAGTTACCTCACCCATGGTTGCTAAATGATAAGCATCACTTGATTTTCTATTTTGATATATTATTCATTCATTATTTTCTTTCTTCTTCTTCATCTTCTTCATGAAGAAGAAAACCATTGCTAGAAAATTCCAAGTGATGAATCCAAGTGAGAAATCCAATTCCATAGTGAACCCACTTCCTATTTCTTCATCCTCTACCACTTGCCATGTAGCAGAGTGTGTTATCTTCACAAGTTTCATGACCTAGTGAAGATGGAGCTTGAGTTTGAGTTGCCTCGACGTAGATCATCTTCGGCATCGAAGTCAACGACCTAGCCCGATCATTTCTCCGACGAAGCCATCGCTAGAGTCCGAGATCCCGATGATCGCAGAGAAGGGACGTCGTCACGGGGCTTTGGAGGTAGAGGATCAGATCTACAAAGGTTGTATTCCCATTCACTTGTTAGTAAGTTGTTTGCTTGCATAGTTTCGCCTTACCTCTCGTAACGATCTAGTATTAGGGTTCTTTGGCACATAGAAAATTTTGATTTTGGCATGGCTGGTCAGTTGCAGAACCTCATGGGTGTGCCTAGGATCCCAACAATAACTTCACTATAGTCTATTTTTTTGCTTTGCATCGTGGTATTCAGTTTGGAATATCCTGCACCTCATTCGACGAGGAAAGAGCCGAGATCACTTCACAGGAAGTGACCGCTTTAGCAAAAGTTTGTGCCACTATATAATTGTAAAACCACTCGGTTCCTTCAACGATATCAAGTTAATTACCTTAAAGGTTTTTTGCCAAAAACCAGCCTTAGCCCTCTGTCTTTTCGGATTAGTAGTCTTTAGTATTCATGCTACGCATTTCGATCTTTAGTCGAAACAATGTGTTCTGTAGCTATGTAATGCTTTTCCGTTGCATGATAATGCGATTGGTTAGGACAGTCGTGCGATCATTTTGATCTTCAGTCAAGGCTCGTACGGGTGGGTCTAATGCAATCAAGATAATGACGGGTAGAACTTGGCTAGGACCTTTTGATATTTTGATCTTTAGTCAAGGTCACTTGGGCCCTAGGGGTAAAAACCACATCGGGGGTTTCAAATATACAGGAAACTTGCCAGGAATGCCTATACCTTCTGGAGTGTGGTGACTTGAGTGGCTTCCATCAAGTTATCATGCAATGATAGTTGTATCCCGATTCCCACTGATGAGTAGGTGTTACTCCTCGGGTGATTTTCAAATGATCCCGACTAATGCTCCTTTTAGGGTTTGAAGTAGAATTTGAGAAAACAGTGGGAGCCATCCTGATTAGATAAATTGGTTAAGCAATCTAATCTAGGTTAGAGTTCATGCTCAGTGTTTCTTTTCTGTCTCTCTTTGGCAGTGACCAAGGCCCGACCCTATGTAAGTCTACGGTAGCGCCCCGGCCGTCATTCTGACGCCAAACGCGGAACAAAAAGTTTTACGACTGGCCTTATCACATACTATAACCCGGATCTTGCCATTAACGCTAAACTAACAAATTGTAAAGAGGTAAAAAGGCTATACCGATCGATCCGAGTCCTTCGGTCTTTAGCCATCGTCCCACGCTCCTCGTGGCAACTCCGATCTCTTGTCTCCTCATCGAGGTGGCACCATGTCAACGGATCATTAAACAGGCTCCCGCTCTATACCGAGGCATCTCGGTCATCAAGTCTGCTAAAAGAGATGACCAATATGAAGTAGAGAATGAGTAGAATACTTTGTCTCAAACACCCTAGGGTTTTCATCACATGAGAGGGTTAGGGTGGAGGTTGAAGAAGATGCTTAGAGATGGAAATTGTGAACTCAAGAAAACTATAAAGAGAGAAAGAACTCAAGCATAATAACTTGTGGTGATTTCTTTTGTGAGTAGATATATATGGTTTGTGTAAAGAAAATATCTCAAAAAAATATCTCCCAAAAATATCTCCACAAACCCTAAAATATCTATGCACAAAACAAAACACAATTAATTCTATCATGACTCACTGAGTGACTCATTAGCATGAGTCACTAATGAACATGCTAGAAGAAATGTGTCACCAAGAATGAGTCACACTTTCCAAAATCAATAATCATTTAAACCAAAATGATTAATCAAAAAAAAATGCATCTTCTAAAATATTCTCGTAACGGATTACGAGAATACCCCTCACCTGTATATACATACCTGTATCCGTATTCCGACCGAATATGAATATGAGAGACTAAAATATTCCGACTCAATATAATACTTGGATCCGGCTTAAACAAAAGCCCACCAGTATTATCTGTCCGAAATATGACACGTGCACAAGTGCACGTGTATTTTTGAACCCTGCCATAAAACCAAACGGGCTCTACAACGTTTCGCCCGAACTTGGAAAACTATCTGTGGGGGACTCTAAAGACTCGTCAATACCCTGGCAGTGGGTTTAACCACTGGCACGTCAGTGGCACTAGCTGTGCGTAACGGCCGCCCATGTACTGACCGAAAGGGAAGCCGATGAGCGAACTCATCCTGGAACCCTACTGAGCCTATCAGTGAAAATATACATACAGTCCGGTCCGTTCGTCTATGAGCATCGCATATCGGGCCTAGGGGGCTGGTAACGTCGGACCCCCAATAGCGGTATACGTCGTGTCGGAGAGTAGCCCTGAACACCCTGAGAAACTACTGGAATACTTACCAGTAATTCTCACCTGCTTTGCCCAAGTACTTGGTGTAATGGCTCTCCTAAACACAGCGCGATCTCATCCCCAATACCGGGAGAGACGAATCCCCTGCCGATCCGCTCACTTGCCTCCATGTGGCTCGGGACTGTACCCAACTAAAACCTGTTTGCACGACTCCTTTGAGCCGTGGTAGGGTAGTAATCAAAGCATAGTGGGAACTCACACGAGACAAATGACGACCTCAGGTCGATGAACTAGCCTGTACACATGTCACCAGGGAACTGCTATCTGACGCTAGGTATAATACCAACTAGCAGGTTCCCTGCGAGTCCTATCCGGTGTACTCATAACCCAATGAGCACCTGTATACATCTTAAGTGATCCAACTGACACCAATGGCTTGTGGGACCGGCCGCCGCTCCTCCTCGGGGTCTCGACTGTATACACTAGTCTACTCCAGAGTATCGATGCCCTATCTCGAAACTCCCACGACTAGGGACAACTTATAAGGATGTGCTTATGGACTACCCAACTCTCGCGTATATGATCGCCATCATACTGTTGGTAGTCAAGCAGGATTCTAAGGGCTCTATCAACGTGTAATAGTGATCATGTCACCTAAAACTGTACACGACTGATAACGGCAAATCAGATAGCATACTATCATCTTGAGTAAGACTGTCCTACCGGTATAGGTCCTCCCTCAATCATTGCAATCACGTACCTGCGATCCAATAATTGACTTTGAGGGCACTATATCCAACACCCTAAACTAAAACTCATAAACCAAGTTAACCGAACCTTCTTTAAACACTTTGGCTTTTGGATTTTCATTTAGTCGCATATATCATTGCCTTTACTATATTCCCTTTCCATTTCTCCAGAACATTCTGTATCACTATGAAGATCCACATTTCTTGGATATTCCATCGTATAGTTACTTACGAACTCGAAGGAACATGTTCCAATTCGAGGATGGATTCTGGTTCTGGAGAAATTGAATAGGATTATTCAGTTGTCTTTTATCTTTACCTTTTCTCAGGTTGCGAGAGCTCCTGGTATTAGGAGAATACACCTATTACGCTTATTGGATAGTTTTCTTCCAAACCCTAGGCTGGTGCCGAAAGGTAGGGAAGGAAGAAAACCAATTACCCTAAGTATGGTGTACAGAAGTTAATAAGTAAAGACATATAAAAGGATAAGAGTGAGGGAAAGGAAATTGTGACTACTATCATTCACAAAGAAACCACGTATACCCCTGTAAGTCTACGGTAGCGCCCCGGCCGTCAAAAAGACGCCAAATGCGGAACAAAAACTTTTACAACTGGCGCTATCGCGTACTATAACCCGGATCTGCCATTAAAGCTAAACTAACAAACTACAAAGTGGGTAGAAATGTTTTACCAAATGATCCGAGTCCTTCGGTCTTCAACCATCATCCCACATTTTGTTGCGGCTGCTCCGATCTCCTGAATCTCCAGTCTTCTCGTCCAGGTGGCACCACGTCGACGGATCTTTAAACGGGCTCCAGCCTCTGAACCGAGGCAACTCGATCATCAAGTTTGCTAAAAGAGATGACCAAGATTGATGTAGAGAATGAGTAGAACACTTTGTCTCGTTACGTCCAAGGCTATGGACGAACGGTTAATGAAGTTGCCTTTTGGATCGGGTGAAATGTGAAATCTAGTTATCTAATTTCCATGAACCATAATCTTTTTTATCAAATGAACAACCATATTTACCAAAAGCAAGGGCCGGCCACTATATAGGATGAGGGAGGTGAGTGTAGGAGTGGAGAGGGTGACCATAACAATAATGAGTGAGAATGAGCCATATTAACCTTGTCACCGAAAACCATTAATGAACTAATGAATCATCTTACCTAGTCATCATACATTAATTGCACAATTAATGCACAAATGAGTCACTAGCCACCTCATCATCCTAGTCACCATCTAGATGCTTCTAGAACCTTCCACACTCATCAAGAAAAGATAAATCCGTCTTTAACCGAATGTTATAGACGGGCGATAGAAAACTGGAAACTGGCAACTTCCAAAAGCGATCCCGAAATGAATTTCAGGATAACCCCGTAACAGTATAAACATACCCGCATTTGTATTACGACCGAATACAAATGCAACTGAGACAAATATATTATATCTACACAGTATAATACTCGGATCCGGATTAAACCAAAGCCCACCAGTATTATCTGCCCGAAATATGACACGTGCGTAAACGCACGTACATTTTCCGAACCTTGCCATAATACCATACGTCCTCTACAACGTTTCGTCCGAACTTGGGAAAGTGTCTGTGGGGGACTCTAATGACTCATCAACACACTGGCACTGGGTATAACCTCTAGAACGTCAGAGATACAAGCTGTACGTAACGGTTTCCTATGTATTGATTGGAAGGGAAGCTGACGAGCGAACTCATCCATAAACCCTACTGAGCCTAACAGTGACAATATACATACAGTCCGGTCCGTTCGTCTAAAGAGTATCGCATATTGAGTCTAGAGGGGTGGATAAAGTCAGACCCCTAATAACGCGATAATTCGTGTCGGTATGAAGCCCATCACCACCTGAGAAACTACTGATCCAAATCAGTAATTCTCCACTAGCTCGGCCGAGGATTTCTAGTGATGGCCACCCGTGCACTATGCGACATCAACCCCCAATACCGGGAGAGACGAATCGCCGACGATCCGCTCACTGCCTCCATGTGGCTCGGGACTATACCCAAAAAATACCTGTTTGCACGTCTCCTTTGAGCGTGGTAGGGTAGAAATCAAAGCGCAGTGGGAACTCAACGAGACAAATGACGATCTCAGGTTGACAAACTAACCTGTACACATGTCACCAGGGAACTGCTATCTGACGATATGTATAATACCAACTAGCATGTTCCCGGAGAGTCCTGTCCGGTGTACTCATAACCCAATGAGCACCTTTATACATCTTAGGTGAACCAACTGACACCAATGGCTTGTGAGACCGGCCACCGCCCCCTGTCGGGGTCTCGACTCTATACACTAGTCTACTCTGGAGTATCGATGCCCTGTCTCGAAACTCCCATGACTAGGGACACTTTAATGATGCGCTTACAGACCACAGCTCCCACGTATATGATCGCCATCATACCGCTGACAGTCAAGAAAGAATCTTATGGGCTCTATCAACATGCAATAACGGACTAAAGCATGTATACAATGATAAAGACAAACCAGATAGCATACTATCATCTCGAGCCAGACTGTCATATCGGTATAGGTCCTGCCTCAATCATTGCAATCACGTATCTGCAATCCAATAATTGACTTTGAGGGCACTATATCGAACAATCTCCCACTTGCACTTAAAGCTATTATTGCGACGACGCATACTCATAGCCTCAGTGAGTGGATCTGCCCTGATGTTTCTATCTATGTCTCTCTTAATCTCAAGTTCGCGGAGAAAGCCATCTCCCGAATCGAGTAATACCTGTCTTAGAATATGTCTGGATATCTGATGGGACCTAGTTCATAAATGAACTTTAAATCCAAACTTCTTAGACTGTAGTGATCTCTGAACCTAATCAGTATCCAGCACCATGCCTTCCACAGTATCCTCTTGGACCACCTGTCCATAATACTGTCCCTTGTCAGAGGGAATACTATAACTCTGACAATCACTCTGTCATCCATGTCACCTTTGAAGCCTGGAATGATAACCGTCTCCCGAAGGAGGCTGCCGTCATCAAATCCGTAGAACATGCACTTATGTTCTAAAACTGCTTCCTTATGTTTCTTCAGGATTGGATTAATATAAACTTATCGCATCAAGTGCAAAAACAACATCTGGTGTGGTACTTGTCATCTCATGATTAACTCAATTGCCTAAGCAAGTGATCTGCCAATCATGCACTTCCCTCTCTCCTTTAGTCTCAAAAACACCATTAGAGAGGGTGACTCCATCACCTGCAGGTACACCATCATGCCAGGAGTCATCTATTCTAAAATACTATTAGAATATTGTCAAAGGACCCATATTAGGAAACTACCCAAATCTAGATCTAAAACCATAGATCTAGTAACCAGAATGTCAGATATTATATCCATATCCTCTGTGGAGAAACAACTGTGTGACGACCAAAGTACAACCGATCGTAGTATAGGAATTTTACTTCGTACTCTGTTTATGTCATCCAAATACCAGGACATCACACCCTACTACCTTCTCAACAGATCCATCCCCTATTCTGATGAAGTCAAAGCCATGACTATCTCATCAAAATTAGATGATCTAATTTCCGCTATATTTGCTCAAGCCTATAAATAGACATAAGCTACTTGCCCATTATGCTTCCGCTGCTCCCACTGACTATGACAACCCTCTGGAAGAATAATATATACGTGCACTTCTAAAGCTAGTTTAGAACGACGCTATACTTATCCTCATCGCGGGTCCCATAGTCTGGAACAACAGTAGTATCAAGTCTGGGTAAACAAGAACCTCCCTGTCACCGTCCTTGAGGGTACCGGAGTACCTCTCTGGTGTCTGAGGTTACCCACCATATCTGCGGAGTGGCTATTGGAATGTCAAACCTCATAGAATATATAGGTTCTATTAAATTTTCCGTAATCGTTTGCGGTTCTGGAATCACTTCCAGTTCTACCATACTCCCACTAGTGTTTTCTAAAAAAGACCATTTTAATAAAACTGTGGCGAGTCAAGAACAATATCACTATTGATCTTCCAGATGGTAGAAATGTCAACCCTCGTCAAAGCCAGGGTCAACCTACAAACTGCCATTACAGAAACGTGCCTTGAGTTATCCAGTGTCTGGTTTTAAGCATCAGCTGGACAACTCCCCATATATTAACATCGTTAAGATATGAACCATTCTATATACAATATAGAAATAGAGGCGCTAATTTAATTGGAACCAGATTAAAATCATGCAGCTGTCTCCAGTGCATATCAACTTAATGGAGAGAGTATTCTCAGCATTACTGAACTTAGGAATCCATCCAATTATGAGTAACCTGTAAGAGAAACAAGTTTCTCAAAATCACTACTATCATCTGAATACCAATCACAAGAAACTACATCTTCAATCTCTTTGAAGAATCCCGATACTTGCGATACCTGGTTCTCTACTTTATTCTTTTAGCCACAACTTCTCAAAACTTAGACATTGTATTTCTACGAAACACTTGTCTAAAAACTAGAGAAGTCATAAGTAAACAGAACATAGTATGAGGACCTACCCCTTTGTCCTAACGGACACTGGACAACATACAATACTCTGTATAAGTCCATTGAGTTGAATAACTCAAAACCTGTGCATCGTAGGTTGAAAACTGTACCTAGGCGATTTCCTCAAATATCACCAATTACAACGAATTCCGATATAATGAGGATGATCACCTAATTCCCAATAACTTACTCCCACTCATCATCTGTAAAACCATATAGATATGAGAATGAAACCTGGTAAATTCATACCCTGGAGTAAGTATCTAATTGGGAAATCAGTTTTCCATTAACAATGCACTGAAACAAGAAAATGTTTCGTAGGGGTATCCTGGTATTCTTAGTAATGCCTCTTCCATAATCCAATTCATGACTATAACCGTATATTTCTTTGTCATCTCTCCAAATCCCTTTATTTGTCTTTAGTCGTTACCTTCTGTACACCATCGTTAAGCTAAATGGTTTTCTTCCTTCCCTACCGTTCGGCACCAGCCTATGGTTTGGAAGAAGACTATCCAGTAAGCATAATAGGTGTACCCTCCTAAACCAAGGAGTACTCGCAACTTGAGAGAAGGTGATGATAAAAGACAACTGAATAATACTTTATTCAATTTCTCCCGAACTGGGAAAAAGCAAAAGTGAAATAGGTGTGGCGATGAAGTACGCGGTTTGGTCGTGAATGATAGCAGTCGCAATTTACTTTGCCCTCTTTCTAATCCCTTTATTTTGTCTTTAGTTATTACCTTCTGCACACCTTCCTTAGGCTGATTGGTTTTCTTCATTCCCTACCTTTCAGTATCTGCCTATGGTTTGGAATAAGACTATCCAATATGAGTAATAGGTGTACTCTCCTAAACTAAGGAGCCCTCGCAACCTGAGAGAAGGTGATAACAAAAGACAACTAAATAAACCAATTCTGTTTCTCCTGAACCTGGATCCATCCTCGAAGAAATCCCTTCTAGTTCGTATATAACCATACGATGGATCTATCTAATGGAAGTGGATGTGCATAGCTATACGGGGTGTTCTGAGAAATACAAAGGGTAAAAGAAGGAGCGGCAATGACTTATGCAACTTAGACAATCCAAAAGCCAATATTTTAAGAAGGTTCGGTCAACTTGGTCACTGAGTCATAGTCTAGGGTCTGTCAAAGGTCGCTACCAAAGAGAGAGAGAGTGTGAAAAGAAACACTCTGCGTGCTCTCTAACCTAGATCAGAATGGTTATCACTTTATCTAATCAGGAAACCTCTCACTGTAATCTCAAATCTCTTCCAAACCTAAAAGAAGAATTAGTCAGGATCACCCGAAGAGTAAACCACTTCATCAGTGAGAATCAGGATCCAACTATCATCGCATGATAACTTGATGGAAGCCACTCAAGTTATCACACTCCAGAAGGTATGCGCATGCCTGGCAAGTTTCATTATGTATGAAATTCCCGATGTGATTTTGCTCCCATGCTCTTATGACCTTGGCGTTGGTCAAAATATCATAAGTCACATGCCAAGTTCTACCCGTCACTATCCAGGTCAATTTGAACCCACCCGCACATGCCCTTGACCTTGGACAAAATGGTAGAACGACTGTCCCAAACCAACTCATCTATCTATGCAACAGATGAATACCCAGCAGCTACCAAACACTATGCCTTGGCGTTGGTCAAAATACATAGCTTGAATACTACTGAATACCCAAAAGAAATGACGAAGGGCTACGGCTGGTTATTGGCGAAAAACCTTTAACGTAATGAACTTGATCTTGTTGAAGGAACCTGATTGCTTTTTATAAAAATATAGTGACGAAAAACCTTTTGCTAAAGAGGTCACTCCGGGTGAAGGGATCTCGGCTCTTTCCTCGTGGAATGAGGTGCAGGATATTCAAACTGCATACCGCGATGCAAAGCAACTTATAATCGACTATAATGAAGTTATTACCCTGACGCAAACTTCTGCCCAAGGGTTCTCTCCCGGTGAAGGGATATCAACCCTTGCCTCGTCGAATGAGGTGCAGGATATTCCAACTGAATATCACTATGCAAAACAAAAGGAAATGTCTTTGTAATAACACTTTTTAAATTGGTTCCAACAACATCAAATATAGGTTTGTTTTACTTTGCATTGATCAGAATCAACGCAGTCCCATCAATTAATCACACCAGAAAAGAACGAAAAATAAAATGTACGTATATGCCATCCGCATTCGCCAGTGGGTCCCGTCATCACCCGTTAGGTTACCTAACTAACGACAGAGAAGGGACTGCACTACCGCGGGTGTAAAACATATACAACATCTAATAGTATATATACCAATATACAATAATTGATCCAGGCGTGATAATATGCAACATTACAGAAAAGTAATAAGCATCACAGAACAATACAGATAATCTGGAATCCCCGGGTTTCACAGAGCCGCTACTGAAACCCGACGTTCCCCTGGACGTGTGGATAGCCTGTGCAATGAAACCTAGACCCCTACGGGTGCGGCAAGTTACCCGCCAAAACCTGAAGCGAGGCAGCACCCTATAGCATAGTGAATAGACCACCCGGTACTTCACGGAATCCTGTAACTTGAGCACCCCATCTTGGGCCAACCTGTACCCCCTACGAGTGCGGCGAATAGTCTGCCAATTCTAGAGTGAGGTCTCTCTGCCTCTCAAAGCCATGAGATACGGACCCGTTGGCCTCCAGAATCTGGCTATCCGTGCACTCCGTCGCGGGGTAATCCTAGTACAGAAAAGAAAATATACACAACGGGTACATCGACCTCAGCCCGGTCGTGCCCCAAAAGAATATTATACAAACAGGCAGTGACGGCAGTCCACATGTTAGACGCTCGCCCCGCAATATCAAATGTACAAATAAATCCAAACAGCACTACCATTGCACACTGCTATCCATCACGACATATCCGCAATATAACAGCACAACACAGGACATCAACGCGAATGTCACGTTCGCAAATCCGTCTAAAAGGACTATAGCAATTAGACGCAATTTACCGCTCGAATGACATTCCCGGTCGGAGATATAATATAAGTACTGTAAACTAACACGTTTAAAATTTAGATCGACAAAACTTCCCGAAGTGGGCCCCACGTTCATCTGTTGTACAGTAACAAAATCTGGGCCTAAAAGAACAATACCAGAAACCCCAATTTCTCTTAGAAAGCTTACTAGAAAAATATGGCGCACTGTTCCCACATACTGGCCGCGGTTCCGCGGTCAAATCCTAGCTTTGACCGCAGATCCGCGGTGGTACTGTGGGATCACGTGCCCAAATTTTCCCAGGAGTCTTAAAAAACCCTGTACAATTTTCTGTGATATGCAAAATAATTTTTAAACCAGATTTAAAATCGACAGAAACATTGAACAGAAAAAATTGCGATTTTTGAAAATCGGTCCGATCGATGTTTTAAACGCGTTAGCACAAGTTAGTAAAGCTTAATGGTGTGGCTCTGATACCACTGTAAGTCCACGGTAGCTCCCCGGCCGTGAAACAGATGCCAAATGCGGAACAAAAACTTTTACAGATGGCGCTATCGCGTATTATAACCCGGATCTGCCATTAAAGCTAAACTAAAAAACTACAAAGTGGGTAGAAATGTTATACCGAACGATCCGAGTCCTTCGGGCTTCAACCATCATCCCACGCTTTGTTGCGGCTGCTCCGATCTCCTGAATCTCCAGTCTTCTCGTCCAGGTGGCACCACGTCGACGGATCTTTAAACGGGCTCCCGCCTCTGAACCGAGGCAACTCGATCATCAAGTTTGCTAAAAGAGATGATCAAGATTGATGTAGAGAATGAGTAGAATACTTTGTCTCGTTACGTCCAAGGCTATGGACGAACGGTTAATGAAGTTGGCTTTTGGATCGGGTGAAATGAGAAATCTAGTTATCTAATTTCCATGAACCATAATCTTTTTTTATCAAATGAGCAACCATATTTCCCACAAGCAAGGGCCGACCACTATATAGGATGACGGAGGTGAGTGTAGGAATGGACAGGGTGACCATAACAATAATGAGTGAGAATGAGTCATATTAACCTTGTCACCAAAAACCATTAATGAACTAATCAATCATCTAACCTAGTCATCATACATTAATTGCACAATTAATGCACAAATGAGTCACTAGCCACCTCATCATCCTAGTCACCATCTAGATGCTTCTAGAACCCTCCACACTTATCAAGAAAAGATAAATCTGTTTTAACCGAATGTTATAGACGGGCGATAGAAAACTGGAAACTGGCAACTTCCAAAAGCGATCCCGAAATGAATTTCAGGATAACCCCGTAACAGTATAAACATACCCGCATTTGTATTACGACCGAATACAAATGCAACTGAGACAAAGATATTATATCTACACAGTATATTACTCGGATCCGGCTTAAACCAAAGCCCACCAGTATTATCTGCCCGAAATATGACACGTGCGTAAACACATGTGCATTTTCCGAACCCTGCCATAAAACCATACGGCCTCTACAACATTTCGTCCGAACTTGGGAAAGTGTCTGTGGGGGACTCTAATGACTCATCAACACACTGGCACTGGGTATAACCTCTAGCACGTCAGAGGTACAAGCTGTACGTAACGGTTGCCTATGTATTAATTAGAAGGGAAGCTGACGAGCGAACTCATCCATAAACCCTACTGAGCCTAACAGTGACAATATACATACAGTCCGGTCCGTTCGTCTATCAGTATCACATATCGGCCTAGGGGCTGGTAACGTCAGACCCCCAATAGCAGTATAAGTCGTCTCAGAGAGTGGCCCATCACCACCTGAGAAACAACTGATCCAAATCAGTAATTCTCCACTACCTCGGACGACGATTTCTAGTGATGGCCACCCGTGCACTGTGCGACATCAACCCCCAATACCGGGAGAGACGAATCCCCGACGATCCGCTCACTGCCTCCATGTGGCTCGGGACTGTACCCAAAAAATACCTGTTTGCACGTCTCCTTTGAGCGTGGTAGGGTAGATATCAAATCACAGTGGGAACTCACACGAGACAAATGACGATCTCAGGTCGACAAACTAACCTGTACACATGTCACCAGGGAACTGCTATCTGACGATATGTTTAATACCAACTAGCATGTTCCCGGCGAGTCCTATCCGGTGTACTCATAACCCAATGAGCACATGTATACATCTTAGGTGAACCAACTGACACTAATGACTTGTGAGACCGGCCACCACCCCTCGTCGGGGTCTCGACTGTATACACTAGTCTACTCTGGAGTATTGATGCCCTGTTTCGAAACTCCCACGACTAGGGACACTTTAAGGATGTGCTTACAGACCCCAGCTCCCACGTATATGATCGCCATCATACTGCTGGCAGTCAAGCAAGAATCTTATGGGCTCTATCAATATGCAATAGCGAACTAAAGCATGTATACGATGATAAAGACAAACCAGATAGCATACTATCATCTCGAGCAAGACTGTCATATTGGTATAGGTCCTGCCTCAATCATTGCAATCACGTACCTGCAATCCAATAATTGACTTTGAGGGCACTATATCCAACAACCCCTGCCACTCCTACTTTCCCTTTGCATTTCTCCAGAACACCCTGTGTCACTACGAAGATCCACATTTATTGGATATGCCATCGTATAGTTACATACGAACTCAAAGAAACTTATTTCTGATCGAGGATGGATTCTGGTTCTGGAGAAATAGAATAAGGATTATTCAGGTGTCTTTTCTCTTTACCTTCTCTCAGGTTGCAAGGGCTCCGGGTATTAAGAGAGTACACCTATTACGCTTATTGGAAAATCTTCTTCCAAATCTTATGCTTGTGTCGAAAGATAGGGAAGGAAGAAAACCAATTAGCCAAGTGAGGTGTACAGAAGGTAATAAGTAAAGACATATAAAAGGATTGGAGTGAGGGAAAGGTAGTATACGGTTACTGTCATGAATCTGGATAGTAGAACTGTAACTCGATGTCGCGCACCCCACGTAATCGCGGGGAGGCGGAATTTGCAAAAAAATTATTTTTACGAGCTTCACAACACCGACTAGAACCAATGATCATTTATAATGTAAGTCTACGTCGCTCACCCCGCAAGCTAGCGAGGAGGCAGAACAAGTAAAAAACAAAACTTTCTTACATGGCAACATAGACTAAAGCTAAAGGATTTTTGCCAAACCATTACTAACAAACTACATGAGGTTCTATCTACTATGCAAAGAGATTATACCTCATGCTACTAGTCCTTTGAGTCTTCTCCGCTATCCTCCTCGTTTCCGTAGGCTCTATGGGTCGATCCGGATCTTGGTCACCTCCGCGGCCTCCTAAAGTCCAAGACGATCCACCCGAGAGTCTATACTCCGAGATCCACCTCAAGCCGAGGTAACTAGGGCAACAAGTTTGCTACTCTTGATGTCCTTGGTGATGTAGAGGAAGAAAATGGATTTATTCGTCTATTTAGATCCTTATTTTCTCAACACATGAGAGCTAAAGGATTTTGTAGTGAAGAGGAAGAAGAAGCAACCATGGGAGCTCTCTTTTTATGAGAGAGAATGAGAAGAAGATAATGATGCATAAGAAAAATAATTACCATTCTTTTGTCATGATAAAGTGTGATGGTTACCATTGATTTGACCATTATCATGTCAAATTAAATCCAAGCCATAAGAAGAGTAGAGCTCAGAAGAAATATCCAAGTCAACACTGGTCAACTAGGTCAAATGGTCAACATGGTCAAATGGTCAAAGCAATTAGCCATAACACAATTATCATTTAAAAGATTAGTAAATATTTTCCTCACCTCATAATGGTTTTGACCGAATCAATGGTCAAAACCCTAATGAGGCAACTCCTTCTTTGCTCCTCACAACCGTGCATACACACCCGCACCCGCATCAGCATTCTATAAAATGCGAATGCACAGAAGAAAAAACAATTCATTTATACAATACTAGGATCCGGCTTAAACCAAAGCCCACTAGTATTGTCTGCCCGAACATCATACGCGCACAAGTGCACGTAAGTGATCGTAGCCCTGCCGTAAAACCATACGGCCTCTACACCTTTTGCCCAGTGCAGGGAAACTCTCTGTGTGGGACTCTAAAGACTCGACACTATGCTGGCAGTGGGTTTAACCACAGACCGCAAGCGGCACTAGCTGTACGTAACGGTCCCCAGGTAGATGTCGATAAGAAGGCCGATGAGGTAAACCCATCCGAACTCCTACTGAGCCAGAATGTGACAATCTCCGTACAGTCCGGTCTGTTCGTCTACGAGTATCGCATGTCGGGCCTAAGGGGCGGTAAACGTCAGACCCCTAATAGAGGTACAAGTCGTGTCGGAGTGTAGCCCAGAACACCCTGAGAAACTACTGGAAACACATCCAGTAATTCTCGCTTGCCCTGGCCAGGGACTTTGTGTAATGGCTCTCCTATACACAGCGCGATATCGACCCCCAATACCGAGAGAGACGAATCCTGTCTAACCGCTACTGCCTCCAAGTGCTTCGGGATGGCACCGAACCACTACCAGTTTGCACGACTCCTTTGAGCCGTGGTAGGATAGTAATCAAAGTACAGTGGGAACACACTCGAGGTGAAGTAGCAGTGTCAAGTCGACGGACTAAGCTGTACTCTGTCCCCTAGGAACTGTTATCTGACGATAGGTATAGTACCAACCAACAGTTCCCGACGAGTCCTGTCCAGTGTACTCGTAACCTAACGAGCACCCGCATACTATCTCCAGTACGACGTACTAATGGCTGTGGGACAGACCATCTCCCCTACTTGGATGAGAAGCGTATACGCTAGTCTACTCCGGAGTATCGATGCCCCGTCTCGATAATCCTATGACTAGGGACCTGTATAAGGATGCGCATGTAGATTACCCAGCCCCCACTAGTGTGACTGCCATCACAACGCTGCTAATCAAGCAAGGATCCTAAGGGCCCCACTAATATGTATAAGCGATATGCTAAAAAAAACACATGCACATATTAAAGTAGAAACAAATCAAGTACAATACTACCATTTCGAGCAAGACTGTCTATACAACTGTGAATATCCCAAGCTACCATTATGTAATATACAAACTTGTATGATACAGTAATGGCCTCTAGGGCATATACATGTCACGACCCGAAAGTACGGAACATGACCGGCACTTAGACTACGAACGTCTCGAGGCGTACGTACTCTAAGAAAGCCGAACCCAGAAATCCAAATCAAGAAAAGTAGTAGAGAGTAGGAAAACCATTACAAATCCACCGGTATGCAACATAATATACTACGCCTAAAGGCGAGGATCACAACAGAAAGAAACTCCAACAACAAGAAATCCACAGAATATAACGCGCGACTCTAAGGTCGAAAGAATAAACATCACTGGTCTCTATCTCAAATAAGTACATGTTTGGTTGATGGAACTTCTAGATACAACTGAAATATAATATACAATGTATAATGATGGGTATGATACAAATCACCCACCTACTAGCAAGTCACCTGAAAGAAGCTGTGCCCGCAAAACCGTAATGAAACCCGTACGGCAACACCTGCAAGAAACAGGGGCACAACGGGGGTGAGTTGCCAACTCGTGAGTAGAAAAGATCTACGAACAGAAATCGCATGTATGACGCAATCCTAGGTCATACAATCAAAATATATAATCCTCAAATATATATAACCAGCAATCTATAACCAGACTAGGGTAATTACCTAACCCAAGTGTAAACCCATATGCCTGTGTCAGTGCATCAGGTGGCAATATATCAAATGAATGATGTATGAATGCATGAAACAGAATGCATGTACTGAAGAAAACTGCTTTCATAATTTGTGAGATTTCTGGATTTTTAAAATGAGGTCTCATAATGAAATTAGCATAAAACAGTGCCTAGCATCGGCACAAAACATAATCTCAATATCTTGATATCTCTGTATCACATTCTCTGTACCTCAATATCTCGAAATCTCAATGCCTCAATCATAAAATCCAGGGCGCCGTCAATCCAGATCGGCCCCTACCATCCATCTCATGACTACGACGGTATCCTCTAAATATCTGACATGTCGGGTAAAATCACCGGTCGGTAGTGCTCCCCTGCCAGGCTCAACGCCATCTCTTGCGATCTTCTTGCCCCGGGGTACCGCACCGGGCCAACCATGTACCCGCAATCTGTCTCAACCGCCTCCTCGATTCGGGTTCCACATGTCGCTCTCAGCACCGAGAAAACACATGGTGGACGCACTGAAATATCATATCAAGGGTAACCGGGTTTTTAAAACATTTACATCATCTCTATGAAATATCCACGGTTCCCAAATCTAGAAATATCATAGAAACAGCATATCTCAATGCGTATAATCAGGAAGCATGATGTATGTGACATATAAATGAAATGCAAGTACAACAGTATATCATGCAACATGGAAAAATAGTATGCACATACAAGGGTCATATCCTGATGCAATAATATTACTGTGTAGTGACATGGCAATTACCGATGAAGATGTGTGTGAGCTGGCAAGTAAGTGTATGTGGAACATACGCATCATCGGTAATGGTGCTGGTGTCCTAACAGCATGATATCAATAAACAAATATGAATCACAATAAGTATGCAATGCAGAGTAACAACAATACAAATGTACGGGAGCTGAATACTAAGCACAAGGATAGCTAAACTGCATCTAATGTCATAAGAGTCATACAGCTATGCCAACTAAAGGCTGAGCTAATAGGCTAACTGCAGGTAAGGTAAACCGCCTAACCTCTGAGTCGATACATAAACATACATATATAGTCGGTGATTTCGCCTCGATAATATCACATCCAATACCATATCTCTATTATCAGTTATTCCCAAATAAAGAGTGCGGATCAAACATCAATTTATAGCTCGTACGTAAATCCGTCGTACGGCATCCCCAAATCTGGGTACGGGTCAATATCACATTCGTCATATCATTCATCCGGTATTCTCTTTATCAAATATCATTATCTGGGTACTGACCTATGTCTAGTACAATGCTAATATCATCACTATAATCAAGATCTAACTACTGATCGACAGTCTAGTATAAATCGATATTATCATCATATATCATCAATATAATCATAATCCGGCTTCCGATTGACAGCCTCTAGAAAAAACGATATCATCAGCACGTATCATCTCAAGGAGTAAACAACGCCCAAGGCGGCCTATCAGAAATATCTTGTCATGTCATATCATATCATATCCTATCTCATATCATAATCACATGTCGATCAATTGTGTATATATGTCACTATTCCTATGGCGACATCCTCCCAAAATCCGCTAAAGCATCAAGACGTATCCCAAATACGAATTTTAACATATCACCGATATCATAATCTTAGATCAAATATCATTAACTCATCTCAATCCCATGTCTCATCCTCAAGTCTGTATGTGAACACGTAGTCCCATATCTATGTGAACACATATCTATATAGAATACCATAACCACATATGAAATAAGGATGTGTGCAAGTATGTATGTGTGTGAGTGTGTATGTGTAGTGCACCCACTACCTAGGGTTCGCAACACTAAATCATCCAACACACTAATGTCCATCCTAAACATCACCATTAATCCCAAATAACATGTAATAATTATAGGTGTGTATACACATCCGTATACATCACCACGGACTGCGGGGGTGCTATAGGCCATCCACCCGACTTCTCCCCTTAGATATAAATCTACTCACCATGTTCATGTGTGCAGGTGCCGATGTCGCCATCTGCATCTCCAACGCTTCGACGTCACGTGAGTACCTACAAGAATATCACATGCTAAAACACATGAAAACCATGTCGGAAACCAAAATGGTGCACGCTACGTCTATAAGTAAAAACCTATCGCCTTGCGTGCAAACACAGTCAATGCTCACTGGTCGTTGGCGTTCAAACGCCACCCGACGGAAACGAAAGACCAAATACCAAAAATCCATATGAAATCAAGTCGTAAATCATACGCCAACTCATGAAAATCAACCCAGATTTTACCCTAACTGGAAACAGTCAAAACTAGACATACAAGGGGTCAAGTTTACATGAAATAGAGCCGTGCACGCAAAACGAGGCAATTTCTCTCAGGTCTGGCTGCAAATTGCGGCCAGAAGGAATTAAATGGCGGCCCAAAAATGGTGGTTGGGGCTACGGTTTTGGGTGTTGGTTCCTATTTACCTGCACGTCTCACTGCCAAGTCAATTTTATTTTAGGAGGTCCGGGTTGATAACAGTTTCCAGAAAGGTCCAAAGTCGACAAAATCGCTAAATTAAGCCAAGTATAAACAATCTGGTATTTTGGTGAAATCTGGAACAAATCTTGGTTACAGTGGTCTCAAATACACCTAATAAGGCTACTCTAACATTTAAAACCAACTCTTGGCCAAATCTCACTCAAAATCACTAATCTAGCGCTAATCTACTTAAAAATACTAAACTTTCTGCTAAACAACTCAAACTTAGCAAGATAGGAGTTGGGTTGCAAGATTATACCTCAAAGGGGGTCCTAGGATGTAGGAGAAGAGAAGGATGAAGGAAGGAGGAGGGGTGGTTGCTGCTGAAGTGCTGCTGTGTTGCTGCAGTTGCTGATGTTGATGCTGTCTTTAACAGCAGTTTTGTTACTGATGCTGTGGTTTTGGTTATGGCTGGTGTTTAGGATTTGTTTGTGTTTGCTGTAGTTGCAGAGCAGGAGTTTTGTGGCTGTGGGAGGGTGTTGTGGTGTGTGATGTTGTGGTATGGTGAAGTGTGAGGTTGTAGTATGATGATGGTGTGGAGTTGTGTTGAAATGAACTTGCTGCTGCTGCAGAAGCTCGTGCAAATGGGGCTGAGTTTTGTTTGCTGGGGGTGTTGTTTTGAAAGATGTAGCAGCTTGTAGCAGCAGCCTTGGTGGCTGATGGGCAGTTGATGTGAGGGATTTGGGGTGTAGGTTTTGGGCTATGGTGCTAAGGTGGCTGCAGCTGAATTTAAGGGATGTGGTGGCTGCTGATGCAGCATAAGTAGTTGTTTTGGTGGCTGATGTTGCTTCAGCTACTGATGCTGAAATGATGATATATGGCCTAGGTTTGGGGTTGATGTGCTGCTGCTGATGTAATGGGCTGTTGTTGCAGCAGTTTGGTGGCTGAAGTTGGACAATTGGGCTGATGTGTGAGAGGGAGTAAAAGAGCACAAGGGGTTATGTTGTGGAATGGATCATGGCACATCCTAGCCACCTCTTTCTCTCTCTCTTGAAACATGTTAGCACCCACAAGCCATCATGGCTCACACTCTCTCCTACACAAGTTAACCTAACCCTAATCACCCTTAACAAGCTAAAACCATTAATTAACCCAATTAACCTAATCAAATGGTTCAACCCACCATGGTCATCTAAGCATGGTTCGACCCTAAGCCACCAAGAATCCAAAACATAAAACAAGTGTAACAAGTGTAAAAATGTTATGGTGCACAATTTGCACAAAAGCCAAAAATCCAATTAGCGATTTTTAATCGCGATTAACACCAACATAGCATATAATTCATCATCAAAACGGTAAAATGGCATATTTCCACAAAATAACCTATTTTAGAATTTCCATAGGTTTTTCCCAAAAATTTTCCCTATTTATCGGTATTTAATTATACCGACTATTAAAATATTCATTAAAAATTAATGTTAAATTATGAAAATTCCCAAAAATAATATTTTATTTTTTTGAAATGTTACAGTCTTCACATCTTAAAGAAATTCCGTCCCGGAATTTAAATTTAAACCCCCAAATTCCAAAAACATTTCAATAAAATGTCCAAGTCAACGGGGCTCCGAAATCATCAATACATAAAAGGCATCATAGCGCAATACATGCGCATGAGCAACGAGCAGATAACCCGAAATCAAAACTCCGTCAAGCGTCTTGCAATCATCGGAGTCAGGGTGAAAACACGAATGCCAAATCCAAGGTAAAAACCGATGTGCTAGAAATCGGAACTATACATGTAAATACCAAATCCGTACATGTAAATATCTGAAGGGAATGCATGTCAAATTCTTTAAAGTCGATGTGCAATGCGCATAACACTGCACGGTGGTGGACGTATCTATAAGAAAATACCCATATACGTATATATCTTTTGTTTAATATGCACGATCCTCCGTTTTAGAAACGGTTTAGAAGGGTTCCCTCGTTTTAAACGTTTCGTGTCATATTGGACACGTATGTAAATAATGAAACTATAGCTCGCTTTTGGAATTCCCTTTCAAATCTATCAATGCATGCAAAACCTAATCAGGTACTGTCATCTGACCAGTCCTGCACAGTATGAAAACAAATCACATCAACACAAAAAAATGTACTGCTCCATAAGAAATCAATCTAAAAGTGCATATGAAAACCCTGTGCGTCCGGTGCACACGGAAATCAAAATCCATACATGTGCCAAGCAGGTGCACAAAAACAACATCAAGGTGCAACGGGTGTGCACACAGCATTGGTCATAGGCAACGTGCGTGCCTGACCGCAAAATCAGGTGCATCTGACATGCACGAAAATCCCGATCTAATGCATCTGGTGTGCACCAAATCGCATCTCATAATAGGCGCCCAACATGCGCTAAATGTCCAATCCGGTGCATCCATCATGCACGAAATCATGAAATCCAATATCAAGCATCGACCACGCGCAAAATCCAATCAGGTGCATAAAGTGCACAAATAAATATCGAGCATCACCCTCGAAATCGAAATCCAGAGCATCCAAGTGCACAAAATACATGTCACTGCACTACAAGCATATGTAAACTATACAGAGTGCAAGAACCAATCGTGTGCATGCATACGCACAAAATCAAATCAAGTGTCTAAACCCCATAAAATCACAAACCTAGGAAACCAAGGCACGAAAACGATATCAAGTGCAACAACTGGGCGAAAATCGTAAATACTCAATAGGTGCAACCATGGTGCATGAAAACACATATCATGAAATCCAATCATCAAAACCAAATCATGCGAATAAATCGCCCAAAATACCGAAATCAAGTATGGCGGAATAGTTCCGCTCAAGTGCATCCTTCAAGAATCTCTGGCCAACTGTCGTGATTACTCATAGCATATCTCGTCGACGATCCTGAACTCTGACCTACTTGTGTGCGTAACATGACCACTCCTGGGTCCAAGTCTCCTCTGTGGATTACCAATCTCACGATCCATCGGCTCATCGGCCCTGTCAGGTGTTCTAACAGGGACGATTCCGTTCCGGCACTCCTATGGTCATCTCTCGGTCAATCATCGCGATCACTCGTAAGGCAGCATGTCACTGGCATCGGCCTCTGGCTCTCTGAATGTACGTGACACATCCGATCCTGGGTGCAAGTATCATTGCAGCAGTATCCTGGAAGGAATCTTGCTCAAGGTCTCTTCCAAGTCTCATCTCTGTCGAACTGTCCGGAAATCATCGTCCTTTACTATATCTGTTTCTTGCTTCAAAACGGCTGGATACTCGTCGTGATTGCTTCTGGAAGGTATATCCAAGTACAATGCCTCGGCATGCGCATCGCATCTCTGATGTCGGCAGAGTGGAACATCATCTCATCCAGATCTTGCACGGACCTTTACTCCACTTTTCTCTAATGTCAACTGCTTCGGACTCGTCTCATCGTGGCTGCATGGACTGAGCTCCATTGGCTATCCTCGTATCTGGAGTCTCCCAAGAAATGCATCTCACCACCTAGCATCCGAATTAAGTCGAGCCATCCGATCGATTTGTCAAAACCTCATAATCCCCCAAGAGCTCAACATCTTGGGTACAATATAATAGTATCGAGCACATACCACAGCATCGGTGGTCTAGCCGTAGAAGGGCAAACCCAAGCCTAACTAATGGCGCCGCAGAACTACCGCAAACCCTAAGGTTCAAAGGCTTTCACACGGTCATTAAGTCGAGTTAGGGTTTCATTCTTCTAGAGGGACCATAGAATTGCCTGCATGTCTTTCCGAATACTTTAAACTTGGAATAATAGGTTCCTGACATTCGATCGTCTCTGTCGACTCTCAACGTCTCCGCGTGAAGTCGTCTCTAGCTGGAATCAATCTATCTGATGACCTCGCATCGGGGTAGCGAACAAACCACATGTCCTAGTCATTCATCCTCGGTGACTAGCGACCTTCTATCATCTCTTAGTACGATCTCGTACTGCCATAGCTTCAATCATCTGGGGCAATATCTCGTCATTCGCAACAATAACGGGCTCACTCGTCTCCACGCTGAACCATGCCTTAACCATCATGGATAAGCAATACACCAACGGTCATCAAATCTAGCTGGCCTCTGTCAAGGGCTCAATCCTCTGGTGCTAATCTGCACGTCCGAGTAATCTCATACAGCGATCCATCCAATGCTCGTGGCACAAAAACACAATCAAAAGACACATCTCCACAATCGCGTGTCGCCGAAATTGCACCCGGTCAGTCCTCGTTCGCAACGAGCTCATACTGACCGCAATTCTAGCCGTAGCTCTCCCTGCCCGTAATCGTGGCAGCAAATGTTAGTGTATATGCCCTAGAGGCCATTACTGTATCATACTAGTTTGTATATTACTTGATGGAAGCTTGGGATATTCACCTTGTATAAACAATCTTGCTCAATATAGTAGTATGCTACTTGGTTTGTTTCTACTTCAATGTGTACTTGTGTTTATTTCAGTATATCACTTATACGCATTAGTGGAGCCCTTAGGATCTTTGCTTGATTACCAGCGTTGTGATGGCAGTCACACTAGTGGGGGCTGGGTAATCGATAAGCACATCTTTATACAGGTCCCTAGTCGTAGGACTATCGAGACAGGGCATCGATACTCCGGAGTAGACTAGCGTATGCGCTTCTCATCCCAGTGTGGGAGATGGTCTGTCCCACAGCCATCAGTACGTCGTACTGGAGATAGTATACGGGTGCTCGTTGGGTTACGAGTACACTGGACAGGACTCGTCGGGAACTGACAGGTTGGTATTATACCTATCGTCAGTTATCAGTTCCCAGGTGACATGAGTACAGCTTAGTCCGCTGACTTGACACTGACACTTCGCCTCGAGTGTGTTCCCACTGCACTTTGATCACTACCCTACCACGGCTCAAAGGAGTCGTGCAAACAGGTGGTGGTTGGGTGCAGTCCCGAAGCACTTGGAGGCAGTGACGGTTAGACAGGATTCGTCTCTCCCGGTATTGGGGGTTGACATCGCGCTGTGTCTAGGAGAGCCATTACACGAGTAGTCCCTGGCCAGGGCAAGCGAGATATACTGGTAGGTTTCCAGTGTATATCTCAGGGTGTTTTGGGCTTCACTCCGACACGACTTGTACCGCTATTGGGGGACTGACGTTTTACCGCCCCCTAGGCCCGCCATGCGATGTATCAGACGAACAGACCGGACTGTACGGAGAATGTCACATTCAGACTCAGTAGGAGTTCAGATGGGGTTTCACCTCGTCAGCCTTCTTGTCGGCATCTACCTGGGGACCGTTACGCACAGCTAGTGCCGCTTGCGGTCTGTGGTTAAACCCACTGCCAGCGTAGTGTCGAGTCTTTAGAGTCCCACACAGAGGGTATTCGCCTCTGGGCAAAACAGAGTAGAGGTCGCATGGTTTTGCGACAAGGTTCGTTCTCATCCGCGCACTTGTGCACGTTTGGAGTCCGGACGGATTATACTGGCAGGCTCTGGTTTGAGCCAGATACTGGTATATGTTTTGGGGGTTGCTTTTATATCTTGGTATTCTTGTTCCTCGGAACGAGAATGCAGGTGTGTATGCACAGTTGCTTGAGGCGGAGAATGAGGTTTTTCATTAGGGTTTCGGATCGGGTGCGTATGCACAGTTGACAGTTATCTTTTTCCAAACCCTAATGGATTTGTATATTATCTATTAATAATAGTAATTAAATGAGAATTATGTTATGGTTGATTTTTTGTTGACTTGTTGACCTTGGTTGACTTGTTGACCTTTGACCACCATCATGCTTTGAAGATCCTCCTTGATTCATGCTTACACTTCATTTAAAGAAGCATGATAGTGGTCATTCCTAAAATAACCATCAACTATTCTTATTTCAATTATTATCATTTAGATAATTCTTTTCTTTTTGCAATATGGTTGCAAGAAAGAGAAAATATTGCTCATTCTATCATTCTCACTCTCTCTCCTCATTTCATCTTCTTCTTCCTCTTGAAAAGAGAAACCTTCTCATGTGTTGAGAATCATTCTCTTTAGATAGAAAAGCAAACCCTAATCACTCTCTACTCATTCTAGGATGAAGGTTTAGCAAGCCGGAAACCCTAGTTCACTCAAAGATCGAGGAAGAGCCCAAAGTCGAACCTTCGAGGTGGATCCATCTTCGACGGGAGAAGGCGACGAAAAGAGAACCATCAACCTCTACAAGGTTTGAAGAAGAAGGAGTTCAAGTTTAGGTATAACCATTTTCCATAGTAGCTAACTCTCTTTAGCTTGTTAACTAGTTTTAGTTTAGACAACGATCCCGACAAAGTTTAGTCCATGTTGCCTCTTGCGATAAAAATTCGTTTTTTTATACCGTTTCCGCCTCCCCGTAAGTACCGGGGGTCGCAATATGGACTTACAGTGGTATCAGAGCCTAACTAAACTTAAACTAGCTTGGTAGTGAAGTGTAACGAAGTTCGGAACCGAAAAATCGCAAAACCGGAAAAACGAAAACCTAACTTTCTGTTGAAATTTTTTCTGCTCAAAATGAAAAACGTTATACTTGTAAAATCGTCTCAGGGTTTTCTAAGAACACACAAGAAAAACGATATCATGATTCCTCCAAACCGCCGCGCTTCCGCGGCCTCACCTACTCATCTGGCCGCGGAACCGCCGCAAGTTGGTGTCTTCTTTGCATCGTTTTTCGTGCAGTGTTCTTCTGTGTTGGTTTTGGGATTTTTAAGATATATTATATGTACCCAGATTTTCCAGAACTGAAATTCACTTTTGGGGTCCTATAATTCCGTATTTTTTTTTCCGAACTTCACTGCACTTTGGCTATGTTGGTTATATCTGTGATGTTTGCATGTATTGAACGTCGGCTAATCGCTATAAGTCGATTAGTCGGGGTTATACATGATCTGTAATGTTCTGGAATGTGTATATGAATGTGTTGGACTGTCGCGGGTGAATAGCCGGGGTGGATGTGAGATGAGCTTTTGTTTTTCTTTCATTCATTGTAAATGTAAATTGATGTAATTATATTATTTGTTTGGCCGCACAACCGGGTCGGGGTTGTAGCCGTCATTGTATAATTCTTTTTACTGTTTTTGCTCCTAGGATAGACCCATGGTGGGGTGCACAAACTACCGGGAACTTGGAGGGTAGTTTGCCGCACCCGTAGGGGTCTTGGGTGGGGTATTTGCTATTCACCGCGACCGTGTTATCCGCTTTTCGTTTCAGGCTCGAAAGGAATGCGGATTGCTAGTATATCCAATGTATTCATCTGTGATCTGTAATGTCTATCATTGCTTTCTATTTAGGCGTTGCTTATGTTTTACAGCCGCGCTAGCCCAGCCCCCGCTCTGTCGTTAGTTAAGTAACCTAACGAGTGATGACGGGACCCCGTGGCGAATGCGAATGGCATAAGCGTACGTCATATTTTGGTTGTTTTCTGCAATGGTAGGAATTAAATGATGGGACGCATTAAAAGAACTAATGCAAGAATATCACGCATTAAAAGAACTAATGCAAGATAATAAACCAAGTTTAAGTCGATGGAACACTTTCGAAAAACCACTCGGTTCTTTTCAAAACTAACTTTTAAATGCGGAGCTTGAGCCACTCCTTATAAAAGCTATCTCGTTCCATCGATTATATCAAGTTCACTACGTTCACGATTTCGCCAAAACCATTCGTAGCCCTCCGTCGTTTCACATAAATAGTCAATAGTATTCAAGCTGTGTTTGTTGGCCAAAGTCAAGGCATAGTGATTGGTAGCTATTGGATATTCATGTGCAGCATAGATAGATGCGTTGATTTGGAACAGTCGTACTGCCTTGTTGGCCAAAGTCAAGGGTATGTACGGGTGGATTCAAATTAACCTGGATAACGACGGGAAGAACTTGACATGTGACTTATGATTTGTTGGCCAAAGTCAAGGTCATAAGAGCATGGGGCAAAAATCCACATCGGGAGTTTCATAAGTACTGAAACTTGCTAGATTTGCATACCAATTGGAGTGTGATGATTATGGTAGGATTCCTTCATTTTCATCACGCGATGATATTTGGATCCCGATCCTACTGTGAGTATATGCTACTCCTCGGGAAATTTCTCACTAAACGATCAATGCTATAAACCTAGTAGGTGCCTAGAAAGGTGTTAGCGGGGCTACGCCCCCAGGGAAAAGAGGTTCTTAAATTAAGGAACTTCGCGAAAGCGTTGGAAAACCTCCCTCGAAGTACCGACACTGGCCTGGCTGAACGGTTAAGCAAGTATTGTACGGTGGGATTGATCCCGGCTAATTCTTCCTTTGTGGTTTGAGGAGGGATTCGAGAGACAGTGGGAGCCATCCTGTTTAGACAAATTAAAAACCATTCTAAACTTGCAAGAGCATCGTGCTAAGTGTTTCTTCTCTCCCCCTGCAGCGACCAAATCGAAATGACTGGACTTAAGTTACTTCTAGATAAAAACATATTGACAGGGCCAAACTACAAAGATTGGCTCAGGAATGTCAAATTGGCAATCTCTTACGACAAGCTGGGGTATCTTCTTACCAGCAAAGCTCCCCCTGTCCCAGGTCCCACCTCCAGCGTCGCGGATAAGGAAATCCGTAAGACTTGGGAGATTGACAGCGCGAAGGCCAGATGCCTCGTACTTGCCTCGATGGACAATGACCATCAGAGGAGGCACGAGAATATGGATTTGGAATCCATATTTCTTCATACAAAAGAACTGTATGGAGAGCAGTCTCGTATCGCAAGATACGAAGTGTCGAAGAAGTTATTTTCGACTAAGTTGGCCGTCGGATCATCGGTAGCGGACCACGTGCTTAAGATGATTGGCTACACTGAGGAGCTCGCGGAACTTGGGACCACGTTGGATAGTGAACTCTACACAGATATAATTCTCCAGTCCCTTCCATCCACTTACGCCCAGTTCATACTGAATTTCAACTTGCAAGAAAAGGAAGTTGAACTTTCAGAACTCCTCAACCTGCTGAGGAGCGCAGAGGGCACCCTACAGAAGGGTAGGGATACATCCACTTTGTTTGTAGGAGGATCTTCTTCTTCTAGGTCCAAGGCGAAAGCCAAGGGAAAGAAGAGGAAAGCCCCCGCCAAACCAAGGGGCGGTGTTAGTAAAGTGGGTGCGAAGGGAAAGGAAAAGGCAACAAAGATAGCGGGGAAGCTTGTTGGTAAAGAGGAATGCTTCTATTGTCACAAGAGTGGACACTGGAAGAAAGATTGCAGGGCTTGGAAAGCCAGGACACAGGAACTGAAGCAGGTTGCAGCTTCAGCTTCAGGTGTGTATGTTATTGAAAACTGTCTTTCTATAAACTCTACTTCCTGGGTATTGGATACCGGATCAGGATCTCATATCTGTAATTCTTTGCAGGCATTGAGAAACCGTAGGTTTTTGAAGGAAGGTGACATGACCCTCAGAGTTGCGAACGGAGCTAGCATGGATGCTAAAGCCGTGGGGGACTATCACCTAGGAATGTCAGATGGACATATTTTGGTTTTGCGTAATTGCTTTTTTGTACCCAACGCAACTTGTAATATCATTTCTGTATCTTTGGTTTCTGAAGAAGGTTATGAATTTGCGTTTGTAAGTAATGTTGTTAACATTCACCTTAATCAAGTTCTGATTGGGTCAGGTACATTGAGCAATGGTATATACGTATTAAACCAACCACAGATTTTCAATGTCCAGAATACACACAAAAGAAAGTCACCAGATATTAATCAGACTTTCTTATGGCATTGTAGACTGGGTCACATCAATGAGAGAAGGTTGACTAAGTTACATACAGAAGGATATTTGGATCCGTTCGAATATCAATCATATGCCACTTGTCAATCCTGTCTCAAAGGAAAGATGACAAAGACTCCGTTCACTGGACACGGAGTAAGAGCGAGCGAGCTCTTGGGACTCGTACACAGCGACGTGTGCGGTCCAATATCTACACATGCACGAAGCGGTTATTCTTACTTCATTACTTTTACGGATGATTTTTCAAGATACGGTTATGTCTTCTTAATGAAACATAAGTCAGAATCTTTTGAAAAGTTCCAGGAATTTAAGAATGAAGTAGAAAAACAGACCGGCAAAAGTATCAAGATTCTAAGATCGGATCGAGGTGGAGAATACTTAAGTGCCGAGTTCCTGAATTATTTAAAAGAGAATGGGATTCTCTCTCAGCTTACTCCTCCATACACCCCGCAACATAACGGTGTATCGGAGAGACGGAACCGGACCCTATTGGATATGGTACGGTCCATGATGAGTAACGCTGAGTTACCGCGATCATTCTGGGGGTATGCACTAGAATCAGCTGCGTACCTTTTAAACCGAGTTCCTACTAAGACTGTGCCTACTACACCATATGAGATGTGGTGTGGGAAGAGACCCCATCTCAGTCACATCAAGACTTGGGGATGTCCAGCTTTTGTTAAAAAGCAGCATGCGGACAAGCTCGAGGCGCGTTCAGTACAGTGTAAGTTCGTGGGATATCCAAAGAACTCCAAGGGATATTTCTTCTACTGTGAAGAGGAACAAAAAGTCCTTGTTTCTCGTCATGCCTACTTCTTGGAAACTGAGTTTTTGGAAAACCAGATAAGTGGGAGCACAGTAGAACTGGAAGAAATTCCAGAACCACGGACTATTACTGAAAGCTTAGTGGAACCAGAAGGTTCAAATGAACAGGACATTCCTATGCCGCTCCGTAGAAGTAGTAGGCAGTCTCATCCGCCCGAGAGATACTACGGTTTTCTCATAGACGGGGATAGAGAGGATTGCATCATAGACTATGATGAGCCTACTAACTTCCAGCAGGCCGTTCAGAGCATTGACTCGGTAAAATGGCTGGATGCAATGCGGACCGAAATGGAGTCCATGTACACCAACAAAGTATGGACGTTGGACATTGCTCCAGACGGGGTAAAACCCGTAGGATGCAAGTGGATCTTCAAAAGGAAGATTGGTGTAGATGGACAGGTTGAGACCTATAAAGCTAGACTTGTAGCAAAGGGTTTCCGTCAAAGACCTGGCTTGGACTACGACGAAACCTTTTCTCCAGTGGCTATGCTGAAATCCATTCGGATCCTTCTTGCCATTGCTGCCTTCCACGATTATGAGATTTGGCAGATGGACGTAAAAACCGCTTTTCTAAATGGAAATTTAGAGGAGTGTGTCTATATGGATCAGCCGGAGGGTTTCATTCAGAGTGGGAGCAGCGGAAAGGTGTGCAAGTTGCTTAAGTCCATTTATGGACTAAAGCAGGCATCGCGGAGTTGGAACATCTGTTTTGATGAGACGGTCAAGGAATTTGACTTTATCAAAAATCCAGATGAACCGTGCATCTATAGTAGATTTGTAGCGAGAACTGTGGTATTCCTTGTTTTATACGTGGATGACATTCTCTTAATAGGAAATGACATTCCTATGCTACAATCTGTCAAGGGTTTCTTGTCACACAGGTTCTCCATGAAAGACCTGGGTGATGCCTCTTACATCCTGGGGATCCGGATCCATCGTGATAGATCCAAGAGGATATTAGGACTTTCACAGTCCAGGTACATCGACACCGTACTGAAAAGATTCAGTATGGAAGATTCCAAGCGCGGTAACTTACCGGCTTGTCACGGGATCACCCTCTCTAAAGAGATGTCTCCCAAGACTGATTTGGAGAGGGATCGCATGTCTATTATACCCTACGCTTCTGCGGTAGGCTCTATAATGTATGCGATGTTGTGTACCAGACCGGATGTAGCTTATGCACTGAGTGTAGTAAGCCGGTATCAGTCAAACCCTGGGGAGAAACATTGGATAGCGGTAAAGAACATTCTCAAGTACCTGAGGAGGACTAAGGAGATGTTCTTGGTGTATGGCGGAAAAGACCTCCAGATTGAGGCCTTTGCTGACTCCAGCTTCCAGAGTGACAAGGATGATTCCAAGTCCATGTCGGGTTTTGTCTTTACCCTCAATGGAGGGGCGGTGTGTTGGAAGAGTTCCAAACAGGAAACCGTTGCAGACTCGACTATGGAAGCGGAATACATCGCTGCATCTGATGCCGCAAAAGAAGCTGTCTGGATAAGGAAGTTCTTAAAAGAACTTCAGGTGGTTCCGTCCATTGTTGACCCAGTACCTCTGTATTGCGACAACAACGGGGCTATAGCTTTAGCAAAGGAACCCAGGTCCCATCAAAGATCCAGGCACATCTTGAGGCGGTATCACCTGATCAGGGAGATCGTGGATCGCAAGGAGATCGAGGTTCGGAGGGTTGCTTCAGAAGAGAACACTGCAGATCCATTCACCAAGGCCCTACCCCAGACTCAGTTCGAGCGGCTGATCGAGATGATAGGTCTTCGATACGCCAGTACATGGCCTTAGTGCAAGTGGGAGATTGTTAGTGTATATGCCCTAGAGGCCATTACTGTATCATACTAGTTTGTATATTACTTGATGGAAGCTTGGGATATTCACCTTGTATAAACAATCTTGCTCAATATAGTAGTATGCTACTTGGTTTGTTTCTACTTCAATGTGTACTTGTGTTTATTTCAGTATATCACTTATACGCATTAGTGGAGCCCTTAGGATCTTTGCTTGATTACCAGCGTTGTGATGGCAGTCACACTAGTGGGGGCTGGGTAATCGATAAGCACATCTTTATACAGGTCCCTAGTCGTAGGACTATCGAGACAGGGCATCGATACTCCGGAGTAGACTAGCGTATGCGCTTCTCATCCCAGTGTGGGAGATGGTCTGTCCCACAGCCATCAGTACGTCGTACTGGAGATAGTATACGGGTGCTCGTTGGGTTACGAGTACACTGGACAGGACTCGTCGGGAACTGACAGGTTGGTATTATACCTATCGTCAGTTATCAGTTCCCAGGTGACATGAGTACAGCTTAGTCCGCTGACTTGACACTGACACTTCGCCTCGAGTGTGTTCCCACTGCACTTTGATCACTACCCTACCACGGCTCAAAGGAGTCGTGCAAACAGGTGGTGGTTGGGTGCAGTCCCGAAGCACTTGGAGGCAGTGACGGTTAGACAGGATTCGTCTCTCCCGGTATTGGGGGTTGACATCGCGCTGTGTCTAGGAGAGCCATTACACGAGTAGTCCCTGGCCAGGGCAAGCGAGATATACTGGTAGGTTTCCAGTGTTTATCTCAGGGTGTTTTGGGCTTCACTCCGACACGACTTGTACCGCTATTGGGGGACTGACGTTTTACCGCCCCCTAGGCCCGCCATGCGATGTATCAGACGAACAGACCGGACTGTACGGAGAATGTCACATTCAGACTCAGTAGGAGTTCAGATGGGGTTTCACCTCGTCAGCCTTCTTGTCGGCATCTACCTGGGGACCGTTACGCACAGCTAGTGCCGCTTGCGGTCTGTGGTTAAACCCACTGCCAGCGTAGTGTCGAGTCTTTAGAGTCCCACACAGAGGGTATTCGCCTCTGGGCAAAACAGAGTAGAGGTCGCATGGTTTTACGACAAGGTTCGTTCTCATCCGCGCACTTGTGCACGTTTGGAGTCCGGACGGATTATACTGGCAGGCTCTGGTTTGAGCCAGATACTGGTATATGTTTTGGGGGTTGCTTTTATATCTTGGTATTCTTGTTCCTCGGAACGAGAATGCAGGTGTGTATGCACAGTTGCTTGAGGCGGAGAATGAGGTTTTTCATTAGGGTTTCGGATCGGGTGCGTATGCACAGTTGACAGTTATCTTTTTCCAAACCCTAATGGATTTGTATATTATCTATTAATAATAGTAATTAAATGAGAATTATGTTATGGTTGATTTTTTGTTGACTTGTTGACCTTGGTTGACTTGTTGACCTTTGACCACCATCATGCTTTGAAGATCCTCCTTGATTCATGCTTACACTTCATTTAAAGAAGCATGATAGTGGTCATTCCTAAAATAACCATCAACTATTCTTATTTCAATTATTATCATTTAGATAATTCTTTTCTTTTTGCAATATGGTTGCAAGAAAGAGAAAATATTGCTCATTCTATCATTCTCACTCTCTCTCCTCATTTCATCTTCTTCTTCCTCTTGAAAAGAGAAACCTTCTCATGTGTTGAGAATCATTCTCTTTAGATAGAAAAGCAAACCCTAATCACTCTCTACTCATTCTAGGATGAAGGTTTAGCAAGCCGGAAACCCTAGTTCACTCAAAGATCGAGGAAGAGCCCAAAGTCGAACCTTCGAGGTGGATCCATCTTCGACGGGAGAAGGCGACGAAAAGAGAACCATCAACCTCTACAAGGTTTGAAGAAGAAGGAGTTCAAGTTTAGGTATAACCATTTTCCATAGTAGCTAACTCTCTTTAGCTTGTTAACTAGTTTTAGTTTAGACAACGATCCCGACAAAGTTTAGTCCATGTTGCCTCTTGCGATAAAAATTCGTTTTTTTATACCGTTTCCGCCTCCCCGTAAGTACCGGGGGTCGCAATATGGACTTACAGCAAAATCATAACTGCTACCGATGAGGCTAGATCAGGAATGAATATGATACTGAACAAGGAAATGTATATCCTAAGGCTCCTTAAGTAGAGTTGCGTATCGTAAATATGCCGCAGACATACCCATGGTACGTCACTCTACTTTAGTCACCTGTTCCATCAACCAAGGGTCATCCTATGCTCCGAAGGTAAAACCTAACGCTTTGATACCAACATTGCCACGACCCGAAAGTACGGAACATGACCGGCACTTAGACTACGAACGTCTCGTGGCGTACGTACTCTAAGTAAGCCGAATCCAGAAATCCAAACCAAGAAAAGTAGTAGAGAGTAGGAAAACCATTACAAATCCACCGGTATGCAACATAATATACCACGCCTAAAGGCGAGGATCACAACAGAAAGAAACTCCAACAACAAGAAATTCACAGAATATAACGCGCGACTCTAAGGTCGAAAGAATAAACATCACTGGTCTCTATCTCAAATAAGTACATGTTTGGTTGATGGAACTTCTAGATACAACTGAAATATAATATACAATGTATAATGATGGGTATGATACAAATCACCCACCTACTAGCAAGTCACCTGAAAGAAGCTGTGCCCGGAAAGCCGTAATGAAACCCGTACGGCAACACATGCAAGAAACTAGGGCACAACGGGGGTGAGTTGCCAACTCATGAGTAGAAAAGATCTACGAACAGAAATCGCATGTATGACGCAATCCTAGGTCATACAATCAAAATATATAATCCTCAAATATATATAACCAGCAATCTATAACCAGACTAGGGTAATTACCTAACCCAAGTGTAAACCCATGTGTCTGTGTCAGTGCATCAGGTGGCAATATATCATATGAATGATGTTTGAATGCATGAAACAGAATGCATGTACTGAAGAAAACTGCTTTCATCATTTGTGAGATTTCTGTATTTTTAAAATGAGGTATCATAATGAAATCATCATAAAACAGTGCCTCGCATCGGCACAAAACATAATCTCAATATCTCGATATCTCTGTATCACAATCTCTGTACCTCAATAAATCGAAATCTCAATGCCTCAATCATAAAATCCAGGGCGCCGTCAGTCCAGATCGGCCCCTACCATCCATCTCATGACTACGACGGTATCCTCTGGATATCCGACGTGTCGGGTAAAACCACCGGTCGGTAGTGCTCCCCTGCCAGGCTCAACGCCATCTCCTGCGATCTTCTTGCCCCAGGGTACCGCACCGGGCCTACCATGTACCCGCAATCTGTCTCATCCGCCTCCTCGATTCGGGTTCCACATGTCGCTCTCAGCACCGAGAAAACACATGGTGGACGCACTGAAATATCATATCAAGGGTAACCGGGTTTTTAAAACATTTACATCATCTCTTTGAAATATCCACGGTTCTCAAATCAAGAAATATCATAGAAACAACATATCTCAATGCGTATAATCAGGAAGCATGATGTATGTGACATATAAATGAAATGCAAGTATAACAGTATATCATGCAACATGGAAAAATAGTATGCACATACAAGGGTCATATCCTGATGCAATAATACTACTTTGTAGTGACTGTTGGAGATAGTGCCCTCAGAGTCAATTATTAGGTCACAGGTACGTGATTGTAATGATTGAGGGAGGACCTATCCCAGTAGGACAGTCTTGCTCGAGATGATAGTATGCTATCTGGTTTACCTTTATCATCGTGTACTGCTTTAGGTGACATGACACGTCGCTATTACACGTTGATAGAGCCCCTAGGATTCTTGCTTGACCACCAGCAGTATGAGGGCGATCATATAAGTGGGAGCTGGGGGTCTATAAGCTTATCCTTAAAAGGTCCCTAGTCGTGGGAGTTTCGAGACTGGGCATCGATACTCCATTAGTAGACTAGTGTATACAGTCGAGACCCCGACGAAGGGCGGTGGCCGGTCTCACAAGCCACTGGTGTCAGTTGGATCACCTAAGATGTATACAGGTGCTCATTGGGTTATGAGTATACCGGACAGGACTCGCCGGGAACATGCTAGTTGGTCATATACCAGACGTCAGATGGCAGTTCCCTGGTGACATGTGTGCAGGTTAGTTCATCGACCTGGGGATCGTCATTTGTCTCGTGTGAGTTCCCACTGTACTTTGATTACTACCCTACCACGGCTCAAAGGAGTCGTGCAAACAGGTTTTAGTTGGGTACAGTCCCGAGCCACATGGAGGCAGTGAGCGTATCTTCAGGGGTTCGTCTCTCCCGGTATTGGGGGTGAGGTCGTGCTGTGTCTAGGAGAGCCATTACACAAAGTCCTTGGCCAAGGCAAGGAGATTTACTGGTAGGTATTCCAGTAGTATCTCAGGGTGTTCTGGGCTACACTCCGACACGACTTGTACCGCTTTTGGGGGTCTGACTTTTACCAACCCCCTAGGCCCGCCATGCGATGCTCATAGACGAACGGACCGGACTGCACGGATATTGTCACTGACAGGCTCAGTTGGGTGTCGGGGTGAGCTTCCTCATCGACGTCCCTTTTGGTCAATAGCTGGTGGCCCGTCACGTATTGGCATATACCTCTGACGTGCTAGTGGTTAAATCCTCAGCCATTGTATTGACGAGTCTTTAGAGTCCGCCACACTTTCAGTTACTCAAGCTTTCGGGCGAAAGGTTGTAGAGGCCGTATGGAGATATGGCAAGGTCCGATCAGATACGTGCGGTATTGCACGGATCAGGATCGGACAGTTTGTACTATAGGCCGTATGGTTATATGGCAGGGTTCGATCAGATACGTGCGGTATTGCACGGATCAGGATCGAACAGATATTACTATCCGGTTTTGGTATAAGCCGGATTCTAGTATAGTACAGTGTAGATTTTGTCTCATTGCATTTGTATTTCGGTCGGAATACAAATGCGGGTGTGTATGCACAGTATCGGGGTTTTCCTGTAATTTGTTACGGGACCAGTTTTCTGGAGTTGCCAGTTTGCTTTCCGTTTCGGCCGATTTCCATTGTTCCGTTCATTGGCCGAAGATTGGTGGAGGAGGGCTTATTTGCATTGTTGTAAATAGGCATTTGTGGAAGGGGGTCTTTGCATTTTGTTGTATCATGATAGCACCCTCCTTTGACTTGCTTGACTTCATACTTCATGATGGCTTGACTTTGTTAGCATCATGGTTGTTGATGATGGTTGTGGTTGTGTGTGGTTTTTTCTTGTGATCATATTCTTTCATGATGCCCTCTTGCATCATTGCTTCCACCCACCCCTTGACCTTGCTCTCTCTCTCTCTCTCCAATCACACATGAAGGGGGGGGGCCGGCCATTCCTTGGAGGGAATGGGATTGATTTTCATTTGATGTGTGGAGAAAAATATGATACATTCCTTCTTGAGTATGCTCCATTTTTCTCACCTCTCTCCAAGCTCTCTTTTCCTTCACCAATGGCAATTCCACAAACCCCAAAAATGAGACTTGCTCACTACATATTCTACAACGAACCTTGGGCACGTCGAGTAGCCGGCTTCGTGCCCGAGTTGCCTCGGCATTGAGGTGGGAGCCCGTAAACGATGTAGGCAACGTGGTGCACTTCCGGCGACGAGGATGAGACGGACGGAGATCCCGCGAGGAGATCGGATTGGAGATGAAGACCGGAGGACTTGGATCGTCGGTATATCTCTTTCCCATCTTCTAGTTAGCTTAGACTTGTTAATGGTAACGATCCCGGGTGTTTAGTGCGCGGTGGTGCCGGTTTGCTAAGTCCGCAAAATTTAAGTTATTCACCGCTTCCGCATTCCGGCGTCGGATCGACGGCCGGGGCGCCGCCGTGCACTTACAGTGGTATCAGAGCCTCCCCATTAACTTAGTCTAGCTTTGTGTAATGTGTTTTTCTGTTCCGATCGATCGAAATGTCCGAAAACCCCAATACACCCACGACAGTTTCTGTTGAAATTTTTCTGTCTCCAAAAATTTTTCAGGTTGCATAAAAGTACTGTGCTAGAAATTCTAAGAACACTGTTCAAATTCGACGCACTAATCTTCTTACTTGACCGCGGAAGGGCGGCCAAAACCCACGTTTGGCCGCGCTTCCGCCGCAGTCTACAGGGATCAGTGGGTTGGGTTTTTACAGTGGGCTTCTGGGCTTAAATTAGGGGTTTTGGGATATTAAAATTGGGTCCAGGTTTTCTTTAACTGCTACAGTATTCTTTGTGGGCCCACTTGTTAAAGTTTGATCAATCGGATATTTTAAACACATTTTTCACAGTATTTACATTATATCTGCGACCGTGAATGTCACTCGATCGGTAAATCCGGTCTAACTGCTATAGCCCGGTTAGACGGATTTGCGAACGTGACTTTCACGTTGATGTTCTATGTATTTGCTGTGATGTTGCGGATCGGTCGTGGGGGATAGCCTGGATGCAATGCTAGTACTGTGCTGTTGTATTATGTACATTTGATATTGCGGGGCGAGCGTCCGACATGTGGACTGCCGTCACTGCCTGATTGTATTATTATTTTGGGGCACGACCTGGTTGCGGTCGATGTACCCGGTGTATGTATATTTTACTTTCTGTACTAGGATTGCCCCGCGGAGGGGTGCACGGATAGCCGGGTTCTGGAGGGCAACAAGCCCGCATCTCATGGCATTGAGACGGAGGGGGCTTCACTCTAGGATTGGCGGGCTATTCGCCGCACTCGTAGGGGGTACAGGTTGACCCAGGAGGGGTGCCCAAGTTGCCGGATTCCGTGAAGTGCTGGGTGGTCCATTCACGGCGCTGAAGGGGGCTGCCTCGCTTCAGGTTTTGGCGGGTGACTTGCCGCGTCCGTAGGGGTCTAGGATTTCATTGCACAGGCTATCCACACGACCAGGGGAACGTCGGGTTTCAGCAGTGGCTCTGTGAAACCCGGGGATCCCAGATATCTGTATTGTTTCTGTGATGCTGTTCATTTTCTGTGATGTTGCATTTTATTCACGCCTTGAGCGAAATATAATATATTGGTATATATATTAGTAGATGTTGTATATGTTTTGCATCCGCGCTAGTCCAGTCCCCGCTCTGTCGTTAGTAAGCTAACCTAACGGGTAATGACGGGACCCAGTGGCGAATGCGGATGGCATATACGTACATCAGTATATTTTCGTTCTTTGTGGTGTGATCAATTGATGGGACTGCATTGATTCGGATCAATGCAAGTTAAAAACAAACCTAATCTGATGTTGTTGGAACACTTTTCAAAAAGCTGTTATTGCAAGGACGTTTACTTTTGTTTTGCATCGTGGTATTCATTGGAATATCCTGCTCCTCAGTCGACGAGGCAAGGGCCGAGATCCCTTCACCGGGAGTGACCCCTTGGACAAAAGTTTGCGTCAGGGCAATGACTTCACTATAGCCGATTACTTTTGCTTTGCACCGTGGTATTCAGTTGAAATATCCTGCACCCCATTCCACGGGGAAAGAGCCGAGATCCCTTCACCGGGAGTGACCTCTTTAGCAACGGTTTTCGTCACTATATTTTCAAAAAGCTATCCGTTCCTTCGACGATATCAAGTTCATTACGTTAAAGGTTTTCGCCAGAAACCATTCGTAGCCCTCCGTCGTTTCATATGGGTAGTCAATAGTATTCAAGCTGTGTTTGTTGGCCTTAGTCAAGGCACAGTGTTTGGTAGCTATTGGGTATTCATATGCTGCATAGATAGATGCGTTGGTTTGGGACAGTCGTATAGCCTTGTTGGCCCTAGTCAAGGGCTTGTACGGGTGGATTCAAATTAACCTGGATAATGACGGGTAGAACTTGACATGTGACTTATGATTTGTTGGCCTTAGTCAAGGTCATAAGAGCATGGGGCAGAAAACACATCGGGAGTTTCAAAAGAACTGAAACTTGCCAGATATGCGCATACCATCTGGAGTGTGATGACGTGAGCGGATTCCGTCACGTTATCATGCGATGATAGTTGGATCCCGATTCCCACTGATGAGTTAGTTTACTCCTCGGGTAACCCCGACTAATTCTTCTTTCAGGTTTGGAGGAGAATTTGAGGTACAGTGGGAGGATTCCAGATTAGATAAATTGGTAACCATTCTGATCTAGGTTAGAGTGCACGCTGAGTGTTTCTTTTCTCTCTCTCTTTGGCAGCGACCATTGACCCGACCCTAAGACTTTGACTCAGTGACCAAGTTGACCGAACCTTCTTAAACACCGGCTTTTGGATTGTCAGAGTTGCAAACCTCATTGCCACTCCTACTTTTACCCTTTTCTCCAGGACACCCCGTTTTACTACGAACGTCCACTTCCATTGGACAAAACCATCGTATGGTTAGATACGAACTCGAAAGAATTTATTCGAGGATGGTTTCCGGTTCTGGAGAAAACGGATAGGATTATTCAGTTGTCTTTTCCTTTTACCCTCTCTCAGGTTATGAGTACTCCTTGGTTTAGGGGTAGTACACCTATTACGCAAATTGGATTGTCTTCTTCCAAACCTTAGGCTGGTGCCGACCGGTAGGGAATGAAGAAAACCAATTAGCATAACGATGGTGTGCAGAAGGTATTAAGTTCAGACAAAGCAAGGGATTAGTAAGAGGGCAAAGTAAATTGCAACAGATATTCACGACCAAACCAAATATTTCATTACCACTCCCACATCACCTTTGTATTTCTCCAGGACACTCCGTATCACTACGAAGATCCACAGTTTATTTGGATACTCCATCGTATGGTTATATACGAACTCGAATGGAACTTGTTCCAGTTCGGGGATGGATTCTGGTTCAGGAGAAATAGGAATAAGGTTTATTCGGTTGTCTTTTATCTTCACCCTCTCTCATTGCGAGTGTTCCTAGGATGCGGACAGTACACCCATTATGCTTATTGGATAGTCTTCTTCCAAACCATAGGCTGGTGCCGAACGGTAGGGAAGGAAGAAAACCATTTGGCCTAAAGGGGTGTACAGAAGGTAAAGACTAAAGACATATGAAGGGATTTGGAGAGGTGGCAAAGAACTATACGGTTACAGTCGTGAATCTGGAAGAGGCATTACTAGGAATACCAGAATACCCCATCGGAACATTTCAATGTTTCATTTTCACTGTGTAATGTTAAAGGAAAACTGATTTCCCGATTAGATACTTACTCCAGGGTATGTATTTACCAGGTACGATTCTCACATCTGTATGGTTTTACAGATGATGAGTGGGAGTAAGTTATTGGGAATTGGGTGATTATCCTCATTATATCGGGATTCGTTGTAATCGGTGATATTTGAGGAAATCACCTGGGCTGTTTGCCGGTCGGCAAATATTTGGTTTTGAATATCCGCTGTTATGCACCAATTTCAAATTGATATATCTGTACGTCTATTTTTCATAGAGTGAGATATACCTTTCTGAAATTATGTCTATGACATTTACCTATATCAGTGGATGGTTAGGTAAGGAGCATTAAACAGCGGTGTAATTCTTCATAACCATAAGTACAGTTTTCAACCTACGACACACAGTGAATGAGTTGTCAGACTCAAGGGACTTATACAGAGTATTGTATGTTGTCCAGGGTCCATCAAGACAGAGGGGTTGGTCCTCGTACTATATTCGGTTTACTTATGACTTCTCTAGTTTTTAGACGAGTGTTTCGCGGAAACACAGGGTCCAAATTTTGAGAAGTTATGGGTATTTGAATAGAGTAGAGAACCAGGTATAGCAAGTATCGGGATTCTTCAAAGAGATCGAAGATGTAGATACTTGTGTATGGTATTCAGTTGATAGTAATAATAAAGAGATCTTGCTTCTCTTTCAGGTTACTCATAATTGGAAGTATTCCTAAGTTGAGTAACGCTGATCGGCCTCCTTCCATTTAGTTGACATGCGCTGGGGACAGCTGCATGATTTGAATCTGGTTCAATTAAATCAGTGCCTCTGTTTCTATATTGGATATAGAACAGTTCACATCTTAACGATGTTAAGGTACGGGGAGTTGTCCGGTTTATGATTAAAACCAGACACTGGACAACTCAAGGCACGTTTCTGTAATGACTGTTTGTGGGTTGACCCAGGCTATGACGAGGGTTGACTTTCTACCATCTGGATGAACAATAGCGATATTGTTCTAGACTCGCCACAGTTTTATTAAAAATGGATTTTTCAGAAAAACAGTAGTGGGAGTATGGTAGAACTGGAAGTGATTCCAGAACCACAAACGATTACTGAAGATTTGATAAGGAACCTAAAAATTCAATCTGGATTGACATTCCATTGGCCACTCCGCAGATAAGGTGGGTAACTTCAGGCACCCGAGAGGTACTCCGGTAGCCTCAAGGACGGTGACAGGGAAGTTCTTGTTTACCCACAATTGCCATTGCTGTTGTTCCAGGTTACGAGACCCGGCGGGAGGATGAGTATAGCGTCGTTCTAAACCAGTTTTAGAAGTGTACGTCTATATGACTCTGCCAAAGGGTTGTCGTAGTCAGTGGGAGCAGCGGAAGCATTGGTGGACAGGTTGCTTATGTCTATTTATAGACTAGAGCAGATGTAGCGGAGAAAGATCATCTATTTCTGACGTGACAGTCATGGGTTTGACTTCATCAGAATAGGGAATGGATCTGTTGAGAAGGTAGTAGGGTGTGATATCCTGGTATTTGGTTGATATACACAGAGTAGGAAAGGAAACTCCTACACTACGATCGGTTATAGTTTGGTCGTCACACAGTTGTTTCTCCACAAAGGAAATGGATTTTATATCAGACATACTGGTTACTAGATCTATGGTCTTAGATCTAGATTTGGGTGGTTTCCCAATCAGGGTACTTGACAGCGTTCTAAGAGTATTTAGGATGGACGACTCCTGGCACGGTAGTGTACCTGCAGGTAATGGAGTCACCCTCTCCAAAGGTGTCTTATAGACTAAAGTGGAGAGGGATGTGCATGATTGGCAGATCACTTGCTCAGGCGATTGAGTCAATCATGAGATGTCAAGTACCACACCAGACATTGTTCTTGCACTAGATGCAATAAGTTGACATTAATCCAATCCTTGAGAAACAGTCGGAAGCAGTTTTAGAAATAAGTGGATGTTCTAGGGATATGATAACGACAGCCTCATTCAGGAGACAGTTATCATTCCAGGCTTCCAAGGTGACATGGACGACAAGGAGGTTGTCAGAGTTATAGTTTTTCCTTCTGATGAGGGGCAGTATTTTGGACAGGTGGTCCAAGGCAATACTGAGGGAGGCATGGCGCGCAGGATACTGATTAAGTTCAGTTGACGATACAGTCTAAGAAGTTTGGATTTGGAGCTCATTTATGAGCTATGTCCCATCAGACATCCAGACATATTCTGAGACAGGTATTGCTCTTTTCAGGAGATGGCTTTCTCCGCGAACTTGAGATATAGAGAGACATAGAAAGAAACAACTAAGCGGATCCACTTACTGAGGCTATTCCTCGAACGCAATAGTTCCGCAAACGAGCTTTGTGAGACTGACTAGTAGAGGAGTTGGGTGTTCGGTATCACACGGGCTGTGAGTATGCGACATCGCAATAATTAGCCTTGAGTGCAAGTGGGAGATTGTTGGAGATAGTGCCCTCAGAGTCAATTATTAGGTCACAGGTACGTGATTGTAATGATTGAGGGAGGACCTATCCCAGTAGGACAGTCTTGCTCGAGATGATAGTATGCTATCTGGTTTACCTTTATCATCGTGTACTGCTTTAGGTGACATGACACGTCGCTATTACACGTTGATAGAGCCCCTAGGATTCTTGCTTGACCACCAGCAGTATGAGGGCGATCATATAAGTGGGAGCTGGGGGTCTATAAGCTTATCCTTAAAAGGTCCCTAGTCGTGGGAGTTTCGAGACTGGGCATCGATACTCCATTAGTAGACTAGTGTATACAGTCGAGACCCCGACGAGGGGCGGTGGCCGGTCTCACAAGCCACTGGTGTCAGTTGGATCACCTAAGATGTATACAGGTGCTCATTGGGTTATGAGTACACCGGACAGGACTCGCCGGGAACATGCTAGTTGGTCATATACCAGACGTCAGATGGCAGTTCCCTGGTGACATGTGTGCAGGTTAGTTCATCGACCTGGGGATCGTCATTTGTCTCGTGTGAGTTCCCACTGTACTTTGATTACTACCCTACCACGGCTCAAAGGAGTCGTGCAAACAGGTTTTAGTTGGGTACAGTCCCGAGCCACATGGAGGCAGTGAGCGTATCTTCAGGGGTTCGTCTCTCCCGGTATTGGGGGTGAGGTCGTGCTGTGTCTAGGAGAGCCATTACACAAAGTCCTTGGCCAAGGCAAGGAGATTTACTGGTAGGTATTCCAGTAGTATCTCAGGGTGTTCTGGGCTACACTCCGACACGACTTGTACCACTTTTGGGGGTCTGACTTTTACCAACCCCCTAGGCCCGCCATGCGATGCTCATAGACGAACGGACCGGACTGCACGGATATTGTCACTGACAGGCTCAGTTGGGTGTCGGGGTGAGCTTCCTCATCGACGTCCCTTTTGGTCAATAGCTGGTGGCCCGTCACGTATTGGCATATACCTCTGACGTGCTAGTGGTTAAATCCTCAGCCATTGTATTGACGAGTCTTTAGAGTCCGCCACACTTTCAGTTACTCAAGCTTTCGGGCGAAAGGTTGTAGAGGCCGTATGGAGATATGGCAAGGTCCGATCAGATACGTGCGGTATTGCACGGATCAGGATCGGACAGTTTGTACTATAGGCCGTATGGTTATATGGCAGGGTTCGATCAGATACGTGCGGTATTGCACGGATCAGGATCGAACAGATATTACTATCCGGTTTTGGTATAAGCCGGATTCTAGTATAGTACAGTGTAGATTTTGTCTCATTGCATTTGTATTTCGGTCGGAATACAAATGCGGGTGTGTATGCACAGTATCGGGGTTTTCCTGTAATTTGTTACGGGACCAGTTTTCTGGAGTTGCCAGTTTGCTTTCCGTTTCGGCCGATTTCCATTGTTCCGTTCATTGGCCGAAGATTGGTGGAGGAGGGCTTATTTGCATTGTTGCAAATAGGCATTTGTGGAAGGGGGTCTTTGCATTTTGTTGTATCATGATAGCACCCTCCTTTGACTTGCTTGACTTCATACTTCATGATGGCTTGACTTTGTTAGCATCATGGTTGTTGATGATGGTTGTGGTTGTGTGTGGTTTTTGCTTGTGATCATATTCTTTCATGATGCCCTCTTGCATCATTGCTTCCACCCACCCCTTGACCTTGCTCTCTCTCTCTCTCTCCAATCACACATGAAGGGGGGGGGCCGGCCATTCCTTGGAGGGAATGGGATTGATTTTCATTTGATGTGTGGAGAAAAATATGATACATTCCTTCTTGAGTATGCTCCATTTTTCTCACCTCTCTCCAAGCTCTCTTTTCCTTCACCAATGGCAATTCCACAAACCCCAAAAATGAGACTTGCTCACTACATATTCTACAACGAACCTTGGGCACGTCGAGTAGCCGGCTTCGTGCCCGAGTTGCCTCGGCATTGAGGTGGGAGCCCGTAAACGATGTAGGCAACGTGGTGCACTTCCGGCGACGAGGATGAGACGGACGGAGATCCCGCGAGGAGATCGGATTGGAGATGAAGACCGGAGGACTTGGATCGTCGGTATATCTCTTTCCCATCTTCTAGTTAGCTTAGACTTGTTAATGGTAACGATCCCGGGTGTTTAGTGCGCGGTGGTGCCGGTTTGCTAAGTCCGCAAAATTTAAGTTATTCACCGCTTCCGCATTCCGGCGTCGGATCGACGGCCGGGGCGCTGCCGTGCACTTACAGTGACATGGCAATTACCGATGAAGATGTGTGTGAGCTGGCAAGTAAGTGTATGTGGAACATACGCATCATCGGTAATGGTGCTGGTGTCCTAACAGCATGATATCAATAAAGAAATATGAATCACAATAATTATGCGATGCAGAGTAACAACAATACTAATGTACGGGAGCTAAATACTAAGCACAAGGATAGCTAAACTGCATCTAATGTCATAAGAGTCATATAGCTACGCCAACTAAAGGCTGAGCTAATAGGCTAACTGCAGGTAAGGTAAACCGCCGAACCTCTGAGTCCATACATAAATATACATATATAGTCGGTGATTCCGCCTCGATAATATCACATCCGATACCATATCTCTACAATCAGTTATTCCCAAATAAAGTGTGCGGATCAAACATCAATTTATAGCTCGTACGTAAATCCGTCGTACGGCATCCCCAAATCTGGGTACGGGTCAATATCACATTCGTCATATCATTCATCCGGTATTCTCTTTATCAAATATCATTATCTGGGTACTGACCTATGTCTAGTACAATGCTAATATCATCACTACAATCAAGATCTGACTACTGATCGAAAGTCTAGTATAAATCGATATTATCATCATATATCATCAATATAATCATAATCCGGCTTCCGATTGACAGCCTCTAGCAAAAACGATATCATCACCACGTATCATCTCAAGGAGTAAACAACGCCCAAGGCGGCCTATCATAAATATCTTGTCATGTCATATCATATCATATCCTATCTCATATCATAATCACATGTCGATCAATTGCGTATATATGTCACTATTCCTATGGCAACATCCTCCCAAAATCCGCTAAAGCATCAAGACGTATCCCAAATACGAATTTTACCATATCACCGATATCATAATCTTGGATCAAATATCATCGACTCATCTCAATCCCATGTCTCATCCTCAAGTCTGTATGTGAACACGCAGTCCCATATCTATGTGAACACATATCTATATAGAATCCCATAACCACATATGAAATAAGGATGTGTGCAAGTATGTATGTGTGGGAGTGTGTATGTGTAGTGCACCCACTACCTAGGGTTCGCAACACTAAATCATCCAACACACTAATGTCCATCCTAAACATCACCATTAATCCCAAATAGCATGTAATAATTATAGGTGTGTATACGCATCCGTATACATCACCACGGACTGCGGGGGTGCTCTACGCCATCCACCTGACTTCTCCCCGTAGATATAAATATACTCACCTTGTTCATGTATGTCGGTGCCGATGTCGCCATCCGCATCTCCAATGCTTCGACGTCACGTGAGTACCTACAAGAATATCACATGCTAAAACACATGAAAACCATATCGGAAACCAAAATGGTGCACGCTATGTCTATAAGTAAAAACCTATCGCCTTGCGTGCAAACACAGTCAATGCTCATTGGTCGTTGGCGTTCAAACGCCACCCGACGGAAACGAATCACCTAATACCAAAAATCCATACGAAATCAAGTCGTAAATCATACGCCAACTCATGAAAATCAACCCAGATTTTACCCTAACTTGAAACAGTCAAAACTAGACATACAGGGGGTCAAGTTTACATGAAATAGAGCCGTGCACGCAAAACGTGGCAATTTCTCCCAGGTCTGGCCGCAAATTGCGGCCAGAAGGACTTAAATGGCGGCCCAAAAATGGTGGTTGGGGCTAGGGTTTTGGGTGTTGGTTCCTATCTACCTGCACGTCTCACTGCCAAGTCAATTTTATTTCAGGAGGTCCGGGTTGATAACAGTTTCCCGAAAGGTCCAAAGTCGACAAAATCGCTAAATTACGCTAAGTAAAAACAATCTGGTATTTTGGTGAAATCTGGAACAAATCTTGGTTACAATGGTCTCAAATACACCTAATAAGGCTAATCTAACATTTAAAACCAACTCTTGGCCAAATCTCACTCAAAATCTCTAATCTAGCGCTAATCTACTTAAAAATACTAAACTTTCTGCTAAACAACTCAAACTTAGCAAGATAGAAGATGGGTTGCAAGATTATATCTCAAAGGGGGTCCTAGGATGTAGGAGAAGAGAAAGATGAAGGAAGGAGGAGGGGTGGTTGCTGCTGAAGTGCTGCTGTGTTGCTGCAGTTGCTGATGCTGATGCTGTCTTTAACAGCAGTTTTGTTACTGATGCTGTGGTTTTGGTTGTGGCTGGTATTTAGGATTTGTTTGTGTTTGCTGTAGTTGCAGAGCAGGAGTTTTGTGGCTGTGGGAGGGTGTTGTGTTGTGTGATGTTGTGGTATGGTGAAGTGTGAGGTTGTAGTATGATGATGGTGTGGAGTTGTGTTGAAATGAACTTGTTGCTGCTACAGAAGCTGATGCAAATGGGGCTGAGTTTTGTGTGCTGGGGGTGTTGTTTTGAAAGATGTAGCAGCTTGTAACAGCAGCCTTGGTGGCTGATGGGCTGCTGATGTGAGGGATTTGGGGTGTAGGTTTTTGGCTATGGTGCTAGGGTGGCTGCAGCTGAATTTATGGGATGGGGTGGCTGCTGATGCAGTTGAAGTAGTTGTTTTGGTAACTGATGTTGCTTCAGCTACTGATGCTGAAATGATGATATATGGCCTAGGTTTGGGGCTGATGTGCTGCTGCTGATGTAAGGGGCTGGTGTTGCAGCAGTTTGGTGGCCGAAGTTGGACAATTGGGCTGATGTGTGAGAGGGCGTAAAAGAGCACAACGGGTTATGTTGTGGAATGGATCATGGCACATCCTAGCCACCTCTCTCTCTCTTGAAACTTGTTAGCACCCACAAGCCATCATGGCTCACACTCTCTCCTACACAAGTCAACCTAACCCTAATCACCCTTAACAAGCTAAAACCCTTAATTAACCCAATAAACCTAATCAAATGTTTCAACCCACCATGGTCATCTAAGCATGGTTCAACCCTAAGCCACCAAGAATCCAAAACATGAAACAAGTTTAACAAGTGTAAAAATGTTATGGTGCACAATTTGCACAAAAGCCACAAATCCAATTAGCGATTTTTAATCGCGATTAACACCAACATAGCATATAATTCATCATCAAAACGGTAAAATGGCATATTTCCACAAAATAACCTATTTTAGAATTTCCATAGGTTTTTCCCAAATTTTTTTTCCATTTATCGGTATTTAATTATACCGACTATTAAAATATTCATTAAAAATTAATGTTAAATTATGAAAATTCCCAAAAATAATATTTTATTTTTTTGAAATGTTACAATACGCTAACAATCTCCCACTTGCACTAGGGCCATGTACTGGCGTATCGAAGACCTATCATCTCGATCAGCCGCTCGAACTGAGTCTGGGGTATGGCCTTCAAGAGTGGATCTGCAGTGCTATTCTCTGAATCTACTCTCCTCACCTCGATCTTCCGGCGATCTACGATCTCCTTGATCAGGTGGTACCGCCTCAAAATGTGTTTGGACTTCTGAAGGGATCTGGGTTCCTTCGCGAAAGCTATAGCGCCGTTGTTGTCATAATACAGCGGTATTGGATCAACAATGGTAGGAACCACCTGAAGCTCCGTGAGGAACTTCTTCATCCAGACAGCTTCCTTTGCGGCATCGCAAGCAACTATGTACTCCACTTCCATCGTCGAGTCAGCAACGGTTTCTTGCTTGGAGCTCTTCCAACAGACCGCCCCTCCATTGAGGGTAAAAACATAACCCGACATGTACTTGGAGTCATGCTTGTCAGTCTAGAAGCTGGAGTCAGCAAATGCCTCGATCTGGAGGTCTTTTCCGCCATACACCAAGAACATCTCCTTAGTCCTTCTCAGGTACTTGAGAATGTTCTTTACTGCTATCCAGTGTTTCTCCCCTGAGTCCGACTCATACCGGCTTACAACGCTCAATGCGTATACTACATCTAGTCTGGTACACAACATCGCATACATTATATAGCTTATCGCAGATGCGTAGGGTATAGATGACATGCGAGCCCTTTCCATATCAGCCTTGGGAGACATCTCTTTGGAGAGGGTGATTCCATGACAAGCCGGTAGATTACCGCGCTTTGAATCTTCCATACTGAATCGTTTCAGTATGGTGTCGATGTACCTGGACTGCGAAAGTCCCAACATTCGCTTAGATCTATCACGATAGATCTGGATCCCCAGAATGTAGTTGGCATCGCCCGGTCCTTCATGGAGAACCTCTGTGACAAGAATCCTTTGACTGACTGTAGCATAGGAATGTCATTTCCTATTAGGAGAATGTCATCCACGTACAAGACGAGGAATACCACAGTTCTCCCTACAATCTTACTATAAATGCATCGTTCATCCGGATTTTTGATAAAGTCGAATTCTTTGACAGTATCATCAAAGCAGATGTTCCAACTCCGCGATGCCTGATTCAGTCCATAAATGTACTTAAGCAACTTGCACACTTTACCGCTGCTCCTACTCTGAATGAAACCCTCCGGCTGATCCATATAGACGCACTCTTCCAAATTACCATTTAGAAAGGCCGTCTTTACGTCCATTTGCCAGATCTCATAATCGTGGAAGGCAGCAATGGCAAGAAGGATCCGAATGGATTTGAGCATAGCCACTAGAGAAAAGGTTTCTCCATAGTCCAAACAGGGTCTTTGACGAAAACCCTTCGCAACAAGTCTAGCTATATAGGTTTCAACCCCCCCATCTACACCAATCTTCTTTCTGAAGATCCACTTGCAGCCTACGGGTTTTACCCCTTCTTGAGCATTGTCCAAAGTCCAAACTTTGTTGGTGTACATGGACTCCATCTCGGTACGCATTGCATCCAGCCATTTTACTGAGTCATCGCTCTGAATTTCTTGCTGGAAGCTAGCAGGCTCATCATTTTCAATGATGCAATCCTCTCGATCCCCGTCTATGAGAAAACCGTAGTATCTCTCGGGCGGATGAGACTGCCTACTACTCCTGCGGAGTGGCGCTGGAATGTCCGGTACCCTTGAAACTTCTGGTTCTACCAAGCTTTCAGTAATAGCTTTGTGGTTCTAGAATTTATTCCAGTTCTATTGCGCTCCCACTTATCTGATTTTCTAAAAATTCAGTTTCTAAGAAGTGGGGATGCTGAGAAACAAAAACCTTTTGTTCCTCTGTGGAATAGAAAAGGTACCCTCTGGAGTTCTTGGTGTATCCCACAAACTTACACAGTACTGAGCGGGCCTCGAGCTTGTCCGCATGCTGCCTTTTTACAAAAGCTGGACATCCCCATGTCTTAAGATACTTAAGAAAGGGTTTCTTCCCACTCCACATCTAATATGGTGTGGTGGGCACAGTCTTGGTTGGAACCTTGTTCAAAAGATATGCAGCTGTTTCTAGTGCATAACCCCAGAAAGATCGTGGTAACTCAGCCTTACTCATCATGGAATGAACCATATCCAATAGAGTTCGATTCCGCCTTTCTGATACACCATTGTGTTATGGTGTGTATGGAGGAGTAAGCTGAGAGAGAATAGCATTCTCTTTTAAGTAGCCCAGAAACTCGGCACTCAAGTATTCACCATCTCTATCAGATCTCAGTGTATTGATACTTTTTCCTGTTTGTTTTTCAACATCATTCTTGTATTCCCGAAATTTCTCAAAGGCTTCGGATTTATGCTTCATCAGGAAGACATGTCCATACCTAGAGAAATCATCCGTAAAAGTAATTAAGTATGAATAACCACTTCGCATATGTGTAGACATTGGACCACACACTCACTGTGTATGAGTCCCAAGAGCTCGCTCGCTCTTACTCCGTGTCCAGTGAGTGGAGTCTTTGTCATCTTTCCCATGAGACAAGATTCACAAGTAGCATAAGACTGATACTCGAACGGATTCAAGTATCCCTCTTTATGTAACTTTGTTAACCGTGTCTCATTAATGTAACTCAGTCTACAATACCATAAGAAAGCTTGATTTGTTTCCGGAGACATTCTTTTAAGTGTGTTCTGGACACTGAAAACCTGCGCTTGATTCAATACGTATATTCTGTTTTCTAATGTACCTGACCCAATCAGAACTTGATTTAGGTGGATGTAGACCACATCACTTACAAAAGTAAAATCATATTCTTCCTTAGAAAGTAAGGATACAGATATGATATTACAAGCTAGACTAGGTACATACAAACAGTTACGTAGAATCAATATCTTCCCACTTGTCAATCCTAGGTGATATTCCCCTACGGATTCAGCGTCCACGCTCATTCCGTTAGCAACCCTGAGAGTCATATAACCTAACCTGATAACTCTACGGTTTCTGAAAGCCTGTAATGAGTTACAGATGTGAGATCCTGATCCGGTATCTAGTACCCAGGAAGTTGAGTTAATTGACATACAGTTTTCAATTACAAACACACCCGAAGCCGAAGTCACAACATGCTTCGAATGCTGGCTATTGGCTTTCAAAGCCATGCAATCCTTCTGCCAATGTCCTTTTCCGTAACAATAGGAACGTCTCTACATCACTACATCTAGTCCTAAAACTTTTGCCCTTCCCTTTCCTTCTACTTCCCTGGTTTCCTTCAGGGTGTAAGTAGAGGGTAAAGACTGTAAAATCAAGTCAGTATTTGACCCGTTCTTCAACATGGTCTTTATGTCCGTAAGCTCATCAAAATAGCTAGTCTCTATAAGGACGTTGTCCCCTACAGATGACCCGACAGCCAACCTCGCTTGAAGCAATTCGTTCGATGTCTCATATCTTGCGATACGAGATTGCTCTCCATATAAATCTTTGTTATGGAGGAAGACAGAAACTAAATCCATCTTCTCGAGCTGCCTCTGGTATGCACCTTCAACTGAGGCCAACACGAGGCACTTGGCATTCGCACAGTCCTTTTCCGATGTCTTACAGATATCAATATCCGTGACAGGGGAAACTGGTCCTGAGACAGCAGGGATTTGATTAGTCAAGAGGTGTCCCAGCTTGTCATGGGTAATGGACATCTGGACAAACCTTTACCAGTCATAACAGTCAGATTCAGTCATTTTATTATCTAGATGTAACCTATGTCTGGTCACTGGGTCGCTGCAATTAAGAGAGAGAGAGAGAAGAAAACACTTAGCATGATGCTCTTGCAAGTTTAAATTGGTTTTTAGTTTATCTAAACAGGATGGCTCCCACTGTTTCTCGAATCCTTCCTCAAAACATAAAAGAAGAATTAGTCGGGATTGATCTCACCGCACAATCCTTGCTTAACCGTTCAGCCAGGCTGGTGTCGGTACTTCGAGGGAGGTTTTACGACGCTTTCGCGAAGTTCCTTTATTAAAAAACCTCTTTTCCCTGTGGGCGTAGCCCCGCTAACACATTTCTAGACACCAACTTGGTTTATAATATTGATCGTTAAGTGAAAAAGTCTCCCGAGGAGTAGCGGATACTCACAGTAGGATCGGGATCTAAATATCATTGTGTGATAATGTTGAAGGAATCCTACCAACATTATCAAACTCCAAATGGTATGCAGCACTAGCAAGTTTCAATTTCCTTAGAAACTCCCGATGTGGATTTTTGCCCCATGCTTTTATGACCTTGACGAAGGTCAACAAATCATAAGTCACATGTCAAGTTCTACCCATCATTATCCAGGTTAATTTGAACCCACCTGTATATACCCTTGACGAAGGTCAACAAGGTAATACGACTGTCCTAAACCAACGCATCTATCTAGGCTACATATGAACACCCAACAGCTACCAATCACTATGCCTTGACGAAGGTCGACAAACTTAGCTTGAATACTATTGAATATACATATGAAATGACGGAGGGCTACGAATGGTTTTGGCGAAACCGTGAACATAAAGAACTTGATATAATCGAAGGAACCTTGATAGTTTTTAAAAAGAGTGGTTTAAGCTCCGCGTTTTTTAAAAGTTTTGATGTTTTGGAAAAACCGAGTTGTTTTGAAATTGTTCCAACGATTCAACTTTAGTTTGTTATCTTTGCATTAATTTAATGTGTCCCATCAATTAATCCTACCATTGCAGAAAACAACGAAAATATGACATACGCTTATACCATCCGCATCCGCCACAGAGCCCCGTCATCACCCGTTAGGTTACTTAACTAACGACAGAGCGGGGCTGGACTAGCGCGGATGCAAAACATAAGCAACGCCTACTAGATATCATATATAGATATATACATTCGTCAGACGCAATGATAGCCATTCTAGATCACAGATGAACACATTAGATATGCTAAGATCCGCGTTTCGTTTGAGCCTGCAACGAAAGACGGATTACACGGTCGCGATGAATAGCCAAATCCCACCCTAGACCCCTACGGGTGCGGAAAACTACCCGCCAAATACCCGAAGTGAAGCAGCCTCCCTCAACAACGTGAGTAGGCCACTCGGCACTTCAAAGTACCCGGTAGTTTGTGCACCCCGCCTTGGGTCTATCCTAGGAGCAAAAACAGTAAAAGAAATAATATACAATGGCGGCTACAAGCTCAACCCGGATGTGCGGCCATAAAATAATATTACATCAAATTATAAATTTTACATTGAATGAAAAATGAAAACCCTCATCTCACATCCCCGGCTATTTTTCACCACGATCCAACAAGTTCATATCCACAAACCAACATCACATATCACAGATATGCACAACCCCCACTAATCGACGTATAGCGATTAGTAGACGTTCAGCACATATATCACATCACAGAAGATCCGATTAGCTAAAGTACTTAGAATTTCGATCGATAACTTGATTTGAAACTACCCCAAGAAAAACACAGTACTCAGCAAAATCTGGGCAGAAACAAACTATCAGAAAAATCACAAAATACAAATCTGGACAGACTGCAGGAAAAACGAGTTGACTAGGCGTCGACTCGGCCGTAGATCCACGGTTAAACCCTTCGTTTGGCCGCGCTTCCGTAGCGGTCTGACCGATTCATGGGCTCATTTTTCTTGTGTGTCCTTCAAAAAGCCTGCACGTATTTTTAAGGTCCCTGAAATAATTTTTGGACCTATTTTAAAATCGACAGAAAATGTGCATTTTTAACGTATTTTTGGGATTTCTCTGGCGATCGAATTTCTAACATTTTGCGAACAAGTTAGTAATGGTTTAGCCTGGCTCTGATAGCACTGTAAGTCTATATCGCTCACCCCGCAAGCTAGCGAGGAGTCGGAACAAGTAAAAAACAAAACTTTCTTACATGGCAACATAGACTAAAGCTTAAGGATCTTTGCCAAACTATTACTAACAAACTACATGAGGTTCTATATACTATGCAAGGAGATTATACCTCATGCTACTAGTCCTTCGGTTCTTCTCCACTATCTTCCTCATTTCCGTAGGCTCTATGGGACGATCCGGATTTTGGTCACCTCTGCGGCCTCCTAGAATCGAAGACGATCCACCCGAGAGTCTATACTCTGAGCTCCACCTCAAGCCGAGTTAACTAGGGCAACAAGTTTGCTACTCTTGATGTCCTAGGTGATGTAGAGGAAGAAGATGGATTTGTTTGTCTATTTAGATCCTTATTTTCTCAACACATGAGAGCTAAAGGGTTTTGTAGTGAGGAGGAAGAAGAAGCAACCATTGGAGCTCTCTTTTTATGAGAGAGAATGAGAAGAAGATAATGATGCATAAGAAAAATAATTACCATTCTTTTGTCATGATAAAGTGTGATGGTTACCATTGATTTGACCATTACCATGTCAAATTAAATCCAAGCCATAAGAAGAGTCTAGATCTCACAAGAAATATCCAAGTCAACAATGGTCAACTAGGTCAACATGGTCAAAGCAATTAACCATAACACAATTATCATTAAAAAGATTAGTAAATATTTTCCACACCTCATAATGGTTTTGACCGAATCAATGGTCAAAACCCTAATGAGGCAACTCCTTCTTCGCTCCCCAAAATTGTGCATACACACTCGCATCCGCATTCCGTAGAATGCGAATGCACAGAAGACAAAACTAATCCATCTATAAAATACTAGGATCCGGCTTAAACCAAAGCCCACTAGTATTGTATGCCCGAACATTATACGCGCACAAGTGCACGTAAGTGATCGTAGCCCTGTCGTAAAACCATACGGCCTCTACACCTTTTGCCCAGTGCAGGGAAACTCTCTGTATGGGACTCTAAAGACTCGACACTAGGCTGGCAGTGGGTTTAACCACAGACCGCAAGCGGCACTGGCTGTACGTAACGGTCCCCAGATAGATGTCGATAAGAAGGCCGATGAGGAAAACCCATCCGAACTCCTACCGAGCCTGAATGTGACAATCTTCGTACATTCCGGTCTGTTCGTCTACGAGTATCGCATGTCGGGCCTAGGAGGGCGGTAAACGTCAGACCCCTAATAGCGGTACAAGTCGTGTCGGAGTGTATCCCAGAACACCCTGAGAAACTAATGGAAACACTACCAGTAATTCTCGCTTTCCCTGGACAAGGACTTTGTGTAATGGCTCTCATATACACAGCGCGATATCAACCCCCAATACCGGGAGAGACGAATCCTGTCTAACCGTTACTGCCTCCAAGTGCTTCGGGACTGCACCCAACTACTACCAGTTTGCACGACTTCTTTGAGCCGTGGTAGGGTAGTAATCAAAGTACAGTGGGAACACACTCGAGGCGAAGTAGTAGTGTCTAGTCTATGGACTAAGCTGTGCTCCTGTCACCTGGGAATTGTTATCTGACGATAGGTATAGTACCAACCAACAGTTCCCGATGAGTCCTGTCCAGTGTACTCATAACCGAACGAGCACCTGCACACTATCTCCAGTACGACGTACTAATGGATGTGGGACAGACCATCTCCCCTACGGCGATGAAAGCGTATACGCTAGTCTACTCCGGAGTATCGATGCCCCGTCTCGATAATCCTACGACTAGGGACCTGTATAAGGATGCGCTTGTAGATTACCCAGCCCCCACTAGTGTGACTGCCATCACAACGCTGGTAATCAAGCAAAGATCCTAAGGGCTCCAGTAATATGTATAAGCGATATGCTAAAAGAAACACATGCACATATTAAAGTAGAAACAAACCAAGTAGCATACTACCATTTCGAGCAAGACTTTCTATACAACTATGAATATCCCAAGCTTCCATTAAGTAATATAAAAACTAGAATGATACAGTAATGGCCTCTAGGGAATATACACTAACACATAAACCCTAGCTAGCAAACTATTTGAGGTTTATCTACTCGGATACGAAGTTATACCTCACGATACGTGTCTTTTGGGTCTTCATCGCTGTCCTCCTCGTCTACGTACGCTCTAAGGATCGATTCTGGTCGTAGCTTCTTCGACGGCCTCCTTGAGTCAAAGAAGATCCACCCAAGTGTCTATAATCCGAGCTCCACCTCAAAACCGAGGTAACTAGGGCAACAAGCTTGCTAAACTTGATGGCCTAGGTGATGTAGAGTATGAAGATGGATTTATTTGTCTCTTGAAACCCTAGAATTCTCAACACATGAGAGCTTTTAGGGTCTTGAAGTGAGGAAGAAGAAGAGCGCTAGCATGAGAGCTCACTTAAGGAAAGAGAAATGATTTTGATAAATGATAATGATAAATGAAAATGAGATGGCTAACTTGACATGTCATAAGCATGGCATGAAAAATATCTCATCAAAATATCTTTGTCACAAACTATCTCACAAAATTATCTAAGTCAAATAGTCAAACCAAGTCAAGTGGTCAAGCCAAGTCAAAAGGTCAAACAAAGTCAAGTAGTCAATACTAGTAGCCATGCCTCAATTATCATTTACAAAAATAACAAATACTTTCCTCTACCTCATAATTGTTTTAATCAAGTCAATGGTCAAAACCCTAATGAGGTGTCTCCTTCTATGCCCCTCTCATCCGTATATACACACCCGCATTCGTGTTCCGAGAAACACGAATACAAAGAGACGAAACTGATCCATCAATATAATACTAGGATCCGGCTTAAACCAATGCCCACTATTATTACCCGCCCGAACATCATACGCGCACAAGTGCACGCAAGTGATCGAAGCCGTACTGTAAAACCATACGCCCTCTACACCTTTTGCCCACTGCAGGGAAACTCTCTATGTGGAACTCTAAAGACTCGACACTACGCTGGCAGTAGGTTTAACCACAGGCCGCAAGCGGTACTATCTGCACGTAACAGTCCCTAGGTAGATGTCGATAAGAAGGCCGATGAGGAAAACCCATCCAAACTCCTACTGAGCTTGAATGTGACAATCTCTGTACAGTCCGGTCTGTTCGTTTAAGAGTTCGGATATCGGGCCTAGGGGAGCAGTAATCATCAGACCCCTAATAGCGCAATAAGTTGTGCCGGAGAATAGCCCAATACACCCTGAGAAACTACTGGAATACCTACCAGTAAATCTCGCTTGCTTTGGCCATTGACTTTGTGTAATGGCCCTCCTAACACAGCGCGATATCAACCCCCAATACCGGGAGAGACGAATCCTATCTTACCGCCACTGCCTCCAAGAACTTCGGGACTACATCCAACTACTACCTGTTTGCACGACTCCTTTGAGCCGTGGTTGGGTAGTAATCAAAGTACAGTGGGAACCCACTCGAGGCGAAGTAGCAGTGTCAAGTGGACGGACTAAGCTGTACTCATGTCACCTAGGAACTGCTACCCGACGACAGGTATAATACCCACTAACAGTTCCCGACAAGTCATGTCCAGTGTACTCATAACCTAATGAGCACATGCATATTATCTCCAGTACGACGTACTGATGGCTGTGAGACAGACCATCTCCCCTACCGGGATGAGAAGCGTATACACTAGTCTACTGTGGAGTATCGATGCCCCGTCTCGATAATCCTATAACTAGGGACCTGTATAGGATGTGCTTATAGACCACCCAGCCCCCACTAGTGTGACTGCCATCACAACACTGGTAATCAAGCAAAGTTCCTAAGGTCTCTACCAATATGTATAAGCAATATGCTAAGAAAACACATGCACATATTGAGGTAGAAACAAACCAGGTAGCATACTACCATTTCGAGCAAGACTGTTACTATATCCATGTATATTCCAAGCTCCCATCAAGTAATATACAATCCAGTATGATACAATAATGGCCTCTAGGGCATATATCACTAACAATCTCCCACTTGCACTAAGGCCATATACCGGTATATCGTAGAACGAAAATATCGAATAGCCTCTCGAACACTGTCTGAGGGATGGCCTCTGTGAGTGGATCTGCAGTGTTGTTCTCCGTATCTACTCACCTCACCTCGATCTCTTGGGATCAACAATCTCCCTGATCAGGTGGTGCCATGTCAAGATATGTCTGAATCTCTAATGGGACCTGGGTTCCTTCCCTAAAGCTATAGCGCCGTATATTGTCACAATACTAAAGTATTGGACCAACAATGGAAGGAATCGCCTGAAGTTCAGCTAAGAACTTCTATATCCAGACTGTCTCTTTTGCGGCGTCTCATGCAGCGAACTACTCCTTTTCGAACATCGAGTTTGCAACGGTGTCCTGCTTGGAGCTCTTCAAACGGACCACCCTTCCACTAAGGGTAAAGCTATAACCTGACATGGACTTAGAGTCATTCATATCACTATGGAAGCTGGAGTTAGCAACGACCTCGATCTAGAGGTCCTTTTCCTCCATACACCAAGAATATCTCCTTAGTCCTTCTCAGGTACTTGAGAATGTTCTTTACTGCTTCCCAGTGCTTCTCCCCTGGGTTTGACTGATACCGGCTTACCACGCTCTGTGCGTAAGCTACATCTGGTCTGGTACACAACATCACATACATTATAGAGCCTACCGCAGAAGTGTAGGGTATAATCGACATGCGAGCCCTTTCTAAATCAGTCTTGGAATACATATCTTTGGAGAGGGTGATTCCGTGACAAACCGATAGACTACTGTGCTTAGAATCGTCCATACTAAATATTTTCAGTATGGTGTTGTTGTACCTTAACTGTAAAAGTCCCACCATCCTCTTCGATCTATCACGATAGATCTGGATCCCAAGAATGTAGTTGGTATCACACAGGTTTTTCTTGGAGAACCTCTGTGACAAGAATCCTTTGACTGATTGTAGCATAAGAATGTTATTTCCTATCAAGAGAATGTCATCCACGTACTCAACGAGGAATTCCACGGTTCTTGCTACAATCTTACTATAAATGCATGGTTCATCTGGATTTTTGATAAAGTCGAATTCTTTGACTGTCTCAATAAAAACAGATGTTCCAACTCCGCGATGCCTGCTTTAGTCCATAAATGGACTTAAGCAACTTGCACACTGTCCCCCTGCTGCCACTCTGATTTAAACCCTCTTGCTGATCCTTATAGACCCACTCTTCCAAATAGCCATTTATAAAAGCCGACTTTACTTCCATCTGCCATATCTCAAAATCTTCAGAGGCAGCAATGGCAAGAAGGATCCGAATGGATTTGAGCATAGACACTGGAGAAAAGGTTTCATCATGGTCCAAACCAGGTCTTTGACGAAAACATTTTACAACAAGTCTAGCCATATAGCTTTCAACCTATCCATCTACACCAATCTTTTTTCTGAAGATCCATTTGCAGCCTATGGGTTTTACCCCTTCTGGAGCAATGTTCAAAGTGCATACTTTGTTGGTGTATATGGACTCCATTTCGGTCCATATTGCATCCAGCCATTTTACCGTGTCGCCGCTCTGAATAGTTTACTGGAAGCTAGTTGGCTCATCATTATCAATGATGCAATTCTCTCGATCCTCGTTTATGAGAAAACCGTAGTATCTCTCAGGCGGATTAGACTGCCTACTAGTCCTGTGGATTGGCGTAGGGATGTCTGGTTCTTTTGAAACCTCTGGTTCTACCATACATTCAGTAATAGTTTTTGGTTCTGGAATTTCTTCCAGTTCTATTGCGCTCCCACTATTTCATTTTACAAAAAAAATGATTTTCTAAAAAAGTGGGCATGACGAGGAACAAAAACCTTTTGCTCCTCTGCGTAATAGGAAAGATACCCCGTGAAGTTCTTTGGGTATCCAACAAACTTATACAGTACTGAGCGTGCCTCGAGCTGGTCCACATACTGCTTTTCAACAAAAGCTCGACATCCCAATCTCTTCAGATACTGAAGATAGGGTTTCTTCCCACTCCATATCTGATATAGTGTGGTAGGCACAGTCTTGGTAGGAATATTGTTCAAAAGATATGCAGCTGATCCTAGTGCATAACCTCAGAAGGATCGCTGTAACTCGGTATTACTCATCATGGAATGAACAATATCCAATAGGGTTCAGTTCCGCTTTTCCTATACACCGTTGTGTTGTGGTGTGTATGGAGGAGTAAGCTCAGAGTGAATTTTATTCCCTTTTAGGTAATACAGGAACTCAGTAATTTAAGTATTCACCACGTCGATCAGATCTCAGTGTCTTGATACCTTTACCTGTTTGTTTTTCCACTTCATTCTTATATTCCCGGAATTTTTCAAAGGGTTCGGATTTATGCCTTCACAAGAAGACATAACCTAACTAGTGAAATTATGTGTAAAAGTAATGAAATAGGAATAACCACTTCGTGCATATGTAGAATTTGGACTACACACGTCGCTGTGTATGAGTCCAAAAAGCTCGCTCGCCCTTACTCCGTGTCCAGTGAACAGAGTCTTTGTCATCTTTCCTTTCAGATAAGATTGACAAGTTGCAAAAGTCTGATATTCGAACAGATCCTAATATCCCTCTCTATATAACTTCAACAACCGTATTTCATTGATGTGACGCTGTCTACAATGCCATAATAAAGTTTTATTTAATTCCAGAGACTTCCTTTTAAGTATTTTCTGGACGTTTGAAAACCCGAGCTTGATTCAATATATATTGTCCTCTAGTGTACCTGACCTAATCAAACTTTGATTTAGGTGGATGTGAACCACATCGCTTACATACTAGACTTGGTACACACAAACAGTTACGTATAATCAATATCTGCCCACTTGTCAATTCTAGATGATATACCCTACGGATACAGCATTCACACTCATTCCATTAGCATCCCTGAGAGTCATATCACCTGCCCTGATAACTCTACGATTTTTCAAAACCTGTAATGAATTACAGATATTAGTTCCTGATCCGGTATCTTGTACCCAGGAAGTAGAGTTAATTGATAAACTGTTTTCAATCACAAACACACACGAAGTCGAAGCAACAACATGCTTCGGATCCTGGATTCTAGCTTTCCAAGCCCCGTATCCCGTCTGCCAATGCCCTACCCCATGACAATAGGAACATCCCTCATTCCCTACTGTTGACCCTGAAACTTTGGCCCTTCCTTTTTCTTCTACCTTACCGACACCGCCTATCGTCTTTGTGGAGGTCTTCTTCTTCTCACCCTTGGCATCCGCCATAGATCCAGAAGAGGAAGATTCCCCAATAAGCAGAGCGGGTGTCCCCTGGTTTCCTTCAGGGTGCCCTCAACTGGAAGTATAACTTTCTTCTCCTGGCGTAAGTAGGAGGTAGGGACTGTAGAATCAAGTCAGCATATGACTCGTTCTCCAATGTGGTCTTCAGGTCCGTGTGCCTTTTAATATAAATACTAATTATAGGGAAGTGGTCCCCTATAGATGACCCGATAGCCAACCTCGCTTGAAACAATTTCTTCGAGGTCTCATATTTTGCGATATGAGATTGCTCTCCATATAAAACTTTGTTAAGGAGGAAGATAGAAACTAAGTCCATCTTTTCACGCTGCCTCTGGTATACACTATCGACGGAGGCCAACACGAGGCACTTGGCATTCGCACAGTCTTATTCCCTTGTCTTACGGATATCCATATCCGCGACGGTGTAAACTGGACCTGGAACGGCGGGGGCTTGAGTAGTAATGAGGTGGTCCAGCTTGTCATAGGTAATGGACATCTGGACAAACCTTTGCCAGTCACTATAGTATAACTCAATCAATTTATTATCTATCTGTAACCTAATCTGAATACCTTGTCGCTGCATTTAGGAGAGAGAGAAGAAAACACTCAGCATGATGCTCTTGCAAGTTTAGATTGGTTTTTAATTTATCTAAACATGATGGATCACACCGTTTCTTGAATCTTTCCTCAAACCATAAAAGAAGAATTAGTCAGGATTGATTTCACCAAACAATACTTGTTTAACCGTTCGACCAGGATAGTGTCGGTACATCGAGGGAGGTTTTCCAACGCTTTCGCAAAGTTCCTTAATTACAAAACCTCTTTTCCCTAGAGGCGTAACCCCGCTAACACTGTTCTAGACACCTACTTGGTTTATAGCATTGATCGTTAAGTAAAGAATCTCCCGAGGAGTAGCGGATACTCACAGTAGGACAACATTATCACATTCCAAATGGTATGCAGCAGTAGCAGGTTTCAGTTTCCTTAGAAACTCCCGATGTGGATTTTTTCCCCAAGCTCTTATTGTAAGTCCACGTTGCCGACCCCGGTTCTTGCGGGGAGGCGGAAACGGTATAAAAATCAAATTTTTAGCGTACAAGGCAACATGGACTAACAAAAGTCGGGATCTTTTCTAAACAAAACTAGTTACCAAGCTAAAGAGAGTTAGCTACTCGGAAAAGGTGTTATACCTCACTTGAACTCCTTCTTCTTGAAACCTTTTTAGAGGTTGGATGGTGCTTTCTTCGACGCCTTCTTTCGTCAAAGATGGATCCACCTGAGGGTTCAACCTTGGGCTCCTTTCTCGAACTTTGAGAGAACTAAGGTCTTTGGCTTGCTAGACCTTCAACCCGAGAGTGAGTAGAGAGTGGTTTAGGGTATTTTTATCTCAAGGAGAGGTTTCTCAACGCATGAGAATGAATCTCCTTGAACTAGAGGAGGAGGAAGAAGAAGAGAGGAGAGAGAGTGAATATGATAGAATGAAATGGTTTTACAACCTTAACAAAATATAAGTGATTTATCAAAAATAATATTAATCAAAAATGAAAAGGTGATGGTTAGTTTGAATAGACCATTATCATATCACCATAAATGATTTTGCAAAGATCAAAGAGTATCTAAAAAGCTAATAATGATGGTCAAAGTTTCAAACCTAGTCAACTAGTCAACCTTGGTCAACAAGTCAACAAGCCCAACCATGACACAATTTCATTTAATTAATATTATTAATTTATAAATCACAAGATCATTAGGGTTTGGAAAAAGACGACTGTCAACTGTGCATACACACCCGTTCCAAAACCCCAATGAAAAATCTCTTCCTCCGCCTCAATCAACTGTGCATACACACCCGCGTTCATTTTCCGAGGAACACGAACACAAAGAGATAAAACCAATCCCAAATCATATACTAGGATCCGGCTTAAACCAAATTCCGCTAGTATAAGCTGTCCGGACAACAAACGTACACAAGTGCGCGGATGTGAACGAACCCTGTCGCAAAACCATGCGACCTCTACTCATTTTGCCCAAAGGCGAATAGCCCTCTGTGTGGGACTCTAAAGACTCGACACTACACTGGCAGTGGGTTTAACCACAGACCGCAAGTGGCACTAGCTGTACGTAACGGTCCCTAGGTAGATGCCGATAAGAAAACTGACGAGGTGAACCCCATCTGAACTCCTACTGAGCCTGAATGTGACAGTCTCCGTACAGTCCGGTCTGTTCGTCTGATACATCGCATGGCGGGCCTAGGGGGGCGGTAAACGTCAGTCCCCTAATAGCGGTACAAGTCATGTCGAAGTGAAGCCCAGAACACCCTGAGATAACACTGGAAACCTACCAGTATATCTCGCTTGCCCTGGCCAGGGACTACTCGTGTAATGGCTCTCCTAGACACAGCGCGATATCAACCCCCAATACCGGGAGAGACAAATCCTGTCTAACCATCACTGCCTCCAAGTGCTTCGGGACTGCACCCAACTACTACCTGTTTGCACGACTCTTTTGAGCCGTTGTAGGGTAGTAGTCAAAGTACAGTGGGAACACACATGAGGCGAAGTGACAGTGTCAAGTCAGCGGACTAAGCTGTACTCATGTCACCTGGGAACTGATAACTGACGATAGGTATAATACCAACCATCAGTTCCCAACGAGTCCTGTCCAGTGTACTCGTAGCCAAACGAGCACCCGCATACTATCTCAAGTACGACGTACCGCCGGCTGTGGGACAGACCGTCTCACGCACTGGGATGAGAAGCGCATGCGCTAGTCTACTCCGGAGTATCGATGCCCTGTCTCGATAATCCCACGACTAGGGACGTGTATAAGGATGTGCTTGTAAATTACCCAGCCCCCACGAGTGTGACTGCCATCACAACGCTGGTAATCAAGCAAAGATCCTAAGGGCTCCACTAATGCGTATAGGTGATATAAGAAAAGAAACACATATACACATTAAAGCAGAGACAAACCAAGTAGCATACTACCATTTCGAGCAAGATTGTATATACAATTGTGAATATCCCAAGCTCCCATCAAGTAATATACATACTAGTATGATACAGTAATGGCCTCTAGGGCATATACACTAACAATCTCCCACTTGCACTAAGGCCATGTACTGGCGTATCGAAGACCTATCATCTCGATCAGCCGCTCGAACTGAGTCTGGGGTAAGGCCTTTGTGAATGGATCTGTAGTGTTATCTTCTGAAGCAACCCTCCGAACCTCGATCTCCTTGCGATCCAAGATCTCCCTGCGATCCACGATCTCCCTGATCAGGTGATACCGCCTCAAGATGTGTCTGGATTTCTGATGGGACCTGGGTTCCTTCGCTAAAGCTATAGCCCCGTTGTTGTCACAATACAGAGGTATTGGATCAACAATGGACGGAACCATCTGAAGTTCTTTCAAGAACTTCCTCATCCAGACGGCTTCTTTTGCGGCATCAGATGCAGCGATGTATTCCGCTTCCATAGTCGAGTCTGCAACGGTTTCCTGTTTGGAACTCTTCCAACACACCGCCCCTCCATTGAGGGTAAAGACAAAGCCCGACATGGACTTGGAATCATCCTTGTCACTCTGGAAGCTGGAGTCAGCAAAGGCCTCGATCTGGAGGTCTTTTCCGCCATACACCAAGAACATCTCCTTAGTCCTTCTCAGGTACTTGAGAATGTTCTTTACCGCTATCCAGTGTTTCTCCCCAGGGTTTGACTGATACCTGCTTACTACACTCAGTGCATAAGCCATATCTGGTCTGGTACATAACATCGCATACATTATAGAGCCTACCGCAGAAGCGTAGGGTATAATAGACATGCGATCCCTTTCCAAATCAGTCTTGGGAGACATCTCTTTGGAGAGGGTGATCCCGTGACAAGCCGGTAGATTACTGCGCTTGGAATCTTCCATACTGAATCTTTTCAGTATGGTGTCGATGTACCTGGACTGCGAAAGTCCTAATATCCTCTTCGATCTATCACGATAGATCCGGATCCCCAGAATGTAGGAGGCATCACCCAGGTCTTTCATGGAGAACTTGTGTGACAAGAACCCCTTGACAGATTGTAGCATAGGAATGTCATTTCCTATCAACAGAATGTCATCCACGTATAAAACGAGGAATACGACAGTTCTTGCTACAAATCAATTATAGATGCATGGTTCATCTGGATTTTTGATAAAGCCAAATTCTTTGACCGTCTCATCAAAACAGATGTTCCAACTCCGTGATGCCTGCTTTAGTCCATAGATGGACTTAAGCAACTTGCACACCTTTCCGCTGCTCCCACTCTGAATGAAACCCTCTGGCTGGTCCATATAGACGCACTCTTCTAAATTTCCATTTAGAAAAGCGGTCTTTACGTCCATCTGCCAAATCTCATAATCGTGGAAAGCAGCAATGGCAAGAAGGATCCGAATGGATTTCAGCATAGCTACTGGAGAAAAGGTTTCATCATAGTCCAAACCAGGTCTTTGACGAAAACCCTTTGCAACAAGTCTAGCCTTATAGGTCTCAACCTGTCCATCTACATCAATCTTCCTTTTGAAGATCCACTTGCATCCTACGGGTTTTACCCCATCTGGAGCAATGTCCAACGTCCATACCTTGTTGGTGTACATGGACTCCATTTCGATCCGCATTGCATCCAGCCATTTTACCGAGTCAACGCTTTAAATGGCTTGCTGGAAGCTAGTAGGCTCATCACTATCAATGATGCAGTCCTCTCTATCCCCGTCTATGAGAAAACCGTAGTATCTCTCGGGCGGATGAGACTGCCTACTACTCCTGCGGAGCGGCGTAGGAATGTCCTGATCATTCGAACCCTCTGGTTCTACTAAGCTTTCTGTAATAGCTTGTGGTTCTGGAATTTCTTCCAGTTCTACTGCGTTCCCACTGATCTCCTTTTCCAAGAACTGGTGTTCTAGGAAGTGGGCATTACGAGAAAAAATACCTTTTGTTCTTCTGCGTGGTAGAAAAGATACCCCCTGGTGTTCTTTGGGTATCTCACAAACTTGCACAGTACTGAGCGTGCCTCAAGTTTGTCCGCATGCTGCTTTTTGACAAAAGCCGGACATCCCCAGATCTTCAGGTATTGAAGATAGGGTTTCTTCCCACTCCATAATTCATATGGTGTGGTAGGCACAGTCTTAGTAGGAACTCGGTTCAAAAGGTATGCAGCTGATTCTAGCGCATATCGCCAGAATGACCGCGGTAACTCAGCGTTACTCATCATGGACCTTACCATATCCAATAGGGTTCGGTTTCGTCTCTCCGATACACCGTTATGTTGCGGAGTGTATGGAGGAGTAAGCTGAGAGAGAATTCCATTCTCTTTTAAGTAATTCAGGAACTCGGCACTCAAGTATTCACCACCTCGATCAGATCTTAGTGTCTTGATACTTTTGCCTGTTTGTTTTTCAACTTCATTCTTGTATTCCTAGAATTTTTCAAAGGCTTCAGATTTATGTTTCATTAAGAAGACAAGTCCGAACTTTGAAAAATCATCCGTAAAAGTAATGAAGTAAGAATAACCGCTTCATGCATGCGTAGACATTGGACCGCACACGTCGCTGTGTACGAGTCCCAAGAGCTCGCTCGCTCTTACTCCGTGTCCAGTGAACGGAGTCTTTGTCATCTTTCCTTTGAGACAGGATTGACAAGTTGCATAAGATTGATACTCGAACGGATCCAAATATCCTTCTTTATGTAACTTAGACAACCTTCTCTCATTGATGTGACCCAGTCTACAATGCCATAAGAAAGTTTTATTGATTTCTGGAGAGACTTTCTTTTGTGTGTATTCTGGACATTGAAAATCTGTGGTTGGTTCAATACGTATATACCGTTGTTTAATGTACCTGACCTAATCAGAACTTGATTAAGGTGAATGTTCACAACATTACGTACAAATGCAAATTCATAACCTTCTTTAGATAATAAAGATACAGAAATGATATTACAAGTTGCATTTGGTACAAAATAACAACCACGCAAAACCAAAAAATGTCCATCTGTCAAACCCAGGTGATAGTCCCACACGGCCTCAGCATCCATGCTAGCTCCGTTTGCAACTCTGAGGGTCATGTCACCTGCTTTCAAAAACCTACGCTTTCTCAACGCCTGCAAAGAATTACAGATATGAGATCCTGATCTGGTATACAATACCCAGGAAGTAGAGTTTATTGATAGACAGTTTTCAATAACATACACACCTGAAGCTGAAGCCGCAACCTGCTTCAGATCCTGTGTCCTGGCTTTCCAAGCCCTGCAATCCTTTTTTCAGTGTCCACTCTTGTGACAGTAAAAGCATTCTTCTTTCCCCACAAGCTTCCCCGCTACCTTTGTTGCTTTTGTCTTTCCCTTCGTATCCACTTTACTCACACCGCCCCTTGGTTTGGCGGGGGCTTTCTTCTTCTTTCCCTTGGCTTTCGCCTTGGACATAGAAGAGGAAGATCCTCCTACAAACAAAGTGGATGTCTTCCGACCTTTCTGTATGGTGCCCTCTGCACTCCTCAGCATGTTGAGGAGCTCTGAAAGTTCAACTTCCTTTTCTTGCAAGTTGAAATTCAGGATGAACTGGGCGTAAGTGGAAGGAAGGGACTGAAGAATCAAGTCCGTATAGAGCTCATTCTCCAACGTGGTCCCAAGGTCCGCGAGCTCCTCTATGTAGCCAATCATCTTAAGCACGTGTTCCGCTACCGATGATCCGACAGCCAATCTTGCCGAAAACAACTTCTTCGACACTTCGTATCTTGCGATACGAGATTGCTCTCCATACAGTTCTTTTGTATGGAGAAATAAGGATTCGAGGTCCATATTCTCATGCCTCCTCTGATGTTCGTTGTCCATAGAGGCAAGCACGAGGCATTTGGCCTTCGCCCAGTCGATTTCCCAGGTCTTACGGATTTCCCTATCCGCGACGCTGGTTTTGGGACCTGGGACAGGGGGAGCTTTGGTGGTAAGAAGATACCCCAACTTATCATAAGTGATTGCCATCTTGACATTCCTGAGCCAATCTTTGTAGTTTGGCCCTGTCAGTATGTTTTTATCTAGTAGTAACTTAAGTCCAGTCATGATGTTTGGTCGCTGCAATTAGGGGAGAGAGAAGAAACACTTTAGCATGATGCTCTTGCAAGCTTAGAGTGGTTTTTAATTTGTCTAAACAGGATGGCTCCCACTGTCTCTCGAATCCCTCCTCAAACCATAAAGGAAGAATTAGTCGGGATCAATCTCATGGCACAATACTTGCTTAACCGTTCAGCCAGGCTAGTGTTGGTACTTCGAGGGAGGTTTTCCAACGCTTTCGCGAAGTTCCTCAAATAAATAACCTCTTTTCCCTGGGGGCGTAGCCCCGCTAACACCTTTCTAGACACCTACTAGGTTTATAGCATTGATCGTTAAGTGAGAAATTTCCCGAGGAGTAGCATATACTCACAGCAGGATCGGGATCCAAATATCATTGCGTGATAAAACTGAAGGAATCCTACCAGAATCATCACACTCCAAATGGTATGCAACGCTAGCAAGTTTCAGTACTTATGAAACTCCCGATGTGATTTTTGCCCCATGCTCTTATGACCTTGGCGTGAGGTCAAAATGTCATAAGTCACATGTCAAGTTCTACCCATCATTATCCAGGTTAATTTGAACCCACCCGTACCTACCCTTGACGTAGGCCAAAATGGCAGTACGACTGTCTCAAATCAACGCATTCTATCTACGCAACAGATAAATATCCGGCAGCTACCAATCACAATGCCTTGGCGTGAGGTCAAAACACATAGCTTGAATACTACCGAATATTTAACTGAAATGATGGAGGGCTATGAATGGTTTTGGCGAAACCGTGAACGTAGTGAACTTGATATAATCGATGGAACGAGATAGCTTTTAAAAGGAGTGGCTCAATCTCCGCATTTAAAAGTTTAGTTTTGAAAAGAACCGAGTGGTTTTCAAAGTGTTCCAATCGACTTTTGCTTGGTTTATTTTCTTGCATTAGTTCTTTTAATGCGTCCCATCAATTAATCCTACCATTGCAGAAAACAACCAAAATATGACGTACGCTTATGCCATTCGCATTCGCCACGGGGCCCCGTCATCACCCGTTAGGTTACTTAACTAACGACAGAGCGGGGGCTGGGCTAGCGCGGCTGAAAAACATAAGCAACGCCTAAATAGTTATTATATATAAATATACAGCAATGATAGACATTACAGATCACAGATGAATACATTGGATATACAAGGAATCCACAATCCGTTCGAGCCTGCAACGATAAACGGATTACACGGTCGCGGTGAATAGCCAATACCCCACCCAAGACCCCTACGGGTGCGGCAAACTACCCGCCAAGTACCCGAAGAGAAGCAACCTCCCTCAGCTCCGTGAGTAGGCCACTCGGCACTTCGAGATACCCGGTAGTTTGTGCACCCCCTCCATGGGTCTATCCTAGGAGCAAAAACAGTAAAAAGAATTATACAATAACGGCTACAACCCCGACCCGATTGTGCGGCCATACAAATATTATTACATCAATTTACATATTAAATGAATGAAAGAAAAAGAAACACTCATCTCACATCCACCCCGGCTATTCACCCGCGACAATCCAACGCATTCATATACACATACTGTCACGACCCGCAGGGTACGGAACGTGACTGGCACTTAAGTTTACGAAACGTCTAAGGACGTCCGTAAAGTAAGTAAGCCAAAGCCCAGAAAACAAAACCAATTAAGCAAAGAGTGAAGAAAACCCAATCAATTGAAAGCGAGTTTATCAAATAAGTCATGTAAAACCCTTTTTAAAAACAATACCAATTTTTCCGAAAATTTCGGCAGAGTCTCCTTTGTAAATACTGGCCCCCAAAATGGGTACAACAAAATATATATGAATCCAACAAAATAGGGCATCCCCAAGCGGGAGCTAGCTCTTCGCCACAAGGCGGTCACAAATCCCACGCAATATAAAGCAACAACATGCGAAATAATCATAATGAAGCATAAGAAAACATCATGTCGACTCAAGTGAGCTCGACCCCAAAATACAGCATAAAAGTCCACAAACCTCACAGTCTCATCTCTAGGTCAATATACAACAATACTGGTAGATACAGTAGATGGAGTGTACTAGATACAAAGAATATACAAGGTGGTACAAAAATAATGATATAACCCACCTAGGAGCAAAACCTCGAGTCCAGGCAAGGGAGGCAAAAGAACAAGTGCGCCCGCCGCTACTGTACTGACGGAGCGGACCTGCAAAAGACTGTGGCACAACGGGGGTGAGTTGCCATCTCGTGAGTAATAAATAACATCTACACAGGCTATCGAATGCATGCACACAAGTATCCTAGCATCTCAAATACAGGTAAGGCAGGACATAATAGCAGGTATGTATGCAATATGAATCTACTAGCAGGTATGAATGCAATGCGAATCAACTCGTGATCTGAATGTGTAAGTATAAGAAATCATGTTTTTCCCTTTAAGAATCTCTTTTGAAATACCATCACAATACCAATAGAATCAACAAGAACCTGTGTCCAGCATCGACACCTCAAAACTGTCTCAAATCTCATATCAATGTATCTCTGGCCTCAGCCGTCCGGCTGACCCATCTCAAATATCAATATCTCATCATCTAGCGGCCACGGTCGGTATCCTCTGGATATCCGCCGTCCCAAACAGTCACCGGTAGGTAATCCGTCCCCTGCCAGGCTCAACGTCAACACCACATTCCTCTTGCCCCGGGGTACCTTACCGGGCCCACCATGTACCCGTGACGGTTCCTCCACTTCTCGACACGGATTTCCAAAACCACAGCAAACTCATGGTGGACGACACTTACATCACTAGAAAACCGCAATTTACATATTTTAAAAATATAATAAGTTTAGAAATTTTGCGGCTTTCCCCCGAAATCCAGAAATATCATAAAATCTCAAGAAATCCTCATAAGTGCATATATCAATGATAATGAATGCATATGGTATCAATAATCAAGTTGCGATGTGTGATTAATAGATTAAGCATGAACAATTAATATGATGAAGTACATTCACATGAATAGCAATCCTACGGTTTCATTTTAAGAAATTAAAGGCAATAGCACAAGTTTAAGTATCAATTAGTAAAAGGTTTCAATTTAAAGGTTATCTAGTGTGGTGGCATGGCAATTACCAGGGTGTGTGTGTAAGCATGAATAGTGCTCGTGCTGCATATAAAAACCCTGGCAATGGTGCAGGTGTCCTATAAAATGGTTTCGTATAGGTATGTCAATATAATGCATGGATGCAGCAAATAGTCAACTAAGTATTTCACCCCTAATTACTAACATCACTAAGGATCTTGTAAGTTACTAAAACTATCGGGCGGCTTGCGCCATCCAACGATAGTCCCCCGTAGATGTTACATCTACTCACTGGAATCCCTAGCTAGTCACGTCCAATCACCGCTTTCCCCTTTCGTGCCGCGTCTGACGTCTCCGCGACCGAACCTGAAATTTACATCAATACCAAACATAAGGTTACATATTAAGAACGACGCAAAAACCCAAACGAAAATACTAACGTTCACAAGCTAGGTACAACGTGCACAAGGTGCGCGGAACACACGCGAAAATCGCAAAAACTGCAAAAATCGCCGATTTGGTCGTCCGGCAAAACTAAAACCCGACTACTCAAAAATCCGCACTCACACATCCTAAACGTCATAGGAGATGCTAAAAACATCCCTAAGGTATCACAAATAATTCACCAAATAATTTTAATAAAAACCTAGTAAGCACAAACTAGCAATTTTAGTGCAAAAATCGAAAATTAGCGATACGGTTATCACAATCCAACCACACAACAAGCAATCTACAAACACTATAATTACAACACATTAGCAAAGATTCAAACCTATTTTCCATAAACAACCATTACTTGAATTATATAACCTAGCAATTCTTAATCCAAACGATATATGAAACCTTAAATTAACACTAATTTATAACTCAATTAGCAAGTTAACCTTCTAGATTAGGTTAGCAAAACAACTAGATAACAAATTAGATTTAATCAACTAAATAATGGTTTCTAAACCCTAATTCAACTCATTTATCATGCTTCACAACCCATTTTCCATACATAAACCCTCTCTTGAATTTCCTAAAACAACAATTTACAACCAAAATCAAACTTTTAAAATTAACTAAATTAGCATAATTTGAAGACCACATAAACAAGGTAACTTCTTTGATTTGGTTGTGTAGGAACTAGCAAGCAAAATAAATTTAATTAACCACATAATGGTGTGCTAACAAACCCTAGTTTAAAACAAACTACTCTTTTATAAACTAGATTAGAAATTAACTAAACTTTTAACACTAAAACCATATAATTAAAGGAATTTAGCCAAAAGAAATTAACTTGATGGAAATTATACCTCAATTTGAGATCTAGCAAGAATAAATTTGCTCCAAATGATGGCCTCAAGCATCAAGATCCAAGCTAGGGAGGTGAAGGAAAAGAAAGATGAAGGATGGGTTTAATTTGTAAGCTTGAAATTGCAATTTTGTTGAATTAAGCATGAAGAATTTTGAAGAAATGAAAAGAAAAGAGATGAAGAGGAGGGGGTGCAGGTTTCGGCCAGATTAGTGGGAAGGGGAGGGTGTGGGTGTGTAGGAAAAGTCATTGGTCAACTCTCCCAAAAGTCGAAGCACCATACTTCAACAACTATTTTTAAAATAAATTCCTAAACAAAACAATTCCACACATGAAGAAAAAGCAAGGTGAGGCCAGAAATTTCTGGACTTGATCAAGGTGGGGCTGTCCTAGGGCTGAGGGAAGAGAGAGAGGGGTTTTACAAAAGAAATTTTATGCAAAAAGACCCCCTACAAGTCAAAAATTGCAAATTTTAGCTTAAAATTCAATAAATTCGTTTCCTATCATAAAAATTTGTTAAAAATCAAAATAAAATACTAAAATTTTATGTTACAACTAGATTTTAATTAACATAATTTTAAAGATTAAAATTAGCCCAGAAAAATTTGTATTTATCGCTAATTTAATGTATTTTCTTACCGGCTTAAAATAATATTAAAAAATTGAAAAATAGGGAAATTTTTTTAAACGACCAGAATTTCATAAGTAACTCATTTTCTACTAAAAACAAGCAAATTCCTATCCAAATTAGGTATAATTAGTCCTAAACTGCAAAATAACGAGAAAGACGGTTTTCGGAAAAATACCGAATTTTCACCGATTTTCAGGAAAACACCAAAACGACTTTTCAAGACGCTACAATCTTCCCCCCTTAAAGAATTTCGGTCCCCGAATTAAAAAATTTAACTACGCGTATCTTCAAAGAGATGGGGATATTTCTTCCTCATCTCGCCCTCGGTCTCCCAGGTAACCTCCTCGCTGCTCGGGCTACGCTAAAGGACCTTGACGGTTGGTATAATCTTCGATCTCAACTTCTTCTCCTTCCGATCTAGGAAGGCCACCGGCTGCTCTGCAAACGAAAGGTCGCGCTCGAGCTGGACTGTCGGGTGCTGAATCGCATGCGAAGGGTCGTGAAGGTACTTACGGAGCATCGAAACATGGAAGACGGGGTGAACATCGGGAAAGCTGGGTGGAAGAGCCAAACGATAAGCAACAGCGCCGACACGCTCGAGGATCTCGAAGGGACCTACGAATCTAGGGCTAAGCTTCCCCTTTCGCCCAAAACGCATCACGCCCTTCATCGGAGAGACTCTCAGAAAAACATGATCGCCAACTGCGAACTCGGAAAATCTGCCCTGTCCCATCTGTGCCATGATCTCTGAGCAACGGTCGTCACTGCGCTGTGCCTCACATATACGGTCAAGCAACTGTGGGCGTGCACGAACATGCGCGAGCTGTCCCCCTGTCTGAGTGAACTCGAACTCAACTCGGCTGTCGCATAACATCTGCCAATCTGCTGACGACTGCCTCTGCACTGCGCGCAAAAAGGATAGACTACCCCCGGGCCTCCTACTCAACGCATCGGCCACCACATTTGCCTTGCCGGGGTGATATAAGATCTCGCAGTCGTAGTCTTTCACCAACTCCATCCAACGACGCTGTCTGAGGTTCAGGTCTCGCTGCTGAATTATGTACTTTAAGCTCTTGTGATCGGTGAATATCTGACACGACTCGCCGTACAGGTAATGTCGCCAAATCTTCAGTGCAAAGACCACTGCAGCCATCTCCAAATCGTGAGTGGGGTAGTTCAGTTCATGCTTTTTCAGCTGCCGAGAAGCATATGCGATCACCCGGCCATGCTGCATCAACACGCATCCTAATCCCACTCGCGAAGCATCACAGTAGACCACAAATCCGCCTGATCCCGAAGGCAAAGATAATACCGGCGCCGTAGTCAAACAAGTCCGTAGCTGCTGAAAACTGCGCTCGCACTCCTCTGTCCAAACGAAAGGAACTCCCTTCCGGGTCAAACCGGTCAACGGTGCAGCTATACGGGAGAAGTCCTGAACAAAACGCCTGTAGTAGCCCGCCAAGCCTAGAAAACTACGGATCTCAGTAACCGATGTAGGTCGGGGCCACTGCTGAACAGCCTCAATCTTCTTCGGGTCCACACATATGCCGTCTCTCGTAACCACGTGACCTAAGAATCCGACGCTGTCCAGCCAGAATGCACACTTGGAGAACTTTGCGAACAGCTGGTGCTCCCTCAGAGTCTGTAACGTAATCCGCAAGTGCTGCTCGTGCTCCTCTCCGCTCCGGGAGTACACCAAGATATCGTCGATAAACACGATGATGAACAAGTCAAGATACGGCCTAAATGTACGGTTCATCAAATCCATGAATGCTGCTGGGGCGTTGGTGAGTCCGAACGACATCACCAAAAACTCATAGTGGCCGTAGCGCGTGCGGAAAGCTGTCCTCGGTATATCCTCCTGTCGAACTCGCAGCTGATGGTATCCTGATCGCAAGTCGATCCTCGAAAAATATCCCGCACTCTGAAGCTGGTCGAACAAATCATCAATGCGCGGCAACGGATATCTGTTCCGAACGGTAACTTTGTTCAGCTGGCGGTAGTCGATACATAAGCGCAAACTTCCATCCTTCTTCTTGACAAACAGGACCGGAGCACCCCACTGTAAGTGCACGGCGGCGCCCCGGCCGTCAAACCGACGGCCAAATGCGGAAGCGGTGAATAACTTTAATTTTGCGGACTTTGCAAACCGGCACCACCGCGCACTAAACTCCGGATCGTAACCATTAAACTAGTCTAGCTAACTAACAAGAAAGGGAAGAGATGTACCGACTGATCCGAGTCCTCCGGTCTTCATCTCCACTCCGATCTCCTCGCGGGATCTCCGTCTGTCGCCTCCTCGCCGGAAGGGCACCACATCGCCTGCATCTTTTACGGGCTCCCGCCTCTATACCGAGGCAACTCGGGCGCGAAGTTGGCTAGCCGACGCGCCCAAGATTTGCTGTAGAATGGTGTAGAATAGTTGTCTCTTTGGGGTTTAGTATGATTGCCATGATGGAGGAATTTTGTGCACAAGAATTTTCATGGATGCTAGAGGGAAAAATGGAGCAAGCTAAGAAATTGGGCTCGGCCAGAAAAACAACAGCACCCTCATTTTTTTGCTCTCTGCCAAATACATGAAGCAAGCTCCTTCTTATTTTTAGAATGAAAAATGTGAATGAATTAATTCCAATTCAAAACATTCCAGCACCCACTTCTAAAGTCAATGTAACCATTTATATTAATTAAACCATACACACAAAAATTCTCCTGCACACACACAAGGGGGGGGGCCACGAAATATGCAAGAAGGAAAAATCTCACCAAATAAAACCCACTCCAACAGTGGCCGGCCCCCTCATATCCAATTTCCAACACAAAATCAAAAACCCATGCCCTCTCTAATCATAATAAATGCAAGGGATGGAGCAAAGATGCTCTCATAAAAAAAAATCCTTTTGCAAGAAACCCCCCATCACAAAATGTTAATTGCAAACTTGCAATTAACACCCTCCAACGAAAAGTCCGACCGGGAAGGAAAAAGAGAAAACCGGCCGGAACGGAATGCAAACTGGCAACTCCAGAAAACTGGTCCCATAATTAATTACAGGAAAACCCCGATACTGTGCATACACACCCGCATTTGTATTTCGACCGAAATACAAATGTAAAGAGACAAAATCTACACTATCAAATACTAAGATCCGGCTTAAGCCAAAGCCGGCTAGTAAAAACCGTCCGATCACCATCCGTGCAATACCGCACGTATCTGATCGAACCCTGCCATATCTCCATACGGCCTCTACAGCGTTTCGCCCGAAAGCTTGAGTAACTAAAAGTGTGGTGGACTCTAAAGACTCGTCAATAATATGGCTGTGGATTTAACCACTAGCACGTCAGAGGTATAAGCCAATACGTGTCGGGCCACCAGCTATTGACTAAAAGGAAAGTCGATGAGCGAACTCATCCTGACACCCTACTGAGCCTGTCAGTGACAATATCCGTGCAGTCCGGTCCGTTCGTCTATGAGTATCGCATGGCGGGCCTAGGGGGTTGGTAAAAGTCAGACCCCCAAAAGCGGTACAAGTCGTGTCGGAGTGTAGCCCAGAACACCCTGAGATACTACTGGAATACCTACCAGTAAATCTCCTTGCCTTGGCCAAGGACTTTGTGTAATGGCTCTCCTAGACACAGCACGACCTCACCCCCAATACCGGGAGAGACGAACCCCTGAAGATACGCTCACTGCCTCCATGTGGCTCGGGACTGTACCCAACTAAAACCTGTTTGCACGACTCCTTTGAGCCGTGGTAGGGTAGTAATCAAAGTACAGTGGGAACTCACACGAGACAAATGACGATCCCCAGGTCGATGAACTAACCTGCACACATGTCACCAGGGAACTGCCATCTGACGTCTGGTATATGACCAACTAGCATGTTCCCGGCGAGTCCTGTCCGGTGTACTCATAACCCAATGAGCACCTGTATACATCTTAGGTGATCCAACTGACACCAGTGGCTTGTGAGACCGGCCACCGCCCCTCGTCGGGGTCTCGACTGTATACACTAGTCTACTAATGGAGTATCGATGCCCGGTCTCGAAACTCCCACGACTAGGGACCTTTTAAGGATATGCTTGTAGACTCCAGCTCTCACTTATATGATCGCCCTCATACTGCCGGCAGTCAAGCAAGAATCCTAGGGGCTCTATCAACGTGCAATAGCGACATGTCATGTCACCTAAAGCAGTACACGATGACAAAGGTAAACCAGATAGCAAACTATCATCTCGAGTAAGACTGTCCTACCGGGATAGGTCCTCCCTCAATCATTGCAATCACGTGCCTGTGATCCAATAATTGACTCTGAGGGCACTACCTCCAACAATCTCCCACTTGCACTCAAGGCTAATTATTGCGATGTCGCATACTCACAGCCCGTGTGATACCGAACACCCAACTCCTCTACTGGTCAGTCTCACAAAGCTCGTTTGTGAAACTATTGCGTTCAAGGAATAACCTCAGTGAGTGGATCCGCTCTGATGTTTCTTTCTATGTCTCTCTATATCTCAAGTTCGCGGAGAAAGCCATCTCCCGAAATGAGCAATACCTGTCTTAGAGTGTCTGGATGTCTGATGGGACCGAGCTCATAAATGAACTCCAAATCCAAACTTCTTAGACTGTATCGACAACTGAACTTAATCAGTATCCAGTGCCATGCCACCCTCAGTATTGCGTTGGACCACCTGTCCAAAATACTGCCCTTCGTTAGAAGGAAAACTATAACTCCGACGATCACCCTGTCGTCCATGTCACCTTGGAAGCCTGGAGTGATAACCGTCTCCTAAAGGAGGCAGCCGTTATCATATCCCTAGAACATTCACTTATGTCCTAAAACTGCTTCCGACTGTTTCTCCAGGATTGGATCAATGTCAACTTATTGCATATAGTGCAAGAACAACATCTGGTGTGGTACTTGACATCTCATGATTGACTCAATTGCCTAAGCAAGTGATCTGCCAATCATGCACATCCCTCTCTACTTTAGTCTATAAGACACCTTTAGAGAGGGTGACTCCATCACCTGCAGGTACACCACCGTGCCAGGAGTCGTCCATCCTAAATACTCTTAGAATGCTGTCAAGTACCCTAATTGGGAAACCACCCAAATCTAGATCTAAAACCATAGATCTAGTAACCAGTATGTTTGATATAATGTCCAAGTCCTTTGTGGAGAAACCACTGTGCGACGACCAAAGTATAACCGATCGTAGTAAAGGAATATCACTTCCTACTACCTTCTCAACAGATCCATCCCCTATTCTGATGACGTCAAACCCATGACTGTCACATCAGAAATAGATGATCTATCTCCGCTACATCTGCTCTAGTCTATAAATAGACATAAGCTACCTGTCCACCAATGCTTCCGCTGCTCCCACTGACTACGACAACCCTCTGGCAGAGTCATATAGACGTACACTTCTAAAGCTAGTTTAGAACGACGCTATACTCATCCTCCCGCCTGGTCTCGCAGCCTGGAACAACAGCAATGGTAATTGTGGGTAAACAAGAACTTCCCTGTCACCGTCCTTGAGGCTACCGTAGTACCTCTCGGGTGCCTGAAGTTACCCACCTTATCTGCGGAGTGGCCAATGGAATGTCAATCCAGATTGAATCTTTAGGTTCCTTGTCAAATCTTCAGTAATCGTTTGTGGTTCTGGAATCACTTCCAGTTCTACCATACTCCCACTACTGTTTTTCTGAAAAAAATCCATTTTTATTAAAACTGTGGCGAGTCTAGAACAATATTGCTATTGTTCATCCAGATGGTAGAAAATTAACCCGCGTCATAGCCTGGGTCAACCCACAAACAGCCATTACAGAAACGTGCCTTGAGTTGTCCAGTGTCTGGTTTTAATCATAAACCGGACAACTCCCCGTACCTTAACACCGTTAAGATATGAACTGTTCTATATCCAATATAGAAAAAGAGGCACTGATTTAATTGAACCAGATTCAAATCATGCAGCTGTCTCCAGTGCATGTTAACTAAATGGAAGGAGGCCGATCTGCGTTACTCAACTTAGGAAGCATTTCCAATTATGAGTAACCTGAAAGAGAAGCAAGTTCTCTTAATCATTACTATCAACTGAACACCATACACAAGTATCTACATCTTCGATCACTTTGAAGAATCCCGATACTTGTGACACCTGGTTCTCCACTCTATTCAAATACCAATAACTTCTCCAAATTCGGACCCTGTGTTTCCACGAAACACCTGTCTAAAAACTAGAGAAGTCATAAGTAAACTGAATGTAGTACGAGGACCAACCCCTCTGTCCTGATGGACCCTGGACAACATACAATACTCTGTATAAGTCCCTTGAGTCTGATAACTCATTCACTGTGTGTCGTAGGTTGAAAACTGTACTTATGGTTAAGAAGAATTACACCGATGTTTAATGCTCCTTACCTAACCATCCACTGATATAGGTAAATGTCGTAGACATAATTTCATAAAGGTATATCTCACTCTATGAAAATAGACGTACAGATATATCAATTTGAAATTGGTGCATAACAGCGGATATTCAAAACCAAATATTTGCCGACCGGCAAACAGCCCAGGTGATTTCCTCAAATATCACCGATTACAACGAATCCCGATATAATGAGGATGATCACCCAATTCCCAATAACCTACTCCCACTCATCATCTGTAAAACCATACAGATGTGAGAATCATACTTGGTAAATACATACCCTGGAGCAAGTGTCTAACTGGGAAATCACTTTTCCTTTAACAGTACACAGTGAAACTGAAACATTGGAATGTTTCGATGGGGTATCCTGGTATTCCTAGTAATGCCTCTTTCCATTATCCAGATTCACAACTGTAACCGTATAATTCTTTGCCACCTCTCCAAATCCCTTCATATGTCTTTAGTCTTTACCTTCTGTACACCCCTTAAGCCAAATGGTTTTCTTCCTTCCCTACCGTTCGGCACCAGCCTATGGTTTGGAAGAAGACTATCCAATAAGCATAATGGGTGTACTGTCCCAATCCTAGGAACACTCGCAACACGAGAGAAGGTGAAGATAAAAGACACCTGAATGTACTTTATTCCTATTTCTCCTGAACCAGGATCCATCCCCGAACTGGAACAAGTTCCTTTCGAGTTCGTATATAACCATACGATGGAATATCCAATAAACTGTGGATCTTCGTAGTGATACGGAGTGTCCTGGAGAAATACAAAGGTGATGTGGGAGTGGTAACGAAATATTTGGTTTGGTCGTGAATATCTGTTGCAATTTACTTTGCCCTCTTACTAATCCCTTGCTTTGTCTGAACTTAATACCTTCTGCACACCATCGTTATGCTAATTGGTTTTCTTCATTCCCTACCGGTCGGCACCAGCCTAAGGTTTGGAAGAAGACAATCCAATTTGCGTAATAGGTGTACTACCCCTAAACCAAGGAGTACTCGTAACCTGAGAGAGGGTAAAAGGAAAAGACAACTGAATAATCCTATCCGTTTTCTCCAGAACCAGAAACCATCCTCGAATAATTCCTTCGAGTTCGTATCTAACCATACGATGGTTTTGTCCAATGGAAGTGGACGTTCGTAGTAATACGGGGTGTCCTGGAGAAAAGGGTAAAAGTAGGAGTGGCAATGAGGTCTGCAACTCTGACAATCCAAAAACCAGTGTAAAGAAGGTTCGGTCAACTTGGTCACTGAGTCAAAGTCTAGGGTCGGGTCAATGGTCGCTGCCAAAGAGAGAGAGAAAAGAAACACTCAGCGTGCACTCTAACCAAGATCAGAATGGTTACCAATTTATCTAATCTGGAAACCTCCCACTGTACCTCAAATTCTTCTCCAAACCTGAAAGAAGAATTAGTCGGGGTCACCCGAGGAGTAAACTAACTCATCAGTGGGAATCGGGATCCAACTCTCATCGCATGATAACGTGACGAAATCCGCTCACGTTATCACACTCCAGAAGGTATGCGCATACCTGGCAAGTTTCAGTTCTTTTGAAACTCCCGATGTGATTTTTACCCCATGCTCTTATGACCTTGACTTTGGCCAACATATCATAAGTCACATGTCAAGTTCTGCCCGTCATTCTCCAGGTTAATTTGAATCCACCCGTACATACCCTTGACTTTGGCCAAAATGGCAGCACGACTGTCCCAAACCAACGCATCTATCTATGCTGCATATGAATAACCAACAGCTACCAAACACTGTGCCTTGACTTTGGCCAACATACACAGCTTGAATACTATTGACTACCCATATGAAACGACGGAGGGCTACGAATGGTTTCTGGCGAAAACCTTTAACGTAATGAACTTGATATCGTCGAAGGAACGGATAGCTTTTAAAAATATAGTGACGAAAACCGTTGCTAAAGAGGTCACTCCCGGTGAAGGGATCTCGGCTCTTTCCCCGTAGAATGGGGTGCAGGATATTCCAAATGAATACCGCGATGCAAAGCAAAAGTAATCGGCTATAGTGAAGTTAATGCCCTGACGCAAACTTTTGTCCAAGGGGTCACTCCCGGTGAAGGGATCTCGGCCCTTGCCTCGTCGACTGAGGAGCAGGATATTCCAACTGAATACCACGATGCAAAACAAAAGTGAACGTCCTTGCAATAACAGCTTTTTGAAAAGTGTTCCAACAACATCAGATTAGGTTTGTTTTTAAACTTGCATTGATCCGAATCAATGCAGTCCCATCAATTGATCACACCAAAAAGAACGAAAATATACTGATGTACGTATATGCCATCCGCATTCGCCACTGGGTCCCGTCATTACCCGTTAGGTTAGCTTACTAACGACAGAGCGGGGACTGGACTAGCGCGGATGCAAAACATATACAACATCTACTAATATATATACCAATATATTATATTTCGCTCAAGGCGTGAAAGAAATGCAACATCACAGAGAATGAACAGCATCACAGAAACAATACAGATATCTGGGATCCCCGGGTTTCACAGAGCCGCTGAAACCCGACGTTCCCCTGGTCGTGTGGATAGCCTGTGCAATGAAATCCTAGACCCCTACGGGCGCGGCAAGTTACCCGCCAAAACCTGAAGCGAGGCATCCCCCTTCAGCGCCGTGAATGGACCACCCAGCACTTCACGGAATCCGGCAACTTGGGCACCCCTCCTGGGTCAACCTGTACCCCCTACGAGTGCGGTGAATAGCCCGTCAATCCTGGAATGAAGCCCCCTCCGTCCCAATGCCATGAGATGCGGGCTTGTTGCCTTCTAGAACCCGGCCATCCGTGCACCCCACCGCGGGGTAATCCTAGTACAGAAAGTAAAATATACATACACCGGGTACATCGACCGCAACCAGGTCGTGCCCCAAAAAAAAAAAATAATACAAACAGGCAGTGACGGCAGTCCACATGTCGGACGCTCGCCCCGCAATATCAAATGTACATGATACAACAAAACTGTACTAGCATTGCATCCAGGCATCTCCACGACCGATCCGCAACATCACAGCATAAACATAGAACATCAACGTGAAAGTCACGTTCGCAAATCCGTCTAACCGGGCTATAGCAGTTAGACCGGATTTACCGATCGAGTGACATTCACGGTCGCAGATATAATGTAAATACTGTGAAAAATGTGTTTAAAATATCCGACCGATCGAATATCAACAAGTGGGCCCCAAAATAAAACTGTAGCAGTTACAGAAAATATGGGCCCAATTTTAATGTTCAAAAAACCCCAAAAATAATCCCAGAGGCCCACTGAAAAAATCCGGCCCACTGACTCTTCTACTCTGCGGCGGAAGCGCGGCCAGAAGTGGGTTTTGGCCGCCCTTCCGCGCTCTTGTTGGAAGATCATGGTGTCGGGTTTTTCCAGAAGTCTTAAGTTTGCCTGTACAGTGCTTTTATACAACCTGAAAAATTTTTGGGGACCAAAAAGTTTCAACAGAAAACTGATGTGGGCAAATACGGGTTTTTGAACATTTCGATCGATCGGAACTGAAAAACACATTACACAAAGCTAGACTAAGTTAATGGGGAGGCTCTGATACCACTGTAAGTGCACGGCGGCGCCCCGGCCGTCAAACCGACGGCCAAATGCGGAAGCGGTGAATAACTTTAATTTTGCGGACTTTGCAAACCGGCACCACCGCGCACTAAACTCCGGATCGTAACCATTAAACTAGTCTAGCTAACTAACAAGAAAGGGAAGAGATGTACCGACTGATCCGAGTCCTCCGGTCTTCATCTCCACTCCGATCTCCTCGCGGGATCTCCGTCTGTCGCCTCCTCGCCGGAAGGGCACCACATCGCCTGCATCTTTTACGGGCTCCCGCCTCTATACCGAGGCAACTCGGGCGCGAAGTTGGCTAGCCGACGCGCCCAAGATTTGCTGTAGAATGGTGTAGAATAGTTGTCTCTTTGGGGTTTAGTATGATTGCCATGATGGAGGAATTTTGTGCACAAGAATTTTCATGGATGCTAGAGGGAAAAATGGAGCAAGCTAAGAAATTGGGCTCGGCCAGAAAAACAACAGCACCCTCATTTTTTTGCTCTCTGCCAAATACATGAAGCAAGCTCCTTCTTATTTTTAGAATGAAAAATGTGAATGAATTAATTCCAATTCAAAACATTCCAGCACCCACTTCTAAAGTCAATGTAACCATTTATATTAATTAAACCATACACACAAAAATTCTCCTGCACACACACAAGGGGGGGGGGGCACGAAATATGCAAGAAGGAAAAATCTCACCAAATAAAACCCACTCCAACAGTGGCCGGCCCCCTCATATCCAATTTCCAACACAAAATCAAAAACCCATGCCCTCTCTAATCATAATAAATGCAAGGGATGGAGCAAAGATGCTCTCATAAAAAAAAATCCTTTTGCAAGAAACCCCCCATCACAAAATGTTAATTGCAAACTTGCAATTAACACCCTCCAACGAAAAGTCCGACCGGGAAGGAAAAAGAGAAAACCGGCCGGAACGGAATGCAAACTGGCAACTCCAGAAAACTGGTCCCATAATTAATTACAGGAAAACCCCGATACTGTGCATACACACCCGCATTTGTATTTCGACCGAAATACAAATGTAAAGAGACAAAATCTACACTATCAAATACTAAGATCCGGCTTAAGCCAAAGCCGGCTAGTAAAAACCGTCCGATCACCATCCGTGCAATACCGCACGTATCTGATCGAACCCTGCCATTTCTCCATACGGCCTCTACAGCGTTTCGCCCGAAAGCTTGAGTAACTAAAAGTGTGGTGGACTCTAAAGACTCGTCAATACTATGGCTGTGGATTTAACCACTAGCACGTCAGAGGTATAAGCCAATACGTGACGGGCCACCAGCTATTGACTAAAAGGAAAGTCGATGAGCGAACTCATCCTGACACCCTACTGAGCCTGTCAGTTACAATATCCGTGCAGTCCGGTCCGTTCGTCTATGAGTATCGCATGGCGGGCCTACGGGGTTGGTAAAAGTCAGACCCCCAAAAGCGGTACAAGTCGTGTCGGAGTGTAGCCCAGAACACCCTGAGATACTACTGGAATACCTACCAGTAAATCTCCTTGCCTTGGCCAAGGACTTTGTGTAATGGCTCTCCTAGACACAGCACGACCTCACCCCCAATACCGGGAGAGACGAACCCCTGAAGATACGCTCACTGCCTCCATGTGGCTCGGGACTGTACCCAACTAAAACCTGTTTGCACGACTCCTTTGAGCCGTGGTAGGGTAGTAATCAAAGTACAGTGGGAACTCACACGAGACAAATGACGATCCCCAGGTCGATGAACTAACCTGCACACATGTCACCAGGGAACTGCCATCTGACGTCTGGTATATGACCAACTAGCATGTTCCCGGCGAGTCCTGTCCGGTGTACTCATAACCCAATGAGCACCTGTATACATCTTAGGTGATCCAACTGACACCAGTGGCTTGTGAGACCGGCCACCGCCCCTCGTCGGGGTCTCGACTGTATACACTAGTCTACTAATGGAGTATCGATGCCCGGTCTCGAAACTCCCACGACTAGGGACCTTTTAAGGATATGCTTGTAGACTCCAGCTCTCACTTATATGATCGCCCTCATACTGCCGGCAGTCAAGCAAGAATCCTAGGGGCTCTATCAACGTGCAATAGCGACATGTCATGTCACCTAAAGCAGTACACGATGACAAAGGTAAACCAGATAGCAAACTATCATCTCGAGTAAGACTGTCCTACCGGGATAGGTCCTCCCTCAATCATTGCAATCACGTGCCTGTGATCCAATAATTGACTCTGAGGGCACTACCTCCAACACCCACGGAGAAACACTCGGTCGAATTAGCCCCTTATCTAACAAATCTTGCAACTGATCCTTCAGCTCTCGAAGCACTGCCGGGGCCATCCGATAAGGCGGTATGGAAATAGGCCCCGAGCCGGGAATCAAATCGATGCAGAACTCAACGTCGCGCTCACGTGGTAGCCCAGGTAGCTCATCAGGGAAAACATCAGGGAACTCACAAACAACCGGGACCCGGTCCAACGGAACCTCTGCAGCTCGAGTATCACAAATAAACGCTAAGAATCCCTGACATCCCTTCCGCAAGAGCTGACCAGCGCGGAGAGACGAAATCAAACTGGGAAGGGTGACGCTGCAGTCTCCCTGAACAACAAGGACTGGCTCTCCGGGAAAGCTAAATATGACTGCCTTCTCACGGCAGTCCACCAAAGCATAACAGGTGGCTAGCCAATCCATGTCCAGAAGCACATCAAAGTCCAACATATCGAGGAGAATCAAATCAACCGATGAATCCCTCTCCCCGATACGAACGGAACACAAACGAAATACAAAACGAGCGACAAACGACTCGCCTACCGGAGTACTAACAACAAGCGGATGATCTAACGACGACGACTCACGGCCCAACATCGGTGCAAAGTGTGTAGAGACGTACGAATGTGTGGAACCTGGGTCAAATAATACCCGTGCGTCGAAAGAACAAACTGGAAAGGTACCTGTCACAACGGCATTGGATGCCTACGCATCCTGCGGTGTCAAAGCAAATACTCGGGCCTGTCCTCCACCGATAGCGGGCTGACCTCGACCTCGGCCTCTGCCTCCTCGTCCTTTCTGAACAGGACCGCCGCGTCCACGGCCTCTGGGTGCACCTAACTGGCGTGGAGCATCGCCTGTGGTAGGAAGTAGGGCTCTCTGAGGAGGGGTGGTGATGGTGGTAGGGCCACATACGGAACTGTCGCTACTCCCTGTCGTCTCACCGGATAGACTCTCACAAGATGGGGCGGACTCCCGCACCCAAAACATCCTGGCGACGGCTGCTGTCCCTGGGAATATGAACCATATAACTGTCCCCGCCCAAATCCTCTGCCAGGCCTATCTCTCGGAAAGAATCTGGCGCGCTGCCTCTGAGATGGTACATCGGTAAGAATCCTCTTCGGCCCAAAAACGGCCGAAGTCTGTGATATGTGTGCCTCCATCCGCAATGCCGTATCCATAGCAGCTGAATAAGTGTCGTAGTGCTGGGCGCCAATGGCAAGATATAGCTGGGCATCAAGTCCCTGTACGAACCTCTTCACCATCTTCTCCTCGGTATCCACCAAATACTGAGCATATCGGGATAACTGTGTAAACTGGATGTCATACTCAGACACCGTCATCCCAGGTGTCTTGACTAAGGCCTCGAAGCTGCGAGCTCTGGCGTCACGAACGCTCTCTGGAAGGAAACGGGCTAGAAAGACTGCTGTAAACTCGACCCAAGTCATAGGCGGTAGACCTGCAGCTCGACCTCTCAAGACTGACTCCCACCATGTCTGTGCGAGACCCTCTAGTCGGAAACTCGCAAGCTCTACCCATCGATCATCCGAACATCTCAGCGAACGGCAGATCCTGGCTAAACTGTCAAGGAACGTCTGTGGGTCCTCCGCTGCCTCGGTGCCGGTGAATACTGGAGGTCTCAGCCTCATGAAATCCTGTAGTGAAACCGGGATGGTCACGGTGGTAGTAGTAGGAGCAGGTATCATGGTCGTCTGTGATGTAGTAGGTACGTCATCCGGTCTCGGTGTACGACTGGCTGCAACTAGGGATCCTACCATCTGACGTAGCTCCTGCATGCCTCCCATCATCTGTCGCAACTCCTCCATACCAGTCTCGAGCCTATCCATACGGCCTGGGGAAGGTGGATCGGTCTGTCCCTGCGGCGTAGGCATACCACCCTGCTCAGTCCTAGTCTCGGACGAGCCAGCTCGAATCTCGTCTCTGGCGGCAGCCCTCTGTGCCCTCGTAGCCTTCGGCGGCATAGTGGCTGTTACAGGAAAACGGATAGTAAGAACAGTGCAATAGGATCATAGGATACACGGAATTGAAGAAGGAAATTTTCAAGCAAGTATCCTAAAGTCACTTAGGCGGAGTACCGTATCGCAAGTATGCCGCGGACATACACACGCTACGTTACCCTACTTAAGTCACTTACTCCATCTACCAAGGGTCATCCTACACTCAAAAAGGTAAAACCTATCGCTCTGGTACCAACTTTGTCACGACCCGCAGGGTACGGAACGTGACTGGCACTTAAGTTTACGAAACGTCTAAAGACGTCCGTAAAGTAAGTAAGCCAAAGCCTAGAAAACAAAACCAATTAAGCAAAGAGTGAAGAAAACCCAATCAATTGAAAGCGAGTTTATCAAATAAGTCATGTAAAACCCTTTTTAAAAACAATACCAATTTTTCCGAAAATTTCGGCAGAGTCTCCTTTGTAAATACTGGCCCCCAAAATGGGTACAACAAAATATATATGAATCCAACAAAATAGGGCATCCCCAAGCGGGAGCTAGCTCTTCGCCACAAGGCGGTCACAAATCCCACGCAATATAAAGCAACAACATGCGAAATAATCATAATGAAGCATAAGAAAACATCATGTCGACTCAAATGAGCACGACCCCAAAATACAGCATAAAAGTCCACAAACCTCACAGTCTCATCTCTAGGTCAATATACAACAATACTGGTAGATACAGTAGATGGAGTGTACTAGATACAAAGAATATACAAGGTGGTACAAAAATAATGATATAACCCACCTAGGAGCAAAACCTCGAGTCCAGGCAAGGGAGGCAAAAGAACAAGTGCGCCCGCCGCTACTGTACTGACGGAGCGGACCTACAAAAGACTGTGGCACAACGGGGGTGAGTTGCCAACTCGTGAGTAATAAATAACATCTACACAGGCTATCGAATGCATGCACACAAGCATCCTAGCATCTCAAATACAGGTAAGGCAGGACATAATAGCAGGTATGTATGCAATATGAATCTACTAGCAGGTATGAATGCAATGCGAATCAACTCGTGATCTGAATGTGTAAGTATAAGAAATCATGTTTTTCCCTTTAAGAATCTCTTTTGAAATACCATCACAATACCAATAGAATCAACAAGAACCTGTGTCCAGCATCGACACCTCAAAACTGTCTCAAATCTCATATCAATGTATCTCTGGCCTCAGCCGTCCGGCTGACCCATCTCAAATATCAATATCTCATCATCTAGCGGCCACGGTCGGTATCCTCTGGATATCCGCCGTCCCAAACAGTCACCGGTAGGTAATCCGTCCCCTGCCAGGCTCAACGTCAACACCACATTCCTCTTGCCCCGGGGTACCTTACCGGGCCCACCATGTACCCGTGACGGTTCCTCCACTCCTCGACACGGATTTCCAAAACCACAGCAAACTCATGGTGGACGACACTTACATCACTAGAAAACCGCAATTTACATATTTTAAAAATATAATAAGTTTAGAAATTTTGCGGCTTTCCCCTGAAATCCCGAAATATCATAAAATCTCAAGAAATCCTCATAAGTGCATATATAAATGATAATGAATGCATATGGTATCAATAATCAAGTTGCGATATGTGATTAATAGATTAAGCATGAACAATTAATATGATGAAGTACATGCACATGAATAGCAATCCTACGGTTTCATTTTAAGGAATTAAAGGCAATAGCACAAGTTTAAGTATCAATTAGTAAAAGGTTTCAATTTAAAGGTTATCTAGTGTGGTGGCATGGCAATTACCAGGGTGTGTGTGTAAGCATGAATAGTGCTCGTGCTGCATATAAAAACCCTGGCAATGGTGCAGGTGTCCTATAAAATGGTTTCGTATAGGTATGTCAATATAATGCATGGATGCAGCAAATAGTCAACTAAGTATTTCACCCCTAATTACTAACATCACTAAGGATCTTGTAAGTTACTAAAACTATCGGGCGGCTTGCGCCATCCAACGATAGTCCCCCATAGATGTTACATCTACTCACTGGAATCCCTAGCTAGTCACGTCCAATCACCGCTTTCCCCTTTCGTGCCGCGTCTGACGTCTCCGCGACCGAACCTGGAATTTACATCAATACCAAACATAAGGTTACATATTAAGAACGACGCAAAAACCCAAACGAAAATACTAACGTTCACAAGCTAGGTACAACGTGCACAAGGTGCGCGGAACACACGCGAAAATCGCAAAAACTGCAAAAATCGCCGATTTGGTCGTCCGGCAAAACTAAAACCCGACTACTCAAAAATCCGCACTCACACATCCTAAACGTCATAGGAGATGCTAAAAACATCCCCAAGGTATCACAAATAATTCACCAAATAATTTTAATAAAAACCTAGTAAGCACAAACTAGCAATTTTGGTGCAAAAATCGAAAATTAGCGATACGGTTATCACAATCCAACCACACAACAAGCAATCTACAAACACTATAATTACAAAACATTAGCAAAGATTCAAAACCTATTTTCCATAAACAACCATTACTTGAATTATATAACCTAGCAATTCTTAATCCAAACTATATATGAAAACCTTAAATTAACACTAATTTATAACTCAATTAGCAAGTTAACCTTCTAGATTAGGTTAGCGAAACAACTAGATAACAAATTAGATTTAATCAACTAAATAATGGTTTCTAAACCCTAATTCAACTCATTTATCATGCTTCACAACCCATTTTCCATACATAAACCCTCTCTTGAATTTCCTAAAACAACAATTTACAACCAAAATCAAACTTTTAAAATTAACTAAATTAGCATAATTTGAAGACCACATAAACAAGGTAACTTCTTTGATTTGGTTGTGTAGGAACTAGCAAGCAAAATAAATTTAATTAACCACATAATGGTGTGCTAACAAACCCTAGTTTAAAACAAACTACTCTTTTATAAACTAGATTAGAAATTAACTAAACTTTTAACACTAAAACCATATAATTAAAGGAATTTAGCCAAAAGAAATTAACTTGATGGAAATTATACCTCAATTTGAGATCTAGCAAGAATAAATTTGCTCTAAATGATGGCCTCAAGTATCAAGATCCAAGCTAGGGAGGTGAAGGAAAAGAAAGATGAAGGATGGGTTTAATTTGTAAGCTTGAAATTGCAATTTTGTTGAATTAAGCATGAAGAATTTTGAAGAAATGAAAAGAAAAGAGATGAAGAGGAGGGGGTGCAGGTTTCGGCCAGATTAGGGGGAAGGGGAGGGTGTGGGTGTGTAGGAAAAGTCATTGGTCAACTCTCCCAAAAGTCGAAGCACCATACTTAAACAACTATTTTAAAAATAAATTCCTAAACAAAACAATTCCACACATGAAGAAAAAGCAAGGTGAGGCCAGAAATTTCTGGACTTGATCAAGGTGGGGCTGTCCTAGGGCTGAGGGAAGAGAGAGAGGGGTTTTACAAAAGAAATTTTATGCAAAAAGACCCCCTACAAGTCAAAAATTGCAAGTTTTAGCTTAAAATTCAATAAATTCGTTTCCTATCATAAAAATTTGTTAAAAATCAAAATAAAATACTAAAATTTTATGTTACAACTAGATTTTAATTAACATAATTTTAAAGATTAAAATTAGCCCAGAAAAATTTGTATTTATCGCTAATTTATTGTATTTTCTTACCGGCTTAAAATAATATTAAAAATTTGAAAAATAAGGAAAATTTTTTAAACGACCAGAATTTCATAAGTAACTCATTTGCTACTAAAAACAAGCAAATTCCTATCCAAATTAGGTATAATTAGTCCTAAACTGCAAAATAACGAGAAAGACGGTTTTCGGAAAAATACCGAATTTTCACCGATTTTCAGGAAAACACCAAAACGACTTTTCAAGACGCTACAATCTTCCCCCCTTAAAGAATTTCGGTCCCCGAATTAAAAAATATAACTACGCGTACCTTCAAAGAGATGGGGATATTTCTTTCTCATCTCGCCCTCGGTCTCCCAGGTAACCTCCTCGCTGCTTGGGCTACGCCAAAGGACCTTGACGGTTGGTATAATCTTCGATCTCAACTTCTTCTCCTTCCAATCCAGGATGGCCACCGGCTGCTCTGCAAACGAAAGGTCGCGCTCGAGCTGGACTGTCGGGTGCTGAATCGCATGCGAAGGGTCGTGAAGGTACTTGCGGAGCATCGAAACATGGAAGACGGGGTGAACATCGGGAAAGCTGGGTGGAAGAGCCAAACGATAAGCAACAGCGCCGACACGCTCGAGGATCTCGAAGGGACCTACGAATCTAGGGCTAAGCTTCCCCTTTTGCCCAAAACGCATCACGCCCTTCATCGGAGAGACTCTCAGAAAAACATGATCGCCAACTGCGAACTCGGAAAATCTGCCCTGTCCCATCTGTGCCATGATCTCTGAGCAACGGTCGTCACTGCGCTGTGCCTCTCATATACGGTCAAGCAACTGTGGGCGTGCACGAACATGCGCGAGCTGTCCCCCTGTCTGAGTGAACTCGAACTCAACTCGGCTGTCGCATAACATCTGCCAATCTGCTGACGACTGCCTCTGCACTGCGCGCAAAAAGGATAGACTACCCCCGGGCCTCCTACTCAACGCATCTGCCACCACATTTGCCTTGCCGGGGTGATATAAGATCTCGCAGTCATAGTCTTTCACCAACTCCATCCAACGACGCTGTCTGAGGTTCAGGTCTCGCTGCTGAAATATGTACTTTAAGCTCTTGTGATCGGTGAATATCTGACACGACTCGCCGTACAGGTAATGTCGCCAAATCTTCAGTGCAAAGACCACTGCAGCCATCTCCAAATCGTGAGTGGGGTAGTTCTGTTCATGCTTCTTCAGCTGCCGAGAAGCATATGCGATCACCCGGCCATGCTGCATCAACACGCATCCTAATCCCACTCGCGAAGCATCACAGTAGACCACAAATCCGCCTGATCCCGAAGGCAAAGATAATACCGGCGCCGTAGTCAAACAAGTCCGTAGCTGCTGAAAACTGCGCTCGCACTTCTCTGTCCAAACGAAAGGAACTCCCTTCCGGGTCAAACCGGTCAACGGTGCAGCTATACGGGAGAAGTCCTGAACAAAACGCCTGTAGTAGCCCGCCAAGCCTAGAAAACTACGGATCTCAGTAACCGGTGTAGGTCGGGGCCACTGCTGAACAGCCTCAATCTTCTTCGGGTCCACACATATGCCGTCTCTCGTAACCACGTGACCTAAGAATCCGACGCTGTCCAGCCAGAATGCACACTTGGAGAACTTTGCGAACAGCTGGTGCGCCCTCAAAGTCTGTAACTTAATCCGCAAGTGCTGCTCGTGCTCCTCTCCGCTCCGGGAGTACACCAAGATATCGTCGATAAACACGATGATGAACAAGTCAAGATACGGCCTAAATGTACGGTTCATCAAATCCATGAATGCTGCTGAGGCGTTGGTGAGTCCGAACGACATCACCAAAAACTCATAGTGGCCGTAGCGCGTGCGGAAAGCTGTCCTCGGTATATCCTCCTGTCGAACTCGCAGCTGATGGTATCCTGATCGCAAGTCGATCCTCGAAAAATATCCCGCACTCTGAAGCTGGTCGAACAAATCATCAATGCGCGGCAACGGATATCTGTTCCGAACGGTAACTTTGTTCAGCTGGCGGTAGTCGATACATAAGCGCAAACTTCCATCCTTCTTCTTGACAAACAGGACCGGAGCACCCCACGGAGAAACACTCGGTCGAATTAGCCCCTTATCTAACAAATCTTGCAACTGATCCTTCAGCTCTCGAAGCTCTGCCGGGGCCATCCGATAAGGCGGTATGGAAATAGGCCCCGAGCCGGGAATCAAATCGATGCAGAACTCAACGTCGCGCTCAGGTGGTAGCCCAGGTAGCTCATCAGGGAAAACATCAGGGAACTCACAAACAACCGGGACCCGGTCCAACGGAACCTCTGCAGCTCGAGTATCACAAATAAACGCTAAGAATCCCTGACATCCCTTCCGCAAGAGCTGACCAGCGCGGAGAGACGAAATCAAACTGGGAAGGGTGACGCTGCAGTCTCCCTGAACAACAAGGACTGGCTCTCCCGGAAAGCTAAATATGACTGCCTTCTCACGGCAGTCCACCGAAGCATAACAGGTGGCTAGCCAATCCATGCCCAGAAGCACATCAAAGTCCAACATATCGAGGAGAATCAAATCAACCGATGAATCCCTCTCCCCGATACGAACGGAACACAAACGAAATACAAAACGAGCGACAAACGACTCGCCTACCGGAGTACTAACAACAAGCGGATGATCTAACGACGACGACTCACGGCCCAACATCGGTGCAAAGTGTGTAGAGACGTACGAATGTGTGGAACCTGGGTCAAATAATACCCGTGCGTCGAAAGAACAAACTGGAAAGGTACCTGTCACAACGGCATTGGATGCCTGCGCATCCTGCGGTGTCAAAGCAAATACTCGGGCCTGTCCTCCACCGATAGCGGGCTGACCTCGACCTCGGCCTCTGCCTCCTCGTCCTTTCTGAACAGGACCGCCGCGTCCACGGCCTCTGGGTGCACCTAACTGGCGTGGAGCATCGCCTGTGGTAGGAAGTAGGGCTCTCTGAGGAGGGGTGGTGATGGTGGTAGGGTCACATGCGGAACTGTCGCTGCTCCCTGTCGTCTCACCGGACAGACTCTCACAAGATGGTGCGGACTCCCGCACCCAAAACATCCTGGCGACGGCTGCTGTCCCTGGGAATATGAACCATATAACTGTCCCCGCCCAAATCCTCTGCCAGGCCTATCTCTCGGAAAGAATCTGGCGCGCTGCCTCTGAGACGGTACATCGGTACGAATCCTCTTCGGCCCAAAAACGGCCGAAGTCTGTGATATGCGTGCCTCCATCCGCAATGCCGTATCCATAGCAGCTGAATAAGTGTCGTAGTGCTGGGCGCCAATGGCAAGATATAGCTGGGCATCAAGTCCCTGTACGAACCTCTTCACCATCTTCTCCTCGGTATCCACCAAATACTGAGCATATCGGGATAACTGTGTAAACTGGATGTCATACTCAGACACCGTCATCCCAGGTGTCTTGACTAAGGCCTCGAAGCTGCGAGCTCTGGCGTCACGAATGCTCTCTGGAAGGAAACGGGCTAGAAAGACTGCTGTAAACTCGACCGAAGTCATAGGCGGTAGACCTGCAACTCGACCTCTCAAGACTGACTCCCACCATGTCTGTGCGAGACCCTCTAGTCGGAAACTCGCAAGCTCTACCCATCGATCATCCGAACATCTCAGCGAACGGCAGATCCTGGCTAAACTGTCAAGGAACGTCTGTGGGTCCTCCGCTGCCTCGGTGCCGGTGATTACTGGAGGTCTCAGCCTCATGAAATCCTGTAGTGAAACCGGGATGGTCACGGTGGTAGTAGTAGGAGCAGGTATCATGGTCGTCTGTGATGTAGTAGGTACGTCATCCGGCCTCGGTGTACGACTGGCTGCAACTAGGGATCCTACCATCTGACGTAGCTCCTGCATGCCACCCATCATCTATCGCAACTCCTCCATACCAGTCTCGAGCCTATCCATACGGCCTGAGGAAGGTGGATCGGTCTGTCCCTGCGGCGTAGGCATACCACCCTGCTCAGTCCTAGTCTCGGACGAGCCAGCTCGAATCTCGTCTCTGGCGGCAGCCCTCTGTGCCCTCGTAGCCTTCGGCGGCATAGTGGCTGTTACAGGAAAACGGATAGTAAGAACAGTGCAATAGGATCATAGGATACACGGAATTGAAGAAGGAAATTTTCAAGCAAGTATCCTAAAGTCACTTAGGCGGAGTACCGTATCGCAAGTATGCCGCGGACATACACACGCTACGTTACCCTACTTAAGTCACTTACTCTATCTACCAAGGGTCATCCTACACTCAAAAAGGTAAAACCTATCGCTCTGATACCAACTTTGTCACGACCCGCAGGATACGGAACGTGACTGGCACTTAAGTTTACGAAACGTCTAAAGACGTCCGTAAAGTAAGTAAGCCAAAGCCTAGAAAACAAAACCAATTAAGCAAAGAGTGAAGAAAACCCAATCAATTGAAAGCGAGTTTATCAAATAAGTCATGTAAAACCCTTTTTAAAAACAATACAAATTTTTCCGAAAATTTCTGCAGAGTCTCCTTTGTAAATACTGGCCCCCAAAATGGGTACAACAAAATATATATGAATCCAACAAAATAGGGCATCCCCAAGCGGGAGCTAGCTCTTCGCCACAAGGCGGTCACAAATCCCACGCAATATAAAGCAACAACATGCGAAATAATCATAATGAAGCATAAGAAAACATCATGTCGACTCAAGTGAGCTCGACCCCAAAATTCAGCATAAAAGTCCACAAACCTCACAGTCTCATCTCTAGGTCAATATACAACAATACTGGTAGATACAGTAGATGGAGTGTACTAGATACAAAGAATATACAAGGTGGTACAAAAATAATGATATAACCCACCTAGGAGCAAAACCTCGAGTCCAGGCAAGGGAGGCAAAAGAACAAGTGCGCCCGCCGCTACTGTACTGACGGAGCGGACCTGCAAAAGACTGTGGCACAACGGGGGTGAGTTGCCAACTCGTGAGTAATAAATAACATCTACACAGGCTATCGAATGCATGCACACAAGCATCCTAGCATCTCAAATACAGGTAAGGCAGGACATAATAGCAGGTATGTATGCAATATGAATCTACTAGCAGGTATGAATGCAATGCGAATCAACTCGTGATCTGAATGTGTAAGTATAAGAAATCATGTTTTTCCCTTTAAGAATCTCTTTTGAAATACCATCACAATACAAATAGAATCAACAAGAACCTGTGTCCAGCATCGACACCTCAAAACTGTCTCAAATCTCATATCAATGTATCTCTGGCCTCAGCCGTCCGGCTGACCCATCTCAAATATCAATATCTCATCATCTAGCGGCCACGGTCGGTATCCTCTGGATATCCGCCGTCCCAAACAGTCACCGGTAGGTAATCCGTCCCCTGCCAGGGTCAACGTCAACACCACATTCCTCTTGCCCCGGGGTACCTTACCGGGCCCACCATGTACCCGTGACGGTTCCTCCACTCCTCGACACGGATTTCCAAAACCACAGCAAACTCATGGTGGACGACACTTACATCACTAGAAAACCGCAATTTACATATTTTAAAAATATAATAAGTTTAGAAATTTTGCGGCTTTCCCCCGAAATCCCGAAATATCATAAAATCTCAAGAAATCCTCATAAGTGCATATATAAATGATAATGAATGCATATGGTATCAATAATCAAGTTGCGATATGTGATTAATAGATTAAGCATGTACAATTAATATGATGAAGTACATGCACATGAATAGCAATCCTACGGTTTCATTTTAAGGAATTAAAGGCAATAGCACAAGTTTAAGTATTAATTAGTAAAAGGTTTCAATTTAAAGGTTATCTAGTGTGGTGGCATGGCAATTACCAGGGTGTGTGTGTAAGCATGAATAGTGCTCGTGCTGCATATAAAAACCCTGGCAATGGTGCAGGTGTCCTATAAAATGGTTTCGTATAGGTATGTCAATATAATGCATGGATGCAGCAAATAGTCAACTAAGTATTTCACCCCTAATTACTAACATCACTAAGGATCTTGTAAGTTACTAAAACTATCGGGCGGCTTGCGCCATCCAACGATAGTCCCCCGTAGATGTTACATCTACTCACTGGAATCCCTAGCTAGTCACGTCCAATCACCGCTTTCCCCTTTCGTGCCGCGTCTGACGTCTCCGCGACCGAACCTGGAATTTACATCAATACCAAACATAAGGTTACATATTAAGAACGACGCAAAAACCCAAATGAAAATACTAACGTTCACAAGCTAGGTACAACGTGCACAAGGTGCGCGGAACACACGCGAAAATCGCAAAAACTGCAAAAATCGCCGATTTGGTCGTCCGGCAAAACTAAAACCCGACTACTCAAAAATCCGCACTCACACATCCTAAACGTCATAGGAGATGCTAAAAACATCCCCAAGATATCACAAATAATTCACCAAATAATTTTAATAAAAACCTAGTAAGCACAAACTAGCAATTTTGGTGCAAAAATCGAAAATTAGCGATACGGTTATCACAATCCAACGGCACAACAAGCAATCTACAAACACTATAATTACAACACATTAGCAAAGATTCAAAACCTATTTTCCATAAACAACCATTACTTGAATTATATAACCTAGCAATTCTTAATCCAAACTATATATGAAAACCTTAAATTAACACTAATTTATAACTCAATTAGCAAGTTAACCTTCTAGATTAGGTTAGCAAAACAACTAGATAACAAATTAGATTTAATCAACTAAATAATGGTTTCTAAACCCTAATTCAACTCATTTATCATGCTTCACAACCCATTTTCCATACATAAACCCTCTCTTGAATTTCCTAAAACAACAATTTACAACCAAAATCAAACTTTTAAAATTAACTAAATTAGCATAATTTGAAGACCACATAAACAAGGTAACTTCTTTGATTTGGTTGTGTAGGAACTAGCAAGCAAAATAAATTTAATTAACCACATAATGGTGTGCTAACAAACCCTAGTTTAAAACAAACTACTCTTTTATAAACTAGATTAGAAATTAACTAAACTTTTAACACTAAAACCATATAATTAAAGGAATTTAGCCAAAAGAAATTAACTTGATGGAAATTATACCACAAGTTGAGATCTAGCAAGAATAAATTTGCTCCAAATGATGGCCTCAAGCATCAAGATCCAAGCTAGGGAGGTGAAGGAAAAGAAAGATGAAGGATGGGTTTAATTTGTAAGCTTGAAATTGCAATTTTGTTGAATTAAGCATGAAGAATTTTGAAGAAATGAAAAGAAAAGAGATGAAGAGGAGGGGGTGCAGGTTTCGGCCAGATTAGGGAGAAGGGGAGGGTGTGGGTGTGTAGGAAAAGTCATTGGTCAACTCTCCCAAAAGTCGAAGCACCATACTTCAACAACTATTTTTAAAATAAATTCCTAAACAAAACAATTCCACACATGAAGAAAAAGAAAGGTGAGGCCAGAAATTTCTGGACTTGATCAAGGTGGGGCTGTCCTAGGACTGAGGGGAGAGAGAGAGGGGTTTTACAAAAGAAATTTTATGCAAAAAGACCCCCTACAAGTCAAAAATTGCAAGTTTTAGCTTAAAATTCAATAAATTCGTTTCCTATCATAAAAATTTGTTAAAAATCAAAATAAAATAATAAAATTTTATTTTACAACTAGATTTTAATTAACATAATTTTAAAGATTAAAATTAGCCCAGAAAAATTTGTATTTATCGCTAATTTAATGTATTTTCTTACCGGCTTAAAATAATATTAAAAAATTGAAAAATAGGGAAAAATTTTTAAACGACCAGAATTTCATAAGTAACTCATTTGCTACTAAAAACAAGCAAATTCCTATCCAAATTAGGTATAATTAGTCCTAAACTGCAAAATAACGAGAAAGACGGTTTTCGGAAAAATACCGAATTTTCACCGATTTTCAGGAAAACACCAAAACGACTTTTCAAGACGCTACACATACCATCATCAAACACAGATCACAGATATGTATAACCCCCACTAATCGACATATAGCGATTAGCCGACGTTCAATACATGAAAACATCACAGATATAACCGATTAGTCAAAGTGTAGTGAAGTTCGATCAAAAATACGGATTTATAGGCCCCCAAATACAAATTTCTTTTCTGGAAAATCTGGGCTGAAATAAACCATCTTAAAAATCCTAAAACCACAACCTAAAAACACTGCACCAAACTCGGTCAAGAGCCGAGTCAAAACGGCGGCGGTTCCGCGGCAAAGATATACCCATTGCCGCGGAACCGCGGCGCTTTGAAGGGATCACTCGACCGTTTCTGGTGGGCTTCTTTACAAAACCCTGAGATGATTTTTGGAGTATGACTTTTTATTTTTAGAACAGAAAAAATTTTAACAGAAACTTATGGTTTTGCATGTCGTAGTTTTGTGATTTTTCCGATCGAACTTCTATACACTTTACTACCTAGCCAGTTTATGTTTAGTTAGGCTCTGATACCACTGTAAGTCCACGTTGCCGACCCTGGTTCTTGTGGGGAGGCGGAAACGGTATAAAAATCAAATTTTTAGCGCACTAGACAACATGGACTAACAAAAGTCGGGATCTTTTCTAAACAAAACTAGCTACCAAGCTAAAGAGAGTTAGCTACTCGGAAAAGGTGTTATACCTCACTTGAACTCCTTCTTGAAACCTTTGTAGAGGTTGGATGGTGCTTTCTTCGTCGCCTTCTTTCGTCAAAGATGGATCCACCTGAGGGTTCAACCTTGGGCTCCTTTCTCGAACTTTGAGAGAACTAAGGTCTTTGGCTTGCTAGACCTTCAACCCTAGAGTGAGTAGAGAGTGGTTTAGGGTATTTTTATCTCAAGGAGTGGTTTCTCAACACATGAGAATGAATCTCCTTGAACTAGAGAAGGAGGAAGAAGAAGAGAGGAGAGAGAGTGAATATGATAGAATGAAATGGTTTTACAACCATAACAAAATATAAGTGATTTATCAAAAATAATATTAATCAAAAATGAAAAGGTGATGGTTAGTTTGAATAGACCATTATCATATCACCATAAATGATTTTGCAAAGATCAAAGAGCATCTAAAAGGCTAATGATGATGGTCAAAGTTTCAAACCTAGTCAACTAGTCAACCTTGGTCAACAAGTCAACAAGCCCAACCATGACACAATTTCATTTAATTAATATTATTAATTGATAAATCACAAGATCAACAGGGTTTGGAAAAAGACGACTGTCAACTGTGTATACACACCCGTTCCAAAACCCCAATGAAAAATCTCTTCCTCCGCCTCAATCAACTGTGCATACACACCCGCGTTCCTGTTCCGAAGAACACGAACACAAAGAGATAAAACCAATCCCAAATCATATACTAGGATCCGGCTTAAACCAAAGCCCGCTAGTATAAGTTGTCCAGACAACAAACGTGCACAAGTGCGCGGATGTGAACGAACCCTGTCGCAAAACCATGCGACCTGTACTCATTTTGCCCAAAGGCGAATAGCCCTCTGTGTGGGACTCTAAAGACTCGATACTACGGTGGCAGTGGGTTTAACCACAGACCGCAAGCGGCACTAGCTGTACGTAACGGTCCCCTGGTAGATGCCGATAAGAAGACTGACGAGGTGAACCCCATCTGAACTCCTACTGAGCCTGAATGTGACAGTCTCCGTACAGTCCGGTCTGTTCGTCTGATACATCGCATGGCGGGTCTAGAGGGCGGTAAACGTCAGTCCCCTAATAGCGGTACAAGTCGTGTCGGAGTGAATCCCAGAACACCCTGAGATAACACTGGAAACCTACCAGTATATCTCGCTTGCCCTGGCCAGGGACTACTCGTGTAATGGCTCTCCTAGACACAGCGCGATGTCAACCCCCAATACCGGGAGAGACGAATCCTGTCTAACCGTCACTGCCTCCAAGTGCTTCGGGACTGCACCCAACTACTACCTGTTTGCATGACTCTTTTGAGCCGTGGTAGGGTAGTAGTCAAAGTACAGTGGGAACACACTTGAGGCGAAGTGACAGTGTCAAGTCAGCGGACTAAGTTGTACTCATGTCACCTGGGAACTGATAACTGACGATAGGTATAATACCAACCATCAGTTCCCAACGAGTCATGTCCAGTGTACTCGTAGCCTAACGAGCACCCGCATACTATCTCAAGTACGACGTACTGGCGGCTGTGGGACAGACCGTCTCCCGCACTGGGACGAGAATCGCATGCGCTAGTCTACTCCGGAGTATCGATGCCCTGTCTCGATAATCCCACGACTAGGGACGTGTATAAGGATGTGCTTATAGATTACCCAGCCCCTACGAGTGTGACTGCCATCACAACGCTGGTAATCAAGCAAAGATCCTAAGGGCTCCACTAATGCGTATAGGTGATATAATAAAAGAAACACATGTACACATTAAAGCAGAGACAAACCAAGTAGCATACTACCATTTCGAGCAAGATTGTATATACAACTGTGAATATCCCAAGCTTCCATCAAGTAATATACATACTAGTATGATACAGTAATGGCCTCTAGGGCATATACACTAACACTTATGACCTTGACGAAGGCCAACATATCATAAGTAACATGTCAAGTTCTACCCGTCATTGTCCCGGTTAATTTGAACCCACCGGCACATACCCTTTACGAAGGCCAAAGTAGTAGTACGACTTTCCCAAACCAATGCATCTATCTATGCTACCGATGAATATCCAGCAGCTACCAAACACTTTGCCTTGGTAAAGGTCAAAATACATAGCTTGAATGCTACTGACTATTCAACTGAAATGATGGAGGTCTATGAATGATTTTGGTGAAACCGTAAACGTAGTGCACTTGATATAATCGAAGGAACCTGATTTCTTTTAAAAGGAATGGTTTAAGATCTGCATTTAAAAGTCTGCTATTTTAAAATAACCGAGTGGTTTTAAAATTTGTTCCAGCGATTCAGCTTTGGTTTGTTTTCTTTGCATTAATGTAATGCAGTCCCATCAATTAACTTACCATTGCGGAAAACAACGAAAATACAACGTACCCTTATGCCATCCGCACTCGCCACGGGCCCCGTCATCACCCGTTAGGTTACTTAACTAACGACAGAGCGGGGGCTGGACTAGCGCGGATGCAAAACATAAGCAACATCTATTGTATAATACATATATAATAATATCCATTCATCAGACGCAATGATAGGCATTCCAGATCACAGATGAACACATTGGATATACTAGGAATTCCGCGTTTCATTTGAGCCAGTAACGAAACACAGATTCCACGGTCGTTATGAATAGCCAAACCCCATCTTAGACCCTTATGGGTGTGGCAAACTACCCGCCAAATTCCTAAAGTGAAGCAACCTCCCTCAACAAAGTGAGTAGGCTACTCGGCACTTCAAAGTACCCGGTAGTTTGTGCACCCCACCTTGGGTCTATCCTAGGAGCAAAAACAGTATAAGAAATAATACAACGGTGGCTACTACCTCAACCCAGATGTGCCCCGCAAAAATAATATTACATCACTTTACAAATTTTACATCGAATGAAAGAATGAAAACTCTCATCTCACATCCCTGTCCATTCATCCACGATGATCCAACAAGTTTATATACACAAACCATCAAAACAACATCACAGATATGTACAACCTAGACTAATCGACGTATAGCAATTAGTCAATGTTTCCAAACACATATATACATCACAGTGCTTGTAAAATAACTACGACATTATAATTCCACACGCAATTAGCAAACTTAAACAATTTTCCAAGACTTGTAAATCCAGTGAGCTAAAGTTCCAAAATTGATAGTTTTGAGCAAATCCGGAAGTCGAAACGAACTCGAAACCCGCCCGAATCTTCGCGGAGGTGAATACACATGAATTATTGTCGAATGGGGGCTTTAGGGGTGGGTACCTACCCCTGGGGGCCACCATGAGGTGGCCCCCAAAGGGAGGTAGACCCGAGAGCACCAATTCCTGGTGCTCTAGGGTCACCGGCCCCCAAGGCCACCAAGTGGTGGTCTTGGGGGGCGGTCCCTGCCGTTGGTCCCCCCGGGGTGTCCCAGGGATGCGCACGCTTCACCCCGCGGCTTCTCGGTTCAAACAGTAAGCCCGCAGGGTGTGAAACAACTCAAAACCTCACTTTTGAAAACTGTTTTTGTCGACAGTTTTTCTGCGACAAAAACGGCAGAATTCTAACATCGCTACAAGCTGTCTAAGGTTTATGAGAGGCTCTGATACCACTGTAAGTCGATGTCGCGCACCCCACGTGTTCGCGGGGAGGCGGAATTTGCAAAAAAATGATTTTTACGAGCTTCACAACACCGACTAGAAGTAAGGATCGTCCAAAAACCCTAGCTAGCAAACTACTTGAGGTTTAACTACTCGGATATGAAGTTATACCTCATGATACATGTCCTTCGGGTCTTCATCGCTATCCTCCTCGTCTACGTAGGTGTCACGACCCGAAATGGCACGTGACTGGCACTTGAATCATATGAAGTTTATAGGACCCTATCTAATTCAAGTAAGCCAAAATCCTAGAAATCTAAACCAATTAAAGAAGAGAGTGAAGGAAAACTTTAGTTTAAAGAAAGTGGTTTAACAAATAAGATGAAGTATGCATTTTTAAAATCTCAAGTTTTTTCTTAAAATTTCGGCAGAGTTTCCTTTGAAAATACTGGCCCCAAACGGGTACAACATGCTTAATATGAATAAAGGCATTCCCAAGCGGGAGCTAGCTCTTCGCCAATTGGCGGTCACAACCACGCAAGCAATATAATATACAACGTCGAAAGGCGAGGATCAAAACTCAAAAGGAAATTCAAAATCATCAAGAAAACCCATAATAATACAACGCGCGACTCTAAGGTTGAAAGAATATACAACTGGCCTTCTAAGTCTAATAAAATATACAAGTCTGGTTGATGGAGTTTTCTACATACAACTGAATAAATAAAATACAAGGGTGGTCACGATGCAAGTGAACCCACCTATTCATATCAGAATTTTGCATTATTATATCACCCATTCTTGTTCATATTACATATAAATGGTGCTTTTGATCCATGTCTGCTAAATAGTTGCAGGTTACAGGTTCTCAGATCATTACGGTGAAATTCATGGAAAGACGCTACAAATGTGAGACTACAACCAACAATAGATGAATCCGTATGATGTCGCCTACCAGTTAAAGGAACAAATGAAAATCATGAGATAGTTCAATGCACAAAGAACAAGGGTAGCACAAGATTCAAGACTTCATTACGAAGATAACGGTAAAAGTCCACATAATTCTGCACTGTTGGAAATCTGGAAGAAAATAGAAGAGATTCTGAGGAACCAAGTGAAGAAAATAGAAGATAAAAGCAACTTGACGAAACCCTAAAGAATTGGGCCCATGAGCCCATCAAATGGCCGCTGATCCGCGGCCAAACAGGCTATTCAGCCGTGGTTCCGCGGCCATAATATGCACGTGTCGGTGGGGTGTCGGTGCTTTGACTCGATCTTTCGGGTTGTTTTGTAATTTCATGTATGGATCATATGTAAACCCTATGGTTTCTCCTATCTATAAATAGGAAAGCCTACAGCCTCTTTTGAGGTGTGTCTCTTTTAGGTGCCTCTTTTGAGATGCCTCTCTTTAGTTCTTAAATTCTTTTCAATTTCTAGATTTAATTCTCATTTTGTAATGAATCATTGAGAGGTTATCAATAAAGGTATTTTATTATTTTTATCTTGCATTCTTTTTATCTGCAATTTTAATTTCTGCAATTTTTATCTGTTCTTTTAATTATCTGCAATTTAGTTTTCTAACATTAAAAATTATAAAAAATGATTTTGCTTGTCACCTTCCTAATGAGTGAGTAATTCCTCACTTGTTAGGGTTAGGATATGGAAGGTTTGAGAGAAGGAAATCTCTCTCCCTCTTTTCTTTGCCCAAATAATTTTATTTAAAGGACTCTCTTTAATCCAACGACACACCGCTCACTACGGCACCCTATCCTAAATGAGAGCGGTGATTCCCTAGTTCGACCGGTTGTGGTTGAATTAACTGGAGGTTAGGGCTAAGAGCTAAGAACGGACGGACAAGGACCAAAGGGAAGAAAATTAGTTTCTTCCTTGTTGTGTTAATCCCCGTTGTTGACTATTACCCTAACACCTATATTCTTAATTAGGGTATTGATAGAAGCGAGAAGAATCCCTTTTTCGAACTAACCTAATCCTAACCCTGGCAAGCTTTTTTATCAATTTATTCTTATTCATAGATCTACAACAAAATCACCAATTTTTTGGACTTAACTCGTTAAAACATAAAGAAAAGGAATCTATCTCCCTATGGACCGACCCGTACTCAACCGGATAGCTACCAAGCGACACCGTTATTGATTGCGGTATATTCTAAACTTTAATTTTAAAACGCACGTACGCGAAAAGCACGAACAATCAAATGGCGCCGTTGCCGGGGAGACGATAGTCTCTTTCTTTTTGTAATTTCGAATTAAAAAAATTTAAAAATTTAAAAATTATAAATATTGAAAAAAAATTTAAATAAAATATAAAATTAAATAAAATAAAATTCATCTTGTTCTTTTTGAGAAGTATTGTGTGAATTGCGCAGGAAAAGAAGAGGGAAAGATTTAAATCTGGTAAAAACCCAGTGAACAAATTAATAAATAGAAGATCTGAACAGACAGAGGAAAATCTTAACAACAAACAGAAAATTTTTGGAGATCCAAACTAACAGAACCACCGCGAAACCGCGGCGGATATATGCAGTTGACTGTGGAACCCAGTGACGTCAGCATCCCAAAATTCTCTATAAGTATTTTTGTCCTCTCTTCTACCATCTGAACTCCACTGAAAAATTTTCCTGCAGGGTTCTTTGCGTAAAAACTTCTTCTCCCTTTCCAATAAATTGTTTTTGTGCAAGATTCTTTGCGCTGCCAAATATAAAAAAATATTTGCAAGTGTTTTAGATTTTTGATGTGTTAACTGCTTTGCATAATTAATACGGACTTTTAAGGGGTTATAACACCAATCCAGATTGGGTGGGAATTTTATTACCCTTCCTAGGACCCCAAAAATCACAAAAAGCATATGAATCAACTCTCAAGTTAATTAAAAAATATTTAGACTCAGCCAATAAGGACTGTCGCGCTCATTAGGACAAAGGAAGGTTATGGGCAATCGGTCGTTTATCTAAACCTGACTTTGTGGTGCCTAGGCTAGACAAGTAGGAAAGGTAATTTTAAAAGGCCCGTCTCACGGTGATTCGTGAGCGGATCCCTCCTTTCTTTACTTGTGTTTATCTGGCCACAATTGGTGATGAAGAGGCGATTTGAGGGATATCTCACAACTTGCCCTTTGGAACAGTTAGGAGCAGTCTAGTTGACTTAGGAGACCCTAGATCTAAGCTTGATTGTGCATGTATAAATTGTGATTGTTTGAAATTGTGTCGTAGTTCCATACAAATTTTTGCAAAACTCTTTCTAAAAAAAACACTTTCAAAAATTTCAAAACTCCAAAAACAAACAATTTTTTTAAATAAAAAAAATTTTAAAATAAATTCATCACATTATTTTTCTTCTCCTTTCTCACATCATGGGTACCCCACCTCGCAAAACTCTTGCCGAACTTTGGTACCCTCAACCAGACATTACTTCTTACACGCATTGTTTTGGTCGAATTTCGGACGACCCCTCCATGCCCAAAATTTCTTTGAAAGATCGAATAGACGCGTCTAGGAGAAACAGTTGGACTCCGCAATCCATTTTGTATCAACCATTTCAACCTTCACCACCTTCTTACATTGATACTCCTTTTTCGAGTCCTATTGTAACTCCGAAACCCATGTCTATTGCTGAACATATTGAACAATCTCGTAACCGATCTTTTGTTGGATATAGTGCCCTCAAAGTCAATTATTGGATCGCAGGTACGTGATTGCAATGATTGAGGCAGGACCTATACCGATACGACAGTCTTGCTCGAGATGATAGTATGCTATCTGGTTTGTCTTTATCATCGTTTACATTCTTTAGTGTTAGTGTATATGCCCTAGAGGCCATTATTGTATCATAATAGATTGTATATTACTTAATGGAAGCTTGGGATATTCACAGTTATATATACAGTCTTGCTAAAAATGGTAGTATGCTACTTGGTTTGTGTCTACTTTAATATGTGCATATGTCTCTTGTAACGTATCACTTATACATATTAGTAGAGCCCATAGGATCTTTGCTTGATTACCAGCGTACTGATGGCAGTCACACTAGTAGGGGCTGGGTAGTCTATAAGCAACATCCTATACAGGTCCCTGGTCGTTGGATTGTCGAGATAGGGCATCGATATTCCGGAGTAGACTAAGTGTATACGCTTCTCATCCCAGTTGGGGAAATGATCTGTCCCACAGCCATCAGTACGCCGTACTGGAGATAGTATACAGGTGCTCGTTAGGTTACGGGTACACCGGACAGGACTCGCCGAGGAACTGATTGGTTGGTATTATACCCATCGTCAGTTGTCAGTTCCCAGGTGACATGAGTACAGCATATTCCGCAGACTTGACACTGCTGCTTCGCCTCGAGTGTGTCCCGCTGTTCTTAGATTGCTACCCTACCACGGTTCAAAGGAGTCGTGCAAACAGGTAGCAGTTGGGTGCAGTCCCGAGCACTTGGAGGCAGTGGCGGTTAGATAGGATTCGTCTCACCCGGTATTGGGAGATGATATCGCGATGTGTCAGAGAGCCATTACGCAAAGTCCCTGGCCAGGGCAAACGAGATATACTGGTAGGTTCCAGTAGCTTCTCAGTTTGTAATGGGCTTCGCTCCAACATGACTTATACAGCTATTAGGGGACTGACGCTTGCCGCCCCCTAGGCTTGATATGCGATAGTCTTAGACGAACAGACCGGACTGTACGGAGATTGTCACGTCAGGCTCAGTGGGAGTTCGGATGATTTACCTCATCGGCTTTCTTATCGACATCTACCTGGGGACCGTTACGTACAGCTAGTGCCGCTTGCGGTCTGTGGTTAAACCCACTGCCAGCATAGTGTCGAGTCTTTAGAGTCCCACACAGAGAGTTTCCCTGCTCCAGGCGAAACGATATAGACGTCGTATGGTTTTTCGACAAGGGTTCGGATGCGTACGTGTGTTTTCGCACGTACGACTTTTCGGACAGTTTTTACTAGCTGGCTTTGGTTTAAGCCAGATTCTAGTATCAGGTTATTGGATTTATACAGTCTAAAGTTTTTCCGTGTTTTCACGGATTGGAGGGACGTTCTCGTAATTTGTCGAGAAGGTTCTAGAAGAGTGGTGACATGAGGGGTTGAGGTGGCTTTTTCATGATTACTTTGTGTGACTCATTTATATGATTCATCATATCATTAATGCTTCATTAATGATCTATTGACTCACATGATGAATCACTCTCCTTAATTAAATGAAACATGGTGAATAATCAATTAATTGATATTATTTGATAATTCATTATGTATCATATATTCAAGTGAGAAGGATTTTTGTTCTCATTCTCATCTTCTCCTTCTCTCTCCTCAAGCTCACTCTCTCTTGAAACCCTAACCCTAACCTCTCATGTGTTGAGATCAAGGGTTAGATAGACTAAAATATTCATAACCTCACTCTATATCCTCTAGGTAGCTTAGATTAGCACTTTAAGCAACCTAGTTATCTCAAGTTTGAGATTAAGCTTGGCGTAGAAGCTTTCGGGTGGATCGTCTTTGATTCGAGGAGGCCGTGAAGTTGCCGATGTTCCAAGGAGCCTACGAGGAGTGGAGGACAGCGATGAAGACCCGAAGGACATGTAACGTGAGGTATAACTCCGGTACCGAGTAGTTAAACCTCTAGTATAACGTTAGCAATGGTTTATATTACGATTCATGCGCTCAAGTCCGTGTTACGAAACTTTGATAATCGTTTTTCATATATTCCGCCTCCCCGCGAGTTAGTGGGGTGCGTGACATGGACTTACAGTGGTATCAGAGCCAACTAAACCATTACTAGCTTGTTAGCAACTGATTAGAAGTTCGATCGACGGAAAACACGGAAAACAAAACCCTAATCCTTGACAGTTTCTGTAAATTTTAAAAGTGTCGCAAAATTTTTTTGACATACCTTAAAATTCACAGCAGGGAATTGTAAGAAATCTGGGAAAATTCGAGGATGCAACTCGGCAATACGACCGCGGTTCCGCGTGTTAGTGTATATGCCCTAGAGGCCATTACTGTATCATACTAGTTTGTATATTACTTAATGGATGCTTGGGATATTCACCTTGTATAAACAATCTTGCTCAATATAGTAGTATGCTACTTGGTTTGTTTCTACTTCAATGTGTACATGTGTTTATTTTGCGATATCACCTATACACATTAGTGGAGCCCTTAGGATCTTTGCTTGATTACCAGCGTTGTGATGGCAGTCACACTAGTGGGGCTGGGTAATCTATAAGCACATCCTTATACAGGTCCCTAGTCGCAGGACTATCGAGACAGGGCATCGATACTCCGGAGTAGACTAGCGTATGCGCTTCTCATCCCAGTATGGGAGATGGTCTGTCCCACAGCCATCAGTACGTCGTACTGGAGATAGTATACGGGTGCTCGTTGGGTTATGAGTACACTGGACAGGACTCGTCAGGAACTGACAGGTTGGTATTATACCTATCGTCAATTATCAGTTCCCAGGTGACATGAGTACAGCTTAGTCCGCTGACTTGACACTGGCACTTCGCCTCGAGTGTGTTCCCACTGTATTTTGACTACTGCCCTACCACGGCTCAAAGGAGTCATGCAAACAGGTGGTAGTTGGGTGCAGTCCCGAAGCACTTGGAGGCAGTGCCGGTTAGACAGGATTCATCTCTCCCGGTATTGGGGGTTGACATCGCGCTGTGTCTAGGAGAGCCATTACACGAGTAGTCCCTGGCCAGGGCAAGCGAGATATACTGGTAGGCTTCCAATGTTATCTCAGGGTGTTTTGGGCTTCACTCCGACACGACTTGTACCGCTATTGGGGGACTGATGTTTACCGTCCCCTAGGCCCGGCATGCGATGTATCAGACGAACATACCGGACTGTACGGAGAATGTCACATTCAGACTCAGTAGGAGTTCAGATGGGGTTCACCTCGTCAGCCTTCTTGTCGGCATCTACCTGGGGACCGTTACGCACAGCTAGTGCCGCTTGCGGTCTGTGGTTAAACCCACTGCCAGCGTAGTGTCGAGTCTTTAGAGTCCCACACAGAGGGTATTCGCCTCTGGGCAAAACAGAGTAGAGGTCGCATGGTTTTTGCGGCAGGGTTCGTTCTCATCCGTGCACTTGTGCACTTTTGGAGTCCGGACGGATTATACTAGCAGGCTCTGGTTTGAGCCAGATACTGGTATATGTTTTGGGGTTGCTTTTATCTCTCAGTATTCTTGTTCCTCGGAACGAGAATGCAGGTGTGTATGCACAGTTGTTTGAGGCGGAGGAAGAGGTTTTTCATTAGGGTTTCGGAACGGGTGCGTATGCACAGTTGACAGTCGTCTTTTTCCAAACCCTAATGGAATTATGAAATATCAATTAATAATAGTAATTAAATGAAATTGTGTCATGGTTGATTTTGTTGACTTGTTGACCATGGTTGACTTGTTGACCATGGTTGAATGTTTGACCATCATCATTGCTTTGCAAGGATACTCCTTGATTCTAGCTTACATTCATTTAATGAAGTGATGATAATGGTCATTCCAAATACAACCATCAACTATTTCATTTGAATTATTATTATTAATTAGATAATTCTTTTTCTTTTGTTATGGTTGCAAGAAGAAAAAGAGCTCATTCTATCATAACCATTCTCTCTCCTCACTTCATCTTCTTCTTCCTCAAGCTCAAGGAGAATCCTTCTCATGTGTTGAGAATCCCTCTCCTTGAAAAGAAAACACCCCTTAGACACTCTCTACTCACTCTAGGATCAAAGGTTTAGCAAGCCGAAGATTCTAGTTCTCTCAAAGTTCGAGAAAGAGCCCGAAGGTTGAACCCTCAGGTGGATCCATCTTTGACGGAAGAAGGCAATGAGGAAAGCACCATCAACCTCTACAAAAGTTTGAAGAAGAAGGAGTTCAAGTTTAGGTAAAACCATCTTTCTGAGTAGCTAACTCTCTTTAGCTTGTTTGCTAGTTTTAGTTTAGGAAAAGATCCCGACTTTGTTAGTCCATGTTGCCCCATGCGCTAAAAATTTGATTTTTATACTGTTTCCGCCTCCACATAAGAACCGGGGGTCGCAACGTGGACTTACAGTGGTATCAGAGCCTAACTAAACTTAAACTAGCTTGGTAGCGAAGTGTATGGAAGTTCGAAACGAAAAAAATCGCAAAACCGGAAATTCTAAAACCCTAAGTTTCTGTTGAAATTTTTTGTGCTCTAAAAGTAAAACATTTTACTCCTAAAATCGGCTCAGGGTTTTGTGAGAACACCCACGAAAAACGATCCCATGAATCCTTCAAACCGCCGCGGATCCGCGGCCTCAGCTATTCTCGTCGCCGCGGATCCGCCGCCGTTTGGGCTCTTCATGTGATCGTGTTTTGTGCAGTGTTCTTCTGGTAGGGTTTTGGGATTTTTCAAATATGTTATATGTGCCCAGATTTTCCAGAAAAGAAATTTACTTTTGGGGTCCTATAAATCCGTATTTTTTTCGAACTTCGCTACACTTTGGCTATATTGGTTATATCTGTGATGTTTGTAATGTATTGAACGTCGGCTAATCGCTATAAGTCGATTAGTCGGGATTATACATCTCTGTGATCTGTGTTTGATATTGGAATGTGTATATGAATGTGTTGGACTGTCGCGGGTGAATAGCCGGGGTGGATGTGAGATGAGCTTTTGTTTTTCTTTCATTCATTTGTAAATGTAAATTGATGTAATAATATTATTTGTATGGCCGCACAACCGGGTCGGGGTTGTAGCCGTCATTGTATAATTCTTTTTACTGTTTTTGCTCCAAGGATAGACCCATGGAGGGGTGCACATACTACCGGGTACTTGGCGGGTAGTTTGCCGCACCCGTAGGGGTCTTGGGTGGGGTTTTGGCTATTCACCGCGACCGTGTAATCCTCTTTTCGTTGCAGGCTCGAACGGATTGCGGATTCCTAGTATATCCAATATATTCATCTGTGATCTGTAATGTCTATCATTGCTTTATATTTAGGCGTTGCTTATGTTTTACAGCCGCGCTAGCCCAGCCCCAGCTCTGTCGTTAGTTAAGTAACCTAACGGGTGATGACGGGACCCCGTGGCGAATGCGAATGGCATAAGCGTACGTCATATTTTGGTTGTTTTCTGCAATGGTAGGATTAAATGATGGGACGCATTAAAAGAACTAATGCAAGAATATCACGCATTAAAAGAACTAATGCAAGATAATAAACCAAGTTAAAGTCGTTGGAACACTTTCGAAAAACCACTCGGTTCTTTTCAAAACTAACTTTTAAATGCGGAGCTTGAGCCACTCCTTCTAAAAGCTATCTCGTTCCATCGATTATATCAAGTTCACTACGTTCACGGTTTCGCCAAAACCATTCGTAGCCCTCCGTCGTTTCGTATGAATATTCAATAGTATTCAAGCTATGTTTGTTGACCTTCGTCAAGGCATAGAGATTGGTAGCTGTTGGGTGTTCATATGTAGCATAGATAGATGCGTTGGTTTGGGACAGTCGTATTGCCTTGTTGACCTTCGTCAAGGGTATATACGGATGGGTTCAAATTAACCTGGAAAATGACGGGCAGAACTTGACATGTGACTTATGATTTGTTGACCTTCGTCAAGGTCATAAGAGCATGGGGCAAAAATCCACATCGGGAGTTTCATAAGTACTGAAACTTGCTAGATTTGCATACCATTTGGAGTGTGGTGATTCTGGTAGGATTCCTTCAGTTTCGTCACGCGATGATATTTGGATCCCGATCCTACTGTGAGTATATGCTACTCCTCGGGAAATTTCTCACTAAACGATCAATGCTATAAACCTAGTAGGTGCCTAGAAAGGTGTTAGCGGGGCTACGCCCCCAGGGAAAAGAGGTTCTTAAATTAAGGAACTTCGCGAAAGCGTTGGAAAACCTCCCTCGAAGTACCGACACTGGCCTGGCTGAACGGTTAAGAAAGTATTGTGCGGTGGGATTGATCCCGGCTAATTCTTCCTTTGTGGTTTGAGGAGGGATTCGAGAGACAGTGGGAGCCATCCTGTTTAGACAAATTAAAAACCATTCTAAACTTGCAAGAGTATCGTGCTAAAGTGTTTCTTCTCTCCCCCCTGCAGCAACCAAATCGAAATGACTGGACTTAAGTTACTTCTAGATAAAAACATACTGACAGGGCCAAACTACAAAGATTGGCTCAGGAATGTCAAAATGGCAATCACTTACGACAAGCTGGGGTATCTTCTTACCACCAAAGCTCCCCCCGTCCCAGGTCCCACCTCCAGCGTCGCGGATAAGGAAATCCGTAAGACTTGGGAGATTGATTGCGCGAAGGCCAGGTGCCTCGTGCTTGCCTCTATGGAAAACGAACATCAGAGGAGGCACGAGAATATGGACTTAGAATCCATATTTCTTCATATAAAAGAACTGTATGGAGAGCAGTCTCGTATCGCAAGATACGAAGTGTCGAAAAAGTTATTTTCGGCAAAGTTGGCCGTCGGATCATCAGTAGCGGACCACGTGCTTAAGATGATTGGCTACATTGAGGAGCTCGCGGAACTTGGGACCACGTTGGAAAGTGAACTCTATACGGATTTAATTCTCCAGTCCCTTCCATCCACTTACGCCCAGTTTATACTGAACTTCAACTTACAAGAAAAGGAAGTTGAACTTTCAGAACTCCTCAACATGCTGAGGAGCGCATAGGGCACCCTACAGAAAGGTAGGGAAACACCCGCTTTGTTTGTAGGAGGATCTTCTTCTTCTAGGTCCAAGGCGAAAGCCAAGGGAAAGAGGAAGAAAGCCCCCGCCAAACCAAGGGGCGGTGTTAGTAAAGTGGGTATGAAGGGAAAAGAAATGGCAACAAAGATTGCGGGGAAGCTTGTGGGTAAAGAGGAATGCTTCTATTGTCATAAGAGTGGACACTGGAAGAAAGATTGCAGGGCTTGGAAGGCCAGGACACAGGAACTGAAGCAGGTTGCGGCTTCAGCTTCAGGTGTGTATGTTATTGAAAATTGTCTTTCGATAATCTCTACTTCCTGGGTATTGGATACCGGATCAGGATCTCATATCTGTAATTCTTTGCAGGCATTGAGAAACCGTAGGGTTTTGAAGGCAGGTGACATGACCCTCAGAGTTGCGAACGGAGCTAGCATGGATGCTAAAGCCGTGGGGGACTATCACCTGGGAATGTCAGATGGACATGTTTTGGTTTTGCGTAATTGCTTTTTTGTACCCAACGCAACTTGTAATATCATTTCTGTATCTTTGGTTTCTAAAGAAGGTTATGAATTTGCGTTTGTAAGTAATGTTGTAAACATTCACCTTAATCAAGTTCTGATTGGGTCAGGTACACTGAGCAATGGTATATACGTATTAAACCAACCACATATTTTCAATGTCCAGAATACACACAAAAGAAAGTCTCCAGATATCAATCAGGCTTTCTTATGGCATTATAGACTGGGTCACATCAATGAGACACGGTTGACTATGTTACATAAAGAAGGATACTTAGATCCGTTCGAGTATCAGTCTTATGCCACTTGTGAATCTTGTCTCATAGGAAAGATGACAAAGACTCCGTTCACTGGACACGGAGAAAGAGCGAGCGAGCTCTTGGGACTCATACACAGTGACGTGTGTGGTCCAATGTCTACACATGCGCGAAGCGGTTATTCATACTTCATTACTTTCACAGACGATTTCTCTAGGTATGGACATGTCTTCTTAATGAAGCACAAATCCGAGGCCTTTGAGAAATTTCGGGATTACAAGAATGAAGTTGAAAAACAAACAGGCAAAAGTATTAAGATTCTAAGATCGGATCGAGGTGGTGAATACTTGAGTGCCGAGTTCCTGGACTATTTAAAAGAGAATGGAATTCTCTCTCAGCGTACTCCTCCATACACTCCGCAACATAACGGTGTATCGGAAAGAAGGAATCGAACCCTATTGGATATGGTTCGTTCCATGATGAGTAAGGCTGAGTTACCGCGATCTTTCTGGGCTATGCACTAGAAGCAGCTGCATATCTCTTGAATAAGGCTCCCACCAAGACTGTGCCTACCACTCCATATCAGATATGGAGTGGGAAGAAACCCTGTCTTAAGTACCTTAAGATATGGGGATGTCCAGCTTTTGTAAAAAAGCAGCATGCGGACAAGCTCGAGGCACGTTCAGTACAGTGTAAGTTTGTGGGATACCCAAAGAACTCCAGGGGGTATCTGTTCTATTCCGCTGAGGAACAAAAGGTTTTTGTTTCTCAACATGCCCGCTTCTTGGAAACTGAGTTTTTGGAAACCCAGATATGTGGGAACGCAATAGAACTGGAAGAAATTCCAGAACCACAAGCTATTACTGAAAGCTTGGAAGAGCCAGTAAGTTCAAAAGAACAGGACATTCCTACGCCGCTCCGCAGGAGTACCAGGCAGTCTCATCCGCCCGAGAGATACTACGGTTTTCTCATAGACGGGGATAGAGAGGATTGCATCATAGATTATGATGAGCCTACTAGCTTCCAACAGGCCGTTCAGAGCGTTGACTCGGTTAAATGGCTGGATGCAATGCGGATCGAAATGGAGTCCATGTACACCAACAAAGTATGGACGTTGGACATTGCTCCAGACGGGGTAAAACCCGTAGGATGCAAGTGGATCTTCAAAAGGAAGATTGGTGTAGATGGACAGGTTGAGACCTATAAAGCTAGACTTGTAGCAAAGGGTTTCCGTCAAAGACCTGGCTTGGACTATGACGAAACCTTTTCTCCAGTGGCTATGCTGAAATCCATTCGGATCCTTCTTGCCATTGCTGCCTTCCACGATTATGAGATTTGGCAGATGGACGTAAAAACCGCTTTTCTAAATGGAAATTTAGAGGAGTGTGTCTATATGGATCAGCCAGAGGGTTTCATTCAGAGTGGGAGCAGCGGAAAGGTGTGCAAGTTGCTTAAGTCCATCTATGGACTAAAGCAGGCATCGCGGAGTTGGAACATCTGTTTTGATGAGACGGTCAAGGAATTTTGCTTTATCAAAAATCCAGATGAACCATGCATCTATAGTAGATTTGTAGCGAGAACTGTAGTATTCCTCGTTTTATACGTGGATGACATTCTCTTAATAGGAAATAACATTCCTATGCTACAATCTGTCAAGGGGTTCTTGTCACAAAGGTTCTCCATGAAAGACCTGGGTGATGCCTCATACATCCTGGGGATCCGGATCCATCGTGATAGATCCAAGAGGATATTAGGACTTTCACAGTCCAGGTACATCGACACCGTACTGAAAAGATTCAGTATGGAAGATTCCAAGCGCGGTAACCTACCGGCTTGTCACGGAATCACCCTCTCTAAAGAGATGTCCCCCAAGACTGATTTGGAGAGGGATCGAATGTCTATTATACCCTACGCTTCTACGGTAGGCTCTATAATGTATGCGATGTTGTGTACCAGACCGGATGTAGCTTATGCACTGAGTGTAGTAAGCCGGTATCAGTCAAACCCTGGGGAGAAACACTGGATAGCAGTAAAGAACATTCTCAAGTACCTGAGAAGAACTAAGGAGATGTTCTTGGTGTATGGCGGAAAAGACCTCCAGATCGATGCCTTTGCTGACTCCAGCTTCCAGAGTGACAAGGATGATTCCAAGTCCATGTCGGGTTTTGTCTTTACCCTCAATGGAGGGCCGGTGTGTTGGAAGAGTTCCAAACAGGAAACCGTTGCAGACTCGACGATGGAAGCGGAATACATCGCTGCATCTGATGCCGCAAAAGAAGCTGTCTGGATGAGGAAGTTCTTAAAAGAACTTCAGGTGGTTCCGTCCATTGTTGACCCAATACCTCTGTATTGCGACAACAACGGGGCTATAGCTTTAGCAAAGGAACCCAGGTCCCATCAGAGATCCAGGCACATCTTGAGGCGGTATCACCTGATCAGGGAGATCGTGGATCGCAAGGAGATCGAGGTTCGGAGGGTTGCTTCAGAAGAAAACACTGCAGATCCATTCACCAAGGCCCTACCCCATACTCAGTTCGAGCGGCTGATCGAGATGATAGGTCTTCGATACGCCAGTACATGGCCTTAGTGCAAGTGGGAGATTGTTAGTGTATATGCCCTAGAGGCCATTACTGTATCATACTAGTTTGTATATTACTTAATGGAAGCTTGGGATATTCACCTTGTATAAACAATCTTGCTCAATATAGTAGTATGCTACTTGGTTTGTTTCTACTTCAATGTGTACATGTGTTTATTTTGCGATATCACCTATACACATTAGTGGAGCCCTTAGGATCTTTGCTTGATTACCAGCGTTGTGATGGCAGTCACACTAGTGGGGGCTGGGTAATCTATAAGCACATCCTTATACAGGTCCCTAGTCGCAGGACTATCGAGATAGGGCATCGATACTCCGGAGTAGACTAGCGTATGCGCTTCTCATCCCAGTGTGGGAGATGGTCTGTCCCACAGCCATCAGTACGTCGTACTGGAGATAGTATACGGGTGCTCGTTGGGTTACGAGTATACTGGACAGGACTCGTCGGGAACTGACAGGTTGGTATTATACCTATCGTCAGTTATCAGTTCCCAGGTGACATGAGTACAGCTTAGTCCGCCGACTTGACACTGGCACTTCGCCTCGAGTGTGTTCCCACTGTATTTTGACTACTGCCCTACCACGGCTCAAAGGAGTCGTGCAAACAGGTGGTAGTTGGGTGCAGTCCCGAAGCACTTGGAGGCAGTGCCGGTTAGACAGGATTCGTCTCTCCCGGTATTGGGGGTTCACATCGCGCTGTATCTAGGAGAGCCATTACACGAGTAGTCCCTGGCCAGGGCAAGCGAGATATACTGGTAGGCTTCCAATGTTATCTCAGGGTGTTTTGGGCTTCACTCCGACACGACTTGTACCGCTTTTGGGGGACTGACGTTTACCGCCCCCTAGGCCCGACATGCGATGTATTAGACGAACAGACCGGACTGTACGGAGAATGTCACATTCAGACTCGGTAGGAGTTCAGATGGGGTTCACCTCGTCAGCCTTCTTTTCGGCATCTACCTGGGGACCGTTACGCACAGCTAGTGCCGCTTGCGGTCTGTGGTTAAACCCACGGCCAGCGTAGTGTCGAGTCTTTAGAGTCCCACACAGAGGGTATTCGCCTCTGGGCAAAACAGAGTAGAGGTCGCATGGTTTTTGCGGCAGGGTTCGTTCTCATCCGTGCACTTGTGCACTTTTGGAGTCCGGACGGATTATACTAGCAGGCTCTGGTTTGAGCCAGATACTGGTATATGTTTTGGGGTTGCTTTTATCTCTCAGTATTCTTGTTCCTCGGAACGAGAATGCATTTGTGTATGCACAGTTGTTTGAGGCGGAAGAAGTGGTTTTTCATTAGGGTTTCGGAACGGGTGCGTATGCACAGTTGACAGTCGTCTTTTTCCAAACCCTAATGGAATTATGAAATATCAATTAATAATAGTAATTAAATGAAATTGTGTCATGGTTGATTTTGTTGACTTGTTGACCATGGTTGACTTGTTGACCATGCTTGAATGTTTGACCATCATCATTACTTTGCAAGGATACTCCTTGATTCTAGCTTACATTCATTTAATGAAGTGATGATAATGGTCATTCCAAATACAACCATCTACTATTTCATTTGAATTATTATTATTAATTAGATAATTCTTTTTCTTTTGTTATGGTTGCAAGAAGAAAAAGAGCTCATTCTATCATAACCATTCTCTCTCCTCACTTCATTTTCTTCTTCCTCAAGCTCAAGGAGAATCCTTCTCATGCGTTGAGAATCCCTCTCCTTGAAAAGAAAACACCCCTTAGACACTCTCTACTCACTCTAGGATCAAAGGTTTAGCAAGCCGAAGATTCTAGTTCTCTCAAAGTTCTAGAAAGAGCCCGAAGGTTGAACCCTCAGGTGGATCCATCTTTGACGGAAGAAGGCAACGAGGAAAGCACCATCAACCTCAACAAAAGTTTGAAGAAGAAGGAGTTCAAGTTTAGGTATAACCATCTTTCCGAGTAGCTAACTCTCTTTAGCTTGTTTGCTAGTTTTAGTTTAGGAAAAGATCCCGACTTTGTTAGTCCATGTTGCCCCATGCGCTAAAAATTTGATTTTTATACCGTTTCCGCCTCCCCGTAAGAACCGGGGGTCGCAACGTGGACTTACACCGCGGCAATAGAGAGCTTTTGCCGCAGAACCGCCGCCGAGTCAACGCCGAGTTGACTCGGAGTTTCACAGTAATTCATAATTTTGGGTTTTTTGTTTTCCTGTATATACTGTTTCTGCCCAGGTTGCCTCTGTGATGATTTGCTTTTGGGGTAGACACCGATATAGGTAATCGATCGATGTTCTAATCAATTTGCTAATTGGATCTTTATCTGTAATGTTTAATGTGTTCGTAAACCTCACCTAACTGCTAGTATGTCGGTTGGCAGGGGGTTGCACATTTCTGAAATGTTTACTGTTTGTGTATATGAACTGTATTGGACTGTTGTGATGATTAGCCGGGGGTTTGAGATGTATTTAATATTCATTCAATGTAAATGTAATTTGATGTAATATTATTTTGCGGGGCACATCCAAGTTGCGGTTGTAGCCACCGTTGTATTATTATTTCTTTTTACTGTTTTTGCTCCTAGGATAGACCCAAGGTGGGGTGCACAAACTACCGGGTATTTTGAAGTGTCGAGGCAGACCGCTTCACTTCTGGTATTTGGCGGGTAGTTTGCCGTACCCGTAGGGGTCTGGGGTGGGGTAATGGCTATTCATCACAACTGTGTAATCCGTCTTTCCTTGCAGGCTCAAAAGAAATGCGGATTACTTGAATATCCAATAAAGTTCATCTGTGATCTGGAATGCTTATTATTGCGTCTGACGAATGTACAATATCTATATATAAATAGCTATTAGACGTCACTTATGTTTTACACCCGCGCTAGCCCAGCCCCCGCTCTGTCGTTAGTTAAGTAACCTAACGGGTAATGACGGGACCCCGTGGCGAATGCGGATGGCATAAGAGGACGTTGTATTTTCGTTGTTTTCTGCAATGATAGGTTAATGATGGGACGCATTATTATGCAAAGAAAATAAACCAAAGTTGAATCGTTGGAACAAATTTAAAAGAAACCGATCGGTTATTTTAAAAGATCAGAATTTTTAATTGCGGAGCTTTAACCACTCCTTTTAAAAAGTATCAGGTTCCTTCGATTATATCAAGTTCACTACGTTCGCGGTTTTGCCAAAACCATTCGTAACCCTCCGTCATTTCATATAGATAGTCAATAGTATTCAAGCTGTGTTTGTTGACTAAAGTCAAGGCACAGTGTTTGGTAGCTGTTGGATATTTATATGCAGCATAGATAGATGCGTTGGTTTGGGACAGTCGTATTACCTTGTTGACTAAAGTCAAGGTTATGTACGGGTGGGTTCAAATTAACCTGGACAATGACGGGTAGAACTTGACATGTGACTTATGATTTGTTGACTAAAGTCAAGGTCATAAGAGCATGGGGCAAAAATCCACATTGGGAATTTCTAAAGAAACTGAAATTTGCAGAGAGAGCATACCATTTTGGAGTTTGATGAATGTTGGTAGGATTCCTTCAACATTATCATACGATGATATTTTGGATCCCGATCCTACTGTGAGTACATGCTACTTATCAGGAGATTCGTCACTTAACGATCAATGCTATAAACTAAGTAGGTGCCAAGAAAGGTGTCAGCGGGGTTACGCCCCTAGAGAAAAGAGGTTATTTAATTAAGGAACTTCGCGAAAGCGTTGGAAAACCTCCCTCGAAGTATCGACACTAGCCTGGCCGAACGGTTAAGCAAGTATTGTACGGTGAGAATTTTCCTGGCTAATTCTTCTTTTATGGTTTGAGGAAGGATTCGAGAAACAGTGGGAGCCATCCTGTTTAGATAAACTTAAAACCAATCTAAACTTGCAACAGCATCATGCTAAAATATTTTCTTCTCTCTCTCTTAATTGCAGCGACCTTGTGACCACACATAGGTTACATCTAGATAATAATTTGACTGAATCTGACTTATATGACTGGCAAATATCTGTCCAGATGTCCATTGCCTATGACAAGCTGGACCACCCTATTGAGGGACATTCCTATTGCTATGGGATTGAACATTGGCAAAATGATTGCAGGGCTTTAGAAGCCAGTAACCAGAATGAGAAGCATGTTGTGGCTTCAGCCTCAAGTGTGTTTGTTATTGAGAACTGTATGTCAGTTAACCCTACTTCCTGGGTATTGGATACCGGGTCAGGAACTCACATCTGTAATTCATTACAGACTCTGAGAAACCGTAGGGTTATCGGGATAGGTGATATGACCCTCACGGTTGCTAACGGAATGAGCATGAACGCTGAATCCGTAGGGGAATATCATCTTGGACTGACAACTGGGCAGATATTGATTCTGCGTAACTGTTTTTATGTACCAGGTACGAGTTGTAATATCATATCTGTACCCTTACTTTCTAAGGAAGGATATGATTTTGCTTTTACAAGAGATGTAGTTCACATCCACCTAAATCAAGATTTGATTGGGTCAGGTACATTAGAAAACGGAATATACGTATTAAATCAAGCTCAGGTTTTCAGTGTCCAGAACACACTTAAAAGAAAGTCTCCGGAAACAAATCAGGCTTTCTTATGGCATTGTAGACTAGGTCACATCAATGAGAGAAGGTTGACTAAGTTACATGGAGAAGGATATTTGAATCCATTCGAATATCAATCTTATGCTACTTGTGAATCTTGTCTCATGGGAAAGATGACAAAGACTCCGTTTACTGGACACGGAGTAAGAGCAGGCGAGCTCTTGGGGCTCGTACACAGTGACGTGTGCGGTCCAATGTCTACACATGCGCGAGGTGGTTATTCCTACTTCATTACTTTTACGGATGATTTCTCTAGGTATGGATATATCTTCTTAATGAAGCATAAATCCGAGGCCTTTGAGAAATTCCAAGAATACAAGAATGAAGTAGAAAAACAAACCGGCAAAAGTATCAAGACACTGAGATCTGATCGAGGTGGTGAATACTTAAGTGCCGAGTTCCTAGGTTACTTAAAAGAGAATGGAATTCTCTCTCAGCTTACTCCTCCATACACACCACAACATAACGGTGTATCAGAGAGACGGAACCGAACCCTATTGGATATGGTACGTTCCATGACGAGTAACGCTGAGTTGCCACGATCTTTCTGGGGATATGCACTAGAATCAGCTGCATATCTTTTAAACCGAGTTCCAACCAAGACTGTGCCTACCACACCATATCAGATGTGGAGTGGGAAGAAACCCTGTCTTAAGTATCTTAAGACATGGGGATGTCCAGCTTTTGTAAAGAAGCAGCATGCGGACAAGCTCGAGGCACGCTCAGTACAGTGTAAGTTTGTGGGATATCCAAAGAACTCCATGGGATATTATTTCTATTACGCAGATGAACAAAAGGTCTTTGTTTCTCAACATGCCCGTTTCTTAGAAACTGAGTTTTTAGAAAATCAGAAGAGTGGGAGCGCAATAGAACTGGAAGAAATTCCAGAACCACAAGCTATTACTGAAACCTTGGTAGAACGAGAAGGTTCAGGAGAACAGGACATCCCGACGCCACTCCGCAGGAGTAGTAGGTCGTCTCATCCGCCTGAGAGATACTACGGTTTTCTCATAGATGGGGATAGAGAGGATTGTGTCATTGATAAAGATGACCCTACTAGCTTCCAGCAAGCCATTCAGAGCAGCGACTCGGTAAAATGGCTGGATGCAATGCGGACCGAAATGGAGTCCATGTACACTAACAAAGTATGGACTTTGGACGTTGCTCCAGATGGGGTAAAACCTGTAGGATGCAAATGGATCTTCAAAAAGAAGATTGGTGTAGATAGACAGGTTGAAACCTATAAGGCTAGACTTGTTGCAAAGGGTTTCCGTCAAAGACCTGGTTTGGACTATGACGAAACTTTTTCTCCAGTGGCTATGCTTAAATCTATTCGGGTCCTTCTTGCTATTGCTACCTTCCATGATTATGATGTCTGGCAGATGGACGTAAAGATGGCCTTTCTAAATGATAATTTGGAAGAGAGCGTCTATATGGATCAGCCAGAAGGATTCATTCAGAGTGGGAGCAGCGGTAAAGTATGTAAACTGCTTAAGTCCATTTATGGTCTAAAGCAGGCATCGCGGAGTTGGAACATCTGTTTTGATGATGCTGTCAAAGAATTTGACTTCATCAAAAATCCAGATGAACCTTGCATATACAGTAAGATTGTAGGGAGAGCTGTAGTATTCCTCGTCTTGTGCGTGGATGACATTCTCCTAATAGGAAATGATATTCCTATGTTACAGTCAGTCAAAAGATTCTTGTCACACAAATTCTCCAATAAAGACCTGGGTGATGCCACCTACATTCTGGGGATCCGGATCTATCATGATAGATAAAAAAGGATATTGGGACTTTCACAGTCCAGGTACATAGACACCATAGTAAAGAGATTCAGTATGGATGATTCTAAGCGCGGTAACCTACCGGCTTGTCACGGAATCACCCTCTCCAAAGAGATGTCTCCCAAGACTGATTTGGAAAGGGATCACATGTCAATTATACCCTACGCTTCTGCGGTAGGCTCTATAATGTATGCGATGTTATGTACCAGACCAGATGTAGCATACGCATTGAGCGTAGTAAGCCGGTATCAAGCAAACCCAGGGGAGAAGCACTGGATAGCAGTAAAGAACATTCTCAAGTACCTGAGAAGGACTAAGGAAATGTTCTTAGTATATGGCGGAAAAGACCTCCAGATGGAGGCCTTTGCCGACTCCGGCTTCCAGAGTGACAAAGATGACTCCAAATCCATGTCGGGTTATGTCTTTACCCTCAATGGAGGGGCGGTCTGTTGGAAGAGTTCCAAACAGGAGACCGTTGCTGACTCAACGATGGAAGGAGAGTACATAGCTGCTTGCGATGCCGCAAAAGAAGCAGTCTGGATAAAGAAGTTCCTCACAGAACTTCAGGTGGTTCCTACCAGTGTTGATCCAATACCTCTGTATTGTGACAACAACGGCGCTATTGCTTTAGCAAAGGAACCCAGGTCCCATCAGAAGTCCAGACACATCTTAAGGTGGTATCACCTGATCAGGGAGATCATAGATCGCCGGGAGATCGAGGTGAAGAGAGTAAAGACGGAGGATAACATTGCTGATCCATTCACAAAGGGCATTCCTCAGACGCAGTTCGAGAGGCTATTCGGGATGATAGGTCTACGATATGCCAGCTCATGGCCCTAGTGCAAGTGGGAGATTGTTAGTGTATATGCCCTAGAGGCCATTATTGTATCATACTAGATTGTATATTACTTAATGGAAGCTTGGGATATTCACAGTTATATATACAGTCTTGCTAAAAATGGTAGTATGCTACTTGGTTTGTGTCTACTTTAATATGTGCATATGTCTCTTGTAACGTATCACTTATACATATTAGTAGAGCCCATAGGATCTTTGCTTGATTACCGGCGTCGTGATGGCAGTCACACTAGTGGGGGCTGGGTAGTCTATAAGCAACATCCTATACAGGTCCCTGGTCGTTGGATTGTCGAGATAGGGCATCGATATTCCGGAGTAGACTAAGTGTATACGCTTCTCATCCCAGTTGGAGAAATGGTCTGTCCCACAGCCATCAGTACGCCGTACTGGAGATAGTATACAGGTGCTCGTTAGGTTACGGGTACACCGGACAGGACTCGCCGAGGAACTGATTGGTTGGTATTGTACCCATCGTCAGTTGTCAGTTCCCAGGTGACATGAGTACAGCATAGTCCGCAGACTTGACACTGCTGCTTCGCCTCGAGTGTGTCCCACTGTTCTTAGATTGCTACCCTACCACGGCTCAAAGGAGTCGTGCAAACAGGTAGCAGTTGGGTGCAGTCCCGAGAACTTGGAGGCAGTGGCGGTTAGATAGGATTCGTCTCTCCCGGTATTGGGAGATGATATCGCGATGTGTCAGAGAGCCATTACACAAAGTCCCTGGCTAGGGCAAACGAGATATACTGGTAGGTTCCAGTAGCTTCTCAGGGTGTAATGGGCTTCGCTCCAACACGACTTATACAGCTATTAGGGGACTGACGCTTGCCGCACCCTAGGCTTGATATGCGATAGTCTTAGACGAACAGACCGGACTGTACGGAGATTGTCACGTCAGGCTCAGTGGGAGTTCGGATGATTTACCTCATCGGCCTTCTTATCGACATCTACCTGGGGACTGTTACGTACAGCTAGTGCCGCTTGCGGTCTGTGGTTAAACCCACTGCCAGCGTAGTGTCGAGTCTTTAGAGTCCCACACAGAGAGTTTCCCTGCTCCAGGCGAAACGATATAGACGTCGTATGGTTTTTCGACAAGGGTTCGGATGCGTACGTGTGTTTTCGCACGTACGACTTTTCGGACAATTTTTACTAGCTGGCTTTGGTTTAAGCCAGATTCTAGTATCAGGTTATTGGATTTATACACTCTAAAGTTTTTCCGTGTTTTCACGGATTGGAGGTACGTTCTCGTAATTTGTCGAGAAGGTTCTAGAAGAGTGGCGACATGAGGGGTTGAGGTGGCTTTTTCATGATTACTTTGTGTGACTCATTTATATGATTCATCATATCATTAATGCTTCATTAATGATCTAATGACTCACATGATGAATCACTCTCCTTGATTAAATGAAACATGGTGAATAATCAATTAATTGATATTATTTGATAATTCATTATGTATCATATATTCAAGTGAGAAGGATTTTTGTTCTCATTCTCATCTTCTCCTTCTCTCTCCTCAAGCTCACTCTCTCTTGAAACCCTAACCCTAACCTCTCATGTGTTGAGATCAAGGGTTAGATAGACTAAAACATTCATAACCTCACTCTATATCCTCTAGGTAGCTTAGATTAGCACTTTAAGCAACCTAGTTATCTCAAGTTTGAGATTAAGCTTGGCGTAGAAGCTTTCGGGTGGATCGTCTTTGATTCGAGGAGGCCGTGAAGTTGCCGATGTTCGAAGGAGCCTACGAGGAGTGGAGGACAGCGATGAAGACCCGAAGGACATGTAACATGAGGTATAACTCCGGTACCGAGTAGTTAAACCTCTAGTATAACGTTAGCAATGGTTTAGATTACGATTCATGCACTCAAGTCCGTGTTACGAAGCTTTGATAATCGTTTTTCATATATTCCGACTCCCCGCGAGTTAGTGGGGTGCGTGACATAGACTTACATTTAGTTCACTATTTCATGTTGATAGAGCCTATAGGATTCTTGCTTGACTGCCAGCAGTATGATGGCGATCATATACGTGGGAGCTGGGGTCTGTAAGCACATCCTTAAAGTGTCCCTAGTCGTGGGAGTTTCGAGACTGGGCATCAATACTCCAGAGTAGACTAGTGTATACCGTCGAGACCCCGACGAGGGGCGATCGCCGGTCTCACAAGCCATTGGTGTCAGTAGGATCACCTAAGATGTATACAGGTGCTCATTGGGTTATGAGTACACCGGACAGGACTCGCTGGGAACATGCTAGTTGGTATTATACATATCGTCAGATAGCAGTTCCCTGGTGACATGTGTACAGGTTAGTTCATCGACCTGAGGTCGTCATTTGTCTCGTGTGAGTTCCCTCCGTGCTTTGATTTCTACCCAACCATGGCTCAAAGGAGTCGTGCAAACAGGTCTTTTTTGGGTACAGTCCCGAGTCACATCGAGGCAAGTGAGCGGATCGGCAGGGGATTCGTCTCTCCCGGTATTGGGGGTGAGATCGCGCTGTGTCTAGGAGAGCCATTACACAAAGCCCTCGGTCGAGACAGAAGATTTACTGGTAGGTACTCCAGTAGTATCTCAGGGTGTTCTGGGACACTCTCTGACACGACTTATACTGCTATTGGGGGTCTGACGTTACCAGCTCCTAGGCCGATATGCGATACACATAGACGAACGGACCGGACTGCATGTATATTGTTACTGTTAGGCTCAGTAGGGTTTATGGATGAGTTCGCTCGTCAGCTTCCCTTGCAATCAATACATAGGCAACCATTACGTACAGCTTGTACCTCTGACGTGCTAGTGGTTATACCCAGTACCAGAGTGTTGATGAGTCATTAGAGTCCCCCCACAGACACTTTCCCAAGTTCGGGCGAAACGTTGTAGAGGCCGTGTGGTTTTATGGCAAGGTTCGGAAAATGCACGTGCATTTTCGCACGTGTCGTTTTTCGGACAGATAATACTGGTCGGTTTTGGTTTAAGCCGGATCAGAGTATTATGCTGTGTAGATATAATATCTTTGTCTCAGTTGCATTTGTATTCGGTCGTAATACAAATGCGGGTATGTTTATACTATTACAGGGTTATCCTGAAATTCATTTCAGGATCACTTTTGGAAGTTGCCAGTTTCCAGTTTTCTATCAGCCGTATTTAACATTCGGTTAAATAGCAGATTTATCTTTTTTTCTTGGGTGAGTCATGGGGGTGAGTCGTGCATATAGAAGTTTCTAGATGATGACTAGGATTAGTGTCTCATGATTGCATTAATTGTTCCATTAATGTTATGGTGAGTAAGGGTGATGATTCATTAGTTCTTAAATGTGTTCATACTATGTGTTAAGGTGACTCATTCTTTCATGATAAGTATCATTTTCTTATGGTCACCACCCCCTCCTCCTACACTCACCCCCTCCCCTCTATATAGTGGCCGGCCTTCCCCCCTTCTTTAGAGATCATAGTTGTTGATTTGGTTGAAAAGATTATGATAGATTCGGATTCATGAAAATTAGATAGCCTCATTTCTCATTTCACCCGATCCAAAAAGCAACTTCATGAACCGTTCGTCTACGGCTTTGGACGAAGTGAGACAAAGTGTTCTACTCACTCTCTACATCATCTTGGTCGTCTCTTTTAGCAAACTTGACGACCGAGTTGCCTCGGTTCAGAGGCGGGAGCCCGTTTAAATATCCGTCGACGTGGAGCCACCTGGACGAGAAGATTGGAGATTCAGAAGATCGGAGAAGCCGCAACAAAGCGTGGGATGATGGTTGAAGACCGAAGGACTCGGATCGTTCGGTATAACTCTTCTACCCACTTTGTAGTTTGTTAGTTTAGCTTTAATGGCAGATCCGGATTATAGTACGCGATAGCGCCAGCTGTAAAAGTTTTTGTTCCGCATTTGGCGTCTGTTAGACGGCCGGGGCGCTACCGTGGACTTACAATGGTATCGGAGCCTCACCATTAAGTTTTACTAACTTGTGCTAACGCGTTTAAAACATCGATCGAACGGAATTTCGAAAACTGCAATTTTCTGGGTTAATGTTTCTGTTGATTTTTAAAAGGGTCTAAAAATTATTTTGCATATCACAGAAAAGAGAGCATGCTTTTTTAAGAACTCTGGTGAAATTTGGTCAACTGAAGCTTCCAAAGCGCCGCGGAACCGCCGCGCAAACCCTAGTTTGGCCGCGGTTCCGCCGCCGTTTTGGAGCTACAGTAAACCATTTTTCTACAATAGGTTCTTCTTGTAAAATTGTTGTTTATGGAATATTTCTTTTGGGCCCAAATTTTATTACTGTACAGGAGATGTACGTGGGGCCCACTTCGGGAAATTTTTGTCGATCGAAATTTTAAACTTGTTAGTTTACTGTACTTACTTTATATCTCCGACCGTGAATGTCATTCGAGCGGTAAACCGCGTCTAATTGCTATAGTTCTTTTAGACGGGTTTGCGAACGTGACATTCGCGTTGATGTTCTTTATTGTGTTGTGATGTTGCGAATTTGTCGTGGTGGATAGCAGGGTGCAATGATAGTGTTGTTTTGATTTATTTGTACATTTGATATTACGGGGCGAGCGTCCAACATGTGGACTTCCATCACAGCCTATTTGTATAATATTCTTTTGGGGCACGACCGGGATGAGGTCGATGTACCCGTTGTATATTTTTTCTGTACTAGGTTTATCCCGCGAAGGAGTGCACGGATAGCCGGGTTCTGGAAGGGCAACGGGTCCGTATCTCATAGCTTTAAGAGGCAGAGGGACCTCACTCTAGAATTGGCAGACTATTCGCCGCACTCGTATGGGGTACAGGTTGACCCAAGGAGGGGTGCTCAAGTTACCGAATTCCGTGAAGTGCCAGGTGGTCCATTCATTTTGCTGTAGGGGGATGCCTCGCTTCAGGTTTTGGCGGGTAACTTGCCGCACCCGTAGGGGTCTAGGGTTTCATTGCACAGGCTATCCACACGACCAGGGGAACGTCGGGTTTCAGTAGCGGCTTTGTGAAACCCGGGGATCCCAGATTATCTGTATTGTTCTGTGATGCTTATTACTTTTCTGTAATGTTGCATATTATCACGTCTGGAGCGATTATTGTATATTGGTATATATACTATTAGATGTTGTATATGTTTTTCACCCGCGCTAGTCCAGCCCCCGCTCTGTCGTTAGTTAAGTAACCTAACGAGTGATGACGGGACCCAGTGACGAATGCGGATGGCATATACGTACATTTTATTTTCGTTCTTTTCTGGTGTGATTGATTGATGGGACTGCATTGATTCTTATCAATGCAAGGATAAAACAAACCTATTTTTGATGTTGTTAGAACAAATTTAAAAAGGTGTTATTACAAAGATGTTTCCTTTTGTTTTGCATAGCGATATTCAGTTAGAATATCCTGCACCTCATTCGACGAGGCAAGGGCAGATATCCCTTCACCGGGAGTGACCCCTTAGGCAGAAGTTTACGTCAGGGTAATAACTTCAATATAGTAGATTACAAGTTGCTTTGCATCGCGGTATTCTGTTGGAATATCCTGCACCTCATTCCACGAGGAAAGAGCCAAGATCCCTTCACCGGGAGTGACCTCTTTAGCAAAAGGTTTTCGTCACTATATTTTTATAAAAAGCTATCAAGTTCCTTCAACAAGATCAAGTTCAGTAAGTTAAAGGTTTTTTCGCCAAAAACCAGCCGTAGCCCTCCGTCATTTCTTATGGATGGTCAGTAGTATTCAAGCTATGTTTGTTTGGCCAAAGTCAAGGCATAGTGCTTGGTAGCTGCTGGGTATTCATCTGTTGCATAGATAGATGCGTTGGTTTGGGACAGTCGTATTACCTTGTTGGCCAAAGTCAAGGGTATGTACGGGTGGGTTCAAATTAACCTGGATGATGACGGGTAGAACTTGGCATGTGACTTATGATGGGTTGGCCAAAGACACGATCATAAGAGCATGGGGCAAAAATCAATATCGGGAGTTTCTAAAGAAACTGAAACTTGCCAGGCATGCGCATACTTTCTGGAGTGTGATAACTTGTGTGGCTTCCATCAATTTATCATGCGATGATAGTTTGATCCCGATTCTCACTGATGAGTTGGTTTACTCTTCGGGTGATCCCGACTAATTCTTCTTTCAGGTTTGGAGGGGAATTTAAGATTACAGTGGGAGATTTCCTGATTAGATAAAATGATAACCATTCTGATCTAGGTTAGAGTGCACGCAGAGTGTTTCTTTTCTCTCTCTCTTGGGCAGCGACCTTTGACCGACCCTAGACTATGACTCAGTGACCAAGTTGACCGAACCTTCTTAAAATACTAGCTTTTGGATTGTCTATGTTGCATAAGTCATTGCCACTCCTTCTTTTAACCTTTGTATTTCTCAGAACACCCCGTATTACTACGGATATCCACTTCCATTGGATAGATCCATCGTATGGTTATATACGAACTCTAAGGGACTTCTTCGAGGATGGATCCAGGTTCAGGAGAAATATAATTAGTTTATTCAGTTGTCTTTTATTATCACCTTTTCTCAGCTTGCGAGAGCTCCTTGGTTTAGGAGAGTACACCCATTACGCTTATTGGATAGTCTTATTCCAAACCCTAGGCTGGTGCCGAAAGGTAGGGAATGAAGAAAACAAATTAGCCTAAGTAGGGTGTACAGAAGGTAATATCTAAAGACAAAATAAAGGGATTAGAAATAAGGCAAAGTAAATTGCGACTGTTATCATTCACGACCTAAACCACGTACTTCATCGCCACTCCTATTTCACCTTTGCTTTTTTCCCCAGTTCGGGAGAAATAGAATAAGGTATTATTCAGTTGTCTTTTATCATGACCTTCTCTCAAATTGCGAGTACTCCTAGGTTTAGGAGGGTACACCTATTATGCTTACTGGATAGTCTTCTTCCAAACCATAGGCTAGTGTCGAACGGTAGGGAAGGAAGAAAACCATTTAGCCTAACGATGGTGTACAGAAGGTAATGACTAAAGACAAATAAATGGATATGGAGAGAAGGCAAAGAAATATACGGTTATAGTCATGAATTGGATTTTGGAAGAGGCATTACTATGAATACCAGGATACCCCTATGAAACATTTTTTGGTTTCAGTGCATTGTTAATTGAAAACTGATTTCCCGATTAGATACTTACTCCAGGGTATGTATTTACCAGGAATGATTCTCAAATCTGTATGGTTTTACAGATGATGAGTGGGAGTAGGTTATTGGGAATAAGGTGATCATCCTCATTATATCGGAATTCGTTGTAATTGGTGATATTTGAGGAAGTCGCCTGAGTTTTTGCCAGATGGCTTGTATTTGGTTTTGAATATCCGTTGTTGTGCACCAATTTCAAAATGATATATCTGTACGCTTATTTTTATAAAGTGAGATATAACTTTTTGAGATTATGTCCGTGACATTTACCTATATCAGATACGATTGGGTAAGGAGCATTGAACAACGGAGTAGTTCTTAACCATAAGTACAGTTTTCAACCTACGATGCACAGGTTATGAGTTATTCAACTCAGCAGACTTATACAGAGTATTGTATATTGTCCAGTGTCCATCAGGACAAAGGGATAGGTCCTCATACTATGTTCTGCTTACTTATGACTTCTCTAGTTTTTAGACAAGTGTTTCGTAGAAATACAATGTCTAAGTTTTGAGAAGTTGTGGGTATAGGAATAAAGTAGAGAACCAGGTGTCGCAAGTATCAGGATTCTTCAAAGAAATCGAAGATGTAGATTCTTGTGATTGGTATTCAGTTGATAGTAATTGTTTTGAGAAACTCGTTTCTCTTTCAGGTTACTCATAATTGGATGGGTTCCTAAGTTGAGTATTGCTGAGTAGCCTCTCTCCATTAAGTTGATATGCACTGGAGACAGCTGCATGATTTGAATCTGTTTCCAATTAAATTAGTGCCTCTATTTCTATATTGTATATAGAATGGTTCATATCTTAACGATGTTAACATATGGGGAGTTGTACAGCTTATGCTTAAAACCAGACACTGGATAACTCAAGGCACGTTTCTGTAATGGCTGTTTGTGGGTTGACCCTGGCTTTCACGTGTAAGTCCACGTTACCTCTCCCGGTTCTTTCGGGCTTGTGGAAATGATGAAAAACGAATTTTCGGGTCATAGTAACATGGACTATAAAACACGGATCTTTGCTAAACTACACACTAGCAACTAACTAGAGTTTTTCCTACTCGGTTAGGCGTTATACCTCAACTTGAACTCCTTCTCTTGGGCTCTTTATGGTGGTCGGATGGTTCGTTCCTCGTCGCCTTCTCTTGCCGAAGATGGATCCACCTGAGGGTCTCTACCTTGAGCTTCTTTCTCGAACTTGAGAAAACTAAAGTGTCCGGCTTGCTAGACCTTCAACCTTAGGATGAGTAGAGAGTGGCTTTGGTGTTTTATCTCCATGGAAATGTTTCTCAACACATGAGATGAATTTTTCTTGAGCTAGAGGATGAGGGAGAGCAAAATGGAGGAGAGAGAATCAATATGATAGAATGAGAATGGTTTTTACAACCATAACAACATATATGAATTATCTAATTAATAATATTAATCCAAAATGAAAAAGGTGATGGTTGGTTTGATAAGACCATTATCATTTCACATTAAATGTTTTTGCAAAGATCAATGAGCATCTTTGGAAAGAAATGATGATGGTCAATGTTTCAACCTTGGTCAACAAGTCAACCTTGGTCAACAAGTCAACAAACCTTAACCCTAACCCAATTTCATTTGAATAACATTATCATTCGATATTTCACATATTCATTATGGTTTGATAAACGACAACCGTCAACTGTGCATACACACCCATACCAAAACCCTAATGAGAATCCTCTTCCTCTGTCTCAGTCAACTGTGCATACACACCCGCATTCGTGTTCCGAGGAGCACGAATACTATGAGATAAAACTAACCCCAAAGCATATACTAGGATCTGGCTCAAACCAGAGCCCGCTAGTAATAACTGTCCGGACATCAAACGTGCACAAGTGCGCGGATGTGAACGAACCCTGTCGCAAAACCATGCGACCTCTACTATGTTTTGCCCAAAGGCGAATAACCCTCTGTGTGGGACTCTAAAGACCCGACACTACGCTGGCAGTGGGTTTAACCACAGACCGCAAGCGGCACTAGCTGTACGTAACGGTCCCCAGGTAGATGCCGATAAAAAGACGGACGAGGTGAAACCCATCTGAACTCCTACTGAGCCTGAATGTGACAATCTCCGTTCAGTCCGGTCTGTTCGTCTGAGAATATCGCATGGCGGGCCTAGGGGGCGGTAAACGTCAGTCCCCTACTAGCGGTACAAGTTGTGTCGGAGTGTAGCCCAGAACACCCTGCGATAACACTGGAAACCTACCAGTATATCACGCTCGCCCTGGCCAGGGACTTTGTGTAATGGCTCTCCTAGACACAGCGCGATATCAACCCCCAATACCGGGAGAGACGAATCCTGTCTAACCGTCACTGCCTCCAAGTGCTTGGGGACTGCATCCAAAAACTACCTGTTTGCACGACTCCTATAAGCCGTGGTAGGGTAGTAATCAAAGTAGAGTGGGAACACACTCCAGGCGAAGTGACATTGTCAAGTCAACGGACTAAGCTGTACTCATGTCACCTGGGAACTGATAACTGATGATAGGTATAGTACCAACCAATAGTTCCCGATGAGTCCTGTCCAGTGTACTCGTAACCTAATGAGCACCCGCATACTATCCCAAGTACGACGTACTGACAGCTGTGGGACAGGCCGTCTCCCAAGCTGGGATGAGAAGCGCATATGCTAGTCTACTCCGGAGTATCGATGCCATGTCTCTATAGTCCTACGACTAGGGACCTGCATAAGGATGTGCTTGTAGATTACCGAGCCCCCACGAGTGTGACTGCCATCACAACGCTGGTAATCAAGTAAAGATCCTAAGGGCTCCACTAATGTGTAATGGCGAAATGCTATAATAAACACATGCACAGATTAAAGTAGAAATAAACCAAGTAGCATACTACTATATTGAGCAAGATTGTCAATACAAGGTGAATATCCCAAGCTTCCATCAAGTAATATACATACTAGTATGATACAGTAATGGCCTCTAGGGCATATACACTAATAATTTCCCACTTGCACTAAGGCCATGTACTGGCGTATCGAAGACCTATCATCTCGATCAGCCGCTCGAACTGAGTCTGGGGTAAGGCCTTTGTGAGTGGATCAGTAGTGTTATCTTCTGTAGCAACTCTCCGAACCCCGATCTCCTGGCGACCCACGATCTCCCTGATCAGGTGATACCGCCTCAAGATGTGCCTGGACTTCGGATGGGACCTGGGTTCCTTCTCTAAAGCTATAGTCCCGTTGTTGTCGCAATACAGTGGTATTGGATCAACAATGGACGGAACCACCTGAAGTTCTATCAAGAACTTCCTCATCCAGACGGCTTCTTTTGCGGCATCAGATGCAGCGATATATTCCGCTTCCATCGTCGAGTCAGCAACAGTTTCCTGTTTGGAACTCTTCCAAAACACCGCCCCTCCATTGAGGGTAAAGACATAACCCAACATGGACTTGGAATCATCCTTGTCACTCTGGAAGCTGGAGTCAGCAAAGGCCTCAATCTGGAGGTCTTTTCCGCCATACACCAAGAACATCTCCTTAGTCCTTCTCAGGTACTTGAGAATATTCTTTACCGCTATCCAGTGCTTCTTCCCAGGGTTTGACTGATACCGGCTTACCACACTCAGTGCATAAGCTACATCTGGTCTGGTACACAACATCGCATACATTATAGAGCCCACCGCAGAAGCGTGGGGTATAATAGACATGCGATCCCTTTCCAAATTAGTCTTGGGAGACATCTCTTTGGAGAGGGTGATCCCGTGACAATCCGGTAAATTACCGCGCTTGGAATCTTCCATACTGAATCTTCTTAGTATGGTGTCTATGTACCTGGACCGTGAAAGTCCTAATATCTTCTTGGATCTGTCACGATAGATCCAGATCCCAAGAATGTAAGAGGCATCACCCAGGTCTTTCATGAAGAACCTGTGTGACAAGAACCCTTTGACAGATTGTAGCATAGGAATGTCATTTCCTATCAAGAGAATGTCATCCACGTATAAAACGAGGAATACGACAGTTCGTGCTAGAAATCTACTATAGATGCATGGTTCATATAGATTTTTGATAAAGCCAAAATCTTTGACCGTCTCATCAAAACAGATGTTCCAACTCCGCGATACCTGCTTTAGTCCATAGATGGACTTAAGAAACTTGCACACCTTTCCGCTGCTCCCACTCTGAATGAAACCCTCTGGCTGGTCCATATAGACACACTCCTCTAAATTTCCCTTCAGAAAAGAGGTCTTTACGTCCATTTGCCAAATCTCATAATCATGGAAGGCAGCAATGGCAAGAAGGATCCGAATGGATTTCAGCATAGCCACTGGATAAAAGGTTTCGTCATAGTCCAAACCAGGTCTTTGACGAAAACCCTTTGCAACAAGTCTAGCTTTATAGGTCTCAACCTATCCATCTACACCAATCTTCCTTTTGAAGATCCACCTGCATCCTACGGGTTTTACCCCATCTGGAGCAACGTCCAACGTCCATACTTTGTTGGTGTACATGGACTCCATTTCGGTCCGCATTGCATCCAGCTATTTTACCGAGTCAATGCTCTGAATGGCTTGCTGGAAGCTAGTCGGCTCATCACTATCAATGATGCAATCCTCTCTATCCCCGTCTATGAGAAAACCGTAGTATCTCTCGGACGGATGAGACTTCCTACTACTCCTGCGGAGCGGCGCGGGAATGTCCTGATCTTTCGAACCCTCTGGTTCTACTAAGCTTTCAGTAATAGCTCGTGGTTCTGGAATTTCTTCCAGTTCTATTGCGCTCCCACTTATCTGGTTTTCCAAAAACTCAGTTTCCAAGAAGTGGGCATGACGAGAAACAGAAACCTTTTGTTCCTCTTCGCAATAGAAGAAATATCCCTTGGAGTTCTTTGGATATCCCACAAACTTGCACTGTACTGAGCGTGCCTCGAGTTTGTCCGCATGCTGCTTTTTGACAAAAGATGGACATCCCCATGTCTTAATGTGCTTAAGATAGGGTTTCTTCCAACACCACATCTGATATGGTGTGGTAGGCACAGTCTTAGTTGGAACTTGGTTCAAAAGGTATGCAGCTGATTCTAGTGCATATCCCCATAATGATCGCGGTAACTCAGCGTTACTCATCATGGAACGTACCATATCCAATAGGGTCCGATTCCGTCTCTCCGATACACCATTATGTTGCGGAGTGTATGGAGGAGTAAGCTGAGAGAGAATTCCATTCTCTTTTAAGTAATCCAGGAACTCGGCACTTAAGTATTCACCACATCGATCAGATCTCAGTGTCTTGATACTTTTGCCTGTTTGTTTTACTACTTCATTCTTATATTCCTGGAATTTTCCAAAGGCCTCGGATTTGTGTTTCATTAAGAAGACATATCCGTACCTTGAAAAGTCATCCGTAAAAGTAATGAAGTAAGAATAACCGCTTCGCGCATGTATAGACATTGGACCGCACATGTCGCTGTGTACGAGTCCCAAGTGCTCGCTCGCTCGATCTTACTCCGTGTCCAGTGAACGGAGTCTTTGTCATCTTTCCTTTGAGACAGGATTGACAAGTTGCATATGATTGATATTCGAACGGATCCAAATATCCTTCTGTATATAACTTCGTCAACCTTCTCTCATTGATGTGACCCAGTCTATAATGCCATAAGAAAGCCTGATTTGTTTCCGGAGACTTTCTTTTATGTGTATTCTGGACATTGGAAATCTGTGGTTGGTTTAATACGTATATTCCATTGTTTAATGTACCTGACCCAATCAGAACTTGATTAAGGTGAATGTTTACAACATTGCTTACAAATGCAAATTCATAACCTTCTTTAGATATTAAAGATACAGAAATGAAATTACAAGTTGCATTGGGTGCAAAATAACAATTACGCAAAACCAAAACGTGTCCATCTGACAACCCTGGGTGATAGTCCCCCACGGACTCAGCATCCATGCCAGCTCCGTTTGCAACTCTGAGTATTATATCACCTGCCTTCAAAACCCTATGGTTTCTCAACGCCTGCAAAGAATTACAGATATGAGATCCTGATCCGGTATCCAATACCCAGGAAGTAGAGTTTATTGATTGACAGTTTTCAATAACATACACACCTGAAGCTGAAGCCGCAACTTGCTTCAGATCCTGTGTTCTGGCCTTCCAAGCCCTGCAATCTTTCTTCCAGTGTCCACTCTTGTGACAGTAAAAGCATTCTTCCTTTCCCACAAGCTTTCCCGCTACCATTGTTGCCTTTTCCTTTCCCTTCATATCCACTTTACTAACACCGCCCCATGGTTAGGTGGGGGTTTTCTTCTTCTTTCCCTTGGCTTTCGCCTTGGACCTAGAAGAGGAAGATCCTCCTACAAACAAAGTGGATGTTTCCCTACCTTTCTGTAGGGTGCCCTCTGCACTCCTCAGCATGCTGAGGAGTTCTGAAAGTTCAACTTCTTTTTCTTGCAAGTTGAAGTTCAGGATAAACTGGGCGTAAGTGGAAGGAAGAGACTGGAGAATCAAGTCCATGTAGAGATCGTTCTCTAACGTGGTCCCAAGTTCCGTGAGCTCCTCAATGAAGCCAATCATCTTAAGCACGTGTTCAGCTACCGATGATCCGACGACCAATCTCGCCAAAAACAACTTTTTCGAGACTTCGTATCTGGCGATATGGGATTGCTCTCCATACATGTAACGTTTCAGAAAATTAAAATATTATTTTTGGAATTTAAATAAATAAAATAATGAGTTTGTGTAAAATAATAAAAATATTTTCAGTGATTGGCCTAAAAATATCTATGCCTGAAGAGTTTGTTGCCACAAAATGTTTTGGTTGTAGTTTATATATATATATATATATATATTTTAAACCTATATGTATTATATATTGAATGTCCAACTCTTTCTCCATACCTTCTCAAGTCAACAATATCAAGCCATCACCATTCCTATAGCTGCCGATCACCTCCCCCAGCAGCCTCGGCCGACCCATCACCTCAAACACTCTATTCTCCTTCTCTCTCCAAAATAAAATTAACCCCCCTTCCTATCTAGTTCCATACAACTTGCAGTTTGTTTCACTACACCTCCTTATGAGTTCCCCATATCATAATAGTGACATTCAACATCATTTTTTTGTGTTCATTCAATTTCTCTAGTGCTATTCTGTCATGGCACTTTCTTTGATTCAAAAAAATACACTTACTTCATCTGGATTCAAATGATCCGGCCAAGTATGGTTGTTGATTGAAAAACTTATATTGGGTGTTGATGGAAATGTTTTGAAGCTTGTGACGTCCAGCGAAGTCTTTCTGCTAAACATGGTGAAAAGAAGCAAGTTTGGGTGGCTAGATTTCAAGTGGGATATCTAAATTTGTGGAGGTATAAATCTTAACACAATACTTACCTTGTTGCTTAATTTCCTTAATCTAATGTAATTAAGTGTTAATATGGTTCTATTTTGCAAATTGGAAAATTCAAGATTAGGGTTTGTGAATTCAAGTTGGGGTTTTTATAAATTGATCATGGGATAAATGTGTAGTTTAACATGTTATTGATATTCTAAAACTAACCTAGTTGCTAGTTTACTAATTGATGCTTGTAAATTGTTAAAATTGGAATTTTATGCAAACTGCGTTTTGGAATTTAATTGCAAATGTGAGATTAAAAATCTAATTAAGGTTTCATGACATTATTAACATTATAAATTATAGTTTAATATTTTAGTTCATGCAAAACCAAGCTAAATTGTTGTTTGTGCATTTTTACTATGAAATTGTTAAAATTGGATAAGTTTTGCAAACTAGGTTTTTGGGATTATTGGAAATTGATGAGAATAAATTATTAGTATGGTTTATATGACTTAGTTATGATATTGAGAGGATATTGCGGCTGCTAGATTTGTTTAAACGTCGAGTTTTGTACTAAAACGGGTAATTTGGCTTGCTAGATTTTCGGAAAAATAGCTTTTAAAGTGAGTTTGAGGTTTTTGTGAAATTTAAGCTATTTTATATTATAATTAGTGCTTGTGATTGTGTAAATGAGTGTGTTTGGGTTTTTCTCGATGGTTTGGCGTTTGTACACCGACGTCGAGGGTTTTTGGGTTGATTTGAGAAAGCAACCATAGGTTTTGACCTATGTGGGATTCGTGTGTCGTTTTAGTCATGAGTCGGATTTTAATGCGATACGGTGCGTTATGATATGTAGGTACCCCATGTGGACTTCGAGACGACAAGCAAGCGCGTGGCGACGTCGGCACCGGGGAGCAAGGACCAGGTGAGTAGATTTATATCTACGGGGAGATGTCGGGTGGATGCGTATAACACCCCCGTAGTTCGTGGTGATGTATATGAATACGTATACACACATATATATTGATTATATTGTTGAGTTTATTGATGATAAAGATAGACTTTAGGTATGAATGGATAGGTTTAGTGTTGCGAGACCCTAGAGTAGAGGTTGCACCACATTTACACACACACACCCATACTTGCATACATTCTTCTTTCATATGTGCTTATATGGGGTTATATTGTTATGTGTTCACATGGGTATGGGACTATGTGTTCACATACTAGATTTGAGGATGATACTTGGGATTGAGATGAGTCGATGAGATTTGATTTGAGATTATGATATCGGTGATATGGCAAGATTCGTACTTGAGATACGTCCTGATGTTTATAGCGGATCTTTGGACGACGATACATGTGAATAGTGATATGCATAGAATGGTTGAGTATGATATTGACCCGTACCCAGATTTGGTGATGCCGTACGACGGATTTACGTACGAGCTATATATTGATGTTTGATCCGCGCTCTTGACTTGGGATGTCTGATTATAGATATGGTATCTGATATGATGTTATTGAGGCGGGATTACTGACTAATATATATACAAGTATGTATATGTATCGACTCAGATGATAGGCGATTTCCTTACTTGTAGTTCGGCTTGTTGGTTCAGCCGTATAGTTTAGTGTAGTTATTAGACTAGATTAGACTCTTACCTATTTCAAAACTAACGGGTCGTGGGTATTTTAAAAGACAGGTCAAGGGATTCTACGGATATTTCAAAAGAAGTATCTTTTCTTAAAAACACCGTAGCCCTTATTTTCAAAACACCGCGATTCGTGTTATTTGAAAAGGCACTACTGTTGACTTATAGTATCATTGTGTTAAGTATTCAGCTCCCGCTCATTATTGTTGTTTGCTCCACATCACATACATATATTATAATTTCTTATTGCATTGTTGATATCATACTGTTAGGACACCAGCACCATTACCGATGATACGTATGTACCACGTACACTTACTTGCCAGCTCACACACATCTTTATCGGTAATTGCCATGTCACGTACACCTTAGAAAATATTATTGCTTGACTTAGCTTGTTAGTTAGTAATTTGACATGATATTAGTGTACCTGCCTTACATATGCCAGCTTAACATTGTAGTTATTACTTGTCACTTCATGCATACTGTTATTCTTTCGACCCTAGAGTTGCGCATTGTATTTCTGTGGATTTCTTGTTGCTTTGAGTTTTGATCCTCGCCCTTGGCGTTGTATATTATATTGCTTGTGTGGTTGTGACCGTCGATTGACGAAGTGCTAGCTCCTGCTTGGGGATACCTTTTTATTGATTTCGTATACTATTAATGTTGTATCCCGTTTGGGGGCCAGTATTTACAAAGGATACTCCGCCGAAATTTTCAGTAAATATTTGATGTTTTTTAAAAACGTAGAATTCGGCTTATGCTATTAAAACTACTTGATTTAACTTGGTTTTCCTTCACTCTACTACTTTTCTTGGTTTGGATTTCTGGGTTTTCGGTTTACTTAGATTACGTACGCCTCGAGAAGTTTCGTAGTTTAAGTGCCGGTCATGTTCCGTACTTTCGGGACGTGACAAAGTTGGTATCAGAGCGTTAGGTTTTACCTTCGGAGCGTAGGATGACCCTTAGTTGATGGATTAGGTGACTAAAGTAGAGTGACATACTGTGGGTATGTTCCGCGGCATACATACGACATGCCACTCCACTTAAAAAGCCTTAGGTTGTACATTTCCTTTCCCAGTATTATATTCGTTCTTATGATCTAGCCTCATCGGTACCAGTTATGGTTTTGTTATCATGGTGGTACGGGTGTGGAGAGCTACGGCTAGAGTTGCGGTCAGAACGAGCTCGTCACGAACGAGAACTGACCAGGGCATAATTCCGGCGACAGCCGATTGCAGAGATGTGTCTTTTTATTGTGTTTTCACGCCACGAGCGTTTGATGGATCGCTGTATGAGATTACTCGGTTGTGCTGATCAGCACCAGAGGATTGAGCCAATGATAGAGGCCAACCGGATTTTGATGATCGTTGATGTATTGCTTCTGCATGATGATTGAGGCACTGTTCACCGTGCAGACGAATGAGCCAGTTGTTGCTGCGAACGACGAGATATCGCCCCAGATGTTGGAGCTATTGCAGTACGAGATTGTACTAAGAGATGATAGAAGGTCGCTAGTCACCGAGGATGAATGACTAGGACATGTGGTTCGTTCGCTACCCCGATGCGAGGTCATCAGATAGATTGATTCCAGCTAGAGACGACTTCACACGGAAGCGTTGAGAGTCAACAGGGACGATCGAATGTCAGCAACCTATTATTCCAAGTTTAAAGTATTCGTAAAGATATGCAGGCAATTCTATGGACCCTCTAGAAGAATGAAACCCTAACTCGACTTAATGACCGTGTGAAAGCCTTTGAACCTTAGGGTTTGCGGCAGTTCCGCGGCGCCATTAGTGAGGCTCGGGTTTGCCCTTCTACGGCTGGACTACCGATGCTGTGGTATGTACTCCATACTATTAAACTGTACCTAAGATGTTGAGCTCTTGGGGGATATGAGGTTTTGATGAATCGGTCGAATGGTTCGACTTCATTCGGATGCTATGCGATGGGATGCATTGCTTGGGAGACTCCAGATACGAGTATAGCCGTTGGAGCACAGTCCATGCAGCCACGACGAGACGAGTCCGAATCAGTCGACATTAGAGAAAGTAGAGTAAGAGGTTCGTACGAGATCTTGATGAGACGGCGTTCCACTCGGCCGACATCAGAGATGCAATACGCATGCATAGGCATTGTACTTGGATATACCATCCAGAAGAAGTCGCGATGAGTTTGCAGCCGTTCTGGAACGAGAATAGATCTAGTAAGGGACGATGACTTCCGGACAGTTCAGCAGAGACAAGATTTGGGAGAGATCTCGACAGGACCTTTCTGGGACGAATTACGAGAAGACTTAGACCCAGGAGTGGTCATGTTACGCACACCGGCAGGCCAGAGTTCAGGATCGTCGACGAGACATGCTATGAGTGACCACGACAGTTGGCTAGAGATTCTTGGAGGATGTACTTGAGCGGGACTATTCCGCCATACTTGATTTCGATGTTTTGGGCGATCTATTCACATGATTGATTTTGATGATTGAATTTCGTGATATTTGTTTTCATGGACCATGGTTGCACCTACTGGGTATTTACGATTTTTGCATAGTCGTTGCACTTGAGATAGTTTTCGTGCCTTGGTTTCTCATGTTTGTGATTATATGGATTTCATAAGGTTGAGTTGATTTATGCGTATATACGCATACGATTTGGTTTTTGAACCCGGTATAGTTCATATATGCTTGCAGTGCAGTGATACGCATTTTGTGCACTTAGATGCATTGGACATCGATTTCGATTGTGATACTCGATATTTGTTTTGTGCACCTTATGCACCTGATTGGATTTTGCGCATGTTCGGGGCTTGATATTGGATTTCATGATTTTGTGCATGATGGATGCACCTGATTTGGATTTTCGCGCATGTTGAGTGCATGTTTTGAGATACGATTTTGGTGCACACCAGATGCACTAAATCGAGATTCTTCGTGCATGTCAGATGCACCTGTTTTGCTGTCAGGCACACCTGTTGCCCTTGACAGATGTTTCGTGCACACCCGATACACCTAGATGTTGTTTCTGTGCATATGTATGGAACATTCATGGATTTTGATTTCCGTGCGCACCAGACGCACGTAGTATTCATATGCATATTTTGGGATTGATTTCTTATAGAGCAGTACGTTTTTATGATATTTGCTATGTGTTTTCATACCGAGCAGGACTAATCAAAGGACAGTACCTGAATATATTTTTGTATGCATTGATAGTTATAGAAGAGATTTCAAAGGAGGAGCTATAGTCTCAGTATTTACCTACGTGTCAGTGATGACACGAAACTGTTAAAAAGGGAAACCCTTCTAAATTGTTTTCGAAACGGCGGGACGTGTATGTTAAACAAAGCATATATATATATATAGTTATTTTCTCACAATGGACGTCCGCCATTGTGCAGTGATGTGCACCTCGCACGGCGATTTGAAAAGGTTTTTGCATGTATTTCTATTTGGATGTTTGACGATTTTACAACAATGCGTACTATATACATGTTAGTGTTTTGAGTATATCGTGTTGGTTTTCGTATTGAATTTTGATATTTGTATTTTCTCCATAACTCCGATGGTTGCGTGATACTTGACGGAGTTTCGATTTTATGTTTTACACTCGTTCTCATTGCGGATGCATTATGCCATGACATGTTCATGTATTTGTGATTTCGGAGCACCGACGACTTCATTTCATGGTTTTGCTGAAACGTCTAAGTATTTGGGTGGTTTAAATTTAAATTCGGGGACCGAATTTATTTAAGTGGGGAAGATTGTAACGTTTCAGAAAATTTAAATATTATTTTTAGAATTTAAATAAATAAAATAATGAGTTTGTGTAAAATAATAAAAATATTTTCAGTGATTGGCCTAAAAATATCTGTGCCTGAGGAGTTTGTTGCCATAAAATGTTTTGGTTGTAGTTTATATATATATATATATATATATATATGTTAAACCTATATGTATTATATATTGAATGTCCAACTCTTTCTACATACCTTCTCAAGTGAACAATATCAAGACATCACCATTCCTATAGCTGCCCATCACCGCCCTCAGCAGCCTCTGCTGACCTATCACCTCAAACACTCTATTCTCCTGCTCTCTCCAAAATAAAATTAACCCCCCTTCCTATAAAGTTCCATACAACTTGCAGTTTGTTTCACTACACCTCCTTATGAGTTCCCCATATCATAATAGTGACATTCAACATCATTTTTTTTTGTTCATTCAATTCCTCTAGTGCTATTCTGTCATGGCACTTTCTTTGATTCAAAAAAATATACTTACTTCATCTGGATTCCAATGATCCGGACAAGTATGGTTGTTGCTTGAAAAACTTATATTGGGTGTTGATGGAAATGTTTTGAAGCTTGTGACGTCTCAGCGAAGTCCTCCAGCTAAACATGGTAAAAAGAAGCAAGTTTGGGAGGCTAGATTTCAAGTGGGATCTCCAAATTTGTGGAGGTATAAATCTTAACACAATACTTACCTTGTTGCTTAATTTCCTTAATCTAATGTAATTAAGTGTTAATATGGTTCTATTTTGCAAATTGGAAAATTCAAGATTAGGGTTTGTGAATTCAAGTTGGGGTTTTTATAAATTGATCATGGGATAAATGTGTAGTTTAACATGTTATTGATATTCTAAAACTAACCTAGTTGCTTCTTTACTAATTGATGCTTGTAAATTGTTAAAATTAGAATTTTATGCAAACTAGATTTTGGAATTTAATTGCAAATGTGAGATTAAACATCTAATTAAGGTTTCATGACATTATTAACATTATAAATTGTTGTTTAATATTTTAGTTCATGCAAAACCAAGCTAAATTGTTGTTTGTGCATTTTTACTATGAAATTGTTAAAACTGTATAAGTTTTGCAAACTAAGTTTTTGGGATTAATGGAAATTGATGAGAATAAATTTTTAGTATGGTTTATATGACTTGGTTATGATATTGAGTGGATATTGCGGCTGCTCGATTTGTTTAAACGTCGAGTTTTGTACTAAAACGGGTAATTTGGCTTGCTAGATTTTCGGAAAAATAGCTTTTAAAGTGAGTTTGAGGTTTTTGTGAATTTTAAGCTATTTTATATTATAATTAGTGCTTGTGACTGTGTAAATGAGTGTGTTTGGGTTTTTCTCGATGGTTTGGCGTTTGTACACCGACGTCGAGGGTTTTTTGGTTGATTGTGAAAGCAACCATGGGTTTTGACCTATGTGGGATTCGTGTGTCGTTTTGGTCATGAGTCGGATTTTAATGCGATACGGTACGTTATGATATGTAGGTACCCCACGTGGACTTCGAGACGATAAGCAAGCGCGTGGCGACGTCGGCACCGGTGAGCAAGGACCAGATGAGTAGATTTATATCTACGGGGAGATGTCGGGTGGATGGCGTATAGCACCCCCGCAGTTCGTGGTGATGTATACGAATACATATACACACATATATATTGATTATATTGTTGAGTTTATTGATGATAAAGATAGATTTTAGGTATGAATGGATAGGTTTAGTGTTGTGAGACCTTAGAGTAGAGGTTGCACCACATTTACACACACACACCCATACTTGCATGCATTCTTCTTTCATATATGCTTATATGGGGTTATATTTTTATGTGTTCGCATACTGGATTTGAGGATGATACTTGGGATTAAGATGAGTCGATGAGATTTGATTTGAGATTATGATATCGGTGATATGGCAGGATTCGTAGTTGAGATACGTCCTGATGTTTATAGCGGATCTTTGGACGACGATACATGTGAATAGTGATATGCATAGAATGGTTGAGTATGATATTGACCCGTACCCAGATTTGGGGATGCCGTACGACGGATTTACATACGAGCTATATATTGATGTTTGATCCGCGCTCTTGACTTGGGATGTCTGATTATAGATATGGTATCTGATATGATTTTATTGAGGCGGGATCACCGACTAATATATATACAAGTATGTATATGTATCGACTCAGATGTTAGGCAGTTTCCTTTTCTGTAGTTCGGCTTGTTAGTTCAGCCGTATAGTTTAGTGTAGTTATTAGACTAGATTAGACTTTTACCTGTTTCAAAACTAACGGATCGTAGGTATTTTAAAAGACAGGTCAAGAGATTCTACGGATATTTCAAAAGAAGTATCTTTTCTTAAAAACACCGTAGCACTTATTTTCAAAACACCGCGATTCGTGTTATTTCAAAAGGCACTACTGTTGACTTATAGTATCATTGTGTTTAGTATTCAGCTCCCGCTCATTATTGCTGTTCGCTCCGCATCGCATACTTATATTAAAATTTCTTATTGCATTGTTGATATCATACTGTTAGGACACCAGCACCATTACCGATGATGCGTATGTACCACGTACACTTACTTGCCGACTCACACACATCTTCATCGGTATTTGGCATGTCACGTACACCTTAGAAAATATTATTGCTTGACTTAGCTTGTTAGTTAGTAATTTGACATGATATTAGTGTACCTGCCTTACATATGCCAGCTTAATATTATAGTTATTACTTGTCACTTCCTGCATACTGTTATTCTTTCGACCCTAGAGTCGCGCATTGTATTTCTGTGGATTTCTTGTTGCTTTGAGTTTTGATCCTCGCCCTTGGCGTTGTATATTATATTGCTTTTGTGGTTGTGACCGTCGATTGACGAAGAGCTGGCTCTCGCTTGGGGATGCCTTTTTATTCATTTCATATACTATTCATGTTGTATCCCGTTTAGGGGCCAGTATTTACAAAGGAGACTCTGCCAAAATTTTCAGTAAATATTTGATGTTTTTTAAAAACGTAGAATTCGGCTTATGCTATTAAAACTAGTTGATTTAAATTGGTTTTCCTTCACTCTACTACTTTTCTTGGTTTGGATTTCTGGGTTTTCGGTTTACTTAGATTACGTACGCCTCGAGAAGTTTCATAGTTTAAGTGCCGGTCATGTTCCGTACTTTCGGGACGTGGCAATACAGTTCTTTTGTATGAAGAAATATGGATTCCAGGTCCATATTCTCGTGCCTCCTCTGATGTTCATTGTCTATAGAAGTAAGCACGAGGCACTTGGCCTTCGTGCAATCGATTTACCAGGTCTTACGGATTTCCTTATCCGCGATGCTGGTTTTGGGACCTGGGACAGGGGGAGCTTTGGTGGTGAGGAGATACCCCAACTTGTCATAAGTGATTGCCATTTTGACATTCCTGAGCCAATCTTTATAGTTTGGCCCTGTCTGTATGATTTTATCTAGTAGTAACTTAAGTCCGGTCATGATGTTTGGTCGCTGCAATTAGGAGAGAGAGAAGAAACACTTTAGCATGACGCTCTTGCAAGTTTAGAGTGGTTTTTAATTTGTCTAAACAGGATGGCTCCCACTGTCTCTCGAATCCCTCCTCAAACCAAAAAGGAAGAATTAGTCACGATCAATCTCACCGTACAATACTTGCTTAACCGTTCAGCCAGGCTAGTGTCGGTACTTCGAGGGAGGTTTTCTAACGCTTTCGCGAAGTTCCTTAATTAAATAACCTCTTTTCCCTAGGGGCGTAGCCCGCTAACACCTTTCTAGACACATACTAGGTTTATAGCATTGATCGTTAAGCGAGAAATTTCCCGAGGAGTAGCATATACTCACAGTAGGATCGGGATTCAATTATCATTGCATGACAAAACTGAAGGAATCCTACCAGAATCATCACACTCTAAATGGTATGCAGCGCTAGCAAGTTTCAGTTCTTTTGAAACTCCCGATGTGGATTTTTGCCCCATGCTCTTATGACCTTGACTTTGGCCAACAAATCATAAGTCACATGTCAAGTTCTACCCGTCATTCTCCAGGTTAATTTGAACCCACCCGCACCTACTCTTGACTTTGGCCAACAAGGCAGTACGACTGTCCCAAACCAACACATCTATCTATGCTGTACATGAATACCTAATAGCTACCAATCACTATGCCTTGACTTTGGCCGACAAACATAGCTTGAATACTATTGACCATCCATGTGAAACGACGGAGGGCTACGAATGGTTTTGGCGAAACCGTGAACGTAGTGAACTTGATATAATCGATGGAACGAGATAGCTTTTAAAAGGAGTGGTTTAAGCTCCGCGTTTAAAAGTTATTTTGAAAAGAAACCGAGTGGTTTTGAAAGTGTTCCAACGACTTTTACTTTGGTTTATTTTTCTTGCATTAATTTTAATGCGTCCCATCAATTAATCCTACCATTGCAGAAAACAACGAAAATATGACGTACGCTTATGCCATCCGCATTCGCCACGGGGTCCCGTTATCACCCGTTAGGTTACTTAACTAACGACAGAGCGGGGACTAGACTAGCGCGGATGCAAAACATAAGCAACGCCTAAATAGATATCTACATATAGATATATACATTCGTCAGATGCAATGATAGCAATTCCAGATCACAGATGAATACATTGGATATACTAGGAATCCGCATTCCGTTCGAGCCTGTAACGAAAAGCGGATTACACGGTCGCGATGAATAGCCGAAACCCCACCCTAGACCGCTACGGGTGCGGCAAACTACCCGCCAAGTACCCGAAGCGAAGCAACCTCACTCAACGACGTGAGTAGGCCACTCGGCACTTCGAGATACCCGGTAGTTTGTGCACCCCACCTTGGGTCTATCCTAGGAGCAAAAACAGTAAAAAGAAATTATACAATGACGGCTACAACCCCATCCCGGTTGTGCGGCCATATAAATAATATTACATCAATTTATATATTACATGAATTGAAAGATAAAGAAAACTCTCATCTCACAACCCCCGGTTATTCATCCGCGACAATCCAACGAATTCATATACATAAACCATCAACATTACAGATCACAGATATGTATAACCCCCACTAATCGACGTATAGCGATTAGCAGACGTTCAATACATATAACATTACAGATACAACCCATTAGCCAAAGTATACAGAAAATCGACCAAAATACGGATTTGTAACCACCCAAAAAACAAACTTGTTCTCTGGAAAATATGGGCAGAAACAAACCATCTCAAAAATCACAAAACACCAACAGGAGAAAACTGCAGGAGAAACGATCCACGGTCGAGTCAACTCAGCCGCGGATCCGCGGCGGGAGCAAGCTCCAGCCGCGGATCCGCGGTGAGTTGATCAACTCACTGGATCGTTTTTCTTGCCTGTTCTTTAAAAAGCCTGAGCCGATTTTTAATACATGATTTATTATTTTTTGAGCAGAAATAAAAATCGGCAGAAACTTGATATTTTTAACGTGTTTTGCTGTTTTTCGTTCGATCGAAATTCTAGATACTTTGCTAACATGCTAGGGTGTGATAAGCTAGGCACTGATACCACTGTAAGTCCACGTTACCTCTCCCGGTTCTTTCGGGCTTGCGGAAATGATGAAAAACGATTTTTCGGGTCATGGTAACATGGACTATAAAACACAGATCTTTGCTAAACTACACACTAGCAACTAACTAGAGTTTTTCCTACTCTGTTAGGGGTTATACCTCAACTTAAACTCCTTCTCTTGGGCTTTTTGTGGTGGTCGGATGGTTCGTTCCTCGTCGTCTTCTCTTCCCGAAGATGGATCCACCTGAGGGTCTCTACCTTGAGCTTCTTTCTCGAACTTGAGAAAACTAAAGTGTCCGTCTTACTAGACCTTCAACCTTAGGATGAGTAGAGAGTGGCTTTGGTGTTTTATCTCCAAGGAAATGTTTCTCAACACATGAGATGAATTTTCCTTGAGCTAGAGGATGAGGGAGAGAAAAATGGAGGAGAGAGAATCAATATGATAGAATGAGAATGGTTTTTATAACCATAACAATATATGTGGATTATCTAATTAATAATATTAATCCAAAATGAAAAAGGTGATGGTTGGTTTGATAAGACCATTATCATTTCACATTAAATGTTTTTGCAAAGATCAAAGAGTATCTTTGGAAAGAAATGATGATGGTCACTGTTTCAACCTTGGTCAACAAGTCAACTTTAGTCAACAAGTCAACAAACCCTAACCATAACCCAATTTCATTTAAATAACATTATCAATTGACATTTCACATATTTATTATGGTTTGGTAAACGACAACCGTCAACTGTGCATACACACCCTTACCAAAACCCTAATGAGAATCCTCTTCCTCTGCCTCAGTCAACTGTGCATACACACCCGCATTCGTGTTCCGAGGAGCACGAATACTATGAGATAAAACTAACCCCAAAGCATGTACTAGGATCTGGCTCAAACTAGAGCCCGCTAGTAATAACTGTCCGGACATCAAACGTGCACAAATGCGCGGATGTGAACGAACTCTGTCGCAAAACCATGCGACCTCTACTTTGTTTTGCCCAAAGGCGAATAACCCTCTGTGTGGGACTCTAAAGACCCGACACTACGCTGGCAGTGGGTTTAACCACAGACCGCAAGCGGCAATAGCTGTACGTAACGGTCCCCAGTTAGATGCCTATAAGAAGACGGACGGGGTGAAACCCATCTGAACTCCTACTGAGCCTGAATGTGATAATCTCCGTATAGTCCGGTCTGTTCGTCTGAGAATATCGCATGGCGGGCCTAGGGGGCGGTAAACGTCAGTCCCCTACAAGCGGTATAAGTTGTGTCGGAGTGTAGCCTAGAACACCCTGAGATAACACTGGAATCCTACCAGTATATCTCGCTTGCCCTGGCCAGGGACTTTGTGTAATGGCTCTCCTAGACACAGCGCGATATCAACCCCTAATACCGGGAGAGACGAATCCTATCTAACCGTCACTGCCTCCAAGTGCTTCGGGACTGCACCCAAAAACTACCTGTTTGCACGACTCCTTTGAGCCGTGGTAGGGTCAAAGTACATTAGGAACACACTCGAGGCGAAGTGACAGTGTCAAGTCAACGGACTAAGTTGTACTCATGTCACCTGGGAACTGATAACTGACGATAGGTATAGTACCAACCAACAGTTCCCGACGAGTCCTGTCCAGTGTACTCGTAACCTAACGAGCACCTGCATACTATCCCAAGTACAACGTACTGACGGCTGTGGGACAGGCCGTCTCCCAAGCACGCGTCGCGCAGCGCAGTGCATGCGCAACCGAAGCGTTGCTTCTCTTAAACAGAGCTTTGCTCTGATAGGGCGCGCCCTCTCGGGCGCAGCGCTGATACATCTGCGCCTGACACGTGGCGCGTTGCGCTCAGCGCAGAGGATCTGAAGCGTTGCTTCATTTATTAAAATTTGAATTTTGGGAGAATCGGAAGCGTTGCTTCTCCTGAGATATCTTTTCATCTCCTCTTTTCAAGTCAAATTTGTATTCCTGAAATTCTAATTTTCCGGGTCTTGGAAATGATTTCATTACGCACAGAATCTTCTGCGCCTGGGTCTATATATATAATTCGAGGCTGAGCCTTTTCGTCTCTCATTTTTAGAGAACTTCTTCAATCATGGCTTGCAATCGCCCTCATTCCCGCCGACAACCATGGGAGGTGCCGATTCGGGACATTGTTCCCCGCTTCGCTGCGCGCTTGGTAGACTCGTCTCTTTCAGATGAACAATGCGATGCCGCTATGTACGAACTTTCGACTCATATGGGGTCTCCTTTGCCTCCGAATTCTATTTGGCTTCGGATGATCCTTGCCTCGGTGCTTGCCGACATTCCCCCTCTTCCGGCGGAGATATCCTCGGCAGTACTTGATGTGGCCGAGGATAAGATCGAGAGCTTTTTTGAAGCGCTCTTGATCACCAAAACCTGAGGGACTTCTCCTTCTACTTACTGAGCCAGATACGGGCCCGTCGGGTCGTCATCGCCACTTTTTTCCAGGAGTGCGGCATTGACCGTTGGATGGCTACCCCTCAGGAAGATCGCCGCTTCGACGTGATGGAGAAGGCGGAGAGGGAGCTGAATAATTTTCTTTTCCTTTTTGTGAACCCTTGTCTTTCTGATCCCGTATTCGGCGATCTTTTTTAAATGTAATAACAATAAGAATAAATAAGAGTTCTTTCATTTTAGCTCTCTGTTGTGCTTGTGCATCGTATGATTTTAATTCGTTATTATCAAGTACACGTAACTTTGCATGGATAAATTGCCTTTGGCATTTAAGCCCCTCCTTCGCGCAGCGCTGTGCTAGCGCATCTGCGCTGACACGTGTCGCGCAGCGCACAGCGCAGCGCGACTGCGCTACCGCATCTGCGCTGACACGTGTCGCGCAGCGCACAGCGCAGCGCATCTGCGCTAGCGCACTAGCGCATTTGTACTAGCGCATCTGCGCTGACACGTGTCGTGCAGCGCAGTGCCTGCGCAACTGCGCGAGCGCATCTGCGCTGACACGTGTCGCGCAGCGCAGTGCCTGTGCAACTGAAGCGTTGCTTCCTTTAAACAGAGCCTTGCTCTGATTGGGCGCGCCTTCTTAGGCGCTGCGTTGATGTATTAGCGTCTGACACGCGGCGCGTTGTGCTCGAGACTTGAAGCGTTGCTTCAAAAACTTTGCATTTTGAATTTGAACAGAGCTTTGCTCTGATTGGGCGAAACAAATGCCCCCCCACCGTTGCGCTCACGTGGCGCGCACGTGAGTGCAGCGGTGGCAACCCCCTGACCGTTGGATCAAGGGGTGAGCTCAAGAGGCGCAAGTGCCTTATAAATAGGGCCTCTGGCCCTTAGAAAAAAATCTTATCATTTCAAGATTTTTGATTTCCAGAGCTCTGCTCTTGCTTAGAACTCCAGAGCTTTGCTCTCGTTTCCAGAACCCTAGAGCTTTGCTCTCATTCTCCAAGTCAGAAGATTTTAGGTAAAATTATTTTAAAGTGAAATTAATATTAATTAACCAATAGAGCTTTGCTCTCACAGATCTTTTGATCTAAAGAAATCTCCATTGGGGTTTCATAAATAGAGCTTTGCTCTAAAAAAACTTATGGATCTACAGAGACCCTGTTCATGGGTTCTAACCCATGAACAGAACTTTGCTCTTGAATCAAATGTAGATCTTTTAGATCCGAAAAATGAAGAATTTTTTTTTTATAAGTTTTCATGGATTTTTTGGGATTCCAGAAATTTTAATTTTAAATTTCTTTTCAAAAATTTTCTCTTTGATGGGAAATTACAGAGCTAAGTTCTCTTTATAGAATTTTATTCTTTTGAGACCAGAATTTGACAAGTGTCATTCTGTGACAGAGCTTTGCTCTGAAAGAGGAGATTTTCTCCTTATCTCTAGGGATTCTTCCCCCTTTTTTTTAAAAATGGGAATGTCTCCCCGGGGACCAACTGACAATCTCATCCAATGATGAGTTTGTCTTATTAACTGACGTATTGTCATTTAGATTTTGTGGGTCCCTCTTTGGTCTCCTACTCACTGCACTGTGGTGCGGTGTAATTAATTAATTTTGATTTTTATTTAATTAATGCATTTTCTTTTTTCAATGCCAAACGTTGGGATTACAACACTAACGGCTACATTGTTCTTTTGCAGCGATCATGTCTGAAGACACTTCATTCCCGTTCGTCCGCTCGGAGGAGGGATTTCCCGAGGCGCCCTTGGACCGTGAAGCCCTAACCATGATCAGAGAGTACGACCCTGAGTACAAGAAACTCCACCTTTGGGGGTCTTGGTATAACCAGATTATTATGGGTCGACGCAGCTTCACTTGCGCTGTGCCGTCAGAACCTATCATGGCAATTCACTACGCTAACCCACCTCCAGTGCAGTATGCCGTGGAGATGATAGACTGGACCGCGAACAGCTTTCTTCATCCCGCTATGGATGCGGTTCCGGTTCAGCGTCCTATGATTTTGGATATCCTAGGACGCCGTATCTGTCAGGGAGAAGCACGACCCTGGGAGCAATCATATAACCTTGGTTTGATTCCCCGCCACCCAATTGGCTATCTGCCGTGGGCCCAGTACATCCTGTCGACGAGGAAGTCGCAGTTGATAAGACTAGGACTGTACACCGCGGTCTACGTCTCTCTTTTCCAATATCCTACGCTCCCCACCTGGTGGTTCAAGGCTTTCTTGGAGCAATGGAATATTCCCACCCACACTTTCCTTGCCATGGATCGGGAAGTGTCCATTTCTTTGGAGGAATTCGCGGAGGTATCCGGCCTACCGGTCATGGGGGAACACTATGAAGAGCTGCTCCCGACAGATGAGTACGTCTTCAGTGCTAAGCCGATGGTAAGGGGATTACGCCGGAAAATGCCGTTCAACACCAATTCCCGAGCCTAATCAAGGTGTTGAACATCTACGAGTCCCTTTTCATCGAACACGGGAGCCGAGGAGTTAATTTTGAGGACTTTATTGCTCGCTTCCTCCGTCCGAGCGTCATTTCGCCAGGAGCCGTCAAATCTGCTATTCTGGATGATCCTTTTGGTCTAGGTTTGGCTAACCTGCCGACGAAGGAGATAGACCAAAAGGCTTTCTTCCTCCCAGACTTCCCTACCATATCTTTCGCGGAAATTGCAGTCCCTGGGATGGATAAGGAGGCCTTTTTCTTAGGATTTCTCGGGCTGTGGCTGAGTTGGTTCGCGATCCCAATGCATTCTCATCGCATGCGGCCCTCTGTCTTTTATCCAGCCCACCGCATGGTCATTGGGGTAAAGGTGGCCGTGGGGATTGCCGGCCTGGCGCACCTATATCATGGCCTCAGCCGAGCAGCGGATGCCAACGAGCCCGGGGTACTGAACGTGGTCTTCCCGATGCACTACTTTGCATCGTGGCTCGAGCTACACACGGCGGGTGCCTTTGGTATGCATAAAAGGCCTTCATTCTTTGACAAGTGCGGTTTTCCTCGCATTTTACATCTGATTGGCTCATCAATCGTGACCCCTTCACCACGGGACGCCAGGGGTTTACTGCTTCGCCCTCACGCCGTTGGAGTCGGGATGTCCTTTATTGATAAGGTATTAACCATTGGGAAGGCGTCCACCACTGCGGTGCGACCATTACAGGACTCCTTCAAGGATGGAGCTTCAGTGTTGACGGCCCGGGAGATCCTCCATTTGTATTCTATTAGACCGGGTTTCCTAGTCTTCAGGCAGGGCGGTGCAGCAGTCTTTATGAGATATAACCCGCATCGTTTTGCCCGACAACTGGGTTACGATCAAGGGGTACCCTTAGAAGCTTTCTTACTGGAACCTGCTGTAAATGAAGAAGGGATGGAGAACGCGTTACACCACTTCATGCGCCTGAACACGGGTTCTCGTTTTTTCATTAGCACGCCGGCCTGTGCTCCACGACTCCTTAATGTATATAAAGAGTTGTACAATCATGCGACGGGGCTGTTATAAAGGAAGAGAGGCGAGTGTTGATCGACCGTAAAGAAGTACCCCCCGGTACCAATCGTAACGCTCCCTTAGCGCCAAGGATCCTGGTGGTTCCTCCTCTAAAAGATGCTGGGGGCAGACCATCACGTGCGCAAAGTCCTCCACGTGAGCTGCCACTCCCTGATATCATAGACGCGCCTTCCGCACCCTGTGCTCCAGTGGAGGCAGTGGTTGTACCCTCGCCAGAGTCTGGCGTGGGTGCGGACATCGGGACTCGTCGTCCCAAAGCGGCTGCTAAGCGGAAGTCGATCCCCCGCGAGCCTAGGGTCGGGGGTCAAAAGAAAAAGAAGAAGTCGCTCTTCGCTGCGGATGTCGTGTTCAGCCAGGAACCCCATGCCCCTCATGCTGATGGTCTGCTCGAATATGGGACTAACGCAGGGTTGGTGATGCCGCCGCTGGACGATACAGACTTGGAGGCTGCTCTCAGAGCTTCGGCATAGTTGGTGAAGCATGACGCGTGGCCGGCTAAGCTTGCGCAATCAGGTAACTACTAGTCGCCTTTTCTTTATTGCAACATATCCTCTTCATTATTTTTGACTAACGCTTTTCTTTCTTTTCTTTCAACAGGCATCACTGATGAAGAAGCCATTGCTGCTTCTCTGAGGACTTTTCAGGAGGAGGAACGTCTTAAGGCATCTATGGGCCTTAGTAAGTTTCAACTCATCAAGTTTTTCATTTTCCTTGTGTTATGGTCGATCTAACCCTTCCCTTTTAATTACAGGAACCTCAATGCCGTTCCCTCCTAGCGACGCAGATGTTGTACCAGCTGCCGACGTTCCTGCTTCTTCTGGGCCACCGCAGGAGGTTCGTCTTGGAGAGCCGATGAGAGATGCCTTAAAGGCTCTGGAGGCATCCCTGAATGAAGACGATGATGCCTTGAAGGAGGTGTCACAGAGGTCCCTCATGACCGCTCGGGAGGAGAGGAAGCGGTTGAGGCGTGAGGCGAAGGCGCGCAGGGCTGCCTTGGTTATGGGAGCGGGCCCTAACACCGCCCCTCGAGCTGATATTCCCTCTGAAGAGGCCCCTGTCGCCCTATCCACTGCCCGCAGAGAGGTGGCGCGTGCAGTTCGGAGCGCAAACGGTAAATCCGCTTCAGGTAATATTTCTCTCAGAGTTTTTGTTATAAGGATTTTAATGTCATTGGTCCTTATATCTCTTATCTTTGCAGGGCCAAGTCCGATCGAGGGAGAGGCGGAAGCCGTCGATCCTAGGGGAACGGAGGAGGCGATGCCTACCGAACTTGAGCCGACAGTGGGTAATATCGTTGAGGCCATGGAGCCTGAAGTGGAGGTCGAGGGGCCTACCGCCGAGAAGGTCATTGATGCCGAACCTGAAGCGGTGGCAGATGATGAGTCCAGGGTGGTGGCGGCTGAGGCGCTCGAGGTCGGCGGTCCCCTGGCGACGGTAGACGATACAACCGCAGCTACTGAACCTGAGAGAGTAGTGGATGAGGTGGCCATGATTCCCGAGGACGAGCCAACCGCTCCCTCTCTGGAATCTGGCAATACTCCAATCATAGCCCTTCCCGTCTATGGCCCTCCGCCGTCCCCAAGTCTTGCTAGCACGACGACGGTCCCCATCGAGTCGGGTGACGAGGCCACGGGCGGTGGTCTCATGTCGGTAGAGGAGGGAGTCGCCTCCGTTTCAGCCGGGAGCTCCTCAGGTAAACCCTAAGTGGCTGCTTTTCTTTACTTTACAACCTTTTCTGACAAGTTCACCTTTTCGTAATGCAGGTGCAGCTAGTGCCGATGCCCCACCGCTCGAAGGAGTGCCTTCAACGACTGCTTTGGCGGTGGTCACCTCTCAGCCTTCTCTCATACCCTCGAAGATGTTGGAAGGTATGTGTTTGCGATTTGTTAATCTTATCTTCCAGATGTATAATTTGTGTACTAAAGTCACATTGTTGTATCTTCCAGGAGTGCTTTTTGATCATCTCTATCAGGTGTTGCTCCCACACTTCTCTTTCCCTTCTGAATTCGCCTCTCCCTCTGGTGGCGCTGGTGAGTACCGTTCCCGATTGGTAGCTTTTGTCTTTTCGGTGGTAGAATTATTTCTAACTCTCTCTTGTTCTGACTGCAGTGCTGCAAATCGAAGGGGGAGCAGAAAGATCGGCTGCGCCACCAGCCCTTCCGGCCTTGCTACCTGTCTCCACCGGTATAGTAAACTATCTTATCAATGACTTCCTTCATATCTATTGAATCATCATCTAATCGCATTTCGTCTTTTTCCAGCCGTCGTTCCAGTCTCGGTGCCTTTCGAGTCTCGCATTACAATACCGGGCGGCCCTTCCCAGCGACGTCCGTCCTCAAAAGGTGCCGTGAATAGTTTGCGCATGTTGAGCGACTACATCGAGGAACTCGACATCGAGGCTCCTGTATCTGTTGAAGACTTCGCCACGACGGTTAACCCGATGTTGGCGATATTTGCCACCTTCCATGACGAGGGCATTGTCGCCTCCTGGGTTAACTATTGTCGGGAGATCGAGGCTCGCCTCCATCAGCTGGAGTCAATGCGCCTGTCCCCCGAAACTTTGGCCTTGAGCACTCAACGGGGAGCATGGCTCGAGCAAAGCGCTTCTCATTTCCGTCACCTGGAACAAGAAGTGGCTTTGATGCTGAAGGAGTGCCAAGATTCTTCAAGCAGAATTGCTCGCTTGCGTGCCGAAGTTGAGGCGAACGCCGCTGAGGTAAAGACCGTCTTCGAGGGTCTTCTGGAGCGCATATCGAATGGGCTGAGACTAAAGAGGATACTTGATGTCGCCGAGCATGACACTCCAGGCCGTGAAGCTGCTCACCAAGCCGTCAGGGATCAGCTTGCATCCGTCGCACAGCAACGGGCCCAGGTGGAGGCGGAGTTGGCAGTGGTATCCAATCGGGAAAAGGCATGGAATGAAGTGTACGAACAACTGATAGAGCTACTTAAGACGCTTCCTTCCCAATAGCTGCCTTTGTATCAATGTATTTGTAAAAATTTTCTTTTCTGAGTAACATGTATCCGTTCTTTTCTTTTTTGTATGATTCACCATGTATTTGATTGAGGTCAATGAATAAAGATACACACTTTCTTTTGCAATATCTTGTATGCTCTTTTGTTTTCTGCCTTTACATCATGATGTTGTCGATGAACCTGATTGGCAGACAACTTAATTTTTCCAAGAGATAGCGATGGCTTAGGCCGCAGGTTCACATCTACCGCCTAAGACTTTTCAATTCTATGAGCTGTGAGGGTCTCATAGAGATTTTTCTCCCTATGGATCGAGAGGATCTCATAGGTGGATTTTCTCCTTAGGAATCGTGAGGATTCCTAAGTGTGGTTTTCTCTTATAAGTCGTAAGGATCCTATAAGAGAATTTTCCCTCTTACGAGTAGAGAGGATTCGTAAGCGGTTGTTTCCCTTCTTGTCAAAAATCGACTTCGGAGAGTGAGACCCGTGAATAGTATGCAAGAGATCATTTTGGATTGACTTGCAGGGCCCTATTGCTCAAGAAGCAAGCTTTTCAATCCTTACTGCCTGAGACCTCATCTTGCAAATTAAGAAGTAAGTTCAATTTGTTGAAGAAATCCCTTTTCTGAGAGATTTGGCGGGCTTTCCCCCACCATCGGATCTTTGATCCAAGGGCTTCTGTTCTACAGAAGATAATCTTCTTATTTTAACAATAACAGAAAAGATTTCTTCAGAACCTTAATTTTTGTTTAGCGTCAATGCTCCAGGGTATGACACGTGTCGCACAGCGCACAGTGTAGCGCGACTGCGCTAGCGCATCTGCACCAACACGTGTCACGTAGCGCACGGCGCACAGTGTAGCGCGACTGTGCTAGCGCATCTGCGCCGACACGTGTCACGTAGCGCACAGCGCATACGCCGCTGAAGCTTTGCTTCCTTTAGTGCCGCTTGAGATAGAGCTTTGCTTTGATTGGGTGCGCTGTTTCGGGCGTCGCGCTGATGCGTCTGCGCCAGACACACGGCGTATTGTGCAGCGCAAATAATCTGAATCGTCGCTTCATTAAATTAATTTTCAAGACAGAGCTTTGCTCTGATTGGGGGAAGACGAAGCGTTGCTTCATCTCCCGCCTCGGAATTTGAACAGAAGTTCGCTCCGATTAGGGTAAACTGCCGTGACAACTCTTGGAAGTCGAAGAGGCACTTGATGCCTATAAATAGGACCTTTGGTCCCCTCCAGATACTTATCATCTTCCAGATTTCCATTTTCGAAGACTTCAGAGCTTTGTTCTTGCCTTTAAGAACTCCGGTGCCTTGCTCCTTTTTTAAAGTTTTTTAGAAAATCTTTAGGTAAAATCGATTCTTAGATCAATCTTAAATAGCAGAGCTCTCGTCTAGTGGGTTTCATCTTTGAACATAGTTTTGCTCTCTAGGAATTTAGTCATCCATGTATATTATTGCTTTTCTATTGTTGATCTTCCTGTAATATTTTCTCCAGGCATAATGGCGGCGGTGCATCTATACAGTCTGCACGAGTTCATTACCTACGATGATATCCGCGCTCAGGGTCGTCAACAAAACCAGGAGTTTACAGACGCTGAATGTGCAGAAGTTATGGGTCGTCTGAACGCAAGCGGTGGTTGGCTGTTGCCTCGGCGTTCGGCTCTTTTGAAAGTCGTGCTGGGAGCAATATGGAGGGCACTTCCGGGTCTTCACGAGGCCCTACCACTCAATGCGCTGGATGATGCCGAGGACAAGGTGCATTCAGTGCACCTGACAGGGCTGATCTCGAAGAAACGACGGAACGACCTCGTTGACATCCTGCATCAAGTGTTTCAGCAGACGACGATCGTTGCTACTTATCAAAGGCCGGAAGGGCTTGCCGATGATATCGACACCGAGGAGCGCGAAAGACTGCGCATAAGAATAATTAGAAAGGCCAGAAGAACTCTGGATGGCCTTACTTTTGATTTCCTCAATCCGTGCCCCGGATCCGAGGTTATACCGTTGTAATAATTTGAACAATGTTTCTTGTTCATTATTCTTATGCTTGTAAAAAACTTTTAGCGGTATGAATGAAAACCCTCCCCTTTTCTATTTCAGCTTGTCCTATTTCTCGTCCTGAGTCTTCTGTCCATGCATAAATGAATGCGTCACGCATGCCGGATCAAATGTAGAACGGATATTCTTTCTGTCATCTTCTTTCTTTTAATGTCAGTAGGCTGTCTTAATAACCATGGTTGATGGATGTCTAAAATGAGTATTCCGACTTCCTCAGGAAATAGCGATGGCTTAGGCCGCAGGTTCAGGCTTACCGCCTAAGACTTTTCAATTCTATGAGCCATGAAGGTCTCATAGAGGCTTTTCTCCCTACGGATCGAGAGGATCTCATAGGTGGATTTTCTCCTTAGGAATCGTGAGGATTCCTAAGTGTGGTTTTCTCTTATAAGTCGTAGGGATCTTATGAGAGAATTTTCCCTCTTATGAGTCGAGAGAATTCGTAAGCGGTTGTTTCCCTCCTCGTCGAAATTCGACTTCGGAGAGTGAGACCCGTGAATAGTATGCAAGAGACCATTTTGGATTGACTTGCAGGGCCTCATTGCTCAAGAAGCAAGCTTTTCAATCCTTGCTGTCTGAGACTTCTTCTTACAAATTGAGACGAATCGGGAATTTGCTCGCGGAGAGGGTGATAGCTCTGTGAGTTGATATGAGTTAAGAGGCTCTCATCACGGAGTGTTTGTATCCGTGAGTCAAGGAGTTTGCTAGGGATTATTTGTTTCCCGAGCACCAAGGATTATTTGTTTCCATGGGGTTTGAAACGAGTCGAGGATTCCCACGGAGGCGCTGGTGGCTCGGCGGGTCGACGCGGATCAGGAGTCTCTCGTCAAGGAGTGTTTGTATCCGTGAGTCGAGGGATTTGCTAGGGATTATTTGTTTCCCGAGCGCCAAGGATTATTTGTTTCCTTTGGGTTTGAAACGAGTCGAGGATTCCCACGGAGGCGCTGGTGGCTCTGCAGGTCGATGCGGATCAGGAGTCTCTCGTCAAGGAGTGTTTGTATCCGTGAGTCGAGGGATTTGCTAGGGATTATTTGTTTCCCGAGCGCCAAGGATTATTTGTTTCTTTGGGGTTTGAAACGTGTCGAGTATTCCTACGGAGGCGCTGGTGGCTCTGCAGGTCGACGCGGATCAGGAGTCTCTCTTCAAGGAGTGTTTGTATCCGTGAGTCGAGGGATTTGCTGAGCCACTTGTAGGGCAATATCAAAAGTTGTGGGGGTTGCTTAAGCACAGGTTTAGATCTCTGTAACTTAAGACTTTCAAATCTTACGAGCCGTGAGGGTCCCATAAGAGAGTTCTCCTTACGAGTCGTGAGGATCTCGCAAGTGTATTTTCTCTTTAGGAATCGTAGGGATTCCTAAGTGTGTTGTTCCCTTGTGAATCGTAAGGTTCTCACGTGGATGGTTTCTCCTTATAGGGTCGAGAGGACCCTACAAGTGTTTCTTAACGAGGTTGTGCCCTTTCAGGTTTTCACAAACACTCGCCGGTAGCCCTGCTGTTTTTACTCACGGAGCCCTTTCGGGTTTTCATCCGTGCCTATTTTGCTTATGGACATACCATTTTTTTTTTATTCTTTTTATTTCCTTTTTATCTTTTTTTTTACGAGGTCGCGCCCTTTCGGGTTTTCACGAACACTCGCCGGTAGCCCTGCTGTTTTTACTCACGGAGCCCTTTCGGGTTTTCATCCGTGCCCCTTTCTGCTTATGGACATACCGTTTTTATTTTATTTTATTTTTATATATTTTTTTATATCTCGTCAGTCTAAAGATGCTGCGGTAGTAGTTTAAAGACGTTTCGGTCTGCTATTAGTTTAAGGACATTTCGGTCCGCTGTTAGTTTAGGGACATTTCGGTCCGCTGTTAGTTTAGGGACATTTCGGTCCGCTATTGAGAAGCTGGCTACTGCTTATAAAGCTTGAGCTTAGGAAGATAGCGAGCGGACATAGTCGTCGTCATCTATCGTTGACCTAGGCTGTGGCTCATTAAGCGTAGTATTTCTTTAGGAAGCGACCGTTTATTGGTCTGAAAGGCCTTTCACCGTGCATGTCCATGAGTAGATTTCCCCGCTTGGCACGGTTGGGGATCATAGGCCTTCTGACCACTAGCACGAGTTCACCCTGGTGGAATGTCCTCGGTCGGGTCAATCTTTCGTATGAGCGCATCATCTTTGCTTTATAAGCTTCTAGATTTTGTTGCGCTATGAGCATAGTTTCATCAAGGGCGTCAAGCTCCTCAAGCCGAAGGTGAGCATTTTCTTCGTCCGTTAGCTCGTGGTGAACTGCCACTCGTAGAGAGGGTAACTCTATCTCGAGAGGGAGTACTGCTTCGGTACCGAACACCAACGCATAGGCGTTGTGTTTGTAGCTGTCTTGAACGTGGTTCGATACGCCCAAAGAGCTTCTTGCAGTCTCTCATGCCAGTCTTTCTTACTTCGGGACACTGTTTTCTTTATAATTTTCGTCAAGGTCTTGTTGAAGGCCTCGGCGAGACCGTTAGCTCGTGGATTATAGACTGAGGAATATCTCCAGTCTATGTTATGCTGCTGTACGAAGCGGCTGATTTTATGACTTCGGTAGGCTGGCCCGTTATCGGAGATGATCCGCCTCGGAGTTCCAAACCGATATATGACGTGCGTTTTGAAGAAATGGAGGATATTCTTCGTCTTCACTTCTTTCAATGGTACTGCTTCTGCCCATTTAGAGAAGTAGTCAGTCGTCGCTAGGATGAAACGATGTCCTTTAGACGATGCTGGTTCGATGGGGCCGACTATATCAGTCCCCCACATTTCGAATGGCCAGCTAGCTACCGTTGGATGCAACGGATTTGGGTGCTGGTGGATGAAGTCCCCATGAATCTGGCATGAGTGACATTACTTCGCATATTCGATGCAGTCTTGAATCATCGTGGGCCAGTAATAGCCCATCCGTTTGATCTTCAACTTCATCTTTGGACCTGCTTGGTGAGAACCGCAGATTCCGTCATGAACTTCCTGAACGACTCTTTCCGATTCGTCCGGTCCTAAGCATCTCAACCACAGAGAATCGAATGACCTTTTGTATAGAGTATCATTGACGAAGGCGAAAGACAGAGCTCGTTTTATGAGTTGATGTCTTGCGGACGCATCTTCGGGCATTTGGTGGGACTTGAAGTAGTCTATAAAGACTTCCCTCCAATCCTCAACCTTCTCATGTTCTTTTATTTGCAAGGTCGCTTGTTCAGTCACTCCCTTCTCTTCGGGTGATTCCGAAGGTATTTCTGCGGGGGTAAGCACCCGACGACTTTGTACCATGATTCTAACGTCATCGAGGTTCTCGTCAGCCAATTCTTTAGCAAGTTTGGCCAACGCGTCCGCTTTGCTGTTATCCGCGCGTGGTATGCTCTCCAAAGTATAGGAGGGAACTTGGGTTAGCAGTTGTTGCACCTTTTCACCGTATTTTACCAATTCCGGTTTGCATGTTTGGTAATCGCCGTTTACTTGACTAACGACCAGTTGCGAATCTCCGTATATGAGGAGGTTTTCAATTCCCATGTCAATGGCGATCTCGAAGCCTGCTATCAGAGCTTCGTATTCGGCTTCGTTGTTTGTCCTCGGTTCCGTCAGGGAGAACGCGTAGCGTATTATCCCTCCTTATGGAGTTATAAAGATGAGTCCTACCCCCGATTTGATTATAGGGGTACTTTGTTTGCGCTTCTTCACGGAAGATGCTCCGTCAAAATAAAGCTCCCATCGGGTATTATCACCATCGATCGCATCAAACGCATGTTCGTCTGGAAGATCGCAGTTTAAAGGAGAGTCGGCTGGTATCGGGTGCTCAGCAAGGAAGTCGGCGATGGCCTGGCCTTTTACTGCTTTGAGCGGTCGATATGCTATCGAGAACTCCATTAAGAGCAGGGCCCATTTAGCGAGTCGTCCTGTCAATATGGCCTTTGACATTAGATATTTGAGAGGGTCCACCTTTGAAATGAGATAGACTTCATGCGCTAATGCGTAATGTCTAAGCTTTGTTATTGCGAAGATCAACGCCAGGCAGTGTTTTTCAATGGGGGAGTAATTGCTTTCTGCCCCCAGCAGCACTCGACTTAAGTAGTAAAGTGCTCTTTCTTTCCCATGGTCATTCTCTTGTGCCCATAATGCGCCTGTCACGACCCGCAGGGTACGGAACGTGACTGGCACTTAAGTTTACGAAACGTCTAAAGACGTCCGTAAAATAAGTAAGCCAAAGCCCAGAAAACAAAACCAATTAAGCAAAAGAGTGAAGAAAACCCAATCAATTGAAAGCGAGTTATCAAATAAGTCATGTACAACCCTTTTTAAAAACAATACCAATTTTTCCGAAAATTTCGGCAGAGTCTCCATTGTAAATACTGGCCCCCAAAATGGGTACAACAAAAATATACATGAATCCAACAAAATAGGGCATCCCCAAGCGGGAGCTAGCTCTTCGCCACAAGGCGGTCACAAATCCCACGCAATGTAAATGACAGCAAGCATAATAATCATAATAAAGCATAAGAAAACATCATGTCAACTCAAGTGAGCTCGACCCCAAAATACAGCATAAAAGTCCCCAAACCTCACAGTCTCATCTCTAGGTCAATATACAATAAATCTGGTAGAAACAGTAGATGGAGTACACTAGATACAAGAATATACAAGGTGGTACAAAATAATAACATAACCCACCTATGAGCAAATCTCGAGCTCAGGCAAAAGAGGCAAAAGGACAAGTGCGCCCGCCGCTACTGAACTGACGGAGCAGACCTGCAAAAGACTGTGGCACAACGGGGGTGAGTTGCCAACTCGTGAGTAATAAATAACATCTACAAAGGCTATCGTATGCATGCACACAAGCATCCTAGCATCTAAAATACAGGTATGACGGGATGCACTAGCAGGTGTGTATACAACATCAGTGTACTAATATGTATGCAACATGAAAATCTGAGGTCTCAATAGGTATATATAAGAAACATTTTATCTCTTTTTGTTTTTGAAACTCTTTTAGAATGCCAGCATAATACTCAAAGAATCGACGACAACCGGTGTCCAGCAACGACACCCAAAAGCTGTCTCAAATCTCATAAATGTATCTCTGCCCTCAGCCGTCCGGCTGACCCATCTCAAATATCAATATCTCATCATCTAGCGGCCACGGTCGGTATCCTCTGGATATCCGCCGTCCCAAACAGTCACCGGTAGGTAATCCGTCCCCTGCCAGGCTCAACGTCATCACCACATTCCTCTTGCCCCGGGGTACCTTACCGGGCCCACCATGTACCCGTGCCGGTTCGTCTACTCCTCGACACGGATTTCCAAATCCACAGCAAACTCATGGTGGACGACACTTACATCACTAGAAAACCGCAATTTACATATTTTAAAAATATAATAAGTTTAGAAATTAGCTAACTTTTAACACTAAACCATGCAATTAAAGGAATTTAGAAAAACAAGAAAGTAACTTGATGGAATTTATACCTCAAGATCTATGGATCAAGCAAGTGATTTGCCTCTAAGGATGGCTTCCTAGCTCCAAGATTCAAGCAAGAATGGCTAAGGATAATGATAGCATAAGGATTTTGTTTGGATTTTTGAATTAATTATGGATTTTGATGTGGTTTTTTGAAGAAAATTGAAGAAAAATGAAAAGAAAAGAGATGAAGAAGAGAGGGTTCAGGTTTCGGCCAGAGGAGGTAAGGGGGAGGGGTGTGGGTGAGTGGGGAAAGTCAATGGTCAAGTCTCCAAAGTCAAATGCACCATACCTTATTCATTATAATTAAAATAAAGCCATAAACTAACTAAATCAACTCAAGAAAGCAACCAAGGAAATGAGGCCAGAAATTTCTGGACTTGCACAAGGTGGGGCTGTCCTAGGGCTGAGGAAAAAGAGAGAGGGGTTTTACAAAAGAAATTTTATGCAAAAAGGCCCCCTACAAGTCAAAAATTGCAAGTTTTAGCTCAAAATTCAATAAATTCGTTTCATATCATAAAAATTTGTTAAAAATCAAAATAAATTACTAAAAATTTATGTTATCACTAGATTTTAATTATCATAATTTTAGAGATTAAAATTAGCCCGGAAAAATTTGTATTTATCGCTAATTTAATGTATTTTCTTACCGGCTTAAAATAATATTAAAAAAATTGAAAAATTAGGGAAAATTTTTAAACGACCAGAATTTCATAATTAACTCATTAGCTACTAAAAACAAGCAATTACCTATCCATTTTAGGTATAATTAGCCCTAAGCTGCAAAATAACAAGAAAGACGGTTTTCGGAAAAATACCGAATTTTCACCGAATTTCAGGAAAACATCAAAACGACTTTTCAAGACGCTACAGCGCCCAAAGAACCTTCAAGGGCGGCCGTGTAAAGAATGAGAGGTTTTCCCTTCACTGGAGCAGCCAACACTGGAGGGTTTTGCAGGTACTGTTTGATCTCGTCTAGTGCGCTTTGGCACTTTTGATCCCAGACAAACGGGGTTCCCTTCTTCATCAGGTGGCTGTAAGGGCGGCACTTTCCTGAGAGGTTAGCTATAAATCGTCGTATGTACGCGAGCTTCCCTTGGAGAGACCGCAGCTGTTTGAGAGTTCTCGGCGGAGGCATTCCCATGATTGCCTTGATCTTGGACGGATCTATCTCGATACCTCGGTGTCGAACGACGAATCCCAGGAATTTGCCCGAGGAAACCCCGAATGCACACTTCAGAGGGTTCATCTTCAAGTTGTATTGTCGAAGACGTTGAAATACGGTCTTCAGATGCTCGAGATGTTCCTCATATGATTTTCTTTTAACAACGAGGTCGTCGATATAGCACTCAACAATTTCGTGTATAAGGTTATCGAAAATCTTCGTCATGGCCCTTTGGTAGTTTGCCCCGGCGTTCTTTAAACCGAAGGGCATCACCTTGTAACCGAATATTCCCAACGGAGTCCGGAAAGCCGTATGTTTCTGGTCTTCAGGGTGCATTTTTATTTGATTATATCCTGATGAGCCGTCCATGAATGAGAAAATCTCATGCGTGGACGTGTTGTCTATCATTAGTTCGGTGACTGGTACTGGGAAATCGTCCTTCGGGCAGGCTTTGTTGAGATCCCGAAAGTCCACGCATATGCGCACCGTACCATTTTTCTTCATCACTGGGACGATATTAGCAATCCATTCAGGGTATTGAACCTCTTGGATAAAGCCGGAGTCTATCAGCTTTTTGACTTCCGCGTTGATGCTAATTTCGAGCTCAAGCCGTATTCTTCTCGGCGCTTGTTTGACTGGCTTGACACTCGGGGATATTGCCAGTTTATGTACAGCAACTTCTGGATCAAGTCCCGGCATCTCGGAATAGTTCCATGCGAAGCAATATTTATGCTGTACAAGGACGTCCTTTAATGCAGCCCCTTTTCCTCAGACAGCAGCTCGCTGACGAATGTCGGTCGCGAATCGTTTATCGTCCCCAACTCAATTTTCTTGAGGTTATCCGCAGTGGTATGTATGCCGTCCTCCAGTTCTTTCGGAGCTGGGGGAAATTCTGAGATCACCTCATCATTGCTGTTTTCGAGGCACCAGGGAAGGCTGCCCATGTTCTCGGATTCTTCTTGTAGCATCGTTATCATGTGACAGGTACGAATTCGCTTGCAATCCCAATGTGGAACTGGTCTTTCTTTCGTGGCCTTAGGCTCGTGCTTTTGTGGTGGTGCTACCCTCCAGTTGTTGGACAGAGCAAATTTACCAAGCTGATATTGATCTTCGACCCAATTCTTAAAGGTGAAGCAATCTTCAAGAGGATGGCCTACTACTCGATGGTAAGAGCAATAGTCCGGGTGTGAGGCTTCGCCTGCTTGTTCAGGGTGTTTAGACTCCGGTAGCGCGAGCATCTGATGTTTTAGAGCAAGCTCAAATATCCTCCTTGTCTTATCCCGAGGAAATGAGTATGCTCGACCCATTTTCTTCATGAGGGCTAAGTCAACAACGCTCGACTCTCAGATACGTGATTTCTTAGCTCTGCCTTGTGGTTGTTGAGCGTCTTTTCGGCCTTTCGACTTATTTCTGCTTTTGAGCTGAGCCTTCTTTATAACGGGTTGACAAAGAGCGGCATTTTCACCCTTTACGGCATGTTGGAGAAGGCGTTGCGTCTTGGCTTTCTCGTAGATGGCCGTCTCACGGTTGTGATCATCTCGGACTTTTTGACCAGCTTTCTTTATAAGTCTGTCCATTTGTTCCTCGAACGATGGACTGGGCTCTCTTGCATCTGGAACCTTCACTGGCTTAGGATTAGCGTCCTCCCATTGAGCATCCGCTTCTTCATCAAGGTCATATACGACGTAGCAGCCGGGTAGTAACTCTCGTTTCTTTGAACGGATGTATCCAAGCCCTCTTGTTTCCATTCTCCCGTTAGGCAGTTTGCGTTGAGTCCCGGGAATATTCCAGACCCTGTCATAGAATTTGTCCTCTCTAACGGTCTGTCTGAAGGATATCCCCTGGCGTTTCAGCAGCTTCTTCAAACCCTCTGTATAATATCTGGGAAGACGGATAGGCTGAAGCCTGTCGAGCGCAGGATCTGCGCCATACCAGATCTCTTTTTTCATCTTAGTTTCTTCAGATCGGTAAAACAGGATTGCCTTCTCGTTTTCTCGCCTGGGAGGGATATAGAATGTCCGCAGCTCTTCTACACTGTAGATATTAAGTGCGTTCAGTTCTTTATGATGTTTAAGCGGCACCATGGCGACTTGCAGACTTTGCTCTTCGTCAGCGGAAGCTTGTATTGAAGGTCGAGCAGAGAATACGACATGGACCTCATCCTCCGAGTCACTACCAAGGACCAATGTTGGAGTGGACGGTCCTGGCTTGTTATGTTGGGGCGGACCCGAATAAACGATCTCCTCTTCTTCCTCGGTATCACTGCCGAAGACAGGGATGGTGGCGTTAGTTTTATTTTCCGGCTTGTGACACTTCTCCGTGTCTTCGAAATCCGGCAAAAAGTATTTGGCATCTTCGTATTTGCGGACCTCGTTCACAGAGAACGGGTTCAGTTCTCCCGTCACGGTATACTCGAAACCATCCTTAAAATACTTCATACACTGATGTTGTGTAGAAGGGATGATGTTGTACTCGTGTAACCATGGTCGGCCGAGCAAAGCGTTGTAACATGTCTTGGCATCTATGACGTGGAACTTAATGTCCGTGACGAGTAGTCCGAAGCGTAGCGTCAGTATCACAGATCCAAGAGTCTTTGACGATTGGGAGTCGAACCCGGATATGGTGATCTTGTCCCGAGCAAGGTGCTGGACGCTCATGCAGATTTCCTTCAACACCCGCACGTTGAGTAGGTTAACAGACGACCCGTTATCGATCAGAATTTTGCCTATCTTTATATCATGGCAGTATCCCGAAACATAGAGAGGGCGATTGTGTTCGCAAGTCCCAAGTAGAAGGTCCTCATCGCCAAAAGTAACATCAGCCGTGTGTACTTCCTCCAACTCATCCTTCATCTTTTCCTCGGCCAGGCATGCTTGGAATTGTTCCGGGTCTTGGAATGCCTTAATCAATGAATCTCTCGCCTCTTTTGATAGCAAAAGGGCGTCAAGAATGCTGAGCTGCGAGGGCAGTTTCCTCAGATGTGCTAAAACGTTGTAATCCACCTTATTCTTCTTTAGTGGGTTCTTAGCGGTTAACTCTTCCGCAACTTGGTCATCGAGAGTAATATCCTCAGAGACCTTTTCTTTCCCTTTATCTTTTCTGTTCAAGGGTCCGAGGTTCTTTTCAGGCAGCGTCCGATTTCGCAGCCGGATATTTTCGCAGACCTTCGGTTCTTCTTCTTTTCCTGAAGCGGACTCTTTAAAGAGAGGGGCAAGTTCTAGCTCTTCATCAGAATCACTCCCGATTGTAGGCACTTGTGATCCACCGGCGCCAATCATGCAACAACCACTGCTAGTTTTATCAAGCACTTTGATCATTCCGTTCTTCTCTCGGCGGGCTTTGCGCTTTTCCCGCTTAAACTGTTGCCGATGGGTAACATATCCTTGCCACCACTTACCGAAAGCTTTGCACTCTTCAGTGGGATGCGACACCTTCCGATGGTACAAGCAATAGGAGGGGTGGTTTTCCATTTCACCCGTAATGTTTTTCTCGGAGGGTGGTAGCTTTATACCCATCGACACAGCCTTAGCGAATCTCTTCTTTATCTTGAGCTTGATTTTATCTGTGGTGGATGTATTTTGTTCTAGCGGGAGTACCGCAATTCTTTCGTCAAGGCGCTGGCGTTTGGCCCTTTCGAATATAACCGCTTCGTTATCCCGATCAGCTTTGCCTTTTAAGAACGCCTGATTTAGGAATGCATCAATCACTTCATCCGACGGCTCCAGAATTTTTAGTGCAGGCTCTGCCCCCAGCTTTTTAGCGCGAGGAGTCTCCTCATCGGTTGTGGACAAATGGGAAATCACATGGCAACTTGCCACATGTTCTTCAGATTCATTTGACGAACTACCTCCCTCATCTTCTGCTTGGAAAACGTGGTTGAGGAAATCTTGCAATGTAATGGGAGTCCGCGCCTTCTGGTTGTACTCTTCCAGCGCGTCAATTTGCTTTTGCAAGTCCGTGCGCTTATCGCTAGGCTTCACCGGTTTCTTGGCCTTCTTCTTTTTCTTCGAAGACTTTGACGACTGGCTACTAGTGCTTGAACCCCCATCATTGGTCTTTGGAGTTGGACGTGGCTTTAACATCCCCTCAACGACCTGCGGTTCCAATGGGCTTTTCCACTTGATCGCCGGACATGTCCGAAGATCATTTAGCATTCTCTTCGTTTTTGATGATAATACAACCTCCCACGGAGTTTCTTCAATGACAGAGCATGTTGCCCCCGGCGTATTCGTCCCTTTAGAGGTGTGGGGCTGCGGGGGATTCACCATCCATTTGTCAGATAACGCAAATTTTCCCTGTCTATACTGGTTTTCAAGCCAATTTTTGAAAACGTAGCAGTCCTCGATCGGATGGCCTAGCACTCGATGATAAGGGCAGTAATTAGGTTCGTTGACGTCACTTGGTTGCAACGGACGTTTTGGATCTGGCAGATTTATGAGTCTGTTGCGTAATGCCGGCTCGAATAACCTCTTCGTTTTATCGCGGGAAAAGGAATAAGGACGTCCCATCCTATCCTCAAGGGGTACGTAAGGGCGCGTATTGTTTGGAAGAGCAACCGGCTTCAAGTCGTTCTGTTGTTGTTGAGCATTAGCGACAATGATCGCTTTTCCCTTTCCTTTGTCATTTCGGGAATCTGGCTTTGGGAGAGGGGGTTTATGACCCATCTGGTCCATTTGCGCTAGTTTGTCAATTAAAGCCTGGAAGGAAGTCGGCTTGAAAAACATCATAAACTGTGAGATGGTTGCTTGTGGATCAAGGGTTCCGACAAACATTCCCACCGCAGGGGCTTCTTCTATGCGCTGCTCACATTTCGACCATAGATTATGCCACCGTATAGCGTACTGAACCCATGTCTCGCCGGGTTTTACCCTGGCGTTAATCAGTGCCGTCATCGGGGTACGTTCACTGGCACTTGCAAAACGCTGGGTAAACAGCAGCTCCATTTCCGCAAAAGTTTTGATAGAATCATTAGGGAGTTCAGAGTACCACTCGAATGCCATATCTGATAGACTTCCAACAAACTGGCGGAGCAAAAGCTTGTCATCGCCGCCGGTGTTACCGCAAAGCGCCCTGAACTGGGCGACATGCTGATGGGGATTGCCAGTCCCTTTGTAGACATGAAACTTGGGAATTGTGTAACCCGGCGGGTATTTGATTTGGTCATACCAGCCTGGATATGGCCGCCCCGTTTTTACGACGTGCCCGGCTGCTTCGGCCGCATGATGAACCTTTATTTCCTGGGCTATGTATTCGTCCAGATCAGTCTTAGAGATTGTATCCTCTTTAGCTGTCAATAGAGCGGGCCGCGGATTTAATGTATCTCCCTTATCATCTCCAAGGACGGTTAGGGGTTCTTCAGCTGGAGGATCTTGTTGTATCATCATCCCTATCATGTCCTGGAAGAGGAGGCCCATCCGCTGTATGTTGGCCGCTTGTTCAGCAGCCTCTTTGTCCCTCTTTTCCAATACTCGGCGAAGGAACTCGGCGTCGGTCTCTTCCTCCTGGCGCTCATCTAAGGACGTCTCAGGGTTCTCTTTTGGCCCAGTGAGTGCAGCCATTGTGGTCATCATCTCCTGGAGCTTTTGTTGCTGCTCCTGAGCCTTGGTCACTGATCGGGTGAGCGGTCGGTGACCCGTAGAAGTACGGCTTTCTTCCTTTCCAGAAGCCATATAAACCGTATGAACAATTATGCCCCCTGACTTGGGGCGTTTAGGTTGACCGCTTTTAAACTTTGCCGCTGACGCGGGAGCTTTCTCTGGCCTCCTTCTTTTGTGGGCCATCAAGGTTAAAGGAGCCGTTGGAGTGGGCATCCTAGCACCTGTCACCCTCTGCTGTTTAATGGGGCAGTTTTTGTTATTTTCCACCTTCGCCTTTTTCTGGTGACGCAAGTGGTCTGGATCGATCACGGAGTCTTGAACCCTCCGCCATACTTTATAAACTTTTGAGGATAGCCGTTGAGGGGGCTGTTCTTGTTTTGTTTCTGGAACTCTCTCCGCAGGTGGAGGAGATCTTTTCAAGGTAGCGGTTGGAGAGTTCTTACGCACTCTCCTCAGTAGTTCAAAGCTGTTCCCAGTTGGAACAGCAGCGTTGACTTCCACCATTGGAGCGGGTGGAGTTATCCCTGAGGGGGAGCCGCCCCCTGCTTTCCTTACTCGTCGCCAATGGCGACGTCGCGCACGACGAGCCATTGGGACTGGCTCGGAAATCGAGATGGTTTCTTGTTGCCCCCTGTTTGAGTGTGGGGTAACTGCCGATGTCAGCCTATCGAAGACTGATGCCTTTTGACCAGCTGGGGGAGGAGTGGGAACCGTCAATTTTGTGAAGACCGACTCTCTGATGGGGGAAGCCGCTTTAACGACTTCCGAAGCAGCGGCCGTTGCCCTCTTTGGGACGGCCACTTTATAGTTCTGACCTAGCCTGGTGAAAACGGAGGCTGTTGGTTTAGTAGTGGGTGACCCGTTGACAGGGGCTGTCGAAACAGTGAGCCGGTTGAAGACCGACTTTCTACCCACTTCCGGTGCAGGTATTGGTGCAGAAAAGCTTGCAGGTGGGATCATAGTCCCGAAGAACAAGCCGGTGGTGGCTTGGGTCACCTGGTCTACCGGCAGAGTAAGGAAGGAAGCCGCTTGGGGCCCATATGCTATACCTCCTGGTGAGGTGGAGCGTCCGTTGCAGCGGCATTTCGAGCAGTTGGTACAGCTAGAGGCCATTGAATCTTGAATTCTACGCCAGGTAAAAGACCAAATCTTAGTAACTTGAAATCCGAAGACAACCATTTAACGAACCGCGATTGGTTCGCGAAGACGACACACGAAGTGTGGAGTGGAAAGAGGAAAAGGTCCCACCGGGCGTGCCAGAATCTGTTCCCCTCCGAACGGCGGCCGAGACGCTAGGACGTCTGGGCCTGAGATTCGGGGCAGATGCTATTTAGTTTTATCCGTCTACCTCTCCGAAGACGCCAAGTTAATTTATGGCACCGTGTATCGAAGGTTTAAACGGATGCGGCCGATGTAGCAGACTTCGTCAGAATCCCCCTCAGGGTGAGGGGTTTTTGATTGTGGGGACGCTCTTCCCTGCAGGCGCAAGCCCCTGTAGTTATTTACGCTACCGCATCGCGGCAACAACTTTCTCCTTCTCCAGAATTTCACTTCGTGTCGTGTGTGTTCGTTTTGTTTGTGGTTGCCCGTGGATTGTATACGGAGACTGAGTAATGCCGTCACCCGTAGGACGTGGATTAGTCCAAATCCGTATTTACTTAGATTTGGGTTCGATATTTTAGTTTAAGGATGCGTTAGCCTCGTTGAGGCTAAGATCAACTTAAGCGTGATTCATTTAATATATGGCCGTCGGGACTCGTCACCTCTCTGACGTCGTTGAGGAATTACAACGACAAGTGTCAGAGGAGTTTGGAGATGTACCCTCGAGCCGAAGTTGATTTAGGTTTTTATAGTCCATTTGGGTGTTTAAGGATACGTTAGCCGTGTTTGGGGGCTAAGACCAACTTAAACGGTTGTTAAGGATACATTAGCCCAGATTGGGACTAAGATCGACTTAACGGGATCGTTTAGATCCGACAAAAGAGCATGTGGGCTCTATTGTGCCAATTTAGGGACGTCTCGGTCCGATATTAGTTTAGGGACGTCTCGGTCCGATATTAGTTTAGGGACGTCTCGGTCCGATGTTAGTTTAGGGTCGTTTCGGTCCGTCATTAGTTTAAGGACGTTTCGGTCCGTCATTAGTTTAAGGACGTTTCGGTCCATTATTCATGTGTGGTCGTTGGGACCCGTCACCTCTCTGACGTCGCTGAGGAATTACAAGGACAGGTGTCAAAGGAGTTCGGAGATGTACCCTCGAACCGGATGTAGATTGATTTAGGAGAGCCATTTTGCTCAGCCAATTTAATTTAAGGACTTACGGCCACGATTGGGCTAAGTCCAGTTGAGAATATTCAACATTGCTTTCTTGATCTTTGGCCTATTAGGCCTATGCTAGGGCTTTGCCCAAATTTAATAATGCACTGCATTCTATTCTGGCCTGCTAGGCTTTTGATTTGGGCTCGGTCCCTTTATTTATGATGCAGAGCATCTATTTTAGTTTGGGCTCTGTCCCTTTTTTTTTAAAGCAATGCATTGCATTTTATCAGACCTGTTAGGCCTTCTTTAATTGGGCTTGGCCCCTTTTGTAACCAAGGCAGTGCATTTGTCTGGCGCTTTGCGCCGAGTAATGAGCGCAAGTTCATATGGTGATGGCACGTGTCATGCTCTGGTGAGCGCAAGCGCAATAGCGCAGTGCGCTGCGCTATTGCGCTGCGCTGTTGCGCTGCTGACACGTGGCGCGCTTTCAGCGAGTTGCGCCAATTCCAGAGAGCAAAGCTCTATCTTAAGAGCGCGTAGCGCAGGTTGTTCTACGGCTGACACGTGGCGCTCTCTCAAGAGCGCAACAGCGCAGATTGGAAGTGCAAAGCACTAAGAATCTTTTTAGATTCAAAACAGGAGTGCAGAGCACTATTTTAGATTAAAGAAATATATTTCTTTATTTCTTTCTTTTCTTTTCATTTACAGAACCAGAGGTTCACAAGAGTGCAAAGAACTATTTTTTTTATTTATATTTTTTTTTGTTTTAAAGAACCAGTGGTTCATAAGAAGTGCAAAGCACTATTTATTATATGAAGATCATTGATCTTGTTTTTAGATCAATGATCTATTAGAGGGAATTTCTTTTTCCTTATAAAGGTTTTTTACCTCTTCTTGAAATTTTTCTCAGAGTTCTCTCTGTTTGAAACTCTTGATTTTTTTCAAAAAAAAATGTTCATGCCTTTGAATTGAGGCTTAGGGTCCTTTTTATAGTGCTCACAAATTAGTTAAATTTGTTAAAGAGATCATTCTCTGAGTGATTTGGGGAATTTTTCCCACCGTTGGATCTTTGATCCAAGGGCTCCTGCTTTGCAGAAGAAAATCTTCTTGTTTTAACAAGAACAGAAAAGATTTCTTAAAATCTTAATTTAGTTTGGCGCAGATGCCCCAGCGCGTGACACGTGTCGCGCAGCGCACAGCGCAGTGCAACTGCGCTAGCGCATCTGCGCTGACACGTGTTGCGCAGCGCACAGCGCAACTGCGCTAGCGCAACTGCGCTGACACGTGTCGCGCAGCGCAGAGCGCAGCGCAACAGCGCAAGCGCATCTGTGCTGACACGCGTCGCGCAGCGCAGTGCATGCGCAACCGAAGCGTTACTTCTCTTAAACAGAGCTTTGCTCTGATAGGGCGCGCCCTCTCGGGCGCAGCGCTGATACATCTGCGCCTGACACGTGGCGCGTTGCGCTCAGCGCAGAGGATCTGAAGCGTTGCTTCATTTATTAAAGTTTGAATTTTGGGAGAATCGGAAGCGTTGCTTCTCCTGAGATATCTTTTCATCTCCTCTTTTCAAGTCAAACATGTATTCCCGAAATTCTAATTTTCCGGGCCTTGGAAATGATTTCATTACGCACAGAATCTTCTGCGCCTGGGTCTATATATATAATACGAGGCTGAGCCTTTTCGTCTCTCATTTTTAGAGAACTTCTTCAATCATGGCTTGCAATCGCCCTCATTCCCGCCGACAACCATGGGAGGTGCCGATTCGGGACATTGTTCCCCGCTTCGCTGCGCGCTTGGTAGACTCCTCTCTTTCAGATGAACAATGCGATGCCGCTATGTACGAGCTTTCGACTCATATGGGGTCTCCTTTGCCTCCGAATTCTATTTGGCTTCGGATGATCCTTGCCTCGGTGCTTGCCGACATTCCCCTTCTTTCGGCGGAGATGTCCTCGGCAGTACTTGATGTGGCCGAGGATAAGATCGAGAGCTTTTTCGAAGCGCTCTTGATCACCAAAGCCCTGAGGGACTTCTCCTTCTACTTACTGAGCCAGATACGGGCCCGTCGGGTCGTCATCGCCACTTTTTTCCAGGAGTGCGGCATTGACCGTTGGATGGCTACCCCTCGGGAAGATCGCCGCTTCGACGTGATGGAGAAGGCGGAGAGGGAGCTGAATAATTTTCTTTTCCTTTTTGTGAACCCTTGCCTTTCTGATCCCGTATTCGGCGATCTTTTTTAAATGTAATAACAATAAGAATAAATAAGAGTTCTTTCATTTTAGCTCTCTGTTGTGCTTGTGCATCGTATGATTTTAATTCATTATTATCAAGTACACGTAACTTTGCATGGATAAATTGCCTTTGGCATTTAAGCCCCTCCTTCTGCGCTAGCGCATCTGCGCTGACACGTGTCGCGCAGCGCACAGCGCAGCACGACTGTCCTAGCGCATCTGCGCTGACACATGTCGCGCAGCGCACAGCGCAGCGCAACTGCGCTAGCGCACTAGCGCATTTGTACTAGCGCATCTGCGCTGACACGTGTCGCGCAGCGCAGTGCTTACGCAACTGCGCTAGCGCATCTGCGCTAGCGCATCTGCGCTGACACGTGTCGCGCAGCACAGTGCCTGTGCAACTGAAGCGTTGCTTCCTTTAAACAGAGCCTTGCTCTGATTGGGCGCGCCTTCTTAGGTGCTGCATTTGTTAGTGTATATGCCCTAGAGGCCATTACTGTATCATACTAGTTTGTATATTACTTAATGGAAGCTTGGGATATTCACCTTGTATAAACAATTTTGCTCAATATAGTAGTATGCTACTTGGTTTGTTTCTACTTCAATGTGTACATGTGTTTATTTTGCGATATCACCTATACGCATTAGTGGAGCCCTTAGGATCTTTGCTTGATTACCAGCGTTGTGATGGCAGTCACACTAGTGGGGGCTGGGTAATCTATAAGCACATCCTTATACAGGTTCCTAGTCGCAGGACTATCGAGACAGGGCATCGATACTCCGGAGTAGACTAGCGTATGCGCTTCTCATCCCGGTGTGGGAGATGGTCTGTCCCACAGCCATCAGTACGTCGTACTGGAGATAGTATACGGGTGCTCGTTAGGTTACGAGTACACTGGACAGGACTCGTCGGGAACTGACAGGTTGGTATTATACCTATCGTCAGTTATCAGTTCCCAGGTGACATGAGTACAGCTTAGTCCGCTGACTTGACACTGGCACTTCGCCTCGAGTGTGTTCCCACTGCACTTTGATCACTACCCTACCACGGCTCAAAGGAGTCGTGCAAACAGGTAGTGGTTGGGTGCAGTCCCGAAGCACTTGGAGGCAGTGACGGTTAGACAGGATTCGTCTCTCCCGGTATTGGGGGTTGACATCGCGCTGTGTCTAGGAGAGCCATTACACGAGTAGTCCCTGGCCAGGGCAAGCGAGATATACTGCTAGGCTTCCAGTATTATCTCAAGGTGTTTTGGGCTTCACTCCGACACGACTTGTACCGCTATTAGGGGACTGACGTTTTACCGCCCCCTAGGCCCGACATGCGATGTATTAGACGAACAGACCGGACTGTACGGAGACTGTCACATTCAGACTCAGTAGGAGTTCAGATGGGGTTCACCTCGTCAGCCTTCTTGTCGGCATCTACCTGGGGACCGTTACGCACAGCTAGTGCCGCTTGCGGTCTGTGGTTAAACCCACTGCCAGCATAGTGTCGAGTCTTTAGAGTCCCACACAGAGGGTATTCGCCTCTGGGCAAAACAGAGTAGAGGTCGTATGGTTTTGCGGCAGGTTTCGTTCTCATCCGTGCACTTGTGCACGTTTGGAGTCCGGACGGATTATACTAGCAGGCTCTGGGTTGAGCCAGATACTGGTATATATTTTGGGGTTGCTTTTATCTCTCAGTATTCTTGTTCCTCGGAACGAGAATGCAGGTGTGTATGCACAGTTGTTTGAGGCAGAGGAAGAGGTTTTTCATTAGGGTTTCGGAACGGGTGCGTATGCACAGTTGACAGTCGTCTTTTTCCAAACCCTAATGGATTTATGGATTATCAATTAATAGTAGTAATTAAATGAAATTATGTTATGTTTGGTTTTGTTGACTTGTTGACCATGGTTGACTTGTTGACCATGGTTGAATGTTTGACCATCATCATTACTTTGCAAGGATGCTCCTTGATTCTAGCTTACATTTCATTTAATGAAGTATGATAGTGGTCATTCCAAAACAACCATCAACTATTCTCATTTGAATTATTATTATTATTTAGATAATTCTTTTTCTTTTTGATATGGTTGCAAAAGGAAAAAGATAGCTCATTCTATCATAACCATTCTCTCTCCTCACTTCATCTTCTTCTTCCTCAAGCTCAAGGAGAATCCTTCTCATGTGTTGAGAATCCCTCTCCTTGAAAAGAAAACAACCCCTTGACACTCTCTACTCACTCTAAGATCAAAGGTTTAGCAAGCTGAAGATTCTAGTTCTCTCAAAGTTCGAGAAAGAGCCCGAAGGTTGAACCCTCAGGTGGATCCATCTTTGACGGAAGAAGGCGACGAGGAAAGAACCATCAACCTCTACAAAGTTTAAAGAAGAAGGAGTTCAAGTTTAGGTATAACCATCTTTCCGAGTAGCTAACTCTCTTTAGCTTGTTTTCTAGTTTTAGTTTAGGAAAAGATCCCGAATTTGTTAGTCCATGTTGCCCCATGCGCTAAAAATTTGATTTTTATACCGTTTCCGCCTCCCCGTAAGAACCGGGGGTCGCAACATGGACTTACAGTGGTATCAGAGCCTAACTAAACTTAAACTATCTTGGTAGCGAAGTGTATGGAAGTTCGAAACCGAAAAATCGCAAAACCGGAAAAACAAAAACCCTAAGTTTCTGTTGAAATTTTTTGTGCTCTAAAAGTAAAACTTTTTACTCCTAAAATCGGCTCAGGGTTTTGTAAGAACACCCACGAAAAACGATCCCATCAATCGTTCAGACCGCCGCGGATCCGCGGCCTCAGATACTCTAGTCGCCGCGGATCCGCCGCCGTTTAGCCTCTTCATGCGATCGTGTTTTGTGCAGTGTTCATCTGGTAGGGTTTTGGGATTTTTCAAATATGTTATATGTGCCCAGATTTTCCAGAAAAGAAATTTACTTTTGGGGTCCTATAAATCCGTATTTTTTTTTCGAACTTCGCTACACTTTGGCTATGTTGGTTATATCTGTGACGTTTGCATGTATTGAACGTCGGCTAATCGCTATAAGTCGATTAGTCGAGGTTATACATCTCTGTGATCTGTGTTTGATATTGGAATGTGTATATGAATGTGTTGGACTGTCGCGGGTGAATAGCCGGGGTGGATGTGAGATGAGCTTTTGTTTTTCTTTCATTCATTTGTAAATGTAAATTGATGTAATAATATTATTTGTATGGCCGCACAACCGGGTCGGGGTTGTAGCCGTCATTGTATAATTCTTTTTACTGTTTTTTCTCCTAGGATAGACCCATGGAGGGGTGCACAAACTACCGGGTACTTGGCGGGTAGTTTGCCGCACCCGTAGGGGTCTTGGGTGGGGTATTTGCTATTCACCGCGACCGTGTAATCCGCTTTTTGTTGCAGGCTCGAACGGATTGCGGATTGCTAGTATATCCAATGTATTCATCTGTGATCTGTAATGTCTATCATTGCTTTATATTTAGGCGTTGCTTATGTTTTACAGCCGCGCTAGCCCAGCCCCCGCTCTGTCGTTAGTTAAGTAACCTAACGGGTGATGACGGGACCCCGTGGCGAATGCGAATGGCATAAGCGTACGTCATATTTTGGTTGTTTTCTGCAATGGTAGGATTAAATGATAGGACGCATTAAAAGAACTAATGCAAGAATATCACGCATTAAAAGAACTAATGCAAGATAATAAACCAAGCTAAAGTCGTTGGAACACTTTCGAAAAACCACTCGGTTCTTTTCAAAACTAACTTTTAAATGCGGAGCTTGAGCCACTCCTTCTAAAAGCTATCTCGTTCCATCGATTATATCAAGTTCACTACGTTCACGGTTTCGCCAAAACCATTCGTAGCCCTCCAACATTTCAGTTAAATATACGGTAGTATTCAAGCTATGTATTTTGACCTCACGCCAAGGCATAGTGATTGGTAGCTGCCGGATATTTATCTGTTGCATAGATAGAATGCGTTGGTTTGAGACAGTCGTACTGCCATTTTGGCCTACGTCAAGGGTAGGTACGGGTGGGTTCAAATCAACCGGGATAATGATGGGAAGAACTTGACATATGACTTATGACATTTTGACCTCACGCCAAGGTCATAAGAGCATGGGGCAAAAATCCACATCGGGAGTTTCATAAGTACTGAAACTTGCTAGATTTGCATACCATTTGGAGTGTGATGATTCTGGTAGGATTCCTTCAGTTTCGTCACGCGATGATATTTGGATCCCGATCCTACTATGAGTATATGCTACTCCTCGGGAAATTTCTCACTAAACGATCAATGCTATAAACCTAGTAGGTGCCTAGAAAGGTGTTAGCGGGGCTACGCCCCCAGGGAAAAGAGGTTCTTAAATTAAGGAACTTCGCGAAAGCGTTGGAAAACCTCCCTCGAAGTACCGACACTGGCCTGGCTGAACGGTTAAGCAAGTATTGTGCGGTGGGATTGATCCCGACTAATTCTTCCTTTGTTGTTTGAGGAGGGATTCGAGAGACAGTGGGAGCCATCCTGTTTAGACAAATTAAAAACCATTCTAAACTTGCAAGAGCATCGTGCTAAAGTGTTTCTTCTCTCCCCCCTGCAGCGACCAAATCGAAATGACTGGACTTAAGTTACTTCTAGATAAAAACATACTGACAGGGCCAAACTACAAAGATTGGCTCAGGAATGTAAAATTGGCAATCACTTACGACAAGCTGGGGTATCTTCTTACCACCAAAGCTCCCCCCGTCCCAGGTCCCACCTCCAGCGTCGCGGATAAGGAAATCCGTAAGACTTGAGAGATTGATTGCGCGAAGGCCAGGTGCCTCGTGCTTGCCTCTATGGACAACGAACATCAGAGGAGGCATGAGAATATGGACCTCGAGTCTATATTTCTCCATACAAAAGAACTGTATGGAGAGCAGTCTCGTATCGCAAGATACGAAGTGTCGAAGAAGTTATTTTCGACAAAGTTGGCCGTCGGATCATCGGTAGCGGACCACGTGCTTAAGATGATTGGCTACACTGAGGAGCTCGCGGAACTTGGGACCACGTTGGACAGTGAACTCTATACGGATTTAATTCTCCAGTCCCTTCCATCCACTTACGCCCAGTTTATACTGAACTTCAACTTACAAGAAAAGGAAGTTGAACTTTCAGAACTCCTCAACTTGCTGAGGAGCGCAGAGGGCACCCTACAGAAGGGTAGGGAAACACCCGCTTTGTTTGTAGGAGGATCTTCTTCCTCTAGGTCCAAGGCGAAAGCCAAGGGAAAGAGGAAGAAAGCCCCCGCCAAACCAAGAGGCAGTGTTAGTAAAGTGGGTACGAAGGGAAAGGAAAAGGCAACAAAGATTGCGGGGAAGCTTGTTGGAAAGGAAGAATGCTTCTATTGTCATAAGAGTAGACACTGGAAGAAAGATTGCAGGGCTTGGAAAGCCAGGACACAGGAACTGAAGCAGGTTGCGGCTTCAGCTTCAGGTGTGTATGTTATTGAAAACTGTCTTTCTATAAACTCTACTTCCTCGGTATTGGATACCGGATCAGGATCTCATATCTGTAATTCTTTGCAGGCGTTGAGAAACCGTAGGGTTTTGAAGGCAGGTGACATGACCCTCAGAGTTGCGAACGGAGCTAGCATGGATGCTAAAGCCGTGGGGGACTATCACCTGGGAATGTCAGATGGACATGTTTTGGTTTTGCGTAATTGCTTTTTTGTACCCAACGCAACTTGTAATATCATTTCTGTATCTTTGGTTTCTAAAGAAGGTTATGAATTTGCGTTTGTAAGTAATGTTGTAAACATTCACCTTAATCAAGTTCTGATTGGGTCAGGTACACTGAGCAATGGTATATACGTATTAAACCAACCACAGATTTTCAATGTCCAGAATACACACAAAAGAAAGTCTCCAGATATCAATCAGACTTTCTTATGGCATTGTAGACTGGGTCACATCAATGAGAGAAGGTTGACTAAGTTACATACAGAAGGATATTTGGATCCGTTCGAATATCAATCGTATGCCACTTGTCAATCCTGTCTTAAAGGAAAGATGACAAAGACTCCGTTCACTGGACACGGAGTAAGAGCGAGCGAGCTCTTGGGACTAGTACACAGCGACGTGTGCGGTCCAATGTCTACACATGCGCGAAGCGGTTATTCTTACTTCATTACTTTCACGGATGATTTTTCAAGGTACGGTTATGTCTTCTTAATGAAACATAAGTCCGAAGCCTTTGAAAAGTTCCAGGAATATAAGAATGAAGTAGAAAAACAGACCGGCAAAAGTATCAAGATTCTAAGATCGGATCGAGATGGAGAATACTTAAGTGCCGAGTTCCTGAATTATTTAAAAGAGAACGGAATTCTCTCTCAGCTTACTCCTCCATACACTCCGCAACACAACGGTGTATCGGAGAGACGGAACCGAACCCTATTGGATATGGTACGGTCCATGATGAGTAACGCTGAGTTACCGCGATCATTCTGGGGGTATGCGCTAGAAACAGCTGCATACCTTTTGAACCGAGTTCCTACTAAGACTGTGCCTACCATACTATATGAGTTATGGAGTGGGAAGAAACCCTATCTTCAGTACCTGAAGATTTGGGGATGTCCAGCTTATGTCAAAAAGCAGCATACGGACAAGCTCGAGGCACGCTCAGTACTGTGCAAGTTTGTGGGATACCCAAAGAACTCCAGGGGGTATCTTTTCTATTACGCAGAGGAACGAAAGGTCTTTGTTTCTCGTAATGCCCATTTTCTGGAACATCAGTTCTTAGAAAAAGAAGTAAGTGGGAGCGCAATAGAACTGGAAGAAATTCCAGAACCTCAGACTATTACTGAAAGCTTAGTGGAACCAGAAGGTTCGAAAGAACAAGACATTCCTTTGCCGCTCCGCAGAAGTAGTAGGCAGTCTCATCCGCCCGAGAGATACTACGGTTTTCTCATAGACGGGGATAGAGAGGATTGCATCATAGATTATGATGAGCCTACTAGTTTCCAGCAGGCCGTTCAGAGCGTTGACTCGGTAAAATGGCTGGATGCAATGCAGACCGAAATGGAGTCCATGCACACCAACAAAGTATGGACGTTGGACATTGCTCCAGACGGGGTAAAACCCGTAGGATGCAAGTGGATCTTCAATAGGAAGATTGGTGTAGATGGACAGGTTGAGACCTATAAAGCTAGACTTGTAGCAAAGGGTTTCCGTCAAAGACCTGGCTTGGACTATGACGAAACCTTTTCTCCAGTGGCTATGCTGAAATCCATTCGGATCCTTCTTGCCATTGCTGCCTTCCACGATTATGAGATTTGGCAGATGGACGTAAAAACCGCTTTTCTAAATGGAAATTTAGAAGAGTGTGTCTATATGGATCAGCCAGAGGGTTTCATTCAGAGTGGGAGCAGCGGAAAGGTGTGCAAGTTGCTTAAGTCCATCTATGGACTAAAGCAGGCATCGCGGAGTTGGAACATCTATTTTGATGAGACGGTCAAGGAATTTGGCTTTATCAAAAATCCAGATGAACCATGCATCTATAGTAGATTTGTAGCGAGAACTGTAGTATTCCTCGTTTTATACGTGGATGACATTCTCTTAATAGGAAATGACATTCCTATGCTACAATCTGTCAAGGGGTTCTTGTCACAAAGGTTCTCCATGAAAGACCTGGGTGATGCCTCATACATCCTGGGGATCCGGATCTATCGTGATAGATCCAAGAGGATATTAGGACTTTCACAGTCCAGGTACATCGACACCGTACTGAAAAGATTCAGTATGGAAGATTCCAAGCGCGGTAACCTACCGGCTTGTCACGGGATCACCCTCTCTAAAGAGATGTCTCCTAAGACTGATTTGGAGAGGGATCGCATGTCTATTATACCCTACGCTTCTGCGGTAGGCTCTATAATGTATGCGATGTTGTGTACCAGACCGGATGTAGCTTATGCACTGAGTGTAGTAAGCCGGTATCAGTCAAACCCTGGGGAGAAACACTGGATAGCAGTAAAGAACATTCTCAAGTACCTGAGAAGAACTAAGGAGATGTTCTTGGTGTATGGCGGAAAAGACCTCCAGATCGAGGCCTTTGCTGACTCCAGCTTCCAGAGTGACAAGGATGATTCCAAGTCCATGTCGGGTTTTGTCTTTACCCTCAATGGAGGGGCGGTGTGTTGGAAGAGTTCCAAATAGGAAACCGTTGCAGACTCGACGATGGAAGCGGAATACATCGCTGCATCTGATGCCGCAAAAGAAGCTGTCTGGATGAGGAAGTTTTTGAAAGAACATCAGGTGGTTCCGTCCATTGTTGACCCAATACCTCTGTATTGCGACAACAACGGGGCTATAGCTTTAGCGAAGGAACCCAGGTCCCATCAGAGATCCAGGCACATCTTGAGGCGGTATCACCTGATCAGGGAGATCGTGGATCGCAAGGAGATCGAGGTTCGGAGGGTTACTTCAGAAGAAAACACTGCAGATCCATTCACCAAGGCCCTACCCCAGACTCAGTTCGAGCGGCTGATCGAGATGATAGGTCTTCGATACGCCAGTACATGGCCTTAGTGCAAGTGGGAGATTGTTAGTGTATATGCCCTAGAGGCCATTACTGTATCATACTAGTTTGTATATTACTTAATGGAAGCTTGGGATATTCACCTTGTATAAACAATCTTGCTCAATATAGTAGTATGCTACTTGGTTTGTTTCTACTTCAATGTGTACATGTGTTTATTTTGCGATATCACCTATACGCATTAGTGGAGCCCTTAGGATCTTTGCTTGATTACCAGCGTTGTGATGGCAGTCACACTAGTGGGGGCTGGGTAATCTATAAGCACATCCTTATACAGGTTCCTAGTCGCAGGACTATCGAGACAGGGCATCGATACTCCGGAGTAGACTAGCGTATGCGCTTCTCATCCCAGTGTGGGAGATGGTCTGTCCCACAGCCATCAGTACGTCGTACTGGAGATAGTATACTGGTGCTCGTTAGGTTACGGGTACACTGGACAGGACTCGTCGGGAACTGACAGGTTGGTATTATACCTATCGTCAGTTATCAGTTCCCAGGTGACATGAGTACAGCTTAGTCCGCTGACTTGACACTGGCACTTCGCCTCGAGTGTGTTCCCACTGCACTTTGATCACTACCCTACCACGGCTCAAAGGAGTCGTGCAAACAGGTAGTGGTTGGGTGCAGTCCCGAAGCACTTGGAGGCAGTGACGGTTAGACAGGATTCGTCTCTCCCGGTATTGGGGGTTGACATCGCGCTGTGTCTAGGAGAGCCATTACACGAGTAGTCCCTGGCCAGGGCAAGCGAGATATACTGGTAGGCTTCCAGTATTATCTCAGGGTGTTTTGGGCTTCACTCCGACACGACTTGTACCGCTATTAGGGGACTGATGTTTTACCGCCCCCTAGGCCCGACATGCGATGTATTAGACGAACAGACCGGACTGTACGGAGACTGTCACATTCAGACTCAGTAGGAGTTCAGATGGGGTTCACCTCGTCAGCCTTCTTGTCGGCATCTACCTGGGGACCGTTACGCACAGCTAGTGCCGCTTGCGGTCTGTGGTTAAACCCACTGCCAGCATAGTGTCGAGTCTTTAGAGTCCCACACAGAGGGTATTCGCCTCTGGGCAAAACAGAGTAGAGGTCGTATGGTTTTGCGGCAGGTTTCGTTCTCATCCGCGCACTTGTGCACGTTTGGAGTCCGGACGGATTATACTAGCAGGCTCTGGTTTGAGCCAGATACTGGTATATGTTTTGGGGTTGCTTTTATCTCTCAGTATTCTTGTTCCTCGGAACGAGAATGCAGGTGTGTATGCACAGTTGTTTGAGGCAGAGGAAGAGGTTTTTCATTAGGGTTTCGGAACGGGTGCGTATGCACAGTTGACAGTCGTCTTTTTCCAAACCCTAATGGATTTATGGATTATCAATTAATAATAGTAATTAAATGAAATTATGTTATGGTTGGTTTTGTTGACTTGTTGACCATGGTTGACTTGTTGACCATGGTTGAATGTTTGACCATCATCATTACTTTGCAAGGATGCTCCTTGATTCTAGCTTACATTTCATTTAATGAAGTATGATAGTGGTCATTCCAAAACAACCATCAACTATTCTCATTTGAATTATTATTATTATTTAGATAATTCTTTTTCTTTTTGATATGGTTGCAAAAGGAAAAAGATAGCTCATTCTATCATAACCATTCTCTCTCCTCACTTCATCTTCTTCTTCCTCAAGCTCAAGGAGAATCCTTCTCATGTGTTGAGAATCCCTCTCCTTGAAAAGAAAACAACCCCTTGACACTCTCTACTCACTCTAGGATCAAAGGTTTAGCAAGCCGAAGATTCTAGTTCTCTCAAAGTTCGAGAAAGAGCCCGAAGGTTGAACCCTCAGGTGGATCCATCTTTGACGGAAGAAGGCGACGAGGAAAGAACCATCAACCTCTACAAAGTTTAAAGAAGAAGGAGTTCAAGTTTAGGTATAACCATCTTTCCGAGTAGCTAACTCTCTTTAGCTTGTTTGCTAGTTTTAGTTTAGGAAAAGATCCCGACTTTGTTAGTCCATGTTTCCCCATGCGCTAAAAATTTGATTTTTATACCGTTTCCGCCTCCCCGTAAGAACCGGGGGTCGCAACGTGGACTTACAGCATTGACGTATTAGCGTCTGACACGCGGCGCGTTGTGCTCGAGACTTGAAGCGTTGCTTCAAAAACTTTGCATTTTGAATTTGAACAGAGCTTTGCTCTGATTGGGCGAAACAGCTGGGATGAGAAGCGCATACGCTAGTCTACTCCGGAGTATCGATGCCCTGTCTCGATAGTCCTACGACTAGGGACCTGCATAAGGATGTGCTTGTAGATTACCCAGCCCCCACGAGTGCGACTGCCATCACAACGCTAGTAATCAAGCAAAGATCCTAGGGGCTCCACTAATGTGTAAAGGCGATATGCTATAATAAACACATGCACACATTAAAGTAGAAACAAACCAAATAGCATACTACTATATTGAGCAAGATTGTCAATACAAGGTGAATATCCCAAGCTTCCATCAAGTAATATACATACTAGTATGATACAGTAATGGCCTCTAGGGCATATACACTAACATGACGAGGGTTGACATTTCTACCATCTGGAAGATCAATAGTGATAGTGTTCTTGACTCGCCATAGTTTTATTAAAATGGACTTCTTTAGAAAACACTAGTGGGAGTATGGTAGAACTGGAAGTGATTCCAGAACCGCAAATGATTACGGAAAATTTAATAGGACCTATATATTCAATCAGGTTTGACACTCCAATAGCCACTCCGCAGACATGGTGGGTAACCTCAGACACCCGAGAGGTACTCCGGTAGCCTCAAGGACGGTGACAGGGAAGTTCTTGTTCACCCAGACTTGACACTACTGTTGTTCCAGACTATGAGACCCGATAGGAGTATAAGTATAATGTCATTCTAAACTAGCTTTAGAAGTGTACGTATATATTATTCTGCCAGAGGGTTGTCATAGTCAGTGGGAGCAGCGGAAACATAGTGGGCAAGTAGCTTATGTCTATTTATAGGCTTGAGCAGATATAGCGGAGATAAGATCATCTATTTTTGATGTGATAGTCATGGGTTTCACTTCATCAGAATAGGGGATGGATCTGGTAAGAAGGTAGTAAGGTGTGATGTCCTGGTATTTGGATGACATACACAGAGTAGGAAGTAAAATTCCTATACTACGATCGGTTGTACTGTGGTCGTCACACAGTTGTTTCTCCACAAGGATATGGATGTAATATCAGACATTCTGGTTACTAGATCTATGGTTTTAGATCTAGATTTAGGTAGTTTCCCAATATGGGTACTTTGACAGTATTCTAATAGTATTTTAGAATTGGTGACTTCTGGCATGGTGGTGTACCTGCAGGTGATGGAGTCACCCTCTCTAAAGATGTCTTAGAGACTAAAGAAGAGAGGGATGTGCATGATTGGCAGATCACTTGCTTAGGCAATTGAGTCAATCATGAGATGTCATGTACCACACCAGATGTTGTTTTTGCACTAGATGCGATAAGTTTATATTAATCCAATCCCGGAGAAACGTAAGGAAGCAGTTTTAGAACGTAAGTGAATGTTCTACGGATTTGATAACGGCAGCCTCCTTCGGGAGACGATTATCATTCCAGGCTTCCAAGGTGACCTGGATAACAGAGTGATTGTCAGAGTTATAGTTTTCTTTCTGACGAGGGACAGTATTATAGACAGATGGTCCAAGAGGATACTATGGGAGGCATGGTGCTGGATACTGATTAGGTTCAGTGATCACAACAGTCTAAGAAGTTTGGATTTAGAGTTCATTTATGAACTAGGTCCCATCAGATATCCAGACGTATTCTAAGACAGGTATTGCTCAATTCGGGAGATGGCTTTCTCCGTGAACTTGAGATTAAGAGAGACATAGAAAGAAACATCAGGGCGGATCCACTCACTGAGGGTATTTCTCCAACATAAAAGTTTTACAAACTAGCTTTGTGAAACTGATTAGTAGAGGAGTTGGATGTTCGGTATCACACGGGCTGTGAGTATGCGACATCGCAATAATTAACCTTAAGTGCAAGTGGGAGATTGTTGGATATAGTGCCCTCAAAGTCAATTATTGGATCGCAGGTACGTGATTGCAATGATTGAGGCAGGACCTATACCGATATGACAGTCTTGCTTGAGATGATAGTATGCTATCTGGTTTGTCTTTATCATCTTTTACATACTTTAGTTCACTATTTCATGTTGATAGAGCCTATAGGATTCTTGCTTGACTGCCAGCAGTATGATGGCGATCATATACGTGGGAGCTGGGGTCTGTAAGCACATCCTTAAAGTGTCCCTAGTCGTGGGAGTTTCGAGACAGGGCATCGATACTCCAGAGTAGACTAGTGTATACAGTCGAGACCCCAACGAGGGGCGATCGCCGGTTTCACAAGACATTGGTGTCAGTAGATCACCTAAGATGTATACAGGTGCTCATTGGGTTATGAGTACACTGGACAGGACTCGCTGGGAACATGCTAGCTGGTGTTATACATATCGTCAGATAGCAGTTCCCTGGTGACATGTGTACAGGTTAGTTCATCAACCTGAGGTCGTCATTTGTGTCGTGTGAGTTCGCACTGTGCTTTGATTTCTTCCCTACCACGGCTCAAAGGAGTCGTGCAAACAGGTCTTTTTTGGGTACAGTTCCGAGCCACATGGAGGCTAGTGAGCGGATCGGCAGGGGATTCGTCTCTCCTGGTATTGGGGGTGAGATCGCGCTGTGTCTAGGAGAGCCATTACACAAAGCCCTCGGCCGAGGCAGGAGATTTACTGGTAGATACTCCAGTAGTATCTCAGGGTGTTCTGGGCCCCTCTCTAACACGACTTATACTGCTATTGGGGGTCTGACGTTACCAGCCCTTAGGCCGATATGCGATACTCATAGACGAACGGATCAGGCTGGATGTATATTGTCACTGTTAGGCTCAGTAGGGTTTATGGATGAGTTCGCTCGTCAGCTTCCCTTCCAATCAATACATAGGCAACCATTACGTATAGCTTGTACCTCTGACGTGCTAGTGGTTATACCCAGTGCCAGTGTGTTGATGAGTCATTAGAGTCCCCCCACAGACACTTTCCCAAGTTCGGGCGAAACGTTGTAGAGGCCGTATGGTTTTATGGCAAGGTTCGGAAAATGCACGTGCGTTTTCACACGTGTCGTTTTTCGGGCAGATAATACTGGTCGGTTTTCGTTTAAGCCGGATCAGAGTATTATGCTGTGTAGATATAATATCTTTGTCTCAGTTTCATTTGTATTCGGTCGTAATAAAAATACGGGTATGTTTATACTGTTCCGGGTTTTCCTGAAATTCGTTTCAGGATCACTTTTAGAAGTTGCCAGTTTCCAGTTTTCTATCAGCCGTATTTAACATTCGGTTAAATAGTGGATTTATCTTTTCTTCTTGGGTGAGTCATAGGGGTGAGTCGTGCATCTAGAAGTTTCAAGATGATGACTAGGATTAGTGACTCATTGTTGCATTAATGTTATGGTGACTAAGGGTGATGATTCTTTAGTTCTTAAATGTGTTCATACTATGTGTTAAGGTGACTCATTCTCTCATGATAAGTATTATTTTCTTGTGGTCACCACTCCCTCCTCCTACACTCACCCCCTCCCCTCTATATAGTGGCCGGCCTTCCCCCCCCTCTTTAGAGATCATGGTTGTTGATTTGGTTGAAAAGATTATGATAGATTCAGGTTCATGAAAATTAGATAGCCTTATTTCTCATTTCACCCGATCCAAAAAGCAACTTCATTAACCATTCGTCCACGGCTTTGGACGAAGTGAGACAAAGTATTCTACTCATTCTCTACATCATCTTGGTCGTCTCTTTTAGCAAACTTGACGACCGAGTTGCCTCGGTTCAGAGGCGGGAGCCCGTTTAATGATCCGTCGACGTGGTGCCACCTGGACGAGAAGATTGGAGATTCAGGAGATCGGAGAAGCCGCAACAAAGCGTGGGATGATGGTTGAAGACCGAAGGACTCGGATCGTTCGGTATAACTCTTCTACCCACTTTGCAGTTTGTTAGTTTAGTTTTAATGGCAGATCCGGGTTATAGTACGCGATAGCGCCAGTTGTAAAAGTTTTTGTTCCGCATTTGGCGTCTGTTAGACGGCCGAGGCGCTACCGTGGACTTACATCTTTCACTCCTTTCAACACTTCCAGTTCTTGGGATCAACAAGTCCATTCACCTTTTTATCCAAATGTTGATCCTACTCCTGTCTAACCATTCAATTCCTACCAGTCCTACCCGACTTTCGCACCTTCCCTAGACATTGCTTCTACACAACCATTTGGGAGTTTCCAGTATCCAAACAACTTTGAATCTTTTACTGAAACCCCTTCATAACCCATGTCTAGTCTGGAACAGTCGTTAGAAGATTTTATGGTAGCGTCAAGACAACAGATAATGGATTTGAATGCGTCTCTGACCGCCCTATTACAACCTAATGACCAGGTAGCCAGTTTCCAACTAGCTCCAAATTTTCCAATGTATGATGAGGCGGTTGGACAGATTGAGAATTTGAGTGGTGAGAGTGAGCTGTACACCCTTCCAAATCAAACCTACCATCCCCAATTGAATCCCACAATTCAGGTTGTGAATGTCTATCAAGTGTTCCAAATGATTCACCAGTTGAAGATAAAATGTCTAATGAGTTGTGCGACTTTGCAGTGTTTGATTTACCTGATTGTGAAAGGTCCCTTTCGAGTGAAACCCACACCCAATCCTTTTGACCTCTACACCTCCACTCTAGAACCTGAATTGATAAATATCCATGCTTTTGATGAGGTGTCTGAAAAAATTGATTCACTTGATTGAGGATATCGACGCTGGGAATATTTTGGATGATGAACCCGCAGATTTGATTGAATTTTTCTCTCCAATTCATCATCCCGAGTCATTAAATGTTTCTTCCGAACTTCATATGCGTCTTGATTATGATGAGAATGGCATGGATAAGCTAATTTTGCGGAGAGTATTGAAGAAATTATTCAGGATGAAGCAGGTTTACTTAAGGAATCGGATTTTTCAATTCATTCTATCCCTTTCATTGACTGCGCACACCCTCCTGAATCTTTAACCGATACCCTTCCTCAATCACTTCCCTCTATCCTCGTTCCGACCTTGCAAGAAACCGTTACACTTTCATTTTCAATGTCTGGTTTACCAAGTTCGACGTACCCATGTTTTCTCACGAATCTTGAAGGATTTGACCTCATTTCTCTGTGGGTTTATAGATTAGCACAATCGCTTTTTACACATCGGTCATTACAAATTGTGCTAATTTGTACACTTCATCTCCATCCTCAAGTTCGTATTCAACTTCTTTCTCCCACTTTCTCAGGTTCCTCTTCTATTCTTCCTATAATTTCAGTGAGTGTTGATGAATCACAATCTGATAATTCAAGTTTGGTCATTCCAGAAAGCCAAATTGATTTGGATACTTTTGAAAATGAGGTAGATGAGTTTTTCGAGTCTCCTACCTCCATAATTTTTGACAAATCAAGTATGATAAATTCTAGCACAAAACTTACTAACAGCAAAATGTTCAATTACATCGATGAGAGTTTTGAAGAACTTTTTGCTGATGAACTTGCATTCCTAAATGACACGGATTTTGTGATTAATCAACCCCCACCTGAAGAAGTCAAACCACCACCATTTCTTTTTCCCTTCCGCCATTCTTCTCCTCCACCGAGACCGTATACTGCTTCTATCTCCACACGGTCTCAAGTGTTTCTCATTTCTTTTCTCTACACTCCATTCTTTCACCAACCACACCATTATAGCGATAAAAATTTTGAATGGTTGGTGCTAACCTTTGGCCTGTGTAAGTCCTTGTATAGCTTGATACTGTGTTTTTTCTCCTCCCTAACTCTAAACTTTAATACTTCAACATTGGAAACAATTTTTCACTTAAGTTCGGGGGGCCTTTTTGTGTGTGTATATTTTGTTTTCTTTTTCTGTTAATAATAAAATATGGGAGTGCCGACAATTTTAACCCTCTTGGTGTAGTCTGACAGTGAGGGCACTATCAAGTTTAAGTTTGGGGGTGTGGTCGGTAAGCTTTCTTTCTTCGCATTCATGTGTATATGTTTGCATTTGCATACTTAATTTAAAACACATAAAAAAAATAAAAAATAAAAAATTATGAAAATTGAAAAGTTCAATTTTTGCCATATTTGACTTAAGTTCAACATGACGGTTGAATAGTTAGGAAAAACTAAATCCTAAACTTAGTAAATTAAAGACCCTAAAAATAACCTTTCTTAAAATTTAATTATAGAAAATATATGTCCTTGTAGTTTATTTAGAAATAGGCAAATTTTTTAGTTCAATTCTTGGGCTAAGTCAAAATAAGAGAAGAGTATTGAAATTTTTATTGAAGTGTAAGTCTGAAAAACAACTCCGAACCTTTAGTCTAAATTCTGAAAATATATACCCTACAACTCGCACATACACACACCTTGAAACTTAGGATAGTAGAGGATACCTTGAAATGCTCTTGTCTAAAATGCTTAGTATGAGAAAAAAATTAAAGTATAAGTGTGAAATAAGAGATATAAAAAAATGAACACTGGTTTTGTAATTACTTAAGGCTGCGTAAAATAAAAAAAATATATAGCGAGGGTGCTTTATCACCTAGTGCCTTAGACCAACTGGTTTGGGAGTCACTGCTAAAGCCTTAGGTATTGCAAGACGAGGAATTACGCCTAAATGCGTAAGCACATTTTGTAATCGGTCGTCTAGTACCTCAAGAAGCATTAACGGTCGCATGAAAAATGTGTGAGCAATTTCATCTAAAATTCACCAACTAAAAGTATTTTGGAAGATAGATAAGAGTATGATAGCTAGAATTGAATTTACAAGTGTAGGGGTGATACATACACACATGTACGGGTATATGATTATGGTTTAGATGAGAGATAGGAATGAAAGATTGGGCTTATATTTTCAGTAGAGATGATAAAAATTCCTAAGTTGAGATGGAACCTTAGAAGGAAAATTCAAAAGATGCTGAAGGCTTAATAAATTTGCAGAACATATACGATCTTAAGTTAAATGATAAGTGAGTACGAAAAATACGGGTTGATGGTTTCTAAGTTGAAGATAATAGAATTTCTTGCTAGAACACCGAGTTGAAGAATGAAAGTCAATAGGCCAAATTGATCGGATTTTGTGGGTAGTATCCGCTGAAAACCCTCAGGAGACAAACTCCACCTACTAGGGACACCTAGAGGTTTAACGGCTTGTTGCACGAGCTCAGTGCAATTGCGATTCCCTGCGAAAGTGAGGTTAGGTTTTTCCGAGAATAAAATTGGCTTTGCTAGGAACAAGCAAAAGATAAGTTTCGGGGTATTTGTTCATATCAGAATTTTGCATTATTATATCACCCATTCTTATTCATATTACATATAAATAGGTGCTTTTGATCCATATCTGCTAAATAGTTGCAGGTTATGGGTTCTCAGATCATAACAGTGAAATTCATGAAAAGACGCTACAAATGTGAGACTACAACCAACAATAGATGAATCCGTATGATGCCGCCTACCAGTTAAAGGAACCAATGAAAATCATGAGATAGTTCAATGCACAAAGCACAAGGGTAGCACAAGATTTAAGACTTCAACACGAAGATCACGGTAAAAGTCCACATAATTCTGCACTGTTGGAAATCTGGAAGAAAATAGAAGAGATTCAGAGGAACCAAGTGAAGAAAACAGAAGATAAAAGCAACTTGAAGAACCCCTAAAGAATTGGGCCCATGAGCCCACCAAATGGCCGTGGATCCGCGGCCAAACAGGCTATTCTGCCGCGGTTCTGCGGCCATAATATGCACGTGTCGGTAGGGTGTCGGTGCTTTGACTCGGTCTTTGGGGTTGTTTTGTAATTTCATGTATGGATCAGATGTAAACCCTAGGGTTTCTCCTATCTATAAATAGGAAAGCCTACAGCCTCTTTTGAGGTGTGCCTCTTTTGGGTGCCTCTTTTGAGATGCCTCTCATTAGTTCTTAAATTCTTTTCAATTTCTAGATTTAATTCTCATTTTGTAATGAATCGTTGAGAGGTCATCAATAAAGGTATTTTTTTATTTTTATCTTGCATTTTTTTATCTGCAATTTTAATTCTTGCAATTTTTATCTGTTCTTTTAATTATCTGCTATTTAGTTTTCTAATATTAAAAATTATAAAAAATGAATTTGATTGTCACTTCCTAATGAGTGAGTAATTCCTCACTTGTTAGGGTTAGGATAGGGAAGGTTTGAGAGAAGGAAATCTCTCTCCCTCCTTTCTTTGCCCAAATAATTTTATTTAAAGGACTCTCTTTAATCCAACCACACACCGTTCACTACAGCACCCTATCCTAAATGATAGCGGTGATTCCCTAGTTCGACCTGTTGTGGTTGAATTAACTGGAGTTTAGGGCTGAGAGCCAAGAACGGACGGATAAGGACCAAAAAGAAGAAACTTTTTCTTCCTAGTCGTGCTAATCCCCGTTGTTAACTATTACCCTAACACCTATATTCTTAATTAGGGCATTGATAGAAGCTAGAAGAATCCCTTTTTCGAACTAACCTAATCCAAACCCTAGCAAGCCTTTTTATCAATTTATTCTCATTCATAGATCTAAAACAAAACCACCAATTTTTTGAACTTAACTCGTTAAAACATAAAGAAAAGGAATCCATCTCCCTGTGGACCGACCCGTACTCAAACGGCTAGCTACCAAGCGACACCGTTATAGATTGCGGTATATTCTAAACTTTGATTTTAATACGCACGTACGCGAAAAGCACGAACAATCACCACCTACCAAAACAATCACCCAGAAAGACGCAGTGTGTCAGCAAAGCCGCCAAGAAAACCTGTACGGCAAATCCTGCAAGAACCGTGGCACAATGGGGGTGAGTTGCCAACTCGTGAGTAGAAAACATCACAGAGCAGAAATCGCATGTATGACTCAATCCTAGGTCATACGATCAGTAATATCTTCAAATAATATGGCCTGAAGCATGATAAATGGCTAGGTAAACATCTATACAAAGTGTAATACCAAGTGCTCGTGTCAATGCCTTAGGTAGCAATATATCATAAATAAGAGATATGAATGCAATATAATTAAAATAGAATACATCATGAATGAGAAAACCATTTTCTTAATTTAGTGAGATTTCTGTATATTTAAATCGAGGTATCATCAATGAAATCAACATAGAATCAGTGTCAAGCATCGACACAAAATATAAATCTCAATATCTCAGGCTCCGGCTATCCGGATTGGCCTATATCATCAAATCTCAATATCTCAGGCTCCGGCTATCCAGACTGGCATGTATCATCAAATCTCAATATCTAGGGCTCCGGCTATCCAGACTGTCCCAAATCCTTAAATAAAAGACCACGTCGGTATCCTCCGGATATCCGGCGCGTCACAATAAAATCACCGGTCAGTAGTGCTCCCCGGTCTCAGGCTCAATGTCATCATCTGCGACCTTCTCTCTCCGGGGCACCGCACCGTGTCTACCATGCACCCACACACGGTTCCTCCTCCTCCTCGAATCGGGTGTATGATATCGCTCAAGAGCCGAGAAAACTCAAAGTGGACATATCTCAAATCATATCAGGAGAAAACCACACTTTTGTATCTTTAAAAATGATAATACGTTTTAAAAATCCTTGCGGTTTCTCCCAATCCAGAAATCTCATGGAAATCTGAAATAACAATCTCAAGTGTAAATAACAGTGAATACTGGGCTCCAGCAATCCGGACTGGCCCATAATATTGCATGACAAATGAATATAAAATGCATGGGTATCTAAATAAAGAATGCAATATCTAAACTAGCACATGAAAGCAATAACATATAAGAACTATCAGCTAGCAAGCTATGTCAATGAAATAATATTCTCTAAAGTGTACGTGACATGGCAATTACCGATGATGATGTGTGTGAGCCAGCAAGCAGGTGTACGTGGAGCATATGCATCATCGGTAATGGTGCTGGTGTCCTGACAGCATGATATTAATAATAACTAATGAAAACCCAATATAAGAATGAAATGCGATGCTAACAAAAAGAATATGCGGAATATGAATAATACACGCAATAATGAAGAATCTACATTAATATGTATAAGTCATACCGTTTTGCCATTTGAAATAACACGAATCGTGGTGTTTAGAAAATAAGGGTTATGGTGTTTTTAAGAAAAAGTACGTCCTTTGAAATATTCGTAGAATCCCTTGGCCTGTCTTTAAAATACTCACGATTCGTTAGTTTTGAAATAGGTATGACTCGAGTCCAGTCTAACATCTACAAGTAAACTACAGGACTAAACTAGCAGACTAATTGAAAGGGTAAGGAAAACCACCTAAGTCTGAGTCGATATATATATATATATATATAATAGTCGGTGATCCCGCCTCAATAGTATCCCATACGATACAATATATAATATGACATTCTCGAGTCAAGAGTGCGGATCAATCATCAATATTCATCTCGTATGGTAAATGTAATACCCCAGGTATTATCCGGTATACCCATATATACCAGATTAGCATGGGGACCCACTGTGAAACAATGGGGAACTTCAGAATACATTCCGAAAGAGGACAGATCTGTATTATAAATGGAATGATACCACTCTTCAATACAGAGGCGCCTTTTAAGTGATCTGGCACTACAGAAGTTTGAGAACTCAGTAGTTAAGCGTGCTCGGGCCAGGGGAGTCCTGGGATGGGTGACCTCCTTGGAAGTGGCCCCTGGTCGGGTTCGGTTCTCTCCGAAGGACAAAACCGTGCGGTTCCGGCGAGAGCGGACAATACTCTCTGTATTGGGGATAGGGCATGACAGTAAATCTATCGTACGACATCCCAAATCTGGGTACGGGTCAAATATCACATTTATATCATTATTCATCTGGTATCCTTATCATCACATATCGTAAACTGGGGGTACTGATCTAAGTCTAGTACATACTGATACCATCAACATATAAATATGTGCGTGTGTATGAAAACGCATCGCCTAAAGATCCACTATAATAGCATGTCGTATCTCATTATACGAACCAAATCACATCACCAATCTCGTGGCATCATGCCCAATCACATCGATTCATCTCCAAGTACCATATACTATCCTCATCATCCATGTATATATATATATACATACACACACATAGTCACATACCTATGTGTGTGTGTATGTATGTATATACATATCCCCATATACTCATAAGTAAAATAAAATGTATGCATGAGTGTGTGCGTGTGTGCAAATCACCACTCTAGGGTTCGCGACTAAGAACTATCTAAATCACTATTTTACGAATACGCTAACACTAACCCAAGTCCTCTAAGCATTTCATACTAAGTATACCTATCTCATAACACATAAGTATATGTATATATAATATATCATAATGCAATCGCGTTTTATACTACGAAACTGCGGGGGTGCTATACGCCATCCACCCGACTTTCCCCGTAGATATAATCCACTCACCTGGACGACTCAGCTAATCGAAGTCGATGTCACCATCCTCTTCTTCATCGTTCGAAGTCCACGTGAGGGGTACCAATATGCAAACATATAATATCGTAAACCGAAATCGCGGACAAAAACCAAAACGTCACATGAAACGCGCATAGCTTAAAACCTATGACCCGCTCATACAAAAGAACCAAATAAACCTCTACATCGGCGTACAAACGCCGATTTATCGAGAAAAACCCAAACGTACTAATCGTGGTTTCATAACTCATTAATTATAATATGAAATAAGTTGTAACTTATCAAAACCTCAAAATAAATCAAATCGATTTATTCCCGAAAACCTAGAAGGCATTCATTTACCGTTTTACTTCAAAACTTGATGTTTTAACAAAACTAGTGGCCACAATATTCACTAAGTATCATAACTAGGTCATACAAACCATTACTAAAATTTTATCACACCAATTTGTATTAATTGTTAAAATTTAGTTTGCAAATTAATCCAATTTTAACAATTTTAGAGTAACAATACACAAATCAACAACTAGACTAGGTTTTGCATGACCTAAGGTGTTAAACTACAATTTATAATTTTAATGATGTGATGAGAACTCTAACTAGATTTTAAATCTCAATTATTTTCATAGTTCTAAAAATATAGTTTGCAAAATAGCTTATTTTGGACAATTCAAAAGTAGAAATTTGTAATAGTAACTAGCTTAGATTTTTGCATGACATAACATGCTAATCTACTCATCACAACTATAATCCAATGATCAAAACCCTAACTTAATTCAAAACCTTTCTTGAATTTCCAAGATTGCAATTACAACCTAATTAACACTTAATTAGAATCTTAGATTAGAACAAGTATCAATAAGAGTAGGGTTATACCTCAAACTAGTTTGAAATAAGATCCACACTTGCAAAACATAGCCCCAAAATGCCATCTTGCTCCAAGGATTCATGCTAGCATTGACTAAGGAATAATGGGTATGGGTTAGATTTTGGGATTAGTGATGTTTTATGTAGATTTTGAAGGTATTATTGTGGATTTTGGAAGTGTAGAATGTGAGGATTTGGAGAGGGGGGTTGCTGTTGCTGCTTGCCGAAATTGAGGGGGTGATGATGTGTGTGTGTGAGAGTGGGAGTGTGTAGAAAAGTCCATGCCTCAAGTCAACTAACACCATTCCTCTATCTCCTCATTTTCTTTTCATTTTAAGATTTCCTTTCTATTAATTTTGAGAGAAAAAGAGGTGGAGACTTTGGGGGATTAGGCTACTCAAGGTGGGCTCGGCCAAGCCACTTAGGGGAAGGGTGGTGTGTGTGAGTGAGTGAGGGAGCAAGGAAAATAGACACCATACCTCACTTTCGAACTATATTAATTTATTTTCACAATTTAATCCTTTTTCTTTTATATTTCCTAAAACCGTCTTAACAATTTCTTCTCTTTTCAAAAACAACATGTTATATCTTGGTTTAATATGTCATGATGCACAAAACTTGTATTAACCCATTCCAATTTGTAATTATCCCTAATTAAATGTATTTGTGAAGGCTTAAAATAATATTTAAAATAATTAATTACGGAATTTTTTTTGTAAACTAGAAATTTACAAGTGACCAATTAAATACCAAATACTAGCAATTACATAGCTAGAATAGGTATATTTAAGTCTATGTTGAAAAATAATTGTATCTGGGTTTTTACGGAAAACACCAGTTATTTTACCGATTATCCGAAATTTCACCTAAACGATTTTCAAAACGTTACAATCTTCGTCCCTTAAAGAAATTCGGTCCCCGAATTTAAATTAAAACCCCTCAAATACTAAAATATTTCAGTAAAATGATCAAGTCGTCGGTGCTCCAAAATCATAAATACATAAAACACATCTTAGCGCAATGCATGCGCATGAAAAACGAGTATGTAAACCAATAATTAAAACTCCGTCAAGCATCACGCAATCATCGGAGTTATGGTGAAGACACCGATGTCAAAGTCCAATACGAAAACCAACATGATATACATCAAAACTATAACATGTACGTATCGTTAAAACATATGAAAGAAATGCATGGCAAACCTTTTCACGTCGCTGTGCGATGCGCGTATCACTGCACAGTGGTGGACGTCCATTGTAAGAAAGTAACTATATATATATGTATCTTTTGTTTAACATACACGTCCCGCCGTTTTGAGAAATACTTTAAAATGGTTTCCTTAGTTAAATGTCCCGTGTCATCTCGGACACGTAGGTAAATACTGAAACTATAGCTCCTTTTTGGAAATCCCGTTCATAACTATCAATGCATGCAAAAATATATTCAGGTACTGTCCTCGGACTAGCCCTGCTCAGCTACTATACTAAATAGTATCATAAAAACATACTGCTCAAAGTAAATCAAATCCCAAAATGTATATAAGAATGCCACGTGCGTATGGTGCGCACGGAAATCGAAATCAATAAATGTGCTATACATGTGCACAGAAACAAATCTAACTGCAATAGGTGTGCACGAAAACACCTGTCAAGGGCATTAGTGTGTGCTTGACAACAATATCAGGTGCATCTGATATGCACGAAGAATCTCTATTTAGTGCATCTGGCATGCACCAAAATCGCATCAAGCGCCCAAGTATGCGCAAGAATCCAAGTCAAGTGCACAAGGTGCACGAAAACAAATATCGAGTATCATAATCGAAATCGACGGTATACAACAAACCTCAATCCAAATAAGGTATACCGTGGTATATAATCTCGCAACCATGTTCATCAGCGTGCACAAAATCGAATCAAAATACAAAAAGTGCATGAAAACTGTGCCGAAAGCACAAGTCAAATCGCATGCATACCATAGGCATGAAATCAAAATCAACATCTCGAATGACATCAAATCGAAGTCAAGTACAACTGTGGTGCACAAAATCTCAATCATGCAAATAAATCGCCCAAAATACCGAAATCAAAGATGGCGGAAACAGTTCCACTCTACCACATCCTCTAAAGATCTCTGGCCAACTGTCATGGTCACTCATAATGTATCTCGTCGACGATGCTGAACTCTGGCCTATTGGGTGTGCGTAATGTGATCGATCCTGGTCCAAATCTTCTCGTATAGTATTCCACAAAGATTCTGTCAAAGTCTCCCCCAATCTCGTTTCTGCCGGACTGTCCGGAATTTATCATCCTTTACTAAATCTAATTTTTATTCCGGAACGGCTGCATACTCATCACAACTCCTTCTGGAAGATATATCCATATACAACGCCTCTACTTGAGTATCACATCTCTGATGTCAGCGGAGTGGAACGTCATCTCATCAAGATCTCGTACGAACCTCTTACTCCACTTTTCTCCAATGTCGACTGATTCGGACTCGTCTCTTCGTGGCTGCATGGACAGCGCTCCAACGGCTATACTCGTATCTGGAGTCTCACAAGCAATGTAACCCATCACATGATATCCGAATGACATCAAACTTTTCGATCGATTCGTCGAAGTTCCATAATCCCACAAGAGCTCAACATCTTGAGTACAGTTTAATAATATCCAGTACATGCCACAGTACCTGTGGACCAACCGTAGAAGGGCAAACCCAAGCCTCATTAATAGCACCACTGAACTGCCGCAAACCCTAAGGTTTCAAAGCGTTCTCATGGTCATTATATCGAGTTAGGGTTTCATTCTTCTAGAGGGTCCACGGAATTACTTGCATGTTTTTCCGAATATCTTAAACTTGGAAAAATGGGCTTCTGACATTCGATCGTCTCTATCGACTCTCAACGTACCTGCGGGAAGTTTTCTCAAGCTGGAATCAATCAATCTGATGACCTCGCATCAGGGTAAGCGAACGAACCACATGTCTTAGTCCTTCATCCAAGGGTGATTAGCGATCTTCTATCATATCTCTAAGTACAACTCATGCGGCGATAGCTCCATTCATCTGGGGCGATATCTCGTCATTCGCAGCAACAAGTGAATCATTCGTCCGCACGCTGAACAGTGCCTCAATCATCAAGAACAATCGGTGCATTGACGGTCATTCTGGCTGGCTTCTGGCAGTGGCCCAATCCTCTGGTGCTGATCTGCAGGTCCGAGATATCTTGTAAAAGCGATCCATCAAACACTCATGGCACGAAAACACAATAGGACTATACATCTATGCAATATTGTGTCCCTGGAATCACGCCCTGGTCAGTCCTCGTCCGTAACGAGCTCATGCTGACGCAACTCTGGCCGCAGCTCTCTCTGCCCGTGTAATCGTGGAAGCAAAAACCGTAAACCGATATCAATGAGGATCGATCATAGGAGTTAATATAATGTTGTGCAAGGAAATGTACATCCTAAGGCTTCTTAAGAGGAGTAGCGTATCGTAAGTATGCCGCGGAACATACATACGGTAAATCACTCTCCTTAAGTCACCTACTCCATCAACCAAGGTCAACCTACAGGACGAAAGTTCGGGTCTAATACCCCCTCGACCAAGTCTAAGTTTCGTAAAGTCAAGCCTAGGTTCCGAATATACATAAACACTCTAGACTCCGCATATTCAAACATAGACTCGAACCAAGTTTAAACCTAGCGCTCTGATACCATCTTTGTCACGACCCGAAATGGCACGTGACTGGGACTTGAATCATATGAAGTCTATAGGACCCCATCTAATTCAAGTAAGCCAAAATCCCAGAAATCTAAACCATTTAAAGAAGAGAGTGAAGGAAAACTTTAGTTTAAAGCAAGTGGTTTAAATAAAAAGTCGAAGTTTGCATTTTTAAAATCTCAAGTCTTTTCTGAAAATTTCAGTAGAGTTTCCTTTGTGAATACTGGACCCAAACGGGTACAACATGCATAATATGAATAAAGCCATCCCTAAGCGGGAGCTAGCTCTTCGCCAATTGGCGGTCACAACAACGCAAGCAATATAAAATACAACGCTGAAAGGCGAGGATCAAAACTCAAAAGGAAACTCAAAATCATCAAGAAAACCTATAATAATACAACGCGCGACTCTAAGGTCGAAAGAATATACAACTGGCCTTCTAAGTCTAATAAAATATACAAGTCTGGTTGATGGAGTTTTCAACAAACAACTGAATAAATAAAATACAAGGGTGGTCACGATGCAAGTGAACCCACCTAGCAAAGCAATCACCCGAAAAGAAGCAGTGTGCCAGCAAAGCCGCCAAGAAAACCTGTACGGCAAAACCTGCGAGAACTGTGGCACAACGGGGGTGAGTTGCCAACTCGTGAGTAGAAAATATCACAGAGCAGAAATCGCATGTATGACTCAATCTTAGCTCATACGATCAGTAATATTTTCAAATAATATGGCCTGAAGCATGATAAAATGGCTAGGTAAACATCTATACAAAGTGTAGTACCAAGTGCTCGTGGCAGTGCCTCAGGTAGCCATATATCATAGATATGAAGTATGAATGCAATATAATGAAAACGGAATACATCATGAATGAGAAAATTGTTTTCTTAATTTAGTGAGATTTCTGTATATTTAAATCGAGGTATCATCAGTGAAATCAACATAGAATCAGTGTCAAGCATCGACACAAAATATAAATCTCAATATCTCAATATCTCAGGCTCCGGCTATCCGGACTGGCCTATATCATCAAATCTCAATATCTCAGGCTCCGGCTATCCGGACTGGCCTGTATCATCAAATCTCAATATCTAAGGCTCCGGCTATCCGGACTGGCCCAAATCCTCAAATAAAAGACCACGTCGGTATCCTCCGGATATCTGGCGCGTCATAATAAAATCACCGGTCAGAAGTGCTCCCCTGTCTCATGCTCAACGCCATCTTCTGCGACCTTCTCGTCCCGGGGTACCGCACCGGGTCCACCATGCACCCACAGACGGTTCCTCCTCCTCCTTGAATCGGGTGTATGATATCGCTTAAGAGCCGAGAAAACTCATGGTGGACATATCTCAAATCATATCAGGAGAAAACCGCACTTTTGTATCTTTAAAAATGATAATACGTTTTATAAATCATTGCGGTTTCTCCAAATCCAGAAATCTCATGGAAATCCGAAATAACAATCTCAAGTGTAAGTAACAGTTAATACTGGGCTCCAGCAATCCGGACTGCCCCATAATATTGCATGACAAATGAATATAAAATGCATGGGTATCTAAATAAAGAATGCAATATCTAAACTAGCGCATGAAAGCAATAACATATAGGAACTATCAGCTAGCAAGCTATATCAATGAAATAATATTCTCTAAAGTGTACGTGACATGGCAATTACCGATGATGATGTGTGTGAGCCGGCAAGCAGGTGTACGTGGAGCATACTCATCATCGGTAATGATGCTGGTGTCCTGACAGCATGATTTTAATAATAACTAATGAAAACACAATATAAGCATGAAATGCGATGCGAACAGCAAGAATATGCGGAATATGAATAATACACGCAATAATGAAGAATCTACATTAATATTTATGAGTCATACCGTTTTGCCATTTGAAATAACACGAATCGTGGTGTTTAGAAAAAAAGGGTTACGGTGTTTTTAAGAAAATGTACGTCCTTTGAAATATTGGTAGAATCCCTTAGCATGTCTTTAAAATACTCACGATTCGTTAGTTTTGAAAGAGGTATGACTCGAGTCTAGTATAACATCTACAAGTAAACTACCTGACTAAATATATATATATATATATATATAGTCGGTGATCCCCCTTCAATAGTATCCCATACGATACAATATATAATATAACATTCTCGAGTCAAGAGTGCGGATCAATCATCAATATTCATCCCGTACGGTAAATCCATCGTACGACATCCCAAATCTGGGTACGGGTCAAATATCACATTTAATTCATTATTCATCTGGTATCCTTATCATCACATATCGTGAGCTGGGGGTACTGATCTAAGTCTAGTACATACTGATACCATCAACATATAAATATATGCATGTGTATGAAAACACATCGCCTAAAGATCCGCTATAATATCATGCCGTATCTCATAATACGAACACAATCACATCACCAATCTCGTGGCATCATGCCCAATCACATCGACTCATCTCCAAGTACCATATACTATCCTCATCATCCATGTATATGTATAGATATATATATACATAGTCCCATACCTATGTGTGTGTGTATATATATATATACATATCCCCATATACTCATAAGTAAAATAAAATGTATGCATGAGTGTGTGCGTGTTTGCAAATCACTACTCTAGGGTTCGCGACTAAGAACTAACAAAACCACTATTTTACGAATACGCTAACACTAACCCAAGTCATCTAAGCATTTCATACTAAGTATACCCATCTCATAACACATAAGTATATGTATATATAATATATCATAACGCAATCGTGTTCTATACTACGAAACTGCGGAGGTGCTATACGCCATCCACCCGACATCCCTCGTAGATATAATCTACTCACCTAGATGCCTCGGCTAATCGAAGTCGATGTCGCCATCCGCTTCTTCATCGTCCAAAGTCCACGTGAGGGGTACCTATATGAAAACATATAATATCGCAAACCGAAATCGCGGACAAAAACCAAAACGGCACACGAAACGCGCATAGCTTAAAACCTATGACCCGCTCAATTTATAATTTTAATGATGTGATGAAAACCCTAACTAGATTTTAAATCTCAATTATTTTCATTGTTCTAAAAATATAGTTTGCAAAATAGCTTATTTTGGACAATTCAAAAGTAGAAATTTGTAATAGCAACTAGCTTAGATTTTTGCATGACATAACATGCTAATCTACTCATGACAACCATAATCCAAAGATCAAAACCCTAACTTAATTCAAAAGCTTTCTCAAATTTCCAAGCTTGCAATTACAACCTAATTAACACTTAATTAAAATCTTAGATTAGAACAAGGATCAATTCGAGTAGGGTTATATCTCAAACTAGTTTGAAATGAGCTCCACACATGCAAAACATAGCCCCAAAATGCCATCTTGCTCCAAGGATTCAAGGTAGCATTGGCCAAGGAATAATGGGTATGGTTTAGATTTTGGGATTAGTGATGTTTTATGTGGATTTTGAAGGTATTATTGTGGATTTTGGAGGTGAAAATGTGAGGATTTGGAGAGGGGAAGGCTGTTGTTGCTGCTGGCCGAAATTGAAAGGGTGAGGGTGTGTGTGTGTGAGAGTGGGAGTGTGTAGAAAAGCCCATGCCTCAAGTCAACTAACACCACACCTCTATCTCCTCATTTTCTTTTCATTTTAAGATTTCCTTTCTATTAATTTTGAGAGCAAAAGAGGTGGGGACTTTGGGGGATTGAGCTGCTCAAGGTGGGCTCGGCCAAGCCACTTGGGGGAAGGGTGGTGTGTGTGAGTGAGTGAGGGAGCAAGGAAAATAGAAACCACACCTCACTTTCTAACTATATTAATTTATTTTCACAATTAAAGCCTTTTTCTTTTATATTTCCTAAAACCGTCTTGACAATTTCTTCTCTTTTCAAAACAACATGTTACATCTTGGTTTAATAGGTCATGATGCACAAAACTTGTATTAACTCATTCCAATTTGTAATTATCCCTAATTAAATGTATTAGTGAAGGCTTAAAATAATATTTAATATAATAAATTACGGAAAATATTTTGTAAACTAGAAATTTACAAGTAACCAATTAAATACCAAATACTAGCAATTACAAAACTAGAATAAATATATTTAAGTTTATGTTGAAAAATAATTGTATCTGCGTTTTTACGGAAAACACTAGTTATTTTACCGATTATCCGAAATTTCACCTAAATGATTTTCAAAACGTTACAGTAGGCTCCAAGGATCGATCCGGATCGTAGCTTCTTTGACGGCCTCCTCGAGTTAAAGACGATCCACCCGAGAGTCTATAGTCCGCGCTCCACCTCAAAACCGAGGTAACTAGGGCAACAAGCTTGCTAAACTTGATGGCCTAGGTGATGTAAAGTATGAAGATGGATTTATTTGTCTTTTGAAACCCTATTTTTCTCAACACATGAGAGCGTTTAGGGTTTTCAAGTGAGGAAGAAGAAGAGAGCTAGCATGAGAGCTCACTTGAGGAAAGAGAAATGATTTTGATAAATGATAATGATAAATTAAAATGAGATGGCTAACTTGACATGACCACAAGCATGGCATGAAAAATATCTCATCAAAATATCTAGGTCACAAAATATCTCACAAAAATATCTAAGTCAAATAGTCAAACCAAGTCAAGTGGTCAAGCCAAGTCAAAAGGTAAAACAAAGTCAAGTAGTCAAAACTAGCAGCCATGCCTTAATTATCATTTACAAAAATAACAAATACTTTCCTCCACCTCATAATTGTTTTAATCATGTTAATGGTCAAAACCCTAATGAGGTGTCTCCTTCTATGCCCCTCTCATCCGTATATATATACCCACATTCGTGTTCCGAGAAACACGAATACAAAGGGATGAAACTGATCCATCAATATAATACTAGGATCTGGCTTAAACCAAAGCCCACTAGTATTATCCTCCCGAACATCATGCGCGCACAAGTGCACGTAAGTGATCGAAGGCCTGCCGTAAAACCATACGGCCTCTACACCTGTTGCCCAGTGCAGAGAAACGCTCTATGTGGGACCCTAAAGACTCGATACTACGCTGGCAGTGGGTTTAACCACAGGCCGCAAGAGGTACTAGCTGCACGTAACGGTCTCCATGTAGATGTAGATAAGAAGGCCGATGAGGAAAACCCATCCGAATTCCTACTGAGCCTAAATGTGACAATCGATGTACAGTCCGATCTGTTCGTCTAAGAGTTCGCATATCGGGCCTAGGGGCAGTAATCATCCGACCCTTAATAGCGCAATAAGTCATGCTGGAGAATAGACCAATACACCCTGAGAAACTACTGGAATACCTTCCAGTAAATCTTTCTTGCCTTGGCCAAGGACTTTTTGTAATGGCTCTCCGAACACAGCACGATATCAACCCCCAATACCGGGACAGATGAATCCTATCTAACCGCCACTGCCTCCAACTGCTTCGGGACTGCACCCAACTAATACTTGTTTGCACGAATCCTTTGAGCCGTGGTAGGGTAGTAATCAAAGTATAGTAGAAACACACTCGAGGCGAAGTAGCAGTGTCAAGTGGACGGACTAACCTGTACTCATGTCACTTGGGAACTGCTACCCGACGACAAGTATAATACCCACCAACAGTTCCCGACAAGTCATGTCCAGTGTACTCATAACCTAATGAGCACCTTCATACTATCTCCAGTACGATGTATTGATGGCTGTGGGACAGATCATCTCCCTTGCTGGGATGAGAAGTGTATACACTAGTCTACTGTGGAGTATCAATGCCCCGTCTCGATAATCATACGACTAGGGAGCTGTATAGGATGTGCTTATGACCACCTAGCCCCCACTAGTGTTACTGCTATCACAACGCTGGTAATCAAGCAAAGATCCTAAGGGCTCTACCAATATGTATAAGCAATATGCTAAGAAAACACATGCACATATTGAGATAGAAACAAACCAGGTAGCATACTACCATTTCGAGCAAGACTGTTACTATATCCGTGTATATCCCAAGCTCCTATTAAGTAATATACAATCCAGTATGATACAATAATGGCCTCTAGGGAATATATCACTAACAGGAAGATGCATTACTAGGAATACCCGGATTCCCCTTTGAAACATCTTCATGTTTCAGTTTCACTGTGTAGTGTTTATTGAAAACTGTTTTCCCTATTAATTCTGACTCCAGGGTATGTTTTTACAAGTCTTGATTCTCACATCTATACAGCGTTACAGATACTGAGTGGGAATAATACATTGGGAATTGGGTGATTGTATCCTCAACATATCGGAATTCTTTGTAATTGGTGATATTTAAGGAAATCACCTGGGTTTTTCCCGACGGCAAATATTTGGTTTTGAATATCCATTGTTATGCACCAATTTCAAACTGATATATCTGTATGTTTATTTTATAATGTGAGATATGACTTTTTGAAATTTTGTCTATGACATTTACCTATATCAGTTGATGGTTATGTAAGATATATTCAACAGCGGTGTAATTCTTCTTAACCATAGCACAGTTTTCAACCTACAACGCACAGGGTTTGAGTTATTAAACTCAAAGGACTTATACAAAGTATTGTATGTTGTCCAGTGTCCATTAGGACAAAGGGGTTAGTACTCGTACTATATTCTGTTTACTTTTGACTTCTCTAGTTTTGGACAAGTGTTTCGTTGAAATACAAGGTCCAAATTTTGAGAAGTTATAGGTATAATAATAAAGTAGAGAACCATATGTTGCAAGTATCAGGATTCTTCAAGGTGATCGAAGATGTAGATACTTGTGCTAGGTATTCCGTTATATGTAATAGTTTTGAGAACTTGCTTCTCTTTCAGGTTACTCATACGTGGGTGCATTTCTTGATGAGTAATGCTGCTTGGCCTCCTTCCATTTTGTTGATATGCACTGGAAACGGCTGCATGTATTTTGAATCTGGTTCCAATTAAATTAGTGCCATTGTTTCTATATGGTATAAAGAATGGTTTCATATCTTAATGATGTTAAGGTATATGGAGTTTTCCGGCTTTTGCTTAAAACCGGAATCTGGGTAAACTCAAAGAACGTTTCAGTAATGGCAGTTTGTGGATTATTCCGAACTTTGACGAGGGTTAACATTCTACCATCAGGAAGACCAATAGTTATATTGTTCTTGACTCGCCACCAGTTTTAGTAAAATGGATTATTTTCAGAAAATATTAGTGGGAGTATGGTAGAACTGGAAGATATTCTAGAACCACAAACGATTACTGAAAATTTAGTAGAACCTAAAGATTCAATTGGATTCGACAATCCATTACTCACTCCGCAGATTTAGTGGGTAACCTCAACCACCCGAGAGGTACTTCAGTCTCCTTAAAAACGGTGACAGGGAGATTTTTGATTACACAAACTTGCCACTACTGTTGTTCTAGACTATGAGATCTGGCAGGAGGATGAGTATAACGTCGTTATAAATTAGCTTTAGAAGTGAACATGTATATGACTCTGCTAGAGAGTTGTTGTAGTTGTAAGTCCATGTCGTGCACCCCACGTGTTCGCGGGGAGGCGGAATTTTCAAAAAACGATTTTTCAAAGCTCGCAACATGGACTTGAAGTCCAGGATCGATGCTAAACCCTAGCTAACAAAATACTGTGTGAGTTTTAACTACTCGGATGAAAGTTATACCTCACAAAACCAATTCCTTCTGGTCTTTTAGTCGCTGTCCTCCTCATCATCGTAGGCTCCGAGGATCGTAATGGATCAAACCTTCCTCGTCGACTTCCTCGAGTCAAAGACGATCCACCCGAGAGTCTATAGTCCGAGCTCCAACCTCAAATCCGAGGTAACTAGGGCAACTAGCTTGCTAAACTAGAAGGCCTAGATGATGTAGTGAGTGAAGATGAATTAGTTTCTCTCTTGGAACCCTAGGTTACTAAACTCATGAGACTTTTAGGGGTGTGAGGAAGAAGAAGGAGACTTAAGGAAAATGAGAGTGGATATGAGCTTGGAATAAGAATAACTCATTTGTGATGAATAATGAACCATGTAGATATTTGTTGAGATAAATATCTCACAATCACAAAATATCTCTTTTGTCAAGTGATGAGTCATAGCTCATCCAACAAATACCTCCACTTGATTCTCCTCCACCCAAATTAGGATTTAATCATAAAATAAAATCATAACCCTAATTAAGGTTTTCTCCTTGTAGAAGTTTTCCCGAGTAATTACGAAAACGCCCCCATCCGTATATACATACCCGGATGTCACGACCCGAAAGTACGGAACGCGACTGGCACTTAGATTACGAGACGTCTAAAGGCGTACCGTAACCTAAGTCAGCCAAAGCCCAGAAGAATCTAAACCAAAATCAAAAGAGAGTGATTTTGGTTTACCTTACATGAAAGCAATTTTTTAAATCAATCAAGTTGCATAGAATCCCTTTTTAAAAACATCAAAAATTTCCGAAAATTTCGGCAGAGTCTCCCCTGTATTTTCTATCCCCCAAAATGGGTACAACAAGATAATAAACCTGTAATCATAAAATGGCATCCCCAAGCGGGAGCTAGCTCTTCGCCCAAGGCGGATCACAACCACATGCAATATATATAAGTAATATCAAGAAAAGAGCATAAAAGAAATGCAAAATACCAGAAAACACACGTCGGCTCAAGTGAGCTCGACCCAAAAGAAACCACAAATATACAAATCTCTCAGTCTCATCACTAGGTCGCATATACAAATAGAAAGTGGTAGATGGAGAATACTAGATACAATGATGGAGCAAAAAGAAATAAAGTGTGCTCGCAACCCACCTACGGGCGATGTCGCGAGTCTGAGCAAAAGGAGCTGATGATAAGATAGCCGCCGCTACAAGACTGATGAGTCCGACCTGCAAGACACTGTGGCACAACGGGGGTGAGTTGCCAGCTCGTGAGTAGAATATAACATCTAATAAGGCAATCGTAAGAATGCACGCAACGCGTCACAACATGTATGTCCATATGTGATATAATATCTCTAGTATGCATGCACAGGTATGCAATGTCATTACTAAATCTTTAAGTGTTTTAAATACTAAGGGTATTGAATTCTTAACTTTAGAAAATGAATATCTGCATAATAGCTAAGTACCATCAAGAAATCATCTGAAAACCCGTGTCAAGCATCGACACCAAATATCAAATCATATATGTCTCAATATCTCACTGTATCAATATCTCAAATATCGGGCTCCGTCAGTCCGGATCGGCCCTAATCATCAAATCTCATGACAACGGTCGGTATCCTCTGGATATCCGCCGCGCCAGATATCACCGGTAGGTAGTCTTCCCCTGCCAGGCTCATGTCTACAACTCGATCTTCTTGCCCCGGGGTACCATACCGGGCCCACCATGTACCCGAGACGGTTCATCCACTCCTCGAATTGGGTCTCGAAATCCAACAGAAAACATGAAAACTCATGGTGGACGACACAAACATCACGAGAAAACCGCAACTTTGTTTTAAAAAAATGATAAATATAAGCTTTTGTTAAATTCTTGCGGTTTTCCCCAAAAATCCAGAAATCGCAGCAATACTGAAATCCTCAAGAAAATCATAATGTTCACATGTTATATATGATAAATGTCTATGATATCAATGTATATGATGTGAGTTTTGGCTAGAGATCTATGTAAATATGATGATGATGCGAGATATATGTAAGTCCATGTCACGCACCCCACTAACTCGCGGGGAGGCGGAATATATGAAAAACGATTATCAAAGCTTCGTAACACGGACTTGAGCGCATGAATCGTAATCTAAACCATTGCTAACGTTATACTAGAGGTTTAACTACTCGGTACCGGAGTTATACCTCATGTTACATGTCCTTCTGGTCTTCATCGCTGTCCTCCACTCCTCGTAGGCTCCTTGGAACATCGGCAACTTCACGGCCTCCTCGAATCAAAGACGATCCACCCGAAAGCTTCTACGCCAAGCTTAATCTCAAACTTGAGATAACTAGGTTGCTTAAAGTGCTAATCTAAACTACCTAGAGGATATAGAGTGAGGTTATGAATGTTTTAGTCTATCTAACCCTTGATCTCAACACATGAGAGGTTAGGGTTAGGGTTTCAAGAGAGAGTGAGCTTGAGGAGAGAGAAGGAGAAGATGAGAATGAGAAAAAAAATCCTTCTCACTTGAATATATGATACATAATGAATTATCAATTAATATCAATTAATTGATTATTCACCATGTTTCATTTAATCAAGGAGAGTGATTCATCGTGTGAGTCATTAGATCATTAATGAAGCATTAATGATATGATGAATCATATAAATGAGTCACACAAAGTAATCATGAAAAAGCCACCTCAACCCCTCATGTCACCACTCTTCTAGAACCTTCTCGACAAATTACGAGAACGCCCCTCCAATCCGTGAAAACACGGAAAAACTTTAGACTGTATAAATCCAATAACCTTATACTAGAATCTGGCTTAAACCAAAGCCGACTAGTATAAACTGTCCGAAAAGTCGTACGTGCGAAAACACACGTATACATCCGAACGCTCGTCGTAAAACCATACGACCTCTATATCGTTTCGCCTGGAGCAGGGAAACTCTCTGTGTGGGACTCTAAAGACTCGACACTACGCTGGCAGTGGGTTTAACCACAGACCGCAACCGGCACTAGCTGTACGTAACGGTCCCCAGGTAGATGTCGATAAGAAGGCCGATGAGGAAAATCATCCGAACTCCCACTGAGCCTGATGTGACAATCTTCGTACAGTCCGGTCTGTTCGTCTAAGACTATCGCATATCAAGCCTAGGGGGCGGCAAGCGTCAGTCCCCTAATAGCTGTATAAGTCGTGTTGGAGCGAAGCCCATTACACCCTGAGAAGCTACTGGAACCTAGCAGTATATCTCGTTTGCCCTGGCCAGGGACTTTGTGTAATGGCTCTCTGACACATCGCGATATCATCTCCCAATACCGGGAGAGACGAATCCTATCTAACCGCCACCGCCTCCAAGTGCTCGGGACTGCACCCAACTGCTACCTGTTTGCACGACTCCTTTGAGCCGTGGTAGGGTAGCAATCTAAGAACAGTGGGACACACTCGAGGCGAAGCAGCAGTGTCAAGTTTGCGGACTATGCTGTACTCATGTCACCTGGGAACTGACAACTGACGATGGGTATATTACCAACCAATCAGTTCCACGGCGAGTCCTGTCCGGTGTACCCGTAACCTAACGAGCACCTGTATACTATCTCCAGTACGGCGTACTGATGGCTGTGGGACAGACCATTTCCCCAACTGGGATGAGAAGCGTATACACTTAGTCTACTCTGGAATATCGATGCCCTATCTCGATAATCCAATGACCAGGGACCTGTATAGGATGTTGCTTACAGACTACCCAGCCCCCACTAGTGTGACTGCCATCACGACGCTGGTAATCAAGCAAAGATCCTATGGGCTCTACTAATATGTATAAGTGATACGTTACAAGAAACATATGCACATATTAATGTAGACTCAAACCAAGTAGCATACTACCATGTTTAGCAAGACTGTTATATACAACTGTGAATATCCCAAGCTTCCATTAAGTAATATACATGCTAGTATGATACAATAATGGCCCCTAGGGTATATACACTAACAATCTCCCACTTGCACAAGGGCCATGAGCTGGCATATCGTAGACCTATCATCTCGAATAGCCTCTCGAACTGCGTCTGAGGAATGGCCTTTGTGAATGGATCAGCAATGTTATCCTCCGTCTTTACTCTCTTTACCTCGATCTCCCGGCGATCTATGATCTCCCTGATCAGGTGATACCGCCTTAAGATGTGTCTGGACTTCTGATGGGACCTGGGTTCCTTCGCTAAAGCTATAGCGCCGTTGTTGTCACAATACAGAGGTATTGGACCAACACTAGTAGGAACCACCTGAAGTTCTGTGAGGAACTTCTTCATCCAGACTGCTTCTTTTGCGGCATCGCAAGCAGCTATGTACTCTGCTTCCATCGTTGAGTCAGCAACGGTCTCCTGTTTGGAACTCTTCCAACAGACCGCCCATCTATTGAGGGTAAAGACATAACCCGACATGGACTTGGAGTCATCTTTGTCACTCTGGAAACCGGAGTCGGCAAAGGCCTCCATCTGAAGGTCTTTTCCGCCATACACCAAGAACATCTCCTTAGTCCTCCTCAGTTACTTGAGAATGTTCTTTACTGCTATACAGTGCTTCTCCCCTGGGTTTGCCTGATACCGGCTTACAACGCTCAATGCGTATGCTACATCTGGTCTGGTACATAACATCGCATACATTATAGAGCCTACCGCAGAAGCGTAGGGTATAATCGACATGCGATCCCTTTCCAAATCAGTCTTAGGAGACATCTCTTTGGAGAGGGTGATTCCGTGACAAGCCGGTAAGTTACCGCGCTTAGAATCATCCATACTGAATCTCTTTACTATGGTGTCTATGTACCTGGACTGTGAAAGCCCCAATATCCTCTTTGATCTATCACGATAGATCCGGATCCCCAGAATGTAGGTGGCATCACCCAGGTCTTTCATGGAAAATTTATGTGACAAGAATCTTTTGACTGACTGTAACATAGGAATATCATTTCCTATTAGGAGAATGTCATCCACGTACAAGACGAGGAATACTACAGCTCTCCCTACAATCTTACTGTATATGCATGGTTCATCTGGATTTTTGATAAAGTCAAATTCTTTGACAGCATCATCAAAACAGATGTTCCAACTCCGCGATGTCTGCTTTAGTCCATAAATGGACTTAAGCAGCTTGCATACTTTACCGCTGCTCCCACTCTGAATGAATCCTTCTGGCTGATCCATATAGACACTTTCTTCCAAATTACCATTTAGAAAGGCCGTCTTTACGTCCATCTGCCAGATTTCATAATCGTGGAAGGTAGCAATAGCAAGAAGGACCCGAATAGATTTAAGCATAGCCACTGGAGAAAAGGTTTCGTCATAGTCCAAACCAGGTCTTTGACGGAAACCCTTTGCAACAAGTCTAGCCTTATAGGTTTCAACCTGTCTATCTACACCAATCTTCTTTTTGAAGATCCATTTGCATCCTACAGGTTTTACCCCATCAGGAGCAACGTCCAAAGTCCATACTTTGTTAGTGTACATGGACTCCATTTCGGTCCGCATTGCATCCAGCCATTTTACCGAGTCGCTGCTCTGAATGGCTTGCTGGAAGCTAGTAGGGTCATCTTTATCAATGACACAATCCTCTCTATCCCCATCTATGAGAAAACCGTAGTATCTCTCAGGCGGATGAGACGACCTACTACTCCTGCGGAGTGGCGTCGGGATGTCCTGTTCTCCTGAACCTTCTCGTTCTACCAAGGTTTCAGTAATAGCTTGTGGTTCTGGAATTTCTTCCAGTTCTATTGCGCTCCCACTCTTCTGATTTTCTAAAAACTCAGTTTCTAAGAAGCGGGCTTGTTGAGAAACAAAGACCTTTTGTTCATCTGCGTAATAGAAATAATATCCCATGGAGTTCTTTGGATATCCCACATACTTACACTGTACTGAGCGTGCCTCGAGCTTGTCCGCATGCTGCTTCTTTACAAAAGCTGGACATCCCCATGTCTTAAGATACTTAAGACAGGGTTTCTTCCCACTCCACATCTGATATGGTGTGGTAGGCACAGTCTTGGTTGGAACTCGGTTTAAAAGATATGCAGCTGATTCTAGTGCATATCCCCAGAATGATCGTGGCAACTCAGCGTTACTCATCATGGAACGTACCATATCCAATAGGGTTCGGTTCCGTCTCTCTGATACACCGTTATGTTGTGGTGTGTATGGAGGAGTAAGCTGAGAGAGAATTCCATTCTCTTTTAAGTAACCTAGGAACTGGGCACTTAAGTATTCACCACCTCGATCAGATCTCAGTGTCTTGATACTTTTGCCGGTTTGTTTTTCTACTTCATTCTTGTATTCTTAGAATTTCTCAAAGGCCTCGGATTTATGCTTCATTAAGAAGATATATCCATACCTAGAGAAATCATCCGTAAAAGTAATGAAGTAGGAATAACCACCTCGCGCATGTGTAGACATTGGACTGCACACGTCACTGTGTACGAGTCCCAAGAGCTCGCCTGCTCTTACTCCGTGTCCAGTAAACGGAGTCTTTGTCATCTTTCCCATGAGACAAGATTCACAAGTAGCATAAGATTGATATTCGAATGGATTCAAATATCCTTCTCCATGTAACTTAGTCAACCTTCTCTTATTGATGTGACCTAGTCTACAATACCATAAGAAAGCCTGATTTGTTTTCGGAGACTTTCTTTTAAGTGTGTTCTGGACACTGAAAACCTGAGCTTGATTTAATACGTATATTCCGTTTTCTAATGTACCTGATCCAATCAAATCTTGATTTAGGTGGATGTGAACTACATCTCTTGTAAAAGCAAAATCATATCCTTCCTTAGAAAGTAAGAGTACAGATATGATATTACAACTCGTACCTGGTACATAAAAACAGTTACGCAGAATCAATATCTGCCCAGTTGTCAGTCCAAGATGATATTCCCCTACGGATTCAGCGTTCATGCTCATTCCGTTAGCAACCGTGAGGGTCATATCACCTATCCCGATAACCCTACGGTTTCTCAGAGTCTGTAATGAATTACAGATGTGAGTTCCTGACCCGGTATCCAATACCCAGGAAGTAGGGTTAACTGACATACAGTTCTCAATAACAAACACACTTGAGGCTGAAGCCACAACATGCTTCTCATTCTGGTTACTGGCTTCTAAAGCCCTGCAATCATACTGCCAATGTTCAATCCCATAGCAATAGGAATGTCCCTCAATAGGGTGGTCCAGCTTGTCAAAGGCAATGGACATCTGGACAGATATTTGCCAGTCATATAAGTCAGATTCAGTCAAATTATTATCTAGATGTAACCTATGTGTGGTCACAAGGTCGCTGCAATTAAGAGAGAGAGAAGAAAATATTTTAGCATGATGCTGTTGCAAGTTTAGATTGGTTTTAAGTTTATCTAAACAGGATGGCTCCCACTGTTTCTCGAATCCTTCCTCAAACCATAAAAGAAGAATTAGCCAGGAAAATTCTCACCGTACAATACTTGCTTAACCGTTCGGCCAGGCTAGTGTCGATACTTCGAGGGAGGTTTTCCAACGCTTTCGCGAAGTTCCTTAATTAAATAACCTCTTTTCTCTGGGGGCGTAACCCCGCTGACACCTTTCTTGGCACCTACTTGGTTTATAGCATTGATCGTTAAGTGACGAATCTCCTGATAAGTAGCATGTACTCACAGTAGGATCGGGATCCAAAATATCATCGTATGATAATGTTGAAGGAATCCTACCAACATTCATCAAACTCCAAAATGGTATGCTCTCTCTGCAAATTTCAGTTTCTTTAGAAATTCCCGATGTGGATTTTTGCCCCATGCTCTTATGACCTTGACTTTGGTCAACAAATCATAAGTCACATGTCAAGTTCTACCCGTCATTGTCCAGGTTAATTTGAACCCACCCGTACATACCCTTGACTTTAGTCAACAAGGTAATACGACTGTCCCAAACCAACGCATCTATCTATGCTGCATATAAATATCCAACAGCTACCAAACACTGTGCCTTGACTTTAGTCAACAAACACAGCTTGAATACTATTGACTATCTATATGAAATGACGGAGGGTTACGAATGGTTTTGGCAAAACCGTGAACGTAGTGAACTTGATATAATCGAAGGAACCTGATACTTTTTAAAAGGAGTGGTTAAAGCTCCGCAATTAAAAATTCTGATCTTTTAAAATAACCGATCGGTTTCTTTTAAATTTGTTCCAACGATTCAACTTTGGTTTATTTTCTTTGCATAATAATGCGTCCCATCATTAACCTATCATTGCAGAAAACAACGAAAATACAACGTCCTCTTATGCCATCCGCATTCGCCACGGGGTCCCGTCATCACCCGTTAGGTTACTTAACTAACGACAGAGCGGGGGCTGGGCTAGCGCGGTTGTAAAACATAAGTGACGTCTAATAGCTATTTATATATAGATATTGTACATTCGTCAGATGCAATAATAAGCATTCCAGATCACAGATAAACTTTATTGGATATGCAAGTAATCCGCGTTTCTTTTGAGCCTGCAAGGAAAGACGGATTACACAGTTGTGATGAATAGCCATTACCCCACCCCAGACCCCTACGGGTACGGCAAACTACCCGCCAAATACCAGAAGTGAAGCGGTCTGCCTCGACACTTCAAAATACCCGGTAGTTTGTGCACCCCACCTTGGGTCTATCCTAGGAGCAAAAACAGTAAAAAGAAATAATAATACAACGGTGGCTACTACCGCAACCTGGATGTGCCCCGCAAAATAATATTACATCAAATTACATTTACATTGAATGAATATTAAATACATCTCAAACCCCCGGCTAATCATCACAACAGTCCAATACAGTTCATATACACAAACAGTAAACATTTCAGAAATGTGCAACCCCCTGCCAACCGACATACTAGCAGTTAGGGGAGGTTTACGAACACATTAAACATTACAGATAAAGATCCAATTAGCAAATTGATTAGAACATCGATCGATTACCTATATCCGTGTCTACCCCAAAAGCAAATCATCACAGAGGCAACCTGGGCAGAAACAGTATATACAGGAAAACAAAAAACCCAAAATTATGAATTACTGTGAAACTCCGAGTCAACTCGGCGTTGACTCGGCGGCGGTTCCGCGGCAAAAGCTCTCTATTGCCGCGGAACCGCGGTCGTATTGCCGAGTTGCATCCTCGAATTTTCCCAGATTTCTTACAATTCCCTGCTGTGAATTTTAAGGTATGTCAAAAAATTTTTACGACACTTTTAAAATTAACAGAAACGGTCAAGGATTAGGGTTTTGTTTTCCGTGTTTTTCCGTTGTCAAAAATTTTTTACGACACTTTTAAAATTAACAGAAACGGTCAAGGATTAGGGTTTTGTTTTCCGTGTTTTTCCGTTGTCCAAAATTTTTTACGACACTTTTAAAATTAACAGAAACGGTCAAGGATTAGGGTTTTGTTTTCCGTGTTTTTCCGTCGATCGAACTTCTAATCAGTTGCTAACAAGCTAGTAATGGTTTAGTTGGCTCTGATACCACTGTAAGTCCATGTCACGCACCCCACTAACTCGCGGGGAGGCGGAATATATGAAAAACGATTATCAAAGCTTCGTAACACGGACTTGAGCGCATGAATCGTAATCTAAACCATTGCTAACGTTATACTAGAGGTTTAACTACTCGGTACCGGAGTTATACCTCACGTTACATGTCCTTCGGGTCTTCATCGCTGTCCTCCACTCCTCGTAGGCTCCTTGGAACATCGGCAACTTCACGGCCTCCTCGAATCAAAGACGATCCACCCGAAAGCTTCTACGCCAAGCTTAATCTCAAACTTGAGATAACTAGGTTGCTTAAAGTGCTAATCTAAACTACCTAGAGGATATAGAGTGAGGTTATGAATGTTTTAGTCTATCTAACCCTTGATCTCAACAAATGAGAGGTTAGGGTTAGGGTTTCAAGAGAGAGTGAGCTTGAGGAGAGAGAAGGAGAAGATGAGAATGAGAACAAAAATCCTTCTCACTTGAATATATGATACATAATGAATTATCAATTAATATCAATTAATTGATTATTCACCATGTTTCATTTAATCAAGGAGAGTGATTCATCGTGTGAGTCATTAGATCATTAATGAAGCATTAATGATATGATGAATCATATAAATGAGTCACACAAAGTAATCCTGAAAAAGCCACCTCAACCCCTCATGTCACCACTCTTCTAGAACCTTCTCGACAAATTACGAGAACGCCCCTCCAATCCGTGAAAACACGGAAAAACTTTAGACTGTATAAATCCAATAACCTTATACTAGAATCTGGCTTAAACCAAATCCGGCTAGTATAAACTGTCCGAAAAGTCGTACGTGCGAAAACACACGTATACATCCGAACGCTCGTCGTAAAACCATACGACCTCTATATCGTTTCTCCTGGAGCAGGGAAACTCTCTGTATGGGACTCTAAAGACTCGACACTACGCTGGAAGTGGGTTTAACCACAGACCGCAAGCGGCACTAGCTGTACGTAACGGTCCCCAGGTAGATGTCGATAAGAAGGCCGATGAGGAAAATCATCCGAACTCCCACTGAGCCTGATGTGACAATCTTCGTACAGTCCGGTCTGTTCGTCTAAGACTATCGCATATCAAGCCTAGGGGGCGGCAAGCGTCAGTCCCCTAATAGCTGTATAAGTCGTGTTGGAGCGAAGCCCATTACACCCTGAGAAGCTACTGGAACCTACCAGTATATCTCGTTTGCCCTGGCCAGGGACTTTGTGTAATGGCTCTCTGACACATCGCGATATCATCTCCCAATACCGGGAGAGACGAATCCTATCTAACCGCCACTGCCTCCAAGTGCTCGGGACTGCACCCAACTGCTACCTGTTTGCACGACTCCTTTGAGCCGTGGTAGGGTAGCAATCTAAGAACAGTGGGACACACTCGAGGCGAAGCAGCAGTGTCAAGTCTGCGGACTATGCTGTACTCATGTCACCTGGGAACTGACAACTGACGATGGGTATAATACCAACCAATCAGTTCCACGGCGAGTCCTGTCCGGTGTACCCGTAACCTAACGAGCACCTGTATACTATCTCCAGTACGGCGTACTGATGGCTGTGGGACAGACCATTTCCCCAACTGGGATGAGAAGCGTATACACTTAGTCTACTCTGGAATATCGATGCCCTATCTCGATAATCCAATGACCAGGGACCTGTATAGGATGTTGCTTACAGACTACCCAGCCCCCACTAGTGTGACTGCCATCACGACGCTGGTAATCAAGCAAAGATCCTATGGGCTCTACTAATATGTATAAGTGATACGTTACAAGAAACATATGCACATATTAAAGTAGACTCAAACCAAGTAGCATACTACCATGTTTAGCAAGACTGTTATATACAACTGTGAATATCCCAAGTTTTCATTAAGTAATATACATGCTAGTATGATACAATAATGGCCCCTAGGGCATATACACTAACAATATATGCATGCGATGCAATTTCATATATCAAGTATGAATGCAGGTGACGATATTAAGATAAACAGGTTCTATAGTGCACGTGGCATGGTAATTACCAAAGGCGTGTGTGTCACATGAATAGTGCACGTGCAACAGATGCCAATGGTAAGGTGTTCGTGTCCTACGAAATGATATCGCATAAGTATAGATGAATGTCCATGCAATCTAATATACTGTTCGCTATAAAGGTATGCAGTGTACATGAATGGATAAGCTAGCTAACAATATAAATCTTGTAAAAAGTGGGGTAATCCTAACTTGGGGGGGCGCATCGCGCCATCCAGACGATTCCCCCATAGATGAATACATCTACTCACTTGAAATCCCCGCTAATCCGATCCGACCACCGCCTTGCCTTTACGCGCCGTGTCCGATGTTTCCCCGACCGATCCTATATTTGCACAACACCAAGCATAAGATTACATATCCTAAAATGATGCAAGTCACAATATACAAATCCCGACGCTCTCGAACTAAACATAACGTGCACTCGGTGCGCGGAAAACACACGAAAATCACTAAATCTTAACTAGAATCGTCTTTTCGGGGAAATCGACAAAACTAAAACCCGGCTAGACAAAACCCCACATTCGCGCACTCTAATAGTCATATAAGAAGCTAATTATATCGCTAATATAACGCAATTTGATCGCATTATATTTTGCATAAAAAAACTAGTAAGCAAATTGCATACCGATTCGATGCAAACGTCGCAATTTATCGATCTAGCGAGCGTAACATCGCACAATTAACCATTCTAACTAATTAGATAACCACTAACCTAACTTAAACCCACTTATCCTACAACAAACCCTAATTTGGGCATCAACACCTCTCTTGAAAATCATGAGCAAACAAATTAACCCAAATTTCACACTTAAACTACAAAATCTAGCAAGCTTAAACTACAATTAAACACTAGATTAAGATTATACCTCACAAGTGATGATTCCTAGTTTGCACTAGCCTCCAAGACACCTCTTTTCTCAACCTTCTAAACAAATTAGGGTTTGGGAAGAAGTGGAATGGGATTTAGGTTAGAATTAGTGAAGAAAATTGTGTATTTTTGTGGATTTTTGTTGATTTTTGAAGCAAGAAAGAGAGGGGAAAATGGTGTTTCCAGCAGTGAGCTTGGCCTGGAGCAAGGGAGGGAGGTTGTGGGAGTTTTGTGGAAGTTTCTAGGTCAAAAAAACCCTTTATGTTCTCATTTAATGCTTTTCACATCAACTTTTTACAAAAAAACCCCATTTTACATCATTTTTTCACTAAATTTCCAACCATAAAACCAAAATCTTATAAAGTTATGATACAATTTATTAACACTCTATTTTAGCTTATAAAGATTCCTAATTATGAAATTTACCTAATTAAATTTGTATTTATCACTAATTTAATGTATTTTTAAAAGCTTAAAATAATAAAAAAATAATTAATTACGAAAAAAAATTTATTTAACTAGAAAATTATAAGTGACATTTTAGTGACAAAATTATAGTAATATCTTATCTAAATTTTGTATAATTAGGTCTACAATGAAAAATACCTATTTTGACTTTTTACGGAAAAAGCCGAAAAATTAGCCGATTACCGAAAAACTGCCTAAACGATTTTCGAAGGGTTACAATCTTCCCCCCTTAAAGAAATTCGGTCCCCGAATTTAGAATTTAACTATGCGTACCTTCAAAAAGATGGGGATATCTCTTCCTCATCTCGACCTCGGTCTCCCAGGTGACCTCCTCGCTGTTCGGGCCACGCCAAAGGACCCTGACGGACGGTATAACCTTCGACCTCAATTTCTTCACCTGCCGATCCAAAATGACAACCGGCTGCTCGGTGAAAGAAAGATCACGCTCAATCTGGATCGTCTGGTGCTGAATCGCCTGGGAAGGATCATGAAGGTACTTGCGGAGCATCGAGACATGGAACACGGGGTGGACATCGGGGAAGCTGGGCGGAAGAGCTAACCGATAAGCGACTGGACCAACACGCTCTAGGATCTCGAAAGGACCAACATATCTAGGACTCACCTTCCCTTTCCGCCCAAATCTCATCACACCCTTCATCGGAGAGACCTTCAGGAAAACATGATCGCCAACAGTGAACTCGAGTCGGCGACGACGCTTATCAGCATATGATTTCTGCCTGCTCTGTGCCGCTCTCATCCTGTCCCGAATCAGCTGTATCTTCTCGGTGGTCTCCTGTACAATCTGCGGCCCCAAAATACTGCTCTCTCTGAGCTCTGTCCAACATACAGGCGATCGACATCTCCTCCCATATAAAGCCTCGAAAGGTGCCATCTGAATCGTCTCCTGGAAGCTATTATTGTAGGAAAACTCGATCAAAGGCAAATGACGATCCCAGCTACCATCGAAATCTAAAACACAAGCTCTGAGCATGTCCTCAAGAGTCTGAATAGTACGCTCCGACTGACCGTCAGTCTGCGGATGAAAGGCTGTGCTAAAACTCAATCGGGTGCCCAAAGCTTCCTGGAGTTTCTGCCACAATCGGCTGGTAAACTGGGTGCCACGGTCGGACACGATGCAAGTCGGAACACCATGCAGTCGCACTATCTCATCAATATAAACCTGGGCGTACTGAGAAAATCCAAAAGTGGTCTTCACTGGCAGGAAGTGAGCCGCTTTCGTCAGTCGATCCACAATCACCCAAATAGAGTCGTACCCTCGACTGGTCCTGGGTAGACCTATAATGAAGTCCATGGAGACCTGCTCCCACTTCCACTCAGGGATGGGCAAAGGCTGTAACTCGCCGGCTGGCCTCTGGTGCTCGGCCTTGACTTGCTGACAAGTCAGGCATCTCGACACAAAGTCTGTAATATCCTTCTTCATCCTGTCCCACCAGTAAACCTCTCTGAAATCACGGTACATCTTGGTGGAACCTGGATGCACATTGTATACTGATCTATGTGCCTCCTCGAGAATATCACGCCTCAGTCCCTCTGAATCTGGCACGCACAGTCGAGTCCCAAATCGAAGTATCCCCTGATCATCCATCGCGAACTCGGAAACTCTGCCCTGCCGAATCTGCTCAATAATCTCTAATATACGGGCATCGCCGGACTGAGCCTCGCGGATACGGTCAAGTAACTGTGGGCGTGCTCTGAAATGGGCCAGCTGTCACCCCGTAGGAGTAAACTCGAACTGCATTCTGCTGTCACATAACACCTGCCAATCCGCCGTCGACTGCATCTGCACTGCGCTCAAACAAGATAAGCTACCTCCGGGCCTCCTACTCAAAGCATCTGCCACCACATTCGCCTTGCCCGGATGGTATAGAATTTCGCAGTCATAATCCTTCACCAACTCCATCCATCGGCGCTGTCTCAGATTCAGATCTCGCTGCTGGAAAATATACTTCAAACTCTTGTGGTCAGTGAATATCTGGCACGACTCACCGTATAGGTAATGTCTCCAGATCTTAAGTGCAAATACCACTGCATCCATCTCCAAATCATGTGTGGGGTAGTTCTGCTCGTGTTTCCTCAGCTGCCGAGAAGCATACGCAATAACTCTATCGTGCTGCATCAATACACAGCCCAGCCCCACTCGAGAAGCATCACAATATACCACGAACCCGCCTGATCTTGAAGGCAATGCTAACACTGGTGCAGTAGTCAGACGAGTCTTCAACTGCTGGAAGCTATCCTCACATGCCTGGGTCCAATCAAAAGGAACCCCCTTCCGGGTCAACCCGGTCAAAGGTGCAGCAATGCGGGAGAAATCCTGGATGAAACGTCGATAATAGCCGGCCAGACCTAGAAAGCTGCGAACCTCTGTAACTGATACCGGTCTAGGCCAACGCTGAACTGCCTCGATCTTCTTCGGGTCCATACAAATACCGTATCTCGTCACCACATGACCCAAGAAGTCAACACTGTCTAACCAGAATGCGCACTTGGAAAATTTGGCGAACAGCTGATGCTCCCTCAAAGTCTGCAATGTGATACGTAAGTGCTGCTCATGCTCCTCCCGGCTCCGAGAATAAACCAAGATGTCGTCAATGAACACAATAATGAACTGATCGAGATACGGCCTGAATACACGGTTCATCAAATGCATAAATGCTGCCGGGGCATTAGTGAGCCCGAACGACATCACCAAGAACTCATAATGACCATATCGAGTATGGAAGGCGGTCTTCGGAATTTCCTCCTTCCGAACCCGCAACTGGTGATAACCTGACCGTAAATCAACCTTCGAGAAGAACCCTGCACCCTAGAGCTGATCGAATAAGTCATCAATGCGGGGTACGGGATACCTGTTCCGCACAGTAACCCGGTTCAGCTGACGATAATCAATGCATAAACGCATACTTCCGTCCTTCTTCTTAACAAACAAGACGGGAGCACCCCAAGGTGACACACTCGGTCGGATAAGCCCTTTGACCAGCAAGTCCTGTAACTGATCCTTTAGCTCTCTCAGCTCCGCCGGGGCCATCCGATAAGGCGGTATAGAGATAGGCCCCGTGCCGGGGATCAAGTCAATACAGAACTCAATCTCGCGCTCTGGTGGCAGACCAGGCAGCTCGTCAGGAAATACATCAGGAAACTCTCTCACAACAGGGACCTAGTCCAACGGAACCTCTGTGGAGCTAGCATCACAAACATAGGCTAAGAATCCCTGACACCCTTTCCTTAAGAGCTGACCAGCGCGAAGAGAAGAAATCAAGCTAGGAAGGGTAGCGCTACGATCTCCCTGAATAACAAGAACCGGCTCACCAGGAAAACTGAATCTGACTGCCTTTCCACGGCAGTCCATGGATGCATAACAGGTGGCTAGCCAGTCCATACCAAGAAGAACGTCAAAGTCTAGCATATCGAGGAGAATCAAATCAACTAAAGAATCTCTCTCCCCGATACGAACGAAACACGATCGGTACACAAAACGGGCAACAAAAGACTCGCCTACCGGTGTAATAACGACAAGCGGCTGATTTAACGGAGATGACTCTCGGCCCAACCTCGGTGCAAAATACGTGGATACATAGGAATGTGTGGAGCCTGGATCAAATAATACCCGGGCATCAAAAGAACATACTGGCAGAGTACCTGTCACGACGGCATTGGATGCCTGTGCATCCTGAGGAGTCAATGCGAACACTCGGGCCTGTCCACCACTAATAGCCGGCTGTGCTCTGCCTCTACCTCGGCCTCTGCCTCTGCCTCTGTCGCCTCGTCCTCTCTGGACCGGACCGCCATGCCCACGGCCTCTAGAAGCATCTGGCTGGCGTGGAGCATCATCAGTAGTAGGAAGTAGAGCTCTCTGAGGAGGTGGTGAGGGTGGTAAGGTCGCATGCGGGACTGTCGCCGCGCCCTGACGTCCCATGGTACAGTCTCTGACACGGTGGTACTGACTCCCGCACCGAAAACATCCTGGAGACGACTGCTAGGTCTGTGGATATGAACCAAATAACTGACCTCGTCTCAATCCTCTGCCTCCACCATCTCCCGGAAATAATCTATCGCGGTGTCTACCCATCTGCCGCTGAGCTGGCGTATCAGTACGGATCCTCTTCGGCCCAGAAACGACCGGAGTCTCAGAAATACGCTCCTCCAAAAGTAAGGCTGCATCCATCGCGGCTGCGTATGTATCAAAGTGCTGGGTGCCGATGGCAAGGAATAGCTGTGTATCAAGCCCTCGTACAAACCTCTTTATTCTCTTCTCTTCTGTGTCGACTAGGTACGGAGCATATCGAGACAACTGGGTAAACTGTATATCATACTCCGACACCGTCATCCCAGGAGTCTTGCACAAAGACTCAAAACTACGGGCTCGAGCATCTCGGACACTCTCCGGAAGAAAACGGGCAAGAAATGCAGATGTAAACTCATCCCAGGTCATAGAAGGTAGACCTGCAGCTCGGCCTCTCTCTACTGAATCGTACCATGTCTGGGCAAGACCCTCCAGACGAAAACTCGCAAACTCAACCAATCTATCATCAGAACACCTCAACGAACGGCAAATCCGAGCCATCCTATCAAGAAATGCCTGTGGGTCCTCTGTCGCATCTGTACCGGTAAAAGCTGGAGGTCTCAATCTCATGAACTCCTGTAGTGAAACAGGGATAGTCTCCATAGTAGCAGCAGGAGTGACCATCTGTGCAGCAGGTACGATCGTGGTCTGTGCGGTGGAAGGAACGTCCTCGGATCTCTGTGCCCGGCTGGACTCAACTAAAGATCCCATCATCTGTCGCAACTCTTGCATGCCAGCCTCTAATCTGGCAATACGGTCAGGATAAGGCGGATCAGTATGACCCTGAGGGGTAGGCGTATCATCCCGCTCGATCCTCGCCTCAGACGGGCCCGCCCGAATCTCATCCCTAGCGGCAGCCCGCTGAGCTCTCGTAGTCTTTGGCGGCATCGAAGCTGGAATAAGAAACAGGACTGATAAGAGCATTGCAATTGAATCAAGGAATGCAAGAATCAAGAAAGGAAATACAAGCAATTATGTCCTGAGGTCACTTAGGCGGAGTACCGTATCGTAAGTATACCGCGGATCATACCCACGTTACGCCACTCTGCTTAAGTCACCTACTCCATCTACCAAGGTCGTCCTACACTCAGAAAGGTAAAACCTACACTCTGATACCAACTTCTTCACGACCCGAAAGTACGGAACGCGACTGGCACTTAGATTACGAGACGTCTAAAGGCGTACCGTAACTTAAGTCAGCCAAAGCCCAGAAGAATCTAAACCAAAATCAAAAGAGAGTGAAGGAAAACCTTACATGAAAGCAATTTTTTAAATCAATCAAGTTGCATGGAATCCCTTTTTAAAAACATCAAAAATTTCCGAAAATTTCGGCAGAGTCTCCCCTGTATTTTCTATCCCCCAAAATGGGTACAACAAGATAATAAACCTGTAATCATAAAATGGCATCCCCAAGCGGGAGCTAGCTCTTCGCCCAAGGCGGATCACAACCACATGCAATATATATAAGTAATATCAAGAAAAGAGCATAAAAGAAATGCAAAATACCAGAAAACACACGTCGGCTCAAGTGAGCTCGACCCAAAAGAAACCACAAATATACAAATCTCTCAGTCTCATTACTAGGTCGCATATACAAATAGAAAGTGGTAGATGGAGAATACTAGATACAATGATGGAGCAAAAAGAAATAAAGTGTGCTCGCAACCCACCTATGGGCGATGTCGCGAGTCTGAGCAAAAGGAGCTGATGATAATATAGCCGCCGCTACAAGACTGATGAGTCCGACCTGCAAGACACTGTGGCACAACGGGGGTGAGTTGCCAGCTTGTGAGTAGAATATAACATCTAATAAGGTAATCGTAAGAATGCACGCAACGCGTCACAACATGTATGTCCATATGTGATATAATATCTCTAGTATGCATGCACAGGTATGCAATGTCATTACTAAATCTTTAAGTGTTTTAAATACTAAGGGTATTGAATTCTTAACTTTAGAAAATGAATATCTGTATAATAGCTAAGTACCATCAAGAAATCATCTGAAAACCCGTGTCAAGCATCGACACCAAATATCAAATCATATATGTCTCAATATCTTACTGTATCAATGTCTCAAATGTCGGGATCCGTCAGTCCGGATCGGCCCTAATCATCAAATCTCACGACAACGGTCGGTATCCTCCGGATATCCGCCGCGCCAGACATCACCGGTAGGTAGTCTTCCCCTGCCAGGCTCATCGTCTACAACTCGATCTTCTTGCCCCGGGATACCATACCAGGCCCACCATGTACCCGAGACGGTTCATCCACTCCTTGAATTGGGTCTCGAAATCCAACAGAAAACATGAAAACTCATGGTGGACGACACATACATCACGAGAAAACCGCAACTTTGTTTTAAAAAAATGATAAATATAAGCTTTTGTTAAATTCTTGCGGTTTTCCCCAAAAATCCAGAAATCGCAGCAATACTGAAATCCTCAAGAAAATCATAATGTTCACATGTTATATATGATAAATGTCTATGATATCAATGTATATGATATGAGTTTTGGCTAGAGATCTATGTAAATATGATGATGATGCGAGATATATGCATGCGATGCAATTTCATATATCAAGTATGAATGCAGGTGACGATATTAAGATAAACAGGTTCTATAGTGCACGTGGCATGGCAATTACCAAAGGCGTGTGTGTCACATGAATAGTGCGCGTGCAACAGATGCCAATGGGAAGGTGTTCGTGTCCTACGAAATGATATCGCATAAGTATAGATGAATGTCCATGCAATCTAATATACTGTTCGCTATAAAGGTATGCAGTGCACATGAATGGATAAGCTAGCTAACAATATAAATCTTGCAAAAAGTAGGGTAATCCTAACTTGGGGGGGCGCATCGCGCCATCCAGACGATTCCCCCATAGATGAATACATCTACTCACTTGAAATCCCCGCTAATCCGATCCGACCACCGCCTTGCTTTTACGCGCCGTGTCCGATATTTCCCCGACCGATCCTATATTTGCACAACACCAAGCATAAGATTACATATCCTAAAATTATGCGAGTCACAATATAAAAATACCGACGCTCTCGAATTAAATATAACGTGCACTCGGTGCGCGGGAAAACACACGAAAATCGCTAAATCTTAACTAGAATCGTCTTTTCGGGGAAATCGACAAAACTAAAACCCGGCTAGACAAAACCCCACATTCGCGCACTATAATAGTCATATAAGAAGCTAATTATATCACTAATATAACGCAATTTGATCGCATTCTATTTTGCATAAAAAAACTAGTAAGCAAATTGCATACCGATTCGATGCAAACGTCGCAATTTATCGACCAAGTGAGCGTAACATCGCACAATTAACCATTCTAACTAATTAGATAACCACTAACCTAACTTAAACCCACTTATCCTACAACAAACCCTAATTTGGGCATCAACACCTCTCTTGAAAATCATGAGCAAACAAATTAACCCAAATTTCACACTTAAACTACAAAATCTAGCAAGCTTAAACTACAATTAAACACTAGATTAAGATTATACCTCACAAGTGATGATTCCTAGGTTGCACTAGCCTCCAAGACACCTCTTTTCTCAACCTTCTAAACAAATTAGGGTTTGGGAAGAAGTGGAATGGGATTTAGGTTAGAATTAGTGAAGAAAATTGTGGATTTTTGTGGATTTTTGTTGATTTTTGAAGCAATTTTGAAGCAAGAAAGAGAGGGGAAAATGGTGTTTCCAGCAGTGAGCTCGGCCTGGAGCAAGGGAGGGAGGTTGTGGGAGTTTTGTGGAAGTTTCGAGGTCAAAAAAACCCTTTATGTTCTCATTTAATGCTTTTCACATCAACTTTTTACAAAAAAACCCCATTTTACATCATTTTTTCACTAAATTTCCAACCATAAAACCAAAATCTTATAAAGTTATGATACAATTTATTAACACTCTATTTTAGCTTATAAAGATTCCTAATTATGAAATTTACCTAATTAAATTTGTTTTTATCACTAATTTAATGTATTTTTAAAAGCTTAAAATAATAAAAAAAATAATTAATTACGAAATTTTTTTTATTTAAATAGAAAATTATAAGTGACATTTTAGTGACAAAATTATAGTAATATCTTATCTAAATTTTGTATAATTAGGTCTACAATGAAAAATACCTATTTTGACTTTTTACGGAAAAAGCCGAAAAATTAGCCGATTACCGAAAAACTGCCTAAACGATTTTCGAAGGGTTACACCGGATTCGTATTCCGAAGAATACGAATACAATGAGATGAAAGCAATCCATCAATATAATACTAGGATCCTACTTAAACCAAAGCCCACTAGTATTATCCGCCCGATCATCATACGTGCACAAGTGCATGTACGTGATCGAAGCCCAGCCGTAAAACCATACGGCCTTTATATCTTTCGCCCGATGCAGGAAAACCCTCTGTGTGGGACTCTAAAGACTCGACAGTACGCTGGCAGTGGTTTTAACCATAAGCCGCAAGCGGTACTAGCTGCACGTAACGGCTATCCAGGTATCTGTCGATAAGAAGGCCGATGAGATAACTCATCCATACTCATACAAAGCCTGTCTGTGACAATCTCCGTACAGTGCGGTCTGTTCGTCTAAGAGTATTTCATATCGGGCCTGGGGGGCGCTAATCATCAAACCCCTAATAGCGCAATAATTCGTATCGGAGTGTAGCCCAAAACACCCTGAAAAGCTACTGGAATACCTACCAGTCTTTTTAATTGTATGTATGCCCTAGAGGCGATTATTGTACATATGATATATATTATAGTGGATGCTTGGACATATATAGAGAGGATTTTCTTGCTCGACATGATAGTATGCTATCTGGTTGCTCTTTATCTTAACATGTATACTTGTCTCTTGATATTGTCTTATGGTTACATGTTGGTAAAGCCTTTAGGATGTGTACTTGACTATCAAGATTATGATGTAGATCATACTAGTGGGGACATAGTAGTCCATAAGTTCATCCTTTAATGTTCCTAGTCGTGGGTGTATCGAGATAGGGCATCGATATACCAGAGTATACTAGCATATACGCTTCTCGACCCATATGATGGGCGATGGATGATCCTATATCCATTGGTGTTTATCCTCAGAGATGGTATACGGGTGCTCAGTGGAGACTGGGTACACTGGACGGACTCATCGAGAACTCTTAGATGGTATTATACCTCACGTCAGATATCAGTTCTCTGGTGACACTGGTACAGGTTAGTCTGTAGACCCGAGATCGTCATAGAGTCTTATGTGATTCCCACTGTGCTTTGATTTCCACCTTACCATGTTCAAGAAGACATGCAAAATGGTGGTTTTTGGGTACAGTCCCGAGTCACATGGAGGCAATGAGCGATAGGAGGGATTTCGTCTCTCCCGGTATTAGGGGTTGATGTTGCGCTGTGCTCGATTGGCAATAACAGGGAAGTCCTTGGCAAGGGCTGATTTATAGATTTACTGTTAAGTGTTATCAGTAGTTTCTCGACCCGTTATGAGCCTAATATCATCATGACTTATCGAGTTATTAGGGTCTGACGTTTACCACCCATAAACTTGATATGCGACATATGAGACGAGGAGACCGGACTATACGGTAGTGTTACTGACAGGCTTTACAGGAGCTAGAGCAGGCTTGCTTGTTGATCTTCTGATCGCTCAATACCCGGTTAGCTGTTACGTCCAGCTAGTACCGCTGACGGCTTATAGGAGCTTGATGTGATCATCATATACTGCCGGCGTATTGATGATTCTTTAGAGTCCTACATAGAGGTTTTACTGGCACAGGCAAAACGAAGTAGGAGCACATATGTGATATGTGCGGGACCGAGATTAATACGAGTATGTGATACCGTATTCTATTCTCGCGATTATTTGTATCGGTCGGTTATATGTGATATAGCCGGATTATCGAATCATGTGTTGATTCGATAAGATGGTACATATAATATTAGTCGGTTATATGTGATATAGCAGGATTATTAAATCAAGTGTTGAATTGATAATTTAGTGTATAATTGTATATTTGATATACTAGTTTACATTAACTAATATTATCTCACTTAAGCATTTATTTTTCTCACATGTGCCCACTTAATATATATGTGATATATTAATCGTGTTTTTTTTTATTTTGTGTCATGGTTGATGATACACACTACATGGGTGTATGAGACTTACACTATACTAATTATAATATAGGGTTTAAATATTTAAAGTAAATCCAAATTAGTGGATAATTAGCCACATGCATGAAGCTTGTAGAAGCTTGTGGATGCATTGACTTGGTCCACTAGTTTTGTTTTACTTAAGATATTTATTAACCTAACCATTATAATTTTGCCATGGTTATGTCTCTACATGAGTTACTATATGATACAAACTCACCCATGGTTGATTCTCTCATCTCATTAGTTCATTCTCATCTCTTGATCATCTTCTTCATCCTTATGAAAAAGCTTGCTAGCTTTTTCCAAAGTGAGAAAATATTGTGAGAAAAATAAAATTAAAGTGAGCCCACTTCCTACTTCATCATCCTCCACTGGATTAGCACTTTAGTATAAGGTGTTAGCTTCACTGATCTCTCCTTAGTGATGTACTAGCTTGAGTTAGTGTGTCCTCGACGTAAATCATTTTCGGCCTCGAAGACTTCAAGCAAGTTCGTTTTTTTCACATTGAGAAGCCATGCAAGATATCACGACCCAAAAATATTAACTCATGACCGGCACTTAAATCACGCAACGTCTACAGGCGTAACGTAACTTAAATGAGCCGAAGCCCAGAAATCTAAACCCTACAAAAGAAGTATGTAATGAAAACATTGATAGAACATTTTGAAACCTTAAGTAAAAATCCTTAAACTTATTTTTTTACTTTCCTTTGTTTTCATAAAAATTTCGGTAGCACCTCCTTTGTAAAAACTAGCCCCAAAACGGGTACAACATAGAATATAAAGAAAGCATCCCCAAACAGGAGCAAATCACGCCCAACGGCGGAAATAACCACCACAAGCGCACACACACACACACACACACACACACACACGACGCCCAAAGGCGAAGATCAACACAAGGAAAATAAAAGCAAGATATCAAACCCACCAAGCGAACATATAACCCATCGCTCTAAGTCTCGCAACTACAAGCCTTGCTAAGTCTTACTGCTTATACAAATACTAGTTTCTGATTTGATGGAGTAACTAGATACAACAGGAATAATAATACGAGAGTAGCATGATCCAACATGTACCACCTACCCAAAGCAAATCACCCGAAAGTAGCTGTGTGGCAGTGATGCCGCTACTGATCCATGCGGTCAACCTGCAAGAACTATGGCACAACGGGGGTGAGTTGCCAACTCCTGAGTAGAAAACATCATCAGGTAGAAATCAAAATAAACAACTATTTTTAGGTCAACTACATCATAAAGGTAATACTATGATATCTAGGGTGACCGTATCTGCATATATGCCAACAACATAATCAATGCCTATCAGCAAGTGGATCTCATCCAACCATATAATCATTGCATGTATACATGTGGATCTCGTCCAACAATATAATCAATGCATGTATGCAGGTGGATCTCCTCCAACAATATAATCAATGCATGTATGCAGGTGGATCTCGTCCAACAATATAAATCATTGCTCGTATGCCTGTAGATCTCATCTACGTGTCAACTAATGACACAACAAAATCATGCATGTAAATATCATGAAGGCATATGAAGATAAAAATGAGGATATAAATCAACATGTGTCCCTCGCGGCACAACAAAATCATAGAACTTGAGTGTCCAACATCGACACTCGAAACATCATGAAACCCATGTCCAGCATCGACACATAAATCCTCATATCTCGGGCTCCGTCAGTCCGGATCGGCTCTCGGGCTCCGTCAGACCGGATCGACCCATATCAATATCTCGGGCTCCGTCTGTCCGGATCGGCCCATGGGCTCCGTCAGTCTGGATCGACCTGTGTCATCTCTCGACTTCGGTCGGTATCCTCCGGATAACCACCGAGTCCAAATACTATCACCGGTAGGTAGTGCTCACCTGCCAGGCTCATTGCCTAACAATACGAGTCTTCTTTCCCCGGGGTACCTCACCGGGTCCACCATATACCCACAGGCCGTGCCTACCGCTCCTCGAATCGGGTTTCACATACCAATCTCAGAACTGAGAAAACACATGGTGGACGTCTCGAAATATCATATCAAGAGAAACCGGATTTTCAAACAATACATAAATTCTTGAAATACCCCTACGGTTCTCAAATCCATAAATCACATGAAATCCATATCTCAATGCGTAAATCCATGAAACATGATATATGCAACATAGAACAGTAATATGAGCATATCAAGGGAAAACCGTTATTTAAATGCATCAAGTTATTAAATATATCATGCGTTTCCCAATTCCTCTAAAATCAAGTGCAACATCATATGAGGTGTACATGTAACTATAGCAAGATTTGTATGTTTACATGTAAGCATGTATGTATGATGCATTTCATATGCGCAATAGTACAACAATCAACGTCTCAAAGTCAATAACAATACAATACCATATAGGGGTATATGTAACTATACCAAGGTATGTGGGTGTACATGTAAGTATGTATGCATGATGTACATGTAGCTATTGCAAGGTATGTCATGCAACGTAGCATAATGATGTGAGCATAGCAATATATCATAGTATGATGCAACAATTCTACTATGTAAGTGACAGAGCAATTATCGATGATGAAAGTGTGTGAACCGGCAATCTGTGTAAGTATAAGATACGCATCATCGATAATGGTGTAGGTGTACTAGCATAGGTATATGCGAATAACATGAGCGTAGCATAAAGTACATCGTAAGCGAAACGCTACGAGGTATATGTGTCTACAATATATCCGAGTCGGTGAATCTATCAATTGGCATCCAGCCTAACAACATCACGTACGGTAAAAACCATCGTACGGCATACTCTAGTCAAGGGTATGGATCAATCATCAGATAAACTCATCGCGTACGATAATCCATCGTACGACGGCATTAAACAATTAGGGATTCTATCAACCTTTACAACAACGGGGGTATGGGTCTATGTCTCGTACGGCATATCACTCAAGATTCACAACATTATTTAAGTCTATATATACCTATCTCTCAGGTCACATCCGTATCAATCTCGTATCAGGAGACCGGCAAGGTACCAACTATCTCATATCGACTCGCATCCATATAACGATATATCAACCAAGTCATCATATCTCATCGTATACTCTTTTCATCGCATCAATCTCTTACATCAAGTCATTTTACATGTGCATTCTATCATATGAATCTTATGTCACGCTACTCTAAATCTCATACTTAAACTCGTGCAACTACATATCTATATATATTGTGATTCACATTCACCTTTCATATCCTTTTATCAATTTGAGATATCATTTCTATCATTTTATGTCCAAGAGTTATGTCCCTGTTGATTTCATCTCATATCTCGGTATATATATATATATTCAATCATTAATATCACCTTTAACTATCTTTTAACCACATCTATAGTTTTCAAATATAGGTTTCTCCTACTGTATTCCATATATATATATATCGGTTTTGTCATGTCCCGAAAGTACGGAACATGACCGGTACTTAAACTACGAAACGTCTCGAGGCGTACGTAATCTAAGTAAATCGAAAACCCAGAAATCCAAACCAAGAAAAGTAGTAGACTGAAGGAAAACCAATTTAAATCAATTAGCTTTAATTGCATAAGCCGAATTATGCGTTTTTTAAAACATCAAATATTTACTGAAAATTTCGGCAGAGTCTCCTTTGTAAATACTGGCCCCCAAATGGGATACAACATGAATAGTATACGAAATCAATAAAAGGCATCCCCAAGCGGGAGCTAGCTCTTCGTCAATCGATGGTCACAACCACACAAGCAATAAAATATACAACGCCAAGGGCGAGGATCAAAACTCAAAAGGAAACTCAAAACAACAAGAAATCCACAGAAATATAACGCGCGACTCTAAGGTCGAAAGAATAACATCACTGGTCTCTATCTCAAAAATAAATACATGTTTGGTTGATGGAACTTCTAGATACAACTGAATAATAATATACAATGTAAAATGATGGGTACGATACAAATAAACCTACCTACGAGCAAGTCACCCAAAAGAAGCAGTGCCAGCAAAGCCGTAAAGAAACCTCTACGGCAAAACCTGCAAGAAACTGTGGCACAATGGGGGTGAGTTTCCAACTCGTGAGTAGAAAAACATCTACGAACAGAAATTGCATGAACAACGCAATCCTAAGTCAACGATCATAATATATCCTGAAATATATAACCAGCAGCCTATAACAATGGCTGGGGTTAATATCTAACCCAAGTGTACTCCCATGTGCCCGTGTCAGTGACTCAGGTAGCAATATATCATATGGATGATGTATGAATTCATGAAAACAGAATACATGTACTAAAGAAACTGCTTTCATAATTTAGTGAGATTTCCTTTGTATTTTTAAAATGAGGTATCATAATGAAATCAGCATAAACAGTGTCTAGCATCGACACAAAACAAAAATCTCAATGTCTCAAAATCTCAGGCTCCGGCTATCCGGACTGGCCTGTATCATCAAATCTCATACCTCAATATCTCTAAATCTCAATGTCTCAATCTCAATATCTAGGGCGCCGTAAGTCCAGACCGGCCCCTACCATCCATCTCAAGACCACGACGGTATCCTCCGGATATCCAACGCGTCGGGTAAAATCACCGGTCGGTAGTGCTCCCCTGCCAGGCTCAGCGCCATCATCTACGATCCTCTTGCCCCGGGGTACCGCACTGGGTCCACCATGTACCCGAAACGGTTCCTCCACTCCTCGAACTCGAGTCTCGAAATCCATCAGCAAACTCATGGTGGACGACTCATACATCATGGGAAAACCGCACTTTTTATTTTAAAAAGAGAAAAGAAGTTTATATAAGTTTTGCGGTTTTCCCCCAAATCCAGAAAATCTCATGAAATCCGAATCCAAATCCTCAAAAGCATGTAAACAGTGAATATAGGCATAAAAATCCATGAATGCGGCATAACAATAAATAATAACATGCATGAAGTAACAAGTAATAACTACAATGTCTAATCTAGCATATAAGGCAAGTACACTAATATCATGTCTAAATTATTAGCTAACAACCTATGTCAATGCAATAGTATTTCTAATGTGTACGTGGAATGGAAATTACCGATGATGATGTGTGTGAGCCGGCAAGTAAGTGTAAGTTGTACATACGCATCATCGGTAATGGTGCTGGTGTCCTAACAGCATGATATCAACAATGCAAATAGGAATCACAATTTAAGTATGCGGTCCGGAGCGAACAGCAATAATGAGCGGGAGCTAAATACTAGACACAAGATAACAAATCTATATTTAATATAAATATGAGTTCTATGGTGGTGCCATTTGAATATAACCCGAATCGTGGTGTTTTGAAAATAAGGGCTACGGTGTTTTTAAGAAAAGATAAGTCCTTTGAAATATCCGTAGAATCCCTTGACCTGTCTTTAAAAATACCCGCGATCCGTTAGTTTTGAAATAGGTAGGAATCTAACCTAGCTTAACAACTACACCAAACTATACGGCTGAACTAACAAGCTAATTTAAGGTAAGGAAACCGCCTAACATCTCAGTCGATACATACATACATATATATATATATATATATATATATATATATATTAGTCGGTGATCCCGCCTCGATAATATCACATCCGATACCATATCTATAATCAGATATTCCCAAGTCAAGAATGCGGATCAAACATCAATATATAACTCGTACTTAAATCCGTCGTACGACATCCCAAATCTGGGTATGGGTCAATATCACATTCATCACACTATTCATCTGGTATCCCCTTTATCAAAGATCATAATTCGGGTACTGATCTATGTCTAATACAATACTGATACCACCTACGTATGCATGCACGCGTGTGAAACACTGCGTCAAAGGACCCGCTACAACGTTATGTCGTATCTCAAATATGAACCCTGCTAAATCACCGATCTCACGGCCTCAAATCAAATCTCATCGACTCATCTCAAATCCCAAGTATTATCCTCAGACCCGGTATATGAACACATAGTCCCATACCCATGTGAACACATAAATATATAATCTCATATACGCACATGTAAAAGAAAGGATGTATGCAAGTATGTGCGTGTGTGCGTGTACAGGTGCAACCCCTACTCTAGGGTTTCGCGACTACACTAAACCAATCATAGAACATCGAAAGTCCATCTTTATCATCAAAAATCTCAAATCAACATATACTAAATATATGTGTGTATACGTATTCGTATACATCACCACGAACTGTGCTATACTCCATCCACCCGACTTCTCCCCGTAGATAAAAATCTACTCACCTGGTCCTCGCTCGCCGGTGCCGAGGTCGCCACGCGCTTGCTTGTCGTCTCGACGTCCACATGGGGTACCTACATATCATAACGTACCGTATCACATTAAAACCAAATCCGAAATCGAAACGGTATACGGAAACCAATTCAACACGCGTATCACGCATAGGTCAAAACCTATCGCCTACGTATGCAGGAATAGTCAAACCAACCCTCGATGTCGATGTACCAACATCAACACATCGAGAAAAACCTAAACACACCAATCGTGATTTCAAAACTCACTAATTATAATATTAAGTAGAATGCAACTCATCAAAACCCCAAAATATATCAAATCGATTAATTTCCGAAAACCTAGAAAGCACTAAATTTTCGTTTTAATTCGAAACTTGATGTTTTAACAAAACTAATAGCCATAATATCCACTAAATATCATAATTATGTCATATAAACCATTTCCACAATTTAATCTCATCAATTTTTATAAATCTACAAATTCTAGTTTTGCAATTTATCCAATTTTAACAATTTCAAGTAAAAATGCACAAAACAACAACTAAGCTTGGTTTTGCATGATCCAAAGTTATTAAACCATTCATGGAAACCTTAATGATGTGCTAAAAATCTTAACTAGATTTTAATCTCACTTAATTACATTAATCCTAAAATCTAGTTTGGAACATAATACAATTTGGACAATTTCTTTTTAAAGTGAATTTGCAAACAAACAACGAGGTTGGGTTTTGAAATTCTCAAGATTATAAATTACACAACACAACCATAACCAAATAATCCAAACCCTAACTCCCAATTCAACTCCTCTTTAAATTTCAACTTTCAATTAAACCCACAATTTAAACACCTAATTAGTTTAGATTACAATAAAAACTAACAAGGTACAACTAGTGTAAGATTATACCTCACAAATTTGAAGATCTAACATGAAAATCTTGGCCTCCAAAATAGCTTCTTGATCCATGATCCACACTAGAATAGGTTAAGAAGAAATGGGTAGAGATTGGATTTTGATTTTGTGGGATTTTTGTGTTGATTTTTGGGCATTTTGTTGAATTTTTTGATGCAAAATGAGAGGGGAAGAAAGAAGGGCTGTTGTGGTGCAGGGAAGAAGAGGGCTCGGCCATGTTGTGAGGGGGAGAGAGAGAGTGGTGTGGGTTTTAAAGTCAACACAAGACCATGCTTCATTTTCTTTATTTCCTTTTCTTTTCTTTTCTTTTTTATTCTTTTTCTTTTGTGTGGGGAATGAGGTGGGGACTTGGGTGATTGGGGCAGCCTAGGCTCAGCCTTGGGAGGAAAATGGGGGTTGTTTGTGTGTATGTGTGGATGAGGGAAAAAGATAAATACAATACCCCAATTTCTATTTACACTAATTTCACTATTTAAGCCTTTTTCTTCAATATTTTCTAAAATCGTTTAGCAATTTCATTTCATTTCAAAAACAACATGTTAAAATTTTGTTCAATGTGTTATGATGCACAAAATTTGTTTCAACTCATTCCAATTTGTAATTTTCCATAATTAAATGTATTAATGACGGCTTAAAATAATATTAAAATAATTAATTTCGGAAAAATTTTCAGAAAATTTGAAATTTCACCAGTGGCTCCATAAACACCAAATACTAGCAATTACATAGCTAGAATATTTATTTTTAATTTTATAATAAAGATATTTGTATTTTGACTTTTTACAGAAACCCCCCTTATTTTACCGATTTCCCGAAATTTCACTGAAACGGTTTTCAAAACGTTACAATCTTCCACCCTTAAAGAAATTCGATACCCGAATTTAAATTAAAACTCCCCCAAATACTAAAACATCTAAGCAAAACCATCAAGTCGTCGGGGCTCCGAAATCATAAATACATAAAACAAATCGTAGCGCAGCACATGCGCATGAAAAATGAGCATATAACTCCAAATCAAAACTCCGTCAAGTATCCCTCAATCATCGGAGTCATGGTGAAGACACAATGTCTAAATCCAAAATGAAAATCGATATGATATACATCATTAAAAGATCTGGAAGCAATGCATGCCAAATCTTTTTCAATTCGATGTGCGATGCTCGAAGCACTGCACAGTGGCGGACGTCTATTGTAAGAAAATAACAACATATATATATATATATATCCTTTGTTTAATATGCACGTCCCGCCGTTTTTGAAAGCAATTTCCGAAGGGTTTCCTTTATAAAATGTTTCGTGCATCTCGGACATGTAGGTAAATACTGAGACTATAGCTCTTCCTTGGAAATCCATTCGATAACTATCAATGCATGCAAAAATATACTCAGGTACTGTCCTATGACTAGTCCTGCTCAGTACTAAAAAACTAGCAACCATCATAAAATATACTGCTCCAAAATAAATCAGTCCCAAATATATATATGAATTCCATGTGCGTCTGGTGCGCACGGAAATCAAAATCAATGAATGTGCCATACATATGCACAGAAACAATATCTAAGTACATCGGGTGTGCACGAAACATCTGTCAAGGGCAACAGGTGTGCCTGACAGCAAAACAGGTGCATCTGACATGCACGAAGAATCTCGATTTAGTGCATCTGGTGTGCACCAAAATCGTATCTCATAAAAAGCGCCAAACATGCGTGAAAACCCAAATCAGGAGCATCCATCATGCACGAAATCATGAAATCCAATATCAAGCACCGAACATGCGCAAAATCCAATCAGGTGCATAAGGTGCACAAAACAAATATCGAACATCACCATCGAAATCGAAGTCCAGTGCAACTGTAGTGCACAAAATGCGTATCACAGCACTGCAAGCATATGCGAACTATACCGAGTGTAAAAAATAAATCGTGTGTGTACATATGCACAAAATCATCTCACTGTATAAAACCCATAAAATCATAAACATGTGAAACCAAGGCACAAAAACGATATCAGATGCAACAACTGTGCAAAAATCGTAAATACTCAGTAGGTGCAACCATAGTGCATGAAAACAAATATCATGAAACTCCATCATCAAAATCAATCATGGAAATAGACCGCCCAAAATACCGAACTCAAATATGGAGGAATAGTCCCGCTCAAGCACATTTTCCAAGAATCTCTGACCAACTGTCGTGGTCACTCATAGCATGTCTCATCGATGATCCTGAACTCTAGCCTACCGGTGTGCATAACATGACCACTCCTGGGTCCAAGTCTTCTAGTAATTCATCCCAGAAAGGTCCTGTCGAGATCTCTCCCAAATCTCGTCTCTGCCGAACTTTCCAGAAGTCATCGTCCCTTACTAGATCTGTTCTCGTTCCGGAGCGGCTGCATACTCATCACGACTCCTTCTGGAAGGTATATCCCAGTACAATGCCTCGGTATACATATCGCATCTCTGATGTCGGCGGAGTGGAACGTCACCTCATCAAGATCTCGTACGAACCACATACTCCACTTTCTCTAATGTTGACTGCTTCGGACTCGTCTCGTCGTGGCTGCATGGACTGAGCTCCAACGGCTATCCTCGTATCTGGAGTCTCCCAAGAAATGCATCTCACCACTTGTCATCCGAATGAAGTCGAACCATTTGATCGATTCGTCAAAATCTCATAATCCTCCAAGAGCTCAACATCTTGGGTACAGGTTAATAGTATCGAGTACGTACCACAGTATCGATGGTCCAACCGTAGAAGGGAAAACCCAAGCCTCACTAACGGCACCGCGGAACTGCCGCAAACCCTAAGGTTCAAATGCTTTCACACGGTCATTAAGTCGAGTTAGGGTTTAATTCTTCTAGAGGGTCCATAGAATTGCTTGCATATCTTTCCGAATACTTTAAACTTGGAATAATAGGTTTCTGACATTCGATCGTCTCTGTCGACTCTCAATGTCTCCGCGTGAAGTCGTCTCTAGCTGGAATCAATCTATCTGATGACCTCGCATCAGGGTAGGCGAACGAATCACATATCCTGGTCATTCATCCTCGGTGACTAGCGACATTTTATCATCTCTTAGTACCTCGTACCGCAATAGCTCTAACAACTGGGCGATATCTCATCGTTTGCAGCAATAACTAGCTCACTCGTCTGCACGCTAAACAGTGCCTCAATCATCATGAACAAGCCATACACCAACGGTCATCAAAATCTGGCTGGCCTCTATCAGTGGCTCAATCCTCTGGTGCCGATCAGCACATCCGAGTAACCTCATATAGCGATCCATCAAACGCTCGTAGCGCGAAAACACCATAAGAAGACACATCTCTGCAATCGTGTGTCGCCGGAATCGCGCCCTGGTCAGTCCTCATTCGCAACGAGCTCGTGCTGACCGCAACTCTAGCCGTAGCTCTCCCTGCCCGTAATCGGGGCAGCAAAGCCATAACTGGTACCGATGAGGCTAGATCATAGGAATGAATATAATACTGAGCAAAGAAATGTACATCCTAAGGCTTCTTAAGTGGAGTGGCGTATCGTAAATATGCCGCGGAACATACCCACGGTACGTCACTCTACTTTTAGTCACCCATTCCATCAACCAAGGGTCATCCTACGCTCCGAAGGTAAAACCTAACGCTTTGATACCAACTTTGTCACGTCCTGAAAGTACGGAATATGACCGGCACTTAAACTACGAAACGTCTCGAGGCGTACGTAATATAACTAAACCGAAAACCCAGAAATCCAAACCAAAAAAAGTAGTAGAGTGAAGGAAAACCAATTTAAATCAATTAGCTTTAATAGCATAAGCCGAATTATGCGTTTTTAAAAACATCAAATATTTACTGAAAATTTCGGCAGAGTCTCCTTTGTAAATACTGGCCCCCAAACGGGATACAACATGAATAGTATACGAAATCAATAAAAGGAATCCCCAAGCGGGAGCTAGCTCTTTGTCAATCGACGGTCACAACCACACAAGCAATAAAATATACAACGCCAAGGGCGAGGATCAAAACTCAAAAGGAAACTCAAAACAACAAGAAATCCACAGAAATATAACGCGCGACTCTAAGGTCGAAAAAATAACATCACTGGTCTCTATCTCAAAAATAAATAAATATTTTGGTGATGGAACTTCTAGATACAACTGAATAATAATATGCAATGTAAAATGATGGGTAATATACAAATAAACCCACCTACTAGCAAGTCACCCGAAAGAAGCAGTGCCAGCAAAGCCGTAAAGAAACCTGTACGGCAAAACCTGCAAGAAACTGTGGCACAACGGGGGTGAGTTGCCAACTCGTGAGTAGAAAAACATCTACGAACAGAAATCGCTGGAACAACGCAATCCTATGTCAACGATCATAATATATCCTCAAATATATAACCAGCAGCCTATAACAATGGCTGGGGTAAATATCTAACCCAAGTGTACTCCCATGTGCCCGTGTCAGTGACTCAGGTAGCAATATATCATATGGATGATGTATGAATGCATGAAAACAGAATACATGTACTAAAGAAACTGCTTTCATAATTTAGTGAGATTTCCTTTGTATTTTTAAAATGAGGTATCATAATGAAATCAGCATAAACAATGTCTAGCATCGACACAAAACATAAATCTAAATGTGTCAAAATCTCAGGCTCCGGCTATCCGGACTGGACTGTATCATCAAATCTCAGTACCTCAATATCTCGAAATCTCAATGTCTCAATCTCAATATCTAGGGCGCCGTCAGTCTAGACTGGCCCCTACCATCCATCTCAAGACCACGACGGTATCCTCCGGATATCCGACGCGTCGGGTAAAATCACCAGTCGGCAGTGCTCCCCTGCCAGGCTCAACGCCATCATCTGCGATACTCTTGCCCCGAGGTACCGCTCCGGGTCCACCATGTACCCGAAACGATTCCTCCACTCCTCGAACTCGGGTCTCGAAATCCATCAGTAAACTCATGGTGGACGACTCATACATCATGGGAAAACCGCACCTTTTATTTTAAAGAGAGAAAGGAAGTTTATATAAGTTTTGCGGTTTTCCACCAAATCCAGAAAATCTCATGGAAATCAGAATCCAAATCCTCAAAAGCATGTAAACAGTGAATATAGATATAAAAATCTATGAATGCGGCATAACAATGAATAATAACATGCATGAAGTAACAAGTAATAACCACAATGTCTAATCTAGCATATAAGGCAAGTACACTAATATCATGTCCAAATTATTAGCTAACAACCTATGTCAATGCAATAGTATTTCTAAAGTGTACGTGGCATGGCAATTACCGATGAAGATGTGTGTGAGCCGGCAAGTAAGTGTACGTGGTACATACGCATCATCGGTAATGGTGCTAGTGTCCTAACAGCATGATATCAACAATGCAAATAGGAATCACAATATAAGTATGCGGTGCGGAGCGAACAACAATAATGAGCGGGAGCTAAATACTAGACACAAGATAACAAATCTATATTTAATATAAATATGAGTTCTACGGTGTTGCCATTTGAATATAACCCGAATCGCGGTGTTTTGAAAATAAGGGCTATGGTGTTTTTAAGAAAAGATAAGTCTTTTGAAATATCCGTAGAATCCCTTGACCTTTCTTTAAAAATACCCGCGATCCGTTAGTTTTGAAATAGGTAGGAATCTAACCTAGTCTAACAACTACACCAAACTATACGGCTGAACTAACAAGCTAACTGAAGATAAGGAAACCGCCTAACGTCTGAGTCGATACATATATATATATATATAAATATATATATATATATATATTAGTCGGTGATCCCGCATCGATAATATCACATCCGATACCATATCTATAATCAGATATTCCCAAGTCAAGAGTGCGGATCAAACATCAATATATAACTCGTACGTAAATCCGTCGTACGGCATCCGAAATCTGGGTACGGGTCAATATCACATTCATCACACTATTCATCTGGTATCCCCTTTATCAAAGATCATAATCCGGGTACTGATCTATGTCTAGTACAATACTGATACCACCTACGTATGCATGCACGCGTGTGAAACACTACGTCAAAGGACCCGCTACAACGTTATGTCGTATCTCAAATACGAACCCTGCCAAATCACCGATCTCACGGCCTCAAATCAAATCTCATCGACTCATCTCAAATCCCAAGTATTATGCTCAGATCCGGTATATGAACACATAGTCCCATACCCATGTGAACACATAAATATATAATCCCATATACGCACATGTAAAAGAAAGTATGTATGCAAGTATGTGCGTGTGTGCGTGTACAGGTGCAACCCCTACTCTAGGGTTTCGCAACTATACTAAACCATTCACAGAACACCGAAAGTCCATATTTATCATCAAAAATCTCAAATCAACATATACTAAATATATGTGTGTATACTTATTCGTATACATCACCACGAACTGCGGGGGTGCTATACGCCATCCACCCGACTTCTCCCCGTAGATATAAATCTACTTACCTGGTCCCCGCTCGCCGGTGCTGACGTCTCCACGCGCTTGCTTGTCGTTTCGACGTCCACATGGGGTACCTACATATCATAACGCACCGTATCACATTAAATACAAATCTGAAATTGAAACGGTATAGGAAAACCAATTCGGCACGCGTATCACGCATAGGTCAAAACCTATCGCCTACGCATGCAGGAATAGTCAAACCAACCCTCGATGTCGATGTACCAACATCAACACATCGAGAAAAATCCAAACACACCAATCGTGATTTCAAAACTCACTAATTATAATATTAAGTAGAATGCAACTCATCAAAACCCCAAAATAAATCAAATCGATTAATTTCCGAAAACCTAGAAAACACTAAATTTTCGTTTTAATTCGAAACTTGATGTTTTAACAAAACTAATGGCCATAATATCCACTAAATATCATAATTATGTCATATAAACCATTTCCACAATTTAATCTCATCATTTTTTATAAAACTACAAATTCTAGTTTTGCAATTTATCCAATTTTAACAATTTCAAGTAAAAATGCACAAAACAACAACTAAGCTTGGTTTTGCATGATCCAAAGGTATTAAACCATTCATGGAAACCTTAATGATGTGCTAAAAATCCTAACTAGATTTTAATCTCACTTAATTACATTAATCCTAAAATCTAGTTTGCAACATAATACAATTTGGACAATTTCATTTTAAAGTGAATTTGCAAACAAACAACTAGGTTGGGTTTTGAAATTCTCAAGATTATAAATTACACAACACAACCATAACCAAATAATCCAAACCCTCACTCCCAATTCAACTCCTCTTTAAATTTCAACTTTCAATTAAACCCACAATTTAAACACCTAATTAGCTTAGATTACAATAAAAACTAACAAGGTACAATTTGTGTAAGATTATACCTCACAAATTTGAAGATCTAACATGAAAATCTTTGCCTCCAAAATAGCTTCTTGATCCATGATCCACACTAGAATAGCTTAAGAAGAAATGGGTAGAGATTGAATTTTGATTTTGTGGATTTTTGTGTTGATTTTTGGGCATTTTGTTGAATTTTTTGATGCAAAATGAGAGAGGAAGAAAGAGGGGCTGTTGTGGTGCAGGAAAGAAGAGGGCTCGACCATGTTGTGAGGGGGAGAGAGAGAGTGGTGTGGGTTTTAAAGTCAACGCAAGACCATGCTTCATTTTCTTTATTTCCTTTTCTTTTCTTTTTTATTCTTTATTCTTTTGTGTGAGGAATGAGATGGGGACTTGGTTGATTGGGGCAGCCTAGGCTCAGCCATGGGAGGAAAATTGGGTGTGTGTGTGTGTGTTTGTGTGGATGAGGGAAAAAGATAAATACAATACCCCAATTTCTATTTACACTAATTTCACTATTTAAGCCTTTTTCTTCAATATTTTCTAAAACCGTTTGGCAATTTCATTTCATTTCATTAACAACATGTTAAAATTTTGTTTAATATGTTATGATGCACAAAATTTGTTTCAACTCATTCCAATTTGTAATTTTCCCTAATTAAATGTATTAGTGACGGCTTAAAATAATATTAAAATAATTAATTTCGGAAAAATTTTCAGAAAATTTGAAATTTCACCAGTGGCTCAATAAACACCAAATACTAGCAATTACATAGCTAGAATATTTATTTTTAATTTTATAATAAAAATATTTGTATTTTGAATTTTTACAGACACTACTACAAATAAGGGTTGCCCCTACGGATATATCCGTAGGAGCGAAAAAATAACCTGTAGGTGCAAGTTGAAGCCCTGAACTTGCCCAACAACAACTGAGCCTTTTATCCCAAGCATATGGGGTAGGCTACATGAACCAACATGAGAATCACGCCGGGTCCAGCACATGAATCCTCTGTCTCCACTCACTTCTATCGAACAATATACTTTCATTGAGTCCTTTGGCAACCATATCGTTTCGTATCACCTCCATCCATGTTTTCTTCGGTCTCCCTTTTGCCCTTTTGCCAGTTTCTACGGGCTAAATCGTTGCTCCTATGGAGTTCTGTGTAGTGCCATTTTCACCTACGGAGTAGGCCGTAGGGTAAAAAAAGTTATTTTATTTACGGTTTTTTAAAAATATATTAACTGTACCTACGGCGATATCCGTAGGGCCAAGTACTATCCCCTACGGATATATGCGTAGGTACGTATCCGTAGGGGCCAAATATCAGAAATCCTCATATTTTGCCCCTACGGAGAATTCCGTAGGGGACTTTTTTTACCCCGACGGATATATCCGTAGGGGCACTCCCAACCCCGTGGTACTGAGATCAGGGGGGAAATATCAGTTAATTCTGATATTTTGCCCCTACGGTTTAAGCCGTAGGGGCAACATGTGTACCTACGGATTAATCCGTAGGTACACATTATCTGTATTTTTTTTAAAAAAAGGCTGCCTGATTTTTTCCCTCCCTGTGCACAATAATATATATATCAATAAAATATAAAATTAATCATCACACAACATATATCGCAGTATTCATAATCACATCTCACGCATATAATATACAAAAGAAACCCAAAAACTGAATATGATATAAATATAAACCAATATCAATATCAATATCGTTTCAAAATGTATTACAATATGTATGATTTAAATAAATACATGTTTCAAAAAATAAGAATCAAAAAGCTACCCTAGCTCGGTCCAGCTCCACCTCTAATAAACGATAGAATCAAGCGCGCCTGCTCCTCGGTCAATAAACCATGCAATTCGGCGCGTGCGGGGGTCTGAGCGGCCTGTGGAGCTGGCGATGTGGTCTGCGCAGCCACCGTCGAGGTAGTCGCTTGCGGAGCCGCGGCTGCGGGAGTCTGAGCGGGCGGTGGAGCTATAGGAGCTGTCTGCGGAACCGCAGCCGATGTAGTGGCTTGCAGAGCTGCAACCGAAGGAGATGCATGTGGAGGCTCGGCCGATGTACCCTGTCGCGTCTGGACCTGACGTGTGTAAGAAGCGTGTAAGAACTGTGTATTATTCGAATTCGTATCATTATCAAGTTATTTCGAAATCCCATTTGGATATCTTGTTTGGAAAATCGTTGTTTATTTTAATTACATATATATGTATGATTAATCAATCCTAAGTCTAAAACCAAATAAGCTTAAGCTACGTACTAATTATGGATATGTTGATATCTATAATATGACATGATATTTTACTATAAAGTAGTATATATACCAGCATCTCCATCAACTCCTGAACGGTGGCCCTCAAGCTCTCCAGTTCCTGCTGGACACGTCGCTCACTGGAGACGGAGGAAGTAACCGCCGGGGTGGAGTCCAACCTCATATGGGCCCTGTTAGGGCCCAGTCCCCGGCCTCTCTCCCAACCACCGTGGTGCCCTTCGTGTGCGGCGTCCAGAACTGGGGTCAGCAGCCTCGGATCGCTCTGTCCGGTAAAATCGATCCCTGAGGCCTCGGCCTGCTCAACCACCCGCTCCTGCACCCATATTAAGCAGTAAAGTATAAGTATAAAATTTAAACTTGAACCTTCCAAAACTAAAATTTCAAATATGGGTAGAATAAATATTAACACTTACGCAATACTCCTGGGTAGCGACGTCGGGATATCGAAGCTCGCCCATGGCGGGATCTGTCGAGGTGCCGTGGACGGCAAGATATACGGACAGCACGCTCGGAGTACCACCTTGCGCCACGGTCCGAGCTGTCTGCAATATTAGAAAATAACTCTTAATATTAGAAATATTAGAAAATAACTCTTAATATTGCAGAATATCACAAAGGTCGGTCTATTGTAATTTACCGATAACTCCATGGCTCGAGTAATATTCCTCGAGCCACCTGTGTAAGTAGGGCGACCCCTCTTCGCCGACTTCCTGTTCTCTGTATTCTGAGCGGTCTGTTTCTGCACAACGCATTAACATTTAGTTTTCTAATTAAGGAACACAAAAAAATAAATTATATCCTAAACAATGAATTACATTTAAAATACATACCTGTTTGCATTGGGAGTCGAAATATTCGCACAATAGAGGCCATGTCTCTACGTCGACTCTCGCAAACGCCGGAGTAGATAAGAGGGCCGCTCTCTCTGCCTCGGGGGTCGCCATCCACAAGGAGTAGCAGTCGGCCTTCAGCTCATTCCTGTTGTATCGGACCTTGGTCTGCATGTTCTTCATCAGGCCATTGTACAGAGCATGAAGGTCGAGCACCCTCCCCGGGTGATCAGGGTCGGCTACAGACTGAAAATCGTAATCCAACTGAAAATACAAAAAAAAATTGTTATTAGATTGCAAGTGTTAATAATAAATATATTGGATAAATCAAATGAAAATATATATTAATACCCGAGCCTGATCAAAGAAGCGGGCGAATGAGCGCTGGTGCTGCTCGCCCCACTCAATGTGAAGTGGATAGTTCTTCACGAGCCGGCTCTCATCCCCAATATACCGGCCGAACCTCTCTGCATGAGGACCGGTATAGCGATAGTCAAGGGTAAAAAAGAGGGGGAATGCTGCCTCCCCCCTAGCTCTGTCAGGCCTCAGCCTATGGGACTGATTCGGGCCTCGAGTCCCCCTCTGAGGATGGGGAGGCCCTGCGTCTGCAAGAAATATCAAGACAATCCATATTAAGACAAAGTTGTATTAAGAAATCAAGGTTAAACGAAAATTGAACTGTGATATATACCTCCGTGACTATCGCACGAGCCTGGGCCCGGGCAGCAGCAAGAGCGGGACGATAGTTCCTCCGGTGAGGAACAACCGGGGTCCCGGATGCGGACGCATCCCCTCTAACTAGAAAATAAACATTGACGCTAAATTTCCATGAAGTTCATATTTATTCTATAGAGCATATGTAAAATGAATAAATATTTTATATTTATTCATAATAACCTGCAGACGATGCAGAGAGTATGGAAGCGGCAGGAGTGGCCCCTGCTGAAGATGTGGACGCACCACCTATAATTAGACAATTAAAAATAGATTATATAAGTAATTGCAAAAATAATGTGTAGATCAATAATATAACGTTCTAAATCAATATGCATGCACTATAGGATATATAAACACACCCGCGGGTGCGGTGGTGTCACCACCTACAGCTAGACAATAATAAAAATTGCTAAGTAAGAGCAAAAGGAATGTGTGTGTATTTATGATATAGCATTCTAAATCAATATACATGCACTTTATGATATATAAACATACCTGGAGGAGCGGGAGTGGGAGCTGTCCCCGATGTGGACGCATCACCAACATCTAGGCAATCAAACATTGACAATATAAGTAATTTTGACATAAACAGGAATGAATATCTGTAATATTACATTCAAAATGGATATGCGTGCAGTATACCTGGAGGTATGGCAAAATCCACACGGAAGGAGGCATCCGAAGGGGTCTCCGATCTGGGTGCAAGAGCGGCCCTTTGAAGCTCCCTACGGAGCTCTCCGGGCGGCAGAACCGCTCTTCCTCTGCCTCTGCCGCGGCTGGAGCTCCTACCGCTCCTCGCTGCTCCCGACATCGTCATCAAATCTAGATAAACGGTTCGTGGACGCATTAGACAATCATTAAAAGTATTGACTATATATGTATAGAGCGTAAAATGTGAAGTAATAATATAACATTACTGATAAGCTTTTTCGTTTCGTGGGCGCATTATACATATCTACTTGGATTTCATCGTCGATGTCATTTCTAACCCACGTAACTTCGTGATCGGTCGAAGACAACCCGTCCTTCGAAACAGACGGTCGGAGCACATTAAGCCTTCTCTCTTCTTCGTCCTCATCGCTGTCCTCGAATTCTGGGACATCGTAGACATATCTGGGTTTCCATCGGCATACAACACTCCATCCCGGATGCTTCAAACACTATGAGTAGTATACTTGGAACGCTTGGTTCGGAAAGATAAACGGATCTTCCTGACCGTAAAATCGAAGTGTGTTCACACTGGTCAATCCATATTCATCTTTCCAAGTCCCAAGATTGCTTCTCCACCTGTCCGTATCGGTTCGCGTATCGTACTAAGTACACTGGAATATATAAAAGGGTTCTGATCATCCGGGATAGTGGATGGCGAGTATACAATTTAAGTACCTATAATAAACCACACCGTCCGATCCTACCGTCGCAATCCCACTATTCTGAGTGGTTCTAGATGTTTCTATGTCCTTAACTTCGAATTTGTATCCAAGGACACCAAATCCTTTGTAATATGCAACCTCCATACTAGGAAATTGAGCTAAACATCTTGAATCACTCTCAAATGATGCAGACAAGTTCGGATCGTGGATCTAACAAAACAAATTTTATGACAAATACATAACGATACATGTTTAGATTAAAACTGATAGCAATAAAATGTTATTCGAATAACTTACATGATCTGTGACCCAATCACAAAAATTGTCCTGATGATATTTTTCCGAACGTTCTTCGTTCCAATCAGGATGCCCCTCACGTACCTCGTTAAAATGAATTCTGTTTTCGACAAATAATGGTGACATTAATATTATATCATTTCATACACACACAAACACAGATATAACAATTAATCCAAAAAACTTACTCTCTAATTTGTTCAAGACATGCGCAATTAAGCAAGATAAACCGGTATATCTTGTTGATAAACATAGTGTCTACCCTCTTATACTCGGCTTTACCATATGGCCCGTCTTGAATTCTTTTTGGCCGGTTAGGCCTTGTCTAAATGTTCTCGTCCAGATAGCGGGAACAAAATGTGGTTGCTTTATCAAGAAGATAACCATGCATGATAGAACCCTCTGGTCGATTTTTATTACGTATATACTTCTTAAGAGTGTAGAGGTACCTAATAAAAATATGTTGAATAAATAAATACGGGCATACAGGACAACAATAAATTTATAAATTGCGAAACGAAAAATTACATGTACCTCTCGACGGTATACATCCATCGATATTGTACCGGTCCGGCTAACTTCGCCTCAGTTGCAAGATGAACCGTCAAGTGTATTATGATATCCAAGAATGACGGTGGGAAAATACGCACAAACTTGCAAAGTATCAACGCAATAGAATTTTCTAGTTTATCCAGCATCACAACCTCCAGTCTTTTAGCACACAACTCCTTAAAAAAACAACATAGGTCGTTGATTACTAGACCAACCGATTTGGGGAGAGAAGTCCTGAGGCTAATGGAAGAAGGTGCTCCACGATAACATGGTGATCATGACTTTTCAGCCAATCGAACTTGCCCTTCACAATTTTTATTTTCTTGCTGAATGATCCTAAGAAACCTGTGGGAACTTTGAAATCATGCAACACCTGCAGGAATATTTTCTTCTCCGGTTGTGACATATGATAAGCGGCATTGGGAAGTACAAACTTTCCCGGTTTACCCGCTACCGGTCTAGGGTACAATTCACTTCTTATTCCCCACTCTTGTAGATCCATCCGAGCATTCATGTTGTTTTCGATTTCCCGTCTTTACAAAGAAGCAAGTTAAGTATGTGCTCTGATACTCCCTTCTCTATATGCATGACGTCCAGACAATGACACACTGAATTTGTAGACCAGTACGGGAGCTCGAAGAAAATGCTTAACTTGTTCCAAAATGGTGGTTTGACCTGTTTCGTCGGATCCATCCCGAAGGTCACATTATTGTAACCATCCCATTTAGCAGTCATGTCCTCTCCGGACAATGGGGATGGAGGTCCAAGAAGCTTCTGATGACCATCAAAGTGAACCGTGTCTAACCTATAGGGGTGGTCTAGAGGCAGGAAACGTCGATGGCCGCAATAACAAACCTTCCTGCTAAAATTCAAGAATTTCGATGTTGTGTGTTCATGGTAATGAGGACATGCTTTGTGACCATGTACGGACCAACCTGATAGCATTCCATACACAGGAAAGTCATTAATTGTCCACATTAAAACCGCACGCAGTATGAAGGTTGTATTTGTTTTGCATCATATGTCTCTACACCATCAATGAACAAAGATTTCAACTCCTCGATCAGAGGTCGGAGATAGACGTCGATATTGTTCCCCGATGAGTTTGGTCCGTCGATAAGAAGAGGCATCATAAAATATGATTGGTCCATAGCCAACCAAGGTGACAGATTATAAATTATCATTACAACGGGCCATGTGCTGTGACTTCCAGCCATATAGTTGAATGGGCAGAAGCCATCAGTAGGCACTCCGAGCCGGACATTGCGAGGATCGCTACTGAATATTGCGTGCCTCCTATCGAAATCCTTCCATGCCGGTGAATCTCTTAGATGGCTCATTTTTCCATCTTCACTTGGAGGAGCACGGTGATGCCAAATCATTGCCTCGGCTGTTTTCTTACACCTGAATAGCCTCTGTAGCCTCTGTGTTATGGGAAAGTATCGTGCTATCTTGACAGGTATATCAGGCTTCTTATCAGAATCTTTTGGCTTATACCTGGCCTCTCCGCATGTTGGACACTCTTTCAAATCTGAATTCACTTTCGGGTACAACACGCAATTTTTAGGGCATGCTTGAATCTTCTCGCACTTTAGACCCAAATCAGACATCATCTTCTGGGCTCCGTACCAGCTGTCGGGCACGTTATTTTTCTGGGGTATAGAATCTTTCAAGAACGAAAGAAGCATTGTGAATGACTTGTTGCTCCATCCATGTAGGCACTTAATCTGGAAAATTTGGACGAACCATGTGAGCGTGGAATACTTCGCATTCTCATAAATTGGTTTTCTAGCATCATTCATGAAATTTTCATATTTATCCGCACGCGGTCCTTGACCGGAAGGAATGTCATTTTCGGTACGAATAGATTCACCTAGGGCAGCCTCTACCATATCCTCCATTTCTTCTGATGGAAATAAATTACCGTCTTCTCCTTCTGCCGCATTACTGAATTCTTCTTCTTCTCCTGCCGCATTATCATGTTCTCCTTCTTCTTCTGCCGCAATTCTGCATTCTTCTCCTTCCCCGTGATATTTCCAAGTTGTATAAAGTCTAGTAAACCCATGGTTTAGAATATGAAGCTCTGCCAATTCTACCTTCTGCTAGTACTTATTGCCACATCTATCGCACGTACAGATAATCTTCTCTATTATGATCTTATTATGTGCGCGTGCAAATTCAATGAAAGCAGCAACTCCTGCGACAAACTTAGGTTGCATACGTTGTTGCCAATCCATATACATCCAGTCCTTAACTCTGACGTACTCATGGGCCATGTTAGACTGTATAACATATAAATTGTAGGTTATGGTGACTATATTGAGAAATATAAGAACGGGATAGTTACCGACAAAGGAGAAAATCCGTCTATATGCATTGTGTGTGCGTTTGTCGTTGAAAAAAATAAATTATCGAACGTATGTTAACCGATAGACGGGGACTAAGTGGCGCTTTTAGTTTCATATATGAGTATCGATGAGAATATGAAGGTTCCATATTATCATCGAGTATCATATATTAGTTTTAACTTGAACATCTCGAATCACTCTCTAATTATGCGTTTGTTGTGTATTCTTGTTGTATGCGTGTGTTCAGGCTGTCGGGGGTAGGCTTCTATCCCGTTAAGAATGTATAGAGCGAACACACCCATCACTTGTGCTTTCAACCGTTTCGAGTAAATTTCGGCAGCACCTCCCCGCTGTTCTCCGAGTACACTGTAATAGAATAGATAATCATTTCAAAGCTGTGAAACAACGTTGAAATGAACATCTAATCTATCTTTGTACATGGAGAACCAGCGGAAAGGTACCGACGAAATATCTCGAAACGGATGAAAACACAAGTGAATGAAGGCGTTTGCTTTATACATTCTTAACTTGTCCATACGGGACAAATCTATGGGTTACCATATGATTGAATTTTCTCGTCGCGTAGACTATACGACGGTTGTTAGTATCGAGCTATACTGTCCGATATTTAACAACCTTCGTATAGTTCTACGTCACGACGAACATCGCACGTATGTTAACCGATAGACGGGGACTAAGTGGCGCTTTTAGTTTCATATATGAGTATCGATGAGAATATGAAGGTTTCATATTATCATCGAGTATCATATATTGGTTTTAACTTGAACATCTCGAATCACTCTCTAATTATGCATTTGTTGTGTATTCTTGTTGTATGTGTGTGATTCGGCTGTCGGGGGTAGGCTTCTATCCCATTAAGAATGTATAGAGCGAACACCTATCACTTGTGCTTTCAACCGTTTCGAGTAAATTTCGGCAGCACCTCCCCGCTGTTCTCCGAGTACACTGTAATAGAATAGATAATCATTTCAAAGCTGTGAAACAACGTTGAAATAAACATCTAATCTATCTTTTTGCACGGAGAACCAGCGAAAAGGTACCGACGAAATATCTTGAAACGGATGAAAATATAAGTGAATGAACGTGTTTGCTTTATACATTTTTACTTGTCCATACAGGAGAAATCTATGGGTTACCATACGATCGAATTTTCTCGTCGCGTAGACTATACGAAGGTTGTTAGTATCGAGCTATACTGCCCGATATTTAACAACCTTCGTATAGTTCTATGTCATGACAAACATCGCACGTATGTTAACCGATAGACGGAGACTAAGTGGCGCTTTTAGTTTCATATATTAGTATCGATGAGAATATGAAGGTTTCATATTATTATCGAGTATCATATATTGGTTTTAACTTGAACATCTCTAATTATGCGTTTGTTGTGTATTCTTGTTGTATGTGTGTGTTCCGGCTGTCGGGGGTAGGCTTCTATCCCATTAAGAATGTATAGAGCGAACACCCATCACTTGTGCTTTCAACCGTTTCCAGTAATTTTCGGCAGCATCTCCCCGCTGTTCTCCGAGTACACTGTAATAGAATAGTTAATCATTTCAAAGCTGTAAAACAACGTTGAAATGAACATCTAATCTATCTTTGTACACGGAGAACCAGCGGAAAGGTACCGACGAAATATTTCGAAACGGATGAAAACACAAGTGAATGAAGGCGTTTGCTTTATACATTCTTAACTTGTCCACACGGGACAAATCTATGGGTTACCATACGATTGAATTTTCTCGTCGCGTAGACTATACGACGATTGTTAGTATCGAGCTATACTGTCCGATATTTAACAACCTTCGTATAGTTCTATATCACGACGAACATCGCACGTATGTTAATGGATAGACGGGGACTAAGTGGCGCTTTTAGTTTCATATATGAGTATCGATGAGAATATGAAGGTTTCATATTATCATCGAGTATCATATATTGGTTTTAACTTGAATATCTTGAATCACTCTCTAATTATGCGTTTGTTGTGCATTCGTGTTGTATGTGTAACATGATTTTAAACCATTGAGATCAATATTTAAGAAATTTTATAAGTGTCCGTTAACATGATAACAATCATCTCTTCTTATCTGTCCATATCTGAATTCTAAAGGGCAGTATATTTGCTATTAAAAGATCATGTTCAACTCTAAAGCAAGAGAAAAACAGAGGAATATAGATCTATTAAAGACAAGCCATAAAACTAATCACATATTTACAACATTGCAGATACATTAACGCAAAACATAGTTATGATGCTTCAAACGAATCAATTATCAAGGATCTGGGAGTGGAGATGAACATACAGCTTCCCGTCAATAAGATCAACAGGACAGAGACAGATAAAATATAAGATTAGAATGATGAACAAGATAATATGCTTGAAAGATGCTATATTTGCTGATTGAATATAAATGAATCCACCAATAAGATTATATACATGATAATATATGCAGAGGAATTCAGGCCATGAACACAAACCACAAACTATTTCATATGCTGGCTGAAAGAAACAGGCGAAAAGATTCATAGTTTTCCATAAACTACAAGCAAATTCTGCCATTACTAAGTACAAAACAAAATGGATTATAATTTAAAGGAGAAAGAAGAGCTTGAAGCAAAATCAGATCAAATTATATTGTCCCACATGGGTTGCTCGCCCAGACATTCGATAGCATACATGTCACAAGAAAAATAACAGAAAAACAATTTGTTAAGCTTAAATACCCTCTAAATATGCCAAACAGCTTGCTTACAGTTCTACTGATACATTATTAAACATAAAGTCCCTGCAGACGCCAAATCTGGAACAACTATCACTTTACCATCGAATGTTACGTCTACAAAAGTGAAGGTAACAGAATAAATGCACCAGTACAAACTCGACCTCGAATTAGCCTAAAACATTGCCGGGATGGAACTAAATCAACAAGCAAAGTATATTTACACTACAAGCTTACACCTACTGCAAGGGATAAATATGGCACTTTACAGTTCACATCTCACAGCCCAACCGAACCCTAGCCCCAGCCCCAGCCAAGCCCCAGCCCAACCGAGCCCTAGCCCCATCCCCAACCCCAACCCCAACCCCAACCAAACCCGAGCCCCAGCCCAGCCCCAGCCCCAGCCCCAGCCGAACCGAGCCCTAGCCCCAGCCCCAGCTAGCCCAGCCCCAACCCCAACCCCAACCAAACCCGAGCCTCAGCCCCAGCCCAGCCCCAGCCCCAACCCCAACCCCAACCCCAACCGAACCCCATAACCTAACCCTAATCCTAACAGATCCCGATGCCGACGCCGACGCCGATGCCCTCACCCCTACCCGAACCTGGCCTGAACCCTAGACTACAACGTCAAAATTAAAAATTATTTAAGATTTACTTACAAAGGTTTGTTGCGCGGTGGAGGGGATGGTAGAAATTGGTGGTCGACGACGATCGGCGAAGGTGGCGACGAGGTGCGGGAAGTCGACGAAGGTGTGGGGAAGAACGACGAAGCTGGCGACGAGGCGCGAGCGCGGTGGCGACGAAGTGCGGGAACAGGCGACGAGAGGCGCGGGAGTGAGAGAGAGAAATTTTGGGAATGGTGAATATAATTTTTCTGTGCTTTTTTATTTATTAATAACCTATTTAGATGCCCCTACGGACATAACCGTAGGTCTACGGCTTGCGGCTCCGTAGGGCCAAACAAAAAATTAGAACGTAAGGCACCGTAGGGACAACGATTTGGCTTTACGGACAAATCCGTAGGGGCAAGAAATATTTGTCCCTACGGATTTCTGAGTCCGTAGGGGCAACCCCATATTGTAGTAGTGAGAAAACCCCCTTATTTTACCGATTTCCCGAAATTTCACGGAAACGATTTTCAAAATGTTACAGGTTTCCATTCATAAATTTGCGCCGGTGCTATACGCCATCCACCCGACTTCCCCCATAGATATAAATCTACTCACCTGTGGAACTCCTCGTTCAGCCATAGTCGATGTGCTCCGTCATCTCGGAATCCACGCGAAGGTACCTATAAATCAACACATATCGCTACGTTATGAAAACCAAATCTGAAAAACCAATACGGCACACAGTGCGCTCATAGGTTAGAACCTAAATCCCACACATGCAAAAACGACCAAAAAAACCCTCGTCGTTGACGTACAAACTGTAAGTCTACGCCAGCGCCCCGGCCATCAATCCGTGGCCAGATGCGGAACAATAACTTATAAACTTGGCGCTAACGTAACCCAAAAAGCCGGATCGAACCATTAACCCTATACTAGTAAACTGTAAAGTGATAAAAGAGATTATACCGATCGATCCATGTCCTTCGGTCTTAAATCTCTTCCCCTAGCTTGTTGTGGCTGCCCCGACGAAGTTCGCTCTCCGATCTCGCTCGACGAAGAGGCTCCACGTCGAGGATTCTTTATATGGGCTCCCGCTTCAAAACCGAGGCAACTCGGGCATCCAGTTTGCTAGCCTAGATACCCAAGATGAAGTAGAGATAGTGTGTGAATAATTTGTCTCAAAGCACCCAGGGATTTGGGTGCTTTGATTAAAATGTGAACACAAGAATTTTGCTAATGAGGAAAAAATAGGGTTGGCCATTTTAGTTCTCAGGGGTTTTTTGAGAATTGGTGAGGTGAGTGTGATCATCAATACAAGAATTAATATATCAACCATTTATTCCCAACACGCTCTATTCACCCACCAAAATATCTACAAAATATCTACAAAATATCTTTAATAACAACAAAGAACAATTAATGCAAAGGACACCTCATCACAAACCCATCCCTCACAATAGCCCATGAAATTGCCTACTGCTAAAAAGAATGGCCACGAATTGTTCACAGCCCAATTAATGCTAGCTCATGAAGAAATGGCCAGCACATCAAGAAAGCTCACGAAATTTCCACCGAAGGAAAATGGCCAAAACAAAGAAAGAATTTTTTGGCCAAAAACAAACACACATAAATTCCATTAATTATATTTTTAAATGAATAAATTATTTTAAATCTCCAAATTATTTCATAAATATTGGTATATATTTATACCATTTTACGAAAACCCCAATTTCGCAAATCGGTTGTTTTCGGGAAATATATTATTTTATATTTTTTCTGAAATATTACAATCTTCCCCCTTAAATAAATTCGGTCCACGAATTTAAAATTTAAACCCCCAAATACTAAAACATTTCAATAATTAGCTCTATCACGGAGCTCCGAAATCATGGAAGATACAGAAATACCACAGCGCATCATGTGCGTATGGAAACGAGTACGAAAATCAAAATCGAACTCCGTCAAGCGCCACGCAAATCATCAGATTTGCATGCAAATTATCGGAGTTACAATGGAGATACAGATCTCGAAATCCACTACTGAAATCCAATATGCACTAGTCAAATACTATAATACGGGTATACTACGTATCCTTGGAAAAAATCTTTTAAAACTGAATAAAACAAATGCAAAATCTTTTCTGAATCGCCGTGTGATGCGTAACTCACGGCACAAGTGACGGACGCTCATTTATAAAGTAATAAATGTATTTTCATATATGTTTTTCCAAAATATACGTTCCGTCGTTTTTTTAAAATATTCCTAATGGTTTTCCTTTATACGTAACAAATAGCGAGACTATAGCTCCTTTTTGAAAACCTCTTGGTAAACTTTTTATGCATGCAAAGTACTCAGGTACTGTCCTCTAATCAGTCCTGTTCAGCTACTACATAATACAGTGCCCATCATGAGAACAAAGTGCTCAAAAGCAAAATCAGTCTCAAAAGGCATATACAACAATCACGTGCGTCTGGTGCGCACGGAAATCAAAGCCAAATACAAGTGCTATGAATATGCACAAAACCAAACTAAGTGCAACAGGTGTGCACGATAACATCTGTCCAGTGCAACGGATGTGCACGAAAATAATATCAAGTGCATCTATAGTGCATAAAAATCTTAACCCAGTGCAACTAACATGCACGAATGAAAATCACAATCGAGTGCACCCGGTGTGCACAAAATCACGTCTCATATCATGCGCCCAGCATGCGTGAAAATCTAAATCAAGTGCATCCGTCATGCATGAATAAAAATCTAAATCAAGTGCATCCAACATGCACGAATAAAATCTCAATCAAGTGCATTCAACATGCACGAAAAAATCTCAATCAAACGCATCCGATGCGCACAAAATCCATCACCAAGCGCCTAATATGCGCAAAAATCAAGCCCAAGCGCGTCATGTCCGTAAAAGCATCTAGTGCAGTAGTTTGCACGAAAACGGACATCAAGTACACATGCGCACGAAAATACAAATCAGGTAAACCGAATGCTCAAAGTCATAAATCGGGTGCAACCAATGTACGAAGTATAAATCTAGTGCAACCAATGCACGAAAAACGAATCCGGTGCAACAAATGCACAAAATACAAATTGGGTGCATCCAGTGCACGAAATACAAATCCTGTGCATCCAGTGCACGAAATATCAAATCCAGTGCATCAAGTGCATGAAATATCAAATCCGGTGCATCCAGTGCATGAAATATCAAATCCTGGGAAACTAGTGCACGAAATATCAAATCATGTGCATAACACATGAACAATGTCAAATCAACCGTACGAAATCCACGAAATCATAAACACGTGCAACTAAGGTACAAAATCAACATCAAGTGCAATAGATTTGTACAAATCGTAACCCAACACAATGGTGTATAAAACGTATAACAAGTGCAATAATCATGCACAACATGTAAATACCCAGTAGGTGCCGTCGTGGCACACGAAAATAATATCATGAACTAAATCATCAAAACTAAACTCCAAGCGATATAAGCGTGATACTCGGATCACAAACGAAAATCGCAACAAATGGCATTGAGGTACACCTCCTACAATGTCGAAGAAAAATGTCGGTACGCCCAAAACTGACAGAGCAAGAGCATCCGCTTGCCTCCTGCTCATGGTCTAGCGTCTTCTGTCTCTGGGTCATCATTTCTCTGTGGATTACCAATCTCGCAATACATCGGCTCATCGGCCCGGTCAGGTTTGCTAACGGAAATGATTCCGCTCTGGCACCCCTCTGGTCATCTCTCGGCCAATTAGCATGACCACTCGTAAAGCACCATGTCACTGGCGTCGGCCTCTGGCCCTCTGAATACACGTGACACAACTGATCCTCGGTGCAAATCTTATCGCAGCAGTGTCCTGGAAAGAACCTACTCAGGGTTTCTTCCAATCTCGCCTATACCGAACTGTACGAAGGCTGATACTCTTACAAATCTTTTGTCGCTTTCTGGACATCTGTGTTCTCAGCACAACATTTCCTCGGGAACTGGCCGTATCCCAACGCTCTATATACATATCTGATCTCTAATCTCAACAGAAAGTAATAACAGCTCGTTAACATCTCGCATGAACATCTTGTTCCACTCGTCTTTATTATCGCCCACTTCAACGTCACGTCATTCTATCTGCGTATTGCAAATGTTCTCGGCTACAGTCAATCCGGAATTTCTAACACGGACTCGAAATCGCGAACTCGGTTCTTCATCACTCTCTAGAAGATATCTAGCCGAACACATCCTCACGAACCCATTCCAATCATCGGAGGAATACTCAACACTCGTCGTTCTCGATCAACTCACAATGCATCTGGGTGAGGTCCTCTATATGAAGCTGGTCCACTTTACTGATCTCCTATCGGAACATCCAACGAACAAAGTCATCTCTGGATCGATCTACTATAGATCTGAGTAAGATTCTCCACACTTGAAATCTTCAACTCGACTGGGCCTGTATCGGCGCATCAAATCTGACGAATCACTTCGTCTCTCAACTAAAGATAGACTAGCTATCACCTGTCGCATCTTTGCCTGGATACTCCAGTGATCTCAGCTCGTAAGCTCTGGAAGCGACATCACAGCAATCTCAGCAACAACTGGGTCATCTGTCTGCCCGGTAGATGACATCACAATCTCTGAGGCATGCTTTACATCAACAGTCCTCTCACAACAAGCAGCCTCTAACAATGACCCGATCATCCGGTGCAAATCCGAACACTCGTCTCAACGAGAGGTCACAACACAAGAACTAAATCGATACGTTTCCATGTCACTAGAAAACACGATGGTCAGTCCTCATCCATGACGAGCTCGCCCTGACAGCACCACTAGCAGCAGCTCAAACTGCGCTCAAACCATGGTGACAGGAACCTCAATAATGTATCGACGAAAATAGATCAAAGGGATGAAATGAATCAATAGATCCAGAATGAACACATGATCATAAGGAGGAACAGAATCAGGGAGGGTATGATCATGGAAACGAATAGAATCAAGGATCTCAAATGGATGTATAATCAAGGAAACGAAGAGAATCACAAGTCTCAAGATATGTACATCCTAAGGTCACTTAAGTGGAGTATCGTATCGTAAATATGCCGCGGAACATACATACGGTACGTCACTCTACTCAAGCTACCTACTCTATCAATCAGGGTCAGCATATGTAACGATAGTTCGGGTTTAATACCCCCCTGTTCAAATCTAAGTTCCGTAAGGTCAAGCCTATGTAACGAAATAAATTAAGCCCCAGACTCCATATAGTCAAACCTAAACTCGAACCAAGGTTAAACTTAGCGCTCTGATACCAACTTTGTCATGACCCGAAAATATTAGCTCGTGACCTGCACTTAAATCACGCAACGTCTACAGGCGTAACGTAACTTAAGTGAGCCGAAGCCCAGAAATCTAAACCCTTCAAAAGAAGTAAGTAATGAATACATTGATAGAACATTTTGAAACCTTAAGTAAAAATCCTTAAACTTATTTTTTTTACTTTCCTTTGTTTTCTTAAAAATTTTGGCAGCACCTCCTTTGTAAAAACTAGCCCCAAAACGGGCACAACATAGAATATAAAGAAAACATCCCTAAACGGGAGCAAATCACACCCAACGGCGGAAACAACAACCACAAGCATATATATATATATATATATATATATATATATATATATATATATATATACGACGTCTAAAGGCGATGATCAACACAAGGAAAATGAAAAGCATGACATCAAACCCACCAAGCAAACATATAACCCATCGCTCGAAGTCTCGCAACTACAAGACTTGCTAAGTTTTACTTCTTATACCAATACTAGTTTCTGATTTGATGGAGTAACTAGATACAACAGGAATAATATTACGAGAGTGGCACGATCCAACATATACCACCTACCCAAAGCAAATCACCCGAAAGCAGTTGTGTGCCAGCGATGCCGCTACTGATCCATGCGGTCAACCTGCAAGAACTGTGGCATAACGGGGGTGAATTGCCAACTCGTGAGTATAAAACATCATCAGGTAGAAATCGAAATAAACAATGATTTCTAGGTCAACTATATTATAAAGGTAATACTATGATATCTAGGGTGACCGTCTCTGCATATGTGCCAACAACATAATCAATGCCTACCAGTAAGTGGATCCCATCCAACCATTTAATCAATGCCTGTAAGCATATGGATCCCGTCCAACAATATAATCAATGCATGTATGCAGGTGGATTTCGTCCAACAATATAATCAATGCATGTATGCAGGTGGATCTCATCCAACAATATAATCAATACCCGTATGCATATGGATCTCATCTACGTGTCAACCAATGACACAACAACATCATGCATGTAAACATGATGAAGGCATATGCAGGTAAAAATGAGGATATAAATCAACGTGTATCCCTCGCGACACAACAAAATCATGGAACCTGAGTGTCCAACATCGACACTCGAAACATCATGAAACCCATGTCCAGCATCGACACGTAAATCCTCATATCTCGGGCTCCGTCACTTCGGATCGGCCCTCGGGCTCCCTCAGTCTGGATCGACCCATATCAATATCTCAGGCTCCGTCTGTCTGGATCGGCCTACGGGCTCCATCAGTCTGGATCGACCCGTAACATCTCTCGACTCCGGTCGGTATCCTCCAGATAACCGCCGAGTCCAAATACTATCACCGGTAGGTAGTGCTCCCCTGCCAGGCACACCGCCTAACAATATGAGTCTTCTTGCCCGGGGGTACCTCACCGGGTCCACCATGTACCCGCAGACGGTGCCTACCGCTCCTCGAATCGGGTTTCACATACCAATCTCAGAACCGAGAAAACACATGGTGGACGTCTCGAAATATCATATCAAGAGAAACCGGGTTTTCAAACAATACATAAATTGATGAAATACCCCCACGGTTCTCAAATCCATAAATCACATGAAATCTATATCTCAATGCGTAAATGCATGAAACATGATATATTCAACATAGAATAGAAATATGAGCATATCAAGGGAGAACTGTTATTTAAATGCATCAAGTTATTAAATATATCATGCAGTTCCCAATTCCTCCGAAATCAAGTGCAACATCATATGAGGTGTACATGTAGCTATAGCAAGATATGTATGTCTACATGTAAGCATGTATGTATGATGCATTTCATATGCGCAATAGTACAACAATCAATGTCTCAAAGTCAATGACAATACAATACCACATAGGGGTATATGTAACTATAGCAAGGTATGTGGGTATACATGTAAGTATGTATGCATGATGTAAATGTAGCTATAGCAAAGTATGTCATGCAATATAGCATAATGATGTGAGCATAGCAATATATCATAGTATGATGCAGCAATTCTACTGTGTAACTGACATAGCAATTATCGATGATGAAAGTGTGTGAACCGGCAATCTATGTAAGTATAACATACGCATCATCGATAATGGTGTAGGTGTACTAGCACAGGTATATGCAATGCAATGTGAATAACATTAGCGTAGCATAAAGTACATCGTAAGCGAAATGCTACAAGGTATACGTGTCTAAAATATATCCGAGTCGGTGAATCTATCAATCGGCATCCAGCCTCACAACATCACTTACGATACAAACCATCGTACGGCATCCTCTAGTCAAGGGTAAGGATCAATCATCAGATAAACTCATCGCGTACGGTAATCCATCGTACGACGGCATTAAAAAATTAGGGATTCTATCAACCTATACAACAATGGGGGTACGGATATAAGTCTCGTACGGCATATCACTCAAGGTTGACAACATTATATAAGTCTATATATACCTATCTCTCAGGTCACATCCGTATCAATCTCGTATCAGGGGACCGGCAAGGTATCAACTATCTCTTATCGACTCACATCCATATAACGACATATCAACCAAGTCATTATATCTCATCGTATACTCTTTTCATCGCATCAATCTCTCACATCAAGTCATTTTACATGTGCATTCTATCATATGAATCTCATGTCACTCTACTCTAAATCTCATACTTAAACTCGTGCAACTACATATCTATATATATTGTGATTCATATTCACCTTTCATATCCTTTTATCAATTTAAAGAATCATTTCTATCATTTTATGTTCAAGAGTTATGTCCTTATAGCTTTCATCTCATATCTCGATATATATATTCAATCATTAATATCACCTCTAACTATCTTTTAACCACATCTATAGTTTTCAAATGTAGGATTCTCCTACTGTATTCCATATATATATATATATATATATATATATATCGGTTTTCATTCATAAATTTGCGGTGGTGCTATACGCCATCCACCCGACTTCCCCCATAGATATAAATCTACTCACCTGTGGAACTCCTTGTTCAGCCGTTGTCGATGTGCTCCGTCGTCTCGGAATCCACGCGAAGGTACCTACAAATCAACACATATCGCTACGTTATGAAAACCAAATCCGGAAAACTGATACGGCACCCGGTGCGCTCATAAGTTAAAGCCTACGCATGAAAAAACGACAAAACAACCCTCGTTGTTGACGTACAAACTGTAAGTCTACGCCAGCGCCCCGTCCATCAATCCGTGGCCAGAAGCGGATCATAAACATAAAAACTTGGCGCTAACGAAACACAAAAACCTGGATCAAACCATTAACCCTATACTAGTAAACTGTACAGTGGTAAAAGAGATTATACCGATCAATCCATGTCCTTCGGTCTTAAATCTCTTCCCCTAGCTTGTTGCGGCTTCCCCGACGAAGTTCGCTCTCCGGTCTCACTCGACGAAGAGGCTCCACGTTGAGGAAACTATATAACCAAACAGAGGCAACTCGGGCATCCAGTTTGCTATCCTAGATACCCAAAATGAAGTAGAGATAGTGTGTGAATATTTTGTCGCAAAGCACCTAGGGATTTGGGTAGAGGTAAATGAATTTGCCAAGAGAGATTAAAATGTGAACACAAGAATTTTAGTAATGAGGAAAAAATGGGTTCGGCCATTTTAAATCTCTAAGGATTTTTGAGAATTGGTGAGGTGAGTGTGATCATCAATACAAGAATTAAAATATCAACCATTTATTCCCAGCACACTCTATTCACCCACCGAAATATCAACAAAATATCTTTAATAACAGCAAAGAACAATTAATGTAAAGGACACCTCATCACAAACCCATCCCTCATAATAGCCCACAAAATTGCCCACTGCCAAAAAGAATGGCCACGAATTGTTCACAGCCCAATTAATGCTAGCTCATGAAGAAATGGCCAACACATCAAGAAAGCTCACGAAATTTCCACCAAAGGAAAATGGCCAAAACAAAGAAGGAATTTTTTGGCCAAAAACAAACACACATAAATTCCATTAATTATATTTTGAAATGAATAAATCATTTTAAATCTCTAAATTTTTTCACAAATATTGGTATATATTTATACCATTTTACGAAAACCCCAATTTCGCAAATCGGTAGTTTTCCCGAAATATATTATTTTATATTTTTCTGAAATGTTACACAAGAGTCCGGGAGTTCCATGATCGCAGCGGAGGGAACACTACAAGGAGCAATTGAGGTGAATGACCAGTCTACAAAGGTTGTATTCCGCCATCACTTAGATGTAAAGTAGTTTGCATTTAGTTTCATATGATTCTCTAATTAACGATTCTAGTTTAGGGTTCTTTAAAATGACAAATTTTTGAAAATGGCATGGACGATGCCTCCCAAAACCTTGCTGTCGTTCATAGGAACCCTACAAATCTCGCTTGCCCTGGCCAGGGACTTTGTGGAATTACTCTCCAAACACGGCGCGATATCAACCCCCAGTACCGGGAGAGACGAATACTATCTAACCACCACTACCTCCAAGCGCTTCGGAACTGCACCGAACTACTACCTGTTTGCATGACTCCTTTGAGCCATGGTAGGGTAGAAATCAAATTACAGTGGGAACACGCTCGAGGCGAAGTAGCAGTGTCAAGTAGACGGACTAAGCTGTACTCATGTCACCTGGGAACTGCTACCCGAAGATAGGTATAATACCCACCAGCAGTTCCTGACGAGTCATGTCCAGTATACTCATAACCTAATGAGCACTTGCATACTATCTCCAGTACGACATACTAATGGCTGTGGGACAGACCATCTCTCCTGCTTGGATGAGAAGCGTATACACCAGTCTACTCCGGAGTATCGATACCCTATCTCGATAATCCTACGACTAGAGACATGTATATGATGTCCTTATAGACTACCCAGCCCCCACTAGTGTGACTGCTATCACAACACTGGTAATCAAGCAAAGTTCCTAAAAGCTCTACCAATATGTTTAAGCGATATGCTAAAAGAACACATGCACATATTGAGGTAGAAACAAACCAGGTAGCATACTACCATTTCGAGCAAGACTGTTACTATATATGTATATATCCCAAGCTTCCTTAAATAATATACAAACCGGTATGATACAATAATGGCCTCTAGGGCAAATAACACTAACAATCTCCCACTTGTACTAAGGCCATATACTGGCATATCGCAGACCTAAGATCTCGAATAGCCTCTCGAACATTGTCTGAGGGATGGCCTCTGTAAGTGGATCTGCAGTGTTGTTCTCCGTATCTACTCTCCTCACCTCGATCTCTTGGGGATCAACGATCTCCCTGATCAGGTGGTACCGCCTCAAGATATGTCTAGATCTCTAATGGGACCTGGGTTCCTTCCCCAAAGCTATAGCACCGTTGTTTTCACAATACTAAATATTGGACCAACAATGGAAGGAACCACCTGAAGTTCATGTCACGACCCGAAATGGCAAGTGACTGGCACTTGAATCATATGAAGTCTATAGGACCCCATATAATTCAAGTAAGTCAAAATTCCAGAAATCTAAACCAATTTAAAGAAGAAAGAAGGAAAAGTCTAGTTTTAAAGAAAATATTTTAACAATATAAGCTGAAATACGCATTTTTAAAACATCAAGTCTTTTCTGAAAATTTCGGCAGAGTTTCCTTTGTAAATACTGGCCCCAAAAGGGCACAACATGCATAATATATATAAAGGCATCCCCAAGCGGGAGCTAGCTCTTTGCCAATTGGCTGTCACAACCAAGCAATCGATATAATATACAACGCCGAAGGGCGAGGATCAAAACTTAAAAGGAAACCCAAAATCATCAAGAAAACCATAATAATACAAGCGCGACTCTAAGGTCGAAAGAATATACAACATGTTTTATAAGGTTATAAAATATACAAATCTGGTTGATGGAGTTTACTAGATACAACTGAAATAAATAAAATACAATGGTGGTCACGATGCAAGTGAACCCACCTACCAAGCAATCACCCGGAATGAAGTAGTGTGTTAGCAAATATGCCAAGAAGACCTGTACGGCAAAACCTGCAAGAAACTGTAGCACAACGGGGGTGAGTTGCCAACTCGTGAGTAGAAAACATAACCGCGCAGAAATCGTATGTATGACTGAATCTTAGGTCATACGATCATAAATATCCTTAAAATGATAAATCCTGAAGCATCTAATAAAGGCATGGGTAAACATCTATACATAAGTGCACTACCAAGTGCTCGTGTCAGTGCCTCAGGTAGCAACATATTATAATCATAAGGTATGAATGCAATAAATGAAAACAGAATATATCATGAATGAGGAAACTGTTTTCTTTATATAGTGAGATTTCTGTAAATATATAAATCGAGGTATTATCACTGAAATCAACATAGAATCGGTGTCAAGCATCGACACAAAACATATATCCCATTATCTCAGGCTCCGGCAATCCGAACTGGCCTGTATTCTCGAATCTCAATATTTATGGCTCCGGCTATCCGGACTGGCCCATAACATCAAATCTCAAAACCTCAGGCTCCAGCAATCCGGACTGGCCCATAACATCAAATCTCAAAACCTCAGGCTCCAGCAATCCGGGCTGGCCTATACTCCGATCGGTATCCTCCGGATATCCGTCGAGTCACAATAAAATCACCAATCGGTAGTACTCTCCTGCCAGGCCCAATGCCATCATCTGCGACCATCTTGCCCCGAGGTACCATACCGGCTCCACCATCCACCCACAGACGGTTCCTCCTCCTCCTCGAATCGGGTGTATCATATCGTTCAAGAGCCGAATAAACTCATGGTGGACTCCTCTCAAATCATATCATGAGAAAACCGCAACTTTCATTTTAAAATAATAATCAGTTTATAAAATCCTTACGATTTCTCCAAATCCTGAAATCTCATGGAAATCCGAAATCCCAATCTCAAGGGTAAATAAACAATGAATTCCATGATATTGGGCTCCGGCAATCCGGACTGGCCCATAATGTCATGGCAAATGAATATCTAAATATACATGAAAATCACAGTTATAAATGCAATGTCTAAACTATCATATAAGAGCAAGCGCACTAGTATCATGTCGAAACTATCAGCTAACAATTTATACTAATGAATAGTGTTTTCTAATGTGTACGTGATATGGCAATTTCCGATGATGATGTGTGTGAGCCGGCAAGCAGGCGTACGTGGAGCATACACATCATTGGTAATGGTGCTGGTGTCCTGACAGCATGGGTTTCATATTATTTACGAAAACACAAATAAGCATTCAATGCGATGCGAATAATAAGAATATGCGGAAAATGAATGGTAAACGCAGCAATAAAGAATATACATTTATATAATCGAGTCATACTGTTTTGGCATTTGAAATAACACGAATCATGGTGTTTAGAAAAAAAGGGCTACAATGTTTTTAAGAAAATGTATGTCCTTTGAAATATCCGTAGTATCCCTTGGCCTGTCTTTAAAATACTCACGGTTCATTAGTTTGGAAATAAGTATAACTCAAGACCAGTCTAACATCTACTAAGTACACTACATGTCTAAACTAACAGACTAGTCGAAAATGGTAAGGAAAACCACCTAAGTCTGAGTCGATATATATATATATATATATATATATATATATATATATATATATATATAATAGTCGGTGATCCCGCCTCAATAGTATCACGTACGATACAGTATATCATATGACATACTCGAGTCAAGAGTGCGGATTTATCATCATAATTATATCTTGTATGGTAAATCCATCGTACGGCATCCCAAATCTGGGTACGGGTCGAATATCACATTCATCTCATCATTTATCTGGTATCCTTATCATCATATCATGAACTGGGCTACTGATCTAAAGTCTAGTACATTCTGATACCGTCAACCGATATATATATATATATATATATGCATTTGTATAAAAACACAACGCATAAGAACCTACTATAACATAATGTCGTATCTCATAATACGAACCAAATCACATCACCAATCTCATGGCATCATGCCCAATCTCATCGACTCATCTCCAAGTACCACATACTATCCTCATTACCATGTTTATGTATACCTGTATATATATACAAACTCTCATCCATATATGTATATATATATATATATACATATCCCCATATACGCACAAGTAAGCAAATGTATGCGTGTGCGTGTGTGCGTGTGTGTGTAACAACTATTCTATGATTTCGCGACTAACACTAAACTATAGCATTAACTTCTAAATACGCTAACACTAACCCAAAGTCATCTAAAGCATTTCTAGCTACGTATACACATCTATAATATCAAATAAGTATATAGCTACAACACATTGTACACTGTACTACGAAACTGCGGGGGTGCTATAGGCCATCCACCTGACTTCCCCGTAGATATATATCTACTTACCTCGATCCTCGCTTGCTGGAGTCGATGACGCCATGCTCATCCTTGTCGTCTCGAAGTCCACGTGGGGGTACCTACAATTTCCAATGCGTCATATAGTATTAAGAATCGAACATGAAAACCAAAGCGGCATGCGAATCACTTATAGGTTAGAACCTATAGCCTACGCCTGCTAAACCACCAAACCACCCCCGTCGCTGACGAATAAACATTAGACGACGGAATGCAATATCAAATACCAAATCTCAATTCATTAAAAGCCGCAATACGAAATCATAAACTTTGCAAAATACTTCCAGATTTTACCCTAGGTGAAATTAGCCAATTTTGCACATGTAGAGGGTCTAATTTAATGGAGATAAAGCCATTGACCAAACATGGATGCAATTCACCCCACCCTGGCCGCAATTTGTGGCCATGTAGGAGGGGTAGGGTCTCGGGTCTTGGGGTTAGCATCAAGGTTGCCTGCACGACTGTCACGACCTGAAGGTACGGAACGCGACCGGAACTTAAATTACGAAGCGTATAGAGGCACAACGTAATCTAAGTAAGCCGAAGCCCAGATATCTAAACCATTTAAAAGAAGAAGTAAAGGAAAACATGTTTAAAAGCAACATATAATTTCTCAAACATTTCGGTAGAGTCTCCTTTGTAAAAACTGGTCCCAAACAGGTACAAATAAGAATATATACATAAGCAACAATAAAAAGGAATCCCCAAGAGGGAGCTAGCTCTACGCCAAAAGGCGGAAACAACCACACAACGCACTATGATATACAACGCCGAAGGGCGAGACTCAAAACTCAAAAGAAAACCAAATCTACCAAAAACCATAATAATACAAGCGCGACTCTAAGGTCGAAATAACAACAACCGGTCTTCTAAATCTATCAAGTAATACAAGTCTGGTTGATGGAGCTTACTAGATACAAATGAAATAATAAAAGTACAGCAGCGGTCCTGATACAAGTGAACGAACCTACCAGCAAATCACCCTGAACGAAATGATGTGCCAGCAAACTGCTAAGGAAACCTGTAAATCGAAACCTGTAAGAAAATTTGGCACAACGGGGGTGAGTTGCCAACTCGTGAGTAGAAGACATCTACGAGTAGAAATCGCATGCACGACGCTCTCCTAGGTCATAATAATATACTTAATATATCACTAGTCATTTAGTAGTGGCAGGGTAATAATCTATGCGTAAGTGCAATGCTCAGTGCTCGTGTCAATGCCACAAGTAGTAACATGTCATGTGTATGAGTATGCATGCACCTTGAATGTAAAACAATCAACCATGAAATCTGGATATATCTGTATAAGAAATCTTTAACTTTTATCATAGTAAAATTTGTATGGTAATCTGAAACATCATCAATAAAATCCATGGAAATCCGTATCAAGCATCGACACAAAACATGTAAATCTCAAAGTCTCAATACCTCATAGTCTCAATATCTCATTGTCTCAATATCTCGGGCTCCGTCAGTCCGGATCGGCCCATATCATCAAATCTCACGACAACGGTCGGTATCCTCCGGATATCCGCCGCGCCAGACATCACCGATAGGTAGTCTTCCCCAGCCAGGATCATCGTCTACAACTCGATCTTCTTGCCCTGGGGTACCATACCGGGCCCACCATATACCCGAGACGGTTCATCCACTCCTCGAATCGGGTCTCGAAATCCAACAGAAAACATGAAATCTCATGGTGGACGACACATACATCACGAGAAAACTGCAACTTATATTTTAAAAAGAGAGGGGGAGAGAGAGAGAAGTTTTTATATATATTCTTGCGGTTCTCCCCAAAATCCAGAAATCTCATAGAAATCCAAAATCCCAAAATCATGAGTAAGTAATAATGAGTATCGGCATAATCCCCACAATACTGTATGATAATATGAAAATGTGAATGCATGAAGTGTCTAAGTAATAAATGCCATGTCTAAACTAGCACATGAGAGTAATCACACAATATTATATTGGACTAGCATTTAGCTGATTATATCAATAAAAGATAATATGCTCTAAAGTGTACGTGACATGGCAATTACCGATGATGATGTGTGTGAGCCGGCAAATAAGTGTACGTGGAACATGTGCATCATTGGTAATGGTGCTGGTGTCCTAACAGGCAGAGCTTCATATTAGCTAAAGAACATAAGTATGAATATGCGATGCGATGAACACAACATGAATATAACGGTGAAAATTTAGTAACGCACAACTAGAAAATACATACAGATTATGAGTCATACGGTTTGTTGTTTGAGAAAGCACGATTCAACAGTTTGAAAATAAGTATGACTCGAGCCTAAACTAAGATTTACCTAACCAACTAAGAAATTAACTAATGACACTAGTCGAAAGGTAAGAAGAATCCTCCTAAAATCTGAGTCGATATCTCCAGTAGTCGGCGATCCAGCCTCAATAGCATCACGTACGTAGTATGACTTCCTCGAGTCACGAGTGCGGATCAATCATCACATCTATATCTCGTACGTTAAAATCCATCGTATAGCTTCCTAAAATCGGGGTACGGGTCAGCTATCACATATATACATCATCGTTCGTATAGTATCATCATCAAACAAAATCATGATCAAGGGTACTGTACTATAATCGCATACATCCTAATATCATCAAACATATATCATCGTCTGTGTAAATATACATCGTCAAATGATCCACTAAAATATCATGTCATATATCATGTAGTGATTAAGTCACATATTACAATCCGAGTTCTATCCTAGAGTCTCATTCATTCCAATGTCATCAACACATATTATCGTTTATATAAATATATTTTATATAATCTCATTGCCAAACGATCCGCTACCATCATAAGACATCTCATGTCATGACTCGATCATATACCCAATAAATCATGGCATCAAGCTTAGTCATATCGACTCATCCTCATGTATCATAACCTCCTCATATCACATGTATATGTTGTGTATATATATATACCTACACACATCCATACATATATATATATATACACACACACACACACATATACACCAATTCAAGTTTATGTGTGTGTGTGTTTGTGTCTACATGAAACTTATGAATTCCTTCCAAGGCAGTCATCCTCATGGTTAAGTCTTCCTAAATCAGTCTAGTCCAACCTAAAGTTTTCAATAGGACCCTACTGGCCAAGAATCTAAGGTCATGTCCGACTTCCTAATAATAGTAAGTAATATCCATATTCTACGTCTATGGGGGTGCTATACGCCATCCACCCGACTTCCCCCGTAGATATACATCTACTCATCTGGTCCTTGTCTGCCGAAGTCGATGCCGCTATCCTCTTCTTCATCGTCGTAAGTCCACGTGAGAGATACCTATACGCAAACATATATGATATCGTAAATCGAAATTGCGGACAGAACCAAAACAGCGCACGAAACGCGCATAGGTTAAACCCTATGACCTGGTCATGCAAAATAACCAAATAACCCCCGACATCGGCGTACAAATGCCGATTGATCGAGAAAAACTCAAACAGATCATGTTAGGTCCACGTTACCCACCACGGTCCTTTCGGGGAGGCGGAATAGATAAAACAAAATTTTTTCCTAACTAGGTAACATGGACCGTACAAGAAGGATCGTTGCTAAACAAGAACTAACAAATATTCTACAAGTTCTTAACTACTATGTTGAATGGTTATACCTTGGTCTTGAACTCCTTCTCTTCTTGTTGTTGTTCTTCCTCTTGCTTGCTCCTTGTAGTTGCTTGAACGGATCCTCCTTGTCGTCTCCTCTTTGACATAGATGGATCCACCCGAGGGTCTCGAAATTGAGCTCCAATCTCAACCTAGATATGACTAAGGTGTTTGGTTTGCTAAACCTAATACCTTAGATTGAGTAGAGAAGAGTGATGGTGGTTTTGTCTCAAAGGTTCAAAATTTCCAACTCATGGAACACTTGAACCTTGAGAGAGGAAGAGGGAGAGCTTTTTTCATGAGAGAGAAAGAAGATGATAGAATAAGCTCTCATAATGCAACCATCCTCACAAAAGTGAGAATAATGATAATAATTAAGTATCATGATGGTTAGTTTCAATGAACATTATCATTTCATGCAATTATTTCATTTTGTAAACAGCAAGTAAGCAAAAGTCATACCCATGAAATGATAGCCATGAAATGATGATGGTCAACAAGTCCAAAATGGTCAACCGTTCAACAAAGTCAACAAGTCAATAAAAGTCAAACTTTCAACTCAACCATGGCACAATAATACATAATTAATATTATTAGTCATATATCATATTCTCATTAGGGTTTAGAGAAAAGTCAACGGTCAACAAGTCAACCAAAGCCAAATGGTCAACAACCCTAATGAGAATCCTCTGCCTCTGCCTCTGTCAACTGTGCAGACACACCCGCATCCGTGCTCCAAGGAACACGAATACACTAAGACAAAACCAATCCCAAAACAATTACTAGGATCTGGCTTAAACCAAAGCCCTCTAGTAACTACTGTCCGGACACCAAACGTGCACAAGTGCGCGGATGTGAACGAACCCCATCGCAAAACTATGCAACCTCTACTCTGTTTTGCCTAAAGGCGAGTAACCCTCTGTGTGGGACTCTAAAGGCTCGACACTATGCTAGCAGTGGGTTTAACCATAGGCCGCAAGCAGTACTAGCTGTATGTAACGGTCCCCAGGTAGATGCCGATAAGAAGACTGATGAGGTGAACCCATCTAACTCCTACTGAGCCTGAATGTGACAATCTCTGTACAGTCCGGTCTGTTCGTCTGAGAATATCACATGGCACGCCTAGGGGGTGGTAAACGTCAGTCCCCTAATAGCGGTACAAGTCGTGTCGGAGTGTAGCCCAAAACACCCTGAGAATCTACTGGAAAACCTACCAGCAATTCTCGCTTGCCCTGGACAGGGACGACAATGTGTAATGGCTCTCCTAGACACAGCGCGATATCAATTCCCAATACAGGGAGAGACGAATCATGTCTAACCGTCACTGCCTCCAAGTGCTTCGGGACTGCACCCAACTACTACCTGTTTGCACGACTCAGTAGAGCCGTGGTAGGGTAGTAATCTAAGAACAGTGGGAACACACTCGTGACGACATGACAGTGTCAAGTCAGCGGACTAAGCTGTACTCATGTCACCTGTGAACTGTTAACTGACGATAGGTATAATACCAACCAACAGTTCCCGACGAGTCCTATCCAGTATACTCGTAACCAAACAAACACCTGCATACTATCTCCAGTACGACGTACTGATGGCTATGGGACAGACTATCTCCCCTGCTGGGAAGAGAAGCGTATGCACCAGTCTACTCCGGAGTATCGATGCCCTGTCTCGATAATCCTACGCCTAGGGACCAAAATAAGGATGTGCTTATAGACTACCCAGCCCCCACTAGTGTGATCGCCATCACAACGCCGGTAGTCAAGCAAAAATCCTAAGGGCTCCATCAATATGTATTAGCGATATGTTAAAAGAAACATATACACATATTAAGATAGAAACAAACCAAGTAGCATACTACTATATCAAGCAAGACTGTCGTAAACCCGTATATATATCCCAAGCCTCCAAAATGTATTATACAAACTAGTACTATATAGTAATGGCCTCTAAGGCATACATATCTAACAATCTTCCACTTCTACTAAAGGCCAGTAATTGGTGTACCGCATACCCAACTTCTGCACTAAGGCCAGCTGTTGGCGTACAGCATACCCAATAGCTCAAAAATTCGCTCGAACTGTGTTTGAGGGAGGGCCGTTATGAATGGATCCGCCGTGTTATCTTTTGTGTCCACTCTCCGTACCTCGATCTCCTAGCGATCAATGATCTCCATGATCAGGTAATACCGCCTTAAGATGTGTCTGGATTTGTGATGGGACCTTGGCTCCTTTGCTAAAGCTATAGCCCCATTGTTATCAATATACAAAGGTATTGGGTCAACAATGGATGGAACCACTTGAAGTTCACTAATGAACTTCTTCATCCAGACCACCTCTTTTGCGGCATCGCTTGCAGCAATGTATTCAGCCTCCATCATCGAGTCTGCGACGGTATCCTGTTTGGAACTCCTCCAACATACCGCCCCTCCGTTGAGGGTAAACACAAAACCCGAGACAGATTTGCTGTCATCCTTGTCTCTCTGGAAGCTTGAATCGGTAAAGGACTCGACCCTGAGGTCTCCATTACCGTAAACCAGGAACATCTCCTTTGTCCTTCTCAGGTACTTGAGAATGTTCTTCACTGCTGTCCAGTGGCCCTCACCTGGGTTTGAATGATACCGGCTCACCACGCTCAGTGCGTAAGCTAGATCTGGTCTTGTACGTAGCATCGCATACATTATAGATCCTACCGCCGAAGCGTAGGGTATAATGCTCATGCGAACCCTCTCCTCATCAGTCTTAGGAGACATCTTCTTGGAAAGGGTGATTCCGTGCAATGCGGGTATATTACCGCGCTTGGAATCTTCCATACTAAATCTCTTTAGTACGGTCTCTATGTACCTGGACTGCGAAAGTCCCAGTAGTCTCTTGGATCTATCTCTGTAGATCTTGATCCCCAGAATGTAGAGGCATCACCCAGGTCCTTCATGGAGAACCGTTGTGACAAGAATAGCTTGACCGATTGTAGCATAGGAATGTCATTTCCTATCAAAAGAATGCCGTCCACGTACAGGACTAGGAATACGACAGTTCGTCCTACAATCTTCTTATAGACACAAGGTTCATCTTCGTTCTTGATGATATCAAATTCCTTGATTGCCTCATCAAAACAGATGTTCCAGCTCTGCGATACCTGCTTTAATCCATAAATGGATTTAAGCAACTTGCACACCTTCCCGCTGCTCCCACTGTCTACGAAACCTTCTGGCTGATCCATGTAAACGCACTCTTCTAAACAGCCGTTTGGAAAAGCCGTTTTAACGTCCATCTGCCATATTTCATACTCATAGAATGCAGCAATGGCAAGTAGGATCCGAATTGATTTGAGCATGGCCATTGGAGAAAAAGTTTCGTCATAGTCCAAACCAGGTCTTTGACAAAAACCTTTTGCAACGAGTCTAGCCTTATAGGTTTCCACCTACCCATCTACACCAAGTTTCCGTTTGTAGATCCATTTGCATCCAACGGGTTTTACCTAAGGTGGAGCAATATCCAAGGTCCACACTTTATTGGTGTATATGGACTCCATTTCGGATTGCATTGCTTCCAACCACTTATCAGAGTCCCTACTGATAATGGCCTGCCTGAAACTGGTAGGGTCATCTTCTTCCAAGATGCAATCCTCTCGATCCCCGTCTAAGAGAAAACCTCGGGCGGATGAGAAATCCTACCAGATCTGCGGAGTGGCTGAGGTTCGTCTGGGGTTATTGAATCCAGTGGTTCCTCCAAATTTTCAGTTACATTTTGTGGTTCATGGATTTCTCCCAGTTCTACCGAACTCCCACTAATTTCTTTTGCAAGAAACTCCCTTTCTAAAAAGGTAGCGTGGCGAGATATAAACACCTTCTGTTCCTCAGTGTGGTAGAACAGATATCCTAGTGAGTCTTTAGGATATCCTACAAATTTACATAGAACTGACCGTGCCTCTAGCTTGTCCGGTTTCTGTGTTTTTACATAGGCCGGACAACCCCAAATCTTGAACCGCTTAAGATACGGATTTCTACCACTCCATATTTCATATGGAGTCTTAGGCACAGATTTGGATGGAACGTAATTCAGTAGGTATGCCGCTGACTGAAGTGCATGTCCCCAAAATGAAAGAAGCAACTCGGCACTACTCATCATGGAGCGAACCATATCCAATAGGGTATGATTCCTCCGCTCCGAAACACCGTTGTGCAGTGGTGTATAAGGAGGAGTAAGCTGAGAGAGAATACCATTCTCTTTTAAGTAATCCAGGAATTCCATGCTTAAGTACTCCCCTCCTCTATCAGACCGGAGGATCTTGATACTTTTGCCAGTCTCGTTTTCTACTTCGTTTCTGAATTCCTTGAATTTCTCAAAAGCTTCAGATTTGTGTTTCATAAGATACACATATCCGAATCTAGAGAGATCGTCAGTGAATGTGATGAAGTATGAGAACCCACCCCTTACATGTATAGACATAGGACCACATACATCACTGTGTATGAGTCCCAAGAGCTCTGTTGCTCTTTCTCTATGTCCGATGAACAGAGATTTGGTCATCTTTCCTTTGAGACAAGACTGACAAGTTTCATAAGATGAAAACTCGAACGTATTCAAGAGTCCATCTTTATGCAACTTACTTAGTCTTTTCTCTCCGATATGACCAAGTCTACAATGCCATAAGTAGGATTCATTCGTATCTAAATTCTTCCTCTTGCGTGTGTTTTGTACATTGAGAACTGTATTCTGATTTAGAACGTAGATACCATTTCACAGTGTACCTTCTGCAACCAATACCTTATGAAGGTAGATGTTTATGATATTTCTATCAAGAACAAAGTTATATCCATCTTTATCGAGTAAAGAAATTGATATGATGTTGCAAACCATGGAAGGTACATAGTAGCAATCATTCAAAATCATAATATTGCCATTTGGCAACACTAGGTGATATTCACCGACGGCTGCAGCATTAACTTGTCCTCCGTTCGTTACTCTGAGCGACATATCACCAAGTACAACTTTCCTATATTTTCTCAGTCCGTGCAATAAATTACAGATATGAGATCCTGATCCTGTATCAAGTACCCAGGAGGTAGGGCCGACCGTAAAGCTGTTCTCAATTACAAGAACACCTGAAGTAGATGCAAAACCATGCTTCTTCTTCAACTGGGTATCCTTGGAATCCATACAATCCTCCTTTTCTTGCTCATACTTATGACTATTGTCACAAGTTAGAGTCGAACCAACGTTCCCCAGCCCCGAATAAGAATTCGGATCAGTCAAGCGATACATTTTATTATCTTGATTAGGGCGTGAAAAGGTTGCTACCAGGAGAGAGAGAGAGAAAAGAAACACTCAGCGTGCGCTCTTGCAAGATTAGATTGGTTTATTAATTTATCTAACCAGGATGGCTCCCACTGTTTTCTCAAATTCTTCTTCAAACCTTTAAAAGAAAAACTAGTCAGGATTAATTGCACGTCACAATACATGCTTAACCTTTTAGCCAGGCTAGTGTTGGTACTTCGAGGGAGGTTTTCCAACGCTTTCGCGAAGTTCCTTAATTAAGTAACCTCTTTTCCCTGGAGGCGTATCCCCGCTAACACCGTTTTAGACACCTACTTGGTTTATTGCATTGATTGTTAAGTGAAAGAATCTCCCGAGAGTAATCCAACTCATCAGTGGGATCGGGATCCAACTATCATTGTGCGATGACCTAGATGGAATCCACTCTAGTCACCACACTCCAGAAGGTATGCTGAATCTGCAAGTTTCAGTTTCTTTAGAAACTCCCGATGTGGATTTTTGCCCCTAGGACCCAAGTGACCTTGACGGAGTCAACAAATCAAAGAGTCATCGTCAAGTTCAACCCGTCATTATCTGGATTACATTAAACCCACCTGCATAATCCTTGATGGAGTCAACAAGGTTATACGACTGTCCTAACCAATCCCATATATTGCTACAAACAAGCAGCACTCAGCTACCGTACACTACGCCTTGACGGAGTCAACAAACACAGCACGAATACTAAGTGTTACTTATAAGAAATGACGAAGGGCTACGGCTGGGTTTTTGGAGAAAAACCCGTTAACGTAATGAACTTGATATCGTTGAAGGAACCTGATAAACTTTTTGAAAATATAGTGGCGAAAACTTTTGCTAAAGAGGTCACTCCCCATGAAGGGATCTCGGCTCTTTCCTCGTCGAATGAGGTGCAGGATATTCCAAACTGAATACCTCGATGCAAAGCAAGAATAATCGACTATAGTGAAGTTATTACCCTGACGCAAACTTTTTGTCCAAGGGGTCACTCCCGATGAAGAGATCCCGGCCCTTGCCTCGTCGAATGAGGTGCGGGCATTCATAACCGAATACCTCTATGCAAAACAAAAGAGAACGCCCTTGCGATAACAGCTTTTTGAAAATTGTTCCAACAACGTCTTTTTAGGTTTGTTTTCTTGCATTAATTTAATGCGTCCCATCAATTAATCCTACCATTGCAGAAAACAACGAAAATATGACGTACGCTTATGCCATCCGCATTCGCCACGGGGCCCCGTCATTACCCGTTAGGTTACTTAACTAATGACAGAGCGGGGGCTGGACTAGCGCGGATGCAAAACATAAGCAACGCCTAAATAGATATCATATAGATATATACACATTCGTCAGATGCAATGATAGCCATTCCAGATCACAGATGAACACATTGGTTATACTAGGAATACGTGTTTCGTTCGAGCCTGCAACGAAATACGGATTACACGGTCGCGATGAATAGCCAAAAACCCCACCCTAGACCCCTACGGGTGCGGCAAACTACCCGCCAAATACCCGAAGTGAAGCAGCCTCCCTCAACACCGTGAGTAGGCCACTCAGCACTTCAACATACCCGGTAGTTTGTGCACCCCACATTGGGTCTATCCTAGGAGCAAAAATAGTAAAATAAATAATATACAATGGCGGCTACAACCTCATCCCGGATGTGCGGCCATACAAATAATATTACATCAATTACATATTTACATTAAATGAAAGATAAAGAAAACTCTCATCTCACAAAACCCCGGCTATTCATCCATGACAATCCAACAAGTTCATATACGTAATCCAACAACATTACAGATCACAGATATGCACAACCCCCACTAATCGACGTATAGCAATTAACCGACGTTCACTGCATATATCACATTACAGATATAACCATTTAGCCAAAGTTTGTAGAATTCCGATCAAAATACAAATTTGTAACTACCCCAAAAATTAACATTTTTCTCAGGAAAATCTGGGCAGAAACAAAATATCCTAAAAATCGCAAAACTGCAAACAGAGGAATCTGCAAAAAATTCGATCCGCGGCCTAGTCAACTCGGTCGCGGATCCGCGGCGGAACGCATGGTTCCGCCGCGCTTCCGCGGCGAGTTGGCCGAGTCGGGGTCTCAAATTTCTTGACAATTCCCAGAAAACCCTGCCTGTATTTTTCATGTCATACAAAAGATTTTTAGGCCTGTTTTGAAAATCGACAGAAAATACATTTTTAGGTTTGTTTTCTGGATTTTTTTCCGGATCGAAATTCTAAACACTTTGCTAACAGTTAGTTGTTGCTTAGCTAGGCTCTGACACCACTGTTAGGTCCACGTTACCCACCCCGGTCCTTTCGGGGAGGCGGAATAGGTAAAAGGAAATTTTTTTCTAATTAGGTAACATGGACCGTACAAGAAGGATCGTTGCTAAACAAGAACTAACAAATATTCTACAAGTTTTTAACTACTATGTAGAATGGTTATACCTTGGTCTTGAACTCCTTCTCTTCTTGTTGTTGTTCTTCCTCTTGCTTGCTCCTTGTAGTTGCTTGAATGGATCCTCCTTGTCGTCTCCTATTTGCCATAGATGGATCCACCCGAGGGTCTCAAAATTGAGATCCAATCTCAACCTAGAGATGACTAAGGTGTTTGGTTTGCTAAACCTAATACCTTAGATTTAGTAGAGAAGAGTGATGGTGGTTTCGTCTCAAAGGATCATGATTTCCAACTCATGGAACACTTGAACCTTGAGAGAGGAAGAGGGAGAGCTTTTTTCATGAGAGAGAAAGAAGATGATAGAATAAGCTCTCATAATGCAACCATCCTCACAAAAGTGAGAATAATGATAATAATAATAATAATTAAGTATGGCGATGGTTAGTTTCAATGACCATTATCATTTCATGCAATTATTTCATTTTGTAAACAACAAGCAAGCAAAAGTCATACCCATGAAATGATAGCCATGAAATGATGATGGTCAACAAGTCCAAAATGGTCAACCGGTCAACAAAGTTAACAAGTCAACAAAAGTCAAACTTTCAACTCAACCATGGCACAATAATACTTAATTAATATAATTAGTCATATATCATATTCTCATTAGGGTTTAGAGAAAAGTCAACGGTCAACAAGTCAACCAAAGCCAAATGGTCAACAACCCTAATGAGAATCCTCTACCTCTGCCTCTGTCAACTGTGCATACATACCCGCATCCGTGCTCCAAGGAACACGAATACACTGAGACAAAACCAATCCCCAAACAATTACTAGGATCTGGCTTAAACCAAAGCCCGCTAGTAACTACTGTCCGGACACCAAACGTGCACAAGTGCGCGGATGTGAACGAACCCCGTCGCAAAACCATGCAACCTCTACTCTGTTTTTCCCAAAGGCGAGTAACCCTCTGTGTGGGACTCTAAAGGCTCGACACTACGCTGGCAATGGGTTTAACCACAGGCCGCAAGCGATACTAGCTGTATGTAACGGTCCCCAGGTAGATGCCGATAAGAAGACTGATGAGGTGAACCCATCTAACTCCTACTGAGCCTGAATATGACAATCTCCGTACAGTCCGGTCTGTTCGTCTGAGAATATCTCATGGAGGGCCTAGGGGGCGGTAAACGTCAGTCCCCTAATAGCGGTACAAGTCGTGTCGGAGTGTAGCCCAAGACACCCTGAGAATCTACTAGAAAAACTACCAGCAATTCTCGCTTGCCCTGGCCAGGGACGACAATGTGTAATGGCTCTCCTAGACACAGCGCGATATCAACTCCCAATACCGGGAGAGACAAATCCTGTCTAACCGTCACTGCCTCCATGTGCTTCGGGACTGCACCCAACTACTACCTGTTTGCACGACTCAGTAGAGCCGTGGTAGGGTAGTAATCTAAGAACAGTGGGAACACACTCGAGGCGAAGTGACAGTGTCAAGTCAGCGGACTAAGCTCTACTCATGTCACTTGGAAACTGTTAACTGACGATATGTATAATACCAGCCAGCAGTTCCCGACGAGTCCTGTCCAGTGTACTCGTAACCTAACGAGCACCTGCATACTATCTCCAGTATGACGTACTGATGGCTAGGGGACAGACCATCTCCCCTGCTGGGAAGTGAAGCGAATGCACCAGTCTACTTTGGAGTATCGATGCCCAGTCTCGATAATACTACTACTAGGGACCAAAATAAGGATGTGCTTATAGACTACCCAGCCCCCACTAGTGTGATCGCCATCACAACGCCGGTAGTCAAGCAAAAATCCTAAGGACTCCATCAATATGTATTAGCGATATCTTAAAAGAAACATATACACATATTAAGATAGAAACAAACCAAGTAGCATACTACTATATCGAGCAAGACTGTCGTAAACCCGTATATATATCCCAAGCCTCCAAAATGTATTATACAAACTAGTACTAAACAATAATGGCCTCTAGGGCATACATATCTAACATATTAATCGTGGTTTCACAAATCACTAATTATGATATAAAATAAATTGTAGCGCATCAAAAACTCAAAATAAATCAAATCGATTTATTTCTGAAAATCAAGAAAGCCTCAAATAACCGTTTTAATTCGAAACTTGATGTTTAAACAAAACTAATGGCCATAATATTCACTAAATATCATAACTGGGTTATATAAACAATTTCTATAATTTAATCCCATCAATTTGTATTAAACCAAAATTTCTAGTTTACAATTTTATCAAATTTTAACACTTTTTAAAACAATTTCACAATTCCACAACTAAACTTGGTTTTGCATGAACTAAATTATTAAACTACAATTTAAAATATTAATTAAGTCAGAAAACCCCTAATTGGATTTTAATCTCAATTACTTAGTCAATTTCCAAAAAACCTAGTTTGCAAAAACTAGCATAATTAGCATATTTATCACATTTTTTAACGAACAATTTGAAACGAACAACTAGCTTATCTTTTACATGAGTTAATATGTTAAACTACAACTCACCACCACAAATAAATGATCAAAAATCCTAACTTGATCCAAACCCTAAACTTGAATTTTCAAGTTATCCACTAGAACCAAAATTAAACACCAATTTAACTAAATTGGAGTAATTAACCAACAATCAAAATATAGGTTAAGACTTATACCTCACAAATCAAGAGATCTAGCATGCAACATGACCTCCAAAAAGGTCTCTTTTCTCAATGTTTAAACTAATTTTGGTTTGAGAAGAGATAGAATAGGGATTTATTTTGAATTTGTGAAGAATTTTGTGGATTTTAATGGATTTTTTGATGAATTTTGAAGCAAAAGAATTGGGGGGAAATGGGGTCTGCCCATGAATGGTTTCGGCAAACTTGAGGGTGACTGGAGAGAGAGAGAGAGGAATGAGTGTAGAATGGTTTAGAAACTTCATAATTAAATCATCTACTTTAAGTCTTTTCATTAAATCATTTAATTTTATTTATTTCCTTTTCCAAACACAACCTAGAAACCTCTAGAATTTTGGAAACAATTTAAGAAGAGTGAAGCATGCTACAAACTAAATTCTAATATGTCATAGTTCACTTTTGTAAAATTAACCCACTCCAATTTGTAATTTACACTAATTAAAAGTATAATTAAAGCTTATGTTAATATTTGAATTTAATTAATTAAGGAAAAATATTTAAGTGGACTAAAAATTTATAAGTCACTAAATAATATTAATTACTAGCAATTATATAGTTAAAATAGGCATATTTAAATCTATATTGAAAAATAATTATAGTTAAGTTTTACGGAAAATACGGTTTATTTTTCCGATTATCAGAAAATTCACATAAAGGATTTTATTTATCTAATTATTTATTTATTTAATTTTTAAAACGTTACAATCTTCCCCCCTTAAAGAAATTCGGTCCCCGAATTTGAATTAAAACTCCCCCCAAATACTAAAACATTTAGCAAAACACTTAAATCGTCGGGGCTCCGAAATCATTAATACATAAAACACATCTTATCGCAGCGCATGAAAAACAAGTACATAACTCAAAGTCAAAACTCCGTCAAGCATAACGCAATCATCGGAGTTATGTTGAGAATACAATGTCAAAGCCAAATATGAAAACCAACATGATATACATCAAAACTATAACTTATATATCGTGCGCATCGTAATAAAATCGTCTAAACATATGAATAAAGAAGCATGCTAAAACCCCTTTTTAAAATCGTCGTACGATGCGCGTGTCACGGCATAAGTAGCGGACGTTCATTTTAAAAAAAGAATAGCTATATACATATATATCTTTTATTTAACATACACGTCCCGCGTGGTTACTAAACCAAATAGTAATTATTATAAAAACATACTGCTTAAAATGAAATCAATCCCAATCATAGTATACGAGGTACCACGTGAGTCCGGTGCGCACGAAAATCGAAATCAAATACAGATGCCATGAATACGCACAGAAATAAAACTGAGTGCAACGGGTGTGCACCAAAAACATCTGTTAAGTGCAACGGGCGTGCACGACAATAATATCAGGTGCATCTAATCTGGACAAAACCCCGATTTAGTGCATCTGGTGTGCACAAAATCGCATCAAGTGCGCCAAGTGTGTGCAAGAATCTCAATCAAGTGCATATGGTGCACGAAAACATATACCAAATATCAAAATCGAAATCACAGTACGAAAAGTGCATGAAAACTATGTCGAAGCATACGTCAAAGTCATGTGCAACTCATATGCACGAAATCAAATCAATATCTCAAAATGTATAAACCAAATCGAGTGCACTGGGTATGCACAAACCAATATCAATACCACTGATATATAAAACACGAATAGAGTGTAATGAATGTACACGTAGGAAATACCAATCCTAGTACAATATCCTCAAAATACCAAAATCCAAACAACGGAAATATGAAATTCAAATCCCCCAATTGCAATCGTAAACACTATCGTCAATGTGCGTCTTTTCTAATGTCAACTGATTCAAACTCGTCTCCTCAGAGCTGTGTTGACTGCGCTACAAACGGCTATGCTCGTATCTAGAGCTCCCACGTAATCTATCCCTTCACCAGATATCTGAACCACGTTAAACTTTTCGATCGATTCATCAAAATCCCATAATTCCCCGAGAGCTCAACACTCAAGTACAATTTTAAAATATCCAGTACATGCCCCAGCATCTGCGGACCAGCCGTAAAAGGGCAAACCCAAGACTCACTAATGGCACCGCGGAACTGCCTTAAACCCTAAGGTTCAAAGGCATTCTCATGGTCATTATGTCGAGTAAGGATTTCATTCTTCTAGAGGGTCCATAGAAATACCTGCAAGTTCTTCCGAATACCTTAAACTTGGGAAAATGGGTTTCTGACAATCATTCGACCCTTTTAACTTCGCCTGGACGACATGTGAATACCCTTCGTCCGCACGCTAAAAAAATGCTTCAATCCTCAAGAATAGGCGATACCTTAACGGTCACCGCATTCGATCCGCAGCTCCCTCTGCCTGTGCGATCGTGGTAACAGAAACCACCATCCGATATCGATGAAGATAGATCAAAGGAACGAATAGAATACGGTGAAAAGAATTGTGCATCCTAAGGCTTCTTAAGCAGAGTAGCGTATCGTAAGTATGCCGCGGATCATATCCACGGTACGTCACTCTACCTAAGTCACCTACTCCATCAACCAAGGTCAACCTAGACATAGACAAGGGTTAAACCTAGCGCTCTGAAACCAACTTTGTCACGACCCGAAGGTACGAAACGTGACCGGCACTTAAATTACGAAGCGTCTAGAGGCGCAACGTAATCTAAGTAAGACGAAGCCCAGAAATCTAAACCATTTAAAAGAAGAAGTAAAGGAAAACATGTCTAAAAGCAACATCAAATTTCTCAAAAATTTCGGCAGAGTCTCCTTTGTAAAAACTGGCCCCAAACGGGTACAAATAATAATATATACATAAGCAACAATAAAAAGGCATTCCCAAGCGGGAGCTAGCTCTACGCCAAAAGGCGGAAACAACCACACAATGCACTATGGTATACAACGCCGAAAGGCGAGGCACAAAACTCAAAAGAAAACCAAATCCACAAAAAACCATAATAATACAAGCGCGACTCTAAGGTCGAAATAACAACAACTGGTCTTCTAAATCTATCAAGTAATACAAGTCTGGTTGATGGAGCTTACTAGATACAAATGAAATCATAAAAGTATAACGGCGGTCCTGATACAAGTGAACCAACCTAACAGCAAATCACCCTGGACGAATTGATGTGCCAGCAAACTGCCAAGGAAACCTGTAAGAAAATTTGGCACAACGGGTGTGAGTTGCCAACTCGTGAGTAAAAGATATTTACAAGTAGAAATCGCATGCACAACGCTCTCCTAGATCATAATAATATACTCAATATATCACTAGTCATCTAGTAGTGGTAGGGTAATAATCTATGCGTAAGTACAATGCTCAGTGCTCGTGTCAGTGCCTCAAGTAGTAACATGTCATGTGTATGAGTATGCATGCACCATGAATGTAAAACAATCAACCATGAAATCTGGATATATCTGTATAAGAAATCTTTAACTTTTATCATAGTAAAATTTGTATGGTAATCTAAAACATTATCAATAAAATCCATGGAAATCCGTGTCAAGTATCGACACAAAACAAGTAAATCTCAATGTCTCAATACCCCATCGTCTCAATATCTTATAGACTCAATATCTCGGGCTCCGTCAGTCCGGATCGGCCTATATCATCAAATCTCAAGACAACGGTCGGTATCTTCCGGATATCCGCCACGCCAGACATCACCGGTAGGTAGTATTCCCCTGCCAGTCTCATCATCTACAACTCGATCTTCTTGCCACGGGGTACCATACCGGGCCCACCATGTACCCGAGACGGTTCATCCACTTCTCGAATCGGGTCTCGAAATCCAACAGAAAACATGAAATCTCATGGTGGACGACAAATACATCGCGAGAAAACCGCAACTTCTATTTTAAAAAGAGAGGAAGACAGAGAAGTTTTTATATATATTCTTGCGATTTTCCCCAAAATCCAGAAATCTCATAGAAATCCAAAATCCTAAAATAATGAGTATCGGCATAAGCCCCACAATATTGCATGATAATATGAAAATGTGAATGCATGAAGTGTTTAAGTAATAAATGCCATGTCTAAACTAGCACATGAGAGTAATCACACAATATTATATTGGACTAGCATTTAGCTGATTATATCAATAAAAGATAATATGCTCTAAAGTGTACGTGACATGGTAATTATCGATGATGATGTGTGTGAGCCGGCAAATAAGTGTACGTGGAACATGCGCATCATCGGTATGGTGCTGGTGTCCTAACAGGCAGAGCTTCATATTAGCTAAAGAACATATGTATGAATATGCGATGTGATGAACACAACATGAATATAATGGTGAAAATGTAGTAACGCACAACTAGAAAATACATACAGATTACGAGTCATACGGTTTGTTGTTTGAGAAAGAACGATTCAACAGTTTGAAAATAAGTATGACTCGAGCCTAAACTAAGATCTACCTAACCAACTAAGGAACTAACTAAAGATACTAGTCGAAAGGTAAGAAAAATCCTCCTAAAATCTGAGTCGATATCTCTAGTAGTCGGCAATCCAGCCTCAATAGCGTCACGTACGTAGGACGACTTCCTCGAGTCACGAGTGCGGATCAATAATCACATCTATGCCTCGTACGGTAAATCCATAGTACGGCTTCCTAAAATCGGGATACGGGTCAGCTATCACATATATGCATCATTGTTCGTATAGTATCATCATCAAACAATATCAAGATCAAGGGTACTGTACTATAATCGCATACATCCTAATATCATCAAACATATATCATCGTCTGTGTAAATATACATCGTCAAATGATCCACTAAAATATCATGTCATATATCATATAGTGATTAAGTCACATATTACAATCTGGGTTCTATCCTAGAGTCTCGTTCATTCCAATGTCATTAACACAGATTATCGTTTATATAAATATATTTTATATATTCTCATTGCCCAACGATCCGCTACCATCATAACACATCTCATGTCATAACTCGATCATATACCCAATAAATCACGGCATCAAGCTTAGTCATATCGACTCAACCTCATGTATCATAACCTCCTCATATCACATGTATATATTGTATATATATATATATATATATATATACCTACACACATCCCTACATATATATATACACACACACTCATATACACCAAGTCAAGTTTATGTGTGTGCGTGTGTGTGTGACTACATGAAACCAACGAATTCCTTCCAAGGCAGTCATCTTCATGGTTAAGTCTTCGTAAATCAGTCTAGTCCAACCTAAAGTCTTCAATAGGGCCCTACTCACCAAGAATCTAAGGTCGCGTCCGACTTCCTAATAATAGTAAGTAATGTCCCTATTCTATGTTTGCGGGGGTGGTATACGCCATCCACCCGACTTCCCCCATAGATGTACATCTACTGAACTCGTCCTTGTCTGCCGAAGTCGATGTCGCCATCCTCTTCTTCATCGTCCGAAGTCCACGTGAGAGGTACCTATACGCAAACATATATGATATCGTAAATCGAAATCGCGGGCAGAACCAAAACAACGCACGAAACGCACATAGGTTAAAACTTATGACCCGCTCAAGCAAAATACCCAAATAACCCCTGACATCGGCGTACAAACGCCGATTGATCGAGAAAAACCCAAACACATCAATCTTGGTTTCACAAATCACTAATTATGATATAAAATAGATTGTAACGCATCAAAAACTCAAAATAAATCAAATCGATTTATTTCCGAAAACCTAGAAAGCCTCAAATAACCATTTTAATTCGATCTTTATGTTTAAACAAAATTAATGGCCATAATATTCACTAAATATCATAACTAGGTTATATAAACCATTTCTATAATTTAATCCCATCAATTTGTATTAAACTAAAATTTCTAGTTTGCAATTTTATCAAATTTTAACACTTTTTAAAGAAAAATTCACAATTCCACAACTAAACTTGGTTTTGCATGAACTAAATTATTAAACTACAATTTAAAATGTTAATAAAGTCATAAAAACCCTAATTGGATTTTAATCTCAATTACTTAGTCAATTTCCAAAAAACCTAGTTTACAAAAACTAGCATAATTAGCATATTTATCACATTTTTTAACTAACAATTTGAAACTAGCAACTAGCTTATCTTTTACATGGTTTAATATGTTAAACTACAACTCACCGCCACAAATAAATGATCAAAAATGCTAACTTGATCCGAACCCTAAACTTGAATTTTCAAGTTATCAAATAGATCCAAAATTAAACACCAATTTAACTAAATTGGAGTAATTAACCAACAATCAAAGCATAGGTTAAGACTTATACCTCACAAATCAAGAGATCTAGCATGCAACATGACCTCCAAAATGGTCTCTTTTCTCCATGTTTAAACTAATTTGGGTTTGAGAAGAGATAGAATAGGGATTTGTTTTGAATTTGTGAAGAATTTTGTGGATTTTAATGGATTTTTTGATGAATTTTGAAGCAAAGGAATTGGGGGGAAATGGGGGCTACCCATGAATGGTTTCGGCCAACTTGAGGGTGAGTGGAGAGAGAGAGGAATAAGTGTAGAATGGTTTAGAAACATCATAATTAAATCATCTACTTTAAGTCTTTTCATTAAATCATTTAATTTTATTTATTTCCTTTTCCAAACACAACCTAGAAACCTCTAGAATTTTGGAAACAATTTAAGAAGAGAGAAGCATGATACAAACTAAATTCTAATATTTCATAGTTCACTTTTGTAAAATTAACTCACTCCAATTTGTAATTTACACTAATTAAATGTATAATTAAAGCTTATGTTAATATTTGAATTTAATTAATTAAGGAAAAATATTTAAGTATACTAATAATTTATAAGTCACTAAATAATATTAATTACTAGCAATTATATAGTTAAAATAGGCGTATTTAAATCTATATTAAAAAATAATTATAGTTAAGTTTTACGGAAAATACGGTTTATTTTACCGATTATCAGAAAAATTGACCTAAAAGATTTTATTTATGTAATTATTTATTTATTTAGTTTTTTTAACGTTTCAACGACTCACTGTGAAAGAAAAATAATTTTCAGGTCTCCTGGGTGATAGAAGATATCAATACACATCACAATTTTCACAAAATCTAATATCGGCAGAATTTCGAAGTTCGCATTTGGGGTTAAGTCTCAGGTTTAGGTCTAATATACTATCACTAAAGGGGGGTTTAAGGTCACTAAAAACTCAATTACACTATCTAAATTCAAAAATTGCTCAAAACCCTAACTTGGAATTTTCTAACCTCACTAAACATCACTATATCACTTCTAAACATGCATGGACTCTAAAGTGAATGTAAAACTAAACTAATGGTGAAGAAAGTACCTCATTTGGCAACTCAAGATATTTCTTGAGTTACCCCAAATCTTCAAAATCCAAACTTTCTTGGTTCAAAGTGCTTGTAGTGGGCTTGTGCACAATTTTTGTGAAGAGGAGATGAAGTTTTAATGTGGAATTGAGGGTGTTTGTGAGGGTTTAGTGGAGGAGGGAGATTAGGGCAGCTATGGGAGAGGGAGAGGGAGAGGGAAAAATGAAGAAAAAAAATAATGGAGGGAACAATTGGGAGCTTGGTCAATTGACCCCTCACCTCTATCTCATTTCTATCTCTTGCCCATACTCTATTTTTTAACCATTTCCTTTTTCTTTTCTTTTCTTTTCTAATCTTCTCATTTCTTTATAAAACAAAACCAAGCAAAAGAAAAAAGAATATCCATGGTAGAAAAATGTAAAAGTGTAACTTGACATGGTGCATGTCATGTGCACAAATCATGCTTAATACATGATTAGTGATTTTTAATCGCGATTAGCATAAAAATGGAATATAATTAATTATATAACAATCTATAAATGCTCAAATCATGTAATCTCTTTAAAATTCAACAATTAACATAATTTCCAAATATTTCCCAATATATCGGTATTTAATTATACCGTATCATTAAAATATTCATAAAATTTATTATTAAATTATAAAAATTCCCAAAAATAATATTTTATTTTTCTGAAATGTTACAATCTTCCCCCTATAAAGAAATTCGGTCTCCGAATTTAAATTTAAACCTCTCAAATACTAAAACATTTCAGTAAAAAGACCAAGTCGTCGGGGCTCCGAAATCATAAATACATAAAAAAAAACATCGTAGCGCAATGCATGCGCATGAAAAAAGAGTATATAAACCAAAATCAAAACTCCGTCAAGCATCCAGCAATCATCGGAGTTATGGCGAAGACACCAATGTCAAAGCCCAATTCGAAAACCAACATGATATACATCAACTATACATGTAAACATCGTTAAAACATCTGAAGGAAATGCATGCCAAACTCTTTTCAAGTCGCTGTGCGATGCGCGTATCACTGCACAGTGGCGGACGTTTATTGTAAGAAAATAACTATGCATATATATATACCCTTTGTTTATCATACACGTCCCGCCGTTTTGAAAAATACTTTAGAAGGGTTCCTTTTATAAAATGTTTCGATGCCATCTCGGACACGTAGGTAAATACTGAAACTGTAGCTCTCTTTCTGGAAATCCCTTCGATAACTATCAGTGCATGCAAAATATATTTAGGTACTTTCCTCGAACTAGTCCTGCTCAGCTACTATACCAAATAGTAAATATCATAAAACATACTGCTCAAGGAAATCAATCCCAAAATGCGTATAAGAATGCCTCGTGCGTCTGGTGCGCACAGAAAACGAAATCCATGAATGTGCTATACATATGCACAGAAACAAAATCTAATTACAACGGGTGTGCACGGAACACCTGTCAAAGGCAACGGGTCTGCCTGACAGCAATATCAGGTGCATCTGATATGGACGAAGAATCCCGATTTAGTGCATCTGGCGTGCACCAAAATCGCATCAAGCACCCAAGCATGCGCAAGAATCCAAATCTAGTGCACAAGGTGCATGAAAACAAATATTGAACATCACAATCAAAATTGATGGTATACAACACATCTCAATCAAAATCAGGTATACCGTGATATATAATCTCACAACCATGTGCATCAGCGTGCACAAAATCGACTCAAAATACTAAAAGTGCATGAAAACTATGCCGAAGCATAAGTCGAATCACATGCATACCATAGGCATGAAATCAAAATCAACATCTTGAATGACATCAAATTGAAGTCAAGTGCAACCGTAGTGCACAAAATCTCAATCATGCAAATTAATCGTCCAAAATACCGAAATCAAAGATGGCGGAAACAGTCCCGCTCTGGCACATCCTCTAAAGATATCTGGCCAACTGTCATGGTCACTCATAATATATTTCGTCGACGATGCCGAACTCTGGCCTACTGGGTGTGCGCAATATGACCGCTCCTGGGTCCAAGTCTCCTAGTATAGTATTCCAGAAAGGTACTGTCGAGGTCTCTCCCAAATCTCGTTTCAACCAAACTGCCTGGAAGTTATCACCCTTTACTAAATCTATTTCTTGTTTCGGAACGGCTTCATACTCATGGCGACTCCTTCTGGAAGATATATCCATATACAATGCCTCTGCATGCAGATCACATCTCTGATGTCAGCGGAATGGAACGTCATCTCATCAAGATCTCGTACGAACCTCTTACTCTACTTTTCTCTAATGTCGACTGATTCGGACTCGTCTTTTTGTGGCTGCATGGACTGCGCTCCAACGGCTATACTCATATCTGGAGTCTCCTAAGCAAGTATCCCATCACATGATATCCGAATGATGTCGAACCTTTCGATCGATTCATCAAAGTTCCATAATCCTCCAAGAGCTCAACATCCTGAGTACAGTTTAATAATATCCCGTACATGCCACAGTACCTATGGACCAACCGTAAAAGGGCAAACCCAAGCCTCATTAATGGCACCGTGGAACTGCAGCAAACCCTAAGGTTTCGAAGCGTTCTCATGGTCATTATATCGAGTTAGGGTTTCATTCTTCTAGAGGGTCCTTAGAATTACTTGCATATTTTTCCGAATACTTTAAACTTGGAAACATGGGTTTCTGACATTCGATCGTTTTTCTTTGACTCTCAACGTACCTGCGTGAAGTCTCCTCTAGCTGGAATTAATCAATCTGATGGCCTCATATCGGGGTAGGCAACGAATCACATGTCCTTCTCATTCTTCCTTAGGTGACTAGCGATCTTCTATTATATCTTTAAGTACAACTCCTGCGGCGTTAGCTTCAAACATCTGGGCGACATCTCGTCAGTCGCAGCAGCAACTGAATCATTCATTCGCATGCTGAACAGTGCCTCAATCATCAAGAATAATCGGTGCATTGACGGTCATCACATTCTGGCTGGCCTCTAACAATGGCCCAATCCTCTGGTGCCGATCTGCACGTCCGAGAAATCTTGTAAAAGCGATCCATCAAACGCTCATGGCGCGAAAACACAATAGGACGATACATCTATGCAATCGTCTATCCCTAGAATCATGCTCTGGTCAATCCTCGTCCGTGAAGAGCTCATGCTGACTCAACTCTAGCCGTAGCTCTCTCTGCCCGTGTAATCGTGGCAGCAAAAACCATAAACCGATAATGATGAGGATAGATCATAAGAATGAATATAATACTGTGCAAGGAAATGTACATCCTAAGGCTTCTTAAGTGGAGTAGTGTATCGTAAGTATACCGCGGAACAAACACACGGTACGTCACTCTCGTTAAGTCACCTAATCCATCAACCAAGGTCAACCTACGTGACGAAAGTTCGGGTCTAATGCCTCCTCGACTAAGTCTAAGTTGTTGGAGATAGTGCCCTCATAGTCAATTATTGGATCGCAGGTACGTGATTGCAATGATTGCGGAGGACCTATCCCGGTAGGACAGTCTTACTCGAAATGATAGTATGCTATCTGGTTTGCCTTTATCAGTCGTGTTCATGTTCAGGTGACTGATTGCATGTTACACTTTGATAGAGCCCTTAGGATCTTGCTTTACTACCAACTGTATGAGGGCGATCATATACGTGAGAGTTGGGTAGTTTATATGCATATCCTTAATTGTGGTCCCTAGTCGTGGGAGTTTCGAGACAGGGCATCGATACTCCGGAGTAGACTAGTGTGTACAGTCGAGACCCCGACAAGGGGCGGTGGCCGGTCTCACAAGCCACTGGTGACAGTTGGATCACCTAAGATGTATACAGGTGCTCATTGGGTTATGAGTACACCGGACAGGACTCGCCGGGAATCTGCTAGTTAGTATTATATCTACCGTCAGATAGCAGTTCCCTGGTGACATGTGTACAGGTTAGTTCATCGACCTGAGGTCGTCATTTGTCTCGTGTGAGTTCCCACTGTGCTTTGATTTCTACCCTACCACGGCTCAAAGGAGTCGTGCAAACAGGTAGCTTTTGGGTACAGTCCCGAGCCATATGGAGGCACGTGAGCGGATCGGCAGGGGATTCGTCTCTCCCGGTATTGGGGGCGAGATCGTGCTGTGTCTAGGAGAGCCATTACACAAAGTCCATGGACATGGCAAGAGATTTACTGGTAGGTACTCCAGTAGTATCTCAGGGTGTAATTAGGCTTCACTCCGACACGACTTATACTGCTTCTGGGGGTCTGACGTTACTAGCCCCCTAGGCGGATATGCGATACTCATTGACGAACGGACCGGACTGTATATACATTGTCACTGTTAGGCTCAGTAGGGTTTTCGGAGGAGTTCGCTCATCGGTCTCCCTTGAGTTCGCTCCTCGGCCACCCTTGAGGTCAGTCCGTGGGCAGCCGTTACGCATTGCTAGTGCCGCTGACGGTTTGTGGTTAAACCCACTGCCAGGGTGCTGACGAGTCATTAGAGTCCCCCACAGGCAGTTTCCCAAGTTCGGGCGAAACGTTGTAGAGGCCGTATGGTTTTATGGCAGGGTTCGGAAAATGCACGTGCGTTTACGCACGTGTTATTTTTCGGGCAGATAATACTGGTCGGCTTTGGTTTAAGCCGGATCCGAGTATTATATAGAGTAGGTATAATATCTTTGTCTCAGTTGCATTTGTATTCGGTCGTAATACAAATGCGGGTATATTTATACAGTTTCGGGGTTTTCCTGAAAGTTGTTTCAGGATCACTTTTGGAAGTTGCCAGTTTCCAGTTTTCTATCAGCCGTCTTTTAACATTCTGTTAAAGACGGATTTATCTTTTCTACAGATGAGGTGAGTCAGTGTTCTAGAATATTCTAGATGTGGTGACTAGGCTACTTGGTGTTAAGTTTTCATTGGTTGCATTAATGGTGTCATTAATGCAAAGATGACTAGGTTTGTTCTTATTGGTTACATTTAAATGATTCATTCTTTCTTAATGGTTATGATAACTATGAAGGATATGGTCACCACTTGATCCCTCCTACACTCACCTCCCTCCTTTGATATATATAGCCTCCTCTCTCTCTCTCATTCACACACTTGATTCATTGGAAAAGGTTTATGATAGATAGTTTGGGGTGTATGGAATTTACAGTTCATTTCATTCCATCACCCGATTTCCACGGCAACTTCATTAACCGTCCGTCCATAGCTTTGGACGGAACGAGACAAAGTCATCTACTCTTTCTCTACATCAATCTTGGTCGTCTCTTTTAGCAAACTTGACGACCGAGTTGCCTCGAGTCAGAGGCGGGAGCCCGTTTAAAGAACCGATCATGTGGTGCCACTTCGACGGAGGAGATCGGAGATCGACGAGATCGGAGCAGCCGCAACGGAGCGTGGGATGATGGTTGAAGAACGAAGGACTCGGATCGTTCGGTACAACCCTTCTTACCTCATTGTAGTTTGTTAGTTTAGCAATAATGGTAGATCCGGGTTAAAGTATACGATAGCGCCAGTTTAAAAGTTTTATTCCGCATTTGGCGTCTGTAGACTGCCGGGGCGCTAACGTAGACTTACAGTGGTATCAGAGCCTAACCATTTTGCTATACTAACTTGTGCTAACGCGTTTAAAACATCGATCCGACCGAAAATCGAAAAACTGCCAAAAATATCATTTTCCTTACTTGACAGTTTCTGTTAAATTTAAACGGTCTCAAAATTGATTTCTGGATATCCTAAAAATCAGAGCAGAGAATTCTAAGACCCACGACGAAATTTGGAGACGTGAATCCTCCAAGTTGCCGCGGAAGGGCGGTCAAACCCATGGTTTGACCGCGCTTCCGCGGCCATGTGAGGAGCACGTGCTCCAATTTTTTTTCAGTGGGTTCTGTTTGGGATTTTGGGGTTTTTGGTTTATAAAGTTTTGGCCCAGATTTTGTTACTGTTCACCAGTAAGCCTTGGGGCCCACTTTTTGAAATTTGGTCTTTGGTCGATCGAAATTTAAACACGTTAGTTTACAGTGCTTACATTATATCTCCGACCGGGAATGTCATTTGATCGGTAAACCGCGTTTAATTGCTATAGTTCTTTTAGACGGGTTTGCGAACGTGACATTCGCGTTGATGTTCTGTGTTGTGCTGTATTGTTGCGGATTTGTCGTGGTGGATAGCAGTGTGCAATGATAGTACAGTTTGAGTTTATTTGTACATTTGATATTGCGGGGCGAGCGTCCAACATGTGGATAGCCGTCACTGCCTGTTGTATAATATTCTTTTGGGGCACGACCAGGTTGCGGTCGATGTACCTATTGTACTATTTTTCATTTCTGTACTAGGTTTTACCCCGCGACGGAGTGCACGGATAGCCGGGTTCGGGAAAGCAACGGGTCCGCATCTCATGGCTTTGAGAGGCAGAGGGGCCCCACTTCAGAATTGGCAGACTATTCGCCGCACTCGTAGGGGGTACAGGTTGACCCAAGGAGGGGTGCCCAAGATTACCGGATTCTGTGAAGTGCCGGGTGTTCCATTCACTATGCTGTGGGGACTGCCTCGCTTCAAGTTTTGGCGGGTAACTTGCCGCACCCGTAGGGGTCTAGGTTTCATTGCACAGGCTATCCACACGACAGGGGAACGTCGAGTTTCAGCAGCGGCTCTGTGAAACTCGGGGATCCCAGATATCTGTATTGTTTTGTGATGCTTATTACTTTTCTGTAATGTTGCATATTATCACGCCTGGAGCGATTATGTATATTGGTTTATATACTATTAGATGTTGTATATGTTTTACACCCGCGCTAGTCCAGTCCCCGCTCTGTCGTTAGTTAAGTAACCTAACGGGTGATGACGGGACCCAGTGACGAATGCGGATGGCATATACGTACATTTTATTTTCGTTCTTTTCTGGTGTGATTGATTGATGGGACTGCATTGATTCTGATCAATGCAAAGTAAAACAAACCTGTTGAGTTGTTGGAACAATTTAAAAAGTGTTATTGCAAAGACGTTTCCTTTTGTTATGCATAGCGGTATTCGGTGTGAATATCCAGCACCTCATTCGACGAGGCAAGGGCTGATATCCTTTCACCGGGAAAGACCCCTTGGACAGAAGTTTGCGTCAGGGTAATAACTTTACTATAGTCGATTACAAGTTGCTTTGCATAGCGGTATTCAGTGGAATATCCTGCACCTCATTCCACGAGGAAAGAGCCGAGATCCCTTTACCGGGAGTGACCTCTTTAGCAAAAGGTTTTCGCCACTATATTTTAAAAAAAAAAAAAAAAAAAAAAAGCTATCAGGTTCCTTCAGCGATATCAAGTTCACTACGTTAAAGGTTTTTCGCCAAAAAACCAGCCGTAGCCCTCCGTCACTTCTTTTGGGTATTCAGTAGTATTCAAGCTATGTATTTTGACCTAACGCCAAGGCATAGTGTTTGGTAGCTGCTGGGTATTCAATTGTTGCATAGATAGATGAGTTGGTTTGGGACAGCCGTTCTGCCATTTTGACCTAACGCCAAGGGCATGTGCGGGTGGGTTCAAATTGACAAGATAGTGACGGGTAGAACTTGGCATGTGACTTATGACATTTTGACCTAACGCCAAGGTCATAAGAGCATGGGGCAAGAAAAAGATATCGGGAGTTTCTAAAGAAACTGAAACTTGCCAAGTATGCGCATACCATCTGGAGTATGAGTAACGTGGATGCATTCCATCACGTTATCATGCGATGAGAGTTGGATCCCGATTCCCACTGATGAGTTGGTGTACTCTTCGGGTGATCCCGATTGATTCTTCTTTAGGTTTGGAGGAGAATTTGACTGGACAGTGGGAGGTTTCCGGATTAGATAAAGTGATGACCATTCTGATCTAGGTTAGAGTGCACGCAGAGTGATTCTTTTCTCTCTCTCTCTTTGGCAGCGACCTTTGACCGACCCTAGACTATGACTCAGTGACCAGGTTGACCGAACCTTCTTAAAATACTGGCTTTTGGATTGTCTATGTTGCATAAGTCATTGCCACTCCTTCTTCTACCCTTTGCATTTCTCAGAACACCCGTATTACTACGGATATCCACTTCCATTGGATAGATCCATCGTATGGTTATATACGAACTCGAAGGGACTTCTTCGGGGATGGATCCAGGTTCAGGAGAAATAGAATTGGTTTATTCAGTTGTCTTTTATTATCACCTTCTCTCAGGTTGCGAGAGCTCCTTGGTTTAGGAGAATACACCTATTACGCTTATTGGATAGTCTTATTCCAAACCATAGGCTGGTGCCGAAAGGTAGGGAATGAAGAAAACCAATTAGCCTAAATAGGGTGTGCAGAAGGTAATATGTAAAGACAAAATAAAGGGATTAGAAAGAGGGCAAAGTAAATTGCGACTGATATCATTCACGACCAAAACCGCGTACTTCATCGCCACTCCTATTTCACCTTTAAAAGAATAAGGTATTATTCAGTTGTCTTTTATCATCACCTTCTCTCAGTTGCGAGTACTCCTTGGTTTAGGAGGGTACACCTATTATGCTTACTGGATAGTCTTCTTCCAAACCATAGGCTGGTGCCGAACGGTAGGGAAGGAAGAAAACCATTTAGCCTAACAATGGTGTACAGAAGGTAACGACTAAAGACAAATAAAGGGGATTTGGAGAGATGACAAAGAGATATACGGTTGAAGTCATGAATTGGATTATGGAAGAGGCATTGCTATGAATACCAGGATACCCCTACGAAACATTTTCATGTTTCAGTGCATTGTTAAAGAAAAACTGTTTTCCCGATTAGATACTTACTCCAAGGGTATGTATTTACCAGGTTTCATTTTCATATCTGTATGGTTTTACAGATGATGAGTGGGAGTAAGATATTGGGAATTAGGTGATCATCCTCATTATATCGGAATTCGTTGTAATTGGTGATATTTGAGGAAATCGCCAGGGTACAGTTTTCTACCTACGACGCACAGGTTTTGAGTTGTTTAACTCAGCGGACTTATACAGAGTATTGTATGTTGTCCAAGTGTCCTTCAGGACAAAGGGGTAGGTCCTCGTACTTTGTTCTGTTTACTTATAACTTCTCTAGTATTTAGACGAGTGTTTCGTAGAAATACAAGGTCTAAGTTTTGAGAAGTTGTGGGTATAAGAATAAAGTGGAGAACCAGGTGTCACAAGTATCGGGATTCTTCAAAGAGATCGAAGATGTAGATTCTTGTGATTGGTATTCAGATCATAGTGATGGAAATTGAAACGTGTTTCTTTTTCAGGTTACTCATAATTGGATGGTTTCCTAAGTTGAGTAATGCTGAATAGCCTCTTTCCATTAAGTTGATATGCACTGGAGACAGCTGCATGGTTTGAATATGGTTCCAATTAAATAAGTGCCAAAGTTTCTGTATTGGATATAGAATGGATCGTACCTTAAAAGAAATTAAGGTATGGGGAGTTGTCCAGCTTATGCTTAAAACCAGACTCTGGATAACTCAGGGCACGTTTCTGTAATGGCTGTTTTGTAGGTTGACCCTGGCTATGACGAGGGTTGATATTCTACCATTTGGAAGATCAATAGTGATATTGTTCTTGACTCGCCACAGTTTTAGTAAAATGGATCTTTTTCAGAAAACAGTAGTGGGAGTATGGTAGAACTGGAAGTGATTCCAGAACCGCGAACGATTACGGAAAATTTAATAGGACCTATACATTCAATCAGGTTTGACATTCCAATAGCCACTCCGCAGATTTGGTAGGTAACCTCAGACACCCGAGAGGTACTTCGGTAGCCTCAAGGACGGTGACAGGGAGGTTCTTATCTACCCAGACTTGACACTACTGTTGTTCCAGGATATGAGACCCGGTAGGAGGGTTGTCGTAGTCAGTGGGAGCAGCGGAAGCATAGTGGGCAAGATGCTTATATCTATTTATAGACTTGAGCAGTTATAGCGGAGATAGATCATCTAATTTTGATGTGACAGTCATGGGTTTGACTTCAATCAGGATAGGGGATGGATCTGTTAAGAAGGCAGTAGGGTGTGATGTCATGGTATCAGGATGACATACACAGAGTGGGAAGCAAAATTCCTATACTACAATCGGTTGTACTGTGGTCGTCACACAGTTGTTTCTCCAGACAAGACATGGATATAATATTAGACATTCTGGTTTCTGGATCTATGGTTTTAGATCTAGATTTGGGTGGTTTCCCAATATGGGTACTTTGACAGATATTCTAATGGTTTTTAGAATAGTTGACTCCTAGCATGGTAGAGTACCTGCAGGTGATGGAGTCACCCTCTCTAAAGGTGTCGTATAGACTAAAGGGGAGAGGGATGTGCATGATTGGCAGATCACTTGCTTAGGCAATTGAGTCAATCATGAGATGTCAAGTACCGCACCAAATGTTGTTTTTGCACTAGATGCAATAAGTTTGTATTAATCCAATCCTGGAGAAACATAAGGAAGCAGTTTTAGAACACTAGTACATGTTCTACGGATTTGATAACGGCAGCCTCTTTCGGGAGACGGTTATCATTCCATGCTTCAAAGGTGACATGGATGACAGAGTGATTGTCAGAGTTTTAGTTTTCCCTCTGACGAGAGACAGTATTATGGACAGGTGGTCCAAAGGATACTGTGGGTGGCATAGTGCCCGATACTGATTAGGTTCAGTGATCAATACAGTCTAAGAAGTTTGGATATGGTGTTCATTTATGAACTAAGGTCCCATCAGATATCCAGACATATTCTAAGACAGGTACTACTCAATTCGGGAGATGGTTTTCTCCGCGAACTTGAGATTATGAGAGATACAGAAAGAAACTTCTAGGCGGATCCACTCACTGAGGCTATTTTCTCGAACACAATAGTTTTACAAACGGGCTTTATGAAACTGATTAGTAGAGGAGTTGGATGTTCGGTTTCACACGGGCTGTGAGTAGTCGACATCGCAATATTAGCCTTGAGTGCAAGTGGGAGATTGTTGGAGATAGTGCCCTCATAGTCAATTATTGGATCGCAGGTACGTGATTGCAATGATTGCGGAGGACCTATCCCGGTAGGACAGTCTTACTCGAAATGATAGTATGCTATCTGGTTTGCCTTTATCAGTCGTGTTCATGTTCAGGTGACTGATTGCATGTTACACTTTGATAGAGCCCTTAGGATCTTGCTTTACTACCAACTGTATGAGGGCGATCATATACGTGAGAGTTGGGTAGTTTATATGCATATCCTTAATTGTGGTCCCTAGTCGTGGGAGTTTCGAGACAGGGCATCGATACTCCGGAGTAGACTAGTGTGTACAGTCGAGACCCCGACAAGGGGCGGTGGCCGGTCTCACAAGCCACTGGTGACAGTTGGATCACCTAAGATGTATACAGGTGCTCATTAGGTTATGAGTACACCGGACAGGACTCGCCGGGAATCTGCTAGTTAGTATTATATCTACCGTCAGATAGCAGTTCCCTGGTGACATGTGTACAGGTTAGTTCATCGACCTGAGGTCGTCATTTGTCTCGTGTGAGTTCCCACTGTGCTTTGATTTCTACCCTACCACGGCTCAAAGGAGTCGTGCAAACAGGTAGCTTTTGGGTACAGTCCCGAGCCATATGGAGGCACGTGAGCGGATCGGCAGGGGATTCGTCTCTCCCGGTATTGGGGGCGAGATCGTGCTGTGTCTAGGAGAGCCATTACACAAAGTCCATGGCCATGGCAAGAGATTTACTGGTAGGTACTCCAGTAGTATCTCAGGGTGTAATTAGGCTTCACTCCGACACGACTTATACTGCTTCTGGGGGTCTGACGTTACTAGCCCCCTAGGCGGATATGCGATACTCATTGACGAACGGACCGGACTGTATATACATTGTCACTGTTAGGCTCAGTAGGGTTTTCGGAGGAGTTCGCTCATCGGTCTCCCTTGAGTTCGCTCCTCGGCCACCCTTGAGGTCAGTCCGTGGGCAGCCGTTACGCATTGCTAGTGCCGCTGACGGTTTGTGGTTAAACCCACTGCCAGGGTGCTGACGAGTCATTAGAGTCCCCCACAGGCAGTTTCCCAAGTTCGGGCGAAACGTTGTAGAGGCCGTATGGTTTTATGGCAGGGTTCGGAAAATGCACGTGCGTTTACGCACGTGTTATTTTTCGGGCAGATAATACTGGTCGGCTTTGGTTTAAGCCGGATCCGAGTATTATATAGAGTAGGTATAATATCTTTGTCTCAGTTGCATTTGTATTCGGTCGTAATACAAATGCGGGTATATTTATACAGTTTCGGGGTTTTCCTGAAAGTTGTTTCAGGATCACTTTTGGAAGTTGCCAGTTTCCAGTTTTCTATCAGCCGTCTTTTAACATTCTGTTAAAGACGGATTTATCTTTTCTACAGATGAGGTGAGTCAGTGTTCTAGAATATTCTAGATGTGGTGACTAGGCTACTTGGTGTTAAGTTTTCATTGGTTGCATTAATGGTGTCATTAATGCAAAGATGACTAGGTTTGTTCTTATTGGTTACATTTAAATGATTCATTCTTTCTTAATGGTTATGATAACTATGAAGGATATGGTCACCACTTGATCCCTCCTACACTCACCTCCCTCCTTTGATATATATAGCCTCCTCTCTCTCTCTCATTCACACACTTGATTCATTGGAAAAGGTTTATGATAGATAGTTTGGGGTGTATGGAATTTACAGTTCATTTCATTCCATCACCCGATTTCCACGGCAACTTCATTAACCGTCCGTCCATAGCTTTGGACGGAACGAGACAAAGTCATCTACTCTTTCTCTACATCAATCTTGGTCGTCTCTTTTAGCAAACTTGACGACCGAGTTGCCTCGAGTCAGAGGCGGGAGCCCGTTTAAAGAACCGATCATGTGGTGCCACTTCGACGGAGGAGATCGGAGATCGACGAGATCGGAGCAGCCGCAACGGAGCGTGGGATGATGGTTGAAGAACGAAGGACTCGGATCGTTCGGTACAACCCTTCTTCCCTCATTGTAGTTTGTTAGTTTAGCAATAATGGTAGATCCGGGTTAAAGTATACGATAGCGCCAGTTTAAAAGTTTTATTCCGCATTTGGCGTCTGTAGACTGCCGGGGCGCTAACGTAGACTTACATAAGTTCCATAAGATCAAGCCTAGGTTCCGAATATATACAAACGCCCTAGGCTCCGCATAGTCAAACATAGACTCGAACCAAGGTTAACCTATCGCTCTGATACCAACTTTGTCACGACCCGAAATGGCACGTGACTGGCACTTGAATCATATAAAGTCTATAGGACCCCATCTAATTCAAATAAGCCAAAATCCCAGAAATCTAAACCATTTTAAAGAAGAAAGAAGGAAAAGTCAAGATTTAAAGCAAGTATTTTAACAACATAAGCCAATGTATGCATTTTTAAAACATTAACCCTTTTCTGAAAATTTCGGCAGAGTTTCCTTTGTAAATACTGGCCCCAAAAGGGTACAATATGTATATTATATATAAAGGCATCCCTAAGTGGGAGCTATCTTTTCACCAATTAGCGGTCACAACCATGCAATCGATATAATATACAACGCCGAAGGGCGAGGATCAAAACTCAAAAGGAAACCCAAAATTATCAAGAAAACCATAATAATACAAGCGCGACTCTAAGGTTGAAAGAATATACAATAGGTCTTCTATGGTTATAAAATATACAAGTCTAGGTTGATGGAGTTTACTAGATACAACTGAAATAAATAAAATACAATGGTGGTCACGATGCAAGTGAACCCACCTACTATTGGGGTCAAAATTTGCACCCCCGGTTGACCGAGTCAAAGTCAAGGTCAACCCCAAGCCAGGTGGGCCCAAGCCCAGGTCAAGCGGGCACATGCCCAAGTTGAGCCCACGGCCAGCCTCCTCTATGACAAAATATAGATCATGTAATTGTAGGGTTCCTAGGCACCCTAATGAGGTCTCACAAGGCATCGAACATGCCATTTTCAAAAAATTTAGGTGCCGAGAGACCCGACTACGGATCGTTTGCTAGAAAACTAGGCGAAAAAGCTAACTAGTTAACATTTAACTATGAGAATACGGATATACAACCTTTGTAGATCCGGTGCTCCACCTCTATAGCTCCGCAACGAAGTCCTCTCCGCTGTCCAAAAAGAATCCGGGCTCTAGCGTCGACTTCATCGGAGAATAAGCGAGCTAGGTCATCGATGTCCATGCCGAAGATGATCTACGTCGAGGCATCGCTAGATCAAGCTCCACCTTCACCAAGCCTTGAAAACTTGTGAAGGAAACACACTCTACTACTTGGCAAGAGGTAGGGGATGAAGAAATAGGAAGTGGGTAAACTTTAGAATTGGATTTCTCACTCTAATTCTCACTTTGCCATTAAAGCTTGTGAAGCTCTTTCTTGAAGTGAAGAAGAAGAAGAAGATGAAGAATATGATAAGTTATTAGAAAATAGAAAAATAAAAGAATACTTATCATAATCTTAACCTTAGTTAAGTGTAGAGAATTGACCAAGGTTGGGTTGAATGGTTAGGGTTAAGGATGAGAACAAAAGGTCAACAAGTCAAAGCTTCATGAAACTTCAACTAAAAACAAAAGTAGCCACCATTCATTTATCTTCCAATTTAATCAAAATGAATAAATAAATAAGATAAATGAATAAGTAAAACCCTAATCAACAACTTAACCTCGGTTTAATTCTTTATACTTAACCAAAAAGCATGCATCGTCAAACATGATACAAACATGTGCACAAAATCATATCGCATATGCAATGCGCACACCCGAGTGAGAATATCCATTTAAAGTGAACCGATACTAGTTAATGCAAAGTAATATATCAAATATATAATTATACATTAAATCATTAAATCAACACTTGATTTAACGATCCGGTCATATCGCATATAACCGACCAGTATCCTATGTATCGGCTTATCGAATCAACCTTTGATTCGATAACTAGGGTATATCGCATATAACCTAATCGATACATTCATCGCGAGAATGGAATACGGTATCACATACACGCATTATTCTCGGTCCCGCACATATCTCATATGCGCTCCTATTTCGTTTCGCTTGAGCCAGGAAACCTCTGTGTAGGACTCTAAAGACTCGTCAATACGCCGGCAGCAGGCGATGATCATATCAAACACCCACAAGCCGCAAGCGGTCTGCTAAACGTAACGGCCACCCGGGTATTGAGCGATCTGAAGATCGACGAGCAAGCCCGCTCACACTCCAGTGAATCCGACCAGTAACACTACCGTACAGTCCGGTCTGATCGTCTGATATGTCGCATATCTCGCCTAGGGGTGGTAAACGTCAGACCCCAATAGCTCAATAAGTCGTGTCGATATGAGGTCTATAACAATTCGAGAAACTACTGGTAACACTTACCAGTAAATCTCAGCAACCCTGGCCAGGGATTTCCTGTTATAGCCAATCGAACACAGCGCAACATCAACTCCCTATACCGGGAGAGACGAATACCCTCCTATCGCTCATTGCCTCCATGTGACTCGGGACTGTACCCAAAAACCACCGTTTTGCACGCCCTCTTGGACGTGGTAAGGTGGAAATCAAAGCACAGTGGGAACCACACAAGACTCTATGACGATCTTGGGTCTACAGACTACTCTGTACCAGTGTCACCAGAGAACTGCCATCTGAAGTGAGGTATAATACCATCTGGGAGTTCTCGGCGAGTCCGTCCAGTGTACCCAGTCTCTACTGAGCACCCGTATATCATCTCTGATGTCAAACACCAATGGATATGGGATCATCCATCGCCCATCTGTATGGGTCGAGAAGGTACACGCTAGTCTACTCTGGTATATCGATGCCCCGTCTCGATACATCCATGACTAGGGACTTTGAAGGATGTACTTATGGACTACCATGTCCCCACTAGTATGATCCGCATCATAGTCCAGGTAGTCAAGCACACATCCTAAGGGCTTTACCAACATGTAACAGAGAGACAATCAGCATACACGTTAAGGTAAAGATCAACCAGATAGCATACTATCATGTCGAGCAAGAAAGTCCTCCCTATATATGTCCCAGCATCCACTACAATATACATCCTATGTACAGTAATGGCCTCTAGGGCATACATATAACTAACAATCTCCCACTTGCACTAGGGCCATCTGTAGCAGTGGTTGTAGTATCTCATACTCAACCATCCCATAAAAGTCTCCCTCTGGGAACAGGCCTTTGTGAGTGGATCCGCTGTGTTGTCCTCTGAGTCTACTCTCCTAACCTCGATCTCCCTGGAGATCAACCATTTCCATGATCAAGTGATACTGCCTTAGAATATGTCTGGATCACTGATGGGACCTGCGTTCCTTGGCATAATCCACAACTCCATTGTCTCACAATGGTTGGAACGTAGTTCATCTCATGAACCAATATATATCCAGACTGCCTCTTTGGTAGCATCTCAAATAGCGATGTATCCAGCCTTTATCGTCTAGTATGTCACGGTATCTAGTTTGGAACTCTTCCAACATACCGTCCCTCTGCTTAGGGTAAAGACAATGCCTGTGACCGACACTCAGTCGTCTTTATCACCCTGGAACACTTCCAGTGATTCTCCCCAGGATCAATTGATACCATCTCACTACAACTAGTGAGAATCCTATCATCCATTTAGATCTATCTCATAGATCCAAAACCCCGGATTTAGTAGGTGTCAATTTGATCCTATTTGGAGAATTATTGTGATAAACAGAGATTGATCGAGTGTAGCATAGGAAACTCTTTCCCTATCAAGAGTATGTCATCCACGTATTCTACGAGAATCGCCACCATACTCCCTACTACCTTTTTGTTTATACAAGGTTCATCTACCATTTTGATGATGTCAAACTCTTTGACTTATCCATCAAAACAGATGTTCCAACTCCGCGATGCCTGCTTTATCCTATAAAGCATCTTGCACACGTTTCCGCTGCTCCCACTGTCTACGAGGCCCTCTGGCTGTGTACTTATAGACGCTCCTTTCCAAATCATCATTTAGAAAAGCAGTCAAGACACCCAACCACCAGATATCGTAGTCATGGTATGTAGCCGTGGCAAGTAGGATCTGGATGGACTTAAGCATAGCTACTTGAAAAGGTTTCATCATAATCCACGCCTGGTCGATGACGAAAAGCTTTAACAAGTCTAGCTTTGAAAGTCTCAACTTTTCCATCTACACCAAGTAATCTTCTCAAGATATACTTGCTCCTGATGGGGATTTAACCCTTCAGATATAGCAACCAAAGTCCATACTTTGTTGGTATATAAGGATTCCATCTCAGATCACTAAGCATCCAGCCATTCTTATAGAGTCTTACTCCTGATGGCCAGCTCGAAACTAGTTGGGTCATCATCTCATGATGCAATCCTCGCTCCCACTGTCATAGAGAAACAGAAGTATCTCTCAGGTGGGTGAGGAACCCTACTAGATCGGCGGAGAGGCTGAGGTTCGTTGGTATCTACTGAATCCTTTGGTTGTACCAAATCATCTGCTGTAGTTTGTATAGCTGGAACCTTTCCAGCTTTACATTACAGACCTTGCCTCGAGCTTGTCCGGATCATGCTTTTAGACATAGGCCGGACAACCCCAAATCTTAACTAACTTAAGACATGGGCTCTTCCCGTTCCATATCGCATATGAAGTGGTAGGTAACTGATTTGATTCGAACCGTATTCAATAGGTATGCATCTTCTCAAGCGCATAACTCCCTAAAGGAAACATGTAACTCAGTATTACTCATCATAGAGCACACCTTATCACATAGGGTGTATCTGCTCCGCCCCGATATACCATCGTCCTATGGTGTATATGGAGGAGTAATGCTGAGAGAGAATCTCATTCTCCTTTAGAATAGTCCAGGAATTCCGTGCACAAGTATTCTCCTCCTTGATCGCATCAAAGGACATAATACTTTTACCCGTATTTTAGTTCTCTACTTCTAACTTATATTCTGTGAATATCTCAAAAGGTTCGGACTCATGTTTCAACAGGAACATAGGTCTGAATCTTGGAAGATCATCAGAGAATGTAATGATGTACAAAGAACCGGTCTTGGCAAGTGTAGACAGGGGACCTACATACATCAACATGTATCATCCCAAGAGTTTACTAACTCTTTCTCTGTTTCCAATAAACAGAGCTGGTGTCATTATATCTTTGTGACATGACTGGCGAGTTTCACAAGATGTAAATTCAAACTAATTTAAATATGCATCTTTATGTAACTCTAACTAGTCGGGTCGCATTGATATGACCTAGTCTACAATACCTCAAGAAGGATTCGTTCATTTCTGAACTCTTCCTCTTGTGTGTGTTCCGTATATTAAAGAACTGTAGTTTGATTTAGAACATTAATGCTTTTAGATAACGTGCCTGAAGCGATCAACTTTTGATATAGGAAATGTTCAAAACATTATCTAACAATACAAAATTTTATCATTTCTTTACTAATAAAGAGATAGATATGATTTTGTATATCAGGTTCGGTATCTAATAACATTCGTTCAGAATCAATGTATTTGGAATACAGTGTGACAGTGACCAACAGACTTGGTTGCAACTCTTGCCCCGTTTTCTGCCTCATGAAACTTATCACCCGTTCTCAGTTGTCTACCTTTCTGTAGCCCTATGTAACATATTACATATCTGGGATCCTGATCTGGTATCACATACCCAGGATGTAGAGGATAAAGAGAAACAGTTCTTTGTAATGAACACACCCGAAGATGATGCATCAGTATGCACTCTCTTCGTTTGGGCGGCACGGGAATTCTGGTAATCCCCAATTTCCTGCTCTGTCTTATAACAATTATAAGTTGGAGCGGAACCAACGTTCCCCAGCTCAGTATAACAAGCGGGTTCGGTCAATAATCCGTTTTATTATCTTTATTAAGGCGTGATATGGTCGCTACCAGGAGAGAGAGAGAAGAAAACACTCAGCGTGCGCTCTTGCAAGAATAGATTGGTTATTATTTTATCTAATCAGGATGGCTCCCACTGCTTTTTATCAAATCTTCCTTCAAACCCTAAAAGGAAAGACTAGCCGGGATTAATTACACACTACAAGTTCGCCAATCTTTCAGCCAGGCCAGTGTCAGTACTTTGAGGGAGGTCCCCCGTGCTTTCGCACGAACCTAATTAATGTAAACCTCGTTTTCCCAGAGGCGTAACCTCGTTGACACCTTTCTAGACACTTACTTGATCGGCTAATTGTAATGTGTAAAACTCTCCCAGGAGTAACAATTACTCGCAGCGGGTATCGGGATCCAACTATCTCATAGAAGGTATGCAATCTCATTGCAAATTTCAACACTTGAAATTCCCGATAATTTTGCCCCTAGCGTGCTATGACCTTGACGCAGGCCAACAAACCATAGTCCGCTAGTCAAGTTCAACCCGTCATTTCCTGATTGAATTAAACCCACCCGCACGACCCTTGACGCAGGCCAACAAAGTCGCACGACTACCCTAATCCAATCACATCATATGCTTATGCAGATAAGCACCAGTTAGCTACCGCACACTACGCCTTGACGCAGGCCAACAAACGTAGCACGAATACTAACTACTACTTATCTGAAATGACGGAGGGCTACGACAGGTTTTTCTGAAAACCTATTGCGTAATGAACTTGATATCGTTATAGAATCAAATGATTTTAAAAATGGAGTGTTTTTGAAGCTTTTCTAGTTTTGCTAAAGGAGTCACTCCCGGTGAAGGGATCGTCGGTCCTTTCCTCGTCGAATGAGGTGCGGGATATATCACATATATCACTGTGCAAAGCAAAAACTCTTAAAAGCAATCAAAAGACAAACCGAGTGTGTAGCATCTGCCAGTAATTGCTAAAGGAGTCACTCCCGGTGAAAGGATCTCGGTCCTTTCCTCATCGAATAAGGTGCAGGATATATCATATATACCGCTGTGCAAAGCAAGAACTGTAGCTACCTTTTTATTTTGAAATTCGATTCTACAACATCTTAGGTTTCTTTTATTTCATTAATCATATTAATGAAGTCCTATCATTTAAGTACCTAAACATCACAGATAAATACGACGTACACTTATGCCATCCGCATTCGCCTCGATGTCCCCTCGTGCACCGTTAGGTTAGGTAACTAACGGCAGAGCGGGGCAGGGCTAGCGCGGGTGTAAAACATAAGTAACGTCTATATAATATATCATATATACTATATTCTGTATCTATCACAGAACATCACATGATCACATCACAGATATCGCAGCAGAAGAATCATATGAAATATTGGATATACTAGGACGTTCGTGCTTTCAATACGAGCCAGTATAAAACACGGATTCCACGGTCGTGATGAATAGCCAAACCCACACCCCTAGACCCCTACGAGAGCGGCAAGCAACCCTACCAATTCTAGAGTTAGGAGACCCGGACTCGACTCCTCGAGTTGGTCTCCCACTGGACTCCAGAACCCGGTTACTTGTACTCCCCTCCTTGGGTCTATCCTAGTGCAGAAAAGTAAATAATATACAAACGGTGACTACTTCCGCAACCTGGAAGCGCCCCAATAAAAGAATATTACATATAAGTTTTTACATGAATGATAATGAAAAACACTCATCTCACATAAAAACCCCCGGCTATTCAAACACGACGATCCAATATAACATATCCAGCAACACATAACATCACATGTCATCAACGTAAGTAAATACGCGCATCCCAATTGTCGTTGACATATAGCAACGAAACCGGCGATATCACATATTATACTTACGGTCACAGAAAAGAAAGTGTAAAAATACAACAGTTGGAATCCGCAACCACCTCAGACATCACATGCCTGACCAAATGAATTACTTAGACATCGCATGCCTAACAATTATAAACCCCGCATTTTAGTCTCATTATCGAAAACACTTTTCAATATCGAGTCGGGCAATTCAACAAGATTCCCGAAATTCTGATCGAATGCTCGTCGCAAACTTCAGTAGACGGCTGCACCCCCGATACCGTCGACGAAGTGCACCAAGGCGGAACACCGCTACCGCGAGCACCCGGACGGATGCTTTCGGCGACGGGGTTCTCCTACAGTCACTTGGTCGGGGCTATGAGGTGAGGCTGTCTATTAAGTTTACCCGGCGAGTATCCGCGTACACTACGTGATTGCGATGGACTTTTGATCACATCAAAATTCCGTAGCAACGGATCAAGTGAGACTAAACTGCTATGTTTATAACATTCATTTAGTTATCTCATAACTATTGTGAATTCCAATTATTGTATCCCATTCCAGATAAACAGAAAATGTTAAACTTTCCGATCGAACATTCGAACACCCAAGTTTTCCCGATACAGATCAACACATGAAACAAGTCTAACAACATTCCGTTCGTGCCTCAGTACCAACGGTCCAGCCGTAGAAGGGTCAAGCCAACGCCTCACATGTGGCACGCCATACTGCCCCAAACCCTAATGTTCAAAGGGCAGTTCAAGACGGTCACATAATCGAGTTAAGGTTTGTTGTCTTCTAGAGGGTCCATCGCGTTACTTGCACTACTTAGAACGTCGTTAAACTACGGAAAGATCCAACACTTGGAAATTTCCCGACAGGGGAAAAGTTGGGTATTTATATCCGGTCGAACTTTTTAACATATTCTAAAATTTATCCGGAAAGCCAAATAGACAAAATTTGATACCCCGATTGAATATACGAAGTCCAAAAACTACCCCAGAAAACTCAACTGTAGAGTAAATTCTAAAAATTTCCAGAAGACTCAGCAGTACAAGACATGAATTACTGTGCACTCCACGTGGTGTAACTCAACACAGTGGCCGCGGAACCGCCGCGAATCCCATGGTGGGGCCGCGGTTCCGCTCCTCTGTAGTCGAGTTACCATCACGTGCTTCACAGTAACTCATGAAATTCCCTGCTGAATTTTTTAGTAATTTTTATTTCATAAAAATCCAGATATTTCAAAAATGTCCAGAGAGCATTCTCGGGTGTGGGTTTCGGGTTCGTTCGGGTTTCAAATTCTGTCTGGACTTTGCCTAAGGCTCTAGCTAGGCTCTGATACCACTGTAGGGTTCCTAGGCACCCTAATGAGGTCTCACAAGGCATCGAACATACCATTTTCAAAAATTCTAGGTGCCGAGAGACCCGACTACGGATCGTTTGCTAGAAAACTAGGCGAAAAAGCTAACTAGTTAACATTTAACTATGAGAATACGGATATAAAACCTTTGTAGATCCGGTGCTCCACCTCCATTGCTCCGTAACGAAGTCCTCTCCGCTGTCCAAAAAGAATCTGGGCTCTAGCGTCGACTTCATCGGAGAATAAGCGAGCTAGGTCGTCGATGTCCATGCCGAAGATGATCTACGTCGAGGCATCGCTAGATCAAGCTCCACCTTCACCAAGCCTTGAAAACTTGTGAAGGAAACACACTCTACTACTTGGCAAGAGGTAGAGGATGAAGAAATAGGAGGTGGGTAAACTTTAGAATTGGATTTCTCACTCTAATTCTCACTTTGTCATTAAAGCTTGTGAAGCTTTTTCTTGAAGTGAAGAAGAAGAAGAAGATAGAGAATATGATAAGTTATTAGAAAATAGAAAAATAAAAGAATACTTATCATAATCTTAACCTTAGTTAAGTGTAGAGAATTGACCAAGGTTGGGTTGAATGGTTAGGGTTAAGGATGAGAACAAAAGGTCAACAAGTCAAAGCTTCATGAAACTTCAACTAAAAACAAAAGTAGCCACCATTCATTTATCTTCCAATTTATTCAAAATGAATAAATAAATAAGATAAATGAATAAGTAAAACCCTAATCAACAACTTAACCTTGGTTTAATTCTTTATACTTAACCAAAAAGCATGCATCATCAAACATGATACAAACATGTGCACAAAATCATATCGCATATGCAATGTGCACACCCGAGTGAGAATATCCATTTAAAGTGAACCGATACTAGTTAATGCAAAGTAATATATCAAATATATAATTATACATTAAATCATTAAATCAACACTTGATTTAACGATCCGGTCATATCGCATATAACCGACCAGTATCCTATGTATCGGCTTATCGAATCAACCTTTGATTCGATAACTAGGGTATATCGCATATAACCTAATCGATACATTCATCGCGAGAATGGAATACGGTATCACATACATGCATTATTCTCGGTCCCGCACATATCTCATATGCGCTCCTATTTCGTTTCGCTTGAGCCAGGAAACCTCTGTGTAGGACTCTAAAGACTCGTTAATACGCCGGCAGCAGGCGATGATCATATCAAACACCCATAAGCCGCAAGCGGTCTGCTAAACGTAACGGCCACCCGGGTATTGAGCGATCTGAAGATCGACGAGCTAGCCCGCTCACACTCCAGTGAATCCGACCAGTAACACTACCGTACAGTCCGGTCTGATCGTCTGATATGTCGCATATCTCGCCTAGGGGTGGTAAACGTCAGACCCCAATAGCTCAATAAGTCGTGTCGATATGAGGTCTATAACAATTCGAGAAACTACTGGTAACACTTACCAGTAAATCTCAGCAACCCTGGCCAGGGATTTCCTGTTATAGCCAATCGAACACAGCGCAACATCAACTCCCTATACCGGGAGAGACGAATCCCCTCCTATCGCTCATTGCCTCCATGTGACTCGGGACTGTACCCAAAAACCACCGTTTTGCACGCCCTCTTGGACGTGGTAAGGTGGAAATCAAAGCACAGTGGGAACCATACAAGACTCTATGACGATCTTGGGTCTACAGACTACTCTGTACCAGTGTCACCAGAGAACTGCCATCTGACGTGAGGTATAATACCATCTGGGAGTTCTCGGCGAGTCCGTCCAGTGTACCCAGTCTCTACTGAGCACCCGTATATCATCTCTGATGTCAAACACCAATGGATATGGGATCATCCATCGCCCATCTGTATGGGTCGAGAAGGTACACGCTAGTCTACTCTGGTATATCGATGCCCCGTCTCGATACATCCACGACTAGGGACTTTGAAGGATGTACTTATGGACTACCATGTCCCCACTAGTATGATCCGCATCATAGTCCAGGTAGTCAAGCACACATCTTAAGGGCTTTACCAACATGTAACAGAGAGACAATCAGCATACACGTTAAGGTAAAGATCAACCAGATAGCATACTATCATGTCGAGCAAGAAAGTCCTCCCTATATATGTCCCAGCATCCACTACAATATACATCCTATGTACAGTAATGGCCTCTAGGGCATACATATAACTAACAGTAATAAATAATTTTTATGTAATTTTTTATGCTTGAATGTATGCAAAATGGGCATAAAGCCAAATTTTTGTAAAGCCCATGGCTTATGTGCAAAAAGAAATGGCACATGGGCCATGGGATAGGCAAAATGCCATTTTGTGAAGCCCAAGGGACTATGTGTAAAGTGTATAGCCTATAAAGGCCAAGATAATGAAAATATCCCAACAACTTTTTTTTCTCTCCAAAAAAATTTAGATCTGAGATCTTTTCTCTTTCCTCAAGGTTCCAAAACCTTCTTCTTTCTTTTGAATTAAATCAAGAGTTTTACTCTTCGTTTTATAAAACTAAATAGTTTTTCACCACAAAACCCATAAAGGGGAATTCAGATCTTCCATTAGATCTCAAAAAGAAGAGATTTTTTAAAATCTCACATCTCTTGATCTTCAAGATCCAGCAACCAGAGGAGAAAGAAGAAGAACCCCTTTCATAAACCCCAAAACATCTTAGGAGTTTAACTCCACTTTGATTTCTCTTTCGAGAACTTCTGGGGCTAAAAGCCTCTTTTTCTCGCCGGCGCCCAAACTCTCAAGCGCCAACCGTCCACCTGCCGACACGTGGCACGCTAGCGCTCGTGTGCCCAGGCGCTCAAGCGCCCAGTGCCCACATGCCGACACGTGGTGCACTAGCGCTCGAGCGCCAAGCCCTCAAGCGCAAAGCGCCTGCGTGCCGACACGTGGTGCGCCTGCGCTCCAGCGGCCACGTGCTGATACATGGCGCTCAAGCGCAAAGCACCCACATGCCGACACGTGGCGCGCTAGCGTCTAAGCGCACAGCACCTAAGCGCACATCGCTCAAGGCGCTGACCCAACGCGCCTTTTGGGTGCTTTTTCCCTTTTTATATATGCATATATGTACAGATACACACACACTCCACAACACCGTTCCCCTAAAAAAAATTTTGGGTCGGGGCATTGCCCCGCACCCCGCAAGGGGGCTGCTAGCCCCCTTGACCCCCAGCCCGCTATCCGGGTAGCGGGACCCCCGTAAAAACTCTGTGTGGCTTCCTATATATTTAAAACACCCCTTCAAAACACAACACTGCACATTGAGTTCGCATGAACAGTTTAACCTGTCAATCGGAGGTTCCCTCGGTCCAAAGGCGAGGGGTAATTAACGGCAGCTTAGTCCGCGGCTGCCGGAGATTCGGATCCCCACAATCATTAATCCCCGGCCTACCATAGGCAGGGGGAATCTGTAATGCGCCTAACAAGTGCGTGCGTATTGTTAGTGTATATGCCCTAGAGGCCATTACTGTATCATACTAGTTTGTATATTACTTAATGGAAGCTTGGGATATTCACCTTGTATAGACAATCTTGCTCAATTTAGTAGTATGCTACTTGGTTTGTTTCTACTTTAAAGTGTACATGTGTTTATTTTAGTATATCACCTATACACATTAGTGGAGCCCTTAGGATCTTTGCTTGATTACCAGCGTTGTGATGGCAGTCACACTAGTGGGGGCTGGGTAATCCACAAGCACATCCTTATGCAGGTCCCTAGTCGTAGGACTATTGAGACAGGGCATCGATACTACGGAGTAGACTAGCGTATGCGCTTCTCATCCCAGTGTGGGAGACGGTCTGTCCCACAGCCGTCAGTACGTCGTACTTGAGATAGTATGCGGGTGCTCGTTAGGTTACGAGTACACTGGACAGGACTCGTCGGGAACTGTTGGTTGGTACTATACCTATCGTCAGTTATCAGTTCCCAGGTGACATGAGTACAGCTTAGTCCGCTGACTTGACACTGTCACTTCTCCTCGAGTGTGTTCCTATTGTACTTAGATTACTACCCTACCACGGCTCAAAGGAGTCATGCAAACAGGTAGTAGTTGGGTGCAGTCCCGAAGCAATTGGAGGCAGTGACGGTTAGACAGGATTCGTCTCTCCCGGTATTGGGGGTTGGCATCGCGCTGTGTCTAGGAGAGCCATTATACAAGTCGTCCCTGGCCAGGGAAAGCGAGATAGACTAGTAGGTTTCTAGTGTTATCTCAGGGTGTTCCGGGCTAAACTCCGACAAGACTTGTACCGCTATTAGGGGACTGACGTTTACCGCCCCCTTGGCCTGCCATGCGATGTTATCAGACGAACAGACCAGACTGTACGGAGATTGTCACATTCAGGCTCAGTAGGAGTTCAGATGGGTTTCACCTCGTCCGTCTTCTTGTCGGCATCTACCTGGGGACCGTTACGCACAGCTAGTGCCGCTTGCGGTCTGTGGTTAAACCCACTGCCAGCGTAGTGTCGAGTCTTTAGAGTCCCACACAGAAAGCTATTCGCCTTTAGGCAAAAGAGTAGAGGTCGTATAGTTTTGCGACAGGTCGCATGGTTTTGCGACAGGGTTCGGTCACATCCATGCACTTATGCACGTTTAGTGTCCGGACAGTTAACACTAGCGGGCTTTGGTTTAAGCCAGAACCTAGTGTACGTTTTGGGATTGGTTTTATCTCGTTTGTATTCGTGTTCCTCGGAACGCGGTTGCGGGTGTGTATGCACAGTTGACAGAGAGACAAAGGCAGAGGATTCTCATTGGGGTTGTTGACTGTTGACTATTGACTTTTTGCTAAACCCTAATGAGAATAAGAAATATGATTAACAATAATATTAATTAAGTATTATAGTGACATGGTTGTTGAGGGGTTGACTTTGTTGACTTGTTGACTTTGTTGACCGGTTGACTAGGTTGGACTAGTTGACCATCATTATGACAATGGCTATCATTTCATGGCAAAGACTTTTGCTTACTTGTTTCTTTTTGCAAAATGAGTGCATGAAATGATATAGCCATTTTTACTTGAACCATCACCTAATACTTGATTACTATTATTTGTTATGATGGTTTTGGATTATGAGAGCTTGGATGGCAAAAGACTTACTCATACTCTCATTTGCTTTCTCTCTTGCTTGAGGTCTCCCTCTTGCTCTTCCTCTTGCTCTCTCTCTAGCTCAAGGCAACTCCCTCTCATGAGTTGAGAAACATTGCTTTAGAGATAAAAGAAAACCCATATCACTTCTTTACTCATCCTAGTTCACAAGGTTTAGCAAACCAAGTGTTCTAGTTTCTTCAAGTTCGAAGAAGAAGCCAAAGGTAGAAGCTTTCAGGTGGATCCATCTTCGGCGCAAAGAGACGACGAGGTGAGGCCGATCCGTACACCGCAAAGAGTTGAAGACGAAGGTCTTCAAGAAAGGTATAGCCCCCTAACCGAGTAGGTAAAACTCCTAGTTAGGTTGTTAGGTAGTTGTTTAACAAAGATCCGTATTTTGAGTCCATGTTACCACCTCTTGAAAAATCGTTTTTCATCATTTCCGCAAGCCCGTAAGTAACGGGAGAGGTAATATGGACTTACAGTGGTATCAGAGCCTTGTTAAACACTATCTAACATGTTATCAAGTAACTAGAAGTTCGATCGGAGAAAAAGTCGCGAAACGAACCCGTAAAATCAACTTTCTGCCGAATTTGTTTTCTGTTAAAAAAATGATAAATCTTATCTTAAAATTCGGCTCAGGGTTTTTAGAAGAAACTGTAGAAAAATGGTTCACTGAACCGATCAACGCGCCGCGGAACCGCGGCGGGAGCTTGCTCCCGCCGCGGATCCGCGGCCGAGTTGACTCGGCTGTGGGCGATTTTTCTCACAGTTTGTTCAGTAGGGTATTTTGGGATTTTTACAATATGATTTTTCTGCCCAGATTTTCTAGAAAGCAAAATTAGTTATTAGGGCTTAAAAATCCGTATTTTGATCGAACTTCTAAAGACTTAAGCTGACGGGTATATATCTGTGATGTGTTATATGTATTGAACGTCCACTAATCGCTAAACGTCGATTAGTGGGGGTTATACATATCTGTGATCTGTAATATTGATGGTATATGTATATGAATTCATTGGATTGTCGCGGATGAATAGCCGGGGGTTGTGAGATGAGAGTTTTTCCTTTTATCTTTCAATTCATGTAATATGTAAATTGATGTAATATTGTTTGTATGGCCGCACAACCGGGTCGGGGTTGTAGCCGTCATTGTATAATTTCTTTTTACTATTTTTGCTCATAGGATAGACCCAAGGTGGGGTGCACAAACTACCGGGTATCTCGAAGTGCCGAGTGGCCTACTCACGTCGTTGAGGGAGGTTGCTCCGCTTCGGATATTTGGCGGGTAGTTTGCCGCACCCGTAGGGGTCTAGGGTGGGGTATTGGCTATTCATCGCGACCGTGTAATCCGCTCTTCGTTACAGGCTCTTACGGATTGCGGATTCCTAGTATATCCAATGTGTTCATCTGTGATCTGGAATGGCTATCATTGCATGTGACGAATGTGTATATCTATATATGATATTATTTAGGCGTTGCTTATGTTTTGCATCCGCGCTAGTCCAGCCCCTGCTCTGTCGTTAGTTAAGTAACCTAACGGGTAATGACGGGGCCCGTGGCGAATGCGGATGGCATAAGTGTACGTCATATTTTCGTTTTTTCTGCAATGGTAGGATTAAATGATGGGACGCATTAAAATTAATGCAAGAAAAATAAACCAAGTAAAAGTCGTTGGAACACTTTCAAAACCACTCGGTTTCTTTTCAAAAATAACTTTTAAACGCGGAGCTTAAGCCATTCCTTTTAAAAGCTATCTCGTTCCATCGATTATATCAAGTTCACTACGTTCACGGTTTTGCCAAAACCATCCGTAGCCCTCCATCAATTCAGTTAAATATTCGGTAGTATTCAAGCTATGTATTTTGACATCACGCCAAGGCATAGTGATTGGTAGCTACCGGATATTTATCTGTTGCATAGATAGAATGCGTTGGTTTGAGACAGTCGTACTGCCATTTTGGCCTACGTCAAGGGTAGGTACGGGTGGGTTCAAATTAACCTGGATAATGATGGGAAGAACTTGACATGTGACTTATGACATTTTGACCTCACGCCAAGGTCATAAGAGCATGGGGCAAAAATCCACATCGGGAGTTTCAAAAGAACTGAAACTTGCTAGCACTGCATACCATTTGGAGTGTGATGATTCTGGTAGGATTCCTTCAGTTTTGTCACGCGGTGATATTTGGATCCCGATCCTACTGTGAGTATATGCTACTCCTCGGGAAATTTCTCACATAACGATCAATGCTATAAAACAAGTAGGTGTCTAGAAAGGTGTTAGCGGGGCTACGCCCCCAGGGAAAAGAGGTTATTTAATTAAGGAGCTTCGCGAAAGCATTGGAAAACCTCCCTCGAAGTACCGACACCAGCTTGGCCGAACGGTTAAGCAAGTATTGTACGGTGAGATTGATCCTAACTAATTCTTCCTTTTTGGTTTGAGGAGGGATTCGAGAGACAGTGGGAGCCATCCTGTTTAGACAAATTAAAAACCACTCTAAACTTGCAAGAGCATCATGCTAAAGTGTTTCTTCTCTCTCTCCTAATTGCAGCGACTAAACATCATGACCGGACTTAAGTTACTACTAGATAAAAACATACTAACAGGGCCAAACTACAACGATTGGCTCAGTAATGTCAAAATGGCAATCACTTATGACAAGTTGGGATATCTCCTTACCACCAAAGCTCCCCTTGTCCCAGGTCCCAAAACTAGCGTCGCGGATAGGGAAATCCATAAGACCTGGGAAATCGATTGCGCGAAGGCCAAGTGCCTCGTGCTTGCCTCTATGGACAATGAACATCAGAGGAGGCACAAGAATATAAACCTCGAATCCATATTTCTCTATACAAAAGAACTGTATGGAGAGCAATCTCGTATCGCCAGATACGAAGTGTTGAAAAAGTTGTTTTCGTCAAGGTTAGCCGTCGGATCATAGGTAGCGGAACACGTGCTTAAGATGATTGGATTCATTGAGGAGCTCGCGAAACTTGGGACCACATTGGAGAATGAGCTCTATACAAACTTGATTCTTCAGTCCCTTCCTTCCACTTATGCCCAGTTCATCCTGAATTTCAACTTGCAAGAAAAGGAAGTTGAACTTTCAGAGCTCCTCAACATGCTGAGGAGTGCAGAGAGCACCCTACAGAAAGGTAGGGAAACATCCACTTTGTTTGTAGGAGGATCTTCCTCTTCTAGGTCCAAGGCGAAAGCCAAGGGAAAGAAGAAGAAAACCCCCGCCAAACCAAGGGGCGGTGTTAGTAAAGTGGATACGAAGGGAAAAGACAAAAGCAACAAAGGTAGCGGGAAATCTTGTGGGAAAGGAAGAATGCTTTTACTGTCACAAGAGTGGACACTGGAAGAAAGATTGCAGGGCTTGGAAAGCCAGAACATAGGATCTGAAGCAAGTTGCGGCTTCAGCTTCAGGTGTGTATGTTATTGAAAACTTTCTATCAATAAACTCTACATCCTGGGTATTGGATACCAGATCAGGATCTCATATCTGTAATTCTTTGCAGGCGTTGAGAAAGCGTAGGGTTTTGAAGGCTGGTGATATGACCCTCAGAGTTGCAAACGGAGCTAGCATGGATGCTGAGTCCGTGGGGGACTATCATCTGGGGTTGTCAGATGGACACGTTTTGGTTTTGCGTAATTGCTATTTTGTACCCAATGCAACTTGTAATATCATTTCTGTATCTTTATTATCTAAAGAAGGTTATGAATTTGCATTTGTAAGAAATGTTGTAAACATTTACCTTAATCAAGTTTTGATTGGGTCAGGTACATTAAGCAATGATATATACGTACTAAACCAACCACAGATTTTCATTGTCCAGAATACACACAAAAGAAAGTCTTCGGAAACAAATTAGGCTTTCTTATGGCATTGTAGACTAGGTCACATCAATGAGAGACGGTTGACGAAGTTACATACAGAAGGATATTTGGATTCGTTCGAATATCAATCGTATGCCACTTGTCAATCCTGTCTCAAAGGAAAGATGACAAAGACTCTGTTCACTGGACATGGAGTAAGAGTGAGCGAGCTCTTAGGACTCGTACACAGCGACATGTGCGGTCCAATGTCTACACATGCGCGAAGTGGTTATTCTTACTTCATTACTTTTATGGATGACTTTTCAAGGTACGGTTATATCTTCTTAATGAAACATAAATCCGAAGCCTTTGGAAAATTCCAGGAATATAAGAATGAAGTAGAAAAACAAACAGGCAAAAGTATCAAGACACTGAGATCTGATCGAGGTGGTGAATACTTAAGTGCCGAGTTCCTGAATTACTTAAAAGAGAATGGAATTCTCTCTCAGCTTACTCCTCCATATACTCCGCAGCATAACGGTGTATCGGAGAGACGGAACCGAACCCTATTGGATATGGTACGGTCCATGATGAGTAACGCTGAGTTACCGCGATCATTCTGGGGATATGCACTAGAATCAGCTGCATACCATTTGAACCGAGTTCCAACTAAGACTGTACCTACCACACCATATCAGATGTGGTGTGGGAAGAAACCCTATCTTAAGCACATTAAGACATGGGGATGTCCAGCTTTTGTCAAAAAGCAGCATGCGGACAAACTCGAGGCACGCTCAGTACAGTGCAAGTTTGTGGGATATCCAAAGAACTCCAAGGGATATTTCTTCTATTGCGAAGAGGAATAAAAGATTTTTGTTTCTCGTCTTGCCCACTTCTTGGAAACTAAGTTTTTGGAAAATCAGATAAGTGGAAGCGCAATAGAACTGGAAGAAATTCCAGAACCACGGTCTATTACTGAAAGCTTAGTAGAACCAGAGGGTTTGAAAGATCATGACATTCCTGCGCCGCTCCGCAGGAGTAGTAGGCAGTCTCATCCGCCCGAGAGATACTACGGTTTTCTCATAGACGGGGATAGAGAGGATTGTATCATTGATTTTGATGAGCCGACTAGCTTCCAGCAGGCCATTCAAAGCGTTGACTCGGTAAAATGGCTGGATGCAATGCGGACCGAAATGGAGTCCATGTACACCAACAAAGTATGGAAGTTGGACGTTGCTCCAGATGGGGTAAAACCCATAGGATGCAAGTGGATCTTCAAAAGGAAGATTGGTGTAGATGAACAGGTTGAGACCTATAAAGCTAGACTTGTTGCAAAGGGTTTTCGTCAAAGACCTGGTTTGGACTACGACGAAACCTTTTCTCCAGTGACTATGCTGAAATCCATTCGGATCCTTCTTGCCATTGCTGCCTTCCACGATTATGAGATTTGGCAGATGGACGTAAAGACCGCTTTTCTGAATGGAAATCTAGAGGAGTGTGTCTATATGGACCAGCTAAAGGGTTTCATTCAGAGTGGGAGCAGCGAAAAGGTGTGCAAGTTGCTTAAGTCCATCTATGGACTAAAGCAGGCATCGCGGAGTTGGAACATCTGTTTTGATGAGACGGTCAAAGAATTTGGCTTTATCAAAAATGCAGATGAACCATGCATCTATAGTAGATTTGTAGCAAGAACTGTCGTATTTCTCGTATTATACGTGGATGACATTCTTTTGATAGGAAATGACATTCCTATGCTACAATCTGTCAAGGGATTCTTGTCACACAGGTTCTCCATGAAAGACATGGGTGATGCCTCGTACATTCTGGGGATCTAGATCTATCGTGACAGATCCAAGAGGATATTAGGACTTTCACAGTCCTGGTACATCGACACCATACTGAAAAGATTCAGTATGGAAGATTCCAAGCGCGGTAATCTACCGGCTTGTCACGGGATCACCCTCTCGAAAGAGATGTCTCCCAAGACTGATTTGGAAAGGGATCGCATGTCTATTATACCCTACGCTTCTGCGGTAGGCTCTATAATGTATGCGATGTTGTGTACCAGACCAGATGTTGCTTATGCACTGAGTGTGGTAAGCCGGTATCAGTCAAACCCTGGGGAGAAATACTGGATAGCAGTAAAGAACATTCTCAAGTACCTGAGAAGGACTAAGGAGATGTTCTTGGTGTATGGCGGAAAAGACGTCCAGATCGAGGCCTTTGCTGACTCCAGCTTCCAGAGTGACAATGATGATTCCAAGTCCATGTCGGGTTATGTCTTTACCCTCAATGGAGGGGTGGTGTGTTGGAAGAGTTCCAAACAGGAAACCGTTGCTAACTCGACGATGGAAGCGGAATATATCGCTGCTGCAGATTCCGCAAAAGAAGCCGTCTGGATAAGGAAGTTCTTAACTGAACTTCAGGTGGTTCCCTCTATTGTTGATCCAATACCTCTGTATTGCGACAACAACGGGGCTATAGCTTTAGCGAAGGAACCCAGGTCCCATCAGAAGTCCAGACACATCTTGAGGCGGTATCACCACATCAGGGAGATCGTGGGTCGCCAGGAGATCGAGGTTCGGAGAGTTTCTACGGAAGATAACACTGCTGATCCACTCACGAAGGCCTTACCCCAGACTCAGTTCGAGCGGCTGATCGAGATGATAGGTCTTCGATACGCCATTATATGGCCTTAGTGCAAGTGGGAGATTGTTAGTGTATATGCCCTAGAGGTCATTACTGTATCATACTAGTTTGCATATTACTTAATGGAAGCTTGGGATATTCACCTTGTATAGACAATCTTGCTCAATATAGTAGTATGCTACTTGGTTTGTTTCTACTTTAATGTGTACATGTGTTTATTTTAGTATATCACCTATACACATTAGTGGAGCCCTTAGAATCTTTGCTTGATTATCAGCGTTGTGATGGCAGTCACACTAGTGGGGGCTGGGTAATCCACAAGCACATCCTTATGCAGGTCCCTAGTCGTAGGACTATCGAGACAGGGTATCGATACTCCGGGGTAGACTAGCATATGCGCTTCTCATCCCAGTGTGGGAGACGGTCTGTCCCACAGCCGTCGGTACGTCGTACTTGAGATAGTATGCAGGTGGTCGTTAGGTTACGAGTACACTGGACAGGACTCGTCGGGAATTGTTGGCTGGTACTATACCTATAGTCAGTTATCAGTTCCCAGGTGACATGAGTACAGCTTAGTCTGCTGACATGACACTGTCACTTCGCCTCGAGTGTGCTCCCACAGTACTTAGATTACTACCCTACCACGGCTCAAAGGAGTCGTGCAAACAGGTAGTAGTTGGGTGCAGTCTCGAAGCACTTGGAGGCAGTGACGGTTAGACAGGATTCGTCTCTCCCGGTATTGGGGGTTGGCATCGCGCTGTGTCTAGGAGAGCCATTACACAAGTCGTCCCTGGCCAGGGCAAGCGAGATAGACTGGTAGGTTTTCAGTGTTATCTCAGGGTGTTCTGGGCTACACTCCGACACGACTTGTACCGCTATTAGGGGACTGACGTTTACCGCCCCCTAGGCCCGCCATGCGATGTTATCAGACGAACAGACCGGACTGTACGGAGATTGTCACATTCAGGCTCAGTAGGAGTTCAGACGGGTTTCACCTCGTCCGTCTTCTTGTCGGCATCTACCTGGGGACCGTTACGCACAGCTAGTGCCGCTTGCGGTCTGTGGTTAAACCCACTGCCAGCATAGTGTCGAGTCTTTAGAGTCCCACACAGAAAGCTATTCGCCTTTAGGCAAAAGAGTAGAGGTCGTATAGTTTTGCGACAGGTCGCATGGTTTTGCGACAGGGTTCGGTCACATCCGTGCACTTGTGCACGTTTAGTGTCCGGACAGTTAACACTAGCGGGCTTTGGTTTACGCCAGAACCTAGTGTACGTTTTGGGATTGGTTTTATCTCATTTGTATTCGTATTCCTCGGAACGCGGATGCGGGTGTGTATGCACAGTTGACAGAGAGACAAAGGCAGAGGATTCTCATTGGGGTTGTTGACTGTTGACTATTGACTTTTTGCTATACCCTAATGAGAATAAGAAATATGATTAACAATAATATTAATTAAGTATTATAGTGACATGGTTGTTGAGGGGTTGACTTTGTTGACTTGTTGACTTTGTTGACCGGTTGACTAGGTTGGACTAGTTGACCATCATCATGACAATGGCTATCATTTCATGGCAATGACTTTTGCTTGCTTGTTTCTTTTTGCAAAATGAGTGCATGAAATGATATAGCCATTTTTACTTGAACCATCACATAATACTTGATTACTATTATTTGTTATGATGGTTTTGGATTATGAGAGCTTGGATGGCAAAAGACTTACTCATTCTCTCATTTGCTTTCTCTCTCTTGCTTGAGCTCTCCCTCTTGCTCTTCCTCTTGCTCTCTCTCTAGCTCAAGGCAACTCCCTCTCATGAGTTGAGAAACATTGCCTTAGAGATAAAAGAAAACCCATATCACTTCTATACTCATCCTAGATCACAAGGTTTAGCAAACCAAGTGTTCTAGTTTCTTCAAGTTCGAAGAAGAAGCCAAAGGTAGAAGCTTTCAGGTGGATCCATCTTCGGCGCAAGGAGACGACGAGGTGTGGCCGATCCGTACACCACAAAGAGTTGAAGACGAAGGATTTCAAGAAAGGTATAGCCCCCTAACCGAGTAGGTAAAACTCCTAGTTAGGTTGTTAGGTAGTTGTTTAACAAAGATCCGTATTTTGAGTCCATGTTACCACCTCTTGAAAAATCGTTTTTCATCATTTCCGCAAGCCCGTAAGTACCGGGAGAGGTAACGTGGACTTACATGTATTCCAATCTCAATGGGGTGACGAAAACACCCTACAGATTCTGGCAAGCCGGTGGGACCATCTCTCCTCTTATATTTCGGGTTAAGCATTCATGCGAACTCAATCAATATACAAATCGATATTTATACTAAAATAATGCCCTTTCATGCAGGTTTTCAAGCAATCACTTCTCAACGATGTCTCCAAAAACCTTCTCAGCTCTCAACACGGCTCCCTTCTCATACACGATGAAGATGGACTCCAGGACGGTCCTCTCGGCCAGTCTCGGGCGACAATGGGAAGAGCCGCCGCTATCATTCGGCTCTATCCTGTTCCTGTCAGCTAACGCCATCCCAGCTTCTCTAGCCCCAGTGGCAGACAAACCGGTCTCGAAAGGCAAGAGGCCAAATGTAGCGGTCTCGAAGGCACCCCAACTCAAATGCAAGTCGGTGTTCGAAAAACTCTCCTTGGCCCCAGCTGGGGGCAAGGCCATCAACACCAACAAAGCAACAAGGCGTCTCGAGCAAGCTCCGGCGGTGCCCTTGACAACTGCTCGATCGAGTGTCTTCTCTAAGCTCCCCGCTAATCGACTCACGGTGGCTTCCCAGGAGACAGATGCCCGCCATGCCCTTAAAATTGAGAAGATAAGGCAGAAAAGGCTCAGATATAGAGCTAACAAAAGGGCTAGGGCTCCTGCTAGGCTGCACCTCATGGGGTTCGAAGAACAGGGTTACCCCGCCGAAGATGGGGAAATGGATGGATATGTAGTCCACACTGTCTACACGGTGGGCATGCGCAGCAAGAGCAAGGACGGGGCCACCACATCTTAAATCCAATCTGGCTTGAATGTGGTTGCCGCTTCCCAAGAACAGCCACCTCCGCTGGATGATGAAAACCCTCTCGATGAGGATGATAGGCGGAAAGACCCTTCGGTGCATGAGGAGTCAGGCTCGGAAAGTGAAGAGGAGCCAATCATCCATCCCAAGAATGCAGAGCATCAACTTCTCCAAGAGCTCCGAAAACAGCTCAGAAGCAATTACAAGGAGATGGCCAAACTTTACTCCAAAATTGACGACTTGACGAACGTCGTCTTGCAGCTCACGGCCCGACTTGCCTCCCAGACACCCAATCAAGCGCAGGGCTCTGCTCGTGAACCGGGAAACGGTGTCCCAATGCAGCCAACGCCTATTCCCTCAAATCCAAAAGTGGGTGAACCGCATGAAAATCAGTCGCATCCTATCTCGGGAAATGTCTTGGCTACCGATGACAGTAGCCCGTTAACTCAAGATCAAATCATGGATTTGGTTGCCAGCAAAGTCAAAACACTGGTAGCCGAAGCTGAAGCGCAAAAAGATTTTAGCAGTAGCGGGAGACCATATCCTGCTCAATATGATCTGGTAGAATTTCCTAGCGGCTATGTCATCCCTAAATTCGGAAGATTCGATTGGACGGGAAATGCGAATCAGCACATCGCCCACTTCAAAGCCTCATGCGGGAATACTGGGGGCAACGATGCACTTCTCCTCCACCAGTTCGTTAATAACTTGACCGATGTTGCTTTCGACTGGTACGCGAGCATACCGGATGGCTCCATTACTACTTTCATCCAAATGGAATCTTTGTTTCGACAAAGGTTCATGAGCGTCAGCGATAAGATCACCATAGCCGAGCTCGTAAGGACCAAGCCCAAGAACAACGAAAGCAGCACGGATTTTATAACTCGATGGCGCAATCTCTCCGTCAAATGCGAACCGCCGATAGAGCAAGACCAATCTGTCAGTCTCCTCGTCGGAAATCTCAACAATTGGATGGCCCCGTTTCTATGCACCACGGGTCTCAAAACATTCCAAGAGCTGACCAAGAAGGTTCAGATGCTGGAGCGCTCAAAGCAGGAGCCCTCCTCTGATTCCCAAATTAAGAATAGGTCCTGGAGAAACCGAAAGGACGAAAATCGCAAAGGCGGAAATTCCGACGATACTGAATCTTTCAATGCCTCGGCTAACCGAAAAAAGCAAGGGTCAAGCGGGCCAAATGCCAACCAGCTTCGGAAACCAATGTTCGGAGAGGGAGGAGAATCTCCACTAAAAGAGAAGCTGGACTAGGTCTATTCCTTCAGAAGGGACAAATCCGTAAAATATTCAAAGACGCCCTGAGGAACGGTCTACAACTGCCAGAGTCAAAAAGACCCCAGGAAGCGAATAGGACCGACGACCCCAAATACTGCCCCTATCACAGAGTGATAGGTCATGCCATTGAGGACTGCTTCGTCTTCAAAGATTGGGTCGAAAAGCAATACAAGGCAGGAGAGATAGAACTGTCTAAAGGGGTTTTAACAAATAGTCCAGCTGCGACCGCCAATTTCATATAAACGGAGACTGAAGTTCTTCGTGAAACTGATTCTCTCAGACATCTGCCTTTCTCTGAAAACAGTCGACCACCAAGTAATTAAACTGGGAACAGTCGACCACCACGTCGTTAAACTGGGAACAATCGACCTCTAAGTCGTTAAACTGGGAATGTAAAAAAATTATTTGTAAATAAAAAAAAAAGTGTAAATAAAAGAAAAATAAAGAAAAGCTGAAATGATGGAGCAACTCGCAATAAAAATCAGCGAGTAAAAATAAAAATGAAAGTAAAGCCGAATTGATGGGGCAACCGCGAATAAATAGCCTAAATGATAGGGCAATCGCAACCTTCGCGATAAGAAAAGCTGAAATGATAGAGTAATCGCGGTAAAAAAATGAAAAAAACAATGGCGAATGATGAGTCGCTCCCGGTACCATATTCCAGGGCAGTGATGCAGATGCCAACAAAAATTCAAATTTCCAAAATTCTCCTAGCCCTACGGCCAGTCCCCAAATTGACTGCCGTATACAATCCACGGGCTCAAGTAATTCTCGTCATACCCATGCCCCACAACAATCACCAGTTACGCGGCTGGTCTCCGCTTTTGGAATTATGCTCCATTGAGAAGACCCACTCATGTGTCCTCACGATACATGAGGAGAACAAACCTTTGTGGGAGCCTTACGACTCATAAAGGAAAAACACACTTAGGAGTCCTCACGACTCCTAAGGAGAAATACACCTGCGGGATCCTTACGACTCGAAAGAAGAAAATGTTTTTATGGGACCCTCACGGCCCATAAAATTGAAAAGTCTTAGGCGATAGGAATCTAAACCTGTCTCCTAAGCCATCGCTCCCCAACCCCAACGGCGAATGATGAGTCGCTCCTGGTACCATATTCCAGTGCAGCGATGCAGACGCCAACCAAATTCCAAATCCCATATCCCAACGGCGAATGATGAGTCGCTCTTGGTACCATATTCCAGTGCAGCGATGAAGACGCCAACCAAATTCCAAATTCCAATCCCTAAATGGCAAATGATGAGTCGCTCTTGGTACCATATTCCAGTGCAGCGATGCAGACGCCAACCAAACTCCAAATCCCATACCCCAACGGCGAATGATGAGTCGCTACTGGTACCATATTCCAGTGCAGCGATGCAGACGCCAACAAAATCTCAAAAATTTTCCGGCCCTACGGTTTGGATCATACATCCTGCAAAACCGTATACAATCCACAGGCGTAAAACGATCCCAATCTCTCCCAAGTCATACCGGCGGACCATATTCAGAGTCCCACCAGCGGGGAAGACTCAAAAAAAAGAGAGAAAAGAGAAGAAAAAAAAGAAGGTATGTCCACAAGCAAAATAGACACGGATGAAAACCCGAAAAGGCTCCGTGAGTAAAAATAGCAGCACTGCTGGTGAGTTTATGAAAACCCAAAAGGGCGCAAACTCGTGAAAAAGAGATGAAATGCACTCACAAAGTCCTCACGACTTTGTGTGGAGAAAATTCCTGCGTGAGATCCTTGCGACTCACCAAGAAGCAACACACTTAGGAGTCTCCACGACTCCTAAGGAGAAAATACACTTACGGGATCCTTACGACCCGTAGGGAGAAAATGCTTTGTGAGACCCTTACGGCTCACAAAATTGAAAAGTCTTAGGTAATAGGGACCTAAAACCTGTCTCCTAAGCCATCGATTCCTGATAAACAAGCGCAAATGATGATTCGCTCCTGGTACCATATTCCAATGTAGCGATAATGATGGCAAGCAAAAACCAATTCCCAAATCCTCCCGGGGCAAATGATGAGTTGCTCCTGGCATTATTCCAGTGCAGCAATGCAGATGCTGACAAAAAAATCCCCAAATCCACTCATGGAAAATGATGATTCGCTCTTGGTACCATATTCCAGTGTAGCGATGCTGATGTCAACCCAAATCAAATTAAACCAGCAACCTCTGCGAAGGAATCACGCTCCGTCCCAGAATTTACCCCGTGTCGAAATCATGCTTCGCCTCGGGATATCTGCCTTCCCTGTCGGAATTAAGCACCTCCTCGGAATCATGTCAACCAACAAGCTCTGCGCCGGAATCATGCTTCGTCTCAGAGTGTACCCCGCGTCAAAATCAAGCTTTGCCTCGGTGTATCTGCCTTCCCTGTCGGAATTATGCTTCGGCTCGGAATCAACCAACGACCTCCTCGTCGGGATCATGCTCCGCCTCGGAATCAAGTCAACCAGCAAGCTCTGCGTCGGAACCATGCTTCGTCTCAGAATGTGTACCCTGTGTCAAAATAATGCTTCGACTCGGTGTACCTGCCTTCCCTGTCGAAATTATGCTTCGTCTCGGAATCAAGTCAGCCAACAAGCTCTGCACCAGAATCATGCTCCGTCTCAGAATGTACCCTGTGTCGAAATCAAGCTTCGCCTCGAAGTATTTGCCTTCCCTGTCGGAATTATGCTTCGCCTGGGAATCAACCTCTGCATCGAAATTATGCTTCGGTCAGAATGTCTGCCGCTCATCGGAATGATGCTCCGATCCCTAAAATCATGCTCCGCCCTTTCGGAATGATGCTCCGATCCTTTTGGAATCATGCTCCGCTCATCGGAATGATGCTCCGATCTCTGTAATCATGATCCGCTCTTCGGAACGATGCTCCGATCCCCTGGAATCATGCTCCGCTCATCGGAATGATGCTTCGATCCCTGGAATTATGCTCCGCTCATCGGAATGATGCTCCGATCCCTTGAATCATGCTCTGCCCATCGGAATGATGCTCCGATCCCTGGAATAATGCTCCGCTCTTCGGAATGATGCTCCGATCCCATGCAATCATGCTCCGCTCATCGGAATGATGCTCCGATCCCTGGAATCATGCTCCGCTCTTCGGAATGATGTTCCGATCCCCTGGAAGTATGCTCCGCAAATCGGAATTATGCTCCGACTCTTCGGAATGATGCTCCGATCCTTCAGAAGCATGCTCCGACCCCTGGAATTATGCTCCACCCTTCGGAATGATGCTCCGATCCGTGGAATCATGCTCCGCCCTTCGGAATGATGCTCCGATCTTAGAATTATGCTCCGCACTTCGGAATGATGCTCCGATCTCCTCCGATCCCTGGAATCATGCTCCGTGCTTCGGAGGGATACTCCGACCTTGGGATTATGCTCCGTGAATCAGAATGATGCCCCGGTCCCCGGGAATCATGCTCCCCGGGATGATGCTACGCCCCCGGAATGATGTTCCACCTCGAAGTTCAGCTTCAAGATCCATCAATTTCATGCACACAACTCAAATGTGCGGTTTGCATTTATTGATGGGGGGCAATTTGTTGGGGTCAAAATTTGCACCCCCGGTTGACCGAGTCAAAGTCAAGGTCCACCCCAAGCCAGGTGAGCCCAGGCCCAGGTCAAGCGGGCACATGCCCAAGTTGAGCCCGCGGCCAGCCTCCTCCATGACAAAATATAGATCATGTAATAAATAATTTTTATGTAATTTTTTATGCATGAATGTATGCAAAACGGGCATAAAGCCAAATTTTTGTAAAGCCCATAGCTTATGTGCAAAAAGAAATGGCACATGGGCCATGGGATAGGCAAAATGCCATTTTGTGAAGCCCAAAGGGCTATGTGTAAAGTGTATAGCTTATAAAGGCCAAGATAATGAAAATATCCCAACAACTTTTTTTCCTCTCCAAAAAAATTTAGATCTGAGATCTTTTCTCCTTCCTCAAGGTTCCAAAACCTTCTTCTTTCTTTTGAATTAAATCAAGAGTTTTACTCTTCATTTTATAAAACTAAATAGTTTTTCACCACAAAACCCATAATGGGGAACTCAGATCTTCCATTAGATCTAAAAAAGAAGAGAATTATTAAAATCACATATCTCTTGATCTTCAAGATCCAGTAACCAGAGGAGAAAGAAGAAGAACCCCTTTCATCAACCCCAAAAAATCTAAGGAGTTTAACTCCACTCTGATTTCTCTTTCGAGAACTTCTGGGGCTAAAAGCCTCTTTTTCTCGCCGGCGCCCAAGCCCTCAAGCGCCCAGCGCTCAAGCGCCCAGCGCTCAAGCGCCCAACGCCCAGCCCCCGCGTACCGACACTGGCCCGCCTGCGCTCCAGCGCAAAGCGCTCCAGCGCAAAGCGCCCACGTGCCGACACGTGGCGCGCTTGCGCTCCAGCGCCCAGCGCTCAAGTGCAAAGGGCCCACATGCGGACACGTGGCGTGCTAGCGCCTAAGCGCACAGCACCTAAGCGCACATTGCTCAAGGCGCTGACCCCACGCGCCCTTTGGGCGCTTTTTCCCCTTTTTATATATGCATATATGTACAGATACACACACACACTCCACAACACTGTTCCCCTCAAAAAAAAATTATTTTGGGCCGCGGGCTGTCCCGCACCCCGTAAGGGGGCTGCTAGCCCCTTGAGCCCCAGCCCGCTATCCGGGTAGCGGGACCCCCGTAAAAACTCTGTGTGGCTCCCTATATATTTAAAACACCCCTTCAAAACACAACACTGCACATTGAGTTCGCATGAACAGTTTAACCGTCAATCGGAGGTTCCCTCGCTCCAAAGGCGAAGGGTAATTAATGGCAGCTTAGTCCGCGGCTGCCGGAGATTCGGATCCCCACAATTATTAAACCCCGGCCTACCCTAGGCAGGGGGAATCTGTAATGCGCATGACAAGCGCGCGCGTATTCCCATCTCAATGGGGTGTCGAAAAACACCCTACACCTACCCAGAAATCACCCGGAATGAAGTAGTGTGCTAGCAAAGCCGCCAAGGAGACCTGTACGGCAAAACCTGCAAAAAACTGTGGCACAACGGGGGTGAGTTGCTAACTCGTGAGTAGAAAACATCACCGAGCAGAAATCGTATGTATGACTCAATCCTAGGTCATACGATCATAAATATCCTCAAAATGATAAAGCCTGAAGTATATAATAAAGGCATGGGTAAACATCTATACATAAGTGTACTACCAAGTGCTCGTGTCAGTGCCTCAGGTAGCAACATATCATAATTATGAGGTATGGATGCAATAAATGAACACAGAATACATCATGAACGAGAAAACTGATTTCTTTAAATAGTGAGATTTCCGTAAATATATAAATCGAGGTATTATCAATGAAATCAACATAGAATCAGGTTAAAGCATCGACACAAATCATATGTCCCAATATCTCAGGCTCCGGCAATCCACACTGGCCTGTATCCTCGAATCTCAATACTTAGGGCTCCGGCTATCCGGACTGGCCCATAACATCAAATCTCAAAACCTCAGACTCCGTCAATCCGGACTGGCCTATACTCCGATCGGTATATTCCGGATATCCATCGAGTCACAATAAAATCACCGTTCAGTAGTGCTCCCATGCCAGGCTCAACTCCATCATCTGCGATGATCTTTCCCCGGGGTACCACACCGGGTCCACCATGCACCCACAGACGGTTCCTCCACCTCCTCGAATCGGGTGTATTATATCGCTGAAGAGCCGAGAAAACTCAAGGTGGACTCCTCTCAAATCATATCATGAGAAAACCGCAACTTTCATTTTAAAATGATAATCAGTTTATAAAATCCTTGCGGTTTCTCCAAATCCAGAAATCTCATGGAAATCCGAAATCCCAAACTCAAGGGTAAATAAACAATGAATTCCATGATATTGGTCTCCGGGAATCTGGACTGGCCCATAATGTCATGACAAATGAATATCTAAATATACATGAAAATCACAGTAATAAATGCAATGTCTAAGCTATCATATAAAAGCAAGCGCACTAGTATCATGTCGAAACTATCATCTAACAATTTATACTAATGAATAGTGTTTTCTAATGTGTACGTTACATAGCAATTTCCGATGATGATGTGTGTGAGCCGGCAAGCAGGTGAACGTGGAGCATATGTGGTAATGGTGCTGGTGTCCTGACAGCATGGGTTTCATAATAATTACGAAAACAAAAATAAGCATGCAATGCGATGCAAATAATAAGAATATGCGGAATATGAATGGTAAACGCAGCAATAAAGAATATACATTTATATAATCGAGTCATACTGTTTTGACATTTGAAATAACACGAATCCTGGTGTTTAGAAAATAGGGATACAGTGTTTTTAAGGAAAGGTAAGTCCTTTGAAATATCTGTAGTATCCCTTGGCCTGTCTTTAAAATACTCACGATTCGTTAGTTTGGAAATAAGCATGACTCGAGCCCAGTCTAACATCTACTATGTACACTACAGGTCTAAACTAACAAACTAGTCGAAAAGGGTAAGGAAAACCAGCTAAGTCTGAGTCGATATATATATATATATATATATATATATATATATATAATAGGCAGTGATCCCTCCTCAATAGTTTCACGTGCGATACAATATATCATATGACATTCTCGAGTTAAGAGTGCGGATCTACTATCATAATTATATCTCGTACGGTAAATCTATCGTACCGCATCCCAAATCTGGGTACGGGTCGAATATCACATTTATCTCATCATTTATCTGGTATCCTTATCATCATATCATGAACTGGGGTACTGATTTAAATTCTAGTACATTCTGATACAGTCAACCAATATATATATATATATATATGCGTGTGTATGTAAACACAACGCCTAAGGAACCGCTATATCATCACGTCGTATCTCATAATACGAACCAAATCACATCACCGATCTCATGGCACCATGCCCAATCTCATTGACTCATCTCCAAGTACAACATACTATCCTCATTATCATGTATATGTATACCTATACCTATATATATACATACTCTTATACATATATCTGTGTGTGTGTGTGTATACAAATCCCCATATACACACAAGTAAGCAAATGTATGCGTGCGTGTGTGCGTGTATGTAACAACTATTCTAGGGTTTTGCGACTAACACTAAACTATAGCATTAACTTCTAAATACGCTAACACTAACCCAAAGTCACCCAAAGCATTTCTAGCTACATATACACATCTATAATAACACATAAGTATATAGCTATAACACATTGTACACTGTACTACGAAACTGCGGGAGTGAAATACGCCATCCACCCGACTTCCCACGTAGATATATATCTATTCACCTCGATCCTCGCTTGCTGGAGTCGATGACGTCACGCTCATCCTTGTCATTTCGAAGTCCACGTGGGGGTACCTACAATTTCCAATGCGTCATATAGTATTAAGAATCGAACATGAAAACCAAAGCGGCATGCGAATCGCTTATAGGTTAGAACCTATAGCCTACGCCTGCAAAACCACCAAACAACCACTGTCGCTGATGTGCAAACATCAGACGACGGAACGCAATATCAAATAGCAAATCATAATTCATTAAAAGCCGCAATACGAAATCAGAAACTTTGCAAAACACTTCCAGATTTTACCCTAGGTGAAATTATCCAATTTTGCATATGTGGAGGGTCTAATTTATTGGAGATAAAGCAATGGACCAAACATGTATGCAATTCACCCCACCCTGGGCGAAATTTGCGGCCAGGAACATTAAATTTGTGGCCATGTAGGAGGGGTAGGGTCTCGGGTCTGGGGGTTAGCATCAAGGTTGCCTGCACGACTCACTATGAAAGTAAAATAATTTTTAGTTCCCCCGGGTGATAGCAGATATCAATACACATCACAATTTCCACAAAATCTAATATCGGCAGAATTTCAAATTTCGCATTTGGGGTTAAGTATCAGGTTTAGGTCTAATATACTATCACTAAAGGGGGTTTAAGGTCATTACTAACTCAATTACACTATCTCAATTCAAGAATTGCTCAAAACCTTAACTTGGAATTTTCTAACCTCACTATACATCACCGTATCACTTCTAAACATACATGGACACTAAAGTGAATGTAAAACTATACTAATGGTGAAGAAAGTACCTCATTTGGCAACTCAAGAAATTTCTTGAGTTGCCCAAAGTCTTCAAAATCCAAACTTTCTTGGTCCAAAGTGCTTGAAGTGGGCTTGTGCACATTTTTTGTAAAGAGGAGATGATGTTTTAATATGGGATTGAGGGTGTTTGTAAGGGTTTAGTGGAGGAGGGAGATAAGGGCAGCCATGGGAGAAGGAGAGGGAAAATGAAGAGGAAAAATAATGGAGGGAACAAATAGGAGCTTGGTCAATTGACCCCTCACCTCTCTCTCCTTTCTCTCTCTTGCCCATACTCTATTTTTTAACCATTTCCTTTTTCTTTTCTTTTCTTATCTTCTCATTTCTTTTTAAAACAAAACCAAGCAAAAGAAAAAAAGAAAAGCCATGGTAGAAAACAGTAAAAATGTAATTTGACATGGTGCATATCATGTGCACAAATCAAGCTTAATGCACGATTAGTGATTTTTAATCGCGATTAGCATAAAAATGGAATATAATTAATTATATAACAATCTATAAATGCTCAAATCTTGTAATCTCTTTCAAATTCAATAATTAACATAATTTCAAAATATTTCCCAATTATCGGTATTTAATAATACCGTATCATTAAAATATTCATAAAATTTATTATTAAATTATAAAAATTCCCAAAAATAATATTTTATTTTTCTGAATTGTTACAGTTCAGTTAATAACTTTCTCATCCAGACTGCCAGTTTTGCGGCGTCACATGCAGCGAACTACTCCGTTTCCATCGTCGAGTCTGCATTGGTGTCTTGCTTGGAGCACTTCCAACAGACCACCCCTCCACTGAGGGTAAAGACATAACCCGACATGATCTTAGAGTCATCCTTATCACTCTGGTAGCTGGAGTCAGCAAATGCCTCGATCTGGAGGTCTTTTCCGCCATACACCAAGCGTTAGTTATATGTATGACCTAGAGGCCATTATTGTAAATATGATGTATATTATAGTGGATGGTTGGACATATATAGAGAGGACTTTCTTGCTCGACATGATAGTATGCGATCTGGTTGCTCTTTGTCTTAACATGTAGACTTGTATTGTGATACTGTCTTGCTCTCACATGGTAATAAAGCCCTTAGGAAGTGAACTTGACTACCAGGACTATGATGGAGATCATACTAGTGGGGCCATGGTAGTCCATAAGCTCATCCTTTAATTGTTGCTAGTCGAGGGTATATCGAGACAGGGGATCGATGTTCCAGAGTAGACTAGCGTATACGGTTCTTGACCCATATGATGGGCGATGGATGATCCCACATCCATTGGTGTTTGACATCAAAGATGGTATACGGGTGCTCAGTGGAGACTGGATACACTGAACTGGATTCGCCGAGGACTCCTATGTGGTAGTATACCTATCGTCAGGTAGCAGTCCTCTGGTGACACTGGTACAGGTTGTCTGTAGACCCGAGATCGTCATAGAGTCTGTAAGTCCATGCTACCCTTCCCCGGTACTTACGGGGTTGCGGAAGTGGTGAAAAACGATTTTCAAGAGGGTGGTAACATGGACTCATAATACGGATCTTTGTTAAACGACTAACTAACAACCTTACAAGAGTTTACCTACTCGGTTAGGGGGCTATACCTTTCTTGAACTCTTTTGTCTTCAACTCCTTCCGGTGTTCGGATCGGCCTCATCTCGTCGTCTCCTTGCGCCGAAGATGGATCCACCCGAAAGCTTCTACCTTTGGCTTCTTCTTTGAACTTTGAAGAAACTAGATCACTTGGCTTGCTAGGCCTTGTGAACTAGGATGAGTAGAGGAATGTTTTGATGTCTTTTTATCTTTAAGGCAATGAGTCTCAACACATGAGAATGGTTTGCCTTGAGCTAGAGAGAGCAAGAGGAAGAGGGAGAGCTTGAGAAGAGAGAGAAAAAACAAATGAAAGAATGAGCCTCACTTTTCTCATACCCCCTCTCATAATCTAAAAGCATCATGAGCCATAATGATAATCAAGTATTATGCGATGGTTATCATTTCACAAAAGGCAATATCATTTCATGCACTCATTTTGCAAAGTACAACAAGCAAGCAAAAGTCTTTGCATGAAAATGACAACCATTGTGATGATGATGGTTAACTAGTCCAACCTAGTCAACCGGTCAACTAAGTCAACAAGTCAACAAAGTCAACCCCTCAACAACCATGTCACTATAATACTTAATTAATATTATTGCTAATTATATATATCTTATTCTCATTAGGGTTAAGCAAAAGTCAATGGTCAACTGTCAACAGTCAACAGTCAACAGTCAACAACCCCAATAAGAATACTCTGCCTCTGTCTCTCTGTCAACTGTGCATACACATCCGCATCCGCATTCCAAGGAACACGAATACAAACGAGATAAAACCAATCCCAAAACGTATACTAGGATCTGGCTTAAACCAAAGCCCGCTAGTAAAAACTGCCCGGTCACTAAACGTGCACAAGTGCGCGGATATGACCGAACCCTGTCGCAAAACCATGCGACCTGTCGCAAAACCATGCGACCTCTACTCTTTTGCCTAAAGGCAAATAGCTTTCTATATGGGACTCTAAAGACTCGACACTACGCAGGCAGTGGGTTTAACCACAGACCGCAAGCGGCACTAGCTGTGCGTAACGGCCCCCAGGTAGATGCCGACAAGTAAACTGACGAGGTGAAACCCATCTGAACTACTACTGAGCCCGAATGTGACAATCTCCGTACAGTCCGGTCTGTTCATCTGATACATCGCATGGCCGGCATAGGGGGCGGTAAACGTCAGTCCCTAATAGCGGTACAAGTCGTGTTGGAGTGAACCCCAGAACACCCTGAGATAACACTGGAAACCTACCAGTATATCTCTCTTGCCCTGGCCAGGGACTACTCGTGTAATGGCTCTCCAAGACACAGCGCGATGTCAACCCCCAATACCGGGAGAGACGAATCCTGTCTAACCGTCACTGCCTCCAAGTGCTTCGGGACTGCACCCAAAAACTACCTGTTTGCACGACTCCTTTGAGCCGTGGTAGGGTAGTAATCAAAGTACAGTGGGAACACACTCGAGGCGAAGTGATAGTGTCAAGTCAGCGGACTAAGCTGTATCCATGTGACCTGGGAACTGATAACTGACGATAGGTATAATACCAACCAACAGTTCCCGACGAGTCCTGTCCAGTGTACTCGTAACCTAATGAGCACCCGCATACTATCTCAAGTACGACGTACTGACGGCTGTGGGACAGACCGTCTCCCGAGCTGGGATAAGAAGCGCATACGCTAGTCTACTCCGGAGTATCGATGCCCTGTCTCGATAGTCCTGCGACTAGGGACCTGCATAAGGATGTGCTTATAGATTATCCAGCCCCCACGAGTGTGACTGCCATCACAACGCTGGTAATCAAGCAAAGATCCTAAGGGCTCTACTAATATGTATAAGCGATATGCTAAAAGAAACACATGCACACATTAAAGTAGAAACAAACCAAGTAGCATACTACCATTTTGAGCAAGATTGTCAATACAAGGTGAATATCCCAAGCATCCATTAAGTAATATACATACTAGTATGATACAGTAATGGCCTCTAGGGCATATACACTAACAATCTCCTACTTGCACTAAGGCCATGTACTGGCGTATCGAAGACGTATCATCTCGATCAGCTGCTCGAACTGAGTCTGAAGTAAGTCCTTCGTGAGTGGATCAGCAGTGTTATCTTCTGTATTTACTCTCATCACCTCGATCTCCCGGCGATCAACGATCTCCCTGATCAGGTGGTACCGCTGTAAAATATGCCTGGACTTCTGATGGGACCTGGGTTCCTTCGCTAAAGCTATAGCGCCGTTGTTGTCATAATACAGCGGTATTGGATCAACACTGGTAGGAACCACCTGAAGCTCCGTGAGGAACTTCTTCATCCTGACAGCTTCCTTTGCGGCATCGCAAGCAACTATGTACTCCGCTTCCATAGTTGAGTCAGCAATGGTTTCCTGCTTGGAACTCTTCCAGCAAACCGCCCCTCCATTGAGGGTAAAGACATAACCTGACATGGACTTAGAGTCATCCTTATCACTCTGGAAGCCGGAGTCAGCAAAGGCCTCGATCTGGAGGTCTTTTCCGCCATACACCAAGAACATCTCCTTAGTCCTTCTCAGGAACTTGAGAATGTTCTTTACTGCTATCCAGTGTTTCTCCCCTGGGTTCGACTGATACCGGCTTACAACGCTCAATGCGTATGCTACATCTGGTCTGGTACACAACATCGCATACATAATAGAGCCTACCGCAGATGTGTATGGTATTGATGACATGCGAGCCCTTTCCAAATTAGTCTTAGGAGACATCTCTTTGGAGAGGGTGATTCCGTGACAAGCCGGTAGATTACCGCGCTTGGAATCTTCCATACTGAATCGTTTCAGTGTAGTGTCGATGTACCTTGACTATGAAAGTCCCAACATCCTTTTAGATCTATCACGATAGATCTGGATCCCCAGAATGTAGTTGGCATCGCCCAGGTCCTTCATGGAGAAATTCTGCGACAAGAATCCTTTGACTGACTGTAGCATAGGAATATCATTTCCTATTAAGAGAATGTCATCGACGTACAAGATGAGGAATACTACATTTCTTCCTACAATCATACTGTAAATGCATGGTTCATCTGGGTTTTTGACAAAGTCGAATTCTTTGACAGTATCATCAAAGCAGATGTTCCAACTCCGCGATGCCTGCTTGAGTCCATAGATGGACTTGAGCAACTTGCACACTTTACCGCTGCTCCCACTCTGAATGAATCCCTCTGGCTGATCCATATAGACGCACTCTTCCAAATTTCCATTTAGAAAAGCCGTCTTTACGTCCATCTACCAGATTTCATAATCGTGGAAGGAAGCAATGGCAAGAAGGATCCGAATGGATTTGAGCATGGCTACCGGAGAAAAGGTCTCGTCATAGTCCAAATCAGGTCTTTGACGAACACCCTTTGCAACAAGCCTAGCTTTATAGGTTTCAACCTGCCCATCTACACCAATCTTCTTTCTGAAGATCCATTTGCAGCCTACGGGTTTTACCCCTTCTGGAGCAAAGTCCAAAGTCCAAACTTTGTTGGTGTACATGGACTCCATCTCGGTCCGCATTGCATCCAGCCATTTTACCGAGTCACCGCTCTGAATGGCTTGCAGGAAGCTAGTAGGCTCATCATAATCAACTGTGCAATCCTCTCTATCCCCGTCTATGAGAAAACCGAAGTATCTCTCGGGCGGATGAGACTGCCTACTACTTCTGCGGAGCGGCGCAGGAATGTCCGGTTCCCCTGAACCTTCTGGTTCTACTAAGGTTTCAGTAATAGCTTGTGGTTCTGGAATTTCTTCCAGTTCTATTGCGCTCCCACTTATCTGATTTTCTAAAAACTCAGTTTCCAAGAAGCGGGCATGATGAGAAACAATGACTTTTTGCTCCTCTACGTAATAGAAAAGATTCCCCTTGGAGTTCTTTGGGTATCCCACAAACTTGCACTGTACTAAACGTGCCTCGAGCTTGTCCGCATGCTGCTTTTTTACAAAAGCTGGACATCCCCATGTCTTAAAGGGTTTAAGACAGGGTTTCTTCCCACTCCACATCTGATATGGTGTGGTAGGCACTGCCTTAGTAGGAACTTGGTTCAAGAGATATGCAGCTGTTTCTAGTGCATAACCCCAGAAAGATCGCGGTAACTCAGCCTTACTCATCATGGAACGAACCATATCCAATAGGGTTCGATCCTCCTTTCCGATACACCGTTGTGTTGTGGTGTGTATGGAGGAGTAAGCTGAGAGAGAATTCCATTCTCTTTTAAGTAGCCCAGAAACTAGGCACTCAAGTATTCACCACCTCGATCAGATCTCAATGTCTTGATACTTTTGCCTGTTTGTTTTTCAACTTCATTCTTGTATTCCCGAAATTTCTCAAAGGCCTCGGATTTGTGCTTCATTAAGAAGACATGCCCATACCTAGAGAAATCATCTGTGAAAGTAATGAAGTATGAATAACCACTTCGCGCATGTGTAGACATTGGACCACAAACGTCACTGTGTATGAGTCTCAAGAGCTCGCTCGCTCTATCTCTGTGTCCAGTGAACGGAGTCTTTGTCATCTTTCCCATGAGACAAGATTCACAAGTGGCATAAGACTGGTACTCGAACGGATCCAAGTATCCTTCTTTATATAACTTTGTCAACCGTGTCTCATTGATGTGACCCAATCTACAATGCCATAAGAAAGCCTTATTTAATTCCGGAGACTTTCTTTTAAGTGTGTTCTGGACACTGAAGACCTGAGCTTGATTCAAAACGTATATACCGTTCTTCAATATACCTGACCCAATCAAAACTTGATTTAGGTGGATGTTTACTACATCGCTTACAAAAGTAAAATCACATCCTTCCTTAGAAAGTAAGGATACAGATATGATATTACAAGTCGCACCTGGTACATAAAAACAGTCACGCAGAATCAATATCTGCCCAGTTGTCAGTCCTAGATGATATTCCCCTATGGATTCAGCATACATGCTCATTCCGTTAGCAACCCTGAGAGTCATATCACCTTTCTTGATAACCCAACGGTTTCTCAGAGCCTGTAACGAATTACAGATATGAGATCCTGATCCGGTATCCAATACCCAGGAAGTAGGTTTAACTGACATACAGTTCTCTATTACAAACACACCCGAAGCCGAAGCCACAACATGCTTCGAATTCTGGTTACTGGCTTTGCAAGCCCTGCAATCCTTCTGCCAATGTTCATTCCCGTTACAATAGGAACGTCCCTCTTTAACTACATCCAGTCCCAAAACTTTTGCCCTTCCTTTTCCTTCTTCTTCCCTGGTTTCCTTCAGGGTATAAGCAGAGGGCATGGACTGTAGAATCGAGTCAGTACTTGACCCGTTCTCCAACGTGGTCTGCAGGTCCGTGAGCTCATAATCGCTGGTCTCTGTAAGGACGTTGCCCCCTACAGATGACCCGATAGCCAACCTCGCTTGAAGCAATTCGTTCGAGGTCTTATATCTTGCGATATGAGATTGCTCTCCATATAAATCTTTGTTATGGAGGAAGATAGAAACTAAGTCCATCTTCTTGTGCTGCCTCTGGTTTGCACCATCAACTGAGGCTAACACGAGGCACTTGGCTTTCGCACAGTCTTTTCCCGATGTCTTATGGATATCATTATCCATGACAGGGGAAACTGGTCCTGAGACGGAAAGGGTATGATCAGTTAAGAGGTGTCCCAGCTTGTCATGGGTAATGGACATCTGGACAGACCATTGCGAATCATAACAGTCAGGTTTAGTCATTTTAGTATCTAGATGTAACCTAGGTGTGGTCACTGGGTCGCTGCAATTAAGAGAGAGAGAAGAAAACACTCAGCATGATGCTCTTGCAAGTTTAGAGTGGTTTTTAATTTGTCTAAACAGGATGGCTCCCACTGTCTCTCAAATCCCTCCTCAAACCAAAAAGGAAGAATTAGTCAGGATCAATCTCACCGTACAATACTTGCTTAACCGTTCAGCCAGGCTAGTGTCTGTACTTCGAAGGAGGTTTTCCAACGCTTTCGCGAAGTTCCTTAATTTAAGAACCTCTTTTCCCTGGGGGCGTAGCCCCGCTAACATCTTTCTAGACACCTACTAGGTTTATAGCATTGATCGTTAAGTGAGAAATTTCCCGAGGAGTAGCATATACTCACAGTAGGATCGGGATCCAAATATCATCGCATGACAAAACTGAAGGAATCCTACCAGAATCATCACACTCCAAATGGTATGCAACGCTAGCAAGTTTCAGTTCTTTTGAAACTCCCGATGTGGACTTTTGCCCCATGCTCTTATGACCTTGACTAAGGCCAACAAATCATAAGTCACGTGTCAAGTTCTACCCGTCGTTGTCCAGGTTAATTTGAACCCATCCGTATATACCCTTGACTATGGCCAACAAAGTAATACGACTGTCCCATACCAACGCATCTATCTATGCAACATATGAATATCCACCAGCTACCAAACACTGTGCCTTGACTAAGGCCAACAAACACAGCTTGAATACTGTTGAATATTCATATGAAACGACGGAGGGCTACGAATGGTTTTGGCGAAACCTTGAACGTAGTGAACTTGATATAATCGAAGGAACCTTGATAGCTTTTAGAAGGAGTGGCTTAAGCTCCGCGTTTAAAAGTTATTTTTGAAAAGAAACCGAGTGGTTTTTGAAAGTGTTCCAACGACTTTTACTTGGTTTATTTTATCTTGCATTAGTTCTTTTAATGCGTATTTTTCTTGCATTAGTTCTTTTAATGCGTCCCATCATTTAATCCTACCATTGCAGAAAATAACCAAAATATGACGTACGCTTATGCCATTCGCATTCGCCACGGGTCCCCGTCATTACCCGTTAGGTTACTTAACTAACGACAGAGCGGGGGCTGGGCTAGCGCGGATGCAAAACATAAGCAACGCCTAAATAATATCATATATAGATATATTGCAATGATAGCCATTTCAGATCACAGATGAACACAATGGATATACTAGGAACCCGCAATTCGTACGAGTCTGTAACGAAAAGCAGATTACACAGTCGCGGTGAATAGCCAATACCCCACCCTAGACCCCTACGGGTGCGGCAAACTACCCGCCAAGTACCCGAAGCGAAGCAACCTCCCTTAACTCGTGAGTAGGCCACTCGGCACTTCGAGATACCCGGTAGTTTGTACACCCCACCTTGGGTCTATCCTAGGGGAGAAAACAGTAAACAGAAATTATACAATGACGGCTACAACCCCGACCCGGTTGTGCGGCCATATAAATAATATTACATCAATTTACAAATTTACATGAATTGAAAGAAAAGAAAACTCTCATCTCACAACCCCCGGCTATTCACCCGCGACAATCCAATGAATTCATATACACATACCGGCAACATTACAGATCACAGATTTGTATAACCCCCACTAATGGACATATAGCGATTAGCAGACGCTTAACACAAATATCACATTACAGATATAAACCCGTTAGCATTAGTCTTTAGAAGTTCGATAAAAATACGGATTTTCAAGCCCCAAAAACAAATTTTGGTTTCTGGAAAATCTGGGCTGAAAAGACATATTGTAAAAATCATAAAACACCCCATTGAACAAACTGTGAGGAAAATTACCCACGGCCGAGTCAACTCGGCCGCGGAACCGCGGCAGGAGCACGCTCCCGCCGCGTTTCCGCGGCGTTTTGATCGGTTCGATGGATGATTTTTCTACAGTAAGTTTTAAAAACCCTGAGCCGAATTTTAAGGTATGATTTATTAATTTTTGGAACTGAAAAAATTCGGCAGAAAGTATGCTATTCGGGTTCGTTTCGCGACTTTTTTTCCGATCGAACTTCTACTTACATTGCTAACATGTTAGATAGTGTTTAACTAGGCTTTGATACCTCTGTATGTCCATGCTACCCTTCCCCGGTAGTTACGGGGTTGCGGAAGTGGTGAAAAATGATTTTCAAGAGGGTGGTAACATGGACTCATAATACGGATCTTTGTTAAACGACTAACTAACAACCTAACAAGAATTTACCTACTCAGTTAGGGGGCTATACCTTTCTTGAACTCCTTCGTCTTCAACTCCTCCCGGTGTTCGGATCGGCCTCATCTCGTCGTCTCCTTGCACCGAAGATGGATCCACCCGAAAGCTTCTACCTTTGGCTTCTCCTTCGAACTTTGAAGAAACTAGATCACTTGGCTTGCTAGGCCTTGTCAACTAGGATGAGTAGAGAAATGTTTTGGTGTCTTTTTATCTCTAAGGCAATGAGTCTCAATACATGAGAATGGTTTGCCTTGAGCTAGAGAGAGCAAGAGGAAGAGGGAGAGCTTGAGAAGTGAGAGCTCAAGAGAGAGAAAAAACAAATGAAAGAATGAGCCTCACTTTTCTCATACCGCCTCTCATAATCCAAAAGCATCATGAGCCATAATGATAATCAAGTATTATGTGATGGTTATCATTTCACAAAAGGCAATATCATTTCATGCACTCATTTTGCAAACTACAACAAGCAAGTAAAAGTCTTTGCATGAAAATGACAACCATTGTGATGATGATGGTCAACTAGTCCAACCTAGTCAACAAGTCAACAAAGTCAACCCCTCAACAACCATGTCACTATAATACTTAATTAATATTATTGCTAATTATATATATCTTATTCTCATTAGGGTTAAGCAAAAGTCAATGGTCAACGGTCAACTGTCAACAGTCAACAGTCAACAGTCAACAACCCCAATGAGAATACTCTGTCTCTGTCTCTCTGTCAACAGTGCATACACACCCGCATCAGCGTTCTGAGGAACACGAATACAAACGAGATAAAACCAATCCCAAAACTTATACTAGGATCTGGCTTAAACCAAAACCCGCTAGTAAAAACTGCCCGGTCACTAAACGTACACAAGTGCGCGGATATTACCGAGCCCTATCGCAAAACCATGCGACCTGTCGCAAAACCACGCGACCTCTACTCTTTTGCCTAAAGGCGAATAGCTTTTTGTGTGGGACTCTAAAGACTCGACCCTACGCTGGCAGTGGGTTTAACCACAGACCGCAAGCGGCACTAGCTGTGCGTAACGGCCCCAAGGTAGATGCCGACAAGAAGACTGATGAGGTGAAACCCATCTGAACTCCTGCTGAGCCTGAATGTGACAATCTCCGTACAGTCCGGTCTGTTCGTCTGATACATCGCATGGCGGGCCTAGGGGGCGGTAAACGTCAGTCCCCTAATAGAGGTACAAGTCGTGTCGGAGTGAAGCCCAGAACACCCTGAGATAACATTGGAAACCTACCAGTATATCTCGCTTGCCCTGGCTAGGGACTACTCGTGTAATGGCTCTCCAAGACACACCGCGATGTCAACCCCCAATAACGGGAGAGATGAATCCTGTCTAACCGTTACTGCCTCCAAGTGCTTCGGGACTGCACCCAAAAACTACCTGTTTGCACGACTCCTTTGAGCCGTGGTAGGGTAGTAATCAAAGTACAGTGGGAACACACTTGAGGCGAAGTGACAGTGTCAAGTCAGCGGACTAAGCTGTACTCATGTCACCTGGGAACTGATAACTGAAGATAGGTATAATACCAACCAACAGTTCCCGACGAGTCCTGTCCAGTGTACTCGTAACCTAACGAGCACCCGCATACTATCTCAAGTACGACGTACTGACGGCTGTGGGACAGACCGTCTCCCGAGCTCGGATAAGAAGCGCATACGCTAGTATACTCCGGAGTATCGATGCCCTGTCTCGATAGTCCTGCGACTAGGGACTTGCATAAGGATGTGCTTATAGATTACCCAGCCCCCACGAGTGTGACTGCCATCACAACGCTGGTAATCAAGCAAAGATCCTAAGGGCTCTACTAATATGTATAAGCGATATGCTAAAAGAAACGCATGCACACATTAAAGTAGAAACAAACCAAGTAGCATACTCCCATTTTGAGCAAGATTGTCAATACAAGGTGAATATCCCAAGCTTCCATTAAGTAATATACATACTAGTATGATACAGTAATGGCCTCTAGGGCATATACACTAACAGAGTCAAGTACGGCTCCCACTGTGCTTTGATTTCCTCCCTACCACGCTCAAAGGAGACGTGCAAACTGATGGATTTTGTGTACAGTCCCGAGTCGCATAGAAGCAATGAGCGATAGGAGGGGTTTTGTCTCTTCCGGTATTGGTGGTTGATGTTGTGCTATGCTCGATTGGCTATAACTGGATGTCCCTGGCCAAGGTTGCTGCCGAGATTTACTAATAAGTGTTATCAGTAGTTTCTCAAACCGTTATAGGCCAAACATCGTCATGACTTATCACGTTACTGGGGTCTGATGATTTCCACCCCTAGACATGATATGTGACATATCAGATGAAGAGAACGGACTGTACGGTAGTATTACTGATAGGCTTCATGGAGACTATGGACAAGATTGCTTGTTGATCTTCATATCGCTCAATACCCGTATAGCCGTTTCGTCCAGCTAGTACAGCTGACGGCTTGTAGGTGACTGATATGATCATCACCTACTGCTGGCGTATTGACGAGTCTTTAGAGTCCCACATAGAAGTTCCCTGGTTCAAGCGAAATGAAGTAGGACACATATGTGATATGTGTGTGGGCCTGATTAAATATGTGTATGTGATACCGTATTGTAATCTGGCAGTTATCTATTATCGGTTCGGTTATATATGATATAACCAGATTGTCGAATCAAGTGTTGATTTGATAATGTGATATACAGATGAATGATATTAGTCGGTCATATGTGATATAACCGGATTATTAAATCACGTGTTGATTTAACAATGTGATATATATTATATGTGATTTAATTATATCTTAACTAATATCATTAGCTCACTAATTATTCTTATATATATATATTAATATATATATATATATATATATTAATATATATATATATAATAATGAAGCATAGCATATGTATTTCTATTTTGTGGAAATAGAAATAAGATAGAAAATGAGAGCATTGTTGCAAGCATGGGATTTACTTTTGTTTATTCATCTTGACTCACTATTCAAGCATGATTGCAATTTTATATTGCATAATTCAATGCTTGAATGAGTGAGGGGTCAAGAGTTGCCATTCAGTCTAGCTCATTCTCAACACTTAGCCATTTTTCTTGAGTTGCTCCCATGGTTGCTCTCTAGCTTCTTCCTCCTCCTCATGTCATAGTTCAAGCTTCAACCTTCACATGTGATGTGAACCATGAAGCTTGAATACAAACTTGTGAGCTTTTAACATCCCCTACTTCACCATCCTACACTTGACTAGCGGTCGAGTGTAGCGTGTTTACTATGCTAATGAGTTTAGTGTAGTGGTATCTTGAGTTGGAGGGACTTCGCGTAGATCATGTTCGGCATGAAGGTCATCGGATGAAGCTCGTCCAAAGCCTAAAGTGGAGCCTAGTGGAGTCACGGGACTACTACACAGAGCATGTGAAGTGAATGACCGGTCTATCAAGGTTGTATTCCTTATTCACTTGATGTAAAGTAGTTTAAATTCTTGTATCGTCTAATTCTCTAGTTAAGATTCTAGGGTTTGAGTTATTTAGCATGGCAATTTTTTTAAAACGGCATGGATGATGCCTCCCGAAAACTTGCTGTCATGCTAGGAAACACAACAGTGGTATCAGAGCCAAGCTAAAGAATTAGACGATGTTTATTAGAATCACAAAACCGAAAAATTCCGAAACACCGAAACCAAAATTCAAGTTTCTGTCAATTTTAAAATGATCGCAGAAAATTATTTTAGCAACTGCAGAATGTTGTATGTGATACAAATAGAACACTGAAAATGTTCGAGACCACTTCACTAGATTTAACCCGGCGACATTCGTAAATTATCCAGCCTCGCCGGTTTTTTTGAAGTCTTCTCTGGCTCAAAATTTTTTAGTGTTCTCTGTGCTTGATTTTGGAGTTTCTGGTATTCTTTGATTAGCCCAGTTTTCATGTGATGTTAACAGTTCTATTGGGGCTAATATGGAGTGTTTCGTAGTCGTGATTCTAACATCATTTCGGGTTAATTTAGACGACGTTAAAAAGTTCAAACGAATATCAATAACCCATTTTCTCCTTTGCTGGAAATTTTCCAAAAGTTGGATTTTCTCCAAGTTAAAAACATTAAAAAATCATGCAAGTAATTATATGGACTCTCTAGAAGAACGAAACCCTAACTCGATTCTATGACTGTCGGAACTGCCACCAAACCTTAGGGTTTGTGGTAGTTCCGCGGCGCCATAGGTGAGGCAAAGGTTGGCCCTTCTACGGTTGGTCCATAGGCACTGTCGCATGTTATGAGTATTTTTAAACTGTGCTCAAGTGTTGAGCTCTTTAGAAAATTTTGGTTGTTTGTTGATTCGATCGCAATTTTTAACATCGTCTAGCTATTTATGGAATGTAATACAATATTTGGAATTCAAATGGTTAGGCATGAAATCCGAAGTATGTGATATTTCGGGTTTATGATGTTTATGGAGGTTGCAGATTCCAAATGTTGTAGTTTGACATTTTTTTTCTGCGACCGTAAGTGTAATATGTTGTGTATCGCCGGTTTCGTTGCTATTTGTCAACGACAATTGTGATACGCATATTTACTTACGTTGATGGCATGTGATGTTATGCGTTGCTGGGATATGTTATAATGGATCGTCGTGTTTTGAATAGCCAGGGCTTTTTGCGTGAGATGAGAGTTTTTTTATTTTCATTCATGTACAAACTTGTATGTAATATTCTTTTATTGGCGCACTTCCGGGTTGAGGATGATTTCACCCTTGTTGTATATTATTTACTTTTCCGCATTAGGATAGACCCAAGGCGGGGAGCACAAGTAACCGGGTTCTAGAGTCCAGTGGGAGACCATCACAAGGAGTTGTGACCGGGTCTCCTAACTTTAGAATTGGTAGGGTTACTTGCCGCTCTCATAGGGGTCTATGGGATGTGGGTTTGGCTATTCATCCCGATCGTGGAATCCGTGTTTTTTACTGGCTTGATATAAACTACGGACATCTTAGTATATCCAATAGTTCATATGTTGACTTCTGCTGCTGATATTCTGTGATGTGATCACTTTATATGCTTGAGACGAATGCTTTATTATTATATATATGATATATAATAAACATTGCTTATGTTTTGCACCCGCGTTAGTCCCGCCCCGCATGCCGTTAGTTAAGTAACCTAACGGTGCATAACGATACACCGTGACGAATGAGGATGGCATAAGCGTACGTTGTATTTTCGTTTATTCTGTGATGCTTAGGAAGCATAACTGATGGGACTTCATTAATGAGATTAATGAAAAGAAAAGAAACCTATAGATGTTGAAGAATGAAATTTTCAAAAAGGGTAGCTCTAGTTTTTGCTTTGTATAGTGGTATTCCTTATAGAATATCCAGCACCTCATTCAATGAGGAAAGAGTCGAGATCCCTTCACCGGGAGTGACCACTTTAGCAAAAGCTAGTAGATACTACAACCCACTCGATTTTATTTTATGATTGTTTTTTAGTTCTTGCTTTGCATAGCCGTATTCCTTGTAGAATATCCAGCACCTTATTCGATAAGGAAAGAGCCGAGATCCCTTCACCGAGAGTGACCTCTTTAGCAAAACTAGCAAAAGCCTAAAAAACACTCCTTTTCAAAATCACTCAATTCTGCAACGATATCAAGTTCATTACGCAAAAGGTTTTCTTAAAAACCTCTCGTAGCCCTCCTTCATTTCAGATAAGTAGTATTTAGTAATCGTGCTACGTTTGTTGGCTTTCATCAAGGCATAGTGTGCGGTAGCTACTTACTGCTTATCTGCTACATATGATGCGATTAGATTAGGGTAGTCGTACGACTTTGTTGGCTTTCGTCAAGGGTCGTGCGGGTTGGTTTAATTCAATCATGAAATGTACGGGTTGAACTTGACTAGCTTCCTTTAGTTTGTTGTCTTTCATCAAGGTCATAGGACACTAGGGGCAAAATATTATCGGGAATTTCAAGTGTTGAAATTTGCAATGAGATTGCATACCTTCTATGAGAATGTTGGATCCCGATACCCACAGCGAGTAAGGGTTACTACTGGGAGAATTTTACACATCACAATTAGCCGATCAAGTAGGTGTCAAGAAAGGTGTTAATAAGGTTACGCCCCTAGGAAAACGAGGATTATTTTAATTAGGTCCGTGCGATAGCACGGGGAACCTCCCTCAAAATACCGACACTGGCCTGGTTGAAAGATTGGCGAACTTGTAAGGTGTAATTAATCCCCGCTAGTCTTACCTTTTAGGGTTTGAAGGAAGATTTGATAAAAACAGTGGGAGCCATCCTGATTAGATAAGATAATAAACCAATCTAATTTTGCAAGAGCATATGCTAAGTATTTTCTTCTCTCTCTCTCTCCAGGTAGCGACCATGTCAAGCCTTAATCAAGATAATAATATGGATGTATTGACCGAACCTGCTTATTATACTGAGCTGGGGAACGTTGTTTCCGCTCCAACTTATAATTGTTATAACTCCAAGCAGGAAATAGGGGAATATCCGGATTCCCACGCCACCCAAACGAAGAATAAGAATGTTGATGCATATTCTTTGGGTGTGTTAGTTACCGAGAACTGTTTCTCAGTACACTCTACGTCATGGGTATTAGATACCGGATCGGGATCACACATATGTAATTTGGTGCATGGCTAAGGAAAGGTAGAGAACTGGGAAAATGTGATCATTCTCTAAAGGTAGGGAATGGTGCAAGTGTTGCAGCCAAAGCAATTGGTGAATATCACCTTGTATTGCCAACTGGGAATACATTGATCTTAAACGACTGTTATTACGTACCCTCTATGATATGCAATTTAATATAAATTTCTTTATTAGATAAAGAAGGATATAATTTTGTAGTAGAGAATAATGTTATGAACATTTACCTGAATCAAGTGTTGATTATGTTTGGTACGTTATGTAACGGTTTATATGTTCTGAATCAAAACTGAGTTCTTAATGCACAACGCACACACACAAGTGGAAGTGTTCAGAAATGAATGAATCTTTCTTGTGTTATTGTAGACTAGGTCATATCAATGTAGGGATTCTTTAGCACCATGCCTAGGGTTAGGGTTGCATCACACATGCTATAACAAAAATTTAGGGGGTGCTAAACAATGCTAACCATGAATCGAACTAGGAAATTAGGGTAACAACTTGTAATATCACATATTAACTAGTGTCTAACACTAAGTAGGGAGAAATACAACCTTTGTAGACCTCTTTGGTGACTCCTTGGATCTCTTAGAATTTGAACCGGATCACTTGAATCCTTCCGAGTTTACGACGATCCACCCGGAGTCCCTTTGCTCAAGCTCCTTACTCCACTTGATCAAGATGAAGGTGAAGCAAACAATCTACACTAATGGGCTAGACAAGTGTAGAATGGTGATGTGGTTTGTGTTCTGACTTGAAAACCCCTTTTTTTTCTTCACTCAATGGAAAAACTCAAGAGAGGAAGAAGATGAAGATGGCTAGCTTGAGCTCATTTGTGATAATGATCATTTTCTAATAAAATGAGAAATGAAAATATATATGAGAGACACTCTCACTAGTAACCATGGTCAATAAATATCTAGATATTTTCATCATTGAGTTAAAGGAACAAAGGAAATTAAACCCTGGTCATACTTTGATCAAGTAAAGAATAGTGTAGTAGAAAATTCAACCATGATTTAATTCCTTTTCTTTTTCTCAATAATAAATATATATGTATATTTATTCCATGTGAGTCTTGCATTGCAATCTTCTATGTATCAACAACCATGACACGCACATGTATGCATGTATGTATGCATTCACATCAACATGTGTATATGCATACATTCATGCATATATCCAAATAGAAAATGTTTTGAATAAGAGAGCTAAAAGTAAATATTAAATCAAAACTTGATTTAAAAAACCTGTCATATCTCATACGACCCGACCAATAGAAAACGCCCGATTAAAACACAGTATCAAATACACGCATTTAATAGAGCTCCCGCACATATCTCGTATGTACACCACATCTTTTCGCCTGAGCTAGGAAACTCCTATGTGGGACTCTAAGACTCGTCAATACACCGGCAGTAGGTGATGATCATATCAAACACCTACAAGCCGCAAGCGGTCAGCTAAACGTAATGGCCACCCGGGTATTGAGCGATCAGAAGATCAACAAGCAAGCTTGCTCAAACTCCTGTAAATCCTGTCAGTAACACTACCGTACAATCCGGTCTCTTCTTCTGATATGTTGCATATCTCTTCTAGGGGTGGTGAACGTCAGACCCCAGTAAACGATAAGTCATGTCGATGTGAGGCTCATAACGGGTCGAGATACTACTGATAACACTTACCAGTAGATCTCCATATCAGCCCTGGCCTGGGACTTCCAGTTGTTAGTTATATATATGCCCTAGAGGCCATTGTTGTACATATGATGTATATTATAGTGGATGCTTGGATATATATAGAGAGGTCTTTCTTGCTCGAAATGATAGTAAGCTATTTGGTTTCACATTGTCTTAACATGTTGACTTGTATTAGTTTACTGTCTTGCTCTCACATGTTGATAAAGCCCTTAGGATATGTACTCGACTACTGGGACTATAATGAGATCATACTAGTGGGGATAGGGTAGTCAACGAGTATATCCTATAACTGTTCCTAGTCGAGGGTGTATCGAGACAGGGCATCGATACACCAGAGTAGACTAGCGTATACGCATCTTGACCCATATGATGGGCGATGGATGATCCCATATCCATCGGTGTTTGACATCAAAGATGGTGTACGGGTGCTCAGTGGAGACTGGGTACACTAAACGGACTCGCCGAGAACTCCTAGATGGATTTATACCAATCGTCAGATAGCAGTTCTCTGGTGACACTAGTACAGGTTAGTCTGAAGACCCGAGATCGTCATAGAGTCTTGTGTGATTCCTACTGTGCTTTGATTTCCACGTTACCACGTCTAAGAGGGCCTGCAAAACGGTGTCTTTTCGGTACAGTCTCGAATCACATGGAGGCAATGAGCGATAGGAGGGGTTTCGTCTCTCCCGGTATAGGGAGTTGATGTTGTGCTTTGTTCGATTGGTTATAACTGGAAGTCCCTGGACAGGGCTGATATGGACTGCTACTGGTAAGTATTATCAGTAGTTTCTCGACCTGTTATGAGCCTCACATCGACACGACTTATCGGTTACTGGGGTCTAACGTTTACCACCCCAAGACTGGATATGCGACATATCAGACGAAAAGACCGGACTGTACGGTAGTGTTACTGATTGGATTCACAGGAGAATGTACAGGCTTGCTTGTTGATCTTCTGATCGCTCAATACCTAGGTTGCTGTTACGTTTGTAAGTCCACGTTGCCCACCCCGGAGCTTACGGGGAGGCGGAAAGGTTATGAAAAATTCAATTTTTACAACACTAGGCAACATGGACTAACCAAAAGAGGATCTTTGCTAAACATAAACTAACAAAAAAGCTAAAAAGTTTAGCTACTCGGTTAAAGGGTTATACCTAGGTCTTGAAGTCCTTCTCTTCTTGCTCCTTGGAGTGGGATGAACGGGTTCTCCTCGTCGCCTTCTCTTGCCGAAGAAAGATCCACCCGAGGGCCTCTAACTTTGGCTCCTACCTCAAACTAGAAGTAACTAGGTGCTTGGTGTGCTAAACCTAGATCCTTAGAAAGAGTAGAGAGTAATTTTGAAGGTTTTATCTCAAGCTCAAATGGTTCTCAACACATGAGAGGGGAGAGCTTTGAGAGAGAGGAAGAGGATGAGAGAAAATGAGAATGATAGAATGAGAAGATAATGCCAACCTTCTCACATATATGTGATTTATGATAAATAAATAATTAGCTAAAGATAATTGTGATGGTTAATCTTGAAATGACCATTATCATTTCACATTAATTACTTTTGCAAGAATCAAAGGGCATCTTTCATATGAAATGATGATGGTCAATATGTCAACATAGGTCAACAAATCAACCATAGTCAAATGGTCAACAACCCTAACCATAACACAATTATAATTAACTAATATTAATAATCATATTTCACACATAAACATTAGGGTTAAGAAAATGACAATGGTCATCAACCCTAATGAAAGTCCTCTGCCTCTGCCTCAGTCAACTGTGCATACACACCCGTATCCGTGTTTCGAGCAACACGAATACAGAGAGATAAAACCAATCCCAAAACATATACTAGGATCTGGTTTAAACCAAAGCCCGCTAGTATAAGCTATCCAAACACCAAACGTGCACAAGGCGCGGATGTGAATGAACCCCGTCGCAAAACCATGCGACCTCTACTCGTTTTGCCTAAAGGAGAATAACCCTCTGTGTGGGACTCTAAAGACTCGACACTACGCTGGCAGTGGGTTTAACCACAGACCGCAAGCGCACTAGCTGTACGTAACGGTCCCCAGGTAGATGCCGATAAGAAGACTGACGAGGTAAATGTTAGTGTATATGCCCTAGCGGCCATTAGTGTATCATACTAGTTTGTATATTACTTAATAGAAGCTTGGGATATTCACCTTGTATATACAATCTTGCTCAAAATAGTAGTATGCTACTTGGTTTGTTTCTACTTTAATGTGTACATGTGTTTATTTTAGTATATCACATATGCACATTAGTGGAGCCCTTAGGATCTTTGCTTGATCACCAGCGTTGTGATGGCAGTCACACTAGTAGGGGCTGGGTAATCTGTAAGCACATCCTTATGCAGGTCCCTAGTCGCAGGACTATCGAGACAGGGCATCGATACTCTGGAGTAGACTAGCGTATGCGCTTCTCATCCCAGTGTGGGAGATGGACTGTCCCATAGCCATCAATACGTCGTACTGGAGATAGCATGCGGGTGTTCGTTGGGTTAGGAGTACACTGGACAGGATTTGTCGGGAACTGACTGGTTGGTATTATACCTATCGTCAGTTATCAGTTCCCAGGTGACATGAGTACAGCTTAGTCCGCTGACTTGACACTGTCACTTCGCCTCGAGTGTGTTCCCACTGTGCTTTGATTACTACCCTACCACGACTCAAAGGAGTCATGCAAACAGGTAGTAGTTGGGTGCAGTCCCGAAGCACTTGGAGGCAGTGACGGTTAGACAGGATTCGTCTCTTCCGGTATTGGGGGTTGACATCGCGCTGTGTCTAGAAGAGCCATTACACGAGTAGTCCCTGGCCAGGGCAACCGAGATATACTGGTAGGCTTCCAGTGTTATCTCAGGGTGTTTTGGGCTTCACTCCAACACGAATTGTACCGCTATTAGGGGACTGACGTTTACCACCCCCCTAGGACCGCCATGAGATGTATCAGACGAACAGACCGGACTGTACGGAGACTGTCACAGTCAGACTCAGTAGGAGTTCAGATGGGTTTCACCTCGTCAATCTTCTTGTCGGCATCTACCTGGGGACCGTTACGCACAGCTAGTGCCGCTTGCGGTCTGTGGTTAAACCCACTGCCAGCGTAGTGTCGAGTCTTTAGAGTCCCACACAGAAAGCTATTCGCCTTTAGGCAAAAGAGTAGAGGTCGCATGGTTTTTCGACAGGTCACATGGTTTTGCGACAGGGTTCGGTCACATCCGTGCACTTGTGCACGTTTAGTGTCCGGACAGTTAACACTAGCGGGCTTTGGTTTAAGCCAGATCCTAGTGTACGTTTTGGGATTGGTTTTTTCCAGTATGTATTCGTGTTTCTCGGAACGCGGAGGCGAGTGTGTATGCACAGTTGATGGAGAGACAGAGGCAGAGGATTCTCATTAGGGTTGTTGACTGTTGACCATTGACTTCTTGCTAAACCCTAATGAGAATATGATATATGATTAACAATAACATTAATTAAGTATTATGGTGACATGGTTGTTGAGGAGTTGACTTTGTTGACTTGTTGACTTTGTTGACCGGTTGACTAGGTTGGACTAGTTGACCATCATGATGACAATGGCTATCATTTCATGGCAAAGACTTTTTGCTTGCTTGTTCTCTTGTGAAAAATGAGTGCATGAAATGATATGGCTATTGTAGCTTAAACCATCACATAATACTTGATTGCTATGTTTTGTTATGATGGCTTTGGATTATGAGAGCCAAGAGAGAAAAGTCTTTCTCATTCTATCATTTTCATTCTCTCTCTTGTTCTTGAGCTCTCATCCTCTTCCTCTTGCTCTCCCTCTCTTTGGTCTATGGTTCACTTGCCTCATGTGTTGAGAACCAAGAACCATAGAGAAAAATCCCAACACACTCTCCTCTACTCACTCTAGTTCATAAGTTTTGGCAAACCGAGTGAACTAGTTTCTTCAAAGCTCGAAGAAGAAGCCAAAGATAGAAGCTTTCGGGTGGATCGATCTTCGGCGCAAGGAGACGACGGGGTGAAGCCGATACGGACAACCATCAAGTGTAGAAGACGAAGGAGTTCAATAAAGAAAGGTATAACCTCCTAACCGAGTAGTTGACAACTCTTAGCTAGGTTGTTAGGTAGCTAAGTTTAACAAAGTTACGGTTTTGAGTCCATGTTACCGCCTCTAGAAAATCTTTTTTCACCAAATTCCGCAAGCCCGTAAGTACCGGGAGAGGTAGCATGGACTTACAGTGGTATCAGAGCCTAGTTAAACACTACCTAACATGTTAGCATAGTAACTAGAAATTCGATCGGAGAAAAAGTCCCGAAATGAACCCGGAATTCATGCTTGGTGTCGAATTTTTCCTCTCTTCCAAAAATGATAAATCATACTTTAAAATTCGGCTCAGGGTTTTTATAGCAAACTGCAAAATTTTCATCCACTGATCCGATCAAAGCGCCGCGGAAACGCGGCGGGAGCGTGCTCCCGCCGCGGTTCCGCGGCTGAGTTGACTCGGCCGTGGGAAATTTTGGCTGCAGTTTGTTCATAGGGGTGTTTTGGGATTTTTGGTATATGTTTTTTCAGCCCAGATTTTCCAGAAAGAAAAATTTGTTTTTGGGGCTTTAAAAACCGTATTTTGATCGAGTTTCTAAAGACTTAAGCTGACTGGTTTTTATCTGTGATGTGATATTTGTATTGAACGTCTGCTAATCATTATATGTCGATTAGTGGGAGTTATACAAATCTGTGATCTGTAATGTTATTGGTTTGTGTATATGAATTCATTGGATTGTCGCGGGTGAATAGCCGGGGGTTGTGAGACGAGACTTTTCTTTTCTTTCAATTCATGTAAATTTGTAAATTGATGTAATAATTATTTATATGGCCGCACAACCGGGTCGGGGTTGTAGCCGTCATTATATAATTTCTTTTTACTGTTTTTACTCCTAGGATAGACCCATGGAGGGTGTGCACAAACTACCGGGTATCCCGAAGTGCCGAGTGGCCTACTCACGGAGTTGAGGGAGGTTGCTTCGCTTCGGGTACTTGGCGGGTAGTTTGCCGCACCCGTAGGGGTCTTTGTTGGGGTATTGGCTATTCACCGCGACCGTGTAATCTGCTTTTCGTTACAGGCTCGTACGAATTGCGGGTTCCTTGTATATCCAATGTGTTCATCTGTGATCTGAAATGGCTATCATTGCAATATATCTATATATGATATTATTTAGGCGTTGCTTATGTTTTACAGCCGTGCTAGCCCAGCCCCCGCTCTGTCGTTAGTTAAGTAACCTAACGGGTAATGACGGGGCCCCATGGCGAATGCGAATGGCATAAGCGTATGTTATATTTTGGTTGTTTTCTGCAATGGTAGGATTAAATGATGGGACGCATTAAAAGAACTAATGCAAGAATATCACGCATTAAAAGAACTAATGCAAGAAAATAAACCAAGTAAAAGTCTTCGGAACACTTTCGAAAAACCACTTGGTTCTTTTCAAAACCAACTTTTAAAAAGCGGAGTTTGAGCCACTCCGTTTAAAAGCTATCTCGTTCCATCGATTATATCAAGTTCACTACGTTCACGGTTTTGCCAAAACCATTCGTAGCCCTCCGTCGTTTCACATGAATAGTCAATAGTATTCAAGCTATGTATGTTGGCCAAAGTCAAGGCACAGTGATTGGTAGCTATTGGGTATTCATGTGTAGCATAGATAGATGCGTTGGTTTGGGACAGTCGTACTTCCGTTTTGGCCAAAGTCAAGGGTAGGTACGGATGGGTCCAAATTAACCTGGAGAATGACGGGTAGAACTTGACATGTGACTTTTGATATTTTGGCCAAAGTCAAGGTCATAAGAGCATGGGGCAAAAATCCACATCGGGAGTTTCAAAAGAACTGAAACTTGCTAGTGTTGCATACCATTTGGAGTGTGATGATTCTGGTAGGATTCCTTCAGTTTCGTCACGCGATGATATTTGGATCCCGATCCTACTGTGAGCATATGCTACTCCTCGGGAAATTTCTCATTTAACGATCAATGCTATAAACCTTGTAGGTGTCTAGAAAGGTGTTAGCGGGGCTACGCCCCCAGGGAAAAGAGGTTCTTAAATTAAGGAACTTCGCGAAAGCATTGAAAAACCTCCCTCGAAGTACCGACACTAGCCTGGCTGAACGGTTAAGCAAGTATTATACGGTGAGATTGATCCTGACTAATTCTTCATTTTTGGTTTGAGGTGGGATTCGAGAAACAGTAGGAGCCATCCTGTTTAGACAAACTAAAAACCATTCTAAACTTGCAAGAGCATCATGCTGAGTGTTTCTTCTCTCTCTTCTAATTGCAACGACCAATCGACATGACTGGACTTAAGTTACTTCTAGATAAAAACATACTGACAGGGCCAAACTACAAAGAGTGGCTCAGGAATGTCAAAATGGCAATCACTTACGACAAGCTAGGGTATCTTCTTACCACCAAAGCTCCCCCTGTCCCAGGTCCCACCTCCAGCGTCGCGGATAAGGAAATCCGTAAGACTTGGGAGATCGATTGCGCGAAGGCCAAATGCCTCATGCTTGCTTCTATGGACAACGAACATCAGAGGAGGCACGAGAATATGGACCTTGAATCCATATTTCTTCATAAAAAGAACTGTATGGAGAGCAGTCTCGTATTGCAAGAGACGAAGTGTCGAAAAAGTTATTTTCGGCAAGGTTGGCCGTCGGATCATCGGTAGCGGAACACGTGCTTAAGATGATTGGCTACATAGAAGAGCTCGCGGACCTTGGGACTACGTTGGAGAATGAGCTCTATATGGACTTGATTCTCCAGTCCCTTCCTTCCACTTACGCCCAGTTTATCCTGAACTTCAACTTACAAGAAAAGGAAGTTGAACTTTCAGAACTCCTCAACATGCTGAGGAGCGCAGAGGTCACCCTACAGAAAGGTAGGGAAACATCCACTTTGTTTGTAGGAGGATCTTCCTCTTCTTGGTCCAAGGCGAAAGCCAAGGGAAAGAAGAAGAAAGCCCCCTCCAAACCAAGGGGCGGTGTTAGTAAAGTGGATACGAATGGAAAAGCAAAAGAAAAAGCAACAAAGAAAGCGGGGCAGCTTGTGGATAAAGAAGAATGCTTCTATTGTCATAAGAAGGGACACTGGAAGAATGATTGCAGGGCTTGGAAGGCCAGAACACAGGATCTGAAGCAGGTTGCGGCTTCAGCTTCAGGTGTGTATGTTATTGAAAATTGTCTTTCAATAAACTCTACTTCCTGGGTATTGGATATCGGATCAGGATCTCATATCTGTAATTCTTTGCAGGCGTTGAGAAACCGTAGGTTTTTGAAGGCAGGTGACATGACCCTCAAAATTGCAAACGGAGCTAGCATGGATGCTAAGTTCGTGGGGGACTATCAACTGGGAATGTCAGATGGACATGTTTTGGTTTTGCGTAATTGCTTTTTTGTCCCCAACGCAACTTGTAATATCATTTCTGTATCTTTGACTTCTAAAGAAGGTTATGAATTTGCGTTTGTAAGTAATGTTGTAAACATTCACCTTAATCAAGTTCTGATTGGGTCAGGTACATTAAGCAATGGTATATACGTATTAAACCAACCACAGATTTTCAATGTCCAAAATACACACAAAAGAAAGTCTCCAGAAATCAATCAGACTTTCTTATGGCATTGTAGACTGGGTCACATCAATGAGAGAAGGTTGACGAAGTTACATACAGAAGGATATTTGAATCCGTTCGAATATCAATCGTATGCAACTTGTCAATCCTGTCTCAAAGGAAAGATGACAAAGACTCCGTTCACTGGACACGGAGTAAGAGCGAGCGAGCTCTTGGTACTCGTACACAGCGACGTGTGCGGTCCAATGTCTACACATGCGTGAAGCGGTTATTCTTACTTCATTACTTTTACGGATGACTTTTAAAGATACGGTTATGTCTTCTTAATGAAATATAAGTCCGAAGCTTTTGGAAAATTCCAGGAATATAAGAATGAAGTAGAAAAACAAACCGGCAAAAGTATCAAGATTTTAAGATCGGATCGAGGTGGTGAATACTTGAGTGCCGAGTTCCTGGACTATTTAAAAGAGAACGGAATTCTCTCTCAGCTTACTCCTCCATACACTTCGCATCATAACGGTGTATCGGAGAGACAGAACCGAACCCTATTGGATATGGTACAGTCCATGATGAGTAACGCTGAGTTACCACGATCATTCTGGGGGTATGCGCTAGAATCAGCCGCATACCTTTTGAACCGAGTTCACACTAAGACTGTGCCTACTACACCATATGAGATGTGGTGTGGGAAGAGACCCTATCTTAATCATATTAACACATGGGGAAGTCCAGCTTTTGTCAAAAAGCAGCATGCGGACAAGCTCGATGCACGCTCAGTACAGTGCAAGTTCATGGGATATCCAAAGAACTCCAAGGGATATTTCTTCTATTGCGAAGAGGAACAAAAGGTTTTTGTTTCTCGTCATGCCTACTTTCTAAAACACCAGTTCTTAGAAAAGGAAATTAGTGGGAGCGAAGTAGAACTGGAAGAAATTCCAGAACCACAGACTATTACTGAAAGCTTAGTGGAACCAAAGGGTTCAAAAGAACAGGACATTCCTACGCCGCTCCGCAGGAGTAGTAGGCAGTCTCATCCGACCGAGAGATACTACGGTTTTCTCATAGACGGGGATAGAGAGGATTGCATCATAGATTATGATGAGCCTACTAGCTTCCAGCAGGCCGTTCAGAGTGTCGACTCGGTAAAATGGCTGGATGCAATGCGGACCGAAATGGAGTCCATGTACACCAACAAAGTATGGACGTTGGACATTGCTCCAGACGGGGTAAAACCCATAGGATGCAAGTGGATCTTCAAAAGGAAGATTGGTGTAGATGGACAGGTTGAGACCTTTAAAGCTAGACTGGTTGCAAAGGGTTTTCATCAAAGACCTGGTTTGGACTATGACGAGACCTTTTCTCCAGTAGCTATGCTGAAATCCATTCGGATCCTTCTTGCCATTGCTGCCTTCCATGATTATGAGATTTGGCAGATGGACGTAAAGACCGCTTTTCTAAATGGAAATTTAGAGGTGTGTGTCTATATGGACCAGCCAGAGGGTTTCATTCAGAGTGGGAGCAGCGGAAAGGTGTGCAAGTTGCTTAAGTCCATCAATAGACTAAAGCAGGCATAGCGGAGTTGGAACATCTTCTTTGATGAGACGGTCAAGGAATTTGGCTTTATCAAAAATCCAGATGAACCATGCATCTATAGTAGATTTGTAGCGAGAACTTTAGTATTCCTCGTTTTATACGTGGATGACATTCTCTTAATAGGAAATGACATTCCTATGCTGCAATCTGTCAAGGGGTTCTTGTCACACAGGTTCTCCATGAAAGACCTGGGTGATGCCTCATACATCCTGGGGATCCGGATCCATCGTGATAGATCCAAGAGGATATTAGGACTTTCACAGTCCAGGTACATCGACACCATACTGAAAAGATTCAGTATGGAAGATTCCAAGCACGGTAACCTGCTGGCTTGTCACGGGATCATCCTCTCTAAAGAGTTGTCTCCCAAGACTGATTTGGAGAGGGATTGCATGTCTATTATACCCTACGCTTCTGCGGTAGGCTCTATAATGTATTCGATGTTGTGTACCAGACCGGATGTTGCTTATGCACTGAGTGTGGTAAGTCGGTATCAGTCAAACCCTGGGAAGAAACACTGGATAGTGGTAAAGAACATTCTCAAGTACCTGAGAAGTACTAAGGTGATGTTCTTGGTGTATGGCGGAAAAGACCTCCAGATCGAGGCCTTTGCTGACTCCAGCTTCCAGAGTGACAAGGATGATTCCAAGTCCATGTCGGGTTTTGTCTTCACCCTCAATGGAGGGGCGGTGTGTTGGAAGAGTTCCAAACAAGAAACCGTTCCAGACTCGACGATGGAAGCGGAATACATCGCTGCATCTGATGCCGCAAAAGAAGCTGTCTGGATGAGGAAGTTCTTGAAAGAACTTCAGGTGGTTCCGTCCATTGTTTATCCAATACCTCTGTATTGCGACAACAACGGGGCTATAGCTTTAGCGAAGGAACCCAGGTCCCATCAGAGATCCAGACACATCTTGAGGCGGTATCACCTGATCAGGGAGATCGTGGATCGCCAGGAGATCGAGGTTCGGAGGGTTGCTTCAGAAGATAACACTGCAGATCCATTCACCTAGGCCTTGCCCCAGACTCAGTTCGAGCGGCTGATCGAGATGATAGGTCTTCGATACGCCAGTACATGGCCTTAGTGCAAGTGGGAGATTGTTAGTGTATATGCCCTAGAGGCCATTACTGTATCATACTAGTTTGTATATTACTTAATGGAAGCTTGGGATATTCACCTTGTATATACAATCTTGCTCAAAATAGTAGTATGCTACTTGGTTTGTTTCTACTTCAATGTGTACATATGATTATTTTAGTATATCACGTATACACATTAGTGGAGCCCTTAGGATTTTTGCTTGATCACCAGCGTTGTGATGGCAGTCACACTAGTGGGGGCTGGATAATCTGTAAGCACATCCTTATGCAGGTCCCTAGTCGCAGGACTATCGAGATAGGGCATCGATACTCCGGAGTAGACTAGCGTATGCGCTTCTCATCCCAGTGTGGGAGATGGTCTGTCCCATAGCCATCAGTACGTCGTACTGGAGATAGTATGCGGGTGCTCGTTGGGTTACGAGTACACTGGACAGGACTCGTCGGGAACTGACTGGTTGGTATTATACCTATCGTCAGTTATCAGTTCCCAGGTGACATGAGTACAGCTTAGTCCGCTGACTTGACACTGTCACTTCGCCTCGAGTGTGTTCCCACTGTGCATTGATTACTACCCTACCACGGCTCAAAGGAGTCGTGCAAACAGGTGGTAGTTGTGTGCAGTCCCGAAGCACTTGGAGGCAGTGACGGTTAGACAGGATTCGTCTCTCCCGATATTGGGGGTTGACATTGCGCTGTGTCTAGGAGTGCCATTACACGAGTAGTCCCTGGCCAGGGCAAGCGAGATATACTGGTAGGCTTCCAGTGTTATCTCAGGGTGTTTTGGGCTTCACTCCGACACGAATTGTACCGCTATTAGGGGACTGACGTTTACCGCCCCCTAGGCCCGCCATGCGATGTATCAGACGAACAGACCGGACTGTACGGAGACTGTCACAGTCAGACTCAGTAGGAGTTCAAATGGGTTTCACCTAGTCAATCTTCTTGTCGGCATCTACCTGGGGACCGTTATGCACAGCTAGTGCCGCTTGCGGTCTGTGGTTAAACCCATTGCCAGCGTAGTGTCGAGTCTTTAGAGTCCCACACAGAAAGCTATTCGCCTTTAGGCAAAAGAGTAGAGGTCGCATGGTTTTGCGACAGGTCGCATGGTTTTGCGACAGGGTTCGGTCACATCCGTGCACTTGTGCACGTTTAGTGTCCGGACAGTTAACACTAGCGGGCTTTGGTTTAAGCCAGATCCTAGTGTACGTTTTGGGATTAGTTTTTTCCAGTATGTATTTGTGTTCCTCGGAACGCGGATGCGGGGGTGTATGCACAGTTGACGGAGAGACAGAGGCAGAGGATTCTCATTTGGTTTGTTGACTGTTGACCATTGATTTCTTGCTAAACCCTAATGAGAATATGATATATGATTAACAATAATATTAATTAAGTATTATGGTGACATGCTTGTTGAGGGGTTGACTTTGTTGACTTGTTGACTTTGTTGACCGGTTGACTAGGTTGGACTAGTTGACCATCATGATGAAAATGGCTATCATTTCATGGCAAAGACTTTTTGCTTGCTTGTTCTCTTGTGAAAAATGAGTGCATGAAATGATATGGCTATTGTAGCTTAAACCATCACATAATACTTGATTGCTATGCTTTGTTATGATGGCTTTGGATTATGAGAGCCAAGAGAGAAAAGACTTTCTCATTAAATCAATTTCATTCTCTCTCTTGTTCTTGAGCTCTCATCCTCTTCCTTTTGCTCTCCCTCTCTTTGGTCTATGGTTCACTTGTCTCATGTGTTGAGAACCAAGAACCATAGAGAAAAATCCCAACACACTCTCCTCTACTCACTCTAGTTCACAAGGTTTGGCAAACCGAGTGAACTAGTTTCTTCAAAGCTCGAAGAAGAAGCCAAAGGTAGAAGCTTTCGGGTGGATCGATCTTCGGCGCAAGGAGACGACGGGGTGAAGCCGATCCGGACAACCATCAAGTGTAGAAGACGAAGGAGTTCAAGAAAGAAAGGTATAACCCCCTAACCGAGTAGTTGACAACTCTTAGTTAGGTTGTTAGGTAGCTAAGTTTAACAAAGATCTGGTTTTGAGTCCATGTTACCGGCTCTAGAAAATCGTTTTTCACCAAATTCCGCAAGGCCATAAGTACCGGGAGAGGTAGCTTGGACTTACAGTAAACCCATCTGAACTCCTACTGAGCCTGAATGTGACAGTCTCCATACAGTCTGGTTTGTTCGTCTAAGAGTATCGCATGGCAGGCCTAGGGAGGCGGTAAACGTCAGTCCCCTAATAGAGGTACAAGTCGTGTCAGAGTGTAGCCCAGAACACCCTGAGATAACACTGGAAACCTACCAGTCTATCTCGCTTGCCCTGGCCAGGGACTTTGTGTAATGGCTCTCCTAGACACAGCGCGATATCAACCCCCAATACAGGGAGAGACGAATCCTGTCTAACCGTCGCTGCCTCCAAGTGCTTTGGGACTGCACCTAACAGCTACCTGTTTGCACGACTCCTTTGAGCCATGGTAGGGTAGCAATCTAAGAACAGTAGGAACACACTCGAGGCGAAGTGACAGTGTCAAGTCAACGGACTACGCTGTACTCATATCACCTGGGAACTGATAACTGACGATAGGTATAATACCAACCAACAGTTCCCGACGAGTCCTGTCCAGTGTACTCGTAACCTAACGAGCACCCGCATACTATCTCAAGTACGACGTACTGACGGCTGTGGGACAGACCATCTCTCAAGCTGGGATGAGAAGCGCATACGCTAGTCTACTCCAGAGTATCGATGCCCTGTCTCGATAGTCCTACGACTAGAGACCTGCATAAGGATGTGCTTATGGATTACTCAGCCCCCACGAGTGTGACTGCCATCACAACGGTAGTAATCAAACAAAGATCCTAAGGGCTCCACTAATGTGTAAAGGCGATATGCTAAAAGAAACACATGGACACATTAAAGTAGAAACAAACCAAGTAGCATACTACTATTTTGAGCAAGATTGTCAATACAAGGTGAATATCCCAAGCTTCCATCAAGTAATATACAAACTAGTATGATACAGTAAAGGCCTCTAGGGCATATACACTAACAATCTCCCACTTGCACTAAGGCCATGTACTGAAGTATTGAAGACCTATCATATCGATTAGCCGCTCGAACTGAGTCTGGGGTATGGCCTTCGTGAATGGATCAGCAGTGTTATCTTCCATAGGAACTCTCCGAACCTTGATCTCCTGGCGACCCACGATCTCCCTGATCAGGTGATACCGCCTCAAGATGCGTCTGGACTTCTGATGGGACCTGGGTTCCTTCGCTAAAGCTATAGCCCCGTTGTTGTCGCAATAAGAGGTATTGGATCAACAATGGACGGAACCACCTGAAGTTCTGTCAAGAACTTCCTTATCAAGACGGCTTCTTTTACGGTATCTGCAGCAGCGATATATTCCGCTTCCATCATCGAGTCGGCAACGGTTTCCTGTTTGGAACTCTTTCAACACACCGCCCCTCCATAAAGGGTAAAGACATAACTCGACATGGACTTGGAATCATCCTTGTCACTCTGGAAGCTGGAGTCAGCAAAGGCCTTGATCTGGAGGTCTTTTCCGCTATACACCAAGAACATCTCCTTAGTCTTTCTCAGGTACTTGAGAATGTTCTTTACCGCTATCTAGTGCTTCTCCCCAGGGTTTGACTGATACCGGCTTACCACACTCAGTGCATAACCTATATCCGGTCTGGTACACAACATCGCATACATTATAGAGCCTACCGCAGAAGCGTAGGGTATAATAGACATGCGATCCCTTTCCAAATCAGTCTTGGGAGACATCTCTTTGGAGAGGGTGATCCCGTGACAAGCCGGTAGATTACCGCGCTTGGAATCTTCCATACTGAATGTTTTCAGTATGGTGTCGATGTACCTGGACTGTGAAAGTCCTAACATCCTCTTGGATCTGTCACGATAGATCCGGATCCCCAGAATGTAAGAGGCATCACCCAGGTCTTTCATGGAGAACCTGTGTGACAAGAACCCTTTGACAGATTGTAGCATAGGAATGTCATTTCCTATTAAGAGAATGTCATCCACGTATAAAACGAGGAATACTACAGTTCTTTCTTCAAATCTACTATAGATGCATGGTTTATCTGGATTTTTGATAAAGCCAAATTCTTTGACCGTTTCATCAAAACAGATGTTCCAACTCAGCTATGCCTGCTTTAGTCCATAGATGGACTTAAGCAACTTGCAAACCTTTCCGCTGCTCCCACTCTGAATGAAACCCTCTGGCTGGTCCATATAGACACAATCCTCTAAATTTCCATTTAGAAAAGCGGTCATTACGTCCATCTGCCAAATCTCATAATCGTGGAAGGCAGCAATGGAAAGAAGGATCCGAATGGATTTCAGCATAGCCACTGGAGAAAAGGTTTCGTCATAGTCCAAGCCAGGTCTTTGATGAAAACCCTTTACAACAAGTCTAGCCTTATAGGTCTCAACCTGTCCATTTACACCAATCTTCCTTTTGAAGATCCACTTGCATCCTACGGGTTTTACCCCATCTGGAGCAACGTCCAACGTCCATACTTTGTTGGTGTACATGAACTCCATTTCGGTCCGCATTGCATCCATCCATTTTACCGAGTCGACGCTCTGAATGGCCTGCTGGAAGATAGTCGGCTCATCACTATTAATGATGCAATCCTCTCTATCCCCATCTATGAGAAAACCGTAGTATCTCTCGGGTGGATGAGACTGCCTACTACTTCTGCGGAGCGGCGCAGGAATGTCCTGATCTTTCGAACCCTCTGGTTATACTAAGCTTTCAGTAATAGCTCGGGGTTCTGGAATTTCTTCCAGTTCTATTGCGCTCCCACTTATCTGATTTTCCAAAAACTTAGTTTCCAAGAAGTGGGCATGACGAGAAACAAAAACCTTCTGTTCCACTTCACAATAGAAGAAATATCCTTTGGAGTTCTTTGGATATCTCACAAATTTGCACCGTACTGAGCATGCCTCGAGTCTGTCCGCATGCTGCTTTTTGACAAAAACTGGACATCCCCATGTCTTAATGTGATTAAGATAAGGTTTCTTCCCACACCACATCTGATATGGTGTGGTAGGCACAGTCTTAGTTGGTACTCGGTTCAAAAGGTATGCAGCTGATTCTAGTGCATATCCCCAGAATGATCACGGTAACTCAGCGTTACTCATCATGGACCGTACCATATCCAATAGGATTCGGTTCCGTCTCATCGATACACCGTTATGTTGCGGAGTGTATGGAGGAGTAAGCTGAGAGAGAATTCCATTCTCTTTTAAGTAATCCAGGAACTCGGCACTCAAGTATTCACCACCTCGATCAGATCTCAGTGTCTTGATACTTTTGCCTGTTTGTTTTTCTACTTCATTCTTATATTTCTGGAATTTTCCAAAGGCTTCGGATTTATGTTTCATTAAGAAGACATATCCGTACCTTGAAAAGTCATCCGTAAAAGTAATGAAGTAAGAATAACCGCTTCGTGCATGCGTACACATTGGACCGCACACGTCGCTGTGTACGAGTTCCAAGAGCTCGCTCGCTCTTATTCCGTGTCCAGTGAACAGAGTCTTTGCCATCTTTCCTTTGAGACAGGATTGACAAGTTGCATATGATTGATATTCGAACGGATCCAAATATCTTTCTGTATGCAACTTCGTCAACCTTCTCTCATTGATGTGACCCGGTCTACAATGCCATAAGAAAGCCTGATTTGTTTCCGGAGACTTTCTTTTGTGTGTATTCTGGACATTGAAAATCTGTGGTTGGTTTAGTACGTATATACCATTGCTTAATGTACCTGACCCAATCAGAACTTGATTAAGGTGAATGTTTACAACATTACTTACAAACGCAAATTCATAAACTTCTTTAGATATTCAAGATATAGAAATGATATTACAAGTTGCATTGGGTACAAAAAAGCAATTACGTAAAACCAAAACATGTCCATCTGACATTCCCAGGTGATAGTCCCCCACGGCCTCAGCATCCATGCTAGCTCTGTTTGCAACTTTGAGGGTCATATCACCTGCCATCAAAAACCTACGCTTTCTTAATGCCTGCAAAGAATTACAGATATGAGATCCTGACCCGGTATCCAATACCCAGGAAGTAGAGTTTATTGATAGACAGTTTTCAATAACATACACACTTGAAGCTGAAGCCGCAACTTGCTTCAGATTCTGGTTTCTGGCCTTCCAAGCCCTGCAATCTTTCTTCCAGTGTCCACTCTTGTGACAGTAAAAGTACTCTTCCTTATCCACAAGCTTTCCTGCTACCTTTGTTGCCTTCGCCTTCGTATCCACTTTACTAACACCGCCCTTTGGTTTGGTGGGGGTTTTCTTCTTCTTTCCCTTGGCTTTCGCCTTGGACCTAGAAGAGGAAGATCCTCCTACAAACAAAGTGGATGTTTCCCTACCTTTCTGTAGGGTGCCCTCTGGACTCCTCAGCATATTGAGGAGCTCTGAAAGTTCAACCTCCTTTTCTTGCAAGTTGAGTTCCAGGATAAACTGGGCGTAAGTGGAAAGAAGGGACTAGAGAATCAAGTCCGTAGAGAGCTCATTCTCTGACGTGGTCCTAAGGTCCGCGAGCTCCTCTATGTAGCCAATCATCTTAAGCATGTGTTCCGCTACCGATGATCCGACGGCCAATCTCGCCGAAAACAGCTTTTTCGAGACTTCGTAACTGGCGATACGGGATTGCTTTCCATACAGTTCTTTTGTATGGAGAAATATGGATTCGAGGTCTATATTCTCGTGCCTCCTCTGATGTTCATTGTCCATAGAGGCAAGCACGAGGCACTTGGCCTTCGCGCAGTCGATTTCCCAGGTCTTACGGATTTCCTTATCCGTGACGCTGGATTTAGGACCTGGGATAGGGGGAGCTTTGGTGGTAAGGAGATACCCCAACTTGTCATAAGTGATTGCCATTTTGACATTCCTGAGCCAACCTTTTGTAGTTTGGCCCTGTCAGTATGTTTTTATCTAGAAGTAACTTAAGTCCAGTCATGATATTTGGTCGCTGCAAATAGGAGAGAGAGAAGAAACACTTTAGCATGATGCTCTTGCAAGTTTAGAGTGGTTTTTAATTTGTCTAAACAGGATGGCTCCCACTGTCTCTCGAATCCCTCCTCAAACCATAAAGGAAGAATTAGTCGGGATCAATCTCACCGTACAATTCTTGCTTAACCGTTCAGCCAGGCCAGTGTCGGTACTTCGAGGGAGGTTTTCCAACGCTTTCGCGAAGTTCCTTAATTAAATAACCTCTTTTCCCTGTGGGCGTAGCCCCGCTAACAACTTTCTAGACACCTACTTGGTTTATAGCATTGATCGTTAAGTGAGAAAGTTCCGGAGGAGTAGCATATACTCACAGTAGGATCAGGATCCAAATATCATCGCGTGACAAAACTGAAGGAATCCTACTAGAATCATCACACTCCAAATGGTATGCAGCGCTAGCAAGTTTCATTTTCTTTTGAAACTCCCGATGTGGATTTTTGCCCTATGCTCTTATGACCTTGACTTTGGCCAACAAATCATAAGTCACATGTCAAGTTCTACCCGTTATTCTCCAGGTTAATTTGAACCCACCCACACATACCCTTGACTTTGGCCAACAAGGTAGAACGACTGTCCCAAACCAAAACATCTATCTATGCTGCACATGAATACCCAATAGCTACCAATCACCATGTCTTGACTTTGGCCAACAAACATAGCTTGAATACTTATTGACCATCCATGTGAAACGACGGAGGGCTACAATTGGTTTTGGCGAAACCGTGAACGTAGTGAACTTGATATAATCGATGGAACGAGAGAGCTTTCAAAAGGAGTGGTTCAAGCTCCACATTTAAAAGTTGGTTTTGAAAAGAACCGAGTGGTTTTGAAAGTGTTCCAACGACTTTTACTTGGTTTATTTTTCTTGCATTAATTTTAATGCGTCCCATCAATTAATCCTACCATTGCAGAAAACAACGAAAATATGACGTACTCTTATGCCATCCGCATTCGCCACGGGGTCCCGTCATCACCCGTTAGGTTACTTAACTAACGACAGAGCGGGGGCTGGACTAGCGCGGATGCAAAACATAAACAACTCCTAAATAGATATCATATATATAGATATATACATTCATCACATGCAATGATAACCATTCCAGATCTCAGATGAACACATTGGATATACTAGGAATCCGCATTTTGTACGAGCCTGTAACGAAGAGCGGATTACACGGTCGCGATGAATAGCCAAACCCCACCCTAGACCCCTACGGGTGCAGCAAACTACCCGCCAAGTACCCGAAGCGAAGCAACCTCCCTCAACACCGTGAGTAGGCCACTCGGCATTTCGAGATACCCGGTAGTTTGTGCACCCCACCTTGGGTCTATCCTAGGAGCAAAAACAGTAAAAGAAATTATACAATGACGGCTACAACCCCATCCCGGTTGTGCGGCCATATAAATAATATTGCATCAATTTACATATTACATGAATTGAAAGAATAAGAAAACTCTCATCTCACAACCCCCGGCTATTCATCCGCGACAATCCAACGAATTCATATACACAAACCATCAACATTACGGATTACACATATGTATAACCCCCACTAATCGACGTATAGCGATTAGCAGACGTTCAATACATATATCACATCATTGATATAACCCATTAGCCAAAGTGTAAGGAAGTTCGATCAAAATAAGGATTTGTGACCTCCCCAAAAACTAACTTGTTCTCTGGAAATTCTGGGCAGAAACAAACCATCTCAAAAATCACAAAACACCAACAGAAGAAAACTGCAGGAGAAACGATCCACAGCCGAGTCAACTCGGCCGCGGATCCGCGGTAGGAGCACGCTCGTGCCGCGGAACCGCGGTGAGTTGGTCGACGCAGTGGATCGTTTTTCTTGCCTGTTCTAACAAAAGCCTGAGCCGATTTTTAGTACATGATTTATTATTTTTGGAGCAGAAATAAAAATCGGCAGAAACTTGGGTTTTAGAAAACGTGTTTTGCAATTTTTTCCGATCGAAGTTCTAGATACTTTGCTAACTTGCTAGTTTGTGTTTAGCTAGGCTCTGACACCACTGTAAGTCCACGTTTCCCACCCCGGTGCTTACGGGGAGGCGGAAACGTTATGAAAAATTCGATTTTTACAACACTAGGCAACATGGACTAACCAAAGGAGGATCTTTGCTAAACATAAACTAACAAACAAGCTAAAAAGTTTAGCTACTCGGTTAAAGGGTTATACCTAGGTCTTGAAGTTCTTCTCTTCTTGCTCCTTGGAGTGGGATGAACGGGTTCTCCTCGCCGCCTTCTCTTGCCGAAGAAAGATCCACCCGAGGGCCTCTACCTTTGGCTCCTATCTCAAACTAGAAGTAACTAAGGTGCTTGGTGTGCTAAACCTAGATCCTTAGAAAGAGTAGAGAGTAATTTTAAAGGTTTTATCTCAAGCTCAAATGGTTCTCAACTCATGAGAGGGGAGAGCTTTGAGAGAGAGGAAGAGGATGAGAGAGAATGAGAATGATAGAATGAGAAGATAATGCCAACCTTCTCACATATATGTGAATTATGATAAATAAATAATTAGCTAAAGATAATTGTGATGGTTAATCTTGAAATGACCATTATCATTTCACATTAATTACTTTTGAAAGAATCAAAGATCATCATTCATATGAAATGATGATGGTCAATATGTCAACATAGGTCAACAAGTCAACCATAGTCAAATGGTCAACAACCCTAACCATAACACAATTATAATTAACTAATATTAATAATCATATTTCACACATAAACATTAGGGTTAAGAAAATGACAATGGTCATCAATCCTAAAGAAAGTCCTCTGCCTTTGCCTCAGTCAACTGTACATAAACATCCGTATCCGTGTTCCGAGGAACACGATTACAAAGAGATAAAACCAATCCCAAAACATATACTAGGATCTGGGTTAAACCAAAGCCCGCTAGTATAAGCTGTCCGGACACCAAACGTGCATAAGTGCGCGGATGTGAACGAACCCCGTCGCAAAACCATGCGACCTCTACTCGTTTTGCCTAAAGGCGAATAACCCTCTGTGTGGGACTCTAAAGACTCGACACTACGCTGGCAGTTGGTTTAACTACAGACCGCAAGCGGCATTAGCTGTACGTAATGGTCCCCAGGTAGATGACGATAAGAAGACTGACGAGGTAAACCCATCTGAACTCCTACTGAGCCTGAATGTGACAGTCTTCGTACAGTCCGGTCTGTTCGTCTAAGAGTATCGCATGGCGGGCCGAGGGGGGCGGTAAACGTCAGTCCCCTAATAGCGGTACAAGTCGTGTCGGAGTGTATCCCAGAGCACCCTGAGATAACACTGGAAACCTACCAGTCTATCTCGCTTGCCCTTGCCAGGGACTTTGTGTAATGGCTCTCCTAGACACAGCGCGATATCAACCCCCAATACCGGGAGAGACGAATCCTGTCTAACCGTCACTGCCTCCAAGTGCTTCGGGACTGCACCCAACTGCTACCTGTTTGCACGACTCCTTTGAGCCATGGTAGGGTAGCAATCTAAGAACAGTGGGAACACATTCGAGGCGAAGTGGCAGTGTCAAGTCAACGGACTAAGCTGTACTCATGTCACCTGGGAACTGATAACTGATGATAGGTATAATACCAACCAACAGTTCCCGACGAGTCCTGTTCAGTGTACTCGTAACCTAACGAGCACCCGCATACTATCTCAAGTACGACGTACTGACGGCTGTGGGACTGACCGTCTCCCAAGCTGGGATGAGAAGCGCATACGCTAGTCTACTCCGGAGTATCGATGCCCTGTCTCGATTGTCCTACGACTAGGTACCTGCATAAGGATGTGCTTATGGATTACCCAGCCCCCACAAGTGTGACTGCCATCACAACGCTGGTAATCAAGCAAAGATCCTAAGGGCTCCACTAATATGTAAAGGCGATATGCTAAAAGAAACACATGCACACATTAAAGTAGAAACAAACCAAGTAGCATACTATTATTTTGAGCAAGATTGTCAATACAAGGTGAATATCCCAAGCTTCCATCAAGTAATATACAAACTAGTATGATACAGTAATGGCCTCCAGGGCATATACACTAACAACGTTTAGCTGACCGCTTGCAGCTTATGGGTGTTTGATATGATCATCACCTACTGCCGGCGTATTAACGATTCTTTAGAGTCCTACACAGAGGTTTCCTAGCTCAGGAAAAACGGAGTAGGAGCACATATGTGATATGTTCGGGACCGAGAATAATACGATATGAGATACCGTATTCTATTCTCGCGATATGTGATATCGGCCGGGTATATATGATATAGCCGGGGCATCGGATTAAGTGTTGATTCGATGAATCGGTACATGTTATATTAGTCGGTTATATGCGATATAGCCGGATTTTCGGATCAAGAGTTGCCAGTTATGGCCAATCGAGCACAGCGCAACATCAACCCCCAATACTGGGAGAGAAGAAACCCCTCCTATCGCTCATTGCCTCCATGTGATTCGGGACTGTACCCAAAAGCCACCGTTTTGCATGTTCTCTTGAACGTGGTAAGGTGGAAATCAAAGCACAGTGGGAATCACACAAGACTCTATGACAATTTCGGGTCTACAAACTAACTTGTACCGGTGTCACCAGAGAACTGCTATCTGACGATAGGTATAATACCAACTAGGAGTTCTTGGTGAGTCCGTTCAGTGTACCCAGTCTCCACTGAGCACCCATATACCATCTTTGTTGTCAAACATCAATGGATGTAGGATCATCCATCGCACATCATATGGGTCAAGATGCGTATACGCTAGTCTACTCTGGAATATCGATGCCCTGTCTCGATACACCATCGACTAGGAACAATTATAGGATGTACTCGTGGACTACCATTAGCCCCACTAGTATGATCTCCATCATAGTCCTGGTAGTCAAGTACACATCCTGAGGGCCTTATCAACATTTGAGAGCAAGACAGTATCACAATACAAGTCAACATGTTAAGACAAAGAGAAACCAGATAGAATACTATCATGTCGAGCAAGAAAGTCCTCTCTATATATGTCCAAGCATCCACTATAATATACATCATATGTACAATAATGGCCTCTGGGGCATATACATAACTAACAATCTCCCAATTGCACTAAGTCCAGTTATTGCAGTATCTCATACCCAACATCTCGAAGAGTCTATCAAATTGTATCTGGGGTATGGCCTTTGGGAGTGGATCCGCCGTGTTGTCCTTCGTGTCAACTCTCCTGACCTCGATCTCCCGACGATCAGTTATCTCCCGGATCAGGTGATACCGCCTCAGAATATGCCTGGATCTCTGATGGGACCTGGGTTCCTTGGCCAAAGCCACAGCTCCATTGTTATCATAATACAAAGGTATTAGATGCTCAATGGACAGAACCACACCAAGTTCAGTTATGAACTTCTTCATCTAGAAAGCCTCTTTGGCAGCATCGTTGGCAGCGAAGTATTCAGCCTCCATCGTCGAGTCTGCCACGGTTTCCTATTTGGAACTCTTCCAACAAACCGCCCCTCTATTGAGGGTAAAGACAAATCCCGAGTGCGACTTAGAGCCGTCCTTATCACTATGGAATCTCGAATCGGTAAAGGACTCCACTTGGTGTAGACCGTTACCATACAACAAGAACATCTCTTTAGTCCTTCTCAAGTACTTGAGAATGTTCTTCATAGCTGTCCAGTGACTCTCTCGTGGATCTGCTTGATACCTACTCACTATACTTAGTTAATATGCTACTTCGGGTCTAGTACATAGCATCGCGTACATGATAGTGCCTACTGCCGAAACATAGGGTATCCCTTGCATGCGAGCTCTCTCCAAATCAGTCTTGGGAGACATCTCTTTGGAGAGAGTGAGTCCAGAGATCTTGGATAAATTCCCACTCTTGGATTCTTCCATAATAAACCTCTTCACTACGGTGTCAATGTACCTGGATTGGGACAATCAAAATATCCGTTTAGATCTATCACTATAGATCTTAATCCTCAAGATGTAGGAGGCATCACCTAGATCTTTCATTGAGAATCTTTGTGATAAGAAGAGCTTGACCAAGTGCAGCATAGGAACATCATTTCCTATCAATAGTATGTCATCCACGTACAATACGAGGAAGAAAACCTTACTCTCTGCCATCTTCTTGTATATACAAGGTTCATCTACATTTTTGATGAAGTCAAATCTTTGATTACCACATCAAAACAGATGTTTCAACTCCGCGAAGACTGCTTTAACCCATAGATAAATTTAAGAAGCTTGCACACTTTTCCGCTGCTACCACTGTCCATAAAGCCCTCTAGCCGAGTCATGTACACGCTCTCTTCTAAATCACCATTTAGAAAGGCGGTCTTAATATCCATTTGCCAGATTTTGTAGTCATGGTATGCAGTAATGGAAAGTAGGATCTGGATGGACTTAAGCATAGCCACTGGAGAAAATGTTTCATCATAATTCACACCTGGTCGTTGACGAAAACATTTTTTAACTAGTTTAGCTTTGAAAGTCTCAATTTTTCCATCTTCACCAAGTTTCTTCTTAAAGATCCATTTGTTCCCAATGGGTTTTACCCCCCCTCAGGAGCAACTTCCAAAGTCCATACTTCGTTGGTGTACATGGATTCTATCTAAGATCACTTTGCATCCAGCCATTTCACAGAGTCCCCACTCATGATGGCCCTCTCGAAGCTAGTTGGGTTATCATCTTCCATGATGCAATCCTCGCTCCCACCATCAATGAGAAAACCGTAGTATCTCTCAGGTTGATGAGGAACCCTACTAGATCGGCGAAGAGGCTGAGCTTCATCGGGGACTACTGAATCCTCTGGTTCCACAAAATCTTCTGTTACAGTTTGTGTAGCTGGAACATCTTCCAGTTCTACCTCCTTGAAACTAATTTCCTTTGCAAGAAATTCCTTTTCTAAAAAGGTGGCATGCTGAGCAACAAACACCATTTGTTTCTCAAGGTGGTAGAAGATATGTCCTCGCGAATGCTTAAGATATCCTATAAACTTGCACAGAAAAGACCTTGTCTCGAACTTTTCCGGATTTGCTTTTTAACATAGGCCGGGTAATCCCATATCTTAACAAAATTAAGACACGGTCTCTTTCCCTCCCATATCTCATATGGAGAGGTGGGCACTGATTTGGTTGGGACTCTATTCAATAGGTATGCCGCTGTCTCAAGCGCATAACCCCAAAAGAAAATAGGTAACTCAGCGGAGCTCATCATAGAGCGCACCATATTTAATAGGGTACGATTCCTCCATTCTGATACACCGTTGTGCTGTGGTGTATACGGAGAGTAAGCTGAGAGAGAATCCCATTCTTTTTTAGATAGTCCCGGAACTCATTGCTCAAGTTTTCTCATCCTCGATCAGATCGAAGGATTTTAATACTTTTACCCATTTGGTTCTCGACTTCATGCTTATATTCTATGAATTTCTCAAAAGCTTCAGACTTGTGTTTCAACAGGAACGCATGTCCGTATCTTGAGAGATCGTGAGTGAATGTAATGAAGTATGTGGAACCATTCCTGGCATAGGTAGACATGGGACCGCATACATCACTATGTATCAGTCCCAAGAGTTCTGTAACTCTTTCTTCTTGTCCACTAAACGGAGTTTTGGTCATCTTGCCTTTGAGACATGACTCGCAAGTGTCATAAGATGAAAATTCGAACTGATTCAAATATACATCCTTATGTAACTTAGCTAGTCATGTCGCATTTATATGATCTAGTCTACAATGCCACAAGAAAGATTCGTTCATTTTTGAACTTTTCCTCTTGTGTGTGTTTTGTACATTAAGAACTGAGGTTTGATTCAGAATGTATATGCCATTATTTAACGAGCCTGATCCAATCATCTTTTGATTCAGGAAGATTTTTATAACATCATCCTGTATTACAAAATTATATCCTTCTTTAATTAATAAAGAAACTGATATAAGATTGCATATCAGGTTCGGTATGTAATAGCATTCATTCAGAATCAATGTATTACCATTTGGTAATACAAGGTGATACTCGCCAACTGCTTTAGCTACAATATTTGCACCATTCCCTACTCTTACGGAATGATCACCCATTTCCAGTTCTCTACCTTTCCTTAGGTCCGTTCTGTGCAAGTTTGTACGATATCCCAAAAACTCACATGGGTATATCATCTACCACACCAAGGAGCAAAAGGTATTTGTTTCTCGGCATGCCACCTTTTTAGAAAAGCAATTTCTTGCGAAAGAAATTAGTGGCCTTGAGGTAAAACTGGAAGAGGTTCCAGTAGCATAAACTACAACAGAAGATTTTGTGGAACCAGAGGATTCAATTGTCCCCGATGAACCCAGCCTCTCCGCCGATCTAGTAGGGTTCCTCATCCACCTGAGAGATACTACGGTTTTCTCATTGATGGTGGGAGAGAGGATTGCATCATGGAAGATGATGACCCAACTAGCTTCGAGCAGGCCATCACGAGTGGGACTCTATGAAATGGCTGGATGTAATGAGATCTAAGATGGAATCCATGTACACCAACAAAGTATGGACTTTGGAAGTTGCTCCCGAAGGGGTAAAACCCATTGGGAGCAAATGGATCTTTAAAAAGAAACTTGGTTTGGATGGAAAAGTTGAGACATTCAAAGCTTGACTTGTTACAAAAGGTTTTCGTCAATGACCAGGTGTGGATTATGATGAAACCTTTTCTCCAGTGGCTATGCTTAAGTCCATCCGGATCCTACTTGGCATCGCTGCATACCATGACTACGAAATCTGGCAAATGGATATTAAGACAGCCTTTCTAAATGGTGATTTAGAGGAGTGCGTGTATATGACTCAGCCAGAGGGCTTCGTGGATAGTAGGAGCAGCGGAATGGTATGCAAGCTACTTAAATCCATCTACGGATTGAAGCAGGCATCGCGGAGTTGGAACATCTGTTTTGATGTGGTAGTCAAAGAGTTTGACTGCATCAAAAATATAGATGAACCTTGTATATACAAAAAGGTGGCAGAGAGTAAGGTCGTCTTCCTCGTATTGTACGTGGATGTCATACTCTTGAAAGGAAATGATGTTCCTATGATGCACTCGGTTAAGCACTTCTTATCACAAAGATTCTCATTAAAAGATCTAGGTGATGCCTCATACATCTTGGGGGTTAAGATCTATAGAGATAGATCTAAACGGATACTAGGAATGTCCCAATCTAGGTACATTGACACCATCCTAAAGGGATTTAGTATGGAAGATTCCAAGCGTGGGAAAATACCCACGATCTCAGGACTCACTCTCTCCAAAGAGATGTCTTCCAAGACTGATTTGGAGAGAGCTCACATGCAAGGTATACCCTATGCTTCGGCAGTAGGCTCTATCATGTATGCGATGTTATATACCAGACCTGATGTAGCATACTCACTAAGTGTAGTGAGTAGGTATCAAGCAGATCCAGGAGAGAATCACTGGACAGCTCTGAAGAACATTCCAAGTACTTGAGAAGGACTAAAGAGATGTTCTTGGTATATGATAACGGTGAACTCTAAGTGGAGTCCTTTACCGATTCTAGCTTCCAGAGTGATAAGGATGACAGTAAGTCGGTCTCGGGTTTTGTCTTTACCCTCAATGGAGGAGCGGTGTGTTGGAAGAGTTCCAAGCGAGACACCGTGGTAGAATCGACGATGGAGGCTGAATACATTGTTGTCAACAATGCTGCCAAAGAGGCTGTCTGGATGAAGAAGTTCATAACTGAACTTGGTGTGGTTCCATCCATCGAACATCCAATACCTATGTATTGTGATAACAAGGAAGCAGTGGCTTTGGCCAAGGAACCCAGGTCCCATCAGAGATCCAGATATATTCTGAGGGGGTATCACCTGATCTGGGAGATTGCTGGTCACCGGGAGATCGAGGTCAGGAGAGTTGACACGAAGGACAACATAGCGGATCCACTCACAAAAGCCCTTCCCAAGATACAATTTGAGAGACTTTTTGGGATGTTGAGTATGAGATACTATAACACATGGACTTAGTGCAAGTTGGAGATTGTTAGTTATATGTAATCCTTTGATTTGAATGTTATTTACCGTGCTTGAGCTTTTAAAAGATTAATCAAAAATATTTGGTAACTGCAATCAAGAACGGCGTCGCTTGGTAGTTAGCCTGTGAGTACGGATCGGTCCACAGGGATGTTGTGTATTTCCTAATTTGGTCTAACTAGTTAATTCCAAACGGTGTGAATGGATTATCGCTAAAAACTAAACTGATTTATACTATGACTAGAATCTTGCTAGGGCTAGATTTAGGTTAAGTTTGGAAATTGAAGATTTCCTCACCGCTTTCAATGCCCTAATTTAGATCTCTTTAGGTGTTATGGTAACAATTAATAAAGGGGATTAGTACCATTGGGAAGAAACGATGTTTCTTCCTCTAGGTTCTAGTCCTTCCTTTCTTAATTCTTACCCTAACCTCCATGGAAAACATATGCAACCGGTCGTTTATACTATGGTATCACCACTACCTCGTGGGGTAGGGTGCCGTAGGGAACGGTGTGTGTATGTATGCATGGAGTCCTATTAATTGTATGTGATGGGCAAGAAAGGGGTGTGAGATTTTCATCTCTCAAGCCTTCCCCAAATCTAACCCTAACAAGTGAGGAGACTACTCACTTATTAGGGAATTGAAAAACATTTCTAACTATCTAACTAGGGCAGATAATAAAGTTATACTAAGGCAGAATAAAAATTAACTAGGGCAATTAAATAAAACTACATACTTTATTGATGGCTCTCTCCAAACATTTACACAGGAATTAAATTCTGAATAGATGAAATAAAAAGAGGCATAACCTAAAATAGGTTTTAGGGTTTCTATTTATAGAACATAGAAACCCTAGGGTTACAATCACGTCATATCTGCAATTACAAGTATACCCCTAAGAAGACTAGTCAACGCGCCGACGCACCGACACAAATATCCACCGACAAGGGCATTTTATGGCCGCGGAACCGCGGCCAAAACCCCTTGTTTGGCCGTGGTTCCGCGGCCATCTAGTGGTCTTGCTGGCTCAATCTTTCCTGTTTGCTTCTGGTTACATTCTGCTTCTTGTTTCTTTACTTGGTTTCTCATTTTGTCTTCTAGATTTCTTCCAGATTTCCACAGTGAATAAAGTCGTGGACTTTACCGCTTACTTCGTGTCGAAGTCTTGAACCTTGCGCCGCCTTTGTACTCTGTGAACTTGTTTATTGATCTTCGTTTATTCTCCAAACTGTAGGCTTGATCAAGATTCTTCCATTTATCGGTCGTAGTCTCACTTTTGTATCGTCTTTTCATCGTTTTCACTGTTTTTGTTCCGAGAACCTGTAACCTGCAACTATGTAGCAGACATGGGTCAAAAGCACCTGTTTATTTGTAAAATGAATAAGAATGGGGAATATAATAATGCAATATTATGATATGAACAAATACCCCAAAACTAATCTTTTGCTCATCCTCGAGCAAACCTAGTTTTATTCTCGAAAAAGACCTAGCCTCACTTTCGCAGGGAAACGTGATTGCACTGAGCTCGTGCAACAAGCCGGTAAACCTCTAGGTATCCCTTGTAGGAGGAGTATTGTCTCCTGAGGGTTTTCAGTGGATACTACCCACAAAATCTTATCAATTTGGCTTATCGACTTTTATTCTCCAATTAGGTCTTCTAACAAGGAACTCTATTATCTTCGACTCATAAATTATCCACCCGAATTTTTCACGCTTCCTTATCATTTAACTTAAGATTATATATATTTTGTAGACTTACTTAGCTTTTTGCATCTTTTAAGCTTTCCTTCTAGGGTTCCATCTCAACTTAGGAATTATTATAATCTTTATTAAAGATATAAGCCCTATTCTTCATTCCTATCTCTCATCTAAACCCCAATCACATACCCCCACGTGTATGTGTATATCACACCTAAACTTGGAAATTCAAATCAAGCTATTATACTCTTGTCCATCGTCCAAAGTACTTTTCAATTGGTGAATTTTAGATGAAATTGCTCACACATTCTTCATGCGACCGTTAATACTTCTCGAGGTACCAACGACCGATTACAAAATATGTTCGCACATTAAAGCCTAATTCCTAGTCTTGAAATCCCTAAGGCTTTTACCAGTGACTCCCAAACCAGTTGGTCTAAGGCACTAGGTGATGAAGCACCCTCGCTAAATATATTTTTTCTATTAATGCAGCCTTAAGTAATCACAACAACCAGTGTTCATTTTTTTATCTCTTTATTCACACTTGTATTTTTATTTTCCTTCATACTAAGGACTTTTAGACAAGAGCATTTCAAGGTCTCTTCTACTATTCCAAGTTTCAAGGTTCGTGTTTGTGCAATTTGTAGGGTATATATTTTCAGAATCTAGACTTAAGCTTAGGAATTATTTTTCAAACTTATACTTCAATAAAAATATCAATACTTTTCCCTTGTTTTAACTTAGCCCCAAGAAGTCAACTCGAAATTTGCCTATTTCTAAATAAACTACAAAGACATATACTTTCTACCGTTAAATTTTAAGAAATGTTATTTTTAAGGGTTTTAATTTACTAAGTCTAAGATCTAGTTGTTCCTAACTAGTTAACCGTCTTGTCAAACTTAAGTCAATTATGACCAAAATTGAACTTTTCAATTTTTATAATATTTTAAAATTTTCAATTTTTATGGGTTTTAAAATAAGTATGCAAATGCAAAAATATACACATGAATGCGAAGGAAGAAAGCTTACCGAGCACACCCCCAAACTTAAACTTGACAGTGTCCTCACTGTCATGCTACACCAAGAGGGTCAAAATGGCCGATATTTCCCTGTTTATTTATTTATTTTTTAATAATTTTTTATTGTTAAAAGAAAAACAAAATATATACAAAAAGGTCCCCCCAAACTTCAGTGAAACGATGTTACATGTCAATGCCAAACTTTGCAAAGACCAAAAGTCAACACCAACCAGTTGAAAAATTTATCTATGTAAAGCATCGGTCGGTGGAAAAACATGTTGTACCGAGCCAAGAAGAATTGGGGAAGGGATAAGTGGTGGTATGAAAAGTATCTGTATGTACGTGGAAGTGAAGAGATAGGAGGTGATGATGAATCAAAACGAGAATGTGAATGATCAGAAATCAGAGGAATATTGGCATTCTTGTAGCTTATTAAAAGAAAAGGGGGTGGTTCAACTTCTAAAGGAGGAGGTTGATTATCCACACAATCCCCAAGTTGTTTTAGTGGATCCTTTATTGACTTGGCATCATCTATCATATGCATATGATATTCAATTAAGAGGGAACTAATCTCCTCGATGTCCGCCATAGTCCAGCCGAAAGCTTGCCGGTTATTTTGCAAGACCATTAAAAGAGGCTAGAGAGGCCGATATGATAACGGGAAAGGTCTCATTTTCACCTAGGTAAGCGTATTTAAGGTGAGACGGCAAGGGCTTGAGTTTGAGTTTCGGAGGCGAAACAATCAAAGGTAAAATTGGGGAATCTACCTCGAACTCAAAGGATTCCAACAATGGTTCAAAATCACTGTAAGCAACTGAATCGGATGGTTCAACTAACTCATCCAAAAATTCAAAGGACTCATACTCGGGCGGTTAGTCGTCAAAATCATCCGAAAAAGTGAAAAATTCGTAATCAACATCGGTTGTGCAAACTGTGTTAGATTCCAGGAGGGACGCACTAGTGGCGTCAAAGCTGTTGTCATCAAACAGAAAATTTTCAAGCTCGCAGTCCTCCTGCGTGATTTCATGAATATAGCATACTTCTCATGTACTAGTTCTAGGCCCGGGGGGCAGACTTCCTATCTTGTAAATATTGAACTCACTAGACATCTTCCCGAAAGATAGAGTCATGGAGCTATTGCGACAATTGATTACGGCATTGGAAGTGGCCAAAAATGGTCGACCGAGGTTCACCAGAATTTGGTTCCATGGGTTAGCAACACGTTGTGTGTCCATAACAATAAAATTAACGGGGAAAATGAAGTCCCCTACTTTGATCAACACATCCTCTAACTCACCCCTAGGATGGGCGATTGATCGATCAGCCATTTGGAGAGTACAACGAGTGGGTTTCAACTCTCCAACACCTAATTGCTCATACACAGAATAGGGAAGCAGGTTAACACTAGACACAAGATCTAAAAGTGCTCGATTGATGTTCGTATCCCCAATTGTTATTGAAATTGTAGGACAGCCAGGGTCCTTTCATTTTTGGGGTAAGGGTTGAGGTTGGTTAATAGTATTGCTCACGGCACTAGCTACTAGCACTTTCTTGGGTATCTGAGACTTTCTCTTCGAGGAGCATAAGCCCTTTAGGATTTTCGCGTAAGAAGGGACTTGTTGGATTGCATCCAAGAGAGGTATATTTATGCTAACCATTATAAATAACTCCATAATCTTCTCCATTTGTGGAGTTAGTTTATTGGATCTCAATCTGTTTGGAAATGGATTTTTTTGAAAATCTATTGAGTCTAATGTCTGTAGAGTAGAATGTAGAGTTGGAACGGATCCCAGTGTGGGTGTGTTCGTGAAGTGAGATGTCGGTCCGTTCGGATCAGAAGAAGAAGAGCCTTTTGAAGAATGAATAATAGGCTCTAACGAAGAAGATGAAGATGAAGAAGAAGATGATGGAGAAGAAGAAGATGAAGAAGAACCACCGGCAAGGGTGTCATCACTATTACCCATGTTATTATGCAACACTCTTCCAGATCTCAATGTGGTCATAGCATTTACATTATAATTTTGTTGTTCATATGCAACATGTGCGTCATGTGTGTGACCGGGATTTGGCAATGGTTGAGATAGAACCTTTCCCTTTTCTCGCTCTCTCAACGCAGCAGTTAGTTGTGTAATTTGCGCCTCGATTGATTTGATAATTTGATCATGTGAAGCATTGTTGTGCACCAAAGACTGAATGGAAATCTCCAACCTTGCTGCGGATTGTGTAGATTGTTTTAAAAATGCATCTAGACTTCTTTCTAGCGAGATAACCTTATCGTCGTTTGGTTGAACAAAATTGTTTGGAGGGTAAGAGTTGTTGGGCACAAAATTGTTCATTTGGTTTGGATAAGGTTGTGGTTGGAAAGGTTGCTGGTATTGAGTTTGTGGAGGTGCTTGTTGTTGTGGAGGAGGAGGCCTTTGAAAGTTGTTGTTTCCTTGGAATTGTTGATTTTGATTCCAAGCAAAATTTGGGTGGCTCCTCCATCCCGGATTATAAGTCGAAGAGTACAGATCATTTCTTTGTCGTTGCTGAAGGGCAGCATTGACTTGATCTTGTCCTTGAACAGGTGGATTGTAAGGACACTCTTCGGTAAGATGTGATGGATCCGAACAACAAGCACAAACTGTTCATGGGGGTAAAGCAGAGGCTGGAGAAGGCGATGAGATTTTGGTCTCAATTGCTTCTAGCTTTTTCATAAGTGTGGCCATTTCGGCCTTCATTGCAATCGACATATCTAATTGATGTATGCCTGCCCTAGACTGACCAATAGAAGAACATGAGGTGGTCTTTGTGCTTTTCCACTGAAGTGTTTGTTCAGCAAGATCCTCGAGAAACTGCCACGCTTCCTCGCTAGATTTGGTTAGAAAGTGACCTTGACAAATGGTTTCTAGCAACTGCCTCGTTGCTGGGTTCAATCCCTCGTATAAAGTTTGGCAAAGTTGCCAATTTTCGATCCCATGGTGAGGGCATTGAACAAGTAGGTCTTTGAATCTTTCAAAACACTTTCAAAAGGGTTCGGAAGGAAGCTGGGAAAATTGTATAATCTTATTGCGAATTTTTGAAGTCTTGTGATGAGGATAAAACTTTTTATGAAAAGCTTTAACAAACTCTTCCCAATTCTTAATTGAATGTGATGTTGTGTTGTATAACCACTTCTCGGCCAAGTCACATAAGGTGAAAGGAATGACCCTTAGCCTTATAGCATCATCTGATAATTGGGCTGTTTTCATCATTGCGCAAACGTTTTGGAATTTGTTTATGAAGATATAGGCATCTTCGGATTCCAGTCCGTGAAATTTGGCAACATGTTGATGAAATGGGGTTTGATCTCAAAATTGACCCCATTTGCCGGTGGGAGTGAAAGACAAGTAGGTAAGGCGGTGCGGACAGAGTAGAAAAGATCCTGGAGCGCGATTCGTTGGGGCGCTTCAACAGGCGGGTGTTGTGGGTTATTCGCACCTAACGGAGGTGGAATCAGTCCCGTGCGTAAGGTGTTGTTAGGATTATATCCTGACATCCCTTCGAAGGAAGAATGTGAAGGTGAAGGTAAGGAAGTGGAAGGAATTTTGACTTCGGAGTCGAAAGCTTCGTCGGTCGGTACCAACGAGACACGGACTAATTGGGCACTAGTGTCCCTAGTCAAACCGGACATACACTAAAGAGGTAGTGTAGTCAAAAAGTGAAAAACGGAATGTGGAGGTAAGAAAACATTAATGAGAAGAAAGTTGGTGTAAGTGGTGTGCAGGGATTTCTTAGCGACAAGTTGCAAGTTTTTGTAAAAAAAAAATTTCCTTTTTTTTCTTTTTGTGTTTTTTTATGTGGTGCTTTTTGCAAAAAAGATTTTCGATAAAAGGCATAGAACACGTTCAATCAACCACAAATGCACAATCAGGCCTAGATCTAGGGTTACCTAGGTCAGCTAGACAGCTCCTAACTGTTCCAAAGGGCAAGAAATAGGACCTCAAACCGCCTCTTCACCGCCAATTGTGGCCAGGTAAGCAGGAGGTTCTCCACCACGTAAGTAGTGGGCCTAATTAAGTAACCACTTGCCTTAGACACACTTGCCTAGACACCACAAAGTCAGTTTAGGATCAACGGTCGATGCCTACAACTATTCCTCTGTCCTATTGAGCGCGAAGTCCTTAGGGCTGAGTCAAATCTTTTTTTAATTAAATGATGGTCAATGCAATATGCCTTATGTGATTTCTGGGGTCCTGGGAAGGGTGATGAAATCCCCACCCAATATGGATTGGTTTCAAGCCCCTTAAAGTCCAATTAAATATGCAAAGCAGTAAACAATCACTTGCAAACAATTTTTTAGCGCGGCGCAAAGAATCCTGCACAAGATCAATTATTGGAAGAGAGAGAGATTTTTTAGCGTAAAGAATGCTGCAGGCAAATTTACAGAGGAGATATCAGGGGGTTGCAGAGAAGGAGAAAGGAAGCAAACAGAGATTTTTCCACGTGCTGACTCGACCCCACAACCGCGTTTCCGCCGCCAAAGGGTGACTCCCACCGCGATTCCGCGGTCTGATCTGCGAATCAGTTCCCAAAATTTTTTCTGTCCCTCTGGTTTGACTTTTCTCTGTTATTCAGATCTTGGGTTTTCTGTTTTGATCTCTGGATTTTTCCAGATCCGAACTCATTCGTTGATCCTGCAAAATTCACACGAAGCACCCTTCATACAATAAAAAGATGATACAATTTTTATATTTTTTTTCCAGTTTTTTTATGAGTTTTATGATTTTATATTAACCCGAAATTGCAAAAAAGAAAGTACTACGCCATCCCCGGCAACGACGCCATTTGATTTGAATGTTATTTAGCGTGCTTGCACTTTTAAAAGATGAATCAAAAATATTTGTTAACCACAATCAAGAACGGCGTCGTTTGGTAGCTAGCCGGTGAGTATGGGTCGCTCCACAGGGATGTTGTGTATTTTCTAATTTGGTCTAACGAGTTAATTCCAAACTGTGTGAATGGATTATCGCTAAAAACTAAACTGATTTATACTAAGACTAGAATCTTTCTAGGGCTAGGTTAAGGTTAAGTTTGGAAATTAAAGATTTTCTCACCGCTTTCAATGCCCTAATTTAGATCTCTTTAGGTGTTATGGTAACAATTAATAAAGGGGATTAGTACCATCGGGAAGAAACGATGTTTCTTCCTCTAGGTTCTAGTCCTTCCGTTTCTTAATTCTTACCCTAACCTCCATGGAAAACATACGCAACCGGTCGTTTATACTACGGTATCACCACTACCTTGTGGGGTAGGGTGCCGTAGGGAACGGTGTGTGTATGTATGCATGGAGTCCTATTAATTATAAATGATGGGCAAGAAAGGGGTGAGAGATTTTCATCTCTCAAGACTTCCCCAAATCTAACCCTAACAAGTGAGGAGACTACTCACTCATTAGGGAATTGAAAAACATTTCTAACTATCTAACTAGGGCAGATAATAAAATTATACTAAGGCAGAATAAAAATTAACTAGGGCAATTAAATAAAACTACTTACTTTATTGATGGCTCTCTCCAAACATTTACACAGGAATTAAATTCTGAATAGATGAAATAAAAATAGGCATAACCTAAAATAGGTTTTAGGGTTTCTATTTATAGAACATAGAAACTCTAGGGTTACAATCGCGTCATATCTGCAATTACATGTATACCCCTAAGAAGCCTAGTCAACGCGCCGACGCACCGACACAAATATCCACCGACACGGGGTCTTTATGGCCGCGGAACCGCGTCCAAAACCCTTGTTTGGCCGCGGTTCCACGGCCATCTAGTGATCTTGCTGGCTCAATATTTCCTGTTTGCTTCTGGTTACATTCTGCTTCTTGTTTCTTTACTTGGTTTCTCATTTTGTCTTCTAGATTTCCTCCAGATTTCCACAGTGAATAAAGTCGTGGACTTTTACCGTTTACTTCGTGTCGAAGTCTTGAACCTTGCGCTGCCTTTGTACTCTATGAACTTGTTTATTGATCTTCGTTTATTCTCCAAACTGTAGGCTTAATCAAGATTCTTCTATTTATCGGTCGTAGTCTCACTTTTGTATCGTCTTTTCATCATTTTCACTATTTTTGTTCCGAGAACCTGTAACCTGCAACTATGTAGCCAACATGGGTCAAAAGTGTAGGGTTCCTAGGCACACTAATGAGGTCTCACAAGGCATCAACCATGCCAATTTCAAAAATTTCAAGTGCCGAGAAACCCTAATACAGATCGTTGACTAGAGTTTACGCGAAAACGATAACTAGTTAACAACTTAACTAAGAGTGAACGGAAAATACAACCTTTGTAGATCCGGTCCTCCACCTCCATAGCTCCGTGATGATGTCTCCTCGCTATGATCATCGGATCCCGGGCTCTAGCGTCGGCTTCATCGGAGAAATGGTCGGGCTAGGTCGTCGACTTCGATGCCGAAGATGATCTACGTCGAGGCAACACAAGTAGCTCCAACTTCACCAAGTCATGAAACTTGTGAAGAAAACACCCTATACTACTTGGCAAGTGGTAGAGGATGAAGAAATAGGAAGTGGGGTCACTTTAGAATTGGATTTCTCACTCTTTTTCTCATTTCACCATTGATGGTAGCAAGCTTTTCTTCATCTTGAAGAAGGAGAGGAAGAAGAAAAGAATATGATATGAATTCTTTTAAAATAGAAAATAAGTGATTCTTATCATATAGCAACCATGGTTAAGTGTAGAGAATAAACTAGGGTTAGGTTTAATGGTTAGGTTTAGGAAAAGAACAAGAATGGTCAAGCATTCAACACTTCATGAAGTTTCAACAAAACAACAAAATAAGCCACCATTCTCTTTATCTTTCCAAAATGAATAAATAAATAAATGAATAAGTAAATAAAAACCCTAACCATTAACATAACCATGGTTTAAACTAAACATACACTCAAACATTCATGTATCATCAAATATGATACAATCAAGTGCACAAAAATATATCACATATACAATGTGCACTTCAAGTGAGAAAATCCTTTTTAAGTGAACTAATACCAGTTAATGTAAAGTAATATATCAAATATATAATTATACATTAAATCATTAAATCAACACTTGATTTAACGATCCGGTCATATCTCATATAACCAAGTAATATCAATAGTAACAACTTATCGAATCAACACTTGATCCGATAACCCGGTTATATCGCATATAACTGATCAATGTCATAAATCGCGAGAATCGAATACAGTATCACATACTGGTATTATTCTCGGTCCCGCACATATCTCATATGCGTTCCTATTTCATTTCGCTTGAGCCAGGAAACCTCTTTGTAGGACTCTAAAGACTCGTCAATACGCCGGCAGCAGGTGATGATCATATCAAACACCCACAAGCCGCAAGCGGTCTGCTAAACGTAACGGCCACCCGGGTATTGAGCGATCAGAAGATCGACAAGCAAGTCCGCTCACACTCCTGTGAATCCAACCAGTAACACTTACCGTACAGTCCGGTCTGTTCGTCTGATATGTCGCATATCTTGCCTAGGGGTGGCAAACGTCAGACCCCAATAGCTCGATAAGTCGTGTCGATATGAGGTCTATAACAGTTCGAGAAACTACTGGTAACACTTACCAGTAAATCTCAGCAACCCTGGCCAGGGATTTCCGGTTATAACCAATCGAACACAGCGCAACATCAACTCCCTATACTAGGAGAGACGAATCCCCTCCTATCGCTCATTGCCTCCATGTGATTCGGGACTGTACCCAAAAGCCACCGTTGTGCACGCCCTCTTGGACGTGGTAAGGTGGAAATCAAAGCACAGTGGGAATCACACAAGACTCTATGACGATCTCGGGTCAACAGACTAACCTGTACCGGTGTCACCAGAGAACTGCCATCTGACGTAAGGTATAATACCATCTGGGAGTTCTCGGCGAGTCCGTCCAGTGTACCCAGTCTCCACTGAGCACCCGTATACCATCTCTGATGTCAAACACCAATGGATATGGGATCATCCATCGTCCATCTGTATGGGTCGAGAAGGTATACGCTAGTCTACTCTGGTATATCGATGCCCCGTCTCGATATACCCACGACTAGGGACCTTGAAGGATGTACTTATAGACTACCATGTCCCCACTAGTATGATCCGCATCATAGTCCAATTAGTCAAGTACACATCCTAAGGGCTTTACCAACATGTAACAGAGTGACAATCAGTATACACGTTAAGGTAAAGAGTAACCAGATAGCATACTATCATGTCGAGCAAGAAAGTCCTCCCTATATATGTCCCAGCATCCACTACAATATACATCCTATGTACAGTAATGGCCTCTAGGGCATACATATAACTAACAATCTCCCACTTGCACTAGGGCCATCTGATAGCAGTGGTTGTAGTATCTCATACTCAACCATCCTATAAAAGTCTCTCTCTGGGAAAAGGCCTTTGTGAGTGGATCCGCCGTGTTGTCCTCTGAGTCTACTCTCCTAATCTCGATCACCATGGAGATCAACCATCTCCACGATCAGGTGACACTGCCTTAGAATATGTCTGGATCACTGATGGGAAGGACGTTCTTTGGCATAAGCCACAACTCCATTGGCACACAATGGGAGGAACTAAGTTCATCTCATGAACAGATATACATCCAGACTGCCTCTTTGGTAGTATCTTAAGTAGCGATGTGTCCAGCCTTTATCGTCTAGTAAGCCACGGTATCTAGATTGGAACTCTTCCAACATACCGTCCCTTTACTGAGGGTAAAGACAATGCCTGTGACTGACTTTCGGTCATCCTTATCACCCTGGAACCCTTCCAGTGATTCTCCCCAGGACCAATTGATACCATCTCACTACAACTAGTGAGTATCCTAATATCCAATTAGATCTATCTCATAGATCCAAAACCCAGGATTTAGTAGGTATCACTTTGATCCTTTTTGGAGAATCATTGTGATAAGCGGCGATTGACCGAGCGTAGCATAGGAAACTCCTTCCCTATCAAGAGTATGTCATCCACGTACTCTACGCGGATCACCACCATACTCCCTACTACCTTTTTGTATATACAAGGTTCATCTACCATTTTGATGATGTCAAACTCTTTGACTGACTCATCAAAAAAGATGTTCCAACTCCGCGATGCCTGCTTCATCACATAAAACATCTTGCACGTTTCCGCTGCTCCCACTATTTACGAAGCCCTCTGGCTGTGTACTTATAGACGCACTCTTCTAAATAAATATTTAGAAAAGCAGTCATGGCACCCAACCGCCAGATATCGTAGTCATGGTATATAGCCGTGGCAAGTAGGATCTGGATGGACTTAAGCTTGGTTACTTGAAAAAGGTATCATCATAATCCACGCCTGGTAAATGATGCAAACTTTTAACAAGTCTAGCTTTGAAAGTCTCAACTTTTCCATCTACACCAAGTCATCTTTTCAAGATATACTTGCTCCTGATGTGGATTTAACCCTTCAGATATAGCAGCCAAAGTCCATAATTTGCTGGTGTACATGGATTCCATCTCAGATTGCTAAGCATCCAGCCATTCTTACAGAGTCCCTACTCTTGATGGCCAACTCGAAACTAGTTAGGTCATCATCTCATGATGCAATCCTCGCTCCCACTGTCATAGAGAAACCAAACTCTCAGGTGGGTGAGGAACCCTACTAGATCGGCGGAGAGGCTTAGGTTCGTTGGTAACTATTGAATCCTTTGGTTCTACCAAATCATCAGCTGCAGTTTGTATAGCTGGAACATTTCCAGTTCTACAGAACTGACGTTGCCTCGATCTTGTCCGGATTTTGCTTTTAGACATAGGCCGGACAACCCCAAATCTTAACTAATTTAAGATATGGGCTCTTCCCTTTCCATATCACATATGAAGCGGTAGGCTACTGATTTGATTGGAACCCTATTCAATAGGTATGCAATTTCTCAAGTGCATAACACCCAATAGGAAAAAGGTAACTCAGTAGTACTCATCATAGAGCACATCATATCAAATAGGGTGTATCTGCTCCGCCCCGATATACCATCGTGTTATGGTGTATACGGAGGAGTAATTTTGAGAGAGAATCTCATTCTCCTTTAGAATAGTCCAGGATTTCCGTGCTCAAGTATTCTCCTCCTCGATCACATCAAAGGACATAATACTTATACCCGTATTTTGGTTCTCTACTTCTAAATCATATTCTGTGAATATCTCAAAAGGTTCGGACTTGTGTTTTAACAGGAACATATGTCTGAATCTTGAGAGATCATCAGAGAATATAATGAAGTACAAAGAACCGGTCTTGGTATGTGTAGACAGGGGACCTATATACATCAACATGTATCATCCCAAGAGGTCACTAACTCTTTCTCTGTTTCCAGTAAACGGAGCTATGGTCATCTTATCTCTGTGACATGACTACAAGTTTCATAAGATGTAAATTTAAACTGATTTAAATATGCATCTAAATGTAACTTTAGCTAGTCGGGTCACATTGATCTGACCTAGTCTACAATACCTCAAGAAGGATCAGTTCATTTCTGAACTATTCCTCTTGTGTGTGTTCCGTATACTCAGAACTGTAATTTGATTTAGAACATCAATGCTTTTAGATAACGTACCCGAACCGATCAACTTTTGATATAGGAAATGTTCAAAACATTATCCAACAATACAAAATTTTATCATTTCTTTACTAATAAAGAAACTGATATGATTTTGTATATCAGGTTCGGTATCTAAAAACATTCGTTCAGAATCAATGTATTGGTAATACAGGGTGACAGTGACCAACAGACTTGGCTGCAACACTTGCCCCGTTTTCTGTCTCATGAAACTTATCACCCGTTCTCAGTTCTTTACCTATCTGTAGCCCTATGTAACAGATTACATATCTGGGATCCTGATCTGGTATCACAAACCTAGGACAAAAAGAATATTGAGAAACAGTTCTGTGTAACGAACACACCCGAAGATGATGCATCATATGCACTTTCCTCGTTTGGGCGGCACGGGAAATCTGGTATTCCCCAATTTCCTGCTCTGTCTTATGACAATTATAAGTTGGAGCGGGACCAACGCTCCCCAGCTCAGTATAACAAGCGGGTTTGGTCAATACATCCATATTATTATCTTGATTAAGGCGTGACATGGTCGCTACCAGAAGAGAGAGAGAAGAAAACACTCTGCGTGCGCTCTTGCAAGATCAGATTGGTTATTATGTTATCTAATCAGGATGGCTCCCACTGTTTTTATCAAATCTTCCTTCAAACCCTAAAAGGAAAGACTAGCCGGGATTAATTACACGCTACAAGTTCGCCAATCTTTCAGCCAGGCCAGTGTCGGTACTTTGAGGGAGGTCCCCCGTGCTTTCGCACGAACCTAATTAATATAAACCTCGTTTTCCCAGAGGCGTAACCCCGTTGACACCTTTCTAGACACCTACTTGATCGGCTAATTGTAAAGTGTAAAACTCTCCCAGGAGTAACTCTACTCGCAGCAGGTATCGGGATCCAACTATCTCATAGAAGGTATGCAATCTCATTGCAAATTTCAACACTTGAAATTCCCGATAATATTTTGCCCCTAGCGTGCTATGACCTTGACGCATGCCAAACAACCCACAGTCCGCTAGTCAAGTTCAACCCGTACATTTCTTGATTGAATTAAACCCACCCGCACGACCCTTGACGTATGCCAAACAACGCCGTGCGAATACCCTAATCCAATCGCATCGTATGCAAGCAGATAAGCACTAGTTAGCTACCGTACATCACGCCTTGACGCATGCCAAACTACCGCAGCACGAATACTAACTAGTACTTATCTGAAATGACGGAGGGCTATGACTGGTTTTTCTGGAAACCTATTGCGTAATGAACTTGATATCGTTGTAGAATCAAATGATTTTAAAATGGAGTGTTTTTGAAGTTTTTCTAGTTTTGCTAAAGGGGTCACTCCCGGTGAAGGGATCGTCGGCCCTTTCCTCGTCGAATGAGGTACGGGATATATCATATATATCACTGTGCAAAGCAGAAACTATAGAAGCAATAAAAAACAAACCGAGTTTGTAGCATCTGCCAGTTATTGCTAAAGGAGTCACTCCCGGTGAAGGGATCTCGGTCCTTTCCTTATCGAATAAGGTGCAGGATGTTCTACAAGGAACACCGCGATGCAAAGCAAGAACTGTAGCTACCTGTTTTAATTTTGAAATTCGATTCCACAACATCTTAGGTTTTTTTTCTATCATTAATCACATTAATGATGTCCCATCATTTAAGTCACCTAAACATCACAGATAAATAAGACGTACACTTATGCCATCCGCATTCGCCTCGATGTCCCCTCGTGCACCGTTAGGTCAGGTAACTAACGGCAGAGCAGGGCGGGGCTAGCGCGGGTGTAAAACATAAGTAACATCTATATAATATATCATATATACTATATACAGTATCTATCACAGAACATCATATGATCACATCACAGATATCGCAGCAGAAGAAACATATGAAATATTGGATATACTAGGACGTCCGTGTTTTCAATACGAGCTAGTATAAAACACAGATTCCACGGTCACGATGAATAGCCAAACCCACACCCCTAGACCCCTACGAGAGAGGCAAGCAACCCTACCAATTCTAGAGTTAGGAGACCCGGACTCGACTCCTCGAGTTGGTCTCCCACTGGACTCCAGAAACCGGTTACTTGTGCCCTCCTCCTTGGGTCTATCCTAGTGCGGAAAAGTAAATAATATACAATGGGTGACATCTTCCGCAACCTGGAAGTGCCCCAATATAAGAATATTACATACAAGTTTTTACATGAATGAAAATGAAAAAACACTCATCTCACATAAAAAAAAACCCCGGCTATTCAAACACGACGATCCAATATAACATATCCAGCAACACATAACATCACATGTCATCAACGTAAGTAAATATGCGCATCCCAATTGTTGTTGGCATATAGCAACGAAACCGGCGATATCACATATTACACTTACGTTCACAGAAAAGAAAATGAAAAACTACAACAGTTGGAATCCGCAAATTCTTTAGACATCGCATGCCTAGCCAAATGAATTCCTTAGACATCGCATGCCTAACAGTTATAAATCCCGCATTTTAGTCTCATTATCGAAAACACTTTTCAATATCAAGTCGGGCAATTCAACAAGATTCCCGACATTTTGATCGAATGCTCGTCGCAAACTTTAGTAGGCGGCTGCACCCTCGATACCGTCGACGAAGTGCACTAAGGCGGAACACCGCTATCGCGAGCACCCGAACGGATGCTTTCGGTGACGGGGTTCTCCTACAGTCACTTGGTTGGGGCTATGGGGTGAGGCTGTCTATTAAGTTTACACGGCGAGTATCCGCGTACGCTACGTGATTGCGACGGACTTTTGATCACATCAAAATTCCATGGCAACCGATCAATTGAGACTAAAGTGCTATGTTTATAACATTCATATCAGTTATCTCATAACTACTTGTGGATTCCATGTATTGTATCCCATTCCAGATAAATAGAAAATGTTAAACTTTCCGATCGAACATTCAAACACCCAAGTTTTCCCGAAACAAATCAACACATGAAATGGGTTTTAAAACATCCAATTCATGCCTCAGTACCAACGGTCCAGCCGTAGAAGGGTCAAGCCAACGCCTTACATGTGGCACGCCGTACTTCCCCAAATCCGAAGGTTCAAAGGGCAGTTCAAGACGGTTAGATAATCGAGTTAAGGTTTGTTGTCTTCTAGAGGGTCCATCGCGTTACATGCACTACATAGAACGTCTTTAAACCACGGAAAGATCCAAAACTTGGAAATTTCCCGACAGGGGAAAAAGTGGGTATTTATATCCGGTCACACTTTTTAACATATTCTAAAATTACCCGGAAAAGCACATAGACAAAGTTTGAAATTTCCGATCGAATCATCGAAGCCCTAAAACACCCCAGAAAACTCAACTCTTGAGTGAAAATTAAAAATTCCCAGAAAACTCAGCACCTCAAGAAACAAATTACTGTGCAAAAATTGAAGGCTGACGTCATCATATGGCCGCGGAACCGCCGCAGAAGTCAGTCTTCTGCCGTGGTTCCACCGCGCTTTGGACGTATTACTTTGTCATTTTGCACTGTAATTCTTAGAACTTCCTGCTGAATTTTTTATGCATTTTTAATCTGGAAAAAACCCAGTTTTGAAAAAATGTACAGAGAGCGATTTGAGATTAGGGTTTCGGTTCGATCGGGCTTCTAACTCCGTCTACGCATCGCCTAAGGCTCTAGCTAGGCTCTGATACAACTGTAGGGTTCCTAGGCACACTAATGAGGTCTCACAAGGCATCAACCATGCCAATTTCAAAAATTTCAAGTGCCGAGAAACCCTAATACGGATCGTTGACTAGAGTTTAAGCGAAAACGATAACTAGTTAACAACTTAACTAAGAGTGAACGGAAAATTCAACCTTTGTAGATCCGGTCCTCCACCTCCATAGCTCCATGATGATGTCTCCTCGCTGCGATCATCGGATCCCGGGCTCTAGCGTCGGCTTCATCGGAGAAATGATCGGGCTAGGTCGTCGACTTCGATGCCGAAGATGATCTACGTCGAGGCAACACAAGATCAAGCTCCAACTTCACCAAGTCATGAAACTTGTGAAGAAAACACCATATACTACTTGGCAAGTGGTAGAGGATGAAGAAATAGGAAGTGGGTTCACTTTAGAATTGGATTTCTCACTCTTTTTCTCATTTCACCATTGATGGTAGCAAGCTTTTCTTCATCTTCAAGAAGGTGAAGAAGAAGAAAAGAATATGATAAGAATTCTATTAAAATAGAAAATAAGTGAATCTTATCATATAGCAACCATGGTTAAGTGTAGAGAATAAACTAGGGTTAGGTTTAATGGTTAGGTTTATGAAAAGAACAAGAATGGTCAAGCTTTTAACACTTCATGAAGTTTCAACAAAACAACAAAATAAGCCACCATTCTCTTTATCTTTCCGGAATGAATAAATAAATAAATGAATAAGTAAATTAAAATCCTAACCATTAACATAACCATGGTTTAAACTAAACATACACTCAAACATTCATGTATCATCAAACATGATACAATCAAGTGCACAAAAATATATCGCATATACAATGTGCACTTCAAGTGAGAAAATCCTTTTTAAGTGAACTAATACTAGTTAATGTAAAGTAATATATCAAATATATAATTATACATTAAATCATTAAATCAACACTTGATTTAACGATCCGGTCATATCGCATATAACCGACTAATATCAATAGTAACAACTTATCGAATCAACACTTGATCCGATAACCCGGTTATATCGCATATAACCGATCAATGTCACAAATCGCGAGAATCGAATACAGTATCACATACTGGTATTATTCTCGGTCCCGCACATATCTCATATGCGCTCTTATTTCATTTCGCTTGAGCCAGGAAACCTCTACGTAGGACTCTAAAGACTCGTCAATACGCCGGCAGCAGGTGATGATCATATCAAACACCCACAAGCCACAATCGGTCTGCTAAACGTAACGGCCACCTGGGTATTGAGCGATCAGAAGATCGACGAGCAAGCCCGCTCACACTCCTGTGAATCCAACTAGTAACACTTATCGTACAGTCCGGTCTGTTCGTCTGATATGTCCCATATCTTGCCTACGGGTGGTAAACGTCAGACCCTAATAGCTCGATAAGTCGTGTCGATATGAGGTCTATAACAGTTCGAGAAACTACAGGTAACACTTACCAGTAAATCTCAGCAACCCTGGCCAGGGATTTCCGGTTATAGCAAATCGAACACAGCGCAACATCAACTCCCTATACCGGGAGAGACGAATCCCCTCCTATCGCTCATTGCCTCCATGTGATTCGGGACAGTAGCCAAAGGCCACCGTTGTGCACGCCCTCTTGGACGTGGTAAGGTGGAAATCAAAGCACAGTGGGAATCACACAAGACTCTATGACGATCTCGGGTCAACAGAATAACCTGTACCAGTGTCACCAGAGAACTGCCATCTGACGTAAGGTATAATACCATCTGGGAGTTCTCGGAGAGTCCGTCCAGTGTACCCAGTCTCCACTGAGCACCCATATACCATCTCTGATGTCAAACACCAATGGATATGGGATCATCCATCGCCCATCAGTATGGGTCGAGAAGGTATACGCTAGTCTACTCTGGTATATCGATGCCCCATCTCGATATACCCACGACTAGGGACCTTGAAGGATGTACTTATAGACTACCATGTCCCCACTAGTATGATCCGCATCATAGTCCAGTTAGTCAAGTACACATCCTAAGGGCTTTACCAAAATGTAACAGAGAGACAATCAGTATACACATTAAGGTAAAGAGTAACCAGATAGCATACTATCATGTCGAGCAAGAAAGTCCTCCCTATATATGTCCCAGCATCCACTACAATATACATCCTATGTACAGTAATGGCCTATAGGGCATACATATAACTAACAAAAAGCACCTGTTTATTTGTAAAATGAATAAGAATGGGGAATATAATAATGCAATATTATGATATGAACAGCCCTAGATGCCATTATTGTACATATGATGTATATTATAGTAGATGCTTGGACATATATAGAGAGGACTTTCTTGCTCGATATGATAGTATGCTATCTGGTTGCTCTTTGTCTTAACATGTAGACTTGTATTGTGATACTGTCTTGCTCTCACTTGTTGATAAAACCCTTAGGATGTGAACTTGACTACCAGTACAATGATAGAGATCATATTAGTGGGGCCAGGGTAGTCCACAAGTTCATCCTTTAATTGTTCCTTGTCGAGGGTATATCGAGACCGGGCATCGATGTTCCAGAGTAGACTAGCGTATACGCTTCTTGACCCATATGATGGGCGATGGATGATCCCACATCCATTGGTGTTTGACATCAAAGATGGTATATGGGTGCTCAGTGGAGACTGGGCACACTGAAAAGGACTCGCCGAGAACTCCTATGTGGTAGTATACCTATCGTCAGATAGCAGTCCTCTGGTGACACTGGTACAGGTTAGTATATAGACCCGAGATCGTCATAGAGTCTTGTGCGGCTTCCACTGTGCTTTGATTTCCTCCCTACCACGCTCAAAGCAGACGTGCAAACAGGTGGATTTTGGGTACAGTCCAGAGTCGCTGTAACATTTCAGAAAATATAAAATATTACTTTTGGAATTTAATATTAAAATAATATATTTCCCGAAAACTGCCCGATTTGTGAAATTGGAGTTTTCGAAAAAAGGTATAAATATATACCAATAATTGCGAAATAAATGAAAATTAAAATGATTTATTCATTTTATAATATATTTATAGGATTTGGCATTTTTAAAATTTATTATACGCAGTTTTGATAAAAACCCGATTAGTGCACTGCTAATCGCGATTAAGCCAAATCCGTGTTTCTACAGTTTTCATAGTTAGTGCACCATGACATGTTTCATTTGGTTACATGTTATTTCATTTATGGTGTTATATGGGTGTATGTTTTTTTAGCAAGAAAAAGAAAAAAAAAAGGAAAAGTCAAAGGGGACAAAATGATTAGGTTAGGTGGACTTTTGGGGGAAAGAGAGTGTGTGATATTGTGAGAGAGAGGGAGGGGGGCTGCTGCCTCATTTTCAATCTCCCGCCATTTTCAACTCCCTCTTCATCTCTTCAACCCCACAACCCTCCTCAAAGAACCCTAGATCTATCTCCAAACAATCCCCAAAACCCTACACTCCCTTCACAAAACTTAATCCCCATTTCTTCTTCTACGCGTTGAACCGAGCAAAGTAGGATTTTGACGACTTTGGGAAGTTAGTGCTGCCTAGGGGGACCAAATGAGGTATAATTTCTTCCCTTTAGATTAGTTTTGTGCGATATCGTGTTTTAAAGGTCGTTTTATGATGTTGCTGACCTGCTGTTACCCCGAGCATCCACTGGGAAAACAAACAGTATGGTAATGTTGTGCTCGTAACCCTAAGTGACCACCTGAAGAACGAGACCTTCCCCATCGGTTTTGGCCGGCGACCATTGGGCAAATTCCGGCGACACCGGGTATGTAGGGGAGTTAGGGATTGGATTCCTTAGGGTAGTTGCCGGAAGCTGTTTAGAGGTGTTTGGTTCTACTAGATTTTTGTGTAATAACTATGGGTAAAATCTGGGGGCTGTTGTGAGTATTTGCTTGACCATGGGAACACGATTCCTGACCTGAGCCATAGACCTGAACCAGATGCACAAACTTTAGGATTGATTCATGTCAGTTTAGTGAGTATTTTGGGTGTGCAGGGAGATCTGGAGCAACCCAGGAAAATTATGAGAGTTGCAAACAACAACAGGGACCCAGTTTTGATCATAGGAGACCATCATGACAAAATGAAGCCCATAGGAGCCAAGGGGGCCGGCGAGGCCGGATTTTTATGGTATGTGGCCGGCCACTTGGTGAGGGCAGGGGCCTAGTTTGGTTCAGTAGCTCACATATACCTTATACATCACCCTAAACTTGTTTGCTTGGATTTATTTGACCTGAGTCAAAATCTGGAGCAATTTAGTGTGGTTTTTGGCTATGTTTCCGTATTTTGAAATTTTTAGTTTGATATTTGGATTTGTGTTTGGTTCTCACATGTTTGTTCATCGACAACAAGGGTTGTTTAATTGATTTTGCATACGTGGGCTATAGGTTCTAACCTATAGCCCATCCGTTTGTCGTTTTGGATTTCAGAACATGATTTTTATAGCGTTGTGATATGTGTTGTTATTGTAGGTACCTTCGCGTGGATTCCGAGGTGACGGAGTGTGGCGTCATTGACTTCGGCAAACAAGAACCAAGGTAAGTGGATCTATATCCATAGGGGATGTCGGGTGGATTGCGTATAACACCCCCGCAAAGTTTTGATGGAGACTGATTTATAGAATATGGTTAAGGAAACCTAGATTAGGAAACTAGGGTTAGAGTTAAATGATAGTTAGTAAAACCATATTAGAAACCAAGGATAGTTTGAAGTGATATAATACGGCTAATATGTGATGACGGAATCTGAGGATGACGTTTAGCGTTATTGCCGTTTAGGGTACTATAGGACTAGATAGTCGACGTAGATGCGTCATCCGAACCATGCCTTTTTTCTAAACCGAAGAATCGTATGTATCTTTAAACATATACCTTGAGGGATGTTATGGATTTTCAAATTATAGCTTTTCCTTAAAAACACCGTAATACCTATTTTCAAAACTACGATTCACTTCTTTAAAAATCTGATTGTATAGTCCGGGTGCATATGTTAGATTAGATACTTACACTTCGTAGATAGAATATTTTTTGTAAATTCGATTTGATATGTGATATAAATACGATGAAAGAATATAAGACCGATATTATGATATGATGATATGATGGTATACGGATGCGAGTCGATCGAGTTGATTTATAACGTGCCGATCCCCTAATATGAGATTATTGCGGATGTAAACCGGGACATAGGCACGTAGATATACATACATTTATAGAATGTTGTGAATCATGGATGATAGGTCGTATGTGATTGATTGATCTTAAAAACTATCTATAACCGCAATCAAGAACGGCGTCGCTTGATAGCTAGCCGGTGAGTACGGGTCGATCCACAGGGATGTTATGAATTTCCTAATCGCTCTTACGAGTTTATTCCAAAGGGTGTTCGGATTGATTATTAAATCTAAAAAACTAAATCTATCTATACTAAAATTATCTAGATCTAAATCTTGCGAAGGTTAGGTTTAGGAATGGTTTGGAAATGTAAATAAATCTCAACGCTTTCTATACCCAAATTAGGATCTAAGAGAAGTTATGGTAATTATCAATAAAGGGGATTAGATCCATTCGGGAAGGTGTTCCTTCCTCAAGGTTCTTGTCCTTCCTTTAGAGATCCTTACCCTATCCTCCATGGAAAACACGCGCAACCGGGCCTTTATACTACGGTATCACTGCTACCTCGAGGGATAGGGTGCCGTAGGGCGCGGTGTGTGCGTGTATGCATGGAGTCCTATTGATTATATCTGATGAGTAAAAAAGGGATGAGAGATCTCATCTCTCAAAAACCCATCCCCAAAGCTAACTCTAAACAATTATCTAGGGCAAGGAATTAAATCTACCTAGAGCAAAGAATGAAAAATTACTTACTTAACAGATGGCTCTCTCCAAACATCAACACAGGGTTGTCAGATCTGAATTCATGAATTGAAAAGAGGCACCGATGCTCTCCAAAAGAATTCTAAAATTTATTAATGAAGGGAGGCATAGGGAGGCATAACCTTTACAATGATTTAGAGTTCCTATTTATAGAGGATAGGAAACCCTAGGTTACAATTGATTCGCACGTCTACATTTACCAAAATATTCTTAGGAAGACCTAGTCAAAGTAGACTCCAAGTTTTGGTAAAATTTTATGTCTCTGTCTCTTTAAAAGGAAGTATTGGGCCTTGAAATTTCCTTTGTGGGCTCTTCTATCTTTGGGCTTCCTTATTATTTGGTTCTTTTATTAAAATAGCTTCTATGTTTCTTCCAGATCTCCAGTGAATAATTACGGTGGACTTTTAACCGTTCGCTTTGTAATCTTGGACCTTGCATTGCCTTGTACTTTGTGAATTTTATCTTTGATGTAGGCTTGATCAAGAGTCTTCGTTTGTTGCTCAAAATCCACTTTTGCATCGTCTTTTCATCGTTTTCACTATTTTAGATCCAAGAACCTGTAACCTGTAATATGTAGCAGACATGCGTCAAAAGCACCTGTTTGTTTATAAAACGAATAAGAATGGGGAATATAATAATACAATATTATGGTGTGAACAAATACCCCCAAACTTATGTTTTGCTCGTCCTCGAGCAAACTTATTTTTATTCTCTACAAAAACCCTGACCGCACATTCGCATGGAAACGCGATTGCACTGAGCACGTGCAACAAGCCGTTAAACCTTTAGGTGTCCCTAGTAGGATGAGTGTTGTCTCCTGAGGGTTTTCAGCGGATACTACCCACAAAATCCTATCAATTTGGCCCATTAACTTTTATTCTCCAATTAGGTTTTCTAACAAGAACTCTATTATCTTCGACTCATAAATTATCCAGCCATGTTCTTCAAACTTCTTTATCATTTAACTTAAGATTATATATATTCTTGTGAATTTACTTAGCTTTCGGCATCTCTTTAGTTTTCCTTCTAGGGTTCCATCTCCACATAGGAATTTCTATCAACTCTACTAAAGATACAAGTTCTATTCTTCACTCCTTTCTCTCGTCTAAACTCCAATCACATATCCCCACGTGTGTGTATCAATCACCCCTACACATGGAAATTCAAATCAAGCAATCATACCCCTGTCCGTTGTCCAAAGTACTTATTAGTAGGCGAATTTTTAATTGAATTTTGCTTACACATCCTTCAAGCGACCGTTAATACTTCTTGAGGTACCAACGACCGATTACAAAATGCCTTTTCACTTTAAAGCGTACTTCCTAGTCTTGTTACACCCAAGGCTTTTTAGCAGTGACTCCCAAACCAGTTGGTCTAAGGCACTAGGTGATGAAGCACCCTCGCTAAATATTTTTCTATTTTTTGCAGCCTTAAGTAATCACAAAAACCAGTGTTCATTTCTTTTTTCTTTATTCACTTTTTTTCTTTTATTTTCATTGTACTAAGGACTTTAGACAAGAGCATTTCAAGGTCTCTTCTACTATTCCAAGTTTCAAGGTGCGTGATTGTGCAAATTGTAGGGTATACATTTTCAGAATCTAGACTTAAGCTAGGAATTATTTTTCAAACTTATATTCTAAAAAGAACATCAATACTTTTCCTTTGTTTCAACTTAGCCCAAGAACTGAACTCAAAATTTGCCTATTTCCAAACAAACTACAAAAACATTTACTTTCTACCGTTAAGCTTTGAGAAAGGTTATTTTTAGGGTTTTTAATTTACTAAGTTTAAGATCTAGTTGTTCCTAGCCAGCTGACCTATTTGTCAAACTCAAATCAAATATGGCCAAAATTGAATACAATAATTTTTATATTTTTTTCAATTTTTCAATTTTTTATGGGTTTTTAAAATAAGTATGCAAATGCAAAAATATGTACAAATGAATGCGAAGGAAAAAGACATACCGAGCATACCCCCAAACTAAAACTTGACAGTTTCCTCACTGTCATGCCATACCAAGAGGGTCAAAATGTCGGCACTCCCCTGTTTATTTATTTTTAAAAAAAATTTGAATTTTTTATTGTTTTGAAATTTTTTTTGAATTTTTTATAGAAAAAGAAAACAAAATATATATATACATATATACAATAAGGTCCTCCCCAAACTAAGCAAGGCCTTACATAAGCCAAAGGTGAGCACCAACCATTCAAAAATCTTATCGTGGTAATGGTAGGGTTGGTGAATGAATGGGGTGGAAAGAAAAGGAATGAGAAGAACACGAGACCGAATGGGAAGAAGAGTGGAATATGGTCCCGGCGGTGGAGAAGAATGGCGGAAAAGAGAAAAAAGTGGAGTACGATCTTGAGGGTGTAACTCGAGTGAGTAAATTAGCGCAATTTGTGATGACCGAAGTGTTAAAAGTGACTGTGCTAATCTATCAACTCGTCGTGAAATGGGGTCAAATCCCTCAAGATTCGCAAGAAGGCATGGGTACGCCGAACTTGGTATTGGAGATGAAAGCGTAACGGTCTCTTGTACGGTCGGAACGATAGGAAGGACGAAAGGGAGTGAATTAGGGATAGTGTTATTCTCACCTAAGTAATCTGTCGCGAACTTGAAGCATTCCATCAATGGTTCGAAACAACTGTAAGCAACTGAGTCTGATGGTTCGACTAACTCATCTGAAAATGTAAAGGACTCAAACTCGGACGGTGAGTCATCAACATCGTCCGAAAAAGTGAAACATTCGTACGCGTTATCGTCTGTGAGAACTGTGTTAGATTCAAAGAGAAATTTTTCAAACTCACGGTCTTCAAGCGTGATATTAGGCGTGGTCAAAACAATGGAAAGGAGGGAGGGTGATTTAGGTAAAGGTTCAAGAGGATGAATTGGAAAATCCGACACATCAAACAAAAATGGTTCAACCTCAATATTATCCTCACTACTCTCCTCAATATTATCCTCATAATACTCCTTAATACTTATCTCATCCATGCCATTATCATCAAAATCAAGACGCATATGAAGTTCGGGAGAAACAATTAATGACTCGGGATGATGAATTGGACATAAAATTTCAATCAAATCGACAGGTTCATCATCCGAAATATTCCCGGCGTCTATATCCTCAATCAAGTGAAAATCAATATTTTCTGACACCTCATCAAAATCATGGATATTTATCGATTTAGGTTCTAGAGTGGAGGTGTAAATGTCAAAAGGATTACGTGTGGTTTCACTCGAAAGGGGTTCTTCACAATCTGGCAAATCAAGCACTACAAAGTCGCACAATTCATCATTTTGGACACATGTTTGAAAATTGGAGTTATTGGATTCAATTAGGTATGGGTAGGTTTGATTTGGAAATCCTCTCACATTCTCACTCTGTCCAACCGCCTCCTTATACATTGAAAAATTTGAAGCTGGTTGAAAACTAGCTGCCAGTTCACAAGGTTGTTTAAGGGCGGTAATGGATGCTTCCACATTCCTAACCATTTTGTTTGTTGCTGAAATATAAGCTTCCAACGACTGTTCCAAACTAGACATGGGTTGTGAAGGGGTTTCGGTAAAAGATTCGAAACTGTTTGGATACGTGAAACTCCCAAAAGGCTGTGTAGAAACAGTGTCTAGTGACGGTGGGAAAGTCGGGTAGGACTGGTAGGAAGTGGATGGCTGGACAGGAGTAGGATCAACCTGTGGATAGAAAGGTGAATGAACTTGTTGATCCCTATAATTGGATGTATGGAGAGGAGTGAAAGATCGGCTACGAGATTGAGCAATATGCTCAGCAATGGACATCGGTTTAGGAGTTACAACAGGACTTGAAAAAGTGGTATCAACGTATGAAAGTGGTGATGGTTGACACAAAGTGGGTTGCAAAGTCGAACAGTTTCTCCTAGACGCTTCTATTTGATCTTTCAAAGAAATTTTAGGCACGGAGGGATCTTCCTTAAATCGACCGAAACAATTGACGTACGAGGAAAAGTTAGGTTCGGGATACCAAAGTTTGGCAAGAGATTTATGATGTGGGGTACCCATGATAGAAGAAAGGGGAAAAGAAAGAAGGTTGGATGGTGCAAGGATTTCTTAGCGACAAAAGTTGCAAGTCTTTTTTTCTTTTTCCTTTTTCTCTTTATTTAGAACTGTTTGCAAAAAGATTTTCGAGAGAAGAGCAAAGACACTTTCGATCAACCAAAAATGCACAATCAGGCCTAGATCTAGGGTCACCTAGGTCAGTTAGACAGCTCCTAACTGTTCCAAAGGGTTAGAAATAGGACCTCAAACCGCCTCTTCACTGCCAATTGCGACCAGGTAAGTGTCAGGTAAGTGGGAGGCTCCCCGCTACAAGTAGAGGTCCTAATTAAGTAACCACTTGCTTTGACACACTTGCCTAGACACCGCAAAGTCAGGTTAGGATAAACGGCTGATGCCTATAACTAGTCCTCTGTCCTATTGAGCTTGAAATCTTTAGGGCTGAGTCTAGTATTTTTTAATTAAATATGGTCAATGCAAATGCCTTATGTGATTTCTGGGGTCCTGGGAAGGGTGATGAAATCCCCACCCAATCTGAATTGGTCAAAAGCCCCTTAAAGTCAGTTTTAAAGATATGCAAAACAGAAAAATCACTTGCAATCAAATCTTTTTATTTTATGCGCGGCGCAAAGAATCCTGCAGAAAATCAATTTATTGGAAGGGGGAAGATTTTTAGCGCAAAGAATCCTGCAGAAGATTTGACAAAAGATATATAGGGATTGGCAGAAGAGGGAAAAAGGGAGCAAACAGTGCAAAAATCGCGCGCTGACGTGGCAAATGGGCCGCGGAACCTCGGCGGGATCGCGCTTGCGCGGCTGATTAGCGGCGGTATGGAGGCTTCAGGTCTCCAAAAAAATTGAGCTGTTCTGCTTTTCTAACCTCTTTCTGTTCTGATGTATCTTTTTCTGTTTTGAACTCTGGATTTTTCCAGATCCGTAGATCCTGCAGAGATTCAAAAAAAAAAACACCCTTCCAAAAATAACAGATGATATATTTTTATATTTTTGTGATTTTTCAGTTTTTATCGTTTTTTAATTTAGATTAACCCGAAATTGCAAAAAGGAAATACTACGCCATCCCCGGCATCGGTGCCATTTGATTGATCTCAAAAACTATCTATAACCGCAATCAAGAACGGCGTCGCTTGGTAGCTAGCCGGTGAGTACGGGTCGATCCACAGGGATGTTGTGAATTTCCTAATCGCTCTTACGAGTTATTTCCAAAGGGTGTTCGGATTGATTATTACATCTAAAAAACTAAATCTATCTATACTAAAATTATCTAGATCTAAATCTTGGTAGGGTTAGGTTTAGGGATGGTTTGGTAATGTAAATAAATCTCAACGCTTTCTATACCTAAATTAGGATCTAAGAGGAGTTATGGTAATTATCAATAAAGAGGATTAGATCCATTCTGGAAGGTGTTCCTTCCTCTAGGTTTTTGTCCTTCCTTTAGATATCCTTACCCTAACCTCCATGGAAAACATCACAACCGGGCCTTTATACTACGGTATCACTGCTACCTCGAGGGATAGGGTGCCGTAGGGCGTGGTGTGTGCATGTATGCATGGAGTCCTATTGATTATATGTGATGGGTAAAAAAGGGATGAGAGATCTCATCTCTCAAAAAGCCTTCCCCAAAGTTAACTTTAAACAATTATCTAGGGCAAGGAATTAAATCTATCTAGGGCAAAGAATGAAAAATTACACGGTAGACTTTAAACCGTTCGCTTTGTAATCTTGGACCTTGCATTGCATTGTACTTTGTGAATTTTATCTTTGATGTAGGCTTGATAAAGAGTCTTCTGTTTGTTGGTCAAAGTCCACTTTTGCATCGTCTTTTCATCGTTTTCACTATTTTAGATCCAAGAACCTGTAACTTGTAATATGTAGCAGACATGCGTCAAAAGCACCTGTTTATTTATAAAATGAATAAGACTGGGGAATATAATAATACAGTATTATGGTGTGAACAGTGATATTAGGCCGTACCCTCTTTTGTCATATAGGATGATAGGATCCCTATTAGTTTAATGTCGCTGCACGATGATTTTCCGTGCGTGATGAGTTTGACTTGATGTTTGATCCATAGCCTTGACCAGAGGATGCCGTACGACGGATTATACCGTACGTGATGCTGTGAGGCTAGATGCCGATAGATAGATTCACGGACTCAGACATATGATAGTTATGTATACCTTATAGCTTTTAGCTGATAATTAACCTTGTGGTGCATTCATGATATTATTATTGCATCACATAGACCTGTGATAGTACACCTGCACCATTATCGACGATGCGTATGTTACACGTACACAGTTTGTAAGCTCACACACTTCATCATCGATAATTACCATATCACTACACAGTAGGATTGCTGCATCATGATATGACTCTTCCCATAACCTGCTTGCACATATATATTGATATCTCCACACTTGTGCACATATACACTGGTATATCCATATTGGTGCACACATACATTGGTACATCTACACTTGCGCATATTCATATTGTACCTATATAGATAACTGGTTTTATTGCAAAATTGGGAACTGCATGTTATATTTTAAAAGCTGGAATCAATTTAAAAGAGCGGTTTTTCCTTAATATGTCATATCACTATTCCATGTTGCATGATACACGATATGCTTACATTTCTATTATATGTCGCATGCATCATGCTCTATGATTTTACGCATTGAGATATGCTGTTTTCATGAGATTTCAGGATTTGAGAACCGTGGACATTTTAAAAGAGATTATGTGTTATTTTAAAGACCCGATTTCTCCTGATATGATATTTCAGTGCGTCCGCCATGTGTTTTCTCTGTTCTGAGAGCGACATGTGAAACCTGATTCGAGGAGGCGGATGAGGCCGATTGCGGGTATATGGTGGACCCGGTATGGTACCCCGGGGCAAGAAAGGGATGCTGTGTATACAGACGGTGAGACTGGCAGAGGGACTACTACCTACCGGGGATAGTATTTGGGCTCGGCGGATATCCGGAGGATACTGACCGTAGTCGAGAGATGATATGGGCCGATCCGGACTGACAGAGCCCGATATATGAAGATTTACGTGCCGATGCTGGGCACGGTTTTCATGATGTTTTCGAGTGTCGATGCTAGGAACTCAGGTTCCATGATTTTGATATGTCACGAGGGACACCGTTGATATATATATCCTCATACTTTCATGCACACTCCTTTATGATATTTACGTGCATACAGACATTGATTATATGGGTGGACTAGATCCACATACAAACATACATACATACACTATTTCTACTATTGGAGATTATACACATGCTTATATACACTGATTTATGGGTGGACGAGATCCACATATCAGCATACATTGATTATTACAGTTGGATGTTATCCGCATGCATATAGGTATTGACTACCTTGTTGGCACATATACGACCCGGTCACCATAGATATCATAGTATTACTTTATGATATAGTTGACCTAGGAGTCGTTGTTTATTCGATTTCTACTTATAGATATATTTCTATCCACGAGTTGGCAACTCACCTCCGTTGTGCCATAGTTCTTACAGGTTGACCATGTGGATCAGTAGCGGCATCGCTGGCACACAGTTTCCTTTGGGTGTTTTGCAGTGGTAGGTGGGACATTTGTATCATACCCACTATTGTATTACATTTCATATTGTATCTAGTTAACTCCATCAATCAATCAAAATTAGTGATTTGTATAAGTAATGAGACTTAGTGAGATTGTGGTTGCGAGACTTAGAGCGAGGGGTTTCCGCTACTTGTGAGTTATGTGTCTTGCTTTTCTTTATCTTTTTGTGGTGAACTTCGCTGCTGGGCGTCATATACTTATTTATATTGTCTTGCGTGGTTGTGCTCCGCCGTTTGGCGAAGAGCTAGCTCCCGCTTAGGGATGCCATTATTCTTCTTATGTACTTGTGGTTTTAGAACAAAATATACAAAGGAGGTGCTGCCAAAATTTTTAAAAGACGAAACGTGTTTTCAAACTAGTAAATTTCACTTGCATCATTCATGTTCTTTTCCTATGCATTAAGAAAACTTGATTTTATTATAACTTTATTTCAAAACTACACCTCCTTTATTCTTCTAAAAATGTTTAGATTTCTGGGCTTCAGCTTACTTGAATTCCATTACGCATTTAGACATTGCGTGATTCAAGTGCTGGTCACAGAGCTAATATTTTGGGTCGTGACAAAGTTGGAAACAGAGCGCTAGGTTTAACCTTGTTCGAGTCTATGTTTGACTATGCGGAGTCTAGGGCGGGCATGTATTTTGGAACCTAGGCTTGACCTTACAGAACTTAGACTTGGATGGGGGGGTATTAGACCCGAACTTTCGTTTCATAGGCTGACCCTGATTGATGGAGTAGGTAGCTTGAGTAGAGTGATGTACCGTACGTATGTTCCGCGGCATATTTACGATACGATACTCCACTTAGGAAACCTTAGGATGTACATATTTTTGAGACCATGATTCTCTTTGTATCCATGATTATACATCCATTGGATATCTTCGATTCTATTAGTTTCATGGTCATACCATAATAGATGCTATTCCTTCTTATGATCATGTATCCTTCTAGATCTATCGTTTCTTCTCATGCCGTTGATCTGCTCTCTTCGATACTCGATTGAGGTTCCTGTCACCATAGTTTGAGCATAGTTTGAGCTGCTGCTAGTGTTGCGGTCAGGGAGAGCTCGTCTGGTACGAGGGCTGACCATTGTGATTTTCTGGTGACAAGAGAACGTCTCGAGTTAGTATTTTATGTTGTGACCTCTTGTAGTGGCGAGTGATTGGTTTTACACCGGATGATCAGGTCATTGTTAGAGCTGCCAGTTGCGAGAGGACCGTAGATGTACAACATACCTCAGAGATTTTGATGTCGCCTACCGTGCAGACAGGTGACCCAGCTGTTGCTGAGATGTTGGGATGTCGCTTCCAGAGCTTATGAGCTAAGATCGCTGGAGCTTCCAGGTAGAAATGCGACAAATGATAGCTAGTCTACCCCGATTTGAGAGACAAGGTGATTCGTCGGATTGATGCACCGACGCAGGCCCAGTTGAGTTGAAGATTTTCAGTGTGGAGAGTCTTATTCAGATCTAGAGCAGACCGATTCAGAGATGACCGCCGATGTATCGCCTTTCCTGGAGGATAGAGGCATTGTTTAGCATGCAGGCGAAGAATAGTCACATGTGGTATTGGTGAAGCTAAAAGGTTTCGAACGAGTGCCAGGACACCATTTTCCCAAGTTTATAGTGTTCGGAGGAACATGCAGGTAATTCTGTGGACCCTGTAGAAGAATGAAACCCTAACTCAACATGATGACCAAGGAACCGCTTTGAACCTTAGGGTTTGTGGCAGTTTAGCGGAGCCATCAGTGAGGCTTGGGTTTGCCCTTCTACGGCTGGTCCAGAGGTGCTGTGGTATGTACCAGGATATTTTTAGACCGCGCTCAGGTGTTGAGTCTTTGGGAAATTTTAGGACCTCGATGACTCGATCGAAAAGTTTGACGTCGTCCAGATACCATGTGATAACAGATCAGTAAGGTGACCAGCTTCGGATAGAGGACCTCACCCAGATGCGTTGTGAGTTGATCGGGAGGGGACGAGTATTAAGTATTCCTTCGATGGTTGGGACGAGTTCCCGAGAACGTGTTCCGCTAGATATCTTCTACCGAGTGATGAAGATACTGAGTTCGTGACTTCGAGTCTGTGGAGAGACTTCGGATTGACCGTGGCCATAAACAGTTGCAGTGCGCAGACAGCATGGCGTGACGTCATTGTGGACGACGATATAGACAAGTGGAACCAAAGGTTCGTGCGAGACGCTGACGAGCTGTTATTACTCGCCATCGAGATCAGAGACCTGATATGCTTACAGAGGCATTGGGATACGGCCAGTTTCCGAAGGAATGTGTGCGGAACACGCAGATGTCCAGAAAATGAGAAAAGATTATGTAGGAGTACCAAACTCCGTACAGTTCCGCATAGGCAAGATCGGAAGAGACCCTGAGCAGGATTCCTTCCAGGACACTGCTGCAATGAGATTTGCACCCAGGATCAGATGTGTCGTGTGTATTCATAGGACCAGAGGCTGACGCCGGGAAGCGCGGCACTACGAGTTGGTGGCGATGATTGACTGAGAGATGACTAGAGAAGTGCCAGAACGGAACGTCCGCGTTAGCACACCTGACAGAGCCGATGAGCCGATGGATTGCGAGTGTAGTAATCCACAGAGAAAAAGAAGACCTAAAGACAGAAGTCGCCAGACCGTGAGCGGGAGGCGAGCGGATGTTCTTGTTCTGCCGGTTTTTAGGAGCACCGATTTATTTTTTCGATATTGTAGGAGGTGTACCTCGATGTCCTTTATTGCGATTTGCGTTGTGATCCGAGTATCACGCTTATATCGTTTGGATTTGAGTTTTGATGAAGAGTTTCCTGATATTGATTTCGTGCGCTATGGCTGCACCTACTGGGTATTTGCATATTTGTGCATAGTTTCGCACCTGATATATATATTTTATACACCGCTATGTTGATTTGCGATTTGTGCATATCTATTACACTTGAGATTTGGTTTTGTGCCTTGGCTGCACATATCTATGATTTCATGGATTTCGTACGGTGATTTAATTTTGTCCGTGTGGTACGCACTCGATTTGATTTTTGCACTCGGTATAGCTTATATGTGCTTGAAGTGCATTGATTTGTATTTTATGCACGCAGTTGCACACGTTTACGATTTTATACACCTTGGTGTACTCGGTGTTGCTTTTATGCGTTTGTGTTATTGATTGTATTTCGTGCAATTGCTGCACCAGATTCGTATTTTGCACATTAGTTGCACTAGATTGCATTTCTTGCATTTGTTGCACCGGACGGGTACCTATGCGTTTGTCGCACTGGATGTATACTCCGTACCTTGGTTGCACCCGATTTATATCCTTGAGCATTCGTTTTACCGGAGTGGTATTTCCGTGCATGCTACGGCACTATATGCTTTTATGGACCCGACGCGCTTTTGGTCAGATTTTGCGCAAATTAGGCGCTCGAGTTCGGATTTTTGTGCGCATCGGGTGTACTTGAGTGAGATTTCACTCGTGCATGTCGGATGCTCCTGATTTAGATTTCTTCCGTGCATATTGGATGCGATTTCATTCGTGCGGGACATATGCACTGATTTGGATTTTCGCGCATGATGGGCGCATGATATGAGATGCGATTCTGTGCACACCAGATGTATTGGATTAAGATTTTAGTGCATTTTGGATACACTTAATATTGCTGTCGTGCACACCCTTGCAGTAGACAGATGCTTTTGTGCACACCCATTGCACCTAGATTTGTTTTGTGCTTATTGTGGCACCTGTATTTGGATTTGATTTCGATGCGCACCAGACACATGTGATTTTTGGATACGCCTTTTGAGGCTGATTTTGCTTTTGAGCACTTTGTTTTCATGTTGGGCACTATATTGTGTAGTAGCCAAACAAGACTGATCTGAGGACAGTACCTGAGTACTCTGCATGCATTAAAAGATTACCAAAAGGGTTTTCAAGAGGAGCTATAGTCTCGCTATTTTTCTACGTGTCCGTGGGCGACGCGAATATTTATAAAGGAAAAGCTTTTGGGATATTTTCAAAACGACGGAACGTATATTTAGCAAAATGTATATGGACATATATTATTATTTTAAAATGAGCGTCCATCACTTATGCCGTGAGTTACGCATCACACGGCAATTTAGAAAAGATTTTTGCATGAGTTTTACTTAGTTCTTGAAGTTTCCAAAGATGCGTACTATACACGTATTATAGTATTTGAATAGTGTACATTGGATTTCAGTAGTGAATTTCGAGATCTGCATCTCTATTGTAACTCCAAGGATATGCGTGCAAATCCGATGATTTGCGTGACGCTTGACGGAGTTCGATTTTGAGTTTTGTACTCGTTTTATGCACACTTGGCGCGTTGTGTTATTTCTGTGTTTTCCATGATTTCGGAGCCCCATGATTTGAGCTGATTATTGAAATATTTTATATTTTGGGGTTTAAATTTAAATTGGGGACCGAATTTACTTAAAGGGGGAAGACTGTAACATTTCAGAAAATATAAAATATTATTTTTGGAATTTAATATTAAAATAATATATTTCCCGAAAACTGCCCGATTTGCGAAATTGGAGTTTTCGAAAAAAAGTATAAATATATACCAATAATTGCGAAATAAATGAAAATTAAAATGATTTATTCATTTAATAATATATTTATAGGATTTGGAATTTTTAAAATTTATTATACGCAGTTTTGATAAAAACCCGATTAATGCACTGCTAATTGCGATTAAGCCAAATCCGTGTTTCTACAGTTTTAATGGTTAGTGCACCAAGACATGTTTCATTTGGTTACAAGTTATTTCATTTATGGTGTTATATGGGTGTATGTGTTTTTGGCAAGAAAAAGAAAAAAAGGAAAAGTCAAAGGGGACAAAATGATTAGGTTTGGTGGACTTATGGGAGAGTGTGTGTGTGTGATATTGTGAGAGAGAGGGAGGGGGGCTGCCGCCTCATTTTCAATCATCACCATTTTCAACTCCCTCTTCATCTCCTCAACCCCACAACCCTCCTCAAAGAACCCTAGATCTATCTCCAAACAATCCCCAAGACCCTACACTCCCTTCACAAAACTTAATCCCCATCTCTTCCTCTACGCGTTGAACCGAGCAAAGTAGGATTTTGACGACTTTGGGATGTTAGTGCTGCCTAGGGGGACCAAATGAGGTATAATTTCTTTCCTTTAGATTAGTTTTGTGTGATATCGTGTTTTGGTGGTCGTTTTATGATGTTGCTGACCTGCTGTTACCCCGAGCATCCACTAGGAAAACAAACAGTATGGTAATGTTGTGTTTGTAACCCTAAGTGACCACCTGAAAAACGAGACCTTCCCCAGCTGTTTTGGCCGGCGATCATTGGGCAAATTCTGGCGACATCGGGTATGTAGGGGAGTTAGGGATTGGATTCCTTAGGGTAGTTGCCTGAAGCTGTTTAGAGGTGTTTGGTCCTAGTAGATTTTTTTGTAATAACTATGGGTAAAATATGGGGACTGTTGTGAGTATTTGCTTGACCATGGGAACACGATTCCTGACCTGAGCCATAGACCTCAACTAGATGCACAAACCTTAGAATTGATCCATGTTGGTTTAGTGAGTATTTTGGGTGTGCAGGGAGATCTGGAGCAACCCAGGAAAATTATGAGAGTAGAAAACAACACCAGGAACCCATTTTTGACCATAGAAGACCATCATGACAAAATGAAGCCCATAGGAGCCAAGGGGGCCGGCGAGACCGGATTTTTATGGTATGTGGCCGGCCACTTGGTGAGGGTAGAGGCCTAGGTTGGTTCAGTGGCTCACATATATCTTATACATCACCCTAAACTTGTTTGCTTGGATTTATTTGACCTGAGTCAAAATCTGGAGCACTTTAGTGTGGTTTTTGGCTATGTTTCCATATTTTGAAATGTTTAGTTTGATATTTGGATTTGTATTTGGTTGTCGCATGTTTGTACATCGACAACATGGGTTGTTTGATTGATTTTGCATACGTGGGCTATAGGTTCTACCATATAGGCGATCCGTGTGTCGTTTTGGATTTCAGGACATGATTTTTATAGCATTGCGATATGTGTTGTTATTGTAGGTACCTTTGCGTAGATTCCGAGGCGATGGAGAGTGGCGTCATCGACTTCGACAAACAAGAACCAAAGTGAGTGGATCTATATCTACGGGGCAAGTCGGGTGGATGGCGTATAGCACCCTCACAAAATTTTGATGGAGACTGATTTATAGAATATGGTTAAGGAAACCTAGATTAGGAAACTAGGGTTAGAGTTAAATGATAGTTAGTAAAACCATATTAGAAACCAAGGATAGTTAGAAGTGATACAATACGGCTAATATGTGATGATGGAATCTGAGGATGACGTTTAGCGATATTGCCGTTTAGGGTACTATAGGACTAGATAGTAGACGTAGATGCGTCATCCGAACCATGCCTTTTTTCTAAACCGAAGAATCGTATGTATCTTTAAACATATACCTTGGGGGATGTTACGGATTTTCAAATGATAGCTTCTCCTTAAAAACACCGTAACACTTATTTTCAAAACTACGATTCACTTCTTTAAAAATCTGATTGTATGGTTCGGGTGCGTATGTTAGATTAGATACTTACACTTCGTAGATAGAATATTTTTTGTAAATTCGATTTAATATGTGATATAAATGCGATGAAAGAATATAAGACTGATATGATGATATGATGGTATACGGATGCAAGTCGATCGAGTTGATTTATACCCTGCCGGTCCCCTAATATGAGATTATTGCGGATGTAAACCGGGACATAGGCACATATATATACATACATTTATAGAATGTTGTGAATCATGGATGATAGGCTGTATGTGGTATTAGGCCGTACCCTCTTTTATCGTATAGGATGATAGGATCCCTATTAGTTTAATATCACCGCACGATGATTTTCCGTGCGTGATGAGTTTGACTTGATGTTTGAACCATACCCTTGACTAGAGGAAGCCGTACGAATGATTATACCGCACGTGATGCTGTGAGGCTAGATGCCGATAGATAGATTCACTGACTCGGACATATGATAGTTTCGTATACCTTATAGCTTTTAGCTGATGATTTACCTTGTGCTGCATTCATGATATTATTATTGCATCGCATATACCTGTGATAGTACACCTGCACCATTATCGATGATGCGTATGTTACACGTACACAGTTTGTAGGCTCACACACTTCATCATCGATAATTGCCATGTCACTATACAGTAGGATTGCTGCATCATGATATGACTCTTCGCATAACCTGCTTGCACATATATATTAATATCTCCACACTTGTGCACATATACACAGGTATATCCATATTGGTGCGCACATACATTGGTACATCTACACTTGCGCATATTCATATTGTACTTATATAGATAACTGGTTTTATTGCAAAATTGGGAACCGCATGTTATATTTTAAAAACTGGAATCAATTTAAAAGAGTGGTTTTCCCTTAATATGTCATATCACTATTCCATGTTGCATGATACACGATATGCTTACATTTCTATTATATGTCGCATGCATCATGCACTATGATTTTACGCATTGAGATATGCTGTTTTTATGAGATTTCTGGATTTGAGAACCGTGGACATTTTAAAAGAGATTATGTATTGTTTTAAAAACCCGGTTTCTCCTGATATGATATTTCAGGGCGTCCGCCATGTGTTTTCTCGGTTCTAAGAGCGACATGTGAAACCTGATTCGAGGAGGCGGATGAGGCCGATTGCGGGTACATGGTGGACCCGGTATGGTACCCCGGGACAAGAAAGGGATGCTGTGTATACAGACGGTGAGCCTGGCAAAGGGACTACTACCTACCGGGGATAGTATTTGGGCTCGGCGGATATCCGGAGGATACCAACCGGAGTCGAGAGATGATATGGGCCGATCCGGACCGACGGAGCCCGTGGGCCGATCCGGACTAACGGAGCCCGATATATGAGGATTTACGTGCCGATACTGGGCACGGTTTTCATGATGTTTTCGAATGTCGATGCTAGACACTCAGGTTCAATGATTTTGATGTGTCACAAGGGACACCGTTGATATATATATATATATTCTCAAACTTTCATGCACACTCCTTTATTATATTTACGTGCATACAGACATTGATTGTTTGGGTGGACTAGATCCACATACATACATACATACATACACCGATTCTACTATTGGAGATTATACACATGCTTATAGACACTGATTTATGGGTGGAAGAGATCCACATATCTGCATACATTGATTATTAATGTTGGATGTTATCCGCATGCATATAGGTTTTGACTATCTTGTTCGCACATATACGATCCAGTCACCCTAGATATCATAGTATTACCTTTTGATATAGTTGACCTAGGAGTCGTTGCTTATTTGATTTCTACTTGTAGATATATTTCTATTCACGAGTTGGCAACTCACCCCCGTTGTGCCACAGTTCTTGCAGGTTGACCGCGTAGATCAGTAGCGGCATCGCTGGCACACAGTTTCCTTTAGGTGTTTTGCAGTGGTAGGTAGGACATTTGTATCGTACCCACTCTTGTATTACATTTCATATTGTATCTAGTTAACTCCATCAATCAATCAAAATTAGTGATTTGTATAAGTAATGAGACTTAGTGAGACTGTGGTTGTGAGACTTAGAGCGAGGGGTTTCCGCTACTTGTGAGTTATGTGTTTTGCTTTTCTTTATCTTTTTGTGGTGAACTTCGTCGTTGGGTGTCGTATACTTATTTATATTGTCTTGCGTGGTTGTGCTCCACCGTTTGGCGAAGAGCTAGCTCCCGCTTGGGGATGCCAATATTCTTATTATGTACTTGTGGTTTTGGATCAAAATATACAAAGGAGGTGCTGCCAAAAATTTTAAAAGACGAAACATGTTTTCAAACTAGTAAATTTCACTTGCATCATTCATCTTCTTTTCCTATACATTAAGAAAACTTGATTTCATTATACCTTTATTTCAAAACTTCACCTCCTTTATTCTTCTAAAAAGGTTTAGATTTCTGGGTTTCAGCTTACTTCAATTCCGTTACGCCTTTAGACGTTGCGTGATTCAAGTGCAGGTCATGAGCGGTCGCATGGAGGCAATGAGCGATAGGAGGGGTTTCGTCTCTCCCGGTATTCGGGGTTGATGTTGCACTATGCTCGATTAGCTATAACTGGAAGTCTCTGGCCTGGGCTGCTGCCGAGATTTACTGATAAATGTTATCAGTAGTTTCTCGAATTGTTATAGGCCAAACATCGACATGACTTATCACGTTACTAGGGTCTGACGATTTCCACCCCTAGACATGATATGCGACATATCAGACGAAGAGACCGGACTGTTCGTTAGTGTTACTGATAGGCTTCATGGAGACTATGGACAAGCTTGCTTGTTGATCTTCATATCGCTCAATACCCAGGTAGCCGTTACATCTAGCTAGTACCGCTGACGGCTTGTAAGTGACTACTATGATCATCACCTACTGCTGGCGTATTGACGAGTTTTTAGAGTCCCACACAGAAGTTCCCTGGTTCAACTGAAAAGAAGTAGGACACATATGTGATATGTGTGTGGGCCTGATTAAATACGTGTATGCGATACAGTATTGTAATCTGGCAGTTATCTGTTATTGGTTCGGTTATAGGTGATATAACCAGATTGTCGAATCAAGTGTTGATTTGTAACACCTTAGAATGCGATTAGACTTAATTAAGCGTTAATGCGGATTTTCAGGGAAAAGTTTTCCAAATTGGTTTCCTCACATTTTATAACAATTAATTAATATTCTATTATTATTTGTTATGGCTTGCACACACTTGTGCTTGTTAATGTGAGGGTTAGTTAGTGTTAATCTTGTTTAGCAACCATAACACCTTAAACTAATATTTGCATTGACTTAACCTTGCCTTAGATATTTGTGTGAGAAATATCTACTTTGTTTGGATTGAGAGAGAGAGAGAGGTGGCTAGGTGAGTCATGAGAGCATTAATGGAGGTGAGGGAGAGAGTAAGATTAAGAGATAACTTCACCCTACACTCATCCTCTCACCCTTTTCTCTCCCCACTCTCTCATTCTCTTCTCACATTCTCACACTCAATTATTTCTTCATCTCCTTTGTTCACAACTGAAAACTTCACTATCCATTCACTAATCCTTACAAAAACTTCATGAACACTTCACAAATCTTGGTTTAGCCACTAAGTTGCCTTGGATCTTGGAAATCTAGGATTTTTGAGCAAGAGTGGTTAGGTAATGACCTCTACTGTTAAATTAGGAGTTTATATTATTGTGTTGCCTTGTAGTTATGGATTAGAACACTAAAAATTTATTTTCGTGCAAATATCGTATTTTTAGTGTCTTTGTGGAGTCTATGTGATCTGCTGTAGAACCAGGTGTTTGTTGGAAAAGTTCCCATCACAGTGACCTAGTGTGTTGTGACCTAGAACCCACCATAAAAACCTGAGACCATTCCCAAATTTCTTGGCCGCAAATATATTGGTTCTGGCCGCAAATTGCGGCCAGAGTGGGGGCTGGGGTGTTGATTCTTGGTCGTGGGGTCTCTGCGGTAGTATGTGGTCTCGTGGAACTTGCAACTTTCACTAATTGTTTGTATATAAAAATCTGGGATCACTTTGCTATAATCTAGTATTTTGAATACGCGTGTTACGTTATCCGACACGGTTCGTGATCTTGTGTAGCTACTGCACTTGGGTTGGTTTTGGGTTGTCGCTACACACGTTAACCACTAGACAAACACTTGAGAGTTGGTGGGTCGGTCAAACGTAGTTTGTACGTGATATTGGTCGATTTCTGAGATTTTGCACTTGCTATGTTTGTGTTAATAGGATCGCAGGAAAGGACTTCGGACGCTGCGAAGAAAGGGAATCGGGTGTTTGGATCTACCTAGTCCGCGATTGTCTGTGAGTAGATTTAATATCTACGGGGAAATCGCCTATATGGCCTTAAGCGTCAGGGCTAGATATGATATGATATTAGCTGCATGTTGTACGAATTCGACACTACACTATTATTGACAGTTCATGTTGTACGAGCACCAATTGTATGCTACACACACACTACCGGTATTTTCCATGATACGCACAACACAAATATTCATATGATATACCTTGCTATTGGTTAGTGACATTGAGGCATTGATTCTTATGCGACGGCACATATGAAATATAGCATACATGCATACCTACATGCTTACACATATACCTTGCTATAGCTACATGTTCACTTTATATGATGATATATTGGATTTTGGATAATTGGGAACCACGTGATATATTTAATGAATTGATGCATTTAAATAGAGGATTTTTCCCTGATATTCTCATATTGTTGTTCTATGTCAGGATATGAGGATTGCATTTAATGAATTGATGCCAGGATATAAGGATTGCTTGCACAGGTTTCGTGGATTGCGAGTGTCGATATTGGACACTCAGGTTCCGTGAGATGTATAGATATGATATGTAGATTTACGTGTCGATACTGGACACGAGTATTTCATGATGTTTTCGAGTGCCAATGTTGGGCACTCAGGTTCGATGAGATTTACAGGATATGAGGGCCAGTCCTTGTGACGGCGACTGAGAATTTCGGGATTTGGGGTGTTGTTGATAGACAACAGGTTTTTCCATGCTGATGATTTATGCATGAGGTTTATTATTTATCCCACACTTAGGATTTATTTAATATGCATTTTATTCATGTAAATATAGTACCCTGGTGGTGTACCTTGATCATGATAGTTGCATATTCATATTGCCATACATATGCTATCAGATTACATGTGATAGATTTATCGATGTTGTTGCATACTTGCGATTACAGTATGATGTTATTTTCTATTCATGAGTTAGCAACTCACCCGCGTTGTGCCGCAGTGTTTTGCAGGTCTGATCCTCCGAGTAGTCGCGGCATGGCGTCTTATTATCTCTACTTTTGCGGATATCGCTACGGTTGGCTATGAAGCCTTTTGCTATAGGTGGGTTGCGGTTATCCGATGATGCACATTGTATATCTTTTATATCTTGTACTCTCCATCTACTACCTTCATGTATTGACTTAGAGACGAGTTGTGAGGATCGATGTTGTATATTCTTATGACTCTGGCTGTCGTTCTCGTGTGAGCCGGCCTTTATTTATGTGGATTATCTCATTCCTTCACTATGGCATCATATATCTACTGTGGTGGCTTTTTCCGCCTTTCGGCGAGATTTGCTCCCTATTGGGGATGCTTTACTTATCTTCTGTTTGTACCCGTTTCGGGGCTGGCTTTTACAAAGGTGGTGCTGCCGAAATTTTTATGGAAAACAAATATTAAGCTTTAAGTTCTTACTTGAGATTTTATAGTGTTTCTATCCTTTACTTCTTGTAATGGTTTATATTGCTGGGTTTTCGTCTTACTTAAATTGCGTTACGCCTGTTGACGTTACGTAGTCTAAGTGCCGATCATGTGCCTAATTTTGGGTCGTGACAAAGTTGGTATCAGAGTGCTAGGTTTTACCTTTCGGAGTGTAACATGACCTTGTTATGATGAAGTAGGTAGCTTAAGCAGAGTAACGTAGCGTGTGTATGTTCCGCGTCATACTTTCGACACGGTACTCCGCCTAAGTGACCTTAGGACTTATTGCTTGAAATTCCTTCCATGATTATATACATCCTTATGATTCGATTTCTGTCTTCTTATTGAATCCTGTTTCCATTTCCAGCCTTTATGTCGCCGAAGACAACGAGGGCGCAGAGAGCGGCCGCGAAGGCCGAGGTCAGAATTGACTCGTCCGATATGAGGACTGACCCGGGCGGTACGCCCATTGTGCAGGAGCAGAATTATCCACCTTCGACAGATTATATTGCTATGCTAGGGGCTGGTATGCAGGATTTGCGCCAGATGGTAGGGTCGTTAGTTGAGGCCAATCGAGTGAAAGGCAAGAGGTTGTTCCACCTGTTACGGGGACCGTGTTGGTGCCTACTATTCCGACAGTCGTACCTACAACTACGGAGGTGATCATCGTAACGTTATCGGAGTTCATGAGGATGAGGCATCCGGTTTTCACTGGCACCGATGCAGCAGAGGATCCGCAGTCATTTATCTATCGGATGGCCAGGATATGTCATTCGCTGAGATGCTCCGACGCGATATGGGTGGAGCTCGCGAGATTTCTTCTGGAGGGTTTGGCCCAGAAGTGGTGCGAGTCCTTAGAGAAGGTCAGAGTCGCAGGTCTTTCTCCTATGACCTGGGCTGAGTTCGTGACAGTGTTTCTAGCGTGTTTTCTTCTGCAGAGCATCAGGGATGCTCGAGTGCATAGTTTCGAGTCGTTACGCCAGACTCCGGGTATGATGTTGGCCGAGTACGATGTGCAGTTTACCGAGTTGTCTCTGTATGCTCCATTTTTGGTAGCTACTGAGGAGATGCGGGTCAAGAGATTTGTTCGAGGCCTGCTTACACAGTTGTTCCTCGCTATTAGCGTTCAACATTGTTACACGTATGCAGCAGTAGTGGACGCAACCCTATTTGTGGAGGAACGTCTTTCTGAGACGTCGGTTGTTTCGGAATCGAAGAGGGTTTGTACTGGTGTATCAGCACGGAGGCAGGCGTTTAGACGCCGCGACAGTTCCTGTTCAGATACTGGCGGTAGTGGAGCTCGGGACGAGGCCAGATTTTTAGCTCTTATTCTCAGGAGAGTCAGCAGTTTTCATCTGGATGTTTCCGGTGCGGGAGTTTGTGTCATCGCGTTCGAGATTGTACTGAGCCATGTGAGGGCGGGAAAATTTACCATATGTTACCCTACCACCTTCTCCAACTCAGAGGGTGTTGCCTCTTATCCCTGTTGCTGCTCCGCGTCAGACTCATGTTCTGGGAGGTCATGGTCGCGGTGGTTTTGTTCCGAGAGGGCGGGATGGTAGAGGCGGAGGTCAGCCAGTCGCCGGTAGAGGGAAGGTTCGGGTGTTTGCCTTGACTCATCAGGACGCGCAGGCGTCCAATGCAGTGGTTTCAAGTACTTTTTCTGTATGTTCTTTTGATGCACATGTTTTGTTTGATCCGGGATCTACTCATTCGTATGTTTCTACTCACTTCATGCCGAGGTTGGGCCGAGAGTCAAGTTTGCTAGATCGGCTGCTTGTTGTGATTACTCCTGTTGGCGATTCTTTTGTCGCGAGACATGTGTTTCAGTCGTGTGCCGTTTGTATAGGAGATAATGATTCGTCCGTCGACTTGATCCTTCTAGATATGTTGGACTTTGACGTTATCCTTAGTATGGACTGGTTAGCAGCTTGTTATGCGTCTGTGGACAGCCGTGAGATGACAGCCGGTTTTAGTTTTCCAGGCGAGTCTGTTCGGGTTGTGCAGGGGGGCCGTGGTGCCGCCCTTCACAATTTGATTTCAGCCCTTTGCGCAAGTAGACTTTTGAGGAGAGGATGTCTGGGATTCTTGGCTTTCATATATGATACTAGAGCCGCAGTAGAGTCGTTGGACCGGGTTCCTATCGTGCAAGTGTTTCCTGACGTTTTTCCTGATGAGTTACCAGGTTTGCCGCCAGAGCGCGATATTGAGTTTTGTATTGATGTGATTCCTGGCACGTGGACTATTTCTATACCGCCTTACCGGATGGCTCCGGCAGAGCTTAGAGAGCTTAAAGATCAATTGCAAGAGTTGCTTGATAAGTGACTTGTGCGTCCGAGTGTTTCGCCTTGGGGAGCTCCTGTGCTGTTCGTTAAGAAGAAGGACGACAGTTTGAGGTTGTGTATTGATTATCGTTAATTGAACCGAGTTACGGTGCCGAATAGATATCTTTTGCCTCGCATTGAAGATTTGTTTGATCATCTCCAGGATGCGAAACATTTTTATAAGATTGATTTGCATTCGGGTTATCATCAGTTGCGTGTTCGGAATGATGAAATTCCGAAGAATACTTTTCGTACACGCTACGGGCATTATGAGTTTCTGGTGATGTCGTTCGGACTCACCAATGCCCCAGCAGCATTCATGGATCTGATGAACCAGATTTTCAGGCCGTTCCTCGACCAGTTTATTATTGTGTTTATTGATGACATTTTGGTCTACTCTAGGTGTCGAGAGGAGCATGAGCAGCACTTATGGATTGCATTGCAGATATTGAGAGAGCACCAGCTGTATGCTAAATTTTCAAAGTGCACATTTTGGCTTGATAGAGTTGACTTCCTAGGTCATGTGGTGACGGGAGACGGTATTCTTGTGGACCCGAGGAAGATCGAGGCTGTACAGCTTTGTCCCAGACCTGTATCTGTGACAGAGGTCCGTAGGTTTTTGGGCTTAGCTGGTTATTACCGCCAATTCGTGCAGGATTTCTCGAGTATCGCTGCACCGCTGACCAGACTGACCCGGAAGGGGGATCCTTTTCTTTGGACTGATGCGTGTGAGCAGAGTTTTCAGCAGTTGAAGACTCGGTTAACGACTGCACCAGTTCTATCTTTGGCTTCTGGATCGGGTGGCTTTGTTGTTTACTGCGATGCGTCTCGAGTAGGGCTCGGTTGTGTTCTGATGGAGCATGATAGAGTGATTGCTTATGCTTCTAGGCAGCTGAAGAAACACGAGTAGAATTATCCCACTCACGATCTTGAGATGGCCGCGGTGGTCTTTGCGTTGAAGATTTGGAGACACTACTTGTACGAGGAGTCGTGTCATATTTTCACGGACCACAAGAGCTTAAAGTACATCTACCAGCAGCAGGACCTGAATCTAAGACAGCGCCGGTAGATGGAGCTTGTGAAGGATTATGATTATGAGATCCTTTATCACCCGGGTAAGGCGAATGCGGTAACTGATTCTTTGAGTCGTAAGCCCGGGGGTAGCTTGTCCTAGTTGAGCGCAGTTCAGAGACAGTCTTCTGCAGATTGGCAGATCTTGTGCAATGGTAGAGTAAAGTTTGAGTTCACTTCCACTAGGGGACAGCTTACTCATGTCCGCGCCCGTCCACTTCTACTTGATCGTATCCATGAGGCGCATCCCAGTGATGCCCGTTTGTCTGAGATTCTTGAGCTTGTTCGGCAGGATATAGATTCGGAGTTCTTGATTGATGACCAGGGTGTGCTACGTTACGGGACTCGTGTGTACCCGATATTGATAGGTTGAGACGCGAGATCCTTGAGCAGGTACATCAGTCAGCCTTTAGTGTTCATCCAGGTTCCACCAAGATGTAATGTGACTTGAGAGACATTTATTGGTGGGAAGGGATGAAGCGCGATGTTTCGGACTTCGTTTCGAGGTGCTTGACTTGTCAGCAAGTCAAGGCCGAGCATCAGAGACCGGCTGGAGAGTTGCAGCCTTTACCCGTTCCTGAGTGGAAAAGCGAGCAGATTTCCATGGAATTTGTTGTGGGTCTACCCAGAACCAGTCGGGGGTATGACTCCATCTGGGTGATTGTTGACCGGTTGACGAAAGCGGCTCACTTCCTTCAAAACAAGACCACTTTCGGTTATGCTCAGTATGCTCAGTTGTATATATATGAGATTGTGTGTTTGCACGGCGTTCCCAATTTCATCGTATCCGATAGGGGCACCCAGTTCACTAGAAGTCTTTGGCAGAAGCTTCAGGAAGCTTTGGGTAACCGGTTGAGTTTTAGCATCCCTTTCCATCCGCAGACCGATGGTCAGTCAGAGCGAACCATACAGACTCTAGAGGATATGCTACGGGCGTGGGTGCTTGATTTTGGTGGCAGTTGGGATCGTCACTTGCCATTGATTGAGTTCTCTAACAACAACAGCTTTCAGGAGACGATTCAGATGGCACCTTTCAAGGCTTTGTATGGTAGGAAGTGTCGATTGCCAGTCTGTTGGACCGAACTCAGTGAGTGTAGGGTTTTGGGACCCCAGCTAGTTCAAGAGACTACGGAGAAGATCCAGCTGATTCAGGATAGGATGAGAACGACCAAGTGTAGACAGATGTCTTATGCCGACCGTCGTCTTTACAGACTTGAGTTCGCAGTGGGGGATCATGTATTCTTGCGGATTTCTCCGATGAAGGGCGTTATGAGATATGGGAGGAAGGGGAAGCTCAGTCCCAGATTTGTAGGTCCTTTCGGGATCCTTGAGCGAGTGGGTACTGTTGCATATCGTTTGGCGCTCACGCCCAGTTTTCTGGATGTTCACCCCGTGTTCCATGTGTCGATACTTCGTAGATACCTTCATGTTCCTTCTCACATGATTCAGCACCAGATCGTTCATCTTGAGTCCGATCTTTTGTTCACCAAGCAGCCGGTAGTTGTTTTGGATCGGCAGGTGAAGAAACTTCGATCAAAGGTCTTGCCATCTGTGAAGGTTCTTTGGCATAGCCCAACTGGTGAAGAGATCACTTGGGAGGCTGAAAGCGAGATGCAGAAGAAATTCCCTCATCTCTTTGAAGGTACGCTTCGTAAGAATTTTAATTCGGGGATGAATTTCTTTAAGGGGGGAGATTGTAACACCATAGAATGCGATTAGTGTTAATTAAGCGTTAATACGGGTTTTTAGGGAAAAGTTTACCAAATCGGTTTCTTCATATTTTATAAAAAATAATTAATATTTTATTATTATTTGTTATAGTTTGCACACACTTGTGTATGTTAATGTGAGGGTTAGTTAGTGTTAATCTTGTTTAGCAACCGTAACACCTTAAGTTAATCTTTGCCTTGATTTAACTTTGCCCAAGATATTTGTGTGAGAAGTATCTATTTTGTTTAGATTGAGAGAGAGAAAGAGAGGTGGCTAGGTGTGTCATGAGAGCATTAATGAGAGCATTAATGAAGGTGAGGGAGAGAGTAAGATTAAGTGATAACTTCTCCCTACACTCACCCTCTCACCCTTTTCTCTCCTCACTCTCTCATTCTCTTCTCACTTTCTCACACTCAATTATTTCTTCGTCTCCTTTGCTCACAACTGTAACCCACACTATCCATTCACTAATCCTTGCAAAAACATCATAAAACTTCATGAAAACACTTCACAAATCTTGGTTTAGCCACTAAGTTGCCTTGGAGCTTGGAAAGCTAGGATTTTTGAGCAAGAGTGGCTAGGTAATGACCTATACTGTTAAATTAGGAGTTTATATTGTTGTGTTGCCTTGTAGTTATGGATTAGAACACTAAAGGTTTGGTTTCATTCAAATATCGTATTTTTAGTGTCTTTGTGGAGTCTCTGTGATCTGCTGTAGAACCAGGTGTTTGTTGAAAATGTTCCCATCACAATGACCTAGTGTTGTGAGCTAGAACCCACCATAAAAACCTGAGACCATTCCCAAATTTCTTGGCCGCAAATATATTGGTTCTGGCCGCAAATTGCGGCCAGAGTGGGGGCTGGGGTGTTGATTCTTGGTCGTGGGGTCTCTGGGATTGTATGTGGTCTTGTGGAACTTGCAACTTTCAATAATTGTTTGTATATCAAAATATGGGATCACTTTGCTATAATCTAGTATTTTGAATACGCGTGTTACGTTATCCGACACGGTTCATGATCTTGTGTATCTGCTACACTTGGGTTGGTTTTGGGTTGTCGCTACACACGTTATCCACTAGATGAACACTTGAGAGTTGGATTGAAGTTGGTGTGTCGGTCAAATGTAGTTTGTACGTGATATTAGTCGATTTCTGAGATTTTGCACTTGCTATGTTTGTGTTAATAGGATCACAGGTAGGGACTTCGGACGCTGCGAAGAAAGGGAAGCGGGTGTTTGAATCTACCTAGTCTGCGATTGTCTGTGAGTAGATTTAACATCTACGGGGAAATCGCCCGTATGGCGTTAAGCGTCTGGGCTAGATATGATATGATATGATATTAGCTGCATGCTTATATGCTCATATTGAGATTGTGCATGGACATCATTGCATATTATTACTTGTTGTGCATGGACTTGTATCTATTGGACACTGCACAATTATTGATAGTTCATGTTGCACGAGCACCAATTGTATGCTACACACACACTGTCGGTAATTGCCATGATACGCACAACATAAATATTCATATGATATACCTTGCTACTGGTTAGCGACATTGAGGCATTGATTTTTGTGCGATGGCGCATATGAAATATAGCATACATGCATACCTGCATGCTTACACATATACCTTGTTATAGCTACATGTTCAGTTTATATGATGTTGCGTTGGATTTTGGATAATTTGGAACCGCGTGATATAATTAATGACTTGATGCATTTAAATAGCGGATTTTTCCTTGATATGCTCATATTGTTGTTCTATGTTGCATACATCCTGTTACATGGATTTACGTTTTGAAATATGGATTTCATATGATATTCTGGATTGCGAGCTCAGGTTCCGTGGATTGCGAGTGTCGATCTTGGACACTCAGGTTCTGTGAGATTTACAAATATGATATGTGGATTTATGTGTCGATGCTGGACACGAGTATTTCATGATGTTTTCGAGTGCCGATGTTGGGCACTCAGGTTACATGAGATTTACAAGGTATGAGGGCCAGTCCTGGTGACGGCGTCTGAGGATTTTGGGATTTGGGGTGTTGTTGATAGACACCAGGTTTCTCCATGCTAATGATTTGTGCATGAGGCTTATTATTTATCCCACACTCAGGATTTATTTGATATGCATTTGATTCATGTAGATATAGTACCCTGGTGGTGTACCTTGATCATGATAGTTCTATATTCATATTACCATACTTATGCTATCAGATTACATATGATAGATTTATCGTTGTTAGTGCATACTTGCGATTACAGTATAATGTTATTTTCTATTCACGAGTTGGAAACTCACCCCCATTGTGCCGCAGTGTTTTGCAGGTCTGATCCTCCGAGTAGTCACGGCAGGGCGCCTTATTATCTCTACTTTTGTGGATACCGCTACGGTTGACTGTGAAGCCTTTTGCTATAGGTGAGTTGCGGTTATCCGATGATGTACACTGTATATCTTTTGTATCTAGTCTCTCCATCTATCACCTTCATGTATTGACTTATAGACGAGTTGTTCGGATCGATGTTGTATATTCTTATGACTCTGGTGGTCGTGCTTGTGTGAGCCGGCCTTTATTTATGTCGATTTGTAGGGTGTTTTTCGTCATCCCATTGAGATGGGAATACGCGCGCGCTTGTCAGGCGCATTACAGATTCCCCCTGCCTAGTGTAGACCGGGGTTTAATGATTGTGGGGATCCGAATCTCCGGCAGCCGCGGACTAAGCTGCCGTTAATTACCCCTCGCCTTTGGGGCGATGGAACCTCCGATTAATGGGTTAAACTGGTCATGCAAACTCAATATGCAACGTGCGTGTGTTGTGTTTTGAAAGGGGGTTTGGGATATATCGGGAGCCACGCAGAGTTTTTTTGAGGGGGACAGTGTTGTGGAGTGTGTGTTTGTATCTGTACATATATATACATGTATACATACACAAAAACAAAAGCAAAAAGCGCCCAAAGGACGCGTGGGGTCAGCGCCTTGAGCGCTGTGCACTTAGGTGCTGTGCGTTTAGGCGCTAGCGTGCCACGTGTCGGCATGTGGGCGCTTTGCGCTTGAGCGCAGGGCACTAGAGCGCAAGCGCGCCACGTGTCGGCATGTGGGCGCTTTGCGCTTGAGCGCAGGGCGCTGGAACGCAGGTGCGCCACGTGTCGGCACGTGGGCGCTTTGCGCTTGAGCGCTGGGCGCTTGAGCGATAAGCACGCCACTTGTCGGCACGTGGGCACTTTGCGCTTGAGCGCAAGGTGCTGGAGCGCAGGTGCGCCACGTGGGTGCTTTGCGCTTGAGCGCTGGGCGCTGGAGCGTGAAGCGCTCGAGCGCCAGCGTGCCACGTGTCGGCACGTAGGCGCTTGGCGCTGGAGCGCTGGGCGCTTGAGCGTTTGGACGCCGGCGAGAAAAAGAGGCTTTTAGCCCCAGAAATTCTCGAAAAAGAAATCAGAGTGGAGTTAAACTCCTAAGATGTTTTGGGGTTGATGAAAGGGGTTCTTCTGCTTTCTCATATGGTTGCTGGATCTTGAAGATCAAGAGATATGAGATTTTAAAAATCTCTTCTTTTTGAGATCTAATGGAAGATCTGAGTTCCCCTTTATGGGTTTTGTGGTGAAAAACTATTTAGTTTTATAAAATGAAGAGTAAAACTCTTGATTTAATTCAAAAGAAAGAAGAATGTTTTAGAACCTTGAAGAAGGAGAAAAGATCTCAGATCTAAATTTTTTTGGAGAGAGAAAAAAAGTTGTTGGGATATTTTCATTATCCTTTCCTTTATAGGCTATACACTTTACACAAAGCCCCCTTGGGCTTCACAAAATGGCATTTTGCCTATCACATGGCTCATGTGCTATTTCTTTTTGCACATAAGCCATGGGCTTGACAAAAATTTGGCTTTATGCCTATTTTTCTTACATTTATCCATAAAATAAAATAAAAGAAATACAACAAAATTATTTATTACAAAATTTTTATCTTGGCATGGAGGGAGGCCGGCCGCGTCATGTTCGGGCTCGACCCGGACATGGGCCCACTGGATCTGGGCTTGGGCCCACTTGGCTTGGGGTTGACTTTGATTTTGACATGGTCAACCGGGGTGTAAATTTTTACCCCAACAAATTGCCCCCCATCAATAAATGCAAACCACATATGTGTGTCGTGTGCATGAAATTGATGGATCATCTTTTACTTGGAGGCGACCTGATTTGGTTCCCGCTTTTTGGGAAGCAGGCACTGCCTTTTTACGACATGGACGGTCATTGCTTGACATGTCTCCGAGACGGAGTGTCCGTGATAGACGTTTCCCTGACCCAGAGTGATCTGGTTCCCGGTTTATAGGAATCCTGCGCTGCCCTTTTTACGACATGGACGGTCAATGCCGCCCTTTTTGCGACTTGGACGGTCGACGCTGCCCTTTTAGCGACTTGGACGGTCGATGCAGCCCTTTTTGCGACTTGGACGGTCAATGCAGCCCTTTTAGCGATGTGGACGGTCGATGCTGCCCTTTTTGCGACGTGGACGGTCGATGCTGCCCTTTTTGCGACTTGGACGGTCGGTGTTGCCCTTTTAGCGACTTGGAGCGACTTGGACGGTCGGTGCTGCCCTTTTAGCGACTTGGACAGTCGGTGCTTCCCTTTTTGCGACTTGGACGGTCAGTACTGCCCTTTTTGCAACTTGGACGATCGGTACTGCCATTTTAGCGACGTGGACGGTCGGTACTGCCCTTTTTGCGACTTGGACGGTCGGTTCTGCCCTTTTTGCGATGTGGACGGTCGGTGCTACCAATTTAGCAGCGTGGACGGTCGGTGCTGCCATTTTAGTGACGCGGACGGTCGATACTGCCCTTTTTGCGACTTGGACGGTCGATGTTGCCATTTTAGCGACGTGGACGGTCGTTGCTGCCATTTTAACGACTTGGACGGTCGGTGCTGCCCTTTTTGCGACTTGGACGGTCGGCTCTGCCCTTTTTGCGACTTGGACGGTCGTTGCTGCCCTTTTAGCGACGTGGACGGTCGGTGCTGCCATTTTAGCGATGTGGACGATCGATTCTGGATTTAACTTCCCCCACTTATTGCGGCGTCAGGGATGAAGTTGACTTGTTTCCGAGGTGGAATTTGATTCTTCCAGGGAGGTCATTGGTTGTTTGACTTGATGTGATTGACATCAGCATCGCTATGCTGGAATATGGTACCCGGAGCGAATCATCATTTGTCATGACAAGATTTGGGGATTTTAGTTTTGGTTTGGCATCATCATTGCTGCACTGGAATATAGTATCAGGAGCGAATCATCATCTGCCATGAGGAGATTTCCCTCATTCCCAGTTTAACGACTTAGGGGTCATCTGTTTCCAGTTTAACGACTTAGGGGTCATCTGTTCCTAGTTTAAAGACTTAGGGGTCTATTGGATTGGAGTTTGGGATTTTGGGGTTAGGGTGGGCATCAGCGTTGCTAACACTGAAGCACACGTGCCAGGAGCAATTCATCATTTGCCTATTCCTGTTGGAGGACTGATGGCTTAGGAGACAGGTTTAGGTCCCTATCACCTAAGGCATTTCAATTTTGTAGGCCGTGAGGGTCCCATAAAACCATTTTCTCCCTACGAGTCGTAAGGATCCCGCAGGTGTATTTTCTCCTTAGGAGTCATGCGGACTCCTAAGTGTGTTTTTCCTTTATGAGTCGTAAGGATCCCACAAAGGTTTGTTCTCCTCATGTATCGTGAGGACACATGAGTGGGTCTTCTCAATGGAGCGTAATTCCAAAGGCGAAGACCAGCCGTGTAACTGGTGATTGTGGTGGGGCATGGGTATGACGAGAATTATTTGAGCCCATGGATTGTATACGGCAGTCAATTTGAGGACTGGCCGTAGGACTGGAGAATTTTGAGAAATTGGATTTTGGTTGCCGTCTGCATCGCTACACTGGAATATGGTACCAGGAGTGACTCATCATTCGCCGTTTGAGGACTTGGAATTTGGATCTTGTTTGTCATCAGCATGGCTGCACTGGAATAATGCCAGGAGCAACTCATCATTTTCCTTAGGAGGACTTAGGATTTGGGTTCTTTGGTCGGCATCAGCACCGCTAACACTGAAGTGAAATGCCAGGAACGACTCATCATTTGTCGTTGCCCGTTGGGGAACGATGGCTTAGGAGACGGGTTTGGGTCCCTATCACCTAAGGCTTTTCAATTTTATGAGCCGTGTGGGTCTCATAAAAGCATTTTCTCCCTAGGAGTCGAGAGGATCTCGCAGGTGTATGTTCTCCTTAGGAATCGTGAGGATTCCTAAGTATGTTGCTCCTTTCTGAGTCGTAAGGATCTCACGCAGGGGTTTTCTCCTCACATGGTCGAGAGAACTTTGCGAGTGCATTTCATCTCTTTTCACGAGTTTGCGCCCTTTCGGGTTTTCACAAACTCGCCGGTAGTCCTGCTGTTTTTACTCACAGAGCCCTTTCGGGTTTTCATCCGTGACCGTTTTGCTTGTAGACATACCTTTTTTCTTTTCTTTTTTTGTTTTTCTTCTTTTTTTTTGCCGCTGGTGGGACATTAAAAGTAGTCTCACTGGCAGGATTTGGGAGAGATAGGGGTCATTTTTCGCCCGTGGATTGTATACGGTTTTGCAGGATGTATGATCCAGACCGTAGGGCTAGTGTGCTCAATTCGCCTGCGACTTGGAGCATTCACATGTAATATTTCTTGAGATATCGGCCATTGATGGGTGGCATGGGCCTTTCTCCCTCGGCACTTATTAGTTGGTAGGATCCTCCGTCGAACACTTTCTCGATGACGTATGGTCCTTCCCAGTTTGGTTCGAATTTTCCCTTGGCGTGTCGATTGGGAATGATCGGTCTTTTGAGGACCAACACCAATTCACCTTTCTTGAAAGTGCGGAGACGGGTTATTTTGTCATAGGCCCGTGACATTTGGGCTCGGTATAGCTCCAGATTTTGCTGCACCGCGAGCCTCTTTTCTTCGAGGGCATCGAGCTCTTCAAGTCGAAGGAGCACGTTTTCCTCCTCCGTCAACTCGTGCAGAACGACCATTCTTAAGCTTGGAACTTCAACTTCGAGGGGGAGGACCGCCTCTACTCCGAAGAGCAATGAGTATGGAGTGGATTGAGTTGGAGTACGGTGCGTGGTACGATATGCCCACAACACCTCGTGAAGTTTGAGATTCCAGTCTCTCTTGTTGGCTAAAGCATTTTTCCTGAGGAGCTTGCATAGAGTCTTATTGAAGGCTTCGGCTAGCCCATTGGCTCTTGGATTATAGATGGAGGAATATCTCCAGTCTATCCTGTGCTGAGTAGCGAACCTTGAGACATTGAAGCTCTTGAAAGAAGGCCCGTTGTCAGAAATGATTCTTCTTGGTGTACCGAAGCGGTATAGAATATTATGCTGGAAGAATGTCAGAATATCTTTTGTCTTGACTTCTTTTAGCAGGACAGCTTCAGCCCATCTGCAGTAGTAGTCTGTCGCGGCCAGTATGAACTGGTGGCCTTTGGATGACGGAGGATCAATTGGGCCAACAATGTCGGTGTCCCAGAATTCGAAGGGCCACGACGCCACCGTAGGATGCAATGGATTGGGTTGCTTGTGAATGAAATCACCATGGATTTGGCAGATCTGACATTTCTTTGCATGCTCTCCGCAATCCCGTATCATGGTGGGCCAGTAATACCCAAGCCGTTTGATTTGAAGTCGCATCTTGGGGCTAGATTGGTGAGCACCGCAAACGCCCGAGTGAACATCTTTCATGACCTTTTGGGCTTCGGCCAATGACAGACACCTGAGCCAGAGTTGGTCATATGACCTGCGGTATAACGTGCCATTTACAAACACGTATCGGAGAGCTCTTTTCTTCAGCTGAATCTTCGCAGATTTTTCTTCGGGCAGCTTGTCGTATCGGAGGCACTCTATGAAGAGTTCTCCAATCGAGCTCGTCTTTGATGATCGAAGCTTCTTCGGCAGGACTGCTCTTCTTTTCCGCGCTTTCCTCTTCTCGTAGAGAGACTGGGGGTAGAATTTTTCGGCTCCTGACTGTGATCAGAATTTCGTCCATGTCAGGATCAGCCAACTCCTTGGCTAAGCGAGCGAGTATGTCGGCTTTTCCGTTCAACGCTCTAGGGATTCTCATTAGTTCAATGTGAGTGAACCGTTTTATGAGTACCACCACTCGGCCTCTATACCGAGCTAACTCGGGTTTGTATATCTTATAGTCGTCGCATACTTGGTTGACGACAAGCTGGGAGTCACCGTAAACCCGTAGCCGAAGGATTTCCATTTCTATGGCGAGTTCCAAACCAGCTATCAGGGCTTCATATTCAGCTTCATTGTTTGTTCGAGGCTCGGTGAGAGCGAAAGAACGCCTTAGGGTTCCCATTGATGGTGTGATGAACACCAATCCTATCCCTGCTTTTATCTCCAGGACGCTTGATTTACTGGAGGTCCTTATTGATGAGGCTCCATCGAAGTAGAGCTCCCAACATGGCCCATCTACCTCGAGGTGTAACACTTGTTCTTCGAGTAACTCACAATTTAGTGGCGACCCTTCTGGTATAGGATGAGCGGCAAGGAAGTCTGCAAGAGCTTGCCCTTTCATTGCTTTCTGAGGAGTAAAAACTATGTCAAACTCAAGTAGCATGACAGCCCATCTTGCCATTCTGCCGGCTAGGCTTGCTCTGGTCATCAAGTGTTTGAGCGGGTCGACCTTGCAGATCAGCATAACCCGATGAGCAAGCAGATAGTGCCTCAGCTTCTTCACAGCAAATATCAGCGGCAGGCATTGCTTTTCGATTGGGGAATAGTTGTGTTCCGCCCCGACTAGAGTTCGACTGAGGTGGTAGAGGGCATTTTCTTTTCCCTCCTCGTTATTCTGGGCAAGGAGCGCACCGAGTGGCTCATCTAGCGCAGCAGTATAGAGAATCAGCGGTTTATTTGGAATGGGAGCGGCCAGCACTGGAGGATGCAACAAGTATTGTTTGATGCTTTCGAACGGTGCTTGACATTCAGCATCCCAGATAAAAGGAGCTCCCTTCTTCATGAGCTTTGAGAAGGGCCTACACCTTCCCGATAAATTTGAGATAAACCTCCGTATATAAGCAAGCTTGCCTTGAAAAGATCATAGCTGCGTCAGACTCTTCGGAAGGGGCATCTCCATGATAGCCTTTATCTTTGATGGGTCAACTTCGATCCCTCGATGCCAGACTATAAAACCTAGGAATTTTCACGATGACACGCCAAAAGCGCATTTCAGAGGATTCATCTTCAGATCATATTCCCTCAGTCTGGTGAGAATGGTCCTAAGATCTTGGATATGATCGGCCTTGGTTTTAGTCTTGACGACCAGATCATCAACATAGCATTCGACGACTTTATGGATTAGGTCATCAAAGATATTAGTCATTGCCCTTTGATATGTAGCACCTGTGTTCTTCAGTCCGAACGGCATCACCTTGTAGCAAAATATTCCGATCGGGGTTCGAAATGCTGTGTGCTTCTCATCCTCAGGCGACATCTTGATCTGATTATACCCAGACGAGCCATCCAAAAAGGTGAACAGCTCGTAATTTGAGGTGTCATCGACCATCATTTCCATGACCGGTAGCGGGAAGTCGTCTTTAGGATATGCCTTGTTGAGGTCCCTGAAATCGACACAAACACGGATCTGCCCATTTTTCTTCTTCACTAGGACTATGCATGCGATCCAGTCCGCATATATCTCTTCCCTGATGAAGCCGACATCGATGAGCTTCTTGGTTTCCTCGATGACCTTTTCTTCTAGTTCCCTTCTCATTCTTCGAGGAGCTTGTTTGACTGGTTTAGCATCAGGAGATATAGCCAGCTTATGCATGACCATTTCAGGGGAAAAGCCTGGCATTTCTTTATATGTCCACGCGAAGCATTCAACGAGCTCATGCAGCAGGGCAATTATCTGCTCTTTCATTTCCTCCGACAAGTGTGAGCTGATGTAGGTCGGCCTTGGATTATCGGGCGTTCCTAAGTCAATCTCGGTTATCTCATCAAAGGTTGCTTGTCCGCCATCTTCGAGCTCTTGAGGAGCTTCTTCTGGCTCGGCTATTTTGTCATCATCATTTGATCTTTCGCTGGCCTCACCAACATGGATTATGTAGCACGCTTTGGAATCAGGTTGAACGTAGCCTATGCCCCGTTTATCTGGAATTCGTCCATCGATGAGTGCTCGGACCTGGGGCGGATACCATAGCCCTTCGTAAAACATTACTTCGGACTCCGTTTGATATAACCAGCATCCGCACTTTTTAAAGTATTCCCGCATCTCGGGCGCATAGTATCTAGGATTGAGGATGACTCTTATGCCTCTCTCACATGGAAGGCACGCGACAGACAGATTGTCCGGGTGCACAACGGGGTTTGACCCATAAAATAGGATGCCTTTCTGCCCCTTCCGGGGACGTAGAAAGTTTTCAGCTGTTCCACGGTGGAGACTGACAACGCATAGAGCTCTTCGCACATCTGCTCTGGTACCCTTGTGACGGCTAGGGACCCTTCTGCAATTTTGAAGGTCTCTCGTAGTTTCGCTTGTTGCATGGGGGGTCCAATTTGCACCGCTGTTGCACGGCATGTCCTCTTCCTCCGACTCTTCAGTGTCGTTGCCAAGATGAGGGCGGACTTTGCTACTAGATGGGGCATCAGTAACAGATTCGTCCGTATCGCTACCGAAATGAGGGCGAGTTTTACGGAAGGACGGACTTCCAGCATCGGACTCATCAGTGTCGCTACCAAAACGCGGGCGCACTTGGGCGTTTTTGCTTTTGAAAGTGACAGCCGGCTCAGATTTGCTTTTGAGTCTTAGGGCCGCTCTATCCTCAGTCAGTTGTGGCTTAGCATTTTGGTGGTTCATAAAGTACCAAGAATCTTCATATCGGACTTCATGCAAACCGAACGGCTGGATGTCTCCGCCAATGCGTCTTTCTTCGCCATTTTTAGTATACTTCATGCATTGATGGAGAGTTGATGGGACGATGCCGTAATCGTGGAGCCACGGCCATCCCAAGAGAATCTTATAAGACGTGTCGGTGTCGATCACGTATATCTTAGCTTCAGTTTGCAGATCCCCGAATTTGATTGGCAAAGCTATAGACCCCAGAACTTGCTAGCAGTTTTGATTGAAGCTTTGAATGAAAATCCTTTCCCTTGACAGGTGTCGGACGTCCATTGACAAACTCTTCAGTGTTCGCAAGTTCATGATGTTCACTGAGGACCCCGGATCAATCAATATGCGATTAATCCGATCCCCGTCGCTGTACCCGGTCACGTAAAGCGGCCGATTATGCTCAGCTGTTCCCAGTAGCAAGTCTTCATCCTTAAATATGACTGCGGCAGCTTGCAAAGTGTACTGAGCTTCTTTCATATTAATTTCCGCAAAGCGAGCCTGATACCGCTAAGGGTTTTGTAGAGGATGAATGAGAACATCTCTAAGCTCTTGAGATAGAACCAAGGCGTCGTAGATGCTAAGGAGAGACGGAAGCTTTCGGAGGTGAGCCAAGATATTACAGTCTACCGGGGAAGGACTTATGTTTTCATCAGCCGGTTCTCTGGCATCTTCTTCATTAGCGACTTGTTTTTCCTTCCCTTTTGGGGCGTTGCCCTGATTTGGCGGTAGAGCCCTGCCGCTTCTGAGCTGGATTTGATTGGCCTTTGTGGCAAGCTCCTCGTCCTCTTCGGGAAAACAGAGCTCCCCCTCAGAGTCGCTGCCAAGACGGATGGCGTAGCAGGTCACTACTGGGATCTTTACATTGGGGTCTTCTTCTAACTCCTCCAGAATTTCAGCCGCTTGTACAGGGAAGAGCTCCTTCAATTGAATCAGAGTTCTTTATTTCTGTTCATTTTCTTCGAGGGAATCGATATTTTTGAATGGTTGATCTCCCTGCAGACTTTTTTTCGCGCCGAGATGCACTTTTCTTCTTCTTAAGCTTCTTGGATTTTGAGCCTGATGGGGCCGCATTGGCAGCTGGGCTGGTAGGCTTCTTCTGTCCTTCCCATTCCGTCTTGGGCTCTTTCTGAAGCAGCTTTAGCATCTTCTTCGTCTTATTAGATATGTGCTTACTCCAAGGAGGCCGCGGCGAGTCGGTCTCATTTCTAAGGGAAGCGGGTTCAGTTGTCTGCTCCCAGAACGCTTCAACTTCTGTCTGTATAAAGTTGGTGGTTACAACTTGATTGTTCACCAACACACTTTTAGACAACTCGATCTCTCCAGCCTTGTACTGCTTCTCGACCCAGTCCTTGAAGATATAGCAATCCTCGATCGCATGGTTCACTACTCGGTGGTACGGGCAATACAGGGATTGTCGGTCATTTTTGCTTCTTGGGGTCTTTTTGACTCCGGAAATTGTAGGTCGTTGTTCAAGGCATCTTTAAATATCTTGCGGACCTTGTCCCGTCTGAAAGAGTAAACTTTGTTCTTTTTCTCCTTTAGGGAAGGACCATCTCATCCAAACAATGTCTTTCGAGACCGGTTGGTTTTAGATTCGCCCGCCCTTCGCTTTTCTTCATTGTCGGACGCATTGAAGACATTGGTACTGCTGGAACTCCCGCTTCTACGGCTGTCGTCCCGCTTGCTTTTCCAAGTTTTGTCTATCTGAGAGTCCGGCGGAGACTCTTGATTCGAGCGTTCCAGCATTTGCACTTTCTTGGTTAGCTCCTGAAATGTCTTGAGGCCCGCTGTACACATGAACGGGACCATCCAATTGTTGAGGTTCCCAATGAGAAGGCTGACGGACTGGTCCTGCTCCAGCGGCGGTTCGCACTTGACTATGAGATTACGCCATCGAGCGATAAAGTCGGTATTGCTTTCATTCTTCCCCGGCTTGTTCCTCACAAGGTCGGCAATAGAGATTTTATCACTGACGCTCATGAACCTTTGCCGAAACAGAGACTCCATTTGGGCAAAGGTAATGACGGACTCGTCTAGTATACTCGCGTACCAGTCGAAGGCTACACCGGTCAGGCTGTTGACAAAATGACGAAGAAGGAGCGCGTTATTGCCCCCTTTATTTCCGCACGAGGCTTTGAAGTGGGCGACGTGCTGATTTGCATTCCCCGTTCTGTCAAATCTTCCGAATTTAGGAATGACGTAGCCGCTCGGGAACTCGATCAGATCGTACTGTGCGGGTTATGGCCGCCCACTACTGCCAATTTCTTTCAGAGCTTCAGCTTTAGCCACCAATGTTTTAACCTTGCTGGTGACCAAGTCCATTATCCAATCTTGTGTTAGCGGGATAGTGCTATCTGGGGCCAAGACGTCCCCAGAAGCAGAATGTGGCCGGCTTTCGTGCGGCTCGACCTGTCTTGGACCCAAAGGAACAGGCATTGGTTGCTTTGGATTGTCATCACCCGGCTGATTAGTAGCGACATGTGCTTGATTGGGAGGCGCTCGAGCAATTTGAGCCGTAAGATGCATCACAACGTTTGTTAGGTCGTCAATTTTCGAATAGAGCTTGGCCACCTCTTTATCCTTGCTCCTGAGCTGTTTTTGAAGCTCTTGAAGCAGCTCTTACTCCGCGGTCCTGGGGCGGAAATTCGGCTCTTCCTCGCTGTCCGAGCTTGACTCTGCATGGACCGAGAGGTCTTTCTGCCTATCTTCCTCCTCGAGAGGGTTTTCATCATCCGGCGGAGGCGGATGTTCTTAGGAAGCGGCAACCACATTCAAGCCAGATTGGACTTGGGATGTGGTGGACCCATCTTTGCTTTGCTGCGAAGGTTGTCGCTGGGGTGCCCGCCCGCCATATAGACCGTATGGATAATATATCCAACCCTCTTTTTATTGTCGGTAGCTGATTTCACAGATCGCTGTCTTGACCCCCCTGTTTCAGTAGCGGGCAATCGATTGAAGGCGGATAGCCTGGCCGGATACTTGAATGGTGCTGGCGCTTCTTTTCTGGATTTGCTCCGCTACTTTCGTGTGGCACAGAGCTCCTGATAGACTCTTGAAGAGACAGTGTCATACATTGTCTGTTGGGGCTAGTACATGTCTCTTTGTAGCGACGTTCGGACCGCCGTCTTCTTAATTCTGGCGGCCATGGCATTTTTCTGAACCTACCTCAAAGGTTCGAAGGAATTGCTGATTTTTACGGCCGACTTAGCCGTCATCACAGAGTAACCCTGCTCTTGGAACTTCACAAGATTCAACTTGGCCGAAGCCCTGGCCCTCTTGTTGGCTCGATACCTGAGCCGCTTCTGCCTTAACTTTTCTGTTCTAAGCACCTGGCAGACTTCGGCTCTTTGGGAAGACGCCGTAGACCGGGCGATGGAGGATTTTGGAGATACGCTCGATTGTGCATTTGTTGGAGTCATCACCTAAGCTCGTCCGCAACATTTGATGTTTCCCCTTGTACCGGAGTTCTTGCCCCCCGCTGGAGCACCAGAGAATCGTTCAGAGACCATCTTAAGTTTCGGTTGTGGTGCCTTGGCGATCACGACATTCGGCCTCTTGCTCCTTGAGACCGGCTTGGCCACCTGTATCGCTGGGATTTTTGCCGGATGAGCGCTTCCGGCAGGGTTGATGATGACGGAACCAAACTGGCCGGGCAGTTCCCCCTACTGTCGACTGAGGCTTGCAGGGAGAACCACACGAGCATTGACCTTGACCACGTACGGGATCGGGGTCACGTTGGAAGCTGAATTCGTCTTGGGAGACATTGCCGTCGAAAGTTGATTGCTGCACAAGAAAAAAAACATCACTTCAGTATAGACAATCGCTATGTATATTGATTGAGTTCGCATGAACGTTTAACCCGAAATATGGGAGGAGAGAAAGGTCCCACCGGGCGTGCCAGAATCTGTAGTGTGATTTTCGTCACCCCATTGAGATGGGAATACGCGCGCGCTTGTCAGGCACATTACAGATTCTCCCTGCCTAGGGTAGGCCGGGGTTTAATGATTGTGGTGATCCGAATCTCCGGCAGCCGCGGACTGAGCTGCCGTTAATTACCCCTCGCCTTTGGGGCGAGGGAACCTCTGATTAACGGGTTAAACTGGTCATGCGAACTCAATGTGCAATGTGCGTGTGTTATGTTTTGAAAGGGGTTTTTGGATATATCGGGAGCCACACAGAATTTTTACGGGGGTCCTGCTACCCGGATAGCGGGCTGGGGGTCAAGGGGGCTAGCAGCCCCCTTGCAGGGTGCGGGGCAGCGCCCCAGCCCAAATTTGTTTCTTTGAGGGGAACAGTGTTGTGGAGTGTGTGTGTATTTGTATATATATATACATGTATACATACACAAAAAAAGGAAAAAGCGCCTAAAGGACGCGTGGGGTCAGTGCCTTGAGCGCTGTGCGCTTAGGTGCTGTGCGCTTAGGCGCTAGCGCGCCACGTGTCGGCATGTGGGCGCTTTGCGCTTGAGCGCAGGGCGCTGCAGCGCTGGAGCGCAAGCGCGCCACGTGTCGGCACGTGGGCGCTTTGCGCTTGAGCACTAAGCACGCTACGTGTCAGCACGTGGGCGCTTTGCGCTCGAGCGCAGGGCGCTGGAGCGCTAAGCACGCCACGTGTCGACACGTGGGCACTTAGCGCTATAGCGCAGGGCGCTGGAGTGCAGGTGCGCCACGTGTTGGTACATGGGCGCTTTGCGCTGGGCGCTGGAGCGCGAAGTGCTCAAGAGCGAGCGCTCCACATGTTGGCATGTGGGCGCTTGGCGCTTGAGCGCTTCGCGCTTGAGAGCTGGGCGCTTGAGCGCCGACGAGAAAAAGAAGCTTTTACCCCCAGAAATTCTCGAAAGAGAAATCAGAGTGGAGTTAAACTCCTAAGATGTTTTGGGGTTGATGAAATGGGTTCTACTGCTTTCTCCTCTGGTTGCTGGATCTTGAAGATCAAGCGATATGAGATTTTAAAAATCTCTTCTTTTTGAGATCTAATGGAAGATCTGAGTTTCCCTTTATGGGTTTTCTGGTGAAAAACTATTTAGTTTTATAAAATGAACAGTAAAACTCTTGATTTAATTCAAAAGAAAGAAGAAGGTTTTGGAACCTTGAAGAAGGAGAAAAGATCTCAGATTTAAATTTTTTTGGAGAGAGAAAAAAAGTTGTTGGGATATTTTTATTATCCTTGCCTTTATAGGCTATACACTTTACACATAGCCCCCTTAGGCTTCACAAAATGGCATTTTGCCTATCCCATGGCTCATGTGCCATTTCTTTTTGCACATAAGCCATGGGCTTTACAAAAATTTGGTTTTATGCCTATTTTTCATACATTTATCCATAAAATAAAATAAAATAAATACAACAAAATTATTTATTACAAAATTTTTATCTGGGCATGGGGGGAGGCCGGCCTCTTCATGTTCGGGCTCGACCCGGGCATGGGCCCACTGGATCTGGGCTTGGGCCCACTTGGCTTGGGGTTGACTTTGATTTTGACTTGGTAAACCGGGGTGTAAATTTTTACCCCGACAGGATTATCTCATTCATTCGCTACGGCGTCGTATATCTGTTGTGGTGGTTGTTTCCGCCTTTGGGTGAGATTTGCTCGCGGTTGGGGATGGTTTACTTATCATATGTTTGTATCCATTTCAGGGATGGCTTTTACAAAGGAGGTGCTGCCGAAATTTTTATTAAAAACAAACATTAAGCTTTAAGTTCTTACTTTAGATTTTATAGTGTTTCTATCATTTACTTCTTGTAATGGTTTAGATTGCTGGGTTTTTGACTTACTTAAATTGCGTTACGCCTGTTGACGTTACGTAGTCTAAGTGCCGGTCATGTGCCTATTTTTGGGCCGTGATATGTTTTGATAATGTGATACACAGATGAATGATATTAGTCGGTCATATGTGATATGACTGGATTATTAAATCAAGTGTTGATTTAATAATGTGATATATATTATATGTGATATAATTATATCTTAACTAATATCATTAGGTCACTAATTATTCTTCATTATATATATTAATATATATATATATATATATAATAATGAAGTATGGCATATGTATTTCTATTTTGTGAAAATAGAATGAGGTGGAAAATGAGAGTATTATTGCAAGCATGGGATTTACTTTTGTTTATTCATCTTGACTAACTATTCAAGCATGGTTGAAATTTTATATTGCATAATTCCATGCTTGAATGAGTGAGGGGTTAAGAGTTGCCATTCATTCTAGCTCATTCTCAACACTTAGCCATTTTTCTTGTGTTACTCCCATGGTTGCTCTCTACCTTCTTCTTCCTCCTCATGTCATGGTTCAAGCTTCAACCCTCACATGTGATGTGAACCATGAAGCTTGAACACAAACTTGTGTGCTTTTAACATCCTCTACTTCACCATCCTACACTTGACTAGCGATCGTGTGTAGTGTGTTTCCTACGCTAAAAAGTTTAGTGTAGAGGTAGCTTGAGTTGGAGGGACTTCGTATGGATCATCTTCGGCACGAAGGTCATCGGAGGAAGCTCGTCCAAAGCCTCTTGTGGAGCCTGGTGGAGTCGCACGGGGCATGTGAAGTAAAGGGCCGGTCTACAAAGATTGTATTCCTTGTTCTCTTGATGTAAAGTTGTTTACATTCTTGTATCGTCTAATTCTCTAGTTAAGATTCTAGGGTTTGAGTTATTTAGCACGGATATTTTTTGAAAATGGCATGGATGATGCCTCCTGAAACCTTCCTGTCGTTCTAGGCAACCCAACACCAAGAACACCTCTTGAGTCCTTCTCAAGTACTTGAGAACGTTCTTTACTGCTATCCCGTGCTTCTCTCCTGGGTTTGACTGATACCGGCTTACCACGCTAGTGCGTAAGCAATATCTAGCCTAGTACACAACATCGCATACATTATAGAGCCTACCGCAGAAGCGTATGGTATAATCGACATGCGAGCCCTTTCCAAATCAGTCTTTAGGAGACATCTTTTTGGAGAGGGTGATTCCGTGACAAGCCGGTGACTACCGCGCTTTGAATCATCCATACTAAATATTTTCAGTATGGTGTTGATGTACCTTGACTGTAAAAGTCCCACCATCCTCTTTGATCTATCACGATAGATGTGGATCTACATAATGTAGTTGGCATCACCCAGGTCTTTCATGGAGAACCTTAGTGACAAGAATCCTTTGACTGATTGTAGTATAGGAATGTCATTTCCTATCAAGAGAAATGTCATTCATGTACAAGACGAGGAATCCCACAGTTCTCCTTACAATCTTACTATAAATGCATGGTCCATCTGGATTTTTGATAAGGTCGAATTCTTTGACCGTCTCATCAAAACAGATGTTCCAACTCCGCGATGCTTGCTTTAGTCCATAAATGGACTTAAGCAACTTGCACACTTTCCCGCTGCTCCCACTCTGATTGAAACCCTCTGGCTGATCCATATCGACGCACTTTTCAAAATAACCATTTAGAAAATCCGTTTATACGTCCATCTGCCAGATCTCATAATCTTGGAAGGCAGCAATGACAAAAAGGATCCGAATGGATTTGAGCATAGCCACTGGAGAAAAGGTTTCATCATAGTCCGAACAAGGTCTTTGACGAAAAACCTTTTGCAACAAGTCCAGCCTTATAGGTTTCTACCTACCCATCAACACCAATATTCTTTCGGAAGATCCATCTGCAGCCAATGTGTTTTACACTTTCTGGATCAATGTTCAAAGTGCATACTTTGTTGGTGTACATAGACTCCATCTCGGTCCGCATTGCATCTATCCATTTTACCGAGTCACTGCTCTGAATAGCTTGCTGGAAGCTAGTTGGCTCATCATTGTCAAAGATGCAATCCTCTCTATCCTCGTCTATAAGAAAACTGTAGTATCTCTCGGGCGAATGAGACTGCCTACTAGTCCCGCGGATTGGCGCAGGGATGTCCTGTTCTTTTGAAATCTCTGGTTCTACCATACTTTCAGTAATAGTTTATGGTTCTGGAATTTCTTCCAGTTTTATTGCGCTCCCACTAGTCCTTTTTCAAAAAAAATGATTTTATAAAAAATGGGCATAACGAGGAACAAAGACCTTTTGTTTCTCTACGCAAATGAAATAATACCCCCTGGAGTTCTTTAGGTATCACACAAATTTACATAGTACTGAGCGTGCCTCGAGCTTGTTCGCATGCTGTTTTTTTACAAAAGCTGGACATCCCCATGTCTTAAGGTACATAAGATAGGGTTTCTTCCCACTCCACATCTGATATGGTATGGTAGGCATAGTCTTGGTAAGAACCTTATTCAAAAGATATGCAGCTGATTCTAGTGCATAACTTCAGAAAGATTGCGGTAACTCAGCATTACTCATTATGGAATGAATCATATCTGTCACGACCCGAAAAGTACGGAACACGACCGGCACTTAAATTAGGGACGTCTCGAGGCGTACGTAATCTAAGTAAGCCAGAAATCAAAACCAAAGAAGCAGTAGAATGAAGGAAAAACCAACTTAAAGCGAGTAGTTTTAATAGCATAAGCCGAATTATGCGTTTAAAAACATCAAGCATTTTCTGAAAAATTCGGCAGAGTCTCCTTTATAAATACTGGCCCCCAATCGGGATACAACATGAATAGTATACGAAATCAATAAAAAGGCATCCCCAAGCGGGAGCTAGCTCTTCGTCAATCGACGATCACAACCACGCAAGCAATATAATATACAACACCAAGGGCGAGGATCAAAACTCAAAAGAAACCCAAAACAACATGAAAAACATAATAATACAACGCGCGACTCTAAGGTCGAAAGAATAACAAACTGGTCTTCTAACTCTCTTAAATATACAATCTGGTTGATGGAGTGTCTAGATACAACTGAAATAATAATAAACAATGGTGGTCCTGATGCAAAGAACCCACCTGCCAAAGCAATCACCTGGAAAGAACAGTGTGCCAGCAAAGCCGCAAAGAACCTATACGGCAAAACCTACAAGGTACTGTGGCACAACGGGGGTGAGTTGCCAACTCGTGAGTAGAAAACATCTACGAGCAGAAACCGCATGCATAATGCTATCCTAAGTCATATCAGGTAATATCCTCAAATAAAAATCCTGGTCCAGCTATGTATAGTGTAATACTACATGATCGTGTTCGTTACCCACATAGCAACATATCAGATATATGATGTATGAATGCATTACGAATGGAAACAGAATATATCATGAGTGAAACAACTATTTTCTTTAATCAATGAGATTTCTATATGTATGTCAATCACGTATCATCAATGAATGCAACAGAGAAATCAGTGTCAAGCATCGACACAAAACATAAGTCTCAGTATCAAATCTCAATATCTCAAATCTCAAATCTCAATATCAATATCTCAGGCATCCGTATCATCTGCGGGATCGGCCCGCGGGCTCCGGCAGAACGGATCAGCCTATAACCATCTCATGACTCCGGCCAGTATCCTCCGGATAACCGACGAGTCCAAATAATATTACCAGTAGATAGTGCTCCCCTGCCAGGCTCATCAAATAAAACTCGAGCTTCTTGCCTCGGGGTACCATACCGGGCCCACCATGTACCCGAGACGGTTCATCCAACTCCTCGAATCGGGTCTCGAAATCCAACTACAATCTTGAAAACTCATGGTGGACGACTCATACATCATGAGAAAACCGTAATTTGCATTTAAAAATGATGATACTAAGCTTTTATTAAATTCTTGCGGTTTTCCCCTAAATCCAGAAATCTCATGTAAATCCGAAATCATCAAAATCATGATTCCAATAAACGGTGAATACCGTCATAAATCTCCATAATACTGCATAACCAATGAATATATGAATGCACCTAATATCATGCAATGAATGCAATATTTTAACTAGCATATGGAAGCTATAACATATTGCGACTATCAGTTATCAAGCTATGTCAATGAAAAGGTATTTTCTAAAGTGTACGTGACATGGCAATTACAGATGATGATGTGTGTGAGCCGGCAAGTTAGTGTACGTGGAACATACGCATCATCGGTAATGGTGCCGGTGTCCTGACAGCATGATATCTATAATGGTATATGAAATCACAATATAAGCATGTGATGCGAAGCGAACAGCAATAATGTGCGGGAGCTGAATGATAAACACAATGATAACTAATCTGTATTTAATATAAATATAAGTCATACAGTAGTGCCATTTGAAATAACACGAATCGTGGTGTTTTGAAAATAAGGGCTACGGTGTTTTTAAGAAAAGATACGTCCTTTGAAATATCCGTAGAATCCCTCGGCCTGTCTTTTAAAATACCCACGATTCGTCAGTTTTTGAAATAGGTAGGAATCGAATCTAGTCTAACAACTACACTAAACTATAGGGCCGAGCTAACAGGCTAAACGAAAGATAAGGAAACCGCCTAACATCTGAGTCGATACATACATACATATATATATATATAATAGTCGGTGATCCCGCCTCAATAGTATCACATACGATATACTATCTATAATATGGCATCCTCAAGTCAAGAGTGCGGATCTATCATCAATATAAAGCTCGTACGTAAATCCGTCGTACGACATCCCAAATCTGGGTACGGGTCAAATATCACATTCATCACATTATTCATCTGGTATCCTCATTATCAAAGATCATAATCCGGGGTACTGATCTACGTCTAGTATAATACTGATACCAATCTAAGTAAATGCATGCGTGTGTATGGAAACACCATGTTAAAGGACCCGCTAAAATATCATATCGTACCTCAAATACGAACCCTGTTATATCACCGATCTCACGGTCTCAAATCCAATCTCATCGACTCATCTCCAATCCCAAGTACTATTCTCATAATCCAGTATATGTACACATAGTCTCATACCCATGTGAATACATATACACATATCCCTATAAACGCACATGTAAAATAATGAATGTAAGCAAGTGTGCGTGCGTGTGTGGGTGCAACAACTACTCTCGGGTTTGGCAAGTAACACTACAAATCCATGAACACATAACCATATCCTAAATATCATAAACCACATATATATATCCATTATATAAGCTATATTACAAAACTGCGGGGGTGCTATACGCCATCCACCCGACTTCTCCTCGTAGATATAAATCTACTTACCTGGTCCTCGCTCGCCGGTGCCGACGTCGCCACGCGCTTTCTTGTCGTCTCGAAGTCCACATGGGGGTACCTACATATCATAACGCACCGTATCACATTAAAACCTAATTCTAAATCGAAACGGCATACGAAAACCAAATCGACACGCGTATCATGCATAAGTCAAAAGCTATCGCCTACGCATGCAAGAATAGCCAAACCAACCCTCGATGTCGATGTACAAACGTCAAACCATCGAGAAAAACCTTAACACACCCATTTACAAATTCACAAATACTAATTATAATATGAAATAGGTTGCAATTCACAAAAACCTCAAACTCAGTTTAAAAGCTTTTTTTCCAAAAATCTAGCAAGCAAAATTAACCGTTTTAGTACAAAACTCGATGTTTAAACAAATCTAGCGGCCACAATATCCACTAAATATCATAACTAAGTCATATAAACCATTTCTATAATTTATTCTCATCAATTTGAATAAATTCCAAAATCCTAGTTTGCAAAAATATCAATTTTTAACACATTTTAAAGCAAAATCCACAATTCAACAATTAAACTTGGTTTTACATAACCTAAGGTATTAAACCACTCATTATAATGTTAATAATGTCATGAAAAACTTAATTACATTTTAATCTCAATTATATATGTATTTCAGTAAAACCTAGTTTGCAATTTCTTAAAATTATTACAATTTAAATTAACCTTTTGCAACTAGCAACTAAATTAGTTTTAGCATAACATTAATATGCCAAATACATCACACAACCATACTCTCACAACACAAAACCCCAATTTGAATTCAAACCCCTCTCTTGAAATTTTAAATCATGCAATTAGAACCAATTAAAAAACCTAATTAAACACTTAATTAAGCTAACTTAAAGCAATTAACAACAAATTAAGCAAAAAGGTTAGAATTTATACCCAATTAATTTGAAGATCCCACAAGCACACTTAGCCTCCTAAATTGAAATCTTGATCCCTAGATCCATGCTAAAGTAGCCAAGGAGAAATGGGTAGGAGGTGGATTTTGATTTTGCTTTAATTTTGTGTGTTTTTCTTTGGATTTTTGATGGAAATTTGGGGTTTTCTTTGAACAAGAAAGAGTAAGAAGCAAGGGGAGGGGGCTGCTGTAGAGGGGGTAGTGGGTTTCGGCTGGAATGGTGAGGGGGAGAGAGAGTGTGTGTTGTGTGGGTCAATGGAATGGTCAAAGTCAACTAAGCCCATACCTCATTATCTAATTTCTTTCATTTCCTTTTCTTTTCTCTTGATTTTTCTTATAAAAATTCAAGTGGGGAGAATGAGGGGGCACTTGGGATGCTGATTTGGAGAGGGGAGAGAGAGTGTGGGTGAGGGAAAAATGATAAATGTTATAACCCCAATATCTATTTGCACTAATTTCACTATTTAAGCCTTTTTCTTCGATATTTTCTAAAACCGTTTTGACAATTTTTTTCATTTCAAATACATCATGCTAAAAATTTGTTTAATGAATTATGATGCACAAAATTTGTTTCAATTCATTCCAATTTGTAATTTTCCTTAATTAAATGTATTAGTGACGGCTTAAAATAATATTAAAATTTAATTTCGGAAATTTTTTCAGAAAAATTGAAATTTTACCAGTCGCTCAATAAACACCAAATACTAGAAATTACATAGCTAGAATATGTATATTTAATTTTATAATAAATATATTTATATTTTGACTTTTTACGGAAAACCCCCTTATCTTACCGATTTTCTGAAATTTCACCGAAACGATTTTCAAAACGTTACAATATCCAATAGGGTTATGTTCTGCCTTTCTGATACACCGTTGTATTGTGGTGTGTATGGAGGAGTAGGATGAGAGAGAATTCCATTATCTTTTTGGTAATCTAGGAACTCGGCAATTAAGTATTCATCACATCGATCAGATCTCAGTGTCTTAATGCTTTTGCATGTTTGTTTTTCAACTTCATTCTTATATTCTTCGGAATACCTCAAAAGGCCTCGGATTTATGCTTCATTATGAAGACATGTCCTTACCTAGAGAAATCGTCCGTAAAAGTAATGAAATAGGAATAACCACTTTGTGTATCTATAGATATTGGACCACACACGTCGCTGTGTATGAGTCCTAAGAGCTCACTCGCTCTTACTCCGTGTCCAGTGAACGGAGTCTTTGTCATCTTTTCTATGAAACGAGATTGATAAGTTGCATAAGACAGATATTCGAATGGATCCAAATATCCATCTCTATGTAACTTCGATAACCGTGTTTCATTGATTTGACCCATTCTACAATGCCATAAGAAAGCCTTATTTAATTCTGGAGACTTTCTTTTAAGTGTAATCTGGACGTTGAAAACCTGAGCTTGATTAACATGCATATACTGTCCTCTACTGTACCTGACCCAATCAAACTTTGATTTAGGTGAATGTCGACCACATCGCTTACAAACTAGACTAGGTACACACAAACGTTACGTACAATCAATATCTGCCCACTTGTCAGTTTTAGATGATATACCCTAAGGATACAACGTCCACGATCATTCCATTAGCAACCCAGAGAGTCATATCACCTTCCCTGATAACTCTACGGTTTCTCAAAGCCTGTAAGGAATTACAGATATGGGATCCTATTCCGGTATCTATTACCCAGGAAGTAGAGTTAATTGACAGACTGTTTTCAATCACTAACACACCCAAAGTCGAAACCACAACGTGCTTCGGATCCTGGATTCTGGCTTTCCAAGCCCTGCATCCTTCCTGCTAATGCCCTTTCCCATGGCAATAGGAACATCCCTCCTTCCCTACAGTTGGCCCCGAAACTTTTGCCTTGCCCTTTCCTTCTACTTTACTGACACCGCCTATCGGCTTTGTGTAGGTCTTCTTCTTCTTACCCTTGGCTTTGGCCTTGGATCCAGAAGAGGAAGATTCCCCAATAAGAAGAGCGGGTGTCACCCCGGTTTCTTTCAGGGTGCCCTCAACTGGAAGTATAACTTTCTTCCCCTTGGCGTAAGTAGAAGGTAGGGACTGTAGAATCAAGTCAGCATATGACATGTTCTCCAAAGTGGTCTCCAGGTCCATGAGCTCATCAATATAGCCAATCATTGTAGGGACGTGGTACCCTACAGATGACCCGACAGCCAACCTCGCTTAAAGAAATTCCTTCGAGGTCTCATATCTTAAGATACGAGATTGCTCTCCATATAAATGTTTTTTATGGAGGAAGATGGAACTAAGTCCTTCTTCTCGTGCTGCCTCTGGTATATACCATCAACTGAGGCCAACACGAGGCACTTTGCATCCCACAGTATTTTTCCCTTGTCTTACAGATATCAAAATCCGCGACGGTGGATACTGGACCTGGGACGGTGAGGGGTAGAGAAGTAATGAGTTGGTCTAGTTTTTCATAGGTAATGGACATCTGGACAAAACATTGCCAGTCAATATAGTATAACTCAGTCATTTTATTATCTAACTGTAACTTAATCTGGTCGCATGGTCGCTGCAATTAGGAGAGAGAGAAGAAAACACTCAGCATGATGTTCTTGCAAGTTTAGACTGGTTTTTAATTTATTTAAACTTGATGGCTCCCACTGTTTCTTGAATCCTTCCTCAAACCATAAAAGAAGAATTAGTCAGGCTTAATCTCACCGTACAATACTTGCTTAAAATTTCGGCCAGGCTAGTGTCGATACTTAGAGGGAGGTTTTACGACGCTTTTACGAAGATCCTTAATTAAATAACCTAAGGTGTAGCACTAGAAACCTGGTTTATAGCATTTATTTATACACCTACTTGGTTTATAGCATTGATCGTTAAGTGAAATATCTTCCGAGGAGTAGCATATACTCACAGTAGGATCGGGATCCAAATATCATTGTGTGATAATCCTGAAAGAATCCTACCAACATTATCACACTCCAAATAGTATGCAGCACTATCAAATTTCAGTTTCTTTAGAAACTCCTGATGTGGATTTTTACCCCATGCTCTTATGATCTTGACGAAGGCCAACAAATCATAAGTCACATGTCAAGCAGTACCCATCATTGTCCAGATTAATTTTAACCCACCCGTATATACCCTTGACGAAGGCCAACAAAGTAATACGACAGTCCTAAACCAACGCATCTATCTATGCTACATATGAACACCCAGCAACTACCAATCACTATGCCCTGACGAAGGCCAACAAACATAGCTTGAATACTGCTAAATATTCATACGAAATTACAGAGGGCTACGAATGGTTTTGGCAAAACCGTGAACGTAGTGAACTTGATATAATCGAAGGAACCTGATAGCTTTTAAAAGGGGTGGTTTAAGCTCCGCATTTAAAAGTCTCATATTTTAAAATAACCGAGTGGTTTTAAAATTTGTTCCAACGATTCAATATTGGTTTATTTGCTTTGTATTAATCTAATGTAGTCCCATCGTTTACACCTATTATCATAGAAAGAAACGAAAATATAACGTACGCTTACGCCGTCCGCATTCGCCACTGGGCCCCGTCTAACACAGTTAGTTTACTTAACTAACGCCAGAGCGGGGGCTGGACTAGCGCGGATGCAAAACATAAGCAACGTCTATTATATAGCATATATATAATAACCATTCATCTCACGCAACAATAGGCATTCCAGATCATAGATGAACATATTAGATACACTAGGAATTTCACGTTTCTTTTAAGCTTGTAACGAAAGTCGGATTCCACAGTCATGATGAATAGCCAAACCCCACCCCAGATCCCTACGGGTGCGGAAAACTACCTGCCAAATACCCAAAGTGAAGCAACCTCCCTCATCAAAGTGAGTAGGCAACTCGGCACTTCAAACAACCCGGTAGTTTGTGCACCCCATCTTGGGTCTATCCTAAGAGCAGAAAACAGTAAAAGAAATAATATACAACGGTGACTACAAGCTCAACCCGGATGTGCCCCGCAAAATAATATTACATAACTTTACAATTTACGAAAGAATGAAAACCCTCATCTTACATCCCCGGCTATTCATCCACGATGAACCAATAAAGTTCATATACACAATCGATCAAGAACAGCAACACAGATATGTGCAACCCCGACTAATCGACGTATAGCAATTAGTCGACGTTTCCAAACACATAAATCACAACTCGAAACTTGTTAAACGGCGCTAAAACTATAACTTCGAAACACTCTGTATTGCTACAGGAAAAAGATAACAGTATATCCAAAATTGGCAAAAACAAACAACACCTGAGACCTTAGATCCAAGCAACTAGAACACAAACCAAAATTGAAGTCATTCCACCACAAATTACTCGGTGAGGCTGTTCATACCAGAATATTGCATTTTATACCGCCCACTCTTACGCTCGTGTGTTTATAGGTAGGTGCTTTTAATCCGTGTTTGTTACATATTTACAGAGTACAGGTTTCCAGTATAAATATTGTAAATCAAGACAAAATCTCCACAGTTACGCCAAATACAGAACATCTGTTGACAGCAGATAAAAGCCGGGTTCCGGTCATCCATATCCGTCCAGAGCCGAGTACCAGTTCCTGAGACAAGACATATGACAGTGGTCATTCGTGTCTCGGACAAGCACAGAGCACGAGGGGGGCTGCACAAGAATCAATGGGTGCGCGGAGCTCGAGAGAGAGATAGAAGTCAAAAGTGAAGAAATGATAGCAATCTTGGACTAGGAAATCTGCAGATATTCTGGAAGACTTTTGTGCAGTTTAAAGTTGGCAAACACAAAGACAAATGAAACCAGGGAAGCACCCAAAACCCGACCACCTAACTCCACCATAGGGCCGCGGATCCGCGGCCAATAGGAGGTCTAGGCCGCGGATCCGCGGCCATACTGGCCCCTCTATCTGTCGTTTTCTGGGGGCTGTTTGGTCATTTCATACGGGGTCAGAATTTGGCCCTAGGGTTTCTGTAAGCAGCCTATAAATACCCCAGAACTGAGCTAAGCCAAGGGTCCAATTTGGTGTTCATTCTTTGTTCTTCTTTTTGTTAGGATTTAGTCTTTTTCTTCTTCTTCTTCATCTTGTCTCCATGAAAATTGTAGTGAGAGCTTTTTGAATGGAAGATCAATGAAGATGAGGGTTTTTGTATCATTCTCTTTTGTTTAACTTTGCCTTGAGATTCTTGCTTTCTCTTGATCATTCAACCTCTTCATTGAGCTTGAATGGTTAAGGGTTAGTTATTGATCTCAAAGGTCGTATTTTCTTATGGAATTAGCGCTTCATTTCACATGCGTTCTCTATCCTTCTCTTGATCTTGCAATCTCTTGATTGAGCTTGCAAGTTTAAGGGTTGGCTATTGATCCCATGCTTGTCTTGAGTTCTAGTTTCTTGTTCTTTTTATCGCTTTTTATTACTCGCTTATTATTATCTTGCTTTACTTTCTTGCAGTTTAATTCATGCACTTAATTACTTGTAATCTTTTCTTTTCTTTGTTCTTTTCTTTTGCTCTCTTTTGTTCATTTTGTGAATGGTTGTAATTATTGTTGTTAAGATGAAATACGGTATTGTAAGTTAATATCTTCTTTCTCATTTCCTTTTCCCGTTATTTTCCATTGAACTCCGCCCAAACCATACGCAAGCGCTCCATTAGGCACCCTACCCTAACAAGGTAACGGTGATTCCTAACCGCGACCGGTTGTGTTCGGTTTGGCCGGAGGCGAAAGCAAGAGACAAGAACGGAAGGACAAGGGTAAATAAGCCGTATTCCACGAATACCGCGCTTAAATCCCCTAATCCACGTTGTTGCCGACTGCTTTAGCTTCAATTGGTCAAGACTCGGCTCAAAGGTTTTGAGTACGGATTTTTTTAGCTTACAATCTCGTATCTTTTTCTTAACAACTTTATACTTGCAAATAATACACATAGGTTAGATTGAACAAACTCGTACAAATTCTTTATTGTCTCGTCTAAAACAAGAAAGGAAATACAACCATCTCCCTGTGGATTGACCCGTGCTCAACCGGCTAGCTGCATAGCGACACCGTCTTGATTGCGGTTAACTTTAATTCTTTCAATCAAATGACGCCGTTGCCGGGGAGACGGTAGCGTATTTTCTTTCTTGTTATTCGGGTTAATATTCTTTTTGTACATATTTATAAAAAAAAATATCTCTTTTTTTTTTTTTTTTTGATCATTTTTGTGGGCAAGAGTGCAGATTTTTGCAGATTTGCAAACTGCGATTGTGGGGAGCAAAGTGTACATTCAAGGCTAAGGTGATTGCAAAGTACAGTGCCAAAGATCCGGGTAGTTTGACCCGCGCAAGCGAACTTTTCAAGCTTACCGGATTTGATTCAACGGGGGTTTCCTAACCCAAAAACTTAACGGTACGTACTTTACTAACACCTTCTTCTCAAATCCGACGCATCCAATATACTATTCTTTGCAGGATTCTTTGCAAGTTCGCTAGCAAACGCTAAAAATTGACTGACCCGTATTTGTTGCAGCGCCGCGCTTAAACTAAAAACCGATTTTTTGATTCTTTATAGAATTTTTATTGAATTGCGCATTGCATTCATTAATACGGACTTAAGGGCAAGCGAACCCCACAATATACGGTAAAGGATTTCATCACCTTTTCCGTGGCCCACAAATCACGAACTTGAGCATAACGTTTACCCGCACAAAATTTAAAAGAAACTAGACTTTAAGCCTTAAGGACTTCGCGCTCACTAGGAGAAGTTAACTGTGTTTAGAACCTTGCTTAACGGTATATTGTTTACGGGGTGTCTAGGAAAGTGTTAACGGCGAAACCGCCAAAGGAGAAAGGGTTATTTAATTAAGGAACTTCACGAAAACGTTGGAAAACCTCCCCTTATCTCTGCACTTACCTGGCCTCGTGATCAGTGTATCTTGAGCCCGTTTCTCGACACAGTTTTACTTCGACAATCAAGTTCTGGAGCAGGTCTAGTTGACCTAGGTGAACCCTAGAACGATTAGGTGTGTGGTATTTTTGTGTCGTGATTGTTTTTGTCAATATTCTTTTTGTGTGTATATTTCATTCTTCTGTTAATATATAAAGTAAAAAAATAAAAAAAAAATCGACATTCATTTTCCCCTCCTTTTCTCCTCCTTTCTTTCCTTCTCTCTTCATATCATGGGTACTCCACCTCGCAAAACTCTTGCCGAACTTTGGTACCCACAACCAGACATTACTTCTTACGGTTCTTGTTTTGGCCGAATATCGAACGACCCCTCCATGCCCAAAGTTTTACTGAAAGATCGCATAGCAGCGTCTAGGACAAACACTTGCACTCCTCATTCCACTTTGTATCAACCTTTTCAACCTCCCGCACCCGCTTATGTTGATACCTCTTCTGCAAGTCGTCCTTTGTCCATCGCTGAACGTATTGAATAATCCCGTAGCCGATCTTTCACTCCTTTCACCACTTCAAATTCTTGGGATCAATAGTTTCATTCACCTTCTTATCCAACTGTTGATCATACTCGTGTCCAACCATTCAATAACTACCAGTCCTACCCTGCTTTTGCACCTTCCCTAGACATTGCTTCAGAACCGCCATTTGGGAGTTTTCAGTATCCAAACAACTTTGAATCTTTTACTGAAACCCCTTCACAACCAATGTCTAGTCTGGAACAGTCGTTGGAAGACTTTAGGGTAGCGTCAAGCCAACAGATGATGGATTTGAATGCGTCCATGGCCGCTCTCATACAACCTACTGACCCGGTAGCTAGTTTCCAGCTAGCTCCAAATTTTCCAATGTATGATGAGGCGGCAGGACAGGCTGTGACTTTGAGTGGAGAGAGTGAGATGTACCCCCTTCCAAATCAAACCTACCCATCCCAAATTGAATCCCACACCTCCTGTTTTGAAAGTCTATCGAGTATCCCACATGATTTATCAATTGAAGATAGAATGATAAATGAGTTGTGCGACTTCGTAGTGTTTGATTTACCCGATTGTGAAGGGTCTCTTCCAAGTGAAACTGATCCTAAAACTTTTAACCTCTACACCTCCACTTTAGAACCTGAATCAATTGATATCCATGCTTTTGTTAAGGTGTCAGAGAATTTTGATTTTCACTTGATTAAGGATATTTACGCCGGGAATATTTCGGATGATGAACCCGTTGATTTGGCTGAGTTTGTCTCTTCAAATCATCATCCCGAGTCATTAAATGTTTTTCCCGAACCCCATATGCGTCTGGATTTTGAAGAGAAGTGCATTGATGTGCTAAATTTTAAGGAGAATATTGAGGATAGTTTCGAGGATGAACCAGTTTTAATTGATGAGTCGGATTTTCCCGTTCATCCTGTCCCTGTCATTGACTGTGTACACCCTCCTCAACCTTTAACCGATACCCCTCCTCGATCACTTCCCTCCATTCTTTCCATCGTTCCGACCTTGCAAGAAACCGTCTCACTTTCATTTACTATGTCTGGTTTACCAAGTTCGGCGTACCCATGGTTTCTCACGAATCTTGAGGGATTTGACCCTATTTCTCGACGGGTTAATAAATTAGCACAATCGATTTTTACACATCGCTCATCACAAATTGTGCTAATCTATTCACTCCATTTGCACCCTCAAGTGCGTACTCCACTTCTTTTTCCCTACCGCCATTCTTCTTCTCAGATACCGAGACCGCATTCCACTTCTCTCCACATACGGTCTCGCGTATTTTCCATTTCTTTCCTCTTCACCTTCTTTCACCAGCCACTGCTATATCATGATAAAATTTTTGAATGGTTGGTGTTAACTTTTGGCCTGTGTAAGGCCTTGTATAGATTGATACTGTTCTCTTTCCCCCCTAATCCTGAACTTCAACGCTTAACAGTGGAAACACTGTTTTACTTAAGTTTGGGGGGGACTCCTTTTTGTATATATTTTTGTTTTCCTTTTTGTTTTGTATATAATTTGTTTCTAGGGAGCGCCGGCAATTTTAACCCTCTTGGTGTAGCCTGACAGTGAGGGCACTGTCAAGTTTAAGTTTGGGGGTGTGCTCGGTAAGCTTTCTTCCTTCGCATTCATTTGTATATTTTGCATTTGCATACCTTATTAAAAACCCACAAAAATCGAAAATTTTCCAAAAATATAAAAACTTTGTCGTCAAGATAGCTAATAGGGTAACTTAGGTTTTTATTCTGAAAGTTTAGTTGATATGATAGAAATAACTAAATTCTAGGCTTAGGAATTGAAAACCCTAAAAATAACCCTCATTCTGTTTAAACTTGGTAAGTATACGTCCTTACAATTTTTTTGAGAAATAGGTAATCTTGAGTTCAGTTCTTTAGTTAAAGTCAAGATGAAGGGAAAGTATTGATGCTTTACTGAAGGATAAGTCTGAAAAATAGTTTCTTTTCTTGAGTTCAAATTTAGAAAGTATATACCCTACAAACTGCACTTACACGCACCTTGAAACTTGGGATAGTAGAGGATACCTAGAAATACTCTTGCCTGAAAGCCTAGTATGAAAGAAAAAACGGTATTTAAAGCTAAACACCAAAAGAGCATGTTGAAAAATATATCCGGTCTTGAAAAAGAAAAAGAAAAAGAAAAAGAAAAAGAAAAATAGAATAAAGTCAAGACCTGGAAACTGCTATTTACGCTTTAAGCTCACACATTCAGTAATCGGCCGTTAGTGCCTCAAGAAGCATTAATAGTCGCATGAAAGGTGTGTGAGCAAATCCGTCCATCCTTAATGAAAAGAAGTAGTATTTGGTATTAGGGCAAGTGTATTATAGCTTGAATTGAATTCTTGAGTGTAGGGGTGCTAATATACACACACGTAGGGGTATACGATCGATGTTTGGACAAAAGATAGAAATAAAGAATAAGACTTGTGTTTTCTGTAAAGTTGATAAAAATCCCTGATTTGAGGCCGCACTTTAGAAGGAAAACTCAGGAGAACCAACATCTTTCTAAACTTTTTTGGAACGTATATGATCTAAGGTTAAATAGATAGGAGGTGTGAAAAATAAGGGTTGAATATTTCTAACTTAGGATGATAGAGTTTCTAACGTAAATACTAAACTGTAGGATTAGAATCGATGTTAACTTATGACACTAGCTTGACGGGATTTTGTGGGTGTAATCCGCTGAAAACCCTCAGGAGACAACACTCCTCCTACTATGGACACCTAGAGGTTTAACGGCTTGTTGCACATGCTCAGTGCAATCGCGTTCCCTGCGAAAGTGCGGTGAGGATTTTATTTTTGTGAATAATTGGTTTTGCTCGGGACGAGCAAAAGTTAAGTTTGGGGGTATTTGTTCATACCAGAATATTGCATTTTATACCGTCCACTCTTACGCTCGTGTGTTTATAGGTAGGTGCTTTTAATCCGTGTTTGTTACATATTTACAGAGTACAGGTTTCCAGTACAAATATTGTAAATCAAGACAAAATCTCCACAGTTACGCCAAATACAGAACATCTGTTGACAGCAGATAAAAGCCGGGTTCCGGTCATCCATATCCGTCCAGTGCCGAGTACCAGTTCCTGAGACAAGACATATGACAGTGGTCATTCGTGTCTCGGACAAGCACAGAGCACGAGGGGGGCTGCACAAGAATCAATGGGTGCGCGGAGCTCGAGAGAGAGATAGAAGTCAAAAGTGAAGAAATGAAGCAATCTTGGACTAGGAAATCTGCAGATATTCTGGAAGACTTTTGTGCAGTTTAAAGTTGGCAAACACAAAGACAAATGAAACCAGGGAAGCACCCAAAACCCGACCACCTAACTCCACCATAGGGCCACGGATCCGCGGCCAATAGGGGGTCTAGGCCGCGGATCCGCGGCCATACTGGCCCCTCTCTCTGTCGTTTTCTGGGGGCTGTTTGGTCATTTCATATGGGGTCAGAATTTGGCCCTAGGGTTTCTGTAAGCAGCCTATAAATACCCCAGAACTGAGCTAAGCCAAGGGTCCAATTTGGTGTTCATTCTTTGTTCTTCTTTTTGTTAGGATTTAGTCTTTTTCTTCTTCTTCTTCATCTTGTCTCCATGAAAATTGTAGTGAGTGCTTTTTGAGTGGAAGATCAATGAAGATGAGGGCTTTTGTATCATTCTCTTTTGTTTAACTTTCCCTTGAGATTCTTGCTTTCTCTTGATCATTCAACCTCTTCATTGAGCTTGAATGGTTAAGGGTTAGTTATTGATCTCAAAGGTCGTATTTTCTTATGGAATTAGCGCTTCATTTCACATGCGTTCTCTACCCTTCTGTTGATCTTGCAACCTCTTGATTGAGCTTGCAAGTTGAAGGGTTGGCTATTGATCCCATGCTTGTCTTGAGTTCTAGTTTCTTGTTCTTTTTATCGCTTTTTATTACTCGCTTATTATTATCTTGCTTTACTTTCTTGCAGTTTAATTCATGCACTTAATTACTTGTAATCTTTTCTTTTCTTTGTTCTTTTCTTTTGCTCTCTTTTGTTCATTTTGTGAATGGTTGTAATTATTGTTGTTAAGATGAAATACGGTATTGTAAGTTAATATCTTCTTTCTCATTTCCTTTTCCCGTTATTTTCCATTGAACTCCGCCCAAACCATACGCAAGCGCTCCGTTAGGCACCCTACCCTAACAAGGTAACGGTGATTCCTAACCGCGACCGGTTGCGTTCGGTTTGGCCGGAGGCGAAAGCAAGAGACAAGAACGGAAGGACAAGGGTAAATAAGCCGTATTCCACGAATACCGCGCTTAAATCCCCTAATCCACGTTGTTGCCGATTGCTTTAGCTTCAATTGGTCAAGACTCGGCTCAAAGGTTTTGAGTACGGATTTCATTAGCTTAGAATCTCGTATCTTTTTCTTAACAACTTTATACTTGCAAATAATACACATTGGTTAGATTGAACAAACTCGTACAAATTCTTTATTGACTCGTCTAAAACAAGAAAGGAAATACAACCATCTCCCTGTGGATCGACCCGTGCTCAACCGGCTAGCTGCATAGCGACACCGTCTTGATTGCGGTTAACTTTAATTCTTTCAATCAGAGGCCGGGAATTTTCCCAACGTGGCCGGTCATAACATGATGAAATTGGCTCATATTTGGTGTGTGTTCATGTCATACCAGGTAAAGCAATCTCCAATTGTTTAAAAAAAATTTGGAGGCTCGAAAAAAATTGACAGAAACATGGATCTTTGTCTCGATGTTTCGGAGTTAATTCGGTTTCGTACTTTAAACTTTTTCTAAACTATTAGGTATGGTTTAGTAGGCTCTGATACCACTGTAACTCCATGTCGTGCACCCCGTGTGTCCGCGGGGAGGCGAAATTTTCAAAAAATGATTTTTCAATGCTCGCAACACGGACTTGAACTCCAGGATCGATGCTAAACCCTAGCTAACAAAATACTGTGTGAGGTTTAACTACTCGGATGAAAGTTATACCTGTTAGTTATATGTATGCCCTAGAGGCCATTACTGTACATACGATGTATATTGTAGTGGATGCTTGGACATATATATGGAGGACTTTCTTGCTCGACATGATAGTACGCTATCTGGTTGCTCGTTATCTTAACATGTACTCTGATTGTCTCTATGATACATGTTGATAAAGCCCTTAGGATGAGTACTTGACTACCAGGACTATGATGTGGATCATACTAGTGGGGACAGTGTGGTCGCCAAGTACATCCATCAAATGTTCCTAGTCGTGGGAGTACCGAGACAGGGCATCGATACTCCAGAGTAGACTAGCGTATGCGCTTCTTGACCTATATGATGGGCGATGGATGATCCCATATCCATTGGTGTTTGACATCAGAGAAGGTATACGGGTGCTCAGTAGAGACTGGGTACACTGGACGGACTCGCCGAGAACTCCCAGATGGTATTATACCTCACGTCAGATGGCAGTTATCTGGTGACACTGGTACAGGTTAGTCTGTAGACCCGAGATCGTCATTGAGTCTTGTGTGATTCCCACTGTGCTTTGATTTCCATCATACCACGTCCAATGGGGCATGCAAAATGGTGGCTTTTGGGTACAGTCCCGAATCACATGGAGACAATGAGCGATAGGAGGGGATTCGTCTCTCCCGGTATAGGGAGTTGATGTTGTGCTGTGCTCGATTGGCTATAACTGGAAGTCCCTGGCCAGTGCTGATATAGAGATTTACTGGTAAGTTTTACTAGTAGTTTCTCGACCTGTTTTGAGCCTCACATCGACACGACTTATCGGTTACTGGGGTCTGACGTATACCATGCCAAGACTAGATATGCAACATATCAGACGAAGAGACTGGACTGTACGGGAGTGTTACTGATTGGATTCGCTGGAGAAAGTACAGGATTGCTTGTTGATCTTCTGATCGCTCAATACCCGGGTGGCCGTTATGTTTGGCAGACCGCTTGCGGCTTGTGGGTGTTTGATATGATCATCACCTACCGCCGGCGTATTGACGAGTCTTTAGAGTCCTACACAGAGGTTTCCTGGCTCAAGCGAAATGGAGTAGAAGCGCATATGTGATATGTGCGGGAACGAGATTAATGTGAGTATGCGATACCGCATTATATTCTCGCGATGTGTGACATGATTGGTTATATGTGATATAGCCGAGTTATCGGATCGAGCGTCGATTTGAAAAGATGTTGCATTTGATATTAGTCGGTTATATGTGATATAGCCGGATTATTAAATCAAGAGTTGATTTGATAATTTAATGTATAATTATATATTTGATATATTATAATACATTAACTAATATTTAGCTCACTTACTGTTTTCTTTTCTCACTTGATGTACACATTGTATATATATATGCGATATGTACATTTGTGTACATGGATTGTGTCATGTTTGATGATACATACAAGATGGGTGTATGAGATTAACACAATGCTAGGGTTAAGTTAGGGTTTCTATTTATGTTAAAAGCTAATTCAAAAGGGATTGAGTTTGTTATGATAAAGCTTGCACAAAAGCTTAGGGATAAGCTTTGACAAAGTCAACCCTTTTGTCTAGTTTAAGATATTTATCAAATCCAACCTTTAACCATGGCCATGCGTTAATTCTCTACATGAGTTAGCCATGAGGGCTTAACTCAACCATGGGTGCAATAATTCATTTAAAATGAATTATTCACAAGTCTTCTTCTTCTTCTTCAAGCTCCATGAAAAAGCTTGCTAGCTCTAATGGATTTTTGAGATATAGTGTGAGAAAATCAATTCTAAAGTGAGCCCACCTCCTACTTCTTCATCCTCTACCACTTGCCATGTAGTAGAGTGTGTTCTCTTCACAAAGATTATTACTTAGTGAAGGAAGAGCTTGATTCAGTATCTCCTCGACGTAGATCATCTTCGGCCTCGAAGTCATCGATGCAAGCACGTTCGTTTCTTCATAGAGCCTCTCTAGAGTCCGGGGTTTGCGATCGCAGTGAAGGGGACAACTACACGGAGCTATTTGAAGTGAAGGACCGGACTACAAAGGTTGTAATCCAAAAATCTTAGAAGTAAAGTTGTTTACTTGCTTATTGTTTTCGCATAATTTTTAATATACGATCTTGGTTAGGGTTGTTCGGCACGTCTAAATTTTGAATCGGGCATGGTTGATGCCTTGTAGAACCTTCTGAGAGTGCCTAGTAACCCTACAGTGGTATCAGAGCCAAGCTAGAGCTTTAGGCCATGTCTTGGTGAAGTTTAAAGTCCGATCGAACTCCGGATACCCGTAAATCCCTACTTTCTGGAAATTTTTTCAAAATGTTGATTTGTTCGTATTAAAAATACTCAAAAAAATTAGCAGGGTATTTTAGGAATTACTGTGCAAAACGAGACACTAATCCCACTAAAGCGCCGTGGAACCGAGGCCGTACCATGGCTTGCGCGGCGCTTCCGCGGCCGTATAAGAGGATTAGGGTTTACTGTTTGCACAGTAACATCCGTAGGCACTTCCTGATTCTTCTGGGAATTTTTAATTTATACTCAAGTGTTGAGTTTTCTGGGATGTATTGGGGACTCGTTGATTCGATCGGATAATTTAACTTCATTTAAGTTTTTCCGGGTAATTTTAGAACGCGTTAAAAAGTTCGAACAGATATCAATAACTCACTTTTTCCCCTGCCAGAAAATTTCCAAGCGTTGGATTTTTCCGTAGTTTAAGAACGTTCTAAGTCGTGCAAGTAACACGGCGGACCCTCTAGAAGACAACAAACCTTAACTCGAATATGTGACCGTCTGAACTGCCTCTAAACCTTAGGGTTTGTGGCAGTACGACGTTGCCACATGTGAGGCGTTGGCTTGACCCTTCTATGGCTATACCATTGGTACTGTGGCATGTGATGGATGTTTTTAAACTAATTTCAAGTGTTAAGAACTACTTGGGAAAACTTGGGTGTTTGATTATTGGATCGGAAAGTTTAACATTGTCTATTTATCTGGAATGTGATACAATATTTGGAATGCACAAGTAGTTACGAGATAACTAATTTGAATGTTTTAAATCTAGCAGTTCAGTCTCAGATGGTCGGTTGCCACGAAATTATGATGCGATCAAAAGTCCGTCTCAATCACGTAGCGTACGCGGATACTCGCCGGGTAAACTTAATAGATAGCCACGACCTATAGCCCCGACCAAGTGACTGTAGGAGAACCCCGTCGCCAAAAGCATCCGTTCGGGTGCTCACGGCAGCGGTGTTCCTCCTTAGTGCACTTGATTGGTAGAGTTTTTGCGTGCTAAGTTTATTACCGCAATCAAGACGGTTTCGCTTGTAGCTAGCCGGTTGAGTACGGGTCGTCCGCAGGGAGATGGGAATCTTTTTCTATGTGCTTTAACGAGTTAAGTCCAATTGTCCAGGTTTGTTTTTCGATTAACTTTGTGCTAAAATGGTATATAAAGAGAGCTTGTTAGGGTTAGGATTTGGTTAGTTTGGGTTAGGAGTCGCTCACTTCTTTCGTTGCCACTCTTAATGTCGGCGTTACGGTAATCGGCAACAGCGGGGATTAGCATGACTAGGAAGGAACTTGCGAGTAAAAGCTAGGCTTTCCAACGCATAAGTTCTTCCTTTTGGTGCTTGTCCGTCCGTTCTTGGCTCTTAGCCTTAACCTCCGGTTAATTCAACCACAACCGGTCTCACTAAGGAATCACCGCTATCATGTAGGATAGGATGCCGTAGGGATCGGATTGTGGTTCAATTAATGAGAGTCCGAATCAAGAAGTTGGGCAAGAAAAGAGTGAGAGAGATTTCCTTCTCTCAAACTTTCCTTATCCTACCCTAACAATTATGAAAACCACTCACCCATTATAAGGAAAAGAAAATAAAACAAAGGAGAAAGAGGTTAGAAGATTACAACTAGCTATTTGCGACCTCACCTCGGCAAGGATCAAGCGTAAGTATCATGGTTGTTTAAGGATAAAGGAAAAGAGAACAAGAAAGAAATAAACAATAAATAACAACAACTAGATTAGCAAAAGAAAATTACATGCAATTATAAGAAGAACAAGACAAGCATGATAACAAAGAGAACTCTTTTATTCATTCTTCACTCACAAAAGCTCACTACAAGTTTTTAATGGAGAAGAAATGAGAGGAGGAAGAAGAACAACACATGTATTATAAATTCTAAATACAAGATTATGGACCCTTGGCTTTGGCAAGTTCTGGACTATTTATCGGCAGGAAACAGAAATTCTAGGACAACTTTCTGGATCAACATGAAAAGACCAAACACCGCTTGAAAACTCATCAGCTGACAAGCCAGTACGGCCGCGGATCCGCGGCCTAGACCCTCTATTGGCCGCGGATCCGCGGCCTTAAAGGGCAGTTGGGTCATGGGCTCTTGTGTACTTCCCTGGTCTGCTGTGCCCATTAGTCTGGTATATGTTTTTTCTCAGATTTTCTTCACGATTTTTCCAGAATTTCTGTTGATCAAAAGGTGATGTGATGTGGATCTTTTGCCATCATTTCCTCGAGCTCCGCGTAGATATATTGGATCTTGTGTTGCCATTGAGCTTTGTGCATGAAAATGACATTGATTTGCCATTTTATCTCTTAAACTGGTGTGCGGCAACATACGGATAGAGATCGGAGACCCGTGTTTTATCTGTAGTTGGCAGGAATCCAGATTTTGTCGTGCTTTTCCATGAATTTCACCGTTTAGAGCAGAGAACCTGTATCCTGCAATTGACTAGCAAACACGGCTCAAGAGTACCTACCGATAAGCAATGTGATAAAAATTGGGCGGTACAAAAATGCAAAAATCTGATATGAACAAATACCTCCAAACTTATCATTTGCTCGTCCCGAGCAAAGCCAATTTATTCACAAAAATTCCTAACCTCACTTTCGCAGGGAACGCGATTGCACTGAGCATGTGCAACAAGCCGTTAAACTTCTAGGTGTCCCTAGTAGGAGGAGTGTTGTCTCCTGAGGGTTTTCAGCGGATACTGCGCACAAAATCCGGTCAAGCTAGTTTTGCAAAATAATTTATGATTGAAACCCTGAAGTATTGTTTCATAAAATAACAATTCTATTATCCTAAGTCTAGACTATCGAACCTTTATTTTTCACTTCTCGCTTCTTATTTAACTTAAGATTTTATATGTCTTTACGTGTAGTGCAAATAGTGTTGTTAAGTTCCAGAAGGGTCGAATAAAGTCATCATGTCACAAAATAAAGCCCAGATAAGAATTTTGAAAGGATCACATAAGTTTTATAAAGAGTTAAGCATTTTTCAAGTTTCGTTTTCCAGTAAAGTTTCAACTTCAGAATTTCTATCTTCCTTAACAGGAAACTATGTCTTATTTTTCCCTCCACCTTTTTCTTGTTTTCATTTCATACACACCTCTGTGAACGTGCAATAGTCTTTATCATAGAATAAAACCTTCATATCTCCGCTAGAAATATTTTTTATAAAAACTTGTTGTTTGTCAAGATTATTCTCACACAAAGAACTGTTAGGAATTTTAACTCAGAGAGAACACTTGCTTGACTTTGTTTTAATCTGGACTTTCTAGGCTTCTTAGTGAGCTTTGGGCCAATGCACCGAAACCAGTTGGTTTTAGGGCATTAGGTGTAGAAACACCCCAGCGGACTGAATTACTCAAGTTACCTAGGCCCAAAACAAAGGACAATTTAGAGTGAAAATCATGATGATTCAATGCGAACGGAGAGATAACCGGCAGTTCAGTTATTTTTTTGGATAAAAGACGTGTTTAGTGGGTTAGGTGTGTAATCATTCCAATCAAGTTTCAGATGGGTTATTTTTCAGACTTAGTTCCAATTAAGGCATCAATAACATTCCTTCATATTCACTTTACTTCATAAACTATTCTTGATATTACTTATTTCAGAACAAACCTATTTGATCCTCAGAAAATCATTTATCCATTTAAAAGTTCTTAGACATAAAAGACTTGTCATCTAATTTCCAAAACTCACGACACGTGTAGTGTGATGTAAATACGTATATCAGCTATAGTTAACTTCAAAGGAGAGTTATCTTTCAGGTTTTCAAAATCTAAAAATAAGATTTAGTTATTCTTAACTTATCAAACAAAACCGTCGAAATGTTGAATCAGAGTTCTCCCTCTAGCTAACTTGACAGAAAAGTTTTTATGTTTTTAGAAAATTTTCTGATTTTTATGGATTTTATGGATTTTAATATGCAGATGCAAAATATACATATGAATGCTGAGGTTAGAAATGCGTACCGAGCGTACCCCCAAACTTAAACTGGACAGTGTCCTCACTGTCATTGCATGAAGAGATCATTTGAAGGGTCAAAAATTGTCGGTTAGATATACACAAATTTTTTTAATGTTTTTAAAGAGTAAAAATGGAAAAGAATATCCACAAATAAATACAAAATGGTATATACATACCCCCGAACTTATTTAGAACAGTGTCCACTGTTCTTGGCTGGATAACCGAAGTTTGGTGGTAGGCAGAGGAAGATTATGCAGGGTAAACTGGCTCCTGTAAGACCAGGAGCTCCTCTGTTGGTTCGGCGCTAAGGTACGGTTTAAGTTGGTGTCCATTTACTTTGAAAAATGAATCGTCCTTTGGATTCTCCAAATCCACAGCGCCATGCGGATACACATTCCGCACAAAATACGGCCCTTTCCAGCGAGATCTGAGCTTTCCTGGATGGAAGTGTAGCCTGGTGTCGTAAAGCAGTACCTGTTGACCAGGTATGAAAGTTTTGCGCAAAAGGTGTTTATCGTGAAACACCTTCGTTCGGTTTTTAACGACAACCGCGTTATCGTAAGCCTCATCCCTAAGCTCGCTCAATTCGTTCAACTGCAGCTTCCGAGGGCTGCCTGCATCTTCGAGAGACAGATTCAGCTCCTTTATCGCCCAAAATGCGTGATGCTCTATTTCGACAGGGAAGTGGTAAGACTTTCCGTACACAAGCCGATAGGGAGACATGCCAAGATTGGTCTTATAAGCGGTTTGAAATGCCTAAAGGGCATCAATGAGTTTCAGCGACCAATCCTTACGGTTCTTGGAAACCGTCTTCTCCAGTATCTGCTTGATTTGCCGATTTGAAACTTCGGCTTGCCCACAGGTTTGGGGATGGTAGGGCGTGGATAGCTTATGATTAATGGAATATTTCCGCATCAAGGCTTCGAAAGTCTTATTGCAGAAATGAGTTCCATTGTCGCTAATGATCGCTCGGGGGTGCCCAAACCGGGAGAAAATGTTTTCTTTAAGAAACCTAAGGACAACCTTGTTGTCGTTAGTCCGGCTGGGCACAGCCTCGACCCACTTAGAGACGTAATCAACAGCGAGAAGGATGTACAAGTTCCCGAAAGAGCTGGGAAACGGCCCCATGAAATCTATGCCCCAAACGTCAAAAATCTCCACAACCAAGATTGGTTGGAGCGGCATCTCGTTCCTCCGGGATATCCGGCCCAAGTGCTGGCACCGGGAGCAAGTCTTGCAATAGTCATGAGCGTCTTTGAAGAGTTGTGGCCAGTAGAAACCACATTGCAAGATCTTCTCAGCTTTTTTCTGGGGCCAAAATGCCCGCCACATGCTAGATCGTGGCAAAATGACAGCACACTCTTGAATTACTCGTCAAAGACACACCGACAAATAATCTGGTCGGGACAGTACTTGAAAAGATAGGGTTCGTCCCAGTAAATGTGTTTTACATGGGATAAGAATCGAAGTCTGTCCTGACTTGACCATTCAGTCGGTAATAACCCTGTGGCTAAATAATTCACAATATCTGCGAACCAGGGTTCGCGAGGTACTGTCAAGAGCTGTTCATCCGGAAAAACGTCGTTGATCGGAAGTTGAGGCGACGGCGAAGAAGTAAGTCGTGAGAGATGGTCGGCGACTACGTTTTCACATCCTCTTTTGTCCTTAATGACAAGGTCAAACTCTTGAAGCAAGAGGATCCAACGTATTAGCCGAGATTTTGCATCTTTCTTCGCAAAAAGATGGCGCAGAGCAGAATGGTCTGTGTAGACAATGACTGGAGAGCAGATGAGGTAAGGCCTGAACTTTTCTAAAGCAAATACAACAGCTAAGAATTCCATCTCAGTTGTTGTATAATTAAGTTGGGCGTCATTCAGGGTTCGGCTAGCATAATAGATTATGTGCGGCATCTTGTTGATGTGTTGTCCAAGGACAAGACCAATGGCAAAGTCGGATGCATCGCACATAATCTCAAATGGGTGCGTCCAGTCAGGTGAAGAAAGAACGGGAGCAGAAGTGAGTGAGCTTTTTAATGACTCGAATGCAGTCACACAGCTCGAGTTGAAGTCGAATGGCGTGTCCTTGGCCAGTAGAAGAGTCAAGGGCCTAGCAATCTTGCTAAAGTCCTTGATGAACCGTCTATAGAAACCGGCATGGTCAAGGAAGGCTCGGATGCCTCGGACGCATCTGGGAGGAGGGAGATTGGAAATGACCTCAATCTTTGCTTTGTCAACCTCTATGCCATTTTGCGAGATGATATGTCCTAAGACAATACCTTCGCGCACCATGAAGTGGCATTTCTCCCAATTCAAAGTGAGGTTCTTCTCCTTACATCGGGTAAGGACAGAGTCAAGATGCAGCAAACACTCGTTAAAGGAATCACCGAAGATGGAGAAATCGTCCATGAAGATCTCAAGGAATTTCTCCACCATGTCTGAGAAGATTCCCATCATACACCGTTGGAAGGTAGCGGGCGCATTGCATAACCCAAAGGGCATGCGACGATATGCGAACGTGCAGAAAGGACAAGTGAATGTGGTCTTGTCCTGGTCTTTTTCGGCGATGGGAATCTGATTATAGCCGGAGTAGCCATCAAGAAAGCAGTAGTACTCGTGTCCGGCCAATCGTTCAAGCATTTGGTCAATGAAAGGTAGCGGAAAGTGGTCTTTCCGCGTTGCAGCGTTGAGTTTTCTGTAATCGATGCATACTCGCCACCCAGTTTGGGTGCGAGTAGGGATTAACTCGTTCGCCTCGTTAGAAATGACCGTTATGCCTGACTTCTTGGGGACAACGTGAATGGGGCTAACCTACTGACTATCAGAGATAGGGTAAATGATACCACTATACAGACACTTCACGATTTTCTTTTTCACAGCCTCTTTCATGACTGGGTTTAGTCGTCTTTGTGGATCCCTGGCTGGTTTGGCATCATCCATCAGATGAATGTGATGTTCAACGATCAGGGGACTAATCCCCTTGATGTCAGCCATGGACCAGCCAAAAGCTTGCCTATTGCTGTGCAAGACCGCAAGAAGGGCTTTCTCTTGCTCTGGAGCTAGAGAAGCCGAAATGATAACAGGGAGGGTCTCGTTCTCACCCAAGTAAGCGTACTTAAGGTGAGACGGCAAATGCTTGAGTTCGAGCGTTGGAGGTGAAACGATTGAAGGCAAGATTGGTGAGAAGGTCTCGAAGACAAAGGATTCCAGCAAAGGTTCGAAACGAGTGTAAGCGACCGAGTTGGATGGTTCAGGTAACTCATCCGGAAATTCAAAGGATTCAAACTCGGGTGGTGAGTGGCTAAGATCGTTCGAGAAAGTGAAACACTCGTAGTCATTGTCGGGCGCAGAAACAGCATCAAGTTCGAAGAGGAACGCACTAGTGGCGTTAAGGTTATCGTGATCGAACAAAAACTCCTCGAATTCACACTCTTCAGGGGTGATCTCCTGGATTGAGCAAACGTCTAATATATGAGCATTAGGTTCGAAGGGCTGATTCCCCAACCTAAAAATGTTGAGTTCAATTATCATGTTTCCAAAAGATAGGTTCATCGAACCATTTCGACAATTGATCACAGCATTTGAGGTTGCAAGGAATGGGCGACCGAGTATCACCGGAATTTGATTCCGGGGGTTAGCTATAGGATGTGTGTCTAATACAATGAAGTCAATGGGGAATATGAAGTCCCCAACCTTGATTAACACATCCTCTAGCTCACCCCTAGGATGGGTGATTGATCGGTCGGCCATTTGGAGAGTACAGTGTGTGGGTTTCGGCTCTCCTACACCTAATTGCTCATATACTGAGTACGGAAGCAGTTAACACTGGCACCGAGATCTAATAGTGCGCGGTTGATGTTCTTATCCCCAATGGTAATAGAAATCGTAGGATAGCCAGGGTCCTTCCGTTTTTGTGGTAAAGATTGGGTAAGAGCATCACTCACAGCACTAGCCAAGAAAACTTTCTTGGGTACATGAGACTCCCTCTTTTTCGTGCACAAGTCCTTTAAGATTTTCGCGTAGGACGGGACTTGTTAGACAGCATCTAAAAGGGGAATGTTAATGTTAACCTGCTTAAACAACTCCAGAATCTTCTCCATTTGTGGATTTTATTTATTGGACCTCAACCGGTTTGGAAATGGAACGTTTTTAAAATTGGCTGAGTCCAATGCTTGTGGAGGAGATTGTGGAGCTGGAACGGATCCCAGAGCTGGTGTTTTCGTGGAGTGAGAAGTGGATCCGTTCAGAGCAGAAGAAGAAGAAGAAGAAGAAGAAGAAGAAGAACAGCCTTTTGACGAGTGGAGAATAGGCTCAGAAGACGAAGAAGAAGCGGCCGGGGTGTCATTATCTTCAATTGTTGTGCCGATGTTGTTGTGCAGCATCCTTCCCGATCTCAATGTAGTCACGGCACTCACATTATGGTTCTGTTGTTCAAGAGCAACATGTACATTATGTGGGTGACCGGGATTTAGGAGTGGTTGAGATGGAAGCTTCCCCTTTTCTCGCTCGCTTAACGCCGCATTCAGCTGTGCAATCTGGGATTCGATGGTCTTGATGCTTTGCCCGTGTGCAGCAGTGTGTTTTACCAAAGACTGAATAGATGACTGGATGTTGGCGGTGGATTGTGTCGATTGTTTAACGAATGCCTCCAGACTTCGTTCTAGCGAGGAAACCTTATCGTTGTTTGACGGAACAAAGTTGTTTTGTGGAAAAGAATTGTTGGGTGCAAAGTTGTTCGTCTGATTCTGAAAAGGTTGGGGTTGGAAGGGCTGCTGAAACTGATGTTGAGTCTGTTGTTGCGCTTGTTGTTGCGGAGGAGGGGGCCTCTGGAAATTGTTGCCTTGGAATTGTTGCTGATTCTGATTCCAGGCGAAATTGGGGTGGTTCCTCCAACCGGGATTGTAGGTGGAAGAGTATGGATCATTTCTCGATGTTTGCTGAAATGCAGCATTAACCTTATCCTGTCCTTGGGATGGCGGATTGTACGGACACTCTTCGGTTAAGTGAGATGGATCGGAACAACAAGCACAAATGGTACGAAGGGAAAGAACAGGGGCAGGAGAAGAAAATTTGCTCTCTATTGCTTCAAGTTTTCTCGTTATTGCAGCCATTTCGGCTTTCATCGCAATAGAGACATCGAGATGGTGAATTCCTACCCTAGACTGACCAGTAGAAGTGGAGGAAGAAGAAGTAGTTGGTATAGTGCTCTCCCATTGAAGCGTTTGTTCCGCAAGGTCGTCGAAGAATTGCCACGCTTCCTCGTCAGATTTCGATAGGAAGTGGCCCTGACAAATGGTTTCCAACAACTGCTGGGTTGCTGGGTTCAGGCCCTCGTATAAGGTTTGGCACAGTTTCCATTTCTCAATATCATGGTGAGGGCACTGAACAAGAAGGTCTTTATACCGGTCAAAGCACTTCCAGAATGGTTCAGAAGGAAGCTGAGAGAATTGGTTGATTTCGTTACGGATCCTTGCGGTTTTATGATTCGGATAGAATTTCTTAAGAAACGCTTTCATAAACTCGTCCCAACTGGTTATGGAGTGGGAAGCGGTGCTATACAGCCATTTTTCAGCAAGATCGCATAAAGTGAATGGAATGACCCGTAGCCGTATAGCATCGTCCGACAGCTGGGTGGTTTTCATCATGGCACAGACATTTTGAAACTTGTTGATGAAGATATAAGCATCTTCAGATTCAAGCCCATGAAATTTCGGAAGCATGTTAATGAAGTGGGGCTTAATTTCAAAATTATCCCCATTGGCCGGTAGAAGGGAAAGACAAGTGGGAAGTGCAAAAAGGGTGGGATAGAAACGATCCTGGAGCGTGATTCGCTGTGGCGCTACAACAGGCGGTGGTGGTGGGTTATTAGCCTCCATAGGAGGTGGAGTCAATCCCGGGGGAGTCAAAGAGATTTTTGGATTAAATCCTGACATCGCGGAAGAAGAGGTTGGTGATGGTGAAGGTGAAGATGTATGAACAGAATTCCGGTCAACGTTGGAGTAGGCCGGCAAAGGTAAGGGTGAAAGAGGCGTTGACGGAGTTTCGACGTCTGAGTCGATTGCGTAGTCGGTAGCGACTAACGTAACGCGGACTAGGCGGGCGCTAGTGTCCCGAGTCCAAGCGGACATACACTAAACGAGTTTAGTATAGTCAAAGCGGAGAAGGTGATGGTAAGAAAACGTCAATGGAGAAATACGATGGGTGGTGGGTGAAAAAATGGATTCTGGCGACAAAGGGCATGTTTTTATAAACGTTTTTTGGTTTTATGTTTTTTTTATTTGTTTTTTTTTAGAAAAAGCTTTATAGAAATATGTACGGGCTTACGGCTTCAAGCAATCACAAACAAGATATGCACAATCAAACCTAGATCTAGGGTCACCTAGGTCAGCTAGACAGCTCCTAACTGTTCCAAAGGGCTAGAAATAGGACCTCAAACCGCCTCTTCTCCAACAATTGCGGCCAGGTAAGTGGCAGATAAGTGGGAGGCTCCCCACTACGTAAGTAGTGGTTCTAATTAAGTAACCCCTTGCCTTGGACACACTTGCCTAGACACCGCAAAAGTCAGGATAGGATAAACGGCCGATGCCTGTAACTAGTCCTCTGTCCTATTGAGCGTGAAGTCCTTAGGGCTGAGTCTAGTATTTTTTAATTAATCAATGGTCAATGCATATGCTTTTTGTGATTTCTGGGGTCCTGGGAAGGGTGATGATATCCCCACCCAATCTGAATTGGTTTCAAGCCCCTTAAAGTCCGTATTAATAAATGCAAAGCAGTAACAATCAACTGCATACAATTTTTATTTTTTTAGCGCGGCGGAAAGAATCCTGCACAAAAACAATTTATTGGAAGGGGAAGAGAGTTTGCGCAAAGAATACTGCAGAAAACACAGTTCAGTGGAGTTCAGAGGAGTGTGGGAGAGGAAAAAGAGACTCACCAAAAACATTTAGCACCCTGAAGGCACTAAATGGCCACGGTTCCGCGGCCTAAGCTAGCTTATGCCGCGGTTCTGCGGCAATATGGTGGAGGTGGGCCATGTAATTTCTGTGATATGCTGGGTTTGGTGTCCTCTTCTTTTCTGGATCTCTTGAATCTTTATTTCCTTACTGGATCTGCTCCAGAATCTTACAGTAGACCGTTTGCTTCGTCTTGATCCGTCGCGGTGTAGCCGCGAGATATGGGTCTAACTTCCCACGTCATTGGCACTGAACTCGACCGTCTTTTTATCCTGCACACTTGCACAAAAACTAATCAAAAATAACAAGATGGTTTTTTTACAATGTATATTTTTTTGTTTTGTTTTTCGGTTATATTTATATTCACATATTAACCCGAAATTACACAAAGAAATAAACTACCGTCTCCTCGGCAACGGCACCATTTGATTGGTACAGTTTTTGCGTGCTATGTTTATTACCGCAATCAAGACGGTTTTGCTTGTAGCTAGCCGGTTGAGTACGGGTCGTCCGCAGGGAGATGTGAATCTTTTTCTATTTGCTTTAACGAGTTAAGTCCAATTGTCCAGGTTTGTTTTTCGATTAACTTTGTGCTAAAATGATATATAAAGAGAGCTTGTTAGGGTTAGGATTAGGTTAGTTTTAGTTAGGAGTCGCTAACTTCTTTCGTTGCCACTCTTAATGTCGGCGTTACGGTAATCGGCAACAACGGGGATTAGCACGACTAGGAAGGAACTTACGAGTATAAGCTAGGCTTTCCAACGCATAAGATCTTCCTTTTGGTGCTTGTCCGTCCGTTCTTGGCTCTTAGCCTTAACCTCCGGTTAATTCAACCACAACCGGTCTCACTAAGGAATCGCCGCTATCATGTAGGATAGGTGCCGTAGGGAGCGGATTGTGGTTCAATTAACGGGAGTCCGAATCAAGATGTTGGGCAAGAAAAGAGTGAGAGAGATTTCCTTCTCTCAAACTTTTCCTTATCCTACCTAACAAGTTTGAAAACTACTCACCCATTATAAGGAAAAGAAAATAAAACAAAGGAGAAAGATATAAAGAAAGAGGTTATAAGATTACAACTAGCTATTTGCGACCTCACCTCGGCAAGGATCAAGCGTAAGCCTCATGGTTGTTTAATGATAAAGGAAAAGAGAACAAGAATGAAACAAACAATAAATAACAACAACTAGATTAGCAAAACAAAATTACAAGCAATTATAAGAAGAACAAGACAAGCATGATAACAAAGAGAACTCTTTTATTCATTCTTCACTCACAAAAGCTCACTACAAGTTTTTAATGGAGAAGAGATGAGAGGAGGAAGAAGAACAACACATGTATTCTAAATTCTAAATACAAGATTATGGACCCTTGGCTTTGGCAAGTTCTGGATTATTTATAGGCAGGAAACAGAAATTTTAGGGCGACTTTCTGGATCAACATGAAAAGAGCAAACACCCCTTGAAAGCTCATCAACTGACAAGCCAGTACGGCCGCGGATCCGCGGCCTAGACCCCTATTGGCCGCGGATCCACGGCCCCATAGGGGAGTTGGGTCATGGGCTCTTGTGTACTTCCCTGGTCTGCTGTGCTCATTAGTCTGGTATATGTTTTTTCTCAGATTTTCTTCACGATTTTTCCAGAATTTCTGTTGATCAAAAGGTGATGTGATGTGGATCTTTTGCCATGATTTCCTCGAGCTCCGCATAGATATGTTGGGTCTTGAGTTTCCATTGAGCTTTGTGCATGAAAATGACATTGATTTGCAATTTTATCTCTTAAACTGGTGTGCGGCAACATACGGATAGAGATCGGAGACCCGTGTTTTATCTGTGGTTGGAAGGAATCCGGATTTTGTCGTGCTTTTCCATGAATTTCACCGTTTAGAGCCGAGAACCTGTATCCTGCAATTGACTAGCAAACACGGCTTAAGAGTACCTACCGATAAGTAATGTGATAAAAATTAGGCGGTATAAAAATGCAAAAATCTGATATGAACAGCACTTCGTCGACGGCATCCGGGGGTGCGGCCGTCCACTAAAGTTTGCGACGAGCATTCGATCAAGATATCGGGAATCTTGTTGAATTGCCCGACTAGATATTGAAAAGTGTTTTCGATATTGAGAATAAAATGCGTGGTTTATAATTGTTAGGCATGCGATGTCTAAGTAATTCATTTTGTTAGGCATGCGATGTCTAAGGAGGTTGCGGATTCCAACTGTTGTAGTTTTACACTTTCTTTTCTGCGACCGTAAGTGTAATATATGGTGTATCGCCGGTTTTGTTGCTATATATCAACGACAATTGGGATACGCAATTTTACTTGCGTTGATGATATGTGATATTATGTGTTGCTGTGATATGTTATATTGGATAGTCGTGTTTGAATAGCCGGGGGTTTTATGTGAGATGAGAGTTTTTTCTTTTTCATTCATGTAAAATTCATTTGTATGTAATATTCTTTTATTGGGGCACTTCCGGGCTGAGGATGTTGTCACCATTGTATATTATTTACTTTTCCGCATTAGGTTAGACCCAAGGCGGGGAGCACATGTAACCGGGTTCTAGGGTCAAGTGGGAGACCATCTCGAGGAGTCGAGACCGGGTCTCCTAACCCTAGAATTGACAGTGTTGCTTGCCACTCCCGTAGGGGTCTATGGATGTGGGTTTGGCTATTCATCACGACCGTGGAATCCGTGTTTTATATAGTCTCGTATTAAAAACACGGACCTCCTACTTTATCCAATATTTCATATATGTTCTTCTTCTGCATTGCTCTGTGATGAGATCATATTACTGCCTGAGACGAATGCTTATATTATATATATGAGATATATGTTATATTGCAGATTTCGTTTCAAATGTGATGCTTGTGAAGCATAATAATATGGGACTTCATTAATGAGATTAATGAAATAAAAGAAACCAAAAGATGTTGTAGAAACTTGTTTAAAACTGGTAAATCTAGTTCTTGCTTTGCATAGCGGTGTTCCTTGTAGAACATCCAGCACCTTATTCGATAAGGAAAGAGCCGAGATCCCTTCACCGGGAGTGACCTCTTTAGTGAAACTAGTAGATGCTACAAACTCGGTTTGTCTTTTGACTGCTTCTATAGTTCTTGCTTTGCAAAGTGATATTTGTGAAATATCCTGCACCTTATTCGATGAGGAAAGAGCCGAGATACCTTCACCGGAAGTGACCTCTTTAGCGAAACTAGAAAAGGCCTCAAAAACACTCCATTTAAAATCACTCGATTCTACAACGATATTAAGTTCATTACGCAAAAGGTATTCTTAAAAACCTTTCGTAGAACTCCGTCATTTTAGGAAGTAGAGTACTTAGTATTCGTGCTGCGTATGTCGACTTTAGTTGAGGCGTAGTGTACGGTAGCTAAGTGATGTCTTCTTACACAGCATATGATGCGATTAGTTAGGACATTCATGTGATTATGTCGACCATAGTTGAGGGTCATATAGGGTGGGTCTGATTAATCATGAAATGACGGGTAGAACTTTACTAGTGCTTATGATATGTTGACCTTAGTTAAGGTCATAAGTGCTAGGGGTAAAATATTATTGGGAATTTCAAGTGTTGAAATTTGTAATGAGATTGCATACCTTCTATGAGATGGTTGGATCCCGATACCCGCTGCGAGTAAGAGTTACTCCTGGGAGAGTTTTACACATTACAATTAGCCGATCAAGTAGGTGTCTAGAAAGGTGTCAACGGGGTTACGCCCCTGGGAAAACGAGGTTTATCTTAATTAGGTCCGTGCGAAAGCACGGGGAACCTCCCTCAAAGTACCGGCACTGGCCTGGCTGAAAGATTGGCGAACTTGTAGGGTGTAATTAATCCCGGCTAGTCTTTCCTTTAAGAGTTTGAAGGAAGATTTGACTAAAACAGTGGGAGCCATCCTGAATAGATAAATTGATAACCAATCTAATCTTGTAAAAAAGCGCACGCTGAGTGTTTTCTTCTCTCTCTCTCCTGGTAGCGACCATGACACGCCTTAATCAAGATAATAATATGGATGTATTGACCGAACCCGCTTGTTATATTGCGCTAAGGAACGTTGGTCCTGCTACAACGTATAATTGTTATAAGACAGAGCAGGAAATAGAGGATTACCAGAATTCCCGTGCCGCCCAAACAAAGAAAGTGCATGCTGATGCATCATCTTCGGGTATGTTCATTACCGAGAACTGTTTCTCAGTATCCTTTACGTCCTGGGTATGAGATACCGGATCAGGATCCCAAATATGTAATCTGTTACATGGGCCACAAATAGGTAGAGAACTGAGAACGGGTGATAAGTTTCATGAGATAGAAACGATGCAAGTGTTGCATCCAAGTATGTTGGTAGTTATCACCCTGTATTAGCATATACATTGATTCTGAACGAATGTTATTAGATACCGAACCTGATATACAACATCATATCAGTCTCTTTATTAGTAAAGAAGGATATAATTTTATATTGTTGGATAATATTTTGTACATTTCCTATATCAAGAGTTGATCGGTTCAAGCACGTTATCTAAAAGCATATACATTCTAAATCAAACCACAGTTCTTAGTGTAAAGAACACACACAAGAGGAAGAGTTCAGAAATGAACGAATCCTTCTTGAGGCATTGTAGACTAGGTCATATCAATCCAACCCGACTAGCTAAGTTACATTTAGATGCATATTTAAATTAGTTTAAATTTACATCTTATAAAACTTGCCGGTCATGTCACAAAGATAAGATGACCATAGCTCTGTTTATTGGAAACAGAGAAAGAGTCAGTGAACTCTTGGGATTGATACATGATGATGTATGTAAGGTCCCCTGTCTACACATGCCAAGACCGGTTCTTTATACTTCATTACATTCACTGTTTATCTCTCAAGATTCGGAAAAATGTTCCTGTTGAAACACAAGTCTTAACGTTTTGAGAAATTCAATGAATATGAGTTAGAAATAGAGAACTAAAATGGGTATAAGTATTATGTCCTTTGATGTGATCAGGAAGGAGAATACTTGAGCATGGGATTCCTGGCCTTTTCTAAAGGAGAATGAGATTCTCTCTCAGCATTACTCCTCCGTATACACCACAGATAGTCGGTGTATCGAGGCGGAGCAATTTCACCCTATATGATATGGTGTGCTCTATTATGAGTACTACTGAGTTGCCTATTTCCTTTTGGGAGTTATGCACTTAAGAAGTTGCATACCTATTGAATAGGGTTCCAATCAAATCAGTAGCCTACCACTCCATATGTGATATGGTATGGGAAGAGCCCATCTATTAACGATATTAAGATTTGGGGTTGTCCGGCCTATGTCTAAAAGCAAAATCCGGACACAGCTCGAGGCATGGTCAGTTCTGTAGAACTGGAAAGAGTTCCAGCTATACAAACTGAAGCTGATGATTTGGTAGAACTGAATGATTCAACAGTAACCAACGAACCTCGGCCTCTCCGCCGATCTAGTAAGGTTCCTCACCCACCTGAGAGATACTTCGGTTTCTCTATGATAGTGGGAGCGAGGATTGCATCATGAGATGATGACCTAACTAGTTTCGAGCTGGCCATCCGGAGTGGGACTCTGTAAGAATGGCTGGATGCTTAGCGATCTTAGATGGAATCCTTATACACCAACAAAGTATAGACTTTGGTTGCTTTATCTGAAGGGTTAAATCCCCATCAGGAGCAAGTATATCTTGAGAAGATTACTTGGTGTACATAAAAAGGTTGAGACTTTCAAAACAATACTTAAGTCCATCCAGATCCTACTTGCCACGGCTACATATCATGACTACGATATCTGGCGGTTGGGTGTCATGACTGCTTTTCTAAATGTTAATTTGGAAGAGAGCATATATAAGTACACAGCTAGAGGGCTTCGTAGACAGTGGGAGCAGCGGAAACATGTGCAAGATGTTTTATGCGATAAAACAGGCATCGCGGAGTTGGAACGTCTGTTTTGATGTGGTAGTCAAAGAGTTTGACTTCATCAAAACAGTAGATGAACCTTGTATATACCAAAAGGTAGTAGGTTGTATGGTGGTGATCCTCATATAGTATGTGGATGACATACTCTTGATAGGGAAAGGAGTTTCCTATGCTACGCTCGGTCAATCTCCTCTTATCACAAAAATTCTCCGTAAAGGATCAAGGTGATACCTCCTAAATCCTGGGTAATGGATCTATGAGATAGATCTAATTGGATATTAGGATTCTCACTTGTTGTAGTGAGATGGTATCAATCGATCCTGGGGAGAACCACTGGAAAGGTTCCAGGATGATAAGGACGACTGAATGTCAGCCGCAGGCATTGTCTTTACCCTCAGTGGAGGGACGGTATGTTGGAAGAGTTCCAAGCTAGAAACCGTGACAGACTAGACGATTAAAGGCTAGACACATCGTTACCAAAGATGCTACCAAAGAGACAGTCTGGATATAGATAATAGTTCATGAGATGGACTCAGTTCCTGCCATTGTGTGACAATGGAGTTGTGGCTTTGGCCTAGGAACGCCCGTCCCATCAGAAATCCAGATATAATTCTTAGGTAGTATCACCTGATCATGGAGATGGTTGATCTCTAGGGAGATCGAGATTAGGAGAGTAGACACAGAGGAAAAAAGCGCGGATCCACTCATAAAGGCCTATTTCCCAGTAGAGACTTTTATGGGATGGTTGAGTATGAGATACTTCAACCACTGCTGATTGTTGGGTATGCGATACCACAACAGATGGCCCTAGTGCAAGTGGGAGATTGTTAGTTATATGTATGCCCTAGAGGCCATTACAGTACATACGATGTATATTGTAGTGGATGCTTGGACATATATAGGGAGGACTTTCTTGCTCGACATGATAGTACGCTATCTGGTTGCTCTTTATCTTAACATGTACTCTGATTGTCTCTATGTTACATGTTGATAAAGCCCTTAGGATGAGTACTTGACTAACAGGACTATGATGCGGATCATACTAGTAGGGATAGTGTGGTCGCCAAGTACATCCTTCAAATGTTCCTAGTCGTGGGAGTACCGAGATAGGCCATCGATACTCCAGAGTAGACTAGCGTATGCGCTTCTTGACCTATATGATGGGCGATGGATGATCCCATATCCATTGGTGTTTGACATCAGAGAAGGTATACGGGTGCTCAGTAGAGACTGGGTATACTTGACGGACTCGCCGAGAACTCCCTGATGGTATTATACCTCACGTCAGATGGCAGTTTACTGGTGACACTGGTACAGGTTAGTCTGTAGACCCAAGATCGTCATAGAGTCTTGTGTGATTCCCACTGTGCTTTGATTTCCATCTTACCACGTCCAATGGGGCGTGCAAAACGGTGGCTTTTGGGTACAGTACCGAATCACATGGAGACAATGAGCGATAGGAGGGGATTCGTCTCTCCCGGTATAGGGAGTTGATGTTGTGCTGTCTTCGATTGGCTATAACTGGAAGTCCCTGGCCAGGGCTGATATAGAGATTTATTGGTGAGTGTTACTAGTAGTTTCTCGACCTGTTATGTGTCTCACATTGACACGACTTATCGGTTACTGGGGTCTGACGTATACCACTCCTAGACTAGATATACAACATATCAGACGAAGAGACCAGACTGTACGGGAGTGTTACTGATTGGATTCGCTGGAGAAAGTAAAGGCTTGCTTGTTGATCTTCTGATCGCTCAATACCTGGGTGGCCGTTACGTTTGGCAGAACGCTTGCGGCTTGTGGGTGTTTGATATGATCATCACCTACTACCGGCGTATTGACGAGTCTTTAGAGTCCTATACAGAGGTTTCCTGGCTCCAGCGAAACGGAGTAGGAGCGCATATGTGATATGTGCAGGAACGAGATTAATGCGAGTATGCGATACAGCATTATATTCTTGCGATGTGTGATATGATTGGTTATATGTGATATAGCCAAGTTATCGGATCGAGCGTTGATTCGATATGATGTTGCATTTGATATTCGTCGGTTATATGTGATATAGCCGGATTATTAAATCAAGAGTTGATTTGATAATTTAATGTATAATTTTATATTTGATATATTATAATACATTAACTAATATTTATCTCACTTACTGTTTTCTTTTCTTACATGATGTACACATTGTATATATATACGCGATATGTACATTTGTGTACATGGATTGTGTCATGTTTGATGATACATACAAGATGGGTGTATGAGATTAACACAATGCTAGGGTTAAGTTAGGGTTTCTATTTATGTTAAGCTAATTCAAAAAAGATTGAGTTTGTTATGATATAGCATGCACAAAAGCTTATGGATAAGCGTATGGATAAGCTTTGACAAAGTCAACCGTTTTGTCCAGTTTAAGATATTTATCAAACCCAACCTTTAACCATAGCCATGAGTTAATTCTCTACATGAGTTAGCCATGAGGGCTTAACTCAACCATGGTTGCAATAATTCATTTAAAATGAATTATTCACAAGTCTTCTTCTTCTTCAAGCTTCATGAAAAAGCTTGCTAGCTCTAATGGAGTTTTGAGATAAAGTGTGAGAAAATCAATTCTAAAGTGAGCCTACCTCCTGCTTCTTCATCCTCTACCACTTGCCATGTAGTAGAGTGTGTTCTCTTCATAAAGTTTATGACCTAGTGAAGGAATAGCTTGATTCAGTGTCTCCTCGACGTAGATCATCTTCGGCTTCGAAGACATCGATGCAAGCACGTTCGTTTCTTCATAGCGCCTCTCTAGAGTCCGGGGATTGCTATCGCAGCGAAGGGGACCACTACACGGAGCTATTTGAAGGGAAGGACCGGACTACAAAGGTTGTAATCCCAAACTCTTAGAAGTAAAGTTGTTTACTTGCTTATTGTTTTCGCATAATCTCTAGTGTACGATCTTGATTAGGGTTGTTCGGCACGTCTAAATTTTGAATCGGGCATGGTTGATGCCTTGTAGAACCATGTGAGAGTACCTAGTAACCCTACAATACCTCACAAAACCAAGTCCTTCGGGTCTTTTAGTCGCTGTCCTCCTCGTCATCGTAGGCTCTGAGGATCGTAACGGATCAAAGGTTCCTCGTCGGCTTCCTCGAGTCAAAGACGATCCACTCGAGAGTCTATAGTCCAAGCTCCAACCCCAAATCTGAGGTAACTAGGGCAACTAGCTTGCTAAACTAGAAGGCCTAGATGATGTAGAGAGTGAAGATGAATTAGTTTGTCTCTTGGAACCCTAGGTTACTCTATTCATGAGACTTTTAAGGTTATGAGGAAGAAGAAGGAGACTTGAGGAAAATGAGAGTGGAGATGAGCTTGGAATAAGATTAACTCATTTGTGATGAATAATGAACCATGTAGATATTTTTTGAGATAAACATCTCACAAACATCAAGCATTGTTCACAAAATATCTCTTTTGTTAAGTGACGAGTCATAGCTCATCCAACAAATATCTCCACTTGATTTTCCTCCACCCAAATTAGGTTTTAATCATAAAATAAAATCAAAACCCTAATTAGGGTTTTCTCCTTCTAGATGCTTTCCCGAGTAATTATGAGAACGTCCCCCATCCGTATATACATACCCGCATTCGTATTCCGAAGAATACAAATACAATGAGACGATAACAATTCATCAATATTGTTAGTTATGTATATGCCCTAGAGGCCATTGTTGTACATATGATGTATATTATAATGGATGCTTGGATATATATAGAGATGACTTTCTTGCTCGTCATGATAGTATGCTATTTGGTTTCACTTTATCTTAACATGTTGACTTGTATTGGCTTACCGTTTTACTCTCACATGTTGATAAAGCCCTTAGTATCTGTACTCGACTACTGGGACTATGATGAGATCATACTAGTGGGGCCACGATAGTCGCTGAGTACATCCTATAACTGTTCCTAGTCGAGGGTATATCGAGACAGGGCATCGATACACCAGAGTAGACTAGCGTATACGCATCTTGACCTATATGATGGGCGATGGATGATCCCATATCCATCGGTGTTTTGACATCAGAGATGGAGTACGGGTGCTCAGTGGAGACTGGGTACACTGGATGGACTCGCCGAGAACTCCCAGATGGTGATATACCACACGTCAGATGGCAGTTCTCCGGTGACACTGATACAGGGTAGTCTGAAGACCCGAGATCGTCATAGAGTCTTGTGTGATTCCCACTGTGCTTTGATTTCCACCTTACCACGTCCAAGAGGGCGTGCAAAACTGTGGCTTTTGGGTACAGTCCCGAATCACATGGAGGCAATGAGCGATAGGAGGGGATTCGTCTCTCCCGGTATAGGGAGTTGATGTTGTGCTGTGTTCGATTGGCTATAACTGGAAGTCCCTGGCCAGGGCTGATATAGAGATTTACTGGTAAGTGTTACTAGTAGTTTCTCGACCCGTTATGAGCCGAACATCGACACGACTTATCGGTTACTGGGGTCTGACGTATACCACCCCTAGACTTGATATACGACATATCAGACGAACAGACCGGACTGTACGGGAGTGTTACTGATTGGATTCACAGGAGAACGCACAGGCTAGCTTGTTGATCTTCTGATCGCTCAATACCTGGGTGGCTGTTACGTTTAGCTGACCGCTTGCAGCTTGTGGGTGTTTCATATGATCATCACCTGCTACCGGCGTATTGACGATTCTTTAGAGTCCTACACAAAGGTTTCTTGGCTCAGGAGAAACGGAGTAGAGGCACATATGTGATATGTGCAGGACCGAGAATAATGCGATATGGGATACCGTATTATATTCTCGCGATATTTAGTTATGAACCGGGTCATCGAATCAAGTGTTGATTCGATGAATCGGTACATGATATATTAGTCGGTAATATTCGATATAGCCGGATCGTCGGGTCAAGTGTTGATTCGATGATTTAATGTATAATAATATATATGATATATTATTACATTATCTAATATTGGCTCGCTTTATTATTTCATTTTCTCATTGGATGATGCATTAATATATATGTGATATATGTTAATTGTATTATTTTCTTTTGTTGCAAATATATAATATATATGTGATATATATTATTGTGACATGATATGATTAATTGTTAAACATGTTTAAGGATGATTAATTGAGGTTAGGGTTTGATTAGGGTTAGATGCTTCATGCACCTTCTAGAAGCTTTTTCTTTTGTCATTCTTAAGATATTTTTGGATGACACATTCTTAACCCAACCAAACCCTAACTCTAGTTTATTCTCTACACAATCTTATCCCCTCATCCTTGACCATGGTTAATATATCAATCATATAGCTTTGTTTTCTATTCATCACAAAAGATATAATTCATTTTATCTCTTCCATTATCATCTTCTTCTCTCTTGAAGAAAGCTTACTAGATTTTCTTTATGTGATGAATAAATATGAGAAAATGATTTAAAAAGAAAGCAAAAATACTACTCTCTCATCCTCATCTCATCTAGCCCATGAGATTAGTGTGTTCATCTCTTTAGAGTGAGAAAGCTTGAGTCTTTGCAACTTCGAGGTAGATCATCGGAGATTTGGAATACTTCAAGCTAGCATGAATCGTTCGAGTCGTGGAGCCTCTCATGAGTCCGGGAGATCGTGGATCGCGGCAAAGGGACTTCTACTCGGAGCTTGTGAAGCGAAGGAGCGGACTACAAAGGTTGTAATCCCTCACACTTAGATAAAAGTTATCATCTTGCATATTTAACCCTAATAATCTAGCAAAGATCCTGGCTTTGGGTTGTTCGGCACGTCTAAATTTTTATCCAGACATGTTTGATGCATTATGAACCTTCACAAGAGTGCCTAGGAACCCTATAGTGGTATCAGAGCCTAGCTAGAGCATTAGGCGATGTGTTTGCGAAGTTAAAACTCCGATTGAACTCGTAACGACAAAATTGGACCCCTCTCTGGAAATTTTTTAAATTTTGGGATTTTTCTGAATTAAAAATACGTAAAAAATCAGCAGGGAATTCTAAGAATTACCATAAAACCCGAGCCCCTAATTCGTCCAAACGGCGGTGGAACCGCGGCGCAAGCATGCTTGCGCGGCGGTTCCGCGGCGGATTAATGGATTGGCGACACGTGGCTTTTATGGTAATGTCCGTAGGTGCTTGTTGATGCTTCTGGGTATTTTTAATCTGTTTCAGGTGTTGAATATTCTGAGGTTTGTTTTGTAATAGTAGACTCGATCGAAAATTTTAAATTCGTATTTCTTTCCGAATATTTAGAAACTGTTAAACTATTTGAACGGATATCATTAACTCACTGTTTCCCGGTACGGCAAACTTTCAAGTGTTGAAATTTTTTCGGTTTTAAATCTTTCGAAAAAATTGTACAAGTTAAGCGGTGGACCCTCTAGAAGACAACAAACCTTAACTCGATTATGTGACCGTCTTGAACTGCCTTTTGAACCTTCGGGTTTGGGGCAGTACGGCGTGCCACATGTGAGGCGTTGGCTTGACCCTTCTACGGCTGGATCACTGGTACTGTGACATATTCTGAGATTATTTGAACTCCGCTCAAGAGTTGAGCACTTTGGGAAATTTTGGGTATTTGATTATCTGTTCGGAAAGTTTAATACTGTCTATTTATCTGGAATGTGATACAATATGTGGAATTCATAGAGTTAGGCATGAAATGCGAAGTATGTGATATTTCGGATTTACGATGTCTAAAGTGATTGTGGATTCCAAATGTTGTAGTTTTATACTTTCTTTTCTGTGACCGTAAGTGTAATATGTGATATCGCTGGTTTCGTTGCTATATGTCAACGACAATTGGGATGCGCATATTTACTTACGTTGATGATATGTGATATTATGTGTTGCTGTGATATGTTATATTGGATCGTCGAGTTCAGAATAACCGGGGGTTTTATGTGAGATGAGGGTTTTATTTTCATTCATGTAAAATTCATTTGTAATGTAATATTCTTTTATTTGGGGCACTTCCAGGTTGCGGTTGCTGTCACCAGTGTATATTATTTACTTTTCCGCATTAGGTAGACCCAAGGAGGGGAGCACAAGTAACCGGGTTCTAGGGTCCAGTGGGAGGCCATCTCGAGGAGTCGAGACCGGGTCTCCTAACCCTAGAATTGGCAGTGTTACTTGCCGCTCTCGTAGGGGTCTTGGGATGTGTGTTTGGCTATTCGTCGCGACCGTGGAATCCGTGTTTTATACAGGCTCGTATTGAAAACACGGACGTCCTAGTCTATCCAATATTTCATATATGTTCTTCTGCTGCAATGTTCTGTGATGAGATCATATTACTGCCTGAGACGAATGCTTATACTATATATATATGCTGATATATAAATATTACTGCTTTCGTTTCTTCTGTGATGCTTAGGAAGCATAAGCTGATGGGATATTTATTAATAAGATTAATAAAAAGAAAAGAAACCTAAAGATGTTGTAGAATCAAGAACTTAATAAAAAGGGTAGCTACAGTTTTGCTTTGCACAGTGATATATATGATATATCCTGCACCTTATTCGATGGGGAAAGAGCCGACGATCCCTTCACCGGGAGTGACCTCTTTAGCGAAACTGGCAGATGCTACAAAACGCGGTTTGTCTTTTGAATGCTTTTAGTGTTTTGCTTTGCACAGCGGTATATATGATATATCCTGCACCTTATTCGATGAGAAAAGGGCCGACGATCCCTTCACCGGGAGTGACCCCTTTAGCGAAACTAAGAAAAGCCTCAAAAACACTCCTTTTCAAAAACTACATGATTCTACAACGATATCAAGTTCAATACGCTCAAGGTTTTCAGAAAAACCTGCGTAGCCCTCCGTCATTTCAGATAAGTAATATTTAGTATTCGTGCTACGGTAGTTTTGTTAGTTATATGTATGCCCTAGAGGCCATTACTGTACATTGGATGTATAATGTAGTGGATGCTGGGACATATATAGGGAGGACTTTCTTGCTCGACATGATAGTATGCTATCTGGTTGCTCTTTACCTTAACGTGTACACTGTTTGTCTCTCTGTTACATGTTGGTAAAGCCCTTAGGATGTGTACTTGACTATCTGGACTATGATGCGGATCATACTAGTGGGGACATGGTAGTCCATAAGTACATCCTTCAAACTCCCTAGTCGTGGGTGTATCGAGACGGGGCATCGATACACTAGAGTAGACTAGCGTATACCTTCTCGACCCATAGAGATGTTTGATGGATGATCCCATATCCATTGGAGTTTGACATCGGAGATGATATAGGGTGCTCAGTAGAGACTAGGTACACTGGACGGACTCGCCGAGAACTCCCAGATGGTATTATACCTTACGTCAGATGGCAGTTCTCTGGTGACACTGGTACAGAGTAGTCTGTTGACCCGAGATCGTCATAGAGACTTGTGTGGTTCCCACTGTGCTTTGATTTCCATCTTACCACGTCCAAGAAGGCGTGCAAAACGGTGGTTTTTGGGTACAGTCCCGAATCACATGGAGGCAATGAGCGATAGGAGGGGATTCGTCTCTCCCGGTATAGGGAGTTGATGTTGCGCTGTGTTCGATTGGCTATAACCGGAAATCTCTGGCCAGAGTTGCTGAGATTTACTGGTAAGTGTTACCAGTAGTTTCTCGAACTGTTATAGGCCTCATATCGACACGACTTATCGAGCTATTGGGGTCTGACGTTTACCACCCCTAGGCGAGATATGTGACATATCAGACGACGAGACCGGACTGTACGGTAAGTGTTACTGGTTGGATTCACAGAAGTGTGAGCGGGCTTGCTCGTCGATCTTCTGATCGCTCAATACCCGGGTGGCCGTTACGTTTAGCAGACCGCTTGCGGCTTGTGGGTGTTTGATATGATCATCACCTGCTGCCGACGTATTGACGAGTCTTTAGAGTCCTACACAGAGGTTTCCTGGCTCAAGCGAAACGAAATAGGAGCGCATATGAGATATGTGCAGGACCGAGAATAATGCGTGTATGTGATACCGTATTCCATTCTCGCGATGAATCTATCGAATGGTTGTATGCGATATAACCTAGTTATCGAATCATGGATTGATTCGATAAAACGATACATTGGATACTAGTTGGTTATATGCGATATGACCAGATCGTTAAATCAAGTGTTGATTTAATGATTTAATATATAATTATATATTTGATATATTACTTTGCATTAACTAGTATTGGTTCATTTTAAAGGGAATTTCACACTTGAAGTGCACAATGTATATGTGATATACTTTTGTACACAAGTTTGTGTCATGTTTGATGATACAAGCTAACTTGAGTTTGTGTAAAGTTTAAACCATGGTTGTGTAATGGTTAGGGTTTTCTTTTTCTTTATCATTTATTTATTTTGTTTATTTATTTTGCAAAATAAATGAATGGTGGCTTTCTTTGGATGCTAGTTGAAGCTTTATGAACCTTTGACTAAGTGACCATATTTGTCTCATGCTTAACCCTAACCATTCCACTAAACCCTAGTTCATTCTCTACACTTGACCATGGTTGGATTATGATAAGTATTCATTTATTTTCTATTTTGAATATAACTGATCATAATATATTCATCTTGTTCTTCTTCTTCTTCACAAGAAGAAGCTTGCCTCCATCAATGGCAACTTGAGAAAATGAGTGAGAAATCCAATTCTAAAGTGAACCCACCTCCTATTTCTTCGTCCTCTACCTCTTGCCAAGTAGTATAGGTTGTTTTCTTCACAAGTTTCATGACTTGGTGAAGTGGGAGCTTGATCTAGTGATGCCTCGACGTAGATCATCTTCCGCACGAAGCCGACGACCTTGCCCGCCCATTTCTCCGATGAAGCCGACGCTAGAGCCCGGGTTTCCATTTGGACAGCGAGGAGACTTCATTGCGGAGCTATGGAGGTGGAGGACCGGATCTACAAAGTTTGTATTTCCGTTCTTTTAGTTAAATTGTTAACTAGTTGCATGTGTTCGCCTATATATCTAGTTAACGATCCGTATTAGGGTTTCTCGGCACTTGTAATTTTTGAAATTGGCATGGTTGATGCCTTGTGAGACCTCACTAGTGTGCCTAAGAACCCTATAGTGGTATCAGAGCCTAGCTAGAGCCTTAGGTGAAGTCTAGACGGAGTTTGAAGTCCGATCGAACCGAAACCCCAATATTTCCATGCTCTCTGGAATTTTTCTGAAAAAGCGGTTTTTTCCAAATTAAAAATTCTTAAAAAATTCAGCAGGAAATTCTAAGAATTACGGTGCAAAAATTACCTAATGATCTGTCTAAAGCGCGGCGGAACCGCGGCATTAGCCGCCTATTGCGGCGGTTCCGTGCTGATTTAGTCTCTTCATGCATTGAATTTTGCACAGTAACTCCTACTTTTCAGTGCTGGTTTTCTTGGGAATTTTTAATATTTATTCAAGAGTTGAAATTTCTGGGTTGTATTGGGGAATTCGTGGATTCGATCGGATTATCAGATTTTGTCTATGTGGCTTTCCGGATATTTTAGAATATGTTAAAACGTTCGACCGGATGTAAATACCCAATCTTTCCCCTGCCGGGAAATTTCCAAGTGTTGGATTTTTCCATAGTTTAACGACGTTCTAAGTAGTGCAAGTAACGCGATGGTCCCTCTAGAAGACAACAAACTTTAACTCGATTATGTGACCGTCTTGAACTGCCCTTTGAACCTTCGGGTTTGGGGCAGTACGGCGTGCCACATGTGAGGCGTTGGCTTGACCCTTCTACGGCAGGACCGTTGATACTGAGGCACGAAGTGAATGTCTTTGAACTTATTTCATGAGTTGAGCTGTTTCGGGAAAACTTGGGTGTTCGATTATTCGATCGAAAAGTTTAACATTTTCTATTTATCTGGAATGGGATACAATAATTGGAATCCACAAAAAGTTATGAGATAACTGAATGAATGTTATAAACATAGCAGTTTAGTCTCACTTGATAGGTTGCCACGGAATTTTGATGTGATCAAAAGTCCGTCGCAATCACGTAGCGTACGCGGATACTCGCCGGGTAAACTTAATAGACAGCCTCACTCCATAGCCCCGACCAAGTGACTGTAGGAGAACCCCGTCGCCGAAAGCATCCGTTCGGGTGCTCGCGGCAGCGGTGTTCCACCTTGGTGCACTTCGTCGACGGTTTCGGGGGTGCGGCCGTCTACTAAAGATTGCGACGAGCATTCGATCAGGATGTCGGGAATCTTGTTGAATTGCCCGACTTGATATTGAAAAGTGTTTTCGATTTTGAGACTAAAATGCGGGGTTTATAATTGTTAGGCATGCGATGTCTAAGGAATTCATTTGATTAGGCATGCGATGTCTATGTAGGTTGCGGATTCCAACTGTTGTAGTTGTACACTTTCTTTTCTGTGACCGTAAGTGTAATATGTGATATCGCCGGTTTCGTTGCTATATGTCAACGACAATTGGGATGGGCATATTTACTTACGTTGATGACATGTGATGTTATGTGTTGCTGGATATGTTATATTGGATCGTCGTGTTTGAATAGCCGGGGGTTTTTATGTGAGATGAGTGTTTTTCATTTTCATTCATGTAAAAACTTGTATGTAATATTCTTTTATTGGGGCACTTCCAGGATGCGGAAGATGTCACCCTCTGTATATTATTTACTTTTCCGCACTAGGATAGACCCAAGGAGGAGGGCACAAGTAACCGGGTTCTGGAGTCCAGTGGGAGACCAACTCGAGGAGTCGAGTCCGGGTCTCCTAACTCTAGAATTGGTAGGGTTGCTTGCCGCTCTCGTAGGGGTCTAGGGGTGTGGGTTTGGCTATTCATCGCGACCGTGGAATCCGTGTTTATACTGGCTCGTATTGAAAACACGGAAGTCTTAGTATATCCAATATTTCATATGATTCTTCTGCTGCGATATCTGTGATGTGATCATGTGATGTTCTGTGATAGATACAGTATATAGTATATATATGATATATTATATAGACGTTACTTATATTTTACACCCGCGCTAGCCCTGCCCCGCTCTGCCGTTAGTTACCTAACCTAACGGTGCACGATGGGACATCGAGGCGAATGCGGATGGCATAAGTGTACGTCGTATTTATCTGTGATGTTTAGGTACTTAAATGATGGGACTTCATTAATGTGATTAATGAAATAAAAGAAACCTAAAGATGTTGTAGAATCGAATTTCAAAATAAAACAGGTAGCTACAGTTCTTGCTTTGCACAGCGGTATATATGATATATCCCGCACCTCATTCGACGAGGAAAGGACCGAGATCCCTTCACCGGGAGTGACTCCCTTAGCAATAACTAGCTGATGCTACACACTCGGTTTGTTTTTTGATTGCTTTTAAGTGTTTTTGCTTTGCACAGTGATATATATGATATATCCCGCACCTCATTCGACGAGGAAAGGACCGACGATCCCTTCACCGGGAGTGACTCCTTTAGCAAAACTAGAAAAGCCTCAAAAACACTCCATTTCAAAATTCATTTGATCCTACAACGATATCAAGTTCATTACGCAATAGGTTTTCATAAAAACCTGTCGTAGCCCTCCGTCATTTCAGATAAGTAGTAGTTAGTATTCGTGCTGCGTTTGTTGGCCTTTGTCAAGACGCAGTGTGCGGTAGCTAACTGGTGCTTATCTGCTTATGCATATGATGCAGATTGAGTTTGGGTAGTCGTGCGACCTTGTTGGCCTTTGTCAAGGGCCGTGCGGGTGTGTTTAATTCAATCAGGAAATGACGGGTTGAACTTGACTAGCATCCTATGGTTTGTTGGCCTTTGTCAAGGTCATAGGAGGTTAGGGGCAAAATATTATCGGGAATTTCAAGTGTTGAAATTTGCAATGAGATTGCATACCTCCTATGAGATAGTTGGATCCCGATACCCGCTGCGAGTAAGAGTTACTCCTGGGAGAGTTTTGCACATTACAATTAGTCGATCAAGAAGGTGTCTAGAAAGGTGTCAACGAGGTCACGCCTCTGGGAAAATGAGGTTTACATTAATTAGGTTCGTGCGAAAGCACGGGGGACTTCCCTCAAAGTACCGACACTGGCCTGGCTGAAAGATTGGCGAACTTGTAGTGTGTAATTAATCCCGGCTAGTCTTTCCTTTTAGGGTTTGAAGGAAGATTTGATAAAAAGCAGTGGGAGCCATCCTGATTAGATAAAATAATAACCAATCTATTGTTGACAGAGCGCACGCTGAGTGTTTTCTTCTCTCTCTCTCCCGGTAGCGACCATATCACGCCTTAATCAAGATAATAATACGGATTATTGACCGAACCCGATTGTTATACTGAGCTGGGGAACGTTGGTCCCGCTCCAACTTATAATTGTTATAAGACAGAGCAGGAAATAGGGGAATACCAGAATTCCTATGCCGCCCAAACGAAGAAAGTGCATATGATGCATCTCCTTCGGGTGTGTTCATTACAAAGAACTGTTTCTCTGTATCCTCTATGTCCTGGGTATTTGATACCAGATCAGGATCCCAGATATGTAATCTGTTACATAGGGCTACAGAAAGGTAGAGAACTGAGAACGGGTGATAAGTTTCATGAGACAGAAAACGGGGCAAGTGTTGCAGCCAAGTCTGTTGGTCACTGTCACCCTGTATTCCAAATACATTGATTCTGAACGAATGTTATTAGATACCGAACCTGATATACAAAATCATATCACTCTCTTTAATAGTAAAGAAATGATAAAATTTTGTATTGATGGATAATATTTTGAACATTTCCTATATCAAAAGTTGATCGGTTCAGGCACGTTATCTAAAAGCATTGATGTTCTAAATCAAACTGCAGTTCTTAGTGTGTAGAACACACACAAGAAGAAGAGTTCAGAAATGAACGGATCCTTCTTGAGGTATTGTAGACTAGGTCATATCAATGCGACCCGACTAGCTCAAGTTACATATAGATGCATATTTAAATCAGTTTGAATTTACATCTTGTGAAACTTGCCAGTCATGTCATAAAGATAAGATGACCATAGCTCTGTTTATTGCAAACAGAGAAAGAGTTAGTGAACTCTTAGGATGATACATGTTGATGTATGTAAGTCCCCTGTCTACACATGCCAAGACCGGTTCTTTATACTTCATTACATTCTCTGATGATCTCTCAAGATTCAGACATATGTTCCTGTTGAAACACAAGTCCGAACCTTTTAAGATATTCACAGAATATGATTAGAAGTAGAGAACCAAAATACGGGTATAAGTATTATATCCTGTGATGAGATCAGGGAGGAGAATACTTGTGCATGGAATTCCTGGACTATTCTAAAGGAGAATGAGATTCTCTCTCAGCATTACTCCTCCGTATACACCATAGCACGATGGTATATCGGGGCAGAGCAATAGCACCCTATGTGATATGGTGTGCTCTATGATGAGTACTACTGAGTTACCTTTTTCCTTTTGGGAGTTATGCACTTGAGAAGCTACATACCTAATGAATAGGGTTCAAATCAAATCAGTTGCCTACCGCTTCATATGTGATATGGAAAGGGAAGAGCCCATATCTTAAGATGGTTAAGATTTGGGGTTGTCTGGCCTATGTCTAAAAGCAAAATCCGGACAAGCTCGAGGCAAGGTCTGTTATGTAGAACTGGAAAGGTTCCAGCTATGCAAACTGCAGCTGATGATTTGAAAGAACCAAAGGATTCAGTAGATTCCAACGAACCTCAGCCTCTCCGCCGATCTAGTAGGGTTCCTCACCCACCTGAGAGATATTTCGGTTTCTCTATGACAGTGGGAGCGAGGATTGCATCATGAGATGATGACCCAACTAGTTTCGAGCTGGCCATTAGGAGTAAGACTCTGTAAGAATGGCTGGATGCTTAGTGATCTGAGATGAAATCCTTATACACCAACAAAGTATGGACTTTGGTTGCTATATCTGAAGGGTTAAATCCCCATCAGGAGCAAGTATATCTTGAGAAGATTACTTGGTGTAGATAGAAAAGTTGAGACTTTCAAAACTAGACTTGTTAAAGGTTTTCGTCATTGACCAGGCGTGGATAATGATGAAACCTTTTTCCAGTATCTATGCTTAAGTCCATCCAGATTCTACTTGCCACGGCTACATACCATGACTACGATATCTGGTTGTTGGGTGTCATGACAGCTTTTCTAAATGATGTTTTAGAAGAGGGAGTCTATAAGTACACAGCCAGAGGGCCTCGTAGACAGTAGGAGAAGCGGAAACGTGTGCAAGATGTTTTATAGGATAAAGCAGGCATCGCGGAGTTGGAACATCTATTTTGATGTGGTAGTCAAAGAGTTTGACATCATCAAAATGGTAGATGAACCTTGTATATACAAAAAGGTAATAGGGAGTATGGTGGTGATCCTCGTAGAGTACGTGGATGACATACTCTTGATAGGGAAAAAGTTTCCTATGCTACGCTCGATCAATCTCCGCTTATCACAATGATTCTCCACATAGGATCAAAGTGATACCTCCTAAATCCTGGGTTTTTGGATCTATGAGATAGATCTAAATGGATGTTAGGATTCTCACTAGTTGTAGTGAGACGGTATCAACCGATCCTGGGGAGAATCACTGGAAGGGTTCCAAGGTGATAAAGACGACTGAATGTCAGTCCCAGGCATTGTCTTTACCCTCAGTAAAGGGACGGTATGTTGGAAGAGTTTCAAGCTAGATACCGTGGCATACTAGACGATAAAGGCAGGATACATCGCTACTAAAGATGCTACCAAAGAGGCTGTTTGGGTGTATATTGGTTCATGAGATGAACTACGTTCCTACCATTGTGAGACAATGGAGTTGTGGCTAATGCCGAGGAACGCCGGTCCCATCAGTGATCCAGACATATTCTAAGGCAGTGTCACCTGATCATGGAGATGGTTGATCTCCAGGGTGATCGAGGTTTGGAGAGTAGACTCAGAGGACAACACAGCGGATCCACTCACAAAGGCCTGTTCCCAGAGAGAGACTTTTATGGGATGGTTGAGTATGAGATACTAGAACTTCTGCTATCAGATGGCCCTAGTGCAAGTGGGAGATTGTTAGTTATATGTATGCCCTAGAGGCAATTACTGTACATTGGATGTATATTGTAGTGGATGCTGGGACATATATAGGGAGGACTTTCTTGCTCGACATGATAGTATGCTATCTGGTTGCTCTTTACCTTAACGTGTACACTGTTTGTCTCTCTGTTACATGTTGGTAAAGCCCTTAGGATGTGTACTTGACTATCTGGACTATGATGCGGATCATACTAGTGGGGACTTGGTAGTCCATAAGTACATCCTTCAAACTCCCTAGTCGTGGGTGTATCGAGACGGGGCATCGATATACCAGAGTAGACTAGCGTATACCTTCTTGACCCATACAGATGGGCGATGGATGATCCCATATCCATTGTTGTTTGACATCGGAGATGATATACGGGTGCTCAGTAGAGACTGGGTATACTGGACGGACTCGTCAAGAACTCCCAGATGGTATTATACCTTACGTCAGATGGCAGTTCTCTGGTGACACTGGTACAGAGTAGTCTGTTGACCCGAGATCGTCATAGAGTCTTGTGTGGTTCCCACTGTGCTTTGATTTCCATCTTACCACGTCCAAGAGGGCGTGCAAAACGGTGGTTTTTGGGTACAGTCCCGAATCACATGGAGGCAATGAGCGATAGGAGGGGATTCGTCTCTCCCGTTATAGGGAGTTGATGTTGCGCTGTGTTCGATTGGCTATAACCGGAAATCCCTGGCCAGGGTTGCTGAGATTTACTGGTAAGTGTTACCAGTAGTTTCTCGAACTGTTATAGGCCTCATATCGACACGACTTATCGAGCTATTGGGGTCTGACGTTTACCACCCCTAGGCGAGATATGCGACATATCAGACAACGAGACCGGACTGTACGGTAAGTGTTACTGGTTGGATTCACAGGAGTGTGAGCGGGCTTGCTCGTCGATCTTCTGATCGCTCAATACCCGGGTGGCCGTTACGTTTAGCAGACCGCTTGCGGCTTGTGGGTGTTTGATATGATCATCACCTGCTGCCGGCGTATTGACGAGTCTTTAGAGTCTTACACAGAGGTTTCCTGGCTCAAGCGAAACGAAATAGGAGCGCATATGAGATATGTGCGGGACCGAGAATAATGCGTGTATGTGATACCGTATTCCAATCTCGCGATGAATGTATCGAATGGTTGTATGCGATATAACCTAGTTATCGAATCATGGATTTATTCGATAAAACAATACATTGGATACTAGTTGGTTATATGCGATATGACCGGATCGTTAAATCAAGTGTTGATTTAATGATTTAATGTTTAATTATATATTTGATATATTACTTTGCATTAACTAGTATTGATTCATTTTGAAGGGAATTTCTCACTTGAAGTGCACAATGTATATGTGATATACTTTTGTACACAAGTTTGTGTCATGTTTGATGATACAAGCTAACTTGAGTTTGTGTAAAGTTTAAACCATGGTTGTGTAATGGTTAGGGTTTTCTTTTTCTTTATCATTTATTTATTTTGTTTATTTATTTTGCAAAATAAATGAATGGTGGCTTTCTTTGGATGCTAGTTGAAGCTTCATGAAGCTTTGACTAAGTGACCATATTTGTCTCATGCTTAACCCTAACCATTCCACTAAACACTAGTTCATTCTCTACACTTGACCATGGTTGGATTATGATAAGTATTCATTTATTTTCTATTTTGAATATAACTGATCATAATATATTCATCTTGTTCTTCTTCTTCTTCACAAGAACAAGCTTGCCTCCATCAATGGCAACTTGAGAAAATGAGTGAGAAATCCAATTCTAAAGTGAACCCACCTCCTATTTCTTCATCCTCTACCTCTTGCCAAGTAGTATACGGTGTTTTCTTCATAAGTTTCATGACTTGGTGAAGTGGGAGCTTGATCTAGTGATGCCTCGACGTAGATCATCTTCGGCACGAAGCCGACGACCTTGCCCGCCCATTTCTCCGATGAAGCCGACGCTAGAGCCCGGGTTTCCATTTGGACAGCGAGGAGACTTCATTGCGGAGCTATGGAGGTGGAGCACCGGATCTACAAAGGTTGTATTTCCGTTCTTTTAGTTAAATTGTTAACTAGTTGCATGTGTTCACCTATATATCTAGTTAACGATCCGTATTAGGGTTTCTCGGCACTTGTAATTTTTGAAATTGGCATGGTTGATGCCTTGTGAGACCTCACTAGTGTGCCTAGGAACCCTACAAGTTTGGCATGCGTCAAGGCGTTGTGTACGGTAGCTGATTATTACTTATCTGCAGCATGAGATGCGATTGGATTAGGGTATTCGTACGGCGTTGTTTGGCATGCGTCAAGGGTCGTACTGGTTGGTTTAATTCAATCACGAAATGTACAGGTTGAACTTGACTAGTGCACTATGGGTTGTTTGGCATGCGTCAAGGTCATAGCACACTAGGGGTAAAAGCTTTATCGGGAATTTCAAGCATTGAAATTTGCAATGAGATTGCATACCTTCTATGAGATAGTTGGATCCCGATACCCACTGCGAGTAAGAGTTACTCCTGGGAGAGTTTTACACAGGACAATTAGTCAATCAAGTAGGTGTCTAGAAAAGTGTTAACGGGGTTACGCCTCTGGGAAAACGAGGTTTTCTTTAATTAGGTCCGTGCGAAAGCACGGGGAACCTCCCTCAAAGTACCGACACTGATCTGGCTGAAAGATTGACGAAATTGTAAGGTGTAATTAATCCCGGCTAATCTTACCTTTTAAGGTTTTAAGGTAGATTTGATAAAAACAGTGGGAGACATCCTGATTAGATAAGATAATAACCAATCTAATCTTGCAAGAGCATACGCTAAAGTGTTTTCTTCTCTCTCTCCAGGTAGCGACCATGTCAGACCATAATCAAGATAATAATATGGATGTATTGACTGAACCCAATTATTGTACTGAGCTAGGGAATGTTGGACCCGTTCTTTCTTATAAGAGTTATAAGACTGAACAGGAAACAGGAGAATATCTAGATTCTCACGCCGCCCAAAAGAACATACATGTTGATGCATCTTCTTCGGGTGTGTTAGTTATTGAGAACTGTTTCTCAGTTCACCCTACGTCCTGGGTATTAGATACCGGATCAGGATTCTAGATATGTAAACAGTTACATGGGCTACGTAAAGGCAGAGAACTGGGAAAAGGTGATCATTCCGTTCAAGTAGGGAACGGTGCTAGTATTGTAGCCAAAGCAGTTGGCGAATATCACCTAGTATTGCCGAGTCGTAATACACTGATTCTAAATGAGTGCTATTATATACCGAACATGATGTGCAACATTATATCAGTTTCTTTATTGAGTAAAGAGGGATATAATTTTGTATTACAGGATAATGTTATGAACATATTCCTAGATCAAAAGTTGATTGCATCAGGCTCGTTACATAATGACATATTCATTCTAAATCAGAATACAGTCCTGAATATACAAAACACACACAAGAGGAAAAGTTCAGATATGAACGAATCCTACTTGTGGCATTGTAGACTTGGTCATATCAATGCGACACGACTGGCTAAGTTGCATAAAGATGGTTATTTGAATCCGTTCGAATTATCATCTTATGATACTTGCCATTCATGTCTCAAAGGAAAAATGACCAAAGCTCCGTTTAGTGGACACGGAGAAAGAGTTACCGAACTCTTTGGACTGGTACATAGTGATGTATGCGGTCCCATGTCTACGCATGTCAGGAACGGTTCTTCCTACTTCATTACATTTACTGACGATCTCTCAAGATTCGGATATGTGTTCCTGATGAAACACAAGTCTGAAGCTTTTGAGAAATTCAGAGAATATAAGCAAGAAGTAGAGAATCAAACGGGCAAAAGTATTAAGATTCTTCGATCTGATCGAGGAGGTGAATACTTAAGCAGTGAGTTCCTAGATTATCTAAAAGAGAATGGGATTCTCTCTCAGCTTACTCCTCCTTATACACTACAGCACAACGGTGTATCTGAGCGAAGAAATCGCACCCTATTAGATATGGTGCGCTCGATGATGAGTACAGCTGAGTTACCTATTTCTTTTTGGGGGTATGCGCTTGAGACAGCCATAGACCTATTGAATAGAGTTCCTACCAAATCTGTGCCTACCACTCCATATGAGATATGGAAAGGGAAGAGACCACATCTTAATTACATTAAGATATGGGGTTGTCCGGCCTATGTCAAAAGACAAAATCCGGACAAACTCGAGGCAAGATCTGTCTTATGTAAGTTTGTAGGATATCCCAAAAACTCACAAGGGTATATCTTCTACCACCCCGAGAAACAAAAGGTGTTTGTTTCTCGACATGCCACTTTCATAGAAAAAGGTTTTCTTTGTAAGTCGATGTACAACACCCCAGTACTTGTGGGGAGGCGGAATTTTCAAAAACGAACTTGTTTAGTGAACAAACATCGACCAACCGCTTGAATCGAAGCTAAACGATAACTAACCAAACACATAGTTGTTCTAAACTACTATGCTTAGGGATTATACCTATCGAACCAAGTCCTTCGGCTTTACGATCTCCTCGTCCTCCTCGGCCTTCTCGATGTAGTAGATGATCCACCCGAGAGCAAAACTCCAAGCTTAGCCTCTAAACTTGAGTCAACTAACCTTCTTGGATTGCTAATCAAAGAAGATGGATGAGATAGAGTGAGAGTTATGGATTGTTTAGTCTAACTAATCCTTGTTCTCAACACAAGAGAGGCGAGGATTAGGGTTTGAAGAGAGTGAGCTTGAGGAGAGAGAATGTGAATGATATTATCAAATGAGAATAGTAAGTTATCATAATATATATGAAACTTTAAAATTCATCAACAAAAGAAAAACAAATGATGAATAATCAAGTTTCATAAATATCTAATGGTGATTCATAACCATGACTCATTAATCATTTATTGTGCATTAATGATATGGATGAATCACTCTCATGACTCACTAAACTCATTCAATGCATATGACACCTAAACCTCCTTAGTCACCATCTTCTAGAAGCTTCTCGCATAATTACGAGAACGCCCCTCCAATCCGCAAAAATACGGAAAAACTTTAGACTGTATAAATCCAATAACCGGATACCAGTAACTGGCTTAAACCAAAGCCGACTGGTAAAAACTATCCGAAAGTCGTACGTGCGTAAACACACGTATGCGTTCGAACCCTTTGTCGTAAAACCATACGACCTCTATATCGTTTCGCCTGGAGTAGGAAACTCTCTGTGTGGGACTCTAGAGACTCGACTACTACGCTGGCAGTGGGTTTAACCATAGACCGCAAGCGGCACTAGCTATACGTAACGGTCCCCAGGTAGTTGTCGATAAGAAGGCCGATGAGGAAACCCATCCGAACTCCTTCTGAGCCTGCTGTGACAATCTCCATACAGTCCGGTCCGTTCGTCTTAGACTATCGCATATCGGGCCTAGGGGGCGGCAAGCGTCAGTCCCCTAATAGCGGTATAAGTCGTGTCGGAGCGAAGCCCATTACACCCTGAGAAACTACTGGAACCTACCAGCAAATCTCGCTTGCCCTGGCCAGGGACTTTGCGTAATGGCTCTCAGACACAGCGCGATATCAACTCCCAATACCGGGAGAGACGAATCCTGTCTAATCGCCACTGCCTCCAAGTGCTCGGGACTGCACCCAACTGCTACCTGTTTGCACGACTCCTTTGAGCCGTGGTAGGGTAGCAATCTAAGAACAGTGGGACACACTCGAGGCGAAGTAGCAGTGTCAAGTCTGCGGACTATGCTGTACTCATATCACCTGGGAACTGTTCACTGACGACTGGTATAAAACCAACCAACAGTTCCCTGTGAGTCCTGTCCGGTGTACCCGTAACCTAACGAGCACCTGCATACTATCTCCAGTACGACGTACTGACGGCTGTGGGACAGACCATCTCCCCAACTGGGATGAGAAGCGTACACACTAGTCTACTCCGGAGTATCGATGCTCTGTCTCGATAATCCAACGACCAGGGACCTGAATAAGGATGTGCTTGTAGACTACCCAGCCCCCACTAGTGTGACTGCCATCACAACGCTGGTAGACAAGCAAGATCCTAAGAGCTCTATCAATACGTACACTCACATATTAAGATAGAAAAACCAAGTAGCATACTACCATGTTTAGCAAGACTGTTATATACATGTGAATATCCCAAGCTTCCATTAAGTAATATACAAACTAGTATGATATAGTAATGGCCTTCTAGGGCATAAACACTAACAATCTCCCACTTGCACTAGGGCCATGTACTGGCATATCGTAGACCGATGATCTCGAGTAGCCTCTCGAACTGAATCTGAGGTAGGGCCTTTGTGAATGGATCAGCAATGTTCTCTTCAGAAGCAACTCTCCGAACCTCGATCTCCTGACGATCAATGATCTCCCTGATCAGGTGATACCGCCTTAAGATGTGTCTGGACTTCTGATGGGACCTTGGTTCCTTCGCTAAAGCTATAACTCCGTTGTTGTCGCAATACAGAGATACTGGATCAACTATGGTAGGAACCACCTGAAGTTCTGTTAGGAACTTCTTCATCGAGACTGCTTCTTTTGCGGCATCGCAAGCAGCTATATACTCCGCTTCCATCGTCGAGTCAGCAACGGTGTCCTGGTTGGAACTCTTCCAGCACACTGCCCCTCCATTGAGGGTAAAGACATAACCCGACATGGACTTGGAATCATCCTTATCACTCTGGAAGCCGGAATCAGCAAAGGCCTCCAACCTGAGGTCTTTTCCGCCGTAAACCAAGAACATCTCTTTAGTCCTTCTTAGGTACTTGAGAATGTTCTTTACTGCTCTCCAGTGCATCTCCCCTGGGTCTAACTGATACCGGCTTACCACGCTCAGTGCGTAAGCTACATCTGGTCTGGTGCACAACATCGCATACATTATAGAGCCTACCGCAGAAGCGTAGGGTATAATAGACATGCGTTCCCTTTCCAAATCAGTCTTGGGAGACATCTCTTTGGAGAGGGTGATTCCGTGACAAGCCGGTAGGTTACTACGCTTAGAATCTTCCATACTGAATCTTTTCAGTACAGTGTCGATATACCTGGACTGCGAAAGTCCCAACATCCTCTTGGATCTATCACGATAGATCCGGATCCCCAGAATGTAAGAGGCATCACCCAGGTCTTTCATGGAGAACCTGTGTGACAAGAATCCTTTGACAGATTGTAGCATAGGAATGTCATTTCCTATCAATAGAATGTCATCCACGTACAAGACGAGGAATACGACACTTCTGGCTACAACTTTACTATATATGCATGGTTCATCTGGATTTTTGATAAAGTCATATTCTTTGACTGTCTCATCAAAACAGATGTTCCAACTCCGCGATGCCTGCTTTAGTCCATAAATGGACTTAAGCAGCTTGCATACTTTCCTGCTGCTCCCACTCTGATTGAAACCCTCTGGCTGATCCATATAGACGCTCTCTTCTAAATTTCCATTCAGAAAAGCCGTCTTTACGTCCATCTGCCAGATTTCATAATCATGGAAGGCAGCAATAGCAAGAAGGACCCGAATGGATTTGAGCATAGCCACTGGAGAAAAAGTTTCGTCATAGTCCAAACCAGGTCTTTGACGAAAACCCTTTGCAACAAGTCTAGCCTTATTGGTTTCCACCTGTCCATCTACACCAATCTTTTTCTTGAAGATCCATTTGCATCTTATGGGTTTTACCCCATCTGGAGCAAAGTCCAAAGTCCATACTTTGTTGGTGTACATGGACTCCATTTCGGTCCGCATTGCATCTAGCCATCGTACCGAGTCGCCGCTCTGGATGGCCTGCTGGAAGTCAGTAGGTTCATCATCATCTATGATGCAATCCTTTCTATCCCCATCTATGAGAAAACCGTAGTATCTCTCAGGCGGATGAGACGGCCTACTACTCCGGCGGAGGGGTGCGGGAATGTCCTGTTCTTCTTGAACTCCTGGTTCTACCAAACTTTCAGTAGCAGTTTGTGGTTCTGGAATTTCTTCCAGTTCTATTTCGCTCCCACTTATTTCCTTTTCTAAAAACTGATTTTCCAGAAAATGGGCATTACGAGAAACAAAAACCTTTTGTTCCTCTGCGTAATAGAAATAATATCCCTTGGAGTTCTTTGGATATCCCACAAACATACATTTTACTGATCGTGCCTCGAGCTTGTCCACATGCTGCTTTTTAACAAAAGCTGGACATCCCCAAATCTTCATATGTTGAAGATGGGGTTTCTTCCCAGTCCATATCTGATATGGAGTGGTAGGCACAGTCTTGGTAGGAGCCCTGTTCAAAAGATATGCCGCTGATTCTAGCGCATAACCCCAGAAAGATCGCGGTAACTCAGCATTACTCATCATGGATCGTACCATATCTAATAGGGTTCGATTCCGTCTCTCTGATACACCGTTGTGCTGTGGAGTGTATGGAGGAGTAAGCTGAGAGAGAATTCCTTTCTCTTTTAGGTAACCTAGGAACTCGGCACTTAAGTATTCTCCACCTCGATCAGATCTTAGTGTCTTAATACTTTTGCCGGTTTGGTTTTCTACTTCATTCTTATACTCTTGGAATTTCTCAAAAGCCTCGGATTTATGTTTCATCAGATAAATGAATCCGTATCTTGAGTAATCATCCGTGAAAGTAATGAAATAGGAAAAACCACCTCTTGCATGTGTAGACATCGGACCGCATACATCGCTGTGTATGAGTCCTAAGAGCTCGCTCGCTCTTACTCCTTGTCCAGTAAATGGAGTCTTTGTCATCTTTCCTTTGAGACAAGATTGACAAGTGTCATAAGTTTGATATTCGAACGAGTCCAAATATCCTTCTCTATGCAACTTAGTCAACCTTCTCTCATTGATGTGACCCAGTCTACAATGCCATAAGAAAGCTTTATTTAAATCTGGAGACTTTCTTTTTAGTGTGTTCTGGATATTGAAAATTTGGAGTTGGTTTAAAACATATATACCGTTATTTACTGTACCGGACCCAATCAAACCATGATTAAGGTGGATGTTAACAACATCTCTTACAAACGTGAAATCATAACCTTTATTTGATAACAAGGAAACTGATATGATATTACACGTTAAGCTTGGTACAAAATAACAGTTATGTAAAACCAAAATATGTCCACTCGTCAATCCTAGGTGATAATCCCCGACGGACGCAGCTCCCACGCTAGCTCCGTTAGCAACCTTTAGGGTCATATCACCTTCCTTCAGCACTCTACGTTTTCTCAGTGCCTGCAATGAATTGCAAATATGAGATCCTGATCCGGTATCCAATACCCAGGAAGTAGAGTTGATCGACAGACAATTCTCAATTACAAACACACCTGAAGTCGAAGCCACAGCTTGCTTCGGTTCCTGGTTCTTGGCGTTCCACGCCTTGCAATCCTTCTTCCAGTGCCCTTTCCTGTGACAATGGAAGCACTCATCCTGGCCCACTACCGGTACCGCAAACTTTTTCTTTCCCTTCCCTCCCACCTTACTTACACCTCCTCTAGGTTTGGGTGCGGCCTTCTTCTTCCTTACTTTGGCCCTAGCCTTGGACCCGGAAAAAGATGCACCGCCAACAAACATAGCGGGTGTTTCCCTTGCTTTCTGCAAGGTGCCCTCTGCACTCCTTAACATGTTCAGGAGTTCCGCAAGTTCAACTTCTTTTCCTTGAAGATTGAAGTTCAGGATAAACTGGGCGTAGGTGGGAGGAAGGGACTGGAGAATAAGGTCTGTATAGAGCTCATTATCCAAAGTCGTCCCAAGGTCTGCGAGCTCTTCAATATAGCCGATCATCTTTAGGACATGTTCTCCTACCGATGACCCGACAGCCAACCTCGTTCGAAACAAGTTCTTAGAGGTCTCGTATCTTGCTATACGAGATTGCTCTCCATAAAGTTCCTTTGTATGGAGAAATATGCCATCTAGGGTCATATCCTCGTGCCTCCTCTGATGTTCATTGTTCATTGAGGCAAGCACGATGCACTTGGCTTTCGCGCAACCTAAATCCTAGGTTTTGCGGATTTCCTTATCCGCATTGCTGGATTAGGGACCAGGGACAGCAGGTGCCGTAGCGGTGAGGATGTACCCCAATTTGTCATAGGTCAAAGCCATTTTGACATTCCGCAGCCAATCTTTATAGTTTGGCCCTGTCAGTATATTTTTCTCTAAAAGTAACTTAAGTCCAGTCATTTTCATGGTCGCTGCAATTAGGAGAGAGAGAAGAAAACTCTTTAGCATGATGCTCTTGCAAGTTTAGAGTGGTTTTTAGTTTATCTAAACTGGATGGCTCCCACTGTTTCTCGAATCCTTCCTCAAACTATAAAAGAATAATTAGCCAGGACTATTCTCACCGTACAATACTTGCTTAACCGTTCAGCCGGGCCAGTGTCGATACTTCGAGGGAGGTTTTCCAACGCTTTCGCGAAGTTCCTTAATTAAATAACCTCTTTTCTCTGGGGGCGTAACCCCGCTGACACTTTTCTGGACACCTACTTGGTTTATAGCATTGATCGTTAAGTGACGAATATCCTGATAAGTAGCATATACTCACAGTAGGATCGGGATCCAAATATCATCGTATGATAATGTTGATGGAATCCTACCAACATTCATCAAACTCCAAATGGTATGCATCTCTTTGCAAATTTCAGTTTCTTTAGAAATTCCCGATATATATTTCTGCCCCATGCTCTTATGACCTTGGCTTTGGTCAAAATGTCATAAGTCACATGTCAAGTTCTACCCGTCATTATCTTGTCAATTTGAACCCATCCGTATATACCCCTGACTTTGGTCAAATGATAATACGACTGTCCCAAACTAACTCATCTATCTTATGCAACAAATGAAAACCCAGCAGCTACCAAACACTATGCCTTGACTTTGGCCAAAATGCATAGCTTGAATACTACTGAATACCCAAATGAAATGACGGAGGGCTACGAATGGTTTTGGCGAAACCGTGAACGTAGTGAACTTGATATAACCGAAAGAACCTGATAGCTTTTAAAAGGAGTGGTTAAAGCTCCGCATTTAAAAAATATCTGTTTTTAAAATTAACCGAATGGTTTCTTTTAAATTGTTCCAACAATTTAAACTTTGGTTTGTTTTTCTTTGCATTATAGATAACGCGTCCCATCATTAATCTATCATTGCAGAAAACAACGAAAATACAACGTCCTCTTATGCCATCCGCATTCGCCACGGGGTCCCGTCATCACCCGTTAGGTTACTTAACTAACGACAGAGCGGGGGCTGGGCTAGCGCGGGTGTAAAACATAAGTGACGTCCAAATAGCTATCATATATATAGATATTTTACATTCGTCTGACGCAATGATATTCATTCCAGATCACAGATGAACTTAATTGGATTTGCAAGCAATCCGTGTTTGTTTTGAGCCTGCAACAAAATACGAATTACACAGTTGTGATGAATAGCCATTACCCCACCCACGACCCCTACGGGTGCGGCAAACTACCCGCCCGGCAGTTTGTGCACCCCACCTTGGGTCTGTCCTAGGAGCAAAAACAGTAAAATGAAATAATACAACGGTGGCTACAACCGCAACCTGGATGTGCCCCGCAAAATAATATTACAACAAATTACATTTACATCAAATGAATTAAATAATAACCCATCACATAACCCCGGCTATACATCACAACAGTCCAACACAGTTCATATGCACAAACAGATAAAATCCATTTCAGAAATGTGCAACCCCCTGCCAACTGACATACTAGCAGTTAGGGGAGGTTTACGAACACATTATATAATCACAGATATAATCCAATATGAAAATACTCTACAATTTCGATCGATTAAACGCATTTAATATTGCTCCAATACTGCTCTGTAAAATTGAAACCTGAGCAAAATTAAAATATACCAGAAAATACCAAATATAACAGGGGACCCACACAAGAAATTTGGGTTCATGACTCGACAACTCGGCGGCGGAACCGCGGCGGATAGGTGGGATCCGCCGCGCTTCCGCGGCGCTTTAGCCGAGTCATGGGCCCAATTTTCTTGGGTGTTCTCCTGGATGCTTTTCAAGCTTTCTGAACCTCCCTGAAAAATTTTTGGACTTCATTTAAATTTCGACAGAAACTTGACAGTTCGGGGTTTTCCGGTTTCGTTTTTTCCGTTCGAAATTCGTACAAATTTGCAATAAAGTTATTTATTGTTTAGCGAGGCTCTGATAATACTGTAAGTCGATATACAACACCCCAGTACTTGTGGGGAGGCGGAATTTTCAAAAACGAACTTGTTTAGTGAACAAACATCGACTAACCGCTTGAATCGAAGCTAAACGATAACTAACCAAACACATAGTTGTTCTAAACTACTATGCTTAGGGATTATACCTATCGAACCAAGTCCTTCGGCTTTACGATCTCCTCGTCCTCCTCGGCCTTCTCGATGTAGTAGATGATCCACCCGAGAGCAAAACTCCAAGCTTAGCCTCTAAACATGAGGCAACTAACCTTCTTGGATTGCTAATCAAAGAAGATAGATGAGATAGAGTGAGGGTTATGGATTGTTTAGTCTAACTAATCCTTGTTCTCAACACATGAGAGGTTAGGATTAGGGTTTGAAGAGAGTGAGCTTGAGGAGAGAGAATGTGAATGATATTATCAAATGAGAATAGTAAGTTATCATAATATATATGAAACTTTAAAATTCATCAACAAAAGAAAAACAAATGATGAATAATCAAGTTTCATAAATATCTAATGGTGATTCATTACCATGACTCATTAATCATTTATTGTGCATTAATGATATGGATGAATCACTCTCATGACTCACTAAACTCATTCAATGCATATGACACCTAAACCTCCTTAGTCACCATCTTCTAGAAGCTTCTCGCATAATTACGAGAACGCCCCTCCAATCCGCAAAAATACGGAAAAACTTTAGACTGTATAAATCCAATAACCGGATACCAGTAACTGGCTTAAACCAAAGCCGACTGGTAAAAACTGTCCGAAAGACGTACGTGCGTAAACACACGTATGCGTCCGAACCCTTTGTCGTAAAACCATACGACCTCTATATCGTTTCGCCTGGAGTAGGAAACTCTCTGTGTGGGACTCTAGAGACTCGACTACTACGCTGGCAGTGGGTTTAACCACAAACCGCAAGCCGCACTAGCTGTACGTAACGGTCCCCAGGTAGTTGTCGATAAGAAGGCCGATGAGGAAACCCATCCGAACTCTTACTGAGCCTGCTATGACAATCTCCATACAGTCCGGTCCGTTCGTCTTAGACTATCGCATATCGGGCCTAGGGGGGCGGCAAGCGTCAGTCCCCTAATAGCGGTATAAGTCGTGTCGGAGCGAAGCCCATTACACCCTGAGAAACTACTGAACCTACCAGCAAATCTCGCTTGCCCTGGCCAGGAACTTTGCGTAATGGCTCTCTGACACAGCGCGATATCAACTCCCAATACCGGGAGAGACGAATCCTGTCTAATCGCCACTGCCTCCAAGTGCTCGGGACTGCACCCAACTGCTACCTGTTTGCACGACTCCTTTGAGCCGTGGTAGGGTAGCAATCTAAGAACAGTGGGACACACTCGAGGCGAAGTAGCAGTGTCAAGTCTGCGGACTATGCTGTACTCATGTCACCTGGGAACTGTTCACCGACGACTGGTATAAAACCAACCAACAGTTCCCTGTGAGTCCTGTCCGGTGTACCCGTAACCTAACGAGCACCTGCATTCTATCTCCAGTACGACGTACTGACGGCTGTGGGACAGACCATCTCCCCAACTGGGATGAGAAGCGTACACACTAGTCTACTCCGGAGTATCGATGCTCTGTCTCGATAATCCAACGACCAGGGACCTGAATAAGGATGTGCTTGTAGACTACCCAGCCCCCACTAGTGTGACTGCCATCACAACGCTGGTAGACAAGCAAGATCCTAAGAGCTCTATCAATACGTAAACTCACATATTAAGATAGAAAAACCAAGTAGCATACTACCATGTTTAGCAAGACTGTTATATACATGTGAATATCCCAAGCTTCCATTAAGTAATATACAAACTAGTATGATACAGTAATGGCCTTCTAGGGCATAAACACTAACATTCTTATGAAACAGAACAGTAGCATAGAGGTAGAACTGGAAGAGGTTCCAGCAGAACAAACTACAACAGATGATTTAGTGGAACTGGAGGATTCAGTAGTACCCAACGAACCCCAGCCTCTTCGCCGATCTAGTAGGGTTTCTCGTCCACCTGAGAGATACTACGGCTTTCTCATTGATGGTGGAAGCGAGGATTGCATCATGGATGATGATGACCCGACTAGTTTCGAGCAGGCCATCACGAGTGGTGACTCTGTGAAATGGCTGGATGCAATGCGATCTGAGATGGAATCCATGTACACCAATAAAGTATGGATTTTGGAAAATGCTCCTGAAGGGGTAAAACCCATTAGGAGCAAGTGGATATTTAAAAAGAAATTTGGTGTAGATGGAAAAGTTGAGACTTTCAAAGCTAGACTTGTAGCAAAGGGTTTTCGTCAACGACCAGGTGTGGATTATGACGAAACCTTTTCTCTAGTAGCTATGCTTAAGTCCATCCGGATCTTACTTGCAATTGCTGCATACCATGACTACGAAATCTGGCAAATGGATGTTAAGACCGCCTTTCTAAACGGTGATTTAGAAGAGTGCGTGTACATGACTCAGCCAGAGGGCTTCGTAGATAGTGGGAGCAGCGGAAAGGTGTGCAAGCTACTTAAATCTATTTATGGGTTAAAGCAAGCATCGCGGAGTTGGAACATCTGTTTTGATGTTGTAGTCAAAGAGTTTGACTTCATCAAAAATATAGATGAACCTTGTATCTATAAGAAGGTAGCAGAGGGTAAGGTTGTCTTCCTCGTATTGTACGTGGTTGACATACTCTTGATAGGAAATGATATTCCTATGCTGCAATCAGTCAAGCTCTTCTTATAACAGAGATTCTCAATGAAAGATCTAGGTGATGCCTCCTGCATATTGGGAATCATGATCTATAGAGATAGATCTAAACGGATACTGGGATTGTCCCAATCCAGGTACATTGACACCATACTAAAGAGGTTTAGTATGGAAGAATCCAAGCGTGGGAACCAACCCACGATCTCTGGACTCACTCTCTCCAAAGAGATGTCTCCCAAGACTGATTTGGAGAGAGCTCGCATGCAAGGGATACCCTATGCTTCGGCAGTAGGCTCTATCATGTATGCGATGCTATGTACCAGACCCGATGTAGCATACTCACTAAGTGTAGTGAGTCGGTATCAAGCAGATCCTGGAGAGAGTCATTGGACAGCTGTGAAGAACATTCTCAAGTACTTACGAAGGACTAAGGAGATGTTCTTGGTGTATGGTAACGGAGAACTCCAGGTGGAGTCCTTTACAGATTCCAGCTTCCAAAGTGATAAGGACGACTCTAAGTCGCATTCGGGTTTTGTCTTTACCCTCAATGGAGGGGCGTTATGTTGGAAGGGTTCCAAACAGGATACCGTTGCAGACTCGACGATGGAGGCTGAATACATCGCTGCCAACGATGCTGCCAAGGAGGCTGTCTGGATAAAGAAGTTCATTAGTGAACTTGGTGTGGTTCCATCCATTGAGCATCCAATACCTCTGTATTGCGATAACAATGGAGCTGTGGCTTTAGCCAAGGAACCCAGGTCCCATCAAAAGTCCAGACATATTCTGAGGCGGTATCACCTGATCAGGGAGATAGTTGATCGCCGGGAGATCGAGGTCAGGAGAGTAGATACGAAGGACAACACTACGGATCCATTCACGAAGGCTATTCCCCAGATACAGTTTGAGAGATTATTCGGGATGCTAGGTATGCGATACTACAGCAGCTGGCCTTAGTACAAGTGGGAGATTGTTAGTTATGTATATGCCCTAGAAGCCATTGTTGTACATATGATGTATATTATAATGGATGCTTGGATATATATAGAGATGACTTTCTTGCTCGTCATGATAGTATGCTATTTGGTTTCACTTTATCTTTACATGTTGACTTGTATTGGTTTACTGTTTTACTCTCACATGTTGATAAAGCCCTTAGGATCTGTACTCGACTACTGGGACTATGATGAGATCATACTAGTGGGCCCACGATAGTCGATGAGTACATCCTATAACTGTTCCTAGTCGAAGGTATATCGAGACAAGGCATCGATACACCAGAGTAGACTAGCGTATACGCATCTTGAACCATATGATGGGCGATGGATGATCCCATATCCATCGGTGTTTTGACATCAGAGATGGTGTACGGGTGCTCAGTGGAGACTGGGTACACTGGATGGACTCGCCGAGAACTCCCAGATGGTGATATACCACACGTCAGATGGCAGTTCTCCGGTGACACTGGTACAGGGTAGTCTGAAGACCCGAGATCGTCATAGAGTCTTGTGTGATTCCCACTGTGCTTTGATTTCCACCTTACCACGTCCAAGAGGGCGTGCAAAACTGTGGCTTTTGGGTACAGTCCCGAATCACATGGAGGCAATGAGCGATAGGAGGGGATTCGTCTCTCTCGGTATAGGGAGTTGATGTTGTGCTGTGTTCGATTGGCTATAACTGGAAGTCCCTGGCCAGGGCTGATATAGAGATTTACTGGTAAGTGTTACTAGTAGTTTCTCGACCCGTTATGAGCCAAACATCGACACGACTTATCGGTTACTGGGGTCTGACGTATACCACCCCTAGACTTGATATGCGACATATCAGACGAACAGACCGGACTGTACGGGAGTGTTACTGATTGGATTCACAGGAGAACGCACAGGCTAGCTTGTTGATCTTCTGATCGCTCAATACCTGGGTGGCTGTTACGTTTAGCTGACCGCATGCAGCTTGTGGGTGTTTCATATGATCATCACCTGCTACCGGCGTATTGACGATTCTTTAGAGTCCTACACAGAGGTTTCTTGGCTCAGGCGAAATGGAGTAGAGGCACATATGTGATATGTGCAGGACCGAGAATAATGCGATATGGGATACCGTATTATATTCTCACGATATTTAGTTATGAATCGGGTCATCGAATCAAGTGTTGATTCGATGAATCGGTACATGATATATTAGTCGGTAATATTCGATATAGCCGGATCGTCGGGTCAAGTGTTGATTCGATGATTTAATGTATAATAATATATATGATATATTATTACATTATCTAATATTGGCTCGCTTTATTATTTCATTTTCTCATTGGATGATGCATTAATATATATGCGATATATGTTAATTGTATTATTTTCTTTTGTTGCAAATATATAATATATATGTGATATATATTATTGTGACATGATATGATTAATTGTTAAACATGTTTAAGGTTGATTAATTGAGGTTAGGGTTTGATTAGGGTTAGATGCTTCATGCACCTTCTAGAAGCTTTTTCTTTTGTCATTCTTAAGATATTTTTGGATGACACATTCTTAACCCAACCAAACCCTAACTCTAGTTTATTCTCTACACAATCTTATCCCCTCATCCTTGACCATGGTTAATATATCAATCATATAGCTTTGTTTTCTATTCATCACAAAAGATATAATTCATTTTATCTTTTCCATTATCATCTTCTTCTCTCTTGAAGAAAACTTACTAGATTTTCTTTATGTGATGAATAAATATGAGAAAATGATTTAAAAAGAAAGCAAAAATACTACTCTCTCATCCTCATCTCATCTAGCCCATGAGATTAGTGTGTTCATCTCTTTAGAGTGAGAAAGCTTGAGTCTTTGCAACTTCGAGGTAGATCATCGGAGATTTGGAATACTTCAAGCTAGCATGAATCGTTCGAGTCGTGGAGCCTCTCATGAGTCCGGGAGATCATGGATCGCGGCAAAAGGACTTCTACTCGGAGCTTGTGAAGCGAAGGAGCGGACTACAAAGGTTGTAATCCCTCACACTTAGATAAAAGTTATCATCTTGCATGTTTAACCCTAATAATCTAGCAAAGATCCCGGCTTTGGGTTGTTCGGCACGTCTAAATTTTTATCCGGGCATGTTTGATGCCTTATGAACCTTCACAAGAGTGTCTAGGAACCCTGCAAATATAATACTAGGTTCCGGCTTAAACCAAAACCCACTAGTATTATCTGCCCGATCATCATACGTGCACAAGTGCACATACGTGATCGAAGCCCTGCCGTAAAACCATAGGGCCTCTACATATTTTTTAAAAATTTGATTCCACAATAACTTTAGGTTTCTTTGCTTTTCATTAATCTCATTAATCAAGTCCCATCATTTATTCTTCCTAAGTATCACAGATAAAGAAACAAAAATACAACGTATGCTTATGCAATCCGCATTCGCCACTTTGTCCCGTTATGCACGTTAGGTTACATAACTAACGGCATAGCGGGGCGGGACTAGCGCGGATGGGAAACATAATCAACGTCTATAATATATCATATATATAATAATAAAACATTCGTCTCGGGCACTAATATGATCTCATCATAGAACATTGCAGCAGAAGTCAACATATGAAATATTGGATATACTAGGATTTCCGCGCGTTAAATTAAGCCAATAAAAAACACGGATTCAACGTTCGTGATGAATAGCCAAACCCACACCCCTACACCCCTACAAGAGCGGAAAGTAACCCTGCCAATTCTAGAGTTAGGAGACCCGTACTCGAATCCTCGAGATGGTCTCCCACTGGACCCTAGAACCCGGTTATTTGTGCTCCCAACCTTGGTTCTATCGTAATGCGGAAAAGTAAATAATATACACCAATGGTTACATCATCCTCAACCCGGAAGTGCCCCAATAAAAGAATATTACATATAATGAATTTTACATGAATGAAAAGAAAAACTCTCATTTCACATAAAACCCCCGGCCATTCTTTCACGACGATCCAATATATCATATCACAGTGATCAGTCGAAAATACTGCATTTTTAACACGGCAATTTCCCTATCATTTGCACTCATCTAGAAGTGTTCGGTATTCATATTGCACATATTAGCAAAACATCTCTGAAATACCATATTGCATGTGTTAGACTTTAAAACCGACACTTTAAGGGAAATTGACAGTTTATCATGGCATCGCATCATTCTTGTGCAGCGCAACACTTGATTCGAAGTCTGTGCAGGAAATTTTAGGAACCGAGCCAAAATTGTCAAATTGCTGATAAAAAAATACGCTAACTCAAAGATCTTTGATCTGGCATTGATACAGAAGGAATTGTAATATTCAACATATCAGAACAATATCCAAAAGCTAGCAGAAAGCCACAGTGGAAAAGTGAAACACTGATCCTCCTATTGGGCCGCGGATCCGCGGACTAAGCAGGCTCATGCCGCGGATCCGCTGCCCTATTGCCACGTCATCAGAGGAAAATTACTACAGAATGCCTCTCTCAGTGCATACATCTCAGCAAGTTATGTCAAATTCCAGATGACTTTCGAAGCTTCTGCCAGATCAGCAAGGATCATTAAATTAAGCTAATCTTGATTAGGCTCCTAACAAACTAGTTCTAGAAGCTCCCTCCAACTAACTACTTCTAGAAGCCTCTCTAGCTAACAAACTTTTAGAGGGAAATTCAAATTTGAAATCCTAGATCTAGGGTTTTGAGGTCTATAAAAAGGATCCTAGATCTAGGGTTAAGGGTTGTTCATGAATCTCTCATCTCTTTCTCTTCCATCTACAAGTTGAGTGACACATCTTGTAGCCATAATAAAAAATCCAAGCCAAATTCAAGATCCCGAGTACTAATTAAGCAAGAAGCCTTCAACCTTTTAGGAGCGGAGCCGATCTTCAATCGAGCAAGTGATCCAAGCCGATCCGCGACTTAAGGAGACGAGCGAAGCTAAATCGACGATCGAGTTCTTCCTCTTGTAGTTCTTGAGCGATTCGTAACCAAATTGTTGATAAATAAAAGGTGAAATTCTTTAATCTTGCTTTCTTTAAATTCTTACATCATGATTCGATCTCAATTTGTGATTGTGGTTCTTGTTATGATGTTTGAGTAAAACTCAGCTCGTAAAGGAGTCGAGACGATCATTAGAATGATGATGTAACAAATCTTAAAACGATTCTTAAGTCCTACGAGTTTTGTAAACCCTAGAAAATTGAAGAATCGACGACCTAGTTTCGTTGCGATACTTTCTTGATTGTGATCGCTCGAAATTAGGGATCCACGATCGATTCTTGAATTTACTAGAGGCTAGAATGTGAATGATATCGACGAAGGAACAAGGGATAGATGATGAAACCCTAGTTTCACAAGAAATCCCTAATTCTGGTTGATCATCATCGATCTAGTATCAATTCATCGATGGATAAGAATACGTAATCGCTAGATTTTATCACATCTATAGATCCGATCGATTCCTACGAGCCTCACTTCGATTCTTGATATTTGATTTGGAAATCATCACAAATTCTCAATTCTTGATTTTAATGTTTTCTTAGATTTAGATTTTTCTAATTCTTGAAATTCAATTTAAAAATCTTGAATTGTTTCTTTTCTTTTCTTTAAAGTTTCAACTCATCTAAATCGAAACAAGAACGATTACACTTTTCCTGTGGAAGATCCGCACTTACTAACGCGCTACATTCGACACCGTTATTGATTGCGGTCAAAATATTTTTGGTTGTGATTTCTATACATTTTCTAAACCGATACACAAAGAAACTTATTCAATCACACAGCAACACATAACAACACATGTCATCAACGTAAGTAAATATGCGTATCCCAATTGTCGTTGACGTATAGCAACGAAACCGGAGATACACCACATATTACACTTACGGTCGCAGAATAGAAATGTGAACTACAATAATTAGAATCCGCAATCAACCTTAGACATCATAAACCTGAAATATCACATACTTCGGATTTCATGCCCAACTATATAAACCCTGCATTTTAGTCTCGTCTTGAAAACACTTTTCAATTATTAGTCGGGTAATTCAACAGGATTCCCGACAACACGATCGAATGCGCATCGGAATTATTAGTAGACGGCTGCACCCCCGATATCGTCGACGAAGTGCACTTAGACGGAACACCGTGGCTGCGAGCACCCGAACGGATGCTTTTGGCAACGGGGTTCTCCTATAGTTACTTGGTCGGGGCATTGGGGCATGGCTATCTAGTAATGTTACCCGGCGAGCATCCGCGTACGCTACGCGATTGCGACGAAGTTTTGATCCAAATTGAAACTTCGTGCCAACCGATGATTCGAGTCTAAATTGCTAGATTCATAAGATATAATCCAGTTTTCACAAAACTTATAATTGTGGATTCCAAATATTGTATCACAAATCACATATAGCTAGGCGACGTTAAACATTTCGATCGAATCAACGAATTCCTGAAATTCCCAGAAAACTCAACACTTGAGCACAGTTAAAAAAATACCCAGAACATGCCACAGTACATGTGGACCAATCATTGAAGTGCCAACCCAAGCCTCACACTTGGCGCAGCGGAACTGCATCAAATACCATTATTTGGTCGTGGTTCAGCGGTTAAGTGATCGAGTTAGGGTTTCGTTCTTCAGGAGGGTCCATAGAATTATTTCCACGATTTTTTGTTTATTTTTAATCTAAAAAATTGCAACGTTTGGAAAAATTTCCAGAGAGCATGGGAAATTAGGGTTTTAGGTGTTCATTCAAGAACTTTAACTCGTCTAGACGACACCTAATGCTCTATCTTGGCTCTGATACCATGTTGGAGTTTCTTAGCACATCTACTTGGGTTTCATGGTGTATCAAGTATACAATTAAAAAAAAAATAGTGTGCTAATGAACTCAAACATAGAATCGAACTAGAGAATTAGGGTTTTACATCAAATAAACAAATATAAACATAAGTGATTATGGACTACAACCTTTGTAGACCGGTCCATCACTTCAAATGTTCCGTGTAGAAGTCCCTTCACTCCAAGCAGTGGTGTTCTGGACTCTCCGTAGGCTCCACCAGTCGAAATGAACGAGCTCGCTTAATGATCTTCGTAGCCAAAGATGATCTACTTTGAGGTGACTCAACTCAAGCTACCTCTTCACTAATGTATGAATAAGTGAAGCAAACAACCTACACTATATGGCTAATATGGTATAGATTGATGAAGTAGGAACTTTGCTCACTCTAAAATATTTTTCCTCTCATTCTTTTTCAACTCAAGAAAATCAAGTGAAGTGAAAAAGGATGAAGAAGATGAAGCATCTAATTAACCAAGGGTGAGAAAATATCTAATATAAACTCTTGTAGAGACTTAACTAAGGCTAAGAGAATGGTTAGGTTAAATAATATCTAGAGTAAAACAAAATTCAATGGAGTTTAATCAAGGTTTCTACAAGCTTCTTCAAGCATCACAACCATGCTAATTTCCACCTCTTTTTTTTCTCTAAATAATAAAAACCCATACATTATCTTAACTTAAGTGTTATTCTGATACACCCAAGTTCCATGTATCATCAAGCATGATACAATATTCTAAATACAATTAAATATACATATCATTTATATACATATAAAATGTAAATGAAGAAAAGAAAATTCTTAAGTGAGCTAATTTATATTAGTTAATATATATTAATATAACTAATATATATATATATATTAAATTATTAAATCAATACTTGGTTTAACAATTTGGCTATATCACATATACCCGTCTAATATCAGATTATCGAATCAACACTTGATCCAATAATCCGGTTATATCACATATAACCTATATCGCAAAAATAGAATACGGTATCATATACACGTATCTATCTCGGTCCCGCACATATCACATATGTGCCCTACTTCATTTCACTTGAGCCAGGAAACCTCTATGTAGGACTCTAAAGACTAATTAATACGCCGGCAGTGGGTGGTGATCATATCAGTCACCCACAAGCCGTAAGAGGTCTGCTAAACGTAACGGCCACCCGGGTATTGAGCGATCAGAAGATCAACAAGCATGCCTGGTCATACTCCTGTGAATCCAATAAGTATCACTACCGTACAGTCCGGTCTCTTCGTCTTATATGTCGCATATCGAGTCTAGGGGTGCTGAACGTCGACCCCAGTAACTTGATAAGTCATGAAGATTTGAGGTTCATAACGGTTTGAGAAACTACTGATAACACATACCAATAAATTTCAGCAACCCTGTCCAGGGATTTCCTGTTATGGCCAATCGAGCACAGCGCAACATCAACCCCCAATACCGGGAGAGACGAAACCCCTCCTATTGCTCATTGTCTCCATGTGATTCGGGACTGTACCCAAAAGCCACCGGTTTGCACGTTCTCTTGAATGTGGTATGATGGAAATCAAAGCACAGTGGGAATCACACAAGACTCTATGACGATCTTGGGTCTACAGACTAACCTGTACCAGTGTCACCTGAGAACTGCTATCTGACGTTTGGTATAATACCATTTAGGAGTTCTCGGCGAGTCCTGTTCGGTGTACCCATTCTCTAATGAGCACCTGTGCACATTCTCTGATGTCAAACACCAATGGTTGTGGGATCAACCATCGCCCCATATAGGGTCAAGAATCATACACACTAGTCTACACTGGAATATCGATGCCCCGTCACGATACTCACTCTACTAGGAACAATTAAAGGATGTACTTGTGGACTACCTTGGCCCCACTAGTATGATCTACATCGTAGTCCTTGTAGTCAAGTCCACATCCCAAGGGCTTTATCAACATTTAAAGATAGTATAAAGATACATAAGCGTACAGGTTATGATAAAGTGCAACCAGATAGCATACTATCACGTCGAGCAAGAAAGTCCTCTCTGTATATGTCCAAGCATCCACTATATTATACAATCATGTACACCAATGGCCTCTAGGGCATACATATAATTAACAATCTCCTACTTGCACTAAGGCCAACTGTTGTAGTATCTCATACCTAACATCCCGAAGAGTCTCTCAAACTGTATCTGGGGTATGGCCTTCATGAGTGGATCCGCTGTGTTATTCTTCGTGTCAACTCTCCTGACCTCGATCTCCCGACGATCAACTATCTCTCGGATCAGGTGATACCGTCTAAGAATGTGTCTTGACTTCTGATGGGACCTGGGTTCCTTGGCCAAAACCACTTCTCCATTGTTATCGCAATACAAAGGTATTGGATGCTCAATGGACGGAACCACACCAAGTTCAGTTATGAAATTCTTTATCGAGACAGCCTTCTTGGCGGCATCGTTGGCAGCGAATTATTCAACCTCCATCGTCGAGTCTGCCACGGTATCTTGCTTGGAACTCTTCCAACATATCGCCCCTCCATTGAGGGTGAAGACAATGCCCGGGACCAACTTAATGTCGTACCTATCACTTTGGAAGCTCGAATGGGTAAAAGACTCGACCTAGAGTTCACTGTTACCATACACCAAGAATATTTCTTTAGTTCTTCTCAAGTACTTAAGAATGTTCTTCACAGCTGTCCTGTGATTCTCCCCAGGATCCGATTGATACCATCTCACTACACCTAGTGAATAAGCTACATCTGGTTTGTTACATAGCATCACATGCATGATAGCGCCTACTGCCGAAGCATAGGGTACCCTTGCATGCGAGCCCTTTCCAAGTCAGTCTTGGGAGACATCTCTTTAGAAAGAGTGATTCCAGAAATGGTGGGCAAACCACCACGCTTGGAATCTTCCATACTAAACCTCTTTAGTATAGTGTCAATGTACCTGGATTTTGTCAATCCTAATACCCGTTTAGATCTATCTCGATAGATCTTAATCCCTAGAATGCAGGAGGCATCACCCAGATCTTTCATGGAGAATCGGTGTGATAAGAAGAGCTTGACCGAATACAGCATAGGAACATCATTTCCTATCAAGAGTATGTCATCTACGTATAATACGAGGATGACAATCTTACTCTCTGCAACCTTCTTGTATATACAAGGTTCATCAACGTCTTTTGATGAAATCAAACTCTTTGACTGCAACATCAAAACAGATGTTCCAACTCCGCGATGCCTGCTTTAACTCGTAGATTGATTTAAGGAGCTTGCACACCTTTCCACTGCTCCCACTATCTATGAAGCCCTCTGGCTGAGGCATATACACGCTCTATTCTAAATCACCATTTAGAAAAGCGGTCTTGACGTCCATCTGCCAGATTTCGTAGTGATGGTATGCAGTGATGGCAAGTAAGATCTGTATGGACTTAAGCATAGCCACTGGAGAAAAAGTTTCGTCATAATCAACACCTGGTCGTTGACGAAAACCCTTTTCTATAAGTCTAGCTTTGAAAGTCTCAACTTTTCCATCTACACCAAATTTCTTTTTGAAGATCCACTTGCTCCCGATGGGTTTTACCCCTTCAGGAGAATCTTCCAAAGTCCATACTTTGTTGGTGTACATAGATTCCATCTCAGATCGCATAGCATCCAGCCATTTTATGGAGTCACCACTCGTGATGGCCTGCTCGAAGATAATAGGGCCATCATCTTCCATGATGCAATCCTCGCTCCCACCGTCTATGGAAAACCGTAGTATCTCTCAGGCGGATGAGGAACCCTAGTAGATCGGCGAAGAGGCTTAGGTTCATTGGGGACTATCGAATCCTCTGGTTCTACTAAATCATTAGTCGCAGTTTGTGTAGCTGGAACTTCTTCCAGTTCTACCTCATCGCAACTAGTTTTTTTTGAAGAAATTCCTTTTCTAAAAAGGTGGCATTCCGAGAAACAAATTGTTGGATATAGAGCCCTCAAAGTCAATTATTGGATCGCAGGTACGTGATTGCAAGGATTGAGGGAGGACCTATACCGTTAGGACAGTCTTACTCAAGATGATAGTATGCTATCTGGTTTGCCTTTATCAGTCGTGTACAGCATTAGGTGACATGATCACTATTACATATTGATAGAGCCCTTAGGATCTTGCTTGACTACCAACAGTATGATGGCGATCATATACGTGAGTGTTGGGTAGTCTATAAGCACATCCTTAAAAGTGGTCCCTAGTCGTGGGAGTTTTGAGACAGGGCATCGATACTGCGGAGTAGACTAGTGTATACAGTCGAGACCCTGACAAGGGGCGGTGGCCGGTCTCACAAGCTACTGGTGTCAGTTGGATCACCAAAGATATATACAGGTGCTCATTGTGTTATGAGTACACCAGACAGGACTCGCCGGAAACCTGCTAGTTGGTATTTATACCTAGCGTCAGATAACAGTTCCCTGGTGACATGTGTACAGCTTAGTTCATCGACCTGAGGTCGTCATTTGTCTCGTGTAAGTTCCCACTGTGCTTAGATTACTACCCTACCACGGCTCAAAGGAGGCGTGCAAACAGGTTTTAGTTGGGTACAGTCCCGAGCCACATGGAGGCAAGTGAACGGATCGGTAGGGGATTCGTCTATCCCGGTATTGGGGGTGAGATCGTGCTGTGTCTAGGAGAGCCATTACACTAAGTCCTTGGCCAAGGCAGGTGAGAATTACTGGTAAGTATTCCAGTAGTTTCTCAGGGTGTTCAGGGCTACTCTCCGACACGACTTATACCGCTATTGTGGGTCTGACGTTACCAGCCGCCTAAGCCCGATATGCGATACTCATAGACGAACGGACCGGACTGTATGTATATTGTCACTGATAGGCTCAGTGGGGTTCCAGGATGAGTTCACTCATCAGGCTTCCCTTTCGTTCAGTACATGGGAAGCCGTTACGCACAGCTAGTGCCACTGACGTGCTTGTGGTTAAACCCACTGCCAGGTATTGATGAGTCTTTAGAGTCCCCCACAGATAGTTTCCCATGTTCGGGCGAAACGTTGTAGAGGCCGTATAGTTTTATGGTAGGGTTCGAAATTGCACGTGCATTTGTGCACGTGTCATATTTTGGACAGATAATACTGGTGGGCTTTGGTTTAAGCCGGATCCATGTATTATATTGAGTTGGAATATTTTAGTCTCTCGTATTCGTATTCGGTCGGAATACGGATACAGGTATGTATATACAGGTGAGGAGTATTCTCGTAATCCGTTACGAGAATAGTTTAGAAGGTGCATTTCTTTTAGGATTAATCATTTTAATTTAAATGATTATTATGTTTTGGAAAGGGTGACTCATAATGGTGACACATTTCTTCAAGCATGTTCATTAGTGATTCATGCTAATAAGTCACTAAGTGAGTCATGATAGAATTAATGATGGTTTGTTTTGTGTATGGATATTTTAGGGTTTGTGGAGATATTTTTGGATAGATATTTTTTGAGATATTTTCTTTACACAAACCATATATATCTACTCATAAAAGAAACAACACACAAGTTTTATGATGCTTGAGTTCTTGCTCTCTTGAGATAGTTTTCTTGAGTTCACCATTTCCAATCCTTAGCATCTTCTTCTACCTCCACCCTATCCCTCTATGTGATGAAAACCCTAGGGTGTTTGAGACAAAGTATTCTACTCATTCTCTACTTCATCTTGGTCATCTCTTTTAGCAAACTTGATGACCGAGTTGCCTCGGTATAGAGGCGGGAGCCCGTTTAAAGATCCGTTGACGTGGTACCACCTCGATGAGGAGACAGGAGATCGGAGTTGCCGCGAGGAGCATGGGATGATGGCTAAAGACCGAAGGACTCGGATCGATCGGTATAGCCTTACTACCTCTTTATAGTTTGTTAGTTTAGCGTTAATGGCAAGATCCGGGTTATAGTATGCGATAGCGCCAGTTATAAAAGTTTTTGTTCCGTATTTGGCATCAGAATGACGGCCGGGGCGCTACCGTAGACTTACATGGTATCAGAGCCACGCCATTAACCTTTACTAACTTGTTCTAACATGTTTAAAATATCGATCGAACGAAATTTCCAAAACCGCAATTTTCATGTCAAAGTTTCTGTCGAATTTTTAAACAGGTATAAAAATCATTTTGAGCATCTCAGAAAATCGAGCAGGATTTTTTAAGACTCTGGTAGAAATTTGGTAGACTGAAGCTTCCAAAGCGCCGCGGAACCGCCGTACAAACCATGGTTTGGCCGCGGTTCCGCCACCGTTTTGGAGCAACAGTGAACCATTTTTCTAAAGTAGTTTCTTTCATATAAAATTATGGTTTCTGGAATATTTTGTTTGGGCCCAGATTTTGTTTGAGTACTGCAGTTGTACTTGGTGCCCACTTCGGGATGTTTTGTCAACTGTAATTTTAAACTTGTTAGTTTACAGTACTTACATTATATCTCCGACCGTGAATGTCATTCGAGCGGTAAATTGCGTCTAATTGCTATAGCTCTTTTAGACGGGTTTGCGAACGTGACATTCGCGTTGATATTCTGTGTTGTGTTGTGATGTTGCGTATTTGTCATGGTGGATAGCTGTGTGCAATGGTAGTGCAGTTTGGATTTATTTATACAATTGATATTGGGCGAGCGTCCCACATGTGGACTTCCGTCACTGCCTGTTTGTATAATATTCTTTTGGGGCACGACCGGGCTGAGGTCGATGTACCCGTTGTATATATTTTTCATTTCTGTACTAGGTTTACCCCGCGACGGAGTGCACGGATAGCCGGGTTCTGGAGGGCAACGGGTCCGTATCTCATGGCTTTGAGAGGCAAAATGGGCCTCACTCTAGAATTGGCAGACTATTCGCCGCACTCGTAGGGTGTACAGGTTGACCCAAGGAGGGGTGCTCAAGTTATCGGATTCCGTGAAGTGCAGGATGGTCCATTCACTTTGTTGTAGGGGGCTGCCTCGCTTCAGGTTTTGGCGGGTAACTTGCCGCCCCCGTAGGGGTCTAGGTTTCATTGCACAGGCTATCCATATGACCAGGGGAACGTCGGGTTTCAGTAGCGGCTCTGAGAAACCCGGTGATCCCAGATTATCTGTATTGTTCTGTGATGCTTATTACTTTTTTGTAATGTTGCATTTATCACGCCTGGAGCGATTATTGTATATTGGTATATATACTAGTAGATGTTGTATATGTTTTACACCTGCGCTAGTCCAGTCCCCACTCTGTCGTTAGTTAAGTAACCTAACGGGTGATGACGGGACCCAGGGAGAATGCAGATGGCATATACGTACATTTTATTTTCGTTCTTTTCTGGTGTGATTATTTGATGGGACCGCGTTGATTCTGGTCAATGCAAAGGAAAACAAACCTGTTTGGACGTTGTTGGAACAATTTTAAAAAGTGTTATTACAAGGACGTTTTCTTTTGTTTTGCACAGTGGTATTCAGTTGGAATATCCTCCACCTCATTCGACGAGGCAAAGGCAGAGATCCCTTCACCGGGAGTGACCCCTTGGACAGAAGTTTGTGTCAGTGTAATAACTTCACTATAGTCGATTACTTGTTGCTTTGCATCGCGGTATTCAGTTGGAATATCCTGCACCTCATTCCACGAGGAAAGAGCCGAGATCCCTTCACCGGGAGTGACCTCTTTAGCGAAGGTTTTCTCTACTATATTTTTGTAAAAAGCTATCAGGTTCCTTCAGCGATATTAAGATCGTTACGTTAAGGGGTTTTTAACCAAAAAACAGCCGTAGCCCTCCATCATTTCATATGAATGGTTAGTAGTATTCAAGCTATATTTGTATGGCCTTTAGTCAAGACATAGTGATTGGTAGCTGCTGGGGTGTTCACATGTTGCATTGATAGATGCGTTGGTTTGGGACAGTCGTATTACTTTATCATCCCTTAGTCAAGAGTATGTACGGGTGGGTTCAAATTAACAAGATAATGACGGGAAGAACTTGACATGCGACTTATAATTTGTTGGCCCTTAGTCAAGGTCATAAGAGCATGGAGCAAAAATCCATATCGGGAGTTTCTAAAGAAACTGAAACTTGCCAGGCATGCGCATAACTTCTGGAGTGTGATAACCTGAGTGGATTCCTTCACGTTATCATGCGATGAGAGTTGGATCCCGATTCCCACTGATGAGTTGATTACTCTTCGGGTGATCCCGATTGATTCTTCTTTCAGGTTTGGAGGAGAATTTGACAGTACAATGGGAGGTTTCCTGATTAGATAAAGTGATAACCATTCTGATCTAGGTTAGAGTGCACGCAGAGTGTTTCTTTTCTCTCTCTCTTTGGCAGCGACCATTGACCGACCCTAGACTATGATTCAGTGACCAAGTTGACCGAACCTTCTTAAAATACTGGCTTTTGGATTGTCTAAGTTGCTTAAGTCATTGGCACTCCTTCTTTTACCCTTTGCATTTCTCAGAACACCTCGTATCACTACGAGCATCCACTTCCATTGGATAGATCCATCGTATGGTTATATACGAACTCGAAGGGACTTCGTCGAGGATGGATCCAGGTTCGGGAGAAATTGAATTGGTTTATTCGGTTGTCTTTTATCATCACCTTCTCTCAGGTTGCGAGGGCTCCTTAGTTTTGGAGAGTTTACCTATTACGCTTAATGGATTGTCTTCTTCCAAACCATAGATAGGTGCCGAAAGGTAGGGAATGAAGAAAACAAATTAGCCTAAGTAGGGTGTACAAAAGGTAATAAATAAAGACAAAATAAAGGGATTAGAAGGAGGGCAAAGTAAATTGCGACTGCTATCATTCATGACCAAACCGCGTGCATCATCGCCACTCCTACTTCACCTTTGCTTTTTTCCCCAGTTTGGGAGAAATAGAATAAGGTATTCTTCAGTTGTCTTTTATCATCACCTTCTCTCAGGTTGCGAGTACTCCTAAGATTAGGAGAGTACACCTATTATGCTTACTGGATAGTCTTCTTCCAAACCATAGGCTGGTGCCGAACGGTAGGGAAGGAAGAAAACCACTTAGCCTAAAGTGGTGTACAGAAGGTAATGAATAAAGAAAAATAAAGGGATTTAGAGAGATGGCAAAGAGATATACGGTTACAGTCATGAATTGGATTATGGAAGAGGCATTACTAGGAATAACAGGATACCCCTACGAAACATTTTCATGTTTCAGTTTCACTGTGCATTGTTAAAGGAAAACTGATTTCCCGATTAGATACTTACTCCAAGATATGTATTTACCAGGTATGATTCTCACATCTGTATGGTTTTACAGATGTTGAGTGGAGTTATTTATTGGAAATTAGGTGATCATCCTCATTATATCGGAATTCATTGTAATTGGTAAGGAAATCGCCTGGGTTTTTGCCGGACGGCAAGTATTTGGTTTTGAGTATCCGTTGTTGTGCACCAATTTCAAAATGATATATCTGTACGTTTATTTTTATAAAGTGAGATATAACTTTTTGAAATTATGTCCATGACATTTACCTATATCAGTTGACGATTGGGTAAGGAGCATTGAACAGCAGAGTAGTTCTTAACCATAAGTACAGTTTTCAACTAACTATGCACAGGTTTTGAGTTATTAGACTCAGGGGACTCACACAAAGTATTGTATGTTGTCTAGTGTCCATCAGGACAAAGGGGTTGGTCCTCGTACTATGTTCTGTTTACTCGTGACTTCTCTGGTTTTTAGACAAATGTTTCGTAGAAATACAAGGTCTAAGTTTTGAGAAGTTATGGGTATAGGAATAAAGTAGAGAACCAGATGTCGCAACTATCGGGATTCTTCAAAGAGATCGAAGATGTAGATACTTATGATTGGTATTCAGTTGATAGTAATGGTTTTGAGAAACTTGTTTCTCTTTCAGGTTACTCATAATTGGATTCATTCCTAAGTTGAGTAATGCTGATTATCCTCTTTCCATTAAGTTGATATGCACAGGAGTGTAACGTTTTGGAAATCGTTTTGTGAATTTTCCCGTTTTAGGGCAAAATTGTCGGTTTTTCCCGTTTTAACCCGATTTCGATCAAACTTCCGTAGAAACTTACCGGCACCTTTTTTAGCTAAAATAAAGCTTGTGCACGAAATTTATGGGTATTTGGGAGGTTTTGGTCCAGATAGAATTTTTCCCAAATAAAATATTATTTTAGCCGGTAAAATATGCACGTAAATCAGGAAATTTCTTCTAAATGAAAATTTTGGAAATCATCACTACAATTATTTTTAGAACCTTCTTTTTAAAAATCTAGATATTTTTAGTGCTAAAGGTTTTTGTATTAAAAAAGAAAAGAAAATGAAAAAAAAGGTGTCATTTTTGCATTTAATGAAGCAATTAACGAATTAAACTAGAATTTTCTTCTTCTTTTTTTGCACAAAACACCCCCACACCCTCATGGCCGGCCCCTCTCTCCCCCTTGCTGTCCTTTTTCTTCCGCACTCATTTTTCATCATTTCTTGCACAAACAAATCATGAAAAATCCAAATAAATTCACAGAAATTCAAATAAAATCCAAAACCTTCATTCTTCTTCACAAAAATTGCTTGGATCTTCATTCTAGTGAGGATTTTGGAGGCTAAAGTTTGGTTTTATTCTTTATTCAAGTGGTGTTATTGAAGGTATAAAACCTTAACCCTAATCTCTAATTGTTACTTAATACTTTATGCTAGCTTAATTAGATGTTAGTTTAAACTTTAAATTTCATGTTTCAAAATTCTTGAAATGGTTTTAGAAATTAAAGTTAGGGTTAAAGCTTAATTTAAGTGTTTAATTTTTAATTGAAGTGTTAATTTGAGTTTAGGAAAAGCTTAACCTATTAGAAAATGTTAATTTTTGCTAATGAACACTTTGTTTAATTATGCAATTTTGCTTACTAGGTTTTTGCTAAAATTTATTTAGCAAGTGTTAAAAATATAGAAATAGTTTAGATAGCTTAGTTAAGCTATTTTAAGTTGTTTGTAATCGCTAGATATGCGTTTGCTTGAAACTAGTGCGAAATATTGCGATAAGTTGCTTACTAGGTTTCGGGGTTTTTCCGACGTGGGTTCGATTGGTCGTTGTGAGGTTATATCTATTGTATTCCTCGTAAGTTTTGTGTTGTGTTGCGCGATCGGGATGATCGGGGTCTAGACTTAGTGTTTTGTAGTTTAGCGACCCCAATTAGGGTTTTTGGCCGATGTCGTGCGCGATAGATACGCTAAGCGCCCAGTATTATTTCCGGGCGTTTTCATTGCGTTTCGTTGTCTTTTCGTCTTGGCAGGATTTTTGCCAATGTGATGAGTTTGTGAAATTTTAGGTTCGCAAGCGGGGACCTCGGACGCTACGACAAGGGAAAACAGGTGGTAGGCTTCACTTAGCCAGGAGCGTTGGTGAGTAGATTTAACATCTACAGGGGAATCGCCCGCATGGCGTTATGCGTCTGGGCTATAGATGTTATTTCTGTCGCATATTCTATGTCATATTTAGAATTTGCGCATTTACCTTATTACTTAGATATTGTTGTGCTTGGACTAGTATCCTTAGGACACTGCACATATTATTGACGATTCATGTTGCATGAGCACTGATTGTATGCTACACACACCATCAATAATTGCCATGTCACGCACAACCCACTTATAGATATGATATTGCTTGGTTAGGGACATTGAGACTTTGATTCATATTTCTTTACGCATTGACTTATAGCGTACCTGTATACCTACATGCTTACAATATGCTCTGACATACTTACATGCTAGTTACCTGTATACCTATAGAGTATTGTACCATTAGTGATAGGTACATGCACACTTTATGACATAGCTACAGGTATACCTTGCCCACCTATTTCACTTATACCCAGGGGGTATACTACATCATTACTTATAGGTAAATACATATATCTTGCTATACCTTTATGTTTTCACATACATCTGGTTATAGCTACATGTTTACCTTTTCCTAATGTTATTTTAGAATTGGAGAAAAATTAGGAACCGCATGATATTTATATTAACTTGTTGCATTTAATTAGCGGCGTTTCCTTTATATGCTTACATTTCCTTTTATGTTGCATATATTATATTCATGGATTTTCTCATTTAGATATGGATTTTTCATGATATTTTCTGGATTTGGGGACCGTGGGAGTTCATGAAATTATGCATTATTTGAAAAACCTGATTTCCCTTTATTTGATATTTCAGCAGCCACCATGAGATTTATCGGTTCGGATATATATACCCCACGCGAGGAATGGAGGGGTCTGTGTGTGGGTACATGGTGGGGCCCGGAGGTATCCCGGGGCAAGAATCTCAGTGAGGACATGAGTTAGTGGGGGAACTATACTTTCCGGTGACATTACCAATGACTCGGCGGTAATCATGGGGATACCGTTGGGAGTCATGTACGTATAGATACGTGGAAAGATGATGGTCAGAGCTAGACACTCATGCTTTTCGGATAGCGTGTGATACGTACCTATCAGGGGGCCAGTCGTGGTGACAGCATCTGATAGACCAGCATTTCTGTGTCGATGCTTGACACATTGGTTTCATGATATTTCTTTTTTACTCCTTTGTATATATAACAGAGGTTTAGGCCGCTGTTATATATGCCCTTACACCAATATTAGTGAAATGGGACGCTAATATATGTGTATTGACATTAAATTATATAAATCATCATATTTATTCATGCAAATATATTTAGGATGTTAGATTTTTACTAGATAATTTGATTTGGGATATAGGCGATTCATTTGATATTGGATACAGGATATTTAAGAGATTGCTGATTTATACATTCAGGATATATGAGATTTATTCGATATTTTACATTCAGGATTTGTGAGACTTATATGATATGAGAGCCAATTTGGGGGCTGATTTGAGGAATTGGGATTTGGATTTGTCTTGATGGATTGTGATCCTACCACGATCTCAGGATTCCGTGGAAATGACATATTTCATTCCATACTTCACATTTATTGTTTATGCACTGCTTCATGTATTAGTAGTCTCTTTCATGACTGTTGCATTTACATACCTTTATTTATATGCATTGCTTCATGTATTAGTTGTACCTGCTAGTGTACCTTTCATGATTATTGCATTCATATGACTTTTTATTGCTATTATTTGCACATGTTAGATTCACGTTGTACGTGCATACTTGCGATTACCTGCATATGTTATTTACTATTCACGAGTTGGCAACTCACCCCCGTTGTGCCACAGTGTTTGCAGGTGTTCCTCAGGATAGTCAGAGGTAGGCTATTATCACACATCTTATCATCTTTTGCTACGGACACCGCATCAGCTCATAGTGTGCAGTTTGCTTAGGTGGGTTTTGTGGTTATTCGTTGTATTGTATATTCGTTGTATCCATGTACTCTTCATCTACTATTTTCATATTGACTTAGAGACTTGGTGAGGACGATGTTGTATATTATGTTGTGACTTGTTGTCTTTTATACAGTTTCCTTTCTATCGTCTTCTATTTGTTCGCTACGGCGTCGTATATTTGTTGTGGTGGTTGTTTTCCGTCTTTGGGCATGGATTTGCTCCCATTGGGGATGCTTTACTTTATATTTATGTTGTACCCATTTTGGGGTTAGTTTTTATAAAGGAGGTGCTGCCGAAATTTTCAAGAAAGAAAATTTGACTTAAAGAATTTATACTTGAGATTTTTTTTAAAGGTTCAAACAATGTTTCTTATCTTTTCTTGTCTTTTAATGGTTTAGATTACTGGGTTTTGGCTTTCTTTTACTGCATTACGCCTGTAGGCTTTGCGTAATATTAAGGCCGTCACGTGCCATTTTCGGGTCGTGACAAAGTTGGTATCAGAGCGCTAGGTTTTTACCTTACGAAGTGTGGGATGACCTTGGTATAATGGAGTAGGTAGCTTAAGCAGAGTAACGTAGTGTGTGTATGTCTGCAGCATACTCACGATGCGATACTCCGCCTAAAGTGACCTAAGTACAAATTGTTTGAAATTCCTTCCTTGATGATTCATATCCTTAGGATTCGATTTTGGTGTTCATATCGAATCCTATCTCTATTTATAGCCTTTGCCGCCGACGACTATGGGGACTCAGAGAGGTGCAGCGAGGGCCGAGGTCAGAGTTGACTCGGGTGGGTCAAGGACTGACCAGGATCGCATGCTCGTTGCACAGGTGCAGACGGATCCGCTTTCGACAGATAGTATCGCTAGGCTTGTAGCACAGATGCAGGACATACGCCAGACGATGAGTTCTTTGGTGGAGACCATTCGAGCGCGGCGACAGGAGGTTGTCACCCCTGTTACCCTGTTGTTCCTTGCGATCAGCACACAGCTTTCCGTCACTTACATAGCACCAGTGGATGCAGCCCTAGTTGATGAGACACGTATTCCAGAGACTTCGGGAGTTCCGGAACCTTGGAGGACTCGTACCGGTGTACCAGCCCAGAGACAAAGGCTTAGTCGTCGAGACAGCTTTCGTGACCGTTGCGGGAGTAGCAGAGGTTTGGGACGAGGGGATTCATCTTAGCTAGATCAGCCGTTTGTTGTGTTAACTTCTGTCAGCGATTCTTTTGTTGCGCGACACGTATTTCGGTCGTATGCCAATCGGTTAGGAGATTCATCCCTCACTTGATCCTTCTAGAGATGTTAGATTTGACGTTCTCCTGGGCACGGACTGGTTAGTTACGTGCTAGGCGTCTGTGGACTACCGCGAGGAAACAGGCAGGTTTGTTTTCCCGGCAAGTCAGTTCTTGTTGTGCAGGGGGACAGTGGTGCCGCCTCTCACAGCTCGAATTCAGCCTTTTTCACTAGTTGGCTTTTGAGGAGAGGATGTCGAGGATTCTTTGCGTTCATTCGTGATACCTGAGCCACAGTGGGTTTGTTGGACCGGGTTCCTATCGTATGAGAGTTTCTGACATCGTTCTAGATGAGCCAACGAAGCTTAGGGAGCTTAAGGATCAGCTGCAGAGTTGTTTGTTAGGGGGCTAGTGCATTTGAGTGTTTCGTATTAGGAAGCTCCTATTTCTGTTCGTCATGGAGGAAGACGACAGCTTAGGTTGTGTATTGATGGATCGCCAATTGAACCGGCTTACGGTGCGGATAGGTATCCTTTACCTCGCATTGACGATTTCTTCGATCAGCTCCAGAGTGCGAGACATTTTCTAAGTTTGTTCGGGATCAGGTCATCATTGTTGCGGGTTCGGAGTGATGACATTCCGAAGACTACCTTGTGCGTGCTACGGGCTTTATGTGTTTTGGTGGTGTCGTCGGACTCACCAATGCCCTAGCAGCATTCGTAGATATGATGAACCAGATTTCTTCAGGCCGTTCCTCGACCAGTTATTGTTGTGTTATTGACGACATTCTGGTCTATTTAATTTTTTTTTAGGAACAGGAGCAACACTTGAGGATTTGTTTTGCAGATACTGGGAGAGCCCCAGCGGTTTCCTAGGTTCTCGGAGTGGTCCTTCAGGCTTGTTTGTGTTGACTCCTAGGTCTTGTAGTCACAGGAGATGGTTTTGTAAGGTTCCGAGGGAGATCGTGGCCATACAGCTTAGGCCCAGACTTGTGTGCAGGAAGGAGGTCCGCAGATTTTGGGCTTGGCAGGTTTCTACCGCCGTTTCGTGCAGGATCGTTAGTGTAGTGCTGCACAGTCAACTAAATTGACCGCAGTGGAGGTTTCTTTCTTTGGAATGAGGCATGTGTGCGGAGTTTTCGGCAGTTGAAGATTCGATTAACAACTGCATCAGTTCTTTCTTTGCTTTCTGGTTTGGGCGACTTTGTTGTGTAACTGTGATTTTTCAGGAGTGGGGCTCGATTTTGCGCTGATGCGGCACTATAAAGTTATCGCTTTTTCTTCCCTACATTTGGAGGAACTACTAGCAGGATATTCCACTCATGATCTGGAGATAGCCGCGGTGGTCTTGCGTTGGAGATTTGGAGACACTACTTGTTCGAGAGTCCTGTCAGATTTTCACGGACTACTAGAGTACATCTTCCTGCAGCGGATTTTGATTGTTGAGATAGTCTTCTGCAGATTCACAGTTTTTGTGCGATCGTAGAGTATAGCTTAAGTTCGCCTCTACTGAGGGGACAGCTTACTCATATCCGCGCCCAACCACTTTTTCTTAATCGCTTTCGCGGGGCACAGCCCGCCGATGCTCGTTCGTCAGAAATACTTGAGCATACTCGGCTGGGTAATGATTCGGAGTCCTTGATTTATGACAAGGGTGTGATGAGTTTAGGGATGCGTTTATGTACCTGATACTATTGGGTAGAGACGTGAAATCCTAGAGCAGGCACATCTGTCAACTCTCTGTACTCATTCAAATAACTTGAATTGGACGTGACTTGTGATATAGTTACGGGTGGGCAAGGATGTAAAGAGAAGTTTCGGATTTCGTTTCAAGGTGTTGTCTTGTTGTTTGTTTTGGTTGAGCATCTGAGACAGGTTGGAGAGTTGCAATCTTTAACTGTTCCGAAGTGGGAATGGGAGCAGATCTCCATGAAATTCGTTATGGTGTCTACCCAGGTTTAGCCAGGGTGTGACTCCATTCGGATGCTTGTTTTCCGGTTTTTCTCAGTCTGCTCGGTTGTTCTTTGTTATGTTTGTGCGTTGCATGGAGTTCCTTCGAGGGTCGTATCCAATGAAGGCACCCTGTTCGCTTGCCGTCTTGGGCAGGAGCTTCAGGAAGCCTTGGGTACTGGTTGAGCTTTAGCTCCATCTTTCCATCCACAGGATGATGGTTTTGTGAGAGCGGACTATACCGACTCTAGAGGTTATACTCGTGCATACGTACTAATTGTTGTCGGCAGTTAGGATCGTCACTTGCCATTGTTAGGACTCTCCTTCGATAGCATTTATCAGGAGACATTCCAATTGGCAATCTTTAACTTTTGTTTGTTAGGTGGTGTCGATATCCAGTCTGTTTTTCTGACTCTGCGTAGTAGGATTTTTGGACCCCAGCTAGTCTACAGGCTTCAGAAATGATCCAGCTGTTTCAGGTGAGGATGATGACAGTCCTGTGGGGACAGAGGTCTTATGCCGACCATGGTGATCGCAGGCTCGAGTTCGCAGTGGGAGATTATGTATTCCTACGGATTTTTCCGATGAAGGACGTGTTGAGTTTTGGTAAACTTACACAGAATTGTAGGTCCTTTCATGATCCTTAAAGTGAGTTACTTCCGTTGCCTTTAATTTAGCACTTCCGCCCAGATTATTGAGTATTCACCCCGTATTCCTTGTGTCGATACTTTGCAATTACCTTCATGACCTTTCTCACATGATTCAGCACCAGACCATTTAGCTTGGACACAATATATCATTCACCAGCAGCCAATTGTGTTAATGGCTAGGCGGGTAGAGAAACTTCGGTCAAGGGTCTTGCCGTCTGTGAGGGTTCTTTTGCGTAGCTGTATAGTGAGGTGATCACTTGGCAAGCTGCGAGCGGGATTTAAGAGTTTTGTACTCATCTTTTTGAAGGTACGCTTAGTGAAAATTTTAAATTCGGGGACGAATTTTTATAAGGGGGGAGATCGTAATGTTTTGGAAATCGTTTTGTGGATTTTCCCGTTTTAGGGCAAAATTGTCGGTTTTTCCCGTTTTAACCCGATTTCGATCAAACTTCCGTAGAAACTTACCGGCACCTTTTTTAGCTAAAATAAAGTTTGTGCGCGAACTTTAGGGGTATTTGGGAGGTTTTGGTTCAGATAGAATTTTACCCAAATAAAATATTATTTTAGCCGGTAAAATATGCACGTAAATCGGGAAATTTCTTCTAAATGAAATTTTTTGGAAATCATCACTATAATTATTTTTAGAACCTTCTTTTTAAATATCTAGATATTTTTGGTGCTAAAGGTTTTTGTATTAAAAAAGAAAAGAAAATGAAAGAAAAGGTGTTATTTTTGCATTTAATGAAGCAATTAATGAATTAAACTAGAACTTTCTTCTTCTTTTTTTGCACAAAACACCCTCCACACCCTCATGGCCCGCCCCTCTCTCCCCCTTGCTGCCCTTGTTCTTCCTCACTCATTTTTCAACATTTCTTGCACAAATAAATCATGAAAAATCTAAATAAATTCATAGAAATTCAAATAAAATCCAAAACCTTCATTCTTCTTCACAAAAGTTGCTTGGATCTTCACTCTAGTGAGGATTTTGGAGGCTAAAGTTTGGTTTTATTCTTTATTCAAGTGGTGTTATTGAAGGTATAAAACCCTAACCCTAATCTCTAATTGTTACTTAATACTTTATGCTAGCTTAATTAGATGTTAGTTTAAGCTTTAAATTTCATGTTTCAAAATTCTTGAAATGGTTTTAGAAATTAAAGTTAAGGTTAAAGCTTAATTTAAGTGTGTAATTTTTAATTGAAGTGTTAATTTGTGTTTAGGAAAAGCTTAACCTAGTAGAAAATGTTAATTTTTGCTAATGAACACTTTGTTTAATTATGCAATTTTGCTTACTAGGTTTTTGCTAAAATTTATTTAGCAAGTGTTAAAAATTTAGAAATGGTTTAGATAGCTTAGTTAAGCTATTTTAAGTTGTTTGTAATTGCTAGATATGCGTTAGCTTGAAACAAGTGCGAAATATTGCGATAAGTTGCTTACTAGGTTTCGGGGTTTTTCCGACGTGGGTTCGATTGGTCGTTGCGAGGTTATATCTATTGTATTTCTTGTAATTTTTGTGTTGTGTTGCGCGATCGGGACGATCGGGGTCTAGACTTAGTGTTATGTAGTTTAGCGACCCCAATTAGAGTTTTTGGCCGATGTCGTGCGCGATAGATGCGCTAAGCGCGCAGTGTTTTTTCCGGGCTTTTACATCGCGTTTCGTTGTCTTTTCGTCATGATAGGATTTTTTCTTATGTGATGTGTTTGTGAAATTTTAGGTTCGCAAGCGGGGACCTTGGACGCTACGACAATGGAAAACAAGTGGTAGGCTTCACTTAACCCGGAGCGTTGGTGAGTAGATTTAACATCTACAGGGGAATCGCCCGCATGGCGTTATACGTCTGGGCTAGAGATGTTATTTCTGTCGCATATTCTATGTTATTTTTAGAATTTGCGCATTTACCCTATTACTTAGATATTGTTGTGCTTGGACTATTATCCTTAGGACATTGCACATATTAATGACGATTCATGTTGCACGAGCACTGATTGTATGCTACACACACCGTCAATAATTGCCATGTCACGCACAACCCACTTATAGTTATGATATTGCTTCGTTAGGGACATTGAGACTTCGATTCATATTTCTTTACGCATTGACTTATAGTATACCTGTATACCTACATGCTTACACATATGCTCTGACATACTTACATGCTAGTTACCTGTATACCTATAGAGTATTGTACCATTAGTGATAGGTACATGCACACTTTATGACATAGCTACAGGTATACCTTGCCCACCTATTTCACTTATACCCAGGGGGTATACTACATCATTACTTATAGGTAGATACATATATCTTGCTATACCTTTATGTTTTCACATACATCTGGTTATAGCTACACGTTTACCTTTTCCTAATGTTATTTTAGAATTGGAGAAAAATTAGGAACCGCATGATATTTATATTAACTTGTTGCAGTTAATTAGCGGCTTTTCCTTTATATGCTTACATTTCCTTTTATGTAGCATATATTATATTCGTGGATTTTCGCATTGAGATATGGATTTTTCATGATGTTTTCTGGATTTGGGGACCGTGGGAGTTCATGAAATTATGCATTATTTGAAAAACCTAGTTTCCCTTGATTTGATATTTCAGCAGCCACCATGAGATTTATCGGTTCGGATATATATATATTCCCCACGCGAGGAACGGAGGGGTTCGTGGGTGGGTACATGGTGGGGCCCGAAGGTACCCCGGGACAAGAATCTCAGTGAGGAGATGAGTTAGTGGGGGAACCATACTTTCCGGTGACATTACCAATGACTCGGTGGTAATCATGGGGATACTGTTGGGAGTCATGTACGTATAGATACGTGGAAAGATGAGGGTCAGAGCTAGGCACTCGTGCTTTTCGGATAGCGTGTGATACGTACCTATCAGGGGGCCAGTCGTGGTGACAGCACCTGATAGACCAGCATTTCTGTGTCGATGCTTGACACATTGGTTTCGTGATATTTCTTTTTTACTCCTTTATGTATATAACAGGGGTTTAGGCCGCTGTTATATATGCCCGTACACCAATATTAGTGGAATGGGTCGCTAATATATGTGTATTGACATTAAATTATATAAATCATCATATTTCTTCATGCAAATATATTTAGGATGTAAGATTTTTACTTGATAATTTGATTTGGGATATAGGTGATTAATTTGACATTGGATACAGGATATTTATGAGATTGCTGATTTGTACATTCAGGATATATGAGATTTATTCGATATTGTACATTCAGGATTTGTGAGACTTATATGATATAAGAGCCAATTTGGGGGTTGATTTGAGGAATTGGGATTTGGATTTGTCTTGATGGATTGTGATCCTACCACGATGTCAGGATTCCGTGGAAATGATATATTTCATTCCATACTTCACATTTATTGTTTATGCACTGCTTCATGTATTAGTAGTACCTGTTAGAGTATCTTTCATGACTGTTGCATTTACATACCTTTATTTATATGCATTGCTTCATGTATTAGTTGTATCTGCTAGTGTACCTTTCATGATTATTGCATTCATATGACTTTTTATTGCTATTATTTGCACATGTTAGATTCACTTTGTACGTGCATACTTGCGATTACCTGCATATGTTATTTACTATTCATTATTGGAAATTCACCCCCGTTGTGCCACAGTGTTTGCAGGTGTTCCTCAGGATAGTCAAAGGCAGGCTATTATCATATATCTTATCATCTTTTGCTATGGACACCGCATCAGCTCACAGTGTGCAGTTTGCTTAGGTGGGTTTTGTGGTTATTCGTTATATTGTATATTCGTTGTATCCATGTACTCTCTATCTACTATTTTCATATTGACATAGAGACTTGGTGAGGACGATGTTGTATATTATTTTGTGACTTGTTGTCTTTTATACAGTTTCCTTTCTATCGTCTTCTATTTCTTCGCTATGGCGTCGTATATTTGTTCTGGTCGTTGTTTTCCGTCTTTGGGTGTGGATTTTCTCCCGTTGGGGATGCTTTACTTTATATTTATGTTGTGCCCGTTTTTGGGGTTGGTTTTTATAAAGGAGGTGCTGCCGAAATTTTCAAGAAAGAAAATTGGACTTAAAGAACTTATACTTGAGATTTTTTTAAAGGTTTAAACAATGTTTCTTATCTTTTCTTGTCTTTTAATGGTTTATATTTCTGGGTTTTGGCTTTCTTTTACTGCGTTACGCCTGTAGACATTGCGTAGTATTAGTGCCGTCACATGCCATTTTCGGGTCGTGACATGGAGACAGCCGCATGATTAGAATCCGGTTCCAATTAAATAAGTGCCAAAGTTCATATATTGGATATAGAATGGTTCATATCTTAACGATGTTAAGGTATGGGGAGTTGTCCGGCTTATGCTTAAAACCAGACTCTGGATAACTCAAAGCACGTTTCTGTAATGGCAGTTTGTGGGTTGGCCCAGGCTATGTCGATGGTTGACTTTCTACCATCTGGAAGATCAATGGTGATATTGTTCTTGACTTGCCACAGTTTTAGTAAAATGGATTTTTTCAGAAAACAATAGTGGGAGTATGGTAGAACTAGAAAAGATTCCAGAACCGCAAACGATTACGGAAAATTTAATAGGACCTATGGATTCAATCATGTTTGACATTCCATTAGCCACTCCGCATATATGGTGGGTAACCTCAGGCACCCGAGAGGTACTCCGGTTGCCTCAAGGACGGTGACAGGGAGGTTCTTGTTTACCCAAAGTTGACACTACTGTTTTTCCAGGCTATGAGACTGGACAGGAGGTTAAGTATAGCGTCATTCTAAACTAGCTTTAGAAGTGCACGTATATATTATTCTGCCAGAGGATTATTGTCGTCAGTGGGAGCAGCGGAATCATGGTGGGCAAGTAGCTTATGTCTATTTATAAACTATAGCAGATATAGCGGAGATCGATCATCTAATTTTGATATGACAGTCATGGGTTTGACTTCATCAGAATAGGGGATGGATTTGTTAAGAAGGTGGTAGGGTGTGATGTCCTAGTATTTGGATGACATACACAGAGTAGGAAGTAAAATGCCTATACTACGATCGGTTATACTGTGGTTGTCACACAGTTGTTTCCCCATAAAGGATATGGATATAATATCTGACATTCTTGTTACTAGATCTAGATTTGGGTAGTTTCCCAATGTGGGTACTTTGACGGTATTCTAATAGTATTTTAGAATAGATGACTACTGGCATGGTAGTGTTCCTGCAGGTGATAGAGTCACCCTCTCTAAAGGTGTCTTACAGACTAAAGGGGAGAGGGATGTGCATGATTGGCATATCACTTGCTTAGGCATTGAGTCAATCGTGAGATGTCAAGTACCTCACCAGATATTGTTTTTGCACTAGATGCAATAATTTTATATTAATCCAATCCTGGAGAAACATACGGAAGAAGTTTTAGAACATAAGTGCATGTTCTAGGGATTTGATGACGGTAAACTCCTTCGGGGGACGGTTATCATTCCAGGCTTCCAAAGGTGACATGGATGACAGAGTGATTGTCAGAGTTATAGTTTTCCAACTGATAAAAGGGGCAGTATTATGGACAGGTGGTCCAAGAGGATACTGTGGGAGGCATGGTGCTGGATACCTGATTAGTTTTAGTAGTCGATACAGTCTAAGAAGTTTGGATTTGGAGTTCATTTATGAACTAGGTCCCATCAGATATCCAGACATATTCTAAGACAGGTATTACTCAATTCGGGAGATGGCTTTCTCCGTGAACTTGAGATTAAGAGAGACATAGAAAGGAACATCAGGGCGGATCCACTCACTGAGGCTATTTCTCGAACACAAGAGTTTTTACTGACGAGCTTTGTGAAACTGATTAGTAGAGGAGTTGGGTGTTCGGTATCACACGGGCTGTGAGTATGCGACATCGCAATAATTAGCCTTAAGTGCAAGTGGGAGATTGTTGGATATAATGCCCTCAAAGACAATTATTGGATCGTAGGTACGTGATTGCAATGGTTGAGGGAGGACCTATACCGGTAGGACGGTCTTACTCAAGATGATAGTATGCTATCTGGTTTGCCTTTATCAGTCGTGTACAGCTTTAGGTGACATGATCACTATTACACGTTGATAGAGCCCTTAGGATCCTGCTTGAATACCAACAATATGATGGCGATCATATACATGAGAGTTGGGTAGTCTATAAGAACATCCTTAAAAGTGGTCCTTAGTCGTGGGAGTTTTGTGACAGGGCATTGATACTCCAGAGTAGACTAGTGTATACAGTCGAGACCCCGACAAGGGGCGGTGGCTGGTCTCACAAGCAACTGGTGTCAGTTGGATCACCTAAGATGTTTACAGGTGCTCATTGGGTTATGAGTACACCGGAATGGACTCGCCGGGAACCTGCTAGTTGGTATTTATACCTAGCGTCAGATAGCAGTTCCCTGGTGACATGTGTACAGTTTAGTTCATCGACCTGAGGTCGTCATTTGTCTCGTATGAGTTCCTACTGTTCTTAGATTACTACCTTACCATGGCTCAAAGGAGTCGTGCAAACAGGTTTTAGTTGGGTACAGTCCCGAGCCACATGGAGGCAAGTGAGCGGATTGGCAGAGGATTCGTCTCTCCCAGTATTGGGGTTGAGATCGCGCTATGTCTAGGAGAGCCATTACACCAAGTCCTTGGCCAAGGCAGGTGAGAATTACATGTAAGTATTCCAGTAGTTTCTCAGGGTGTTCAGGGCTACTCTCCGACATGAATTATACCGCTATTTGGGGTCTGACGTTACCAGCCCCTAAGCCCGATATACGATACTCATAGTGTAGGGTTACTAGGCACTCTCACAAGGTTCTACAAGGCATCAACCATGCCCGATTTAAAATTTAGCCGTGCCGAACAACCCTAAACCAAGATCTTTAAACTAGAGATTAGGCGAAACAAAGCATGTTAAACACTTTAACACTAAGAGTTTGGGATTACAACCTTTGTAATCCGGTCCTTCACTTCTAAAGCTCCGTGTTGAGGTCCCTTCGCTGTGATCATCATGTACCCGGTCTCTAGAGAGGCTCTCCGAAGAGAATGATGCAAACTTGCTTCCGATCTTCGATAACTAAGATGATCTACCTTGAAATTTCTTTAACACAAGCTCTCACTCACAAATGAAGTGAACACCCAAATCTAAATGGATAGAATAGATTAGGATGATGAAGTAGGATTTTAGCTCTCATTTATTATCTTAATCTCACTCATTTTCATCACCAAAGAAAAAGCTAGAAAGCTTTTCTTCAAGAATTCAAGGAAGAAGAAGAGGAATCCTTTGTGATGAATAATGAAAATCAAGTTTGTGGTTAGAATTGCAACCATGGGTTAAGTATGAAGACTTAATCCATGTAGTGATTTAACTAGGGTAAAGGGTTAGGTTGGGTTAAGGAAATATCTATGCAAAATATCCAATCAAAGTCAAAGCTTCAAGAAGCTTCTTGAAAGCTTCATGAAGACTTAACACTAATCCAAACCCTAACCTCAATTAAACACCACAAAACATATTGCATTTATAACCATAACATGTTACAATATTATATATCACATATACAATATTTATTGTAACAAAATAAAATAATACAATTAACATATATTGCATATATATCAATGTATTACCCGAGTGAGAAAAAGAATCTTTTTGTAAGCTTATATTAGTTAATGTAATTTAATATATCATATATATAAAATTAAAATAAATTATCGAATCAACACTTGATCCGACAATCTGGTTATATCGCATATAACCGACTAATATAATCTGTATCAGTTCATCGAATCAACACTTGATCCGATGACCCGGCTATATCATATATACCCGGCCGATATCTCATATCGTCAGAATCTAATACGGTATCACATACACGTATTGTTCTCGGTCCTGCACATATCATATATGTGCTCCTACTCCGTTTTGCCTGAGCCAAGAAACCTCTGTGTAGGACTCTAAAGAATCGTCAATACGCCGGCAGTAGGTGATGATCATATCAAACACCCACAAGCTGCAAGCGGTCAGCTAAACGTAACAGCCACCCAGGTATTGAGCAATCAAAAGGTCAACAAGCAAGCCTGTACATTCTCCTGCGAATCCAATCAGTAACACTCCTGTACAGTCCGGTCTCTTCGTCTGATATGTCGCATATCTCGCCTAGGGGTGGTAAACGTTAGACCCCAGTAGCTTGATAAGTCGTGTCGATATGAAGTCTATAACAGTTCGAGAAACTACTGATAACACTTACCAGTAAATCTCAGCAACCCTTGCCAGGGATTTCCAGTTATAACTAATCGAACACAGCGCAACATCAATTCCCTATACCGGGAGAGACGAATCCCCTCCTATCGCTCATTGCCTCTATGTGATTCGGGACTATACCCAAAAGCCACCGTTTTGCACGCACTATCGGACATGGTATGATGGAAATCAAAGCACGGTGGGAATCACACAAGACTCTATGACGATCTCGGGTCTACAGACTACTCTGTACCAGTGTCACCAGAGAACTGCCATCTGACGTGAGGTATAATACCATCTTGGAGTTCTCGGCGAGTCCGTCCAGTGTATCCAGTCTCTACTGAACACTCGTACACCATCCTTGATGTCAAACACCGATGGATATGGGATCATCCATCGCCCATCATATGGTTCAAGATGCGTATACGCTAGTCTACTCTGGTGTATCGATGCCCTGTCTCGATACACCCTCTACTAGGAACAGTTATAGGATATACTCGTCGACTACCGTGGCCCCACTAGTATGATCTCATCATAGTCCCAGTAGTCGAGTACATATCCTAAGGGCTTTATCAACATGTAACATTAAGACAATCAGAGTACATGTTAAGATAATGTACAGCCAGATAGCATACTATCATGTCGAGCAAGAAAGTCCTCCCTATATATGTCCAAGCATCCATTACAATATACATCATATGTACAGTAATGGCCTCTAGGGCATACATATAACTAACAATCTCCCACTTGCACTAGGGCTATCTGTTGTGGTATCACATATCCAACAATCAGCTGTAGTTGAAGTATCTCACACTCAACCATCCCATAAAACGTCTCTACTGGGAAATAGGCCTTTGTGAGTGGTTCTGCGCTGTTGTCCTCTGTGTCTACTCTCCTAACATACCGTCCCTCTACTGAGGGTAAAGACAATGCCTGCGACTGACATTCAGTCGTCCTTATCACCCTGGATCTTTTCCAGTGATTCTCCCTAGGATCGATTGATACCATCTCACTACAACTAGTGAGAATCATAACATCCAATTAGATCTATCTCATAGATCCATAAAACCTAGGATTTAGGAGGTATCATCTTGATCCTATATAGAGAATCCTTGTGATAAGCGGTGATTGACCGAGCGTAGCATAGGAAACTCCTTCCATATCAAGAGTATGTCATCCACGTACTCTACGAGGATCATCAGCATACTCCCTACTTCCTTTTTGTGTATACAAGGTTCATCTACCATTTTGATGAAGTCAAACTCTTTGACTACCACATCAAAACAGATGTTCCAACTCCGCGATGCATGATTTATCACATAAAACATCTTGCACACGTTTCCGCTACTCCCACTGTCTACGAAGCCCTCTGGCTGTGTACTTATAGACGCTCTCTTCCAAATCAACATTTTAGAAAAGCAGTCATGATACCCAACCGCCAGATATCATAGTCATGGTATGTAGCCGTGGTAAGTAGGATCTGGATGGACTTAAGCATAGCTTTGAAAGTCTCAACTTTTCTATGTACACCAAGTAATCTTCTCAAGATATATTTGCTCCTGGTGGGGATTTAACCTTTCAAATAAAGCAACCAAAGTCCATACTTTGTTGGTGTATAAGGATTCCATCTCAGATCGCTAAGCATCCAGCCATTCTTACAGAGTCCTACTCCTGATGGCCTGCTCGAAATAAGTTGGGCCATCATCTCATGATGCAATCCTCGCTCCAACTGTCATAAAGAAACCGAAGTATCTCTCAGGAGGGTGAGGAACCCTACTAGATCGGCGGGGAGGCTGGGGTTCGTTAGAAACTATTGAATCTTTCGATTCTACCAAATCATCGGCTGCAGTTTATATAGCAGGAACTGTTTCCAGTTCTACCTCATGACCACTAATTTCTTCACAAGAAATTCCCTTTCACAATGGTGTCATGTTGAGAAACAAAACATCTTTTTTCCCTCGATGTGGTAGAAGATATTCCCTTGCTAATGCTTGGGATATCCAACAAACTTCTACAGAAATGACATTGCCTCGAGCTTGTCCGGATTATGCTTTTAGACATTGGCCGGACAACCCCAAATCTTAACATCTTTAAGAGATGGGCTCTTCCCATACCATATCACATATGGAGTGGTAGGCATCTGATTTGGTTGGAACCCTATTCAATAGGTATGCTACTTCTCAAGTGCATAACCCCAAAAGAAAATAGGCAACTCAGTAGTACTCATCATAGAGCACACCATATCACATAGGGTGTGATTGCTCCGCCCTGATACACCGACGTGCTGTGGTGTATACGGAGGAGTAATGCTGAGAGAGAATCTCATTCCCCTTTAGAATATTCCAGGAATTCCGTGCTCAAGTATTCTCCTCCTTGATCTCATCAAAGGACATAATACTTTTACCCGTTTTTGGTTCTCTACTTCTAATTTTTATTCATTGAATTTCTCAAAAGTTCCAGACCTGTGTTTCAACAGGAACATATGTACGGATCTTGAGAGATAATCAGTGAATGTAATGAAGTATAAAGAACCGGTCCTGAAATGTGTAGACAGGGGACCTTACATACATCATTATGTATCGATCCTAAGAGTTCACTAACTCGTTCTCTGTTTCTAATAAAAGGAGCTGTGGTCATCTTATCTTTGTGACATGACTGGAAAGTTTTAGAAGATGTAAATCCAAAATAATTTAAATATGCATATTTATGTAACTTCAGCTAGTCGGGTCGCATTGCTATGACCTATCTACAATGCCTCAAAAAGGATTCATTCATTTCTGAATTCTTCCCTTTGTGTGTGTTCTGTACGTTAAGAACTGTGGTTTGATTTAGAACGTTTATGCTTTTAGATAACGTGCCTGAACCGATCAACTCTTGATAAAGGAAATGTTCAAAACATTATCCAACAATACAAAATTATATCCTTCTTTACTAATAAAGAGACTGATATGATGTTGTATATCAGGTACGGTATCTAATAACATTTGTTCAGAATCAATGTATTCTGGTAATACAGGGTGATAACTACCAACAGACTTGGCTGCAACACTTGCACCGTTTCTATCTCATGAAACTTATCACCCGTTCTCAGTTCTCTACCTATCTGTAGCCCATGTAACAAATTACATATGCGGGATCCTGATCCGGTATCTCATACCCAGGATATAAAGGATACTGAGAAATAGTTCTCTGTAATGAACACACCCGAAGAAGGTGCATCAGCATGCACTTTCTTCGTTTGGGTGGCACGGGAATTCTGGTAATCCCCTATTTCCTGCTCTGTCTTATAACAATTATAAGTTGGAGCGGGACCAACGTTCTCAAGCGCAGTAAAACATGAGGGTTCAGTCAATTCATCCGTATTATTATCTTGATTAAGGCGTGACATAGTCGCAACCAGGAGAGAGAGAATAAAACACTCAGCGTACGCTTTTACAAGATTAGATTGGTTATCAATTTATCTAATCAGGATGCCTCCCACTGTTTTAGTCAAATCTTCTTTAAAAACCCTAAAAGGAAAGACTAGCCGGGATTAATTACACCCTACAAGTTCACCAATCTTTCAGCCAGGCCAGTGCCGGTACTTTGAGGGAGGTTCCCCGTGCTTTCGCACGGACCTAATTAAAATAAACCTCGTTTTCCCAGAGGCATAACCCCGTTGACACCTTTCTAGACACCTACTTGATCGGCTAAATGTAATGTGTAAAACTCTCCCAGGAGTAACTCTTACACGCAGTGGGTATTGGAATCCAACTATCTCATAGAGGGTATGCAATCTCATTGTAAATTTCAACACTTGAAATTCGCAATAATATTTCACCCCTAGCAGCTATATGACATTAACATAGTCAACAAATCATAAGTGCTAGTCAAGTTCAACCCGTCATTTCCCGATTGAATTAAATCCACCCGCACGAACCTTAACATAGTCAACAAAGTCGCACGACTACCCTATTCCAATCGCATCATATGCTTATACAGATAAGCACTAATCAGCTACCGCACACTACGCCTTAACATAGTCAACAAACGTAGCACGAATACTAACTAGTACTTATCTGAAATGACGGAGGGCTACGACAGGATTTTAAGAAAACCCTTTGCGTAATGAACTTGATATCGTTATAGAATCGAGTGATTTTAAATGGAGTGATTTTGAGGCCTTTACTAGTTTTGTTAAAGAGGTCACTCGCGGTGAAGGGATCTCGGCTCTTTCCTTATGGAATAAGGTGCAAGATATTTCACAAATACCGCTGTGTAAAGCTAAACTATAGAAGCAATCAAAAGACAAACCGAGTGTGTAACATCTGCTAGTTTCGCTAAAGAGGTCAGTCCCGGTGAAGGGATCTCGGCTCTTTCCTTATCGAATAAGGTGTTGGATGTTCTACAAGAAACACCGCTATGCAAAACAAAAACTAGAGCTACCTGTTTTTGAAACAAGTTTCTACAACATTTTAGGTTTCTTTTATTTCATTAATGAAGTCCCATTTTATTATGCTTCACAAGCATCACATCTGAAACGAAATCTGCAATCTTACATATATCTCATATATATAATATAAACATTCGTCTCAGGCAGTAATATGACCTCATCACAGAACATTGTAGCAGAAGAACATATATGAAATATTGGATATACTAGGACGTCCGTGTTTTATGCGAGCCTGTATAAAACGCGGATTCCACGGTCGCGATGAATTGCCAAACCCACATCCCTAGACCCCTACGAGAGCGGTAAGCAACACCGCCAATTCTAGGGGTAGGAGACCTGGTCTCGACTCCTCGAGATAGTCTCCTAATGGACCCTAGAACCCGGTTACTTATGCTCCCCGCCTTGGGTCTACCTAATGCGGAAAAGTAAATAATATACAATGGTGATATCATCCTCAGCCCGGAAGTGCCCCAATAAAAGAATATTACATACAAATGAATTTTACATGAATGAAAAAGAAAAACTCTCATCTCACATAAAACCCCCGGCTATTCAGAACGCGACGATCCAATATAACATATCACAGTAACACATAATATCTCATATCATCAACGTAAGCAAGTATGCGTATACTGATTGTCGTTGATGTATAGCAACGAAGCCGGCGATACACCACATACTATGCTTACGGTCACAGAAAAGAAAGTGTAAAACTACAACAGTTGGAATCCGCAACCTTCTTAGACATAGCATGCCTAACCAAATGAATTTCTTAGACATCGCATGCCTAACAATTAAAAACCCAGCATTTTAGTCTCATTATCAAAAAATTTTTCAATATCTAGTCGGGCAATTCAATAAGATTCCCGATATCCTGATCGAATGCTCATCGCAAACTTCAGTTGATGGCCGCACCCCCGGATGCCGTCGACGAAGTGCACTAAGGCGGAACACCGCTGCCGCGAGCACCCGAACGGATGCTTTTGGCGACGGGGTTCTCCTACAGTCACTTGGTCGGGGCTATGGGGCGTGGCTGTCTATTAAGTTTACCCGGCAATTATCCGTGTACGCCACGTGAGTGCGATGGACTTTTGATCGCATCAAAATCCTGTGGAAACCGATCATCTGAGACTAAACTGCTAGATTTATAACATTCAAATTAGTTATCTCATAACTACTTGTGGATTCCAAATATTGTATCACATTCCAGATAAATAGACAATGTTAAACTTTCCGATCGAATAAACAAACACCCAAGGTTTCCCAAATTGCTCAACACTTGAGCGGAGTCCAAAAAGTGTTCATCACATGCCACAGTAGCAATGGTCCAGCCGTCGAAGGGTCAAACCAACACCTCACATATGGCAACGCCGTACTGCCCCAAACCCTAAGGTTTAGAGACGGTTCAGATGGTCACATAATCGAGTTAAGGTTTGTGTTCTTCTAGAGGGTCCACCGCGTTACTTTCACGACTAAGAACGTTTTTAAACTACGGAAAAATCCAACACTTGGAAATTTTCCGGCAGGGGAAAAACTGAGTTACTGATATCCGTTCGAACATTTTAACACGTTCTAAAAATTATCCGGGCAAACTAAACGAAGTTATACTTTCCGATCGAATCAACGAGTTCCCAATACAACCAAGAAAACTGAACACTTGAATTAAAAATTCCCAGAACTATCAAAAAGGACCCAAGAATATATTCCTGAAGTAGTGGGCCCCAACTCCAATTATTGGCCGCGGAACCGCCGCCAAACGCGTGGTTTGGCCGCGGTTCCGCGGTCACGTGAGGGATTTGGTGGTTCGTACTTCACAGTAATTCCTATATTTCCCTGCTTAATTTTCTGAGCTTTTTTAATATGAAAAATGTCAACATTTGAAAAAATTCCCAGAAACTAGGATTTTACGGGTATTCGGAGTTCGGTCGGACATTAAAATTCGTCTAGACTTCGCCTAAAGCTCTAGCTTGGCTCTGATACCACTGTAGGGTTACTAGGCACTCTCACAAGGTTATATAAGGCATCAACCATGCCCGATTTAAAATTTAGCCGTGCCGAACAACCCTAAACCAAGATCTCTAAACTAGAGATTAGACGAAACAAAGCATGTTAAACACTTTAACACTAAGAATTTGGGATTACAAGCTTTGTAGTCCGGTCCTTCACTTCTAAAGCTCCGTGTTGAAGTCCCTTCGCTGCGATCATCATGTACCCTGACTCTGGAGAGGCTCCACATAGAGAATGATGCAGACTTGCTTCCGATCTTCGGTAACTATGATGATCTACCTTGAAGTTTCTTTAACACAAGCTCTCACTTACAAATGAAGTGAACACCCTAATCTAAATGGCTAGGATAGATTAGGATGATGAAGTAGGATATTAGCTCTCATTTATTATCTTAATCTCACTCATTTTGATCACCAAAGAAAAAGCTAGAAAGCTTTTCTTCAAGAACTCAAGGAAGAAGAAGAAGAATCCTTTGTGACGAATAATGAAACTCAAGTTTGTGGTTAGAATTGCAATCATGGGTTAAGTATGAAGACTTAACCCATGTAGAGATTTAACTAGGGTAAAGGGTTGGGTTGGGTTAAGAAAATATCTATGCAAAATATCCAAGTCAAAGTCAAAGCTTTAAGAAGCTTCTTGAAAGCTTCATGAAGACTTAACCCTAATCCAAACCCTAACCTTAATTAAACTCCACAAAATATGTTATAACTATGACATGTTACAATATTATATATCACATATACAATATTTATGGTAACAAAATAAAATAATACAATTAATATTTATCGCATATATATCAATGTATTACCCGTGTGAGAAAAAGAATCTTTTTGTGAGCTTAAATTAGTTAATGTAATTTAATATATCACATATATAATTATACAATAAATTATCGAATCAACACTAGATCCGACAATCCGGTTATATCGCATATAACCGACTAATATAATATGTATCAGTTCATCAAATCAACACTTGATCCGATGACCCGGCTATATCACATATACCCGGCCGATAGCTCATAACGTGAGAATCTAATACGGTATCACATACACGTATTGTTCTCGGTCCTGCACATATCATATATATGCTCCTACTCCGTTTTTCCTGAGTCAAGAAACCTCTGTTTAGGACTCTAAAGAATCGTCAATACGCCGGCAGTAGGTGATGATCATATTAAACACGCACAAGCTGAAAGCAGGTAGCTAAACGTAACAGCCACCCAGGTACTGAGCTATCAGAAGATGAACAAGCAAGCATGTACATTCTCCTGCGAATCCAATCAGTAACACTCCTGTACAGTCCGGTCTCTTCGTCTGATATATCGCATATCTCGCCTATGGGTAGTAAACGTCAGACCCCAGTAGCTTGATAAGTCGTGTCGATATGAGGTCTATAACAGTTTGAGAAACAACTGATAACACTTACCAGTAAATCTCAGCAACCCTGGCCAGGGATTTCCAGTTATAGCCAATCGAACACAGCGCAACATCATCTCCCTATACCGGGAGAGACGAATCCCCTCATATCGCTCATTGCCTCCATGTGATTCGGGACTGTACCTAAAAGGCACCGTTTTGTACGCCCTCTTGGACGTGGAATGATGGAAATCAAAGCACGGTGGGAATCACACAAGACTCTATGACGATCTCGGGTCTACAGACTACTCTATACCAGTGTCACAAGAGAACTGCCATCTGACGTGAGGTATAATACCATCTGGGAGTTCTCGGCGAGTCCGTCCAGTGTACCTAGTCTCTACTGAGCACCCATAGACCATCCTTGATGTCAAACACCAATGGATATAGGATCATCCATCGCCCATCATATGGGTCAAGATGCGTATACGCTAGTCTACTCTGGTGTATCGATGCCTAGTCTCGATACACCCTCGACTAGGAACAGTTATAGGATGTACTCGTCGACTGCCGTGGCCCCACTAGTATGATCTCATCATAGTCCAAGTAGTCGAGTACATATCCTAAGGGCTTTATCAACATGTAACATAGAGACAATCAGAGTACATGTTAAGATAAAGTACAACCGGATAGCATACTATCATGTCGAGTAAGAAAGTCCTCCCTATATATGTCCAAGCATCCATTACAATATACATCATATGTACAGTAATGGCCTCTAGGGCATCCATATAACTAACACATAGAAGAACGGACATGACTTTATGTATATTATCACTGATAGGCTCAGTAGGGTTCCAGGATGAGTTCTCTCATCAGGCTTCCCTTTCGGTCAGTACATGGGCAGCCGTTACGCACAGCTAGTGCCACGGACGTGCTTGTGGTTAAACCCACTGCCAGGGTATTGACGAGTCTTTAGAGTCCCCTACAGATAGTTTCCCAAGTTCGGGCGAAACGTTGTAGAGGCCGTATGGTTTTATGGCAGGGTTCGAAATTGCATGTGCATTTGTGCACATGTCATATTTTGGATAGATAATACTGGTGGACTTTGGTTTAAGCCGGATCCATGTATTATATTGAGTCGGAATATTTTAGTCTCTCGTATTTGTATTCGGTCGGAATACGGATACAGGTATGTATATACAGGTGAGGGGTATTCTCGTAATCCGTTACGAAACTATTTTAGAAGATGCATTTCTTTTTGGATTAATCATTTTGGTTTAAATGAATATTAAGTTTTGGAAAGGGTGACTCATAATGGTGACACATTTCTTCTAGTATGTTCATTAGTGACTCATGCTAATGAGTCACTAAGTGAGTCATGATAGAATTAATGATGGTTTGTTTTGTGTATGGATATTTTAGGGTTTGTGGAGATATTTTTGGATAGATATTTTTTGAGATATTTTCTTTACACAAACCATATATATCTACTCATAAAAGAAACAACACACAAGTTTTATGATGCTTGAGTTCTTGCTCTCTTGAGATAGTTTTCTTTAGTTCACCATTTCCAATCCTTAAAATCTTCTTCTACCTCCACCCTATCCCTCTCATGTGATGAGAACCCTAGGGTGTTTGAGATAAAGTATTCTACTCATTCTCTACTTCATCTTGGTCATCTCTTTTAGCAGACTTGATGACCGAGTTGCCTCGGTATTGAGGCGGGAGCCCGTTTAAAGATCCGTTGACATGGTGCCATCTCGATGAGGAGTCAGGAGATCGGAGTTGCCGTGAGGAGCGTGGGATGATGGCCAAAGACCGAAGGACTCGGATCGATCGGTATAGCCTTTCTACCTCTTACAGTTTGTTAGTTTAGTGTTAATGGCAAGATCCGGGTTATAGTATGCGATAGCGCAAGTTATAAAAGTTTTTGTTCATCATTTGGCGTCAGAATGACGGCCGGGGCGCTACCGTAGACTATCACAAATACCTTTTGCTTCTCGGTGTGGTAGAAGATATACCCTCGCGAATGTTTGGGATATCTAGCAAACTTGCAAAGAACTGACCTTGCCTCGAGTTTATCCGGATTTTGCTTTTTAACATAGGCCGGAAAACCCCACATCTTAATAAAATTAAGATACGGTCTCTTCCCCTCCCATATCTCTAATGGAGTGGTAGGCACTGATTTAGTCGGAACCCTATTCAATATGTATGCAGCTGTCTCAAGCGCATAACCCCAAAAAGAGATAGGTAATTCAACAATACTCATCATAGAGCGTACCATATCTAATAGGGTGTGAATCCTCCGCTCCGATACACCGTTGTGCTGTGGTGTATACGGAGGAGTAAGCTGAGAAAGAATCCTATTCTCTTTTAAATAGTCCAGGAACTCCGTACTCAAGTATTCTCCTCCTCGATCAGATCGAAGGATTTTAATACTTTTTCCGGTTTGGTTCTCTACTTCTCTTTTATATTCCTTGAATTTCTCAAAAGCTTCAGACTTGTGTTTCAACAGGAACACATCTCCGAATCTTGAGAGATCGTCGGTGAATGTAATGAAGTACGAGAAACCATTCCTGGCATGTGTAGACATAGGACCGCATACATCACTATGTATCAGTCCCAAGAGTTCATTAGCTCTTTCTTCGTGTCCAGTAAACGGAGTTTTGGTCATTTTGCCTTTGAGACGTGACTAGCAAGTTTCATAAGATGAAAGTTCAAACGGATTTAAATATCCATCCTTATATAACTTAGTTAGTCATGTCGTATTGATATGACCTAGTCTACAATACCACAAGAAAGATTCGATCATTTCTGAACTTTTCCTTTTGTGCATGTTATGTATATTACGAACAGTATTCTGATTCAGAACGTATAATCCATTACATAGCGCACCAAACCCAATCAACACTTGATTTAGGAAAATTTTCATAACATTTTTCTCTACTACAAAGTTATAACCTTCTTTATCTAATAAAGAAATTGATATTAAATTTCACATCATAGATGGTACGTAGTAACAGTCGTTCAAGATAAGTGTATTACCGTTTGGTAACACAAGGTGATATTTGTTAGTATATATGCCCTAGGGGCCATTATTGTATCACACTTGTATGTATATTACTTAATGGAAGCTTGGGATATTCACAGTTGTATATACAGTCCTGCTAAAAATGGTAGTATGCTACTTGGTTTGTGTCTACTTTAATATGTGCATATTTTTCTTGTAACGTATCACTTATACATATTAGTAGAGCCCATAGGATCTTTGCTTGATTACCAGCGTTGTGATGGCAGTCACACTAGTGGGGGCTGGGTAGTCTATAAGCAACATCCTATACTTGTCCCTAGTCGTAGGATTATCGAGACTGGGCATCGATAATCCAGAGTAGACTAGTGTGTACGCTTCTCATCCCAGTTGGGGAGATGGTCTGTCCCACAGCCATCAGTACGTCGTACTGGAGATAGTATACAGGTGCTCGTTAGGTTACGGGTACACCGGACAAGACTCGCTGGGGAACTAATTGGTTGGTATTATACCCGTCTTCAGTTAACAGTTCCCAGGTGACATGAGTACAGCATAGTCCGCAGACTTGGCACTGCTATTTCGCTTCGAGTGTGTCCCACTGTTCTTAGATTGCTACCCTACCACGGCTCAAAGGAGTCAAGCAAACAGGTAGCAGTTGGGTGCAGTCCCGAGCACTTGGAATCAGAAGCGGTTAGAAAGGATTCGTCTCTCCCGGTATTCGGAGTTGATATCATGCTGTGTCAAAGAGCCATTACACAAAGTCTTTGGCCAGGGCAAGCGAGATTTACTGGTAGGTTCCAGTAGTTTCTCAGGGTGTAATGGGCTACGCTCCGACACGACTTATACCGCTATTAGGGGATTGACGCTTGCCGCTCCCTAGGCTCGATATGCGATAGTCTTAGACGAACAGACCGGACTGTACGGAGATTGTCACATCAGGCTCAGTAGGAGTTCGGATGGGTTTCCTCATCAGCCTTCTTATCAACATCTACCTAGGGACCGTTACGTACAGCTAGTGCCACTTGCGGTCTGTGGTTAAACCCACTGCCAGCATAGTGTCGAGTCTTTAGAGTCCCACACAGAGGATTTCCCTGCTCCAGGCTAAACGATAAAGAGGTCGTATGGTTTTACGAAAAGGGTTCGGACGCATACGTGTTTAAACGCACGTACGTCGTTCGGACAGTTTTTTCTAGCCGGCTTTAGTTTAAGCCAGATTATAGTATAAGGTTATTGGATTTATACAGTCTAAAGTTTTTCCGTGTTTTCACGAATTGGAGGGGCGTTCTCGTAATTTGTCGGGAAGCTTCTAGATGGATGATGACATGGAGGGTAAGGTGGCATTAGCACTTAATGAATTTGTGACTCACTTAGATGAATCATTCAAGTGAGTTAATGAAGCATTTATTGCTTAATGACTCACTTGATGATTCATTGCATATATTTAATGAAGCATGTTGATAATGCATTTTGATTTTATTCTTTTTGATTTTCTTATGCTTCATAATATATTAGAAGTGAGAAGCTTTTTCATTCATTCCAATGCTCACCTTCTCTCTCCTCAAGCTCTCTCTTGAAACCCTAATCCTCCCCTCTCATGTGTTGAGATCAAGGATTAGATAGACTAATACATCCATAACCTCACTCTATATCCCCTAGGTAGCTTAGATTAACACTTTGAGCAACCTAGTTATCTCATGTTAGAGATCAAGCTTGGCGTAGGAGCTCTCGGGTGGATCGTCTTTGACTCAAGGAGGCCGTTGAGGTCCCGATGTTCCAAGGATCCTACGAGGAGTGGATGACAGCGATGAAGACCCAAAGGACAAGTAACGTGAGGTATAACTTCGAATCCGAGTAGTTAAACCTCTCGTAGTTTTCTAGTAAAGGTTTAGATACGATTCATGCTCTCAAGTTCGTGTTATGATACTTTGGTAATCATTTTTCATATATTCCACCTCCCCGCAAGTTCGTGGGGTGTGTGACATGGACTTACAGTGGTATCAGAGCCAACTAAACCATTACTGGCTTGTTAGCAACTAATTAGAAATTCGATCGACGGAAAACACGAAAACGAAACCCCGGAACCCTAGCAGTTTCTGTTAATTTTAAACATGTCTAAAAATTTATATGATATGCCTTAAAATTCACAGCAGGGAAATATAAGAATACTGGGAAAATACGAGCCCCTAACTCGGCAAGATGGCCGCGGATCCACGGAAAGAAGGTGCTTTTGGCCGCGGATCCGCCGCTGAGTCAACTCCGAGTAGACTCGGATTTGCTCAGTAATTCATATTTTTTGGTGTTTTGGTTTCCTGTATGTTCTGTTTCTAACCAGGTTACTTCAGTGCAGGTTTGCTTTTGGGGTAGACACGAATAAAGATTGTCGATCGATGTTCTAAGTTATTTGCTAATTGGATTTTTATCTGTAATGTTTAATGTGTTCGTAAACCTCACCTAACTGCTAGTATGTCGATTGGCAGGGGGTTGCACATTTCTGTAATGTTTACTGTTTGTGTATATGGACTTGATTGGAGTGTTGTGATGATTAGCCGGGGTTTTGAGATGGGTTTAATATTCCTTCATTCGATGTAATTGTAATATGATATAATATTCTTTTGCGGGGCACATCCAGGTTACGGTTGTAGCCACCGTTGTATTATTTCTTTTTACTGTTTTTGCTCCTAGGATAGACCCAAGGCGGGGTACACAAACTACCGGGTACGTTGAAGTGTTTAGTGTCCTACTCACGTTGTTGAGGGTGACCACTTCACTTTGGGTACTTGGCGGGTAGTTTGCCGTACCCGTAGGGGTCTAGGGTTGGGGTAATGGCTATACATAACAACTGTGTAATCCGTCTTTTATTGCAGGCTCAAAGCAAATGCGGATTGCTAGTATATCCAATAAAGTTCATCAGTGATCTGGAATACTTATTATTGCGTCTGACGAATGTACAATATCTATATATAATAGCTATTAGACGTCACTTATGTTTTACACCCGCGCTAGCCCAGCCCCCGCTTTATCGTTAGTTAAGTAACCTAACGAGTGATGACGGGACCCCGTGGCAAATGCGGATGACATAAGAGGACGTGGTATTTTTGTTGTTTTCAGCAATGACAGGATGCATTATTATAATGCAAAGAAAATAAACCAAAGTTTAATCGTTGGAACAGATTTAAAAGAAACCATTCGGTTATTTTAAAAGTTCAGATTTTTTAAATTGCGGAGCTTTAACCACTCCTCTTAAAAAGTATCAGGTTCCTTCGATTATATCAAGTTCACTACGTTCATGGTTTTGCCAAAACCATTCGTAGCCCTCCGTCATTTCTTATGGATGGTCAGTAGTATTCAAACTAAGTTTGTTGGCCCTTAGTCAAGGCATAGTGTTTGGTAGCTGCTGGGGTATTCATTTGTTACATAGATAGATGCGTTGGTTTAGGACAGTCGTATTACTTTGTTGGCCCTTAGTCAAGAGTATGTACGGGCGGGTTCAAATTAACCTGGATAATGACGGGTAGAACTTGACATGTGACTTATGATTTGTTGGCCCTTAGTCAAGGTCATAAGAGCATGGGGCAAAAATCCTCATCGGGAATTTCTAAAGAAACTGAAATTTGCAGAGAGATGCATACCATTTTGGAGTTTGATGAATGTTGGTAGGATTCCTTCAACATTATCATACGATGATATTTTGGATCCCGATCCTACTGTGAGTACAAACTACTTATCAGGAGAATCATCACTTAACGTTCAATGCTATAAACCAAGTAGGTGCCTAGAAAAGTGTCAGCGGGGCTACGCCCCCAGAGAAAAGAGGTTATTTAATTAAGGAACATCGCGAAAGCGTTGGAAAACCTCCCTTGAAGTACTGACACTGACCTGGCTGAACGGTTAAGCAAGAATTGTACGGTGAGAATAGTCCTGGCTAATTCTTCTTTTTTGGTTTGAGGAAGGATTCGAGAAACAGTGGAGCCATCCTGTTTAGATAAATTAAAAACCACTCTAAACTTGCAACAGCATCATGCTAAAATATTTTCTTCTCTCTCTCTTAATTGCAGCGACCATGTGACCACGACTAGGTTACATCTAGATAACAAATTGACTGAATCTGACTTATATGACTGGCAAAGGTCTGTCCAGATGTACATTACCTATGACAAGATGGACCACCCTATTACTACTCAAGATCCCGCCGTCCCAGGTCCAGTTTCCACTGTCGCGGATATGGATATCCGTCAGACAAGGGAAAAAGATAAAGCGAAAGCTAAGTGCCTCGTGTTAGCTTCAGTTGATGGTGTATACCAGAAGCAGCACGAGAAGATGGACTTAGTTTCCATCTTTCTCCATAACAAAGATTTATATGGAGAGCAATCTCATATCACAAGATATGAAACCTCGAACGAATTAATTCAAGTGAGGTTGGCTGACGGGTCATCTGTAGGGGACAACATCCTTACAATGACTCGCTGTATTGATCGGCTCAAGGACCTGAAGACCATGTTGGAGAAAGAGTCAGATACTGACTTGATTCTACAGTCTCTACCTTCTACCCTGAAGGAAACCAGGGAAGTGGAAGGAAAGAGAAGGGCAAAAGTTTCGGGACTGGATATAGTAAAAGAGGGACGTTCCTATTGTTATGGGATTGGGCATAGGCAGAAAGATTGCAGGGCTTTAGAAGCCAGTAGCCAGGATACGAAGCATGTTGTGGCTTCAACCTCAAGTGTGTTAGTAATTGAGAACTGTTTGTAAATTAACTCTACTTCCTGGGTACTTGATACTGGAGCAGGATCTCATATCTGTAATTCATTACATGCTTTGAAAAACCATAAAGTTATAAAAATAGGTGATTGGTCTCTCAGATTTGCAAACGGAATGAGCGTGGACGCTGAATCCGTGGGAGAATATCGCCTAGGTTTGACAAGTGGGCAGATATTGATTCTACGTAACTGTCTGTATGTACCTAGTATGACTTGTAATATCATATCAGTATCCTCACTTTTGAGAGAGGGATATGATTTTACATTCGTAAGCGATGTAGTACACATCCACCTAAATCATGTTCTGATTGGGACTGGTACATTAGATAACGGCATATAAGTATTGAGTCAAGCTCAGGTTTTCAATATCCAGAACACACTTAAAAGAAAGTTTCCGTAATTAAATCAGGTTTTCTTATGGCATTGTAGACTAGGTCACATCAATGAGAGAAGGTTGACTAAGTTACATAAAGAAGGATATTTGGATTCGTTCGAATATCAAACATATGCAACTTGTCAATCCTGTCTCAAAGGAAAGATGACAAAGACTCCGTTCACTGGACACGGAGTAAGAGCAAGCGAGCTCTTGGGACTCGTACACAGTGACGTGTGCGGTCCAGTGTCTACACATGCGAGAGGTGGTTATTCCTATTTTATTACTTTTACGGATGATTTCTCTTGGTATGGATATATCTTCTTAATGAAGCATAAATCCGAGGCCTTTGAGAAATTCCAAGAATACAGGAATGAAGTGGAGAAACAAACTGGCAAGAGTATAAAGACACTGAGATCAGATCGAGGTGGTGAATACTTAAGTGCCGAGTTCCTGGGTTACTTAAAAGATAATGGAATTCTCACTCAGCTTACTCCTCCATACACACCACAACACAATGGTGTATCGGAAAGGAGGAAACGAACCCTATTTGATATGGTTCGTTCCATGATGAGTAAGGCTGAGTTGCCACGATCTTTCTGGGGTTATGCGCTAGAAACAGCTGCATATCTTTTGAACCAAGTTCCTACCAAAACTATGACTACCACACCATATCAGATGTGGAGTGGGAAGAAACCCTGTCTAAAACATTTTAAGACATAGGGATGTCCAGCTTTTGTAAAAAGGCAGCATGCGGACAAGCTCGAGGCACGCTCAGTGCAGTGTAAGTTTGTGGGATATCCAAAGCACTCCAAGGGATATTATTTCTATTACGCAGAGGAACAAAAGGTTTTTGTTTCTTGTCATGCCCATTTCTTAGAAGCTGAATTTTTAGAAAATCAGAAGAGTGGGAGCGAAATAGAACTGGAAGAAATTCCAGAACCACAAACTGTTACTGAAAGTATGGTAGAACCAGAAGTTCAAGAAGAACAGGACATCCCAACGCCACTCCGCAGGAGTAGTAGGCAGTCTCATCCACCCGAGAGATACTACGGTTTTCTCATAGACGGGGATAGAGAGGATTGCACTATTGACTATGATGAGCCTACTAGCTTCCAGCAAGCCGTTCAGAGCGGCGACTCAGTAAAAGGGATGGATGCAATGCGGACCGAAATGGAGTCCATGTACACTAACAAAGTATGGACTTTGGACATTGCTCCAGATGGGGTAAAACCCGTAGGATGCAAATGGATCTTCAAAAAGAAGTTTGGTGTAGATAGACAGGTTGAAACCTATAAGGCTATACTTGTTGCAAAGGGTTTCCTTCAAAGACCTGGTTTGGACTATGATGAAACCTTTTCCCCAGTGGCTATGCTTAAATCCATTCGAGTCCTTCTTGCTATTGCTGCCTTCCACGATTATGAAATCTGGCAGATGGACGTAAAGACGGCCTTTCTAAATGGTAATTTAGAAGGGAGCATCTATATGGATCAGCCAGAGGGATTCATTCAGAGTGGGAGCAGCGGTAAAATATGCAAGTTGCTTAAGTCCATTTATGGACTAAAGCAGGCATCGCGGAGCTGGAACATCTGTTTTGATGTTGCTGTCAAAGAATTCGACTTTATCAAAAATCCAGATGATCCTTGCATATACAGTAAGATTGTAGGGAGAGATTTAGTATTTCTCGTCTTGTACGTGGATGACATTCTCCTAATAGGAAATGATATTCCTATGTTACAGTCAGTCAAAAGATTCTTATCACGGAAATTCTCCATGAAAGACCTGGGTGATGCCATCTACATTCTAGGGATCCGGATCTATCGTGATAGATCAAAAAGGATGTTGGGACTTTCGCAGTTCAGGTACATAGACACTATAGTGAAGAGATTCAGTATGGAAGATTCTAAGCGCGGTAACCTACCGACTTGTCACGGAATCACCCTCTTGAAAGAGATGTCTCCCAAGACTGATTTGGAAAGGGATCGTATGTCGATTATACCCTACGTTTCAGCGGTAGGCTCTATAATGTATGCGATGTTATGTACCAGACCAGATGTAGCATACGCATTGAACGTTGTAAGCCAGTATCAGGCAAACCCAGGGGAGAATCACTGGATAGCTGTAAAGAACATTCTTAAGTACCTAAGAAGGACTAAAGATATGTTCTTGGTGTATGGCGGAAAAGACCTCTAGATTGAGGCCTTTGCCGACTTCGGCTTCTAGAGTGACAAAGATGACTCCAAGTCAATGTCAGGTTATGCCTTTACCCTCAATGGAGGGGCGGTCTGTTGGAAAAGTTCCAAACAGGAGACCGTTGCTGACTCAACGATGGAAGCGGAGTACATAGCTGCTTGTGATGCCGCAAAAGAAGCTGTCTGGATGAAGAAGTTCCTCACAGAACTTCAGGTGGTTCATACCAGTGTTGATCCAATACCTCTGTATAGTGACAACAACGGCGATATAGCTTTATCGAAGGAACCCAGGCCCCATCAGAAAACCAGACACATCTTAAGGCGGAATCACCTGATCAGGGAGATTGTAGATCGCCGGGAGATCGAGATAAAGAGAGTAGAGACGGAGAGTAACATTGCTGATCCATTCACAAAGGCCATTCCTTAGACGCAGTTCGAGAGGTTATTCGAGATGATAGGTCTACGATATGCCAGCTCATGGCCCTAGTGCAAGTGGGAGATTGTTAGTGTATATGCCCTAAGGGCCATTATTGTATCATACTTGTATGTATATTACTTAATGGAAGCTTGGGATATTCACAGTTGTATATACAGTCTTGCTAAAAATGGTAGTATGCTACTTGGTTTGTGTCTACTTTAATATGTGCATATGTTTCTTGTAACGTATCACTTATACATATTAGTAGAGCCCATAGGATCATTGCTTGATTACCAGCGTTGTAATGGTAGTCATACTAGTGGGGGCTGGGTAGTCTATAAGCAACATCCTATACTTGTCCCTAGTCATAGGATTATCGAGACTGGGCATCGATACTCCAGAGTAGACTAGTGTGTACGCTTCTCATCCCAGTTGGGGAGATGGTCTGTCCCACAGCCATCAGTACGTCGTACTGGAGATAGTATACAGGTGCTCGTTAGGTTACGGGTACACCGGACAGGACTCGCAGGGGAACTGATTGGTTGGTATTATACCCGTCGTCAGTTAAAAGTTCCCAGGTGACATGAGTACAGCATAGTCCGCAGACTTGACACTGCTACTTCGCCTCGCGTGTGTCCCACTGTTCTTAGATTGCTACCCTACCATGGCTCAAAGGAGTCATGCAAACAGGTAGCAGTTGGGTGCAGTCCCGAGCACTTGGAGGCAGAAGCGATTAGAAAGGATTCGTCTCTCCTGGTATTGGGAGTTGATATCGCGCTGTGTCAGAGAGCCATTACACAAAGTCTCTGGCCAGGGCAAGCGAGATTTACTGGTAGGTTCCAGTAGTTTCTCAGGGTGTAATGGGCTACGCTCCGACACGACTTATACCGCTATTAGGGGAATGACGCTTGCCGTCCCCTAGGCTCGATATTCGATAGTCTTAGACGAACAGACCGGACTGTACGAAGATTGTCACATCAGGCTCAGTAGGAGTTCGGATGGGTTTCCTTATCGGCCTTCTTATCGACATCTACCTGGGGACTGTTACGTACAGCTAGTGCCGCTTGCGGTCTGTGGTTAAACTCACTGCCAGCATTGTGTCGAGTCTTTAGAGTCCCACACAGAGGGTTTCCCTGCACCAGGCGAAACGATATAGAGGTCCTTTGGTTTTACGACAAGGGTTCGGACGCATACGTGTTTAAACGCACGTACGGCGTTCGGACAGTTTTTTCTAGCCGGCTTTGGTTTAAGCCAGATTCTAGTATCAGGTTATTGGATTTATACAGTCTAAAGTTTTTCCGTGTTTTCACGGATTGGAGGGGCGTTCTCATAATTTGTCGGGAAGCTTCTAGATGGATGATGTCATGGAGGGTATGGTGGCACTAGCACTTAATGAATTTGTGACTCACTTAGATGAATCGTTCAAGTAAGTTAATGAAGCATTTATTGCTTAATGACTAAGTTGATGATTCATTGCATATATTTAATGAAGCATGATGATAATTCATTTTGATTTTATTCTTTTTGATTTTCTTATGCTTCATAATATATTAGAAGTGAGAAGCTTTTTCATTCATTCCAATGCTCACCTTCTCTCTCCTCAAGCTCTCTCTTGAAACCCTAATCCTCTCCTCTCATGTGTTGAGATCAAGGATTAGATAGACTAATACATCCATAACCTCACTCTATATCCCCTAGGTAGCTTAGATTAGCACTTTGAGCAACCTAGTTATCTCAAGTTAGAGATCAAGCTTGGCGTAGGAGCTCTCGGGTGGATCGTCTTTGACTCGAGGAGGCCGTTGAGGTCCCGATGTTCCAAGGAGCCTACGAGAAGTGGAGGACAGCGATGAAGACCCGAAGGACAAGTAACGTGAGGTATAACTTCGAATCCGAGTAGTTAAACCTCTCGTAGTTTGCTAGTAAAGGTTTAGATATGATTCATGCGCTCAAGTCCGTGTTACGAAGCTTTGATAATCGTTTTTCATATATTCAGCCTCCTCGCAAGTTCGTGGGGTGCGTGACATGGACTTATAGTATTCGCCAACAGCTTTGGCTGCAACAGTTGCACCATTCCCAACTTTTATGGAGTGTTCACCTTTTTCCAGTTCTCAACCTCTCTTAAGCTTTTGTAACAGATTACATATATGGGATCTTGATCCGATATCTAATACCCAGGACGTAGAGTGTACTGAGAAACAGTTCACGGTAATGAACACACCCGAAGAAGAAGCATCAATATGCTCATTCCTCGTTTTAGTGGCATAGGAATCCTGGTATTCCCCTATTTCCTGCTTAGTCTTATAACAGTTATAAGAAAAAGCGGAACCAACGTCCCCTAGCTCAGTATAATTAGGTGGTTCGGTTAATACATCCATATTATTATCTTGATTAAGGCATGTCAAGGTCGTTAACTAGAGAGAGAGAGAGAAGAAAAACACTTTAGCGCATGCTCTTGCAAGATTAGATTTGGTTATTATCTTATTTAATCAGGATGGCTCACACTGCTTTTTATCAAATCTTCCTTCAAAACCTGAAAGGTAAGACTAGCCGGGATTAATTACACGCTACAAGTTCGCTTACGGGTCAGCCAGGCCGGTATCGGTACTTTGAGGGAGGTTCCCCGTGCTTTCGCATGGACCTAATTAAAATAAATCTCATTTTCCCAGAGGCATAAACCCATTGACATCTTTATAGACACTACTAAAATAGGGGGTTGCCCCTACAGATAACGACATCCGTAGGGGCAATTTTAGTTTGGCCCTACGGATTAATCCGTAGGGCCAAAAGGTTGCCCCTACGGTCCGTACATATTTATTTAAAGATTATTAAATCTTAAATTGTTATTTGCCCCTACGGAGCTGCAAACCAAGAACCTACAGACTTATCCGTAGGGGCATCTAAATAGGGATTTAAGTTAAAAGCTCAGATCGATCCCTACGCTCATTATTCCTAATTCTCGCGCGAACCCAAATTCTCAAACCCTCGTCCCCGACGATCGATCGTCGTTCGCGTCGTTCTCGTCGTCGCCAGCGCCGTCGATTCGTTGTAGCCACCGCCTGCTTTCGTCGTCGCCAGCGCCGGCTCATCTCCGTTCTCGTCGTCGCCTCTGCACAGGTAACGAAATCTTCAATTACTCAAATTTTTGATTGGGGCTGGGGCTGGGGCTGGGGCTGGGGCTACGGGCTGGGGCTGGGGCTTAGGCTGGGGCTGGGGCTTAGGCTAGGGCTGGGGTTGGGGCTCGGGTTCGGGCTGCGGCTAGGGCTGCGGTTGGGGCTAGGGCTGCGGCTGCGGCTGGGGCTGCGGTTGGCGTTAAGGTTGGGGCTGGGGCTGGGGCTGGGGCTGCGGTTGGGGTTGGGGTTCGGCAGGGGTTTGGGGCTGGGGTTAGGGCTGGGGCTGGTGGTAGGGTTATGGTTAGGATTGGGGTTGGTTTGATGACAAAATTAAGAAACCTATTATGTTATCCTAGCTCATGAATGTATGGACTAGTATAGTCAAGATTAAGATTGGGATTAGCTAGCATTAAGGTATAGGTTTTTTTTTTCCTCGTATTTTTATATTGTAATCCAAGCTAATATATAGAAATTAAAGTTAAATGTGTTTTTGATATTCATAAACGTGCCTAATGACATCCTCTTATATGAAGACAGCCGTAAGCATAGGAGTCGGCAAGACCCGCCAAAACGACAAAACGAGATCCGTGCTTCCTTCTGTTTAGTACCCTCCGCTTTCACTCCTATTTACACTCATGACACACACACGATCGCTCGCTCGGTCTCTCTCTCATCTATTTCTAAATTCTCCCTAATTACTTCCTGTTAACCAAAATGAATATGGTTGAATCTATCATCACTGAATTATATATCTATTTTGTTCCTAATATTTATATATCTGCATTATCTTTTTTGTTGCTAAAGATGGTTATTATGGTCATCACAAACCTCCGTTAGGTGACGTTGGATCACATGTGATGCATAGAAAAGTCAAATGTCATTTGCATTCAACACTTCTCTGGTCAATGAATTTTCTCAAAAAAAGATATCAACGGGTTTTAATTTGACAATAATGACATGGTCTTATGTTCTTATTTTTCTAATACTTGTTGCGGCTTTTTTTTGTAATATCACAGTCTGGTAGCCAGATATAAAAAACGAGATTTTTTTTAACAAATATTGCATGCATAGCCAACAGAACGGTGCTTCCCGGACAGATTCAAAACTTAGCCGCGACAAACATTATTAGATTGTTGTAATCATCGCTATCCACCAATAGAGGTGGACCTATGTATTCTTAAGCTTATACTTTCTTCAAAGGCTTAGGCTTCGAGTTTGGGACCATCCCCCCCGCGCCGATTATCCTCTCTCCTCGCTCGTGCCCGCGAAACCTCCCAAATCCCTTTTTATCGTCATCGATCTCGCTAATCTCGTCGCCAATCTCACCGATCTCGTCGCCGTTCTCTCTCTCTCGTTCCCGATCTCGTTCCCATTCTCGTCGCCGTTATTCCTCGTCGTCGATTGTCGATTGTCTCCTCCACCGAACAGGTAAGTAATTAAATCTTCAATTAAAGTAATTTTTGATTATTTTAGGGGTTGGGGTTGGGGTTGCGGTTGGGGTTCAGCTAGGGTTGGGGTTGGGTTCGGCTAGGGTTGTGGTTGTGGTTGGGGTTATGGTTGGGGTTGGGGCTGGGGCTGGGGTTGGGGTTAGGGTTCACACAAGAAGCGATGTTGGAAAGCTATAACTGAGCGAGCTAGACACTATTAAGAAGTTGAAGTTTTAAGAATTATAAAATATATTTGTGGAGCTTAATGTATGTATAAGCTACCTGCCTTTATCTTAGCATATCTTACATGTTGTTTTTCCGTCGTTAATTGTAAGAATTGAATTAGGAATCTAGGATGATGCAACTTAAGTTGCTTTATCTACTTTTATCATATGATTTTGGAAATAAATTTGAACATAGGATTATGACATTCTTTCTTTTTCTTTTTGTTATAACCTTTAACTGATTTTAGCAATAAAATGTCCTTTAAACAAGAGAAGCCGGTGTCTTGTCAAGAAATTTGACTTTCTTAATTGTTTTAAGCTTATCTATTGATGTATTCTTGGTATTGTAGACAGAACTTTACTGGGTAAGGAAAGCAATTGATAAAGCTGGGCCATTATATTTAGAAGCCATAACTATTCTTGAGGAAGTGTTTGATTCTGATGACGTACGGTGTGTATATTATTTCAGTTGAAATTTATTTTATTTTCTAACCTTGTAGACATGTATGCTTAGTAAGTAACTAATGTTAAATCTAATAATTTGTATAAATAGTTATTAATGAAGTTCAGTGAAGGGTCTTTAAGCCTTTTTGACTTTTTTTTAATGATATATACTTACATTATATGTGTAGAACAGATATAGTAATTCTGTTTTTTAATATATGATTTTATGTATTTTTACCTTTTTAGTCACCTAAATTGGATGATGGACACATTTGTCATTCTTTATGGTTTCTTGCTTTTGTAGAGTAGGGGCTGCTTTACACAACCTAGGGCAATTTTACCTTGTCCAGCGAAAACTTGAGCAGGCCCCTAAGTGCTATGAGGTATAAATTCTTTCGAAGCACTTTTTTCTTTATGAATTTTTCTATTTTAATAATATTTTTTCCATGAACCATGATACTTGATATGATAGCATGTCACAACTTCTTTAAGCAGCATAAGTTAATTGTTTATTTATCTATCAATTCCTATGTGATAATCTGTTCTATTGTCTTTCTGTTTCTTTTGGCAGCGTGCTCTAAAGGTATGGAACAATGCTTGAATTCTCTGTCTTTCATCTCCGATATGGTGGTTCTTTTCCTTTTATTGCTATATGCTGTTTATATTTTGCGTAGATAGAAGGACATGTTCTGGGCTATGGTGTACTTATACAATGTATTATCTTAAGAAGGGTAATACCGTGTTTTTCTAATATGGATAATTTGTCATTGTTAATCCATCTTCCTGAAAACGGTTTATACGGAGGAAGTATATTTCATGGTACTTGAGAAAAATATATGTTGAAGTCAAAAGTTATCAAGATTTAAATGCTCCGCTTATAGTCTTCCAAGATATTTTATATTCCAAGGCAAGGTGACAATAATTGCATGCTTGTGCACGATTTGGTATGTGGATTCAAGGTTATGCATGGCTACGACCCTTTCTTATGATTTCTTATCATAATTTTCTGTACAGTTGTAGTTTATAAAGGCAGTTAGATCATATCAGTATACGAAATATTGTATTGTGTTCTATTGTGTATGGTGATCACACACTAGAAACCAAGACATAACATGCCTGTGCACGTTTTGGTATATTCCTCGATACGTGAAACAAATTTGATTTAATAAGGGAAAACTTAAAATAACAACCTTTATACTAAAAATATTATATATGCTATTACTTAGTAGTTTATGGTTTTCAGATGCAAAATCCATTTGAGAAATACTTTTCCTACCCACTATTAATCCATATTCTCAATATAGTCATCATAATCTATAATTTATATGATACAGTCTAACATGGCTCATGAGTACGTCAGGGTTAAGAACTGGATGTATGTGAATTGGCAACAACGTATGCAACCTAAGTTTGTCACTGGAGTTTCTGCTTTCATTGAATTTACACGCGCACATAATAAGGAGAAGACAGTAATGTGGCAGAAGAAGAAGGAGAAGACAGTAATGTGGCAGAAGAAGAAGAAAATGACATTCCTTGTTCTCTGTTTCAGCATCAATCTTCTGATATGAACTAATGATGACTTTCATATTGGCTTTTCCTTTTAGAGACTTCTTAGTGTCCAATGGAAAGTATACATCAGATTTGTGCAGGTCAGGTTCTTCTATGACTTTCAAGAGTTTCAACTGATTCTGTAAATTACACCCTTGTTGGGTGATACTTTTACCACTTCTCACTGCAGGTGCGTTCTCTAATATCCATTTTGAATGTAATATTATAAATATTCATGCATGTTTATGTCAAAATTACTTATATTGTCAATGTTTGATTGTCTAGTTGTTGGTGATGCGTCCATATCAGGGACAGAGGCCACTCCCGCTCCTCCAGGTATGTTTATATATCATATAGTGCATGTATATTGATTTAGAATGCTATACCATAAATATACACACATTCCTTTTGCTTTTACTTAGATAGTAATTTTTATTATTGTCTAGCTGTAGGTGGTGACAGTAGTTGACAATAAAATTTGTCATCCTAGAAACTATGATATTTATATGTGCTCGCATGCAGGAATGATTGTAAGTCGTGGACCTGTACAATAAATTCTTATTTGGTATTTGTTTGAAATCAAATTGAATACTATATAATTGATAAGCTTGTTATATTTGTATTTAGTTTGGAATTAACATAATATTTATTCACGCAGCATGCACTTACGAGAAATAGGGCACCACGCGTCCAACTCATTATCATGTGTTGCTTGATGAGATTAGATTTGCGCCTGATGATCTACAAGAGCTTGTTCACTCCCTGTCTTATGTGTAAGCAGCGCTATATGAGAGTTTATCTTGTTAATATATATGTACTGAAATTAATTAATATTATTCAAATTTTGATACATGCAGATACCAGAGGAGCACATCTGCTATCTCTGTAGGTAAGGCTTTGAATTTGTTGATTTTGGTATTTCTTGTCAATTTTATAGACCAGTATGTGCTAAATATAATGTTCTGACAGTTGCTAGGGGGAAGGCAGCATTCCCCCTCTTTTTTACCCATATTTGAAATTTTAGTTTTGGAAGGTTCAAATTTAAATTTTATACTTATACTTTACTGCTTAATGTGGGTGTAAGAGCGAGTGGTTGAGCAGGGCGAGGCCTCGGGGATCGATTTTAACGGACAGAGCGATCCGAGGCTGCTGACCCCAGTCCTGGACGCCGCACACGGACGGCACCACGGAGGTTGGGAGAGAGGCCGAGGACCGGGCCCTAGCAGGGCCCATATGAGGTTGGACTCCACCCCGGCGGTTACTTCTTCCGTCTCCAGTGAGCGACGTGTCCAGCAGGAACTGGAGAGCTTGAAGACTACCGTTCAGGAGTTGAAGGAGATGCTGGTATGTATACTACTTAATAGTAAAATATCATGTCATATTATAGATATCAACATATCCAATATTAGTACGTAGCCTGAGCTTATTTGGTTGTAGACTTAGGTTTGATTAATCATACATACATATCTATTTAAAATAAACTATGGTTTTCCAAACTAGATATCCAAACGGGGTTTTGAAATAACTTGATAATGATAAGAATTCGAATAATACACAGTTCTTACACGTTGATTACATACGTTAGGTCCAGACGCGACAGGGTATATCGGTCGAGCCTCCACATGCATCTCCTTCGGCTGCGGCTCCGCAAGCAACTACATCGGCTGATGTTCCGCAGACAGCTCCTGTAGCTCCACCGCTCGCTCAAACTCCCGCATCCGCGGCTCCGGAAGCGACTACCTCGACGGCGACTGCGCAGACTGTTAGTGTATATGCCCTAGAGGCCATTACTGTATCATACTAGCTTGTATATTACTTAATGGAAGCTTGGGATATTCACAGTTGTATATACAATCTTGCTCGAAATGGTAGTATGCTACTTGGTTTGTCTCTGCTTTAATATGTGCATGTGTTTCTTTTAGCATATTGCTGGTATACATATTAGTAGAGCCCTTAGGATCTTTGCTTGATTACCAGCGTTGTGATGGCGCTCGCACTCGTGGGAGCTGGGTAATCTATAAGCACATCCTTATACAGGTCCCTGGTCGTTGGACTATCGAGACAGGGCATCGATACTCCGGAGTAGACTAGCGTATGCGCTTCTCATCCCAGTGTGGGAGACGGTCTGTCCCACAGCCGTTAGTACGTCGTACTTGGGATAGTATGCGGGTGCTCGTTAGGTTACGAGTACACTGGACAGGACTCGTCGGGAACTGTTGGTTGGTAATATACCTATCGTCAGTTATCAGTTCCCAGGTGACATGAGTACAGCTTAGTCCGCTGACTTGACACTGTCACTTCGCCTCGAGTGTGTTCCCACTGCACTTTGATTACTACCCTACCACGGCTCAGAGGAGTCGTGCAAACAGGTAGTTTTTGGGTGCAGTCCCGAAGCACTTGGAGGCAGTGACGGTTAGACAGGATTCGTCTCTCCCGGTATTGGGGGTTGACATCGCGCTGTGTCCAGGAGAGCCATTACACAAGTAGTCCCTGGCCAGGGCAAGCGAGATATACTGGTAGGCTTCCAGTGTTATCTCAGGGTGTTCTGGGCTTCACTCCGACACGACTTGTACCGCTATTAGGGGACTGACGTTCACCGCCCCCCTAGGCCCGCCATGCGATGTATCAGACGAATAGACCGGACTGTACGGAGACTGTCACATACAGGCTCAGTAGGAGTGCAGATGGGGTTCACCTCGTCAGTCTTCTTATCGACATCTACCTGGGGACCGTTACGTACAGCTAGTGCCGCTTGCGGTCTGTGGTTAAACCCACTGCCAGCGTAGTGTCGAGTCTTTAGAGTCCCACACAGAGAGCTATTCGCCTTTAGGCAAAACGAGTAGAGGTCGCATGGTTTTGCGACAGGGTTCGTTCGCATCCGCGCACTTGTGCACGTTTGCTGTCCGGACAGTTTATACTAGCGGGCTTTGGTTTAAGCCGGATCCTAGTATATGATTTGAGATTGGTTTTTCTCATTGTGTTCGTGTTCCTCGGTTCACGAATGCGGGTGCGTATGCACGGTTGCTTGAGATTGAGGGAGAGGACCTTGTTTAGGGTTAATGACTATTGTCATTTTATTAACCCTATTGTTTTTGTGTGTATTATTGTTAATTAATAATTAGCTTAATTATTGTGCATGGTTGTTGTTGTTGACACTTTGACTTTGTTGACTTGTTGACCAAGTTGACAATTTGACCATGATCATTTCATTTGGAAGATGCTCTTTGATTCTTGCAATTTGCATTAATAATGAAATGATAATAGTCACCTCTTGATTAAACCATGACAATTTTCTTGCTAATTGATTAATTAAAATAACTCACACATATTAGTGAGAATGACTCACTATTATTCTCATTCTCTCATTTCTTTTCTCTCTCTTGCTCATCCTCTCCCTCAAGCTCTCTCCCTCTCATGTGTTGAGAAACAAAAAGCTTGAGAAAAACCCTCTCTTGATCTTGTCTACTCACTTCTAGGGTTCAAGTCTTAGCATTTCTTGCACTCTAGTTACTCCTAGCTTGGAGTTGAAGCTAAAGGTGGTGGCTTTCGGGTGGATCCTTCTTTGACGGGAGAAGACAAGCAAGGTGATCCTTTTCTACCATACCTAGGAGCAAGGAGAGAAGGACTAAAGACCAAAGGTATAACTTTTCTTCACTTAGCTACTTTGTAGTTAGGGTTAGCTAGTTTATGTTTAGCAAAGATCCTCACAAGCATAGTCCATGTTGCCTAAGTCATTAAAAATCCGATTTTTATTATGTTTTCCGCCTCCCCGTAAGCACCGGGGTGGGCAACACGGACTTACAGTGGTATCAGAGCCTAACTAAACTCAAACTAGCTAAGTAGTTAAGTCTAACGAAGTTTCGAAACCGAAAAACCCTAAAACCAAACTTTTTCAAAATCCAACTTTCTGTTAAAATTTTTCCTGGTTAAAATGAAAAACTGTATACTTGTAAAATTGTCTCAGGGTTTTGTGTGAAACACCACCAAATACGAACCAGAGAGGAGCCAAGAGGACCGCGCTTCCGCGGCATAAGGAAGATTTTGCCGCGGAAGCGCGGCCGTCTTGTCAACTCTCTGTATCGTTTTTGCTGCAGTTTGTTTCTGAGTTGGTTTTAGGATTTTTAGGATATGTTATATGTGCCCAGATTTTCCAGAACTAAAATTTACTTTTGGGGGCCTATAAATCCGTATTTTTCGGAACTTCACTACACTTTAACTATATCGGTTATATCTGTGATGCTTGTATGTATTGAACGTCGGCTAATCGCTATAAGTCGATTAGTCGGGGTTATACATCTCTGTGATCTGTGTTTGTTGGTTTGTGGATATGAATGGATTGGATTGTCGCGGGTGAATAGCCGGGTTGGATGTGAGATGAGCGTTATTTTCTTTCATTCATTTGTAACATGTAAATTGATGTAATAATATTCTTTGTATGGCCGCACAACCGGGTCGGGGTTGTAGCCGTCATTGTATAATTCTTTTTACTGTTTTTGCTCCTAGGATAGACCCATGGAGGGGGTGCACAAACTACCGGGTATCTCGAAGCGCCGAGTGGCCTACTCACGGTGGTGAGGGAGGTTGCTTCGCTTCGGGTGCGTGGCGGGTAGTTTGCCGCACCCGTAGGGGTCTTGGGTGGGGTATTGGCTATTCACCGCGACCGTGTAATCCGCTTTGCGTTGCAGGCTCGAACGCATTGCGGATTCCTAGTATATCCAATGTATTCATCTGTGATCTGTAATGTCTATCATTGCTATATATTTATATATAATAACTATTTAGGCGTTGCTTATGTTTTACAGCCGCGCTAGCCCAGCCCCCGCTCTGTCGTTAGTTAAGTAACCTAACGGGTGATGACGGGGCCCCGTGGCGAATGCGAATGGCATAAGCGTACGTCATATTTTGGTTGTTTTCTGCAATGGTAGGTTTAAATGATGGGACGCATTAAAAGAACTAATGCAAGAAATAAACCAAGTAAAAGTCGATTGGAACACTTTGAAAACCACTCGGTTCTTTTCAAAACTAAAACTTTTAAACGCGGAGCTTGAACCACTCCTTTTAAAAGCTATCTCGTTCCATCGATTATATCAAGTTCACTACGTTCACGGTTTCGCCAAAACCATCCGTAGCCCTCCGTCATTCCACATGAATGGTCAAAAGTATTCAAGCTATGTATTTTGGCCAAAGTCAAGGCATAGTGATTGGTAGCGTTTGGGTATTCATGTGCAGCATAGATAGATGCGTTGGTTTGGGACAGTCGTGCTGCCATTTTGGCCAAAGCCAAGGGTAGGTACGGGTGTGTCCAAATTAACCAGGAGAATGACGGGTAGAACTTGACATGTGACTTATGATATTTTGGCCAAAGTCAAGGTCATAAGAGCATGGGGCAAAAATCCACATCGGGAGTTTCATAAGCACTGAAACTTGCTAGCGTTGCATACCATTTGGAGTGTGATAATTCTGGTAGGATTCCTTCGGCTTTATCACGCGATGATATTTGGATCCCGATCCTACTGTGAGTATATGCTACTCCTCGGGAAAACTCTCACTTAACGATCAATGCTATAAACCTAGTAGGTGCCTAGAAAGGTGTTAGCGGGGCTACGCCCACAGGGAAAAGAGGTTACTTAATTAAGGAACTTCGCGAAAGCGTTGGAAAACCTCCCTCGAAGTACCGACACTGGCCTGGCTGAACGGTTAAGCAAGTATTGTACGGTGAGAATGATCCCGGCTAATCCTTTTCTTTATGGTTTGAGAAGGGATTCGAGAGACAGTGGGAGCCATCCAGTTTAGACAAATTAAAAACCACTCTAAACTTGCAAGAGCATCATGCTAAAGTGTTTCTTTTCTCTCTCCTAATTGCAGCGACCATTCAAGATGACCGGACTTAAGTTACTATTAGATAAAAACATATTGACAGGGCCAAACTACAAAGATTGGCTCAGGAATGTCAAGATGGCTATCACTTATGACAAGCTGGGGTATATACTTACCACCAAAGCTCCCCCCGTCCCAGGTCCCACCTCCAGCGTCGCGGATGTAGAAATCCGTAAGACATGGGAGATAGATTGCGCGAGGGCCAAATGCCTCGTACTAGCCTCGATGGACAATGACCATCAGAGGAGGCACGAGAATATGGACCTAGAGTCCATATTTCTCCATACAAAAGAACTGTATGGAGAGCAGTCTCGTATCGCAAGATACGAAGTGTCGAAGAAGCTCTTTTCGGCAAGGTTGGCCGTCGGATCATCGGTAGCGGACCACGTGCTTAAGATGATCGGCTACATAGAGGAGCTCGCGGACCTTGGGACCACGTTGGAGAATGAACTCTATACTGATCTGATTCTCCAGTCCCTTCCTTCCACTTACGCCCAGTTCATTCTTAACTTCAACATGCAAGGAAAGGAGGTTGAACTTGCCGAGCTTCTGAACATGTTGAGGACTGCTGAGGGCACCCTACAGAAGGGTAGGGAGACATCCACTTTGTTTGTAGGAGGATCTTCCTCTTCTAGGTCCAGGGCGAAAGCCAAGGGCAAGAAGAAGAAAGCCCCCGCCAAACCAAGAGGCGGTGTCGGTAAAGTGGATACGAAGGGAAAGGGTAAAGCAACAAAAGTAGCGGGGAAGCTGGTGGGGAAGGAAGAATGCTTCTATTGTCACAAAAGTGGTCACTGGAAACAAGATTGCAAGGCTTGGAAAGCCAGAACACAGGATTTGAAGCGAGTTGCAGCTTCAGCTTCAGGTGTGTATGTTATTGAAAACTGTCTATCTATAAACTCTACTTCCTGGGTATTGGATACCGGATCGGGATCTCATATCTGTAATTCTTTGCAGGCGTTGAGAAAGCGTAGAGTTTTGAAGGCAGGTGACATGACCCTCAGAGTTGCGAACGGTGCTAGCATGGATGCTGAGGCCGTGGGGGACTATCACCTGGGATTATCAGATGGACACTTTTTGGTTTTGCATAGTTGTTATTATGTACCAAATGCAACCTGTAATATCATTTCTGTATCTTTATTATCTAAAGAAGGTTATGAATTTGCATTTGTAAGTAATGTAGTGAACATTCACCTTAATCAAGTGTTGATTGGGTCAGGTACATTGAACAACGGTATTTGCGTTTTAAACCAACCACAGGTTTTCAATATCCAGAATACACACAAAAGAAAGTCTCCAGAAATTAATAAAACTTTCTTATGGCATTGTAGACTGGGTCACATCAACGAGAGAAGATTGACTAAGTTACATACTGAAGGATATTTAGATTCGTTCGAATATCAATCGTATGCAACTTGTCAATCCTGTCTCAAAGGAAAGATGACAAAGGCTCCGTTTTCTGGACACGGAGAAAGAGCGAGCGAGCTCTTGGGACTCGTACACAGCGACGTGTGCGGTCCAATGTCTACACATGCGCGAAGCGGTTTTTCTTACTTCATAACTTTTACGGATGATTTTTCAAGGTACGGTTATGTCTTCTTAATGAAACATAAATCCGAGGCTTTTGAAAAATTCCAGGAATATAAGAGTGAAGTAGAAAAACAGACCGGCAAAAGTATCAAGATCCTAAGATCGGATCGAGGAGGAGAATACTTAAGTGCCGAATTCCTGAATTACTTAAAAGAGAATGGAATTCTCTCTCAGCTTACTCCTCCATACACTCCGCAACATAACGGTGTATCGGAGAGACGGAACCGAACCCTATTGGATATGGTACGGTCCATGATGAGTAACGCTGAGTTACCGCGATCTTTCTGGGGGTATGCGCTAGAAACAGCTGCATATCTTTTGAACCGTGTTCCCACTAAGACTGTGCCTACCACACCATATGAGTTATGGAGTGGGAAGAAACCCTATCTTAATCACATTAAGACATGGGGATGTCCAGCTTTTGTAAAAAAGCAGCATGCGGACAAGCTCGAGGCACGCTCAGTACAGTGCAAGTTTGTGGGATATCCAAAGAACTCCAAGGGATATTACTTCTATTACGAAGAGGAACAAAAAGTCCTTGTTTCTCGCCATGCCCACTTTCTAGAACATCAGTTCATAGAAAAAGAATTAAGTGGGAGCGCAATAGAACTGGAAGAAATTCCAGAACCACAAACTATTACTGAAAGTTTAGTGGAACCAGAAGGTTCAAAAGAACAGGACATTCCTACGCCGCTCCGCAGGAGTAGTAGGCAGTCTCATCCGCCCGAGAGGTACTACGGTTTCCTCATTGACGGGGATAGAGAGGACTGCATCCTAGATTGTGATGAGCCTACTAGCTTCCAGCAAGCCATTCAGAGCGTCGACTCGGTAAAATGGCTGGATGCAATGCGGACCGAGATGGAGTCCATGTACACCAACAAAGTATGGACGTTGGACATTGCTCCAGACGGGGTAAAACCCGTAGGATGCAAGTGGATCTTCAAAAGGAAGATTGGTGTAGATGGACAGGTTGAGACCTATAAAGCTAGACTGGTAGCAAAGGGTTTTCGTCAGCGACCTGGTTTGGACTATGACGAAACCTTTTCTCCAGTAGCTATGCTGAAATCCATTCGGATCCTTCTTGCCATCGCTGCTTTTCACGATTATGAGATTTGGCAGATGGACGTAAAGACACCTTTTCTAAATGGTCATTTAGAGAAGTGTGTCTATATGGACCAGCCAGAGGGTTTCATTCAGGGTGGGAGCAGCGGAAAGGTGTGCAAGTTGCTCAAGTCCATTTATGGACTCAAGCAGGCATCGCGGAGTTGGAACATCTGTTTTGATGAGACGGTCAAAGAATTTGGCTTTATCAAAAATCCAGATGAACCATGCATCTATTGTAGATTTGTAGCGAGAACTGTAGTATTCCTCGTTTTATACGTGGATGACATTCTCTTAATAGGAAATGACATTCCTATGCTACAATCTGTCAAGGGGTTCTTGTCACACAGGTTCTCCATGAAAGACCTGGGTGATGCCTCCTACATTCTGGGTATCCGGATCTACCGTGACAGATCCAAGAAGATATTAGGACTCTCGCAGTCCAGGTACATCGACACCATACTGAAGAGATTCAGTATGGAAGATTCCAAGCGCGGTAATCTACCGGCTTGTCACGGGATCACCCTCTCCAAAGAGATGTCTCCCAAGACTGATTTGGAGAGGGATCGCATGTCTATTATACCCTACGCTTCTGCGGTAGGCTCTATAATGTATGCGATGTTATGTACCAGACCGGATGTGGCTTATGCACTGAGTGTGGTAAGCAGGTATCAGTCAAACCCAGGGGAGAAACATTGGATAGCAGTAAAGAACATTCTCAAGTACCTGAGAAGGACTAAGGAGATGTTCTTGGTGTATGGCGGAAAAGACCTGCAGATTGAGGCCTTTGCTGACTCCAGCTTCCAGAGTGACAAGGATGATTCCAAGTCCATGTCGGGTTTTGTCTTTACCCTCAATGGAGGGGCGGTGTGTTGGAAGAGCTCCAAACAGGAAACCGTTGCTGACTCGACTATGGAAGCGGAATACATCGCTGCATCTGATGCCGCAAAAGAAGCTGTCTGGATGAGGAAGTTCTTGAAAGAACTTCAGGTGGTTCCGTCCATTGTTGACCCAATACCTCTGTATTGCGACAACAACGGGGCTATAGCTTTAGCGAAGGAACCTAGGTCCCATCAGAAATCCAGACACATCTTAAGGCGGTATCACCTGATCAGGGAGATCGTGGATCGCCAGGAGATCGAGGTCCGGAGAGTTGCATCAGAGGATAACACAGCAGATCCATTCACCAAGGCCTTGCCCCAGACTCAGTTCGAGCGGCTGATCGAGATGATAGGTCTTCGATACGCCAGTACATGGCCTTAGTGCAAGTGGGAGATTGTTAGTGTATATGCCCTAGAGGCCATTACTGTATCATACTAGCTTGTATATTACTTAATGGAAGCTTGGGATATTCACAGTTGTATATACAATCTTGCTCGAAATGGTAGTATGCTACTTGGTTTGTCTCTGCTTTAATATGTGCATGTGTTTCATTTAGCATATTGCTGGTATACATATTAGTAGAGCCCTTAGGATCTTTGCTTGATTACCAGCGTTGTGATGGCGCTCGCACTCGTGGGAGCTGGGTAATCTATAAGCACATCCTTATACAGGTCCCTGGTCGTTGGACTATCGAGACAGGGCATCGATACTCCGGAGTAGACTAGCGTATGCGCTTCTCATCCCAGTGTGGGAGACGGTCTGTCCCACAGCCGTTAGTACGTCGTACTTGGGATAGTATGCGGGTGCTCGTTAGGTTACGAGTACACTGGACAGGACTCGTCGGGAACTGTTGGTTGGTAATATACCTATCGTCAGTTATCAGTTCCCAGGTGACATGAGTACAGCTTAGTCCGCTGACTTGACACTGTCACTTCGCCTCGAGTGTGTTCCCACTGCACTTTGATTACTACCCTACCACGGCTCAGAGGAGTCGTGCAAACAGGTAGTTTTTGGGTGCAGTCCCGAAGCACTTGGAGGCAGTGACGGTTAGACAGGATTCGTCTCTCCCGGTATTGGGGGTTGACATCGCGCTGTGTCCAGGAGAGCCATTACACGAGTAGTCCCTGGCCAGGGCAAGCGAGATATACTGGTAGGCTTCCAGTGTTATCTCAGGGTGTTCTGGGCTTCACTCCGACACGACTTGTACCGCTATTAGGGGACTGACGTTCACCGCCCCCCTAGGCCCGCCATGCGATGTATCAGACGAACAGACCGGACTGTACGGAGACTGTCACATACAGGCTCAGTAGGAGTGCAGATGGGGTTCACCTCGTCAGTCTTCTTATCGACATCTACCTGGGGACCGTTACGTACAGCTAGTGCCGCTTGCGGTCTGTGGTTAAACCCACTGCCAGCGTAGTGTCGAGTCTTTAGAGTCCCACACAGAGAGCTATTCGCCTTTAGGCAAAACGAGTAGAGGTCGCATGGTTTTGCGACAGGGTTCGTTCGCATCCGCGCACTTGTGCACGTTTGCTGTCCGGACAGTTTATACTAGCGGGCTTTGGTTTAAGCCGGATCCTAGTATATGATTTGAGATTGGTTTTTCTCATTGTGTTCGTGTTCCTCGGTTCACGAATGCGGGTGCGTATGCACGGTTGCTTGAGATTGAGGGAGAGGACCTTGTTTAGGGTTAATGACTATTGTCATTTTATTAACCCTATTGTTTTTGTGTGTATTATTGTTAATTAATAATTAGCTTAATTATTGTGCATGGTTGTTGTTGTTGACACTTTGACTTTGTTGACTTGTTGACCAAGTTGACAATTTGACCATGATCATTTCATTTGGAAGATGCTCTTTGATTCTTGCAATTTGCATTAATAATGAAATGATAATAGTCACCTCTTGATTAAACCATGACAATTTTCTTGCTAATTGATTAATTAAAATAACTCACACATATTAGTGAGAATGGCTCACTATTATTCTCATTCTCTCATTTCTTTTCTCTCTCTTGCTCATCCTCTCCCTCAAGCTCTCTCCCTCTCATGTGTTGAGAAACAAAAAGCTTGAGAAAAACCCACTCTTGATCTTGTCTACTCACTTCTAGGGTTCAAGTCTTAGCATTTCTTGCACTCTAGTTACTCCTAGCTTGGAGTTGAAGCTAAAGGTGGTGGCTTTCGGGTGGATCCTTCTTTGACGGGAGAAGACAAGCAAGGTGATCCTTTTCTACCATACCTAGGAGCAAGGAGAGAAGGACTAAAGACCAAAGGTATAACTTTTCTTCACTTAGCTACTTTGTAGTTAGGGTTAGCTAGTTTATGTTTAGCAAAGATCCTCACAAGCATAGTCCATGTTGCCTAAGTCATTAAAAATCCGATTTTTATTATGTTTTCCGCCTCCCCGTAAGCACCGGGGTGGGCAACACGGACTTACACAGACCAGATCGCCAGCTCCACAGGCCGCTCAGACACCCGCTCGCGCCGAATTGCAGAGTTTATTGACCGAGGAGCAGGCGCGCGTTATTCTATCGTTATTCAGATGTGGAGCTGGACCGAGCAAGGGTAGCTTTTTGGTTCTTATTTTTTGAAACATGTATTTATTTATATCATACATATTGTACTACATTTTGAAACGATATTGATATTGGTTTATATTTTGATCATATTCAGTTTTTGGGTTTCTTTTGTTTATTATATGCGTGAGATGTGATTATGAATACAGCGATATATGTTGTGTGATGATTAATTTTATATTTTATTGTTTTATATATTATTGTGCACAGGGCGGGAAAAAATCAGGCAGCCTTTTTTTAAAAAAAAATACAGATAATGTGTACCTACGGATTAATCCGTAGGTACACATGTTGCCCCTACGGCTATATCCGTAGGGGCAAAATATCAGCAGTAACTGATATTTCCCCCCTGATCTCAGTACCAGGGGGTTGGGAGTGCCCCTACGGATATGTCCGTAGGGGCCATTGCTTCGCCCCTACGGAGTTATCCGTAAGGGCAACATATCAGGAATCCTGATATGTTGCCCCTACGGATTTGTACCTACGTAGTTATCCGTAGGGGATAGTATGTGGCCCTACGACTATATTCGTAGGTACAGTTAATATATTTTAAAAAACCGTAAATAATATAAATTTTTTTACCCTACGGCCTACTCCGTAGGTGCAACAGGACCTACATAGAAATCCGTAGGGGCAAGATTTAGCCCGTAGGGGCAAGTTCGGGGCTTCAACTTGCACCTGCGGCCTTTGCACCTACGGGGTCTTTTTTCGCCCCTACGCACATATCCGTAGGGGCAGTGGGTTGCCCCTACCAATAAATCCATAGGGGCAACCCTTATTTGTAGTAGTGAGACACCTAATAGATTAGCTAATTGTAAAGTGCAAAACTCTCCCAGGAGTAACTCTTACTCGCAGCGGGTATCGGGATCCAAATATCTCATAGAAGGTATGCAATCTCATTGCGAATTTCAACACTTGAAATTCCCGATAATATTTTTCCCCTAACGTCCTATGACCTTGAAGGAGGCCAACAAACCATAGGACATTAGTCAATTTCAAACCGTACATTTCTTGATTTAATTAAACTTAGCCGCACGACCCTTGACGGAGGCCAACAAAGTCGCATGACTACCCTAATCCAATGGCATCACATGCGATCAAATAAGTGCTAATTAGCTACCGCACACTACGCCTTGACGGAGGCCAACAAACGCAGCATGAATACTAAATCACACCTAAATGAAATGACGGAGGGCTCCGACAGGTTTTTAAGAAAACCTTTTGCGTAATGAACTTGATATCGTAGCAGAATCTAGTGATTTTGAAAAAGAGTTTTTTTTAGGCTTTTACTAGTTTCGCTAAAGAGGTCACTCCCGATGAAGGGATCTCGGCTCTTTCCTCATCGAATGAGGTGCTGGATATTCTACAAGGAAAAGCACTATGCCAAGAAAAAACTAAAAGCGATCAAAAACAAAACTGCGTGTGCTGTAGCATCTGCTAGTTTCTCTAAAGAGGTCACTCCTGGTGAAGGGATCTTAGCTCTTTCCTTATCGAATAAGGTGCTGGATATTCTACAAGGAATACCACTATGCAAAGTAAGAACTAGAGCTACCCATTTTTAAAAATTTGATTCCACAACATCTTTAGATTTCTTTGCTTTTCATTAATCTCATTAATGAAGTCCCATCATTTATGCTTCCTAAGCATTACAGATAAAGAAACGAAAGTACAACATACGCTTATGCCATCGGCATTCGCCACTTTGTCCCATTATGCACCGTTAGGTTACTTAACTAACGGCATGGCGGGACGGGACTAGCACGGATGCAAAACATAAGCAACGTCTATTATATATCATATATATAATAATAAATCATTCGTCTCAGGAAGTAATATGATCTCATCACAGAACATTGCAGCAGAATTCAACATATGAAATATTGGATATACTAGGATTTCTGCGTTTTAAAATAAGCAAATAAAAAACACGGATTTCACGTTTGTGATGAATAGCCAAACCCACATCCCTAAACCCCTACGATGGCGGCAAGTAACCCTTCCAATTCTAGAGTTAGGATACCCGGTCTCGACTCCTCGAGATGGTCTCCCACCGGACCCTAGAACCCGGTTACTTGTGCTCCCCACCTTAGGTCTATCCTAATGCGGAAAAGTAAATAATATACATTAATGGTGACATCATCCTCAACCCGGAAGTGCCCCAATAAAAGAATATTACATACAATGAATTTTACATGAATGAAAAGAGAAACTCTCATCTCACATAAAACCCCCGGCCATTCTTTCACGACGATCCAATATATCATATCACAGCAACACATAACAACACATGTCATCAACAAAAGTAAATATGCGTATCCCAATTGTTGTTGACGTATAGCAATGAAACCGGCGATGCACCACATATTACACTTACGGTCCCAGAATAGAAATGTGAACTACAATAATTAGAATCCGCAATCAACCTTAGACATCATAAACCCGAAATATCACATACTTCGGATTTCATGCCCAACTATATAAACCCCGCATTTTAGTCTCGTCTTGAAAACACTTTTCAATTATTAGTGTAGGGTTTCTAGGCACGCGCACAAGGGTCTACGAAGTATCAACCATGCCCGATTAAAATTTTAGCCATGACGAACAACCCAAAGCCGGATCTTTAAACTAGGGTTTAGGCGAAAACTAGCATGTTAAACACTTTAACACTAAGTGAGAGGGATTACAACCTTTGTAGATCCGGTCCTTCACTTCTTAAGCTCCGTGTTGAAGTCCCTTCGCTGCGATCATCGTGTTCCGAACCCTCGAGAGGCTCCACGAAGAGAAAGATGCAAGCTTGCTTCCGATCTTCGATAACAAAGATGATCTACCTTGAGGTTTCATTAACACAAGCTAACACTCACTAAATGAAGTGAACACTTTCATCTAAAGGGCAAGGGTAGATGAGGATGATGAAGTAGAATTTTTGCTCTCATTTGTTTTCATATTCTCACACACTTTCATCACTTAGCAAAAAGCTAGAAAGCTTTTTTCAAGAAGGAACTCAAGGAAGAAGGTGATAGAATCCTTTTGTGATGAATAATGAATTATTGTAGTGGTTACAAATCTAACTAAGGGTTAATCATGAAGGAGTTAACCCTTGTAGAGAATTAACTAGAGTTAATGGTTTGGATTGGGTTAACATAATATCTTCACAAAATATCAAGAAAAACACAAAGTCAAAGCTTCATGAAGCTTCATGGAAGCTTATGCAAAAGCTAACCCTAATCCAAACCCTAACCAAGTTTAAACCCTACACCTTTGTTAAATTTGTAACCCTAACATGTTACAATATTATATATCACATATACAATAGAAAATAATACAATTAACATATATCGCATATATATCAATGTATTATCCCGTGAGAAAATGAATCTTTTAGTGAGCTAATATTAGTTAATGTAATTTAATATATCATATATATTATTATATATTAAATTATCGAATCAACACTTGATCCAACAATCCGGCTATATCGCATATAAACGACTAATACGATGACCCGGCTATATCACATATACCCGGCCGATATCTCATATCGTGAGAATCCAATACGGTATCACATACCGCATTATCCTCTGTCCCGCACATATCACATATGTGCTCCAACTCCATTTTGCCTGAGTCAAGAAACCTCTGTGTAGGACTCTAAAGAATCGTCAATACGCCGGCAGTAGGTGATGATTATATCAAACACCCACAAGCTACAAGCGGTCAGCTAATCGTAACAGCTACCCAGATATTGAGCGCTCAGAAGATCAAAAAGCAAGCCTGTACATTCTCCTATGAATCCAATCAGTAACACTCTCGTACAGTCCGGTCTCGTCGTCTGATATGTCGCATATCTCGCCTAGGGGTGGTAAACGTCAGACCCCAGTAGCTCGATAAGTCGTGTCGATATGAGGTCTATAACAGTTCGAGAAACTACTGATAACACTTACCAGTAAATCTCAGCAACCCTGGCCAGGGATTTCCGGTTATAGCCAATCGAACACAGCACAACATCAACTCTCTATACCGGGAGAGACGAATTCCCTCCTATCGCTCATTGCCTCCATGTGATTCGGGACTGTACCCAAAAGCCAGCTTTTTGCATGCCCTCTTGGACGTGGTATGATGGAAATCAAAGCACAGTGGGAATCACACAAGACTCTATGACGATCTCGGTTCAACAGACTACTCTGTACCAGTGTCACCGGAGAACTGCCATCTGACGTGAGGTATAATACCATCTGGGAGTTCTCGGCGAGTCCGTCCAGTGTACCAAGTCTCCACTGAGCACCTGTACACCATCCTTGATGTCAAACACCGATAGATATGGGATCATCCATCGCCCATCATATGGGTCAAGATGCGTATACGCTAGTCTACTCTGGTGTATCGATGCCCTGTCTCGATACACCTTCGACTAGGAACAGTTATAGGATGTACTCGTCGACTACCGTGGCCCCACTAGTATGATCTCATCATAGTCCCAGTAGTCGAGTACATATCCTATGGGCTTTATCAACATGTAACATAGAGACAGTCAGAGTACATGTTAAGGTAAAGTACAACCAGATAGCATACTATCATGTCGAGCAAGAATGTCCTCCCTATATATGTCCTAGCATCCACTACAATATACATCGTATGTACAGTAATGGCCTCTAGGGCATACATATAACTAACAATCTCCCACTTGCAGTAGGGCCATCTGTTGTGGTATCACATATCCAACAATTAGCTGTGGTCAAAGTATCTCATACTCAACCATCCCATAAAAGTCTCTAATGGGAAAAAGGCCTTTGTGAGTGGATCCGCGCTGTTGTCCTCTGTGTCTACTCTCCTAACCTCGATCTCCCTGGAGATCAACCATCTCTATGATTAGGTGATACTGCCTAAGAATTATATCTTGATTTCTGATGGGACGGGGGTTCCTTGGCTAAAGCCACAACTCCATTATCACACAATGGTAGGAACGAAGTTCATCTCAAGAACTTATATATCCAGACTGCCTCTTTGGTAGCATCCTTGGTAACGATGTATCTTGCCTTTAATCGTCTAGTAAGTCACGGTATCTAGTTTGGAACTCTTCCAACATACCGTCCCTCCACTGAGAGTAAAGACAATGCCTGTGACTGACATTCAGTCGTCCTTATCACCGTAGAACCTTTCCGGTGATTCTCCCCAGGATCGATTGATACCATCTCACTACAACTAGTGAGTATCCTAACATCCAATTAGAACTATCTCATAGATCCAAAACCCAGGATTTAGGAGGTATCATCTTTATCCTATATGGAGAATCTCTGTGATAAGCGGAGATTGACCGAGCGTAGCATAGGAAACTCCTTCCCTATCAAGAGTATGTCATCCACGTACTCTATGAGGATCACCACCATACTCCCTACTACCTTTTTGTATATACAAGGTTCATTTACCATTTTGATGAAGTCAAACTCATTGACTAGCACATCAAAACAGACGTTCCAACTCCGCGATGCCTGTTTTATCACATAAAACATCTTGCACGCGTTTCCGCTGCTCCCACTGTATACGAAGACCTCTGGCTGTGTACTTATAGACGCTCTCTTCCAAATCAACATTTAGAAAAGCAGTCATGACACCCAACAACCAGATATCGTAGTCATGGTATGTAGCAGTGGCAAGTAGGATCTGGATGGACTTTAAGCATAGCTATGAAAGTCTTAACTTTTCCATGTACACCAAGTAATCTTCTAAAGATATACTTTCTCCTGATGGGGATGACCTTTCAGATAAAGCAACCAAAGTCCATACTTTGTTGGTGTATAAGGATTTCATCTCAGATCGCTAAGCATCCAGCCAATCTTACAGAGTCTCACTCCTGATGGCCAGCTCGAAACTAGTTGGGTCATCATCTCATGATGCAATTCCCGCTCCCACAGTCATAGAGAAATCGAAGTATCTCTCAGGTGAGTGAGGAACCCTACTAGATCGGCGGAGAGGCTGAAGTTCGTTGGTTACTATTGAATCCTTTGGTTCTGCCAGATCATCTGCTGTAGTTTGTATAGCTGGAACTTCTTCCAGTTCTACACAACAGACCTTGCATCGAGCTTGTCCGGATTTTTCTTTTAGACATAGTCCGAACAACCCCAAATCTTAACAAACTTAAGATATGGGCTCTTCCCTTTCCATATCACATATGAAGTAGTAGGCAACTGATTTGATTTGAACCCTATTCAATAGGTATGCAGCTTCTCAAGCGCATAACACCCAAAAGAAAATAGGAAACTCAGTAGTACTCATCATAGAGCACACCATATCACATATGGTGCTATTGCTCCGCCCCGATACATCGACGTGCTGTGGTGTATACAGAGGAGTAATGCTGAGAGAGAATCTTATTCTCCTTTAAAATAGTCCAGGAATTCCGTGCTCAAGTATTCTCCTCCTTGATCACATCAAAGGACATAATACTTTTACCCGTATTTTGGTTCTCTACTTCTAACTTACATTCTGTGAATATCTCAAAAGGTTCGGACTTGTGTTTCAACAGGAACATATGTCTGAATCTTGAGAGATCATCAGAGAATCTAATGAAGTACAAAGAACCGGTCTTGGCATGTGTAGACAGGGGCCTTCATACATCAGCATGTATCAATCCCAAGAGTTTACTAACTCTTTCTCTGTTTCCAATAAACAGAGCTTTGGTCATCTTATCTTTGTGACATGACCGGCAAGTTTCACAAGATGTAAATTCAAACAAATTTAAATATGCATCTTAATGTAACTTCAGCTAGTCGGGTCGCATTGATATGACCTAGTCTACAATGCCTCAAGAAGGATTTATTCATTTCTGAACTCTTCCTCTTGTGTGTGTTCTATACATTTAAGAACTGTGGTTTGATTTAGAACGTCTATGATTTTAGATAACGTGCCTGAACCGATCAACTCTTGATATATGAAATGTTCAAAACATTATCCAACAATACAAAATTATATCCTTTCTTTACTTATAAAGAGACTGATATGATGTTGTATATCAGCTTCGGTATCTAATAACATTTGTTCAGAATCAATGTATTCTGGTAATACAGGGTGATAGTGACCAACAGACTTGGCTGCAACACTTGCACCGTTTCTATCTCATTAAACTTATCACCCGTTCTCAGTTCTATACCTATCTGTAGCCCATGTAACTTATTACATATGTGGGATCCTGATCCGGTATCTCGTACCCAGGACGTAAAGCATACTGAGAAACATTTGTCTGTAATGAACACACCCGAAAAAGATGCATCAGCATGCACTTTCTTCGTTTGGGCGGCACGGGAAATCTGCTATTCCCTAATTTCCTGCTCTGTCTTATAACAATTATAAGTTGGAGCGGGACAAACGTTTCCCAGCTCAGTATAACAAGCGGGTTCGGTCAATAAATCTGTATTATTATCTTGATTAAGGCGTGATATGGTCGCTACCTGGAGAGAGAGTGAAGAAAACACTCAGCGTATGCTCTTGCAAAATTACATTGCTTATCTAATATATCTAATCAGGATGTCTCCCACTTTTTTAATCAAGTCTTCCTTCAAACCCTAAAAGGAAAGACTAGCCGGGATTAATTACATGCTACAAGTTCGCCAATCTTTCAGCCAAGCCAGTGTCGGTACTTTGAGGGAGGTCCCCCGTGCTTTCGCACGAACCTAATTAAAGTAAACATCATTTTCCCAGGGGAGTAACCCCGTTAACACCTTTTTAGACACCTACTTGATCGGCTAATTGTAATGTGTAAAACTCTCCCAGGAGTAATTCTTACTCGCAGCGGGTATCGGGATCCAACTATCTCATAGAAGGTATGCAATCTCATTGCAAATTTCAACACTTGAAATTCCCAATAATATTTTGCCCCAAGCGATCTATAACCTTGACAAGGTCAACAAACCATAGACCGCAAGTCAAGTTCAACCCGTCATTTCCTGATTGAATTAAACCCACCCGCACGACCCTTGACAAGGTCAACAAAGTCGCACGACTACCCAAATCCAATCGCATCATATGCTTATGCAGATAAGCATAAATAGATACCGCACACTACGTCTTGACAAGGTCAACAAACGCAGCACGAATACTATGAAGTACTTATCTGAAATGACGGAGGGCTACGACGGGTTTTTCAGAAAACCCTTTGCGTAATAAACTTGATATCGCTGTAGAATCGAGTATTTTTAAATGGAGTGTTTTTGAGGCTTTTCTAGTTTTGCTAAAGGGGTCACTCCCGGTGAAGGGATCGTCGGCCCTTTCTTTATCGAATAAGGTGCAGGATATATCATATATACCACCATGCAAAGCAATAATTATAGAAGCAATCAAAAGACAAACCGAGTTTGTAGCATCTGCTAGTTTCACTAAAGAGGTCACTCCCGGTGAAAGGATCTCAGCTCTTTCCTTATCGAATAAGGTGCTGGATGTTCTACAAGGAATACCTCTATGCAAAGCAAGAACTAGAGCTACCAATTTTTAAAAAAGTTTCTACAGCATCTTTAGGTTTCTTTTATTTTCGTTTATCTCATTAATTAAGTCCCATTTTATTATGCTTCAGAAGCATCACTTTTGAAACGAAATCTGCAATATAACATATATCTTATATATATAATATAAACATTCATCTCAGGCAGTAATATGATCTCATCACAGAACATTGCAGCAGAAGAACATATATGAAATATTGGATATACTAGGACGTCCGTGTTTTCATTATGAGACTGTATAAAACACGGATTCCACGGTCGTGATGAATAGCCAAACCCACATCCCTAGACCCCTACGAGAGCGGCAAGCAACACTGCCAATTCTAGGGTTAGGAGACCCGGTCTCGACTCCTCGAGATGGTCTCCTACTGGACCCTAGAACCCGCTTACTTGTGCTCCACGACTTGGGTCTACCTAATTCGGAAAAGTAAATAATATACAATGGTGACATCATCCTCAGCCCGGAAGTGCCCCAATAAAAGAATATTACATACAAATGAATTTTACATGAATGAAAAAGAAAAAACTCTCATCTCACATAAAAACCCCGGCTATTCAAAACGCGACGATCCAATATAACATATCACAGCAACACATAATATCACATATCATCAACGTAAGCAAGTATGCGTATCCCGATTGTCGTTGATGTATATCAACGAAGCCGGAGATACACCACATACTACGCTTACGGTCACAGAAAAGAAAGTGTAAAACTACAATAGTTGGAATCCGCAACCTCCTTAGACATCGCATGCCTAACCAAATGAATTTCTTAGACATCGCATGCCTAACAATTATAAACCCTGCATTTTAGTCTCATTATCGAAAACTCTTTTCAATATCAAGTCGGGCAATTCAACAAGATTCCCGACATCCTGATCGAATGCTCGTCACAAACTTTAGTAGACGGCCACACCCCCAGATGCCGTCGATGAAGTGCACTAAGGCGGAACACCGCTGCCGCGAGCATCCGAACGGATGCTTTCGGCGATGGGGTTCTCCTACAGTCACTTGGTCGGGACTATGGGGCATGGCTATCTATTAAGTTTACCCGGCGAGTATCCGCGTACGCTACGTGATTGCGACGGACTTTTGATCGCATCAAAATCCCGTGGCAATCGATCATTTGAGACTGAACTGCTAGATTTATAACATTCAAATAAGTTATCTCATAACTACCTATGGATTCCAAATATTGTATCACATTCCAGATAAATAGACAATGTTAAACTTTCCGATCGAATAATCAAACACCCAAGATTTCCCCAATATATCTCAACACTTAAAATCAGTTTAAAAACATCCATCACATGCCACAGTACCAATGGTCCAGCAGTAGAAGGGTCAAGCCAACGCCTCATATGTGGCACGTTGTACTGCCCCAAACCCTAAGGTTTAGGGGCAGTTCAAGACGGTCACATAATCGAGTTAAGGTTTGTTGTCTTCTAGAGGGTCCACCGCGTTACATGCCCGACTTAGAACGTTCTTAAACTCAAGAAAAAATCCAACTTTTGAAAAAATTTCCGACAGGGGAAAATGTGAGTTATTGATATCCGTTCGAACTTTTTAACAGTTTCTAAAAATTACCATGACAAACTAAAAAAAGTTAAATTATCCGATCGAATCAACGAGTCCCCAATCCAACCCTAGAAAACTCAACACTTGAGTGGAATTAAAAAATTCCCAGAAAAAAATGACAATAAAGGACCTAAGAATAAATATATGAAGTTCCAGGGACTAATTCACAATTTTGGCCGCGGAACCGCCGCCAAACCCATGGTTTGGCCACGGTTCCGCGGTCATATGAGCGAATTAGTGGGCCGTACTTCACAGTAATTCATAGTTTTTCCTGCTTGTTTTTCTGAGTATTTTTAATACTGAAAAAAACACATTTTTAGAAAATGTACAGAGAGGGGTATAAACCGGGTATTCGGAGTTCGATCGGACTTTAAACTTCGCCTAGACTTCGCCTAAAGCTCTAGCTTGTCTCTTATACCACTGTAGGGTTGCTAGGCATGCGCACACGGGTCTACGAGTTATCAACCATGCCCGATTAAAATATTAGCCGTGCTGAACAACCCAAAGCCGGATCTTTAAATTAGGGTTTAGGCGAAAACTAGCATGTTAAACACTTTAACACTAAGTGAGAGGGATTACAGCCTTTGTAGATCCAGTCATTCACTTCTTAAGCTCCGTGTTGAAGTCCCTTCGCTGCGATCATCGTGTTACGAACTCTCGAGAGGCTCCACGAAGAGAAAGATGCAAGATTGCTTCCGATCTTCGATAACAAAGATGATCTACCTTGAGGTTTCATTAACACAAGCTAACACTCACTAAATGAAGTGAACACTCTCATCTAAAGGACAAGGGTAGATGAGGATGATGATGTAGGATTTTTGCTCTCATTTGTTCTCATATTCTCACTCACTTTCATCACTTAGCAAAATGCTAGAAAGCTTTTTTCAAGAAGGAACTCAAGCAAGAAGTTGATAGAATCCTTTTGTGATGAATAATGAATTATTGTAGTGGTTACTAATCTAACCAAGGGTTAAGCATGAAGGAGTTAACCCTTATAGAGAATTAACTAGAGTTAATGGTTTGGATTGGGTTAACATAATATCTTCACAAAATATCAAGCAAAACACAAAGTCAAAGCTTCATGAAGCTTCATGGAAGTTTCATGCAAAAGCAAACCCTAATCCAAACCCTAACCAAGTTTAATCCCTAAACCTTTGTTAAATTTGTAATCCTAACATGTTACAATATTATATATCATATATATAATATATTTTGTAACAATAGAAAATAATACAATTAACATATATCACATATATATCAATGTATTATCCCGTGAGAAAATGAATCTTTTAGTGAGCTAATATTAGTTAATGTAATTTAATATATCATATATATTATTATACATTAAATTATCGAATCAACACTTGATCCGACAATCCGGCTATATCGCATATAACCGACTAATACGATGACCCGGCTATATCACATATACCCGGCCGATATCTCATATCGCGAGAATCAAATACGGCATCACATACCACATTATCCTCGGTCCTACACATATCACATATGTGCTCTTACTCCATTTTTCCTGAGTCAAGAAACCTCTGTGTAGGACTCTAAAGAATCGTCAATACGCCGGCAGTAGGTGATGATCATATCAAACACCCACAAGCTGCAAGCGGTCAGCTAAACGTAACAGCCACTCAGGTATTGAGCGCTCAGAATATCAACAAGCAAGCCTGTACATTCTCCTATGAATCCAATCAGTAACACTCCCGTACAGTCCGGTCTCGTCGTCTGATATGTCGCATATCTCACCTAGGGGTGGTAAACGTCAGACCCCAGTAGCTCGATAAGTTGTGTCGATATGAGGTCTATAATAGTTCAAGAAACTACTGATAACACTTACCAGTAAATCTCAGCAACCCTGGCCAGGGATTTCTAGTTATAGCCAATCGAACACAGCACAACATCAACTGCCTATACCGGGAGAGACGAATCCCCTCCTATCGCTCATTGCCTCCATGTTATTCAGGACTGTACCCAAAAGCCACCTTTTTGCACGCCCTCTTTGACGTGGTATGATGGAAATCAAAGCACAGTAGGAATCACACAAGACTGTATGACGATCTCGGGTCAACAGACTACTCTGTACCAGTGTCACCGGAGAACTGCCATCTGACGTGAGGTATAATACCATTTGGGAGTTCTCGGCGAGTCCGTCCAGTGTACCCAGTCTCCACTGAGCACCCGTACACCATCCTTGATGTCAAACACCGATGGATATGGGATCATCCATCGCCCATCATATGGGTCAAGATGCGTATACGCTAGTCTACTTTGGTGCATCGATGCCCTGTCTCGATACACCCTCGACTTGGAACAGTTATAGGATGTACTCGTCGACTACCGTGGCCGCACTAGTATGATCTCATCATAGTCCCACTAGTCGAGTACATATCCTAAGGTCTTTATCAACATGTAACATAGAGACGGTCAGAGTACATGTTAAGATAAAGTACAACCAGATAGCATACTATCATGTCGAGCAAGAAAGTTCTCCCTATATATGTCCTAGCATCGACTACAATATACATCGTATGTACAGTAATGGTCTCTAGGGCATACATATAACTAACAATTAGTTGGGTAATTCAACAGGATTCCCGACAACATGATCGAATGCGCGTCGGAAACATTAGTAGACGGCCGCACCCCCGATGTCGTCGGCGAAGTGCACTTAGGCGGAACGCCGTGGCCGTGAGCTCCCGAACTGATGCTTTTGGCAATGGGGTTCTCCTATAGTCACTTGGTCGGGGCGTTGGGGAATGGCTATCTAGTAATGGTACCCGGCGAGCATCCGCGTACGCTACGCGATTGCGACGAAGTTTTGATCCAAATTGAAACTTCGTGGCAACCGATGATTCGAGACTAAATTGCTAGATTTATAAGATATAATCTATTTTTCACAAAACTTATAATTGTGGATTCCAAATATTGTATCACAAATCACATATAGCTAGGCGACGTTAAACATTTCGATCGAATCAACGAATTCCCAAAATTCCCAGAAAACTCAACAATTGAGCACAATTAAAAAATACGCAGAACATGCCACAGTACCTATGGACAGCCGTTGAAGTGCCAACCTAAGCTTCACACTTGGCGCCGCGGAACCGCCACAAATACCACTATTTGGTCGCGGTTCCGCGGTCAACTGATCGAGTTAGGGTTTCGTTCTTCAAGAGCGTCCATAGATTTACCTGCACGATTTTTTGAATATTTTTAATCTCAAAAATTCCAACGTTTGGAAAATTTTCCAAAGAGCATGGGAAATTAAGGTTTTCGGTGATCATTCGGAAACTTTAACTTCGTCTATACGACGCCTAATGCTCTAGCTTGGCTCTGATACCATGTTGGAGTTTCTTAGTACATCTACTAGGGTTTCATAGTGTATCAAGTATACAATTTAAAAAAAATAGTGTGCTAATGAACTCAAACTTAGAATTAAACTAGAGAATTAGGGTTTTACATCAATGTCATGACCCAAAATTTGGCGCTTTACCGGCACTTGGAGTACATAACGTCAATAGGCGTTGTAGGGTTACTAGGCACTATCACAAGGGTCTACAAGGCATCAACCATACCCGATTCAAAATTTAGACTTGCCGAACAACCCTAACCAAGATCTTAGACTAGAGATTAGGTGAAAACAATAGGCAAGTAAGCAACTTTACTTCTAAGAGTTTGGGATTACAACCTTTGTAGTCCGGTCTTTCGCTTCATAAGCTCCGAGTAGAAGTCCCTTCGCTGCGATCATCAAGTTTCCAGACTCTAGAGAGGCTCTATGAAGAGAAAGATGCAAGCTTGCTTCCGATCTTCGATAACAAAGATGATCTACCCTGAAGTTTCTTTTACACAAGCTCTCACTCACAAATGAAGTGAACACTGTAAGGATCCTAGGCACACCCATGAGGTTCTATAAGTGATCAATCATATCCAATTCAAAAAATTCATGTGCCAAAGAAACCCTAAGAAAGATCGTAACTAGAGGTAAAGGCGAAACTATGCAAGTTAACAACTTTAACTAAAAGGAAAGTGACTACAACCTTTGTAGATCCGGTCCTCCACTTCTCTAGCTCCGTGTTGACGTCCCTCCACTGCGATCATCAGAATCCCGGACTCTCTTGTCGGTTTCATCGGAGAAATGATCGGGCTAGGTCGTTGACATCGATGCCGAAGATGATCTACGTCGAGGCAACACAAGATCAAGCTCCACCTTCACTAAGTCATGAAACTTGAGAAGAAAACACCCTATACTACATGGCAAGTGGTAGAGGATGAAGAAATAGGAAGTGGGTTCACTTTGGATTTGGAATCATCACTTGGAAATTTTCAAGAAAGCTTTCTTCTTCACTTGAAGAAGATGAAGAAGAAAATGGAAAAAGAATTATCACAAAAAGAAAATTCAAGTGATATCTATCATATTGCAACCATGGGTGAGATAAACTCGTGTAGAGAATAAACTATGGTTTAGGCAAATGGTTTGGTTAAGCAAAAGAAACAAACTGGTTGAACTTTTCAAAGCTTCATGAAGCTTCAAAGAAAATCCAAAGTTAGCCACCATTTCATTTCTCGCTAAAATGAACAAATAAATAAATGAATAAATAAATTAAAACCCTAACCATTTACCTAAATATGGTTCAAAGCATACACACACCCAAGTTTGCATGTTTCATCAAACATGATACAAACAAGTGCACAAAACTATAACATATATACAATGTGCATATCATGTGAGAAAATCCATCTTAAGTGAACAAATACTAGTTAATGTAAATTAATATATCAAATATATAATTATACATTAAATCATTAAATCAACACTTGATTTAATGATCCGGTCATACTGCATATAACCGACTAATATCAAGTTTATCAATGTATCGAATCAACACTTGATTCGGTACCCCGGCTATATCATATATAACCGTCCAATGATACAAATCGCGAGAATGGAATGCAGTATCACATACTGGTATTATTCTCGGTCCAGCACATATCTCATATACGCTCCTATTTCGTTTCGCTTGAGCCAGGAAACCTCTGTGTAGGACTCTAAAGACTCGTCAATACGCCAGCAGTAGGTGATGATCATACCAAACACCCAAAAGCCGCAAGCGGTCTGCTAAACGTAACGGCCACCCGGGTATTGAGCGATCAGAAGATCAACAAGCAAGCCCGCTCACACTCCTGTGAATCCAACCTGCAATACTTACCGTACAGTCCGGTCTGTTCGTCTGATATGTCGCATATCACGCCTAAGGGTGGTAAACGTCAGACCCTAGTAGCTTGATAAGTCATGCCGATATAAGGTCCATAACAAGCATGAAACTACTAATAACTCTTACCAGTAAATCACTGCAACCCTGGCCAGGGATTTCCAGTTATGGCCAGTCGAGCATAGCGCAACATCAACCCCCAATACCGGGAGAGACGAATCCCCTCCTATCGCTCATTGCCTCCATGTGAATCGGGACTGTACCCAAAAAACCACCTGTTTGCATGACTCAATAGATCCGTGGTAGGATGGAAATCAAAGCACAGTGGGAGACACATAAGACTCTATGACGATCTCGGGTCAACAGACTAAGCTGTACCAGTGTCACCAGAGAACTGCCATCTGACGTGAGGTATAATACCATCTGGGAGTTCTCGGCGAGTCCGTTCAGTGTACCCAGTCATCACTAAGCACCCGCATACCATCTCTAATGTCAAACACCAATGGATATGGGATCATCCATCGCCCATCACATAGGTCGAGAAGATATACGCTAGTCTACTCTGGAATATCGATGCCCCGTCTCGATATTCCCATGACTCGGAACATTGAAGGATGTACTCATGGACTACCCAAGCCCCACTAGTATGATCTACATCATAGTCCTGGAAGTCGAGAACACATCCTAAGGGCTTTATCAACATGTAACAGAGTGACAGAAAGTATACACGTTAAGATAAAGAGCGACCAGATAACGTACTATCATGTCGAGCAAGAAAGTCCTACCTATATATGTCCCAGCATCCACTACAATATACATCCTATGTACAGTAATGGCCTCTAGGGCATACATATAACTAACAATCTCCCACTTGCACTAGGGCCATCTGTAGCAGTGGTTGCAGTATCTTATACTCAACCATCCCATAAAAGTCTCTCTTTTAGAAAAGGCCTTTGTGAGTGGATCCGCCGTGTTGTCCTTTGAGTCTACTCTCCTAACCTTGATCACCTTGTAGATCAACTATCTCCTTGATCAGGTGATGCTGCCTCAGAATATGTCTGGGTCACTGATAGGATCATGGTTCCTTGGCCAAAGCCACACTTCCATTGTTACACAATGGTAGGAACCTAGTTCATCTTATGAACCAATATACACCCAAACTGCCTCTTTGGTAGTATCTTTGATAGCGATGTCACCAGCCTTTATCGTCTAGTCTGCCACGGTATCTAGCTTGGAACTTTTCCAACATACCGTCCCTCCACTGAGGGTAAAGACAATGCCTGCGACTGACATTCAGTCGTCCTTATCACCCTGGAACCTTTCTAGTGATTCTCCTCAGGATCGATTGATACCATCTTACTACAGCTAGTGAGAATCCTAACATCCATTTAGATTTATCTCATAGACCCAAATCCTAGGATTTTAGAAGGTATCACTTTGATCCTATATGGAGAATCCTTGTGATAAGAGGAGATTGACCGTGCGTAGCATAGGAAATTCTTTTCCTATCAAGAGTATGTCATCCACGTACTCTACGAGAATCATCACCATACTCCATACTACCTTTTTGTACATACAAGGTTCATCTACAATTTTGATGAAGTCAAACTCTTTGACTACCACATCAAAACAGATGTTCCAACTCCGCGATGCCTGCTTTATCCTGTAAAGCAACTTGCACACGTTTCCGCTGCTCCCACTGTTTACGAAGCCCTCTGGCTGTGTACTTATAGACGTTCTTTTCTAAATCATTATTTAGAAAAGTAGTAATGGCACCCAACCACTAGATATCGTAGTCATGGTATGCAGCAATGGCAAGTAGGATCTGGATGGACTTAAGCATCGTCCCTGGAAAAGGTTTCATCATTATCCACGCCTGGTTGATAACGAAAACCTTTAACAAGTCTAGCTTTGAAAGTCTCAACTTTTCCATCTACACCAAGTAATCTTCTCAAGATATACTTACTCCTGATGGCGATTTAACCCTTCAGATATAGTAACCAAAGTCCATACTTTGTTGGTGTAAATGGATTCTATCTTAGATCGCTAAGCATCCAGCCATTCTTACAGAGTCCCCACTCTTGATGGCCAGCTCGAAACTAGTTAGGTCATCATCTCATGATGCAATCCTCGCTCCCACTGTCACCGAGAAACCGAAGTATCTCTCAGGCGGATGAGGAACCCGACCAGATCGGCGAAGAGGCTGAGGTTCGTTGGGGACTATTGAATCCTTTGGTTCTGTCAAATCATCAGCTGTAGTTTGTATAACTGGAACTCCTTCCAGTTCTACAGAACTGACTTTGCCTCGATCTTGTCCGGATTTTGCTTTTGACATAGGCCGGACAATCCCAAATCATAACTTACTTAAGAGATAGGTTCTTCCCATACCATATCTTATATGGAGTGGTAGACACTGATTTGATTCGAATCCAATTCAATAGGTATGCAACTTCTCAAGTGCACAACCCCAAAAGGAAATAGGTAACTCAGTAGTACTCATCATAGAGCACACCATATCTAATATGGTGCGATTTCTCCGCCCCGACACACCATTGTGTTGTGGTGTATTCAGAGGAGTAGCACCGAGAGAGAATCTCATTCTCCTTTAGAATAGTCCAAGAATTCCATGCACAAGTATTCTCTTCCCTGATCTTATCATAGGACATAATACTTATAGCCAGTTTTTGGTTCTCTACTTCTAACTTATATTCTGTGAATATCTCAAAAACTTCGGACTTATGTTTCAACAGGAACATATGGCTGAATCTTGAGAGATCATCAGAGAATGTAATGAAGTACAAAGAACCGGTCCTGGCATGTATAGACAGGGGACCTTGCATACATCACTATGTATCTGTCCCAAGAGTTCACTAACTCTTTCTCTGTTTCCAATAAACAGAGCTATGGTTATCTAATCTTTGTGACATGACTGGAAAGTTTCATAAGATGTAAATTCAAACTAATTTAAATATGCATCTAAATGTTACTTCAGCCAGTCGGATCGCATTGATATGACCTAGTCTACAATGCCTCAAGAAGGATTCGTTCATTTTTGAGCTCTTCCTCTTGTGTGTGTTCCGTATATTAGGAACTGTAGTTTGATTTAGAACGTCAATGCTTTTAGATAACGTGCCTGAAACGATCAACTTTTGAAATGTAGGAAATGTTCAAAACATTATCCAACAATACAAAATTATATCCTTTCTTTACTAATAAAGAGACTGATATGATTTTGTATATCAGGTTCGGTATCTAATAAAATTTGTTCAGAATCAATGTACTGGTAATACAGGGTGACAGTGACCAACAGACTTGGCTGCAACACTTGCCCCGTTTTCTGCCTCATGAAACTTATCACCCGTTCTCAGTTCTCTGCCTTACTGTAGCCCTATGTAACAGATTACATATCTGGGATCCTGATCCGGTATCAGATACCCAGGACGCAGAGGATACTGAGAAACAGTTCTGTATAATGAACACACCCGAAGGAGATGCATCATATGCACTTTCTTCGTTTGGGCGGAATAGGAATTCTGGTATTCCCCTATTTCCTGCTCTGTCTTATAACAATTATAAGTTGGAGCGGGACCAACGTTCCCCAGCTCAATATAACAAGCGAGTTCAGTCAATACATCTATATTATTATCTTGATTAAGGCGTGATATGGTTGCTACCTGGAGAGAGAGAGAAGAAAACACTCTGCGTGCGCTCTTGCAAGATTAGATTGGTTATATATTTTATCTAATCACGATGGCTCCCACTGTTTTTATCAAATCTTCCTTCAAACCCTAAAAGGAAAGACTAGCTGGGATTAATTACACTCTAAAAGTTCACCAATCTTTCAGCCAGGCCAGTGTCGGTACTTTGAGGAAGGTTCCCGTGCTTTCGCACGGACCTAATTATAGTAAAGCTCGTTTTCCCAGAGGCGTAACCCCGTTGACACCTTTCTAGACACCTACTTGATCGGCTAATTGTAAAGTGCAAAACTCTCCCAGGAGTAACAATTACTCGCAGTGGGTATCGGGATCCAACTATCACATAGAATGTATGCAATCTCATTGCAAATTTCAACACTTGAAACTCCCGATAGTGGTTTTTCCCCCTAGCACTTATGATCTTAAGTATGGTCAACAAATCATAAGCACTAGTCAAGTTCTACCCGTCATTTCGTGATTAATTAGACCCACCCACATGACCCTTAACTAAGATCAACAAAGTCACGCGACTGTCCTAACTAATCGCATCATATGCGGTGTAGGAAGACATCACTTAGCAACCGTACACTGTTCCTTGACTATGGTCAACAAACACAGCACGAATACTAAGTACTCTACTTCCTAAAATGACGGAGGGTTGCGAATGGTTTTTATGAAAACCTTTAACTCTTTGAACATGATCTCGTTGCGGAATCAAATGGTTTTTAAATGGACTGTTTTTTAGGCTTTTCTAGTTTTGCTAAAGGGGTCACTCCCGGTGAAGGGATCGTCGGCCCTTTCCTCATCGAATAAGGTGCAGGATATATCATATATACCGCTGTGCAAAGCAAAAACTATAGAAGCAATCAAAAGACAAACCGAGGGTTGTAGCATCTGCCAGTTATTGCTAAAGGAGTCACTCCCGGCGAAGGGATCTCGGTCCTTTCCCTATCGAATAAGGTGCAGGATGTTCTACAAGGAACACCACGATGCAAAGCAAGAACTGTAGCTACCTGTTTTATTTTGAAATTCGATTCCACAACATCTTTTAGGTTTATTTTCTTTCATTAATCTCATTAATGAATATCCCATCATTTAAGTCCACCTAAACATCACAGATAAATATAACGTACGCTTATGTCATCCGCATTCGCCTCGATGTCCCGTCTGCACCGTTAGGTTAGGTAACTAACGGCAGAGCGGGGGCAGGGCTAGCACGGGTGTAAAACATAAGCAACGTCTATATAATATATCATATATACTATATACAATATCTATCTGAACATATCACATGATCACATCACAGATAACACAGCAGAAAATATCATATGAAATATTGGATATTCTAGGACGTCCGTGTTTTTAATACAAGCCAGTATAAAACACGGATTCCACGGTCGCGATGAATAGCCAATCCCATACCCCTAGACCCTACGAGAGCGACAAGCAACCCTACCAATTCTAAGGTTAGGAGACCCGAACTCGACTCTTCGAGATGGTCTCCCACTGGACCCTAGAACCCGGTTACATGTGCTCCCCTCCTTGGGTCTATCCTAATGCGGAAAAGTAAATAATATACATCAATGGAGACATCTTCCGCTACCTGGAAGTGCCCCAATAAAAGAATATTACATACAAGTTTTTTTACATGAATGAAAATGAAAAACACTCATCTCACATAAAAAACCCCGGCTATTCAAACACGACGATCCAATATAACATATCCAGCAACACATAACATCACATGTCATCAACGTAAGTAAATATGCACATCCCAATTGTCGTTGACATATAGCAACGAAACCGGCGATATCACATATTACACTTACGGTCACAGAAAAAAATGTAAAACTACAACAGTTGGAATCCGCAAACTCTTTAGACATCGCATGCCTAACCAAATGAATTCCTTAGACATTGCATGCCTAACAATTATAAACCCCGCATTTTGGTCTCATTATCGAAAACTCTTTTCAATATAAAGTCAGGCAATTCAACAAGATTCCCGGCATCCAAAACGAATGCTCGTCGTAAACTTTAGTAGACGGCCGCACCCCCGATACCGTCGACGAAGTGCACTAGGCGGAACACCGCTGCCGCGAGCACCCGAACGGATGCTTTTTGGCGACGGGGTTCTCCTACAGTCACTTGGTCGGGGCTATGGGGTGTAGCTGTCTATTAAGTTTACCGACGAGTATCCGCGTAATCAACGTGATTGCGACGGACTTTTGATCACATCAAAATCCCGTGGTAACCAATCAAGTGAGACTAAACTGCTATGTTTATAACATCCAAATCAGTTATCTCATAACTACTTGTGGATTCCAAATATTGTATCACATTCAAGATAAATAGAAAATGTTAAACTTTCCGATCGAACAGTCAAACACCTAAGTTTTCCCGAAACAGCTCAACACATGAAATAGGTTTAAAAAACATTCACTTCATGCCTCAGTACCAACGGTCCAGCCGTAGAAGGGTCAAGCCAACGCCTCACATGTGGCACGCCGTACTGCGCCAAACCCTAAGGTACAAAGGGCAGTTCAAGACGGTCACATAATCGAGTTAAGGTTTGTTGTCTTCTAGAGGGTCCATCGCGTTACTTGCACTACTTAGAACGTCTTTAAACCACGGAAAAATCCAACATTTGGAAATTTCCCGATAGGGGAAAAAGTGGGTATTTATATCCGGTCGAACTTTTTAACATATTCTAAAATTACCCGGAAAAACACATAGACAAAATTAGATAATCCGATCGAATCTGCGAACTCCCAATACAACCCAGAAAACTCAACTCTTGAGTAAACTTTAAAAATTCCTAGAAAACACAGGCATTGCATAAAGGTATTACCGTGCAAAGAAAATTCCAAGATACTCCTATATGGCCGCGGAATCGCCGCACATGCCATGCTCGTGCCGCGGTTCCACGGCCACGTGGTCGAGTTACCCTCACGTGCTTCACAGTAATTCATGAAAAAGCCTGCTGAATTTTCTGGATATTTTTAATTCACAAAAATCCCCGATTTCAGAAAATGTACAGAGAATGGTTTTGAATTAGGGTTTCGGGTTCGATCGGGTTTCTAACTTCGTCAACTCATCGCCTAAGGCTCTAGCTTGGCTCTGATACCACTGTAGGGATCCTAGGCATACCCATGAGGTTCTACAAGTGATCAATCATGTCCAATTCAAAAAATTCATGTGCCAAAGAAACCCTAAGCAAGATCGTAACTAGAGGTAAAAGCGAAACTATGCAAGTTAACAACTTTAACTAAAAGGAAAGTGACTACAACCTTTGTAGATCCGGTCCTCCACTTCTCTAGCTTCGTGTTGACGTCCCTCCGCTGCGATCATCGGAATCCCGGACTCTCTTGTCGGTTTCATCGGAGAAATGATCGGGCTAGGTCGTTGACATCGATGCCGAAGATGATCTACGTCGAGGCAACTCAAGATCAAGCTCCACCTTCACCAAGTCATGAAACTTATGAAGAAAAAACCCTATACTACATGGCAAGTGGTAGAGGATGAAGAAATAGGAAGTGGGTTCACTTTGGATTTGGATTTCTCACTTGGAATCATCACTTGGAAATTTTCAAGAAAGCTTTCTTCTTCACTTAAAGAAGATGAAGAAGAAAATGGAAAAAGAATTATCATAAAAAGAAAATTCAAGTGATATCTATCATATTGCAACCATGGGTGAGATAAACTCATGTAGAGAATAAACTATGGTTTAGGCAAATGGTTAGGTTAAGCAAAAGAAACAAAATGGTTGAACTTTTCAAAGCTTCATGAAGCCTCAAAGAAAATCGAAAGTTAGCCACCATTTTATTTCTTGCTAAAATGAATAAATAAATAAATGAATAAATAAATTAAAACCCTAACCATTTACCTAAACATTGTTCAAAGCATACACACACCCAAGTTTGCATGTATCATCAAACATGATACAAACAAGTGCACAAAACTATATCATATATACAATGTGCATATCAAGTGAGAAAATCCATCTTAAGTGAACTAATACTAGTTAATGTAAAGTAATATATCAAATATATAATTATACATTAAATCATTAAATCAACACTTGATTTAATGATCCGGTCATACTGCATATAACCGACTAATATCAAGTGTATCAATGTATCGAATCAACACTTGATTCGGTTGCACGGCTATATCATATATAGCCGTCCAATGATACAAATCGCGAGAATGAAATACAGTATCACATACTGGTATTATTCTTGGTCCCGTACATATCTCATATGCGCTCCTATTTCGTTTCGCTTGAGCCAGGAAACCTCTGTGTAGGACTCTAAGGACTCGTCAATAAGCCGGCAGGAGGTGATGATCATATCAAACACCCAAAAGCCGCAAGCGGTCTGCTAAACGTAACGGCCACCCAGGTATTGAGCGATCAAAAGATCAACGAGCAAGCCCGCTCACACTCCTGTGAATCCAACCAGCAACACTTACCGTACAGTCCGGTCTGTTCGTCTCATATGTCGCATATCTCGCCTAGGGGTGGTAAACGTCAGACCCTAGTAGCTTGATAAGTCATGCCGATATAAGGTCCATAACAAGCATGAAACTACTGATAACTCTTACTAGTAAATCACTGCAACCCTGGCCAGGGATTTCCAGTTATGGCCAGTAGAGCATAGCGCAACATCAACCCCCAATACCGGGAGAGACGAATCCCCTCCTATCGCTCATTACCTCCATGTGAATCGGGACTGTACCCAAAAAACCACCTGTTTGCACGACTCAATAGAGCCGTGGTAGGGTGGAAATCAAAGAACAGTGGGAGACACACAAGACTATGACGATCTCGGGTCAACAGACTAAGCTGTACCAGTGTCACCACAGAACTGCCATCTGACATGAGGTATAATACCATCTAGGAGTTCTCGGCGAGTCCGTTCAGTGTACCCAGTCATCACTGAGCACCCGCATACCATCTCTGATGTCAAACACCAATGGATATGGGATCATCCATCGCCCATCACATGGGTCGAGAAGATATACGCTAGTCTACTCTGGAATATCGATGCCCCGTCTCGATATTCCCACGACTAGGAATATTGAAGGATGTACTCATGGACTACCCAGGCCCCACTAGTATGATCTACATCATAGTCCTGGAAGTTGAGTACACATCCTAAGGGCTTTATCAACATGTAACAGAGAGACAGGAAGTATACACGTTAAGATAAAGGGCAACCAGATAGCGTACTATCATGTCAAGCAAGAAAGTCCTACTTATATATGTCCCAGCATCCACTACAATATACATCCTATGTACAGTAATGGCCTATAGGGCATACATATAACTAACAAACACCCTAATCTAAATGGCTAGAATTGATTAGGATGATGAAGTAGGATTTTAGCTCTCATTTGTTTTCTTAATCTCACTCATTTTCATCACTTCTAAAAAAGCTATAAAGCTTTTCAAGCAAGAAGGAAGAAGAAGAAGAAGCAAACTCTTTTTGTGATGAATAATGAATAACTCAAGTGTGATGTTAGAAATGCAACCATAGTATAAGTGAGAAGCCTTAACCCATGTAGAGAAACAACTATGGTTAAAGGGTTTAGTTGGGTTAAGCAAATATCTTGCAAAATATCACAAAATATCCATGTCAAAGTCAAAGCTTCAAGAAGCTTCTTGAAAGTTTAACCATAATCCTAACCCTAACCATATTAAAACTCCAAAAATCATGTTGCATTTATAACCATAACATGGTACAATATTATATATCACATATACAATATTTATTGTAACAAAATAAAATAATACAATTAACATATATCAATGTATTACCTGAGTGAGAAAAAGAATCTTTTAGTGAGCTTATATTAGTCAATGTAATTTAATATATCAAATATATAATTATACATTAAATTATCGAATCAACACTTGATCCGATAATCCGGCTATTTTACAAATAACCGACTAATATAATCTGTATCAGTTCATCGAATCAACACTTGATTCGATGAACCGGCTATATCACATATACCCGGCCGATATCTCATATCACGAGAATCTAATATGGTATCACATACACGTATTGTTCTCGGACCCACACATATCATATATGTGCTCCTACTCCGTTTTGCAAGAGCCAGGAAATCTCTGTGTAGGACTTTAAAGAATCGTCAATACGCCGGCAGTAGGTGATGATCATATAAAACATCAACAAGCTGCAAGCGGTCAGCTAAACGTAACTGCCACCCAGGTATTGAGCAATCAGAAGATCAACAAGCAAGCCTGTACTTTCACCCGTGAATCCAACCAGTAACACTCCCATACAGTCCAGTCTCTTCGTTTGATATGTCGCATATCTCGCCTAGGGGTGGTCAACGTCAGACCCCAGTAGCTTGATAAGTCGTGTTGATATGAGGTCCATAACAGTTCGAGAAACTACTGATAACACTTATCAGTAAATCTCAGCAACCCTGCCCAAGGATTTCCAGTTATAGCTAATCGAACAAAGCGCATCATCAACTCCCTATACCGGGAGAGACGAAACCCCTCCTATCGCTCATTGCCTCTATGTGATTCGGGACTGTACCCAAAAGCCACCTTTTTGCACACCCTTTTGGACATGGTATGATGGAAATCAAAGCACAGTGGGAATGACACAAGACTCTATGACGATCTTGGGTTTACAGACTAAGTTGTACCAGTGTCACCAGAGAACTGCCATCTGACGTGAGGTATAATACCTTCTGGGAGTTCTCAGTGAGTCCGTCTGGAAGTCCACATTGCCTACCCCGGTGCTTGCGGGGAGGTGGAAAACGGAATAAAAATAGGATTTTTTATCGAACTAGGCAACATGGACTAACTAAAGGAGGATCTTTGCTAAACAAAAACTAACTAAAAGCTAACTAGAAATTAGCTATAGGGTAGAAAGGTTATACCTAGGGCTTTATGTCCTTCTCTCCTTGCTCCTTATAGTGAACGGAAGTGATCTCCTTGTCGTCTTCTCTCGTCGAAGAAGGATCCACCTGAGAGCCTCAACCTTTGGCTTCAACTTTAAGCTAGAAGTGACTAAAGTGCTAGAAGTGCTAATTCTAGAACCCTAGATGAGAGTAGAGATTATCAAGAAGAGGTTTTTCTCAAGCTCAAGTGTTTCTCAACACATGAGAGGGGAGAGCTTGAGAGAGAGGAAGAGGAGGAGAGAGAAAGCATATGATAGAATGAGAGAATAAAATGAACCATTCTCTCATATATAGGTGAATTATGTAAATTGATAATTAGGAAGATAATTGCCATAGCTTAATCAAGACATGACCATTATCATTTCATTTTTAATGCAAATTGCAAGGATCAAAGAGCATCTTTTAAATGAAATGATGATGGTCAAAGTGTCAACCTAGGTCAACAAGTCAAGAATGTCAAATGGTCAACAACCCTAACCGTGCACAATTATATTAAACTAATATCAATTAACCATAATACACACATAAGCATTAGGGTTAATAAAATGACAATGGTCATTAACCCTAATCAAAGTCCTCTCCCACTGTGCATACACACCCGTATTCGTGATCCAAGGAACACGAATACAACGAGATAAAACCAATCCCAAATCATATACTAGGATCCGGCTTAAACTAAAGCCCGCTAGTATAAGCTGTCCGGACAGCAAACGTGCACAAGTGCGCGGATGTGAACGAACCCTGTCGCAAAACCATGCGAGCTCTACTCATTTTGCCTAAAGGCGAATAGCTCTCTGTGTGGGACTCTAAAGACTCGACACTACGCTGGCAGTGGGTTTAACCACAGACCGCAAGCGGCACTAGCTGTACGTAACGGTCCCCAGGTAGATGCCGATAAGAAGACTGACGAGGTGAACTCATCTGAACTCCTACTGAGCCTGAATGTGACAGTATCCGTATAGTCCGGTCTGTTCGTCTGATACATCGCATGGCAGGCCTAGGGGGCGGTGAACGTCACTCCCCTAATTGCGGTACAAGTCGTGTCGGAGTGTAGCCCAGAACACCCTGAGATAACACTGGAAACCTACCAGTATATCTTGCTTGCCCTGGTCAGGGACAACTTGTGTAATGGCTCTCCTGGACACAGCGCGATGTCAACCCCCAATAGCGGGAGAGACGAATCCTGTCTAACTGTCACTGCCTCCAAGTGCTTCGGGACTGCACCCAACTACCACCTGTTTGCACGACTCCTTTGAGCTGTGGTAGGGTAGTAATCAAAGTACAGTGGGAACACACTCGAGGCGAAGTGACAGTGTCAAGTCAGCGGACTAAGCTGTACTCATGTCACCTGGGAACTGATAACTGATGATAGGTATAATACTAACCAACAGTTCCCGACGAGTCCTGTCCAGTGTACTCGTAACCTAACGAGCACCCGCATACTATCTCAAGTACGACGTACTGACGGCTGTGGGACAGACTGTGAATATCCCAAGCTTCCATCAAGTAATATACTTACTAGTATGATACAGTAATGGCCTCTAGGGCATATACACTAACAATCTCCCACTTGCACTAAGGCCATATACTGGCGTATCGAAGACCTATCATCTCGATCAGCCGCTCGAACTGAGTCCGAGGCAAGGCCTTGGTGAATGGATCTGCAGTGTTATCTTCTGAAGCAACCCTCCGAACCTCGATCTCCTGGCGATCCACGATCTCCCTGATCAGGTGATACCGCCTTAAGATGTGTCTGGATTTCTGATGGGACCTGGGTTCCTTCGCTAAAGCTATAGCCCCGTTGTTGTCACAATACAGAGGTATTGGGTCAACAATGGACAGAATCACCTGAAGTTCTTTCAAGAACTTCCTCATCCAGACAGCTTCTTTTGCGGCATCAGATGCAGGTATTCCGCTTCCATAGTCGAGTCAGCAACGGTTTCCTGTTTGGAGCTCTTCCAACACACCGCCCCTCCATTGAGGGTAAAGACAGAACTCGACATGGACTTGGAATCATCCTTGTCACTCTGGAAGCTGGAGTCAGCAAAGGCCTCAATCTGGAGGTCTTTTCCGCCATACACCAAGAACATCTCCTTAGTCCTTCTCAGGTACTTGAGAATGTTCTTTACCGCTATCCAGTGTTTCTCCCCAGGGTTTGACTGATACCTGCTTACCACACTCAGTGCATAAGCCACATCTGGTCTGGTACACAACATCGCATACATTATAGAGCCTACCGCAGAAGCGTACGGTATAATAGACATGCGATCCCTCTCCAAATCAGTCTTGGGAGATATCTCTTTGGAGAAGGTGATCCCGTGACAAGCTGGTAGATTACCGCGCTTGGAATCTTCCATACTGAATCTCTTTAGTATGGTGTCGATGTACCTGGACTGTGAAAGTCCTAATATCCTCTTGGATCTGTCACGGTAGATCCGGATACCCAGAATGTATGAGGCATCACCCAGGTCTTTCATGGAGAACCTGTGTGACAAGAACCCCTTGACAGATTGTAGCATAGGAATGTCATTTCCTATTAAGAGAATGTCATCCACGTATAAAACGAGGAATACCACAGTTCTCGCTACAGATCTACAATAGATGCATGGTTCATCTGGATTTTTGATAAAGCCAAATTCCTTGACCGTCTCATCAAAACAGATGTTCCAACTCCGCGATACCTGCTTTAGTCCATAAATGGACTTAAGCAACTTGCACACCTTTCTGCTGCTCCCACTCTGAATGAAACCCTCTGGCTGGTCCATATAGACACACTCCTCTAAATGTCCATTTAGAAAAGCGGTCTTTACGTCCATCTGCCAAATTTCATAATCGTGGAAGGCAGCAATGGCAAGAAGGATCCGAATGGATTTCAGCATAGCTACTGGAGAAAAGGTTTCATCATAGTCCAAACTAGGTCGCTGACGAAAACCCTTTGCAACCATTCTAGCTTTATAGGTCTCAACCTGTCCATCTACACCAATCATCCTTTTGAAGATCCACTTGCATCCTACGGGTTTTACCTCATCTGGGGCAATGACCAACGTCCATACTTTGTTGGTGTACATGGACTCCATTTCGGTCCGCATTGCATCCAGCCATTTTACCGAGTCGACGCTCTGAATGGCTTGCTGGAAGGTAGTAGGCTCATCACAATCTATGATGCAATCCTCTCTATCCCCTTCAATGAGAAAACCGTAGTATCTCTCGGGCGGATGAGACTGCCTATTACTCTTGCGGAGTGGCGTGGGAATGTCCTGATCTTTTGAACCCTCTGGTTCTACTAAGCATTCAGTAATAGATTGTGGTTCTGGAATTTCTTCCAGTTCTATTGCACTCCCACTTATTTCTTTTTCTAAGAACTGATGTTCCAGAAAATGGGCATTACGAGAAACAAGGACTTTTTGTTCCTCTGCATAATAGAAAAGATACCCCCTGGAGTTCTTTGGGTATCCCACAAACTTGCACAGTACTGAGCGTGCATCTAGTTTGTCCGTATGCTGCTTTTTGACATAAGCTGGACATCCCCAAATCTTCAGGTATTGAAGATAGGGTTTCTTCCTACTCCATAACTCATATGGTGTGGTAGGCACAGTCTTAGTGGGAACTCGGTTCAAAAGGTATGCAGCTGATTCTAGCGCATATCCCCAGAACGATCGCAGTAACTCAGCGTTACTCATCATGGACCGTACCATATCCAATAGGGTTCGGTTCCGTCTCTCCGATACACCGTTATGTTGCGGAGTGTATGGAGGAGTAAGCTGAGAGAGAATTCCATTCTCTTTTAAGTAACCCAGGAACTTGGCACTCAAGTATTCTCCACCTCGATCAGATCTTAGTGTCTTGATACTTTTGCCTGTTTGTTTTTCTACTTCATTCTTGTATACTTGGAATTTCTCAAAAGCTTCGGATTTATGCTTCATTAAGAAGACATGTCCGAACCATGAAAAATCATCCGTGAAAGTAAGGAAGTAAGAATAACCGCTCCGTGCATGTGTAGACATTGGACCGCACACGTCGCTGTGTACGAGTCCCAAGAGCTCGCTCGCTTTTACTCCGTGTCCAGTGAACAGAGTCTTTGTCATCTTTCCTTTGAGACAGGATTGACAAGTTGCATACGATTGATATTCGAACGGATCCAAATATCCTTCTGTATGTAACTTAGTCAACCTTCTCTCATTGATGTGACCCAGTCTACAATGCCATAAGAAAGTTTTATTGATTTCTGGAGACTTTCTTTTGTATGTATTCTGGACATTGAAAATCTGTGGTTGGTTCAATACGTATATACCGTTGTTTAATGTACCTGACCCAATCAAAACTTGATTAAGGTGAATGTTCACTACATTACTTACAAATGCAAATTCATAACCTTCTTTAGATAATAAAGATACAGAAATGATATTACAGGTTGCATTTGGTACAAAATAACAACTACGTAAAACCAAAAAGTGTCCATCCGACAATCCCAGGTGATAGTCCCCCACGGCCTCAGCATCCATGCTAGCACCGTTTGCAACTCTGAGGGTCATGTCACCTGCCTTCAAAACTCTACGCTTTCTCAACGCCTGCAAAGAATTAAAGATATGAGATCCTGATCCGGTATCCAATACCCAGGATGTAGAGTTTATCGATAGACAGTTTTCAATAACATACACACCTGAAGCTGAAGCCGCAACTCGCTTCAGATCCTGGGTTCTGGCCTTCCAAGCCTTGCAATCCTGTTTCCAGTGTCGACATTTGTGACAATAGAAGCATTCTTCCTTCCCCACCGGCTTTCCCGCTACCTTTGTTGCCATTCTTTTTCCCTTCGTATCCACTTTACTGACACCGCCTCTTGGTTTGGCGGGGGCTTTCTTCTTCTTACCCTTGGCTTTCGCCCTGGATCTAGAAGAGGAAGATCCTCCTACAAACAAAGTGGATGTCTCCCTACCCTTCTGTAGGGTGCCCTCAGCACTCCTCAACATGTTCAGAGGTTTGGAAAGTTCAACCTCCTTTCCTTGCATGTTGAAGTTTAGGATAAACTGGGTGTAAGTGGAAGGAAGGGACTGGAGAATCAAATCAGTGTAGAGTTCATTCTCCAACGTGGTCCCAAGGTCCGCGAGCTCCTCTATGTAGCCAATCATCTTAAGCACGTGTTCCGCTACCGATGATCCGACGGCCAATCTTGCCGAAAATAGCTTCTTCGACACTGCGTATCTTGCGATACGAGACTGCTCTCCATACAGTTCTTTTGTATGGAGAAATATGGACTCTAGGTCCATATTCTCGTGCCTCCTCTGATGTTCGTTGTCCATCGAGGCAAGTACGAGGCATTTGGCCTTCGCGCAATCTATCTCCCATGTCTTACGGATTTATACATCCGCGACGTTGGAGGTGGGACCTGGGACAGGAGGAGCTTTGGTGGTAAGGATATACCCCAACTTGTCGTAAGTGATTGCCATCTTGACATTCCTGAGCCAATCTTTGTAGTTTGGCCCAGTCAGTATGTTTTTATCTAGTAATAACTTAAGTCCGGTCATGTTGAATGGTCGCTGCAATTAGGAGAGAGAAAAGAAACACTTTAGCATGATGCTCTTGCAAGTTTAGAGTGGTTTTTAATTTGTCTAAACTGGATGGCTCCCACTGTCTCTCGAATCCCTTCTCAAACCGTAAAGAAAGGATTAGTCGGGATCAATCTCACCGTACAATACTTGCTTAACCGTTCAGCCAGGCCAGTGTTGGTACTTCGAGGGAGGTTTTCCAACGCTTTCGCGAAGTTTCTTAATTAAGTAACCTCTTTTCCCTATGGGCGTAGCCCCGCTAACACCTTTCTAGACACCTACTAAGTTTATAGCATTGATCGTTAAGTGAGAGTTTTCCTGAGGAGTAGCATATACTCACAGTTGGATCGGGATCCAAATATCATCGCGTGATAAAACCGAAGGAATCCTACCAGAATCATCACACTCCAAATGGTATGCAGCGCTAGCAAGTTTCAGTGCTTATGAAACTCCTGATATTGATTTTTGCCCCATGCTCTTATGACCTTGGCATGAGGTCAAAATGTCATAAGTCACATGTCAAGTTCTTCCCATCATTATCCCGGTTAATTTGAACCCACCCGTACCTACCCTTGACGTTGGCCAAAATGGCAGTACTACTGTCTCAAACCAACGCATTCTATCTTTGCAACAGATAAATATCCGGAAGCTACCATTCACTATGCCTTGGCATGAGGTCAAAATACATAGCTTGAATACTACCGAACATTTAACTGAAATGATGGAGGGCTACGAATGGTTTTGGCGAAACCGTGAATGTAGTGAACTTGATATAATCGATGGAACGAGATAGCTTTTAAAAGGAGTGGTTCAAGCTCCGCGTTTAAAAGTTTAGTTTTGAAAAGAACCGAGTGGCTTTCAAAATGTTCCATTCGACTTTTACTTGGTTTATTTTCTTGCATTAGTTCTTTTAATGCGTCCCATCATTTAATATTACCATTGCAGAAAACAACCAAAATATGACGTACGCTTATGCCATTCGCATTCGCCACGGGGCCCCATCATCACCCGTTAGGTTACTTAACTAACGACAGAGCGGGGGCTGGGCTACCGCGGCTGTAAAACATAAGCAACGCCTAAATTGTTATAGTTTATAGATATATAGCAATGATAGACATTACAGAGCACAGATGAATACATTGGATATACTAGGAATCCGCAATCCGTTCGAGCCTGCAACGAAAAGCGGATTACACGGTCGCGGTGAATAGCCAATACCCCACCCAAGACCCCTACGGGTGCGGCAAACTACCTGCCAAGTACCCGAAGCGAAGCAACCTCTCTCAACACCGTCAGTAGGCCACTCGGCACTTCGAGATACCCGGTAGTTTATGCACCCCCTCCATGGGTCTATCCTAGGAGCAAAAATAGTAAAAAGAATTATACAATGACGGCTACAACCCCGACCCGGTTGTGCGGCCATACAAATAATAATACATCAATTTACATATTACAATGAATGAAAGAAAAAAAACACTCATCTCACATCCACCCCGGCTATTCACCCACGACAATCCAATGCATTCATATACACATACCATCATCAAACACAGATCACAGATATGTATAACCCCCACTAATCGACGTATAGCGATTAGCCGACGTTCAATACATATAAACATCATAGATATAACCCATTAGTCAAAGTGTAGTGAGGTTCGATCAGAAAATACGGATTTATAGGCCCACAAATACAAATTTCTATTCTGGAAAATCTGGGCACAAATAAAATGTCTTAAAAATCCCAAAGCCAAGTCAGAATAACACTGCACCAAACTTGGTTCAGAACCAAGTAACTCGGCCGCGGTTCAGCGGCAATAGCATGCTATTGCCGCGGAACCGCGGCGCTTTGAACAATTCTCTGGATCGTTTTTGGTGTGTGTCTTAACAAAACCCTGAGATGATTTTTGAAGTATGATTTTTTTTTATTTTGAGCAGAAAAAAAAACAACAGAAAGTTAGGGTTTTGTATGTTTTGGTTTTGCGATTTTTCCGATCAAACTTCCATACACTTTTACTACCTGGCTAGTTTATGTTTAGTTAGGCTCTGATACCACTGTAAGTCCACGTTTCCCACCCCGGTGCTTGCGGGGAGGCGGAAAACGGAATAAAAATCGGATTTTTATTGAACTAGGCAACATGGACTAACTAAAGGAGGATCTTTGCTAAACAAAAACTAACAAAAAGCTAACTAGAAATTAGCTATAGGGTAGAAAGGTTATACCTAGGGCTTTATGTCCTTCTCTCATTGCTCCTTATAGTGAACGGAAGTGATCTCCTTGTCGTCTTCTCTCGTCGAAGAAGGATCCACCCGAGAGCCTCAACCTTTGGCTTCAACTTCAACCAAGAAGTGACTAAAGTGCTAGAAGTGCTAATCCTAGAACCCTACATGAGAGTAGAGATTATCAAGAAGAGGTTTTTCTCAAGCTCAAGTGTTTCTCAACACATGAGAGGGGAGAGCTTGAGAGAGAGGAAGAGGAGGAGAGAGAAAGCATATGATAGAATGAGAGAATAAAATGAACCATTCTCTCATATATGGGTGAATTATGTAAATTGATAATTAGCAAGATAATTGTCATGGCTTAATCAAGTCATGACCATTATCATTTCATTTTTAATGCAAATTGATAGGATCAAAGAGCATCTTTTAAATGAAATGATGATGGTCAAAGTGTCAACCTAGGTCAACAAGTCAAGAATGTCAAATGGTCAACAACCCTAACCATGCACAATTATATTAAACTAATATCAATTAACCATAATACACACATAAGCATTAGGGTTAATAAAATGACAATAGTCATTAACCCTAATCAAAGTGCTCTCCCTCTGTCTCAATCAACTGTGCATACACACCAGTATTCGTGATCCGAGGAACACGAATACAATGAGATAAAACCAATCCCAAATCATATACTAGGATCCGGCTTAAACCAAAGCCCGCTAGTATAAGCTGTCCGGACAGCAAACGTGCACAAGTGCACGGATGTGAACGAACCCTGTCGCAAAACCATGTGACCTCTACTCATTTTGCCTAAAGGCGAATAGCTCTCTGTGTAGGACTCTAAAGACTTGACACTACGCTGGCAGTGGGTTTAACCACAAACCGCAAGCGGCACTAGCTGTACGTAACGGTCCCCAGGTAGATGCCGATAACAAGACTGACGAGGTGAACTCATCTGAACTCCTACCGAGCCTGAATGTGACAGTCTCCGTACAGTCCGGTCTGTTCGTCTGATACATCGCATGGCGGGCCTAAGGGGCGATGAACGTCAGTCCCCTAATAGCGGTACAAGTCGTGTCGGAGTGTAGCCCAGAACACCCTGAGATAACACTGGAAATCTACCAGTATATCTCGCTTGCCCTGGCCAGGGACTACTTGTGTAATGGCTCTCCTTAACACAGCGCGATGTCAACCCCCAATACCGGGAGCGACGAATCCTGTCTAACCGTCATTGCCTCCAAGTGCTTCGGGACTGCACCCAACTACTGTTGCGCCACGGCAGCGCCCCGGCTGTCTACTCGAGGCCAAAATGCGGAATCAAAATTTTTCTTAACTTTAAACCGGCGCTACCGCGGACAATAAGCCTGGATCGTGACCATTAACCTAGCTACTAGTTAACAAGAGAAGGGAAGAGAAGCTATACCGAGCGATCCGTGTTCTTCGGTCTTCGTCTCCACTCCGATCTCCTCGCGGAATCTCCGGTCGTCGCCTCCTCGTCGAAATGGGCACCACATCGCCGGGTTCTTTTACGGGCTCCCACCTCTGGACCGAGGCAACTCGGGCGCGAAGTTGGCTAGCCGACGCGTCCAAGGGTACTGTAGGTTGCAGTGTAGAAAACCTTGTCTCTTTTGGGGGTTGGTTGCCTTTGATGGAGGTATGAACAGGATATGAACTTGGTAATTTTTGGTGGCAAGCTAAAATGAGATGAATGATAAATTTCCCACCCCAAAAAATGAAATGAACCTCTCCCCCTCAACTCATGTGGCCGGCCCCCCTTATCAAAACCCAAAGTGGTGGAGGGAAAAATAAAACAAGAAGGGAGGTGATGGTAGTAAAAGTAAAGGGGTGACCACATCCAAAAACCATGATAACAAGGTCAATTCTAAATCAAGAACAACTCTAATCACAAAGACATGATGTATAAAGCATCTCATGATGATAGAAGCCACAAATGCAAGAAACCCCTCCACAATAAGTTATTTGCAAATAACCCCCTCCATCACAAAGGTCCGGCAGTGAAGAAACAAAGGAAAACCGGCCGGAACGGAATACAAACCGGCAACTCCAAAAAAATGATCCCGTAATAAATTACAGGAAAACCCCACTACTGCATATACATACCCGCATTTGTATTCCCACTGAATACAAATGCAACGAGACAAAATCTACACTGTCTAATATTAGGATCCGGCTTAAGCCAAAGCCGGCTCGTAAAAACCGTCGGATCACGATCCGTGCAATACCGCACGTATCTGATTGAACCCTGCCATATCTCCATACGGCCTCTACAGCGTTTCGCCCGAAACTTGAGTAACTGAGTGTGGTGGACTCTAAAGACTCGTCAATACTATGGCTGTGGATTTAACCACTAGCACGTCAGAGGTATTAGCCATACGTGACGGGCCACCAGCTATTGACCAAAAGGGACGTCGATGAGCGAACTCATCCTGACACCCTACTGAGCCTGTCAGTGACAATATCCGTACAGTCTGGTCCGTTCGTCTATGAGCATCGCATGGCGGGCCTAGGGGGTTGGTAAAAGTCAGACCCCCAATAGCGGTACAACTCGTGTCGGAGTGTAGCCCAGAACACCCTGAGATACTGCTGGAATACCTACCAGTAAATCTCCTGCCTCGGCCGAAGGCTTTGTGTAATGGCTCTCTTAGACACAGCGCGACCTCACCCCCAATACCGGGAGAGACGAACCCCTGCAGATCCACTCACTGCCTCCATGTGGCTCGGGACTGTACCCAACTAAAACCTGTTTGCACGACTCCTTTGAGCCGTGGTAGGGTATGAATCAAAGCACAGTGGGAACTCACACTAGACAAATGACGATCTCAGGTCGATGAACTAACCTGTACACATGTCACCAGGGAACTGCTATCTGACATCTGGTATAATCCCAACTAGCAGGTTCCCGGCGAGTCCTGTCCGGTGTACTCATAACCCAATGAGCACATGTATACATCTTAGGTGAACCAACTGACACCAATGGCTTGTGAGACCGGCCACCGTCCCTCGTCGGGGTCTCGACTGTATACACTAGTCTACTAATGGAGTATCGATGCCCAGTCTCAAAACTCCCACGACTAGGGACCTTTTAAGGATGTGCTTATAGACTCCAGCTCTCACGTATATGATCGCCCTCATACTGCTGGTAGTCAAGCAAGAATCCTAGGGGCTCTATCAACGTGTAATAGCGACTCGTAAGGTCACCTAAAGCAGTACACGATGTTAAAGATAAACCAGATAGCATACTATCATCTTGAGTAAGACTGTCTAACTGGGACAGGTCCTCCCTCAATCATTGCAATCACGTGCCTGTGATCCAATAATTGACTCTGAGGGCACTATCTCCAACAATCTCCCACTTGCACTCAAGGCTAATTATTGCGATGTCGTATACTCACAGCCCGTGTGATACCGAACACCCAAGTCCTCTACTAGTCCATCTCACAAAGCTCGTTTGAGAAACTATTGCGTTCGAGGAATAGCCTCAGTGAGTGGATCCGCTGTGACGTTTCTTTCTATGTGTCTCTTTATCTCAAGTTCGTGGAGAAAGCCATCTCCCGAAATGAGCAATACCTGTCTTAGATTGTGTCTGGATATCTGATGGGACCTAGCTCATAACTGAACTCCAAATCCAAACTTCTTAGACTGTATCGTCAACTGAACTTAATCAGTATCCTGCGCCATGCCTCCCACAGTATCCGCCTGGACCACCTGTCCAAAATACTGCCCCTCATCAGAGGGAAAACTATAACTCTGACAGCCACTCTGCCATCCAGGTCACCTTGGAAGCCTGGAATGATAACCGTCTCGTAAAGGAGGCTGCCGTTATCAAATCCCTAGAACATTCACTTATGTTCTAAAACTGCTTCCGATTGTTTCTCCAGGATTGGATTAATATCAACTTATTGCATCTACTGCAAGAACAACATCTGGTGTGGTACTTGACATCTCATGATTGACTCAATTGCCTATGCAAGTGATCTGCCAATCATGCACAGCCTTCTCCCCTTTAGTCTGTAAGACACCTTTAGAGAGAGTGACTCCGTCACCTGTAGGTACACTACCGTGCCAGGAGTCGTCCATTCTAAATACTTATAGAATGCTGTCTAAGTACCCAGATTGGGAAACCACTAAAATCTAGATCTAAAACCATAGATCCAGTAATCAGAATGTCTGATATAATATCCAAGTCCTATGTGGAGAAACTACTGTGTGACAACCAAAGAATAACCGATCGTAGTGTAGGAATTTCACTTCCTACTCTGTGTATGTCACCCAAATACCAGGACATCACACCCTACTACCTTCTTAACAGATCCATCCCCTATTCTGATGAAGTCAAATCTATGACTGTCACATCAGAAACAGATGATCTATCTCCGCTATATCTGCTTTAGTCTATAAATAGACATAAGCCTCTCGGCCACTGTGCTTCCATTGCTCCCATTGACTACGACAACCCTCTGGCAGAGTCATATAGACGTACACTTCTAAAGCCAGTTTAGAATGACGCTATACTCATCCTCCTGCCGTGTCTCACAGTATGGAACAACAGCAATGGCAAGTCTGGGTAAACAAGAACCTCCCTGCCATTGTCCTTAAGCATACCGAAGTACCTCTCGGGTGCCTGAGGTTACCCACTTTATCTGCGGAGTGGCCAATGGAATGTCAAATCAGATTGAATCATTAGGTTCTTATCAAATCTTCAGTAATCGTTTGCGGTTATGGAATCACTTCCAGTTCTACCATACTCCCACTACAGTTTTCTGAAAAGTCCATTTCTTTTAAAAATGTGGCGAGTCAAGAACAATATCATTATTGATCTTCCAGATGGTAGAAAGTCAACCCTCGTCATAGCCTGGGTCAACCCACAAACAGCCATTACAGAAACGTGCCTTGAGTTATCCAGAGTCTGGTTTTAAGCATAAGCCGGAAAACTCCCCGTACCTTAACAAAGTCAAGATATGAACTGTTCTATATCCAATATAGAAACAGAGGAATAAATTTAATTGAACCAGATTCAAATCATGCAGCTGTCACCAGTGCATGTCAACTAAATGGAAAAAGGCTGATCAGCATTACTCAACTTAGGAATGCTTCCAATTATGAGTAACCTGAAAGAGAAGCAAGCTCTCTTAATCATTACTATCAACTGAATACCATACACAAGTATCTACATCTTCGATCTCCTTGAAGAATCCTGATACTTGCAATACCTGGTTCTCTACATTATTCATATATCTATAACTTCTCAAAATTCGGACCCTGTGTTTCTACGAAACACTTGTCTAAAAACTAGAGAAGTCATAAGTAAGCCGAATATAGTACGAGGACCAACCCCTCTGTCCGAATGGACACTGGACAATATACAATACTTTGTACAAGTCCCTTAAGTCTAATAACTCATTCACTGTGTGTCGTAGGTTGAAAACTGTACTTATGGTTAAGAAGAATTACACCGCTGTTCAATGATCCTTACCTAACCCTCCACTGGTATAGGTAAATGTCATAGACATAATTTCAAAAAAGTATATCTCACTCTATTAAAATAGACGTACAGATATATCAATTTGAAATTGGTGCATAACAACGGATATTCAAAAGCAAATATTTGCCGTCCGGCAAACAACCCAGGTGACTTCCTCAAATATCACCAATTAAAACGAATTCCGATATAATGAGGATGATCACCTAATTCCCAATAACTTACTCCCACTCATCATCTGTAAAACCATACAGATGTGAGAATCAAACCTGGTAAATACATACCCTGGAGCAAGTGTCTAATTAGGAAATCAGTTTTCTTTTAACAGTACACGGTGAAACTGAAACATTGAAATGTTTCGATGGGGTATCCCGGTATTCCTAGTAATGCCTCTTCCATTATCCAGATTCACAACTGTAACCGTATAATTCTTTGCCATCTCTCCAAATCCCTTTATATGTCTTTAGTCATTACCTTCTGTACACCCCTTTAGGCCAAATGGTTTTCTTCCTTCCCTACCGTTCGGCACCAGCCTATGGTTTGGAAGAAGACTATCCAATAAGCATAATGGGTGTACTGTCCTAATCCTAGGAACACTCGCAATGCGAGAGAAGGTGAAGATAAAAGACAACCGAATAAAGCTTATTCCTATTTCTCCTGAACCAGGATCCATCCCCGAACTGGAAAAAGTTCCTTTCGAGTTCGTATATAACCATACGATGGATTATCCAATAAACTTGGGATCTTCGTAGTGATACGGAGTTTCCTGGAGAAATACAAAGGTGATTTAGGATTGGCGAAGAAATACTTGGTTCGGTCGTGAATAGCAGTCGCAATTTACTTTGCCCTCCTTCTAATCCCTTTCTTTGTCTTAACTTAATACCTTCTGTTCACCGTTTAGGCTAATTGGTTTTCTTCATTCCCCACCGTTCGGCACTAGCCTAAGGTTTCGAAGAAGACTATCCAATTTGCGTAATAGGTGTACTATCTCATAAACCAAGGAGTACTCGCAACCTGAGAGATAGTAAAAGGAAAAGACAACTGAATAGTCCTATTCTTTTTCTCCAGAACCGGAAACCATTCTCGAATAATTTCGAGTTCGTATATAACCATACGATGGTTTTGTCCAATGGAAGTGGACGTTCGTAGTAATACGGGGTGTCCTGGAGAAAAGGGTAAAAGTAGGCGTGGCAATGAGGTTTGCAACTCTGACAATCCAAAAGCCAGTGTTAAGAAGGTTCGGTCAACTTGGTCACTGAGTCATAGTCTAGCGTCGGGTCAATGGTCGCTGCCAAAGAAAGAGAGAAAAGAAACACTCAGCGTGCACTCTAACCTAGATCAGAATGGTTATCACTTTATCTAATCAGGAAACCTTCCACTGTAACGTCAAATTCTTCCCCAAACCTGAAAGAAGAATTAGTCGGGATCACCCGAGGAGTAAACCAACTCATCAGTGGGAATCGGGATCCAACTATCATCGCATGACAACGTGACGGAATCCACTCACGTCACCACACTCCAGAAGGTATGCGCATGCCTGGCAAGTTTTGGTTTCTTTAGAAACTCCCGATGTGATTTTTACCCCTAGGACCCAAGTGACCTTGGCACAGTCAACAAATCAAAGAGTCCTAGTCAAGTTCAACCCGTCATTATCCTGGATTGCATTAACCCACCCGTACAAGCTCTTGACACAGTCAATAAGGCCGCACGACTGTCCTAACCAATCCCTTTAATATGCTACAAACAAACACTACTTAGCTACCGCACACTACGCCTTGACACAGTCAACAAACGCAGCACGAATACTAAGTAATACTTGTAAGAAATGACGGAGGGCTACGTCTAGTTTTTGGCGAAAAACTTTTAACGTAATGAACTTGATATCATTGAAGGAACTGCATAGTTTTTTATAAAAATATAGTGACGAAAACCTTTGCTAAAGAGGTCACTCCCGGTGAAGGGATCTCGGCTCTTTCCCCGTAGAATGAGGTGCAGGATATTCCAACTGAATACCACGATGCAAAGCAAAAGGCAATCGGCTATAGTGAAGTTATTGCCCTGACGCAAACTTCTGTCCAAGGGGTCAATCCCGGTAAAGGGATCTCGGCCCTTGCCTCGTCGACTGAGGAGCAGGATATTCCAACTGAATACCACTGTGCAAAACAAAAGAGAACGCCCTTGCAATAATAACTTTTTGAAAAATGTTCCAAAAACATCAGAATAGGTTTGTTTATCTTGCATTGATCCGAATCAACGCAGTCCTATCAATTGATCACACCACAAAAGAACGAAAATAATGATGTATATATATGCCATCCGCATTCGCCACTGGGTCCCGTCATCACCCGTTTGGTTACTTAACTAACAACAGAGCGGGGACTGGACTAGCGCGGATCCAAAACATATACAACATCTACTAGTATATATATAATATATAATTTTCGCTCAAGGCATGATAAAATATGCAGCATCACAGAAATGTAACCAGCATTACAGAACAATACAGATATCTGGGATCCCCGGGTTTCATAGAGCTGCTACTGAAACCCGACGTTCCCCTGGTCGTGTGGATAGCCTGTGCAATGAAAATCCTAGACCCCTACGGGCGCGGCAAGTTACCCGCCAAAACCTGAAGCGAGGCAGCCCCCTTCAGCAACGTGAATGGACCACCCAGCACTTCACGGAATCCGGCAACTTGGGCACCCCTCCGGGGTCAACCTGTACCCCCTACGAGTGCGGCGAACAGCCGGCCAATTCTAGAGTAAAGCCCCCTCCGTCTCAATGCCATGAGATGCGGGCTCGTTGCCCTCTAGAACCCGGCTGTCCGTGCACCCCTCCGCGGGGTAAACCTAGTACAGAAAGTAAAATATACATACAACGGGTACATCGACCGCAACCTGGTCGTGCCCCAAAAGAATAATACAAACAGGCAATGACGGCAGTCCACATGTCGGACGCTCGCCCCGCAATATCAAATGTACATATAAAACAAAACTGTACTACCACTGCAACCAGGCTATCCCCACGACCGATCCGCAACATCACAGCACAACACAGAACATCAACGTGAATGTCACGTTCGCAAATCAGTTTAACCGGGCTATAGCAGTTAGACATGATTTACCGATCAAGTGACATTCACGGTTGCAGATATAATGTAAATACTGTGAACTAATGTGTTTAAACTTTTTCGATCGATCAAATTTATCGAAGTGGGCCCAAGCATTACTGTAGCACTTAAAGAGAGTCTAGGCCCAAAAAGAATATTCCAAAAACCCCATTTTCAACCCAAAAGCCCACTGCATAAATTTGGTGCGTTGACAAGTCAAAAGCACAGCGGAACCGCGGCCCAAGCATGGGTTTCGCCACGGTTCCGCGGCGGTTTGGTAAGATCTCGCGACAAAATTTTCACAGATTGCTTGTATTTCCATGCACAGTATTCTTCAACACCCTAAAAAAATTTTGGTGGCAAAAAAATTTCGACAGAAACTGTGTATTTGAAAACGCGGGTTTTTGGAATTTTGTTCGATCGAAGATGTAAACACACTAGAACAAGCTAGGCAAGGTTAATGGCGTGGCTCTGATACTATGTTGCGCCACGGCAGTGCCCCGGCCGTCTACTCGAGGCCAAAATGCGGAATCAAAATTTTTCTTAACTTTAAACCGGCGCTACCGCAGACAATAAACCCGGATCGTGACCATTAACCTAGCTACTAGCTAACAAGAGAAGGGAAGAGAAGCTATACCAAGCGATCCGTGTCCTTCGGTCTTCGTCTCCACTCCGATCTCCTCGCGGAATCTCCGGTCGTCGCCTCCTCGTTGAAACGAGCACCACATCGCCGGGTTCTTTTACGGGCTCCCACCTTTGGACCGAGGCAACTCGGGCGTGAAGTTGGCTAGCCGACGCGTCCAAGGGTACTGTAGGTTGTAGTGTAGAAAACCTTGTCTCTTTTGGGGGTTGGTTTCCTTTGATGGAGGTATGAACAAGATATGGACTTGGGAATTTTTGGTGGCAAGCTAAAATGAGATGAATGATAAATTTCCCACACCAAAAAATGAAATGAACCTCTCCCCCTCAACTCATGTGGCCGGCCCCCCTTATCAAAACCCAAAGTGGTGGAGGGAAAAATAAAACAAGAAGGGAGGTGATTGTAGTAAAAGTAAAGGGGTGACCACATCCAAAAACCATGATAACAAGGTCAATTCTAAATCAAGATCAACTCTAATCACAAAGACATGATGTATAAAGCATCTCATGATGATAGAAGCTACAAATGCAAGAAACCCCTCAATAATAAGTTATTTGCAAACTTTCAAATAACCCCCTCCATCACAAAAGTCCGGCCGTGAAGAAACAAAGGAAAACCGGCCGGAACGGAATACAAACTGGCAACTCCAGAAAACTGATCCCGTAATAAATTACTGGAAAACCCCACTACTGCATATACATACCCGCATTTGTATTCCCACTGAATACAAATGCAACGAGACAAAATCTACACTGTCTAATACTAGGATCCGGCTTAAGCCAAAGCCGGCTAGTAAAAACCGTCCGATCACGATCCGTGCAATACCGCACGTATCTAATTGAACCCTGCCATATCTCCATACGGTCTCTACAGCGTTTCGCCCGAAACTTGAGTAACTGAGTGTGGTGGACTCTAAAGACTCGTCAATACTATGGCTATGGATTTAACCACTAGCACGTCAGAGGTATTAGCCATACGTGACGGGCCACCAGCTATTGACCAAAAGGGATGTCGATGAGCAAACTCATCCTGACACCCTACTGAGCCTGTCAGTGACAATATCCGTACAGTCCGGTCCATTCGTCTATGAGCATTGCATGGCGGGCCTAGGGGGTTGGTAAAAATCAGACCCCCAATAGCGGTACAAGTCGTGTCGGAGTGTAGCCTAGAACACCCTGAGATACTGCTGGAATACCTACCAGTAAATCTCCTGCCTCGGCCGAGGGCTTTGTGTAATGGCTCTCCTAGACACAGCGCGACCTCACCCCCAATACCGGGAGAGACGAACCCCTGCAGATCCACTCACTGCCTCCATGTGGCTCGGGACTGTACCCAACTAAAACCTGTTTGCACGACTCCTTTGAGCCGTGGTAGGGTAGTAATCAAAGCACAGTGGGAACTCACACGAGACAAATGACGATCTCAGGTCGATGAACTAACCTATACACATGTCACCAGGGAACTGCTATCTGACATCTGGTATAATCCCAACTAGCAGGTTCCCGGCGAGTCCTGTCCGGTGTACTCATAACCCAATGAGCACCTGTATACATCTTAGGTGAACCAACTGACACCAATGGCTTGTGAGACCGGCCACCGCCCCTCGTCAGGGTCTCGACTGTATACCTTAGTCTACTAATGGAGTATCGATGCCCAGTCTCAAAACTCCCACGACTAGGGACCTTTTAAAGATGTGCTTATAGACTCCAGCTCTCACGTATATGATCGCCCTCATACTGCTGGTAGTCAAGCAAGAATCCTAGGGGCTCTATCAACGTGTAATAGCGACTCGTAAGGTCACCTAAAGCAGTACACGATGATAAAGATAAACCAGATAGCATACTATCATCTTGAGTAAGACTGTTCAACTGGGACATGTCCTCCCTCAATCATTGCAATCACGTGCCTGTGATCCAATAATTGACTCTGAGGGCATTATCTCCAACAACTACCACCTGTTTGCACGACTCCTTTGAGCCATAGTAGGGTGGTAATCAAAGTACAGTGGGAACACACTCGAGGCGAAGTGACAGTGTCAAGTCAGCAGACTAAGCTGTACTCATGTCACCTGGGAACCGATAACTGACGATAGGTATAATACAAACCAACAGTTCCCGACGAGTCCTGTCCAGTGTACTCGTAACCTAACGAGCACCCGCATACTATCTCAAGTACGACGTACTGACGGCTGTGGGACAGACCGTCTCCCACGCTGGGATGAGAAGCGCATACGCTAGTCTACTCCGGAGTATCGATGCCCTATCTCGATAGTCCAACGACTAGGGACCTGTATAAGGATGTGCTTATGGATTACCCAGTCCCCACGAGTGTGAGCGCCATCACAACGCTGGTAATCAAGCAAAGATCTTACGGGCTCTACTAATATTTATACAAGCGATATGCTAAAAGAAACACATGCACATATTAAAGCAGAGACAAACCAAGTAGCATACTACCATTTCGAGCAAGATTGTATATACAAATGTGAATATCGCAAGCATCCATCAAGTAATATACATACTAGTATGATACAGTAATGGCCTCTAGGGCATATACACTAACACCGTCCAGTGTACCCAGTCTCCACTGAGCACCCGTATACCTTCTCTGATGTCAAACACCAATGGATATAGGATCATCCATCGCCCATCATATGGGTCAAGAAGCGCATACGCTAGTCTACTCTGGTATATCGATGCCCTGTCTAACATTTGAAGGATGTACTTGGAGACTACACTGTCCCCACTACTATGATCCGCATCATAGTCCTGGTAGTCAAGTACTCATCCTAAGGGCTTTATAAACATGTGACATAGAGACAATCAAAGTACATGTTAAGATAAAGAGTAACCAGATAACATACTATCATGTCAAGAAAGAAAGTCCTCCCTATATATGTCCAAGCATCCACTACAATATACAACGCATGTACAGTAATGGCCTCTAGGGCATACATATAACTAACAATCTCCTACTTGCACTAGGGCCATCTGTTGTAGTATCACATACCCAACAATTAACTGTGGTTGATGTATCTCATACTCAACCATCCCATAAAAATCTCTACTGGGAAAAAGGCCTTTGTGAGTGGATCCGCACTGTTGTCCTCTGTGTCTACTCTCCTAACCTTGATCTTCCTAGAGATCAACCATCTCCATGATCAGGTGATACTGCCTAAGAATTATATCTAGATTTCTGATGGGACGGGGGTTCCTTGGCTAAATCCATAACTCCATTGTCACACAATGGTTGGAACGAAGTTCATCTCATGAACTTATATATCCAGACTGCCTCTTTGGTAGCATCCTTAGTAACGATGTATCTTGCCTTTAATCGTCTAGTAAGTCACGGTATCTAGCTTGGAATTCTTCCAACATACCGTCCCTCCACTGAGGGTAAAGACAATGCCTGCGACTGACATTCAGTCGTCCTTATCACCCTGGAACCTTTTCCAGTGATTCTCCCCAGGATCGATTGATAACATCTCACTACAACTAGTGAGAATCCTAACATCCATTTAGATCTATCTCATAGATCCATCATCCAAGATTTTGGAGGTATCACCTTGATCCTATATGGAGAATCTTTGTGATAAGAGGCGATTGACTGAGCGTAGCATAGGAAACTCCTTCCTTATCAAGAGTATGACATCCACGTACAATACGAGGATCACCACCATACTCCCTACTACCCTTTTTGTATATACAAGGTTCATCTACCATTTTGATGAAGTCAAACTATTTGACTACTACATCAAAACAAACGTTCCAACTCCGCGATGCCTGATTTATCACATAAAATATCTTGCACACGTTTCCGCTGCTCCCACTGTCTACGAAGCCCTCTGGCTGTGTACTTATAGATGCTCTCTTCCAAAACAATATTTAGAAAAGCAGTCATGACACCTAACCGCCAGATATCGTAGTCATGGTATGTAGCTGTGGTAAGTAGGATCTGGATGGACTTAAGCATAGCTTTTGAAAGTCTCAACTTTTCCATGTAGACCAAGTAATCTTCTCAAGATATACTTGCTCCTTATGGGGATTTAACACTTCAGATAAAGCAACCAAAGTCCATATTTTGTTGGTGTATAAGGATTCCATCTCAGATCGCTAAGCATCCAGCCATTCTTACAGAGTCCCACTCCTGATGGCCTGCTCGAAAATAGTTGGGTCATCATCTCATGATGCAATCCTCGCTCTCACTGTCATAGAGAAACCGAAGTATCTCTCAGGTGGATGAGGAACCCTACCAGATCGGCTGAGAGGCTGAGGTTCGTTGGAAATTAATGAATCCTCCGGTTCTACCAAATCATCAGCTGCAGTTTGTATAGCTGGAACTCCTTCCAGTTCTACCTCATGACCATTAATTTCTTCACAAGAAATCCCCTTTCACAAAGGTGGCATGCTGAGAAACAAAACATTTTTTGTTCCTCGGTTTGGTAGTAGATATTCCCTTGCGAATGCTTGGGATATCAAACAGACTTCCACAGAACTGACTTTTCCTCGAGCTTCTCCGGATTATGCTTTTAGACATAGGCTGGACAACCCCAAATCTTAACATTCTTAAGAGATGGGCTCTTCCTATACCATATCACATAAGGAGTGGTAGGCATCTGATTTGATTGGAACCCTATTCAATAGGTATGCAGCTTCTCAAGTGCATAACTACCAAAAAGAAATAGGAAACTCAGTAGTACTCATCATAGAGCGCACCATATCACATAGGGTGTGATTTCTCCACCCCGATACACCGAGGTGTTGTGGTGTATACGGAGGAGTAATGCTGAGAGAGAATCTCATTCTCCTTTAGAATAGTCCAGGAATCTCCGTGCTCAAGTATTCTCCTCCTTGATCTCATCAAAGGACATAATACTTATACCCGTTTTTGGTTCTCTACTTCTAACTTATATTCTGTGATTATCTCAAAAGTTTTGGACTTGTGTTTCAACAGGAACATATGTCTGAATCTTGAGAGATCATCAGTGAATATAATGAAGTACAAAAAACCGGCCCTGGCATTTGTAGACAGGGGACTTTCATACATCAGCATGTATCAATCCTAAGAGTTCACTAGCTCTTTCTCTGTTTCCAATAAACGGAGCTGTGGTCATCTTATCTTTGTGACATGACTGGCAAGTTTTACAAGATGTAAATCCAAACTAATTTAAATATGCATCATTATGTAACTTCAGCTAGTCGGGTCGCATTGATAGGACCTAGTCTACAATGCCTCAAGAAGGATTCATTCATTTCTAAACTCTTCCTCTTGTGTGTGTTCTGTATACTAAGAACTGTGCTTTGATTTAGAACGTCTATGCTTTTAGATAACGTGCCTGAACCGATCAACTCATGATATAGGAAATGTTCAAAACATTATCCAACAATACAAAATTATATCCTTCTTTACTAATAAAGAGACTGATATGATGTTGTATATCAGGTTCGATATCTAATAATATTTGTTCAGAATCAAAGTATTTGTTAATACAGGGTGATAACTACCAACAGACTTAGCTGCAACCCTTGCGCCTTTTCCAACTCTTGAAACTTATCACCCGTTCTCAGTTCTCTACTTTTCTGTAGCCCATGTAATAAATTACATTTGCGGGATCTTGATCCGGTATCTCATACCCAGGACGTAAAGGATACTGAGAAATAGTTCTCGGTAATGAACACACCCGAAGAAGATGCATCAGCATGCACTATCTTCGTTTGGGCGGCATGGGAATTCTGGTAATCCCCTATTTCCTGCTCTGTCTTATAACAATTATAAGTTAGAGCGGGACCAACGTTCCTTAGCGCAGTATAACAAGCGGGTTAGGTCAATACATCCGTATTATTATCTTGATAAAGGCGTGACATAGTCGCAACAAGGAGAGAGAGAGAGAAGAAAACACTCAGCGTGTGCTTTTACAAGATTAGATTAGTTATCAATTTATCTAATCAGGATGTCTCCCACTGTTTTAGTCAAATCATCCTTCAAACCCTAAAAGGAAATACTAGCCGGGATTAATTACACTCTACAAGTTCGTCAATCTTTCAGCCAGGCTAGTGCCAATACTTTGAGGTAGGTTCCTCGCGTTTTCGTTCTGACCTAATTAAAAATTAACCTCATTTTCCCAGGGGCGTAACCCCCTTAACACCTTTCTAGACACCTACTTGATCGGCTAATTGTAATGTGTAAAACTCTCCCAGGAGTAACTCTTACTCACAGCGGGTATCGGGATCGAATTATCTCATAGAAGGTATGCAATCTCATTGCAAATTTCAACACATGAAATTCCCAATAATATTTTACCCCTAGCATCCTATGACCTTGACGAAAGCCAATAAACCATAGGCTATTAGTCAAGTCCAACCCGTCATTTCCCGATTGAATTAAACCCACACGCACGGCCCTTGACGAAAGCCAACAAAGTCGTACGACTACCCTAACTCAATCACATCATATGCTTATTCAGATAAGCATAAATAGCTACCGCACACTACGCCTTGACGAAAGCCAACAAACGTAGTACGAATTGTAGGGTTTTCTTAACACCTCTATAAAGGTTTAGAAGCATCATGCATGCTATAACAATAAAAATTTTGAGGTGCTAAGCAAACTATACAAAGAATCGAACTAGAATATATGAAGTAACAATTAATAGTATCAAGATTAAGAGTTAAGTTATGCTAAGTGTTGAAACTACAACCTTTGTAGTTCACTTTGGAAGACTCCTAGGCTTTGCAAAGGTCCACTTGATCAACTCCTCGTCCACGACGATCCACCCGAAGCACTTTGCCCTAAGCTTGATGCTTCCTACGATCTTTGGAAATCCTTGAAGCACAACACCCTACACAAGATGGCTAAGGTTGTGTAGGATGATGAAGTGGTTGATGTTCTTATTTATTACCTTTTCTTTTCTTTTTCTAACTCTTTTTAACCATTAAAAGAGAGCTAGGGTTTGAGGAAGAAGAAGAAGTCTCTCTCTTTTTCTTTTTCTAAGATAATGATAATGTAAAAGATAAATGAGAGAGAGAGAGAGATCTTATCATAACTTTAACCATGGTAGAATAAAAATCTAGATATTTCATCTAAGGTTAAAAGGCAAAAGGAATGGAAACTATGGTTGAGTTAAAGAAGTGTGTAGATGAGTGTGGAAGCAATGACTCATTAACCATTTCTTTTGCCTTTAATCTTTAATGAAAAATCTAAGCATTATCTTTTCTACAATATGATTCTTATATTGCCTTCCTCTTTGTATCATCAACCATGATACATTTCATGTATGTATGTATGCACATCATCATGTACATATACATGCATGTATCCAAAACAAGAAAAGGATTTAAATAAATAATATAAAAGCCAATATTAAATCAACACTTGATTTAATAAATCCATCATATCTCATATGACCCGACTAATATTAAATGCCCGATTAAAATACAGTATCATATACTAGTATTTAATCGAGGCTCCGCGCATATCTCATATGTGCACCACTTCGTTTCGCCAGAGCCGAGAAACTTCTATGTGGGACTCTAAGACTCGTCAATACGCCAGCAGTAGATGATGATCATATCAAACACCTACAAGCCGCAAGCGGTCAGCTAAACGTAACGGCCACCCGGGTATTGAGCGATCAGAACAAGAACAAGCGAACCTGTCAAAACTCCTGTCAATCCAACTGGCAACACTAACCGTACAGTCCGGTCTCTTCGTCAGATATGCTGCATATCGAGTCTAGGGATGGAATCGTCGACCCCAATAACTCAATAAGTCATGCCGGTATATGGTCTATAACAGATCGAGAAACTTACTGATAACACTTATCAGTAATATCTCAGCAGCCCTGGCCAGGGACTTCCCGTTATAGCCAATCGTGCACAGCACAGCATCAACCCCCAATACCGGGAGAGACGAAACCCCTCCTATCGCTCACTGCCTCCACATGCCTCGAGACTATACCCAAAATCCACCTGTTTGTACGACTCAGTAGAGCCGCAGTAGGGTGGAGATCAAAGTACAGTGGGAGGACACACAAGACTCTATGACGATCTCGGGTCTACAGACTAACCTGTACTAGTGTCACCTGAGAACTGCTATCCGACGTATGATATAATACCATATAGGAGTTCTCGGTGAGTCCGTTCAGTGTACCCAGTCTCACTGAGCACCCGTATACTATCTTCGGTGTCAACACACCAGACGGATATGGGATCATCCATCGCCCATCATATGGAACAAGAATGGTATACGCTAGTCTAAGCCTGAATATCGATGCCCTGTCTCGATATACCTACGACTAGGAACATTTCAAGGATATGCTTATAAACTACAGATGTCCCACTAGTATGATCCGCATCATAATTCCAGTAGTTAAGCCAATATCCTTAGGGCTTCATCAATATGTACCAAATGAATATAAACATGATCAAGTGAACATATGATAAAGTAAAACCAGATAGCATACTATCATTTTGAGCAAGACTGTCTCCCGAATATATATATATATACACATCAGTACATACACTATCTCATAATGGCCTCTAGGGCATACATATATCCAACAATCTCCCACTTGCACTAAGGCCAGTTATTGGCATATCTCATACCTAACATCTCAAAAAGTCGCTCATGCTGCGGCTGAGGGAGGGCCTTGGTGA